>OY728146.1:376628536-381428536 GCA_963277665.1 Viscum album
CTTATATCATTATTATAATTAATTTCATAATTTATTAAGTTTACTTTGAATGTTTTTAGGAAGTTTAGTTCACAAGTCTAAAATAGCATCGATAGGTTGAATTTGGTAAAATGGGATAGGATTAAATAATTTAAAGAATATTAATAATGTTTTATTTATCATTTTTATAGATTAATTATACTTTTATAACCAACTATTTAATATGATTATGAAAAATGAATTATGTTATAATCATGGAGATGGTAGTTCGCACGTACGCATGAGTAATGTTTCCATTTTTCAATGAACATGAGGTAAAGAAGGTAAGTGTCATTTTATATTGAATTAATTATTATTATATCATAAATATCATATTATATATTTAAATACACTTATATATAAAATCCATGTGAGATAGTGATGATAAATGAATCACATCGCTTCGTGGACGTGGTAATCCACATATACGCACGACTAATGTTATCATTTTTAAATGGATGGAAAGGTAAGAAAATAAATGATGTATTCTATTTATAGAAATAAAATAATGTAATTAATATTATATATCCATTTAATCCATAATTATAACAATTTTTAGAGCTGCTGATGGAAAACAAATTTCATCGTTTCGCAAGGCGGTAGTACGCCGTACACACAAACAGTGGTTTAAATTCCCATTTTTTGGAAGATGATATAGATTAAGGTTATGAAATAAAAATAATATTATATAATTATATGTTATATAATTATTTTGTTATATTATAACGGGTAATAGAGGTTTTAAGTAAATAAAATAATAAATAAAATAAAATCACTAAGTTAAGCGTTTTACCTCTTCTTTAGACAACCTCCTTTCTAAGGTGGGTATTTGGATCAAACTAGGGACTCTATTACATGGGTATAGATGTTAGAAAATGATTTTTTTTCAATAATTAATTGATCTAAGATTCTCTTTATGTTTGTCGAAAAGAGGAGAGGGGTTTCCTTTTATAAGTCAGGGAGAGGGAACACTTGGAATTTTTCAAAAGATTTGAATATTATTAAGTCATTTTCATTGACAAGTGTCTCATAAAAAAATAAAGTTTTAGAATAAGTTGATAATGGTTGAAATAAAGTCATAAAATTATAATTGAGATAAAATTTTGTGTCCTTGTCACTTATATTTAACCTAGGTTAACTCGATTTACACTTTTACTGTGGGAACTCATTTTTTACCAAAGTTGCTATTTATAATGACCAAAAATGAAATTTCCCTCATTACTAAATTTTTAAATGATGATTATAAATATGGAATAAATTTTATCAAATTAAATTTCTATAATTGGTATAAATAAATTTTAAAATAAGCCCGTAAAATGTGATGAAAACGTTTTTGTTTTAAAAAAATTACTTTTAAGTATAAAAATGTTTTTATACCAAATTAAAATATAATGTTGATTAAAATAAATTAATTCAATTATTTTTAATCAAAAGGTAATAATTATAATTTAAAACAAATCCAAAATATAAGGTTACTTTTTAAATAAATGAAAATAAAAGCAGTTTTCTTAAATATCGGTGTTTTCTACTATTCACCAAAAAACAATTTTTTTAGAAAATTCCTAAAAATAATTGTAATCAAATTATGAATTACTGATATAAAAAATTAATTTAGTTTTTTAAAATTAAAATTCCAAATTTTTTAAATAATTCAGTTAAATGAAACTATATATTACATGTAAACAAAATTAGTAACAATAAAACTATTTCCTTTTTGATTGAAAAAATAATTAATATTATTATAATGAACATAGATCTAGAAAATATAATTAATTAATATTAATAAGGAATAAAATTTATTTACTATAAAAATAACTTGGGTTGTTATTGATATCAACTTCTATTAATATTGGAGGGATAAATCATTTCTTGACTTATTCATTAACATTATATCACTCATGACGTACCCAATGTATCCAAATTCATTGTGAGAAAATGTCATCAATGTTTTCATCAATATGAATAAATATTTCACTCATGTTATTAATTAAAAATAATATCAAGTATCAGGGCCAATAAAATTTCATATAGATAAGAATATTCAATGATGCGTACAATATGTAGAATTCTTACGGGCATGATTGTTCTCATAACCTCCTCTCTTAGAGATTACCAAGTACAAGCTTCATTAGAATATGGATCAATATATTATAAGACTCAAACAATTTATAGTATATATCATCTATTTCCATTAGATGTATTTCATCTAGAAACATATATTTAACAATATTATCATATCACTTCAAGGTTCTCATTATAGTAGAAAAATGCCATAATATTTAGATGTGCTAAATATGTTGGACTACTAGTGTTGTTCCAAACATATCCCATTTTCTTTATGTTTTGATGATCTAAAACACTCTTCATATGTGACTAATTATTTTTTAAGTTTTTTAATTAGGTTTTAACTTTATTTAACTCATTCTATTGTAAATTCTAAAAATTATGAAAATTTTATGACATTTTATTAAATCTAAAAAATAAGATAAGTGATGAAATTGGATTCATAGATATTTGGATACATAAATAAATTAAATAAATAATCATCTATGGGAAGGAAACTCATAAGTGAAGTAGATACATCATAGAATCGTCTACGTGGAAATTGTCTACATCAATGAGTCACCTATATGAGAAAACAGATACGTCGATGAAATGGCTATGTGAATCAGCTACATAGAGTACTCAGCCACATGAAATGGATATGGGGTAAATTTTTCTAAGTGGTTTTAAATAGATACATTATCCATCCATCAATTTTAGAATGATCTAAATAATTAATAAGGATGCATAATTTTTCTATATAAATAAATCGGCTATGTGAAGAATGGATATGTGGATCAATTCAGTTACATAAATTCAAATATATAGAATTCATCTATGTAGTGATCCATAGTTTACTACATGGTTCCCCAACCATCATATTTGTTACCATTATTGTAATTTTAGTGGAATTTAATGTTATCATAGATGCATTAAATATTTTATTATATCTTTTAACTAAAATCAATTATAAAAAGGTTGCAAATACTAAGAGAATAAGGGAGTACAAGAATAATTTAGTACCCATTCCTTTTTTTCAAGATATTTTTAAGAAAATGACATCTGGAATTTAATTAAAAGATTAAATTTCTTGGGATATCTATATGAGAAATAGAAAAATAAGAGTTTGGAAAAATTATTTGAACAAGGAGTGAAATACATAGAATATACACAAGAACAAAATCACTTGTAATCTCAGATCTTACTATTTAATATCATTGTGTGCTACTTTTTTTTACATGAAAAATAATATGATGATTCAATTTTATACAGTTGTGCTTCAAAGATCTATATTATTATATTTTTAGAAGACTCTTCTCAAGAGGTATTTTATTCTTATTATCTCTCTTGGAGATTTCTTTTCTTCTCTCAGTTACATCTTGAAACTAGGATCTAAATTTTTAATATTTCATTATTCTCTCTCTATGTTTTAAGTGTCAACTTATTATTCTAATATGAGAAGATACCTACTAAAATAACCTTTAAGGTTGGTATTTTGTTAAACCTTGTAAGAGCCTGGTAAAATCTCCTAGCATTGTACCAAATGTTGACTACTTGAACTCGGTCGTGCAGTCCTTAGGAAAAGGACTAGTAGTCCCTGGTAAAAGGACCAATATTAGTTAAAATCACAATAATATCATGATATTTTAAATAAAATTCAATGTTAGATGGCGTATAATATACATGACATCGATATTAAAAAAACCATGAAATATTATTATTCAAATATTACTATTATAATCTATCCTTTGAATTTTAAAGTATTAATAAGATTAAATAAAATAATAAATATATATAAAAGTCCTAATAAATACAAATGTATTGATTAATTCTATGAAAATAAGCATTAAATTTTTAGTAAAGTCGTTCTATTCTTCAAAAATATGTTTTCTGCAAAAAAAATTATTTATTTTTGTGAGAAAATATTATGATTAATTTCAGGAACTTTAATAAATTTTATTTAATAAAAATAATATCATTTTTGAAATCAGCATATGAAAATTATCTTAGATTAAAGTTTTAGGATTTTTCTGAAAAGATTGGTTTTCAAGTGAATAGTAAAAAATACAAATTTGTATTTATTAAGTTCAATTTTTTTAATGGTTTAAAAGTAAATTTAGTTGTACTATATTATTAATAATAAAATAAAGTTTACTTGAAACAAATTTATGGTTTAATTTTTTATAAAAAACTTTTTTATTCTTAGAAAGGCATTTTTTGGAAAAATTATTTTTCCTTGCCTTTTGTGTTTTAATATTAAATTAATTTCTACCATTTATAGAAATTTAATCTTGAAAAATTAATTCCATATTTTTAATAAGGAGATAAAAATTTAGTAAATAGTACCCTTTTATTTTTTTCATTAGGAACAGTAATTATAGTAAATTTTCAAGACGATAAGGGTAAATTGGGTGATTAAGGTTAAATATAACATGATATGAAATAAGAAATGACCATAACACTTGCCTTTATTATATTTAAATAATTTAGTTAATACTTTTGAATATAAATTTATAAAATATAGAAACTTGGTTTCATATGTATTAGATTTTAACCTTTATAATAATTAAGTAAAAGATAAAGTCAAGAATGTCACTTTCTTCCTTTAATTTATATAATATTTTGTTACAGGGATAAATAAAAATTGTGTTTGATTATAAATAATTATTTTAAATATACATTTTTTTAGTGGTAATTTATTTTTAATTTTTAGTGATGAAATAATTACAATAAATGCTCACACACTGCCAACACAGCATTTATTCAATTAGTAGAAAAATAAAAAATGAATTCAAAATTGATAAAAGTATTATAATTTGAATGAATTATGGTGCACCATTAATTTTTTAGATAAAAATAACATATTATAGAGGTGATATTGGTTTATATTTTAATTCCATTATTTTTATTTTGTTTTCAAAGTCAAATTAAATAAATAGTTTCAAAAATGACATCAATGTTATTCTATAATAAATAATATTTATTTAAATGATTTAAAATTCATAAAAATACTATATTTGAGACATTCTCTGGTATATGTATAAATATAATCAAATATGGTCTATTTATGGACCAATTTTCCTTTAATAGTAACTATATTTACCCCTAAAGAGTGAAAACTTTATTATCACAATAATTGTCAAAAAGGGTTAACAAAAGTTAATACAAAGAGATAAGGGTAAAAACTAATCTAAACATTTAAATAATTTAATGTATGATAGTATTTCAACCCATAATCATCCTATATTTTAATTATATCAATTTTTATCCTTTATTCCTTGAAAAATAATTTATATCAATTTAATATTTTAAGTAATTCAAATAGTCCCCCTCCCCTCACTTATTAAAGGGAACCTCCTCTCCTCTTTTATTCACACTTAAAATGTAACAACCCATAATTTTATCAATCAAGTTATCATTCTTATAATTATTTCATATAGTATAAATTAGATTAAATCACAAAGAGAACACTAAAAAACTTTATAAGTTTTGAATGAATGCAACAAGTGGTATTTCTAGAAATTAATGAGCTTTTACCAATGGAATAGTAACTTGACCATTAGAGTTGTAATATGACCATTATAAAAATTAATCTATCAATTATAATATTAACCACACCTATTAAAGCATAAATAAAATTTATGTATCTTATAAATGAAAATATGATATATTTATATCATGGAATAAGTAAATAAATGTTTTAAAAATGATAAATTAAGTGTTGATATTTTTGGTTAAACATAAATGTTTATTTCCAATTTTATAATTAATATAATTATCTAAAAGAAAATTTATTTTCATAAAATATATTCATAAATTAATATTTTTTTGTCTTATGATTATAATATAATTTTATGAGACCTAATTTAATTTTCTAAAGTGTTATAAAATCAGTTATAATATTAAAATCAGTATTTTTTGTGTAAATAAAGATTTTAATTAAAAATAAAACTTCTCATATTTATAATATTATTTTCATAAAATAGATTCAATTTTTTAATTCTATACATCAAAAAATTGTTAGGGTGAACCTTTGGGATCTTTCTGAAATAGTTGAATTTTTTGTGAATACTGAAATACGGTAATTTACTGTATTTAACATTATAAATAAAATAAATTAATTTTTGAGTCATTTATAATTTAATAAACATAATATTGAACTATATTTCTCTATATACTGTATTTATTCTTTTTAATCATCAATATTTATTGTCGTGAGCCAAAATAACAAACAAGTGAAAAAAAATAATCAAAAAAACCCCTCTCCTCCCACTATAAATACCACCACTCACCACCTATTCTCCTCACACCATCTAGACTGTGAATATTTCTTATATTATGAAATATTTTCCTCTAAACCCTCTTACCCATTTTTTGTTATTTTTATTCTCACAAAAAATACCATTTCCATGTTCCTTAAGAAGGTTCTCAAGGAGACGACACTCAGGAGGTAAAACCCTCATTTTTCCTCTTAATTTCACATCTTTTCCTATATTATCCTTTTATCCACTACAAAAATTGACATGATAAACCTATTATAATAAATATAATATAATTTTATTATGTTAATTTGAAATCAATCATAAAATCCCTTCTCTTCTCTTTTGATCTTAAAAAAGAAAGCATAATCTCTGATGTGTTGATTCACTACCTTCGTGGACGACGATTTTTATTTTTCTATTATTATCTTCATGTATGGTAATAAACTATTATAATGGTTTAAAAATATTTTAAAATATATATTATAACTTTCTTTATGGAACTAATATATATACATAATATTAAATAATTAAATAAAACTAGTATGTGAAGATCAAAAAATCGCTAGAATAAACTAGCGTTGATCATTAATATTTTATCTAATGAATCATTATCATATATAAAAAAATGATATATGGGGAAAATTTAAAGTTATGTAGTTTCATAAATATCATATAATTCTTCTTCTATAGTTTTTCTTCCATTTTACATGAACTCACATAATTAAACTCAAACCAATCATAAAATCTTAAAATTAACACTCCCGGATAAAAAAATTAAACCTTATAACTCATAAAAAATGCTACAAATAAACTTAATAAAATTATAATAAATAAAATAAATGTATAATAGTTTATTAATTAATTAATTAATGTATTTAATTTGATTATTCATGACATTAATCATAGAATAACACTTTCGTACATAAGGTAAGGAATTCTCCCTGAACCCCCATTTTTTCCTTTGGGTTATGCCTTCTATCACTTTACCCCAATGTAATTATTAATTATTCTTAATTAATATTACTAAATTCTGTTTATATGCTCAAAAATATGTAACTATCTCAATTATTCTTTTTTTTATTGGGAAATATTGGATTTATAAGGTTCTCTTTTCAATTCCTCTCGATAAGAAATCCCGATTAAAGGGAACTTACCAATTTCATACCAATTTCAAATACATTCCATAATAAGTTTTTATCAACAAATATTTTTCTAAAATAAATATTTTTATCATGAAAAATATCTTAGTTCATTTCTGGTTTTATTCAAATAATTAATTCTTTTTTTCTATAAATACTCTTTTATATCTTTCCTTAAACCGAACCAAAGTGGCTTATTTCTAAAGTTTATGAAACCCTGTTTTTACATGTTTTCACTTAATTTGGACGTAATTTATCATGATATATACCTATTTTACCTTATTAATATCTAATTATATTTTAAATCTATTCTTTCATGAACACCACTTGTATATTTTCTTTGGTTATTCCTTGCGACATTATTATGATACCCATTTCTTTCCATGGGTAACCCTTATGTTTATTCATTATGTTTGATTCTTCTTGTGGAACATATATGAATGAACATGTTATGATAGGTTTTCCTAGATATTACTTCAATTAATTGGGTAAACTTTTGTCTCATGAGACATCATGTTTGAATGTGGAGTAAACTCGATTACATTATGGGATGTTTTCCACCATGTGACATAGTCTTGGCAGTTACCCTTGACTCATGTTTATGTCATATTGTATATTGATTCTAGATTCCAATGTTTCCAAGAATAAATTATCTCATTATCTATATTTTATTCTTTCATATGTTTATCCATGTTCCATGACTTTTTATTTCATCATGTTATGTCTAATAACCAATGTGTTATGATTTATTCCAATGTTTATTCCCTTACTGGGATTTTTTGCTCATCCATTTTGTCTATGTATTCCCCAAGTTATCCTATACAGATGGAGGATATCAAATAAATTTAGAATCTCCTTATAGATTAATAAAAATAAATATGTTTTATTCCACTTCCATGTTTTCAGTTTTATATACCTAATCTTCCAAAGAAACTAGACTTTACGATCATTGTTTTGTATTTGATGGATAATTATTATTAAAATCATGTAATAATACATGTAAATGGATATGGACATTAGAGTTGGTATCAGAGAATGGTCTAATTATTTTTTTATATTTTGACTATAAAACATTAGTAAGAACCCTAGGGATAATTCTATCACCAAGGTTAACTTATATTTAAACTTAGGGAATCACAAGATAGGATATAATTTTCTTTTACAAGTTTATCATTCTAGTTTGAATGCTTCCTTTTTATATATTTATTATCTAATTATTCAATCCCCCTTATTGTATTTTATTTTTCTTATTTAATGGAAGGAAATTGGATAAATCATTCCAATAATCAATGTGATGGGGAATTCAATGATTTCACTAATGATATGTCTAACCTGATGGAATCTGGAGTAACTCATCTTGTGTTTATGAAAATCAAGTTATCAAATATTAAAATTAATAATTTTAAAATAGTTAAGTTTCCAAAAACATGAAAGATGGTATGGATGGTGTCTTACAGAATCTTAGTTACTAAATATGATATAGAAAAGAAGAATAAATTCCCTACATGTCAAAAATGTGGGAATAAGCATCTCAGAAGTTATCTCAAGGGAACCGGGAGCTACTTCAAATGTGGAAAAGAAGGTTATAAAGCATATAGATTTCAAAATAAAATTAAGATTCCTGCTAAAAATATTCAGGGAAACAAAATTAAAACTAGGGCACTATATACGATTCTATGTTGTAAATGTGGATAAGTTGGGCAGTATCCAAGTCAATTCTCTATTCTAAGGGATGACAAGCATAATGAGCACTAAAAATATACAAGGACAAGGGAATAAGAAATAATCTATACTGAGATAGATCATGATGATTTAATAATAAGTAACCTCTACACTAGAGTTGGGTTTTTCTTGTTGTATTTATATTCATTCCATATTAGCATGTCTTGTATGTTTTCAAAGTACATTGATTCACCACTCCAAATTAATTGATTTCATCATGGAAAAACTATATGATTATTTTATTATATGTTTAATTTTATGGAAATAAACTTCTTGAAAATCCTATTTTACTACCTTTAGTATATTTTGATATTATTTTGAGCAGGGATTTGTTATCCCTATATAAATACACCATCAACTATCATGAAAGGGAGATCACTCTTCACATCCTAAGGCACCATCTTATTATGTATAAGTGTAAGGATGAGGATTAATATCCTTTAGAATAATCTTCTAAAGTGTGTATATTATTTCCTTGTGATCAAGTATGTCTATCTCAAATGATTGAGACAAAGGATAGAATCTTGCTCAAAGACGTGGCCATTGTGAGGGACTATGCTGATGTGTTCCCTAAAGAATTGCATGGCCTTCTTCCTGACTAAGATCTTGAGTTCTCAATTAAACATATTCCTTGATCTTTACCTATATCAAATACACCTTATAGAATATACATTATTGAGTTTTAGGAACTAAATAAGCAGTTACAAGATAATCTGGATAAGGGTTTTATACACCCGAGTGCTTTACCATGGGATGTGCTAGTCCTCTTCGTCAAGAAGAAGGATGGATCAATTCCCCTATGAATTGATTATCATGGGATCAAAAAAACATGATAAAGAACAATTATCCCCTTCCATGGATAGATTACTTGATCAATCATCTATGTGGTCCCATGTATTTCTCTAATATAGATCTTCGGTTGGGATATCACCAATTAAAGGCGAAGAAGAAATATATTCCCAAGACTACATTTCGAACAAGGTATGGACACTATGAGTTCATATTTATTCCCTTTGAACTTAATAATTCTCCCAATATTTTCATGGAATTAATGAATAGAGTCTTTATAGATGACCTTGACAAATTTGTGGTAGTCTTTATTGATGATATTCTAATATACTACAAAATCAAGGAGGAGTGTGAGGGGCGTTTAAATATTTTTCTAAAGACCTTTTATAGAGTTAAAATTAATGAAAAGTATAGTAAATGTTACTTCTATATGGAGTAATTATCATTCTTGGGGTAGGTTATCACCGATAAATGAATATATATATATATATATATATATATGGACCCTTCCAAGACAAAGGCAATTGAATAGTAGCCCAGGACAAAATATGTAACAGAAATCCATAGTTTTCTTCTTCTAGCTTGGTATTACTGACGATTTCTGATTAACTTCTCATGATTTTCAAACCCACTAACCAAGATGAATCGAAATGGAGTAAAGTTTATCTGGACTAGTGAATGTGAAGAATGCTTCAAAGAGTTAAAAAAGATTCTTATCACTACACCATTACCCACACTACTGACAAGTAGGTACCTATTTGTGGTATATAATGATTCTTAAAATAAGGGTTTAGGTTTTTTACTAATAAAAAATAATAAATTTATATCCTAAGCTTTAAGGTAGTTGAAAATTCAAGAGAAAAACTATCCCACACATTATCTACAGTTTGAAACTATGATCTTCGCACTGAAAATATCGCGTCATTATATCTTTGCGAAGAAGTATGAGGTGTATACTGATCATAAGAGAATCAAATATATAGTCACATAGAATAATCTTAATATGTTCTAGTGAATATGGTTAAAGATCTTCAAGTATTATGACTTCTCAATCCACTATCATCCTAGTAAATAAAATAAATTGGTGGATGCTCTAAGTAAAATAAACTTCCAACTTTATCAATCATGAGAATTGAGAAGGATATAATCTTCTTAGACCTATAAAGTATGAATATAGAAATCATTAAGGAAGTAACATAATTAATCCTTTCCCAAATGATTTATCAACCAACCCTTATAGAGAAAATAAAGGATTCTTAAATAAATGATTAGGAAATTCAGGGGGGAAAAGTGGAAACTATCATAAATGGGAAATCCTCATAGTTTAAAATTGATATAGAAGGAGTCATAATATTTTTTTCACGAATATGTGTACCATCCAATCTAGATATAAATAAAGATCTTCTGAATGATGCACATATCTCAAATTTCTATATTCACCCAAGAAGCACAAAGATGTATTGAGAACTATGAGAGCACTATTGGTGGGACAATAAGAAGAAGGATATCATTGAATATACATTAAAGTTCATGGAATGTCAATAAGTGAAGGTTTAAAGGAATAGTTCTAAGGTAATGATTCATCCATTACCCATACTAACATGAAAATGGGAAAACATCACCATGGACTTTTTCACTGGACTTTCGAAGACATCCAAGGGAAAAAATGTTATATGGGTCATTGGGGATCATCTTACAAAGATAGGTTACTTAATTAAAATTCAAGAGAAATTCCCAATATATCAACTTGCATGGATATACATCAAATAAGTGGTGAGGCATCATGGGGTACCACTATCGATTATATCTTATTGAGATCCAATATTTACCTCCAAGTTTTGAAAAAGTCTCCAAAATTATCTAAACATTGATTTGAACTTTAGTATAGATTATCATCCTCAAACTGATGTTCAAATTGATTAGACTATTAAGATACTAGAATACATGTTGAGATAATGTTTTACTTACTTAAAAGGAGGATTAGACCAATATCTTCCTCTGGTCGGGTTCTCGTACAATAATATTTTCTAGTCAAGCATCCAAATGGATCCATATGAAGACTTTTATGGTAAAAGATACATAACACTGGAATTTTTGGATGAATTTGGGGCGCGTAAGCTTCTAGTACCTGAAATGGTTAAATAATTGGTATAAAAGGTGAAAAACATTTAGTAGCATATATGGGCTTCCCAATATTGATATAAGAGTTATGCAAACAATTGTTGAAGGGACCTGGAGTTGTGGTATTCCTCTACATATCTCTATGGAAGAGGATAATTATATTTGGTAAGAAAGGAAAGTTGATACCCAAATACATCAGCCCCTTTGAGATTATTTATTATTTCAGAGTCGCGGCCTATCAACTATCACTTCCACCAACCATGTCTCAAGTACATGATGCATTCCACATTTCCTTCTTGAGTAAGTACATATCAGATCCCTCAAATGTACTAAATTCTTAGGTGGTTGATAAATAACTGTTTTTTGAATATTTTATTGATAATAAATGATATAATTTTCTCACATTATGCTACATATGTTTAATTATGGAATATTTAGGATTAGATCATTCATTTGAAAATTTGATGAAAATTCTAGTTTTACCCTTTTAAAATTAACTGTATTATTTCGGGAATAAATATTTTTTAGTAAATTATTTTGACTTAAAATTTTTTAACTGTGTTCCTGACTTAATTGGATACAAATTATATTTAGGACTTGTGAGCTATATCGTGCATATGAGTGGATTAAATGGGTCATGAAGACAAAGTTGGATTGAACAATCCAGATTGGACATCACTTCACCATTTGGGTCGTATCTTCTTAATATGAGCTTGGATTGATCCCAAATTTTGAGGAAAGATCGGGGACATGATTTGAAACAAATAATCCTTTTATAAGGCTGTCCAATTCACGAGTTTCGGAGGTTAACTATTCCTTTAAAATTAAAATAAAATATTTGGTTGAGTTTTCATTTCACACTTAAAAATTTATGTAACCCTAGCCCTCACAAACTCTATTTAAAGTGGGGTTTAACTCCTTGGGAGGGATGGTCAAGGATTTTGGGAAGGTGTCTCAGAAATTTTGTCTCTTGGGATCCCCTAACAACTCTTGGAATAAGTAAGGATTTGTGCAAACCTCTTTTCCAAAAAGGCTCTCCTCTCCCACCTCCTCTTTGTATTTATTTTCTTTCATGTTTGTATCTTGATTTTTTTATTCAAATAATCTTCTATGTTCTTCCCTTTTCTTATTCTATTAATATTTCTAATTGTTTTGAAATCAGGATTGGATATGAGATTGGGTTCTATCCTTTCAATCCTTTGCTCATGCAAAACGTCTCCACGATGACCACACAGCCCATGGAAGAGTAGTTTTTTTTAGTGATCGATCTATCTTATACCCTATTAATTTAATTATTTTGAATCATTGAGATAATTTAATTAACTTAATATAATCCATGAATTGTGTTTTTAAATTATATGAAACTAAGCAAGAAATTGAACAATTAATACAAAAACATGCGAGGTCGAGATTTTGTGTAAATTTTGAGAGCGCGATCTTAATCGGTAATACAAGACCACATGGGATAAATTTGTAAAGTTATAATATAATCCCTAAACACAATTCATACTCATTTATAGAATGGATATTTTCTCTAATTAACCACTGAAAATAATCTAACCTTAGAACAACAATCAAATCAGGGTGTTGTGATTGCGTGTTCCGAAGCTAGGCTAGGGTTTAAGTAATTTCATCTTTGTGGTTAAGTTAACTCTCATAGGGTTAGAGGTTTAAAAAATTAGGGGATCATAATTAAGTGGATATAGATTTAAATGATAATTATTAATAAGTAAATGAATAGGTAGAGTTAGATCTATTACACCTTTTAAAATATTTTCTAAAAGAACTTCTTCTTATTGTGTCTTTTTAATCAAACTTTATTTCAAAATTAAAAACAAAAAAATGAAATCTTATTCCAGAAAACTTATTCATATTTTATAAATGATAAACAACCACCCACCATAATTTCAAGTAATGTTTTAATTATATTCTATTTTAATTTTAGAATACCTTTAAGAAGTTGTTTTAATTTACTTCCTCCTTTGAGAGACGACCTTGGTCAGCCACTCTGCTGCACCTAAGTACCGAAAAACCACTAATCATTTGAGGGTACCCATGACAACATTCTTTAAAATTGGTGCCATTTCTGGGGATTAAAGTAATTTATTTAAAAAATTATAGGTATTTATTTTATTTTTCATTTAATTATTTTCTTCTCCTCTTTCTTTATTCTTTCCACTTTCTCATGTTTTTTCTCTTACTCTCTTCTTTTATTTCTATCGGACCAACTCAAACATATTTTCTTTTTATTATGGTCCACTTTTCTTTATTTACTGTTAATATTTAATTGATTTATAATACAAACTAGTCCTGAATATCTCTTAGATCTTGACCCTGAGATTGAACGTAACCTTAGGGCATGAATCAGACATTCTCATTCTATGGGAAGTTTCAACATTCAACCAGTTGTAGAATTACTCCAATATCAGAACATTGAAATTGTAAGTAATTAAAATTCAACCATAAAACAAGAACCAATATCTGAAAATAATGGAAATGAACTTAATAGAACCATTTTAGAATTGGTTTCACCCGATATTAATTATCAACCAAATTGCATTGCATATCCAAATCTCGAATCGGACTTTGAACTGAAATCTAGATTAATTCACCTTCTTCCAAAATTTCATGGCCTCTCTGGTGAGGATCCCAATAAACACCTTAAATAATTTAATATGGTTTTCTCAACCTTAAAACCAAGAAAGTTTTTTGAAGATCAAATCAAACTAAGAGTATTCCCATTCTCACTTGATGGAGCTGCGAAAGACTGGATGTATTATTTACAACCCGAAGATGTAACTTGTTGGAATAATTTGAAACATCTTTTCTTATAGAGATTTTTTCCAGCATCAAGTAAAAAATCCATTCATAAAGAGATATCTGGGATCAATCAAGCACAAGTGGAGTCAATGTATGAGTATTGTGAGCGATTCAAGAAGATGTGTACAAGATTCCCACATCACCAAATCAGTGAGAAACTACTCATCCAGTACTTCTATGGAGGACTCACACCTATGGAGAGAAGCATGGTGGATGTTGTAGCTGGAGGAGCAGTGTTGGACAAGACACTAGTAGTTTCACATGCGTTGTTAGACAAAATGGCCCAAAAGTCCCAACAATTTGGTGATCGAGGTACACCACATGTCAAGGGAGTACATCAGGTAAGTCCTTCTTCTCTTGAGAGTCATCTGATTGATACCAAGTTAGAAGAATTGACAACTATGGTGAGACATATTTCCTTGGTTCAAAAGACATCCCAACCTCCTCCTTCAAGGCATTGTGGTATTTTCACTAAGACAAGCCACCCAACTGACTATTTCCCACAACTACAAGAGACAGAGGATTGCGCAGCAGTATTCCCAGGGAGACCTTATTAGCAGCGACATCCATATCCCCAAAAGAAGCTTTATTCCTTTGCACCAACATACAACCAAGGGTGGAAGGATTAATCGGACATGAGGTATGGCTCTGGACAACAACAAAGTCCACCCTTTCAACAAAACATTCAGCTGCCTCCGCCTTACCAGTAGGGATTTCAAAAACCCCAAAGAAGATTTGAAGCCCAAACATCAACAAGCCAGCAACAAGGGAATCCCCCACCAAAGGTAGATTCTAATGATAATGATCTTTTGAAAAAAATTGTTCTTAATCAACAGAATGAGTTGAAGAGTCAAGGTTTGGAGATAAGGGAGTTGAAGACTCAAATGAGCCAGATTTCCACCGCCCTCGTAAGTAATACATCTGAAAATCTACCTTCCCAACCCACTCTAAATACAAAGGGGAATGTCAGTGCCATCACATTGAGAAGTGGGAAGCAAAAAAATGATGCTAATCCACCTACCATTCCTTCGGGATTCACCTCAACTCTAAAAAATCCCAATTCCACATCAACTTATGAGAAACCCAAGGAGAAAGATAAAGTTACGCAAAAGATTAATGATGTTCCTCTTAAACCCCTTCCTTTTCCAAACAGGGTTGTTTAAAACAAGAAGATGGCTGAAGAAGCAATGAAAAATGATGTTTTGGACACATTTAAGCGTGTGGAGATCAACATTCCTCTACTTGAATCCATTAAGAAAATTCCAAGGTATGAGAAATTCTTAAAAGAACTTTATACCAATCGAAGAGGGCTCAAGGTAAATAAAAGGATCAATCTTGGAAGGAATGTGTCATAACTCATTACACTAACTATAGAAATGCCGACAAAGTGCAAGGATCCGGGGAACTTCACCATCCCATGCACCATAGGGGAGTTTCACTTTTTTGATGCACTTTGTGATTTGGGAGATTCCATAAATGTGATGTCTCACTCTGTATTTTCTTCTTTGAAGGTTGGTGAGCTAAATCTGACAAGAGTAGTGGTGCAGTTGGTGAATAGAGCTATGGTATATCCAGTGGGAGTCCTTGAGGATGTACTTTTCTGGGTAAGATACATGATCTTTCCAGTAGATTTCTACATTCTTAACATGGAGGATGATTAGGTAAGTTCTCATTCCCCCATTATCTTAGGTAGACCCTTCCTCAAAACTGCAAAAACTATCATAAATGTCAATGATGGTACACTTTCCATGGCGTTTGGGGATGAAGTTGTGATATTTAATGTTATGAATTCCATAAAGTACCCCTCAGAGGATCATTATGCATTTGTTATCTCCCATTTTGAACCACTAAGTAAAAAACCACATGGATTTTGATTGTCCTATGCTTAGGGAGATTATGAGTATTGGTTTTAGTTTTATTTCTAAGAGTACTTCCACACCTATTTCTAATGCAAAATAATCTCTTAGATTTGATTTTGAAATGGAATCATATTCTGATTTTGATCATGTAAACTCTAATTATGACATGGCTGTTCAGTATGCTGATGGATTTGATTCTTTATTCTCTTATTTTGATGATGTATATTTTGATACTGATGTTATTTGTGCACATATTTCAGTTCCTTTATGTCTCCATCCATACAGCACCCCCCTACACTGGAACTCAAGTCGTTGCCACCAAATATCAAATACTCATACTTGTTGAGTGGTGATAAATTACATGTTATCATTGCTAACAATCTCTCTTTTGAACATGAAGAAAAAAATTTGAATCTTTTGAGGGAGAACATCAGGGCAATTGGGTGGACCTTGTCTGACATATCAGGTATTAGCCCCTCCATTTGCATGCATAGGATTATTTTGGAGAATGGTTCTAAACTGGTTAGGCATCCACAAAGGATAATCAATCCAACACTTTTGGAGGTTGTTAAAAAAGAGGTTAAAAAATTGCTCTAGGCAGGTATAATCTATCACATTTTAGATTCTCAATGGGTAAGTCCCTTTTAGTTTGTGCCTAAGAAAAGTGGTGTTACTGTTGTTAAAAACAAGAAAGATGAGTTAGTTCCAATAAGGGTGCAAAACAGTTGGTGTGTGTGTATTGATTATAGGAAACTAAATCAATCTACTTGAAAGGACTATTTCCCCCTCCCATTTATTGATCAGATGCTTGAGAGACTTTCTGGGAAAACACATTATTGTTTATTAGATGTATTTTCTAGATATTTTCAGGTTTCTATTGCTCTGGAGAATCAAGAGAATACAACATTCACTTTTCCTTTCGGTATTTTTTCCTACCAAAGGATTCCATTTAGACTTTGCAATGCCCCAGGTACCTTCCAGTGATGTATAGTGAGTATTTTTTCTGATTTTATTGAGACTTGGATGGAGGTATTCATGGATGATTTTACAAATTATGGGACTTCATTTGATGAATGTCTAAGTACTTTGGGAAAGGTGTTGAATCATTGTATTGAGAAGAATATGGTCCTGAACTGTGAAAAGTGTCATTTCATGGAAGATCGTGGCATTGTCTTAGGTCATGTAGTGTCAAAACATGGGATAGAGGTTGATAGATCTAAGATAGACATTATTTAATCCTTACCCTATCCTTCATGTGTGTGTGATGTTAGATCTTTCCTAGGGAATATAGGATTTTAGCAGCGATTCATCAATGATTTTAGTAAGATTGCTCTTCCTATGTCATGATTACTTCAAAAGGATTCTGATTTTGAATTTGATGATTCTTGCAGTACTTCCTTTGATGAGTTAAATAAGTGTCTGACCACTCCACCTATCATACATCCCCCATGGTGGGAGATTCCTTTTGAGCTTATGTGTGATGCATCAAACTTCATAGTTGGATCTGTCTTATCTCAGAGGGTGGAGGGATGTTCACATGTGATTTTTTATGCATCGAGGACACTGGATTCATCCCAATCAAACTACACAACCATGGAAAAGAAGTTTCTTGCTATAATATTTTCTTTAGATAAATTCCGTTCATATTTATTGGGCTCTAAAGTAGTTGTTTTTTCTAACCATGCAACTCTGAGGTACCTCTTGAAGAAGACAGATGCAAAACCCAGGCCGATCTAATGGATGTTCCTTATTCAGAAATTTGATATTGAGATAAAGGACAAAAAGGGGTCATAAAACTTGGTGGCAGACCACATGAGTAGGCTTACTCACACACTAGAGGATGAAACCTTGGACCAGGTACCACTTTGGGACACTTTCCCCAATGAGCATCTTTATTCCATCTCAGGTACGCATCCTTGGTATACAGATTTAGTTAACTACCTTATTTCCTCTGAAATCCCTGGAAATTTAAATAAATATCAAGTCCGAAAATTAAAAATTGATTCTCGGTATTATGTTTGGGATGATCCATACCTATGGCTCATGTGTAGTGATCAAGTTCTTAGGAGGTGTGTTCCTGATCATGAGTTGGAGTCTGTTTTACATTTTTGTCATACACTTGCTTTTGGTGGCCACTTTGGACCCCAACGGATAGCTAGGAAATTTTTGGACTCTAGAATATATTGGTCTAGCTTATTCCGTGATTCCCATGTGTTTTTTAAGTCATTCTCTTATTTCCAACACCCTGGGAACATTTCTAGGAGACATGAGATGCCTTAACAACCCATACTATTCTGTGAAATTTTTTATGTGTGGGGAATTGATTTTATGGGTCCTTTTCCTATTTCATTTGGATTTGTATATATTTTGGTTGATTTTGATTATTTGATTAAATGGGTGGAGTTTAAGGCCACTAGGACTGATGATTCACATGTTGTTGTGGACTTTGTCAAAGAACAGATTTTTTACAGTTTTGGAGTATTGAAGGCCATCATCAGTGACCAAGGGACACACTTCTGCAATCGGAATTTTTCTTCCCTTCTTCGGAAGTATGGGGTGACACACAAAACATCAACACCATACCACCCTCAAATAAATGGCCAGGATGAGTTTTCAAATAGGGAATTGAAACAAATTTGGGAGAAAAATGTACAGCCATATAGGAAACATTAGAGCAATTTCTTGGATGATGCATTGTGGTCTTATAGGACAGTATACAATACACCTATTGGTATGTCCCCATTTAGGATTATTTTTGGGAAAGCATTTCATCTCCCCATGGAGGTTGAGCATTAGGATTATTGGGTTATAAAGAAATGCAACATGGATTTGGCCCAAGATGGAATCTAAAGGAAGTTGCAAATTCAAGAGCTTAAGGAGATTAGATTGTCTTCATATGGGAACTCAAGGCTCTATAAGGAAAAATCAAAAGAAACTCATGATATAATGATCCAACAAAAGGAGTTTCATGTTGGAGAGAAAGTCCTTCTCTACAGTTCACGACTGAAGCTTATGTCTGGTAAGTTGCGTTCTAGGTGGTTAGGTCCTTATGTTGTGACTAATCGTTTTCCTTATGGTGCAGTGCAGATCACACAAGAGTACATAGGAAGGAGCTTTATAGTCAATGGTCAACATTTGAAGAGATATATTGAGGGACTTCCTACTAATGTAGTGGATTTTATCACACTGCATGACCCCATCATCACTTGAGCACATCAGGTTGTTCCTAACTCTTTAACTTTGTTATTCTTTTTCCTATTTAAAATTATGAATTTCATGTGCATATATCATCTCATGGGTTCACATTGAGGACAATTCAATATTTTAAGTGTGGGGGAGGGAACCTTTTCGTTTAGTAATTTCAATTGTTTTCCTGTTTAAAAAAACAATTTGTGTGTTTTTCAAATTTTGTGTGTTTATTTTTCAATTTTATGTGTGTTTTTGAAACTTTTGAGCTGAAATTATTCTCAACAGCCATTTTGAAATCCATATCAATAAGTGAAACAATTTATCCCTCAAAACTAAGATTAAATGAATGCTGAAATGACTTTGTTTCAAGTTTAAATGTTTAGTAATTTCATGAAAAGTACACTAAATTTTGAATCCCATATCACATCTCACTGTCATTATATTTGAAATCACTTTCCTATGAGGCTTCTGAATCATTATTTTCATATTCTTTACATTCACCTCACTTCTTGAGAGAATGAAACCATGATTGATTTAACCAGAATTTGATTTATTCCTGTCAAAACTTGAGTGTTTGAGGTACTTATGTTTAAATTATTGAAGCATTTGTTTGGTATTAAAGCCCCTATTTCAAAGAATCATTTTTTATAATGGCCTACCTTGAACATTTAATCCTTTTATCCCTTATAAGCCATGAACAGCCTGTTAGGTTAGCTACATTCAAGCCAATTTTCCCTATCCAACCAACTCTTGAAGTGAAATTTAATAATATAGTTGAACTTAAGCATGGGGGAAGCTATCTTGTGTTGTGCTAACACATTCAATGATACTTTGGGTAGAAAATTAAATTATGAAGAGATGTTTTTTCTGCTGAATAAAATCATTATATTGAAATCTGTGCCTTTTCTGGAGCTTTCATGATAAGTGAAGTTGTGCCTTTTCTTGAGCTTCTAATTGAGGTAGAAAGTTGTGCCTATCTAAAGCTTTCAAGAAAATCATATTTGATAAGATTGAAATTTTAGTTGTTAAATGATGAATGGTGTAAACTTTACATGACCTTTTATGATGATCGAGATGAATTGATACAATAGGGATTAATGAAGAGACCATATTTAAGTGAAAATTAGATCAATGCAATTTTTCTTAAAAAAAATCAAGCCCTCCTCATTCAGCCTCAGCGTTTTTCACATCTAAATCCTACCAACCAAAATCCAGAGAACAGCCCCAAAAAGTCCTCATGATAAACATATGTCCTTGACTCACATCGAGTGACAATGTAGGAATTTATCAAGCCTATGGTGACCCTTGTATGAGTTTGGATGAGAAAGACATTGCAAAAAAATTGATATTTGTGTGATAAGATAAAATTCAAGAAAGGTAAGTGTTTTGTGCATGGGAGGATAAATGAAGTGGAAATATATTGGATGATATAAATGGATAACTTTAAATAAGGTTTTTCTATGAGGAATGATATATTTTTATTATTGGTGTGTAATTGATGGATCTCAATGATATGTGTTTTAAAATTTGTTTTGATTTGATATTGATGTTTACTTGATATGAGGTTTTTCCTAGGAGTGCAAAATGGAAAGTGTGGGGGAGTTGATAAAACACTATTTTTTTAAATATTTTATTGATAATAAATGATATAATTTCCTCACATTATGCTATATATGTTCAATTATGGAATATTTGGGATTAGATCATTCATTTGAAAATTTGATGAAAATTCCAGTTTTACCCTTTTAAAATTCACTGTAGTATTTTGGGCATAAATATTTTTCAACAAATTATTTTGAATTTTAACTGTGTTCTAGACTTAATGGGATACAAATTATATTCAGTACTTGGGATCTAGATCGTTCATATGAGTGGATTAAATGGTCCATGAAGACAAAGTTGTACTGAACTATCCAGAGTGGACATCACTTCACCATTTGAGTCGTATCTTCTTCATCCAGGCTTGGATTGAGGCCAAATTTTGAAGAAATCTCAGGAACATGATTTTTCAAAAATCATCCTTATAGAAGGTCTTCCAATTCATGCGTTTTGGATTTCAACTATGTGGTTCAACTTAGAATAAAATATTTGGCCGAGATTTCATTTCACACTTAAAAAATTATGTAACCCTAGCCATCACAAACTCTATTTAAAGGGGGTTTTCACTCTTTGGGAGGGTTGTTTGAGGATTTAGGAAGGTGTGGCCGAAATGGTGTCTCTTGGGAGCCCCTCAAAACTCTTGGAATAAGTAAGGATTTGTGCAAACCTCTCTTCCAAAAAGGCTCTCCTCTCCCACCTCTTCTTTTTATTTCTTTTATTTCATGTTTGTATCTTGAATTTTTCTTCAAATAATCTTATGTGTTCTTGCCTTTTCTTATTCTATTAATCTTCCTAATTGGGTTGGAATCAAGAGTGGATACAAGATTTGGTTCTACCCTTTCAATCCTTTGCTCATGAAAAATGTCTCCACAATGACCACACCGCCCATGGAAGAGTAGTTTTTTTTAGTGATTGATCTATCTTCTACCCTCTTCATTTAATTATTTTTAATCCTTGAGATACTGTAATTAACTTATTATGATCCGTGAAGTTTGTTTTTAAATTATAATAAACTAATCAAGAAATTTAACAATTAACACAAAAACACGTGAGATCAAGATTTTGTGTAAATTTTGAGAGCACGATCTTAATCGATAATACAAGACCACACGGGATAAATTTATAGAGTTAAAATATAATCCCTAAACACAATTCATCCTCATTTACAGAATTGATATGTTCTCTAATTAACCATTGACCATAAGCTAACTTTAGAACAACAATCAAAGCAGGGTGTTGCGATTACGTGTTCTGAAGCTAGCCTAGGGTTTGAGTAATTTCATCTTTGTGGTTATGTTAACTCTAGTAGGGTTCGAGGGTTAACAAATTAGGGGATCATAATTAAGTGGATATAGATTTAAATGATAATTATTAATAATTAAATGAAGAGGTATAGTTAGATCATTTATTCCTTTTAAAATATTTTCTAAAAAAACATCTTCTTGTTGTGTCTTTTTAATCAAACTTCATTTCAAAATTAAAAACAAAAAAATGCAATCTTCTTCCAACAGACTTCTTCAAGTTTTATAAACTATAAAAACCACCCCCCCATCCTTTCAAGTAGTTTTTTAATTCTACTCTATTTTAATTTTATAATACCTTTAAGAATTTTTTTTAATTTACTTCCTCCTTTGAGAGACGACCTTGGTCAGCCACTCTGCTGCACCTAAGTACCCAAAACCACTAATCATTTGAGGGCACCCACGAAAGCATTCTTTCAGTGGTACAATTGGAAAATGATTTCTCATATGAGGAGAAGTAATTGAAGATCTTAGACCATAGTGATAACATTCTACGCAAAAGGACTACTCACCTGGTCAAAGTACTATGGTAGAACCATAATCACAAAGATGTGGCAATGGAAGCATAGGAAGCGATGAATGAGAATTACCCTCACATGTTTTCACCTTAGAATATAAAACGAAATTTTGAAGGAGAAATTTCATAATGGGGGAAGAATGTAACGACCCAAAATTTTATCAATTGAATTTACCTTCTTATAATTATATCATATATTATAAATCACAAAAAATCACAAAGTGAACACTAAAAAAACATTATAAATGAAGAATTAATGAAATAAGTTGTGTTTTTAGAAATTAAAGAACCTTTACTGATGAAATAGTAACTTGACCATTGGAATATTAATATGACTATTAGGAATAGTAATTTGGGCAATATAATAGTAACCTCACCAATGAATATATAAGTAAAATTTATGTATCTTATAAATGAAAATATGATATATTTATATCATGGAATATGTAAAAAAATGTTTTTAAATTGATAAATTAAGTGTTGATATTTTTGAGAAATGTAAATGTTTATTTACAATTTTATAATTAATATAATAATTTAAAATAAAATTTATTTACATAAAATAGATTCATAAATTAATATTATTTTGTCTTATGATTATAAGATAATTTTATGATTCCTTAATTAATTTTTCAAAGTGTTATAAAATCAATTATAATATTAAAATAGATATATTTAGAGTAAAAGATGATTTTAATTAAAAATAAAATTTATCATATTTATAAAACTATTTTCATAAAATGGAGTGAATTTTTTAATTCTACACATTAAAAAATGGTTAGGGTTAATTTTTGGTATTTTTCTGAAATAGTGGAATTTTTGTGAATAGTGAAATACAATAATTTACAGTATTTAACATTATAAATTAAATATATGAATTTTTGAGTGATTTTTAATGTATGAACCATAATATCTAACTATCCTTCTCTATTTACATTATTTAGTCTTTGTAATCATCACTATTTATTTTCTTGATCCAAAATAATAAACAAATGAAAAAAATAATCAAAAATATCCCTCTCCTTACACTATAAATATCACCCATCACTACCTCTTCTCCTCACACCATATAAGCCGTGGCTATTTCTTATATTTTTTACAATTATACTCTCAAACCCCTTTCCTACTTTCTATTCTTACTGGTATCACCAAAAACCATTTCCAAGTGCTTTAAGGAGGCTCTCATGGAGACGACATTCAAGAAGTAAAACCCTCCCTTTTCCTCTTTTGATTTCTCTTCTTTTCTTATCCTTTACTTTACTCAACTACCCAAAGTGACATGATAAGTCCAGTATCATAAATATTATATAATTTTATTATGTTAATGGGATATCCATTATCAAATACCTTATCTTCTCTTTTTACCTTAAAAATGAAAACATCATCCATGATGTGTCATTTCACCACCTTCATGGATGATGGATTTTTGTTATCTATTACCAACTTAATTGATGGTAATAAAACTATTAAAATGGTTAAAAAATATTTAAAATTTATATTATAACTTTTTTTAGGTTCTGTAACTAATACATATACATAATATTAAATAATTAAATAAAACTAGTTCGTGAATATCGAAAATTCACCAAAAATTAACTAACATTAATTATTAACATTTTATCTAAGGAATCGTTATAATAGATGAAACAAATTATATATGAGGACAATTTAAAATATTTTATAAGAATTAATATGATATAATTCCATTTCTATATTTTTTTCTTCTATTTGACATGAACTCCCATGATTAAACTCAAGAGAAACAATCATAAAATCCTAAAACAAACGCTCCCAAAATGAAAAACTTGAATAGGATTACTCATAAAAATGGCCATAAGTGAACATAATAAAATTATACTAAATAAAATAAATTTATAATAGCTTCTGAATTAATTAATTAAAATATTTAATTTGATTATTCTTGACATTAAGCGCAAGTGCAGAACACTTTCGGACATAATGTAAGGGATTCTCTCTGAACCCCCATTTTTCCTTCGGGTTATGCTTTCTCTCTATTTACCCCAATTAAATTATTAATTATTCTTATGTAATCTTCCTAAATTAGGTTTTTATGATCCAAAAAAATGTAACTATCTCAATTATTCCTTATTTAATGAAGAACTACATGATTTATAAGGTTCCCTTTTCAATTCATTCGATAAGCAAGCCCGATTAAAGGGAACATCCCAATTTCATACCCATTATTAAGTATACTCCATAATCTATTTTAAGACACCAATATTTTTCAAAAATAAATATTTTTATCATAAAAAACTATATTAGTTCATTTTTTCACTACAAAAAAAAAGGTTCAGTAGCTGTGGTTTTTTCATAAACTAGAGGCTGTTTAAACTGCCACCTAATTGTGTAGTAGTGGATATTAAAACCACCACCTATTTCATGGTCTCTAGTCATTTAGTGATAGTTTTTTAATTTAGCATTGGTTTTGTTAAGTTTTTTTATCATTTAGTGGTGGTTAATTTTTTATTTAGTGGTATTTTTTAATAAAAAATCTGAGGTAAATATAAATAATATAAAAAAAACTATCACGTAACATATTAGCAGCAGTTACTCTTAAATTCCGATAAACATATTATATAAAATGTATTTAATAGTGGTTACTTAAAAGTGCTGCTAAATCATATTTCTTTTTAAAAATAATAATATAAAACTAAAAATATAAAAAAAATGATATATAATAAACTAAAACATAAATATATGGTAAACACATCATACATATATCATACATCAATATTCATATACAAACATCCAGCCATCATAACCTCAATCTAAGTCAACCCATACATATATCAATATACATATACAATATGTCCAACAAAAACCCATGCCCAATATATATCCATGTCATGACCTCCAATGTATCTATCTGTCTCCACATTATTTCATCAACTAAAACTGACCATGTCATCTCACCAACTATAACAAAAAAAACAAAAATTAAAACTACACATAATAAATTAGAATTACAGTAGAATAATTGAAAAAAATTAATATACCATGGAAACTAAGAACCGACATGACTTCCTTATAAATAATTTTAGGGATCTTAATGTTCAACCACCTTCCTACTATCAGCATATGTCACCTACAATGAAAACCAAGACATTTAATAAAAGAAATGCGGAAGAGAAAAGAAACATAATATATTGAAAATGTTTCACAAAAAAATTTATTTTTATAATATAATATAATAAATTTTATCCTAAAACAAATGATATATAATGGAAAGAAAATTTAAGAAATAAACATATCTATTTAAGATAAGATTAAATAGTTGAACTTGAAAAGGGATAACTAAATATTCTAATTAACATTTAAAGCAACATGTGAGTGTGCTTGAAATTTAATTAATAAAATAATTTTAAGGATTTTGATATCTCAACATTTAATATATTTCAAAAACAACTCATCGATGGTTTTCCTATGATTGCACATAAATTTGAGGTCGTTTTCTATGGTTTTGACCATTCTACACACGTTTTAGTGTTTTAAAACACTAAAAATGTGTTTATGTCCATAACGGACAAACCATAATTCATAATGACGATCCATCAGTTCAAATATTTAAAAATAAAATATAAGGTTGGTTTCCCTGATTTTAGGGCAATCTGACATTGTTTTTTTGGTTTTAACCTTCCAACACATGTTACTAAAGGCTTTTATACCTTTTAAATGTGTATAATGAGTAATTCCAACCACACCACATATAGAATTGATGTATTTTCTTAAATTAAATGTTAAAAAAGCATAACATTGGTTTTCCTAGGATTTTACATTAATATGAGGTCATTTTCTATGGTTTTGATCGTTTCATGCACGTTTTAGTGTCTTAAAACACTAAAAACATGTTTACTGACACAAAGGGAAAACTATAATTCAGAATGACATGTAGTCATTTATTAAATTTCAAAATTAAATCTATGTTCAATATCCCATCATTTTAGAGAAATTAAACATCATTTTTCTAGTTTTGACCCCCCCCCCCCCCGACACTTGTTTCTAAAGGCTTTTATACCTTTCAGAAGTGTATACCAAGTAATTTTGACCACACCGCATGTCGGATTGATGTTTTTCGGCACATACACATCCAAAAAAATTATCTATAGTTTTTCAATGATGTCACATCAATATGAAGTCATTTTATATGGTTTTAACCATTATAGTCACATTTTAGTGTTTTAAAAAACTAAAAATGTGTTTACAGTCATAATGAGAAAACTGTAATTCATAATGATGTGGGGTTGGTTCCTTCATTTCAAAATTAAATCTATGTTTATTTCCCCATGATTATAGGGTAGCCTAATGAAATTTTCTTTATTTTGACCCCCCCCCCCCCAACACTTGTTTCTAAAGGCTTGTGCACCTATCAAAAGAGTATACCAAGTAATTATGACCACACCGCATGTCAAATTGATATGTTGTTTATGTATACATGTCAAAAACAACTCATCAGTGGTTTTCCTATGATTTCACATCAATATGATGTCTTTTTATATGGTTTTTACCATTCCACACACGTTTTAGTGTTTTAAAACACTAAAAACGTGTTTACAACCATAATGGGAAAACCATAATTCTGAATGACATTCTGTAGGTTCCTATATTTTACAATTAAATATAAGGTTTTTTCCTATGATGTTAAGGAAATTAAACTTTTTTTCCAACTTTTTACCCCCTCCCCCCAACACTTGTTTCTAAATTCTTGTATACCTTTCGGAAGTGTATACCAAGTAATTCTGACCACACTGGTCGTCAGATTGACATTTTTTCTATACGTACATGTCAAAAACAACTCAAAGGTTTTTTTCCCTTTATTTCAGGTCAATATGAGATAATTTTATATGGTTTTGATTGTTCCATACATGTTTTAGTGTTTTAAAACACTATAAATGTGTTTATGACCATAACGGGAAAACCATAATTTAGAATGATGAGACCTCAATTCCTACATTTCAAAATTAAATCTATAATCATTGTCCTATGATTTCATGGAATTCTGACATATTTTGTCTAGTTTTGGCCCCCCTGCATTGTTTCTAAAGGCTTTTATTCCTTTTAAAAGTGTATATTGAGTAATTATGACCACATTTCATGTCAGATTGATGTGTTTTATACACATACACATTAGAAAAACTAAAAATTAGTTTTATCATGATTTCAATTCAATGTGTGGTTATGTTCTATGATCATTCCATGCACGTTTTAATGTTTTAAAACACTAAAAACATGTTTATGGGAATAATAGGTAAACCATAATTCAGAATGACATGTCTTTGGTTACTACATTTCATAATTAAATTTATGGGCATCGTACTGTGATTTCAGGGAAATCCAACTTCACTTTCCTAGTTTTGACACCCCCCCCCCAACACATGTTTCTAAAGTATTTTGTACCTTTCAGAAATGTATACCAAGTAATTACAACCACATCGCATATCAGATTGATTTTTTTGTACACGTACACATCAAAAACATCTCATTATTGGGTTTCCCATGATTTCACATCAATATGAGGTCATTTTCTATGGTTTTGACCATTCCAAACTTGTTTTAGTTTTTTAAAACACTAAAAACATGTTTACTATCATAATGGGAAAACTGTAATTCAGAATGATATGTCATCAATTACTACATTTTAAAATTAAATTTAAGGTTTTTTCTCATGATTTCATGGTAAACCGGAATTATTTTCTTGGTTTTTACCACCAGGCACTTGTTTCTAAAGAATTTTATACCTTTTAGAAGTGTGTACTAAATAATTTTGACCACACCACACATCGAGTTGACATGTTGTCTGTACATACACATAAAAAACAACTCATAGGTGGTTCTACCATGTTTTAACATAAATACATGATCTTTTTCTATGGTTTTGACCATTCCATTCATGTTTTAGTGTTTTAAAACACTAAAAACACGTTTATGGCCATAACGAGTAAACTGTAATTCTGAATGACATGTCTTATGTTCCTATATTTCACAGTTAAATCTATGGTAGTTGTCCCATGATTTTAGGGAAATTCAACATTTTTTTCTTGGTTCTGAACCCCTGATAGTTGTTTTTATATGGCTGGCACACTAGTAGTCTCAGGTATAATAGAATCACTAGGATCCATAGAAGATGACGGTAGTGGTGGCATGATCCGAGATATTGATCGATTAGGATCCTGAAATTTTTTATATTATCAAATTTCCTTATTTAAAATGGTTAAGGTATATTAAATTTATAAAAAATACAAAACAAAAAGCTTTTTACAAAACGAAAAAAGAAGAACTGGAATAATGTAAATTTTTATGAAACACATGTTAATGAGAAATTGTAATATACTTTCATTTCAAATTTATACATTAAATTATCATCATATTCATTTTATTTATTATTATCAAACTCTATTGCAATGATTCCTTCATTTTCACCCTCTATTACAAGTTCTATTGTTTCAATATTGTCAATAAAAAACTACTCAATGTTTTTCTGTTGATAAGGTTCACTATCACAAAGAATGAATTGATCTACCTCACCCATATCATATAATTGTATCTGCTTTAAGTGTATAACAACACTTCAACCTTCTTGAAATTCATCATCCACATAACAAACCATCTTATCTTATGAAACCATGATAAATAGATCATGTTCTATAAACTCACTGGTATCCATCAAGATAGAGAAGTTGAAAAAAATAAAATGTAATGAATCTTCCATTATACCCCTATCAATGTTGACCCACTTTCATTTGAATAAGAAAAGTGAAAATTTTCCATGATATTTTACTTTAGTTATATCATTCAGCTTCCCATAGTATCCCACCATTGCAATTTTAAATAAACCAATATTTTGAGTTTTCAAGTCTTCTCCATGATAAATTGTATAAAACCTGAAGCCATGAATATTGTAGGAATCAAATATCATATCCTACCTTAGAGGACCTCAACCCAAAAACATCAAATCATTTGATATTTCAGCTCAATTTTCAACATTCGTTATCTAGACAAAAAGATATATGCTATAATTTTAACATAAAAAATAATAATTTCAAGTCAATAATATGAATATGAGTATATACTTACATGATGGGTGAACCATTGGAAAATATCCTTATTAACTGCTTTTGTTAATTCTAACTAATTTCAACCTCAACCCCTTAGTTACCTCTTTATTTTCATTCACAATTCTTCAATAAATGGATCTGTAATAACATTGTTGACTAGCACATATCTATGTGCTTTTTGAAACACAAATTTGGTTAGTGTAAAATGTAACCCCATTCTAATTGGTCATCCAATTGTTAGAAATACCGATGACTAATTTTCAGAATGAGAATTAGTAGAGATGACGTCATCACATCCAACATAATTGAATCTAGTCTAAATACCTTCCAAATACCTAGAACAGAAGGTCAAGCACTCTTTGGCTATGTAACCTCTATTAATAGAGCCTTTTGGTTGAGATTTATTCTATACATATGATTTAAAATGACCTAAGTACCTGATATAAAAAAATAAGAAACATATTTAAAAAATTACACAATGACTTGATAAAATATAATGAATCAATAAAAATAAAAATATATATCAACATACCTCTCAATTAGATACATCCATTGATAGTGTACCAGTATAGCAAGTTTAGATTCTTCAACAAAATAAAGATTCAAATGAATCATGACTGTGAGGAACGAAGGGGGAAATAATATCTCCAAATCAAATAGTATTAAAAAATTCTTTCTTGATGTTTATCAAGCTTAGATGGATTTAGAGTTTTTTTCACAAAGATCTCCAAAAAGGTAAAAACTCTACTAGAACCACATTTTCTTTTTCAGGTAAAGTATTATGAAAATACAATAGCAACAACTGCTCCTTAAAAATATGCGATTCATGACTTTTCAATCCATGTAACTTTTGATGTTTTAAGTCAATACACCTTGATGTGTTACTTGAATATCCATCTGAAACTTTTACATTCTTTAAATTTTGAAGGAATGTGTATTTATCATAATTTTTCATTATAAAAATAGCTTAAGGACACTTTTAATTCTCATTTTCCAACAAATCATGCATTATATTCATCGAATCCAAATCCTTATGAGCATTAAGGTGATCCTTTGATTTACCCTTCTCATTAAGCATTGTAAAAATCACATTGTCATTGAAGTTATTCTCAATATGCATTACCTCAAGATTATCACATATTAAATTAAACTCCCAATAAGGAATATTGAAAAATAAACTCTTTTTCTTCCATTATTGTGTTCCAGCTTCTTCATATATTTTACCTCATACCCTTTTCCTGACTTATTTAAACTGATGCCATTTTCCAAATTCTATAGTGACATTCATTAACCGTCCCAATATTTCAGAACCAGATAACACCTTTGATGACATTATCACTTCAATATATCCATTGCATCATGTCTTGTCAAACTTTAATTTAAGATAAGAATCAAGAAAATGATGATGACACATAAAACACCATTTTCTTCTATGAGGTAATCGTTGAGGATCAAAATCAAAATTACAAACTAGACAACCCGAACTAGTATGAGTGGTCCAACCTGATAAATTTCCAAGTCTAGTAAAGTCACTAATTTTCCAAATTAAGAATAATAAATTTTGAATATTTATCTCATTGAAGCATAATATGTTTCCACACCACCATCCCATAATTCTCGCAATTATTTGGTTAGAGTTTGAAGGTATACATCAATGTCATTTCCAAACATTTTCTTTCCAAAAATTATCATCAAAATAATGAAGGAATTATTCTTCATACACAACCATATATGTAGATTATAGTAGATGAAAACAAATGTAATAATTATATAATTAGTAACTAAAGTACCAAAATGGTTAAAACCTTCAGAATCCATTCCCAAACATATATTCTTAGGATCTGAAGAAAAATATGGATATAGAAAATAAAACATATTCCATGATTTTGAATCTTTTAGATGTCTCATTAATCCATCATTACTATCATTATCATTCCACTTCATGTGATATAGAGTCTTAGATGATATGATTAATCTTTACAATCAGGGGTTTAGAGTAAAGTAACATAATACCTTTTCAGGAGTTTTCTTCTCTTTTTTCTTCATGGGGTTTCATTTATTTATATTTTCATTATTTTTCATTAACTCAAATATTCCTGTATGACATATTTTTCATTAATCTTTATTATACTATTCTCCCAAGTAAAGCATGCAATCATTAGGGTATTCATGTATCATTGTATAATCAAGTCCTAGTTTTTTTATGACTTTCTTCATCTCATAAAATATTGCAAGGATCTTAGCTTCACTAAATTCATCATGAATCAACTCTGAAATCATGGAAATTTATTTGTCATTAATTTCATGAAGACACTTGATATGATACAACTTAATCATAACATACAACTTTGAATACTTTACACACCCTTCATACAGTTTTATTGTTTGTCTTCAACTAATTCATAAAAATATTTTTTTTGGGTCACTAAAGTTCTGATCAAGATTAACCTTCTCAGGATCAACTGAAGGATCCATGGATCTATTAAATTCTTGTACATTGAATTCTACAAAACCAAATGTGTCTTTTAACAAATTTCAAATTGAATTCTCCTCTACCGGGTCAATTTTATTCCGTTGACAGTATTGTCATTGTTTTGACATTCCATAACATCTGATTCACCATGTCAAATCAAATATACATATTGGGTAGGAAACTATTTCAATGTCAAATTCTCATATACATAATTTTGATTCAACCATCTCCTTAATTTACAATTAGGACACGAACATTTTATTCTACTATCCACCGATCAGTTTACAATTGCATAATCTAAAAAAAATTCCAAACCCTTGGCATATTGAGGTTCGTTTCAAGGTAAATTAATCCAAATTTTATCCATAGGTATTGGATTTTATTCTACCTTTAAAATTATTTATAAAGATATAAATTTGTAATCAAATAGTTACAATCAAAATTAAATATCACCCAACTTCACCATTGACTCTTTCATAACAACTATAAAGGAAAATGGGATAAATTAAATAATGAAATTTTTATAACTAAAATTATAATATAATAACACAAATAAAATAAATTATTATTCATTATAAAAATATATTAATAATGACATAAATTGGATGACCACTAAATTTTAGCATAAAGAAAACCCATGAACGTTCTAAAAGATATCAAATATGTCTTCCCAAATTAAGAGTTGTATGAGGAAGTGTCTTTCTAGGTAAATATATAATTATTTTTTTTTAGTTTAAATAAGGATCTATATGGGTTAGGATAAGACTTAAGAGCATGGTATTTGAATTTATATACATTCTTGAAACAATTAATATTTAATTATAGAATTGTGGAAAACATCCTCTACATTAAAGATTATAAAGATGTATCAATTTTTGATATTTTATATGTAGATGATATTATTTTTATGTTAGAAAAGGATAATGGTTTATTTTACCCTAGTGTTGTAGCTAATGAGGATCCATTCCATTGAAAAATTAGTTTCATTAAGAAATTTTTGAACCATTTCCCATGATCTAACTAAGACCAAGAGCACCCATTTAAAAATATTAACGCAAAGTATACTTTATTTGGATATCATGATATGTCATGCATACCCAAAATAATAAACTCTATATTTATACATTATATTAAACTGGTTTAGTGTGACTTTATGTTGTTCTGTGAATTATATAAATCAACTATGTTCACATAACATCAAATCGGATGTTACTTCAATTTGAGATATACATAAACAACATGATGTTAACATAAATTTGAATAATGTGTTTTGTGATTTTCAAATAAAATGATAAAAATTAGTCATTTGACATAAGAAAAAAAACTACACACGATAATTGTTCTCTTAAAAACATATTATTTAAAATAAAATCAATGAAATCATGTTGGTTGTTCTAGTTACCATAACCAATAATTGATTATCATGAATGTAAAACTTAACACTAACTACTATATCATTATTATATAGATTTTATTAAATAAAGTATTCCTCCCATATTCATAAAACATGAAGCATTAAGATAAATTTAAAAAGGGTATAATATCTCATTTTCAAGGCCTTTATCCTTAGATACCTTTCCAGGGTTAGTGGTGAAACTGTGTGTTACCCCAAACCGTACCACCAATTGATCAGGAGTTAGAAAATTGTATAAATTATGTATATATAAAAAATTGGATTCATTAACATATATATAAAAAAAATTAATAAATTAATATAAAATGAAAACCATGAAATTATGAATGATCTAGATTCCATAAACAACTTATATCAGAAACGAGATTTTTTAATTTAATAAAACATAACCAAAATTAATGATTATTATAACTCCAAAATAATAACTACAAAATAAAAATAATAGATTACAGACAAAAATTAAATATATACAATAATGTTTAATTAATGAAAAAAAATGTTATATACTCTTTTTATCACCCATGATTTTCCATCTAATTCTACTCAATAATAGATTTAGTTTGAGTATGATGCACCTTTAAGGGGGGATTCGCATTGTCACTGAGGAGGGGATCTGAGCTGGGGAGAGGGATGTATGAGGTTGGTTTTTCATCACCACTTTAGAGGGGAACTGATATTGGGAGAGTGAGTTTGTAGGGGGTTTATGGGGTTTGGGGTCTCCAGAGGGAGTTGGGGAGGTCATGGGGTTCGGGAAAATGGGAGGTGTAGGGTTGAGGTCACCACCGAGGAGGAGAGAGGATGAGGTCGGGGGTTGGGGTCATGGGGTCAAGGTGGAAAGGATTTGGGGTCACATAGAGTGAGTAAGGGAGTGGGGAATTAGTGTTTTTTTAAAAATTTAGTGGCGTTGTAATTAAAATCGTCACTAATTGATAAAATAATAAAAATATAGTAGTAGTTTGATCAAATTTCCACTTTATTATTATTATTTTAGCCATATGTAATTCACCATGGTTACTAGAACCCCTTATAAGAAGGTATTTTTTGTAGTGATATTTTTATGAAAACAATTCATCAATTGTTTTCTCTAAATACTCTTTTATATTTTCTCTTAAATCAAACCATATTGGCTCATTTTTAAAGTTTCTTAAACACTATTTTTACATGTTTTCACTTCAGTTGGAAGTCATTTATCATGATATATGACTATTTTACATTATTAATATACAATTGTGTTTTAAATACATTAATTAATAGACACCACTATGATATTCTCTTTGTTTATTCCTTATGACGTGATTATGATACTCATTTCTTTCCATGGGTAACCCTTATGTTTATTACTTATGTTTGATTATTCATGTGGCATACATTTTCATGAACATGTTATGATGGGTGTAAACATATAGTGCTTAAATACATTGGGTAATGTTTAGTCTCATGATATTTAATTTTGGTATAGGGAGTAAACCAAATTCCTTTATAGGACTTTTTCCACCATGTGATATAGTCTTGGCAGCTAGCCTTGACTCATGTTTATGTCATGTTTTACGTTTCATCCATATTCCTATGTTCTCATGAATACATGATCACATAATCTATATTTTATGATTCCATATGTTTATCTATGTTACATACCTTTTTATTTCACCATTTTATGCCTACTAACCCATATGATATGCTTTATACATATGTTTGTTTCCTTACTAATATTTTTATCTCATCCTTTTGTCTATGTATTCCCCAATTTATCTTATGAAACTGTAGGAACTCAAAGGAAGTTAGGAGATCTTATGGATAATTAAAAATAAATATGTTTTATTTCATTTCTATTTTTTCAGTTTTATATACCTAATCTTCCAAAGACACTAGACTTTACGATCCTTGGTTTGAATTTGATGAATAATTATGCTTAAAATCAAATAATAATATGTGTAAAAGGATAGGGAGGTTATATGAAAATCCTTTTATTTTGTCCAATGCATACCAAAATACCTTCCTAATATCCCTCTTCATGTTTTATAGGTCTTATTTTTGGAATAATACCAACCTTATAGGTATTGATATGTAAATAAAATGATGTTTTCCAAAGAAGAGGTATAGTTATTAACCAAAAAATTTCATATTTTCTCTCATTCTAACTTCTTAAAATATTCTCTAACCGTGAAAAAATAATAAAACAAATATATTCCATATATTGAGATGTTTTTATGTTAATGGTTTCCCTTATATCCATATCTTCTTCCATCAGATGGGAAATGTAACTATCATTCATGTGTACGGTGGACTACCACCTCACGAATAGATATAATTCATTTTCCATAACCACGTCTCATGGTTAGTTATAATTATGGATTTAATGTTTATATATTATATTAATTAAATATATATCATTAAAAATTTAATATATCATCTACTTTTTTACCTTTCCATCTGTTGAAAAATTATAATGTTGTTTGTTCATACGTGTGGGATACCACCTCCACGAAGCGATGTGATTAGTTTTCCATCACCAATTCCATGGATGAAATATAAAGCTATATTTAAAGAAATAATATTTTATTTATGATATAATAATAATTATGAAAATATAAAATAATTATTATTTATTTCCATCATGATAATTGAGAAATAGATATGTTACTCTTATATATGTATGACCTACTGTCTCCATGATTGTAACATAGTTCATTTTTCATAACCATATATCAATATTGGTTTTAAAAATATAATTGATGTATAAATATGATAATTATTTCATTATTATTATTATGTAGATGATAAAATAATGACGTCCTTGATCATAGTCAACCTATAAGGGTCATTTTGGACATATGAGCTGAATATTGTCAGAAACATCCGATGAGAACTTAATTGATTAAGTAATTATGTATAACATGGTAATAAATAAAATAAATGGAATAATAAACTTTAAAATTTTATTTATAAAGTAAATAATTAACATAATTGTATTATTTGGGAAGATAAAGAATGTATGTGTTGATTAATACTCAATGTAAGGGACATATTAACTTAAAACCTCATTTTAATTGTTCTAAAGTTTTATTTTCTATATATTTTTCTTCCATGTCCATATTCAAAAAATAAATTTATGGATGTATTTATATGGAAATAAATAAATTATAAATGGAATTTTATGTCTCATTTTAATTTCTTATGAATGTTTTCAAAATAAATATTTTTATTTATTTTAAACCAAACATTTTGACTTTATTTACAAAAGGAAAAAAGGAATATTATATTTTAACATATATTGAGTAAATGTATTTTTCCACTGGTCTAACCTCTATTTAATTTTTTTGATTCCTTTATAATATTTCTTTATTTATTAAAATAAAAAACATTTTTCCCTTTTTTCATGTTCTCATAAAGTGTTTTAAATGGGATGGATATTTTTATATCTAGAAAAGATTTTCTTATAGGTGTATGGAATATTTTTATAAGTATGAAACCTTTCATGTGTTGTGATTATATTATGGTTATTGGGAATTTTTTATAAAGACCAATGGTTCTTTTTTAAATCAATGATGAGAGGTTATGTTATAAACTAAGGATAGTTGGTTCCGTTATAAACCAAGTACAAGTGATTCCATTATAAACCAAGGATGGTTGGTTCTGTTATAAACTAAGGATGGGTGGTTATATTATAAACCAATGAAGAATGAGTCCTTTATATCCCTTCAATTCATTTGGTAATGATTATGTTCACTGAAAAATTATCATCGAAATTGATCATATTGGTTATTCCATTTGTAATAGTGATATGTAAGATGATTTCCCAAGTTACCTGCATGGTTTGTTTATTCTTTATATGGGTTTTACAGAAATCTCATGATTTCATAAGGTAAGATAATAAGATTATGTTTAAAGAAATCATTTTCTACTTATTATGGGTTAAGTATAAAATTGTGAAAAATAATTCATGTTTTTATCATGATTTCAAAGAAACCTTTATGAGTTTTATTTATCCTTTATGGTTTTTTATGAAATGTTTTATGAAAATATTAGGGTAGAAAAGTTGATTTCTTTGGTAAAGAAATGTTTATTTTGATCCCAAAGTATATTGTAGAAAAATAAATTTGTTTATATGTAATCATTAACTGACAGGTTTCTTTATTTATTTTTTAATCCCTTGCTGATATTTTTATTCTCACCCCATGTTTTAAAATGTTTTTCATGTGATTTTAAAGATGGGTAGGGTTAAGGATGAGGTAAATATGAAAATTATGAAGATAAGTCACGAAATGAAAAATTGTTATATCATAAAAGTTTTGTTTTGAGGGGAAATGTACACTAAGAAGAATTAATAACTTTCTGATTTAATATTTATATTTTTAAGGGTAATTTCCTAATTCTCTAAAACATTAAATATTAAAGATCCTCAAATGTAATATAATGAATAATTGACTTAAAATTCAATATTATATAATGTTTAAGGTCCAGTCCTTATAGTTGGTATTAGAGGAAAGGTTTAGATAACTTTATATATTAAGATGTTTTCATGAGATGTTAACTTTAGATATATGAATACCATCATGTGTTTATAAGTTTAAGGTTTCTCAAAAGTTAAAAGGCTTAGACACCTATTTTGATGTTTTAAGTGATGGAAGTATAAGATTTTTAAGAGTATTTTGGGAGACATTTATATTAATATAACCCTTGGGTTACATATGTTTTTTAGTGAAAAAATTTTTTGTGGAAGAATTCCTTTACATTTTGTGCACATAATTTTAAAGGTATTGAAAACCTTTAGGGTTTATGTTGTCTTTTATGTTAAGATAATTCTAGGTTATTACAATTTGTAAACATATGGAATTGACACCTTTGAAAAGCGGTGTCTTGAAATGGTGATAATTTTTAGAGAAATTCATTTATAGAAATACGATAAAGGGATAAATAATACTTTGGTTTAATATATTCTGGATGTTATGGAAATAATAGTCACTTAAGATTATATGTTTTTGTGAAAAATAAACTATATATAAACCTTAATAGTAAAAAAGTGATTATATGATTAATTATATTTTTCAGGATGTTCATCATATTTTTCTAAATATTATAGGAATTATATTAATTTAGTTTTAGTAAAAGGAAAACTCTTAGTCTAGGTGATAACCCATCGCATCTGGAAGGGTTGCAGTGATTAAACCCACAATCGAAGGGAAAAAATGGTGCAACACCTACCACTAGCCTACACGATGCCCTTGTTAGAATTGATTTGTTTCTTAAATTATTTTATAGATATATATTAATATTATTTTTGGAACAAATTTTATATCATATAGACAATCATGGTATTGATAAGTGATTTAGAGATTAAGTGATTTATGTAACTTCAGAATAAGTTCACCATTTTGGGAACCTTATATGATTAAGGTAAACTAAATATTATGGGATTTTATTTGAGGATTATAGGTTGAATTATATTTTCGAAGAATATATGATTTTAATGGGGCCAAATGGTGATTCAATTCATTTATGAAAATGATTATCATATCTTTGAGATTATATAACTATGGAATATATGTTTTTGGTATGAGACTTTAAGAGTGACTAATTTTATTTGAAGATATATGTTAAATTTATCTTGGAACAATATATGATAAAATAATTCTAATAATTGGGTTTCAATATTAGTGTGGAATATTTTAAAGAATTTTAAGGTTAGTTATTTATATAATTATTTAGTTTCAACTTTTGGTATTACTACTGAATTTCATGGATAAATATGTTATTTGTTTGTATGAAGGTTTATTCATTTTGGGAATTATCTTACGCTGTTATAACCATTTTTTTGGTTAATGTTTATAGATAATAGGAATATATTTTTATCTATTTTTGGAATTATGTGATCCATTATATTTTGATTTTAGTTATTCTAGAATAAAAAATCATCATTAATACTCATTGTTTGGAGAAAAATATGATATTGTGGTGAAAATTTTTTAAAGGATGAAATTATAATTTTCAATTATGTATATTTCCTTAAGTTAATATTCTAGATGGTAAAGGAATTCCTCAACTTTAGAAAAAGGATATTGAAATAAAAAAAATATCATATTACCTTCATTTATGAAGAATCGATGGTCCTTTTCACACCTCTTTAATTTATGGTTTTGCGGTCATCGAATTTATCATGATCATACTATTTATTTTGATCAATGTTCTCTATCACTATCCATAATTATTTTGGAAATTATTTTTCCCTACATGTCCATATTTTCACTTCCCAATAATGTTTTCCTATTTGGAAACCTAGTATGTTTTATTTGAGATATCCTTCATACTTCCTTTTTGAGGAATTTTTATTCACTCTTTATATAATGTGGGATTTCTAAAAAGGTATTATGAAATTTTTAACCTTTTATTACTAAGATCAAGTAAAAATTTTGAGGAAATGATCTATTTAAGTGGGGATAATGTAATATCCTGATATTTTAAGTGAAAAACTATGTTTGATAGCATATAAGATATGAAACACCAAACTTAAAAAAAACTACAAAATACTATTATTTAATTATGATAGTCAAAACCTAGACATTGAATTGGTGGGTATGGATAGTATCAACCACAATATGAAATATGTATATATATAAATCTCCTAATCAATACAAATGTATTGATTAATTCTTAGGAAATAAGAACTCAATTTTTAGTAAAGTCATATTATTGTTAAAAAATATGTTTTAACAAAAAAATAGTTTTATTGATTTTTTTGAGATAATATTAAAATTAATTTATGTAACTTTTATAAATTTTATTTTATAAACAGGGAATCATTTTTTAAATCATGATATCAAAATTATCTTGGAGTGAATTTTTTGGATTTTTCTGAAAAGTTTTATTTTCCAATTAATAATGAAAAACATTGATTTTTATTTATGAAGTTCCATTTTTTAAAAATGGTTTCAAAGTAAAAATAGTTCAATTATATTATTAATAATCTAATTAAGTTTATTTTAATAAAAATTTTGGTATAATTTTCCATAAAAACATTTTTATTCTTAAAAATTTATTTTTTATGAAAAGCTGATTTTCATTGTGTTTTTAATTTTAATCTTAAATTAATTTACTCCAATTATAGAAATCGATTCTTTAAAAATTTATTTTTTATTTTTAATTAATAGAAAAAAAATTAGTAAATATGCCTTTTTCTGTTATGAATAGTAACCATAGTAAATAATTCTCACCATGATAAGGGTAAATCAGGTTATTAAAGTCAAAAATAATATGATAAAGACTAAAAAAGACCATAACATGTGAATTTATTCTATTGGATGAGTTTAGTTTAGCCATTTCCATCCATGTTTATAAAATATGGAAATTTTTCAGCATATGTATTTTATTTTGACCTTTATAATAATTAAGTAAAAGATAATTCCAAGAATGTCACTTTCTTGATTTTAATTTCTATAATATTTATATGATATGGATAAGGTTAACTTATGTTTGATTATAAATAATTATTTTAAATATAAATTATTTCTCATCATGGTAATTTATTTTTAATTTTTATGGATGAAATAATTACCTTAAATACTTACACAATTCCAACCCAACATTTATTCAATTAATAAAAAAATAAAATAAATGAATATAAAATTTTTAAAAATAACATAATTTTAATGAATTACCATGTACTAAAAATTTTGTAGATAAAATAACATATTCAAGAAGTTTTAATATATTATATTCGAATTCCATTATTTTCATGTTTTTTCAAAGTCAATTTAAATGAATAGTTACAAAAATGAAATTAATGTCATTTTATAATATTTAATATTATATTATATGATTTATGTAATAATCTGGTTCTTATTTAAGGTACACATCCTTTAATTTTTTTCAATTATCATTTTAAATGTGTAAACATGGCCTAATATGAACGCTCTTTGAGGTAATAGAGGTATCAGGGGTGTCTGGGGCTAGTTCAGAGCCGAGAACACAAGTTTTATGGTGAATTTGGCCTGGTGCACGGTTAGATTAAACCATGTGGGGTAGACCTCATGGTTTGATAAAATATTGTGAGGTTGGATAATGGGAGGCTACAAGCTGCACGGTTAATCTAAACCATGCAAAATTTAGTGCATGACCATGCGTCCATGTTTGTAATTTTAACACTTGTGTTTTGAATGGTTTCTATACAGTTATTCAAAATGTGTGAGGAAACCATGTGGGTTTCCCTTTCTCTACATTTAACCATTCACGGTTGGCACATGGTTTAGAAACTATGCACCTAAACTTATGACCCTATATATTGGGTGAATTTACCAAATTACACCCACTTAATTCTTATATCAAACCTAGTTTTCTATTTCTCCTATTCACAGTAAATATAACCCTTTGGATCTCCTTTTGACACCTAAATTAAGATTTTCCACCGATTCTCCATCTAATCTGTGATTCAATGACTATCAGTCTCGTTGGCTCCGTCTCAGTAAGATATTCATTCCTTTTTATCCATTCCACATTTAATTTGGTATTGGTTGTGCTATTTAGGTGCATGATAATATTCCCTATTATTAGTTTCTTCATCCATTCTTTGATTTTATCTTGATCTAAGTCAAATCAAGACCTAATGTTGTATGATCTATCAACTACAGGACTACAATAGGTTGTCTCATTCCTTTATTTTAAAGTTGAATGATTATATATATTCCATTCCATTGCGCACCTAATATTCATAACATATCCATTAAAATGAGTTCTAATCCTTGAAATGAATTTTTTATCATGGTCTGTGTGATTAAAGAGGTGTTCCTTGAATTTTTATAGGTTTAGGAACTTTAAACTAGAGCCACCCCATTGGGTGTCTTGTTTAATTACATGAAAATTTAATATGGTATATGAATCTGGATACTTGGAAGGTGTGCCTATTTACCCCTTTCCTTTGTATGTCAATTTTGAATTGAATTGTAAATCAATTTGATGAATTTAATTATTAATTGATATGTGATTTTAATTAGAATATCAATAGAATTTATATTTGATTAAAAAGAGAGGATAGATTCCATGCCCCTAGACACATGCTTGAAATGGTTGTTAAGCTTGAGATGCTTGTTATAATGAAATTCCCATGCAAATGGAATTTAAGGATAAGACTTCTAAGATTAGTCATGCCTTTAGCCACCTTTTAAGGTGAGTTTTAATTGAAGTATTCTCAGTTATGACCTTCACATGTTTAAATGAACTGATTAAATGGTGTTGAATTATATTAAATGCTTGTATGACTTGGGTGAAACATGGATTCAAATTAGGAATGTAATGGATGGACTCAATTGGAACTTATTTGGAATATACCTGAGTGATACTTAGAATCCCATAAGGACTTCCAAGGATGGACTCAGAGGCTTGACTTTTATAGTTTGGGTGACACTGGGATTCCATATGGTATTCCAAGAATGGACTCAAAGGGCATTTATCATATATTTCATGGGTTATGGCTCCCTTATTGGACCACAAAGGATGGACTCAAGTTGAATAGATTTTATACCTCACCAAGAAAAATGCCTGGGTTTTTAAGAGATTCTCTATAGATGGGCTGTAGGGTGTTGGTTCATGTTTCCTAGAGTGATACCTAGATTCAAAATTAGGAACTCCATAGATGGGATCAGGATCTATATTAATTAATGAATAAAATGGTTTAAATGACATGTCTTCTAAGACAGGGCACAATCCTGGATTTTTTATTTCTTTATACTTTATGGATGGACTGTTTAGGCACCCATTTATTATGTTTTCACAGGGTACACCAGGCTGTGTGATGAGTCTCGAGACTTATAAATTGAGTGGAATTAAATCAGTAAATGGACATGGTATAAAATGAGAACTGGGACTATGTAGGATTTTTACTTTTAATAATTATTTTCTTATTCTATTACTGTCAACACTATGTTATACACATTCATTAACTATATGGAACTTGACTTTGAGTGTCTTCCTACTAGGATTATGTCTCACACCCTATTCGGGCCACCTTTGGGTACCCAAATAGATTATATGATTATAGGTAGGGAAAAGGGAAAGCACCCTAATACAGGTTCTTGATTATTTCTTGGGAGCAAGGGATCAGGGGACCGATATGAGGCTTGTGATGCTAGTTGGGATACTTTTTGGCCTTTTTGTACCTTCATTCCATGTGTTGTACACATTCCTTGTTTACAAGTTTTGACTACTCTACTAGAGACATGACATGTATCATCATCATTATATATGATATTTCTTTCGTTATCATTATCTATTAATATTGATTATTTATTTTCTATATGATTTACTACTTCCACTACTTGTATGTTATTGATATTCATCTATGTTACACTCCGATAATGAGGGAATAGTCTCCCCACAAATACAACTAGGCCCTCGTATCTGGTTGGAATCCTTTTGAATTTTTGGAGAATCACTTGAGACCATGTGTCCAACTAGGCTCGGGGCACTATTGAGTGGCATCCAGGTCCATGAAGTTATATAGTGGTATCAGAGGATCTTTTCTGGTTTTCTTTAATATTTAGCGACAAAATAAAGGGATAGAAAGGAAATTTAGTTTGGTAATGAGTTTTTCCCAAGTGTAACTTTCCCGAATATAGGAAAAATACAAATTTCCTTGAATTAAATTGATTTTTTCAGGATTTTGACTATTATAGTTTATTTGATTCTACTGTCGAGTAATGCACTTGATTTGTGATGTTATTATTGATATGATTTTGGATTCTATTTTTTTCAACCTAATGAGATGTGGTTATTCCATATCATGTGTCATGTTAGGAACTTTATGTGAATAACATTCCATGCATTATACCATGACATGTAGGATGAATTACTTGTTTCATGCTATTGTGATAGGTTTTATGATAGATATACCTACTATTGTGATATGTATTCTAGAATGTGTTATGGTATGAATCAGGTGGATTCCATTTGGTTATTGAAGAGTATGGGGCCTCATGGATCAGAATTTTTCAAACCATTGGTTCAATATTTTAAAATGAATTAATATATAAATTTGAATTGAGTATTAATTCAAATGAAAATGAGTATGTAAATTCAAGTGAAAATGAAAATGGAAACTGAAACTCTTATAGAAGAGGGTCGACCTAGACCCAACCTTTGTAGTGGCTAATAGGTGGTATCTCTTTTTTATAAATTATTTGTACGACACACAGGATTGGCTCGTGGAGTATGAATAGGGGTGTGTTTTTATACAGGAAGGCTTGTACCTATTATATTTTAGTATTTTGTGCCTTTTGGGTTGCGAACTTGATAATAATCTTGAACTGAGGCATGTGATTGGAATTTTTAGAGGTATGTTGTCATGAAGTCCTCCAATTTTAAGCTAGGAGGGTGTAAATGACCACATTATAGAGGTGGTGGACCATAGCCTACTATTGGATCCTCCAACCATTCCAGCTGAGGAACCAGTTTTTATACCATGAATAAGTGATGAGGCACACTTCCATGATTGATTATTTCACTTTATTCAGACAATTCACGGAGCAACATGACATGCCCTGACTATGGTAGAGTTAACACATAAGTTATAGTAGCAACATTCATTTACATTTTTGGGGGATGAAGACCACAGGCTACAAATTCATGGCTAGAGGACATGTTATCTATCTTCGAGCATCCAAATATGCCTCCTAATATGAGGGTAAATCTCACTGTGTATATGATTCATAATTCCTCTAAGATATGGTGGGATGTTTTTACTCAGACGGGTCATTATTGGTAGATTATTATAAGGGATTTTCATATGTACTTTTATGATTACTTCTATCCTGAGATGTTAAGGGCTGATAGAGCTTGAGAGTTCATGCTCTTTGAGTAGGGTGTGTTATCAGTGATGGATTATTCAGACCGTTTTAATGAGCATCATAACTTAGCACTTCTTCTGATAGGTGATTTTTTATCCATAGACACAATATTTGAGGATGTCCTCAGGTATTACATCTGATCATAGGTGAATTTATTTTGGTTGACTACCATTTCGGGAATAGTGAATCAAGAGCTTATCACATAGTGTAACCTGAGAGAGGCTGGAGGTGCGAGCCAGGGTGGTTCGACACCTAGATTTGGTACTGCATCGACTAGAAGCATGAAGTGTTGTCTAGAGCTTCAATATAGTGATATTAGTAGTCAAAGAACAAACTCAGGTAGCCAGGTGAGGTGCTACCAGTGTGGAAGGTCAGTACATACAAGGCCATAGTGTACAAGACACCCAATCAAGTGTCGATATTACATCCAGATTGGCCATCTACTACACTTCTACAGAACCTTTCCTCCAAAATCTAATAAGATAGGTTCTTCACCAACTCCACAATTAGTATTAGGGTCAGTAGCTTCTTATCAGGCTAGGTGCTGGAGTGCAGCTAGACGATTAGGAAGAGGTGGTGGTCATGGTTGTAGTAGTCAAACCCCATTTTTACAGTGACAGCTAAGCAGATCTACTCTAGGGGTGCAAGTCCATGGTTCATACCATATATACATAGTTAAATAGACCCTTGAGTAGTAGGATCCCAAACCTTTTACTATTATAGGTACTATTCTAGTAGCCTCTACTTTAGCTTATTTAATTTTTGATACATAGGCTTCACATAGATTTATATCAGTGCATGTTATGGAGAGACTTGGGCTTAGTGTTTGTACTTATAATGAATTCATGATTCTTGAAACTCTATTGGTAATTAGAATGGATTATGTAAGTTGATCATGTTGTCGAGTGCATCAAATTAAATGTTTAGTTTTTACTAGAATTTATGCAGTATAGAAGGAACACTAGGTCATCTCTCGATAGAGTCTTAGATCATTAATTTAAAAATAATGTTTTGATTAAAAAAAAGGGGAATTTTATTGTTTGAAATTTGGGTTTTATTGATTTAATATGATATCATATAAAAGAAGTTGATATAAGAAAATAGAAACTAACATATTTGATTAAGCGTGATCAACCTGGGGAAATCTCATGACGCTAATCCTTCATCGCTTCAAGATATAGGGTTATGATCTTTCAATCCTTGGTTTGTAACACCTAGAACCAGAATGTTACTTAACTTAAAATAGGATACCTCCTAGGTTTTAGTTGAAAACACACAATGATTCATCAGATACCGTCGATGATTGGGTTATTTTCATTCAACTTCATAACCGAAACTCACTAAGGAATAACATGAAGAACTCAATGTTCCATCCAAGTTTGTATGTTATTTATTTTTGATACCATTACATAAATTTTCATGGACTTTACAGTTTTTATGATAGTTCAATTAATCAATATGAACCCCACAAACACCGTAATTTAAAGGAGGATAAAAAGGGATGAACGGTGTGTGAAACATCACATGAAAGGGTTCCCCGAAATATGATCATACGAGTTTGATCATGACATGAAAATACATAAATCAATTAAATAATAAGAGAGGATGAATAAAAACAACATACAACATGGAATTAAACATATCATTCAAAATAATACAAACATTAAGCTTATGATTATATCACGTTCCTCCCCGGGTGATCATAAGGAGTTCAAAACCCCATGGAAAGGGAGGAAGCCATAGATGTTGAAGTAGCACTTACCATAGCCTCCAAAAATTATATTAATCATGATATGACTCTTTTGGGACTCCAAAATGGCATCACATTACCTCCTAGTATAAATCCTAAGTGAGGTTCCCAAGGTGCTCTTTTATAGCAAAAATTGGAGGTGGTTTTGGGCACCCTGATTTTGAGAAACCACTTGGCCCATGGTTTTTGGACAATATAAAATATTATATCACTTTCCAAAAAACTATAGACTGGTTGAAATACCTCTTTTATTTCTCCCTAGAAACTTTTTAATCCATATATTTAATATAGTAATAAATATTTCCAAAATATAGAGGAAAACTGTTAACTCTGTGCAGATTTGTTGTATTGAACATATTAGTTCGGATGGACCCCATAATGAACGATTTGGGCTTCGATTTTTTCATGAAATTTGTATACCAATGAAATTTTGATCCTCACACAAAATTTAATCCCATTTTGGTGCATGGATCAGTATAAGTATGTGGTTGATTCCGTATATGTTCTTGTATTCCTGCGCGATTTGGCCCATTTTTTATCAACTTCATCTGGGGACTTCCAAATCACATCCACTTATAACAAAAACATAAAAAAAGTGAAATAACCCCTTTTAATGGCGATAATAATTAAATTTTTTAACCAAAAGTGAATTAAAATTTGTCATTATACTTTTAATTTTCAATACAAAAACAATTTAATACATTAGTATAAGGGTGAAATAAAATAGTGAATCGTGGTAGGATCACACCCCCACACCAAATAATTTTCACTCCTAGGAAAAGTCTAATATCATAATCATGTCCCATTCCTAAATAAAATGTGTTAAAACTTCAAATATTCTTTTCAAATTAAATTCATCATGTCTCATTTATGGAATCAATTTTCCAATCATTATTATTCTCTCACTTTCAAATTTTTTCAACTTTATTTGTTCACCCATGAAACATATCACAACCTACCTCACCGAAAAAATTTCCCTTTTCACTCAAGGAACATATTAAAGTGGAGTTATTAAATTTCCCCATAGTTCAGGTGATCATACCATATTCTTTCCAAGATTCTATATTCTATAATAGAAAAAACTAGTTTCCACTCAAGAGGACTTCCAATAGGTTGTTCTGAGGTTCAAGGGTTGGAAGGATTTAATGTTTAAAAATCTTAGGCAGAAGAGGTGTATTTAATATCTTACATACAAAACATATCAAAATTCAGCAATTGTTAATAATTAATGTACACACTCAACCCCTCACAAAGTGTATCACCTCCAACTCACTATCCCCATTTTCCATTTCAATGGGTCACAACCAAGCAATGAGTAATAATGAGTAAAAATCCTCTTTTCTCTATTTTTTTATTGTTATGTTTTTTTCAATGTACATAATTATTTTTTTATATAAATTTTTTTGGAAAAATGTCTAAAACAATGATGAAATATGTATTGTGAACCAGGTGCCTAATAAAAATTTAGGCACCCTGAACATCAACCATTAACAATGATTTTCTCACTAGAATTATCATGGAAACACCCTCTCCCCCAAACTTGCTGAAAATAAAACAAGATTGTACAAAATAAATAAGTAGGTAGGGATAAATTATCTTGTAATGTGGATACCTAAAAGGAATTTCATGGTTTCCAAGGATTAAGAAGGGTAAAATTTCAAGGTGGCCAAAAATAGAGGTTAATTGTATGAAGATATTTTCAATGAATTATTTCCTCTATCATGAATGTAGCATACTCAAATCCCATGGCTTCAAATAGAATCAAGGCAAGTTCTAGTTTATCTACAGGACCTGAGACTCTCAAGAAAGTGAATAAAAGGAAGAATATGAAATAAAGGTCTTAGAATGTCTCTTAAGTAAGGGATTAAAATATTGTTCAGTGAAAATGAGGCATGAGATACAAAAATCCATTAAACACCAAATAATTAATTGAAAATAAAAATTTTAGAAAAAGATTCAACATCAACATTCATTTGAGAAATATTTTCCTAAAAACAATGAAATTTTCCACATAATTGACTCAAGCATGAAAAATGATTTTGGATATTCTTATTAAGATAAATTTTTTTCTAAAAACATCAAATAAAGAAAAACAAATCAAAAATGAAAATGCATTTTTTTAATCCTTACTATGATATGTCACCCTCCCCCACACCTAAAAATTAAATTTTCCTCAATGTAAGTATTTTAAATAAATAGATAAGTAAATAAAGGTAGGGAGAAGGGACGACCTTCTAAGTGGTGTCATGTGTGGCATCCATCAGTTTGATTTCCTCCACGAGATTCTTTGGAAAATACTTATAGAAGTGTTTGAGCCTCTTCCAATTGATTATAAACCTATATCCACTCTTATCATGAAAAACCTATATAGAACCAAAAGGATAAGCATCAGTAACAGTATAAGGACTGATCCATTGTTAATGAAGCTTACCTGGGTGGAGATTTATCCTAGAATTATACATGAGTACCTTCTCATCAATATGAAACTTTTTCTAATGAATCATCCCATAATGGATTTCCATTTTTTTCTCTTTATAGATTCGAGAGTTCTCATATTAATCATGCTAAATTCATTCCAACTTTGAAATCATAAACTTTTTATCCTCACCTACAACTGAGAGATTCATATTACATTTTTTCACATCCCAATATGTATGGTTCCCTACCTCTACTTGGGAGTGACAATCCTTTATAAACATAATCTTATATGGTGGTATTCCAATCAGGGTTTTAAAAGTTGTACGGTATGCACAAAGTGCATCATCCAAGCATAAACTCTAATTTTTTCTTATTGGGTTGTATCATTTTTTTCAAGATTCACTTAACTTAATGATTTTAGATTTCTGCTTATACATTATTTTGGGGGTGATATGCACCAGATAATTTATGAACAACCCCATACTTACGGAGAAAGTTCTTCATGTTATGATTGCAAAAATGTGAACCCTGGTCACTATTGATGAGTCTTGGAAAACAAAACCTACTAAAAATTTGGGAACTCACAAAATCAATAACAACACGAGAGTCATCGATCTTGATGGAATTTTCTTCTACCCATTTTGATACATATTCAATAGCCAATAATATGTACACAAAACTAAATTAATTTGAAAAAGGCCTCATCAAGTCAATACTTCATGCATCGAAGATCTCATAAAATAATATGGTTTGTTGGGTCATTTCATTCCTCTTGGAGATATTCCCTATTAATTGACATCGAGTACATGACTTGAAAAAACTATGGGAATACCTATACAATTTTTTCCAATAAAGACCCGAGTCAAGGACCTTTTGAGCTGTAAGTTGAGAGCCAAAGTTTTCCCTACAAGATAAAGTGTGACAAAAGGTCAAAACAGTGGTGAACTCATGGTCAGGGACACACCAACGAACAACTTGTTCACTAAAAATTCTCCAAAAATATGGGTCATCCCAAATGTAACATTGAGAATTAAGCTTAAGTATATAGGATTGTGAAGTGTTGAAATTAGTAGGGTCTCTAGATGTTTCTAGAAAATTCAAAATGTCTGCATATCAGGGGGTAAGTTCAACACTATCACAAAGGTTCTCATGAGGAAATAATTCTCCAATGGTGAGGGGTGATTCAACATTATGGTCCAATGTTGGGTAACTCCTACTAATGTGGTCGGCTATAGAATTTTCCACTCCCCTCTTATCATGAATATAAAGTTCAAACTCATGGAGGAGTAGCATCAACTGTATGAGGTGGGTCTTAGATTTAGGTTTCTTTAGGAGAAAATGAAGGGCAGTATGATCAGAAAAGACAATGATTTTTTACCCAATAATATATGAATGGAATTTTTCCAAGGAAACACAATATAAAGAAGTTATTTTTTAGTGGTTGTGTATTTTTTTTGGGTTGGGTCAAGGTTATGCGAGGCATACAAAATGATATGAGGAACCTTCTCAACCATTTTGGATAAAACTTCCCCAACTGCAAAGTTAAAGGCATCACACACAATCTCAAATGGGAGATCCCACCTTGGTGGTTGGATGACAACAGGTGATGTGAGACTCCTTTTTACTGAATTGAAATCATCCTCACAATTTTCATCAAACACAAACTCAAAATATTTTTCTAATAAAAGGGACAAGGGAAGTGAAATCTTAATAAAGTATTTAATGAATCGGTAGTAAAAACCAGCATTACCCAAGAAAGATCGCACCTTGTAAACACATTTTTGGATATGGAAGGGTTGAAATTAATTAAATTTTTTATTTATATAATTAAATTCCACTATTTGAAATAACGTACCAAAGAACTATCCCCCACTCAACCATGAAATGATATTTCTTATAATTTAATATGAGATATTTTTTCATGAAATGGTGGAGGATAGAATATAGGTGTGCCAAATAGTCATCAAAGGAAGTTCCATAAACTATGAAATCATCCATAAAAACTTCCATGAAATTCTCAAGGTACTCTGAAAAAATACTCAACATACATTTTTGAAAAGTACTAGAAGCATTAAACAGACAAAAAGGCACCCTTTTGTATGAAAATGTTCCAAATGGACCAATAAATGTTGTCTTTTCTTAATCCTTAGGAGCTATATGGATTTGGAAATAACCCAAATAGCCATCAAGGAAACAATAATGGGACTTAATAGCTAGTATTTCTAACATATGGTCAATGAAAGGTAGAGGAAAGTGGTCCTTTCATGGCTATTGATTCAGTTGATGGTAGTCAATACAGACTCACTAACTATTTTTCACACGTGTTGAAACCAATTCATTCCTTTCATTTGACACAACCATTATTGTAGTTTTCTGGCACAATTTTCACCAGGCTAACCCATTTACTACATATATAGGATAAATGATCCCAGAAGTAAGTAATTTACTGACTTCCAATTTTACCACTTGAAGTAGAGTGGGATTTAACCAGCATTGAGATTGCCTTATGTTCTTATCCTTTTTATCTAAAAATATATGTTATACAAAAATAGATGGGATAATCTTAGAAATATCATCTAATATCCATCCAATTGCCTTTTTACACTATCTCAAAAGGTTGTGTAGTTTTGATTCCTATTGTAAAGAGAGGTTATTATCAATAATAATGGGAAATTGTTCAATACACTCAAGATATTCATATTTTAAATTGGATGTAATTGGTTTAATTCCAACACTATTGGTTTTTGGATTGAGGGGGGGTTTAGGGGGAGTGAGGTCCATGAAATTGTCTATCTACTCATGTTTATTCTAAAAAGAAAGAGAATCTATTGAAATGATATTTTTAGAATCATCTAAAATCATGGGTACCTCATAATAAACACACTCATAAATTAAATAAAAGAAATTTACACTTTTCTGATCCCACACAATACTCAAAATATGAATCAAAACCCAAATAATCTAAGGATGAAGAAGAGGAAAATGAATCAGAGTATATGTCAAGGAGAGAATTGTGTATGTGTGCATCGTTTGAGAGAACTTCCATAGAATAGATAGGGAGAGTAGAGTGATCTTTAATGGGGTGTTTCATAGCCTCAAGGATGTTAAAACTTACCTTTTATCCACTGAACTCCATGGACAATATATCATTGTGAACGATGATGATTGTCTTTTTTGTTTTGAGGAATGACCTCCTTAGTATAACAGGGGCATGTCTTTGGGTTTAGGTATCTTCCATATTCAGAATATAGAAGTCTATAGGGAGAAGAGATTCTTCACTTTTATAAGGACGTCTTCAATCACTCTAAATGGGTGTGTTGTGCTCTGGTTAGAAAATTAAATAATGATTATCATTGGTTGAATCTCTCTAACCTGTAGATAAGTGTACATGGAGTAAGGCATTACATTAATTAAAGAACCTAAATATAGAATAGAATCTGAAAAGAATGTCTTCCCTGTGGTAGAAGGTATCATGAAAGTTCTAGGATCCTTACATTTGGTTGGCATTTATGGTTGAATCAAGGCCGATACATTCCTTCTCAGGTTGAATCTTTCATTCCCCTTCAGTCTCTAACTATGGGTGTAAAGTTCTTTAATAAATTGGTCATATTGAGGGATTTTTTTAAATGCATCCAATAAATTAATGTTAACTTGCACCATTTTAAATCTATCCATTGTTTCTTTATCAATCTCATTATCAAAAAAATTCTTAGATTTAGAGATTATTTGGGGTAAAGGATGAGGAATGGATTGTTCAGGGGATTCTAAATGATAAATTGTTTACCATTTTTGTGTTATTTTTCTTTACATGAATATTTTAAGGGTAGGTAAATAGAGTTTTTAGGTGAGGGGCTTACCTATTGTTTAGAATCAGTAGAAGGAGAAACTTTTTTACCACTATAAAGTGTAATTGCACATACATTACCTTTGTACTTAGGTTTAGAAATAGCTTGGGATGGTAGTTGTCCAGAACCTTGAATCTTAATCTCACTTATGGTGTTTTCTAGTTTTCCCACTTGAGTTTGTAGGTCTTGAATTTCTGATTGTGTAGTCTGTTGGAACTAAAGGTTTTGGGTTTCTATTTACTTCACCATGTCTTTGAGTCTTGGTTCATATTTGGGAGGAGGAGGATTGTTTCAATATGTTTAGGGATAAGAGGGTTCCATACCTTGGCCTTGTTGATGCCAAGTTTTCTTATGGTAGGTTGGGTTTCATCCTTATTGGTATTGTGGTTGTGCCTTCCACCCTGGGTTTAGATTTGGCCTAAATGGTTATTGCTTGAAGGGTGGTGTTTGCTGAAAAGGATAATAGAGGAATACTATTGTATAAGACTCAGATGAATCCTGAAGTTGTGAGAACTGGTCAGAAAAATGAGTGTTCTCAGAACAAATACCACAATATAATAGAACAAAAGGAGAGTGTAAATTACCTTGTAATTGAGCTAAATACCTTAGTAGGGTATGTATATCATAAAGTTTATTATATATCTTTTATTTTGGGTATGAATGATTTACCTCATGAACTCCTCCGGTAAGTGAAATTTCTCATGTACCAAATTTTTGTGCATTTTGAGCCATGTTGGCTATTAAGTCATGAGCGGAAGAAGGAGTTGTATAAGCTAGGGAACCACCAGCTACAGCATCAACCATTCCAAGATCCAAGGGGACAATTCCCTCATAGAAGTATTTATTTACAAATTGTTCACTAATTTGGTGATGGGGGAAACTTGAACAAAGTAGTTTTAATCTCTCCCAATATTCATGAAGGGTATCTCCTTGTGATTGCCTAATTCCACAAATTTTATTTCTAATTGATGCAGTTTGGGTGGCAGGGAAAAAATTCTCTAAAAATATTCGTTTAAGGTCATTCTAGTCCACAATTATGGTAATAAGATAGTATAGGCAATCATTGGATACACCATCAAGGGAGAAAGGGAAGTCCCTAAAATTTATGAGGTCTTCATAAACATTTTGGGGTTTCATGGTGGAGCACACTATGTGAAACTCCTTAAGATTCTTTTGAGGGTCCTCACCAAGAAGACTAATGAATTTAATAATTATGTGGATGGGTCCTTACCTTATCTCAAAGTTCACTTCTTCCTCAGGATATTGGATATACACAGGTTGGTACTCCACATCCACTGTTGTTGATTAATTTAAAGGTCAATTATTTACAGCCATGTTTTCTTGGGATTTATTTTGTTCAATTTTTTATTCTTTTAGGATCAATTGAGGCTTCACAAGGGGTTCCTTAGTGTTACTTGATTTTCCTACTCAAGATGAGCTATTTTGTTAGTGAAGTGTCTTTTCAAATTCTAGGTCAAATTCAAGTAATTTTTCCTTTTCTTATCGGGTCATAAAAGTAAGTTGTGAATTTTATTTTTTTTATTTTTAAGATGGTGTAAGGAGAAAATAAAATTTATTAAGAATAATTAAAGGAGAAAATAAAAAGATAAAGTGATAATATTGATTTATATGGAATGATAGAGAAGAATAAGATATAGAGAGATAGAGAAAGAAATACACAAAAACAAAAAAAACAAAAACAAAAGAAAAATAAATAAAAAGAGAGGGGGAATATTGAAAATAGTTCTGATTAAGAAGTAAAATAAAGGAATAAAAGGAAATAAAAAAGAAAAAAAATGATATTGGATCCCCATAAATGGCGCCAAAATTTGATCACGTTGTCGAGCGTGTCAAATTAAATGGTTTGTTTTTACTAGAATCTCTGTAGTGTAGCAGGAAACCTATGTCATCTCTCAAAGGAGACTTATATCATTAATTTAAAAAAATTATTATGAAAAAGGGGAATAAGATTGTATAAAAAAAATTGTTGATTTAATATTATAGAGTATAAAATAAAGTGGTGTAAAAAATAGAAATTAACAGATTTTATTAAGCAGGATCAACTTAGGGAAATATGATGATTATCATCCTTCATCACTTTAAGAGATAGAGTTATGATCTTTTAATCCTTTTTTTAACACCTAGAACCATAATGTTATTGAGTTTAAACTAGGATACCTCCTATGGTTCAGTTGAAAACACACAATGATTCATCAGACACCGCTGATGATTTGGTGATTTGTGTTCAACTTCATAACAGAAACTCACCAAGGAAACACATGAAGAACTCGATGTGCTATCCAGGATTGTATGTAATTTATTTTCGATGCCATGAAATAAATTTTCAGGGTATTTATAGTGTTTATGATAGTTCAATTAACCAATATAAACCACACAAACACTGTAATTGAAAGGTGGAAGAAAAAGGGTTGAACAGTGTGTGAAACATCACATGAAAGGGTACCCACATACATGATCATACGAGTTTGAGTATGACATACCAGTACATAATTTAATTAAATAAGAATAGAGGATGAATAAAAAGACATAAAACCTGTAATTAAAAATATCATTTAAAATTATACAAATTTGAAGCTTGGTATTAAATCACATTTCTCTCCAGGTGATCACAAGGAGTTTAGAACCCCATCGAAAGGGAGGAATCCATTGATATTGAAGTAGAAATTCCCATAGCCTCTAGAACTACTAGGAATGATGAGAGTACTCCTTTGGGACTTTGAAATCGCAGAACCTTTCCTCTTGGTTGAACTTATAAATGAGGTGCTCAAGGTGCTCTTTTATAGCCAAAATGGGAGGTAGTTTTGGGCACCCTGATTTCAAGAAACCATTTGGCCATGGTTTTTGGCCACTAGACAATATTATACCACTTTCTAAAAAACTAGATACTTATTTTCCTACCTCATAGAATTATCCCTATTAAATTTGGTGGCCATATATTTCTTATAATAATAGATATTTCCAAAATAAAAAGGTAAACTTTTAACTCTGTAATGATATATTTTATTGGATAGATTGGTTTGGATGGGACCCTTAATGGATGGATTGGGCTTTGATTCATTGATTAAATTTATAGGCCAATGAAATATGGATCATCACACAAACCTTTAGACCAATTTGGGGAATGAATCAGTAGAATTATGTGGTTGAATCCATATATGTTCTTGGATTCCTGTGCAATTTTGCCCATTTTTCATCAACTTCATCTCAGGCCTTCCAAATCACCCCCACCTATAACAAAAACATAAAAACAAGGGAAATAACCATTTTTAAAAGTGATAATCATTAAATTATTTAACTAACCATGAATTAAAATTTGCTATTAGACTTTTAATTTTCAATACAAAACCAGTTTAACACATTGGTATAAGGGTGAAATAAAACAGTGAATCATAGTACGATCATAAGTTAGTTTAGGGAGTTCCTCCTTAAGATTGGCAGGTGTCACTTCATATGGGACCTCATTTTCCTCAACATGATAGGTTTTACCATCATTCTTAGGATGAATTGGTTGGTTTCTTTTCATGGTTTCATTGATTCTTATCACCAAAGTGTGGCATTTACATCATCAGAGGGTGGAGAGTTTATTTACAAATGTTAATGGGATGTTTAGGCGAGCTAGGCTAGACTCAAGAATCCTAGGTTGGGTAATATGAAAGATCATATTACTATTTTATATATGGATGACCAAGGAACTTTTCAGGAATATTTCCATCCATCAGTTGATCATTTCAAGGATGTTTCCTTGGATCATGATTACCTCCAGTGTGAGAGGTGTAGCCCTATATTGAGCTAGTTCTAGGAGCTACACCAGTATTTATTCATCCTTATAGGATAGATACTACTAAGATAAAAGATCTCAAGAGGTAGCTAGAGAATTTATAGGTAATTGGGTTTATCAGAACTAGTACTTCTTCATGGGGTTCATCAGTCCTTTTTGAGAAACACATGGAAGAAACCCTCAGGATATGTGTGGATTATCAAAAATTGAACCAACTAATGGTTAATAATTGGTACCATCTCCCATGGATAGATGATCTCTTCGACTATATTTGAGGAGTTCTAGTGTTCTTGATATTGATTTGAGATCCAATTATCATCAGTTGTATGTTAGACCATTAGACATACCTTGCACAACCTTTCATAGTAGGTATAGTATCTATGAGTATTTGGTTATGTCTTTTCATATCACGAGCATGAAAGTAGTCTTCATGGAACTAATGAACCGAGACTTCCATCCAAATCTTGATTTTTTGTGGTGGTTTTCATGGGTGATATCTTGGTGTATTCTCAAAATAGACACAACCTTGCCAAAAATCTTGAGATCATATTGGATACACTAAGAGAGAATCAGTTATATGATATGTTCACAAAGTGAAACTTTTGGATGGATCATTTTCACTTATTAGGTCACATTATCTTAGATATAGGAGTAATCAGTTGATCTAGAGAAGCCAAGATTTTTAGTTTCTTGGGAATAGTGTAAGAGATTATTTGAGGTATATAGTTTCTTCAGGATAGTTGGTTACTGTAGGCACTTCATATAGGACTTATCATGCCTAGAATCACTGCACATTGGATTTAATAAAGGGGTTTTGAAGTTTACTTGGTTATATTATTAAGAGACAGCCTTTCAGGGGCTGAAAAAGAGATTGAATTCAGAGCTGATACTAATTCAACCTGATCCATGCATAAGTTACACTTTTTACCATGATGCATCAGGTATCGGGATAGGATTAGTGCTTATGTAAGGAGATAGGGTTGTGGAATATGGGTCTTGGAATTTGAGGCCACATGAGAGAATTTAATTGATTCACAATCTTGAGTTAGCTATAGTTTTTCAGGCATTGTGTTGTTGGAGACATTACTTAATTGGAGAGAATTTTGTGGTGTACACTGACCACAAAATTCTCAAGTAAATATAGGTAGTTAACTGATTCAGGATCTCAAGTTAGATATATTTTTACAGTATTTCTATTTTTATCTCACCTACACACCTAGTAAGGGAAAAGTAGTGTTTGATGCACTGAGTTTGAGGAATCATATATAGGTAGTTCAGTAGGCTAGTAGCGAGTGGAGACTCATAGATTTGTTCTATGAGATTTACTTTGAGGTGAATGATAGTCAAGGGAATATATTTCTATTATACTTATCTATTACCTCTACCCTTTTGGATAGAGTTAGGACAAGGCAGCTATTGGACTCAAAAGTCATAGTCCTCTGGGAGAGTGTGGTAGGTGGGGACCTTCCTCTTGGTTGGACCCTATGTGAGAATGATGTTTTGTGAGTACATGGTAATGTATGGCCTTTAGTAGACATACACAAGGAGATTATGTATGATTTTTAGGCTTCATCTTGGGCATTGCATCCTATCATCACCAAGATCTATCCATATTTATATAGCTAGTACTAGTGTTTGGGTATGAAAAGAGATGTAGTTGGTTTTTTCATTAGATGTTTCACCTGTTTGTAGGTAAATATAGAATACCAATGACCATCCAGAATTTTGTAGTAGTTACACATCCCTAAGTGTAAATGGAATGTTGTTACAATGTATTTCATGATAGGTTTACCGAGGTCTCCTCAAGTTAATGATGTTTTTTGGGTTGTTGTTGATAGGCTCATAAAGGTTGGAAATTTATTATCGATCAAGGAAACCTTCAGTGTTGATAATCTTATAAGGTTGTACATCTATGAGATAGTATGAATTCATGGGGACCTGAATAATATTGTTTCAGATAGGGATTCCTGATTTAATTCACAGTTTCGGAAAGGTATAGAGGGTATTGAGTACACGATTGCTTCTTAGCACAGCAAACCACCCCCAGAAAGATGGATAGTTAAAGGAAAGATATAGGTGCTTGAGGACATGTTACAAGCATTCATCCTAGATTTTGGGGGCTCTTGGGAGAAGAATCTACCCCTAGTTGAATTCTCCTACAACAATAGATTTCATTATATTATTCAGATAGTACCTTATGAGGCTTTATACAGTAGGCCATACCAATCACCCTCATGTTGGCTAGAGGTAGGATAGGTAGTTATTCATGGACCTCGTCTTATTCAAGAGACAACAAGGCTGGTTTAGTTTATTTAGAAGCAAATGGATACTTTGCAGTCTCATCAAAAGTCATACGTCGATCTATATAGATGACCTCTAGATTTTGAGAACTGGGGTCGAGTTTTCTTGCATGTTTCACTGAGGTTGGGATATATGAGGATCAGGAGATAGGGTATTCTTTCACCATGATATGTCGGACCATTTGAGATTCTGGAGAGAGTCAGGCCGGTTTCCTATTATTTGAAGTTACCTCATAGGTATATGGACATGCATGATGTATTCCATGTATCTTAGTTATGTTTTTATTATTCATACCCATCTCATGCCTTTTAGCCCAATTAGGTTGAGTTACAGGTAGATGTGTCCTTCGGGGATTATCCTATATGTATCTTGGATCATAGCATGATGGTTCTTCGAGGCTGGTTAGTTCCTCTAGTATAGGTGATATGGAAATACAATAATGTACAGGATAATACCTGGGAGTGGGAGGCTAATGTATAATCGTAGTGTCTAGGTTTATTCTCATATCATACTTCACCACCCTTGGAAAGAAAATTATGGGATGAATTGCTTTAAGGGGGAAGTTTGTAAGAACCAGGTTATTCTTTGAGGTACCAACCCTTTAATTTACATAAATTCTCAATTTAAATGCTAAACATGGCCTAATATGAATTCCATTTTAGGTAATGGATGTATCGGGGGTGTCTGAGGCTGTTTCAGAGCCTAGAACCCATGTTTTGGGGTGAATTAAGCCTAGCTCAAGGTTAGGTTAAATCGTGCAGTGCAGGCTGCACAGTTTGATAAAACCTTGTGATGCTAGATAGTGGGAGGCTAAAGTCTACATGGTTAGTCTAAACCATGTGAAATGGGGTGCATGACCATGCATCCATATCTATAATTTTGATAGTAGGGGTTTGCATAGTTTCTGTATAGTTATTCAAACTATGTAAGGAAACCATGCGGGTTTTCCTTTCTCTACATCTAACCATGCACGGTTGGCACATAGTTTGGAAATTGTGCATCTAAACGAGGAGACCCTATATATTGGATGAATTTACCTAATTTCCCCCACTTAATTCTTATATCAAACGTATTTTTTTATTTCTCCTATGCACATAAAATATAACCCTTTGGAGCTCCTTTTTCCTAATGTAGGATTTGTTACTGACTCTCCATCAGAGCTCTGATCCAATATATATTGGTCTTGTTGGATCCATATCGGTAAGATATCCATTTCTTTTTATCCATTCCTAGTTTGAGTCGGTATCAGCTATGCTATTTAGCTACAAGTTAATTTTCTCTATTACTAAGTTCTCCATCCATTTTTTTATTTTCTACCAATCTGAGTCAAATCAAGAGATTATACTAGATGAGCTATCAACTACGGAACTAAGTTAGGTGGTCTCATTCCTTTTGTTTAAATTTGAGTGGTTATATTTATGTTGTTGTGTTACATACCCAATATTCAGATCATCACCATTGAAATGAGTTTTGTTCCTTAAATTGAATTGTTTAGTATGTCATGTGTAATTAAAGAGGTTGTCATTGAATGTTTATAGGTTGAGGACCTTGAAAAAGGAACCAGCCTTTTGGGTGTATTGTTTAATTAAATGAACCTTTAATATGGTATATGAATCTAGATACCTTTGAGGTGTTCCTATTTACCCCTTTCCTTGGGATGTGAATTTTGAATTTAATTGTAAATTAATTTAATGGATTTAATTATGAATTGATATGTGATTTGAATTATAATATAAATTATAATTATATTTTATTAAAAAAGGGGTATGGATTCCATGACCCTAGAAACATGCCTTGGAATAGTTGTTATGCTTGAGATGCATATTATAATGAAATTCCCATGTGAGTATAATTGAAGTCTAAGCCTTCTAAGCTTGGTTGTACCTTTATCTACCTTTTGTGGTGAGGTGTAATTGGAATATTCTTGGTGATGACCTTGACATGTTTAAATAAATTGATTAAATGGTGTTGATTTATATTAAATTCTTTTATTCCTTAGGTGACACATGGTTTTATATGATGAATTCCATAGATAGACTCAATTGGATCTTATTTTCCTTATTCCGGAGTGATACTTGGACTCCCTTGAGGAATAATATGTATGGACTCAGAGGCCTGAATTTTATATTTTGGGTGACACTTGGATTCTATAAGTAATTACAAGGATAGACTCGAAGGAAATTGATCATATATTACATGGGTGATACTTGGTCTCTCTTAGTGGACCTCAAAGTATGGACTTGAGTGGAAGAGATGTTATACCTCACCTAGAGTGATAATTGGGCTCCTAAGAGGTTCTCCATGGATGGGATTATTGGGTGTTGGTTTATGTTACCTAGAGTTATACCCATATTCCAAATTAGGAATTCCAAGGATGGGGTCCAGTTCTAAATTGAATAATGAGTAAAATGGTTTAAAGGGTGTGTATTCCATGCTAAATTATAAGCTAGGATTCGGTCTTTGTTTATACTTTATCGATGGCCTTTTTAGGCACCCTTTTATTGAATTTTCACAAGAGATTTTGGTCTACATGTCTGGTATCAATACTTATACATTAAATGGAATTGAATCACTAAATATACTTGATATTAAATGAGAACCTAGACTATCTAGGATGTTTACATTCAGTACTTCCTTTCTTATTCTATTACAGCCTACACTCTGTTATATATATTCACTGACTAGATGGAACTTAAAAATGGGTGGTTGACTACTGGTATTATGTCTCAAATCCTATTTGGTACATCGTTGGGTACCCAAACAGATTATATAATTGCAGGTAGGGATAAGTGAAAGCACCCTGATATAGGTTCTTGATTGATGACTGGGATCATGGGAGCATGCGAACAATCTAAGGATCGCAATGCCAGCTGGGATACTTTTTGGAATTTTTTTACCTTTATTCCATTTTTTTATACCTCCATTTTATACATTTTTTTTCTTTACTAGACACATGAAATGTATCATCATCATTGTATATGATCTTTATTTTGTTATCATTATATATTCTTGTTGATTATATAATTTATGTATGATTTACTACTTTTGTTACGTGTATGTTATTGATATTTCACCATGACACACTCTGGTAATGAGGGAATAGTCTTCCCATAGATACACATATTCCATCACTACGAGTCATCAGCCCCTGACGTTTAGGGAGATGTGCTTGAGGCCATGTGGAAACCGACCTTAGGGCACTTTTGAGTGGCATCTGGGTCCAGGACGTTACATTTTCAAATTCATAAAAAAAAATCCTATATTCATCCGTGTTATTTTTATACCTTTAAAAATAAAAAATATGGTCCATTTATAGACCAATTTTTCTTTTATATTAACTATATTGACCCCTAAATAGTGAAAATTTTGTTATCATGATAATTTTCAAAAAGGGTTAAAGTGAGTTAGAAAAAATATATAAGCATAAAAACTAATATAAACACATCAAAAATTTAATGAGGGATATTATATTGAATCATCCTCATACTATATTGGAATTATTTAGGTTTGGATATTTTTTCCCTTAAAATTTTATTTATATTAATTTAATATTTTAAGTAATTCGAAGAGTGATTCTACCCTTACAAAAGGGAACCACGTATAGTATTCCTTTACACTTAAAAATACTTTTATTTCAAAAATAACTACCTAAATATATTTATTAAATCCCTACCCATGTTATAGTAGTCTTATTTTGGGAATAATACCAACCTTTTAGGGCTTAAGTTGTAAAGAAAAGGTGGTTTTCCAAAGAAGAGGTATAGTTATTAACCAATAATTTTTATTTTATTTATTATTCTAACTTATCCAAATATTCTTAAACTATTTTGAAAAAATAAAACCATTATATTACATAAATATATATTTTTTTATATTAATTAAATACCCTATATCTATCTTCTCTTCCATCAAATGGTAAATAAAATTGTCGTTCGTGTGTATGGTAGACTATCGCCTTGCGAACCGATGTAATTCGGTTTCCATCACCGCCTCTAATGACTAGTTATAATGATAGATTTAATATTTATATGTGATACTAATGAATTATATATCATTATAAAAATATAATATATCATATAATTTATTAATTTTCCATCCATTGAAAAATGATAACGTCATTAATGTGTATGTGTGGACTACCACCTTCATAAAGAGATGTGATTCATTTTTCATCACCACATCACAAGTAGGATATATATAAGTTTATTTAAATAAATAATATGGTATTTATAATATAATTATAATTATATAAAGATAAAATAACACTTACCTTCTTCCCATCATGATCATTGAAAAATGGAAATGTTACTCTTGTGTATGTATGACCTACTGTCTTCATGATTATAATGTTGCTCATTTTTTATAACCATATTTCATGATTGGTTTTAAAAATATAATTTATGTAAAGAAATTATATTTATGTCATTATTATTATTTTTTATATGATTAAATAATGACATCTTTGACCATATTCAACCTACTAAGTTCATTTTGGATATATGATCTAAATATCATCAAAACATCTGATGAGAACTTAATTGATTATGTAATTTTGTATAACATGGGAATAAATAAAATAAGAGGAAAAATAAACATGAAAAATGGTTATTAATCAAGTAAGTAATTAACATAATTTTATTATTTTTTAAGATAAATAACATATGTGATGAATTGAACTTAAGGTTAGGGATACTTTAATATAAAACCTCATTTTAAATATTTTAAAGATTTGTTTTCTAGATTTTTTCTTCCATGTACATATTATTAACATTATTTTATGGATGTATTTATATGGAAATAAATTAATTATAAAGGTAATTTTATGTCTCTTTAATTTCATATAAATTTTTTGAAAAATAATCTTTTTACGTATTTTATATGGAATGTTTTAACTTTCTTTACAAAGGATAAAAGGATTGTTTTATTTTAAAATATATAGTGTCAATAGACATTCCCAATTCTATAATATTTATTTATTGTTTTTTATTCCTTTATAATCGTTCTTGATTTATTAAAATAAAAAACCTTCTTTACCTTTATTTTGAGTGTTTTCAAAAAGGGTTTTAAATGGATTTGATATTTCAATATCTGGAAAAACAATTCTTATGGGTGAAAGGAATATTTGTATAAGTATGTCAGATTTTATGTATTATGATTATGTTATGATTCATTGTAATTTTATTTGATAATGAGTGGTTCTATTATAAACTAATGATGAATTGTTACTTTATAAACCAAGGATGGGTGGTTCTGTTATAAACCAAGGATAGGTGGCTCTGTTATAAACTAAGTATGGGTGGTTCTATTATAAACCAAGGATGGGTGGTTAAATTATAAACCAAGTATGGGTGGTTTTTTATATCCCTACAATATATTGGTTATTTATTATGTTCTTTATAGAATTATTATAAAATTTGACAGTATTGGTTATTACATTTGTAAGAGTGAAATGGAAAATGATGTCCCAAGTTACCTACATGATTTATTTATGTTTTATATGTTTTAAAATAAATATCATGATTCCATATGGTAATATAATGAAATTATGTTTAAGTGCAGGATTATTATGAAATTTTTATGAAACTATCTGGGAGTAAAAGTTTATTTATTAGGAAAGAAAATGATTATTTTGATCCCAAAGTTTATTTTTGAAAAAGGTTAAAAAATTATCAGTGTTCATGTACAAAAAACGTTTAATTATTTGTTTTTTTTGTCCATTACTATTATTTTTTTATCATCCCATGTTTTAAAATTATTTTCGTGATTTTTTAATGATGATTAGGGATAAGGATGTGTTCAAGATGAAAATTATGAATATAAGTCATGAAAATAAAACATGTTATATCATAAAAGTTTTTTTTATGGTAAAAATGGATACTAAGTGGTAGTTTATACTTTGTAATGTAATATTTATATATGTAAGGGTGATTTAATAATTCTATAAAACTCTAAAACCTGATATCATAAAATATAATAGAATAAATTATTGACTTAAAATCCAATATTATATAATGTTTATGGCTGAGTCTTTATAATAAACAAGCTCTAGGAGTTGAGCATTATTAGAGTGGACTAGGTGATTTTTATTCCCCGAATCACTATAAATAACCATGTTCAATATTTTTATTTATTATTATATTTCTAATACTTTCATCTATCAAGAAAATATCCTAAATTTTTAGGCCTTAAATAGGGTGATTTTCTAAGCCATGAAAATTTCAAGAACTAAATTCATCCCACTCTTGAGTCTTCTAGTAGTTGTTATCTGAAAAAAAATTGGTATTAGAGGAATTTAATTTTTATTTCTTGACTTTATAAGCTTAAAGTCTTAATATTTTCTATAAAATGAATGTTATTTTTGAAAATGGAGAAGGTATGTCCTTGGTAATAGCTATCTACTTAAATGGTAAAACTATGGTTACTGTAAGTCATTGATAATAATATATTTGAATAACCTATGTTTGAAGGTTTATTTAAAATATATGAAGCCATATACCATTCTTGAATAAGGTCCATTTAAGTGGGATGATACCATGAAAGAAGAATATGACCTGAGCTCAAAATCTATGAATGCTATAATATGTAGACTAGGTATGGATGAGTTCAAATGGGTTTCATAATTTACAAAAGCCTATGAGATGTGGCCTACCATATAAATGGATTATAAAGGGACTTAAAATGTGTGATCACTTAGATACAATACTACCAATATTATGTTTTATACTTTTAGAATCACGGAGGGTGAGAGCATTACTCGTTTTAATGGAATACTTACTGAGGTTTTAAATAATGTTTCTTATTTAGGAACACCTATTCCAAAACCAGATCAAGCTCTTAAAAATATCATAATTCTACCACCTAGATAGAGTGGGATATTGTCTTCTATTAGTCAATATATAACTATTAAATATTTTAAAATAAAATATCTTATTGGTACACTTATGATGTATGAATCTGAAATAAAAACTAATACCAGTGAAAATAATATTGTTAAAAAGGAAAATTCTACCTTGAAGGTTTCTACTTCAAAATATGATAAGAAGATCAAGTGTATAAAAAATTATAAATTATCTATAGAAGAATATACCTCATGTAATTCAAGACCAAATGATGAGCTTGATCAGTTTTCTAGAAATTTCAAAAGGTTCTATAACAAGAGGAGAGGTTTTAGAAAACTCTAAAGTAAGTGAAATAATAAAGGGGGGAATCTATAAATAGGATAGATTCGATGAGTTTAAGAAACTAGACCACATCAAGGAAGATAATCCTCAATTTTAAGATAATAATAAGTGTCAGAAAAATTATTTTAAGAAGATTGGTTATAATAATAAATCCACTAAATCCATGAAATCAACATCGAGAACTTTCAAATGTTTGATTGATGATACATATTTAGGATCATAAGATGAAATATCTAATCAAAAGAATATTATGCACTTTACGGAACACTCTAATCAGGTGAAATATTTTTATTCTTCTTAGTATGATTCATATTTATAAAATAAAAATTTCTCTTTTGAATAATTGAATAAATATTTTAACATGTAGGAAAAAATATTAAATCTGGAAAATAAATCCTAAAAAATCTTACAATACTGTTGTTAATGAAAAAGGGGACTTAAATAAGAAAATTCAAGATTTAAAATTCAAAATTCAAAAATCTATTTCATCTATTATTTAAAAAATAAAAAAAAATTAAATTATACAAAAATAAGTTCAAGGCCTTAAATATGTTGCAAGTGTTTTCACAAAAGGTGAAAATTACTAAAACTAAATCCTTGGAAATAATAAATTTTAGAAAAATAAATTCGGAATAGGAGTACAAGTTGAAAAACCTAAGTTCTATAAAAATTATTGTGTGCCCAATTCCAAGAATAAAAACCTCTAAAAATTTATTTGTTTTCAATTTAGAGAATCAAGTCATTATATTAATATTTTTAGTCCTCTAAATACTCAATTTAGTGTAATTAAACATTATTTTTTCTCAATAAGTTTTTCAAAATTAAGTACTCGAATTTATGGATAGAATAAGTATATTTGGGTTCCCAAATCATTAGTTGCTATCATTATTAGACCCAAGAGAATATGGGAACCAAAACAATTTCATGTTTGATTTTTCTTTGAAGGGAAAAATTTCAAAGAGCATAAATGAAAAATAGTATATGGATAGTGGATTATCAAGGAATATGAGTAGATATTTATCTAATTTCCACTTATTATCAAAAATTTATGGAGTCAATGTCACATTTGGATACAATGCCAAATGAATGATTATGGGAGTCAGATCAGCTGATACTCCAAGCTCATTCCTCATTGAAAAATTTGTATAAGTGGGTGGATTACATCACAGTTTGATAAGTATTTCACAACTTTATGATGAAGTTTATTTTTTTTCAAATAATGTGTGATATATTTTCAAAGATAAAATTCTTAAATTTAAGGCACCTAGAAGATATAATGTCTATACCTTAGATATTAACACTATGTGTGTAAAAAATTAAATTTTTTAAATGATTAAACAAATTAATATTAGATTTTTAATAGAATACTTGGAGATTATAATGTATATTCTTTGAAAAAGTTGTATAAAAGAAATTTAGTTTTAAATTTATCTCAACTTAAATTGAACAAAGAGAAACTATGTGATGCATGCCAAATGGGAAAGCAACACAAGTTTCCTTTCAATCCAATTAAAGAGGTTATTAAATATAGTCCTCTAGAACTTATACAAATGGAATTTTTTTAGGCCATCTAGAATAACAAGCTTAAGGGGGAAATATTTTTTATGTGTTATTTTATTATTTATCTAGATTTACTTGGGTTTTATTTTGAGTGTTAAAAGTGAATCTTTTTCTATATTTATAAGTTTTTACTAATTTTTTCAAAAATATAAAGTTGAAAAAATTATTTCTTTGAGAAGTAACCATGGAGGTGAATTTGAAAACCATGAGTTCAATTCTTATTTTTCAAAACATGGAATCAAACAAATATTTTTTCACCAAGGGAACATCAATAGAATGGTATTGTTTAAAGGAGGAATAAAACCTTGCAAGAAATTTCTAGGACTATGTTTTGTGAATATAACTTTCTCACTTATTTTTGGGTTGAAGATATAAATACATAATGTTATATCATAAATAGAGTGGTAATTAGGCCTATTTTGAAGAAAAAATCAATGAGATAAGGAAAAATGGAAATCCAAAAGTTAGATACTTTAGAGTATTTGGATGAAAATTTTACATTATGAAAACCAATGATAATCTTGGTAAATTTTATCCAAAGGCTGATAAAGGAATATTTCTTGGATATTATACCACTTATTGGGATTATAGAGTTTTCAACAAAATTTTAATGATTGTTTAGATCATATGAAATTTGATGAAGGTGGTCCTTTTGATCATAATATTACTCAAGTTGATGAGATAAGTGATTCTGTTGAAAACATTATACTTGAAACTCTCTTTAAAAATAAAATGTATGATGATTATAACTTGATTTTGGTGAACTATATCATGAAATAATGGATACTATTGAACTTGAAAATGTTCTTCCTAGACCACTAAGAAACTTGAAAACTGTACCTTTTAAACTTTTATGGGAAGATTAGATGAATGTATTGGGACATAAAGGAGTGTAGAAAATATTGTATAATTTTATTCTATTTTATCTCAACTATAATAAAAACCATAAAATAATCCTTATTTGATGATATTTGGGCCTTACCAATTCAACAAAAGTGAAACAGTTCAAGAGGAAAAAGGTATGGGATTTAGTTAATAGACCCTCTGACTATATGGTTATAGGAACAAAATTAGTTTTTAGGAATAAATAGGATAATCATGGTGTGATCACTAGGAATAAGTATAGACTAATAACTAAATGTTATAATAAATATAAAGGTATATATAATAAAGATATATTTTTACCGGTGGCTATATTAAAAGCCATTAGGATTCTCCCAGCTAATGTATCACACGTGAATTTCAAATTATATCATATTGATATAAAATATGAATTTTTAAATGGTTTTCTTATAAATTTTATGTAAAAGAACCTCTTGGTTTTGAAAATATACATTTTTTAAAATTTATTTTTAAAACTTACCAAAGCTCTTAATGGAATTAAAAAGGTAACTAAATCTTGGTATGAGCATTTATTTTCCTTTCTGTTATCAAATTTATTTTTAGTCGGGAATTAAAATCCTAATATTTTCAATAAAACTTCATCGTCATATATTTTTATAATTAAAATATATTTGGATGATGTGATTTTTGGATCTATAAGTAAAAACAATTTAATGAATTTTCAAAACTCATGTAAAAATAATTTTAAGTGAGCGTGATGGGTGAGTTAAATTATTTTTTGGGTTTCAAGATTTATCAAAAAGACTTTGGGAATGTGTTGAATAAAAGTAAATAAATACTGGACTTACTTAATAGATTTTTAATTGAAATTGGTAAAGTTCATGGAACTTCTTTGAGTTCTAATGGAAATTTGGATAAAGTTGGGAAGCTAGTTGATAATAAGCCATATAGAGGAATAATTAAGAGTCTTCTTTATTTTACTACTAGTAGACAAGATATTATGTTTAGAGTATGATTATGTCATAGATTCCAAGATAATCTCAAGTAATATCATTTGAAATATTCCAAAATAATTATAATGTATTTATAAGTAATAATTTATCTTTCCTTTTTCCAAAAACTTTTGATTTTAACTAGAATTCATTTTTTGATGCCAACTTTGGTGGTTGTAGAATAGATATGAAGGGTACCATTGGAACCTTCCACTATCTAGGAAAATACTTAGTTTCTTGGTCTATAAAGAAACAACTCTCAGTTTCATTATCTACCACTGAAGAAGAATACATTTCCACATATAGTTTTTTACGTAGGTGTTGTGTATGAATCACACCTTAATGGATTTTAGATTAAATTATAATCAAGTATCAATTAAATTTGATAACACTAATGTTATCAATATTTCAAAGAATCCTATAAACCATTAAATAAAAATGATATATATTTATGGATTTATTTCTTGATAGATCATGCTCAAAAAGTTGATATTACTTTTGAATCTATCTCTAATGATAAAGTGTTAGAATATATTTTTACTAACCCCATTTCTTATGACCGTTTTGATTTTAATGAGAAGATATAAGGGTTATTTGAATTTAAATGATTTTAATTTATTTTTTACCTTATTATTTATTTATATTTTAATCTCTATATTTATTATTAATTTATTTATATCTTAATAAACTATGTAAATTAAATGGATTTATTTTTTTTTTAGTTTATTTTTAAAACTTATTCTGAATAAATATTTAATTAAGATTAATTTTTTAGAAAATAAATTCCATTTATTTTATTTTTATTTTATTTTATTTATTTTGAGTTTTAATTAACCCTAAAACCTAAATTGACTACGTATCATATTTTTAAATTTGGTACATAACCTACCTCAAAAATCGCAACCTTGACTACTTGTCCTTTCACCTACATCCTTTTGTTCTAAAAGTATAACCATCACTTCATATCCTTAAATCCTCTTGATCTAATATCAACCTCCAACCTATGTTTTTGTGAACGGGAAATATAAACAAGGAGATAATGGTGGTTTAATATCTTCTGATAAATCAAAAGCTGGTAGTGTGCCACATAGATTGTTATCTAGAAAATCCATGTATATGGCTTGCCTAAAAGGGATCGAGATTCTATTAAATATATTATTTCAATTACAGGGATGGGAATTTATTTTTCATGAAAAGAAATCATGATTATTTTTAAGGAATAATTTAATGAGTTCATATGAAATGATGATTTTTAGTTTGGTGAAGTGGAGGATATACTATCAATGGATGTGAATGAAAAATATCTACTGATTTTTTTAGTGGAAATGGTAGAAGTTATACATTTTCCTTGAGATCATGAGTTAAATTTTAGCTACACATTTTTGGAAACAAACACAGTGTGACCTAAAAAAGTGATCATGTTTTTTTTGGTCCAATACTTTTTCTAAAACTATTATGAAGGACTTATAAGATGAATGAAAATTGTTGTGTAAGTTTATCTCAACTGGGATTCCTCAAAGAGATAGAGAGATGGAAAAGGTGTTGTTTTAGGATATTTATATCTTATATGTCATGATAAATAATTTGAAGTTGAATATTTCCCAATATATGATGTGTTTTATGCATAACTAATACCAAGGAAAAGGAAATTTTAACTATTTACCATATGAATGGCTTATCTCCTTGATGTTGAAGAAGGAAGTTGGTCTCAATGAGGGAGAAGTAGTGAAGTGACAAAAAAGTAATAATCTCTCTACTATTTTTCTGGAAAAAAAAATCAATTGGGATAGAGCATCAAATTCCCTAAAGCATGTTGGATGGTATGTTAGAGAAACTCCAATGCCAACTCAAGGGGATTCATCCAATTTCTCTCCACTTAGGGATACAGCACCTGTTGAGAGGGTGCTTACTGGGGAGGTGCATGATCCATTTATTGTCATACTAGAGCCTCAAATTCCATAGGTGAGGCTAGTTGTGGGAGAATATACTTAAAGTAAAAGAGTTATATCTTTTAGTGATGTTAAGAAAGTAGAAATTTTTTTTCTTATTATTGAGATAGTAGATGAAGTTCAAGAAGTAAGGTCAGTTGAAACTACTCCAAGTGTGATAACTACTAAATACAGAGTGGAACCTAAAGTGGAGTACATGTTAGTTGATTCAATCCCTCCTATATATTCTTCTATTGTCTGAGATGGATATAGGTATATATTTTTGGAAAAAAATTGTTCTTTCACATACCCTGATGTTTTTTCTGTCTCCTAATCATGTGAAAGAGGATGCACCGTCTATAAGAAAAATTTATGAAATCTTAGATGTTGAAAAGTATATGTAGACATTTTCAACAACTATGATGATGGAGTTTGAAAATCACAAAGAAGATTATGTTGAGTTAAAGGAATATCTAATATTCTATAAGGAAGATATCAGGAATATTAATCAAAATCTAGTATTTAAAGCTGATTTTGAAAATTTTGTTAGGATTATGATATCCCAAATAGAATTCATCAAAAAATTTCATCCAGTTCCTTTGGTTCAACCTACTATGAGTACTCAAGAAGTTGAAGCTATGAGAGCTTAAGTGAGTGAGTTAAAAGTTTATTTCTACCAAGCCTAATAATAATTAACTTATAGTACTTTTTGTATCTCAAAGGGACATGATTCAAAGTTTTCCAATGGTTCAATCAGATATGTCTCAAAAAAATAATGAAATTCAACCTTTTATAACAAAAAAAAGGAGAGATTGAACACTTTGATAAGTATAGTTATAATCTAGTTTGATTTTATTAAGTAGTTTCACCCAAATTCCTTACCATCTAACTATACACCCTCTATGGATCCAGATCTTAAGTACTAGTTTAATCAGGTTATTTCATATCTTAATTTAGTATCTTCTTAGATCCAATATTTGTAGTGTGACATATTCACACCTATTTTTATTCATGATTTCAAAAGGGATCTATCAACTTAATTTTATAAGACCAAAGAATCTATCAAAATATCAAGTCTTGATTCCGATGTGTATCTAGATAACATAGTTGGAAATCTACAGGAAAACATTGGTGCTCAAGTATAAGAGACTCTAGGTGTAAATAAGAAAGTAAGGGATATATTTTCCTTCTCAATTGTTCCAATCAATAGAGACCATCATTTTTTTTCTCTTATGTTGGTCAAAATTCATTAAGGGATAGAATATCTACATAATAAATCTTCAAGAAAATAATCTAGTTCCTCCAAGCTAGGATAACTTCTAGGTATTTTAGTTTCTCCTATAAGAATATATCCTATGGTGTATGGGAATTTTTAGTTAGTTTTTTTAGATAAATATGCTTCTATATCTCCTATTCCATATACTACTTCTTCTCTAGTTCCTCGAGTTCATTCTAGTTTTTTAAATGAGGTTTCTAATATCCTAATAGAATATTTAAATAATACAGCCCACAAGTTCCTTTATTTAGAGGGAATACTGATTATATTGTAAGTATTAGTAGACCACATTCAAGAAAATATGCATTCAGAGCCTCTGGTTGATTTATCTTTTCCTCATCCTACTGCTATTATAGCTCAATATTCTCAAATATTCTATATTATCTATTTTTAAAAATTTAAAGGGATACTCAATAGTGTTTTATCCTCGATATCCTAGATTCAAAGACAAGAATTTTTTTTATCTTGTATTTTTATAATAAATATATCATAATGATAATTGAAATGTGTTTCGATGATCTCATATCTATAATAGGTAGAATAACTCTTATTATAGCTACTCCAGATACCTATAGCGGTTACAAGTGTAAAGTGGATGTTGTATTTGATCCATCTCACATCTATAATATAGAGAAATCAAAATTTAATTTTTCTCTTGTCTTTGAAAACTCTGAAAAATAATATACATCTTCAGAACCACTAAAGAAAATGGACTTTGTTCCTATAGGTATTTATGATTTTATCATAGTATTAGGAAATATTGAGTAGGTTTTGAGAACACCTGGAAAATACCACAAGATAGGTAAGGTTTTGGTATAGAAGTTGGTTCTTATGTATAGATTGGGAGAGTATTGGTACCTCCAGTGGTTGACCCTCTAATTACCTCTCAACACTCTGGTACCTTCAATAAACCACCATTCAAAACTTCTTCTAACATTGGTATAATCCACAATCCTGGGTCATATGACTGATATAGTTTTTTGGCTCTTTTTGATTTTGTATAAGTGTACATAATCAATAAAATACATATTTATCTCTTTTTTGTGTTACAAAGTGATTATTTTAATTTAATTCATTTTATCTTATCTTTATCTCTTAATTGATTACTTTCATTTTATGTGTTTCAAATCCATTATTTTAATTTAAAGTTTTTTTTTATCTTTTTTAATGTTTTATTTTTTTCAATTTTCTTGAATTAAGTCCCTCCCTAATTATAATTTAGTGGGATCACTTTACTTATACAATTAATCACTCAAATTGTTGTACTAAAAGTTTTTTTCCCTATACCCTTTTTTTAATGACACAAAAAGTGGAGAGGTATCTGAAGGGGGGAAGTAACCTTATGGGGATAATTCTAATAAAGTGGGAGAATAAAGGATAACGTAAATTTTAAAAAAGATATATATATATATATATATATATTACATAAAGTTCTTGAAAAATCCTTTAAATATTTTAAAATTTCTTGTTTATTGTTTAATAGGTTTTTTTATCATCCAAAAGGGGGAGATTGTTGGACTACTATTGTTGTTCAAAACATATCCCATGTGTTTTATGTTTTTATGATCACAAACATCATTAATATGTTACTAATGATTTTTTTTAAGTCTCTTTATTGAGTTTTATCTTTATTTAAGTCATTCTAATATAGATTCTACAAATTCATAAAGTTTACTAAAATTTTCCTATGTCTTAAAAATCAGATATTTGAGTAAATTAAGTATATAGATATTTGATTATGTCAATCAATTGGATACATCGATCCAAAACATAAAGAAAATTCTTACATGATTGTATGAAGTAAATTATTACATGAAATGGATACATTACATAATTTCCTATGCAACAATTGACTATGTCAATGAATCACCTACATGAGAAAATAGATACGTTCATAAAATGGCTAGGTGAATCAGATACATAGAGTAATCAGTTACGTGAATTAGATATGTGTTAAATACAGCTACATAGTTCTAAATGGATATGTGAATCATTTAAATATTTCAAAATTAGTTATGTTTGTGATAAGTCTATGTAATTTGGATACATGATTAAATCAGCTATGTGAAGAACATCTAGATGGATTAATTTAGCTGCATGGATTAAAATCTGTGGAATTAGACTATGTGATGATCCAGAGTTAGCTACATCATTCTGCAACCTACATATTTATTATTTTTTTGTGTAGTTTTACTAGGATTTAATTATATTATAGATGCATTAAATATTTTATTACCTATTTTAAGTGTAATAAATTATACAAATATTGAAAATACCGAGAGAAGAAATGAGTACAATCATATTTTAAATCACATTCCTTTTCCAAGGTATTTTCAATAAAAATACTTATGAAATTAAATTACAAGCCTAGATTTTATGGGATATCAAACTAAAAAATAAAAAGAATTTTTTTTTTAACAAAGTATTCAATAAGGATATAAATAAAAATAATATACACAAGAATAGAAGCGCTTTCACTCTGAACTATTACTCTTGAATATCTCTGTGTGATACTCTATTTTATGTGAAAAAGAAGAAAAAGATTCAAGTTTCTACTACTTTTCTTAAAAGATCCATCTTTATTTATTTTTATAAAACTCACCTTGTGTTTCTTTATATTCTTATTCCCTCTCTTTATGATTTATTCTCTACTATTAGTTGCATCTTTTGACTATTAGATACATTTGTAATCATTGGTGGAGTGGACTGATGGATTTCTATTCTCTAAACCACTATAAATATCTATTGTTAAATATTTTTATTTTTGCTTATATTTCCACTAATTTCACATGTTAAGAAAATTTCAGAACTTTTCATGCCTTAAAAAGGGTGGTTTTTTAAGACAAGAATATTTCATGAACTTAATTCACCCCTGTCTTGAGTCTTAAGTAAGTTTTTCTCCAACCAAAAAATACTCTCAATGAATTATCACATTAATGATATATAGAATAATAGTCATCATGTGATGATTAATTTATTGATATTAAATTTTTCAAATATACCAGTAATAAAATGATCAAAGTAATTGGTTCTAGGGAACTAAATCAAAATAACTCCCACTTTCACTAGATCAAACTTCTAACTTAACTTTTTATCCATATTTGATGAACATGCCTCTACTGAGTAATGGATATATTTTTCAGGAAAACTATGTTCTAGTGATTTTTCTGCTTATTTCTTCTTCATCTCTCTAAGAAAATCCTTCAATATATGGCATCACTGAGTATATTTTTTTGTCCTATTTCATTTTTAACATCTTAGATAATAACATAGTATAAATTTTATCATAATATGATATCAATTTATTATCTTGGTACAGACATAAAATCTATAACAAAACATTATTAAACCCACTTATTAATCTTCATCAGAAGCCAAAACATTCTCAGTCTATATATATATATAGAAAACATTAACTATAATAAGTTTTTCTCTTATGTATTACCTTATCCTAACATAGCTACTAGATCAATTTGATCTAAAATAAGACTAGCCTTTTATCATCTTGATAACTAGTATTTACATTTCACCAATATCTAGGAACTCATCCAATTTTACTTTTTAAGTACTATTGTACAATTCTGACACCAAACCTTGAAAGTCTTCTAGTTTTGTTTAATATTTTTTACTCTATAATTTAATCATAACAAATATTAAACCCTAATACATATCATGAAAATTTGATATATATTTTCAATGTACTCTTAAACATATGAAATTTATTATTTACAAATAATTCCTCCTGTGTTTTCAAAAATCATACTAGAGAGATTTCATAACATGTGACATGGGCATCGATACCTTTTATATACTATTACTTGACCTTTGCGACTCTATATACCTATGTCTATTGATCTTGTTCCCTAGAACTAGGTTTCTACTTAATTCGTTCTTTGAAAAATTATCCTTATTCTCAACTAACTATAAGACTAATCATCTTTTTTTAATATTTTATCAAACATATTTGACTAGAAAAACCATAGTACTCCCACTAACTTCTTATAGATGCATATAACTCTTTCATTCCAAATGAATATTATATAATAATAGAATTTGGGTATAAAAATTAGAATTTTAATTGATTTTATAATGATGAATGGTTAAAGGTTATGTCAAAGACTAAGTCTATAAATCAATTGAAACTTAATAACTCAGTTAATCTTATTTTTTGTCATCTTATACCATCCATTTAAAGTTTCTCTGGAATACCCACTAAAAGTTTTACTTCAACGGGAGAAAATTCCAAAACACATAACTAGATTTTGTTCTATGGAATTCATATTGAATTTATTTGATTTATCCAATTGATTAGCCAATAAAAACACATATGTTAATTACATTTTAATGGTATTAAATGTTCATTTTTGATCTTATGGGCCTGAGTTAGTGGATTTTTATTTTGAACATTTATTCTCATCATTTGTGCACTTCATGCCTAATGCACACCAATTTAGGCCCAATGAGTCATCTGATTCTAAGGATTGTAATTATCTATATTTTAATTTCATATTTTTTGAAATTGATCTTAACTTAAATTTAAACATTTTTTATTCAGGGATAAATGGATTATTTATAAAGGATGATAGAGATATTTGGCGATGAAAAGAAACAAATCTGGAGAAGGCAGATTGGACACCAGCCCACTGATGAGAATGTGGGGCCCACAATATAGGCCCAATGAATCCCAAAATTCTTGGGATTCTATAATAAATATTGAGTAACAAATCATTCTTCAGGATCCAATGCTAATTAGTCCTTCATGATTGTTATTTAGGCGGCCCAAATAGTATATCAAAATCTGGGCCAGAATCTACGGCCCAGAAAAACAGACCACCAATTAAACTATATCTCAAAAAACATAACTCCTTTTGGTCTTCGATTTTACAGGATGTTAGGGGACATCCGGATATTAATTTAATTCTTCTATGGCCCACCAAAATTTTTCCATCTAGAATGTGTTTCATACGCCTCTGTTTGGTAGATGAAAGTTGGATGCCTTTTCAGGTCAAGGGTGGAAAGTCTTCTTTCTACAAACATTCCACCACCCTAGACCTACCATACTCAAGTGAGATGACTTGTACTATTGTAGGATGTACCCAAGGGCTCAAAATTTCCTATTTAAGTCAGTTTTGATGGAGGATTTAAGTATCTTGGGTGTTTGGTTTAATTGTAATGTTATGCTGCCACATTGTGTTTGTAATCGCATTTCAATTTCCATGTAAGTTTCCTTTTTGTACTTCTTTGTTCTTAATCAACATCTTTCTCTTCTATTCTTTCCATTTATTTCATTAAACCTTTATAATCACAAATCGTAGTGATATCTCTTTGTTGTGATGAATTAGTTCACACATAGGTGTGAATTTCATTCACACACACGGAGGAGTGCTCGTTATTTCCGCAGTTTTAATTTCTTCAATCTAATTCTTATAATTCATCTTCCTCCCACCATTGAGAGTATAACATCAATGTAAGGATAACCCTTTAATGGGTTGATCTTAGGAATATGAAAAGTCTATATTTAATGTTATTTTATGAACGAATTGTTATTAATTGGTTAACTAATTTAAGACTTCCATTCTTCAGTTATTTCCACTCTTCATCTTCACTGTGTTTGAGGAAGCTAAATCCAATTACTAAAATGACCATATAACTTGGAGACATCATGAATTTTTTTCTCTAAATGTGTATGGGATTAGTAAATGATTTTATTTACATCAAACAAGAAAATTATGAAGTTATTGTTATTTTGAAGAATGGATTCATTAAGAATTAATTAAACCAAAGGTGTCTAAAGAAGTAAAATTCATTCAATCCACCCCTAGAATAATCTTAAGATCAACCCATTTTCATTTAATTGAATTCACTTAGGTTTATTAGTGTAATTTAAAACCATCCAAAATCAAAACCAAGTTGTCCACTTCATAGCCAAAAATCCACCTCATAGGTTGTGTGTCTTAGGTATCTTCTTAGGTCTCAGTGGATTCGACAACCCAATCTAAACTACAAGGACCATTATACCTTCATCTCTTAGGTAAATTTGAGTGTAAATCAAATTTTGGCATCGTTGCTGGGGACCAAGTAAGTACCATAGACCAACAACCTTCTTCCCTCACCTCCATTCTTCTATTCTCACCCAAGATCTCTTATCTTTTCCCTTTCTCGTTTTTTTTTTGCGCATGTCCGCCTACACCCACAATAATTCAAATAGACTAGTTAGGGTGGAAATTCCTAGGATAGGGGAGTCAAGTGAACATACAGGATTGTATCCATTAGATCCTAATCTTCATGATACTTCAAAATCAAAAATTTAACTAATTCTAATGGAGGGTCTTCCAAGAAATCAAATTGTAAATACTGGGGGAAATCAAATAGGGAACCAAAACAAAGAAGCTTGAAACCTAGGGAATGTAGTCGATCAAACCATGAATGACTACCTCACTCCATCATGGACTAATTCCCCCTCATGCATTAGACACAATTCCCTAGGAAATTCCAATTACATATTTAATCCCCATGTTCTAAACCACCTTCCAACCTTTCATGGGATGGAGTCTGAGATTCCCTACCTTCATGTTAAGGAGTTCAATGACATTGTAGAAACCATGTGTCCCCCAAATCAACTAGAATCTGCTAAAATAAGGCTATTTCCTTTTTCTTTAAAGGATCGAGCTAAAAATTGTCTAAACAATTTGATACCATCATCCATAAACTCTTGGGACCAACTACAAAGAGAATTATACGAAAAATACTTTCCCCACCACAAAATAATTTCACTTAAAAAGAGCATCCAAAGCTTTTTTGAAAAAGAGGGAGAGTCATTCTATGAAACATGGGAGAGGTTTAAAGACAATCTAAACATGGTTCCACACCATGGTTTATCTATTCCTGAACAAGTGAGAATTTTCTATGAAGGGTTGGGTCCAGGGAACAAACAATTCATTGACATGATGTGTAATGGAACCTTTAAAAACAAAGCCCAAAATGATGCTTACGAGTATCTAGAAAACCATTCTGAACAAAACCAAACATGGGGAACTTCACCTTATTATGAAAAGCCACAAAGAACTACTGGAATTCATACACTTAGAGAAGAGGAAAGCCTCAGGGCTAAAATCACAGCACTCTCTAGGAAGGTTGAAGAGATAGACCTTTGGAAATTCCATGAAATCCAAACTGTAGACCTTGTTTGAAAAATTTGTGACAAACATGACCATAAGACAGACAACTGCCCAACCATTCCATCCATCAAAGATGTTTATTTAGGAGTCCCCCAAGCAGAATTAAATGCTTTGAACTTTCAAAAACCTCAATACCAAAACACCTTCAACCCAAGGTATAATGACCACCCAGGATTCCGCTGGAAAGATAACCAACAACCTAGCCAACCACAGGGACAAAATCCTTACCCCCATCAGAACTACCAATCCCATAACCAGTTCTAAACCCAACCTATCCAATACCAATAGCCACTGGTCCATTTTCAACAAACCATCCCACCTCCAAAATATCCCCCTGGGATAAACCAATCTACTCAAGAACCAACCCAAATTGTTCCACAAAGCCTACTAGAACAACTGTGCAAAAAAATGGAGAGGATGAACTTGGAAGTCGCTTCCCTAAAACAATATCTTCAAACCATCAAAACTGGAAAGGCTCCCATGCCTACTTAGGCAGTGCCATCCTCAACTTCAAGGTGAGAGTCATTTTTCACTCAAACAACTCATGAACAACTAAAGTCTGTGACAGTTTTAAGAAGGGGGAAATCAATTGAGAAACCTGAAAAACTAATTTAGAACCCACCTAAAGATTCAAACTTGGATGAAAATTAAAATAAACCAAATTCTTAAACTGAGGAAACTGATAACAAGGTCAAAGAAACAACTCTTCAATAAACAACCCCACAACCTGCACTATTTCCTCAACTCATGAGGGGGAAAACCAAGCCTGAATTGAGTGAAACATTGAGGGAAATCTTCTCACAAGTCAAGTTAAACATTTCTCTTATCGATGTAATCCAAACCATACCTACCTACTCAAAGTACCTTAAGGACCTGTGCACTTTTAAAAGAAAATTTTCACATAAAAACCAAGTCCTTTTGGCTGCTAATGTGAGTACCACCATTCAAGGGACCATTCCTCCTAAGTTGAAAGACCCAGGTTTCCCTTAAATCAATGTTGAACAAGGAGAGAGAAAAGTTGTCTAGGCCTTGTGTGACCTAGGTACTAGTTTCAATCTCATCCTATATGTTGTGTACTGTAATTTAGGCCTAGAATAACTCCAACCCACATCTTTCACACGTCAACTTGTTGATTGTAGCATTAGGGTTCCAAATGGTATTTTAAAGGACGTTCTGGTAAAGGTTGAAAACTTCATCTAGCTTTCTGACTTCATTGTCCTTGAAAACCATCCAAACTTAGGAAATAAGGAACAAACCCCAATCATCCTTGGTCGTCCTTTCCTTGCAACAATCAACTATGTTATTCGAGTCCGAAATGGGAACATGACCATCACCTTTGGGAACATGAGTCTAGACTTGAACATCTATAATGAAAGCTCACAAATAGGGGATGATGAGGACATTCATGAAGTAAACATGATAGGAATAATTGATAATGAATCCATAGAACATCAAGGAATATTTGATGGGTGTTTAAGTCAGGATGAGATTGATTTCCTTTGTTCACATGAAGGAAGTGTATCTCTTTGGCTTGAATCATTTTCAAATTGCTCTTATGATGAAGTCTTAGGTCCAACAATCAGTGAAACCTTTAAAACTTCCTTCCCTAAATCTGATCAAACCAATCTTGTAGATGAAACTTCTATATGTGGGGAATCAATCCTATTTGAAACTCTAAAAAAATAAATTGATATTGATCCAATGTCCCAATATTCTACTGAAATTATGAACCAACCTGATCTTGAATTGAAGGAACTTCCCACTGCACTCAAATATACCTTCCTAGGGGAAAATCAAACACATCATATTGTCATTTATTCTTATCTTGAAGTAAATCATGATAGGATGCTTCTAAATGTCCTTAGGAAACATAAGAAAGCCATTGGTTGGACCTTGTCTGATATTCCTGGGATTAGCCCACTTATCGGGACTCATAGGATAGTTCTAGAATCTGATTCAAAGCCATGTCGTCAACCTCAATGATGACTCAATCATAATCTCATGGAGGTAGTAATGAAGGAACTTCTGAAATTGTTAAAACCTGTTATCATCTATCCCATAGCTGAGAGTGAGTGGGTGAGCCCAATCCAAGTGGTTCCCAAGAAGGAAGGAATAACAGTGATAACCAATAAGGATGGAGAGATTCTTCCAACTAGGGTGAGTAGTGGATGGAGGGTCTGCGTTGACTATAGAAAGATAAACTCATTTACCAAGAAGGACCATTTCCCCTTAACATTCATTGACCAAGTCCTTTAGAGAGTGGCAGGTCATGCCTTCTACTGTTTCTTAGATGGGTACTCGGGGTACAATCAGATTGAGGTCTCCCTAGAGGATCAAGGGAAGACTACATTCACATGTCCATTCGGAACCTTTGCCTTCAAACGCATGCCCTTTGGTTTATGCAATGCTCCTGGAACCTTCCAGCGGTGCATGATGGGAATCTTCTCAGACATGGTAGGGGATTTTTTAGAGGTCTTCATGGATGACTTCTCTGTGTTTGGGGATACATTTGAGGGATGTCTGTGGAATGTAGAGAGAGTCTTATCAAGATGTGAAGAAAATAATCTAGTCCTAAAATGGGAAAAATGTCATTTCATGGTTAAAGAGGGACTAGTTCTAGGTCATCTGGTCTTAGGTAGGGGGGTTGAAGTTGATAAAGCCAAGGTTGACATCATTCATCACCATCCATCACCCAAAACTATCAAGTAAGTGAGGTCTTTCTTAGGACATGCTGGTTTCTATAGAAGATTCATCAAGTAAATTAGTTCAATCTCCCGTCCCCTTTGTGCTCTGCTAGTAAAGGATGCTCCATTTGTTTGGACAGAAATTTGTGAGGGTTCATTCTCAACCCTCAAATCCTCTCTCACCACTCATCCCATTGTGAAATATCAAAATTGGAACCTTCCTTTCAAACTTATGTGTGATGCCAGTGACTTTCCTGTAGGATCTGTGTTAGGAAAACGTTGTGATAAAAATCCTTGTGTCATTGCTTATGCAAGAAAATCCTTAAATGATGCCCAAATCAACTACACCACTACTGAAAAGGAGTTACTTGTTATTGTGTTTTCTTTAGATAAGTTTAGGTCCTACCTCTTAGGATCCCCCATCACTTTGTTCATTGACCATTCTGCACTAAAATACCTCTTCCAAAAACAAGATGATAAGGCTAGACTGATTAGGTGGGTCCTTCTCTTACAAGAATTTGACCTCATAATCAAGGATAAAAAGGGTGTTGAAAATTTTTTAGCTGATCACCTCTCTAGGATGGAATTAAAAGACAACTCAAATCACCTTTATGTGTCTGATTCATTTCCTGATGAACACCTATACTCTGTGAGTGACTGCCCTTGGTATGCTGACATAGCTAACTTCTTAGTTACGGGAGTAATTACAAAATTATTAGGGACTCAAGATCGAAGGAAATTCATTTCTGATGTTAGGCACTATATGTTTGATGATCTATACCTCTATAAGTTCTGCCCTGACCAAGTCATTAGGATGTGTGTCCCAGAATATGAACAAGAGTCCATCCTTAAATTCTGTCATAGTGAGGCATGTGGAGGTCACTTTTCCTCTAAAAAAACTTCTGTTAAGGTTCTTCAGTGTGGTCTCTTCTGTCCCACCCTCTCAAGGGACTCTTACACATTTTTTCAAAGTTGTCCTAGGTGTCAACAAGTAGGGTCCATCACAAAAAGGAATCAAATTCCAATCACTCCCATCCTAGTGGTTGAAATATTTGACTATTGGGGAATTGATTTCATGGGTCACTTCCCAAACTCTAGGGTATACCTCTACATACTCTTAGATATTGATTATGTATCAAAATGGGTTGAGTCCATTCCCACTAAGTCCAATGATCATCAGGTTGTGATTCAATTTCTAAAATAGAACATATTTTCTCGATTTGGAATTCCTATGGCTATAATCAATGATCAAGGAACCCATTTCTGCAACCGTCCATTCTCTTCACTCATGTCTAAGTATGGTATTTCTCATAAAGTTTCCACTTCATACCATCCTCAAACCAATGGTCAAGCTGAGTTAATGAATAGGGAGATTAATAAAATTCATGAAAAAACTGTCAACCCCTCTAGGAAAGATTGGTCTGAGAAACTCTTAGATGCTCTTTGGGCCTATCGAACCACATATAAAACCATTTTAGGAATTTCCCCATATAGGTTGGTTTATGGAAAATAATGCCATTTACCTGCTGAAATTGATCATAAGGCATTTTGGGCAATCAAAAAATGAATTTCAACATTTCTTTAGCCGAAGAAAAGAGGAAATTAGATCTTAATGAACTTGAGGAACTTAGGTTGGAGGCTTATGAAAATTCAAGGATAAATAAAGCTAGAGTTCAAGCCTACCAATCTAGGAATATCAAGGTCAAACATTTTGAACCGGGAAAATTTGTGCTCTTATATAGTTCAAAACTTCATCTAGACCCGAGAAAGTTAAGGTCTAGATGGTCAGGTCATTTCATAGTGCATCATGTGTACCCCCATGAGGTAGTAGAGATTCAAGATCCCACTAGTGGTCACATTTTCAAGGTTAATGGTCATAGGTTAAAACCATTCATTGAATCATTCAATAAACAGGAAATAGAGGTTGAGTTAACTGAGCCAACCTATGAACCGGAAAATTTTTGATAAATTTAGGATCCATGTCGGGCTAACGACGTTAAAAAAAAGTGTTGCACGGGAGCCAACCCATGGTTTTCATGTTTCTAATATTTCTGAATCATATTTATTTTTTAAATAAGATTAATTAATCATTTTTATATTTAAAAAAAATTAAAAAAATAAATTAAAATAATAGACTTTTGACCTGTTCTTCTATTATGAGTATGGATGGGTATGAAAGGGGAGCACCATATTCATCTGTGTCACGTGGTGTGATCCTTGAGTAATACCTTACCCAGAAATTTAAAAAGAAGACAATGTATCATCAGTTTATTTTATTTTACTTATATATATATATATATATATATATATAGTTTTGTTTTGTTTGTTTGTTTTCCTTTTTCCACTAGGGAACTCTGCAAGCGACATGGATATCAAAGGACAAAATTGGAGCGGCAAAAACTTCAAACTTCAAACACCAGGTGACTTCATTCCATGATCCTAATATTTCAATTTCCTTATTGAACTCCCTTTTTTTCCTCTACCCCATTCTAAATTTTCTTTTTACAAAACTAGGGACAGTTTCATTCTAAGTTGGGGGGTGTGGAAACAAAATGTTTGTTAAAAAAACAATGATAAAAAAGAATTAAAATTCATTTATCATTCATATAATAACATATTTTCTAACATTAAAACTGCATAGCAAAAAAAATTATTTCCTTGACTCTTAATTTAATTCATGATTAAGTTTAAAAAGCATTGATTTTGGAAGTTTGGTTGTCCAATGAGAACTTTCATCATTTTTATTTTCATCTATTAAATCAAAATTCCACAATGCACGTCCTCTAGATAGTAGGGTAATAATTTCAATTCTCAGGGTCCCATAATAAATAGCATAGGCAGGTTTTATTTTTATGAATAATATGAGTATTCAAGAAAATAAAAAATAAAAAATAAAAATTTGTGTGTAGAGCAATGGATTAGTAAAATGCGAGGCTTTCGGCACTTGGGGATTGTGACTCCAGAGTTGTCTAGCCCTGAGTTTTTCACTCTATCTCTATTTATGGTAATATGATTTTGTTTTTGATCAAGTTAACTTGAGATGATGCTCGAGTATGTGGGCTTCACTTGGTGCCCTAAGGCCTTTGATCTTGGGAGTCATCGGTAAAGTCTCGCTACATGGTTTAATTTTATTAACTGCAATCTCAATTACTATGGCAACATTGCAAAAAAAAGCAAAAAATAAAAAAATAAAAAAATAATGAATACTTATATTAGGATTAAATGTGATTCCACCTAGCGTTTCCATGATTTCCCCTTGAATGAAAATGAACCCCCATATATATTGTGATTCACAACACATCATTACACCTAATTGAGTTGGATAAATTATGATGATGGATTTGATCAAAGGAATGGGCTTGGGATTGATATATTATTTTAAATTTATCTTGTTTTAAATTAATTTTATAGGTTATAAAGATATATTTGTGTGTAGTTTACATTGTGAGCACTGTTTTTTATAATGTGTTTGAAGAAAGGAATTCAAATAAAATCATTGAATTATTTGCTCGGGACTAGAAAATATCAAGTTGGGGGGTGTGATTAGCCAATAAAAAAAATATGTTAATTACATTTTAATGGTATTAAATGTTCATTTTTGATCTTATGGGACTGAGTTAGTGTATTTTGACTTTGAACATTCATTCTCATCATTTGTGCACTTCATGCCTAATGTACACCAATTTAGGCCCAATGAGTCATCTGATTCTAAGGAATGTAATTATCCATATTTTAATTTGATATTTTTTGAAATGGATATTAACTTCAATTTAAACATTTTTTATTCAGGGATCAATGGATGATTCATAAATTATGATGGAGATATTTGGCGATGAAAAGAAACAAATCTGGAGACGGTAGATTGGACACCATCCCACTGATGAGAATGTGGGGCCCCCAATACAAGCCCAATGAAGCCCAAAATTCATGGGATTCTAGAAGACATATATATTAACAAATAATTCTATAGGATCCAATGTTAATTCGGCCTCCATGACTGCTATTTAGGCGGCCCAAATAGTATATCAAAATCTGGGTCAGAATATGCGGCCCAGAAAAACAGCCCACCAATTAAACCATATCTCAAAAACCATAACTTCTTTTGGGATGATATTTTACATTCTGTTAGGGGACATCCAGATATTAATTTAAGTATTATATGGCCCACAAAATTTCTGCAATCTAGAAGGTTTTTCATGCGCCTCTGTTTGGTAGATGCAAGATGGATTCTTTTTTGGGTCAAGGGTGGAAAGTCTTATTTCCACAAACTTTCCACCACCCTAGACCTACCATACTCAAGTGAGATGACTTGTACTGTTGGAGGATCGACCCAAGGGATCAAAAATTCCTATTTAAGGCAGTGGTGTTGGAGTATTTAAGGATATTTGGTGTTTGGTTTAATTGTAATGTTATGATGCCACTTTGTGTTTGTAATCGCATTTCAATTTCCATGTAAGTTTCCTTTTTGTACTTATTTGTTCTTAATCAACATATTTCTTGTCTATTCTTCCCATTTATTTCATTAAACCTTTATAATCATAAAGCACAGTGATATCTCTTTTTTGTGCTGAATTATTTCACACAGAGGTGTGAATTTCATTCATACACATGGAGGAGTGCTCGTTATTTACGCGGTTTTAATTTCTTCAATATGATTCTTGTAATCCATATCCCGCCCACCATTGAGAGTATACCATCAATGAAGGATTAACCCTTTAATGGGTTGATATTAGTAAGATGAAAAAGGCTGGATTTAATGTTATTTTATGAACTAATTATTGTTAATTGGTTAACTAATTTAAGACTTCCATTCTTCAGTTATTTCCACTCTTCATCTTCACTGTGTTTGAGGAAGCTAAATCCAATTACTAAAATGACCATATAACTTGGAGACATCATGAATTTGGTTCTCTAAGTGTTTAGGGTATTAGTAATTGAGTTTAGTTGCATCAAACCAGAAAATGATGAAGGTAGTGTTATTTTGAAGAATGTATTCATCAAGAATTAATTAAACCAAAGTTGTCTAAAGAAGTAAAATTCATTCAATCCACCCCTAGCATAATATTAAGATCAACCCATTTTCATTTAATTGAATTCACTTAGGTTTATTAGTGTTCTTTAAAACCATCCAAAATCAAAACCAAGTTAGCCACTTCATAGCCAAAAATCCACCTCATAGGTTGTGTGTCTTAGGTATCTTCTTAGGTCTCAGTGGATTCGACAACCCAATCTAGACTACAAGGACCATTCTACCTTCATCTCTTGGGTAAATTTGAGCGTGAATCACCAATCATAGAATTTTTTTTATTTTCTTCTTCCATGTATGATTCATTATTATAATAAAATTATATAGCACCTGTGTATGTTAATAAGAAACCATCTCAATGGTTTTAACTTTCTTATATAGTATGTACCTTCAGAATAATTCCCCTACTAAGGATTATGAATTTTTGTGTTCCTATGAAAAAAATTTCTCATCTAGAGCATATAATTCATTGACGTCTAGCTTTCTACCACTATGTAAAAATATATGTGCATCCCTTATAGAAGTATAATCGGTATTGAGTAATACCTTTAAATATTGGAGATTTTATTATCCTGATTTTCTATAGAATAATTAATTAATATGCACTTCATATTTATTTTGATGTACATTTGGATATTAAGACAAATTTATCAAATGGTTCCCATCAAACACCCGAGGTTGTGATATAATGGACTCCCAAAATATCATAACTTATATGATATCCATTATTCAATCTAATTTTCATATAGTTAGTAATTATTTTTTAAATTTTTGAAACATGTCTATAAATAAATTATAGAAGATAAGAAATGCATATAAGACTCATCATTAATATACTTTTTACTATAATTACTTTTATGATGTGAATAAGGTAATGTGAGTATTGGAAAACCTTTTATATACATTTAAATGATCAGTGAATAATTGGTTAATATATACTCTGAAAAACCTTCTCGAATGAACTAATACCTTTTATTAAGTGTATGAATTTCTTCATTGATCATTCTTAAAATTTCTTGAAGGAATAGCATGACATACATTAACTTACCTCTATCGTATCCTTAGAATAGTATACATAGTCCATATGAACTAACTCTGGAATCTTTGTGGATTACATTTATTTATAAAGGTTTCTTTGTCTAAAACTTAATAAGTTTGTAAAACTAGGATTTGAAAATTAACTTTCTTTCATTTGAATAATAATTATCTTATAACAACTGGATATGAGTCATATGTTTTATTTTTATCATTAATTGATGATTATTCAAGTATATTGAACTATTATTTGAGTAGGAAATACCATAAACAATATTTATTCCATACATGAAATAATGTCTCATTGTGTCTAATGGACATTGAGATGAATTTTTTGGTAATACTTAATACAAAATAGTAGTTTAACTAGAATTAATATATTTACCCAAGGATGAAATGTTGGAAATCTAAAAGAGGGGGGAATTTTGGTTTTTTTAAAAAACTAAAAATCTTCCAAATATCAAATTTTATGTTGACTAGATTTTCAAAAGAAATATTAGTCTAGTTATCAAAGTAGAAATATTACGTGAAGAGGAAATATAAACTGCATAAAATATAGAAGGAATAATGAAATTAATTTTGTCTAAGGCTTATAAAAATATGATAGTAGTAATATAAATTTTGGAAATATAAAATTTAAACCAGTATAAATTAAAAAAATCAATATAGGATGAGTTTGAAATAAAACATGGATTATTTATTAACAAAAGAAGTACTCTTTTAATGGGATATTATATATCACACTTTTAAACCAAAGTGGAAGGTGGGTCTTTTGACCAAATCAAAGGTATCCATGACTTTAAAACTTTCATAGGTTTCCTTATCTTCCTATCCCTGGAAGCTCTCGGCTTAACATATTAGTAGATATTATGATATTTTATCCCTAGAATCCCTCAACTTAACCTTTTAATAGGTATAGTGTTATAGCCTCAAACACTCTATCTTCTTATCCCTAGAATCTTTTCATCAGATAGGATTAGTAAATAAAAAATTACAAGGAAAATACTATGATCATTAAAATAAATCCTCAAAATACGTATCTCTTAGTAAAAAAACTCATAAAAAACAATTTCACTAATTATAAACTCTCTTGTATACAATAAATTAAAAAACTCCAAAATTATCATAAACTTCCATAATAATCTATTATGGTTGTTATTTTTTATGATTGAAGTGTGGATATATTTATAGATGATGTAGTAAAAAACTTCAATGGTCAAATTTTTCAAATCTCATAGTCGATTATAAAAGAATTAGTGGAAATTTTTTCATTAATCAATAAACATATCATTTCTCTTTATCTACTGGGGATTTTATCCATCACTACTAGAGTGATCTAGAATATGGTTGAAATAATTTTTTAGGAAAGATCAGAACAATTTATCTTCACAAACCTTATTAATTTCTTTGGTATTTTCCGTATCAGCACTTTGTTCAACCACATAATGTACTCTTTCAAAGTTCTTATGTTACTCAAAATTTTAGTTACCAGAAATTTATTCTCCATAAACAAAACAACTCAAAAAAATATCAATTTAAATTAAGTTCATTTGAAGTATATTTTGATTTGAAAAACAAAGAAAATTAGTGATTCATTGACTCAAAAATCTCACCATTTTTTTAAAGCACAAAAAAATCAAGGAAAATTGAAATTTCAACTGAATTTTAAAGAAGACTCCTTATAAAATCTAATAGAGAGAATTACTCCTTATTTTGTTCAAAACACTTCAAAATAAACACATTAGTCATAAAAAATATATATGATAAACTTTTAATTAAATTTAACTTTATCAATTTTTCATAAATATATCCCTCTATTTTATTTTAAAAAAGAAATTAAAAAGTGATTATAATGGAAAAAATACTTCCTATGCTTGTTTGGATCTTCAAATTTTTTCATTGATTATTTGATATTTTTTAAGAAATCTAATCAACATTATATTGATAAAAGAAAATAACACATAATATTAAAAAGATAAGAATACATTGAATAGAATAAATAAATTATAAATTATAAATTTATTTCTCTTAGGTATTGTCTAATAATATGTTTTGGCTGATCCAAATACATTTATATCTATAGATCTTCAATAAATCCATTTAACATGGTCTAATAATAAAAAAATTTAACTCCAATTCCATTTCAACCATTCTTATTATCTAAAAATATCTTATTATATGATGAGTTCATTTTTTGAACTTCATCTAATCTGTCATAATTTTGGATCTTATTACTAATTTCTTCTCAGAAACATGAGATTTTAAGTATTAAAAAAATAAGTAAATTTATAAAAAGTTGGATTACTTGAATTATATTAAAATTATACTCCATTATTCCTCTTCAAATTCTCTTTATCTCTCTACATTCTACTATCGTATTACATTAATGTACCAATCATGTCATCTTGACTTATCTTAGTCAAATGATTAGTGTCATCTATGGTTGTCCTCATTAATTCTTTCTCTTTTGGATTTATATCAATAACATTTTCTATAAGTTATTCTTATAATAATTCTTTCTCATCCAAATAATGTAAACTATTTAAAATAGCAATAAAATGTTGTTGATATTTTTTACTATTTCACCAGGAAAAAAATCAAAATCTTGATAATTCACTCCCAATATTGCTTGATAAGTTTCCAAAATCTTAAACATTCGCAAATGCGTAGTCTCTAATTTATTCCAAATGTCATTTTTTATTTGATGAGATAATATATAGATATAAATATTCCTAGTTATAAAACGTAATAGGGTATTTTGAACATTATGATTTATCTAATATTCTATATTTTCTTCTCAATAAAAATGAAAAACTTATTTCTTTTTAATTTTATAACTCTTAGTAATCATAAGAAAATTATCAAATCTAGTATTAATGATATAATATTGCATATAATCACACCAATATTCATATTTATATATATAAAAAATAGACAGTCTTGTTGAATTTAAATTCTCAAGTGTTCCTACTAGAATCCCAACCATTATAAATAAAATTGCTCTACCAACATAGTTAGTGTAAGGAAACCAAAATTAAATTCTAATAAACTAACAAAAAATTAAGATAAACTCAAAATCAAGCATAGAATTATAGTGATACCAATCTATTTTCTCAAGTATGTAATGTAGTAAATCTACAAGAGGGGGTGAATTGTAGTTTTTTAAAAAAACTAACAATATTCCAACCTTTAAATTTTATGTTTCCAGAATTTTTGAAAAAACAATCAATCTAAAATTAGAGAAAAATAGTAATTAAATAGAAATATAAAATATTTAAAATATAGTAATAATAACAAAATTAATCTTATATTAATATTATAAAACCCTGATAGTATTAATTCAATCAATAGAAATAAAAAAAATTAACCAGAAAAAAATTCAAAAAAATATAGCATAAGTTTAAAAAATCATTGAGTATTGATTAAAAAACCTAGTACTTATTTCAAAGGATATTATAAATAAAACATTTAAACCAAATTGAAAGGTGGATATTTAGACTATAACTAAATTATCCCTAACTTTAAACTTGTCATAAGTTGTTCTATTTTCATATCCCCAAAATCCTTTGGCCTAACCTATCAGAAGGTATTTTTTCTTCCTATCTCTAGAATCCCTTGACTTAACCTATTGGTAGAAATATTGTTCTGGCCTAGAAAACTTTGTCTTCATATCCTCGGAATATATTGATCATGAAGGATTTATAAATGAACAATTACAAGGCAAATACTAAGATATTTACAACAAATCCTCAAAATACATAACTCTTAATAAAAACACTTAGAGATAAAAACAATTACATTGATCATAAGTACTCTTGGAATCAAACAATTACACAACTTCAACACAACCAGAAACTTTCATAATACTATATTACCATTGTTATTTATAATACTCTAAGTGTGGATCTTTTTATAAATGATGTTATAAAAAAATGTTTAAATTCTGTAAATATTAGATTCATTTATAAAAGAATCAGAATAAACTTCATTATATACCAATGAAATTGTCATTTCACTTTATCTACCAATGATTTTATCTATAACTACTATAATTATATTTAATCTAGTAAAAATATATTTTAGGAAATATCATGCAATCAAATATTCACAAACCTCATTAATTTATTAAGAATTTCATTTATAAATAATTTGTTCAACCAGTAAATGTACTCTATAATAATTATTAGGTGCTTCAATGTTTTAGTTACTAGAAATTCATTATCCACAAACACAATAACTAAAACAAAGATTAAGTTAAATTAAGTTCAAATGAAGTGTATTATAATTTTCAAAACAAATAAATAAATTGATTCATTAACTTAAAACAATTCACTGACCAATTTGAAGTTATGTACTTCTCACCACTGACATGGGATTCACCCTTTCTTAGTTATTGGTAGAATTCGCTTAATTCTTTCAATACTTTTTAACTTCCTTAGTTCTTGTATTTTAATACAATTATATGATTTTCATATTTTATTTAATACTCAAGAAGTGAAACATAAGTATTATATTCAGTTATTAATATACCTAAATTATAATTTTTTCAATATTTATGTTCAATTATTTATTTTTTCTCTTCCAATAACCTTTCTAGTTACATGATAATCAAATAGACTTCTTTTCTATAACCTTCCTCATTATATTTTGTCTTTTTGAAGGATGTTGTAAAGGTACCATTGAATTTGGAATGATCATAGTATTTTCAACCTAGTTTTTATTTCATTCACCATAAAGTGTTTATAAATATGTTCCCACTAATCACTATCATCCTAGATAAGCATAGTTAAAATATTCTTGAGTGGTTCATTTGTAATGTTCAATCTATAATCCTTGATGAATATTAAGATCTTGGTAGTTAATTATGATAATATAATATTAATGGATAATTTCTTATCCATATTGAAGACTAACTTTGATAAATGATAAAAATACTCTAGTATTTTGAAGGTATGATCACTAATTAGGTCCACATTTTCCAATTTACACTAGTAAAGTGTTGTGAAAATCTCATTTATCATAAACCTGTAATTTTATTTTTTTAAGTTCAAGAAGATGAGTTTTCATGGTGAAAGAATTAATGTCCTTATGTTGAATCATTATAACTTTATGCATAGATAATATAATGATGTAATTTATATAAGCATCATCCACCAAGAATCTCTAATAGGCTTACTTTTCAACTCTCTTCACTCGATGAAGTGGTTAAACTAGTATAGGTTGATCATTTGATATAAATTTTCATATATTAGTGAAATGTATAAAATATTATACCATTATGAGAAATTTATGATGGAAAGGACATGTTATTTTTCCAAACATGGTTGTGGTATTATTGTGGCTTCACTTTTCATTTTATATATTAAATAAATCATATTTTTATTACCTTATCTTGATTAACAATAAGTGATGTAATGAATTTTATTTTATTAGTCACCCACTATTTTATCAAATTTCAATAAACCACACCATTAGATTTGAAATATCATTTTACATGGATATTCTAGTGGAAAGGATCCATATATCCATTCTCATAATCTATACTTGGCCGGGAAAAATTATTCAGAAGTATTTAGTTAGGTGGGTATTACCTATTGCATTAACTCTTGGTTCATTAATCTGTTGAGTAGATTCCACAATCCAAAAATCATAGACTCAGATTTCTTCAACACTTACATCCAAATTATACCAATTCATAAATGGGTAGTTGACCCTTGATAATAAATTAGTTAATTAAACCTAATAATTTTGTTAAACCTTTTCAATAATTGGAAGTTCCCTAACTCGACTAATACAAGAACTTCAAACTATGGTTGCATTTTAACTCAAGTAATGGAAGTAAATACTGAATAAATATTATTCATTGAGGGGTTTTATCTTATGTATAATTTTTTCTTATTTCATCCCTTCACATACTTGTTGATATTATCTAGATTTTACATAATTCAATTAACCATGTCAAATAAAATAATTTACACAAAATGGATCTATTTTATTTTATCTTTAATTCTTATTTATTTAATATTGTTTATGTTATGAAATTTAAATAAATATTCATCACATAAATAAATAAACATGGACTGGATAAAAAAAAGTTGTGGAAAGTTCATGAGATTCTACTGCTGGTTAGTTTATCAATCAAATGAAAAAATAACTCCCAACCCTAGGAAAAAACTCCTGGAACCAAGCTTAGTTCAAGTTGCAGCTTTCCCACTCTAGCTTATGTATCTCCTTGGTTGGTTACACCTCAACTTGGGTTCTAAAATACTTTATATAAATGGAGTTTCATTCTTTACATATATTTACTCACACATGGGTGAGGGGAACCAGGGATATGTGGTAACATAAAATAATCTTTCAACATGCGAGCTCGTACAAAATAAATATAGGAGGGGTTAAACGAAATTCATAAAATTTAATTTAATAAAAAATTTATCACATAATAAACCCATATAATAAATATTAAATTAAATAGAAAACCAACACATGAATAGGTTTATCAAGCTCATGATCATCCATGCATGTAATGTGTAGGAATTTAAAACAGGCTAGAATTCATTTCAATTCATTCTTTATTAAGACAGATCAATTAAATTATTAAATTAATTATATTTTTAATTTATTTATTTATTTATCTTAATATGTCCATCCAAACCATTCTAGATATTCTCATATTCTATAATTTTAAATAAATAAAATAATAATAATTTAAAATTATTACATACAAGGAATATACTAAAAAGGTACATAGTGTGTACCCTTATGATCAATCTTAAATTATATCTGGAATTTCACTTGGAATGTACTAGAGGTAACATGGAATGTACCATTATACATGGAATGTACTATCACTCACATGTAATGTGACTTATGCTCTGTACGGTCCTTTTTTTTGTACCTTATACTTACATGGTATGTAGCGTACATAGTGTGTCACAATATTTATTGGCATTGGTTCCTTAAGTCAATTTGTGTAGTCTATGTGGTGTTTATAACTATATATCACACCATTAATATAAAAATAATATACCACTAGAAATTCCTTTGAAGTAAACATTAACTACAATGACCATACATGATGTGTAGTTTACACAATAAAACATAAAAAATTAATTAAGCATTAAATATTCTAAATAACACTTTGAAAACACTCGACATATATTATATCTGGTAAAACCTATAAAATGTTTGTACTCTAGTTGCACATTATGTAGTTTAGTTTTAATGGTAAATTAAAATTTATTCCATTTAATTAATTCACATGATTATAGCCTCGCTTGGCATGTAATTTTCATGGATGGGTACAAGTCACATAGTGTGAAAAAACCCGGTACACATCATGTACTCTGTTCTTTGGTAATACTCACTACAAAATTAGAGACTAAGCATGTTTTCTATGTAGAAATTTATGTTTACATGATTTTCACCCAATCAACAGATAATGTAATCACAACCGGCCTATATTTCTTAACTTTCAGTCATCACATGGAATGTAATAAATACATGTCACATACTTTGACCACAGGGCTTCTATGATTCCCATAGGGAAAAACCATGTGGGGATACAAGACATGTACACCAGAAACAAACCATGTAACCCATAAAGTCATGTTCCATCTATCTTGGTCATCACATGGAATATAATGAGGTCATGTATTGTTCTCTAACATGACATGTAGTAATTTTCACAACTAGTCTTGGTGTAGTGGTCATGGGTACACGATATTTACTTGTCAGTTATGCATTGGGTATTCGTGTTATCTGGCCAAAATCATTGGAACCTTTATATGGGATCTTGAAGCATTCTTAATCTTTTCTTGATCATATAAAAGTGAATGATCATAATATCTCAAATTTTAGAATAATAATTAATAAACTAGAAATCAAAAACTAACAAATAAATGTAAAAATAACAAAAGATAAATAAATAATTATAAATTAATATATGAACACTCTGATACCATTTGACTATTTTGGGGTGTAATGAAATTGGCTGGTTGGGTGACCAAAAATGCATTTCATTAGTTTCTTCATAAGAATCCTAAAAACCAGATGATGGTAACCTCAAAAGAATCATACTGATGATCTTTTTTACATAAAATGTATATATATATATATATGAATTAAATCCACTTTTAATTCATTATTTATTATCAATTTGGTTGACCACTATTTTCGTATTATGTTTTCGATGAAGGATCTAAGGAAGGAATCCATATAAAAGCATCAACACATGATCCATAAATCACGGAATGACTTTGTTATAACTCTGAGTGCTAGCGTGGAGTATCTAAACCACTTGTATCATTCTACATTGATCATAAGAAGAATAATTCCACACTTGAAAAACTCTCTCTTTTTCTCCCAATCTCTTGAGAGGGAGAAGGAGGATCATCGCTCTTTGTTCTTCAGATAACTCTTGAGAATATATCTCTTGTGTTTAGATAATTCTTTAGAGAGGAAATGTGTTGTGTATAATAATGCCCATATCCTCTAAAATGATATAAGTGGGTTTATATATATGGTTTCGAGAATTACTTATTACATAAAGGCCTTTCACCAATCTCTTAATCATAAAAGAACCCCACATTGAATATTATTTTTATTATTATTATTATTATTATTATTATTTCCTTGATGTGTGATCAACCCATGGATTTAAATATCATTTATTTCAAGTCCTTAACTCTATTCTCCAATCCTCCTCTGTATGTATCATATCTTGAATAATAAATACTAATTTAAATAAATAAATATCATTGTAATATCACTTTAATAAATAAATATTATATTCCAAAACTAGTGAATAAATAATTATTTAATATTCACATGGGAATATAAATAATTATTTTTTACCTTTCAAATAAGCAAGAAATAAATAAATATTATATATTCTGTAAATTATTTATTTCCCTGTGAATAAATATTTATTTAATATTAAAATCACATATAAATTATTTATAATAATTTTTTATTGAATTAATTCAATCAGAACATCATTAATAATTATTAAACCATAGTCCAGGAATAATCTTTATTCAAACAGTTAAATTCAAATATAATTTAATTGAAATTCGGGATACACTTAGTGGGTAACCCTCTAGGCTTCTTTCTCAGTTGTATTAATATAAGAGGCCTAAAGTCTAAGATCATCATCTAGGAATACACCAAGTCACCCATAAAGAAAGAATATAATTTCACAATGACAACAACCTCCTACTAACACTCACTCTGTGATATAATCTCTTTGTCTTGATATCTCATCAAGAAAGTTACATACTTTATGTCATCAAATTATAAACTTAATTTATATTTCCTTAACTTCATGAAATGAATACATTAACAATAAATAATGGAAAAGGATTTATAAAATAGATCCATTTCAATAAAATTTCTAGTGATGTCTTCTTCTATTAATATGTAGTGTACAAATCCTTTCTTGACTTATTCATTAATATCATATCATTTTTAATGCACCCATTTTATCTAAATTTTATATGAGTTTATGTATTCAAATTTTTCATCAATACATTTAAGTACGTGACTCATGATATGAATTAATAATACTCTCAAATATAAGTACTAATATAAAATTCTAAAGATATTAATAACCAATGACCCCTACAATATATGGAATTCCTATGAGTGGTTTTGTTCTTGTAACTTTCTCTCATAGAGATTAACTAGTGTAAACTTCCTGGGAAGAAGTATCAATATATTATGACACTCCAACACCTGATATCTAGCATCATCTATATCAGATAAAATATATTTAATCTAACCATATAACATATATTTAAGAATATTATCATAACACTTTAAGGTTCTAGTTATAGTATAAAAATTATATAACCTTTATATGCTATAAATACTATAAGGAAATTATCACATTAATATTATGTCAAAGAAAAATCATCATGTGATGAGTTATTTATTAATATTCAACTCTTTAAATATATTGGTAATATAAAATACAAAGTATTTAGTTCTATAGAACCAACTCCAAAAAAATTATAGAAAAAATTAACTTTCAACAAACTTAATCTTTTTCCCCTATTGTAAAATCTTCCATCTCCCTTTCTTTTATTATTAGTGGAAGAAATTAGTGAATCCATATCTATACCAATTTCCCCTCATATAATAAAGGATATTTTTTATGTTTTTTATGTTATTCATAGTGGTGTAAATAATTATTTTCAAGGAACATGACATGATCATCAAGAAAATGAAACACATTATTGAGGCAGGATGATTTTTCAATAAATATCATGTCTCTATTATGTTGTGTGAATCAATCATCTTCTTCTCAGGATAAAATAATGTAAATATATATGGAGGATAAATGAATAAATATTTTCAAGAAATTAAAATGTGATCAATTACCAAATATTTCCTCATAATTTAATAAAGATTTATTTTCATGGAAAATCTCACTATGTTTTAAAAAGTGTCTAAATCTGATTTAAATGGTTATTTCTTCAAAAATGGTTTTTTGTGGTGATTAAAGGAAATTATTCCACTTAAAAAATTATGTATTCTCAAAAGGATTTTTCCAATGATTAATATGATTAAATTATATAAAATAATAATTAGGTATATGAAAAGGGATGATATTTGAATATATTATTGTTTTTATATCAAGTAACATGCAATGAAAAGTATTATCTTTTCACAAAAATTTTTGTTTCATGAATACAATTATTTGAGTATTTATTATGGAAAAAATTATGGGGATTTAAATTATATTATTTATGTGTTTATTAGGGTGTTTTAAAAAATAAAATAAGCTATGGAAGTGATTAAAACCCCAAACCAAGGTCACCCATTCCTAAAAAACAAAAATCATGCAATGGAATAAAATAGAAAAATATATGTGACTTACATTGTAGTGTTTATTCTCATATTTTCATCCCATATGTTTGATGAAGATCCCTCAAGAGTAGCCAGTTGACTTCTCTCTCTATGGTGTATCCATGGGTTGAGATGAATCACTCATCATACGAATGGGATTCATCCCCCCTCCATGACATGTTAGTGCCTCATGGTGTAAAGGAGGAAAGATAAAAGAGCTATATGAAGGATATCTCTAGATGAGTCTTAATAAATCTTACATAATCAACATCAAATTGTAATATCCTGTTTTATATCCCTTAGGGATTTCCTAAGTGCTCATTAATTAACTCTTATATTAATAACATATGAGTTAATGTTGCTTCCAAATTTTCACTCATCGCATGAGTTCACCACTCCTCCTTAGAGTCCCATCTTATAAAATGGATATATTAATGATAGATTAAAGAGGTGATTATTTGAATGCTAACTCATTAGAATTTAGTTTTAAGTAGCATGACATCATATAGAATGATCTTAAAATATGCCAAATACCATGTCATATGAAATGATTGTATTTAAATCAAGTCAAACTATATGACTTACACCTATCATATAAAATAACACAGCCTGGTGTATGGGGTTTAGGACATATCTCCAATAATATCCCACTTACACTAAAGAATTATAGAATTGTTTTTATTTAATATTATATCATATAAAATAACTTGTGAGACTATATCCAAAATCCTTTTGGATATCTTCTAAAACACTTTTGTAATTATATCATCAATTCTACCTTGTATCATATCTTATGAATTTCCCTATGAAAACTAATCCAAAACACTTTTTATACAAACTCTAAAATTATTTTTGACTAACTCTTTGAGTAAAAATAAATCCCTATTAATTTTACCACAAAGTGCAACCCCACGTGCCTTTGTAGCATTGGAAACAAATATGGATCACTGGATCCATAAATGTAAGAAAAGAGAAGCATTTATAAAATCATCAATGCTACTCAAGCTATAAAGGGATCTATAGTGGTCACTATCAAACACATATATTTCTATACCTATGTTCATTATCATAATTATATTAAAACGTGCATTTTTATAGGATCCATTTTTCTAGGACATCAAGTAAACATGAGACATGGAGTATGCCAATCCCATAAATCCTACTCATATGTTCTCAAATATTCTTGTATATAATATCATGGTTGATGAACATGTCACATGTTATTGACCTTATAAATGATAATATCGCATGCCCCTCACTTGAATAGATAAGTACGTCACATGAACTATCTATGTATTTTTGTACACTTCCTCAGTCTATCTCAATCAAGGGCCCATATGTCATAATCATTATATAAGTGGAAAAATTCCATATTTGTTAACCTATAAAAAATGACATGTTACATATGTTTTAATCTCTAACTGAATACATTATCATAAACATAAAACACCCTTCATTAGTTAAGTCTTGGGGATTACATCATCAAAGTGTGAAGGCTGTTCTGATAGGTGTCTTTCCAAATTCATGTACTAAGGACTCCAAATATGAACCATACAAACCTAGTATACCAAATATATAGTGTATAAAACTCCATTTGGTATACCTAGTGGGTTACCCAGTTCAATAAAACTATTTTCTACCTCATGATAATATTTTATAGCTCGATATAAGAATCTTACTCACACTAACATTAATATTTTTTCATAACATATAATACTCCATAAATAACATCAGTTAAATATAAATCAATGTCATACATTGAGGCGTAAAAAATAATTCCATTTCAGAGAATGTATATATATATATACAGCCAATGTGAAATAATAAAAAATATATATTTCCTTTTATATAAAATGATTCATTTTATATCCTGAAAATTATTTAATAATACTTAAATAAATACATATACACCTTTCAATCATATCATCTATGATATAATATCAGATGATCCTTGTGTTTTCTTTCACTTTTAGTGGTTTTGTTAAAATAATTTCATCTTTATGTAATTTATGACTCATATCTATGTGATCACATGTTAAAAAAACCTTTTAAACTCTTCTGTGAGTAACACCTTTGAATAAAAAAAATTTGGATAATGGTGAGGTATTGGAATTATATGTCTAATGTTTAACTTATTGAAAATATTCAAAATCTTTAAATCTAAAATATCCAATGTTAAGATGTTAACAACTTCTATTGTCTACTTAGAACTCTTTATAAGTTTATCATCATCCTTGGAACCCTTTCCATCAAATTTTTTTCTTGAAATGTTTTTCTAACCAGTGTAACTCTTAAAACTAATTTTTACCAACATATATACTACACTCCTTTAGGATAAAAAATGGAATTCAATTTGAACTTTTACTAGAATAATCTTCTATTTGTTAACTTTGAACTTTTCTAAGTCCAAACATACTCTGACTAGATTATTATAAACCATAATCTCTTTATAATACCATACTAAGAAACACAAGCTCTTTTGTGTTAGGAAATAACATATATTTCCTTAAGTTGTAATATTTAATGAACAAACCATTGTATCCATATCATATGTGGTATCCTGTGTGGTTAGACAAATTTCTGGAAAATGATATTATTCTTTAAAATATTCCACTAATGGTGGTGGAATCTCAATTCACTCATATGTTTACAAAGTGGATAAACATTTTTAACCTGGATAAAAAAAATACCCTTATCTTCTTCAAATAACATATTATAGAATCCTATGAATAAAAAATGATGTGTATTATCTTATATTGTTCATAATAACACTTTGTTAATACAAAAATTCTCTTATCACATAATATAAATGAGACAACTATACACATCCTTTACAAAGATCTATCTAATCTTGATTTGTTCTTTTTCATACATATCATTGATATAAACACTCTTTTATTCTTCACTTGAATACAAATGGAATTATATATCAACTATTGCCTTAATTTTTAACTCCTATATACTTAAAATATTTTTAAAGTATACATTTGGTATCACATAACCTTCAAAATTGAAGAATTTGATTTTATAACATTGATACCTGAAATGGAAATTTCATGGAGTTTTATAATATCCTTTAGTTATATAGGATAATTGCATCCTATATAATCATTACTTCTCCATAATGGAACCTTATTTAGGTTTAAATGGCCTTTATTGACTACAAAAATAAACATTGTTGGAATTTCAAACTAACTTTTCTTTATTTGGTTTGAAATTTTACCAACTTATACTGTCTAAATAGAATGAGAACCTCAACAAAATGTTCCCATTTAAAATTTCCTCAATAATTTAAGAAAAATATTGTAAAAATTTATTGAATACATTCAGATTTTTAGAAAATATACATTGATCATATAGTATGAATTCATTTACTAAAATATCCTTAAAATATATCTTTAATCTCTTCAAGTCATTAACATACCAAATAATGTTAAATATATGAGAAGCGATTGATATTATTTTGGTTATATTGTATATAATGCCTTTTATACCTCAACTGAATCATTATATGCTTCAAATAAGCATCTAGATTCATTTTTTTAATAACTTCGATATTTTTTTTATTTTGGAAGGTATTTTTTTAACATATAAAATTTATCCTTAAGAACTTTTATTAAGTTGCTTATCATAAGAGTTTCTTACATTAAGATTTTATTTATCAAGGGTTGGTATCAAAGTCAAGTTAGATTCTTATTGTTTCTTTATCTATAATAGAATATTTTATCAGATGAGTATCATGTTTTAAAAAAAATTAATAAGTAATTTTATTAAATGGGATCCAAATAAAATTATAATACCTTTAGACTCATCATATCAATTATTGGTCTATGATCCATATTTTACTAATCTTATAATCTCTTTATCATTTCTCTCAACACTTAGTTATTTTGGTGAGGAATTATTCTAATCATATCACTGTGACTCTTGGAATTTTGAGAGGATAAATCTTAGCTCAATCTATCATATGGATAAGAACAACCCTATTAATCTGGTAACCTAATACTATTAGGTATCTTGGGTAAGTGTATCCCAAATAAAACAAAAATAATGGGAACTTAATTCTATTAGGGTCACCCATTACATGTTTTACTTATATAAAATAATTCAGGAACCCACAGCTTTATAATGACACACCTGGTAGAATGATCATGGTCTTAACAAGTGATGATTTAGAAAGAATCTAACATATAGTATTTTAAAGTGTATTTAATCTCACTATATTTTCTCATGTTATTACCTTTATATATATGCATTATTATAATGATTTAGTTTTTGAATCATATTCCTTCCACCAAATAAATATGTTCAAACCATATTGAGGTGTAACTCTATACATAACTCATCTTGTATTACTAAATAAAATTAAAATCCAAATATATTCATACATTCCAAAATGTATCTTATATAAAAGTTATATAAAACCTTTAATGTGAAGTATATAAATTATATAAAATCAAAAATCCCCACATGAGTAAAATCAGATCCATAGAGAGTCAACCCTCAATTTTCTAAACAAGGAATAATCCTCTAGGATAGTGAGTAGTCTAACCCAAAATTACCATATCCAGGGATAATTTACAATATATATATTTCAAATCCATCTTAAATTTAACACCTAATATATAAAAATCATAATTAACTAATTAATTCAAGCTCATTTTTCGCATCTGTGATTTTTTTTGAGGTATCATGTTGTTTATTTTTAGTCTTTCATTTATCCTTGGGTTTCCACATGAAATATTTTTGAAGAATAGAGATTATGGGCTTGACAGTAGGTGGCGCATGGTTGGTGAATGGTTTGGGGAAATCATTCCCCCTTTCCCAAGAAACCGTATGACAAATGTTTATTTTGGAGAGTTGCGACCGCATGGTTGGTGCATAGTTTGAAAATTATGGTGGGATAAATATATGGCATGTTCCTCTTGGATAGTTATGGATGAACAGTTACCGCATGGTTTGGAAAAACTTGTGGGAAAACCATGCGACCTATCCGGATCATTAAAAAGTAGAAAATTACTATTTTTCTCTCTTTAATTTTAACCCTAAATCACCTCCCATCTACCCTATACAAGATTTTCATTCATGAGAGATTCCTCCAAGAATTCTTAGAGCCTTTGAGCATAAATATTTGGATGTTTTTTGCCTCTTTTATTCAATTAATCATTAATTAAGTCTCTCTTATTTTTATTTCTCTCACTTTTCAAGGTTCTTCTTCCCTGCTTCTTGAGTTCTTGTTTTATAGCTGGTTATTTGACCTAAATATGGTTTGATATTGTGTTCTTGGGGAAAATATTGATTTTTTTTCTCAATATTTCCTTTATAGGGTATTGGGGTGGTGTGGTTGTGGTTTCTCACTAGATTTCATAATTTTATAGGTGTATGGAAGGTGGTTCCATGATTTTACATTATTATATGAGTTTGTCTTACTTTCTTGATTTCTTAAATGTGATTTATGGATTTTTTTGTGGTGAAAAACATTTCATTGAAAAGTTTTTAGATGCACATATGATTAAAATGGGTTTTCTAAAGTAAATTGATCATGTTTCATGTGTTCTTTGTTGTGATGTTTCTTGAATATGTTTAATTCCCTGTGTGAAAGGTGTAAAAAAAAATTTCAAAGAGATTTAATGGTGATACTGTTTTGAAAGTGTAATTTCAAAAAGAAATGGGTTTTCTTGCATGTTGGATTATTTTTTGTGCACCTTAAATGTTTCTTTGAATTGAGAAAGTTATATGAATCGTTGTTATAAAAAAAATTTAATATGAATATAAAATTGAAAATGGGGTTTTCCCATGGAAATAGTTGGATTTCAGATGTGTTATTCTTGTTGGACTTCCAAATGGGTTTCATAAATTGTGAAATTGGTAGGAAATATATTTCCAAATTTTTTTGGTTTGCATGTAAAATTTTAAGTGGTTTTTTTATGGAAAATTGTGGTTTCCATGTGTGTTTTGATCATTGGATCAATGTGAAAATGTGAAATTGGTGATTTCCTTATATTCTTATGATACTTAGTATGTGTATGTGAAAGTGATGATTTATGTGATATGTGAAAGTGGAATTTGAGCACAAAGGGGATATCGGGTATCTAGATGGGTGAACTAGAACTAGTATGTGAGTTGATTTAAAAGTGGATAAGGATTGGATTCATCTAGCAGGATTGAAAATTAAAACACTAAATAAAACATGATATGAGGAGACCACTAGAACTTTGTATTGACTCATCTATAGTGGAATATACATGGGGATGAGGTTAGTTTCATCTTCTGATATAGAGAACACTATAACTTTGGATTGGATCCTATCTATTGGCACATTTATGGGAATAATGTTGGTAGTTTTGTTGAAGGATTTTGATCATCGAGGTATGAGGTTCATAGAGTCCCACTAGTTCTAGTTACCTATAAGGATTTTCCTATGGTTCTATTTTGTTACATTATTCTTATGTGATGTGGTTCAAACCATCAGTATATTGTAGACCTTGTTTAAATTTTTATTTCAAGCAAGATTATTTGTGAAAAAAGATTTTTCCTTAAAAAGTGTATCTTGAGAAATTTTTCCTTAAAATGTTTTCTTAGAAATGTTTCAAATATTCTTATGGAAATGTGCATGTTGAATTGTCTTTTAATGTTATGGAATGGAATATTTTTTTTGTGTAATCCTATTGTGCTTTGGATTATACCCTATATACACCTTTGGGTGTATGTAGACTTTTTTTATGAATGAACCAGGTAAAGGAAAGTGTGGTGTGGTGGTGATGGTGGATATGGCTACTATTGTTCCACTTATTGAAGGTGTTAATGGTGGTGGATTGATGGTTATGTACCTCTTATTTCATGGTGGTTTTTGGGATATTGTTGTTGTTCCCATTCAGTTGTATTACTTTTGGTTTTGGTTAAAGTTGTAAAACATTAAATCCGAAAAAAAATCCCATTTGGTTGTGGTTATAAGTTATTGTGTTGTTTATTTTTTTGGTTGATTATGGTTATATAAATGGGTGAAATCATTCCCAGATTATATTATTGATACCTAGGCACTAGTTTCCAACCCTTGGGTATCGGGAATTCCCTTCGGGACATGCCACGGATTTGTCCATGTTTCAGGATCAATGGAACTCTGGTTTGGTTCATGAGAAAATGGTATCAGAGGTAGGTTACACTCTATTTATGTTCAGTTATTTGGGAAGAGTTTAGATATAATAGAGCTAGGATTTTTGGTTCTTGAGGATCTGGTTGTGAGTGGGGTTTTTGGCCAACATACCTCATGAAAAGACTCAAGTAACCATATGATGTTGGGATTTGGTTTGACTTCTCCTTCATGTGATACGTACCAGATGTAGATTATATATGGATATTGGGTGGGGGTGGATATATTTTCTCGGTATTAATATTGTGATGGATTTGGTTATGTTTTTATTTATGAAAGTGTTGGTATTTGTTGTTTTTTCTTTAAATTTTCTGAATGGTTGTATTGATGGTTTTTTTATGGTTATTACTTATTGTAGAAAAATGTCACCCTAGAGACTTCATGTGAGACCACGGGAAGAGGTCGGAGAGAGTTATCCCTCACCAATCAATCATAGATTAGTGGAATTAGTGTTTCAGGATACTCGTGCTTTGAGTCAAGGATAGGAACCTGGTCTTTCTCAGGTTAGAGAGGGTGAAAAGGGTCTTGAAAAGGAAAAATCTCAAGAGTTACTCAAGAACAAGCCTCCTTTTTGAGGTAGCACAAAACCCTAGGAAGAAGAGGAGTGTCTTGAGAAGATAGAGAATATGTTTGAGTTTCTTCATAATCTTGGTGTAGTTAGAGTTAATTTTTCTTTATTCATGTTTGAATATCTCATTCAGAAGTGGTGGTACTCAGTGGTGTAAGTTGGTAAGAATGATAAGATGAGTTGTAAGTACTTTAAGGTTTCCTTCAATGAGAAATATTTTCCTAATATTTTGACCTTTACCAGATCTTGGGAGTTTTTTGAGATTATCTAGGGAGACTGGACCATGATAGAGTATGCTAACCACTGTATAGAGTAAGTTTTGTATGCACCTGAGATTTTTTTCAATGATCAGTTTAAGGCTTAGAAGTTCGAGATGGGGTTTTGGACAAATATGTGATCCCAAGTCTTCTTGATAAAGTTTAAAACTTATGTTGAGGTAGTTAATCATGCCATGATAGTATAAATTCATCATAAGGGAAACTATGGTTTCTCTGGTTTAGTGTCGGTAGTGGGTAGTTTCAGTTCATCTAAGAAGAGGAGGAAGAGGGATGATAAGGGGAAGAAAGGAGGTGGTAGTTTAGGCCATCCTTCTCGACAATCTTCATTTGTGACTTCCGATTCTAGGTCAGTTGTGTTTTATTAGTATGGAAAGGTAGGGAACATGTGGTATGTGTGTTCATCTCCACTAAAACCTTTCCACTGATGTGGGACTATGGGACACTTATAGTGGTTTTTCAAGATGGCATGTCCATATCAGAGTGGTGAAGGATCTATAACTTCCAAAGGGATGTCATCCTGGTTAGAACCATCCAGGAAAACAGGTTCTCATTTCAGAGGTCATGGTATAAGGGATGGGTCATACTCTAGGTATATTTTGTTCAGTTCAGAGTTGTAGTTCAGTGGTCGCTCCTAGGCTCAGCTGAATATTTTCATCTTCATGTTGTGGAACAAGCACCAGTGGAATTTGATATATGGCCTATGATAGTTCAAGGAACTATTCTTATTGAATCACCTTTAGTTGTTGTTCTGTTTGATACTAGTGATTCAGTTTCTTTTATTTCTCCCATATTGTGAATGTGTTAAAGTTTACAACTAAGTTTATTCCATATCTGATGGATTTGGTAACACCACTTTGTAAGAAGTAAGAGCAGGGTTTCAGGAGTCTATCTTGTGAACTCATTGTGTCAGGGGTCGAGCTAGAATGAGATTTTCTAGTTTTGGAAATGGACCTCTTTGAAATCATCCTCGGTGTGGATTTTATGGTGTGTTTCTAGGTGTACATCAATTGTTATAGGTGGAGAGTGAGTTTTTTGGAACTTGATGGAAGTACCCAGGTTTTTCAAGGGGAATGGGATCCTCGGTCAGGACGTGTTAGACCTCCACTTCCGAAATTAGAAAACCTTTTTTATCATATCTCATTGATCATGTTGGAGGATTATGATGGTGCTCCTAAGGGTGGATTACCTCCTATGGTGGATGAGTTCCTAGAGGTTTTTTCAAAGTATTTCTCAGGTTTTACTCTAGATTATGATGTGGATTTCTCCATTGATTTGGCACTGAGACCAAAGTCGTTATATATTCCCTCATACCATATATCCCCCACCGAACAGTGGTAATTAATGGTATATCTGGATGATTTGGAATCCAAAGGATTAATTCTCCTAAGTAACTCACATTAGGCCACCCCAGTTCTATTTCCGAAAAATGATGATGGATATATCCAATTATGTATTGATTACTGTAAGCTGAACAAGGTAATGATCAAGAAAAAGTACCATTTTCCTTGTATTGATGAACTTTTAGATCAACTTAAAGGGAAAGGTGGTTTTTTAAGATTGACCTAGTTATGGGTATCACCAAGTCAGAGTTAGAGAGGTGAATGTTCTTAAAATAGCCTTCTAAAGAAGTTATGACCATTTTGATTATTTTTTAATGCCTTTTGGATTGAAAAATTCTCCAGTGGTCTTTATGGCACTCATGAATAGGGTGTTTCATTAGTATATCAATTCTATTATCATGGTATTCATGGAATATATCCTCATCTATTTCAGGAATAAGGAGGAGTATGAGTGGCATTTGAGAATTGAATTGGTCACCCTTTGGGGTCATTATCTCTATGTGAATATTTCCAAGTGAAACTTTTGGATTAGGGAGGTGAAGTTTATGGGTCATGTGGACTTGGAACAAGGGGTTTCAGTGGACCTTGAAAAGATCAATGTATTGATGTCATGGGAACAGCAGAAGAATGTTTTTGAGATCAAGAGATTTTTTTTCCTATAAGGGTATTACAGGTGGTTCATTTGATATTTCTTTAATATTTCTTCATACATGACAGTGATTAACCAAAAAGAGGTGAAGTTTTAATGGATACCATAGTTTCAAGAATTTTTTGAGGAACTAAAGTTTTGGTTGAACACAACCCCTATTTTGATCTTAACAAAATTTGGAAATGGATATGTGGTCTATTGTGATACCTCAAGTATGGATCTTTGGTGTGTGCTGATGTATGATGACCATGTGGTGGATTATGTTTCGCACAAACTCTGACCATAGGAAAATAATTACCCAACTCATGACCTGTAGTTAGCAGTAGTTATGCATGCCCTGAAGATGTGGCACCATTATCTTTTTAGGGATATTTTTTGGGTTTATTAGGATCATAATATTTTATCCAACACTTTCTCCCATAAGGATTTTAATTTAAGGTAGCATCATTGGTTTGAGTACCTTCAGGGGTTTGATTTTTATAAAGTATATACCCCAGGTAATGGTATAGTTGTGGAAGATGCTTTGAGTAGGAAAGTGCCAATGTAGGCATTGAAAGAGTCCAGTGATGAGTTTACTTTTATGGGGATTTTTTCTCAGATACACTTGGAGAACAAGGAACATTGTGGAGGTGTTTTCTTGGACAATGTTCACCTAAAACATTCCCTTCTATATTTGATTCGGCAGGAGCATCTAAATAAAGATTTGTTCTAGTGTTCTGTGAAATTTTTAAATAGTGGGAAGATGCCTTGTGATTTTTTACTGTCTCTTGAGGGAGTTGTGTGATTAAAGGGTCGATTTGTGGTGCCTTTTTTATTGATGATGGTGGTGATGTAGGATATCCACCATTCCCAGTGGGTTGCTCATCCTGGTTCCACCAAGATGTTCCATGATGTGCCTCGGTAGTTCTGGTGGCCAGGTATAAGGAAAGATGTAGCTGGATTTGTATTGCGGTGTTATAAATGTCATTAGGTTAAATTAAAGCACCAATGGCCCTCTATCTTACTTCATCCACTACCCATTCCCACCTGGAAGTGGGAAAATATCACCATTTATTTGATTATTGGATTACTTCATACACCTCGAGGGAGGAATTCCATTTGGGTAGTAATTGAACATCTGACCAAATCATCCCATATCATTTCGATCAGGTATTCAGCCAAGGTGGATGAGCTAGGTTGGTTGTATGTTCAAGAGGTTGTGAGGATTCATGGTGTGCCCTCAGAAATTGTTTCAGAAAAAGACTCTAATTTTACCTCTTGGTTTTTAGAAGGCCTTCAAAGGCAATGGGGTCATAGGTAAAGTTGATCATGGCATACCACCCTCAAACAGATGGTCAGATGGAGTAGGCGAATCAGATTTTGGAATACATGCTTCGAGCATGTGTTTTGGATTTCATATGTTTTTGGGATATCCATTTGGTATTGTTTAAGTTTTCATATAACAATATTTACCAATCCTCATTTTGAATTGATCCTTTTGAGGTGCTTTATGGTCAGTTTTGTTGATCACCTTTGGGTTTGGATGAGGTTGGTGAGGCCTCGTTGTTGGGACCAAGCCTTGTGAAAGAAACCTCAGATAAATTCAACATAATCAAGTAGTTATTTTTGATATCTTAGAGTCACCATAAATATTATTTCATCTAGAGGCATTGTGATTTGGATTTTTTGTGGGTTTTTGGGTGTTTTTTAAAGTGGTACCTCACTTGGGTCATCATCATTTGGGTAAGTAAGGGAAGCTAACACCGAGGTATGTCAAACCTTTTAAGATTACCGAGAGAGTTGGCAAGGTGGTATATAGGTTAACTTTTCCATATCATTTTACATCAATTCATGATGTGTTCCATGTCTCTCAACTAAAAATATTATTATCGGGATTCGTATCATGTGTTGAATTAGGAAGTGTTTGAATTAGAGCCTGATTTTTCTGTACTTGAACGGCCAATGAGGATTGTGAATTCTAAATAGAAAGTGATTTATGGGAAGTTTATACCTTTGGTCTAATTTTTTTTGTAGCATGTTATTTATAAGCATGATTCATGGGAGTATAAGTCTTGGTTTGAGGAGGAGTATCCATTTTTTTCTCTTATCGGGCTTCAAGTTGACTTTATAAGGGAAGAAATTTTTCATGGTGGGTAGAATTGTCACATATATGATTTTTTTTTTAAGATATTATTTTGTTTATTTTTGGTCTTGCATTAATCCTTGGGTTTTCCCTTGAGTTTTTGGTGAAAATGGTGATTTTGGGCTTGACATCAGGTGGCATGCGATTTGGGGAAACTACGTGCCCTCGCACAGGAAACCATGCGGAAAATGTTCATTTTGGACAGTGGAAACTTCACAGTTGGAACATTATTTGGTAATACATGTGTGCTAACCATGCATCCTGATCTTCTTAGATAGTGAGGGATACATGTTTGTTACACGGTTTGGAAAAACATGTATAAAAATTTTGCGATCTATCCAGATCATTAAAAGGGGGAAAATTACCCTTGTTTCATCTTCAATTTTAATCCTAAATCACCTCCCATCCACCCCATATGGGATTTTAATCCATGGTATCTTTCTCTAATCCTTCATGAAGCCTTTAAGAATAAATATTTGGATGTTTTTCCCTAGTTATTCAAGGAATCATAAATTAAGTCTCTCTTCTCTTAATTTCTCCCACTTTCTAGAGTTCTCTTTCCCTCCTTATTAGGTTCTTGTTTTTGAGAAATTTGTTTGGCCTAAATAGGGTTTAATATTGTTTGGTTAGGTGAAATATTTATTTTTATTCTATATATTTTCTTTATAGGGTATTGGGGTGGTGAGGTTGTGGTTTTTCATCTGATTTCATAAGTTTACAAGTGTGAGGTAGGTGGTTCCATGATTTTACATTATTAGATGAGTTTGGATTGTTGTTTGATTGCTTAAATGTGTTCTATGGATTATTTTTTTGGTGATAAACATGTTTTTGAAAACTTTTGAGATGAATATATGATGAAAATAGTTTTTCTATATGAAATCATTCATGTTTTATGTGTCCTTTTTTGTGGTGTTTCTTGAATATTTTTTATTCCTTGTGTGAAAGGTGTGAAATGTTTTTTCAAAAAGATTTAAAGGTGTGAATGTGTTGAAATTTGATTTTACAAAACAAAATGGTTTTTTTGCATGTTTTATTATTTGTTATGAATCTTAAATATTTATTTTAATTATGAAAGTGATGTGAAGAATTGTTATAAAAAAATGATGTGAATATGAATTTGAAAAGGGGATTTACCCATGGAAATGGTTTGATTTCATATGTGTTCTTATTTTTGTGTTTCTAAATGGGTTTCATAAAATTTTCAAGTGGTTATAAATGTATTTCCAAATGGTTTTGGTGTTTGTGTGAAGTGGGAACTTTTTTTATAGAAAATTATGGGTTCTATGTGTGTTTTGATTTTTGGATCAATGTGAAAATGTGAAAGTGTGGATTTCCTTATGTGATTATGACACTTGGTGTGTTTATATAAAAGTGATGATTTATGAGATATTTGAAAGTGGAATTTGGGAACAAAGGGAATCTAGGGTATCTAGGTGGGTGAACTAGAACTATTATGCTAGTTTATTCGGAAGTGGCTAAGGCATGGATTCATCTAGCAGGATTGATGATTACAATACTAACTAAACATGTGATATGATCGAAGACCAATAGAACTTTGTATTGACTCCTCTCTAGTGTCACATGTAGGGTAAAACTATTGGTTTTGGATTATTATATGGACACCACTAGAACATTGGATTGACTCCTCCGTAGTGGATCATGCATGGGAATGTTTTTTGTAGTTTAGTTGGAGGATTTTGATCACTGAGGTATGAGGTTCATAGAGTCCCACTAGTGCTAGTTCCCTATATATATTTTCTTATGTATCCCTATTGTGACATGATTATTATGTAATGTGGTGCTAAACATCATTATATGGTATACCTTGTGTATATTTTTATTTCAAGAAAGACTATTTGTGAAAAATGGTTTTTCCTTAAAATGTTTTCCTAGAAATGTTTCAAATATTATTATGGAAATGTGAATGTTGATTTGTCTTCTAATGTTATGTCATGGAATCTTTTCTTTAAGTGGAATAATATTGGTATTTGGATCACACCCTACATACACCTTTGGGTGTATGTAGACTTTGTTATGTATAACCCAGGTAATGGAAAGATGTATCATGGTGGTGATAGTGAATCTGGTTGCTAGTGTTCCACTTCTTGAAGGTGATAATGGTGGTGGATTGAGGGTGATGTCCCACTTGTTTCATGGTGGTTTTTGGGATATTTTTGTTATTCCCATTCCATTTTAGTACTTTTGGTTTTGGTTAAAGTTGTAAAACTTTGAATCTGAAAATTATTACACCTCATTTGGTCATGGTTACCAGTTATTGTGATGTTTATTATTGTTGGTTTTTTATAGTTATATAAATGGTTGAAATAATTATCAAAGTGTATTTTCGATACCTAGGCACTAGTTACCAGCCTATGGGAATTGGGAACTCCTTTCATTCCATACCATGGATCGGGATGGGTTTCAGGTTTGATGGCACTCTGGTTTGGTTCATGACATCAATATTCAATAAAATCCAAATTCAATGTGTAAGAAAACTAAATCAATTATTATACCTAGCATGTAACTCCTTATATTCATGTACAATAATATCTAGAATAATTTTAATAACTTTAAACAAAAAAAATATAGATAAAAATTTATGATATATAAATTATAACTATAAATAATGTATGGAATTAACTATATAAATGAATAATTATTAAATTTATACATGAGATGAACATTTGTGAATAATTCATAAATAAAGCTAATTATAAACACTTTACTATTTATAAATTCATTGTGGAAAATACATAATTAGATAAATATAAAAAAAATTATTCTCGATGTGAACTCTTTAATATAATTCATTGTATTGTATTTACATTATATTTTTGATATTAAATGAATTATAAGAATCTTATAATACAAATTCTATTATTTGAACAATTCACATAATAAAAATATTACATATTTATCATTATTTAATAATTAATCAAATCAATAATCAAAACCCTAATTGATATGGTTTAAATAAGGTATTAATTTTAATAATTCAAATTAGTTCATTATGAACTATTCATAATTTTAAATATAAATTATTTTGTATTAAGCCATATTTTTTGTAGTCGAGGTGGTGGTTGTGTGGTAAATAACTTATAATCCTACATAATAAACTTGGGATTTAATCCAGTAAGGGAAGGGTTTCTGTAAAACTATAGTTATACCATAGAACTTTAACACTGTAGTAGTTTGGGTTCTATAGTGTGGTATTATAGAAATAGTATAATTCACCTGATTTGGGCTTCTGAGCCATGTATTTGGGTCTACAAGCCACCAAGACATCAGTCTATGATGGTATTTCATGACATCATCTCATGAGGGGAAACCATTCAAGGGGTAATTATGTAGTAGGGAGTGGCAATGTGACATGGTCTAATGTTGTGATCTGATAGGGGTGGTATAGTGTGGTGACATGCAGGGGCTACTAGGAAGGTGACAAGTTAGATGAGTGGTGGGTGTGTTATCATATATATATTGGCCCTCCACCCACATAGTTTCCTAATTTGAGATGGAGGGATTCTATATTGTGGCATGATAGAGGTGGAATAGTGCAACAATGGACTGCATCATGGAATATGAGCATAGGTGTAGTGAAGATGGTTCGGTTCATTGTGGTGTGATTTATGGTGGTGCAACATGATAAGGGGGTGGTGTATCATGAAGTCTATGATTACAGCATGACAAATACTATTTAGTTAGTCTTTAAAGGTCTTCTCTTGGGGAATTTGGGATATATTCAGTTGGTATTTTAGACTATCATCATCTAGGTCTTCAGGCCAAGTAATGTTTGGGGCCTTTGAGTTATATAAGGGTTCTCTCTAAACCCAATTAAAAAGTTGGTTTTTTTAATAAAAAGGGACTCCATCCCATGTTATTTTGATATTAAGCCTTATTTTTTAATTTATAAGCATTTTATAAATTATCCTTATTTATTTATAAATGATAATACATGTCATATAATTTTAAAAAATATATTTCAATATTAACTTTTAATATTATATGATATTTAATAAATGTTTTAAAAACATTTAAATAATTAATTATAAACATTATATATTAAATTAATTTATAAAAAAATTTATAAATAAATATATATCATATTTTACCATTTTCCATAATTTGTAAACTTTTTAAAAATTATTCAATTAAATTCATAATTGAATTTAAGGGAATACAAAATTTTCTACATTTTAAACCCTATATAGGATTAAAATGCAGCATCATGTGTTAGATTAATTTATCCAATCTTCATAGAACTGAACCAAGGTCCAGGTTTCTATATAAGAGTAATCTATTTTGCATGTACATTTCATGTGTAAAATTAATACCATGCCCTATAAGATTAAACCTACACGACCAAGGACCTATGTAAGATTAACCCCATACGATATTAACCCATGTAAGAATAATACTACACTATGTGAGATTAAATCAAGGCCTACATAAGAATAACCCAGCATGAACCATCCTATATAGGAATAGAATAACACCCATATAGGATTAAACTCGGAACCAGCATGGGATTAAACTAGCACAGCATGAGCTTGTGTACTATAAACTCATGTAGGATTAACATAAAATCAGCCCATGTGAGATTAAACACAACACAAATCACCATGAATAATATTAACTTTGTGACTTGTGTAATATTGAAACCTACAACACTTACATCTAAGATATCACCTATATCACAAACCAACCATAATAATCTATTTTTTAGTAACTATTGAACCTCTATTCTAAATCATTATTTTGTGATCCAATGACATGGTATAGATCTAATACCACTGATGGGTTTCTTATAAAATTTTAACAAATAAACTAAGTTATGGAAGTGATTATAAACCTAATCCAAGATCACTCATGCATGAAAAATAAAAACAACATAATACTATAAAATTAATAATTTTATGTGTCATTCACCATAGTGTTGTGGGTGAAACTTTCATCCCATATTTTTTATGAGGATCTCTAAATAGAAATCAATGAACTCTTTTATTTGTAATGTATCCACATGTTAAGATGAATCACTCTTCATTAATGTATAATTATTCCAACCTCTATGAAAGGATAGTGACTCATGGTGTAAATAAGGAAGGAGAATAGCGATATAGGAAGGAAAGATTCAATCAAGTCTTGGAAAATATTGTGTAATCACCATTTGATAGTGATAGCCTATTTTATATCCCACAAAAATTTCCCAATAACTCACGAATTAACTCATATGATAATAATATATGAGTTAATTATACTTAAAATTATTCACTCATCGCATGATTACACCACTCCCTACTAGAGTTTCATCTTATGAAATGGCTATATTAATGATAGATTACACGAGTGATTATTTGAATGTAAACTCACTGGAATTTAGTTGATAGTAGCATGATATAATGAAGGATGTTCTTACAATATTCCAAATACCAGGGAATATGATATGCCTTGTATTTCATGAAATTTAACTATATGACTTCCACATATCATATAAAATGAAACATCCCATTGTATAAGATTTAGGGGGAAATAGATTAAATAATTTTATTTTATTATTTATCTCATCACATTAAGAATTAATTTTATAATTAAATAATATTTTATTATTCAATAATGTGAGATCCAAATTTAGATAATTAATTATCTTTGGAATGGAATAAACATATAAATTAAGCCTCTATGTTTATCAAGAATTTTATTTTGAGAATAATCCCCAGTTTACTTATTTAAATAGGTTTGTTCATAGTGTTGAATATTATTTAAAAATTATTATTTATCATTTATAAATTATTTATTTGATGGATAATACATTACTCAATTAATCAGATCCCATTAATATATTTTCCAGCATGGATAAAAACATTTTTTCCCTCATACTTGTGTTCTTTGATGAACTAAATGTGAGCATGTTCTTAGATGGGTGGGTATTCCTCCAACCATCACCATTTTCAAATATTTTTCTCTCATTTTTATTACTCAAGTTTGATTATAGATTCATGATTCTATGATGGAGTAAAACTATAAAATCATGTTTTTGGTAATATTCGATTAGTAATGGAGGCACAGATGGTATATGAGGTGTCTATAGTGTTTGTAGCATGAATATAAAAACAAATTGGGGTTCTAAAATTTTTACACTTACACTGGGTGTATTCTTAGGTCAAATATTATGTAATTATCCATCCATAATTCCCATATTGTCATTAAATTCCAGAAAACATGTAGACCTAAAATTCTAATTGTGTAGATTGAACTCAAAAGTGTTAGATTTTCCATATGGTTTCAAATATCACACATTGTATGACTTCAAGTCAAACGTCATGTATATAAGAACCAATTTCTCCAATTTATAACATTATACACACCATGTCATCAAGTTGGGCCTGCACACCATGTATAGTAGATGGATATAGATTTGTGTGTTCATGTTTTACATGACTAGTGGCCACATAAAACCTATAGATCATGCATCCTACAGAAATATTTTTTATTGTGAACATAGAGAGTTTCCTTAGTGTTCCACCAGAAGTACACTCCATATAATTTGAGTATTACTTCACATCGTGTACTATGCTACACCACATGAGATCTGCAGACAACACACACCTAATTTTCTAGAGAGCCTCACATGTCATGTACCCTATTAGATACACTGTTTATATTGGATTCACATGGACTGACCTATGGTAGTCCCCAACTAACCTTTCTAACATACCTAAACATTGTGTACCCTACTAAACACACCTCGTATGGAGATATTTATAGTATTCTCTATGAATTATCATTTTGGAGTTATTTTTGGATGTACAAGTAGTCTATTCTGAATATTTATTCACATATGTCATGATTGTGTGATCCTTTTGGCCATTAGAGGCCATTTATGATATGTTTTGGGTATCTCAAGTATCTTTTCTTTTTGGAGAATACATCAGGCTCTGGTAAGGTTCTTGGAAAAAATTAGGATTTCAATAATCCCCCCATGTGTCAGGGATAGTCCTATATGCATGGAGTTTTGGTACTCCCCTAGATACATGCTCACAAGAGGGCATATTCCCATATATGATAGATGGTGTTGGTACTCCACTATGAGGTGGGGTGGGGTCCTCTATCCATAGAGATAGTACTCCCTCATGTTTCGGGGCTAGTGAGTGGGTGATATTTTGTATATTGGGTCATGGTTATCTATCCATAGATGCATTACTCCTCCATATATAATTTCTCATCCCTCTATAGGGATCAAGTACTCCCTTGGTTGAAACACATATGCCTCTATAGGGTGTGGGTCCCCAATTACAGTTCCAGAGAGGTAATGTAAAATTTGTGTAAGTTTAGTAGTTTAGGACTTATATGTATTAAAATGTATCAACACATGTGGGTTCCTTTAGTATATTAGTTTTATATCTATCCTTTATACAATCCTTTAATTATGGATTACAGCTGAGCTGTCGGCTTTAAGTGTTTCAGGTCATTCTTTTCCCTGGGTATCACTAGTTTCTTTTAGGATATAATCCTTTATAGATTTGATCTATGAAGATTTTGAATCTTCCCTTTACTATGATTATATTAACTTTATATCATATCTATTTCCTTCATGATAATTTCTAATATTCCCTATACTTGGGTTTTGAACTGATTTATTAGTTAATCTTTACTTTTTATTTTCAAGGCATCCTACTGGATATTTTTATACTCGCCTTTTCATGGTCTTTGTTCTCACAAATTTTGTATCTGTATAGATGTCACACAATTCAAGGATGGCTATGGAGATATTGGAGTTTGATTTTTTGTTGTATAGTAGATAGTGGTGGTTCACAATAGAGATAGTTATTGGTAGTTTTCATTTCTATAGTCCATGTGGTAAGGAGGTGTCTTCCCTTCATAGTTTCAAAAGTACTTGATGGTTGAGTTTACAATATTTTTTATTTCCTTTTCAGTTTATGCCTGTGTGGAATTGTACATGTAGTTTAATGACTAATGGTTACATTTTATATAGTCTAGTTGGTATATATATTTGTTGGTGTTGTTGGATATTATTGTATATTGGAGATGCATTTATATTTTAGGTTATTACAGATTAATGGAATCCAATTATATTATGTCTTATTAGTAGTATGTGTTAGCACCTAGCCTATTGAATGTGGGTTTGGAGTAGCACACTAATCTTACTATCAGTTGGGTGGGGTCCTGATTGGTCGGTTCAATACATTTATTATATTTTATAGATTTATATTAACTAAAATTAATCTTAGAATAAAAATAATTACTAATCATATAAAAAATTATTATATATATATATTAATTTAATTAATAATGAAATAATATAAGTTGAAAAAATTTAAATATTTAAATAATTGTATCATTTATCATGTTATCATGGCATACACCCTTATCCCTAACCCAGTCTATTTATTTAATCACATTTTGAGTTTGTTTCATATACATTTAATGTTACAAATTTCCACCCCAAGCATGATTTCATCTACAACATGTTATTAGGGTGGAGTAAGAATAACAAGACCATGGTGGGTATAAGGATGTTGCATAAGAACCATCTAGGGAATAAGAATACCAATGTGGTATAGGAAGAATAAGAGTCTAAAAATGTGTGAGGAAGAATAAGAAAAAACTGATTAGGGGGTCATCAGGGTGAGGGGGAAGAATTCAAGGATGGGTTAAGATCTGTAGGATGGTCCAAATATTTTTTCCCCTATGAACATGGATTTTTTCCATCCTCTAATTGAATGAATTTCATTTTTATAGTTTGAAGGAAACATTATCTCCCAAATCAAAATCCAATTATATTCATGCATACCCAAATGTATCTCAGAAATAAGGTACATGAAACTGTTAATGTAAAAGGCTTGTAATTATATGAAATCAAAAATTCCCACATGAGTAAGACTGGATCCATATATAGTCAACCCTCACTTTTCTAAACAAGATGTAAGCCTTCAGAATAATGAGAAGTCTGACCCAAATTCCCTCTATCAAGGGATACTTTACTTGAGGTAGATTTTAATTCCATTATAACTCTAACACATAATATATATAAATCATAATTTACTATATATTAAAGCTCATGGATCAATACAATCCTAATTAAAGATGGAAAAAAATTAAACCCATTATTATACCTAGAATATAATTCCTTAGATGCATGTATGATAATCTCTGTAAGCAGTTTAACAACACTTAACTAAATCATACACATAGCAATTCATGATATAAAAATTATAACTATGAATAAAGAAAGTAATGAACTAAATAAATGAACAATTCATAGATTTATATGTGTGAAAAAAATTTATGAACATTTTAGAATTAAATCTATTTATAAATACTTTATAATTTATCCTTTCATTATGTAAAATCTATTATTAGATAAATATAATCATTTTATATTTATTCTCAATATAAATATTTTATATTTATTCTCAACCTAAACTCTTTAATATTATTCATTATATGGAATTTAATTTAAATATATGATATTAAATGAATTATAAATTGTAACACCCTACAATATTTTATGCATTTTCTTTGAAATAAAACTTGAATTATTTAATAGTTTTCCTTATATGAAACCATGATTTTATATGAACTGTGATATAGTAATCTGTTATAACTTAGACATTAAATTAGAATAAATGAATAGTAATAACTACTTTAGGAAAACTATGTATAAAGTTTTTTAATGATAAAAATTTATTGATTAATTTATAATAAATAATTACTAAATTTCCAGTAAATTCATTTTACACTTTAAAATTTTGTTTTCTTCAAAAATGGTTTTTATCGCATTTCTTTATAAAAACATTATAATTAATTTATATAATTTTTAGAAATTTTATTTTAGGAAATTAATATAATTTTTTAAATCATCATTTAAATATTATCTTGAGGTAAATTTATAGGATTAATTTAAAAATATTTATTTTTCAGTGGATAGTGAAAAATACCGATTTTTATAAAAACTATCATTTCATATCAAATTAAGGTCCCATTATGTTTTAAATTTTATATTAAATTATAATAATTAAAATTTAATTATAAATAATCTAAATAATTATATAATAATCATAATTATACTTTATTTTCATACAAGTTAATTTTTATTCTTAAAAACACATTTTCTAGAAACTATTTTTATGCGTGCAATGTGCCTTTATATTAATAAATTAAATTAATATCCATTGATTAATTTTTTTAAGTAAATTTATAGATTATATATTCAATAATATATATTAAAATCCATTTTTTACAAGGAATATAATATAAGTAAATTATGTGTTTCCTTAAATATGTGTTCTTCTAAAACTAGTTTTCAATACAGGTTGCACGCTTATTTGAAATTAAATTCTTCCACTTATAGAAATTGAATCTATTAAAATGTATTCTATATTTTTAATAATAATAATTAATATAATCTAATAGGTTTAACTTAGTTTATTTTCATAGTTAACAGTAAAAATAGAAAAAATTTGTTATCACGATTAAGGTTAAAATGAGTTTACCGTGGGTTAAACCAAGAGATAAGGGTAGGATTTCCACCCAAACCTATAATATTATTATTTGTTTAATATATTTAAAACTTATGATATAATAACATCTAATCATATCCATTTAGTTATACTTTCCCATGAATGTGACCATATATAATTGAAATATTTTAAGAAATTCCATATATGTCCCTCCTCTCACTTATAAAATAGAACCTCTTATCCTCCCTTATTCACACCATTTGAGCCTTATATATCAGAAAATACCTGATCTAAAATCTTCCTATAATCCTTAACTTAATCCTAGATCTTATTTTCTTCTCCTAAGACCAATAATTCAAGGCTTAAGGTTTAACCCAAAGGAAGTCTCTAAAAAAGGAGGTATAAATCTTAACCAAGATCTTTCAATTAAATTTCTTCTTATAATTATCATAAACATGATGTATCTGTAAACATATGATTCATTCAGTATGATAAATATAATTATATGTTATTATGGTGATGGAACAACTATTTAACAACTCTTCTCATTTAAATAGGAAATGAAAATATTGTTCGTGCGTACTTGTGGACTACTGCCTCCACATAGTGATATAATTCATTTTACACCACTATCATTCATGGTTGGTTATTATGATATATTTAATGTTTTTATAATATATTTATGTTAAATTAATTATTCCCTAATTTTAAATTAATATTTAACTTTTTTTCATTCCACTGATCAAAAAATAGAAACATCACCCATGCGTGTGTGCAGACTATCATCCCCACATAGTGTTGTAAGTCATTTCTCATCATCGCTTTATATTAATTATTATAAATATATATATAAAGAATATATATAATATTTATATCATGATTTATATTTTTGAGATCAATCAACCACGATCAAATTGTAAATACCATAACTACCAAACCAAAACTGAGGAAAGTCCAGGATCCAAGAAAGGATGGTCCCAATAAGATTTATTATAAAAAAATAGTACAAGAAACAAAGATCAGGCATTTCAAGGGGTTTTCTACACCCATGAATGGACCAATACACACATTTTATCATTCACCAAGTTGGTACAAAATCTCATGCTCTGAATGACCACATTTTTCTTTCTTCAAGAACCTCCCTTTTTGAAAAAGCATCAGTCTCCATGTTGTATTCTCTATACGCATGAAAAACTATTAGGTTATGTTTATTCATTTGGTTTATACAATCAGCCCCCTGGGGTAGGAGATTCTATGAGATAATCCTCATTCTTGAATTCAGAGCTACTACAGTGATTTTAGAGTCTAATTTAATCCATAGGGTGTTCCACTTATGATGGACAGCATATTTAATGGAATACATCATTTCCCATAGGTAAACTTTATATGAAGTTAATATCCCAGTGTAATGATAAAAAAACCCTTGAAAAAACCACGATGTGTTCAAAAAATTCCTCCACAGCCCGATGGTCATGGCGCACTAGAGGTTGCACCATCAACATTCTCTTTAATCCACCACACAATGGGGGGTATCAATCTAACAAATTTCAGCACAATAGTTTTTTGGTTTACCTACAACTCCTAGATGCCTCAAGATATTTAGATCATCCATGTCATTGTTCATTACTCCCATCTAGATTTTTATAGTAGCATGGACATCCCTATACAGTATCATCAAAGAAGCATGTGTGGTTGTCTCCCAGTTTTCAAATAAACACATAATTCAGGCTCTCTATATAGCATCTATAATCTAGGAAATAGCTACTAGTAGTAGGTGATAGACCAACCTACTTAACCCATTGTTTTGTATTGAATCCAATAGTTCTCCCAATCTCACTATCTACAAATCCTTTCTGAAGATTTTCTTTATATGATGTCACAATATCCTTGCATGCCTACATTCAAGAAATAGGTGCTAGATATCATCACCATCCTAAAGACATAGAGGGCATGTTGAGGAAATACATTGAATTGTTTTTATAAGTTGATCACATGTGGGAAGCTTGTTTATCTATAACTTCTAGATGAGAATAAATTTTTATGGTTGTATAAATTTATCTTTAAACGGGGTAATCCATGCCAAAATTCTGATGGAGCTCCCATTTTTCTTCTTATAGTACTCCTTGGGAGTGAAACAACCATTCTCACCAAGCCTCCACACTAGGGTGTCAACATCCATGAAAAAAATTCATTTGAACTCCAGTGAAACCTATAAAGGGAAAAAACTCAAGTGTGTTGTGTTGTTTGATGAAGTCAGAAATAGTCATCTTCATGTATTCAGGAGGAAAAGTCAGTCTATTTCTGAGGGGTTGATCAAGACAACATGTATTCCAACAGTTGAGGTTAGAGTGCCTACTGAAAATCCATCTGGTATTCTATATTCTATCCTTGAATGATATCTTGATCAAAGGCCAAAAAAATATCCATGATAGTGTGGATAGTCTTCCATAAGTTTCCCCTTTAACCTGATACTAAAAAATCACAAGAGGGATCATTGGTGTTAAGAAAGTTCCACGAGAACTTGGAAATTAAAGCATCATTAAAGATTTTAAATATTTTATTCCAAGACCCCCCCCCCCTCCATTTTAGCAGGCTTGATGCAATCCTTCTGGGAAATAGTGACCAACTTTTTCTCATGCATGGAGCCAGCCCATATAAAGCTCTTGACCATACCTTGCAACTCCTTTAGGATTCCTCTAGTCCAACTGTAAAGGGATAAGGAGTACACAAACATTGAAATTATAACAGAGTTCACATTAAAAACTCTCCCTACCTAAGACATTTATTTTCCTTTCTAATTGGAAAGTTTATTGATTATGCTAGTGTGGATTCCTCTGAGAAACTAGCTCTTAACTTTGCCTAAAAAAAGTGTCACACCTAAGTAATTGAAAGGATGTGATCCCCTCTGTACTCCAAACTTTGTTTCCACTTTGTTATATGATCCCTCATAGGTTCCATCACCAAAAACAACAAATTACTTTCCCCATATAATGGAATTTCCAGTAACTTTCTCATAATGATGAAAGAGGGCATGAATACTAGAAATGGTTCTCTTTGTCGGTTGACCAAAGAGAATAATGGAATAAGAATAAATAAAATGTGAGAGATCAATAATAAATTTTTTTAAAGGTATTATCATGGTTCTGGAATAAAAGTATAAAAAAATCAAATTTACTATACAGTATATTAGACTACTTAGGAAGAAATACAGACTTGAGGATAGGGTTTTATTTTACAATCTTATTTTTATCAGTATTGTTTATGCAAAAAAATATGATGATGAAATTTTATGGTCTACCTCCCCAAAATCTTACATATTTTATTATCCTCTAGTTTTACATGTAAATTGTATGTTTTCTTTATATTTTTATCTCTTTAATTACTCAAGATATTTAAATAATTTTTTTAATGAAAATTGACCTTATTCTTTCCTTCGATCGATAAACTTTTCTTTTATGTCCATATTTTCTTTAAAATGTTTTCAAGAATTTTTTTTCTATAATATAAATATTGTTTAAATTAATTTTTCACTATATTTTACTTTACTTACTAATTTTTAAAAGGAAACTTATTATTTTTTTCCATACATGAAACTTTTTACTTTTTATCAAAAATATAAAAGGAATTTTTGTTTTAACATACACCGCATGAACAGATTTACCCACCATCATGAATATTATTTTATTTAAAGATTTATTTATAAGTTTTCATTTTTATTTTCAAATAAAATTTTTTCCTTGATATTTTTAAAAAAATTAGACTCAAAATAATTTATTTCAAATAAAAATGGTATTTTTCTCAAGAATTTTTTTAGAGATCTTTTAAAGGTATTTTTATCTATAACAACATCCTTTGATGTTTCTTTTTATTTACTAGAGATATGATCTAATATTTCTATCTTTATTATTTATTTGGATGTTTTATTATTATGATGATGTAATGTTTATGAAACTTGTATATTTTCTATGTATTATAATTTTATGATATAATTAATGTTTTATGATCATGTGGCATGCATATATATAGTTTTCATTCTTTAATGGGTGGGATAAAAATTACATAGCAATCTAATATATTGGATAAAGAAATATAACTCATGAGATAATAAGGACTATAATGGGGAGTGAAAATTGTTCTATAAGGGAATTTTTCTAATAATATAGTCTTGGGAGTTAACCTCAAATAAGAAAATTGTGGAATGGTGAGTGAACCCAATCATCTATGATAGTCATGGTAGTGATCCTTGAATAAGTAAATGATTTTCAATGCTTATGTGTATTATAAAAACTTATGACTTATTCTTATGATATGTTCTCATGGATCATGATTGATTATTGATGATTCCACACTCTTATTTCATATTTCTTTTTATTTATAAAACTTTATTCCATGTTTCATGATTATGATCTATGAATTGATGGGTTTTATTTTTTAATGTTAAGCACATGTTCTTATACCCTTAAAATTATCCTATTCTCACTTATAATCATTTATTCGTATCTCTTATTGTTACACTTACTAATAATCTGAGCTCACCCTTTCTAATGTTTCCCTTCACTAGGTTATAGAGAAAATTTCTATGTATGTTATATCTAAAAAGGGTTCTAGTTGTGAAGAAATTAATGGGTAATTATGTAGATCATTTACGTACAATTTATTTATGAATCCATGTTTTCAAAGACACTAAATATTTTTGGTTATAGTGTGGATCATAGTTATATGTAATGTATATTTCTATTGATAATATTTATTATTTATGTGTGAAAGTTTTAGGTTGTTATAGTTCATATCATAGAAATTTTTAGTAACTATTTAAAACTAGTATGATGAAAATTTAGTGAGAAACCTTAGGATAAGCCTAAGTATAGAAGAATATAATAAGTTATGGAAAATAAAAGAGTGTTTTTTACCTAATAAAATACATACATTTATGGATACTATAAGTGTATGTGGTTTTAGAATAGATGAATCTAGGGGTAATAACCTTAAAAAGAGTTGGTTGTGTATATCTCGGTCATCATTATAGTGATTAGTGAATGGGATATAACTACACACCTGGTTTAAAACATTCAAGGGATATGATTATGCTAATAAACATTTTATTTAAGATCCATTATGAAGGATTTGAATAGATAATAACCATGGATGACCTGGGTTAAACATAAAGTGTCATATATTGACAAGAAGGTTTCATTATTTATACATCCTATAAATGATTTTCATGATTATATGATTTCACACTATGATTATTGTTTCTTATAATATGCTTTTTGGTTTCCATTAATGGTTGTAACCATAAGAAATAGTGTTAATGTTGAATGTGATGGATAATGCAAGTATTTCCCTCCTAAGAAATAGAATGATATAAACACTAGAATGAAAAATATTGTTTCTATTATTACATAAATTTATCAATATATGAATCATGTTGAGCTTAAAAATGATCAAAGTAGGAACATACTATTGATTCATTCCTGAGGAAATATCCACCTTCATTTAGTGGGTCCACTGATCGAATAATCGTTAAAAAATTGATTAGTTCCACTTAAAAGATATTTTCCATTCTCTAATGCTCGAAACATGAAAATATTATTTTATTTGTTTATAATTTGGAAGGTTAATTGGATCAATGGTAGATTCTTATAAATAATATGATAAAATAGGAAAAAAATTAATACATGGAGTGGAATGATTTTAAGAGATAATTTTTCAAATATTACTTTCCCTATATTCTCTGTAGGAAGATGGAGAAGTAATTCCTCGAGGTTTAATAGAAGTACGATGAATATGTTGATACCTATGTGGTAAATTTTCATGTTTTATTAAGGTTGAAATAGAGATTAGAGTCACCCATAAAACTCATGGGTTTGATATGAAAATAAAGATGGAAATTATAATAATAAAAACACTGGAGGGAAGAATATGAGTTTTCTATTATGTAAAAAGTATGGAAAGAATCATAGTGGGAATTTTCTTAAGGGTATTGGTAAATTTTTTAAGGGTGAAAATAAGGCCATTGGTAAATCTAATGTTTAAGTAATGGTAAAAATATAGCTAATGATGCAAATGAAGAGAAATATCCACATAATACACCACCCAAAATCCAATTCTATAATTGTAAAGAGTATGGACATTATGCTAACCAATTCTTGAAACTAAGGGTTAATGATGATGATTGATGTGATCAACCTCTTAAGAACAAAGACAATGGGATATATCATGTGATCATTATTGCTGATGTGGGGTGTGATAACAAAGTGGTGAAAGGTATACTTAGTATCCACTCTATAACTTCTAATGTATTATTTGATTCTAATTTTACCCAATATTTTATATATAAAGAATTTACTAAGGGTATCACATTTCCACATCAATGATTACATGTAGAAATAACAATAAAAAATTATAATGGTATGATGATTGTGTATAAAGTCTATGAATCTTCTCCAATTGATTTTTGTGGAAATACTCTCCTTGTAAATCATGTTATTCTTCCTCTAGTTGAATTTTATGTGATTTTGGGAATGTATTGGATTTATTTATATAAATATGATATCTATTTCTAAGTAAGGGAAGCAACATTTATTATTCTGAACCAATCTATGATTTTCTATTAATGTAAGGATAAATATAAACTTCTAATGAAAATTGCATCTCGTGAATGGGTCTTGATTCCTATTCAAATGGTATTTTTATCTCAGATGGTAGGGAAGAAACTAAACATCAAAGATATTCCTATTATATATGTGTTTTTTGATGTGTTTCTGGAAGTGTTACCTAGCCTTCCTCTGAATCATGAAGTCTAGTTTTTAATATAACTCATACCTGATACTGCACCTATTTCAAAGACTCCATGTAAAATAGACCTGACTGAGTTGTAGGAATTGAAGAAGCGAATCTAGGAGAATCTTAATAAGGGATTCATTTATCCAAGGGCATAACTATGGGGTGTACCAATTATTTTTATTAAGAATAAATATTAATCAATGAAACTCTGCATTGATTATCAAGAAATTAACCAGATCATGATCAAGAATGAGTATCTTATGCCCCATATTTATGATTTTTTTGATCAATTTTGAAAAGTTAAATATTTTTCCAAGAATCATCGTTTATTTTGATACTATAAATTAAGGGTAAAAAGTGAAAACATACCCAAAAAGTCTTTCAATTGAGGTATGGACACTATTAATTTATAATCATTCTATTTAGTATTACTAATTTCCCCACTATCTTCAATGATTTAATGAATATAGTATCTATATATTACCTTGATCATTTTGTGGTAGTATTTATAGATGATATTATTATATATTCCAAGGTAAAATAATATCATGAATATTACTTGAGGATTTTATTGAATACCCTAAGGAAGGATAATTAGTATGAAAAGATTTTCAAGTGTGAATTTTTGCAATATAAAGTTTCATTTTTGGGTTATATAATCTCAAACAAGGTTATATCAATGGATCCATCAAATATGAAAGTTATTAAACAATGGGATAGACCAACCACTATGATTTAAATCCATATTTTTATTGTATTTCATGGGTATTATTAACACTTTGTGAAACATTTCTCATGGCTATCTAATCTAATCAATAAGTTGACTATAAAGGAAGTTAAGTTTCTTTAGATTGATAAATATTAAAAAATAGAGAACTAAAGAGAAGTTTGGTATATGTGCCTATGCTCACACTACCCTATAGTGGAGATGGTTTTTTGATTTATAGTGATGTATCAAAAAAGATACCAGGGAGTGTTCTTATTTAGAAATATATGTGATAGCCTATGCCTCATGACAATTGAAGTTTCATGATAAAAATTACCTAACTCATGATTATAGTTAGAAGTCGTAATCTTTTCATTAAAGATATAGAGGAATTATATTTATAGAGAAAGGTGTAACATATATACTATTCATACAATTTTAATGTATATATTCACCCAGAAAGAGTGGAATATATTCCAAAGAATATGTTTGGAGTTGATTAATTATTATGGTTGCTCAATACATTACCACCATGGGAAAGAAAACAAGGTAGCTGATTCTTTGATTCAAAAGGATAATTCTATATTTTCTAAGATGAGGATCACAAAAGATCCAATATTTATAGATTTTCAAAGGATGTGCCTTGAAATATTGAAGGAAGTAGAGAAATATTATCTTTCTAAAATAATTTTTCAACTATCTATCCATGAAAATATTAAAGACATGTAAAATGAGGATGTAGAACTACAAAGGAAGGTGAGAAATGTTTTTGATTTCAACCTAGATTGTGATGGAATAATAACATTTATGGATTGAATATGTGTCCCATCAATACTAGACCTGAAGAAGTAACTATTGGAAGAATCTTATAGATCATCATTCTCTATTAATCCTAAAAGTATAAATATGTATAGAGATATGAAAGAGTATTTCTGGTGGGACAACATAAAGAGGGATATTGCAGAGTATATATCTCGGTTTTGGTATTTCAGCAATTTAAGGTTAAGATACATAATTATAAGGGTATATAACAATCATTGCTCATACCACAATTGAAATGGGAAAACATCACCATAGATTTTTTTCATTGGACTCCCCAAAACATCTAATGGTCAAATTTTTATTTAGGTTATAGTGGATCTCATTATCAAGTAATTTCAATTCATTGATATCGTAGAATATTTATCTCTTGAAAATATTTCCAGAAAATACATTAAGTAAGTGGTAAGGTTACATGGGTTACCACATTCTATTGTATTTGATCGAGATCAAAGGTTTACCTTGACGTTTTGGAGAAGACTTTAGAAAGATCTATATATCAATTTTTGTTTCAATACTTCTTAACATCCTCAAATAGATAGTTAGTCTAAGATAAACATTCAAACCCTATATAATATATTTAGATTCTATTCTATAGATTTAAAATGTGGTTGGGATCAACACCTTCCTCTAATTGAGTTTTCTTACAATAATAGCTTTCACTCAATCATTTAGATGGATCCTTATGAATAGCTCTATGGAAAGAAGTATAGAACCCTGACATAATGGGATGAAGTTTCTGAAAGAAATCTATTGGGACTTGATCTAGTTGAAAAAATGGAAGATGAGGTTAGAGTCATTCAATAGCACATTAAGGTATCTTAGAGTGTATAGAATAGTTATACTAAAAATCATCATTGAGATCTAGAATTCAATGTTAGTGATAAGGTTTTCCTAGTAATTTCTACATGGAAGAAGGTTAAGAGATTTGTAAATAAGGGAAATATGATCCCTAGGTATATTTTCCATTAAATATTCATGATTTATTATGGACTGTAAATTATCACTTTCCACTCCCACAAAATCTCTCTCAAGTTCAAGATGTGTTCTATGTATCTCTCCAGAGGAAGTACACACATGATCCTTAATATTTACTGAAATAAAATGTTATATTACTGGATCATGATATTTTCAACGAATAATAACCAGTATAAATCTTGTATCATAGAGATAAATTTCTATAGAATAATACTAATCTATTAGTTAAAATTATTTGGAGGAATTAGAAATTTAAGGAACCTATATGGGAACCCAAGGATGTGATTAAGAAGAGATATCCTCATTTTTGTGTACCAGAGTAATAAAATTACAAGGGATAAATTAATTTTAAGGGGTTATAATGTAACACCCTACAATTTTATATGTATTTACTTTTAAATAAAACTTGATATATTTAATAGCTTGCCTTATATATAACCCCAAGTCTATATAAAGCGTGATATAGTAAACCATTATAACCTAGTTGTTAAATTGAAAGGTATGAATAGTATTAACCAATTTTTGAAAAATATGTATAAATTTTTTAAATAATGAAAATTTATTGATTAATGTGTAATAAATAAATATTAAATTTTTAGTAAAGTCATTTTATACTTTAAAAATATGTTTTCTTCAAAAATGGTTTTTATCACAAGTTTGCATGAGAACATTATAATTAATTTATACCATTTTTAGAAATTTTATTTGATGAAATTAATTCCAATTTTTAAATTATCACTTCAATATTATTGTAGAGTGAATTTTTAGTATTTTTCTAATATTATTTATTTTTCAGTGAATAGTGAAAAAAACCGATTTTTATAAAAAATTTGATTTATTTTCAAGTAAAGGAATAATTATGATTTGAATTTTGTATTAAATAAAAAAATTATCCTTTAATTATAAATAAACTAATTAATTAGATAATAATCATCATTATACTTTATTTCCATACAAGTTCATTTTTTGGGCTTAAAATGGATTTTTAAAAAAATAGTTTTTATGGGCACAGTTTGTTTTTATATTAATAAATTAAATTAATTATTATTTATTTATTTTTTTAATAAAATTTATATATTAAATATTAAATATTATATTTTAACATTCATTCTATAGTTTTTTCAAGGAAATCAATGTATGTGAATTATGTTTTATGCTTAAATATTCATTCTTCTAAAACGGGTTTTCATTACGTGTTGCACACTTATTTAAAATTAAATTATACCAATTATAGAAATTTAATATGGTATATTGGATTAAATATTTGTAATAATAATAATTAATATAATATAATAGTTTAAAATTAATTTTTTTTATTGTGAATGGTAAAAACAGCAAAATTTTGTTATCATGATTAAGGTTAAAATGGGTTTATCGAGGGCGTTTAAACCAAGAGATAAGGGTAGGACTATAACCCAAACCTATAAAATTATTATTATTTGAAGATTTTTCAACTTTATATTATCCTAACTTATTATAACTAGAAATTTTGAGCTATTTTCCCATGAAAGTGACGTCATAACATTGAAATCTTTAAAGAAATTCCATGTGTGTCCCTCCCCTCACTTATAAAAGGGAACCTCTTTTCCTCCCTTATTCACACTATTTTAGCATTATATATTTGAAAATAAATTCTAAAACAATTTATAGAATACTTCCATTCATCTTAGATCTTATGGTTTTCTTATAATACCAATCCTTCAATGTTTAAAGTGTAATCCAAATGAGGTCTCTCAAAGAAGAGGTATATATCTTAACCATGCTCTTTCAATTTTATCTCTTATTATACTTCCTATAAACATGTTGTATTCATAAAAAATGATTAATATTATATCATAAATCTAAATATATTTTATTATTTTTATTTAACAACCATTTAACACCTCTTCTCAATCAAATAGGATATGAAAGTAACGATCATGTGTATGTATGGGCTACTGCCTCCATGTAGCAATAAGATTCATTTTCCACCACCAACATTCATAGTGGGTTATTATGATATATCTAATGTTTTTATATGATATTTATGTTATAATAATGATTCAATAAAGGTGAATTAATATTTACCTTTCTTTCGTTCCATCTATAAAAAAATGGAAACATAACACGAGCATATATATGGACTACCTTCTCCACGTAGTGATGTAATTCATTTATCATCACCTCTTTATATAAATGGTTATAAATATATACATATATATATATATATAATTAATATGTATGATATTTATATCCTTATTTATATTCTATAAATGAATTAACATTAATCAAATTTCAAGGACCATAACTTTCAAACCAAAACATATATGAAAAATGAAGGAGTTAACACCCGAAGTGGTGGTGATAATGAAAGATTATTAATGAATGAGTGATAAGATGTTATAAGTAAATAATGAATGGTATCATAGGTATCATTATGGTTCTAGTATATAATTATAATAAAATATAAATCTATTATACATTATTTTAGAGTGAATACAATGCAATATGGACTTAAGGTAAGCATTTTATGTTACAATCTCATTTTTACCGAGATTGTTTATGCTTAAATTTTATAATGATGAAATTGTATGATATACTTCCCAAAAATCTTATTCATTTTCTTCTTATATGTTTATTTATATATATTTCATTTTTTAATTTCATTTGATTCTCTTTAAGTACTCAAAATTCTTAAATAATTTTTGTATGGAAAACCAACCTTGTTTTCTCCATCGAACAGGAATCTTTCCTTCCATGTACATATTTTCATTAAAATATTTTCAAGAAATTTTATAATATTACACAAATATTTTTAAAATTAATTTTTTAATATATTTTAATTTCCTTACCAAGGTTTAAAATGAACCTTCTTATAATTTTCTATATGTGGTGCATTTGAATTTTTATCGAAAATGTGAAAGGAATTTTTATTTTAACATAAACTGCATGGACAAATTTCCCTACCATCATGATTACTCTTTTATTTAAAGATTTTTTTTATAATTTTCCTTTTTTATTTTAAAATAATTTTTTCACCTTAATATTTTGGATATATTTAGATTCTAAATAATTGACTTTAAATGAAAAGGTTATTTTTCTCAAGAAATGTTTTACTGATCTTTTATATGTATTTTATCTATAACAACATCCTTAAATATTTCTTATAATTTACTAAGGATATGATGCAATATTAACATATTTATTCTTTTTATATACGTTTTATGATTATTAGGATGGAATGTTTATGAAACTCATATCATTTTCATGTGTTATTATTTAGTGATATGATGAATGTTGTATGATCTTATGGAACATGTATATATGGTTTTCATTATGTGATAGGTGGGCCTAGAATTATATAGACCTATAATTAATTGGGTAAATTAGGATATCTCATGAGATAATATGGATTTGAATAGTAATTTAACCCAATTTAGTAATGGACATTGTCTAATAAGATAATTTTGGGAGTGAAACTTGACTATGGAAATGATATAATAAGAAGTGAACCCAATCCACTATGACAGTCTTGGAAGTGAGCCTCAAATAAGGAAATTATTTTATATGCATACGTGTATGCCAAAAACCTATTTCTTAATATTATTATATGTTTTCATGGATTATCAATAATTATTGATGATTTTTTAGACTTATAACTTATGTCTTTTGATTGATAAAACTTTATGCTAGCTTTCATTATTATGATCTATGAATTGATAAGTATGATTTTATAATATTAAGATCATTTTCCCATACCATTATTCATATCTTATGATCACTTATTATCATTAATTTATATCTCTTATGTTTACCCTTAATGTTACTCTTAGACTACCTTTTCTTATGTTTCCCATCCCTAGGTTAAGTAGAAAGGTTTTAAGTATGTTATGTATAAGAAGGGTGAAAGTTTTGAAAAACATAATGAGAAATAATTTAGATCATTTATTTATGAGTTTTTTTAATACATGTTTCCAAAGACACTAAGACTTTGGAATTATGGTGTGAATCGTATTGATATGTAATGGATATTTCCATTAATAAGAGGTAGTATTTATCTATGAAAGGTTTGGGTAACTATATAAACATTTTATAATCCAATTTCTATTACATGAAGAAGTCACATAATATAAATATCATATATTTATCATTATTTAAACTTTAATCAAATTAATCTTAAAAAAACCTTTTTATATGGTTTAAATATTATCTAAAATTTAGTTTTAATTTAAAAAATTCAAATTAATTAATTATGAACAATTCATAAGTTTAAATATAAACGCTTTATATTAATCCTTATTTTTTAATTTAAAAACATTTTATAAATTAATCTTATAATTTATAAATAAAAACTTTTTAAAATTAATAATACAATTCATATTATTTAAAAAAATTATTTCAATATTAAATTTTAATATTATGGGATATTCAATAAATGTTTCAAAATCATTTAAACAATAATTTCAAAAATATTATATTTTATTAATTTATAAACTAATTTATAAATAAATAAATATCCATTTTTACCATTTTATATAATTTATACACATTTTATAAATTATTCAATTCTATTCGTGATTGAATTTAAGGGAAAACAAAAATTCCCCACATTTTAAACCCTCTGTTGGATTAAAATGAATTGGCTCATGTAATATTAATCTAGTTAGTATATGTAATATTAACCCATGGTCTAAGTGTTTACATAATAATAATCTACATGTCCTGGCTATATTGTGTGTAATATCAATACCATTCTATGTGAGATTAAACTTGCATGGCCATGGACCTATGTAGGATTTACCCTGCTAGATATTAACCTAGGTAAGAATAATATTGTGCTTTGTGGGATTAAATCAATACCTACATAAGAATAATAAAATAATAAGGAATCCAATGTAGGAATACAATATCCCTCATGTGTGATTAAATCAAGCACTAGGGTAGGACTAAACTAGCACAGCATGAACCTACATATTATAAACTCTTGTTGGATTAACATAGAATCAGACTGTGTGAGATTAAGCGTGACACAAAATAGCACACGTAAGAATAACTTTGTGACCTGTGTAATATTAAAACATATGGAACCTATCAAAACTCATCCTAAACAACCCATCTGACTAGGATCTGAACCAGAACACAACAAGACCTTAAGGGCATCCCTGATCCCCAAGGGTTGGTGATAATAACTTGGGAAACCAAAAAGAAACAGAGGGAATTATTTGTCCAAATTGAAATATGATACATAGAATACATATAGAGAAAGTTAACCAGAAAAGAAATATTTCATGATCAAAAAAATAATAGCGATAGTGATACAACCAAGGTAACAAGTCCAAAAACCAAGGTACATGTCCAAAAAAACCAAAAGGACAATCCAAATTATCAACAACTACTCTGTGTGATACGTTGGAAACATATCACCACCAAATACCATTTCCTAGATAACATAAACCCCGCCACTTCACTACCACATATTTCCCTTTCCTGTATCTGACAAAATAAGGTCTACACACCCCTAAGGGAGCGTGCATGGTGTCAACTAAACAAGCTCAATAGGATCTCACCCAAGTATTGCATAACAAGTATCTATCAAATAATCCTGATATGATCAATATAATAAAATAAAGTCATGATAAAGAATTTTTCACATTTATATAAAAATCATATTAAAGAAATTCCCTTTCTTACACTTCTTACATAAATATGGAAAATATGGTTTCAAAAAACATTTCAAATAAACCATTTCACATTTATCAAATCATGTGTCCAATATCACATAAAATCCAAAAAAATACAAAATTAATGCACAATGGAGATCACCCCTTGGATAATATAGGTTTGGTCTAGCTAGGTCACTCATACATTAATAATCAATAAAGACTAGTGCTCACATTAAGTCCCTAGAGATAATGAATCTATGATCTCGGGACAAAGGAATGCCCTAGAAAGTAAACCCCCTTATGGTTTCAAGATCAAGTTCCTATATCCAATGAATTTATGATCTAGGAATGGAGAAATACCCCATAAATTGAACCCCCTTAAGAAAATAAGGACAAGGCCCAACACTATACCCCCCCCCCCCCCCCCACCTAGGTACCAATGGATTCCATGTGTTGCGTATGTCAAAATATTTTGAAAGGGAATATCACATTTTGTAATACAATTTCAAACAAACCTTTTTATCAAAAACGTGATTTGAAAACCAATTTCATAAACCATTTCATAATTATTTTTAACCATGTTTACTTTCTAAAACAAGTGGATACCATATTTTATCAAAATACAATTACACATTCATATAAAAACATAAAGAATCATTCTAAATATCATTTAAAACCCCATTTAGAAAACCGATAGCATATATAGTTCACCAAAAAAAGGCTAGATATGGAACCACCTACCTCAAACTTAGGTCACACACTAACCACAACAGGATCTGCACACTGAAAAGAAAGAAAAAACTAGAGAAATTGAGTGGAGGACCTAAAAATTGATTCCTAAATTTTATAATCAATATTATATAAGCATAAGGTCGGAGGAGAAGATGGATCATCACAAACCTCAAAGGTCACACGCAACTCACCACAATCAATAAGATATATTTCCTATAGGATACAATTTCAGGATAAATCTATAAGTGGTTGAGAGATATCAGAACATGACCAATATGTTCCAACAACTTAGCCTATAACCACTACCAATTAGAATATAAATGGAGGAAATGAGATGCATTTGATAAAACTTACCAAAGGAGGAGCAACTGATTGACTATAGATCAACATGCCTCAAAACAATAATGGAGAGATCTTAATCTAACCCAATAGAGCCCTTGGATTTGTACAAGGTGAATTTGGGTCAAAGGGAGAGATTAGAGGTGTTAAATAAAGTTTTTAGGGGATTAAAAGACAAAATTATCCCTCGTTAATACATCTCGTCCTGACACCACCGGCTACCCAGTGGCTACCACTGTCTACGTAATATCTTTAGATTTTAAATTAAATACTATGTTTGATAGCATGTAAGAGAAGAAACACCAAGCTTAAATAAACTGTGAAATATTATTATTTAAATATCATTATTATAACCTAGTCATTTAATTATCGGGTATGAATAGGATTAACCAAATTATGAATTTTATATAAAGTTCATAATCAATACAAATGTATTGATTAATTCTTATGAAATAAATAATCAATTTTTATTAAAGTCATTTTATTCATCAAAAATATATTTTCTTAAAAAATAGATTTATTAATTTTTGTGAGTGAATATTATAATTAATTTTTATAAATTTTAGAAATTTTATTTTATAAAAATGATATCGTTTTTAAAATAAACATATCAATATTATCTTAAAGTGAATTTTTGGAATTTTTCTTAAAAAGATTTATTTTTCTATAAATAGTGAAAAATACAGATTTTTATTTACAAAGTTTCATTTATTTTAAAATTGTTTCAATGAAAAATTAGTTTTCGTCTACTATGAATAATCCAATTAAGTTTATTTGAATCAATTTTATGGTTTAATTTAGTATAAAAACAATTTTATACTCAAAGGGGCATTTTTCTAAAAACTGATTTTCATTGTGTTTTGTGTTTAAATATTAAATAATTTCTAAAACTTCTAGAAAATGAATCTTGAAAAATTAATTCCATATTTTTAATTAGTGGGTCCAAATTTTATAAATTGTCTCCTTTTATTTTTTTCATTATGAATAGTATCCATAGTAAATAATTATCAGCTCAGTAAGAGTAAATCAGGTGATTAAAGTTAAAAATAATATATTAAGGACTACAAGATGACTATAACACTTTAGTTTTTTCTATTTAATGAATTTAATTCATCCATTTCCATTAAATTTTATAAAATATAGGAACTTGGTGGTATATTTATTTGATTTTAAAATTTATAATAATTAAGTAAAAGATAAAGTCAAGAATGTCACTCTCATAGCTTTAATTTCCCTAGTATTTTATGATAGGGATAAATACAAATTATATTAGATTATAAATAATTATTTGAAATATAAATTATTTTTTTATCATTATAATTTATTTTAAATTTTTATTAATGAAATAATTATCTTAAATGCTTATGCAACGCCGACGCAATATTTATTCAATTAATATAAAAATAAAATAAATGGTTTTAAAAATGTTAAAAGTAATATAATTTGAATTAATTATTATTCCCCATGAATTTTGTAGATAAAAATAACATATTATAGTTTTTTAATGTCTTATATTCTAATTCCATTCTTGTAATGTTGTTTCCAAACTCAAATTGAATGAAATGTTCCACAAATCACATTATTGATATTTTATAATAAATAATATGTATTAAATGATTTAAAATTCCTAAAAATTACTATATTTTTTAAATTGGTTTTATGTGTTTAAAAATATAAAATATGGTCCAATATTTTACCAATTTTCCTTTTATAGTAACTATCTTGACCCATAAATAATGAAAACTCTGTTATCACGGTAATTTTTAAAAAAGGTTAACATGAGTTAAAACAAATATATAATGGTAAATAACAAATATAAACTTGTAAAATTTTAATTTATAATATTATTTTGTCCCATACTTGTTGTATATTTTAATTTTTTCAGTTTGGATCCTTTTTTCCATGAAAATTAATTTATATTAATTTAATATTTTAAGTAATTCTAAGAGTGCCCCACCCCTCACTTATAAAAGGTCACCACCTCTCCTCTTTTCTTCACACTTAAAATGGATTTTAGTTAAAAATAATACATACTGAAATAAATTTATAACATACCTCCCCGTGTTCTATATGTCTTATTTTGGGTGCAATATCAACCTTAGAGTGCTTGAGGTGTAAAGAAAACAAGGTTGTCTAAAGAGGACGTATAGTTCTTAACCAAGAATTTTAATTTTATTTATTATTATAAATTCTTAAAATATTATTCAATAACATTTAAATAATTAAACCATTATATTACATATACTTATATTTTTTATTTTTATGTCATACCCTATATCCATTTCCTCTACCATCAAATGGGAAATGAAATCGTTGTTCATTTGTACACCTGACTACCACCTCTCAAAGAGATATAATTCGTTTTCCGTAATCGCCTCTCAAAATTGGTTATAATGATGGATTTAATATTTTTATATGATCCTAAATTAATATATATAATTATAAAAATATAATATATCCCCAAATTTATTACCTTTCTATATATTGAAAAATGATAACGTCATTCGTGCATATGTGTGGACTACCACCTTCACAAAGCAATGTGATCTTTTTTCCATCACCATATCACATGGATCATATATAAGTTTATTTAAAGAAATAATATGATATTTCAGATATAATAATCATTATTTAAATATAAAATAATTCTTACATTCTTTCCATCATGATCATTGAAAATGGAAACATTACTCATGTGTACGTACGACATACTGTCTCCATTATCGTAACGTAGTTCATTTTTCATAACCAGCATTTATTATTATTTTTAAATATATAATTTATGTATAAAAATTATAATTATTCCATTATTATTATTCTATATATGATAAAATAATTACCTCTTTGACTATAGTTAACCTACCAAGTTCATTTTGGACATACGAGTTGAATATCATCCAAACACTTGATAGGAACTTAATTGATTAAGTAACTGTATATAACATGGTAATAAATAAAATAAAAGGAATAATAAAATTTAAAAGGGTTATTAAGAAAGTAAATAATTAACATAATTTTAATATTTGGTAATATAAATAATGTACATGATTACTCAGACTCAATGTAAAGGACACTTTAACTTAAAACCCCGTTTTAAATTTGTAAACATGAATTTTCTAGACATTATTATTCCATGTACATATTATTAAAATTATTTTATAGATGTATTTACATGGATATAAATAAATTATGAAGTTCATTTTATGTATATTTTTAATTTCTTACAAATGTTTTCAAAATGAATCTTTTTACATATTTTATATGGAATGTTTTGACATTGTTTACAAAAGATAAAAGTAATGATCAATTTTAATGTATATGGTGTCATTGGATTTTCATATCGACGTAAACCTTATATGATGTTTTATATTACTTTATAATATTTATCTATTTATTAAAAAACATTATTTATTATTTCATTAAGTATTTTCATAAAGTATTTTAAATGGAATGAATATTTTGATATCTTGAATTTTTTTATTATGGATGTAAGGAATATTTTTATAATTATGAAATCCTTCATGTGTAATGATTATGTTATAGTAATTGGTCATTGTTTATAATCATGGTTGGTTATATTATAAACCAATGGTGGGTGGTAATGTTATAAACCATGGATGGTTGGTTTCTTTATAAACCAAGGACCATTGGTTCTGTTATAAACCAAGGATGGGTGGTTTTGTTATAAAATAAGTGTGGGTGGTTATGTTATAAACCTAGGATGGGTGGGTATTTTATATCCCTACAATGCATTGGGTAATGATTATTTTCTCTAGATAATTATGATTGAAGTTGACCATATTGGTTATTCCATTAGTAAGAGTGATATGGAAAATGATGTCTCAAGTTACCTATATGATTTATTTATGATTTTTATGGTTTTTATATAAATATCATGATTTCATAAGGTAATCTAATTATCTAAGGTTTAAATGAATGTATTTGAAACTTCTTAATGGTGAAAGGTATAAATTTTTAAAAAAATCATGATTTTATCATGATTTCAAAAGAATAATTATGAGTTTTATTTTTTCTATAATATTTATTATGAAATGTTAAATGAAATGATTTTGGCAGAAATATTTATTTCTTAGGTTATAAAATCTTTATTTTGAGCCAAAAGTTCTTTTTTTAGAAGGAACAAAATTACAAGTATTCATGAACAAACGGGTTTCTTTATTTCCTTTTTTGTCCCTTACTTAGATTTTTTTCCTCACCCTACATTTTAAAATGTTTATCATATTGTATTAAAGATGATTAGGGAAAAGTATGAGGCCAAGATAAAAAATTATAAAGATAAGTCATGAAAATAAAACTTTTCATATCATAAAAGTTTTGTTTTGTGGGAATAATGGATACTAAGTAGAATTACCTAACTTTTTATGTAATATTTATATGTGTAAGTCTGATGAACTAATTCTCTAAAATATAAACTATAAATATCCTCAAACATAATAAAATTAGTTATTATCTTAATTTTTAAGATTATGTAATGTTTAAGGTTGGGTCTTAACAGTTGGTATTAGAGGAAAGTTTGGATAACTTTGCATATTAGGATGTTTTCATTAGAGTTTGACTTTAGAGTTATTAATACCATCATGGGTTTACAAGTTTATAGTTTCTCAAAAGTTTAAATTCATAGACACCCCTTTTGAGGTTTTAAGTGATGAAGTATAATATTATTAAGAGTATTTTGGGAGACATTTATGTTAATATAACCCTTGGGTTTATTATGGTTTTTAGTGAAAATTTTATTTGAGGAAGAATTCTTTTATATTTTTTTCACATAAGTTTAAAGGTATTGATATTATTTAGGGTTTTTGTTGTCTTTGATGTTGAGGTAATTATGGGTTATTACAATTTGGAAACATATGGAATCAATAACTTTTGAAAGTGATGTATAAAAAAGGTGATAATTTTTGTATACATTCATTTAAGGACATATTGTATAGGGATAAATAAAACTTTGGGTTAATATACTCTTTTTTTAAGGAAATAATAGTCAATTTAGATTATTTTATTTTTTAGAAAAATAGATTTTAAAGAAAGCCTTAGAGGTTGAAAAGTGATTTGATGATTTATGATATTTTTAGGATGTTCATAATATTTTTTGGAATGTTATAGGAATTATATTAATATATTTTTAGTAAAAGGACAACCCATAGGCTGGGTGACAACCCATTTCATTTATTAAGGTTATGAGGCTTGAACCCACAATCGAAGGGAGACAATGGTGCAGCTTCTACCTCTACCCTACATCATGCCATGGTTGGTATTACTTTTTTTACTTAAATTATTTTTTTGATAAATTTTATGATGATTTTGGAAACATATGTTTTACCATATAGATAACCATGGTAATGAAAAGTGATTTGGTGATTAAGTGATTTAAGTTATTTCAGAAGAAGTTCACTTTTTTGGAAACCTTATATAATTAAAGTAAATAGAATATTTTTTTATTTTATTTGAGGATTAAAGCTTGAATTGTATTTTAGAATAATATATTATTTTAATGTACTTCATTATGATTCAATTCATTTATGAAAATGATTAGTATATATTAGATATTATATAACTATGTCATATATGTTTTTGGTATGATACTTTAAGAGTGATTGTTGTTATTTGGAGATATATTTTAAATTCATTTGGGAAAATATGTGATAAAATCATTATAATCACTTTTTTTAATATTATTCAAGAATATTTTGAATAATTTTAAGGATGGTTATTTATATAATGATTTAGTTTAAACTTAGGGTATTACTGTGGAATTTTGGTGATTAATTTATTATTTATTTATATGAAGTTTTATTCATTTGGGTTATTATCTTACCTTTTTCTTACCATTTTGGTTATGGTTAATTCTTAAATGTGGTATGAATATATTTTTATCCTTTTTGGAATTATGTGATCTATTATAAGTTTATTTTTGTGCTTTATACATAAAAAATTCATCTTTAATACTCATTTTTTAGAAGAAAAAAAGATGAGATTCTGGTGTAAATTGGTTAAAGTATGAAATTCTACTTGTCATGTAAGTATATTTCCTTAAGTTGTTTGTTTAGATGGTAATATAATTACTCAAATTTAGTAAAGTGATCTTGAAACAAAAAAATATCATATTATGTCCGTTTTTAATGAATCGAGGGTCGTTTCACACCTCTTTGGTTTATGGTTTTGTAGTCATTAACTTTCTCATGATTATTAACTTTCTTATGATCAATATTACTTTTCACTCTCCTTTATTATTTTGTAAATTAATTTTTCCTACATTTCCATATTTACTCTTCCTACTAATGTTCTCCTATTTTGAAACCTAGTATGGGTAATTTTAGATAACCTTCATACTTCCTTTTACCTCTTTTTAAGAGGAATTTCTATTTACCCTATTTATGATGTGAGGTTTATACAAAGGTATTTTAAAATTTTAAAAAATTTATTACTGGTATTAATTTAAAATTATGAGGATATAATATTTTAAATGTGGGAATGTGATATCATTACATTTTAAATGAAATGTTATGTTTGATAGCATATAAGATACATAACACCAATAAACTGTGAAATATAATTATTTAAATATGACCATTATAACCTAGCCATTGAATTAGAAGGTATGAATAGTATTAACTGAATTATTAAATATATATATATAATGGTACTAACCAATACAAATTTATTGATAAATTCTTAGGAAATAAGCACTCAATTTTTATTAAAGTTATTTTTTCTTCAAAAATGGTTTTATTTATTTTTGTGAGAGAGTATTATAATTAATTTTTGGAACTTTTAGAAATTTTAGTTGATAAAAATGATATCTTTTTTTAAATAATAATATAAAAATTATCTTAGTGTGGTTTTTTTTAATTTTTTTGAAAAGATTTATTTTCCATTGAATGGTGAAAAATACTTATTTTTATTTTTAATTCAAGAATTTATGAAGTCCAATTTTTTTAAATGGTTTAAAATTAAAATTAGTTCAATTATATTATGAATAATCCAATTAATCTCATTTGAATCAATTTTATAGTTGAATTTGGTATAAAAACATTTTTATACTTAAAAAGGAATTTTTCTGGAAAAAAAAGTCTTTGTGTTTTGCATTTTAATCTTAAATAAATTTTTTCCAATTATAGAAATTAAATCCTTAAAAATGGATTTCGTATTTGGAATATTTAGATCCAAATTTAGTAAATAGGACCCTTTTATTTTTGTTCATTATTAATATTAACCATAATAAATAATGGTCATCGTGATATAGGTAAATTAGGTGATTAAGGTTAAAAAAATATGGTAAATCTAAAAAATGACCATAAAACTTGAATTTATTCTATTATATGAGTTTAGTATTTCTAATTACGTACTAATTTATAAAATATGCAAAATTTTAGGCATATGAATTTGATTTTTACCTTTATAATAATTAGGTAATAGATAAACTCAAGAATGTAACTTTCTTACTTTTAATTTTGATAATATTTTGTTCTAGTGATAATGATAATTCACATTTGATTATAAATAATTATTTGAAATATAAATAATTTTTTTATAATGTTAATTTATTTTCAATTTTTATGTATGAAATAATTACCTTAAATGTTTATGCAATGTCGAAATAGCATTTATTCAATTAATAGAAAAATAAAATAAATGATTTTTAAAAAAATAAAAGTAATGTAGTTAGAGTTAATTATTTTGTCCCATGAATTTTATAGATAAAAATAACATATTAGAGATATTTTAATGGATTATATTTTAACTCCACTCTTTTCATGTAGTTTTTAAAGTCAAATTAAATGAATAGTTCCAAAAATGACATTAATGTTATTTTATAATAAATAATATTTTATTAAATGATTTTAAATTCCTAAAAAATGCTATATTTTTCCATGTTATTGGTATATGTTTAAAAATATTTAATATAATCCATTTAATGACTAATTTTTCTTTTATATTAACTATATTTACCCCTGAAGAGTGAATACTTTGTTATCATGGTAATTGTCAAAAATGGTTAATGCACGTTAAAACAAAGATATAAATGTAAAAACATAATTTAATCTTGTAGAAATTTTAATGGATGATATTATTTCAACTCATAATCATCTGATCTTGGAATTATATCAATTTGGAGACTTTTTTATTGAAACTTAGTTCATATTAATTTAATATTTTATGTAATTCCAAGAGTGTATCTCCCCTCACTTATAAAGGGAAACCACATATCCTCTTTTATTCACACTTAAAATGATTTTTATTCTAAAAATAACTACTAAGATTCATTCTTTACATACCTCTCCACATTTTATAGGTATTATTTATTTCATAATACCAACCTTAGAGGGCTTGAGGTGTACACCAAAGTAGGTTGTCTGAGGAAGAGGTATAGTTATTAACCAAGAATTTTATTTTTATTTACTGTTCTAAATTCTTAAAATATTATTCAACCATGATGAAATGATAACACCAGTATATTGCATAAAATTAAATTTTTTTATTTTAATGGAATACCCTATATCCATATCCTCTTACATCAAATGGGAAATGAAACCGTCGTTCATGTGTACGGTGGACTACTGTCTCGCAGACCGATGTAATTCATTTTCCATCACTACCTCTCATGGTTTGTTATAATGATGGATTTAATGTTTATATATTATATTAATCACATATATATAATTATAAAAAGTTAATATATCGTATACTTTATTAAATTTTCATCCATTGAAAAATTATAATGTCATCCGTGTGTATGTGTGGACTACCACCTCCATGAAGTGATGTGATTTATTTTCCATCACCACATCACAAGGATGATATATATAAGTTTATTTTAAAAATATATGGTATTTATTATATAATTATCACTCTAGAAAGATAAAATAATACTTATCTTTTCATTATTATTGAAAAATGGAAATGTTACTCATGCGTACATATGACCTACCGTCTCCATGATTGTAACGTAGTTCATTTTTCAAAACTAGATTTCATGATTGTTTTTAAAAATATAATTAATGTATTAAAATTATAATTATTTTATGATTATTATTCTGTAGATGATGAAATGATTTCCTCTTTGACCATAGTTAACCTACCAAGGTCATTTTGGACATACGAGCCGAATATCATCAAAACATCTGATGATATTTTAAGTGATTAAGTAATTGTGTATAACATGGTAGTAAATAAAAAAGGAATAATAAAATTGAAAAATGTTATTAATAAAGTACAAAATTAACATAATTTTATTATTTAGTAAGATAAATAACGTACAAGACGATTTAGACTCAAGGTAAGGGACACTTTAACTTAAAACCATGTTTTAAATGTTTTAAAGATTTATTTTTTAGATCGTTTTCTTTAATGTCATTATTCTTAAAATTATTTTATGGATATATTTATATGGATATAAATTAATTATTAAGGGAATTTTATTTCTATTTTTAATTTATTACAAATTTTTTCAAAAGTAATATTTTTACATATTTTATACAGAATGTTTTGACTTTATTTAAAAATAACAAAAATGAATGTTCTATTATAACATATATGGAATCAATGTATTTTCCTGCTTTCATAACCATTATTTGATGTTTTTGATTCCTTTATTAGATTTATTTATTTTTAAAAGAAAACCTAATTTCAATTTGTTTTTATTGTTTTCAAAAAGTTTTTTAAATGAAATGGATATTTTAATATATTGAAAAAAAATTCTTATTGGTGAAAATGATATTTTTATAAGTAAATAAGCTTTCATGTGTTAAGATTATGTTATGGTTATTGGAAATTATTTATGAGGACGTGTGGTTTCATTATAAACCAAGGATGGGTGGTTATATTATAAACCAACATGGATGGTTCCTTTATAAACCAACGATGGGTGGTTCCATTATAAACCAAGGATGGGTGATTCTATTATAAACCTAGAATAGGTGGTTGTGTTATAAACTAAGAATGGGTGGGTCAATTATATCCCTATAAAGAATTGTGTAATGATTATGTCCTCCAGTGAATTATGATGTAATTTTGATGTATTGGTTATTCTATTTGTAAGAGTGGTATGTAAAATGATTTCCTAAGTAAATTGCATGATGTATTTATGCATGAAATGGTTTTTACAGAAATATCATGATTTCATAAGGTAAGATAATGAGTTTATGTTTAAAGGATCCTATTTTATACTTCTTAAGGGTGAAAAATATAACTTTTTGAAAAAGTTTTCTTGAGTTAATCATGATTTCAAATATACCTTAATTAGTTTTATTTTGACTTTAAGATTTCGTATGAAATTTTTTATAAAAATATTTGGAAAGAAAAGTTATTTTTTTGGAATGAAAATATTAATTTTTATCCCAAAGTTTATTTTTGAAAAAGTAAAAAATATTACAAGTATTCATAAAATAACAGGTTTCTTTATTTTTTTTCCGTTACTAAGATTTTTATTCTCATCCCATATTTTAAAAAAAATCAAAGGGTTTTACAGATTAGTATGGATATGGATAAGGAAAAGATGAAAATTTTGAAGATAATTATGGAAAAGGAAAAAAATTATATCCTAAAAGTTTTTTATGGAAAAAATGGATGCTAAGTGAAAGTGTCCACTTTTTATGTAATATTTATATATGTAAGGGTGATGGCCTAATTCTCTAAAACTATAAACCATAAAGATCCTCAAATGTAAAATAATAATTCTTGAATTAAAATTTAATATTGTTTAATTTTTAAGGTTAGGTCCTTATAGGCTATGTGGTGGAGTTCCTATAAGAAATCTAATCTTCCAGGATGACACTAGCTGGACAGTGGCCTTCTACAGCCACCATTTAGCGCACATTACTTTTCCCCCTCCATATAACACCCAACACTCGATTCTCAAACCTCAAAACAAGATATAGAAATCTAGGAAATAGAAAAAATATATTTTTTAATGGGATAATACCATAGGGTAAGGTGGGATGTTATAATTCTCCCCACCATATAAATTTCTATCCCTAGAAACTCATGTGTAAGAAGGATGCTCTAGAAAAATTTGAGGCCACTACTCCCTCATTGATGATTTATGCTCCTAATTTTTGTGAGAATCTAATTTTTTCCTCCATAACACTTTGAACAATGGAATATAATTCTCATGTAGGGATTTAATTTTAGATTTAATAATATCTACTAGATACTCCATAATTGAAATGTCTAGCTCCAAGTCAATTTCCTCCCAACTCAAAACATTGTAAGGATCATGGTGATACTTATTGAGCTAAGATATGTGGAAAAAATCATGAATACTTATCAACTAAGATAGTAATTAAAACTAATAAGAAACTTATCCAATCTAATTAGTAATCTAAAATGGTCCAACATATCTCAAATCTAAATTCCCCTATTTTCTAAGCTAGTGGTGACCAAATCAAGGAGAAACCTTTAAAAAGATCTGGTCACTAATAGAAATATCTAAAGGATAGCATTGATAATCCTAATATGATTTTTATATATTCTAAGCTATAATAAAGTGTAGAAGTATATCATGAATCCTCACTGAAATCTCTCAAATGATACTCAGTCCCATGAGAGAGGAATCACCCACCTTAGACCAACAAATAGGTAACCTACAAGGGTGACCATACAAAGCCTCATAGGGTTTTATTCAGATCTATGATTGGTAACTATTATTATAAAAAAACTAGGCCAGTCCCAGATGGTTATCCTAAGATCCACCAAAATCCAATACACGAGCATAGAACATATCGTCCATTATATAAATAGCACACTTCATCTGGATATATTTGTATGGATGATAAGTTATACTTAATCTGGCCTGACTCTCCATCACCTCTTGCAGACTTCTCCAGGATCGGGTGGTAAACTTGGGATCCCTATCAGAAATAATGCTAAAGGGAACCCCATAAAACCTCAGGTTTTTTAGGACGTATATCTTACCTAGATCTTCAACCTTGTTGGTGTCTGTAATTGGAATTATATGAGAATATTTCATCAATCGATCGATCACCACATAGATAGCATAATTTATTTAGGGGGTGTGTGGTAATCCAACTATGATGTTTGTGGATACCTCATTCCATTTCTATACCAGCACCAAAAGAGGATGGGGAATACCAGAAGTCTTTAGGTGATATTCCTTAATCTAATAATAGGTGTAACATCAAGAAACATAATCAGCAATCATGATTCATACTTAGACCCCAAAAACACCATCTTATGTTGTAATTAATTTATCAATATCAAGATAGATATCCCAAAAATAACTATGAAAATCATGCATCATTTAATTCTTAATAGATGAAAGGATGAAGAACTGACTCCCAAAATTAAGAACCCTGTTAGAGGGGAGAGACCATACAATAATGGTATCCCCACAATATAAGGATTTTCTGATTCTTGTAAACTCATTATCATACTACTGATCATATAGAATTGACTCAAGAAGATATGATGACACATGAAGACTGGTCAAAACCATACTCGAATTATCCTATCATGCATCCATATGAAACTTAGAAAAAATCCCTATAAATTTTCTCTCCTCTTTCACTTTCATGAGAAAATGAAAAGTAAAATTCATAATAAAATCATAAACGATAACATTTCCCTTCCTAGGGGTGTAGGAAATGTCAAAATCAAAGGTTTGAAGGTACTCCACCCATGTCAACTACCAAGGTTTTAGTTTATTATGATATAATATATAACTCAAAATATTATGATCATAAATAACTATGAATATCCTCTTAAAAATATATTATCTCCAGAACTTCAGAGCCACAAGTAGAAATTTTGGCTATAGCCATGGCCCAAAACCATTTCTATAGGGGTCAAACCATGGATATAGGCTATAGACATGGTTCTAGATAGTTGTTTCATGTATTGGTGTGGATATAGATAAAATATATATCCACGGTTCTCCACCATGGTAATATATTCCATAGGTGTCCACCATGGCTATAGGCCATGTAAATCGTGTCTATAGCCCAAAAATAATATGCCCCCAACCAGATTAGATCTTTGTACCTCTATTATGTGCACTAGCTTCCTAACCACTACACCGTGGATGAATTTGTGTGTTTGTATATATATCATAATATATATTATTAAAAATTGTGGCTATAACATATAAACCATGGTTATAGCCCTTCTCGGCCTCTTTTATGAGTTATTCTTTTCCCTACGCAAGGGAGGGAGACCTATAGCCACCGTTTTGAGAAACTATGACCATAGAAAATGAAAAAAAAAACTCTATATCCATGGTTTAGGATAACCATGGCTATATCCCTTGAAAAACCACTCTATAACCACAATTTTACACATACAGTGGCTACAGACCTTGGAAAAAACTCTATAGCCACAGTTTTACACCAAACATGGCTATATCTCTAGGAAAAAATATATAGCCATAGTTTTACACAAAAAAATTTCTATAACCCTCCAAAAAAAGACCCTATGGCCATAGTTTTACATAAACAGTGGCTATATCCCTGGAAAAAACACTCTGTAGCCACGGTTTTATAGAACTATTCCTACAGCCTTCGAAAAAATACCCTATAGCCATGGTTTTATATAAAAATGTGGATATATCCTTGGTATAAATGCCGATATTTATGGTTTTGTAAAACCATGGCTATAGGTATCTGGCTATAGTCTAGTTTTCTTGTATTGATCATTCATAATAGTAGTGCTCTTCAAGTCATAAGTGTGGTAATTTTTCTTATGTGTACAAAGATGGCAAGAACTGTATTCCTTAATATGATACTCCTATATAATCACACATCCCATAACAGCACTAAAATCATCACCATAAACTATATATCCCTTACCAGGTTCTAGTAAGATCATAATAGGAGTTGATTCCATACATCATTTCAACTCATCAAAAAAGGTTGGACAACTAAAACCTTGTGATAATTTCACCTCTTTCTTAGTAAGAGAATTAAATAATGATTATATATTCTTACTAGGCATAGGAAGCTCTGTATCTAAAATAAATTTTATATTTATTCCCATGAAAAAACATCCTTTACCTTTTTAGGATCTACTTAGAAACCATGTTTTTAAATCATGTGCCCCAATAACTTTACCTCTTGGATCCCAAAAAAATGTATTTCGATAGATTTTCATAAATTCAATGACTCCTAAAGATTTCCAAAACTAAATTCATATGATACTCATTCTCTTGATTAGTTATATAATAAACCAGGATACAATCCACAAATACTATAATTAAGGTATTAATATACTATTGGAATATCTAGTTCATCAAAGACATAAACATTATATGGACATTAGTTAGGCCAAACGACATTATAATATATTCATAATGGCCATGCCTACTCCTAATATAGGTCTTAGATATATATTTATTCTTAACTATAAGCTGATGATAACCTAATCAAAGATTTATTTTTGAAAACAAATTTCCCCCTTTAACCGATCAAACGGTTCATCCATGTGGGAAAAATGATACTTATTATTAACTATTACCTAATTTTTCTTTCAATGATCTATGTATATAAAAAGAGAACCATCATCCTTCATAGAAAAGAGCACATGGTCCACCCATGGGGAAACACTAGGTAAAAAATACCTTGTCTAATAGTTAGTCTAACTAGATCTTGAGCTCTTTAAACTCATTAGCTAACATATAAGAGGGTATAGAGATCAGATGATTAACAACTAGATTGATGGATTATTTTACCTTCCTCTTTGGAGGAATAATGGAGAAGTCATCTAGTAAAACCTTATGGAATTCCTGAAAAACTAAGGGAAGATAACTATGAGAGGATACATCATTAGGCTCAACCACAATGATAGACAAAAAATCATGATCTATAAGAGAGAAGGTCTTTCATGACTAGACCTTGGGTCCCAATATCCCTAGAACACCTAAAATATATCATTGACAATAAATAAAGAAACACACCAATAATAACAATCAAACTTGTATTAGTGTGAGGCCATCCAATTTATCCTGATGATAAAATTGACAAGATCTAGATCAAGACCTTGGAATCCCCATATTAACTCATTATCAGCTACTGAAAGAGAACATGAAGGATAATGAAACCCCTACTCATTCCTCTTACCAAGAGGAATTGTAAACTCTATCAAAAAGTAAATGATCTCCATAAAATCTTTTAACACACTTACAAAATAGGAAGATATAAAAGATTATGATGCATCAGTATAAAACAAAGTAGTTTCTATAGAAGATGCAAAAAAATTGTACCTCTCACTACAGTTGGGCTAGCATCAACTTCCACTAAAAACTCCTTTACTTCATGGTATTTCTTCACTCTAGAGGGATATGGCTAGAGCCATGTTGAAATTAAATCTTATTATTGTTCCATAGTGGAATTTGGAGCTAATGATCCTAAAACATATCAAAGCATAGATATATCCTTGTAGAACATCTACATATGACCTTACAAACCATATGATTTATATTTCTTTAGAGGTTTAGGGAAAAATAATCAGGTTTGACCTACCTTTTCATACTGATAGTGATTCAGGGGTTCACTATTGGTAATTTTTGATGGAGTAGTGGAATCCTTCTACTGAAAACCACCTCCACTTCCCTTGTGACTTTTATTCCACTTCCTCTTCATCTCATGCACACCACTGGAACAACCACTGGGTGGAAAGGAAGATCCAAAAAAACTTGTCTTATCTTTCATATCAATCTCTATCATCATATCCCTATCGGCCAATTTGAAATAAGTGGTAATATTCATCATATACACATATGATTGGATATTGGCTCATAATCCATGTAGGTATTTTTTTAGAATTAAAATTATCATTCATCATCACCTTAGGAGAAAAATGAACCAACTTAGAAAAAAGTTCATTCATCATCACCTTAGGATAAAAACAAACCAACTAAGAAAAATGGTTGATGTACTCTATCACCTAATTATCTCCCTATAAAAAATAGATGAACTCAATAGACTTTTCAATAATAAAGTATTTTGGAAAGAAATTCTAAAAGATAAGGGTATTTAAGTATTTACAATCCAAGAACATATATCTATTCTTCTAAATTGTAGAGTCCCACCACCTCTTTATAGGACCCTAAAGCTTAAAATTCACACACTTCAACTTGACATATTTCAATTTCTATATGAAATCAAATACATTTTTGATTTTTATATCCAATACTATACCTCCTAAGTTTCATTAGTACCCTTAAAAGATATGTTCTTATGGCATAGGAACTCTTACACTTGATCCTTATCTTCTCAATCTCTCGGTTTCTCCTCGATATCTTGGTTCTGAACAAGCGGTACATTCTAGTACATAGCATGAACTTCCCACATGATTGACAGTAGGATATTCTATTCAAGAGGAGGATTCTCTTAAGGATCATTTCCCACTACACCCACCTAAGGAATCCTTTGAATATGTCTCAGAGACATGATTCAACATACCAAACTAGTAGGAAATGATTTGTAAATGAAACAAAATCAATTTAAACCCAAAATAATGTAAGCGGAAACTGAGATCTATATCAAAACCCAAAATAGGAAACACACATCCCAATATCTAGTAGTGAATTAAATATTTTTATGATGATATATGTCAATGAACCTACTTGAAACATAACCCTTAATTCCCAAAAATCTTATATCATGTCTACAAACTTCCCAAGATTTCTCACAACCTAGCATTGAGACCAAATTTTCACGACCTAGACTGGACAACCCATCCAACTATGATCCAAACCAAATTGTAACAAGACCTAAAGGGCATCCTCAGTCCCCACAGGTTATCAATAATCACCCAGGAAACTGAAAACGACTAGAGGGAATAATTTTCCCAACCTAAAAAAATACATGGAATACAAATGGAGAAATATAACATGAAAATAAATATTTCATAGTCAAAAAGAACAGCAACAGTAATGATACAACCAAGGTAACAAGTCAAAAATCAAGGTATGTTTCCAAAACAAACCAAAAGGACAACCCAAACTATTAATAGATACTCTGTGTGATACATGGTAAATATCCCACCATCTATCCATTCCCAATTAACATAAATCTCATCGCCATAATGTGACACCTTTCACTTTTCTATATTAAACAAAACAAGTTCTACACACCCCCAAGGGAGTGTACAAGGTGTAAGATAAAAAGGATTAGTAGGATCTCACCCAAGTGTTTCATAAAAAGTCTCTGTCAAATAATCCTAATATGCTCTATATAATAAAATCATGGCATAATAAATAATTTTTCACATTTATATCAAAATAATTGTAAATAAATTCCCTTTTTTACAGTTCTTACATAGAGATAGATAATCCAGTTTCAAATTACATTTTAAATAAACCATTTCATATTTATCAAATCATACAACATATATCATATCAAATCCAAAAAAATAAAAAACCAAAGCACAATAGAGATCACCCCTAGGATAACATAGGTCCAGACTAGCTAGGTCACTCTTACCTCATTAATCAATCAAGAACAATGAAAACCTTAAGTCCCTATATCCAATTAATCTATAATCTAGGTATATTGAAACACCCCATAAAGTGAACCCCCTTATGGTTTCAAGATCAAGTTCCTAGATCTAAAGAAACAATAATCTAGGAATGGAGGAACATCCTAGAAAGTGAACCCCTTTACAAATAAAAAAGAAAATACCCAAAACTTGAACCCCCCCCCCAACCTAGGTACTCAACGCTCCCATGTTATACGTATGTCAAAATAGTTCAAAAGTTCTTATCACATTTCATAAAATAATTTACAAATAACCCTTTTCATCAGAAATATTCTTTAAAACCCAATTTTTCAAACCATTTAATAATTATTTGAAAACCATATTTCCTTTACCAAAATAATTGGAAACCATTTTTATAAAAATATATTTATTCACACATATCAAAATATCAAGAATATTTCCAAACATTATTTAGAAACCCATTTATAAAACCAAAATCACACACAACTCACCTAACATAGGCTAGATATGGAACCACCTACCTCACCCTTGGATTGAACACCAACCACAATGGGATCCACACATTGGAAGGAAAGTAAAAACTAGTTCAACTAAGATGAATCCAAAAACATTGATCCCCTTATCTTATAATCAAGTTTCCATAAGCGTAAGTTCAGCAAAGAATATAAATAATCACACACCCCAAAGGCTAGATGCATCACACCACAATCTCCAAGATATTTGGACTCTAGGAGACAAAAACATGATGAATATATAATGGGTTTATAGAGATCATAATATGATCAATAGATTCCAATAATTTATCCTAGAACTTCTTCCAATTCTAATGGAAATGGAGGAAACGACAGGGATTCAATCAAACTTACTAAAGGCGAAATAATTGATCGATTGAAGATCAATACACCTCTCAATGATGATAGAGAGATCCAAAACCAACCGTATATATTCCCTATATTCATACATGGTGAATTGGGGTCAAAGGGAATGATTAGAGGTGTTAAATAGGGGTTATGAGGGATTAAAAGGCCAAACTACCCCACATTGATCTAGCCCATCCCGACACCACCAATTACTCGATGTCTAAAACTATCTAGTAGGTGGTTCCTAGTGGTAATGATAAACATATATAAGTCCCACCAGTTGTTTGGTGGAGTTTATTTAGGAACTCTGATCTTCCAGGATGCCACGGGCTATCCAGTGGCCTTCTAAAGCCACCGTTTAGACCACATTTCTTTTCCCCCTCCTCTAAACACCCAATTCCCAATTCTCAAACATCAAAAAAAGATCCAAAACACCAATAAAAAGGTAAAAATTATATGTTTAATGGATCATACTTGAAGGCTAGGTGGAATTTTATAGAACCAGGCTCTATGATTTCACCTATATCATAAACCAACCACTATACAATGTTTTTTAGTGACTAACAAACCTCCATTTTAAAGCATGATTCCATGAATAAAACAAAATTTCATAGATTTGATACCAATTATGGGTTTATTTAATTTTTTAAAAAAATAAAATAATGTGTGTAAAGGATTAGAAACCTGATACAAGATCACCCATTCATGAAAAACTAAAAAAATTAATATTGTACAATGAATAACTATATGTGCCTTACACCACAGCATTTTTGGTGCTAATTTAATCCCATATGTTTAATAAAATTCCATAAATATTATCCAATAGACTCCTCTATCCATGGTGAATCCATAGGTTTTGATGAATCACTCATCGTATGAGCGGGATTCTTCCACCCTTCATGGCATTCTAGTGCCTCATAGTGTAAAGGGGGAGGGAGAACAGAGCTACAAGAAGGATAGATTTGATTGAGTCTTGTGGAAGCATGAATAATAACCATCCAATGGTGATATACTATTTTATATACCTTGGTAATTTCCAAATAACTCATTCATTTATTCACTAATGAAATGGTTATTTTAATGATAAATTACATGAGTGATTATTTTAATACTAACTCATTAAGATTCAGTTGACAGTAGCATGATATAGTATAGAATGTGCTTACAATATTCCAAATACTAATGCATGTGATATTCCTTGTATTATATGTAATTAAACTATAAAAATTTAACCTATGATATAAAAAAAAACAAAGCCCAATGTATAAGATTTAGGTTATATCTCCAACAATTATATTAAATAATTTGATTTGATAATTTATCCAATCACATGAAACATTAATTTTACACTTTGCTGATATTTTCTTCTTCTATAATGAAATATTAACATTTAGATAATTAATTATCTTTTGAATGGAATAAATATGAATATGAAGCCTCCATATTTATCAAGAATTTTATTTCGAGAATAACTCTTAGTTTACTTTTCTATAAAATTTTGTTCATGGTGTTGAATATTATTTAAAATTTAGTATTTATCATTGATAAATTTTTCCTTTTATGAATAATAAATTATTCAAATATTTTTATCATATTAATAGATTTTACACCATGTAAAAAAACTTTATTCTTCTCTTATACTCACATTCTTCGATGAACTCGAACATAGGCTCATTCTTTGGTGGTCAGGTATACCTCTAACCACCACACTTTGTGAATTTATTATCTCATTTTTTCCAATTGAGTTATATTATGAATTCATGATTCCACAATAGTTAATGACTATATAATATTGGGTTTGGAAAGATTCTATCAGCAATGGAGGTGTGGATGGTAGTAGAGGTGTCAATGGCATTCACGATGTGAAGATGAATCTTTTTTTGTGATTCTATAATTTTCACAAATATAAGGCATGTAGTCTCAGTTCACATGTCATGTACCTTTTCATTCATAGTTTTTTCATAGTAATTAAATATCACATGGCATATAAACCATAATTCATCATTGTGTGACTCAAACTCGACTATGTTAGGGATTCTTCGTATTTTTAAATTTTACACATTGTGTGACTTTGGGTCACATGCTATGTATAATAAAATTTATTTCTTCAGTGCACAACCCTGAACATGCCATTTAATCAAGATATAACCACACTCCATGTGTCAACTTTACACAATCCATGTATAATAGTTAAAGACATCTTGACATATAAAAACTATACACACCCAGTATCTATGTAAAACCTACACATAAAGTATCACATAGAGACATTATGTGATGTAAACTTAGAGAGTTCCCTTATAAGTTCACCATAAGTACACTCCATATAGGCCTATTGGGACCGAACATCATGTACTATGAGTATATGTTGTGTACTATGTTTCAAAACATGATATCTACAGACAAAACATGCCCAAGTTTTCATAGATACTCATATTTCATGTACCCTACTAGAAATGTCGTGTATGTTGGCTCCACAAAAATTGGGATATGGAAGTAAATGATTATCCTTATTGAGATACATACATGATGTGTACCTTACTAGACACACCAAGTACTAGGATATTTATATTATTCTTTTTGATTTATCATCTGGGTGTCAGTTGTGGATGTAAGAGTAATCCATTCTAATTATTTCATCATGTAGATTATGATGGTGTGATCTTTTTTTCATCGGAGGCCATCTATGAGATGTTTTTGGAATATCAAAGATCTTTTCTTCATAGAGATGATTACATGTTTATGAAGTGATATTTTGGTTAGACATAGAGTTCAAGTACTCCCCTATGTGTTGAGGACCAATACTCCATGCATGGATTTTAGGTACTCCTTAGTGAGATACTCATGACAGGTCATGATCACCCATATGATAGATGGATTTGGCACTCCCGCATGTGTTGGTGTGGATACTATATCTATGGAGATAGTATTACCCTATTTTCTGAGTCCATGGAGTCAATACTCTGATACTCTCCTATGTGCTTGGGAACGATTCTCTATATGTGGATTCAGTACTCCCCCATATGTCAGGGCGTAGTCCTCTACATGGGTCAGGTACTCCCTTGGTTGATGCACACATACCTTGATGATACATGGCTTCCCCACTATATTTACCAAGAGTTAACATGGAAGTTATATAAGTTTAGTAGTTTAGGATTAGTGGATATTATGGAGTATCAACACATGTGGATGCCTTTAGGATAGTGTCATAATATCTAGACTTTCTAATTTCCTTCATTTTTGGATTATAGTTGGGTTGTCTACCTCAAGTGTTGTGAGTCTTTATTTTCACTAGGTATCATTGTTTTCTTGTGTGATATGATCATTTATGGATTTGATAGATAAAGACTTGGATTCTTCCCTTTCCCATGGTTGTCTTGAATTTATATCATATTTGGTTCCTTATTGATACTTTTAGTTATTCCATGGTCTTGGGTTTTAAGATGAATTATTGTTTTTTATTTACTTTGTGTTTTAGGGCGTCTTACTGGGTATTTTTATACTCACTTATGCATGAGTTTTGTTCTTATATGTGTTGTGTATTTGTAGATGTCTCACAGTTTGATAATAGTCATTTATCTCGTGGAGTTGGAGTATTTGTTTCATAGTGGTTAGTGGTGGTTTAAAATGGAGATATTTGTTGATTATTTTCATTAATGGTGTCAATGTGGTAAAGCGGTGTCTTCCCTTCTTGGTGTCAGATGAACCTGAAGGTTTGGTTTACTTTATTTTATATTTTCCTTATGGGTTATTGCTCTATGGACTTGTATAAGTTTTTTTATGTCTCATGGTTACATTTTATATTATTTAGTTGGTGAATATATTTGTTGGTGTGGTTGGATATTATGTTATATTATAGATGCATTTATGTTTCATGTTATTATAGATTAAGTCCATCCATATATGTTATGTCTTCTTAGTACTATCCATCATCTCCTAACCAATTAAAGGTGGGCTTAGAGTGGCATTCTCATCTTACCACCTACCTATGTGGGATCCTGATGGGTCAAGTCAGGTCATTTATTATATTTTATAGATTTAAATTAATTAAAATTAATATTAGAATACAAAAAATTATCCATAAAATAAAAAATTCTTATATATACATTAATTTAATAAAAAATGAAATAATATATGTATAAAAAATTTAAAATTTTAAATAACTATATCATTTATCACATTATAATGTCACACACCTTTATCCATAACCCAATCTATTTATTTAATCATGTTTCTACTTTGTGTCATGTATATTTCATGTTACAAATTGCCACATTCAGCATGATTCTAGTGGTAAAAAGTTATTAGAGTGTAAGAATAATAATAAGATAATGGTGGGGTTATCAGGATGTGGAGGAATAACTGGTGAGGTTCCCTCAACCCACAAATCAAGGTTCAATTCTAAAAACATATTCTTTGCATACTGAATTTGATACCAACTAAAGAGAACCAAACTTAAGCCTCCATAATTACAATATAAATAACCAATATTGAATTTTTTACATACCCAATACCTTTTAGTATTATATTTTTGGATAATTAATAAAACCCTTTACATAAAAAGCTCATATATTTCTCATCCAATGGAAACTTTTAACACTACACCAAGAATTTATTATTCCATAATTAGTTTTCAATATCTCCCAAAAAATTCTCCACACATGATACCATTTTAGAAATATATTAAATAATATCTTTTTCCATAACCTAGGGAAATGGAAACCTAAGAATTTTGAGGTAAACACTTAGTAAGTATAAGAATAGGCATTAAAAATCAAAGATCATAAGTGCCCATAAGATGATCATATGGTTATGAGAAACTAATAAAAGTACATTAGTATAGTATAAGGAATTCATACCCATCAAAACATTGATCAAAAATTCCTGACTCATGGAATAATTATTTTTAATAACATAAAACATGAATAAAATGTGAGTGAATGCATGATTCAATAATCATGATCCATGAAAAAATAATATAGGAAAAAGAATATGGTATAAGAGTGAGGAATAAACATAATCATATAAAATCCTTTTTTGGGGGGCTCACTATCAAGACCATTATCACATCATGGATAGAGTCCCTTAGTGGATTGGTTTCACTCTTCATCCCCTTTAATCCTTGGTGGACAGATCCCCTTAGTGGGTTTGGTTCACTCCCCATTCCCTTACATGTTATCTCATGAGATTTAAAGTTTTACCCAATGCATTGAAGGTATATAACGGACCCACCCATCACATAATGATAAACCATAAATATATATGTCATAATAACATATGATCATTCATTTTACCTTTATATCTTAATTAACCCATGCAAAAGAAATGGGTTTCGTGATAATTTCTTTAAAACGTCATCATAATGGATATAGATAAAGAAGGTGGATAGTATCATTATATAATATCCCCATTTAAGTATAATAATAATTAAAGGATATTGATATAGATAAAAAAATACTTATACAAAAGCATTGAAAATATTTTTTTAAAAACAAGAAAAAATATCATTTTCTTTTGGAATCTTTTAAAAATGAAAATTTATCAAAACAATGGGAATATAATTTTATTTAAAAACACATGGAAACTTGGATAATAATTTTAAAAACAAATAATTGTAATTATGATGGGGAAATTAATTTAAGTGATAAACGTTATAAAATATTTTTTTTAACACTTTTTTAAATAAATTCAAAAGTAACCCATATAGGAAACATTTAAAAGATTCCATTTAAAACCTTTATAAAAAAATTTAAAGATAGTTAAAATTACCATCAGAAATAATTGAAATATATAGAATAATATTCTTTAAATTGTATAAAGAATATTCACAAGGAGGGAAAATAGTTGGTTAAAAGACTTCAAAAAATTTAAACTAATGATTTAAAATAAAACCACTTATGACTTTTAAAATCAAAATGACCTTGAAAGATATAAATTGATAATGAATTAAAAATAACATGATTATAAAGAGATTCATGATATAATATGTAAAATATGTATCATATAAACCACATAAATGAAAGTAGGTTCATAATATGAATCATGTCTCATTGAAGTAAAATTGAGATAAAAACCCTTATGACTTTTATAACATTTGAATTGAAACATATTTAAAGAGATATATTAAAATGGAACTTTAAATATCATGATTAAAGAGATAATCTTGATATAATTTTTAAAATATGAAATTTTTTCATCATATAAAATAAAATAGGTGCATAACTTGAAATTTGTCTCAATGAAAGAAATTTGACACAAATAAACTCTTGTGGTTTTTATAACAATTGAATAAATATCCATTGAAAGAAAGAACTTTCTTGTCTTTTTAAATATTATAAATCACATGAAATTATATATTATAATTATAGAACACTAGCCCTGCACTCCCAGATATGATGCTAAAAATACATACTTTACATATTTCCTTTGATAGCAGTTATAGATCCTCAGATATTACTATCCCATAATTAAATGACATAAAGAAAATATTGTATGAAAAAAATTAAAAATACTTTTTCAGTTTAGAGATTTATAGAATTAGGAAAAATAAAAAACTAATAAATCTAATGTGTTTCTAGGTTAACAGACAAGTTTTCCACTATATAAGAAACTACTTAATGCATAATAATTCTTCAACATCTCCTAAAAAATCTCCACACAAGATATTCTGTTATAAATATCAAGTGTAATAAATTTCTCCATAACCTTGGAAAATATAAAAATAATGAATGAGATTAAATTCCTAATAATTTTAAACATAAGTTAGCATAAGAGTAAAATAAATATAATAGAAGGACTCAATATCCAAAAAAATGCCATTAAAGAATGAAATTAAAATCAAAATATATCCATGGATGATAATGAAAATAAAAATATCACATGGATAATAATAACTAGTTCCTTAGTGATGAAATTCATAATGTTGGAGAGATAATTCTATTCCATAATACAAGACATCATGATCTTTCTATCAAGACCCTATTTCTAGACAATATTTTGTTATGGGTAGTCATACACCAAAATAACCAATCTAGTTTGTCTCACAAGACCTATCGATGCATCGAGGGGCTATATTATATCAATCCACACATGTTACTTCTTTAAGTCTAATGCATTCATCATATGAATGATATTAATATCAAAACATTTCATAGTCAACTTGCCTTAGGAATCAATAAACATCCATATTGAGATATAAACATATGAAATGTGTATACTTTTCCTTGTGTTAATAAATGTGATAACATAATCATAACTCATGCAGATAAATAAGATGGATATTTAAACAATACATAATAAAATTTTATGGTTAATAAATAAACATTTTTATTGGGATAAAAAAATATACATATTTTCAATAGTTACTCAATAAATAAATAGAATAGAATTATATTTAAGAATCCCTCAAAATAACATTGTATAGAGCAATGGGTATATAGATAAGTCAATAATTTCCCCAAAAAATCAATTTAGGGTATCTATGTGAACACCCATCAATAAAAGTAAATAAATATAGAGTGTTCACATAAGAAATGAATTAGAAGAAAAGGAATGTATATAACAGAGGTTTATTTGGAAAGAAAAAGGTAGTGATTGATCATTTATTTGAAAGAAAAGAATGTTAAATAAGTTATCTAGAGGAAAAAGGTGGATGTAATCTTTTGAAAAATGTCCCTAATCAATAATAAGATATATCAAAGAACAATAACATAGATGAAAAAAACTTTTTAGAAGTTTTAGAAGAATCACTTTTGAAATAATAAACATCCTTTATCTTTGGAAATAATTTTAAAAACAATATTTTATAAAACTTGGAGAAAAAATAATTTCTTTTAGAAGACATGAAAACATAGAGATAAATTTTCATATAAAATGATAAAGGTAGTAAAAATATGTGTTCTCATGGAAAAAGTTAAAAAGATATGATTTTAAAACTTTGATTAAAATGGCCAATATGGAAAACATTAAAATTTTCTTTACAAATTTTTAAAAAAAAGTCAAGTATTATAAAATGACCTTAATAAATTATTTAGGAATAGATAAGGACATTTTAAAAATCATCCAATGAATATGAACATTGAAAAAAGGGAGGTTCTCGACCAAAAAGAAAAGGTGGAGTTGGTTTCCTTACAACGGATAAATAATTATCCATGGGAGAAAATAAAATAGGGAGAAGATAAGTAAAAAAACCATAATTATTAAAGGAGAATAAAATTATTGGGTCTTTATATAGAAAATTATAAAAATTCCCCAGATAGATTATCTTTCCAAATCAATCTCTATTTGAAAATAATATTGGTAAAAAATACTCACAATATTGGTAATGTAAGAATCATAACAACTTTAGAAGGAGATCATGAAATCTACATTAAAACCTAATGAAATGAAAGATATTTCCATACAAGAAATCAATATTTTAGTGAATACACCATATAAAAGAAATGATTATGCACAATATCAAACATGTCTCATGGAGATGAAAATGAGACATGACTTTAGATTAAAAACCCATTGAAGGATATGATTTAAAATAAATCATTAAATATCATAAAAAATATTATTAACATTATAAAAAATATTAAAGGGGTAGTTGATGCACCATTATAAATAAAACATGGTGTTTAATAAGGAATTTATCTCAAGGGGTGAAAATTTGAGACAAGAAACCCTGACCTTAATTCTTGACTCATTTTATAAAATTCATTTATAATTATTTGATATATATATATATTAGTTATTATATATTTGTAACATCAGGTGTGAGTAATCTTAATCGTTTTGAACTAGTTTCGTAATAGCAGTGTTATTATTCATTCTTCTCCCAAATTTTATCAATCCCAAATAATAAAAGTTACTATAATTGATTATTTATAATTATTTATATTGTTATAATTTAATTATATGGGATTTTTGGTTATGATACTTAAATATAAAAATGATAATGAGCATGTTTTGATTATTTTTAATGAATGATTGTTGGTATCTTAATTAATGAGTTTAACATTAGAGTTTCCATTAAAGAGACAAAATAAAATAATTATTTACTTATTTATATCATATATTATCAGTAATTAAGTTCTCATAATCATCCATGATATTATTTTATATCATTGTTCAAGTATGTGGTTAGACTGACCCAAACATGAACATGCCATAATTAACAGATGATTATGATTATGAAAGTAGTTTCTTTTTATAAGAACCCAATTTTTATATGATGTATGGATCCTTTAAATTTTAATCTATTTATTTTATTTGGACCTTTCATGGATTCCTAATGAGTTCACGGTTGTTTTAGGGGTGTCTAGAGCTTGTTTGGAGCTCGAAACCTCCACCAGTGGAGAAAAGGACTGGGTAGCATGGTTAGTAGAAACTGTGAGAGCCAATATGCACGATTTATATAAACATGAGAGGACTAGATATAGGGATACAGAAGTCCAAATGGTTTTATAAAACTATGAATCCTGAGGTGTACACCCATAAGGGGGTACCTGTAGCTTTTAGTATAGGTGTACAGTAAAGTTTGTGCATGGTTAGTCAAACCATGCATATGAAACTGTGTGGGGTCCCTCCTTAGGTAGTTGTAGGTGCATGGTTGGTGCACGGTTTGGCCAACCATATAGCTAAAAAATGTGACCCATATATTTTAGGTAAAATTACCATTTTTCCCTTAAAATCTAATTAAACTCACCCCCTCTCTCATTTTCTCCTCTAGCAGATAGGAGACCTCTCTTTTCTCATGTAGGAAGCTCCAAAAGCTACCTAATCTTGGATCTTCCATATCTTTGTCATCCAAACTCTGATTCAATCCTCGTTAGTCTTGTTAGATTCCTCTTGGTAATTTATTCAATACATTATCTCATTTCATTGTTTTTATTCCTCTCAATGATGTTATTTTGATGTAGGTTCATATTCCTTATTTTTAGGGCATTGATCCATTATTCCTTTTTCTTCCAATCTAGGAAAAACTAAGGGATGATATTGTATGAGGATAGCATTATAGGCTCAAGGTATGTGGTCTATGACTCATCCATCAAGTATCATCATTTTATAAACTGTTATAATTGGTCACATTCCATTTTCATCATGCTTTGTTTATTATATTCATATTTCATGCTTATATTCATTGTGCTCATATTCTAGATCCCTTCTTATATATGATCATTACATCGTTAGATGTTATGACCTCAACTCCTTACACCCCAAGTAGGGTTCTTCCTCAATTATTACTTGGTAACCCATGTGGGTTTATCTGCACTATCATTCGGGTGTTCATTGACTTGACCTTTATTAAAGTAAGTGTTTTAATTAAATGAATGAATTGTTAATAATTAGAACATGTGAAGTTATTAATTAAACCTTATAAGGTAAGTGTTCCAATTAATTAATGAATATTAAATTGTTAAATGGAAAGTATATTTATATATATCACTTTGCCTAATTTATTATAACTTTAATTGCATATGGTTTCATGTCCCTAGACCACCTTTTCGTGATTAGGAAAGTTAAAGGAATTGACCTAATAATTGAATATGGAATCAATGTAATTAATGGTTTCATGTCCTCGATATACCTTTTCACATTACTGAAAGGTAATGGAATGAACCAATTGAATTATAAAAATGAATGAGTATTGAATGGACAAAATTAAATAATTAATTACATATAAGGTTCCTACTACATATGGAAATTTTCATCTTTATAGGAGTGTTCAGACTTGAGACAATGTTGGATTCTCAAGGGAATTTCTTGAGCACTCAGAGGACACCATTCCAATTCAGGGAGTGAGTTTCCAAGGGAGATACCTACCTTGGAATATGGTCCTTTTCTACTAGAATATTACTTACATGACACCATAGGATCAATTAACTATATTCTATATATTAGGATGCATTGGATACACTCCATGGATCTAGATTGATGTATTCAAACACATGGAGCCATGGATTCACCCCATTGGACCCAGTCATGCTTAGCCTATTTTACCTTGGATGATATCCTTGGACTTGGTTAGAATCTTTATATTATAATGCCTTGGACGATTCCCCTTGCATTACACTTATACCCCTTATAGTTAGGATACATGTTATTAGTAAGTTAACTCGACCCTAGAGGTCAATTATGCCTTTGTTATCACCTTGGATCCTCTTTCATTATTATTATTATTATAGGATTCTTTGTTATGCCCTAGATCCTTTATTATTATTATTATCATGTTACCATGTCAGTGATGTAATACCTCATGTGACTTATTAATATAAATTGAACTCAAATTAATTAATTAAATGGTTACATGTTTAGAGAGATTTCTAGTTAGGCCTGAAGCAGATATCAGTTACCATTATAGAATTTCTTTAATTTTATATTTACCTGCACAGTATCAGTTTATATTCAAAAACTAGATGGTATAGATACCATTAGTGGTGGCCTACTCAGATTTATCTCACACCTGATTTGGGCCACCGATGGTACTCAAGTAGACTATATGTATGCAAGTGTTGATAAAAGGGAGTGTCCCCATTTGCACACCTGACTTCCTTACTTGCTTTAGATATAGCTTGGTAGTAAATAACTGAGAAGGATCTTATGATCCTTGGATAGTTTTTGACTTCTTTTTTATTATTTTTGTATAGAATGTATTGTGTGATTCCATGTATACTTGTTCTCTAATTTTCTTCATACATGACATACATTTTCATAATTTTTTATATGATTTAGTTTCATTTATGAGTGTTGTTATCATTTTCTTCTATTGTTGGTTGTTTATGTATGCTCCTACTAAGTTATTCATTTATATTATGTTTCCTCTATTTATCTTCTTATTATATATATTGTGCTCCACTTTAACATGAGTGAATAGTCTCCCCATTGACACACCCTAGGCCCTCGCTGCTAGTTGGTAGCCTCTAGTATATAGGGCGAAGTGCTTGAGGCCATGTGGCCCACCATCACGGGACACCTTTGAGTGGAACCTGGGTCAAAACATCACAAAATGGTATTATAGATTTTTTTTATTGATTTACTATTTTGAGATAATAGAAAAGAGATTAGGAACACTTTGGAACTTGGTTTGTAGCTAACCCACATTCAGGGTAAATACTGAGTTTCTTGAAATAATAATTATTGTTTTGTATTTCTCTCATTACATTTGATATACTTCCATAGTTGTGTGATTCAAATGTTATGTGATGGTTATTATTATTATTATGATTGAGGATTTCATTTTATCCTTGGCCTGATGAGATAAGGGAAAGGAAGCATCAATAATGAATCATTATATGCACCTAGAATTAACATTTCATGCATATGTAATTCCATATAGGTTCATTTTATAGCTTTCATTTCTTATGTTTCCTATGATTGTTGAGTGAACCATGGTTTTTATATTTATTCCTATGATTTTAAAATCTTCTACAAGGTAGGTTATTGTTTATTTAAAGTGCCATTATCAATATAAATAGTGTTTTCTATATAGGTTAATGATGGAATCTTAAATATATGGTTTCTACCCATGTCAACTATGTACCTATGGTTACAGGAGCTTCTCTTTGGATATAATTGAGTGACTAATAGTTTCAATTTATGAGGTTTGTGGGCCCTAATAGATTGAAAAGTGGTAATTTTCCAAGTTGAGCCATTGTATACTACCCGTTATATTCTGAGACCGAATAAATATGGGGTTAAATAGAAATTAAATGGGTGTATATTTTAGTGATAAGGTATATGATCCTTTATTCACTATGAATGGTGATCCATTTTAAATCAAACCTTTATATAAGTATATAAGTAAATACAAACTTTAAATGTAAATTTTGACTTATAAAATGAAATATTTTGCAGTGAATGAATAGGAAAGGTATAGTTGATACCTCAACTACTGAAACCCCTATAAATTAAACTTGAAATTTACCAATACCCTGACCTTCTAAGTGGATATTTGGGGTAGTATTCCTTGGGTATTGAGCCCTTATTCTTACGTTATTCTTCTACAAGTGATTCTATATATTCTAGAATCTTGTTCGGAGGTGTGTGCTTAGCATTTTTAGATCTATTCCACCTCAAATTCTTATGTAATGCATCGGGAGGGTGGTGATGATAATGCTTTAGAGATGGTGGGCCCTAAGTTGTTATTCTTACTTCCAGAAGTTCCACTTGAGGCACTACCTGTTATACCCATTCACCATTTTCGCTCCATAGCGGCACCTGGGTAGCTTCCATGTGTAAGCCCCATTCACCATTGCCTCTCCATAGCGGCACCCGGGCAGCTTCCATGCATAATCCTCATTCACCATTTCTACTTCTTAGAGGCACTCAGGCAACATTCATTATTTAAGGTCCATGAAATATTGTCGCTCCATAGCGGCATCCTGGGCATCTTCCAAGTGTAAGCCCCATTCATCACCCTTTGTGGTTGCGCCTTTGCAGCATGATCGTCGATTATGTTGTTGCCTCTTGTTTCTCACACCGAGCATGACTCACGTGATCTTAGAGTAAACATTGACCATAAAATCCTCCCTAGTCTGCCTTAGCACGTTAACCGCAGAGAGGCTTCCTACATACCTTTCCTGAAAAGGGGAAAGAATCAAAGTCCATGTATTTCGGAAGGGTTCTTGGTGATTACGTGCTAAGGAAACCCAGGGAGGATGTCATGGTCATTGTTTAATCTAATCTCACATGATTAATGATCGATGTGAGAAACAAGATGCAACAACATACTTGACGATCGTGTTGCAAAGGTGCAACCACGAAGGGTGATGAATGGGGATTACACTTGGAAGTTGCCCAGGATACCGCTATGGAGAGATAATAGTTGATGGCGCTTATGCAATGAAAGATACTCGGGTGCCGCTAAGGAGTGCCGGTGGTGGATGGGGATTATTCATTTAATATACCCAAGTTCTGCTATGGAGTAGAAACGGTGGATGGGGCTTACGCATGGAATCTTCCCGGATGCCACTAAGGAGCGGAAATGGTGGATCGGGCTTACACATGGAAGATGTCTGGGTACCACTACGGAGCAGTAATGGTTAATGGGGCTTATGCATGGAAGTTTCTTAGGTTCCACTATGGAGTAGAAATGGTGAATTGGGCTTACACATGGAAGCTTCCCAAGTGCCACTAAGGAGCGGCAATTGTGGGTGGGGCTTACACATGGAAGATGCCCAGGTTCTGCTAAGGAGCGGCAATGGTGGATGGGGCTTACACATGGAAGCTTCCTGTGATGTCTTCCTCATTTCTGGACATGAGAGCATCCTAACTCATCGGTGGGTTGTGGCATACAACTTAGGCCTACACTTATGCACTAGTGAATAAGTAGGATAATGCCAAGGGCATTGGAATCAATCCGAACAAAGGGAGATGAAAAGTGTGAATTGAATTCCTGACATTTGGAAAGCAGTGAGAGTGGCATGATGATGGAGGATAACTACTGACCGTGTTCAAAACACAGCATCCATATCACGTTATCCTGAAGTGCGGAAAAAAAATGAGGGTCGACTATTGACTGTGTTCAAAACACAGGACCTGACTCGAAGTGTCGTCCAAATTCTTCTGGGGCGTTGGCCCAGAATGGTAGGTGAGCCGATGCGACATGGGACCAGGCCATTAGGGGGTCCCTTCAGACATGAAAGATGATGAATATCCAAATTAAGGACACGCAAAGCATTAGGTGGAGTTATGGAATGTTTGAAAGGATTCCAATGCTCTTGAAATTATTCCATTGTAATCATGGCATGAGGTATCTTAGGATTGTCACATAATCAATATATTATTTGGAACAAGAGGTGTACTCTTATTGAATGATAGGGAATTATACAGTTTATAGTCATGCAGAGATGATTGTTATCATCTTATGCTTAGTGCATAAGGTATCTATTATTCGGAATAAGAGGCATCCTATGTTTGTCACATAGGGCGTGCTACAATTTAAATTCATGTAGAGAGGACTATTGGAATCTTAAGCTTGGTGCATAAGGAATATCTTGTTTGGAGAAAGAGGAATCCTACATTTGTCACATAGGGTGTACTACACTTTAGAGTCATGTAGAGAGAACTATTGGCATCTTATTCTTGGTGAATAAGGCATCTCTTGTTTGGAGCAAGAGGAATCCTATATTTTCCATATAGGGTATACTATAGTTTATAGTCATATATATAGAAACATTAGGCATAATTTTCCTAGAAATGGTTGGTGTTGGGACTTATGCAAAAGAGGCTTTTTTTGGTTCAACCTGGCATAGGAGCCAAGTGATAGGGTTTGGACGAGTTACTTGAGGAATGGTTCAACTCAAGGTAATCAAGGAATTGAAGATGAGAATATCAACTCACGACATGTGAAAGGGGACAAGAGGAATATGTATACTCAAGGTATTTTATGGAGTATGGAGGAGTATCTTAAATCATGGTATTCCATAGTTGGAAGGTGGGTGCGCATAAGGGTGCAATGGAAAATGCCAACGTCCCGGCCTGAAAAGTTCACAGTGTGAATCTCTATTTTTCATGGGGGTCAGTGATAGAAGCGAAGGGAATAGACCAAAGGATCAGGACCGTAGCCCAGCAATGATCCCAAGTGGGGGTACGGGGGTGCATCCCCCGTGGTATGGACCATTGGGCGTGAAGGTAGGATCTTCATGAAGGAAAGGTGCTCGCAGATCATGGGTTCTTTTAAAGCATGGGGATTCACAGAGCTCTAGGTCTCATGGAGCTTGGGGCCTCGTGGATCATAGGTTCTTACAGAGAAAAGGAGATTCACAGTGCTCAGGGTCTCACAAAGCAAAGGTCTTCTCAAATACTAGGGTCTCACAGAGCCTCGAGCAACCCTAAGCAGCTCCCTATTTCGCAAAGGGTGGATCCCTTTGCGAAGGGCATCACTTCGTGGTGCTCAAGAGCATCGCGAAATGGGAGATCTGCCGCTAAAGGGGTGGTGTAACCATGCTTATGAGGTGGGGGATCCAGCTATTTATAGTCGATGGAGGTTGGAGGATCATGTTGTGGAGAACAAGTGTGTGCCTCAAAGATAAAATTACGTTGGGAAGGAAGTCACGCTCCGCAGCTGGAGGGAGTTCCCTCAAGTTCATTGTAACAGCAGAGTCGATCATCACGGCCTTCACGGAGCTCGCAGAGGCTCTAGTAAAGTTCCCTAAGTTTTTTCATAGTATTGGTGGCTACCTTCATGGCCTTTTTGGTGCTCGTGAAGACTCTGGTCAAGTTCCTATGCTCCACGATCGTAAAGGGAGCTTCGCGAGCAGGCTTCGCGAACCAGTTTTCCATCCCAACTTTGAATGTCCATAACTCTTAATCCGTTACTCTGTTCAGGCTCTAAAACTAGTCAAGTCAAAGCTTTAGAAATTTTCTATGCTTCTATATCATGTATGGAATCATTTGAAATATTTTCTAGACTCATTTTCCAGTGCCAATATCCTTCCACCCCAAGTAGGTTACTTCTTCAATTATTCCTTAGTAACCCGTGTGGATTTATATGTGCCATCGTTCATGTGTGATTTGACTTTTCCTTTATAAAGTTAAGTGTTTTAATTAAATGAATTAATTTTTAATTATTATCACATGTGAAGTTATCACTTAACCCTTTTAAGTTAAGTGTTCCAATTAATTAATTAATCTTAAATTGTTAGATAGAAATTATACTTATAGATATCACTTGGAATAGTTTATTATAAATTTAATTGTGTATGGTTGCATGTCCTTATCCCACCTTATCATGATTATGAAAGGTAATGGAATGAACCTAATAATTGAATATATGATCAAAGTAATTAATGGTTTCATGTCTTTGATATACCATGTCACGTTAATGAAAGTTAATGGAATGAACCAATTGACTTATAAAAGGAATGAGTGTTATATGGACTAAATTAAATAATGAACTATGTATAATTTTCCTAATACATATGGAAATTTTCATCTTTATAGAAGTGGTTAGACTTGATATATCCTTGTATTCCCAAGGGAATTCCTTAATCCCTCTTAAGATTCCATTCTGATTCAAGGATCTGGTTTCTAAGGGAGATATCAGCCTTAGAACACGATCCTTATCTGCTAGAGGATGTTGGGAATGAGGTCATAGGATCCCTACACTATATTCCAGATATTATGATTCATTAGATACACTCCTCGGATCCATATTTATGCCTTTTGACACATGGAACCATGGATTCACCCCATTGGGACCAGTCATGCTTAGCCCGTTTTACCTTGGACAAGATCCTTAGACTCAGTTAAAATCTTTACAGTTGAATCCCTTGGGCGATGCCCCTTAGATTACACTCAGACCCCTTATAGCCAAGATTCATGTTATTACTGAGTTGGCTCGACCACTAAGGTCAAGGATTCCTTGGTTGTCACCTTGGATCCTCTTTCATTTTTAACATCATTATAGGATTCCTTATTATACCTCGGATCTTTTTTTATTATTATCATATTACCTTTTTAGTTTTTTTATACCTCACGTGAGTTATTAATATAAAAAAATCAAATTAATAAATTAAATAATTAAATGTTCAGAGAAATTTTCATCTGAGGCTGAATCAGGTATCGGTTACCATTATAGAATTTCTTTACTTTTATATATACCTGCACATTGTGAGCTTATATTCATAGAATGGATGGTATAGATGTTGGTGGTGGTTTCCTACTAAGATTTATATCACACCCTTTTTGGGCCACTAATGTTACCCATGAGGACTGTATGTATTCATATGTTGATAAGGATAAGCATCCCATTTTGGACACCTGACTTTCTTTCTTACTTAGAATGGAGCTTAGTAGTAGATGAACGGGTAGGAGATTGGGATACTTTGAAAGTTTTTGGATTCCTTTTTATTATTTTGTATAGAATATATTTTCTTCTTACATGTATACATTTTTTCTATCATTATATATACATGAAATACATTATCATCATTTTTTATATGATTTAGTTTCAACTTTGAGTATTGTTATCAGTTGATTCTGTTGTTGGTTGTTTATGTCTACTTATTTTTAGTTATTCATTTATATTATACTTTTAGTATTTATCTACTGATTATATTCACTATAATACACTATAAAATGAGGTAATAGTATCCCCACTGACACACCCTATTCCCTCATTTCTATTCAGTAGCCTCTAGTGTATGAGGAGGTGTGTTTGAGGCCATGTGGCCCACTGAAATGGGACATCTTTGAGTGGCATCGGGGACGGGACATCATTATTTTGGAATAATATCATTATTATAGAATTATAATTATATTATTTAGATAATTTTAAGTTTTTGAATAATATTTTAAGAGTTTCTAATAAATAAATAAGTAACAAGATGAAAAATGAGATATGTTACTTCATGGAGGTGGTAGTCCGCACAACACATGGTTAACATTTTATTTTCTCAAAGAATGAGAAGGAAAGAAGGTGGATTATAATTTTTTATATTCATTATCATAATTATATTATATATTTCATATTTATTCTTCAATTTCACCATTATAACTAGCTAATATAGGCAGTGGTGAAAAACGAAATATAATGCTTCGTGGAGGTGGTAGTCCATGCAACCCACTAATGATAGTTTTGTTTTTACTAATAGAAAAGGGGAAAGGTGGTTTATAGCTATTGTAGTAGCATAATAAAAATAAGTATAAAAACTATACTAATTTAATTATATATTAATTAGAAAAATATATTTTGGAAACAAATAAAAAAAAATAAAGAAAAAAAGTACTCGCATTGAGGACTTTGTCATTCTCTTAGAAGATTCTTTAGTAGTGGAGGTCTTGTGCTAATATTTTTTGACCAGAGGTGAAAGGAAAATTAATAATATTATAGGTTAATAAAAAAATTATATTCTGAAGTTGAAACCTATTTTTTTGAGTGGTATGGAAGGGGTGGTTAGAGGCCCCTTTTATAAGTAGTGAGAATGGAATTTTTGTTAATATTTCAAATTAATATAAAGAGATCACATGATTCACACGTGAAGAAGAATCCAAAATTCAAAATAATGGATTGGGTATGATATAAGGTTAAAAATCCCTCAACTATTCATTTTCATGCATGTTTTCAACATGTTTTTAAGTGATTTACTCTTAGAATTTTCACTTTTACTGTTTTTTTACCATGGTAACTAGTTTTTACCTAAGTAAATCATTTTTATGCCTAAAAATAAAATATAAATTATTATATAATTTGGAAATATTGATTCCAAATTTTAAATAAATTTTATCAGATAAAATTTATATGTCTAAGAAAAATCAAATTTAACATTAGTACATTTAACGCGTAAAACCCTATTTTTAAAAAAAATATATTTCTAAGCTTAAATTTATGTATAGGGTAAAATTATAAATGTATTTTATTTTCCTAATATAAATTAGTATATTATAAAAAAAAATAAACTTTATATGGATTTAAAATATATCTGAACCCAAATTTTACCAAAATAATATATAATTAAAAGAAAAGATCAAAAATATTTTTTATTGGAAAATATTACTTAAGTCCTTAAAATGTTAATCATAGGTTTTTATAAATTAAGCATAGTATTTTAAAATTTATATTTTTAAATTTTAAATACCTATATTATTAATCAAAAGGTTTTATAAACATCTAGGTCTTTTTTATATAATGATAAAGTCATAAAATTTACAGTTTTGGTAAAAACTGTATTTTTCACTATTCACATAAAAATTAACTACTTCAGAACTTTTTTAAAAATTCATAATAAGATAATTTTTTCATTATAAATAAAAAAATTAGTTCAATTTGGTCAAATTCAGATTATAATATTTGAGAATTATACTTTTAAATAAAAACAAAAATATATAATGAAAGTTGTTTCCATGGGAAAATAACTTTTTAGTATATTAACTATTATTATTCTTATTTCATATCAATCACTAATAAAATTTGGTGTTAAAAAATTATTTATATAAATAATATATTTAATCCATAATTTATTTAGTATCCTAAAATAAAGCACATAAAATATAATTTTAGAAGGGTTTCATTCTAAAGAATAAATTGGTATTATTATTTATTTAGCTAAACTAATCGAATTTTTATCAATGTACTAGTATTAATAAAAACATTTATTTTTATTTTTATATATATTTCATAATTTTTTTAGCTCTATTTTTACCCACTAATTCTATGGCTATATCTTAACAGTTATATAACATTCCATGGTTCATTTTGGTTTGGTGTTGCATTTGAAGTAAGTTATTTAACATATTAGGTCTTAAAGGAATATATAATATAAAATAATGGGTGTTATAATAATATATTTAGGGTTAATTAAACCAAAATAATACCAAAACAAGGCACACAAAATGAAACATGTCTCAATGAATTGAAATTGAGACTAATAACTCTTCCATCAGATTTCTTCTTAGTCAGATGCATTCTAACTTCCCTATATAACAAATTTAGGTTTATTATTAATAGTTATTTTACTTTATACCTTCCATTTATAATTACTTATTAACCATATATTAATTTTTTATTATTGAAATTGATATTTAGGTGTTAACTATTTTGTTTCCCTTATATGCATCACTTTGGTGATTCTGGTCCTTGAGTCATGTTCGTGGTTTTATCACCTTCAGAATTCCCATGATAAGATATTAATTTTTTTGACATAGTTATGGAGTTCCAAAGTTATTTCATGGAACTTATGGTGAAGGTTCTCATGAAACACTTAAAAATTCCCTTTTTCAATGATTATTGAATTAAAAAAATAATTGATTTATAGGTAAATATGATTTTAAACATTACCACTATGGAATTATAAAAACATATTAAATTCATAATTATGATATATTATTACCAATATTTATTTTTTCTTAGTAATTAATAATATAAACATTATAACTATGTTCATGAATGTGGTAAAACAAACCAAAATAAGACCGCATTATAACGGTTTAATGAGTAAAATCATGTTTTTATATAGTGATAATATAACTTTTAAAAGATATTCATAGTTTGAAGAAATTTTTTTTTAAATTGATAAATAAAATTAAAGAATTATTATATGAATAAGAAAAATGAAAATAGAGATAATAAACCATTAATTACAAAGAATAAATTGTCTCTCTTTTTAGAATCCTTTATAGTTTTTAAAGAGATTTGGGAAATATCTAAAGATCAGAGGATAACCAACATGGGAGAGTATTGTTATATAATTAAATATGGTATATTAGAGTGGAGAGTTTTAATTTTTGGTTTATATTTTAGGGATGGAGGAGAGATCCTTTTATAAGTGAGAGGAGTGTCCCTTTTGTAAATATTAGTTTCTTAAAATAAATAGGGAATCCATAATCAAGAAAAGTTGGTCTAAATTAGAAAATTTTAAAATATAAGATAGGTTAGGTCAATACTCCACTCATACAATAAATTTGAGATATTTTTTATGATATTTTTTCTACTTATACCCTAATTTAACCCCCTTTTAACCATTTAAACATTTACCGAGGTGTCTAACATTTACCAAGGTAAATTTTTATGACTAAAAATAAAATGGACCTTATTACCTAATTTGAATATTTTGATTCCAAATTTGAAAACAATTTTACAAGATTCAATTTCTAGAGGTAGTAAAAATTAATTTTAATAAATGTTCACTTAATGCAATAAAAAAAGTTTTTAGAAAAAAAAATCTCTTTTTAAGCATAAAAATTAATTTACATAAAAATAATGTATAGTATTGATTTTAATGATATTTATTGGTTTATTATTAAAAAAAATAAGTGTATGGTGACTTTAAAATCAATACAAAACCGATTGGATCATTATGGATACTCAAGATAGACATAAAATAAATAGTACAATAAACTCATGATTTAAATAATACATCTCGCAATAGTCGCACAAACCAAGGACCAAAAGGTTTAGTTTCTTGAAGATTAGCTATGTAAATAACTTATTTTACAAAAAATACAACTAAAATCCATAATAATTATCCTATATACCATTTTATACATCTCACATGATATATTCATCTTCATAACTTGAAGGTTGGAAACATAAGAAAGAGATGAGCTTAGAAGCTCAGTATGGTAAAAAATAATAATGTGCCACATCATAAACATGAAGGAGAACATGAGGAAGACATGAATATCCCAATAAAATATCATAAGTCCTTATATGATAATAATAAAACATGTTAGAGCAACATAAAATCATAAAAATATCATTAAGGAAGTATAAAACATATGGCATGGATTAGAATACATCTTAAAAATCATATAGAATGTGGGCATGATGTCAAAGTGTAAAAAAACTTTAAAAAAAGGAATAATCATGAAAACATATAATTTTATAGAAATGAATTGTATCTTGAAATTTTTTAATAACTTTATAAACAACATGGAAATGTGGCACAACCATATGTATAGGAAAACTTTTGTGATCAACCCCACTATGCCCATGATTATGTGAACAAGATCATTATGTTCATACCTAAAATTGTAAGCAAACCCATTATGCCCAAACCTGTGTAAAAAAACTCATTATATCCATACCTAAATATATCATGAGATATTAAATTAAACCAATTCATTGGAGGTTGATATAGTACCCCACCAATCATCATTCATACATATGTGTTCCACTTAAAATCCATCCTAAAAATATCTTAATGAACCCATGGAAGAAAAATGGGTTTCTTAAACTTACCACATAACATGAACTTAAGAAATCATAGAATATAAAAATATCATTTTTCAAAAGGAATAAAAACATAATAACATATAAAGGATTATCATAACATCATTTTATAAGAGATAAACCTTGGAATAAAAATAGAAGTAAAAAATTCAAAAGTTTTCACAAAACCTTTTAAAAATTATTATATAATATTAAGTGTATCTTGATTTCAAAAAACACATTTTTTTGTAAGGGAAATATAATACTTTTTAAAAAAATATTATAAAGATATTCAAATAAAATATCATTAGAAATACATAAAGGTTATCCAAAAAATGTGGAGTGGAATATAAAACATTTGACTTTTGAAAGTATAACCCCCCCTATCATTTGAAATACCTTTGTGTGAAAAACCCACATCATAAAATGATTATTGAATTTTTCTATTGAAAATGGGTAAATAGGATTATTATAATCATATAAAATAATCCTTATTATGTTTCCCAAAAATATATTGGCACATTGGTGGGATGGAAAAACATGGATATGGAGGGGAAATGCATTAAAAGAAATTAGAATTATTATTGAAAAAAAAATCATTTTCACAAAATGATAGATCCATCAAGGAATAATAATTTGGTTTGAAACATGAAATTTATATAAAAGGATGTGTAAAAATAATATAAAATCATCATAGGTTAAAATGGATCGATATTGAATGAAAATAGTCAAGGAGGAGTGATTATGACTAAGGAAAATATTTGAGTCATGAAAACCCCTTACCTTGAATTCTTGCTTAGTTGGTCACACTCTAACCTCATGTATAAAAAACATAACTATATTAGTAACCTATTTTAGAAACATTTTTATATCTATAACCTTTTATAAACTTAATTTATATGGATACCCTTCAATGATATTATATTTGGGTATTCGCAACATGAATATGGAAAATCAACAAATGATTTTAGCAGCATGATGGGTATAAAAATGGTTATATAATGGGTTTAATGAGTGATAAAGGTATTCTATCATTAATAAGAAATAATTTGGATAGTAAAGTATTTATTATGATCATGTGAAAGTATTATACCCCAGAACACTCTAAGAGGGGAGGGGTGAATCAGAGTATCAAATTTTTCTTTGAATAAGATAGAACTTGTCCCCATATTGGTAAGAACTTGTTAAACCTATCAGATATAATCATATAATTTTAAAACCCCCATATGTTGAAATATAAACACAAAATAATAGTTTTACTTATTTCACCACTAAGGTCTAGTCCAAGGATCATACATCGACAGTGTTCTGATCGTACTTAAATCCACTAATCTTTACTATATTTTATGGATTAAAATTTTTTATACATGGTCACTCCATTCTAGGAACACTATATTTAAAATAATTTTAGAGATGGAACACTACCTCCCTCAAATCACTTTTTCCAACTCCCCCTTTCTCACTAATTTGGGTGAAGCCTTCTTCATTTTATCAACATGAAGTTCCCTTCCATATATAATAACATAAAGATGATATTTTTCATTATGGGGGTCCAATTATGTTTCTTCAATACATTTCTCAAAATTTTCCCAAGTTCTATTCCATTCACAGAATTAACATTCATAAAACACCCTTCCTCATGAAACCCTTTTATTCTTCCATGGAATAGTAAAATTTCAAGAAACTCCCTAATTTTGAAAAACTATTATATTTCATGAAACTTATATATTTCATGAAACCCCCTTCACTAAACTCCCTTTTCACCAATTAGTTATCAACCATTACTTTCATGAAACCTATGTTCACATAAAGTTCCTGATTCATGTGAGAATTATATTTGTGTAAAACATATGTAAAATTAGAGTGATGAGAGATCCTCTAGAACTTTTATTGATCAAATGAAGAGCAACAGTCTATTTATAGTCAAAATTCACCATTTTGAGAAGCTCCAATACTTTTTTGAAACTCCATAATTTTTGCAAAACTCCACAATTTTCAAAAAACTATATCATGCCTGGAAAATGAATCAACTTCAATTCACCAAAATCAACCTTCCTTTCACAATCTCATGAACCTTTATCTTCCATGAAACTCTACCTTTAATACATAACCAACTCATTATTTCTAAAAAATTTACTTTCCGGAAGCTTTTCCTTTGCTCTGAATTTTTATAGTCAGAAATTTGGAAAATACTATAGAACTTCACGACCTTCTACACTGAATCCACTTGCATTATAAGATCACTGGATTTCAAACTCCTTGATCAACCAAGTATAGATATATAAAAAACACAAGACATTATTCATTTCCATCTATGAATTCCCTTGGTTCCAACAATATCCCCCTTTGGGTTTGTTGGTAATCTATAGAGAAATTCAATAAAGGTCCATACTTGAAAAAAAATCGTGATAGTGGTAAAATAACTCATTCATCACTCTAAGTATACATGAGAAAATCTCGGTGTAGAAAACAAGAGTGTCAAGAGGGAATTTCATGCCTTGAGAGACCACCTGTTTATCCTCCAAACATATATTCCATTGAATTTCACCACTCTCCCCCTTTTTCAATAAACCCAAAGAAACTATATTTGTGACTTACTTACCAAAACAAACACCCCCTAGATCGTATCTTCCCTTGAAACCTTCACAACATTAAAAAATTGAATAAAACAATTAACAAAATGGGGATAGGGGTTAAATCGTAACCTCCTCATGCAATTGGAGGTGGATGAACATCGGGGTTAAACTAATGTTTTCTTAAATTTGTTATTTCTAAAAGCTTAGTCAACATGTAATACACTTGATCATTAGTTTTAACATGCTCCATTTTAATCACACCTTATTCAAATTTTTCTTTGATTAATTGATATATGATCTCAATATGTTTGGTATGAGAATGTTGAATTGGATTTTTTATGATCTCAATTGCACTCTTATTTCTACATACAACAAGATTCTAATGATACTTCTATAAATTGTGGTATCCCCATATTTCCCATACCTGTTCTTCTCAAGTTTTATCCCAATTTCAATCAGAGTCGGTATTGGTGTGGAATCATACATTTTGAATTTCTTTAGAAGCTCTCTTGCATACTTTTCCTGAGAAATAAAGGATTAATACTTCTTTTGAATCACTTATAACCCTAAAAAGTATGAGAGTTAACCAAACATAGACATTTCAAATTCTAATTTCATTTGATTAGTACATTCTTCCATTGATTCATGTTTTCTTATTCCAAATATGATATCATCCATATATATAAGAACCATAAATCGATCTCGCTGATATTTCTTCACATAGTGATTATGGTCAACACCTACTCTTTTATATTATATCTTCTTTAGATAAGAATATAGTTTATAATACCATGATATTGGTGCCTACTTTAGACCATAAATATCCTTCATCAATCTAAAAACATGTGTTGCATCATTTTCAATCATAAATTCCACTGGTTGTTCAATATAAACTTCTTATTCAATAACACCATTTAAGAATGTTGTTTTGACATTCATATGATAAACTTTGTACCCTATTTGAATTTTCATGTAAAAGAAGAGCCTAATAGACTCTACTCGAGCTAATGGAGTACACATTTCTTCAATATAAACACCTTAAATATGTGAATATCCTTCACAACCCAAACATGCCTTATTTATGATCACATTTCCTTTCTTATCAAATTTTTCTTAAAGATACACTTTTTTCCAATAAAATTGTGATTTTATAGCCTCTCAACAAGATCCCAAGTACATTTCTTTTCAATATGATCCAGTTCTTCATTCATGACCTTAACCCATGATTCATCCTTCGCTACCTATTCAAATGAGGTTGGTTACACCATTGATAGGATAGAGGAATATGATTTATTCCTCATTATTTGTGTTTGTGTATGTGTGGTCCAATACCCAATGATGTTGGATTGATCAATTTCTTCTCTTCTACTTCTCCTATGAGGTTTTAGTTGACTTTATTCAGAAATAGTTTCCTCTTATGATTCTACTTCTAAATCATCATCATTTGGAGAACCCTAAATGTTAGCCAAGACTTCCACCATTGTTTCATTTGAATATGTCCCATTTTTACTTTCTTATACATCTTCAAACATATCAACATATGAGATCCTCTAGTCCTTCATAATTTTATCCTCAATGATCTTGACATCATTTCTCTCTATAATCATTCTAAGATGATTATTTTAGTATTTATAGGCTTTAATATTCATTGAGTATCCAAGGAATATTACTTCATCTATAGAATCATCATACTTTCCTTGATTTTATTATTTGTTTCAGATGAAAAATTTACTTAAAAAACACAAAAATAATTTAGTGATGGATTATTTCCATGAAATACTTCATAGGGTGTCCTTTCCTCTACTAGAATTAGCTTTATCCAATTTTGAGTGTGCACTGCAACTTGAACAGCTTATTTCTAGTAGTGAAAAGAAACACTACTCTCTATTATCATAGTTTTGGAAATATTATTCTCCTATCTATTTATGTATTCAATTACCCCATTTTTTTATTTTTTTCACTAAATATACCTCATGCTTCATCCCATGTTTTTCAATTTAATTTTCAAATTCAATGTATGTTTATTCTATTCCATTGTTAGATCATAATATCTTGATTATGTGGCTAGTTTCATTATCAACCCTTTGAAGTTATCTCTCCATGAAGTTAATACTCGAATGGCCTGAAAGCCTTCATTTTTATTTTATTATGGATAATCCACCTTTTAAGGGTTAAAGGGGAACTCGTACATGACCCATAGGCCCAAGGCACAAGTCCCGAATTGACTTGAATTACATGAACCGAAGGCCCAGTGGCATACTATGCCCATAACATGACCCGTAGGCCCAACCCACTAGAACTTCCCCTCCCCAGATTCTGCATCATTGATCACCTAGAACCCCACCTTGCATTGTTGATCAGTTAGCATTGCCCCGTACAAAGTTGCACGGTGCCTGGTCCCGATGGCGGTTGTCATACCCTTTCATTCTTCCAATCCGGTTAGCTCTGCTTCTGGTGACTGCTTATTGTTGCTCTGATCCTCTTATAGGGTCTTCTCTATATAAACTGGGTTACTCTATGGTCTATGTGGCCCGAAGGCCCTATAGCCTGAAGGCCTTTAATGACCTGAAGGTCCTGGAGACCCGTAAGCCCAAACCGGTGGCCTGAAGGCCCAAATCGGGTGAATAGTTCTGACTGCTACAGTACCCGGAAATTCTCCTCTGCTCGGTTTTGAACCTAGGTCTCTTGGATGCCAAGAAGGATCCCTTACCACTCAGGTATGGGCTCGTTGGCCTCCATGCAAACAATCACTTCTCATTTACTCTACATAAATAGCACACATTCTATTATACTATAATCATCAATAAAAATAATGAATTGCCTCTCTCCATCTGTTCCATCCACATTCATTAGACTATATACATCTATGTGGACTAGATCAAGAAGATTTGATGCCCTTTTATTTCTTGGATGATAAGAATTTCAAACCATCCATCCTCATATGCAAGCATCACATGTCTTTTATTGATCACACTTAAGATTGGGAATTTATTCAATTGAAATTATCCCAGATAATTTTCCATGATATTTTGATTAATGTGACCTAACCTCCAGTACCATACATTATTTTCCTCTTCAATTATTAATAAACAATTGTTTTCTTTACTATTTACCAAGTAAATTACTATTTTTCCTCCATACCTTCATGATAGAATTACCTACCTTGCCTTTGATGGCGCACCCTTTCTAATTAAATGTAATTAACAGTATTGAGTCCTAGATTTGACTCACAATTAGGAGGTTGTGATGAAATTTGTCCACATAAAGCACTTCTATTTTCTTTAGCTCGTCATTTTCTTATTGAGAATTTCTGCTACCTTTAATATTTAAGGAACCAATATTGTTAAATCTCATTATTCCATCAACTATTTCTATAACATTCTTCAAAAAAATTGAATTATCTATCATGAGGGATGAGCATCTGCTATCAAGAATCTAGGTGAAACTATTCTTTGTAGATTTGAGAGTGATCCCTACTAAGTTGGCTTTCTCAATCTTCTTTTTTTCCTTCAATGAGATATCTAATTGCATGGAGGCATAAGATGGAATTTCCAATTGTAATATCCCTACCTTTTTTGGAGATGTCTTGGGATAATTTATATTTACTATTTTTTATTTTTTTTAGTACTTTTTGTTTGGGTTTTACCTTGGGTGTGTTTGGGTGAAAATTTGAGAAAATTGGAAGAAAGAGAGGTCATTCACGGTTGGCACGTGGTTTTCCTAAGCCATGAACCCATCCCAAAAAATCATGAAAACCCAAATATAGGGGATTCAAATGGTTGGAGTATGGTTTGTCAAACCATTCCCCCTCTTATGAGAAACTTTGAACACCCTCCCCCCTAGAAGAGGTGCATGATTTGGAAAATCATGCACCCCTACCGAGGAAACTATGCATGTGGTTTTAATTTACCTAAAAATTATATTTTAAATACCTAAACCCCCGGTATTAAACCCAAATCAACCCTATATTAACGCTAAATGATTTCAATCATGTTTAGAGGCTCTCAGATGGATTCCAAGCCCTTCCAGCTTCTGTCTTGACGATTCAAAGCCTATATTGAAGATTCTCACCTCTCTTAGTAGGAGATTCTTATACCATGTGGTTTCCTCCCTCTTTCCCATTCTTCTCCCCTACTTTGAAGGGACGTTCTCCACTATTGGTAGTAGATCTAGATCTAGGTTTAATGGATCATGATATGTTTGATCTTGTTTTTAGGTTTGGATTCAAGATCTCATTCTTCGTCATGGGTTTGACCTTTCTGATTCAATTTAGGGAATTTCCATTAGGTGATATCATATCAAAGATTTGAGGTAGGTGGTATAAATTGAAATTCCATGGTCTTTATTTAATTACGTGTATGTAATTGAGAAATTTAAATTTCCATGATTGGGAAATTACATTATTGATTGAGTTGATTTAATAAAATTTCCATATGATAATGAATTGGGTTAAATTGGGGCAATTGAAATTGTGGGTTTGAATTAATTAATTAGTGAATTGATTAATAGGATATTGGGATTGTGAAATGGGCTAATTAATTATTTAATTAATTAATGAGATTGTTGTGTTTATGAAATTTATTGAATTGGATTAATTAATTGCTGAGTTAATTAACTGAATGTTGAGATAGTGGAATTGGATTAATTAATTATTAAATTACTTAATAGATTTTTGTGATTGTATAATTTATTGATTAATTGAATGTTGATTTGATTAGTTAATTGGGATTTTTGTAATGGGTAAATTAATGTGATTTTGAATTAATTGACAATGAATTTATGAGGTGTTTGACTTGACCATTAATGGGTTAATGTGTTATATAACTAAATAATGATAAATGGTTTAATGGTGATTTTTCATATTATTCCATGTAAATTAAAGTGTTGAACCGTGATTGTTTGATTAATTGAGATGGTAGACTTAAATGAGAATTTTGATAAGAGGGGTATTGATTAACCTTGATTGATGTGATATACGTGACATTGTGATATATGTGATAAATGTGCATGGGGCATGGTCTGCTGCATCAAAATTCCGTAGTGGTAAATATTTATATTCTTGTGTGGAACATGGTTTTCTGCATCAAAATCACATAGTGATAAATATTGATATTTGTGTGTGGGATATGGTTTACTACATCAAAATCCCATAGTGATAAAAGAGTGTGGGACATTATGATATATATGATAAATGAGTGTGATACATGGACTATTGCTCTAAAATCCCATAGTGATTATTGAGGTGTGGGATAGGGACTAAGGTTCCAAATACTCATGGGGCGTTAGACACAATGTTTTATCCCCATTAGTTGGCACTGGACCATGATTCCAATTAGGCATGATATGAATTGAGATAATAAGTGATAATCATGGTATTGTGATATGTGATATCCCTTGCAGATAGTTCAGACTTCAGCATGGGCTGAAATAGGTATTGAGAGTTCATGTTCCCTCTGGAACTCAGTGGTCTATGCGGTTAAATAAATATTAATTGAATAAATGTGAACTTCTTACTTTATTGCTTGTATTTTATTCTTTATAAAACTACATACACTGTTATTGACTGTAAATTTCTTTAGACTTCATTGGTGGTGGCATACTGAGTTGTAATCACACCCTACTTGGGTTGTCTGATCGTTACCTGGATATATTTCATGGTTTCATGAAAAGTTAAGGGCAATGGGCCTATGTTAAATGGATGATATGGGATGGGGCATGGATGTGGGAACTATAGGTGATTCGAGACCTACTTTGTAGTTTTCAGTGTCTTTATTTATTTGGGGTTTTGTATATTGAAACTTGACATATACTTAGCATAACCTATCTATTATTTTAGTTTTGGATATCGTATTACCTATTTTAATCATCATGTGATTCTGGTATTATTATGGTTATGGTTATATCATTTGGTTATTCTTATTTATTTCAACTGATGTGCTACTTTTATAAAGAGGGTCTAGTCTCCCCAATATCAATATTAGACCATCACTACTAATCAATCAGCAGCCTCTAGAATATGGGGAGGTGTGCTTGAGGTCACGTAACTAACCAGCTCGAGCCATCGGCGTGTGGCACCCGGGTTAGGACGTTACACCAAAATATTTTCAACATGTGTGGTTGAATCAAACTCATATTATTATTCCAGAGTATAATACCTATTTTCAAGGGTAATTTTTCATGGTTGAACAGTATTGACATGTCTTGGAGGTCTCATTCTCTTTTATTGACTTCCAGGTTCTTCCCCATCCAGATAGCTTCTTGACTCTTCATAGCAAGACATGGTACAACCTAGAAAGAAATAGAGTTAAAATTTCATAAGAGGAAATATCTTCTCACTTCCATTCTTCCACATGTCCCCTACTTTTTATAGGTCTTCAGTTGGAGATTATCTCTAGATAATTGAAGATTATTTTCAACTCACTTCTATGTATGCTTCGAAGCTGACTCTGTTAAAAAATCATGTACCTTTATAATATGACCAAATTTCTTCTTCCCTTTAATTTGTTCTCATCTCATTTATAGCCTTTGATGATTCCATATTGCATACAATTCCACTTTTTCCCATAAATTTTGGTCTTTGATCAATCAAAACTCTCTCTACTCCTTCAAAACCATGTTTGACTCTTTCCAAAAGTTATGCATTTGAGAACCTTCCAAACTACAATTTCTTCTTTAGCTCCCCTAACTTTTTTTTAATTTCGAGTTTACTTCTTAATGTAATGAATTCTTCTTTGAGACACTAAATGATATTATACTTTTCCTCCAATCTCGATGTAAGGTCATTGATAACTTTTGTCTGATCTTGAATCCTTAGTTTAAACTCCACAACCTCTTATGATCTTTCAAAAGTTGTTAAATGTTCTTCTACCTCTCCTTACAGTCAACCAATCTATACTTCAAGATGATCCACATACTCTGCTCTTATCTCACCAAAGTCTCCAATAGCTGCAACACTCTAGCAGCTGACAAATAGATTCACAACAACATCAAAAAAAACATTCAACTGCAGAAAAGAACTGAAGCAACAACACACCATCAGAAACATAGCAGCAAAATCAAATTGATCATCACAAACCAAACCAACAACAAGAAAATTCAAACATACCGCAGCATCAAATCACAAAACAAATCCAGCAAAAGAAGATAGAAATCAAAATAAAAACCAACTAGAAGCAACACAATTCAACCCCAGCAGCAGATTGAAGCATATTAAACAAATAAAACCAGAGTGACCAAATCCAAATCGATTTTAGTCTAGATGTTAAGAAACTGAAGCCGCCGGAGCTCGCCTCCCCTGTCGCTGCTCTAGGACCGTGCTAGATCTCAATACCATCACCTACCTTGAAAATACCTCCCATGTGTGAGCCTCTCCACTGCGAGCACATCCCCCTGCCACTCACTACACCACCCTTCTTCCTCCGTCATCCGCGCCAACCCAAACTGCCGTGAGAATCCCCTGGATCTGCCGCACCACTGCCCTAACCCACACCCGACCCCCACAAACCTATGCCGACAGCTATTCAAACCCAGATCCGACTCCTCTCCTCCGTGAGTCACCATGAACCCACTAGCTACCGCCGCCTCCTTCCTCTGCAACCCCCAGCCGGTGTCCCTCAAAGCCCCCTTTCCCCTATTCTTCCTCATCGTTGCGCACAACCCCCCTCCCCATCTTTCATTTTTCTTTTTATCTTTTTATTCTTTTTTTAAATTACATACTATTATATATAATATAACATTTAATAAAATATATATAATAATTCATAATATAAAATAAATACTAATAATAATAATTGTAAATATAATATATATAATAACATATATAAAATTAATGTAATTAATAATAGTAATATAATTAATTTGTATAGATTAGTATATTAAATATATATATATATATATATATATATATATATATATATATTTGTTTATTATAGGTAATTAGTAATAATTAATTTTAATTAGTTAATATAATTAGCATTTTATTTATTTTTAGTAATAATAATGTATATATATAATATATAATTAGTATAACATATATAATAACAATAATATATACATATATTATTATTAATAAATATAATTATATATATCGGTATTTATAAATATATAAGTTGTTCTGTAACTCTCATCATTTTTATTTCAGTTACTTTTTTCTTTCTCATGTGCGTTTTTTTTTTGTTCTGTGTAGGAGGGAGTTGGAGTAGAAGTGGTGTGTAAAGCAGTTTGTGGGCACTGTGCGGGAAAAGTGCAAAAGGATTCGCATGTTTTTGCAAGGGGTCAGCTTCTTTCAGTTAAAGTTCATTGGAAAGATGGTGAAAAGCACATCAAATCATGCCACGTGGATACTGACGATGCCTGTTTGTTTAGTTTTCTATTTTCATTTCCGAATCAGGGTAGCACGACTCCTCTCGCATAGTGGGGGGACACTTCACAATTCACCGAACCACACCACTCCATCCAAACGTCCAGGACTGGGGGATCATCTTTGACATCAGAAACGAGACCCTTCTCATCCATCGCCTACTCCATCTTTCATCCTCCACTCATTCTCTATTTTCCTACTTTAAATTGTGTATGTAAATACTTGTGTTGCATGTTTTGTAATTAGAATTGTGATGTTTGTTTCATTTGTTTTGTGTCATTCATTCTCCGTGTTTCTTGTTGCGATCTTCAATCTCCAAAAAATAGATCAAACCTGAAGGGCTCAATTCAGGTTAAGAAACTCAATGTGATTTGGAGATCCGAGCATCAACATAATCATTGTTTTCTTCTTAGCCTTATTAAACTGTGAATGTGAATTGGGGCGCGTGCGAGCACATCCTTGCACTGGATCAAATTACTACTCTCTTTTCTCACCTTTTCTCCCCTTCCTTTCTCGATTTCTCAAACTAAGAGTCAGGATTAGTTGTGTGATTTGATGATCTCAGGAGGATCATTTTTCTTAGTAACAATACCTGACTGGAATGGCTTTGATGAGTGAATTTCCTTCCAATTCGTAGGAATTCTTGAGTATTGAAGAAATTTTTATATTTGAGTGTTCAATTTTTAGGTGAAATTGGTGTCTGGTCCGAGTCATTAGACATGCATTGAGCATATTTAAAATTATTGATTAATTTCTTTAGTGGATCTAGGATAGGGAGTACAATGTGGATTAACCTGGGTCCGGCCTTGTTCTCACTGAATATTTTCTTCCGTTTCTTGGTGTCATTTTCATTATTCTGTTTTCTTTTGTTCCTTATGTTGTGTCTGCTATATTTTCTTATTCTTCATAGTAGTACTTTTTCTCTTTAGTTTTACTTTTTTCATCCATTGTTCCTTATTCACTGTGTTCTTAAGCATTATTCCACTTCTTTTACTGTTTAGTATGTTGTTTTAAAAATTAAAAAAAACCAAATTATTTTCGGAACTACCATTTAGTCATTCAACGCAGCTTCCTTGAGAGAAACCATGAGGTTATCCATTATGTTATATCTTGGGTTTTGTAAATTTAAACTTGACCATCCTCGCGACAAGGATGACGTCAAATTTTGGCATCGCTGTTGGGGAAGCAACATTTGTCTTAGTGGTTTTTCCATTTTTCTTTAAAAATTTACAACAAAAAAATCAAATAAAAAAATAAAATAAAATAGCTAATGTGTTCTCTTTTGGTGATGATGACTTGTTTGATTTATCTGATTTGCAATCATTGTATGAGGATGTTGACTTGTTCTAATTTTGGCTATAAAGATGACCTACAGGAGACCCCTCAGAAGCTAAAAAGGTTGTGACACATGAGACTAAATAGCAATATTCACATCGATTCAATCAAATTTTGAGGGGTTTAGAGGGGAAGCTGCTTACCAAGAAAGATTTGATGGCTGCAAAGAGAATCAAGGACTTCCTAGGACCTGCCTATCTGACCCTATAGGATCAGATTATGGCATTTCCCCAACAAGTCATTGAAGTTACACCTTCTGGAAAGCAACTGAGAAGAAAGGAAAGAAGAAACAAAAGGAAAGACAAGAATCTGGAGCTGTCTATTTTTTAGCCTGGAGCACCCTCTGATTTACTACTAGATTTTCATGAGCTGCATCCCAAATCTATTTTCAATAGTTGGTAGGAGATTGGAAAAACATACATTGAAGAAGCTGGACACATATAGGAAGATCATTTTATTTCCTGTATCTCATTTGATTATCTTTTTTTCATTGAATTGTCTAGTTATTTCCCCTTGTTTTCAAAGGACTACCATCACATGACACCCTTACATTTTCCTTGGAGGACACCAAATCAGAAGTAATATATTTTGAAGAGAGGTTGGAGGAGGATGACTACCTCACTCCTACCACATGACATACTTTTAGGAGCTCTACATACCCTTGGAGAAGAGCAAACTGCATTGTTTAAGGGAGTTGACAATTTTTTTGAAGATCATTTTTTTTATTTTGTAGAAGATGATTTAAATCATGTTTCTCCCACTACAAGTATTGAAGATGTAGTACACTTTTGTGATTTACTGGGGAGTGAAGAAGTTTAAGCTGTTCTGACTAAGGAATTACTGGAACTCCCAATTATGGATGAGAAATCCAATTTGGGAGCTACTGTTAAAGCGGGACTATTTGAGATATGCATAGGATTAGTAGTGGATGATGAAAAAGTATTTATTTCTCAAGATAAAATAATTTACTGGAATGAACCAGAAGAAAAGTTGCATCCAAAATTCTCAATCTCATAGCCTGTGAACACTCAACCATTAGATATAGAAGAGGGATAGTACCCCTATATCCTATTTTCCCCTCCACCATTCAACATGAATTACTTCACTTCCTAGGAGGGGGAATTTCATGATGTTGAACAAGGGGTAATCTGAAGGTGGAAAGTCTTTGAAGTTGGAAGGAATCACATCTGGTGGTTCCTAAGCAAGAAGCTCAATTCCCCATCAGACTGGGGTTGATACAAGAATTGTCTAGCTATGTACAGTCAAACTATATCACCCCTTGAGGGGTTATCCCAAGATTATCCTTTTTCATTTCCTGCTTTATTTTATTAATTCCTGTTGTTTTTAATTGGGGTTTTTTTCTTCTAGGAAATAAATAAGTAGTCAGTTCCACGAGGATATCATTCAAGACTGAGGGGAACATTACACTTTAGATCATAGGATAAGACTCCCTAACTCATACTCAATGGTTTCATTACTTTGAGCTTTTAATTTTGGGTACCAATGATAATATTTTTATATTTTTAGGTTCTTAAATAGAGCATTCAGGGGTCTTGCAAAAAAAGAAAAGTAAGGGAGGCATATTAAACAATGAATTGAGAAGCTTCTATTTAGGGGATTAATGTTTTAAATCTACAATTTTTTTAATCTACTCATTCATATTGTCTGCTACTCACTATATGATATTAAGTGAGGGGTAGTTTCCTTTATTTCTTTTAATTTTTGATAATTCTCTTCTTTGTGGGAGTTATTTTCTTTAATATAGTGAGTTGAACATTTTATTTGAACTGAATTTTAGAACATGCTTTCACCCACTGCACTCACTTTGATTCAACCACTTCTGTGAATTGTATTCATCACATGGCATGCTACTATTGCTATGAACACAAACAAAAACCCCCTTTTTGCTTTCTTTTTTACTTATGTTTTTCTTCTTTTATTTTATTTTGTTGTGGTAAATCATTATTTTTGAACCTTCTTGACACCCCTCAAAGTTTTTGTTAACACTTTGTATATTGTCTCCCACCTTAGAATCCAAAATTGGGGACAATGTTGAGTTTTAAGTGTGGGGGAGGGGTCATTCTGTGTGTCACTTCAAATTACCCCTTCTTGAAGTTTTTTTTTTTAAAATGGTCAAATTTTGTTTTCAAAATTTTCAAAAATCCTTCAAAAAAATCAAAATTTTCTTCCACAACCTCGGGATCATTTGGCTTTCGTTATGCATATCATCTATATCCTGCCTAATGGATGATAACCTACTATTTTTAAGGGTTTTGCTAAGTCTAGAACTATTGGGAATGAATGATTGTTGAGTGGAATTTTTTACTGTCTTATAGAATTTCTGTTTAGGTACTGAGGATGAGAGTGTGACAGGATAATTCTTGTGGAATGAGGATCATGACTTAGGGTAACTAGAATCATTCACTGGAACCTAGGGGAATCACACTTTTTAAAAAAAATAAATATTCAGTCACTTTAGGAAATCAACTCAAATGATTATTAGTTAAGTCCTTTTTAACTAGATTAAAATGGGAAAATGGGATCTCGTAGTGAGTATCTGAGACAAGGTGCACTGGGTGTGTTTCTGTGAATAAATAAAACCAATTTCATTCTAAATAAGTGCTATGTACAGTGCTATGTACATGGAATATGGCTGAGAAATAGTAAAATAATGTGCCCTTATCAAAAGTGAACTCATTAAGGTGAGTGGAATTTTGAACCCAAATGAATAAGGGAGCAATTGACTTAGTTAAAATTCATTTGAGTTGAATCAATAAAGTGATGAAATTAATGGACTTTAATTTTTGGAACTCAGGGGAAGGTGAGAATCGAAGGTGCCTTTGGTTAAGATTTTAATTCCACTAGATTTAACATGTCACCACTCCTTGAATTGGAACCTAAATTGGATAATTGAAGTAGGATAGTTAATGAGTTCAAATAGGAGGAAAGACATTCTTGACAGCGTGTGAGTTTTTGTGACCCTTGATTTTCAGTGAGTTTTTGAAGTTAGGTAGGACTAATTTTTTGGAACACATTTAAAAAAAACTAACCGAATTCCTGGAAATGTTCCTCTAGTTGTTAAAGTTTAGTCATGCACATTTTGAACTAAATCTCAAAAATCATATTTTCTCTGTTTGAAATTCAAAACCATGCATTTGTTTGAACACAAACAAAGTTTTAAGTGTGGGGGAGTTTGATGTGTCTATATTTTATTACTTTTTCCACATCCGTCTACACTCCTTCACATAAGTCCCTCCTTCACACAGACGCCACCTTGTTTCACCGATCCTTTAAGTCACCGACGGATCACCCCTGCAACCGACCTACCTCCCCTCCTCAGCTCCTGTCTCACCGAAGTCTCCAACAACAACAACACTCTAGCTGCAGACAAATATATTCACAAAAACATCAAACAAAACATTAAACCGTAGTAAAGAACTGAATCAAGAACACACCAGTGGAAACAAAGTAGAAAAATCTAATATAACATCACAAACCAAACCAGCAACAATAGTAAAATTCAAACATACCGCAATAGAAAATCGCAAAACAAATCCAGCGCAAGAAGATAGAAATCGAAACAGAAACAACCAGCATCAACACAATTCAACACTAGCAGAAGATTGAAATAGATTTAACAAATCAAATGAGAGTGAACAATTCCAAATTAATTTTAGTTATGATCTGAAGAAACCAAATAAACGGAAGCCGTTGGAGCTCACCTCCCCTATCGCCGCTCGAGGACCGTGCTAGATCTCAATAATAGCACCTGCCTCCCCTGTGTGAGCCTCTCCACTGTGATCCTATCCCCCTACCACTCACCACACCCCCCTTTCTTCCTCTTTTGTCTGTGCCAACCCAAACCACTACGAGAATCCCCTGGATCTGCCGTACCGCTTCCCTAACCCACACTCAAACCCCACAAACCCATGCCGGAAGCCATTCGAACCCGTAACCAACTCCTCTCCATAATGAGTTACCACGACCTCACTAGCTGTCACTGCCTCCTTCCTCTACAGCCCCCAACTGGCGTCACACGAAGCCCCCTTCTCCATGTTCTTCCTTTCCAATCCACACAACTAGCGATGCAAAGCGGGCTTGTGGCCTGTGGGCTTTGCGGGTATGGGACGGATGTGGGGAGGGGCGGGCCTAAAATTTTTGACCGTTTAGAGTGTGGGCCAATTTGGGTTGAGACCGCGCGGGTGCGGGCCAATGCGGGTTGAGCCCGCGCGGGTGCGGGCTTGCCCGCGGGCCTGATTTAAAATATATATATATTATTTTTACAATATATGTTTCTTTAACATTTTAGTTTTTTTAATAAAAAAATCATGGTTAAACAGTGACATGATTTCTCACCGTAATGATCATATTAATTCACCATTTATTCACATGTGAATTTTAAATTGGCCTATATTTATTGTTTTAAAATGATATTATATTATTTATATAGTAATTATTAATCATATTCACATGGTGTGTCAACCCATCTCTCGAAAAATGGAACTCATCACCCCTACGCATGGTTTTAATTCTATAAGATTTATTATAATCATAATATTTTTTAGGTCGATTTAATTTTATTATTTTTTAATTTTATTTTGTTATTAAGAGAATTGGATAAAACCTCATGAAAACACTAATAGCTTCCTCTGAAACTAATCGTTACCTGGAGAGACTTCATTCATTCATATGTTTAGTTATTCACATCACCACACAACCAACATTATCATTCATCGCTCATCACCGATCACTCACATACTTTCCATCGCAATAGTTCGCCACCACATCGGCATTACCGCATGCCGCCATTAACCCACAAAGAATGTTCTATCACATTCTTTAAAACTCTATTATTGTTAATTCATACTTCTCCCCACAAATACCTTTAATAATGATAAACAATACAGTATTTAAATTATTATAAAAAGTATTTTTTTTGTAAATGTGGATAAGCCCGCGGGCAACCCGCAGGTTTATACGGGGCGGGGCAGGCTTGAAATTTTTTGTTCGCATTATATGTGGGCTTTTGTGGACAAACCCGCATGGGTTCAAACCCACGCGGGCTTGGCCCGTCCTGCCCCAGCCCGCCCGTTTCGCATTACTACACACAACGCCCCTCCCCCTCTTTCATTTTTCTTTTTTTCTTTTTTTTTCTATTTTTAAATTACATGCTATTATATATAATCTAACATATAATAATAATATATATATATATAATAATTCATAATATAATATAAATACTAATAATAATAATTTTAAATATAATATATATAATAATATATATATAATTAATTTAATTAATAATAGAAATATATTTAATTTGTATAGATTAGTATATTATATATATATATATATATATATTATATGTAATTAGTAATAATTAATTTTAATTATTTAGCATAATTAGTATTTTATTTATTTTTAGTAATAATATATATATATAATATAATTAGTATAACATATATAATAATAATAAGACATATATTATTAATAATAAATATAATTATATATATATAGGTATTTGTAAATATATAAGTTGTTCTGTAACTCTCATCATTTTTATTTCAGTTAGTTTTTTCTTTATCACATGAATTTTTTCTATTGTTTTATGCAAGAGGGAGTTGGAGTAGAAGTGGTGTGTGAAGTAGTTCATGGGAACTGCATGGGAAGAGCATGAAAGGATTCTCAAGTTGTTGCAAGGGGTCAGCTTCTTTCACTTTAAGTCCACTAGAAAGTTGGTGACGAGCACAATGGAGCATGACACGTGGATACTGACGCTGCCTGTTAGTTTAGTTTTCTGTTTTCATTTCTGAATAAGGGTAGCGCGACTCCTCTCATACAGTGGGGGACACTCCACAATTCACTGAACCACACCACTCCATCCACACCTCTGAGACTGGGGGATCATCTTCGACATTAGAGACGATACCCTGCTCCTCCATCGCCTACTCCATCTTCCATCCTCTGCTCATGCTCTATTTTATTGCTTTAAATTATGTCTGTAAATACTTGTTCTTCATGTTTTGTAATGAGAATTTTTATGTTTTTTTCCATTTGTTTTGTGTCGTTCATTCATCCTCATTTTGTTTCACGATCTTCAATCTCTAGAAATGGAGATCTAACCTACAGGTCCCAAATCAGGTTAAGAAACCCAATGTTATCTGGAGATTTAATCATCAATGCAATCACTATTTTATTATTAGCCTTAATAAACCGTGAAAGTGAATTGGGGTGCACACAAGTGCATCCTTGCACTGGATCAGGTTACTACTCTCTCATCTCACTTATTCTCCCCTTACTTTCTCGATTTCTTAAACTGAGAATTGAGATTATTTGTACAATTTGACGATCTCAGCAGAATCATTTTTCCTAGTGACAATACCTGGATGGAATGACTTTGCTGAGTGAATCACCTTGTAGTTCGGAGGAATGCTTGATTAGTGAATAAATTCTATGTTTTAGTGTTCAATTTTTACGTGATATTGGTGTGTGATCTGAGTCGCCAGTCATGCATTGAGAGGATTAAATTTTTTTGATTAATTTCTTCAGTAGATCTAGGATAGGGAGTAGAGAGTGTATTAACCTAGGTCTGGCCTTGTTCTCACTGAATATTTTCTTCCATGTCTTGGTATCATTTTCTTTGTTTTGTGTGTTTTTGTTCCTTGTGATGTGTCTCTATCTACTATCTTTTATTGTTCTTCGTAGTAGTGTTTTGCATCTTCAGTTTTACTTCTGTCCATCCACTATTCCTCATTCACTATGTTCTTAAGCATTGTTCCACCACTTTTACTATTTAGTTTGTTGTTTTCAAAATAAAAAAAAACCTGAAATATTTTTAGAGCTACCACTTTGTCATTCGATACTTCTTCCTTGAGACTGACCCTGAGGTTAGTCACTGTGCTATATCTTGGGTTTTATAAATGTAAAATTAACCATTCTCATGACAAGGACGAGGTCACTTTTCAACTATATCCATCATGGAATCTTCAACATCATATTTAAACTCTAATTCTACATCCTACAAAAATTATTTATCATATTGTTCCTCTTTGAAAATGAATCTCTTTATCTGTAATTTTTTTACTGGTTTGAAGTATCCCTTTTTTCTGAACCTCCTCTAAGGCCTCTGCATGATTTCTAATTCACTTTATACATCATCAAATTTTCTTGAACACCGATCAGAAATGTTCCCTACTTTACCACACCTAAAACAAACCAAAGGAAGCCTATATTTAAAACTCCATTTTTATCTCTCGAATTTTCTAGTAATAAGAGAAATAAATTCATTATCCACATCATCTTCATCATCACTACCTTTGTAAATGTCATGTTTTTCAATGGATTTGAGTTCTATTTCCTTGATTACTTGAATTTTTGTATCTTATGGTTTGACTCTCATTTCATAATTCCCCATACTACTTATAAAATCATTAAGAGAAATCTTAGACAGGTCCCTTTCCTCAAGGATTGAAACTTTTATATTATAGATAGGTGGATGAATTCTCAATATTTTCTTCACAATCTCAATATCCTTAATTTCTTATCCAAGTCCTAGAATCTCCCCCAACATCTTCAATAATTATATTAAATAAACTATCTATATTTTCATCTGGATGAATTTTCAGATCATTGAAACTATTATTAAAAACTTCAAGTTTGTCCTCCTTCACTTTTTTTTCACATTCATATATATTTTCATGTTTCACCTGCATGGAATTTGTTATATTTCAACTCAACACCTTAAAATAGATTTGATCAGATAGTGTTGTAGTAAGAGCATTTACATATTCAGAATCTACCCCAAGCATTTTACTGTCAATTTTAGCCATAGACAGTCATGTCGCATCACTAACCTAAATCCATTTAACTGCGGCATAGAGAACTTATATCCCAAGAGATTGAATATGATATCACATTATATTATTCCAAATATGGAAGTCTCTTCCATCAAAAAGGGTAACTCCCCTAAAGTTAACTAAGTTCTACATCAAAAAAAATAAAATATAGATCTAACACCTACAACATGTACGCTTTGATACTACTTTTTATACCATGAGACACCCTGAGAGGGGAGTGGTGAATCGGGATTTTAACTTTTTATGATAGATATTCTCCCCATGTAGGTAGTAAAATTTGAAACCTTTTAGATTTAATTTTAAAATTACCAATCACCCATACGTTGAAATAGAAATATAACACAACAGTTTTACTTAGTTCACCACTAAGGTCTAGTCCAAAGAGTATATGACAAAAGTGTGTCAGTCATACATAAATCCACTAAGATTCATTAGATTTTGAGGATTAAATTTTTTTAGACATGGTCACTCCATGTCAAGAACACTTCCTTTATAAGAATTTTAGGGATGGAACACTGCCTCCATCAAATCACTTATGTCGACTTCCCCTTGCTCACTTCTTTTGGTGAATTCTTCCCCAAATTATTTACTTAAAGATAACTTATATATCTAATCACATGAAGATGTTTTTTTTCATTATTGAGTTTCAATTATGATGCTTCAATACATTCCTAAAAATTTTCCCAAGTTCTAGTGAATTTTCATAATTAACTTTAATGAAACACCCTTCTTCTCAAAACCCCTTTATTCTACCATAAAATAGTCAACTTTCATAAAACTCCCTAATTTTTTGAAACTAATATATTTTTAAAAACTTATATCTTTCGCAAAACCCCCTTTTCTAAACTTCTTTTCACTGATTAGTTCTCAACCATTTCTTTTTTTTGGTTGGAGTGAGTAACTCAAGAGGGGGGGTCATTTGAGTACCCAATAAAATTTTTCTTAAAAACAAGTTTAAATAAAATCCCCTAGTTAATAAAATTCCTAGTTAATAAAAAAAGTAGAATGATAAATTTTTTTCTTTTAAAATATTTCTCAAAGATTTATTAGTGCTCGTTTAAAATAATATTGAAAATTACTTTAAATTTTGTAATAAATTACTCAAACGAATCATAATATAAGCACTAGTTAGGACTAACTATCAAAGTATCAGTTTTGTTTTATAGTTTAAAAACAAATGTAGTTAAATCTTTTAAAATGAAGAAAACAAAAATAAATCTGAGAATGGAATAAAACAAGGGGTTCAATCTCAAGTTGAGAGATAATTCCCTCCACTAGGAAATCACCCACTACCAAGAAGAATATATAACAATAATACAATCCACAACTTGGATCAGGTATACAAACAATAGCTTACAAGATGTGAAGGCCATGAAAGGACCTATTCCACAATAACTACTGAAATAAAAACAATACAGGCCACATATGGACCTCTTCCACAAATATCGTGGGTATTTAGATGAAAAGTGATAGTATAGAATATCTAGTATTCTCTGATTCTAGTTCGGGAGTCAGTGTGTGTTAATAAAATGATAGTAAAACATACTGCTCAAAATTAAAATCAAATAATAGAAAGAGAAATAAATAAGATATAGAAATGGTCATGTTTCTTAGTCTTTAGTGCTTCAGATGCTTGAGTGTCCTCGTTTGTATCTTAGTTGGGAGATCGAAATGTTTCTCTTAAAATAGAAGTAAAATAGAGTGTCATGGAGGTTCTCTTTTTCTATATGTTGGAAAATATCTTGATCTTAAATGATTTCCACTCTTTCACAATTGAAAGTAAGTAGGTATGCAATGTGTAAAATTCAGTGTGATGATCCTTATGGATTCAGAAATTCACACCACATGTGATTCTCATGATTTTTCAGAATCTCTGTGCATGTGGGAGTCTTCTGAGAATATAAAGTATTGCATGAATCCATTAGAGAATAATCATCTAGATCTTATGGATCCTTGTACTGAGATCTGACATTTTCATTAATGTATTCCTGCAATGGTTAAGAATATTATCATATAATAACCATTTTCATTAATTGCATTAATATAGTTTTTGGATCATTTAATTCAAAATAGGAAGAACAAAAATAATGGATATTTTGGTGGAATGAAATCTCTAGCGGTGAGACATCTCTGGTGGTGAGATATCTTTAGCGGTGATATATCTATGGTGGTGAGACATCTCTGGTAGTGAGACATCTCTAGCGGTGAGTCATTTGAACTAACAGTGAGACATATCTAAGAGTGAGTCAGTCTGGTAGTGACTCATTTGTACTAATATTGAGTTGGGTTTGGTGGTGACTCATCCTGACAGTGACTCATTTGAACTAATGGTGAGTTAGGTCTAGCATTGATTCATGTCTGGAAGAAGATGAACTCTGTCAGTCAGATATTTTGGTGGTGAGACATTCAATCTAACAGTGACTCATGTTGGTGGTGATTCATATTTGGTGGTGAGTTATTTTGAACTAACTGTGACTCATTCCAATACTTATCCAAATTTTCATCAAATTTCCTTATAAAGTAAAATGTTATCATAAAATAATAATCTCCTTAGAAACATAATAAACCTAATTTGTAAGTATTAAAATAGGTAGGTTCCAACAATCTCCCTCTTTTGATGACCAGTGACTAATGCCAATCAAAGTCACTCATAGCCCTAGAGGTAGGATCAGTAAGTCCATTTCCCTTATCATAGGAAATAGGGATAGATGCAGAAGATAAGGATGTTAAGGAAATCATTAGATGTATAACTAAGGTTGAGGTATCTCTCTGATAATTACTAGCCTGAGATGTCAGATGGATTCCATGAGAGACATTTTGAAGGGATGGTACTAAGTAGGCAGAGGGTCTGAAGAAGGATAAGAGGTGAAGGCTTTCATGAGTATGGCCTCTGGAGAAACCACTATAGTTTTGGATACATAACAAAATGGATTCATAATATTGAAAAAATACAAGATAATATTTACTCCTCTCTTCATAGAAATAAAAAAATTCTTTTTATTCCTCCATAAAAATATTAAGAAGAGGTTCCAAAACCTTTAACTGTTCAACCTTCTCCTTGAATTCCCTGGTGACAGGTGACATTCTAAGATTCTCAACCAAAAACTTGAAATGGGAATTTAGCTCGTGTTTGGTATACACCATGGAAAAGTAGTATTTAATGGACTTAGTTATGGTTTCCATATCACTTATAGCCTCATTTAAACATTCCCTTACCAGTTTGTATATATTCTCACCATGCTAATGAATCTACCTCAATTCCTCCTGATGAGTATCATGAACATATCCCAAAATATAATGAAGTTCCTCTCAAACAATAGACTATATCAACCCATCATCTATTGAAACTGAGGGAGATATGGTAGAAGATATAGAAGGTAAACTATCCAACATCTCCATGATAGTAGCTTGACTGGTAGCAAAGGAGGTCCTCAACTCTTCTATAACTGACCTCATAGTATTCATATCACTTGGCAATCTACGGTTCTCAATTTTCACTTAATGGATATGGAAATTCATATTCAAATGATTATGACATATCACAAGATCAAATAGGTTCATAGCATTAGTCTCACTCAGCTGAGTGATTGAAGGTGACTAAGACCTAAAAAATCATCCAAAATCAGCAAGAAGCCTCTATTTTAAATACTCTTTCTACCCTAGAAACAGAATCTGTAAGCACTGGTGTAGCAGGTTCTGGCCCAACAGCCTCTGTAGGATCTGTTTTGATAGAAGGAGTATCTAAAAAAAATGCTTTAAGCTCACCATTATGATCAAATTTCTTAACCAAAGATCCCTTTAGATCTATTCCATCTCTAGTAGAGACAATGGTTCCACCATCCTTAGGTAGACATCTCCCATTATCAACTGAATTAGCATAGGATAATCCAAGAAATTTTGAAAATAGGGGAGGATCCCCCTTAGAGGATACCTCACCCTCTACCTGAGCATCTCCATGATCTTTAATATTCTCATCAACCTATTTGGATTCTGAATAGTCCAAACCAATATGAATATATCCTTGGAATTTCTCCCATTCATCATGAGCAACAGCCACTCTAACATACCTAGGGGATTGATCCCCCTCAGTAGACACTCTGGTTTCTCCTATAGAAGAAGTAGTATCATCACCTGGGTTCTCTGGAACTGATCTCTTTAAGGGATTAGATCTTGATATGTCACGAACCATCCTCCGGGGTCTATGTCGTGACTACCCCAAGCCCGTCTTCCATAGGATAGGGGCTGACAACTAGCACCAAAGGTGTATTCCCTAAAATTGGGAAGGAATTTCCTTTATAAACTATAATCACACGCAACCAAGAACACAACATGATACGAATGCAAGTCAACTATATAGAAAAAAGAGTGTTGAAAGTAAAAAGGGGTCGAAATACAAGCCCAATAGTAATAGTACAAGTACAACTGAAATGCAATACAATTGAAGAAAAAGAAAGGCAGCTACTAGGTCATCCTCCGAGTTCCTACCTGAAGGGTAGGTATAGATCACCTTCTCAGCACTCCACGTCCACCTGTCTCCTCTTCATACCAACACGCCGTATGGTTCACCTCCGAGCACTGTCCAGTCCTGGTATTCTCAGCCTCAGTCAGCGTTATCCGTCGTCTAAATCCAACACAACAAGGTGTGGGCATAACCCATGTAGGGGTGAGTATAATGATGCTCAGTAGGGACCCCGACACCCTCAAGGTCTCACAAAATCCACCAAGGATAAACCAAAAAGTATGAAATCAACAGATAACCATACTTAGGTATATTCCCATAAATATACCTGAGTTTTCAAGTAATCCATCTCAATCATGAGGAAAACACAGAGGTACTAACTCAGCTCACACTAGGTATATTTTTAGGTATGGGAGTATAGATATTTAGTTATAACTACCAAATCATCTTACTCCGTTAAGAGGATCTGCTGCTGACCTGCATAGAATCCCTAGGATTTGACATGCACAGGATCGCTAGGAGCTGACCCACATAGGATTGCTAGGAGCTGACCCACACAGGATCGTTGGAGCTGACCCACACATGATTTCTAGGAGCTAACCCACACAGGATTCCTGGAGCTGACCCACATAGGATCGCTAGGAGATGACCCACACAAGATCCCTGGAGCTGACCCACATAGGATCACTAGGAGATGACCCACAGAGGATCTCTAAGAGATGACCCACACAGTATCGCTGGAGATGACCCACACAGGATCGCTAGGAGATGACCCACACAGGATCACTAAGAGTTGACCCACATAGGATCGCTGGAGCTGACCCACACATGATTGCTAGGGAGATGACCCACACAGGATCGCTAGGAGCTGACCCACACAGGATCGCTAGGAGCACTCTTCTCATCACAACCAGCTACTGAGTTTCCACACTAGGCTTGCTCATCTTCGGGAGAGTCCGCTCCCCAAGACACTGGCTGATTATCTAACTACCACGATGTCCCATGAAGAAGTATCCCAAAGTTACTCCACATCATAGAGGTCTCTATGCAACAGACAATGCGTCAATTGGACACCCGGTCTGTGAGTTATTAGTCTTTTAGTCCCGGGGGCCCAGTTGGATTTGTGCTCAATACAACCTGGCCGTACCACATATTAATCCAAAAATTCAGTGGGGTACAATCAAAGGGACCATCTCAATCCAAGATTTCCAGTGCCACTGATGGTTCGTTAAACAGACGTCCGATGCCAAAGTTATGGCCAAAAGAATGTAAATGGGTCGTAGTGGGCCCGGGTCCGGTCCGACCCGACCCGACAGGACGTGAGGGACCAAGAAGGGATGCGGGTGGCCGCGAGGCTACGAAGGGTGCTGCGAGGGTGCTAGGACGTGGAGAAGCTTGGCTGTAAGGGCGGTGGTGGCTCAGACGGCGGCTCGACCAGGACAGCGACAGCGTCTCAGAAGGTGGTGGCGGCTCGGGTGACAGCTCGGCCTGGACAGTGGCTCGGCCCAGATGGTGGCAGAGGCTTATACGGCAAAGGCGGCTCAGATGGAAGTGGTGGATCAGGTGGCAGCTCGGCTTGGACGGCGGCGGCGGCTCGGCCTGGACGGCGGTCGCGGCTTGTCCCGGACGGCGGTGGCGGCTCGGCCCGAACGGCAGCGGCGGCGGGCCGCAGGCGGTGCAGCGGGGCTGAGGCAGCGATGCTGCAGAGTAGCTCGACCGGGGCGGCGCGGCAAGGTCGTGGGCGACGGACCGCCACGGGGTGCGGAGGCCACGGGCGGAGGTGTCGTTGCCTTCGTCACATTTGTCGCCTTCGTCCATTGCAAAGAACCCACCAAAGAAGCAAAATGACGGAGGGGTTGGGCCATGTTTGTTTGTCCTGCACCCTATGCGTAAAAGAAGTAGCAAGCGGATCAACAAAAACAGGAGTCAAGAACAACAAACTTTTCAATTTAATACAATTCGTGGATCAACTCGTTTTGGTTGATCCATGTTCTCCATACTTTCCAAGAATGAGGAAATTAAATGTAAGAATTCAAGAATTTAATAATAACCCCCTACCTTGGATTGTTCATTGACGTTGGTGTGATAAGGAAGTATGGATGTAGATTCTTCATAGATGAAGATGTCCCACATTGGAGGAAGTCAAAGATATCAGCGTTCATCGTGCCCGCCACACGCCTCTGATCTCGGGCTCGTTCATTGGTTCTTTGTAGTCAAAGGCGTTCTTTGTCGGCGAGAGTATTCTTCGTTGGAGGATGAGATTCTACACGATTCTCCAAAGAGTTCTCTCATTCTCCTTTTTCCCACCCAAAAGAAATTGGTGCCAATATAATTTAACTTAAGAAGAAATTATGTTGGCACACACACACACATGTTGGAAAAATTAATGTATGGTGTTGGCACAATTAATATGGAGGAATCTCAAGAGGCTCTTCCACATTAAAGAGGGATTTGAGAGGTTTCTCCCTCATTAAGAGGAGAGTTTAAGAGGTTTAAGCCTCGGGTGGTCCCCACCACCATAACCTCTCATGGAAGGTTAGGCTCTGGTGGTCCCCACCACCATAACCTCTCATGGGAGGTTAATTCAGGTGGTCCCCACCTGTGAAACTTCCAAATGGGAGTTTCAAAACAAAACAAAATAAAATGTTACACACTTTATCTTATTTTATTCTTTTCATGAAAAACCCAAAAATTAACTTTCACCCTTGACCAACTATCATCGAGGTGAAAGTCTTCTTAAGAGAATATCGGCACTTTGAGTTCAATGGTGCCCTCATATTTCAATTCTGAGCACCGTTTCAAAAGTTAGAAAAACTCACTTGCATGTTTACTGAATATACCTGAAGTAAAGTTCATAAATTCATTTCGGGCACTCCGAGGATCTAAATCACGTGCCGTCAATTTTCGCGGACTCATAAAATTACCATATATTTAAAAAAAATTACATGGAAATTCCAGGTCTTTATATTCTCCCCACCTTAGGGCTCTATGTCTTCGTAAGACACAACTCAAACTAGGTAAACAAGTGGGGGTACTGAGCATGCATCTGAGCCTCCCGCTCCCATGTGCTCTCCCGAAGGTTCCCGTGCTACTAGCGAACACGCACCATAGGTATTGACCATCCACGAAGGACCCGCTCCTGTCGATCCTTAATCTCTACTAGAACCTCCTTAAAAGTCGCCCCATCATCGATGTCCATCTCACCATGGTCGATGATGTGGGAAGGGTCATGCACATATCTCCTCAGTTGGGATATGTGGAAAACATCATGCACCTGGTGTAACTGAGGTGAAAGAGCTAAGCGATAATCCAACTCGACAACTCTACTGAGGACCTGAAAGGGTTCGGTGAATCTCATAGATAACTAGCCGCCTCGGCCAAATCTCCATAAACCTCATTGGGGTGAGACCCGTAGAAAGACGTGGTCGCCATCCTCAAACTCCAGAGGTCTCCATCTCCTGTCGGAATACGACTTCTGCCTGCTTTGTGCAGTCTTCATCTGCTCCTGGATGATCTGCACTTTCTTTGTGGTAACCCGTACCATCTCTGGTCCCACTAGTGTTGACTCCCCTGGGTTAGTCCAGCACACAGGTGATCTGTAAGGTCACCCGGACAATGCCTCGAAAGGTGTCATCCCAATGGTGGAGTGATAGCTGTTGTTGTACACAAACTCCACCAAAGACAATTGATCCTCCCAACTGTGACCGAAGTCGAGGACACAAGCACGTAGCATGTCCTCGAGGGTCTGAATGGTCCACTTAGTCTGACCATCCGTCTGAGGATGGAAGTCAGTGCTTAAATGAATCTGTGTCCTGAAAGCCTCCTTCAACCCCTTCCATATCCAGGATGTAAAACGTGTAGCATGATCGGAGACAATCATCTAAGGTACTCCATGTAGCTACACAATCACCTATACATAGAGGCATCCCAAGCTCTCTACTGAACCCTACTCTCTGATCGGTAGGAAGTGGGCCGACTTGGTGAGTCGGTCGATGATCACCCAGATAGAGTCATGACCTCGGGATGTATGTGGAAGTCCTATCACGAAGTCCATGGATATCCCATCCCACTTCCACTTTGGGACCCCCAAAAGATGAACCATGCCTACTGGTACCTGATGCTCCGCCTTCACTTGCTGAAAAGTGAGGCACCGAGAGATAAACTCTGAAACTGCTTTCTTCACTCCCGACCACCAGTGCTGTCGTCAGAGATCCTGTGTGGAACTACCTCAACACTTCCTCATGAAGTTACATGGGTACCATGGTATATTCTTTGAAGAGGATGACATGCTCCCCACCTTCAAAAAATCCATCAGGTGCCTGTCCTATGGATATCTGAGCATGTCGTTCCTCGCAGTCAGTGTCCCCACGCTGCACCTCCCTGACTCACTAAAGAAGTGGGGGAGTGACTGTAAGATAATAAAGGAAAGCTGCTCCATCTCTATCCACAAAGGATATCTGTAAAGTAGCCAGTTTCTCCATCGCCTCACCTAGCAGCTGTATACCAGACCTTCTGCTGAGTGCATCTGCAACAACATTCCCCTTCCCAGGAGTATAGACTATCTCGAAGTCATAGTCCTGGAGGAACTCAAGCCAACGTCGATGTCTCAGGTTCAGGTCCTTCTGAGAGAAGATATACCTGAGACTCTTGTGATCAGAGTACACTATAAAATGCTCACCCATCAAGTAATGTCGCCACATCTTTAAGGCAAAGACCACTACTACTAACTCCAGGTCATGGGTAGTGTAGTTCTTTTCATGTTGTCTCTGCTATCACGAACCATAAATGATGACTGCTTGCTCCTGCATCAGGACACATCTGATTCTGGTCCCTGATGAATCACAGTAGACTACGTACCCTACGCCATCCTCCAGTAGCCTCAAAATGGGGGCACTAGTTAGCCTCTACCTCAGCTCCTGAAAACTCTATCGGCATCTCTCCAACCATACGAAGGGTTTCCCCTTATTCATTAATGCTGATAGTGGTGCTGCAACTTTGGAAAAGTCTGGAACAAATCTACGGTAGTATCCAGCCAAACCCAGGAAACTTCGTACCTCTTTCACACTCCTGGGTGGCTCCCAAGCAAGCACCGCCTCAATCTTTGCTGGATCTACTGCAACTACAGCCTCCGATATGACATGTCCCAGAAAGTTAACCTCTCGAATCCAGAACTGGAACTTTGAGATCTTACCATAAATCTGGTGCTCTTAGAGTGTGTCCAGTACTACCTACAAATGATAGGCATGATCCTCCTCATTAGCTGAGTAGATCAGAATGTTTTCGATGAAGAAAACTACAAAGCGATCAAGGTATGGCTGAAATATCCTATTCATGAGTCCCATGAACACTGCTAGAGCGTTGGTTACACCGAATGGCATAACCAAGAACTCATAATGGACACACCAACAACTTAAGGTTGTATGCTGCACATCTTTGTCTCACACTCTGAGCTAGTGATATCCTGATCTAAGGTCTATCTTTAAGAACCACCGTGCTCCCTTCAGATGATCAAAGAGGTCGTCAATCCTCGGGAATGGGTACTTGTTCTTCATGGTCACCTGGTTCAGGTTCCGATAGCCAACAAAAAGCCTCAATCTCCCATCCTCCTTCTTGGCGAACAAAATTAGAGCTTCCCATAAAGAAACAATGGGCCAGATGAATCCCTTCCCCAGCAGGTCCTCTAGCTGTACCCATAGCTCACGAAGCTCTACGGGAGCCATCTAATATGTTGGTGTAGATATCAGTGTCATCCTGGGATACAAGTCAACGTAAAATTCCACCTCTCTGTGAGGAGGTAGACCCGAGACATCATTAGGTAATAAATCTACGTACTGGTCCACCACTACAGGATAATTTGGACTCTCAACATCAACCGATATAAGGGTAAGGCTATCCAACTAATGAGTGATCGGTTGAACCCTCCTCCAGGAAAGTCTATCATGCGCTGCAAAGGCTCCATTCTCACCGATGAAGGTAAACCTGGTCCCATCCGTGCGGACACACCACACTTTGCGCCTAATACAGTCTATCTGAGCATGGAAAGTAGATAACCAGACCATACCCAAGATGAAGTCATAAGGCCTCGACACTGCTACTAGGAGATCCCAGCCGAAGATCTCGCCTCCTAGAGTAAGCTTGAACTGTCAGCACCAGTGCATAATCGTCGAATCCGCTCTCGTAGGATTCTCTAGCTGTAAGGATCGAGCCAACAGCTCCATTGGAATCTCTGAGCTCCAAACAAGTTCAGTGGAAATAAAATAATGACTAGAAAATGTGTCTATAAGTACTACAGCTAAGGTGAAGTAGACACAGATCGTACCTCATATCATATCTGGAGCACCATGATCATAGGATTCAGCTGCCTAGAGCTGAGCTTTCCCCTGTCCACCTGCTCCCTGCAGTCGGGGTGGACCTCCTGGTGGTGGTAGCGGTAACATCTCGAATCGCCGTCCACCGCCAGCTACTCGGCCAGCTCCTCTGCCACGTCTTCTTTCTCCCTACGAACCTCCTCGGTCGAATCTCTATCTCTTCTTTGGAATTACCTCGACCATTTGTTGATCATTCGTACGATGGGTCGGACAGTCACGAGCCACGTGACCATGCTCGCCGCATGCATAACACTGCCCGCTCCTGATATGACTAGCTCTGGTTTGGGTTCCCCGCACAACCGACTCTGAATCATGCATTTTTTCACCTGTAGGTTTGGTCCTCTTGGACCTCTATGACATCTGTTTACTGCCATCTACAGAAGACTCTGCTACGTGATGAATTGTGGTGGGTCTCGCTACTAGTGGCTACTCAGCAAGGAAACTCCCCACTAAAAGGGATCTCTATAACACCCCCGCTTGTGTCGGGATGATGAGTGAGATCATCGAAGCCATGATCTCTCACCTAAGCCCCTGCTTGAAGGTCCGGGACCTAGAGAATAGTTTCTGCACCATATCAGTGGAGTAGCATGATAGGTTAGTGAACATTGCTGAGTATTGAGCTACAATCATGCTGATCTACTACAGATGAAGCATCTCCTGTATGTGAACTGCGCGAAGAGTCACTGGGACAAACTCTGCCTGAAACAGGCTCTCGAAGTCTATCCAGAGAAGTGTCACCTCATCGTAAACCTGGAGAATCACGCTCCACCATCTTCCTACTGCTGCCTGTATAAGGCTGGCAGCAAGGATCACCATGAGATCGGCTGGTGTCCCTACCAGTCGAAAGACTCTCACCACAACCTCCAGCCAATCCTTAGCCGCCTGTGGGTCCGTCTCTCCTCTGAACCTGGGTGGCCTCTGGCACTGGAACTCGTGCAACGCATTCAAGCGGCGTGCACCATCTACTACTGAGGCTGGTGGCATCAGTGTCCTAATGGGGAATGGTACTACTGGGGCCTCTGTTGGTGTCTCTACTAGAAAAGGATCCTGCACTGAGGCCTCATCGCTCGGTGGGCTATCAGTGTGTATAACTCTCAGAACCCGAGTTGGATGTCTCCATGGAGGCATCCTGAAAAGAAACAGGTGTGCCACAGTCAATAAGTTATACCTAGTGAGCTGACTTAAGAGATCACAAAGGAAACTCTTGAAAAAACACACACAATTAGTGTTTTCATGCATTGAGTCGGAAATCAGAAGTCAGGGTCCTTGTGTATGGATACATCGGCCGCCACACCAACACTGGATTTCCCTAAACTGATAACCACACTCACTACAATTAACACTATTGTCGTTAAAAAAAAGATCAGAGTCCAAAGTTATGCAGTAGAATGGAATCCTCTGATTCTAATTTGTCATGACCCATCCCCCTGGGGCCCGTGGCGTGACTACCCCAAGCCCGCCTGCCATAGGCTAGGGGTTGGCGACTTGAACCAAATGTGTATTCCCTAAAACTGGGAAGACATTGCCTTTATAACCTGTAATCACACGCAAACAAGCACACAAAAAGATACAAATGCAGGTCAACTGTATAGAAAAAAGAGTACTAAAAGTAAAATGGGGCTGGAATACAAGCCCAATAGTAATAGTACAAGTACAACTGAAATACAATACAACTGAAGAAAAATAAAGGCAGCTAATGGGTCGTCCTCCAGGTTCCTACATGAAGGGTAGGTACATATCACCTCAGCACTCCATGTCCACCCATCTCCTCTGCATACCGACATTCCATATGGTCCACCTCCGGGCACCGTCCAGTCCTAGTACTCTCAGTCTCAGTTAGCTTTGTCCATCGTCTGCATCCAACACAATAAAGTGCGAGCATATCCCATGCAGGGGTGAGTATAACGATACTCAGTAGGGACCCCAAGACCCTCAAGGTATCACAAAATACACCAAGGATAAACCACAAAGTATGAAATCAACAGATAACCCTACTTAGGTATATGCCCATACATATACATGAGTTTTCAAGTAATCCATCTCAATCATGAGGAAAATACAGAGGTACTGACTCAACTCACACCAGGTATATTTTTAGGCATGAGAGTAGATATGTTTAGTTATAACTACTAAATCATCATACTCCATTAAGAGGCTCTGCTGCTGACCTGCACAAAATTGCTAGGAGCTGACCCGTAGAGAATCGCTAGGAGCTGACCCACACAGGATCACTAGGAGCTGACCCACACAGGATCGTTGGAGCTGACCCACACAGGATCACTAATATCTAACCCATATAAGATCGCTAGAGCTGACCCACACAGGATCTCTAGGAGCTGACCCACACAGGATCACTAGAAGCTGACCCACACAAGATCGCTGGAGCTGACCCACACAGGATCGCTAGGAGCTAACCCACATAAGATTGCTAGGAGATGACCCACATAGGATCACTGGAGCTGACCCACACAGGATCCCTAGGGAGATGACCTGCACAGGATCTCTAGGATCTGACCCATACAAGATCGCTAGGAGCACTCTTCTCAACACAGCCAACTACTGGGTTTCCGCACTAGGATTGCTCGTCTCTGAGAGAGTCTGCTCCCCAAGCCATTGGTCAATTCTCCAACTGACATGATGTCTCACAAATAAGTATCCCAAAGGTCCTCCAGGTCATAGGGGTCTCTACGTAACAGACGACACGTCAATCAGACGCCTGGTCTGTGAGTTATTAGCCTTTTAGTCTCGGGACCCCAGTTGGATTTGTGCTCGATCCAACCTGACCGTACCCCATCTTAATCCAAAACTTCAGTGGGGTATACTCAAAGGGACCATATCGCTTTAATATTTCCAGTGCCTTTGACGGTTCATCAAACAGAAGTCCAGTTCCAAAGTTATGGCCAAAATAATTTAAATGGGTCGTAGTAGGCCCGGGTCCGATCCGACCCGGTCGGACCGACCCGGCCCGACCCACTGGGTCCAGCCCGGCAGGCCAGGAGGGGCCGCGGAGGGCCACAGGTGGTCATAAGGGCATGAGGATGTGGAGCGGCTCGGTCGGGGCGGTTCGGCTGGAAGGGCTACATCGGCTCGGAAGGTGGCTCGGCCCGGACGGCAGCAGCGGCTCGTCCCAGACGACGGTAGTGGCTCAGACGGCGGTGGCGGCTCAGCCCGGATGGCGGTGGTGGCTCAGCCTGGACAGTGGCTGCAGCTCGAACGGTGGCTTGACCTGGATGGCAGTAGCGACTCAGCCCGGACAGTGGCGGTGGCTCGGACGGCAGCAGCGGGCCTCAGGCAGCGTGACGGGGCTGCGATGGTGGGGTCGTGGCGGCGATGTCGTGGGGTGGCGTGGCAAGGCCATAGGCGGCAGAGCACCGCAGGGCGCGGAGTCCATGGGTGGCGGCGTTGTTTCCTTCGTTGCCTTCGTCGCTTTCTTCCATTTCGAAGAACACATAAAATAAGCAGAATGATGGAGAGGTCGGCCCATGTTTGTTTGGGCCACACCCTCCGTGTTATAGCAGTTGCAAGAGGCTCAACAAAAACAGGAGTCAATAACGACAAAATTTTCAATTTAATACGAATCGTGGAACAACTCATTTTGGTTGATCCGTGTTCCCCATGCTTTCCAATAATGAGGAAATTAAACGAGATAATTCAATAATTTAATAATAATCCCCTACCTTGGATTGTTCGTTGACGTTGGCGCGAGAAGGAAGTACAAATGTAGTTTCTTCATAGATGAAGATGTCCCATGTTGGACTAAGTCGAAGATATCGGCGTTCGTCATGCTCGCCATACACCTCCTATCCTGGGATTGTTTGTTGGTTATTTGTAGTCGAAGGCTTTCTTCATTGGCGAGAGCGTTCTTCGTTGGAGGATGGGGTTCTCCACAATTCTCCAAAGAGTTCTCTACTTCTCCTTTTTCCCACCCAAAAGAAAGAGGTGCCAATATAATTTAACTTAAGAAGAAATTATGTTGGCACACACACTCACATGTTGGAAAAATTAATGTATGGCACTGGAACAATTAATATGGAGGAAGCTCAAGAGGCTCCTCCACATTAAAGAGGGAATTGAGAGGTTTCTCCATCATTAAGAGGGGAGTTCAAGAGGTTTAAGCATTGGGTGGTTCCCACCACCATAACCTCTCATGGGAGGTTAGGCTCAGGTGGTCCCCACCACCATAAACTCTCATGGGAGGTCAATTCATGTGTTCCCTGCCTGCGAGACTTCCACATGGGAGTTTCGAAAAAAAAACAAAATGTTACACACTTTATTTTATTTTATTTTTTTCACAAAAAACCCAAAAATTAACTTTCACCCTCGATCAACTGCCATTGAGGTGAAAGTATTCTTAAGAGAATATCGATGCTGCAAGTTCAATGGTGCCCTCAGATTTCAATTCGGAGCACCAATTCAAGAGTTAGAAAAACTCGTTCACACGTTTACTGAACATACCTGAAGTAAAGTTCAGAAATTCATTCCAGGCACTCCGGGGCTCGGAATCACGTTCCATCAATTTTTGCTGACTCATAAAATTACCATATATTTAAAAAAAATTACATGGAAATTCTAGGTCTTTACATGATAAACCAGATCTCTCAAAAATACAGGTCAAGGTGAGCTAAGTATCTCCATAGACCTAACTAAGAGAGTAAAACTAGAAGGGGATGAATGAGGTGATTGAATCCTCTCACCATCATGATCATGATTAGGCCCTCCATCATCACTATCCTCATCATCATCTTCATCACCATTACCATCATCTCCATTATCACCATTACCATATTTTCCACTTTCCCCATCAAAAACCTCCAAAACCACTTTAGAGTATTTAAAAGAGGAACTTAGAATTTTATCATCTCTAGAAAATTCTATCCCATCATCATCAATATCTCTTTCACTTAAAAGACTCTCTCTGGAAGTTAGATATTAGGGATGACTCGAAAATACAAAATACATAACTGGTCTTCTTAGGATGTCAGGGTCACTCTCCTCCTCAACTAAGGTAGCCACCTCCTCATCAACAGTAGATGAAACATCCTCCTCTTCATCAAAATACTCTAATATCTCATATGGATCCAATAAAGGATAAACTAAACTCTTAGGTCTGGTATGATGATCTATAGAATTAAATTCTCATATATCTTTTCATTATCTCTAATCCATTTCCTCATCCAAGGGTTCCAGCTCACCCTCATCCTTCTACAAATAACTTTATTCAAGCATAAAGCTCCACATTTAACCCTATATTCTTCCTCTTTATCTATCGCAAACTTTATTTCCAACACATAATAAATAAACATAAGATAAATTACAGAGTTATATCTAGAGGATGACTTACATATATCCATAATGTGTACTATATGGTATCAGAACAGGTTGATCCTATCCCCTCTTTTCATAAGGAATAGTAGATGCACATCCTGGTATCTCATGGTATTGAAGTCACCTTTCCTGGTACATAAAAAGTTATGAAAAAAATTAAATAGAATCTTACATTCACCATCCAAATCAATATAAGTAGGCCTCCTCGAAGTCCTATCACTAGTCAACTCAAGTAATGCATCCTTATAACTGAATGATTCACTGTCATTGGGTATCATACCCTAATAATCTTCAAATAATCCTCAATTACGAACATTAAAACATCTTGCTCGTTCCTTTGGAGAAAAGGAGAAATCTTTACCATTAATCATAATTTTAATTAGATTTGTCTTATTCCCAAAACTAAAATTGGAATAATGATAAAAATAATGAACCAACCTAGGATGGAAAGGTCAGTTATTTAAAGAGAACCAATTTACTCATACTTTGTCCTAGATCACCTTTAGCACCAACAAATTACTAGAAAGTTACCACTTTTCATCCACCTCTTTTTCAGAAACCACTATGTGATTCGCCGGCTATGGGTTCCTCGGTTCTATAGTATTTTAGCTCAGTTCTCCTTTCTATCGTTTAGCGGGCCACAATTCTTTAGGAGATGACATTTCAACATGCTTTACTCACACCATTTTAGTGGAACAAAGGAGAATCAAGGTTGTAAGAAGGATGAAGGTTGGGAGAGAAATAGGGAAGTTGAAATGGATCAAAGGAAGCAGGAATGAGTGAGAGTGACTCAAATTCAAACCTTAAATCCTAATACTTCATTTAAGGATTTTAAAACTTAAAAATCTAATAAAAAGAGACTAATCAAATCAAATGATAATCTAATCCCAAAAATTAGTAATGGTGGTAACACTTAAATCATAGATCGATGACCCGTCCAATGGTGACTCATCCAATGGTGACTCATAAATAGTGGCTCCTCAATGGAAACTCGCCAATGGTGACTCTCCAACGGTGACTCATCAAGGGTGACTCACTAATGGTGGGATTTTGAGCCCCTTTACCTATAGAAACTGCCACTGGAGGTCGCTATAGGTAACCAATAGTGACCACCAATGGCGGTCACTAGATTTCCCTAAAAAAAACTGGGCTTCGACGCCCCCCCCCCGAACCCTCCTCCCTCCTCTCGCGAAGCCCCCCCCCCCCCGAACCCTCCTCCGCCCAGCCTCGCCGCACGCCCTCCCCGTCACCGCACTCCCTCGCTCACCGCCCTCCCCGGTCGCCGCGTGCCCTGCCCCGCCGCCACGCACCCTCCCTCGCCGCCATCCCTCGTCGCCCTTCCGCCCTCCGACGGTCGCCCTCTGCCGGCCACCCTTTGCCACCCCGCCCTCCGCCCTCCACCGGCCGCCCTCCGCCCTGCCCTCCATCTCCTCTGGGCTTCCTCCGCCTCTGACCTCCGGCTCCGGCTGCCCTCCGCCCTGCGGCCGCCCTCCAGCCTCCCTCTTCCCTTGGGCCTCCCGCCACCCGCCTCCGGTAGCCCTCCGGCAGCCCTCCGGCCGCCCTCTGGCCTTCGGCCTCTAGCCCCTACAGCCTCCGATCTCCGCCCTCGTCCCTCCGCCTCCTCATCCCTCCCCCCAAGCACCCCGAACACCCCCCCCCCCCCCGCACCCCGCCAACCCTGTCCCCTCCGTCTTCGTCCCCTCCCTCGCCGCACCACCACCACTGATCCCCTCCTTCACCGTCCTCTCCCTTTCCACACCGCCGCCGCCCGGTCCCCTCCCTCCCCACACGAACTCTACTCATCCCCTCACTGCTACCGCCCATCCACTCCGGCTCCCCCTGTCCCCGGTCCCCTCCCTCATCATCCCACCCTCGTTGCACTGTCACCACCTCACCGCCTCCTCTCCTCTGGCTCCCCGTCGTCGCTGCCACCCATCCCCTCCCTCGCTACACCAGCTCTGGATCCGGCTCCCCTCCACTGCCTCTCCTATCCCTCACAGCACCGCCTTCGGCTCCCCTCCCTTCTAGGTTTGTAGCAAAATTAGGTATGACATGGGATTTCACTTACATTATTATTTTATAAATGGTTCACAAATAATTAATTAGTATTCATTTTAAATATATTTGATATGAAAAATGAAAATGTAATAATTCTTGTGTAAATATTTGTTATAGGGATCTTATTATGGATAAGAGTTGGATTGATCTTCCAAATCAAACATCTAGAGAATATTTCGATGGAATTATGTAGTTTATTGACTTCACCAGAGGATTTGAAAGTGACTATATTAGTTGTCCATGTAGAAAATGTGCTAACAGATATCAATTCACATGAGATACTGTGAGGGATCACCTATTCTTTAATGTATTTCTGAAAATTATAAGAGTTGGACTCTTCATGGAGAAGAATATGTTCGTTGTCAAAATACGGATGCAGTTCAGATGGATGTTGATGCAAGGATGAATGATACAATGCATGAAATGCTTACTAAAATGGTACGTGGGTTGGATCCTGAAGGCATTGACATCCAGAATCTTGAGACCGGTGAGATAAATCTTCACTCCGGTGCAGATCGTGATTTTAGGAGGTTTTATGAAACAATTGATGATGCAAAAACAAAATTATATCCTGGATGTACTTCTTACAATAAATTGTCGTTTATCGTGGAGTTGTTGCATTTGAAGACTTTGAATCATTGGTCAGACACATCATTCGACATGTTGTTGGTGTTATTGAAAAAGTTTCTTCCTATCGACGCTAAGATTCCCGAGTCGTATTACCATGCTCGTAAGCTGACAGAGAACTTAGGTTTTACATATGAGACCATAGATGCATGTGAAAACAACTGTATGTTTTTTATAAAGGAAACTTCCCATTTGGATATTTGTATGGTTTGTGGTGCTTCCAGGTGGAAAGAGAACTGGGGAAATCAGACTCATCAAAGTCAGATTGTGATACAGGGGAAACCGATTTCCGTAAAGCAAATGCATTACTTTCCCCTTAAACTATGGTTGAAAATATATTTTATTTCATCTAAAGTTTCTAATTTAATGAGATGTCATGCAGAAAGAGTTCATGAAAGTGATATGTTAACCCACCCGGTAGAATCTCATGCATGGAAGGATTTTGATAAGAGACATCCCAACTTTGCCAAAGATGTTCATGATGTCCGATTGGGATTGGCAACAGATGGTTTCAATCCATTCAAGTCTATGGTTGGTGCAACTCATTGCACATGTCCTGTGGTGTTGGTTCTGTATAATCTTCCTCTGTGGCTTTGTATGAAGCAACAATTTATATTACTTTCCACTCTTATTGATGGACCTAAAAGTCCAGAGGATAAGATTGATGTTTACCTTCAGCCATTTATTGATGAGTTGAATGAATTTTGGGGCGATGGTGTGATGACTTATGACTGTGAAACGAATGAAATGTTCAAACTGCAGGCTTCTTTATTGTGGACAATCAATGACTTCCCAGCTTATGAAAATTTATCAGGCTGGAGTACGAAAGAGGAATTTTCTTTCCCTTGTTACAACAAAAGTAAAAAATCGGTATGGCTTAAGCATTCCAAAAAATGGGCATACATAGGTCACAAATGTTTTCTCCCCCCTCAACACAAGTTCAGAAAGGACAGAGTGGCATTTGATGGTTCTAGAGAGTTCAGCCCAACACCAAAGATCATGACATGAGTTGAATGTTATCACAGATTGAGGAAGAAAACATCTGCACAGTATATGAAATTCAGGATTTGGTGTCTTCTCTAGTATGTAATATTCGAGCTGCGAGTAGGCAGCACAGTCACAATTGGAAAAAGAAAAGTATTTTTTAGTCTTCCGTATTGGAAAACTAACATGATGAGGCATAATTTGGATTTCATGCACATTGAAAAAAATGTCTGTGATAACATATTGTGGACCATTTTAGGTGTCAGTGGAAAATCAAAGGACCATGTTAATGCACGCCATGATTTGGAAGAAATGGGTTTAAAGAAACAGTTTCATTTACAGTTAGCTGAGGGAAACTAGGCATATATTCCTGCTGCATAATATACGATGACTACAAAGGAGAAAGAGACATTTCTTTCCATTTTGAAGATGCTCAAGGTTCCTGATGGTTACTCTTCTAATATTTCAAAGTGTGTGAATCTGACGAGAAAGACATTGCAAGGGTTGAAAAGTCATGACAATCACATACTACTTCATCAGTTGATTCCAATCATAATTTGTGATTATTTATCCCCCAATGTTGTTTAGCCATTGATTGAGATGAGTATTTTTTAGACATCTTTGTTTAAGAAATCAACAAATGATTGATTTAAAAAGTTTACATGACTGAATTGTACTTACGCTTTGTCACTTTGAGAAACTATTTCCCCCCTCATTTTTCTATGTTATGGTCTACTTGACAGTGCACCTAACTGATGAATTAATGGCTGCTGGTCCAGTGCAATTCAGGTGGATGTATCCTATTGAGCGGTATTTGAGTACATTGAAACGATTTGTACGCAACAGAGCTCGTCTGGAGGCATCAATAGCCAATGGTTATTTGATGGATGAGTGTACTACTTTTTGTGCAGAATATCTTACGGATTTTGAAACAAAATTAGATAATCCCTCTCGGATTCATGATGGTCTAGTTTGAGAAGTAACCACATATGATATGGACAACATCGAGTGGATACAAGCGCATCAATATATCTTGTTCAATACTCCATCAGTTTCACCATTAATGTAGTAAGTATCTTATCACTTTTATTGTTTAACTTTTACATGTTTTGTTTGCATAAGTTGATCATTTAAACATCGCGTTATCATTTGTAGGAAACACATTAATGAGATAAAAGAAGAGATGTATTGTGTGACTGAGTTGCAAATTCAACAGTCTCATTATGCATCATTTCATGATTGGTTCAAGGATTATGTATGTATAAATTTATTTTCATTATGAGTGAAGTATTATACTAATTTCATTCTACATATATCATTATTGAATTCTATGAATTATGTAGGTTCATAAGATGAGGGAGTTAGGGGACCCCACACTAACTGAATAATTTATCCAACTGGATGAGGGTCTATCTATAACGGCTCATCGTTATAAATATATAGATGCTAATGGTTTTTGATTTCACATTAAAGATATTGATGACAAACGAGCAACACAAAACAGTGGTATCGGTTGTCCATTTTTCGATTCTGGTTATTACTATGGTCAATTGATAGACATCATTGAAGTTGTATACACACATGGGTTGAAGTACATATTGTTAAAGTGTAATTGGGTTGATCCAATGCGTGGATGTAAAGTTGATCAATATCAGTTCTCATTGGTGAATTTTAACTATATGTTATATAGAAATGAAGGAGTTGATAATGAACCTTTCATTTTGATATCAAAAGCGAAAAAAGTATTCTTCGTTACTTTACCTTTCAATCCAAGTTGGCAAGTTGTTGTCAAAATGTCTCGGCGAGGAGTGTTTTTATTTGAACAAGATGAACCTGAGACTGTTCCTTTTGTTTCCCAACAGCTTGATCAATATACCATAGTTCAATGTGAAGAAGATATTTATTGGGTCAGAGTGACTGTTGAAGGAGAAACGGTCGATTTGCATGCTTAATGAAAGGTATAATTGTTTTCCCGCTATTCAGCCTAGGATATCAAAAAGTATCTAACCATTTTATAAATTCTTGTAAGTTTTAATCCTCACTTTTGGAAGTTTATTTAGTTATAAATATTTAGGGTGATTTAACTCATGTTATATTGATTTTATTGTCGGTGTATCTTCCCATTGAGGTATTCTTCATTTGGTTCATGTGCTACTTGAATTTTTATTAATTCAATTTGAAATTTGGCTATGCATTGATTGGTTTTGTACATAATTTGTATATCTGTTTTGTTAACTTTCTGATTTTTTAAAATTCATTCACAACTAATTATTTAATCCCTTTTTGTTTTATTAAAAACTATACAAGTTTTATTTTTTTTAAAAACAATCCAATTTATCATTTGGACACTTTGGATAGTCCCCTTACTAATGTTTTCCATGACTGCAGGCATGTCAGGGGAAGAGGCAGAAGATCCACATCATCCATCTGAGGCATCTACGTCTCAGGGTCGAGGTATGTTGGAATGTCATTGTCTCTATTTTTTATGTAATTGATAAACATATATATATATTTATAACATCTCTCAATTTATATATAAAATTGTATTCAACAGGATCAGACTCGACTGCTTCTTCCTCTCACAGGAGAGGCCCTGGTCGTGGCATATTATCATGGAATTCCGACACGAGTTTTGATGTTTCATTTGATGAGGTATTTCATCCTGTGGGATGGAATTCCCCTATATTTATTTGTCAGCTGGGTCATATCATACGCGATCCACATCGATTTCCATTGACAACGCGTGACTGGGATTCTATCCCTCAGGACACATTAGACCGTCTTTGGAGGGAGGTTCAGGTAAGAAGACCATTTTACTTTATTCCCTATGTATAAAAAATAATAACATATGTTATTTTTTTCTTTAATAGAAAAATTTGAAAGTATGTCTCGATGAGTTTCGGCCAGTGTGTATGAGGAAATACCGTAAGATGTGGAAAGAATATAAAGGAAAAGTCAAGAGGGACTACTGGGTACCAAATGTGGGTGCCCCAGACATTTTGGAAAAAGTCCCGAGAGGTGTCCTCTTGGCTCAGTGGCGTGATTTAGTTGCATATTGGTCTACTGAGGGTGTTGCGGTTTGTATATTTATTTTGGTATATATATTTTCAAGAATGTGTGATTTGTTTGAAATTTTAATGAATTGAATGTAGGAGGTGTCAACATGCCATTCCAAGAATCGAGCGTTGTAGGGACCACCTCACAGGCTCGGGACTCGTCACGTGTCTCAGATCCGACATGAGGTATTTATTATTCATTTTTTAATTTTTTAATTAATATGGTTTTGTGTTTATATTCTATTCATATACAGTTGTGGGAGCAAGGTGCACCGATTGATAAAATGTCGGTGTGGATGAGGACTCGTGATCGCAATGATCGAGAGGCTGCAACATTGATAGTAAGTGCTTGTACTCATTACCAATACTTACATAAAATATGTATATTAATATATGTATATATATTTAAATATTTCACAGGCTCAATTTGAAGCTGAATTAGAACATCTGCCAGAGGACCAGTGACAGCTTCCCATGCGAAGGGATGAGATCTTTCATCGAATTATTGGTCGGGATGAGCATGGATATAGTTTAACATATGGAACAGGGATTCCTCGTTCTGCAGTGTCACGCGCTGCGGTTGTCGGTCCTGTTGTTGCTCAGATGACACAGCGGTTGTCAGATTTCGAGGCACGGCTGCACGCTTTCGAGGAGGTAAATGCGCAATTGATCGTTGAGGTTAGAGCACTGCGGCAATATGTGCATCCAAGTGATGGTGCAGGGGATCAGACGACATAGGTTTATACTATATTTATTTATTTAATTTATATTATTTTTGTTATGAAAATATTCATAATGTTTTTTTTGTTGTAGGTCCCTGACCCACCTGATGGAGGTAGTATCCATGACCACGCATGACACATCATATTTACGAGGTGTGTTTCTGCTTTTAATGGTGGGGTTGTTATTGATATTTATGTTGGGTTTCTAGTGAGATTTTTTTGTGATTTGGGGGTATCATGTGTGCTTTGGCCTGATTCAATGTTTCTGTGCACGAATTGAGAAGTAACCATGAAACTGATTAATTATTTGGATATTTTTTGTTTATTTAATTATTCAATGTTTAGAATTGCATGTTCTGTAATATTTTTGAAAAAAACACGTGATTCCTAATATAAACCATTAAACTTGTTTTTGATGAATGAGCTGAGTTCACTATTTGTAGTCTCTGTCCCACCCCAGACATCCCTCCCCGCACTCCAGACAGCCCTCCCCGCACCCCGGACAACCCCCCCCCCCCCCCCCCCGCACCCCGCACCCCGAATAGCCCTCCCCGCACCCCGTACAGCCCCTCCCCGCACTCCGGACAGCCCCCCCGCACCCTGGACAGCCCCCCCCCCCCCTCACCCCGGACAACCCCCCCCCCCCGCACCCCGGACAACCCTCCCCGCACCCCGGACAGCCCTCCCCGCACCCCGGATAGCCCCCCCACACCCCGGACAGCCCCCCGCACCTTGGACAGCCCCTCCCTGCACCCCGGACATCCCTCCCCTCACTCCGGACAGCCCTCCCCGCAACCCGGACAATCGGAGGTGTCGTTTGACCGCGGTGACCGAAAACGTGTTTCCGGTGTCATAAAACACCATAAACGGCGTGAGATGGTCGAATTCAGATAAAATGTGTTCCGAATGACCTGAAACCACACGAAAACATTAGGAGTATTATTCGTGACGTGTAGGAGGAGACGACACACCCATCGGACGTACGGTGTGCACAGTACGGCCGATTGTCTCGTTTTCAGTAGCTCGGCGCGCGCTAAAATGGCGCGTTGGTGGGTCAAAACCATTCAAATGACCTTGGAATTCCATGAAACCGTATGACAACAACCGTTGTGTGAATTGTGAAATGTTCGTGCAGACGACACATCAATCTGAGTTGTCGTTTGACCGCAATGACCGGAAACGCGTTTCTGGTGTAATAAAACACCATAAACGGCGTGAGACGGTCGAATTCAGAGCAAACATGCTCTGAATGACCTAAAACCACAAGAAAACATTAGTAATCTTATTCGTGACATGTAGGAGGAGACGGCATGCCCATCGGACGTGCGGTGCGCGCGGTACGACCGATTGTGTCATTTTCAACAGCTCGGCGCGCGCTAAAATGGGGCATTGGGGGGTCAAAACCACCCGAACGACCTCGTAATGCCATGAAACCATACGAAAACAACCTTTGTGTGAATTTTGAAATAGTCGGGTAGACGACATGTCAATTGGAGGTGTCGTTTGACCGCGGTGACCGAAAACGCGTTTCCAGTGTCACAAAACACCCTAAACGGCGTGAGACGGTTGAATTCAGAGAAAACGTGCTCCGAATGACCTGAACCCACAAGAAAACATTAGGAATATTATTTGTGTCGTGTAGGAGGAGACGACATGCCCATCTTACGTGCGGTGCGCGCGGTACGACCGATTGTGTCAGTTTCAGCAGCTCAGCGCGCGCTAAAATGGCGCGTTGGGGGGTCACAACCACCCGAACGACCTATAAATTCCATGAAACCGTACGAAAATAGCCGTTGTGTGAATTGTAAAATGTTCGGGTAGACTAAACATCAATCGGAGGTGTCATTTGACCACGGTGACTGGAAAGGCATTTCCGGTGTCATAAAACACCATAAACGGCGTGAGACGGTCGAATTCAGAGAAAACGTGCTCTGAATGACCTGAAACCACACGAAAACATTAGGAATATTATTCATGACGTGTAGGAGGATACTTCACACCCATCGGATGTGTGGTGCGCGCGGTACGACCGATTGTACCATTTTCAGCAGCTCGGTGCGCGCTAAAATGGTGCGTTGGGGGGTCAAAACCATCCGAACGACCTCAGAATACCATGAAACTGTACGACAACAGCCATTGTGTGAATTGTGAAATGGTCGTGTAGACGGAATGTCAATCGGAGATGTCGTTTGACCATGGTGACCGGAAACGCGTTTCCGGTGTCATAAAACACCATAAACGGCGTGAGATGGTCGAATTTGGAGAAAACTTGCTCTGAATGACCTGAAACCACACGAAAACATTAGGAATATTATTTGTGACGTGTAGGAGGAGACGACATGCCCATCGGACATGCGGTACGACCGATTGTGTCGTTTTCAGCAGCTCAACGCGCGCTAAAATGGCGCGTTGGGGGGTCAAAACCACCTGAACGACCTCGGAATTCCACGAAACCGTACGACAATAGTCATTGTGTGAATTTTGAAATGTTCGTGTAGACGGAACGTCAATCGGAGTTGTCGTTTGACCGCGGTGACCGGAAACGCGTTTTTGGTGTCATAAAACACCAGAACGGCGTGAGACGGTCGAATTCGGAGAAAACATGCTCCGAATGACCTATAACCACATGAAAACATTAGGAATATTATTCGTGATGTGTAGGAGGAGACGACATACCCATCAGATATGTGGTGCGTGCGGTACGACCGATTGTGTCGTTTTTAGCAGCTCGGCGCGCGCTAAAATGACGCATTGGGGGGGGTCAAAACCACCCGAACGACTTCAGAATGCCATGAAACCATACGAAAACAGCCGTTGTGTGAATTTTGAAATGGTCGGGTAAACGGCACGTCAATTGGAGGTGTAGTTTGACCACGGTGACCGGAAATGCGTTTCCGGTCTCATAAAACACTATAAACGGCGTAAGACGGTCGAATTCAGAGAAAACGTGCTCCAAATGACCTGAAACCACACTAAAACATTAGGAATATTATTCGTGACTTGTAGGAGGAGACAGAACGCCCATCGGACGTGCAGTGCGTGCGGTACGACCGATTGTGTCGTTTTCAGCAGCTCGACGCGCGCTAAAATGGCGTGTTTGGGGGTCAAAACCATCCGAAAGACCTCAGAATTCCATAAAACCATACAACAACAGCCGTCGTGTGAATTTTGAAATGGTCATGCAGACGACACATCAATCGGAGGTATCGTTTGACCGCGGTGACCAGAAACGCGTTTCCGGTGTCCTAAAACACCAGAACAGCGTGAGACGGTCAAATTCGGAGCAAACGTGCTCCGAATGACCTGAAACCACACGAAAACATTAGGAATTTTATTCGTGACGTGTAGGAGGATACATAATTCCCATCGGACGTGCGGTGCGTGCAGTACGGCTGATTGTGTCATTTTCAGCAGCTCGGCGCACGCTAAAATGGTGCGTTTGGGGGTAAAAACCACCTGAATGACCTCAGAATTCCATGAAACCGTACGAAAACATCCTTTAAGTGAATTGTGAAATGGTCGTGTAGACGGAACATCAATCGGAGGTGTTGTTTGACCGTGGTGACCGGAAACGCGTTTCCAGTGTCATAAAACACCAGAACAACGTGAGACGGTCGAATTCAGAGAAAATGTACTCTGAATGACCTGGAACCACATGAAAACATTAGGAATATTATTCGTGACATGTAGGAGGAGACGACATGCCCATCGGACGTGCGGTGCGCGCGGTACGGCCGATTGTGTCGTTTTCAGCAGCTCGGCGCGCGCTAAAATGACGCGTTGGGGGGTCAAAACCACCCGAACAACCTCAGAATGTCATGAAACCATACGAAAACAGCCTTTGTGTGAATTGTAAAATGTTTGGGCAGACGACACATCAATCAGAGGTGTCGTTTGACCGTGGTGATCAGAAACGCGTTTCCGGTGTCATAAAACACCATAAATGGTGTGAGATAGTCAAATTCAGAGAAAACGTGCTCCGAATGACCTGAAACCACACAAAAACGTTAGGAATATTATTCTTGATGTGTAAGAGGAGATGACACGCCCATAGGACGTGTGGTGCACTCGTTACGACCAATTGTGTTGTTTTCAACAGCTCGGCGCGCGCTAAAATGGCGTGTGGGGGGGTCAAAACCACCCGAAAGACCTCAGAATGCCATGAAACCGTATGACAATAGCCTTTTTGTGAATTTTGAAATGGTCATGCAGACAACACATCAATCTGAGGTGTCGTTTGACTACGGTGACCAGAAACGTGTTTTCGGTGTCATAAAACACCAGAACGGCGTGAGACGGTCGAATTCGGAGCAAACATGCTCCGAATGACCTGAAATGATAGAATTTCTTAAATTGGGGGTTTTAAATTATTATATCACCATGATTTGATGTCAGATTTAATTTTATTATATGTATATAATAACTGAATAATTATGTCTAATTTACGTTTGTTTTGTTTTGTTGTTTTTTTTTGTCTTATTGTAGGTTTATTGAAGCAGAAGATTGAAATGGATGGACCTGCTCGGATCGTTGAAGCACGTTTATCATTTATTGTTTACGACGGTCCTGATGTTTATGCTGTTTGAATTTTTTTTCCATTTTTTATGATTTTTACCTTGTTTTATCTTTGATTTTGCACCGTGAAGAAAAAAAAACACAATTCGTACATTTCATTAAAAAAATGAAAATCCAAAAAAAATACCACAAATTAAACCTAACACATTTTTATGTTAAGTTTTCCAAAAGATAAGTTTATATTGAATTAAAATATTTATAAATGTGCTAGAATTTATATTTAAAATAGGCTCTCCATTAAGAGGTAGTAAAATTACCTTTTTAGAGAAATACAAATTTTAGGCATAAAATTTGATTTATTATTACCATATGCTTAACAAAACCATTGGATGAATAAGAAAAATATTTTATTTAATATTATATATATATATTTCTTTAATATATATATATATATATTTAATATTATATGTATTAAAATATTTAAAACATATTATATATATATATATATTTAAAATATTTTATTTAATATTATATATATAAATATTTTCTTTAATATATATATATATATATATTATTTAATATATATATATATATATATTTCTTTTATTAGGAATTTTTTTTTAAAAAAAAATTCCCAGGCCAGCGACCGCCTTTGGCGGTCGCTATAGGCTGCCTGTCGGGAAAAATTAGCGACCACTAAAGGCGGTCGCCGTAGGTTGGAATTTCAGTCACATACAGCGACCGTCAAGCGGTCGCTTAAGGCCGGAATTTCGGCCACCTATAGCGATCTCCATTGGTGGTCGCTATTGGCCTACTGCGATGAAGCTAAAGTGACCGCCAATGGCGATCGCTGGGCGGTCTCTAGAGGTCTATAGCGACCGCCAATGGCGGTCGCTATTGCCCGATTTTTTAGTAGTGGTGACTCACCAAAGGTGACTCGCCAATGGTGACTCACCAAAGGTGACTCTCCAAAGGTGACTCTCCAAAGGTGACTCGCCAATGGTGACTCGCCAATAGTGACTCGCCAATAATGACTCTCCAATGATGACTCTCCAATGATGACTTGCCAATGGTGACTCACCAATGGTGACTCACCAACGATCACTTGACTCTACAAAGGTGACTTTCCAATGGTGACTCACCAACGGTCACTCACCAATGGTCACTCGCCAACAGTGACTCACCAAAGGTGACTCGCCAACGGTGACTCACCAATGGTGACTCGATAATGGTGACTTTTCCAATAGTGACTCACCAACGGTTAAAGACTAACCAAAATTAATCATTCCAAATTCATGTTGGATGTAGTTCAATCTCACATAAGTTAATGGTTTTTAAAAATATCAACAAGGTAATGTTTTGTTCTTATGAATTCAAGAGTTATATCACCCTTTTGAAAATGGTCCCTTAAAAAGTGTTGTCTTACATCAATATACTTTTTCCTAGAATGAGACATGGGATTCTTAGAAAAGTTTATTTCACTTGTGTTGTCATGATTTATAGGGACATGTCCGAATTGATATCCATAATATAGAAGTGTGTGTTTCATCCACAAAATTTGAGCACATCAACTACCTGTAGTAATGTATTTATCTTCATTAGTAGATAGTGAAATAATATTTTGTTTCTTACTATACCACAATACTAGAGACTTGAATAGTAGATGACATATTCTATAGGTTCTTTTTTGTCTAACTTGCAACCACCAAAATCAGCATCTAGATAATTCATTAAGTCAAGTGCTTATCCTCTAGTAAGAATAGCCCTAAATTGGTTTTATATTTGGGGTATTTGAAAATTATTTTAAGATCAATTAAATTATATTCTTTAGGGTTTTCTTAAAAATGATCACACATACAAACACTAAACATAATATCAGGTTGGATAGTGGTTAAGTAAATAAAACTTCCAATCATATATTTGTAACTAGTTTGATCCACTAATTTTCAAGCTTCATCAAGACCCATCTTACAAGTGTTACTCTTGGTAGTGTCACTACATTTAGTGCTATCCAAACGAAAACATTTTATAAGGTATTTAGTGTGCTTACTTTGATTTAAAATAATTTTAGCTTTATTTTGAAAAATCTAAAAACCAAGAAAGAATTTAAGTTCACCCATTAAACTCATTTCAAATTCATTTTGTATAATCTATAAAAAATAAATACACAAATAATTTTTAGAAGATCCAAAAATAATATCATCAACATAAATTTGAACTACTAAAACATCTTTTTAAATTATTTTTATAAAAATAGTAGGATTAGATATACCTTTTGAAAAAACTTTAGAAATTAGAAAATAGTTGAGCATGTCATACCAAGATCTAGGATCTTGTTTTAAACCATATAAATATTTTTTTTAAATTGAAAAAATGATTTAGAAAATAAGGATTTTGAAATCTGTGGGGTTGTTCAACAAAAAAAGCCTTAACTATATAACCATTTAAGAATGCACTTTTGAAAATCATTTGATATAGTTTGAAATCCAAATGTGCTACATAAGAAAGAATTATTCTGATGGATTCAAGACTAGAAACTGGTACAATGGTTTCCTCATAGTAAATACCCTCTTCTTGACTATATCATTATACAACCAACCTAGCTTTATTTCTTACTATAGTTCCATAACCATTAACCTTATTTCTAAAAGCCCATTTAGTACCAATAGTGTGAGTGCCTTTAGGTCTAACTAAAAGTTACCAAAATTTATTTTGTTTAAACTGATTAAGTTTCATTTATATCACCCATAATTCACCATAATTGTATCATTGATATTCTTAGGTTCAATAGGTGATAAGAATTCTTGATGTTTAACATGAATTGTAAGAGAAGCTCTAGTCTGTGTACCTCTATTTAGACCTCAAAATACAATATATAGAGGATGGAATTTAAGAGTCCTAACATCTTAGTAAAAGAAGGGTTGTCGATATAATTTCCTTATATAGATTTAGGTTTGGTTTGTGAATATTCCTCAGAACTGGATGATTTTTCTTCTTGTTTCACAGAAGAGTCAGAAGATTTTCCATTAATGTTAAAAGTTGAAAAATCATTCTCAAGGTTTTCTAAATGGGTTTTAGGCTCACGTGGATCTATCTCATCAAACCTGACATGAAAAAACTCTTCCATAATCTTGATTATTTTGTTAATAACTCTATATAATTTAATAGAAGTTTAATAGGCAAGGAAAATTCCTTTATCGCTATTAGAAGAAATTTTTTCAAGATTATCCATAGTGTTAAGAATTAATAATTTGAAACCAAAAACTATAAAGTAATTAACCCTTGGATTTATATTATTCCATAATTCATAAGTATTTTTCTTTAAGAGAGGTATAATTAAAAATCTATTGATTATATAATGGGCTATATTTATAGCCTCTTTCCAAAAACAAACATGAAGGTCGTATTCATTAATCATAGTCTGAGAAATTTCTTGAAGTGATCTATTTCTTCATTCTACAACACCATTCTATTATGGGGCCTTAGGAGTAGAAAAAATATGATTATAGGCGTTTTTTGAGAAAAAAATATTCAAAGTCTTGATTTTCAAACCCACGACCATGATCACTTCTTAAATTCTTAATCTCATCTCTACAAATATTTTCTATAGATTTAGAATACTTGGTACAGTAAGAGTAGGCTTCACCTTTGTGAGCTAAAAAATAATACCCAAGTATACCGAGAAAATTCATCTACAAATACATAAATATAGTGCTTCCCATTTAAATTAGAATCTCTATATGGTCCAAACAATTCCATGTGAACTAACACTAGTGGTTGAGAAGTCGAATCTTCTTTCTTTGATTTGAAAGATATCTTGTGTTTTTTCCCTTATTGACAGGGGTTACATACTTTATCATTTTTTAATTTAATTTTATGTATATATTTAACTAACCCTTTACTTGTGATATTTATAAGTGAGTGAATATTTAAATGGCCTATTATTCTATGCCAAATCCAAGATTCCTTATGAAATTCACTTAGAGAGGAAATGTTTTGAGAAAATAATGAGTCTAAATTAACAACATAGACATTGTCATTACTAAAAGAAGCGAACACTAAATTATTTTTAGAATCAAAAACATTGAAAGAATTATTTTAAAATTTTACATAAAAACCATCATCACATAACTGTGAGATGATAAGCATATTATACTTTAAACCATATACAAATAATACTTTAGAAATTAAAACTGAGCTAGAATTACCAACTTGGCCAAATAAAATTACTTTTCCTTAAGTATTTTCACCAAAAGTGACATGTACACGATCCACATTTATTGAATTTTCTAATCTTGAGTAATATCTAGTCATGTATCTAGAATAGAGACTATCTAGGTACCATAGTTTCTTACCTGATCTCTTCAAGATGGTTCCCTAAAAAATATTTTACACCAAAATGATTTTTCTACCCAAATATTCTTGGGTATATAAATGTTATAAATTAAGGTATTAGGAACCCATATTTTCTTAATAGGTTTCATATAATAAGTTTTTAAACTTTTGGAAATAAAGACTTTTTAGGTCTAGTTGAATAAAAACAAATAACAGGTTTTCCAGAACTGGAACTAGGAATTAATTATTTTTAACTATCCTCCCCCATCCTAGTTGGTACCTAATAATTGTAGTGTATTTAAGTTTTTATTAAGTTATAATAATTTTGGTGAGAGTATTTCTCCCATTATTAAATATTTATAGGTCTTAATTTAATTGGTCATTAGATAATTTTAATTCATTTTTTTCTTTTAACAATTGAGTATTTTTATTTTTTTTCTACAATAAGTTCATATTTAAAATTAACAGTTAAAGCATGTTATTTATTCAGACTTTTGTACTTATCCATAATATCATTGAATGTATATTATAAAATGTTACAATACTCAAAAATAACTTTATTATTCATGTCCTCATCATTATCTTCATCTCCATAAAGATTTGAAATATGTGCATGAGAAGAAAAAAATACATTTGATACCTTAGATATGTTTGTCATAAAACACATGTTAGTGATATCATGTATTTTCTATTGTGTGGTGTATGAATCACTTGATTCGTCATCAAAGGCACTAAAATTTTCTTTCATTGATTTCTTATACTTCTTATCCTTGTCATCATGCTTCTTTTTGTACTTCAATTTAGGATAGTCATCTTTGACATTCCCTTTCCTCTTACATTCAAAGAAAATGATTTCATTTAAATTTTCATCTCTCTTCCAATCTTTCTTCCAATTTATTATATTGTAATATTTAAATTTATATCTTAGTTTCCTAAATAAATTTTTCTTTTGAAAAACTTCTTAAATATTTTGGCCATATAGTCCATTTCTTCATCACTATCAACTAGTGATTCTTCATTACTTGAAATTTCAGCTTGAACTTTCTCTTTCTATTTTGAGGTAGTAGACTTGAAGGATATAAATTTTCACTTTGGTTCATCATCCAATTCTTGTTTAACTTTAAGTTCTTAATCATACATCATTAACTTTATAATAATATCCTTAACAGGTATCTTACTAATGTCACATGATTCTATGATTGATAATGAGGTTCCTCTCCATATTTCTAGAAGACACCTCAACAGGTGCATGACTTGATCTTTATCAGAAATAGTATTCCCCAATGGGTGCATTGTATTCATGATCTCATTGAACGTAAGATACATTTCATAGATAATATCATCAGGTTTCATCGTAAAAGTATTATATTTAATAGTACTGGTATTTAAATGCATTTCTTTAACATTAGTTGGTCTTTCATGAGAAATAGCTAAAGTGTCCCAAATTTCAAAAGTTGTTGTGTGTGCAGATATTCTATTGAATTATTCATAACCCAATGCACAATATAAAGAATTTATAGCTTTAAAGTTATTATTATAAGTAGTTTTGGTAGTATCATCTCATGTGTTTCTATAAATTTTAGTTGTTTTATATTTATCTACAATAGCAGTCTAAATTCTAAAACTCATGCTCTCAATATGAATTTTCATTATGATTTTCCATTTTACATAATTTGTTCCATTAAATAAGGGTGGTATTTTCGTAGTATAACCTTCTTGTATATTATCAATAAAGAGATAAATTTATAACTAATTGAAATTTTAGATCTTTAAAACACAACAAAAATAAAATTTGAAAATATATTTAAAATACTTTGATACCAAATTTTGGTAGGTGTGAGTAACTCCAGATGGGGGTGAATTGGGTACCCAATAAAATTTTTGTAAAAAAAACTTTAAATAAAATCCCCTAATTAAAAATAAATATTACCTGTTAATCAAAACATTAATTTCATAAAAGTTTTTTCTTTTAAAATATTTATCAAGGCTTGATTAGTGCTTAGTTAAAACAATATTGAAAATTAATTTAACTTTTGAAATCAATTTAATAAAAAAATCGTCATATAAAAGAAATTAAAGACTAACTATCAAAGTATCATTTTTTTACAGTTTAAAAATAAATGCATTTAAAGATTTTAAAATGAAGAAAAAAACTAAATCACACAATGGAACAAAACAAGGGGTTCAGTATCAAGCTGAGACCTAATCACCTTCACTTGGAAATCACCTAGTTACAAGCAGATTATATAACTATAATCTGATCCACAACCTAGATTGGGTATACAAATAATATATTAAAAGCTATCTAAACCATACAGGGACCTATCCCATAATAACTGTGGAAAGAAAAAAAAATCCACACCGGTACCTCTTACAAAAATATCATGGGTATACAAATGAAAATAGATAGTATATAATATATAGTATTCTTTAGTTCTAGCATAGGATTCAGTGTGTGTTAATAAATAGATCATACAAAAAACTTCTCTAAAGTAAAATAAAACAAAAAAAAATAGAATGAAATAAGATATAGAAAAGGTAATGCTTCTCAGTATGTAGTGCTTTAGATAATTGAGTGTCCGTTGATGTATCTTAGTGAGGAGATAAAGCTGTTTCTCTAAAAATAATAGTAAAACAAAGGGTCACAAGGGTTCTATCTTTATATCTATTGGAAATGATATTAATCTTTAATGATTTCTGCTCTTTCAAAGTTGAAATTCAGTAGGTATGTAGTGTGTAAGATTCGGTGTGATAATCCTTCAGGATTCAGCAATTCACAGCACACGTGATTCTAATGGTTTTTTAGTAGCTCTGTACATGAGGTATTCTTATGATAATATAAATCATTGCATGGATCCATTGAAGAATAATCTTCTATATATTCTAGATCCTCAAACTAATATCTAATATTTTCTTTCATTCATCCCTAAAATGGTTAAGAATATAATCATATAATAACCCTTTTCATTAATTTCATTAATATAGTCATTATAACATTTAATTAAAAACATGAAAAATAGTGATGGTGGATCTTTTGGTGTAATACATATCCGGTGGTAATACATCTCTATTGGTGATACATCTTTGGAGATGAGTCATTTGAACTAACGGTGATACATATTTGGCAGTGAGTTAGTCTGGAAGTGACTCATTTATACTAATAGTGAGTCAGGTCTGGTGGTGACTCAGTCTGGCGGTGAATCATTTGAACTAATGGTGAGTCAAGTCTGTTAGTGAGTCATGTTTGGAGGCATCTCAACTCTGGTGGTCAGACATTTTGGAGGTGAGATATTTTAACTAATAGTGACTCATGATAGCTATGATTCATGTATAGTGGTGAGTCATTTTGAACTAACGGTGACTCATTCCAACACTTATCCAAATTTTCATAAAATTTCCTTATAAAGTAAAATAATATCAAAAAATAGAAATCTCATTAGAAACATAACAAACATGATTTTTGAGCATTAAAATAAGGAGTTTCCAAAAACATTCATGAAACTTATGTTCATTTAAAGTTCTTGATTTTCATAAGAATTATGTTCATGTAAAACTTTCATGAAATCATAGCATTGAGATATCCTAAAAAACTTTGATTGATAAAATGAAGAGCATTGGCCTATTTCTTGGAAAAATTAACCCTTTTACAAAAATCCATGTCTTTAATGAAACTCCACAGTTTTCACAAATATCTATGGTTTTCAAAAAACTCTATCACACCCAAAAAACATGTTGCCTCTGATTCGTTAACATCAACTAGTCTTTCATGATCTCGCAAAACTTAATCTTTTTTTAAACTATAAAATTATGTAAAACTCTAACTTTGAGACATAACCATCTCATTGTTTCAAATAACTTGAATTTTGTGAAAAAATTCCTTTGTTATGGATTTTCAGGGCAAAAAATTTGTAAAACACTGGAGAAATGTTCCACCTTCAACACTAAATCCAACTACGTCGTAAGATCACTTGGATTGAAAACTCCTTGATCAACCCAGTGTGGATTAATAAAAAACACAAAATACTATCCATTTAAAACTATTAATACCTATGGTTTCAACAAGAATCATAATCATATGGAAATAAAAAGACTTATAATAAAGGAAGTGGTTGAATTGAAAAGATGAGATAAAGAATCAAGGAGTGATTTCGGCAACATTACGACTATACAAAAAGGATTATAAAATAGGTTTAATGAGAGATATGGGAAATCTATCATCATTAGAGAATAATTTAGATAATAAAGGATTTATTATTAATACATGAAAGCATAATCATATGGAAATAAAAATGGATTATCCCAAAAGAAGTACTTGAATCTAAAGGGGTAGGAGGAGAGACCTTATCTTGCTAAGTAGATTCTTAAAGATTTGGAGGAATCCTTAGAACCTTAGGAACTCCTTGGGAGGTATTTAAGAGGCATAGTGATTATAAATTCGTTAGGTTATATGGGGATTATAGAATTGGTGGGAGTGAACTCTTTTTATAGGTGAAAATGATGGGTTTTCTAGGAAACTAACGTTAGGTGGGGGGTAAGAATGGTATCACATGGGTGTTATGTGGATTAGGAGAGTTAGGTGAATTAGGTGGATAAATGGTATGTGAGACATGTGGGTATTACTTCAATACCTAATAAGTCTTTATATAAGGTGTAAGTTTCCTTTTAATTATTAAAAATTCATGATACTTTATTCACCCACTTTTACCCTTATTAATCTTCATTAAAAAATTAACCATATAAATTATTTTATTACTAAAAATATAAGATTTTTCTCCTTACCAAATTTTTACATGATGAATTTGATTGTGGGATCTATTGAACCTAATTCAATTTATAATTATGAGATAAAGTTAACTTTGAATTCAAAATATATAATGCTTAGAAAAACTATTTTTGTATAAAAATAACATTATAATTATTAAGTGTTCTTAATATCATTTAAAATGATTACCAAATAAATGAGTATTAATTAATTTTAATATATTCTTAAAAATAATATTATAGTATAAATTTAAGATAGATTCAAATAATTTAAAAAAATAAACAGTATTTTGAAAGGTGTTTTTCTATGAAAAGTAACTGTTTTACCATAGTAAATAATATTTACCATGGGAACTTAATTTTATGACTAAAAATAAATTGAACACGTTACTTAATTTTATCATGTTGATTAAAAATATTAAAAATATTTTATCTTATTCAATTTTTAAGAGTGGTAAAAATCAATTTTAATATAATAATGCATAACGTATAAAAACAATTTTAAGAAACATATATCTTCTAAGCATAAAATTTCCTTTGTTTTATTATACACTTTTATATAGTGTTTATAAAGTGGTTACTTCTAATGATATCTTATAATTTAATTATTATAATATAATGGCAATATTTTATAATTTAATTAAGGTAAATTGGTTTTTTGTTTTATTTTAGTGTTGTGTGAATGACAAGCTACTCACACAGTATTTAATTAAGGAAAATTAATTATTGAAATCATTTGTCGTTACATTATACCCCCCTTAAAAATAATTTCATTGTATAAATTTTATTATAAGGAAGAAAACAAGTGATATTACTTTTCTCTCATCACATACTTATGTTTCCATATATCCTCCTCAAATTTATGATTCCACCAAATAACTTTGACAAGATGGGTGGTCTTGTTCCTCATAAACTTTTTTGTTTGATCTAATATTTACACAAGTTTTTCTTCATATAAAATATTATGTTCTATTTGTATAAATTCCAAGATAATTAAATGTAATGTATATGGTATAAATTATACACCCACACACATCATTTAATTCATGCATGATTCAGTTAGATTAGATTATTTATTTCCCAAACTACATTTTATGCTAAAGCATGGTATAATGATAGTGTAGGGTCGATCCCACAGGGAATTGATATGGTGAAAGAAAATTATAGCTTAGAACCCTTTTTTGTGGGAGTATTCACAAGTTTGATTAAGTTTGGGAAAACTAATGCTAAGAGAATAGGGGTTTTTAGATCAGGGATAAAGAAGGGATCATGATAAATTTTGGGGTTCAAAAGAAAGGATCATCTTAATTATAACTTGGTATGGTCCTAAGGTTTAGGTTATGAAGCAAGTGGAGGCCACTATTTGGTCATGGTTAGACCAACTAGCTTTATCTAAGAGATATATATTCCTTGGTCTAGAGATATATTCAACCTAGATGCATTAAACTTAGCTTCTATGGTAGAAAGTGTCATAGGCTATTGTTCATAGCCTATTCTACTTCAATTAGGATAGGTTAATTCCTTTAAACTTCCTGTGGTTGGGGTTGTTTAAATGAATTGGATATACAAATTTTATTTACCTTGATTACTAATCCTTAAGGTTATCAATTTGAGAATTGAATATTTATTGAGTTCAGACAACCCCACTCTTGATCCCTACCCTATGTGGTTTAGCCACTCATGGTAGATTTGATCAAGAACGGGTAAAATATTGAAAATATAGTGAGTTTAGAAATAAAAATTAGGATTGAAAAATTAATGATCATAAAAATATTGATATTTATCAATTAATGAACATGAAATAATGAATTATAAATAAAGATATATATTCAATTACAATTATAAGTAGATACTTAAGTGAAATAAGAATGAGAACAATAACAGTAAAGGTTCATCATAAATTGATGATCGGGATGATGAATACATGAGGAAATGTGTTGGTGATGCAATAAGGATGAATAACACTTCTCAAATTGGTCCACAATGCATTTATTTAAGTAAAACAATGAAATTAATTGAAGAAACTCGATTTTTGGGAGAGGGAGTCGAAGGGAAAGGATAAAAAAATAAAAAAAAATTGGATTCTTCCCACCATCTTGCCCATGCATACCTACTGCATATATATATGGGAAATTACATGACATGTAATGGGTATTCAGGTCATATAATGTCGATCCAAGATTTTCTCTGCGAATTTTGAATCTACATGAATTTCATCTGATATCATCTTGTAACTAGATGTCATAGCATGATTCTTCCTTTGACTGAATCATTTTGAGAGGGAAATGTGATTTTAATGCTACATGTCATGGACTTATGATTCACATCATGTAAATATGGTTCACATTGTGTAATTATGATTCACATTGTGAAACTTTTCACAACTTATTTCATGGATTGTAGCATGTGGTGAAATGATACTACACATCATGTAATGATGTTTCATGATGTGTAATAGCCAATTTTTCTCGTTTTCTACATTTATTTCCTTTGAAACCTTGAAATCCTATTTCTTGAAATAATCAACACATACCAGGTTCATTATAGAGTAAATCATTGAAAATCCTTAATTAAATGAAACCAAAATGTATATATGATTTTAGATTATCAAATTCCCCCATACTTGAACAATTTATTTTCCTTAAGAAAAAAGATCTCAACATGGATTTCAAAAGGTAATAAATTTTTAAAATAGGAAAAATTAATTATATCCATGAAAATAAAACTAAGTGTAAGTAGAGAAAACCAGTCTCCATAATCATCCCTGCATGGAAAATTTGTCATGCCTCCTAGCTCATTTCTTTAAACAAATTCTTAATCCTTTAATCACCATTTCTTAACTGTTCCTTGAACTCTATACCCATTTTTAATTTACCTCACAATTAATTTTCTCTCATCAATTAGGGTAGAATGAAATTGGATTTATGCTCATACCATGAGTATATGTTCCTAACCATAGGATTTCATTACTTCTAGCATCACTACTTCATAAATAAAAATAAAAAATCAATCATGAGGTTTTCAAAAATTAGGTTCTAATGACTCTGAGGTTGTAGGTAGGTGGGTAAATATTGAAAAAAAATCTCAAAAAGAAGGGTAATCTCTGGAGTATAATACATTAATGTCGTGAAAAGTTTAATGAAATGACTCCTCTATAGATAATAAATTCCACACTCCCAGCAGCTCAAGATAGATTCATGTATATATATCAAGTGAGTGAAATAAGGGTATCTTGTTTCTTTATTTCTCTTTTTTCTTTTTTCTTTCTCATAAGTCATGTCTAGGATATATCTCTCATCCATCCCCTAACCACATATAATCTTTTAGAGGATTCATTAGTATGGAAATGGTGATTTTGACCTTCCTAATACACAACTAAAATCTTTTTTTTTTTTTATTTTTTTTTATTTTTCAAAGGAACATGGTAGATATGAAATAACAAAAAGTAAACATGGATCACAATCAAATATTCTGGTGAACAACACAATACATATCCATAGAAAAAATCATCTTGTGATGGATGAAAACTTACCCCACACTTGTTCAAAGTAAATTCATGCATTATATAATGAGAAAGATAGGAAGGGATAATTGTCTTAGAATAGATGCATCTTATAAGGTCACTCATGGAAACTATAGGCTTAATGAATAAAAGATGTAAGGTGGGTCTCGAGAAAAAACAAGCTAAAAAAATATCGCGTTAATCATTTTAGAATTGTATTTGTTTGGACATAGCCTCAATAAGATCTCAATGCAAGTTCTGATAGGTTTACATGTCCTAGGTGTCACTCAAGAAATATGATTAGAAAATAATATTCAATTGTAGGTTCAGAATCAATTAAAACCAATTAACAAATAAATTAAAAGTAATTTCAAAAATATTGAATTTGAATTAAATTACTAGACTCAATAATCATTATAAAAGTATAAATAGGGACAAACCATGGATTTCCAAAAAATTCCGACCTAATTTTTTTATTTAAATGGGTATAATGAGTTTCCGGTTTAAATCATGATTTCTAATGAAAAATGTCTCCTATAAAGATGATAATAGAAAAAAAAATCAAGTGTATAGAATGTGAAACTCATAAAAATCTCCAAAAAACTTTGAAGGAGATAGTTTCTACACTTTTTGTGGAAATATTGTGTGAGGGTATGGAAGATAAAGCTTATATTAATGAAATGGAAATTGGAAAATGAATAGATAATGAATCAAGAGATCCCTGTATAGAGTGTAATTCCATGGGGAAAGTTGGGTTGTATTGATTTTTAGAATTGGGATACCTAAAAAAAGGTGAGAAATAAAAATCCTACACCAGGTAAAAAATTAGTCCATAGGGTTAAAACATTTTGTAATCTGTAAAATAAGAAGGTTTACACAGTGAATAGTAATGAAATGGATTTTATTTAAATGCATGTAGGTGTCTACAATAAAGTTGAAAGTTACTTATGAAAAAATAAAGTGAAAAGACTCTAGAAGGACAATTAAAAGGAATGTAGAAAGAAAAAAATGAGAAAACATATAAAATATCGGTGCCTCCTGTAAATCACTAATAAATGACATTGTCATCTAGCCATATGGAGAAAAGTATCAGGTTGTTTCCTCCATCAGCTCAGTCACTCCTCTATCATCTGCAGCTACTCATGGCAGTTTCTTCTATCTCTTGAGGTCTTTTAGTAGGATTGATCACTTTAGGAGCATATAGAGCATGAATCTAGTGTGTAAGGAACGGTATCTGTGATCATGGTTGTCACACCCATCCTTTTTATATTATTTATTTTATTATTTTTATTGGGAATTGGATAGTTCGGGTCGAGGCCCGACTTAAAATTTCTAAGCTCTTATTTAGAAACGAATGTTTCGCTCTTGGTTGTGTCTAGTGCACCGTGGTCGAAGTCGCGCGACCTCGCCTAGGTCACCACGTGACCTCGCCCAACTCCCCGCATGTCATGCCCGATGGTCAACTAATGAAATAAGACAAATTAAGAAGGGTTTTAATAATAATGATAATATTAATGTCACTTGAGAATATTATTATTTTCTTGGATAATAATTTAATTGAGAGTATTATTTTTATTAATAGCATTTTATTAAGTTGATCATTGTATAGTTTATTATTTAGGTTATTAGGTATGTTATTATCTTATTATTATTATTATTATTATTATTATTATTATTATTATTATGAGTGTTTTGGGTTTTTTGTCACCGGTTGTACGGGCAGGGCACGGTTCTGAGACCGCGCGGTCTACCCAGCTTTCAGAAATGAGTTAAAACATAAAGGAATAATAAAATGATGATGAGTAATGAAATTTAAATAAATGAAAATAATAAGTTTAATAAAATTTAAGAAATTTTTTTAATGATAACAATAATAATATTTTTTAAGAATATTATTATTATTAACTAAGAATATAAAATTTATTAAGTTATTAATACGGTAATACTTATTATTATTGTTAATATTAAGTTAGGTTGTTACCAATTTTACTAATATCATAAATTTCATTATTATTATTATCACCTTACATTACTATTATTATCACCATTAATTATTCTCATTAAAATTTTTGAAATTTTAATTAATGTTATCATTATGAGGATATAAATTTTTTTTACACAATTATTGTTATTCTCATTCTTATTTTTATTGTTAAGGTTTTAGTATATAAATACTATTATTATTAATATTAATATTTTTATTAGTTTTTTTTCTTTTATTTTTATTTTTATTTTATCTTTTTTTCATTTCTTTCTTTGTTTAGGGTTTCACACTTTTTTTTCAGTGCCTTTCTACCCAGATCGTCAAGACCCTTCTCTTCTTCCCCTTTTTTTCTTCTTTCACACTGCAGCACCTCCCACTCGGACTCCTAGTCATGCCACAACTTGGGAAAGTCGCCAACCCTCTCTCTTCCCTCCCAGAAGAGCCCCTACCAGCACACCCCTTGTTCCGATGCGGCCCATGCCGGCGCACCCTCACCAGCCCGCTAGCCCTTAATCCTCACCTCCAGTCGCGCCATGCCCTTGCTCCCTACCAGCCAGCCTTCCCCCATTCGCACTGTCACCCTGACCCCCCCTCACCAGGCTGTTCGCACTACCACCCGACCTCCTGGCCAGCTCACGTCGGTGCTATTTGTCCACCTCACACCAGACTGGTCTCAACCTTGCTCCCCTTCTTTACCGGCATAACCCTCTTCTGCGGAAGAACCCCCCGGTAAGGTCCTCCTCTCCTTTCCTTAGTGTTTGGTTCTTGTTTTTGGGATTTTAGGATTTCATCAAGATGGGTGTCTGATTTTAGGGTTAATTCTTGATGTATTTTTTTGTCAGATTGTTTGATTTAGGGTCTGATTTGGGTCACTTCTGGTGCGACTAGGGTGCAATTGAAGAATTCACACCAATTTTGGGAAATTCTTTACCCGAGGTAGGTGGTTCCACATTTAAACATTATTTAATGAAGTATTTTACTGCTTAATTAATTTGTGATTCTCTTTAATTAATTATCTTGGGTTCGTATTTGGTTTTCTTGAATTTTTCTATGTGTTATATTTGTTTGGTAGCATGTTCATGTGGTGTGGGTGCATTCTTTGGCTGGGAACTTATATTTATTAAGTCTTTGGGGCCTTAATAAAATGTGCAGTTTGTTTTTCATATGTGCAAGTGGTGTCAATCATGCCTTCGACATGATGTTTCATGTGAATTGTCATAAGTGAAGGCATTGTGTGTGTTGAGTATGTTGTTGCTGTGAAAACCTATGTTGAGTTGTCTACTAGTGTTTTATAAAGTCTTCTTTTGTTTTGTGAAAATTTGCAAAGTGGTGGTTGATGTTCTGGTGTAGCGTTTGTATGTTCTTTTTCCAAAAAGAGGGTTTGAGTGGACTTTTGGTGTTTAGAGTCATGTGTCATATCCTGAGGTTTATTAATAAAATTTCTAGTGTTTTATTTAATTGTGAAATGGTCTTTTAATTGTGTGGTTGAGTTATTAATTGATGTAAGTAGTGTCGTTTGTGTCCTTGATGTGGCGGTTGGGTGTGTTTGGTCATGAAGGAGGGATGAGTTGGTTTTGTGTGTTAAGACATGTTATGTTTCTATTTAAGAATTTATTTACAGGGAATTTAATATGTTTTAATAAAAATTATTAACGATGAAAATTTAATATGTTTTAATAAATAATTATTAACAATGCATAATTTTTTTTGAATTGAGTTGGGTAAAGTCTTTTGGTGTGTGTACTATTTCAAATAGATTTTGTGTATGTGTACACACGTGGATTTGGCTTTAGATAACACCTTGTTTATTTTATTCATCTAAGTTTGACATGAAATGTGAAATTGGAACATCTTGAGCATAAAAGGGGAATCCTGGGTACTAGATGGGCGGACTAGATCTAGCGCGCTAGAGATACAGAAGCAGCTCTGGCCCAGTTTCACTTAGCTGGTTTGACAATTACAACACCAACTAAACTTTGGATGATGATTGGAGACCACTAGGTTATATATGTGTTTCCCTACTAGTGGATCATGCACGAGAACATATTTCGTTGTGTTTCCTATATTACTGTTCACTGAGACGCGATGTTCTAGGGTCCCATTCCTTTTTCTGGTACCTTTAGGGCCTCTCCCACTTTTGGTTCTCCTGGACTACTATACAATCACCGTTGGCATACGGTGTATCATTTGGGTTCTCTTAAAGGTTTGAGTTTTCTTAACTTCAAGGGTGTTTTATTTTTATTTAAGTTGTTTTTTAATGTGTTTTCTTTATAGAAACTGTTCTTTTAAAGTTGTTCAAGATTTGGTGTCCTTTCTTTTATTAAGTCTGCAAATGTATTTTTCATTTAATGTCTACACGCGGAACCTTTTTATTGGGTGATATCCTACTGGGCTCTTGGATCACACCCCACATACACCTTTTGGTGTATTTAGACTTTGTTTCTTGTGTATTCTAGGTTGTGACATCATGCTCAACGATGGTGGTTTTGGTCGGTGATGGTCTTCTTGTGCAGGTTGGTGTTGTAGCGTGTGTATGCTACACCACTCTTGTCACTTTGAGGTTTGAGTTATAGTTTCTTTTGGTGTCGTTTATTTTTGGATGTTGGTTCTAGTTGTAAACCTTTAAATTTGATTTTAGTTTGGTTGTCTGTTTTTAGTTTTGGTTTATTTATCTTATCAGTTGTGTTGTGTTTACTATTTCAGATAAATCTTTCCCATGTGTTAGTTTTGATACTTGGGCACTTGTGCCAGTCCATGGGGATCAGGAACGCCCTTCGAGCCATGTTGTAGACTAGGTCGGGCACCAGGTCGGATGGCGACCTAGCTTGGTTCGTGAAAACATGGTATCAGAGCAGGTTTTCTCTTTTGGGTCATGTTACTTTGGGATAGAGTCAGGGTAGATCAAAGTTAAGGGTGTCGAAACTCAATGTTCTAGCTACTAGCATAGTGCCTGGCCAACACACCTCGTGGCGGGACTCGAGTTACCAAAGAAAGTTGAGGTTTTTCTGTGTCATTGGTTCTTGTGGTTAATCTTGTTTAGGGGAAATGAAAAGGGAGTGGGGTCAGTGGTCCCAGTGAGCTCGTAGGGTCTGGCAAGCCATGTGGAGCTGGGGACGTTGTCCTAGAATACTCTCAGTGGTGGTGGTGTGATTGGCATATGGTCGCCAACCATATGTTTAAGTCACCCATTGACACTAGTCTCCTCTTGCATCGCTCCTCACCTCGTTGTTTTAGATTCATGGAAATATGGTTTTTAAGTAAAAATGATTTGGTTTAGAAAAAAATGACTTGAAATGAAGCGCTTTAAAAATAAAATAATGTATGAGGTTTGAAAGGTGTGGGTTGAATGTTTTGGCTTTGAAAAATGGAAAAGTTTGGTATTGATCCTTGGTGTTCTCATGGGAAACCACATGCATGAGCGTATATGGAAAGAGAAGTGGTCAATGGAATGAGTGGATGAATTTCTGGTTGGATATGAGGTGGGGGTCGATGTGGCATGGGAATATGCATGTGCGAGGCCCATGGGACACCATTGGTGTTTGTGAAACCCACCAGGTTTGCTGATTTTCAAAAGTTTGGTTAAATGAGAATTCAGTGTGTTAATAACCAGTGATTGCATGGTGTGTCCTTGTTTTTTTGAAATGTTGGATGTGAGGCGTTTTGAGTCGAGAATCCTTTTTTAAGGATTTGTGTTTTGATTTTGATTTTTTATTTGTAACTTGATATGAAAGCGTGTGGTTAGTGAATTCTTCTGAAATGTTCTTCGAGAAGACCTTGTAGTGGTTCCCCCTGCACGCTTAGTGTTTGCATGCGATATGTCTTGGCCATTGGACCAGTTTGATTAGGTCCATGGTTTTCTTTCTTAACTAGTGCACGCCCCCCCCCCCATAGAGAATTAACATGCGGTTGAAGTGCGGAAATGGGTAATTCACCATTGGTCGAACCTCCAGTTAATTAAAGAAAGGACTCTCCCTTTTGAGTTATAGTGCTATATCTATCCCTTTTTCCTTTTTGGATAAGAGGATCCTCTCGTAGCGGGATGACAAGTGCGAGTAAAGTTGAGGAGAGTTTTGGTCTCTTTGATTTGTCTTGGTCGTTGTGTATGAAGTTTGACATCGTTGTGTCTGAAGGTTCCCCTGAAAGCGGTGAAAGAAATTCCAGCAGGGAAGGGTGAAGGCAGTTCGGAATTATCGGTGCTGACCGATGGTTTGAAAGGTTCATAGTGCTTTCATCGGCTGCAAGGGTCATGATTGGTGATGTCTTGTAGCATGAGTTCTCTTTATGAGTAAAGTTGGGTTTCATAGAACCCTTTGAGAATCCCTGTTTTCATAGGAGTGCATCCTCCTCTTGGGAAGTTTTGATTTTTCTGTTGAAAGAGGAGTGTTTGTCGTGCATCTTTCTTTCTTAAGTTTCTTAGTTAAGGTGAAGAGGTGATGCATGTGCATCATCTAAACCCCTGTGTTGGTAAATGCTCCATGTGGGAGTAGTTGGATTTCGTGGTGCATTGTGTTTGTTGGTGTTGTTTCAGTTGCGGTGTGGTTGTGTGTGGCACCAAAAAGGAGAAGCTCCGTTCGGGAGTCTTCAATACCTGGCTGTGAGGCAGGAGATACTTCAAACATCAGGGCTCCAGCCATAGGCCTCAGAGTGAAGCTGACATGCGATCAGGAACCCCGAGAGTGTATGGGACCCCGACTTTATTTCTGTCACCAATGTTTAAAGTAAAAGTAGTTTAAATTGTTTTCTGTGGTTGTTCCTATCCGACGACCCATCTGGGTGTGTGAGGTTTCCAGTGTCTTGGAGGAGGCATGGTCGACTTGTTAATTTAAGGTCTTAGGGGTTGCGTCCCACTGGATGAAATCGCTCTTAGTGGTCCTTATAGGGTCTATTAGGTAATTCAGTCGCAAAGTTGAATAGTGATCATCCAGGGACGTGGAGATGCTGGTTGGTCTTAGGTTGTGGTTTTGACGCCCGATGGTCGGGCCCCTCCCTCCCTGCCCCTTGTGGTGGGGTGTTTGGTCACTGTCGGGAAATTATCAATGTTTTGTATCTTTCACCGATCCTAATGGTGGGGAGACCCACAATGGGTCTCGCTCAAAAGTCTCTAGAATGAATCGGTGTTGGCCTTTTTCATAATGGTGGGGAGTCTGCTCGGGCCTCCTCATATCGGCTTTACAGCCTTCTCTCGGGCATCAACAGATTTCTAATGGTGGGGAGCCCCTTCAGGGTTTCCCTTGTTGTCCTTTTTAGTTCTGTCTCTAGAGATGAATTGGTGGTAGGTGATAAGAGTCTTTCTTGGACGTGGTTGGTCTTATTTGTTTGTCTCGGTCAAATGGTGTGGTTTTCATTTAGTAGTGATTGAGGTGTTTCGGCTTGTGAAGTTGTTTTTCATGGGTACGAGAGTTCCTTTCTTTGATCAGTCAACTGGAGGCATTCTAGCTAATCGGGGAAGGTGAAATATATTAGAGAGTCTTTTTACGTGTTTATTGAAGTTGTATTTGATTCACTTTCTTTGAGAATAATGATTTTGCCTCTTTTGGCTTGTTGATTGTGGGGATCCTATTTGATCCTTAGGGGGGTATCCGCTTCTTCTTTGAGTCTCAACCTTAGTTGTGGATTTCCGGGGATGGAAAGCTTTATAGTGGGGAGAATTGTCACACCCGTCCTTTTTATATTATTTATTTTATTATTTTTATTGGGCATTGGATAGTTTGGGTCGAGGACCAACTTAAAATTTCTGAGCTCTTATTTATAAATGAATGTTTCGCTCTTGGTTGTGTCCAGCGCATCGCGGTCGAAGCCGCACGACCTCTCCCAGCTCACCGCACGTCATGCCCGATGATCAACTAATGAAATAAGATGAATTAAGAGGGGTTTTAATAATAATGATAATATTAATTTCACTTTAGAATATTATTATTTTATTGGATAATAATTTAATTGAGAGTATTATTTTTATCAATAGAATTTTATTAAGTTGATCATTGTATGGTTTATTATTTAGGTTATTCGGTATGTTATTATCTTATTATTATTATTATTATTATTATTATTATTATTATGAGTGTTTTGGGTTTTGTGTCACCAGACATACGGGCAGGGAATGGTTCTGAGACCGCACGGTCTGACAGGCTTTCAGAAATGAGTTAAAACATAAAGGAATAATAAAATGATGATGAGTAATGAAATTGAAATAAATGAAAATAATAAGTTTAATAAATTTTAATAAATTTTTTAATGACAATAATAATAATATTGTTTAAGATTATTATTATTATTAACTAAGAATATAATATTTATTAAGTTATTAATATGGTAATACTTATTATTATTGTTAATATTATGTTAGGTTGTTACCACTTTTACTAATATCATAAATGTCATTATTATTATTATCACCTTATATTATTATTATTATCACCATTAATTATTCTCATTAAAATTGTTTAAATTTTAATTAATGTGATCATTCAGAGGATTTAACTTTTTTTACACAATTATTGTTATTCTCATTCTTATTTTTATTGTTAAGGTTTTAGTTTATAAATACTATTATTATTAATATTAATATTTTTATTATTTTTGTTTCTTTTAGTTTTATTTTTATTTTATATTTTTTTCATTTCTTTCTTTGTTTAGGGTTTTCACCCCTTTTTTTCGGTGCCTTTCTACCCAGCCCGTCGAGCCCCTTCTCTTCTTTCCCTTTTTTTTCTTCTTTCACACTGTAGCACCTCCCACTCAGACTCCTAGATACACCACACCTTGGTCCAGTCGTCGACCCTCCCTCTTCCCTCCCGACAGAGCCCCTGCCAGCGCACCCCTTGTTCCAATGCGGCCCCTGCCGGCACACCCTCACCAGCCCACTCTCCCTTCATCCTCACCTCCAATCACACCGCTCCCTTGCTCCCTGCCAGCTGTTGGACCATCCCTTCCAGTCGTCCTTCCCCCATTCGCACTGTCTCCCTAACCCCCCCTCACCGAGCTGCTCACACCACCGCCCGACCTCCTGGCCAGCTCGCGTCACCGCTGTTTGTCCGCCTCACACCAGACTGGTCGCACCCCTGCTCCCCTACTCGATTGGTGAAACCCTCTTATGTGGATTAATCCCATCCCAGTAAGGTCCTCCTCTTCTTTCCTTAGTGTTTGGTTCTTGTTTTGGGGGTTTTAGGATTTCAGCAGGATGGGTGTCCGATTTTAGGGTTAGTTCTTGATGTATTTTTTTGTCTGATTTTTCGATTTAGGGTCCTATTTGGGTCACTTGTGGTGCGACTAGGGTGAGATTGAAGAATTCACATCAATTTTGGTAAATTCTTTACCCGAGGTAGGTGGTTCCACATTTAAATATTATTTAATGAAGTATTTTCCTGCTTAATTAATTTTTGATTCTCTTTAATTAATTAACTTGGGTGCGGATTTAGTTTTCTTGAATTTTTATATGTGTTATAATTGTTTGGTAGCATGTTCATGTGGTGTGGGTGCGTTCATTGAATGGGAACTTATATTTATTAAGTTGTTGGTGCCTTAATAAAATGTACAGTTAGTTTTTCATATGTGCAAGTGGTGTCAATCGTGCCTTCGACATGGTGTTGCATGTGCTTTGTCATAAGTGAAGGCATTGTGTGTGTTGATCAGGTTGTTGCTGTAGAGACCCGTATCTTGACGTACATTGACATTACATTACTTTTGCGGAATACTTAGTACATTACAAAAACACACACACAAGGACCGTAATAGTTTAGTGTCTTTGGAAACTCGGACTATAATCTTCTAATCGTGGTGAAAGATCTTCAAAATCTCCCATAAAGATCTTTTTTTTTACCTAAAACCTTTCTTTATATCCTGGGGAAAAGAAAACATAAAAGGGTGAGCTCAAATTCTCAGTAAGGGTAAACAAAATAAATATCAATCACATCATATTCATAAGAACATAACATTTTGGAAATCATAACCTGCAAAAGAGAGCATAATTTCATAATCATGGGATAAATCATGGCAGTGAAAAAGTAATCCCAATAATCATAACTTAAAACATGAAACTTTGTGGCATACACACATAATCATAGAGAATCATTTCTTATTAGTCAAGACTAATTGCCAAGACTATCTTAGTGGACAAAGTCCCTTTCTGAATCGAGTAACCCTCGTTTCAGTCCTGTTTCACTGAACCGGTATAACCTACCATTTCAGCCATGTCTATCTCATGAGATATAAAATCATTACCCAATGCATTGGAGGGAGATATAGGTCCCACCCATCTTATAATGAATCCTTTCTTATGTGTGCCACATAATCATAAACCATACATCATAGCTTAACCCATGTAATAAAAATGGAATTCTTAAACAACATGACATCATAAAACAGTTCATATAAGATAATGGAATTCATAAAAATATTTCCATCACAACATAATAAAATCAATGTAATAATAGGGATAAAAACAGAACCCATTATCATCTTAGATGGAAAATAATTTTGATAAAACACTTGAACTTCATTCTTGAGGAAAATATCCTTTATACTTCAAAAATACTTTTCCTTTCTTAACATGTCATAAAATTTTAAACTAAAAGAAGTTGATTAAAAATAAACTTGAATACTTGTAAAGGAAACTTCTTGGAAATAATGTTTTATAAATCCATTCATGCCATATAAGTTAAAAAAAACATTCTTCGTACTTTTGTCGGAAAAGTCAAAAAGTACCTCGTACGAAAAACGACAAAAGATTCCTTTCATTTCTTTTACTAAAAACTCACCGAAGGATAAAAATGGATTTAAACAATTTTAGGTGGATGGAAATAATATTACATATTGATGAAAAATGGATGTGGATGATAAAATACACCCCAGTAAATACTTACGAATAAACAATCTCGGATAAAAATGAGATTGTGATATTTCCCTTACCTTATGTCCGACTTGCTTTGTAAGTGTCCGAACCTTCTGTATAATGATTTAAATCATGTTATTGACTTATTCCAGAATCATATTAATTGTTATGATATCATATATGGTTCACTTATGACATTATATTACCCGTTCTTTTGTAAATTCCATGTTAAAGAAGCGTTTTGGGTAAAATCGTTTCATTTATCGTAGGTGTTTTCACTTGTTGTTCTTGACATCATTATTACTTATATCATGATCTACTTACTTCCATAATATAAAATATGATTTATATATCATATATATTCAGTATATATATATATATAATAGATAGATAAATAAAATGAAAAACACCGTTCATGGAGACGGTAGTCCGTACGTACGTATGAACGCTGTTTTACTTTCCTTATTGTCTTGAAATGGAAGTAAGTAGATGACATACATATATATATATACATAAATCCAGTAGCTTTATAATTTCATATATTTCATTATTATTTCTTATATATACTTTATAATCATTCTTAAATGGTTAACATGGAGAATGAATCTCATCGCATCGTGGAGACGGTAGTCCGTACGTACGCACGAGCGATGATATCATTTCCATAAATATTGAATTGAATTGGAGTGGATTATACAATATATCAGAATCAATATGATGTTTTAATAACTATGTATAGTTATTCTTTACACCATTATACCCATCCATGTAAGGTGGTGGTGGAAAATAGATTACACCACGACGTGGAGACGGTATTCCGTACGTACGCACGCGCGGTGATTTCTTTTTCCGTAGGATAGATAGATGGTGAAATAGGGTTGTTTCATACTTATAATAACATATCAGTATATTAGTGATACTGATGTTATTACTTCATAATGAAACAACCTAATAAGAAGAAGTGGAAGAAGAAATAAAGATGAAAGAATTGGTAACGGTAATTACCTCTTCTTTGAAGCGCCTTTTGGAGACCTCCTCTTAGGGAACTAAAATTGGTCTTTGAGGAAGAAAAGAACCTCTAGGATGTTGATAGGGAAGTGGAGAAGAGATTTTGGCAGGGGTTGGACGAGCTTGAGTGCTCAAATTGGTGTGAGGAGGAGGGGGAGGAGGTGTCCTTTTATAAGGGAGGAGAGGGGCACCTTAGGAATATCTCAAAATATTATTTTATATTAAAGTAAAAATCGGTTTATAATGGTTACAAAGGGTCTTATTTCGAATCTAAAGTGGGTATGGGTCGCAATCCTATCAACCAATAGGATTTAGACAAGTTTAGGTTCTTATTTTAACCTTATCAATTAGATTTAACTCTAAGTTAAATAATTTAACTTTTACCGTGTCTTTTTGTTTTCTTTCACTATATGGTTAATACACTTACTATAACATGCCAAACGAACCCCAAATTGTTTATTATTAGTATATATATCCTTATCTAAGTCATTTGGCCGAACCTTATATTTTTAGGAATAAAATAACAATTAATAATATAATATTTGATTTAAAAACTATTTTGTGTCAATTTTGACACTATTTGATATATGATTTTTGTGAAAGTAATAACAGAATAATATGTTCGAACCAAGTTGATTAAATCAACAATAATATATCATAGTAACCTAGAAAATTAGTGGAATTCATAAAAAGTCTCAAATTACATTCATTTGAGTATTTATAACATCAATTATGTTAATATTTCCTTAAAAGGGTAATTACTGCATCATCGTTGTGTCATAAATAAATTAATTTATTTAAAGTCTAAAAATTATAAATAAAATATTATTATATAGGAAATCTTTTTATCTTTCTAATGAATATTTATAGTCGAATTTATCTTATGTATAACCCCATATTAAAAATGTTTTAGTGAATAAACTTTGATTTTAACTCTTTTAACTCTTCTTTGAGTTAAATAATAATAATTGTCCTAATCTAATCCAAGTGGGACTAAATGATAATATGTTACACTTAAGGTTGTTTTTGGTCTAGATACACTTGTCAAATAGAATTAGGACATGTGTTAGGGTAATATTAATATCATTCTTACCCTTAATTACCCTATTTACTTTTAACTGTGGTAAATAAAAGTAAAAAGTTACTATTCACCAAAAATTATTTTCATCTCATTGAACCACATTTTACTTACTGACATCAACCGTGACTCTCGGATTTTTGAAATTCCATTCACAGAAGCGGTAAAATTAAGTTTTATGAAAAATTCAGTTTTTTAACTACCACTTAGTAGTTTCACTATTCATCAAAAAATGAAGGTTTTCAGAAAAATGCCAAAATTTCATCCTAAGCTATATTTCATATTCCGAATTCAAAAATGAAGTCTATTTTACCAAATTCATAACATAGAAGTTGCATTAATTAATTTTATAATTAAATCCCGCTGTTAAAACAAATAGCGTGTTTTTAAGAAACAATATCTATCAAAAGATTGACACTTGTTTATGTCTGGTTTAAATGTGCAATTAAATCCAATGACCAACATTGTATTAATTTGTAAAAATATATTCTAAATATACTTTAAAACTACTCCAATTAATAATTTATCACTATTAATTATTTCGATTAAAAAAAGTTGTTTTTTAATTATAATTTAGTAATTTTCACTATTCATCAGAATATGAAAGTTATCCGAAATGTACCAAAATTTCACCTTAGGCTAAATTCGATACTACGAATCCAAAAATGAAGTTCATTTTGAAAAATAAGATTTACCGAATTTTAAAAAGTGGTTATTACTATTCATAACGACTATTTTTAATAGAATATCGTTGTTTAGTGAAACTCGGTATTGCGTATTACACACGCTATCGAGGAAGGTCGCGATTGCGTGTAATGCAAGGCAAGTCAAGGATGCGTGTTGTGCAAGCTCCTTTTGGTGTAGCATACAACACAAGACATTAATTAAAAAGAATATTTTTTTTAAAATCTTGGGCTGTTACAGTTGCTGTGAAAACCTATGTTGAGTTGTCTAATAGTGTTTTATAAAGTCTTCTTTTGTTTTGTGAAAATGTGAAAAGTGACAGTTGATGTTTTGCTGTAGCATTAATATTTGTTTTGTCCAAAAAGAGGGTTTGATTGGACTTTTGGTGTTTAGAGTCATGTGTCATATCTTGAGGTTTCTTAATAAATTTTCTAGTGTTTTATTTAATTGAAAAAATGGTCTTTTAATTTTGAGATTGAATTATTAATTGATGTGAGTAGTGTCATTTTTGTTCTTGATGTAGTGGTTGGGTGTGTTTGGTCATGAAGGAGGGATGAGTTGGTTTTGTATGTTATGTCATGTTATGTTTCTATTTAATAATTTTTTTACAAGGAATTTAATATGTTTTAATAAAAATTATTAAAGATGCAAATTTAATATGTTTTAATAAATAATTATTAACAATGCATAAATTGTTTGAATTGAGTTGGGTAAAGTCTTTTGGTGTGTTTACTATTTCAAATGGATTCTGTGTATGTGTGCACGGGTGGCATTGGGTTTATATAACACACGGTTTATTTTATTCATCTGAGTTTGACATGAAATGTGAAATTGGAACATCTTAAGCACAAAAGGGGAAGCCTGGGTACTAGGTGGGAGGACTAGATCTAGCGCGCTAGTGATACAGAAGCGACTCTGGCCCAGTTTCACTTAGCTGGTTTGACGATTACAACACTAACTAAATTTTGGATGATGATTGGAGACCACTAGGTTATGGATGTGTTTCCCTACTAGTGGCTCGTGCACGAGAACGTATTTTGCTATGTTTCCTATACTACTGTTCACCGAGACACGATGTTCTAGAGTCACATTCCTTTTTCTAGTACCTTTAGGGCCTCTCCCACTTTTGGTGCTCCTGGAATACTATACACTCACCATCGGCATACGGTGTAGAAGTTGGGTTCTCTGGAAGGTTTGAGTTTTCTTAACTGTAAGGGAGTTTTATTTTTATTTAAGTTGTTTTTGTTGAAAGTGATTTCTTTATAGTAACTGTTCTTTTAAAGTTGTTCAAGCTTTGGTGTCCTTTCTTTTATTAAGCCTACAAATGTATTTGTCATTTAATGTTTACACATGTAACCTTTTTGTTGGGTGACATCCTATTAGGCTCTTGGATCACACCCTACATATACTTTGGGTGTATGTAGACTTTGTTTCTTGTGTATTCCAGGTTGTGACATCATGCTCAGTGATGGTGGTTTTGGTCATTGATGGTCTTCTCGTGCTGGTTGGTGTTGTGGTATGTGGATGCTGCACCACTCTTATCGCTTGGATGTTTGAGTTAGAGTTTTAGTTTCTTTTTTTGTCATTTATTTTTGGAAGTTGGTTCTAGTTGTAAACCTTTAAATTTGATTTTAGTTTGGTTTTCTGTTTTCAGTTTTGGTTTATTTATCTTATTAGTTGTTTTGTGTTTACTATTTCGGTTAAATCGTTCCCATGTGTTAGTTTTGACACTCAGACACTTGTGCCAGCCCGTGGGGATCGGGAACGCCCTTCGAGCCATGTCACAGGCCGGGTTGGGCGCTAGGTCGGATGGCGACCCGGCTTGGTTCGTGACAGTGGTGGTGGTTGTTGAGAATGAATCTCAAGTGAGAGCTCCTGAAGCTAACACTTGATCTCATCCAGGTGTTGAGTCACTCATCAAACAAGGATATATAGTGGAACATGTGCATTGATAACCATATATCAAATAGAAGATCTAGAAATTGCTACTATAAAATTATAAATATTTGAAAAATAATCCAAGTAAAATGGAGAAAAATCAGTCTCTCATATATAGATAAAGTGTAATAGTACAAAATGAAGGGAAACAAAAACTAAAAAGAAAATCAACAAACCCTGATACATATGACCAAAACAAAGATGGGTATGGTGGTCAACTAAGATATGCCAGCAGACTCAAAAATCACCTCGACCTTTTGCTCTCAATTAGAGGGTGGTGGTAGCTGTCCTTCCTGGTCAATAGTAGTGATTTTAGAAGGGGATGGTGAGTCAGCTACTAAGGGTGGTTTCATGGTGCTAGCAGGATGCTCCGAGGTAGGTGGTGGGGATATTTTGATCCTTAGTGGGTTCGTGTGTCTAGTAGATGGATCAACAAATGGCACCTCGGTGGATGGGGTGGTGGATGGTCCCTTTCCCTATCGGAATTGCTCTACAAGGTACTCCTACTAAGCCGTAGGGTTTGAGATCTCTAATGGTGGGTTGGCCTAGGCTGTGGGTGGGGATGGAGTGGTAGAAGATGATGGGCCAGTAGGGGCTGGTGGTGGCTGATATTATGCAGGAGATGAGGTTGGTAGAGGGGTGGTGAAATGGGATATCTCTGCAAAAGGGATGCGTAGATGATCGTAGATCCATCTTAGATTATATAGGATGCAAAGCTGCATGGACCAGAGATCTTTTGGGAAGGAATGGGTGGGTGGAGCAGTAGTGTATTTGGTGGTGGTGGTAGAGTTAGGGATGTGGGTGGTAGGGGATGGAGGTTAAGTGGTGGGTGGAGTTGGTGTAGGGTATACTGCATGATCTCATGGGGCCTCTTTAGCTGCCTCATGGACTCCCGGATCCCATCAATAGGTGTCATAATCCTTAACTAGGAGATTCATCTTTTCCTGAAGTAGAAGGACTCCATCAGTCCGAGGGAGGTGAGTGGAAGAGCGGCAATGAATACTCAAAGATGGTGGGTCAGGTGAGTGATAAAGGAACCTCCCATAAATGTGTCTCTCATCCTATGAGTGTGAGCTATGTATTAATATACAAACTAAGAATCCATGTTGATGGTAGGGCCGCCCATGGCTGCTGCTAATATGATGATGTCTAGCAAGATCACACTATCATGAAACTCGGCCCTAGAATACCATGCATGAGTCAAGGATTGATGAATGATCCTAAGTGTTGGGACAAGGAGATGGATCTACTTGGTGATCCTAGGATCATGCTCAGTGTGAGAATCCCATGAAATCATCCACCAAATTCACTTTAAATTAGACCACAGAGGCTCAAGCAGTAGGGTAGGAAATACCTCAAATTCATCGAAGTCCATAGTTTAAATGTCGAGGCCTATCCTGAATTCCTCAAAGGAGATCTCATGAGGTCTTCCACCGAGTTTGAAGTGGAGGATGTCCACTACAACCTCAAATGTGGAGAGAAACTCTAAAAATAGATCCTGGTATGTCTCCTCACGTACCTCAATAATGGATGAAATATGTAGATGGTTTAGAAGTCTAAGGACCTCGTGGATTATATGGAAATGGTCAAGGATGGCCATGTCAATGGTTTTGTTCATCCTCATTGGTTTTTCCTGCATTTGGTTGAGGGTGAAATGATGCTTGGGATTGGAGAAATGTATGATGGGGTGAAAATGTGGATGGTCATCCCCAAATTATCCACTAGATCTAGACAAGGAGCCTTCCTGAGCAGCAGGCTTGGCATGAGTTGTAGGGGTAGGTGGGGTAGATTCTACCTGAGGTGGTGGGGATGTGGGAGGTGTAGAACCTCTTGGATGCTTCGTCAAAGGTATATCATCATGGTTAGATGTGGATTCTATATGTTCAGGGTGCATGGTATTTGTGTGTGCCATCACAGGAGTAGGTCAGAGGTGGGGGTGGGGGTTTAGTTTCAGATAAGAGGGAAGAGAGGAGGGGGTTTCATCCGAGATGGTGGAGAGAATGGGGGTTTCACGGGATAAGAATGGGAGAGGTAGGGGTTGTGTGGCTTAGAGGGAGGCAAGGGGAGGGGTCGTGGGAGGGAAGGGGGTTCGAGCCATGAACCCTAGGTTAATGGAATATTTTTTTAAAAACAGGTTTGTGGAATTACATGGTATTTAATTAAGTTTCTTGTCATTTAATTCTGAGATTTATTAAGATTTGGTTGTAAAAAGTACACATCGTGGAACAGGGTTACATAACTTGTAATTGATATTTTTTCTTAGTTTTGGTTTAAACCATGGTCCTTTTCTCCTGGCATGTCCTAAGATTTCATAAGGCTTATTCTAATCTGATCTAGCCTAATGTGACCTATCCTGGGCTTCCTCCTAGTCAATAATTCCCTTAATGTTGAGAGTTTGATGCTTTGAGGCCCAGATGAATTTCAGTCTGACGACACAGCCTTCACGGAAGTGTTATTGATAGATTTTTAATCTTTGAACATTGACTTTGAGTGGTGGTTCACCTTCCTTCTAAATTTCAACGGTCCCTAGGGAAAAACTTCAATGACTATGAAGGGTCCTGACCATATAGATTTCATATTCCCAAGGAACTATTTTAATCTCAAGTTGAATAATAGGATCTATTTACTGGGAAAAAGGTGCATCTTTCAATATATTGATAATGTGATTTCTTTGTTTTTTATTTTTAGATATTTTCATTTTCATAATAATATTTTCTTATTTCTTCCAATTCATCCAATTGTAACATTTGAGCTTCTCCATATTTTTGAGAATCCAAATCGAGCTTCTTAATTTCCTAGTATGAGTGATGCTCTAATTCAACTGGAAAGATGAAAAGGTTTTCCATTAACCAATATTAAAGGTGTGGTACTAATGGGTGTATTTTATGCAGTGTGGTATACCTACAGTGCTTGCTTTGACTTGTGTTCATGGTTTTTTCCAAGATTTGTTTGATTTCCCTATTTGACAATTTAACATTCCCACTTTTTTGCAGGTGGTAGGGAGTTCCTATGTTATACCGGATTCCATATTTTTTCATAATTTCTTTAGAATCTTGATTGGTAAAATGTGTTCCCCAGTCACTAATAAGTAATCTAGGAAATCCAAATCTTGAGAACACATTATTTTTTAGGAAATTCATGACCGCATTTTTTGTGTCATGTGATGTAGCTTCAGCTTCTACACATTTAGAGATGTAGTCAACACTAACAATAATATAGGTCTTACCATGTGAATTGGGGAATTATTCCATGAAATATATTCCCCATACATAGATTTTGACTTCCACGATTAGGTTTTGGGTAATTTTGTTTCTTTTTCTAATGGTTCCAGTTCATTGGCACCTATCAAAGATTTAACAATAACCCCTTACATCTTGGCATAGCGTGGGCCAGAAAAGTACACTTTGTAGGATATTTTCTATCATGATTTATATTCCATGATTTCCTCTAGTTGGTGACATATGAAACATGTCTAATACATATGGGATTTCATCATCTGGAATTCAGCTTCACAAAAATCCATCAGCGTAGTGCTTAAATTGGAGCGGTTCATCCTAGTAATAGTGTGATTTTTCATCTAAAAATATTCTTATTTTCTAGAAGGATAGGTATTGGTGTATAAATCACATGGATAGATAATTTTCAACCTCTAAAAACCATGGTTTTAACTTTATGTTGAAAAGGGTTTCATCAGGAAAGTCGACTTTGATATTAATTTCATCATCATTCTTTATGAGTGGTAGTGGAAGTCGGGACAGATGACCAGCGATCACATTTTTTGTTCGTTTAATATCCTTGATGAAGATTTCAAATCCTTAGATCAAAGGGATCCACCTTATTAGTCTTGGATTGGAATCCTTTTTATTCATCAAATATCTTAGGGCAGCATGATCATTGTGCATAATCACCTTGGACAAAACCAAATAGGAATGAAATTTATTGAAATCATACACAACTGCTAAGAGATATTTCTCTATGGTTGTGTAGTTAAACTTAAGATTCATTCAATATGTGACTAGTATAGTAGATATGACATAAGATGAAACTAAATCATTTACCTAAAACAATGCCAACAGTGACATCACTCACATCACACATCAATTCAAATTCCTTATCCCAATTAGGTGAAATGATTACTGAAGTAGCTATCGGTATTTTTTTAAAGTGTTGAATGTATGAAGAAATTATTCAATGAATTAAAATGGATTTTATTTTGATAATAGGTACATCATAGGGTGGGAAACTTTTTAAAAGTATTTTACAAATCACTAATAGAATCCTTCATGGCCCATAAAGGTCCTTATTCCTTTGAATGTTGAAGGATTAGGTAAATCTTTGATCACTTTTATCTTAGTGGGATAAACTTATATTCCATTATTGGAAAATTTGTGTCCAAGTAATATGAATCCTTAGACCATAAAGTGACATTTTCCCAGTTTGAAACTAGACACTTCTCTTTACAGTGTTGTGGAACAATCTCAATATTACTTAGGCAGACCTCAAAAGATCTTCCATAAACTGAAATTCATCCATGAAAATTTTAGAGAATTACTCTGCCATATTATGGAATATATGTTTCATGTACCATTGAATGTTTTCTAGTGCATTTAACATACCAAATTAAATGTGCCTATAGGAAGAAGTTCCAAATGGACATGTGAATGTTGTCTTAGAGTAATCATCTGGGTTGATTGCAATATGATTGTATCATGAATATCCATCTATAAAACAATAGAATTCATTTCCTACTAGTCTTTACAACATTTAATCCATAAAGGAAAAGGGAAAATGATCTTTCCATTTTTTTCACATTTATATTTCTTTAGTCCAAACATACTCACCATTTAGTGATGGTGTGAGTTGAGATTAATTCATCTTCGTCATTCTTTTCAACTGTGATACAACCTTTCTTATGAAATACTTGTAGTTGGCTCACCCACTCACTATCAGATATTGAAAATATTATTCCAGCATCTAGAATTTTTAACACTTATTTTTTAACAAACTCCTTCATCGGTGGTCTGACTCGACTCTAAGGTTGGCATCTGGGTTTTGCACCTTCTTCAAGTAAACTTTTGTGGGTGTATAAAGTATGAATGATTCCTTTGATACCAGCCACTCCCCAGGTGATTGACTACTTATTTCTTATCAAGACTTCAATCATTTTATCCTCTTGTGACTATGAGAGTTCTGAGTTAATGATAACTATTAGTGTAGTAGCAGTTTCAAGAAAGGAGTACTTGAGTGTACTGGGGAGGGGTTTCAGTTCCAGGTTTGGTGGTAAGATGACTAAAGGTATAAAAGGTGGAATGTTTTCTCTTATAATAGGTTCTATGTAGTTTACTTCCTTGATTTCATAATCCCCATTCTTTTTAGGGAGTATTCCATCAATTTCTTCTTCAATATTGAAGTTTCCTTCTCTTGGTTCAGTGAGACAGATCACTTGGAAATCGAAAGCATCATTTATCTGTTGTGATGCCTTTGCTGGATCAAACAAAACTTTTTATTCTCCAACTTAGAATATTATTTTTACTTAATTGAAATCGATAAATTCCTTACCAGTGGATAGGAATGGTCGTCCTAAGATGATTATAATGTATTCTTCCTCTTCCATGTCCAAAAGGAGAAAGTACGCTGGAAATATAAACTTTTTGACTTTGACTAAGATATCCTCAAGAAGTACTCTGGTATATTTTACTGATCAGTTGCCTAATTAGAGTGCTACTTTGGTTGGTTTTAGTTCTTCAAACCCCATCTTGCAGAATACAGTCATCAAAATGAGGTTGATACTGGCTCCTAAATCGCACAGGGCTCTTCCAAAGTTACATTCCCTTATTGTGCATGGAATTGAAAATTTCCCAGGGTCTCTCATTTTTTATGTAATTTTCTTCTAAGTAATATAAAAACACTCTTCATTCAGTGAGATGAATCCTAGGTATTCCATTTTACTTTTTTTTGAAAGGAGATCTTTGAGAAATTTTTCATAGGTGGGCATTTGAGTGATTGCCTCAGCAAATGGGATATTGATGTGCAATTTCTTGAACATTTCCAAAAACTTATTGTATTTACCTTTAATTATTCCTTTATTTTCTCTTTATGTAAAAGGAAGGGGTGGTTTATAGGGTGGTGGAGAAACATAAACTTCTTCCTTGGGTTGCTCAGGTGTTTGGGTTTTTAGGGGTTCCACTTGTGGTATTTCTTGATTGGTTCCATAAAATTATTATTTTATAAATTTTGTATGCTTCTTTACTTCCTTTTATTTTCTTTAATATCCTTCACATGGTTGCTAAAAATATAGCACTTTTACTCTCCTCAGAACCACTTCCTTTGCCTCTTCCCTTGGGTATGTCTCTGTATTACTAGGTAGAGTACCTAGTAATATTTCTAACAAGGTCTTGGAGATCTGACCCATTTGATGATCAAGGTAATGAAGATTATCCCTTTGATTATTCATTTTATTTTCTTGGGTGGTCATCCTCTGATCATACTTTTTAACAAAGTCTGAGAATAGATTTTCTAGATTAGTTTGAAGAGGTATAGAAGGTTGTTGAGGTCTTCGTGGAGTTGGATGGAATGTTTGTTATGCTCTTGGAGGAAAGGGTTTTTGTGCTACTTGTTGTGGTGGTTGGGGAATAAGATTCATTGATGGATATACTAGTGGTATTTGATTCCTAAAAGGTGTCTGTACACTTCTTTTTTGGTAATACCCCTGATTATTCTACTGCTTTTTTATGCGGGCCTCTGTTAAAAATATTATCATGGATATTGGAACTATTGATTTTGTTGATTGTAATTAACATAATTACAATCTTGGTTTGGTTGTTCATCAACATTTTATTTTTAGTATTGATAGATATGTGGGCCACTATACATTTTGAATGATTTAACTTCCATTACAGGAGCAGGAGGGGGAGGTGGTGTAGCAAGTAACTGAAAGGATTCAAGCTTCTTAGTCAAGGCTTCTACTTGTGAAGCTAGTCAATTATTCTCCTAGACTTAGTGGATACCATGATGAGGTGATCCACGATCACTCTTCCACATACTTGAATTATGAGATACTTCATCTAGAAGTTCTCATCCTACCTCATGTGTCTTAAACATCAGTTCTCCATCAGCTATGGAATCAACAACTATGTGAGTATCTAGATAGAGGCCTTAATAGAATGTCCATATCTGGATAGACATATCAATTCCATGGTGTAGTAACTTTCGAGTTAGTTCCTTGAAACAATCACATGCTTCCTATGTTGATTCTTTATCTACTTGAGTGTAATTATGGATGTCATTCCACAATTTTCAACTGAAGATTAGTGGAAAATATTTTTCCATAAATTTCTTGGATAAATCATCCTAAGTCATGAGGGACTCGGGTTCTTGACTTTTGAGCCAATACTTGGATCGGTCTCATAGAGATAATGGAAATACTCTGAGTCTTATCATGATAGAAGACACTCCCTAGTTGCTAAAGGTATCACAAACTTCTATGAAGTTTGAAATGTGTTCATGGGGGTCTTTGCTTTGAAGCCTACTGAACTGGACCATGTTCTAAATCATGTAAATGAGTCTAAGTTTTATTTTGAAGGTGTGTGTCTAAATATGAGGGAGCACAATACTTGGCATAGCACCATGGATTGATGGAAATCAATAATCCTTAATGGTGTGTTATTGATGTATCAGCTGGTCTCTATGAACTAAAAATTTCATGTTTTTAAGGTTTGGTGGGTTGGGTCCCGTTGGATTGTTTTGGTCGGCAATGTTTGATCAGCGGTGTACAGAGATATACTATTCGATTTTTGGTTCAAAGGTACATTTTTCTTGTGCATAAAGGATTTTTGAGCGAGTCAAATGGCCTTGATTCATGCACTATGTTGAAAGAAGCAGGGACTCAGTGGTTTCTTAAAATAAATAAAGAAAAAAAGGAAAATTCCAAGAGGGTAAGGAGAGGTAATCCCAAGTTCTTTCTATGGAATTTTTTGAGAAGCATAGTAAAAAAAATCCCCAGCAATGGTTCCAAAATTTGAAATGTCTACATACTTCATTTAATTCACATGGGTTCTAGTTAGATTAGATTATTTTTTTCCCAAACTACACTTGATACTAAGGCATAGTATAGTGATAGTGTGGGGTTGATTCCATAGGCAATTGAGTTGTTGATAGGAACTTATGGCTTATAACCCTTTAGGGTAGGATTCCTCATTATTTTGATTAAGTTTTGGAAAAATAATGATAAGAGAATTGGGGTTTTAGGATCAGATATAAGGAAGGGATCGAGATCAATTTCGAGGTTCAAAAGAAATGATGATATTAATTCTAACTTGGTATGGTTCTAAGGTTTAGGCTGTGAAGTAATAGGAGGTCACTAATAGGTTGTGGTCATACCAACTAGCTTTATCTATGAGGAAAATATTCCTTTGTCTGGAGATAGCTTCAACCAAGATGAATTAAACTTAGCTTCTATGGCAGAAAGTGTCATAGGATATTGTTAATAGCCTATTTTACTTCAATTAGGACAGGGTCATTCTTTTAAACATCTTGTGGTTAGGATTGTTTAAACAAATTGTATATAAAAATTTTATTTACCCTCGTTACTAATCCTTAAGGTTACTAAGTTGAGAATTGATGATTTATTGAGTTCAAACACCCCTACTCTCGAACCCTACCCTAGGTGGTTTAGCCACTCATGGTAGATTTGATCAAGAATGGGTAAAAGATTGAAAACATATTAAGTTTAGAAATAAATATTGGGATTTAAAAATTAAATATCATGAAAATATTTAGATTTATCAATTAATGAACATGGAATCATGAATTATAAATAATGATATGGATTCAATTATAATTATAAGAAGATACTTACATGAAACAATAATGAGAACAAGCATAGAAAATTTTCATCATAAATTGATTTTTGGGAAGATGATTGCATGAGGAAAGGTGTTGGAGATGTAGTAGTGATTAATAAAAATTCACAAATCGATCCATGGTGCTTGTATTTAAGTAAAACAGTGAAAGGAATTAAAGAAACTTGAGTTTGGGGAGAGGGAGTTGAAGATAAGTGAGAGAAAAATAATAGAAATTATGATTCTTCCCACAATCTTGCCCGCACACACCTACTACATATATATAGATGGGAAATTACATGATGTGTAATGGGAATTAATGTCATGTAATGTTGATATAAGATTTTCTTTGTGGATTTTGAATCTATGTGTATCTCATGTGAATTTCATCTGAGATTTGGAATTTTGACCCTTCTCATGTTGTGTAATTGCATTTCATGATGTGAATATTCCTTTGGTTGGATAATTTTGAGAGGGAAATGTGATTTGAATTCTACACATCATGGACTGGAGATTCACGTCGTGTAAGGATGGTTCATGTCATGTAATGATGATTCACATCATGAAACTTATCACGACTTGTTTCACGACTTGCAACATGAGGTGAAATGATATTAAACATCATGTAATGATGTTTCACAAAATGTAATAGCCAATTTTTCTCCTTTTCTGCATTTTTTCCTTCGAAACCTTGAAATCATATTTCCTGCAATAATCAACACATATTAGGTGCATTATTGAGTAAATCATTGAAAATCCTTAATAAAATGACACCAAAATGTATATATTATTTTATTTTATCAATATAATTCCTCAAAAGCAATATGTGAAACACATCATGAACTTGAGATAGGGGTGTAGGGAGTGTTAAGTGGTAGGATATGACCCCAACATAATCAAGTATCTCAAAGGAAATGATGTATTTAGGGCTCAATTTCTATTTCTTGCTAAATATCATAACCTGATTTCATGGAGATATTCAAAGTAACACTTTATCACCAACATCAAGCACTATATATCATTGATGATTAGATTTAAAACTCTTTTGTCAACTTTATTTTTATTTCATATGTTACTAAATGGTGAGAAACTTCTCCAACATTTATCAGACAAGGTTAATACCTACCAGTTTCCTCTCTCCAAATTAATCCCAGTATGTTGGAGTATTACACCTCTTCCCATTCAGAGAATAATATATTGACATATGAATTATATAATAGAAACTTTTGTTATATGATAACTCTACCATTGGGAGGTATTGATCTCAAAATGCTTGTAAATCCATCAAACAAGATCTCAACATATCCACTAAATTTTGAATTGTCCTCTCAGACAGATCATCTATCTAGTAATGATATGTAGTGATAAATCTCAGTTCTATCTCTAAAGTTTTCTTAATACTTCTTCAAAACCTTGTGGTAAACCTTGGATCTAGATTTGATACAATTCAATAGTGGTACTTCATATAGACTCACCACTTCCCTTATGTATATCTTAGTGAGTTGGTTAAGGGAGTAATCTTCTTTGATGGTAATAAAATTTGATAAATTTTTAAGGTGGATGACTACAGTAAAAATATAAATATATCCTTTAGAGGTTTTGCGGAGGACTATAAAAATACAATGGTATATTTTTCTATTTCCATTCTGGTATGGGTAATGGTTGCACATACCCTTAGACTTTTGTCATTTTCCCTTAACTTTCTAGAATACCAAGCATCGAGATATGTATTTTTATATTTCCATATTCATTTTATCCCACCATAAGTTTGTTTTAGATCCTTGTAATTTTTTTTAAATAGTTTGGGAGTTTATCCCCCTATTATTTACAAAATAAATCCCCTTATTTAATAGGGTTGATAGGGAACCCATTGCATGGCCTGTAGGCCCAGAGGCACATAAGACTATGAAATAAATGTCTTAAAGGACCTTACATGGTCTAGCAAACTGATGGATAGTAGGATTGGAATTTCAATGGCTTTAAGGGCTATCATAAGAGGCTTATGAAATCCTACATCACCCTTGTTATGGTATCCCTCCTTTTATTGCATAAACTTTTTATTACATTGTATAAAACAGAGGATCATTTAAAGTTTTGTTTCTTATAAATAAGGTATATAATACATGAAAACATAAAATATTATTCTAAAAAAATAGAAAGGATTATTCATTGGTTAATATTAAGTACAATTATTGTTTCTCATAACCTGTGGACATACATCAAAGTAAAGGGTGAGCATAAGTCCCAAAAAGGAAAAACAAGAGAAACAATTTACTTTTGATCTTGAGGAATATCAATAATAACTTGAGTAAATACATAAAGGAATTATAAATAGGCATATAATAATAATAATAATAACATGAATAATAACTTGTAAATATTTCTACAACATTTAATTGAGTCATTAATAAGCATATCACCGAGGTTTAACATTGAGGTATCATAAAAAATACCAAGGTTATTCACCAAGGTATCATAAAATATGTCATCTCTAGAGATTAAATTCTTTACCCAATGCATTGGAGTGCTATAAAGGTTCACCCTTAATATGTATTAATCAATGTGAGCCACATATATCATAATAAACATTTTATAAATAACCCACAGAGAATAAAAGAAACTGGTTTCATATAAAAATCATGGTGTTTTAATAAGAAGTGTTTAAAGACAAGATTTTTATGTCATTATTAACCCATGAAAAAGGAAGTTGGGTTTTAGGTATGTTAATACCAGAATAAAATAGATCATTTTAACATCTAGGTTAATACCCCTGGAAAATAAAGAGGTTTGGGTATTCAAAAAAGAAAATAAGAAAATTTCTTGAAAAAAAGAGAAAACATTTGAGAAGAAAATTCGGCAGTATAACTGGTAAGAAACATGGTTTTAAAAAATTTAAAAAGAGAGGGGAAAATGTTATAATATTCATAAAATAACCTTAATAAATTAAATTTATATAATAAAATTGACAGAATAACATAATATGTAAATTTTAAAGACATACCACAAAAAATGGGAACTAAAAGGAAATGAGAAGTTGAGATTTCCCTTACCTTGAAGAGTAACTCATAAAACTAAAATATTGGGACCTTGGGGATTTAGGAAACATTATGTGGAATAATTAGGAGGTAAAACTATCATATATTCATCTATGATGAATTTGGAATGAAATATAATGAAGAAATTAGTGGGTATTTATAGCAAAAGTGAGGGTTTTTTTTATTAATTTCCTTGGACACCTTGATAGTGGTATATTCAAAACCATGGCCTTTCCCATGGTATTTATCACTTGGGAAACCTATTATGATATTTTAATACATAATAGTTGACCAAAATTTTATATTACTTATTACATCATTATGATTTCATTAAACATACCAAAAAACTCAAACTGTATTTTTACTATTCACAAAAAATCAAAGTATTTTAGAAAATTCTCATAAATTCACCCTAACCTAATTTCAACATGATAATTTAAAAAACTGTGATTATTTAATTATAATAATTATTTATTTATGATAAATTTAACTTTTAAATATAAATATCCCTGTTTATTAGAAATAATAGTGGATAGAAAATGCATAGTAAAATTTCTGACACTTGAAAAAAAATATTATTTAAATTTAAATAAAAGTGTTTTAATCATAATATTTTATTAAAATAAACATTATTAATAATACTTTATATTATTATAATAATTATATCTCTTCTAGAAAGTACAATTTCTGACTGAAAAATCAATTTATCAAATTTCATCTCAATTTTATTAAGAAAAATTATTCTTAAAACAGAAATGATGGAATAAAAATTTTATTTATACAATGTAAATACACTTTAATTAACTAGGTTATTGACATATAACCCCTTATTACACATGAATACTCCCTGAGAGTAATGTTTTCAATAGTGGTAGATTCGTGGGGTGCCTCGACTAACATCGACCGAGTGGTAATTTTCAGTGACTTGAACTTCTCCTATAGGTGATTTCATTCAATATTCACTTATTGAATCTTGAATTGGTCTTGGTCAAGAGAGAATCCTAGTGCTGAAACCTCACTCCCATACTCTGAAAAATGGGTTTCAAATGTAATGATTCTACTAGTTGAGTCCATCGACTATTATTTTTGTAACAAATTTCCTTTGTCAAAATTTTACTTATAAACTCTAATGATAACATTAGAATCATTATTAAGAGTATATTTTACAGTGGTCTTGTTGACCAATGGTCATAATTCACCAATGTCCATATAACGGTTGAAACATGATGGTAACATTTCAAATTATACTCACTTCATTATTGAATAGATATATTTATATAGAGTACAAAATAATATAACACACATTTTTAGGAAACACATATTATTAAAAAAAATTGGGTCATTATATTCTTACCCCTTAAGAAATTTCATCCCTAAAATTTTAACTCATTCCCTCAGTTGAGAAAAGGTGTGGGTACTTTTGCCTCATTTTCTCCTCTGGTTCCCATGTGGCTTCTTCATATTTGTAGTTCCTCCACAACACTTTAACGATGTGAGTGGTCTTGTTGCATAGAACCTTGTCTCTATGGTCCAAGATCTCCACTATCTACTCCTCATAAGAGAGTTTATGTTCCATTTTTACCACCTCAGGATTCAGTACATGGGAAGGGTCAGGTATGTACTTCCTCAAGAGAGATACATGGAATACATCATGAACTTGAGATTGATTTGGAGGAAGTTCAAGCCGATAGGCCACTGATCTTATGTAATCAAAGATTTCATCGGGGCCAATATACATGGGGATTATCTTCCCTTTATTCTCAAACCACATGACTCTCTTCCAAGGTGAAATTCAAAGGAAGAATTTTTCTCCAATATCAAACTCCAAGTACCTTAAACATTTTTCACCATATCTCTTTTACTAACTCTGAGTAGCCTTTATGTGTTGTTGGATGGTATGAACCTTTTTTATAATCTCTTGCACAAGATCAGGACCAAGAATATTTATCTCCCTAGCTTCATCCCAACAAGTAGGAGTTTTACATCACTTTCTATATAGATCTTCTTAGGGTTCCATTTGAATATTCGGATGGAAGTTGTTGTTGTATGAGAACTCAACTAATGGGATATGTTGATCCCATATACCTTTAAATTTCATTGATCATGTTCTTAGAATTTCCTCGAGTGTCTGAATAGTCTTTTCAGATTAGTGATTAGTTTAAGGGTGATAGATCGTATTGAAATTCAACTTGGAACTCAGAACATTTTGAAGACTTCTCCATAACTTTGATGTGAACCTTGGATCATGATAAAAAATGATAGAAATTTCCACTCCATGTATCCTTACCACTTCCTTCTTGTAAATCTTGGTAAGTTTTTCAAAAGATAAATCTTCTCGAATGGAGATAAAATGGGAATTCTTGGTGAGACGGTACACTATAACCCAAATCACATTGTTTCCTTTGAATATTATCAGGAGACCAGTGACAAATTCCATAATAATATTGTCCCACTTCCATGCTGGTATGGGTAGTGGTTGTAATACCCCTTTAGAAAGTCATCTCTATGCCTTCACTTGTTGACACACCGAGAACCTTGTAGTGTAGTCAAGAATTTCCCTTTTCATTCTATCCCACCAATAATGATCACGAATGTCCCTATACATTTTAGTGTTTCTGGAATGTATATAGAATTTAGATCTATGATCTTCATCCATAATATCCTTATTTATTTATGGAATATATGGAACACATATCCTTGTACGAAATTTAATTACATCTTCTTGATCAATATTGAACTCAAGAAACTTCTCCTCCTTAAAAACATCAAATTTATTTTGCAACAAATTATTATCTCTTTGAGATTTCTTAATATTATTTAGAAATTATGGTTGATAAATCATTTGGGATAGGTTTGATGATGTCCCTTCCCTTACAATTCCCATGTCCAGTTTTACTAAGTCTTTGATCAAAGGATCTCCTTAACTCCTCATCATTGCCAGAACAATAGGTTTATTCCTACTTAACGCATCAGTGACTTTGTTTTCTCTTTTGAGATGATAATTAATTGAAATATTATAGTCTTTAAAAAGTTACAATCGTCTCCAATATATCATATTCAATTCCATTTTCCTGAAAATATACTTCAAACTTTGGTGTTATATGTATATATCACATTTATCCCCAAAAAGATAGTGCCTCCATATCTTCAGAGCAAAAACAACTGCATCCAACTTCAATTCATGCATAGGATAATTCGTCTTATGAGGGTTCAACTATCGAGATGTATTATAAATGACCTTTTCATCTTTCATGAGGATGAAACCAAGCCCTTTGATAGATGCATTGCTAAAAATAAAAAAATCTTTCTTCAATAGAGTGTAGAGTTAAAATGGGTGCAGTAATCAATATCTTATTCATCTCTTGGAAACTTTCTTCACACTCCCTAGTACATATAAACTTAGACACTTTTTTAGTTAACTTGGCTAGTGGATTATAAATTCATGAATTTTTTTTCACAAACCGCCTATAATATCCTACTAATTCAACAAAAAAATGAATCTTAGTTACTATTGTGGGATAAGGCCACTCCTCCACAACCTTTATCTTGGTAGGATCAACTGAGATTCCTTCATTGGTTATAATGTTCCCTAAGAAATAAAATTTATGTAACCAAAATCCACATTTTATGAACTTTACAAATAGCCTCTCCTTCCTTAGATTTTGAGATATAACCCTTAGATGATCCTCATGCTCTTCATGAATTTTGGAATATATCAGAATATCATCAATTAAAACTACCACAAAGTTATCATAGTAGTCCTTAAATACTATATTCATAAAATCCATAAAAATAATAGGAGAATTAGTCAAGATGAAGGGCATAAAAACTCATAATGACCATATCTTGATCAGAAGGTAGTCATTGGAATATCATCTTTCTTCACCTTCAATTGATGATAACCAAATCAAAGATCAATCTTGGAGAAGAATTGTTCCCCATGAAGTTGGTCAAATAAATCATCAATTCTTGGAAGAGGGTAATTATTCTTTACTTTGATCCCATTAAGTTCTCTATAATCAATGAATAACTGTATTGATCCATCCTTATTCTTTATAAAGAGAACATGTGCTCCCCAAGGAGAGACACTTGTCCAGATAAACCCCTTCTCTAAAAGGTCTTGGAGTTGTTTATTTAATTCATATATCTCCATATTTTCTATTCTATATGGGGTCTTACAAATAATTTTGGAACCAAGAATGATCTCAATGGAGAACTCTACCTCTCTTTCTATGGGAGGTCCAAGTAACTCCTTATGAAACAAGTCAATGTATTAATGAATTATGGGGACATTCTCTATTCATATAATTTCATTTATTTCTTCATATTCACAGATCATCTACATGAAGAAGGCTATGGGTGGTTCTTATAAACAAATCTCTGGTCATGATATCTCTCCTTTGAAAAAAAAATTGATTTTCCATTCAAAACTACTGAGATTTACTTACTTCTACAGTTAATCATAGTATTATACTTTGAGAGCCATCTCATCCCAAGTATAATGTCAAATTATAGAATGGTAGAGACTACTATATTTTTTATGAGATTATTCTCACAAAAGTGAATGATAGAGAATTTATACACTTTTGGTGCTTGGATAATTCCTCCATAAGTCTTGACTAATAACTCTACTTCTAGAATTTCAGGGATTGATTCTATATTCTTTAAAAACTTGGAAGAAATAAAGGAATTATTAGAACCAGAATCAAACAAAGTTCTCGCTATATTTGAGAGAACAATGAGAGTACCTACCACCACATCATTTAGAGCTTCAACTTCATCCATAATGATAGAAAAATCATGACCTTTCTCCCTTGTCCTATGCTAAGGTTGAAATTTATTCCCTTCTATTAACTTCAGATTTGGGCAGTGATTGGAAAAGTGCCCAAGTTTTCCACACTTGAAGCATTGGAATTTAGGTAGGGCATGAACCATATTCCTTTTTATCATTATTGTTGAGAAGTTGAGGAATCACCTCGCTAAGATATTTTTGAGAAATATGGTCATCTCTTCGACACTTGTAACATTTATCGCTACCGAGAAGGAAGTTCCCCGAATGATTCTTCCAACATTTATTGCTTGTGGAAAGTTAAACTTTCTTCACTACTGTTCCTTGATCAAGTATCCTCCCAAATTTTGGATCTAAAGATATCTTCTTTTAATTCAATTTATAAGACCACTACATCTCACTAAACTCCAATTCAACCTTCATAGCACTTCGCACAACCTACTCATAGTTTTCATAGTCTCGGTTGGCTAGAGTATTCTGTATATGGGGTTTTAGTCAACCGAATAATATATTAACATTCCCATTAGGATACATGAAAAATATAGAGGTGTAACAGTAAATTCTTGAGAAGTTAATCTCATAGATTCCCATAGATTCATTTTCCTTCTTCTTCAGCTCTAGGAATTCCTTCTCCATTTTCATTCACATTGAACGGGGAAAATATTTTTTGAAAAAGGTTCCCATGAACTCTTCCCACTCAATAGTTTCAATATACCCTCTTGGATTCATGTTTCTAACTAGTTTCCATCATTGATCATCATCTCCCTCTAAGAGGTACATAGCCAGGGTGACTTTCTCTTCTTCCAAACAATAGAGTACAGAAAAGATCTTTTCTATAGAGCTTATCTGTAAAAACCTGAGATTTTATGAGAATTATTCCTTTTAATTTCATTTATGTCTTGTGTTGTACGCTACACCAAAATTATCTTGTACTATACGCAACACCGTATTAGCTTACAGTATAAGCAACACTATTCTTGGCTCTTGTTACACACAATTTCAAGTTCGTTTTGTGGAAATTATTTTACGCAACATTAAGTATAGATTTTGTTTAATGTATAAATGAAATATGTTTTTATTATGTTATAAGCAACACCAAATGGAGCTTCACTACACGCATCCCTGACTTGTCTTTCATTACACGCAGTCAAGACCTTCCTCGATAGCATGTGTAGTACGCAATACCGAGTTTCACTAAACAATATATTATTATAATATTATTATGAACTAGCTATTATGAATAGTAATGCTCACTTTTTGAAATTTTATAAATTTTATTTTTCAAAATGGACTTAATTTTTGGATTCGTAATATCGAAATTAGCCTAGGGTGAATTTTTGGTAATTTTCTGAAAACTTTCAATTTTTGATGAATAGTGAAAACACTAGGTTACTATTTAAAAACTGACTTTTTATATAAATAATTATTTATTTTATTTAAATTTATTTTAGGTCAAAATTGATACATAATACCTATATAAGTTCAATTTAATTCATTGTAGTCATTTTATAATAATTTTAGACATATAAAAATTTTATTGAACTTTTCACCATCTTTTATCCACCTTCTAGGAGAGTTTAAAAATTTATATAAAACTTAATTTTACCGCTTCTGTGAGTGGAATTTTGAAAATCTGAGAGACAAGATTAATATCAAGGAGTAAAATTTGGTTCAATAAGATAAAAATAATTTTGGTGAATAGTAACTTTTTACTTTTATTTACCACGGTTAAAAGTAAATAGGGTAATTAAGGGTAAAAATGATATTATTATTACCCTAAGACATGTCCTAATTTTATTGGATAAGTTTATTTCGACCAAAAACAACATTAGGGATAAAATATTACCCTTTAGGTCCACTTGGATTAGATTAGGACATTTATTATTATTTTATTTAAAGAAGAATTAAAATAGTTAAAATCAAAGTTTAATAACTAAAATATTTTTAATATAGGGTTATACATAAGATAAATTAGACTATAAATATTCATTAGAAATATAAAAATATTTCCTACATAATGGTTATTTATTTATAATTTTTATACATTAAATAATTTAATTTATTTATGACACAATGATGATGCAGTAATTACCTTATTAATGAAATATTAACATAATTGATGTTATAAATACCCAAATAAATGTAATTTTAGACTTTTTATGAATTCCACTAATTTTCTAGGTTAATATGACATTTTATTATTGATTTAATTAACTATTTTTGAACTAATCATGCTGTTATGATTTTCAAAAAAATCAAGTACCAAATAGTGTCAAAATTGACATAAAATAGTTTTTAAAACAAATATTATATTATTAATTGTTATTTTATTCCTAAAAATCTATGGTTAGGCCAAATTACTTAGATAAGGATATATATATATTAATAATGAACCACTTGGGGTTCTTTTGGCTTTTTATAGTAAGTTTATTAACCATATAGTGTAAGAAAACAAAAAGACACAGTAAAAGTTAAATTATTTAACTTAGAGTTAAATCTAAATGATAAGGATAAAATAGTAACATAAACTTGTCTGAAATCTATTGGTTGAAAGGATTTAGACCCATCCCCACCTTATCTTTGAAATAAATCAATTTGGAGCTATTAAAAACCGAATATGACTTTATTATAAAATAATATTTTAAGTTTTCCTAAGGTGCCCCTCTCCCCCCTTATAAAAAGGGCACCCCTTCCCTCTTCTCTTCACACCCTCTTGAGCCTTGAAGCTCAGAAAACCCCTGAAAATTCCTCTTCTTAACCTCTCTAGTTATATCATAGAGGTTCTTTTCTTCTCAAAAGACCAACTCTAGTGCCCTAATAAGAAGTTTAAAGGAGGTGCGTCGAGGAAGAGGTAATCTCTTCTACCGATTCTTTCAAGTTTTCTTTCTTCTTCAAATTCTTCTTATTTAGTTGTTTCATTATAAAGTAATAACATAAGTATAACTAATATACTGATATGTTATTATAAATATTAAACAACCCCATTTCACCTTCTATCCATCCTACGGAAAATGAAATCACCGCGCGTGCGTACGTACGAAATACCGTCTCCACACCGTGCTGTAATCTATTTTTCCACCACCACCTTACTTGGATGAGTATAATGGTGTAAAGAATAACTATATATTATTATTATAGCATCATACTGATTCTAAGATATTATATCATCCACTAAAATTCTATTCAATAAATATGGGAACGATATCATCGTTTGCGCGTACATACGGATTACTGTCTCCACAACGCGATGAGATTCATTTTCCATGTTAACAATTCAAGAATGATTATAAAGTATATATAATAAGTAAAAATTAAATATATGACATAATTATGCTACTGTATTTAGGTATATATATGTATTTCATCTACCTAATTTCATTCAATTCAATAAGGAAACGAAAAATAGCGTTCATGCGTACGTACGGCCTACCGTCTCCATGAACAGTGTATTTCTTTCCATTTATCAATCTATTATATATATGTATATTATGAATATATATTATATATAAATCATATTTTATATTCTGAAATTAATTAATCATTATCTAAGTAATCATATTAATAATTACAAGTAAAAACACAGACGATAAATGAAACGATTTTACCCAAAACGCTGCTTTAACATGGAATTGACAAATGAACGGATAATATAAAGTCATAAGTGAATCATATATGATATCATAAATATTATTATGGTTCTGTTACAAGTTAATAATATGTTTAAACCCACTATACAGGAGTCTCGAACACATAAAAAAGAAATTGGACATAAGGTAAGGGATAACTATTCCAATCTTGTTCTTATCCGAGATTGTTATTCGTAAGTATTTACTGTGGTTATTGTTATCATCCATGCCCATGTTTTCTAAAAATGTTTTCATGTATTTTTAAAGTCCTTTTTACCCATTTTTAAAATTTACTACATGTTATGAAAGGAATCTTACTTTTGTTTACCACACGGGGAACTTTTTGACTTTTCTGCCAAAAGTACGAGAAGAATGTTATTTTTAACTTATACGGCGTGAACAGATTTTTACGGTTTCATAACACCTCATTTTCATGAAGCTTCCTCTACAAGATTTCATGATTATTTTCAACAAAACCCTTTTCTTTTAAAGTCGCATGGAATTTTGTGAAAAGAAAATGATTTTGAAGAAGAAAGGATATTTTCTTCAAGAATTCATTTCAAGTGTTTTATCAAAACCATTTTCCATATAAAATGGCATTATTTTATATGTGTATGTTTTAATTATAATTTCTCTATGATTTACATGGCTTCACTTTTCTTATGATGAAATGATATCTATTTTTTTGTATGGATTATGTTATGATGGGATGATGTTTATGAAACCCATTTTATACTTTGGGTAATGATGAATGATTTATGTTCATGTTATGGAACAAGTAAGAATTATTTCATTATGAGATGGGTGGGACATATATCTCCCTCCAATGCGTTGGGTAAAGATTTATATCTCATGAGATATACATGGCTAGAATGGTAAGTTAATCCGGTTCAGTGTTACAAGACTGAAATGAGGAGTGAACTCGATTCAGAAAGGGACTTTGTCCACTAAGATGGTCTTGGAAGCAATTCCTTGGCTACTATGGAAATCATATCATGTGCTTAATGTTCTTCCATAATTACAAGTTTTATTTCCAAGCTATTTTATCATGATTTATGTTCCATTATGATCTATACCTTACGTACTACCATGTTTTATGTCATTGCTCAAGATTTTGATGTTTAAACATTATGTTCATGTTTTTAGGTTCAAATGTATATGGTTTGTTTTATTTTATCCATGCTTACCCTTACTGATCATTTGAGATCACCCTTTATATGTTTTATTTTCCCCAGGATATAAAGAAAGGTTTTAGGTAAGAAAACAAAAGGGGAAGATCTTTATGGGAGATGTTGAAGATCTTTCACCACGATTAAAAAATTATGTTTTGAGTTTCCAAAGACACTAAACTATTACGGTTCTTGTGTGTTTGTTTTTTTTATGTATTAAGTATTCCTCAAAAGTAAATTAATGTCTATTTATGTCAAGCTTTGGGTCTCTACATTATCCATTGTTTAGAAATCAATGGTTTGGTATATCTAATGAATGAAGTTGGTCATTAATGTATAAAGGACCCAACAGAAAGGTATTCCCTTTGAGGTCAATACTTTCTCTTAGCTTGATTTAAGTTACTGCTCATAACTTGAGTAAGTTGATTCATCATTCTCATGAAATTTTCCATTCCAGCTTCCATCGGAAGGTTATCATCACCTAGTCCATTTCTCTTTCTATTTACATGGTTTCTCTTATTTCCTGCCATTTTATAAAGGAATAAAACCTTAGTGAGAAATGTGCTTCATTTAATAATCTTATAATTCTAAAGGAATATCACATCTTGAAACATAATTCTTAGAGATGTTATTCTTTAACAACAATTACATTTTTTATAAATCCTTCATAATGTTTAATAAAAATATTATGATTAACCAAACATATCTCCCTAGAGTGTCAAACCAGGAGTTCAATAAGTCATGTTGTCACGTACCAGGTTATGACGAGTTAGGCCTGATGCACCTTGTCAGAATTTTTACCCCTAGGTACATCTGTTCTAGAGCCGCATCAACTTGTTCGTATCCAGACATGGATTTCTTTGCTCAGAAACCACTTACTTAATATTTCACCAAAATACTATAATGTTTTTACTATATTTAAATGTTTTATAGGGTTCTTCATAAGGTTTTCAAATCCTGATTTCCACAAATAACTAAACCATCCTTTGATACCAACTATAGCATCCCACCTTTTATTACATAAACTTTTCATTACATTGTACAAAATAGAGGATCTTTTAAAGTTTAGTTTCTTAGAAATAAGGTACATAATACATGAAAACTTAATAAATTATTCTAAACAACTTAAATGGATGATTCAATGGTTCATATTAAGTACAATTATTTCATCTCATAACATGGGGACCTACATCAAAGTAAAGGGTGAGCATAGGGCCCAGTAAAGAAAACCAAGAGAAACAGTTTACTTGTGATCTTGAGGAATGTCAATAAAAACATGAGGAAATACATAAAGGCATGAAAAAAAGAATATAATGGTAATAAGAACATGAATAATAAGTTTTAAATGTGGATAAAACATCTAATTGAGTCATTCATGATCATATCATCAAGTTTTATCACTGATGTGTCATAAAAATTTCCAAGGTTATTCACCAAGGTATCGTAAAACATGTCATCTCTAGAGATTAAACTCTCTACCCAATGCATTGGAACACTATTAGGGAACACCCTTAATATTTATTAATAAATGTTAGATGCATATATCATAATAAAACATTCCATAAATAACCCATTTAGAATAAAAGAAACATCTTTCATATAAAAAACATGGTGTTTTAATAATAAGTGTTCAAAGACAAGATTTTTATATCATTATTAACCCAAGAAAAAGGAAGGTGGATTTCATGTATATTAAAAATATAATAAAATATGTCATTTTTAAATCTATGTGAATACCCCTAGAAAATAAATAGGTTTGGGTATTCACAAAATAAAATAAGAGAATTTCTTGAGAAAAGAGAGAAATTTTAAGAAGAAAATTCGGTAGCATAACGGGTAAGAAACATGGTTTTAGAAAACATTAAAAGGAGAGTGGAAAAGAGTATCCCATTAATAAAATAATATTAATACATTAAAGTAATATAATAAAATGGACAGAAGAAAATAATATGGAAATTTGAAAGACATGCCACATAAAACGGGAACTTGAAAGGAAATGAGAAGTTGAGATTCCTCTTACCTTGAAGAGTAACTCCTAAAACTAGAAGATTGGGACCTTGAAGGATTGAGGACACATTAGTAAGACTAATTTTAAGGTAAAACTATCATATATTAAAGGAGGGTAAATTTATAATGAACGATAATGGATAAATAAGTGGGTATTCATAGCAAAGGTGATATATTTTTTTATTGATTTATTCAGACACCTTGATAGTGGTATATTCATAACCATGGGCTTTCCCTTGGTATTTTACCATGGTATTGGCCACTTGGGACACCTATTATTATATTTTAATCCACAATAATATAACATAATTTTATATTACTTATTACATCATTATGATGTCATTAAACATACCGAAAAACTCAAACTGAATTTTTACTATTCATGAAAAATTAAAGTATTTTAGAAAATTCTCATAAATTAACCATAACCTAATTTTTAAATGATGATTTAAAAAATTATGTTTATTTTATAATAATAATTCTATAATTATGATAAATTTGACTTTTAAATATAAATATACTTGTTTATTAAAAATAATAGTGGATAGAAAATGCATAATAAAATGCACAATAAAATTTATGACACTTGAAAAAAAATTACCATTTAATTTTAAATAAGTATTTTAATCATACAATTTCATTAAAATAAACATTATTAATAATAAATTATATTATTATAATAATTATATATTTTCTAGAAAGTTCAATTTCTGACCAAAAAATCAATTTATCAAATTTCATCTCAATTTTATTAAGAAAATTTATTCTTAAAACAAAAATAATGGAATAAAAATTTTATATATACAATGGAGTTACACTATAAGTAACTAGGGTCTCAACACATAACCCCTTATTACACTTGCATACACCCTAAGAGTAAGGTTTGAAATGGTGGTAGATTTATGGGGTGCCTTAGCTAACATCGACTGAGTGGTAATTTCCACTAACTCTGAACTTCTCCAGTAGGTGATTTTGTTCAAGCTTCACTTGTTGAAGCTCAGAATGGGATTGTTCAAGAGATAATCCTAGTGATGAAACCTACCTCCCATGCTATAAAAAATGGGATTCAAATGGAACAACTATACTGGTTCAGGCCATCAACTCTTCTTTCTGTAACAATTTTCTTTTGTCAAAATTTTACTTATAAACTCTAATGATAATATTAAAATAATTATTAAGAGTATAGTTTAAAATGGTCATATTGAAAAATGGTCATATAATGGTTGAAACCAGATGGTCACATTTCAAATTATACTCACTTCATTATTTAAGAGATATATTTATTTTGAGTGAAAAATAATATGACACACATTTTTAAGATATAAATATTATTCAAAAAGTTTGGGTTGTTACACTTGCCACCCCAAACATAGCACCACTAAAATAACTCCTAGATGTCATCCCTATGCACCCAAATCACTATAACATTGTCTAGAGGTGTCTTAATCATGCACTACAATGTACCACCATCCATAATCCACATCCCCCCACCCACCCCACCCCCTACAAGATTCATTACAGTTATGGTACCAGTCATGATTAATGTGTAGACCCCCCCCCCCAATCAAAGTAATTACATCATTTTGGACTAAAGAACCATGATAAGGAACCCCTATATCTCAAAAAGTATCATGGGAGGAATATAGGATGATAGGTTTCATCACACCTATCTCTCTTTTGAGCCACCCGCCTGACGACACTTCTTTGGAACCACACAACACCGCCAACTTGTTTCTCCACATCATCGCCTAGTCTCGCAATACAATAACCACATAGAAGGGAACTAATTTATCATATAATATAGGATATATGGTTTTATTATAGTTTACATAACACCTATCCCTTATCTGAGACCACCCCCAGCAACACAAGAAGGTGCTTGTGTTGTTTGCTAAATGTGATGAGCTATATCCTAGTTTCAACATGCACCTACTTAACCTACAACCCAATAGACCTATGATACAAAATCAACCTAAAAAATAGGACCATATGTAATTCCCTTGGACGAGTGATATCCAAGAACCAACCTTTCAATGACACCCTAATAATCTGCATCGCCAGATATATGAAGTCATAGGGTTTCAAGTAGAATAAAAATGGCACTATAACCCAAGGAAACCCAGGGGTTGTCTCCAAAGCCTGAAGGCCCTATGATCAATGAGTAGAGGATAAATAGAGGCCTTGGTACCACTGATGATTTTCTCCCTCTAAAATAAATCTACTATATTTCCTCTCTTTCCATCAATGAAACCATCCAGTGATCGATGTCTCGACTCCCATCATTGATGTCGTTAGATAGATACGACCTTGAAACCACATTCTGCAATGCACCCCAGCTCCACCAGAACACCTATATTGATGACAAAATCACATAGAAACACCACAATATGTAAATATCTGGAAATATAGGGTTTATATCATGGTAAATAAGTAGTAGGTTGAGTGTAATAATGATGAGATCAAACCAATAGCTGGGAATAGAAAGGGGAATCATCAGAGGATCCACAATCTAAAACCATCTCCAAGAATTCTCCAAAAAATCCCAACCAAGAGGTGGTATAATATTGAATGTGTATGGGTATATTCCATTATACTATAAGGGTTTCATAAGGAAACCCTAGTTAATGAAATTGTAACCCCAGGAGAGTGTTGTGACATGAGGTCAAAAACATGTGTATGGATTACACTCAACTCCCAGTGGGGGATCCTAACCAAGCCCAGAGCACACCACACATTCCCCATATAGGTAATGAATTTGAATCACCATATTCATAATATGAACAATTTCTAAGTCTAGAAATACTCAATCCTGTTCCAATTCCCTCGGGTAGCGAATTGGTACTAACCAAGTATACCACTCAATTAACGTACTAGGGAGAAAAACATGGGTATGGGTTACGCTCAAATCTAGTAGGGGTCTCGACCAATACTAAAGTGAACCATTATTTCCCAAACTACTAAATGGATTTTAATCACCCTATTCATAATATGAAAAGGGTTTGAGTCTAGTAGGACTCAAACCTGTACCAGTTCCCCCGAGTAGCGAATTAATACCAACCAGGTGTACCACTCAACTAACTCCCCAAAGGTTTTAGATCCATATACATATTTATACCTCCCATGTGTATAGATAAGTATGAGTTATTTTCATCATCCAAAAGTTCCTTCTTTAATTATGAAATTAATGGGACACATATTCAGGTTCCAAACCTTATGACTCCATATTTATCAAAGTTGAACTCTAGAATATTTCTTACCTTTTTCTAAAGCTCTAAATAATATTTTTGAACTTATTTGATACTTACATGAATGTAAGGTTGAAAATTAAATTGGTCAATATGGGATTAATCTTCTCAAATTATGAATTTAAGATTCAACCTATATGAATCCATGAGTATTGGGTCTTTTTCAATCCTCAGCATGGATAGAGTAGCATAGTATTTACTTCTTAGAGCATCAGCCACCTTATTTACCTTCCCTAGGTGGTAATTTATTTATCAATTACAACCATATCCTTTGGTGAATATTAAATTATTTCTATGTGAATATATATTTCATGCTCTTGTGATCACTATATATATAAAATTTTTATCCATAGAAATGATATTGAAAAATATTTAACAAAAAGATCACTGCTTCCATATATAAATCATAAATTGGGTAATATTTATCATGAGTCTTTAATTGGTATAAATCATATGAAATTACCTTTTATTATACATTAGGTTTCAACCCAAACCCTTTTTTCTAACCATCATTTTTTATTACAAACTCTTCCTCACTATACGGAAATAAAAGTATAGGAGTAGTGACCATCCTCCTCTTTAGTTCCTTAAAATTTTATTCAAATTCATAAATCCAAAGGAAATTCTCTTTGTATTGTGATAACTTGGTTAGTGGATTTTATAGGAATGTGATTGGTAATATTATACTAACCCAAGAAATCTATGGATCATGGTCACAATAGTTGGTCTCAACTATTACTCAATAACTTTCATTTTTTATGGATCTACTAATATAACCTTTCTTAGGATTACATGGCCTAAGAATGATATTTTCTTCATCCAAAAACACTTGCTAAATTTAGCACACAATTTATCATTTCTCAAGATCTTTAAATCAATATATAAATGATCTTCATACTCTTCCTTTCCCTTTGAATATATAAGAATATCATTTATAAATACAACCAAAAATGATCACGGTAATATCTAAAGACTTTATTCATTAAATCCATGAAGATAGTTTGAAGATTTGTAAGTTCAAAGGGAATAACTATAAATTCATAGTGTCCATGCCTTATATGGAAAGTTGTCTTAGAAAGATATTCTCTTTTATCCCTTATCTGATTATATCTAGATCGAGGATATATATTATAGAAGTATTTATATCCTTGTAGTTTATTAAACTGGTCTTCTATATGGGGTATAGGATACTTGTTTTTTATCTTGATTTTATTAAGTTTGCAATAATCAATGAAAAGATGCATTGATCCATCCTTATTTTTGACAAAGAGGACTGGTGCAACCCATGGTGAAGCACTAGAGTGTATAAACCCCTTTTTAAAATTGTATTACAATTTCTTATTTAACTTCTATAATTAAATGGGTTCCATTCTATATGGACTCTTTGAGATATCCATATATATAGGCATTAGTGCGATTGAAAACTCAACCTCATGGCTCCGTTCTCTCCTGGGAGCTCCCCCAAGCACCCTCTTCCTCCCCCTAGGGTTTCCTCCCCCTAAAGACGGTGCATCTTCCTCTGACCCCTGATTCATTCTTATCTTATTTTCCATGATTCTGCTTCTTTTCGTATGGAACTATCTCCTTTGGCACATAGGTTTATGGCCCGCTTCTTCATCAACCTTTGACCATGATCTCGACTGCTCTGCCGACCGGATTCGCCATGCCGGACTCCAATTTCGTTCCTATTTAGCGTTCTTCTCGGTGGTTTTAGATGTGTTGATGGTTGGAGGTCATGGTTCGGTGTCAAGGTCCTTGTCTGACTCTTCCTCTTTTCCTCTGATCATCTACGGTGTTTCTTTTTCGCTGGTTCTGTCCCTCATCCTCTCAAACCCCACTCTGCCCTCACGTTCTTCTATGCCTCTCCATGTTGGAGTTGGAGCGGTTGTAACAAAGAGGGTTTGGGTTATGCGGTTTGGTGGTCGATGGGTTTTTGGTGCTCCAGAGCCGCTTTTCTCTTGTTCTGTCAGCTAATAGTTTTCCTCTTCATCAACGATGCCTGTGCTTGAAGCCCTCAGCTGCTCAATACCCTGCTCTGGACCTGCGTTCCTCTGTTCCTCTCCTAGTCGGATCTAGAGTGGTGGAACTATGGGGTTTTGGGATGTGGGTTGGTGGTCATGGGTGCTCCAGGCGCGACATGTGTTGGTTTGAATGCAATTATCGGTTTGGTATATCTTCTTGTTGTTTCCTCTTTTCTATAGATGAAGGTTTGTTCTATTTTTTTGCGAGATTCTTGATCCATTTTATGTTCACTCTGGGAAGATCTAGATTTTTGTTTCTGGTTGTGGTGATTTTCATTTCTGGTGTGGTGTCAAACGACGATGTTGACGGTGGCAATGAGGGTGAAACAAAGATGGTGTGAATGTTTTCTTAAGGGTGCTGTGGTGGGATTTCTTCAGTGGGATTTTCTCCAGCCATCGGCTCTGGCTGCGATGGCGGACGGTGACGGGACCAGGGTGTGTGGTGGACGACGAAGCGATCTGGATGTGATAGTGGATGGCGATGCAACTGGTTGTTGCAGGTGGCTCATGGATCAAGGCCCCTCAGGTTGGGTTTCCTTGTGTTTGAATCTTTAGTCTATGATATTTTACTGCTGGAATCTATGGTCTGTTTTGGGTTTTGAATTTTTAAGTTGTGATCAATTCCGCTGGAATATGGTTTTTGGAATTTGTGAGGTTCCCACTTTCCCCTATTTAAAGTGGCTTTTATGAAAATAAAAAAAATTGATTGGGAGTAAAACTCAACCTCATTATCTGTGGGAAGACTAGTAAAATCATCCAAAAATACATCATTATATTCCTATAGAATAATAATTTCATCAATATTTACTTCCTCCTCGATTATTTGAGTCAAGAGTCCCTCGTTGTTAGGTATAATGGCTATATTATATAATTTGTTTCCACATGGAGTTTATAATCATCCTTATGTTGATACATGATAATATGATGTTTTGGAATATTAAATAAGACCTACTTATCTTGAAAATTGATATGGAATCTATTTAGGGATATTCAATCCATACCCAAAATTATATCAAATTCAACCAAGGAAATAAGAATTAGATATGTAAGGTGTATCCTCCCATAAATCTCAATCAGATTAGATTTATATATCTAATATGCAATCATTATGATACCAAGGGTTTTCATTGATAGTATAATATCCATTACTTATGGTAGTGATTCCACATTATTAGAAAAAATATGTGATATAAAACAATGTGAAAAACTAAAATCAAATAATATATTAGTAGATCTAGAAAATATATCAAGTGTACCTCGCATCACTTTATTATCTAGTCTACCTCAGGGTAGTGATCATGAACTCCCTTACTTGTTCCCTCTATTTGGGTGGTATTGAGGCTTGTTTTCTTCATTATCCTGAGGGTTCATGAATTGATTCAAATAATGTCTTAAGTCCATGCATTTGAAGAATTGTAGTAAGGGTGGATCATTAGTTGGGACCTTTTTCTATTTTTTGTGTTAATCATCCTCTTATCCTTAGTTCAAAAGTTGTGAGCTTAGTGTCCTTATTTACCATACTTAAAATACTTTACTGGTCCCTTGAGAAAATTACCTGGGTGATTTCTCTAACATTTATTTCATACGGGAAATTGGGATTTCTCATACCTGTGATTTCTTTTAAGGCATTATTATATTAATTTTTTATCTATCTTTTTCCCTTCAGATTCCCTTTGAGTTTTTGTATAAAAGTGAGAAATTTTGGTGGACAAAATGTGGTGCATGGTTAGTAGAAACTGTGCACCCTTTCTTGGGTAATCGTGTGGTAGGTGTCTAGTTTGAGGTAGTAGCTACCACACAGCTTGCACATGGTAATTCATACTATACAGGATAACTATGCGGTAGGTCCTTATTGGACCGTAAGGGGGCCACGATTGCCAAACGGTTTGGAAAACCATGTGGACTAACCGTGTGGCCTATCTAGGTCATTAAAAATTGGATTTTTACCTTTCTAAACCTCCCTGTATTTAATCCCAAATCACCCCATTTCTCCCCCAATTGGGATTTTCAGCCCTAAGGGTGCCTCCCCCTTCTTCTCTTCTCCCTTGGGATCCATTTTGGTGGGTGATTTGGCACAGATTCTTCAAGAAACCCTCAAGTAAGTCCCTTATCTCTTGGTTTCTCTCCCTTTTCTAAGGTTTTCGTCCTCTTTCTTTGGGTTTTCACTTCTACAACGAGTTGGGTGTCATATTTAGGGTTAGATCATAATTTTTAGGGTTCCATCATGATATTTATGGTTCAATATTTCCTTTATAGGGTTCTATTGGGGTGTGGTTGTGATTTAGCACTGATTTCTAGGAGTTTTGACCCTCAAGGTAGGTGGTTCTGTTCTTAAAAATTATTTAATGATTTTAATATTCTTGATTGAGTGCTTTAATATGTTCTATGCATTGTGTGTGTGGTTTGAAATGGGTTTTTGAAATTATTCAAGGTGCTTTGGTGCTGAAAATGGTTTTATCAAAGTAAATGAGTTATGTTCTATGTTTGTTTTACATATGCTTCTTTGTTTGATGTCTTCAAGGTATTTGATACAATGTCTAAATGGTGAGAATCATGTTTTAAAATTATTTTGGTTTCTTTTTAGTTTCAAAGTAGATTTTTGATGTGGAAATAGTGGTTTAGCATGTGTGTTTACATTTTTTGGCTTGTGTACATGTGAAAGTGATGTTGTATGTGATATGTTGAATGGAAATTGAGAAAAAAAGGGAAACATGGGTATCTAGGTGGGTGGACTAGGACTAGTATGCTAGTTGAATTAGAATTGGTTTGTCCCAAATTCATCTAGTAGGATTAACAATACAATACTAACTAAATGATATTGACGATTAGAGACCACTGGGATCATGGGGTTTCCCTCCTAGTGTCTCATGTATGAGAACACTGTTACTCATGGTTACTATACCACATTTCATCAAGATATGATGTACCTAGTGTCCCATTTCTATCTAGTGCCTAGAGGTTTTTTCCCATGACTTAGTTCTCTATGGTGATATCGTACTTACCATCATCATACAGTACACGTTTTTGGTTGTTTTAAAATCAAACATGCTTCCTTTTAAAATGTTTTCAATAAAAAAATGTTCTTATTTTTTCTTTTATAAAACTGGAATGTTTATTCATATTATAATTTTTATAGCATATAATCTCTTATTAGGTGGAATCCTACTGGGCTTTGTCTCACACCCTACTTACACCTTTGGGTGTAAGTAGACTTGGTTATGTTTAACACAGCTAAAGGAAAGGTGTTTGAAGATGGTGGTTTGGGATGCTAGTGTTATTCCCTTACAGGTTTTGTGGTGGGGGCTTGAGGTTGATGCTCCTCTTATCATATGGTGGTTTTTGGGATAGTGACTTGTTTCCTTTTGGTTTTTGAACTTTTCAGTTTTTATTTAAATTTGTAAACTTGAATCTAAAAATTTGTTATACCTTGTTTGGTTTTGATTATTTAGCTTTGGTTTATTTATTATTATTGGTTGTTTATGTTTATGTAATCAGGTGAAATCATTACTAAGTTATATTGTTGATACCTGAGGAATTTTTTCCAACCCGTGGGCATTGGGAACACCCTTTGGTCCATGACACAGACTGGGTTGGGAATCGATTCGGATGACATCCTAGCTTGGTTCATGAAAAAATGGAATCATAGGAGGTTTCTCTCTTTTGGGTCAAGCTATTTGGGATGAGTCTAGAAATACTGGAGCGATGATTTTTGGGGATTGAGGTTCTGGTTGTGAATAGGGTTCCTAGCCAGCACACCTCATGATAGATCTTGAGTCACCATGAGATGTTTGGATTTATTTGGATTCTCCTCTAGGTGAGATGTATAGGCTGTAGACTGTACATGGACACTAGGTGGAAGTGAAGTGTTTTGGTTGTTATGTTATTTTAATGAGTTTTATTTGTTTGGATTTATGGAATGTTGGTATTTTTTGTCATCACTGAAAATTTTCAGAGTGGTCATATTGATGGTTTTTCTTGTGATTGTTGTCTTTTTGTAGCAATATGTATCTCCGGAGACTTCCTGTTCACCTACAGGAAGAGTCAGAAGAGAGTTCTCCATCACCAATTGATCAAATATTAGTGGAAGTTGTGGTATGGGATGTCCAATATTTGGGACAGGGAGTCGGTCCTAGTCCTACTCCAGTTAGAGAAGTTGAACCTGGTCCTAGGAAGGAAAAAGATTACGAGTTTCTTAAGAACAAGCCTCTTTCTTTCTAAGGTAGCATGGAACCTTATGAAGTAGAATAATGGATTGAGAAAATAGAGCGGATGTTTGAGTTTCTTGAAACCCCTGAGGAAGTCAGGGTAAAATGTGTTTTATTCTTGATAAAAGGTCCTGGTCAGAGGTGGTGGGACTCAGTGGTGAAAACTGTAAAGAATGGGTAGATGAACTAGAAGGACTTCCAGGTTGTTTTTAATGATTAGTATTGTCCCAAGGTATTAGCCTACACCAGATCCTAGGAGTTTATAGAACTTTTACAGGGGGACCAGTCCGTGATGGAGTACACAAACTACTTTACCGAGCTAGTTCGGTACCCACCTGAAATCGCTTCCAATGAGAAAATTAAGGCTCAGAGGTTCGAGAGGGGGTTGCAATCAGTGATCTATTATCATGTCTTTCTATTCAAGATGAAAACCTGTGCCGAATTGGCTGATCATACGTGTATGGTGGATATTGACTTGAGGCAAGTCTAGTTCATCTAGGACTATGTTAGTAATGGTCTATGGTAGTTCATCTGAGAAGAAGATGAAGAGGGATTAGTAGGGGAAGAAAGTAAGTGGTAGTTCCAGACATCTTTCCTAGTAGTCCTTGTTTGTGGATTCTGATGAAGGGTTAGTTGTGTGTCATCAGTGCAGGAAGGTAGGACACATTCGACCTGCATGTTCATCTCCTCCCAAACCTTTCAATTGGTGTGGAGATATGGGATACCAATAGTGTTTCTGCAAAGTGATGTGCCCATATCAGAGCGGTGCAGGGTCTGTAGATTCCAGGGGAATGTCATCCCAGTCGGAGCCATCCAGGATGGTGGGATCTCATTTTAGTGGTCGAGGTGATAGGACTAGATCCTCTTCTGGGTAGATATAGTTTAGGTTAGATCCTTAGGTTAGTGGTCGTGTTCAGATTCAAGAAAATACCAGGCATCTTCATGCTTTGGACCAAGAACTCATGGAACCAAATGTAGGGCCTTTGACAGTTCGATGTACTATTTTGATTGCATCATCTATATCTATTGTTATGTTTCATATTGGTGCTTTTGTTTAGTTTACCTATTCTTATCTTATAGATGCTTTGGGTTTTCCAACCAATCTCATGTCGTATGTTATGGAGTTCGTGATTCCACTTGGTAATAATAAAGAGAAGGTTCTTACATGTCTATCTTTTGAACTCACCGTGTTAGGGGTTGATATGGAGTGGGATCTTCTGGTTATAGATATGGACCTCTTTGATGTAATCCTCATTAGATATTAGATGGTTCACCTTTAGGAATATATATTTCTATAGGAGGCGGGTGAGTTTCATGGCACCTAATGGTAGTACCAAGGTATTTCATGGTGAATGGGATCCTCGGTCAGGTCATACTGGACCTCCACTTATGGAGTTAGGCAGTCTCATTTTTCATCTATCATCACTCATGTTGGAGGATGATGGTGGGGCTTCTGATGTTGTATTACCTCCTTTTGTGGACGAGTTCCCAGAGGTATTTCTTGATGACTTTTTAGGCTTTCCTCGAGAGCGGGATGTGGAGTTCTCTATAGATTTGGAATCAAGAACACATCCAATATCTATTCCCTCATATATTTTGGCCCCCACCAAGTTGAATGGATTAATGGTACATATAGAAAATTTGGAATATAAAGGATTCATTCACCCAAGTGTCTCTCCTTGGGTTTTTCCAGTTTTGTTCATGAAAATGGTTGATGGATCTATCCAGTTGTGTATTGATTATCAAAAGATGAATAAGGTAAGCATAAAGAACACATATCCCTTTACCCATATTGATGAATTATTTTATAATATTAAGGGGTAAGGTGGTTCTCTAATATTGAATTGAATTCTGGTTACCACCAAGTCTGAGTTAGAGAGGCGGATGTCCCAAAAATGGATTTCTGAAGAAGGTACGACCATTTTTTTTGAGTATTTGGTCATTCCTTTCGGGTTGATGAATTCTCTAGCGGTCTTAATTGTGATTATGAATAGGTATTTACACCAGTATATTGATTACTTTGTCATGGTAATCATGTAATACATCATAGTTTATCCTGGATATGAGGAGGAGCATGAGCAGCACTTTCAAATCATGTTTGGAACTCTTTAGGAACATCGTCTCTATGAAAAGTTCTATAAATGAACCTTCTGTATTAAATAGGTGAAGTTTTTGGGCCATGTGGTCTCTAAAAAAAAGTTTAGGTGGACCCTAATAAGATCAACATAGTTATTTCATGGGAGAAACTGAAGAATGTGTTTTAGATCATAAGCCTTCTAGACCTGGATGGATATTACAGGTAATTTTTTCAGGACTTCTCTTGGCTTTCTTCACCCATGACAACACTCACCTAAAAAGGGGTGAAGTTTTAATGGATCCTATAGTGTCAGGTGTCCTTCGAAAAGCTAAAGCGGCAATTGACTACCTCTCCAGTGTTGATATTTCCATAAACTAGAAAGGGATACATGTTTTATTATGATGCTTTAGGTATGGGTCTCATATTTTTATTTATGCAGGATGGCCATGTGGTGGAATATGGATCTCGATAACTACGACTAAATGAAAAGAACTATCTGGCCCATGGATTGGAGTTGGCAGTAGTGATTCATTCTTTGAAAATGTGGTTCCACTACCTCCTTGGGGTGAAATTTGTAGTTTATTATAATCATAAGAGTTTACCCTACATTTTCTCCCATAAAGATCTGAATTTAAGGTAGCATCATTGGGTTGAGTACTTGAAGGGGTTCAACTTCAATATAGTTTATACCCCCAAGTAAGGGAATTTTTTTGGAATATTATTTAAGCAAAAAAGTTCCAATCAAGGCATTAAGTAAGTGTAGTGATGAGTGGGCCTTGATGGGACTCTTTGCTTATATGCACTTAGAGACTAAGGAGCATAGTAGAGGTGTGTTCTTGGATAGTTTTTAGTTGGATCCCTCCCTTCTCGAGTTGATTAAGCAAGAGAATATCAGTGATGATTTTTGATAACAGACCATAAGGTTATTTCATAGTGGGGAGACACCATGTGATTTGGTCATTATCCCCAGAGGGAGTTTTATGTTTCAAGGGTCATCTTATGGTGATGTTATCTCTGAGAAAGGTGGTTATGTAGGATAGACACCAGTCTCAGTGGTCTGTTCATCCTGGAACCAAAAAATGTATTATGATGTGTGTCGATATTTCTGGTGGCTAGGTATGATATGGGATATATCTAATTTTGTATCTAGGTGTTATACATGTCAGTAGGTAAAAGCAGAGCATTAAAGACCCTCTAGTTTTCTTCAGCCGCTACCCATTACAAACTAGAAGTGGGATGAGACATTCAATGTTATTTTTCCTTGTATACCCTAGGGGAAGAATGTTATATGGGTAGTGATCAGTCATCTTCCCAAATCATCCCACTTCATTCTGATCATGGATTCAACCAAAGTGGATGAGTTGGGAAGATTGTATGTTCAGGAGGTAGTGAGGCTCCATGGTGTGTTATCACCTATCATTTCTAATAAGGAACCCTATTTAGCCTCATGGTTTTGGGAAGGCCTTCAAAAATAAATGGGGTCATAGATCAAGTTATGCATGACATATCATCCCCAAACGGATGGTCAGACTGAATGAGAAAACCAAATAATGGAAGACATGCTTCGAGAATCTATCTTGGATTTAAAAGGATCTTGGGATATCCATTTGAAATTGGTTAAGTTTTCATATAATAACAGTTACCAATCCTCGATTTGAATGGATCCTTTTGAGGCACTCTATGGTCAGCAGTGTCAGTCAACTTTTTGTTGGGTTGAGGTGGGTGAAACCTCATTGTTGGGTCCAAACTTGGTGTAAGAGACTTTTCAGAAGTTCAAGCTGATCAGGAAACGATTGTTGACATCTCAGAGTCACCATAAATATTATACTGATTAAAGGATCCAAGATCTAGAGTTTTTTGTGGGTGTTCAGGTGTTCTTTAAAGTGGCACCTCGTTTGGGTCATTGGTGTTTGGGTAAGCAAGGGAAGCTAGCAACAAGGTATGTCAGACCTTTTAAAAGTACCAAGAAAGTTAGAAAGGTGGCATACAGGTTAGAATTTCCTTCTAAGTTGACATCAATTCATGATGTGTTCCATGTCTCCTAGTTGAAGAAATATAATCCAGGTCTGTCTAATGTGCTAAATTGGGAACAGTTGGGAATAGATCCCGATTTTTCTATGCTTGAGCATCCAATACAAATTGTGTATTCCCAAGAGAAGGTGCTTAGAGGGAAATATATTCCATTGGTCTATGTTATTTGGTGGTATGGTAATGATATGTATGATACTTGGGAGCGAGAGTCATGGGTTGAGCAAGAGTATCTGTTTTTGTTCTCTGATCAAGCTTCAGGATGACTTTCTGGGGACTGAAATTTTTCATGGTGGGGAGAATTTTCACACCCATGATTTCTTTTGAGGTATTTTTCTATTCATTTTCAGTCTATATTTTTCCCTTTGTATTCCCTTTGAGTTTTTAGAGAAAATTGAGAAAAATGGATGGAAAAAATGTGGCACACAATTGGCGCATGGTTAGTAGAAATTGTGTGTCCCTACCTGGGTAACCATGTGGTAAGTGGCTGGTTTGAGGTAGTAGTAAAGACACGACTTACACATGGTAAGTTAGATAGTGCGGGATAATTGTGTGGTAGGGCATTCTTGGACAATAAGGGGAGCACAATTGCTGCACGGTTTGGAAAACTGTGCAGACTAACTGTGTGGCATGTCCATGTCATTAAAAATTGGATTTTTACCTTTATACCCCTCCCCATATCTAATATCAAATCACCCCATTTCTCCCCCACTCAATATTTTCATCCCTAGGTTTTCCTCTCCCTTCTTCTCCTATCCATTGGGCTTTATTTTAGTGGGTGATTTGGCTCATATTCTTCAAGAAACACTAAAGTAAGTCCCTTATCTCTTTGTTTCTCTCCGTTTTCTAGGTTTTTCTTCATCTTTATTTGGGGTTTCACTTATCCAATGGGTTGGGGGTCATTTTTAGGGTTAGATATTAATTTTTAGGGTTCAATCTTGATTTTTATGGTTCAATATTTCTTTTATAGGGTTCTATTGAGGTGTTGTTGGGGTTTAGCACTGATTTCTGGGAGTTTTGACACTCAAGGTAGGTAGTTCCATGCTTAAATATTATTTTATGATTTTAATATTCTTTATTGAGTGTTTGAATATGTTTTATGCATTGTGTGTGTGGTTTGAAATGGGTTTCTTAAATGATTCAAGGTTATTTGGTGATGAAAAATGGCTTTATCAAAGGAAATGAGTTATGTTCTATGTGTGTTTCACATATGCTTCTTTGTTTAATGCCTTCAAGGTGTTTCATAAAATGTATGAATGATGTGAATCATGTTTTAAAATGGTTTCAGTGTGTGTTTTGTTTTAAAGTGGATTTTGGATGTGGAAATGGTGGTTTAGCATGTGTGTTTACATTGTTTGGATTGTGTACATTTGAAAGTGGTGTTGTATGTGATATGTTGAATGGAAATTAAGAACAAAAAAGGAAATCTGGGTATCAAGGTGGGAGGACTAGGACTAGTACACTAGTTGACTTGGAAGTGATTTGTCTCATATTTATCTACAAGGATTGATGATACAACACTAAATAAATGATATTTATGATTAGAGACCACTGGGACCATGGGGTTTCCCCTCTTAGTGTCTTGTTCATGAGAACACTGTTAGTCGTGGTTACTATACCACATTTCACTGAGATACGATGTACCTAGTGTCCCATTTCTATCTAGTTCCTATAGAGTTATTCCCATGAATTAGTGATATATAGTGATATCATACTTACCATCATCATATAGTATACATTGTTGGTTGTTTAAAAAGAAAGCATATTTCTTTTTAAAATGTTTTAAATAAAAAAATTATTCATAGTTTTTATTTTATAAAATTTGAATGTTTATTTATATTATAATGTTTATAGCATGGAATCTATTATTGGGTGTCATCCTACTGGTCTTTGGATCACACCCTACTTACACCTTTGGGTGTAAGTAGACTTGGTTATGTTTGACACAGGTAAAGGCAAGGTGTTTAGAGATGGTGGTTTGGGATGCTAGTGGTCTTCCCTTGTAGGTGTTGTGGTGGTGGTTTGAGTACGATTCACCTCTTGTCATATAGTGGTTTTTGGGATAGTGATTTGTTTCCTTTTGGTTGTAGAAATTTTGGGTTTTTATTTAAATTTGTAAACTTGAATCTGAAAATTTGTTATACCTTGTTTGGTTGTGATTATTTATCTTTAGTTTATTTATTATTGTTGGTTGTTTATGTTTATGTAATCAAGTGAAATAATTCCCAAATTATATTATTGATACCCGAGCACTTGTTTACATCCCATGGGGATCAGGAATGCCCTTCATTTCATACCATGGACTGGGTTGGGCGCTGGTTCAAATGACATCCTGGCTTAGTTCGTGACAAGATTTCTTAACATCATGTGTCCTATCATCGATGCTTCCATGATAATCCACTTTACTTTTATTTTTCTCATAATATTGAGAGGTTACAATTTCCATTTCTACCTTAAGAGTAAATAAAAATATATATTCATAGATATGAAAGTATCATATGAATAACACCCTTTAAATACTAGGATTTAAGCCAATAGAGAAGTGATCGATTTTTCTCTCAGCACCAGAGATGAAACCATAGGCATACCTCATGAGTCTTTTGAACTTTTCATCATATGATCCAATAGATTCATCCAATTTTTTTATTGAATTAAAATAATTATTAATTTTTTTTTGTGTGAAGAGTCTGAGGAAAATACTTAGTGAAAAATATATTCTTGAACTCTTCCCATCCCATAGAGTCTACATCCTATTTTTCTCTGGTATTCTTAATGATATTCCAACATTGGTCAACCTATCCTTCTAAATGGTAAAAAACCATAACAACCTTCTCATGTTATAAGCACTATATAATGGAAAATATATTTTTCATCACATTGATCCATTACTTGGTGATAAGTGGATTTAAAGGTCCACTAAAATAGGGTGGATGTTATCGCATAAAATACTCAATAGAAAGTTTCTTCCTCCTTAGTGTATTCAAGATCTCAATTTGGCACGCATTATTATTCATATATTGTGAGATTTTAATGAGAGTTTTTATGAGATCTTGTACTCTAGTGCCCGTTCCATTAGGTTGTTTACTGGGGAAACCATTGCATTGTCACTTTCACCCATTTTTAACCCATTACCTTCTAGTTCTATTCATCGATAAAACCAAAAACGAGTTTTCATGAGTGACGAAAAATTAACATCATAAGGTAAAAAAATAATTAAATGAATTCATCTTTAAAATGTATTATTCTATAAAACTATCATGTTAGTTTATAATTATTTTAGTTAATCCTATATCATTCTTCATTAAACATTAGGTTGGGTTTTCTCATACTTTTTAACCTAATCCCTAAAATTAAAAGGGAGATAAATCCTAAAAATGGTTCATAAAGAGTATGATATCAACTAAAGCATATCCCTATGGAGTATCTATCTAGGTGTGAGTTAGGTTTCTTTGTCATGCACTAGGTCATAGTTGAGTTAATACCCAACACACCCTCTTCTAGGTTATTACCCCAAGGTACTAATGTGTCAGAGCCTGCATCCACTTTTCAATATCCAAGTAGGGATTTATTTTATAGGAATAACACTAATATAATCCTTTAATGATATTTCTAGATATCATTCTATACTTAGACTCATTTATATGGTTTTCACTAAGTTTATCTAACCCTAACACCAAAGGTAGGTAAAATAATCTCAAAAAATACTTAAACCCTCATCTAATACTAACTAAAGTGACCCATGCTGAAAATAACATAAATAGTACAGAAAAATCATGATTTAAATAATACATCTCATAATAGTTGCACAACCCAAACCAAAAGTCTTAGTGTCTTGAAGATTAGCCACATAAATAACTTATTTTACAACACTTGTAAACTCTACTCCATTATCGTGCTCCTCTATACCCTTTTATACACCTCATGTGCTATATTTGTATTCATAACTTAGGTGATGGAAATATAAGAAAGGGGTGAGATTAAATGCTCAGTAAGGGAAAAAACAAAACATTTCAGATCATAAAAATGAATAAGAACATGAGGAAGAAATAAATATCTTAATAAAAGATCATAATGAAAGTACCCAGTCAGAGTAATGTATCACTGAGAGGGGGAGGGGTGAATCGGTGATACTCTTCTTATTTTATGTTTATTTTCAATTGAAACAACCTTCACCTCCTGTTAGGTATTTTAATTCCCTACTGAAAAAAACTCAACACACATCCACAAAAACATAGAGATTTAAAAGGTTCACTATTCAATAATAATATCTAATTCCTTGGTATGGTTTGGAAATGATCCAATACCATTCAATCCACTAAGAAAACAATCCTTGTATTACAATGAGTAGGAACTACCCTTACACTCATGTAGAATTATGAAACAATCCCACTCATGTGTGTGAACCCTCTTAGCACAATAGGGTAATACAATTGTTTTGTAACAACTCATGTTACCTGCGCTTCTTTTCAATTCAACAATATATATTCAATTGAAATAAAATTCATCAATTCCTTACCCAGAAGGAAGGTAAGAACCTCAAAGGACTTTGATAAAGAAATTAGCATGAATGTCAAGTCTAATTTTCCCAGTCCGATTATCTGAGTATGATTCTTTCAATACAATTCTTCAAGTCCAATTTTTCTGATAGGATGAAATACAAATAAATCAGTACTACGTCAATTCAGAATACAATACTTCCTCAGTCTAAGAAACCTAATACGTAGATACCCAATATGGAAATCCCGAATCTGATTAATTCATCCCAATACCAAAATAAGCTGAACACAATTGACAAGTTGAATATGATGATTCACTGAATACGATAAATCCTGAATATAATGATCAGTCGAATATAATTGTTTCAATATTGCCACTTCTCTTTCACTTCTTCCTCATCAAATTATCTTCAATACAAAGTAAAACGGTTCCTCTTTATCTCTTTGAAAACTCAGAGCTTCTCTCTCTAATAAAATGAATAGTATTTCCTCGTCACACAAGTACAATGTACTTCACACCTTTTATAGGTGAACCAAAACATGTTTAGGTGGGAATCCCAAAACACTTTCCTGCACACTTAAATTCACCCAAATCTGAATTTCACTTGAAATCTCAGAGAAATTATGACTTCTTCAATGCTTCTCGATTCTTCTCAAAACTTCTACAATATTCATCTCTTCTTTTCTAGAATCCCATTTCAAATGTTAATATGATTACAATTAATGAGAAATACATGAGTTTGATCATCTAAATCTGATTCTTTCATGCTGATTTCTTCAAAACAATTCTTGATACCATACCAATTTAATGTGTTTGAATAAGTGAACTTCTTCACTTGAGATACAATCACTCTTTTAAATGGAAGGCTACCCCTTGAAAATTCATTCATCAATCTCCACTTTCTTTTCTTTTCTCTTGACCCATTTGAGAAAACACATCATCACATTCAAAACATGTTCTTGAATCATGACTTCCTTCATGACTTTGAATGCATTGAGGATCAGCTTTAGCATCATTTGAATTTAATTAGAAAATATTGTAACTTTACATTCATTCTTTCTTATTTCTTTTCATCTCAACCCAAGCATGATCTTTTCTGAATAAAAATGGTCTGGATATGATCATCTTGAATACAATCATTTATGGTTACGATCATACTGGTTACGATCAGTGGTTACGATTGTTGGGTATGATCATTATGGTTATGATCATTCTAGATATGATCACTAGTTATGATCATTCTAGATATGATCCCTTTTTGAATGGTATCACCTCTTCTCTTTTACCCAGATCTGATCAATTACAATCTAAATATGATTCATTCTCAATCTACACCATATTTTTCCATTTCTTCTACCCGAATACGATTTCTTTGAAAAAAAATCAGTGTCTCGTCTTCCATCAGCATCACCTTTCCCATCAGCATCACCTTTCCCATCAGCATCACCCTTTTCCATTGGAATCACCCTTTTCATCAGCACCTCCTTTTCCATCAGCACCACCTTCATCGGGACCACCTTTCCATCGGTACTACTTTTATTGTTTTAAAAAACAATTGACACCACCTCTTCAATCTGAACATGTTTGTTTTGAAACACAATCAGCACCACCTCTTCATTTTGGATATGATTGTATTGAAAAACAATCGGCACCGCCTTTTCAATATAGATACAATTGTTTTGAAAAATAATTAATACCACTTCTTTCTCTCTACCATCCAAATACGATAAATCTAAATATGATTATTTTCTTGTTGTTTTGAAAAACAATTTGAATATAATTCTTTTCTAATTGTTTTGAAAAATAATCTGAATACGATTATTTTCTTATTGTTTTGAAAAACAATTGATACCACTTCTTTCTCTCTACAATTCTTTTTCGATTGGAAATATCTCTTTCACTCCCTATTTATTATATCTAGATTGGATCACAAGTTCTCAATACAACACATGATTTATATGAAACACAAATCAGAAAAACATCATCACAATTAATTAAATCATAGTCATAATGACTCCAATTATCCATAAAAACAAATACCTCTTTCTCATCATATTCAGAGTGAATCTAATGACCATATACTTCTAGAAAGATGTTTTCACTTTCAAAGTCACTTCTTATCATTATATTTCTTCAATTAAATTTCACATTTATTCCTATTTCAATCAATACCACTAGTAGTACAATTGTTTCCAGAAAAAAAGTGAATCAAATCGGAATACATTTCTTCTTTTCAAGAAAAACCTATCACCCAAAAAACAAACACTTATTTCAATCCATTTCATTCTGAATTATCAGTCATCAACATCCTTTATTTCTTCATCATACCTATCAATTGACAACAAATATAACCAAAACAAAATTTGGTCCTAACAATCTCCCCTTTGTATTTGTTATCAATATCCACTTCAAACACTTCAATAAAAACAATGAGTGGTATTGTTTCCTGTATTGATCCCCCTATTTCTTTTGTCTCTCCCCCTTTCTCTTGTCTACCCCCTTATTGAAAACCAAATTCAAAAGAGCCATCATGATACATTTCTCCCTTATTCGTAAGTGATATCCATTTTCATAGGTTGGGACTTTTCGTTAACAAGGTTATCACATGATTTTATAAACAAAGAACCTTTAACTAAACAACTCTAAGTCTATGTGGGTGGACCCGGTGTAGAAAAAAAAGAGTGTATAATCAATGTGATCAATGTTTTCCTTAACACAAATTTCATGTAATACCTTTTCCATATTTATTTAAAAATTCTCATGACTTAGGTAAAAACCTTGAAGGAATTTTTCTAAGACAAAATTAACCTGCATCCATCTCAACAAACACATTAGAAAGTTCATATGTATAAAAAACACAAGTTATCAAAACAAACTTTTCTCATCCTTATTAATTTATTTTGCACGAAAAGTAAGAGTCTCATCAATTCCATCTTCCTTATTTACACTCCTTCAATTCCCTACATGTTAGCACAAGTATAAAAAGATATTGGGAATAAGGAGGAACCTCTATTTTTTGTTAGAAACAACAATCAAACTAAGAACCCTCTCTCAATCTTACCTTATTCTTCTTCTTATTGAGTTTTTCATTGGATGTGCTTTCTTCATTATGTTCATCCTTCTGAAGTTTTGTAACAGATTTATTCTTATCTATAGAATCTTATGATGTGGATGATGACTTTTCTTCATCTTTAAGAACATCCTTGTTACAATCAGTTTGTTCCATATTGTTCATTCTAATATTTTTATCTAGAAAGATAATTGAACAAGTTTTGATATCATGCCCTTCTTTCTCATCTTCACCATCTATTGATACATTTTTGTCATCATTTCTCATATCTTTATAAGTATAGTTATTTCTCTCTTATTTAACTTTATTTTTTGATTCCTCTATTTTCCTAGCCAGGTCAATGTGTTCTGGCCAAACAACTAAGCACTCTTTCTTTTGAAATTTAGTATATACGTCTTTCTTGACTTCTAAAACATCAGGATTCTAAGAATTGTTAATAATATTTTGTTGTGCCGGTAACAAAACAAGACATCCTTTCACAAGGTGTCTAGGTTGCTCACACCTTTCAAAAATAGTTTCCAATGGTCAAAACCTATTTTCAATCCTTACATCATTCTTCTCAGATTTATTCAACACAACCTTCTCAGGCTTCTTCTTTTGAGATAATTAACTCCCCCTAAAACCATGCTTTCCATAAACTGTGGAATAATAGTAGTGTTTTTGGTTTAACCAACACATATTCTCTATATGTCCAAATCCACCACAATACCAACAATATCCCTAAAAGGAGTATTTGTTTATGAAACTTAGATACTATCCAGAATTGTGGATGTGTTTCTCAGCCACCTTCTTCTCTTTCTTTTCCAATTCACTAAAATTTCTGTTATCAATCGGATTATTCCTTTTCTTTTATACAATATCAAAACCATAAGTATTGGAAACATTTCCAAATTCAGAATGTTTCAAAACATTTTCATACTTATGGTTCTTTGAGACTTCTAAATTCCCAACCTTGTTGGTCTTGGCCACATACATAACATTCCCAGCTTTCTTCTTTTCAAAAAAAAATACATTCTTCTTATCACCCTTTGAAGGTAAATTTTGTTGAGACTTCTCAGGTTTCTCATTTTGAGAACATCCACTAATTTTAGTGATAGAGTTTTGGAAACTTTTATTTCTCAATTCAGTTTCAGATAACTTTTATTGGACAAGTCCCAACTCTTATTCCTTTTCCTTCAGCTTCACTTATAGATTCTCATTACGATTCTTTTCTTATTCAAGATATTTCTTCAAATAATCAATATATTTCTCCATTTCTCTTTCTCTTTGAAAAAATATCCTTGTTTTATTGTTAAGGAATATTCATCTTCCAACTTTTTGTTTTGCTTTTCAAACCTTCTGATTTTTCTCAAGAATTCTTTCAATTCTTTTTTCAAATGAATCTCAAGTTGAGTATCTTCTTCATCAGAACTTATAATTCTAGATTAATCATCATTAATTGTTGAAATGAAAGTATTTTCCCCATCATTATCAATAGAATTTTTGGATTCAGCTTCACTTTCTCCTTCTTCTTCAGCACAACTACTTTCTTTACTGGAATAACTTTCTTCATTAACTATTGAAATGAACATGTTATATTCACCATCATTTGTAACATCCTAAATATCATCTTCCTTAGACAAAAATATTCTCCTTTTGGATTTGTATAACCTCTTATCTTCCCTCTTAGAAAAGAATTTTTCTTTATCACCCTTTTTTTCAAGATCTTCTTGGCCTTCTTTCTTCGTCTCCACTTTCTTCTTTGTCACTTTCTTCTTAATTTACCCTTTGAGGAAAATAGGAAAAAATGAACAATGGATCAACATACAAAACACTTTAAGGGAAGTTTTCCTTTATAACTTCTTGTACCTATTTTCACATTCTTAGAAAACAAGGACAAAATTGAATTGAGATTTTTACATACCTCGTTTTTAGAGTCGGAATCTCCTGCTTCTTATTCTTCAAGAATCTTCTTTTATTTCTTGGAATCCTTGAAAGACATTTATATATCACATTTAGTTTTTTCTTTCATAGAATTATACCTTATAATTTCACAAGTAATGAGAGTACTATGAAAATCATCAAGAGATAATGTTTCAAGATCTCTGTCTTCCAATGAAGAAACTTTTGCATCGAATTTGTTGTATAGGATTATCAAGATCTTTTCAACCGCCATAGAATAATATAACTTTTCACAAAGACATATAATAGTAATTACTATGTCATTTACCCTGGTAAATAAGTCCCCAATAGATTCATTCTCATCTATCTTGAGATCTTAATACTTCAATCTTCATATTTGTAACTTTTCCTTCTTCACTTTTGTATTTCCTTCATATATGTTTTTCAATTTATCCTGTATACCTTTGGATATGGAAACACCTTTTACTCTCAAGAATTAACTTTCAGAAAGTGATTATAATATAGCATTCTTATCCCTTCCATCATTCTCAAGATGTCTCTTATCAACCGCTGTAAGTGGAGTTTTATCATCAATGTGAGGAAACCCAACTGTTGTAGCTTCAAGAACATAATAGCTAATAAACATAAGATATGGAAGCATTCTATATTTCCAGATATGATAGTTATTTTCATTAAAGACCAGAATACCTTTACTGTTCACACAGTTCACATTCTCCATTACCAAGGAATAGTAAAGGGAACCTACCTCTGATACCAAATGAAAGTGCCCAGTCAGAGTAATATATCACTGAGAGGGGGAGGGGGTGAATTAGTGATAATATTTTTATTTTATGTTTCTTTTCAATGGAAACAACCTTCACCTCCTGTTAGATATTTTAATTCAATGCTGAAAAAAAACTCAACACACATCCACAGGAACACAAAGATTTACAAGGTTCACTATTAAATAAGAATAGCTACGTCCTTGGTATGGTTTGAAAATGATCCAATACCACACAATCCACTAAGAAAACAATACTTGGATTACAATGAGTAGGAAGTACCCTTCAACTCGTGTAGCACTAAGAAACAATCCCACTAGTGTGTTTGCACCCTCTTAGCACAATAGGGTAATACAATTGTTTTGTGACAACTCATGTTACCTGCACTTCTTTTCAACTCAACAAATATATTCTATTGAAATAAAATTCATCAATTTCTTACCCAGAAGAAAGGTAAGAACCTCAAAGGAATTTGATAAAGAAATTAGCCTGAATGCCAAGTCTGATTTTCCCTGTCTAATTCTCTGAGTACGATCCTTTCAATACGATTCTTCAAGTCTAATTTTCCTAATGGGATGTAATACAAATTAATTAGAACTAATTAAATTCAGAATACAATACTTCCTCATTTTGAGAAACCCAATACAGAGATACCCAGTATGGAAATTCTGAAGCCAATTAATTCAGCACAATACCAAAATCATCCAAATACAATTGCAAGATAAATATGACGATTCACTGAATACAATAAATACTGAATACAGTGATCAGTTGAATACAATCATTGCAATCTTGCCTCTTCTCTTTCACTTATTCCTCATCGAATTTTCTTCAATAAAAAACAAAACGGTACCACTTTCTCTCTCTAAAAACTACGAGCTTCTCTCTATAATACAATGAATAGTACTTCATTGTCACACAAGTAAAATGTACTTCACGCCTTTTATAGGTGAACCAAAACATGTTTAGGTGGGAATCCCAAAACACTTTCCTGCTCACTTAAATTCACCCAAATATAAATTTCACCTAAAATCACGGAGCAATTATGACTTCATCAACACTTATCGATTCTTCTCGAAACTTCTACAATCTTAATCTCTTCTTTTCTAGACTCCCATTTTAAATGTCAATACGATTACAATTGATGAGCAATACATGGGTCTAATCATTTGAATCTAATTCTTTCATGTTTATTTCTTCAAAAAAATACTTGATACCATACCAATTAAATGTGATTGAAGAAATGAACTTCTCTACTTGAGATACAATCACTATTTTAAATGAAAGGCTCCCCCTTGAAAATTAATTCATCAATATACACTTTCTTTTCTATTTTCTTGACCCACTTGAGAAAACACATCCTCACATTCAAAACATGTGCTTGAATGATGACTTCATTCATGACTTAGAATGTATAGAGGATCATCTTTAGCATCATCTGAATTCAATTGTAAAGTATTGTTACTTTCCATTCATTCCTACTTCTTTCTTTTCATCTCAACCTAAGAATGATCTTTTCTGAATACAAATGGTCTGGATATGATCATCTTGAATACCATAATTTTTGGTTATGATCATGCTGGTTACAATCACTAGTTATGATTTCTGGGTATGATCATTCTAGTTACGATCATTCTGGATACAATCACAGGTTACAATTGTTGGGTATGATCATTCTGGTTACAATCATTCTGGATACAATCACTGGTTATGATCATTCTGGATACGATCCCTTTTTGAATGGTATCACCTCTTCTACTTTACCCAGATCTGATCAATTACAATATTAATATGATTCATTCTCAATTGACACTATCTCTTTCCATTTCTTCTACCCGAATATGATTGTTTTGAAAAACAATCGGTGTCTCATCTTCCATCAACATCACCTTTCCCATCGACATCACCTTTCCCATTGGCATCACCCTTTTCCATCAGCATCACCCTTTTCCATCAGAATCACCCTTTTCATCATCACCTCATTTTCCATCAGCACCACCTTCATCAGTACCACCTTTCCATCAGTACCACTTCAATTGTTTTGAAAAAAAATCGGCACTGCCTCTTCAATCTGAACACATTTGTTTTGAAAAACAATCAACACCGACTCTTCAATATAGATACGATTGTATTGAAAAACAATTGGTACTGCCTTTTCAATATGGATATGATTGTTTTGAAAAACAATTGGTACCACTTATTTCTCTCTTCCATCCGGATACGATAAATATGAATATGATTCTTTTTTTATTTTTTTAAAAATAATTTCTATTCAATTATTTTCTGATTGTTTTTTAAAACAATCTGAATACGATTATTTTCCAGTTGTTTTGAAAAATAATCAGCACCACCTCTTCAATCTAGATATGGTTGTATTGAAAAAAAATTGGCACAACCTTTTCAATATGGGTACGATTGTTTTGAAAAAATATTGGTACCACTTCTTTCTCTTTGCCATCCGAATACGATAAATCTGAATACGATTTTTTTTATTTTTTTGTAAAAAAATTTGTATACAATTATTTTCTGATTGTTTTGAAAACAATCTGAATATGATTCTTTTCCAATTGTTTTGAAAAAAAATTGATACCACTTATTTCTCTCTGTAATTATTTTCCAATTGGAAGAATCTCTTTCACTACCCCTTTCTTCTATCAATCTTGCATCACAAGTTCTCAATACAAAGCATGATTTATATGAAACACAAATTAGTAAATCATAGTCACAATTAATTAAATAATATTTATAATTAGTCTGATTATCCAACAAAACAAATACCTATTTCTCATCATATTCAAAGTGAATCCGATGACCATCTACTTCCAGCAATATGTTTTCACTTTCAAAGACACTTCTTCTCATTACATTTCTTCAATGAACTTTCACAGTGATTCCTATTTCTATCAATACCACCAGTAGTATAATTATTTCCAGAAACAAAGTGAATCGAATTGGAATACATTTATTCTTTCTAAGAAAAACTTATCACTCACAAAACAAACACTTCTTTCAATCCCTTTCATTCTGAATTCTCATTCATCAACATCCTTTCATTATTAAACATACCTATTGATCGACAATAAATACAACAAAAACACAATTTGGTCCTAACACATAATACCTTAGATGATAATCATAAAACATGTTATAGTGACATAATATCATAAAAATATCATTAAGGAAACATAAAATATATGGCATGTCACAAAATACATCTTAATAATCTTATATCATATGAGAGAGATGTAAAAGTGTGGAAAACTTTAAAAAAGTAAGTCATAATCATGAAAACGTGGTGTTTCGTGGAAATGAAATACATTTTAAAATTTTTTAATAACTTGATAAACAACTTGGAAATGTGGAACAACTATAATTATAGGAAAACCATTGGGAGAAAACCTATTGTTACAATGCTTATTTAAACAAACTCATTATGTCCACACCAAGAAATGTGAGAAAACTCATTATTCCCATGCCATTGTGAACAAACACATTATGTCCATTGTTGAATATATCATGAGATATAAACTTAAACAAGTGCATTGGAGGGTGATATATAAACTCATCTATAATCATCCATACACATGTGTTTAACTTGAAATAAATCATAAATATATCTTAATGAACCCATGGAAAAAAATAATGGGTTTCTTAAACTTATCACATAACATGAACTTAAGAAATCATAGGATATAAAAATATCATTTTACAAAAGGAATTATAACTTAATAACATATATAGTATTATCAAAACATAACTTCATGACATATAAACCTTTGAGGATAAATATAAGTGAAAATAAAAAAGTTTTCATAAAACCTTTTAATATTGTTACAAAAGATGAAGTGTAAATTACTTTTAAAAAATAAATTTTTGAGAAGGGAAGGAGAATAATTTTTAAAAAACTATTATAAATAGTTCCAAATAAAAAATATTTGAAAATTAATAAAGGTTATCAAAAAAAATTAGAGCGGAAGATAAAACATTTTATTTTTGTAAGGATGGAAAACCCCTTTTTTATCTTTTGAGATGCCATTTTTTGAAAAACCAATATCATAAAAATAGTATTGAATTTTCCTTTTGAAAATAGGTTAAGGGTATTATGAGAATCATAGAAAATAATCCATATTATCTTTCCCAAAAAGGGAGGATAACATTGGTGGGAAGGAAAAACATAGATATGGAGGGAAGATCCATTAGAAGAAATGGAAATTATTATTAACAAAATTTCCTTTTCACAAAATGATAGATCCATAAAGGAAATATTATTTGGTGTGAAATAAGATTTTACTATAAAATAAGGTGTAAATAGAACATGTAATCATCATAGGTTATAATATATCAATATTGAAATATAATATTCAAAGTGGAGTGATTATGATCCAAGGAAAAGATATGATCCATGAAAACCCCTTAACTTGAATTCTCACTTAGTTGATCTCACTCTAACATCCAGTATAACAAACATAACTATCATTTTCAACTATTTCAGAACCTTTTTCATATCCATAAATTTTTATAAACATCATTTATATGGATACCCTTGAATGATATTAGAGTTGGGTATTTTCAACATGAATATGGAAAATCAATGAATGATTTTAACAACATGATAGGTATATAAAAGGGTTATGGAATGGGTTTAAAGAGTGATAAATCTAGTATATAATTAATAAGAACTCATTTTTATGGTAAAGTATTGATTATGAATATGTGAAATTATAATCAAAAGGAAATAAAAAGGCCTATAATAAAGGAAGTGCTTGAATTTAAAAGAGGAGGGATAGAATCAAAGAGTAATTTTGTTAGCATGAAGGGTATACAAAATGGATTATGAAATGAGTTTAATGAGAGATAAAAGTATTATCTCATCATCAAGGAATAATTTGGATAGTAAAGGATTAGTTATGAACACATGGAAGTATAATAATATAAAAATCAAAAGGTATTATCATAAAATAAATACTTGAATCAAAAGGAGAATGAGAAGAACCCTTATCTTGCTAAGTAAATTATAAAATCTTGGAAGGACTCCTTAGAACATTACAAACTATTTGGGAGGTCTTTATAGACAGAGATGGAAATTAAATTCATGATAAATTCCTTTGGTGTAGAGATATATTAGAGAATATATGGGAGTGAGATCCTTTTATATTTGAAAAAGAGGGTATTTTCATAGAAACTAAAGTTACATTGGGGTTAAGAATGGTTTCACATGGGTATTAGGTGGATTATCTGTATTAGGTAAATTAAGTGAATAAATGGTAGGTAAGGCATGTGAGTATGACTTTAATACCAAAAAATGACTTCTATAAATTTTAAGTGACCTTTTAATTATTAAAAAAAATCATGATATTTTATTTACCCATTTTTACCCTTATTAATCTTGATTAAAAATTTAACCATGGTAATTATTTTATTACTAAAAATATAAGATGACCCTTATTAATAAATTTCAATGTGATGATTAAAATTTTGGGATCCATTTAACCTAATTCAATTTATAAGTATGAGAAAATTAACTTTTAAATTAAAACATATAATATTTAGAAAAAATGTTTTTGTAGAAAAATGAAATTTTAATTTTTAATTGTCCTTAATATTATTTAAGATTGATTAACAAATAAATGAGCGTTGATTGATTTTTATATATTATTAAACATCATATTAAATTCTTAATTAAAATAGATTCATTTAATTTTAAAAAATACACAATATTTATAAAGGTATTATTCTTTAAAAAATAATTGTTTTACCACAATAACTAATATTTACCTTGGAAACTTAATTTTATTCCTAAAAAGAAATCAGCTGCATTACTTAATTTTATCATGCTGATTAAAAATATGAAAACCATTTTATATTATTTAATTTCTAAAACGGATAAAAATTAATTATAATATAATATTTCATAACGCATAAAAATAATTTTAAGAAAAATATATCTTTTTAGCATAAAATGACCTTTTTTATTATTTCCTTTTATATTATTTTTATAAATTTGTTACTTATAGTGATACCCACTAATTTAATGACTATAATATAATAGTAATATTTAATAATTTCAATAAGGCAATGCAGTTTTTCATTTTATCTCAGTGTTTCATGCAGGATAGCTACTCACATGGTATTTAATTAAGGAAAAGTAATTTCTAAAATTTTGGGCCATTTCAATCATTATGAATACTTAATTAAAGTAAAATGACCAAAACTACTTTTTATTAAAATAAAATATAACTTAGATTCCAAAAATTCAAGCATATATTCCTAAATTCGACATATTAATTTTAAATGAATTATTTTACTTCTTAAATGAATTTTTGGTTAAGTAAAAAAGTTTCCAATATTTTTAAGTCATTATTATATCATGATGATAACATAAAAGTTATGGTATTGATAAAAATGATGGTTATCACTATTCACTTAAAAGTCAACAATTTTAGAAAAAAAATGAAAATTCACCCTAAGATAATTTTGACGTGATGAATCAAAAAATGATGTTAGTTTTGTAAAATTTAAATTATAAAATTTATAAACTAAATGAAAATAAAAAAATATAAAGAAAAACTGCTTTTATAGAAAAATGATTTTTTTAACTTTAAGTGTTCTTAATATTATTCCATATCAATTTCCAATTAAATGAGTTTTAGTCTATTATTTTAAACATTAAAATATTTCATATTATTAGATTCATAATTTAAAAGTGGTTAATTTAATTTATTAAGATAAATTATACAACACTTTAAAAAATAGTTTTCTAGAAAATGCCCTTTTTTAACATTGAATGATTTCAATCATATAACATTAATCATTTATTAAATTTCTTCAATTAATTGGTATTATAAAATATCAAATCATTATTTAAAAACAATAATGATAATATGTGTGGAATTATACTACATTTTTTAATAATAAATCATTTTAATTAATTACAATTTTTTATTTACTTGAGGATTTATTCAACTTGTAATTTTCTTAATGATGTCTCATATTGTATTCTCATAAAGTATTAATGATTATATTTCATTGTAAAAAAAATTTCTAAATAAAATGTAATACAGTTTATTTTAATTTTGCATTGCGTGTGATACAAGCTATTCAACATAGTGTTTGTTTAAAAGAAAACACATACTAAAATACTAGGGTGTTACATTCCACCCCACTTAAATAAATTTCATCCTTGAAATTTTAATTTCTATCACTATTCAAAACACATGAGAGTGTTATTAATGTATTCAGGACTCATAATATAATTTATAATGAGTTATCTACCTTAAAATCATGGGTAAGACTCATATTTTAACTCATAATAGACAAATATATAGATTTTCATTTTTCATAACCATTTGTACCAAACATACTTCCTTGGTTATAAGACTTAGGGGTTTCTAGAAACATACCTTTCACAACTTCATTTTTATGGTCTTTTTTTTCAACCAAATACTAAAACCAAATGGTTATGATAATAATCGATAATTAATCATAAGTGTTTTGTCCTTTGACACCTTCAATTCTACCCAAGATATATTCGGTTCAACTATTGATTTAAAATATAACTATTTTAATTCAACCCATATTTCCTTAAGTTTTATATTTTTAATATGAATAATATGATCCCTCATCCCAATAGCCTAAATGGAGAGTATATAGGTTTATGGGAGATTTGGCATCGATCAAATACCAAGGAAATCCCATCCTTAATCTTATATTGGTTTTTTCATCCATCACATTGTCGCATAAGTTTCTTCCCTTTCTTACCTTTTTGTATATCATCTTTCGGTGTGGTCATAGAGGCATCTTTGATGGTGATGCCTTCATTTGGGGTTTATGTAGTGTGAAGTTACTAGAGTATTTTGCCTCTTTGTTGGATCTAGGGTTCTTCCAACTCATTATCCCAACTCACCTCCCTCACAGTGTCCATTCAACCGGTTGTGGTTTGTATTGTGGAATCAGTACAGCTTACGAAAATGTTTTCCAAGTAAACTCAACAGAATATGAGACGTTTTATTAACAAAGTCAAAGTACAAAAAATGAAATTTTTGGAGAGTAAATAGAACACTAGTATTTACATGGTTCAGACCAGTTTGGTCCTACTCCATGGAAAGAACACCACCACAATATTTCTTATTATTATGAAAAATGAAAGAAATAGAGCACATAAAAGTAGAGAAAGGTAATGAAATAATACCACACACACAAACCATGAAAATTATCCAAGAATAGAGACCTCTCCGCCCCAAGAGCTAGTGGTGAAATCTGGATCAGTGTTAGTGGAGGGCTCTCTCGATCTGGATGAACTCACGCATGCAACCCAGACTCTATGAACTAGACTAATAAAAGAATCAAGAACATAAAACACAAGACCTAAACAGAAGGTAAAGAATGGTCTCACAACAAATAATCACTCAATATCATAGATCTCTGCCAGACTTGATGGTTCTGAAATCTGAAGCAGCCTCTACAAAAATCCTAAGAACTGAGTTCTCCATTGGGAATCACCAAAATGAAATCAGGATGTCATCATGTAGGCAATGGGTCTTGGAAAATTGGATCCCTCTCTCAGTTCCCTCTGCCTAGGAAGACAAAGTGCACACACTCCCGATGAAAAAACCATCACACCATAGCAATAATCAAGGCAATGAACACCTGAGGTGACGTCTTGATAGGTGTAACAGATGAGGCACTACATGGTAGATGGAAGGAAAGTTAAATAATTAAGAACCCATCACGATTGAAACAGATCCCATAGAAATCGGGACATGCGGTAGGCGCAAACCAAAAGGGTAGTAGTGGATAAACATACCAAGTAACATAAAGGGTGGAACCACAGCCATAGGATCACAAGCATAGATGTACAATAAAGAGAAATATAGGAGGATACCTATGGTGTAAATGGGGTAACAAAATGGTCCAATGAAACAGGCATCCCAAGCACCCGTGGGCCAAAATCTAGAATAAGCCTAGAAAATCAGAATGACCAAAATATAATATTTGCATAATAATAATAAGAAAAACATGAGAATTTTTCATGGAAACTGAAAACAAATTTTTCATGGAAAAACATTTTAATTTTGAAAAATTAAAAACAAAAAATCTCCACCTTTTCTATATTAAAATTTAAACTATGTTTATGGTGTTCTAAAAAAAATAACTACCATTATCCTAAGTAGTGTGGGTATATTCTCCTAAAACCAAAAAACCTAGGTCTAAAAATATCCACCCAGCATGAATATCACCTAGAATGTTCTAGTAGTGGCATATGTTCTACCCATACTACACATATACTACTAAAAAATTATAGCATGCTCAAAAATTTAAACTAACTAAGCAACGACATTAAAATAGAGCTTATCCAAAATTACCTTTGTTTTAACCGAGAATAAAAATGAAACACTTGAAATTTAAATAGACTTTCTCGGGGTAAAATAAAGTGAACAATAAAGCAAATAAAAGATCATAAAATGCAATAGTAATAAAAGTCAGTTGAAAAAATTCACAGCAACCACAAAAAAGAAGTGGACAGGAAAAGAAAGAACTTCTCCACTTAAGCCCAAATGACTTAACTATCCCACACAACCCTCTTTCTCAACCAAAGTTCCCCCACAAAGACAAGTGGCACCAGTCCTAGGAATGAAAGAAAAATACTACATAGAACCTATGTCTAGTTCTAACAAAGGGGCTGCAAACTAAAGGACTTAGGGAGACTCATAATCATGGCATACCTCATGTGACTAGGCCATATATCTCTATATTTCAAATTAGGACAGAAACGTTTTATGTGGCTGGTATTACCGCACTCAAAACACTAAAAACCCTTAAACTGGTTATTGTATTTCCTACCCTTGTTTTTCACAACAACCTTAGTATAAAAATTCTAAGGTTCACTATTAATAGTACTCATCTATTCCTTCAAACCATGTGTTTTAAGGTCATGGGATAGGATAAATGACTTAACTTATTCTAATGTAGTGGAATCCCTACCATACATCATGGAGTCTTTTAATGAATTAAAAGATTCATCAAGAGAAGTTAACAAAATTAAATCTTGGTCCTCATATTTAACCTCAATATCAATGTTAGTTAAACCTAAAAACACTTTGTTAAACTCATCTATATAAACTTGGATAGATGACCCAGGGGACATCTTAGAATTTTATAATCTCATCTTTTTATACAGATGCCTGAGTAAAGACTTAGTCATGTACAAGTTTTTGAGTTTAATCCAAATTGATTTAGAAGTGGTTTCATGTGAAACCTCACAAAAAACCTTATCACCTAAAGTTAACATAAGATAACAGTGATCCTTTTAAAGTATACTAGGACCTATATCTACAAAGGAAGTAGTGGACTGGCCATTGGTAGCAATGGTCACTTTAGGTTTCTTTCTACCGTGTAAAGCATCAGCAAGGCCATTATGAACTAATAAAGCATGAATTTTAACTCCCCGCAAATTAAAATAATTTTCTCTATAAAATTTTTCAATCTCAAATTTGACAGACATTATAAAATAAAATGAATAACACCCTATAATACCACTTATTATGGAATCAGTACATCTTACAAAAAAAAATTCAAAGTAAAATCAACATAATATGATATGTTTTATTAAAAAAGTCAAATTATAGAAAAAAAATTGCTGGAAAGTAAATAGAACATCAGTATTTATGTGGTTCAGACCTATTTGGTCCTACTCCATGGAAATAACACCATCACAGTCTTTCTTATTATTATGAAAAATGAAAGAAGAAAAGAACATACAAGAAGATAAAGGTAATTAAATCAGACCATGCACACGGACCATGAAAAATACTTGATAATAGAGACCTATATGTTCCAAGAGCTAGTGGTGAAATTTGGCTCGGTGTTAGCGGAGGACTCTCCCAGTCTGGATAGACTCACACACGCAACCCAGAATCCGTAAACTAAACCGATAACAGAATCAGAAAAATACAATGAAAAGACCTGAACAGAAGGTAAATAATGGGTTCACAATAAATAATAATTGAAGATCGTAGATTTCTGCCAGTGTTGATGGTTTTGAAATATGAAGAAACCTCTATAGAACTCACGAGAACTGATTTCTCCACCAAGAATCACCGAAATGGAATTAGGATGGCTTTGTGCAGGTGGTGGGTCTCGAAACAGAAAATCCCTCTCTCAACGCTCTCTATATAGGAAGATGAATTTCACACAATTTTAATGAATTAAACATCAAACCATAGCAATAATCAAGGAAACATAAACCCAAGTTGATGTCTTGATAGGCGTAATAGATGAGGCACCACATGGTAGATGGAAGGTAAGTCGAAGAATCAAGAACCCATCATGGTTGAAACAGATCCCATAGAAATTAGGACGTGCGTTAGGTGCAAACAAAAAGGGAATAAATAGATAATCATACCAAGTAAATTAATGATGGAACCATAATGACCAGATCATAATAATTGATGGTCAGTAGTGAGTAGGATCAGAGGATCACCACAGTGGCAACGAGGTAACAAAATCAGGCCAACAAAACAGGCAGCCCAAGCACCCATGGGCCAAAATCCAGAACAAGCCTAGCAAAGTAGAAGGCCCAAAATAGAATATTTTCATAATAATAATAATAATAACACAAAAAAATTTCATGGAAACCAAAAATACATTTTTCATGGAAACAAAAATTTTAATTTTGAAAACTTAAAAACAACAATTTGTTTTAGTCTTCTTCATCCTTTTTATTTCTTCCCTATCAGGTCTCTTCTTAATAATTTCCTTTTTTCCTTGGTTTGATGGGTATGTTTCTCCCAAAGGTCTCTAAATGGAATTGGCAGTAGCATAGATGCTCCATGTACCATTTTGTTAACTTGTCTTCATCTAGAGGGTTTTGATTTCCATTTTCCTATGGTATGTTGTGGTTACTTTCTACAGTTTAGGGTCTCGTTCAATATATTCTAAACCCTCCTTGCTCCATCCATTTTTTAAACTCCAAAATCCATTGTATTAAACTCAAAACCTAGTCTAGTTCAATGGTTATTTATGGATTTTTTGGATTGTGATTATGGATTGTTGTTCAGGTGCCCTGTTTTGCTTTGAATTTTGGATTTTGTGGTTGTGTTTTGTTCATTTCTCACTTTTATAGACATAGTTTTTCTATTCTATGATCTTGTTGATTTATTCTCAATTTTATATTCCATTTTGGTCTATTATGATGTCCTTCATGGTGGTTTGGGATCATGTTAAAGAGTGACTCCCTGTCTTTCCAATGGGTTCGACTCATGATGCCTACAGCCTTCTTCGTTCATCCTTGGTTATATTATCACTATTATGGGATGGGTATTTTCAATATAACATATGACAGTTGTAATAACATCTAGTCTTGATAGTAAGGGAATGCATCAGCATTGGGGCTAGTAGGAAGCATTGATCTCATTCCAAGTAGCTTCCTCGATGGTGTCGGTAGGTCATCACAGGCAAGGTCACAGACATGGGTTAGCCACTCAGTTTGGATTCCTCTATAGCATATGGTTTTACCCTATCCTATCAAAATGGGGTGTGCATGTGGTTTCCCTCTAAACCCATGTCAAAAATGGAGGCACATGTAAGGTTATCTTTCAACCAATTAAAATGGGTTATTTGAAAAATATAAAAAAATGTATTATCATTATCCCTCAAAATAACTATACCTAAATTTACTATGATCTTTCTAACTATATTTTAACCCCAAAAGACATAAAACACATGCTCCCATATTTTAACATAACTTTTATCCAAAAACAACATTAATCACTCACAAAATCACATACCAATAAACATATACCCTTATCATAAATACTCCCAAAAATATATTAATATTTTCACAAAATAACCTAAATTTCCTTGTCACCAAATCAATTTTCAACCCCCAAGGTTATCTATACTGCTCAACTTATATTCCCAAAATCAATTAACCATTTTATAAATTAAGAATGTTAACCTCAACATCAAATCACATATCGACTCAAAGGGTTATCTAAACCTCAATCATATATTATTCATAATTCCCAATAAAAATCTATCAAAATATCATTAATCACTACTATAGAATAGGGTTTTAACAGCGCTAAAAAGAGTCTTTATCAGTGCTAACAAACACTGATAATCGAGCTGTTATTAAAAGGGGGTCTCTTTTATAATTGAAAAAAAGAACTAATAAAGCCTCATTTTATCATCACTCATAAAAGGGGATTTTATCAGCACTTTTTTGAGCACTGATAAAAGACCCCTTTTATCAGCGCTGATAAAAGTCAATTTTTTTAATTTGAAAAAAACATCGAAATCAGAGGTGACCCCCCCCCCCCCTTTCAGTGCTTGAACCCCATTTTAACTACACTACCCCCCCCCCCCACATCATCTCTAAGCATTCCATCACCATTCACAGACCCCCACACGTGCCCCTGCCTCCCCCTGGATTTGAACCCAATACCTCTCCCTTGCGCGCCTGGACCCTTACCACTCCTCCATGTTGCTTTTTTCTCTATTTTATGATATATCTATTTATTTATTCATATATATATATATATCTAGTTATATTTTTTTATCTATATATTTATTCATATATTAATATATATTTATATGATCATTTTTAAATACATTTATAAAATATTTTGTGTGTGTGTGTTTATAAATAAATAAATACAAACATATCTAAAACATACATATATATATATTATATATATGTGTATCTATAAATATATTTACACATATTTTTATTTATCTTCATATATTATATATTAATATTTATATACATATATTAGAATATATAGATAATATATATTAGTTTATTAATACAGACACACACAAATACACACACACTATATAGGTATATAAATATTCATATATTCATTATTTTAAATAAAATTAATATTATTTTTTATTTATATATGGTTTATATATTTATAAATATATCTTATATGTAAATATGTTTACATATTTATTTATAAAATTAAATTTTTATGTGTAAATATATACAAATATGTATATATGTGTGTATACTTAATTATAAATAATAGTGCAATATGAAAAATGACAAAATTTGAATGCCATAATATCCTTATGAGTGTAATACTTAAAAATAAATTGATTCTCCACTGAAAAAATATAAGAATACCCCCTTAAACGAGGCTGAAATTCCATCAAATGTTAAAAATTTGGGGTACCCCGACTAAAAACTTAGTTTTTGAGGCCTTATGTGCATTTTTGGCCTTAAAATATAGTGTTTGAGGTTCCCCTAGTCATTATGGAATAGATTTCATCATAGTATTTGATTTGATATATTTTATAGCTCAAATGGACACTCAGATCAAAAGTTATGGTCGTTTGAAGTTTGAGTCGCATTTTCAACTTATTTTAGATCGTTTATTAATTTTTTTATTTTTCTATCTTTAAATTGTTATTAAATTAAAAATTAATCGATAATAATTAAAAAATTATTAATTAATATTATTTTTTAATTATTTATAAACCATTTTCACTAAATATATTATATATTATAGGTGTAAATGCGTATTTATCCTTATATAAATCATATTTTATAAAATATATTATATTTATATAAATATAAATATATTAATATATTAATATATTCTTTTTAATGATAAATATTTTTTTTATGAAATATACCTTTTATTAGCACTAAGAAAAGAGCTTATAAAAGTACCCTTTATCAGTGCTAAAAAAAGTGCTGATAAAGGGGTACTTTTATCAGTGCTTTTTTAACACTGATAAAAGCACCTTTTAACAGTGGTTTTTTATCACTGATAAAGGTAACCCCTTTATTAGCGCTTATTTTTAGCATTGTGAAAAGGTGGTGTTATGTAAATCCGGTTTTGTGGTAGTGAATCACCTAGAGATCCAATCATATAATACCTCAAAAGGGGTATTTATACCTTTGAAGTTATTATGAACCTTAAACTTATTAACCCATGATGGTATCCACAACTCTTGAATTATCCTCATTATATAACATCTTAACCTATAAAGTTATCTAACCTCTACTCTAATTTCAATTGAGACGTCTTAGACCTTCACACCCATATTCAGTGATAAAAACATATTTTTTACATCCTAGATTTGATACCAACTAAAGTGATCCAAACTTAACCATCCATAATTACAATATCAATAAACAAAATTAAATTGCTTACATACCCATGACCTTTTAGGTTTAGAGTTTTAGAGAATTAATAAAAATATTTACTTAACAAATCCCTTATATTTATCATCTAATTGATATTTTTTCCACTATTCCAAAAATTTCTTATTCCAAAATAAATCCTCAACATCTCCCATAAAATTATATACACATGATATCCTTCTAGAAATGTATTACATAATATCATTCTTCAAAACCCAGAGAAATAAAAAAGTAATATAAGTGAGATCAAAAAATTAGTAAGGGTGAACATAGGCATTAACAATCTAAGATCATAATTGTGCATAAGGTGATCATATGAGTATGATAAAATAATCAAAATACATGATTATGGAATAAGGAATTCATACCCAAAAAACATGGATCAAAAGTCATGAGTCGTGGAATAAGGATTTGGAATAACATAAAACCTGAGTAAAATAAGTGTGAAAACATAATTCAATAATCATGATCTATGAACATACAGAGGCATAATAATGTGTTATAAAAGTGTGGCATAAATATAAGCATAGAAAATAATTTCCTTTTTCAAGGCTTACTACCAAGACGATCATCACATCGTGAATAGAGTCACTTAGTGGATTGGGTTTAATCTTCATTCTCTTTAAACATTGGTGGAATATAGATAACTGAGATAAAACATATATAAATATTATAATGATTCCATGTTTTAGATAATACATCTCACAAATGGTCACACAAACCAAGGACCAAAAGGTTTAGTGTCTTTGAGGACCAATTACATAGGAAACTTATTTTACACAACTTGTGAGCATTTCACCGTAATTAAACCATGCTAGATCCCTTCTAAAATTATCATAAGTTACACTTATCTTTATAACCTGGGGATAGAAACATAAGAAATTGGTGATCTCAAATTCTTAGTGTGGGTAAATATAAGTGATAACAATCAAAGTTCATAAGTGATCATAATATAAGAATGTGGGTAAAATCAAGATACATAATAAAATCATACCCAAAAAAATTGAACATAAATCATGAGTCATTTAATAAGGTGTGAATTAGAAGAGTGTGGAAACATTAGTCAATAAACATGAACCATGATAGAATAACATAGGCATAAGAATATTCATAAAAGTGTGGTCTATATATATCATTCTGAACATAGTTTAACCCAAATTATTTCAATTCATAGACTTGTAATCATAGCTTAACTGAAATTATACTCATGAACAACCTTATAATAATATCTTAGCCACAATTATACTCACATACAACCTTTTGATTATATCTTAGTAGTAATTATACTCACGTACAACCTTGTGAACATAGCTAAACTGTAATTGTACCCACACCTGACCTTATAAGCATAGCTAAAAAAAATTATACCCATGCACAAAAACATTATCTCATGAGATATAAAACCATAACCAATGCATTGGAGGGTGATATAAGACCCCAACCATCATCATCCATACATATGTGTTCCACTTGAAAACAATTATTTATCATATCATAAAGAACCCATGGTATGAAAAATGGGTTTCACAACATTTCTATATGGTATAACAAAAAATGACCACAAGAGTGTAAATGATCAATACCCACAACACAAACACTACAAAAGATTATTTCATAAGAAAAATTAGAGGTTTATTCATCAAAAATAATTTTCAAATAAATAAAGACTTTAGAGATAAATATGAAAATGGTTTTGAAATCATAAATATTTTTTTAAAAATGTTTTTATCTTCTGCATAAAATAAGAATCTTTAGTCACTTTGAAAGGTCATTTTTTTTAAATGCAAAGTGAAGACTTTTGAAAAAACTTTAATTTTTTAAAAAGGAACTTCAAATAGTGGAGAATTTAAAAATATATAAAGGTTTCAAAAAATTTAAGTGAAAACACTATGAAAAATTTTACTTTTAAAAATAATATTCAATAATATAGCTTTAAAAAGACATAAATGTTATCAAATAGAATGCATAGTGGAAGATAAAAAATTTATTTTGAGAGTATGGAAAACATTTTGAACATTGTGAAATATCATTTTTTAAAACCCACATTGAAAAAGAGTAACCAAAACTTATTTTTTAGAAGAGGATAATGGAAATATAATGGTCGCATGAGAAAACACATATTTGTATTTCTAAGTATAAAGGAGAACATTGTTGGGAAAGGAAAATATAGAAAAGGAGGGGAAACCATCATTAAGAAGAATGGGAATTATTCTTAACATGATCACATTTTCAAGAAGGAAAATAACTTATTAATAAGTAATATTTGAATGAAAATTGATCTCTCAAGATAGAAATAGGGTATATCATATAAAATTAAAGATAAAGCTCAATGAGAAACATTATAACTAAAGAAGTATGTTGAGTTATGAAAAAACATTACATTTTAGGAAAGATATCAATCATAGCCCATAGAAAGGGAGAAAATGAATTGAATTGAATATTCAAGGTTAAATAATAATTTATAATATTACAAGTAAATGGGGTAGCAATTACACTATAGAAATGAATATTGGTCCATAATATCGAAGAATTATCCAATGAAGGGTGATTGAGATAGAAATTATTACCTTGTTTCCCCACTTACTCAAATTCACCCTATAATCCTATATAATAATCATAAATATCTTAATCAATTATTTTAGAAATTCATTCATATCCAAAAACTTTTATAAACTTCATTTATATAAATACCCTGGAATGATATTAGAGTTGGGTATTCACAATATGAAGATGGAAAATCAAGGAATGATTTATCCAGTATTATGGGTATTCAAAAGGATTATATAATGGGTTTAATGAGTGATAAAGGGAGTATCTAATTAATATAAAATAACTTGAAAATTAAAGGATTGATTATGAACATTTGGAATCATAATAACATAGAAATAAAAAGGATTATAAAAAAGGAATTGGTTGAATTGAAAAGAGGAGGGAGAGAATTGAGGAGTCATTTTGCCATCATGATGGCTACAAAAAATGGATTATGAAATGGGTTTAATGAGAGTGAAGGGTAATATATCACCATTAAGGAATTATTATGATATTTAGGATTAATTATAAAAACATGTAAGCATAATCATATTGAAATCATAAGGGCTTATCAAAAAAAGTACTTGAATCAAAAGGAGGAAGAGGATAACCCTTACCCTGCTAAGTAGCTTCTTAAAGCTTGGGAGGACTCCACTTAGAACCTTAGGAACTGCTTGGGAGGGATTTAGAGAGGGATAGGGATGGAAATTAATGATTAATTCCTTTATGGCATATAGGGATGAGATAATGGGTGGGAGTGAGCTCCTTTTATAGTTGAAAATGAGGGGTTTTATGATGGAAACTAAAGTTAGGTAATGGATAAGAATGGTATCACATGGGAGTTAAGTGATTTTTTTGATTTAGGTAAATTAGGTGGGGAAATGGTTAGTGAGACATGTGGTATGACTTTAATAACTAAAATGGATTTCTAAAATGTGTAAGTGGCCTTTTAATTATTAAAAATTTGAGATACTTTATATACTTATTTTAACACTTATTAATCTTGATTAAGATTTAACCATGGTAATTATTTTATCAATAAAAATATAAGATGACCCTTATTACCAAAATTTGGTGTTATAAATAATAATTTGGAATCATTTTAATGTAATTAAATTTCTAAATATTAGAAAATTAACTTTTAAATTAAAAAATATAATGTATTGAAAAACTATTTTTATAGAAAATATCATTTTAATTAATAAGTGTTCTTAATATTATTTAAATTTTATTTTCAATTAAATTAGTGTTAATTTATTTTTATATTTTTTAAAACATTATATTAGAGTATTAATTTAAAATATATTCATTAATTTTAAAAAAATACACAATATTTAGAAAAGTATTATTCTTTAAAAAATAACAGTTTTACTATGGTAACTAATATTTACCTTGGTAACTTAATTTTATGACCAAAAATTAATTGAAATTATTACATAATATTAAAAAAATTATCTAAAATATCAAAATAATTTTATAAAATAAAATTTTTAACTTTTAGAAAAGTTAATTTTAAAATTACCGCACAGAACACATAAAAACCATTTTTAGAAAATGTTTGTTTTAAAGCTTAAAAATTATGTGTAATATAAATTTATTAATTTAATTTACATTCATTATATAAATTGGTTTATTATAAAACAAATAATAGTTATGTGGATTATAAATAAAGTCAAAACAGTACATTTCCATTAAAATTTATGATTAAAAAAGACTAAAATTTGTTTTTAAATTAGAAGAAAATGTTATTTATGTTCTAAAATGCTAAAAATAGGTTTTATAAGTTTAAAATGATATTTTAAATGAATAGTTATAAATATTTAATAAATTAAATTGTTTTATATACTTCTTGGTCTTCCTAAAATATTTATATTTTCATATAATTGATAATTTTGGTAGGAACTGTAATTTTCATTATTCACTTAAAAATCAATTTTTAAAAAAAATTACTAAAAATTCATCTTAGGATAATTTTGATATGCCAAATTAAAAAATAAAATTAATTTTTAAAATTTTAAATTCTCAAATTTATAACTTTATCTTTTATATGAAAATACAATATATAAAGAAAGATTGTTTTTATCGAAAAATGCTCTTTTAAAACTTAAGGTATTATTAATTTTATTTTGTATGAATTTCGAATTGATTATAATACTTTTATTTATGAAATATTTTATTATTATTACATTTTCTTTATAATATTCATATAATATGTAACAACTCATTTTAGATTGGTGTTTCATGTAAAACAAGCTATTGATACACTATTTATTTAAAGGAAAACATATTCTAAAATCTCAGGGTGTTACATGGATATTTTCCCTTAGTGGATTGGGTTCACTCTTCATTCCCTTACATGTTATCTTGTGAGATATTAATCTTTAATCAATGAATTATAAAGATATAACTGACCCATCCATCACATAATGATAAAAAATACATATATATGTCATAATAACATAAGAGAATTCCTCATTCTTTCATAGCTTAATTAATCTGTGGAAAAGAAACAAGTTTCATGATAATTTCCATAAAACATCATTATAATACATCAAGAGAAAGAAAGTGGATATTATCATTAGCGCATATCCCCAGTGAATTATAACAATAATTAAAGGGTATTGACATAGATGGAAAATACTTTTATAAAATCATTAGAAATATGATTTGAAGACCAGAAGAAATATCCTTTTATTTTGGTAACTTTTAAAAAAATGAAAATTTATCAGAAAAATGGGAATGGGATTTTATTGGAAAAACCATAAAAATTTATAAATGAAGATTAATAATTAAGAATGGGAATTATGGTCAGAAAAATGTTATAGAGATCCTATCCTTTTATACATATTATTACATAACTTTAAGCATAATTATCCATCAAATACAAACCAAAGATCATAAATTATAGTGTCTTTGGAAGATTATATAGATAAAACTGAAAACATGGAACTAGAATAGAAAATATCTTTATTAATCTCCATAATGAGATCATTAATCAATTTGATATCATATAACTATATAGGATAACCTAGGGAATACATAAACAAAAGGGATGAACTAAAAAACCATGTAAGGGAAAAAACATGGGAATAAAGCATAACACATGAGTTAGAAGGTATAGCAGGCTAACATAAAAGGCACGAAACATGAATAATCATATGGAATCATATAACATAGAAAATTTAATCATATTATCATGGAAACATAGAAATGTACCATAAAAATATAACATGACATAAACATGAGTCAAGGCTAACTGTCAAGACTACATCACATGGTGGACAAAGTCACATAATGGAATAGGTTTACTCCCTAATCCCATACATGACATCTCATGATACTAAAAATTACTCAATAAATTGGAGTGATATCTAGGAATACCCATCATAACATGTTCATACATATGTATTCCACATAAAGATAAAACATAAGGAATAGACATAAGGTTTGCTCATGGAAAGAAATGGATATCGTAATCATTTCATAAGGCATAACCAATAGGCGTATCATAATAGTGTACATGAAACAATGGATTTAAATCATAATTGAGAATTAATAGAGGGAAATAGGAATATATCATGATAAATTATGTCCAAATAAAGTGAAAAAATTTAAAAATAGTTCTTAATAAACTTTAGAAATGAGCCACTTTAGTGCGGTTTTAAGAAAAATATTCAAGAGAATTTAAAGAGGAAAAAAGAACATTTGTTTATATAAAACAAGAAATTAATTAAGATAGTTTTACATGATAAAATTAGTAATTTTATAAAGATAATGGTGTATTAAAAAAATTATAGAGTGTACTTGAATATGGTTCAGAAATTGGGAAGTTCCCTTTAATTGGGATTTCTTATCAGGAGGAATTGAGAAGGGAACCTTTTAAAACATGTATTTCCCCATAAAAAAGGATGAATTGATATGAATAAATAATTTTAGAACATATAAACAGAATATATAAGAATTAAATAAGAATAATTAAGAAATAAATTGGTTCAAATAAAGAGAAAGTGTAACCTAAAGGTAATTTGGATGTTGGAAAGAGATCCCTTACCCTATGTCTGAATGTGTTCTGCACTTGTACTTAATGTATTGGATAATAAAATTAGATACATTAATAATTAAATTAAAACCTATTAAAAAAATATTTATTTTATTATAATTTTATTAAGTTCATTTATGTCCATTTTGATGAGTTATAAAGTTTAATTTCATTGTTTCGAGAGCATTCATTTCATAGTTTTATGAACGGTTCCCTTGAGTATAATTATAGGAGTGCTTATAAAATGGAAGAAAAACTCTAAAAGTGGAATGAAATGGTATTAATATACTTAAATAATTTTAAATGTTCCAATATATCATTTTTTTCTGATATGATAATGATTCATTAGATAATACATTAATGATAAATGTTTAGATTATTTTTTACTGTTTTTTGACCGTCACGAACTAGTTTTGTTTTATTATTTAATATTATATATATATATCAGTTACAGAACATGAAATAATTTATAATATATATATATATATTATAATATCATTTAATCATAAAAATTGTTTTATGACCATCCTTGAAGGTGGTAATGAAAAACAAAAACTCATCGTCCATAAAGGCGGTGAATCGATACATCACGGATGATGTTTTCATTTTTATAATAAAAGAAGAATATAAGAGATTTGATGATGTATATTCCATAAACATAATAAAATTATATTATATTTATGATACTATATTTATCATGTCACTTTGGATAGGGTAGGTGATAGGAGGATAAGAAAAGAAAAGAAATTAAAAGAGAAAGAAGGAGGATTTTGCCTCTTGAATATTGTTGCCTTGAGAACCACCTTAGGGAATTTTGAATTGGTATTTTGGTGATACCAAAAAGATAAAGACTTGGTAAAGATTCTTGGGAGAGGAATTAGGTAGAATATTATTAATATTAAAAGCTTATAAGGTTTTAGGAGAAGAGGTGGTGAGAGATGGTATTTATAGGGGGAGGAGAGGGGTGTTTTTTATTTTATTCATTAGTTTATTATTTTGGATAAAGATTATAAATAGTATTGATTACTAGGAATAAATAAATTAAATAGTTCAATGGAGTTCAAACTAATGTGTGCTTACCTCATTCAAACATCATCCCTGACTCAATAATTCATATATTTGTTAAATACCGTAAATTATCATATTTCACTATACACCAAAAATTCAACTATTTTAGAAAAATGTCAAAAATTAACCCCAACCATTTTCTGATGTGTAGATTTAAAAAATGGAATCCATTTTATAAAAATAATTTTCTAAACATGATATTTTTAATTTTTAATTAAAATCATCATTTATTCGAAAAATACTGATTTTAATATCATAAATGATTTTATGACACTTTGAAACTTTAATTAAGGTCTCATAAAATTATATTATAATCATAATAAAAAAAATATTAATTTATGGATCTGTTTTATTAAATAAATTCTGTTTTAAATCATTATATTAATTATAAAATTATAAATAAACATTTACATTTCATAAAAATACCAACAATTAATTTATCATTTTTAAATCATTTATTTACTTATTCAATGATATAAATATATCATATTTTCATTTATAAGATACATAGATATTATTTATACTTTCATAGGTGAGGTTACTATTCTAACGGTCAGATTACTATTCCTAACGGCCACATTACTATCTCAATGGTTATGTAACTATTCCAACGGTCAGATTTCTAACAATCATAAGGGTTTAATAGTTTTTATAAATGCCTCTTATTTCATTCATCAGTCACTTCTATTTTCTCCCATTTTTATATATAATTTCATCTTTTAAATGTATATTTTATTATTAACATTATTTTTTATTTCTACATCTTTGTTCATGAGTGCGGTCATTCTAGTGGATCGAGCATATCCAAATTTTCCTATTCTTATTATCTTATTTTCTATATATTATACCATTATAATATTGGGAACTATTATTGGTTTTTTTATAACTAAAGTATAATTCTTCATTTATGAGAATAATATTTTTATTGGGTTCTTTATGTGATGTATGTGCTTTATACTACATGACATAATTATAAGATGGGAGATTTTCTTGATAAAATTCTGGGTCATTGCATTCTTCCCCCTTATGAAATTTCACCCTCAAAATTTTGTTTTACATACTAAGGTGAAAAAAAGTGAGGGTACTTCTCCTTCATCACTTCCTCCAGTTCCCATATCACCTCTTTGTACTTATGGTTCTACCATAGTAATTTGATCAGGTGAGTAGACTTGTTGTGTATAACTTTATCTCTATGGTCCAAGATCATCATCAGCTAATCCTCATAAGAGATATTATTTTATAGCTGTACCACCTTTAAATTTATTACATGTGAGGGATCTAGTATGTACTTCTTCAAAAGGGACACATGAAATACATCATGCACTTTAGACATGGTTGGTGGAAGTGATAGTTTATATTCCATAGATCTGATGCAATCAATAATCTCAAAGGTGTCGATATATATGGGACTTAGCTTTCCCTTATTACCAAATCTCATGACTCTCTTCCATTGAGATTTCAGAGGAATACTATATCTCCCACCTTAAACTTCAGGTCCCTTCGATGATTGTCTACATAGATATTCTATTGACTTTGGGTTTCCCTGATGTTTTGTTGAATGGTTTTCACCTTTTCTACCATTTATTTGACCATTTCAGGTCCCAGTAGCTTTCATTCACTGAATTCATCTCAACATACTAGTGTTCTATATATTTTCTCATAAAGGGATTCATATGGGGTCATTTGGATGCTTAAGTGGAAATTATTGTTGTAAGAGAACTCAAATAGAAGTAAATGTTGTTTCTATCCTCCTTTGAAGTTCATAAAACATTCTCTCAGCATGTCTTCCAGTGCTTGAATAGTCTGCTCATATTGGACATCAATTTGAGGATGATAAGCCATACTGAATTCCAGTACAGTGTTTAGATCATGTTGGATGCTTTTCTAGAACTTGGAGGTAAATCTCAGATCTTGATCAGATATATTTGATAATGGTACTTCATGCATCCTCAAAAATTCTGTGATTTATATCCATGAAATTTGGTTAAGTGATAAGTCCTCTCAAATTTTGATAAAGTGATCTATCTTTTTAAGATGATCTATAACAATCCATATAACATTATTTCCTATAGATATCTTCAGAATTCTGGTAAAAAATTCCCTAGTGATGTTTTCTCATTTCTATGCTAGTATGGGTAATGGTTAAATCATCCCCTTAGAATTTTTCCTTTCAACATTCACTTTAAGACATACCAGGTGCTTTGATGTATATCCAGTGATCTTCTTCATTATATTATCCTTCTAATATTGCTCTCAGAGATCTCGATACATCTTTGTGCTCCCTGGGTGGATAAATAAGGTAGAGCTATGTGCATTATTAAAAATCTCCTTATTTATCTTGGGATTTGATGTTACACATAGTCGTAAACCAAATATTATGACTCCTTCCTCATTGATTTTAAACTCTAAGGATTTTTCTTTTTTGATATCTTCCACCTTCTTCTGAATTTTTACATCTTTTTATTTGAGTATTCTTTATTTTATCTATGAGGGCTGGTTGAGAAATCATTTGAGAAAGGATTGATGATGTTCCTTACTTAATAATTCTCATGTCCATCCTTTTCAAGTCTAAGAATATTTGATCCTTCTCAATTCTTATCATTGATAAAGTTGCAGGATCCTTTCTACTTAGACCATCTTACACTTTATTTTCTTTACCTGGATGGTAGTGGATAAAGCAGTCATAATCCTTGATGAGCTCTTACCATCTTCATTAGATCATATCTAGATCCTTATATGTGAATATATATTTGAGGCTATTATAATCATTATATATCTCACACTTCTCCCCGTAGAGATAATGTATCCATATTTTCAACGTGAAGATCACAGCTACCAACTCCAGATCTTGTTTGGGATAGTTTTTTTATAAAATTTAAACTACCATGATTCTTAGGCTATCAATTTATTATTTTTCATCATCACACAACCTAATTCCTTTTTTGAATCATCATTATATACCACAAAGAGTTATCCACTTGTAGGTAGTGTAAGTACTATTATAGTGATAATCCTCTTTTTCAACTTTTTAAAGCAGTCTTCACATTCACTGGTCTAGAAAAAAATTTACTCCCTTCTGATTCATCTTGGTTAGTGGGTTTTAAAATCATGATAATTTCTTCACAAATCACCAGTAATACCCATCTAGAAAAAGGAAATGACAGATCTCTGTTATAGATATTGTCCTAGACCACTCTTCAATTTCTTTTGTCTTGGAAGGGTCCAAATATATTCCTTTACTGATGATAACATGACCCAAGAATGATACTTCCTATATCCATAACTCATATTTATTGTACTTTTCATATAGATTCTCCCACCATAAAGTCTTTATCATAGTATTCAAATTCTTTTTATACTCCTCATTTCTCTTGGAGTATATTAAAATATCATATATAAAGACTACCACAAATTTTTCAAGGTTTATCTAAATAATCTATTCATTAATTCCATGAATTTTTTTGGATAATTAGTGAGTACAAAGGGAACAACTATGAACTCATAGAGTCCATACCTTGTTAGAAATTAAGTCTTGAGAATATCGTCCATCTTCACATTCAATTGGTGATATTTCTACCTAAGGTCCACCTTAGAGATATACTTGGATCTGCATAGATAATTGAACAAGTCATCTATCTGTGGTAGGGGATACATTTTTTTATCATGATTTTTTTTCTCGTGATAACCAATGTAGAGGTGAATTGATCCATCCTTCTTCTTGATGAAGAGTACTGGCACAACCCATGGTGAAGAACTCTAGCGTATAAAAATCTTGTCCAGATTCTCTTGTAACTGCTTCTTTAATTCTTCCAAATCAATGGTGACAATTCTATAAGGATTATTTGATAAAGGTAGAGATCTGAGAAGAAGTTCAATTGAGGAATCAACCTCTCATTCATAAGGAAGACCAGACAATTATTCAAGGAACACATTAGTTTATTCCCTCACAATGGGCATGTCTTCGGGCATGATTCTCTCCTTTATCTCAATAATTTGAGCTACATATGCTTGATCATAAGGAAATAATATCCACAATTGAGATGGTGATTCTGAAGGATATTCATCATCATCCTTACACTTGTATAGAATTAGAGGATTCCTTGGGATGTGAAGAGTGATCTACCTTTCTCTAAAGTTAATGTTGTCTTTGTATAAATATATCCAATCCATGCTCAATGTAGCATCAAACTCCACCAAATTAAGTAAGATGAGATTTTTTGGGAGGTTCAGTTCACAAACATTAACTAGGGAGGAGTTATATACATTATATGTAGTAATTTCCCCATTAGTTGTTCTCAAAAAATACTCAACCTTCTTATTTTTTGGTGGTGTTTAAATTGTTCTACTAAACTTGTAGGATATGAAAGAATTCATAAAACTAGAATCAAATAGTGTATTCGTTATTCTTGAATGAATAACTAGTGTACCTATCACCACATCATTGTCGGGCTCCACCTCAGTAATAGTGATAAAATATGCCATTCCTTGCAGCCTTGGAGGTTGTTATTGCTGATTTCCTCTGACAACCTTTTGCTTAGGGCACTGGCTCACATAATGCACATGTTTCTTGTTGTTGGAACACTTCACTATCGGCTGAGTGTTGATCTGAACCTTCCTTTATTATTCTGTATGTGTGGGCTTCTTCATATCCCTTCAGTAATAATTAGTATGATTCCCCTCTCTTCCACATTTCAAGCATCTCATGGTTCCCTTTATACTATTTTTAGGATGCTTCTTCCCACACTTTTGACACATGGGACGTTGGGTTTTCTTTCTATCATGGTATTAATCTATTGATCCTCACATATTAATATTTATTTTCCACTTTTTATCTTTTATCCCACGAGGCCATTGAGATTCACCAATATCCATCTCAACCTTTAGGTCACATCGGACAATCTTCTCATATATTTCAAATTCTCGAATCACCAAGGATTTTCATAGACTCGACATTAATCCACTAAAGAATCGATCCACCTTGATTTTAGTGTTCATGACAAAACCATAGACATGTCATGAAAACCTTGTAAATTTTCCTCATACATCGCGATAGACTCATCTTCTTTTTGTTTCAGTCCAAGGAACTCCCTTTCCATATTAAGTCGGAGAATTCGGGGAAATTATTTATTGAAAAATATTTTCTTGAATACAACCTAATCCATGGAATCTGTTTCCTCCTTAGACTTTATTTTTTTGATTAGTTTCCACCACTGATCAGCTCCCCCATAAAGATGATATACCACCATCACAACTTTATCTTTTTATAGGCATTTAAGGATATAGAATATCTTCTCAATGGATTTAATCAATTGTTTCATGATAATGGGATCAGAAGATCCACTAAATATAGGGTTCATGTGTCGTATAAAATATTGGACCACAACTTGCTCTTTCTTAGGTGAAGGAGGGAATTCCACACAATTCAAGTTATTATTCATAACTTAAGCCAGTTGTAATAATACTATCATGAATTTTTGATCTCTTTTTCCCATCATATTTGGTATTTTATTAGGGTAATTATCACATTGCATGTCATATTGATTGCTGGCATGGGTTCTCCTATTTCTATCCATTAACAAAGAAAAAGAAAGTAAAGTTAGGTGGGATTGAATACTTAGATAATAATCATATAAAAAGGAAAAATTGAACATGGAAGGATAAACTTGCAAGTGAAAATTATATCCTAACATGTGAATCCCTAAGTTTCAATCCAGGTTATCCATGGTGATAGAATTATCCCTAGGGTTCTTACTAATTTTTTCTAGTCCTAATCACCAAAAATAACTAGATCATTCAATGATACCAACTATAGTGACCCTATCCTTTTACATATATTATTACATGTCTTTAATCATAATTATCTATCAAATAAAAACCAAGGATTATAAAATCTAGTGTCTTTGGAATATTAGATACATAAAACTGAAAACATGGAACTAGAATAAAAACTCTCTTTATTAATCTCTATAATGAGATCCTAACTCCTTTTGAGTTCCTATAATTTCATAGAATAACTTGTGGAATAAATAGACAAAAGGGATGAGCTAAAAATCCTATTAAGGGAATAAAAATGGGAATAAAGCATAACACATGAGTTAAAAGGCATAACATGATAACAAAAAAGGCATGGCTCATGAATAATCATATGGAAGTATAGAATATATAACATGGAATCATATGATCATGGTAGCATAGGAATGTTTCAGAAATATATAACATTAAATAAATGTTATTCAAGACTAACTACCAAGACTATATCACATGGTGGATAAAGTCCCGTAATGGATTAAGTTTACTCCCTAATATCGTACATGACGTCTCATGAGACTAAACATTACTCAGTGCATTAAAGAACTATATGGGTACACCCATTATAACATGTTCATTCATATGTTTTCCATATGAAGAATCAAACATAAGGAATAAACATAAGGGTTGCCTATGGAAAGAAATGGACATCACAATCATGTCATAAGGAATAACCAATGGGTGTATCATAACGGTGTATAAGAAAGAATGGATTTAAATCATAATTGAACATTAATAAGGTAAAATATAAATATATAATAATAAATGATTTCCAAATGAATTTAAAACACGTAAAAAGAGTGTTTAATAAATTTTAGAAATGAGCCACTTTAATGTGGTTTTAAGAAAAATATTAAAGAGTCTTTAAAGGGAAAAAAGGTATATTTGTTTGTATAAAACTAGAAATTAACTAATATAGTTTTCCATTATGAAATTAGTGATTTCATAAAAATAATGGTGGCTTAAAATAGATTAAGGAGTGTACTTGAAAATGGGTAAGAAATTGGGAAGTTCCCTTTAATCGGGCTTGCTTATTAGGAGGAATTGAGATGGAAACCTTTTAAAAAATGTATTTCCCCATCAAATAAGGATGAATTGATCTGGATATATAATTTTGGAATATATTAAATTAATTTAGAATAATTACATAAGAATAATTAATAAATACATTGGTTTAAATAAAGATAAAGTTTAACCCAAAGGTAGTTTGGAGGTTCGGAAAGAGATCTCTTACCTTATTTCGGAATGTGTTCTGCACTTGCACTTAATGTCCTATATAATAAAATTATATCCATTAATAACTTAATTTAGAACATATTAAACATATATTTTATTTATTATAATTATATTAAGTTCATTTATGGTCATTTAGATGAGTTATGAAGTTTAATTTTATTGTTCCAGAAGCATTCATTTCATGGTTTTATGGTCAGTTCCCTTGAGTATAATTATGGGAGTTCCTTTGAAATGGAATAAAAACTATTGAAGTGGAATGAAATGGTATTAATATACTTAAATAATTTTAAATGGTATTATCTATCATTTTTTTTCATATATGATGATGGTTCCTTAGATAAAACATTAATGATAAACATTTATTTTATTTTTTATGGTTTTTCGACCATCATGAACTAGTTTTATTTTATTATTTAATATTATGAATATATATCAGTTCTAGAATATTAAATAAGTTATAATATATAAATTATAATCTTATTTAACCATAATAATGGTTTTATGACTAGACTTGAAGGCGGTAATGAAAAACAAAATCTCATCATCCACGAAGGCGGTGAATCAAGACATCACAAATGATATTTTCATTTTAAGAATAAAAGGAGAAGAGAAGAGATTTTATTATAGATATTCCATTAACATAATAAAATTAAAGTATATGTATGATACTATATTTATCATGTCACTTTGGATAGGGGAGGTGAGATAAGGATAAGAAAAGAAAAGAAATTAAAAGAGAAAGATGAAAGATTTTACCTCTTGAATATTATCTCCTTGAGAACCTCCTTAGGGAACTGGGTATTGGTATTTGGGTGAGACCACCAAGACCGGTACATGGGGAAGAGGCTTGGGAGAGTAATTGGGTAGAATATTAGCAAACTCCAATGTTTAGAAGTTGTGAGGATAGGAGGTGGTGAGGAGTGGTATTTTTAGGGGAAGGAGAGGGGTGTTTGTAACACCACAAGATTTTGTGAATTATTTTTTTCAAACTAATTTAATCATTTTGATAATTTTCATTTCACACAATACTGAATATATCTTTTTTATATGAAAAAAACTATGTTTGGATTGAGTTATATTCAGCACCAAGTCAATATTGTGCTACACGCAATGTAACAGCCCAGAAATTCTAAACTTAGTTTTATTATAAAAATATTTTATTTAGTGGTTTTATTAATAATTAAAACCAACTAATAATATTTTGAGACAATTTTATTAGAAAATAATATTTGAAATAATTTGTTTTAATTAATTTAATTATAATACTTATGATTAATTATACTAAAAATATTGTTTTTCCTTTGCTTAAAAGGATATTTTAAAAAAACTATTTTTATTATTTTTGTAAAATATAAATTATTTTTATCAAACAAGTTTATTTAATAGAATATTTTAATGATAATAATATTAATTAAGGGTAAAACATTTCTGTATAAAATTATTATTATTATTATTAAGATAATATATTTTATAAATATATGAGATATATTATGTTTTTATTTTATAAAATTTATAAATTATAAATATATATAATTATTATATTATGAAAAAACACACAATATATTTATTTTTTAAATAAAAAGAGTAATTTGAATTATTTATTTAAAAAAACGATTTATATATATATATATATATATATATATATATTTAAAAATGCTAAAATGATATATATATATATATATATATAATGAAAGTTTCACTTTTTATTTTAATGTATATATATAATTATATGTTTATAAATATAGTTATCCTTTTATTATATATATATATATATATCAGTTTTATTTTATTTTATTTTAATATAAAAAACACACACTTTATATACATGTTTTAAAAAAACTATAATGTATGTATATATATAACACTAGAATGTTGTGTAAAAAAAGTGTTAAAACGAAATTATAAAAAAAGATGTGTTAAAAAAATAACAAAAAAATATGAATTTATAATAAGATGATAAAAAACACAATCATGGTTTGGCCAAAATAAAAGGGTAAGATAAAAAAATAAAAAAAGTGACGTGATTGACTAATAAAAAGGGAGTCTTGATTTGGAAAAAAGAAGAAAGATATTAATGATTACAATATAAATAAAATAAGAATATAATATTTAAGTTAATTATATATTTATAAGGATAAACAAAAAGAAGGTAATAAAATGATTTTAAAAATAAAATGATAATGATAATGAAAGTGGTGTGACACAAAACATGAGAGAAATGTGATTGAGGGAGAAACCTTTGATGGCCCATGGGAAAAGATAGAAAAAATTATAAATATAATATATTATAATTATAATGATTGGAAATCAATGTTTAACCAAGGTATTTTTTTTTGTTTTGTTTTTAAAAAATAACTCAGCTTCTTTGAGAAGCTTACAACACATAATTTTTTTTATAAATATGGGATACTCAAAGAGAACCCCTCCTCCTTAGTTAAAATACTCGAGTCTTCTTTGGATCAAGTTCACTTGTGGGCAGGAGATTTCCTTCCCCTTCGGTTTCTTCTAACAAGTTGTGGAATTATTATTTTCAATTATATTTTATAAGGGTTCATTTTATGTTGTGTTTGATTTTGTAGGGATTATATGAATATATATGCATGTATGTATGTATATATATATATTGTTTTGTTTTAAAGATTTTTTATGAAAGATATTTGTTTTACATTCATGTTTTAAGGGATTCAATTTTTTTATGTTTGAATTCATCAATATATATATAAGTGTATACACAATTATATATATATACCCATCTTTCTTTCATTTTAAGAATTTTTATGATAATAATTTTTTTTTTAAAAAATATAAGGGATTCCCAATAATCTTATGGAGGTAAGGGATTGTTTCATTTTCATTAATTGTGTTTGATTCATAAAATTTATATGTATATATATATATACATACATATAAATATATATATATGTAACTTTATTTTAAAAATTTATTAGACAAGAGGCTTGTTTAAAATATAATCTCTAAGCGTATGGATTGAAGGTGTTATTTCACTTCATTAAAATATCTTCGTTATACAAGATATACATATGTAGAATATATGAGTTCTATATCATTTTATATAACTTAATATTTTTAGGCATTATAAAACAAGATCTTTAGTTTTAAATTTTAATTCTATGTCTATGGCTTGCATGAATTTAGTCTTATCATTAGTCATTTTATATATGTATGTATTTATATTTCTATCTTTCAGATTTTATCAATTAGAGGTTTTTTTTAAATTTTATCTATAAGATAATATTTTGAAGGGATTTAATTATTTTCAGTTTACAAGAATTTTATTCATATATGTGTGTGTGTGTGTGTGTGTGTGTGTCTGTATTTATATATGTATATATATATAGATAGTTTTATACAAATGAAAGTAAATGTAATTATTTCTATTTATTTTTTGAATTTATTAAAATTAAAACTTAAGGTTCTAAGTTTTATCAATTGATTATGTTCTATAAATATGTACACATACATATATGTAAATATATGATTTATGTATATATATATATGTGTGTGTGTGTGTGTGTGTGTGTTGAAACTTGGAAAGAATGTTTTTAAATAAAAATTCAGTTTGACTATGTGAATATATATTTGGATTTTTTAGAGGCAAACAATAACAAAACCCTATTTTGTTATTGTGCGCCTTAAAATTTTAAGAGGGTTTAATGTTTTGATGTTGTAGTTATAATTTCTTACATGTGTATATCTTATTATTTATTAATAGGGTTAATCTTTATTTCCAAAATCAATATACAAGTTATATTATTTTAAATTTATCAAATTATATTTTTTATCATGTGTAGCTATGTTTCTAAATGATATTAGTTATCATTTTATGTGCAAAGTCTAAACAACCTATTATTTTATGTGTGCAATATATTATTTCATGTGTGAAACTGATTTTTCACCCCATAGCATGTCATTCATATCTAATTATGGCCTACGTATAATTTATAAATGATATTCCATGCTTTTTGGAAATCATGTATGTATTTATTTCAATATCTTGTTTATTTTTTCATTTCAAATAAATAAGGTTAATTACATGGAATATATATATGTTTTTTATGTTAACCCCAATCATATGAGGAATGAATTTGACATATTAAGTGATGGGTGAGACCCACTATATCCTCTCAATGCATCGATAAGTTTCATGAGAAAAAACAAATATGGACTTAGCTATGGCCTTACCCATTTTCAGATATGGTTTTGGTTAAGGACTTAATTATTTTCAGATGTTTTAACTGAGACCTTGATGGTATTTCTCGATACATCATTAGGTCTCATGAGATAATCAGATATGGACTTGGCTGAGGCCTTGCCCATTTTCAAATATGGTTCTAGCCGAGGCCTTAATCATTTTTAGATGTATTGGTCGAGGAATTGATGATATGTTTTAGAATGTCTGGTATTATGCATTCCCTCAATATGAAGTGAGTAACTGATAGTTAATGTGGTTATTCAACTAGTATAATTCTCATGGTTAAGAATCCTTGCCTTGTGTATAAATATATAGCATTAATTAAATAGTTTTACATGTACATGGTATAATGTTTTATATTATGTATATACATATATAAAAAATCATTTATAAAGAAGGATTAAAATTTTGTTTCCAATCTGTAAATAAAATTTAGAAATTTATCCATCATTTAATGGTTTACATTTATGTGTTAAGAGTAGTTTTTATTGTTTTATGTGAAAATCCTGAACCAAGTATTATTTCATGTCTAAATTTGTATCTGCACCATTGATATGTCATGGATAATTTATGTGTGGTAATTATCTAACTTATAAATAGTATTCCATGCATTTTTGTTCAAGTGTGTGTATATTTTATAATGCATTTTAATTGGAACTTTTAAATAAGTATAACAGTCTTTGAGCATGAATTTTTCATAAAAATGTTTTTAGTAAATCTCAAAAAATGATGATGACATGTAATTTCTTTTTAAGAAAATGTTTTAAAGTGTGTATTTAAGTTATTTTAAAGAATTTTTTAAAATAATTTATTAAAACCCCTTACTGGGAATTTTAAATGCTCACCCTACGTTTTAAATTCATTTTTTACAGGTTTATCAGTGTTGTACTTTTCTATGTGGAGGCGGTTAACTGAAGTTTATTTTTGTATATTTTTGTGAAAATGTAATGGTTGTATCTAATTCTCCAAAACCTAGACCGGTAAAGATCTTATGTTGTAATAAATGTTGTGTATTTGTTCAAGTTTCTTTCATTGAAAAAAATACACAGCATTTATAAGGGTTGAGACTAGTAGCTCAAACTTGGGTCCTTATACGTAACACTTAAATTAGCTTGCGGTATACGCAACACTATGCTTTTCTTGTGTTACACACAATTCTGAGTTCTTTTGATAGCTTTCATTACACGTAAGACCAATTTTTACCGAACAATAGTATATTATTAAAATATTATTATTTAATATAATAATATATAACCTAACCATTAAATTAGTGATTATGAATAGTATTAACTAAATTATGAAAATATAAGGTTTATAATATGAATTCATTATTTACCAATTAATTATAAATTAAAATATATATCAATTGATTATAAAGGAAATGGTTTTATTTTTATGCTCCCAAAGTCATTTTGTATTAATAAATTAAATTAATTACAATTACAGAATTATATTAATGAAATATATATGTTAAATATTCAATCAAATATTTTTGATATTTATCCAATAGATTTTATAGGCATAAGATAAGAACAAACCAAATTTTACACATAAAACCCTATATTTTTCAAAAGGATAATTTTACCGCCTTTTAATGGCGAACCCATTTTAAATCTAATTTTTGAAACTTTTAGATTTTTTATATGAAAAAATAAACTTCTTCTTTTAAATTAGGGTATAAAAATTTACTTTGGTTGAATTTTTTATATTTTATGATAAGTTTCATGTTTTGATGAATAGTAAAAAAATACTAAATTTTAATTGAAAATAACTTTTTTCATCGAAATAATTTATATTACTAAATTGTATTTCTAATTGGTTTTAAAGTATAATTAGATCAAATTTTTATCATTTAATCTAATATAGGTCATTTTCATTAATTTTACATTGAGTTTAGATATAATTTTTTTTAATCTTTTTCATGTTTTAACTTTAATAACCCGTTTTCTCCCACCACAAATCACTTTTTTATTTTTATTCAAAAAAAACTTTTGAGGAGAAAGTGGAAAATATAGCAAGCCCGATATCTAAGAATATTCAACATAGAAGAAAATCACATAGTCATTAAAAAAATACTAAGATTGTTGGAGTCACATACCCGGTATAGTTCCCATTGGAGAACATTGATCTTTGTACTTGGGTCAATTTGAATTAATTATTTGAGGTGAGTGGCCATCTTGTCCCAAATATGGATGTACTCATTTACGTTTATCTTCCTTCCATTGAATCCCCATGCCAAAATCAAATCTTACTGGTAGATCCAGTTCCTTGGTTCCTCGCCAACTTTATCTTGAACCTCTCTTTCTAGAATTCTATCCACCTCTTCCTTTGTGGTGTTAAGTTTGATGATCTTTTCATGAATTTCTTCCTTTGAGTGAAGGATTAGATGCATGTAATTATACCCCTTCATTTTTTTCATTGTAATTCCCTTACCTTTTTTTTGAACTCTACTCTATATATTTTGTAGGGTCGGGCTCTTCTTACTTTCCTGACCTTGGACTGAAGGTCCACCGTTCTTCACCTTGGATTTTCTAGCAGACCTTATCTTCATCTTTTTTGGTAGATGATAATAATTCTTCTGATTTTTAGCTATTTTCCCCTTAAAAACAATGCACCCCCCCCCCCCCCCGCATCATGATTCCCCTTCCGTCCCTTTTTCTTCCTTAGGCTATGAAGCCCTCTATCACATGTTTCTTCCACACTATCAACTGAGAGTTAACTATCTATATCTAATTCAATATCAACTTCAGATAAATCTTGGTCCCCTCTAGAAATTTTAACTGGTGAAGGTGATTGCAAACCTAGACCATCCTGACACTCTTGATCCTTCCTAAGATCCCTCCCTAGTCCTTCCTCAACCTGTCTGGAAAATCAGTTACTCAATTTGACACCGGGGGTTCGGCTAAATCCCCCACGTGCAGCTAAAGAGACTATATCTAGGTCCTTAACACCTGGTGAAATGCATTCGGGTTTCTCCTAAACCTGCTCCTTATGAGTGGGTCTTATATTGAGGCAAGCTACCTCCAAACCTGGCACAGAGGCTGCCACACACCCCTCCTTAGAACCTCCTAAGCTAGTTGTTCTCTACATCGACCTATTGATGCCCAAGTCTTGTTTCAAACGAGCATAAACTTCCACCATAGTAGGATTACCCTAACTATTTTCCTAATTTCATTAGATGAGTGGGTTTTGACTAAAATCATCCTTGGGATGAAAGTATAGCTTTTTTAAGCCACTTAGATAAGAGTAAGACATTTATTATATTTTATTTAAAGAAAATTTAAAGATGACATACTCATATTTTCAATAACTATATCATTTTTAATATAGATTTATATATAAGATAAATTCAACTATAAATAGTTATTTGAAATATAATTTTTTTATTTATCATGGTAATTTTTTTTAATTTTTAAGAAATAAATAAATACCTTAAAGGGTTCTACAATGATGTCGTAATAGTTGTTTAATTAATGAAAATATCAAATAAATGATAATAAAAATAGTAAAATAAATATAATTTGATATAAAAAATGCCATCCAAGAATTTTATGGATGAATTTTAGATGATAGGGATGAGTTAATATAGTTGGTTATAATATATCATGTTGTTGTGATATTTTTCAAAAGAAGAATAATGAATAGTGTCAAAATTGACACTAATTATATTATATTAAAGTAATATTTTATTAAATTATTTAAAAATAATAAAAATATTAAATAAGGACAAGGGGTGAACATGGTCTAAAATATCATTAATTTACCATTTATGGTCCAATTTATACTTTATATGTAAACCTTACATTCTCTTAACATTAAAAACTTTGTTAGCATAGTTAAAATTAAATATATTAACTAAGGGTTAATAAAAAAGATAAGGTTTAAAATTACATCAAAATCTGTCAAAAATTTATTGGTTGATGATATTCAAATATTATCTCATATTATCTTCGAATCCATGTCCTTTTTGAGATATTTGGATTGATATTGAATTTATTATAAATTAATATTTTTTGAAATTCCAAAAGTGCCCCCACCTCAATTATAATAGGGTGCCTCCTCGCTCACTTATTCACATCACATTGAGCTTTCAAGATCATCCATCCTCTGACCATTTCTATTCTCCATTTCCCTATGTACATTCTAGAAGTGATGGTCTTCCCAAAGTACCAACTCTAAAGTCCTTTAGAGGATATCTAAAGTCCTTTAGAGGATATCTAAAGGAGCCATTTCAAAAAGAGGTAATTGCTCTAACTGATCACTCACTTTTTATACTCCTATATACCTCTTATAAATATATGATATATATCATAAAATAATAACTTCATAATCATCAATATTCTTAAATTTTATTGTGATTATGAACACGCCATTATATAACCCCTTACCCATCAAACATGAAGTGAAAGTATCGCTCATGCGTATATACGACTTACCATCTCAATGTAGCGATACAATTAATTTTTCATCACCATATTTTATGATTGGTAATTATGATGGGTTTAATATTTATATATAATATTTATGACATTATTATACTTCTAGAATTATAATATCATATCTACCTTTTTACCACCTAATCTTTTGGGAAATGACAATGTCACTCGTGCGTACGTATGGATTACCATCTCCACATTCCGATGTGATTATTTTTTCATATATATTTCAAATGGGTAGTAATAAGGATTAAGTTTATGAATATATATGAAATATATAACATAAAAAATATTTTTTAATTTTAATATATCATATAATTTTCTTTATTTTTTTAAAGTTTGGGGTTAAAGCCTAATTTATTATTAAATCAAAACAAAGACCTCTTTTAACTGGGTAGAGGGAGACCCATTACATAGCCCAAAGGCCCAGTGGTAATGTATCCCATTAAATGGCCTTTTATTTCTTTTAATATGATAAGAAAATGAAAACAACGTTCATACGTACGTACAACCTACCATCTCCATGAACGATGTATTTTATTTTCTATCTCTAACTTTTATGAATCACCATGAATACATATATAATGAATATATATATATATGATATATATATATCATGATTATAATTCTTTAAGTGATTAAATCATGATCTATGTAATAGAACCAAGGATAACAAGTCAAAACATAAACAAAAAACAAAGCGATTATTACCCGAAACATAACTTTAACATTGAATTGTTAATAAGTGAGTGATATAAAGTTATAAATAAATAATATATAGTATTATATATATGAATATGGTTTTGTGGTAGATTTATAATAAAATTATATTTATTATACAGGATTTTTTAATGTATATAATGAGGTCAGGACTTAAGGTAAGTGATTTATGTCTCACTTTTATTTATATGGGACACATGCCTTATACACTACTTGTTTATTCTATGTGGTTTATATACTTCTCATGAATGTATTTTATGAGTCTTATACATAATAATATGGTATTTTCATATCCATATAATTTTTTTTCTTTCATGGGTCATATGATTCTACTGATTATAAAGTGATGAGTATTTATTTCACAATCTCATCAATATTTGGAATTGTTTCATTTTAAGTCTCCATTGGGGAATATTTATCATCCATTTCCATGTTTTCTAAAGATGTTTTCAAAAAATGTTTTTTATATTCTTATATGGATGTTTAAAGTCATTTTTATCCATTTTTTACTTTTTACTACATGGTTTTAAAGGAATCTTTTAGTCGTTTTCCAAACGTGGTACTTTGTGACTTTTCCAGAAAAAGTATGAAAGGGATGTTTTTTTAACTTATATGGAATAAATAGAATTTTCCACCATCATTATGCCATAATGATTTGAATTTTCCTTTACAATATTATAGGGTTATTTTAAAAGAAAAAAATTTATTTTAAAATTGCGCATCTTTTTAAGAAAAGAAACAGTTTTCAAAGAGAAAAGGATATTTTCCTCAAGAATTGTTTTCAAGTGATATATCAAAATTATTTTCCATCTAAGATAACATTATTTGATGTTACTTATATTTTATTATATATATGATTCAATTATACCATTATTATTCTCTTTAAGAGTGGTTTATTTTTATGATGGAATGATGTTTATGAAACCCATTTCTTTTCATGGGCTATATTATGTTTGAATGATATTTATGAAATCTATTTTATTCCATGGGTTCTTATATTATGAATGATTTATCTTCTTATGGAACACATATGTAGGGTTTTCATTATGTGATGGGTGAAACCTATATATCCCTCAAATGAATTGGGTAATGTTAAATGTTATATGAACTCAAAATGGTACACAAGAAGTCATCCTAAGCTCACAACAAAATGGTACACGAGAGTTCATCCTAAGCCCGTAAAAAAGATACATGAGAGGTCATAATAATACCACAAAAAATGGTACATGGGAGGTTATCATAAACCCAAAACAAAATGGTACATGAGTAGTCATCCTAATCCCGCAACAAGAGGGTACACGGGAGGTCATCCTAAGACCAAAACTTGAAGGTACATGGGAGGCCATCCCAATCCTGAAGTAGGTACATAGGTGATTAACCCATTCCTAACATAATATGAATGTCTTTGTAGGAATAATTGACATGAGATATTCTAAGCTTAAGTGTATGCCACAATTTCAATGTCTCATGCCATTGTTATACTCTCGTGGATCATGTGTTTTGATTTTCTTATGATTTATGTCTTATGATCTGCCAATATTTATGTCATGACTCATGTATATGATCTTTAATATGCAAGGTGTGATCTTCAAATGTTATTATCATGTTTTTATACCCTTATGATAATTTTATTCTTATGTAACTTCCATGTTTACCCTTACTGGACATCTGAGCTAACCCTTTCTTATGTTTCCTTTCCTCAGGTTATAAAGAAAGGTTTTAAGTATTGGTACTAAAGGGGAATATCTTTATGGGAGATGTTGAAGATCTTTCACCAAATTAGAAGAATGTGTTCTAAGTTCCCAAAGTCACTAAAATAATATGGTCTTTGGGTGTGTGTTTGTATAATTTAGGAAATGTTCTATAAAAAAGGATGTAAAATCCATGTATGAAAATCTTAGGTTGTTATAGTTGGTATCAGTGTAAAAGTTTAGTTAACCTTTGTAAACTAAGATGAGAAAACCATAGTGAGATCCCTAGGGATATTTCTAAGGATATTTCTAGATATGTATCTAAGGATAAGCCTAAGGTTTCATAGGAAGGTGTCATAATTTAGAATCATATAAGTGATTGACCATGATTATATATTTTTTCTCTAAAATAAGTGTTGCTCACACTATAATTTCCGATTTTAGTCAATGGAGGGAACTATAAGGAACTTGGTTAACATTAAATCTAATGGAAAATTTTTTGTCTATGAGCAATGAAATTGGGTAATGACTAGAGAGAAAGATTTTGTGATTATGCTGAATCAGCTATTGTAATATATGATTAACAATGTGAACTTTGGTGGTATTCCTAAGACATCATCCAAATATTTATTTTTTTATTTTTTAAAAATTCACTTTATGGTTATGTGGGAACCTCACATTTAACTGATTAACCCAAAACCCCACATATCCAAATTTGAAATCCCAAAATAGAGAACAACCAATACCAAATTTGAAATCCCAAAATAGAGAACAACCAATGCCAAATTTGAAATTTGAAATTCATGCTCGAACCCAACGTCGAACCACCTAAAGTTATGAGATGTAGAGTTATGAGACACCTAAATCTATGACATTGATAGAAAATAACACCTTTTTCATTACCACTACTAGTAGAGACCCACCAACAATTTTCCCCCTGAAGATTCAAACCACAAACACTGAATACACCTTCAACCTTTCCATCTCCAATCACTAATTCACTTTGAATCGAACTGAGATCCAAAACCGGAACCTACTTCAGAATCAAAACCAAATGAGAAAAACATCCTACATAAAAATGAAACAAACTAGAGCCATCGACATGAATGATGCATTTGTCACAGAACTCGAAAGTTCTTCGGATGTCATTGGCTTCATCATGGCAAAAAACCAGGTCACCTTTCGAGTGAGCCATGATCATCATAAACCCAACATCCCTTAACAAATCAAAAAAAATCAAAATTCATGTTGAAAAAATCCATTTCATTGATAAAACAACAACAAACATCTAACACCACTATAGAACAGATCGAAGATGATGAAGAATGTGCCTCCTGAAACACCATCGACTGAACAAATAGCACATCCCAAAGCCTCTTGAATCCAACATAGCAGACCTACTGTTAGAGCGATGAAGGATCCAGAAACCAAAGTATATTTTGAAGTAGTAGGGTCTCCACGAATAAGCATGCCCTCACCTAGAAACACCAACCTAGACTGACGAATCCACCTTTGGGAAGAGCACACCGACAACGCACCAAGAATCAAAGACCACCATGAAAGGGGAAACTGTAAAAAATGAGATCGAACATAGTCAGGCTCCTGTTACACCACCATGATTCAACCTACACATCCCAAGCCTCCTTGAGAAAACCCGCACACCAGACTAGATGGGGTCAGAAACATGGTAACTAGAAGGAAAGAGAAGAGAGAGAACTGATGGGTTTTCAATAAAGAGATAAGACCGTATACAGAAAGTGGAAGAGTGGGGGAATAAAGGAACTAAAAAAATGAGAAAGCGAGAGTGAGTAGGAATAAAAGAGGTGGAAAAGCGAGGAGGGGGAAGGAAGGAATGAGGGAAGGGGGATACAATGATGGAGAATTGGTGTGTAGGCCTCCCCCCACCAAATCACTGAATAAGGAACCCTAGAATGGGGGATAAGCGATAGGTGATATTATTTCTTTTCTGATTAGTCACCCTATTCCTAAGACATCGAATAAGAGGAAGATAGACTTTTATGAATGTTCACATGGTGAGTAACATAGAGGAAATAAGATTTGGATTCCTTAATGTTAAGAAGAATGGAAAAGGAACCTTGAGGAATACCTCAAATAGAGGGGAGAGGGCTTTATTTGTGTAGGAAAAAGGGTCATAGAGTGACAAACTATCATGGAGTTCAATGCCTTATATGCGGAGAACATGGGAATTACTGAACTCAATGCCCTAACCTAAGAAATTAATTCTAAACCAAGGAAGGACCTATTTCATACTTATCATTAAAAATGATATATTGAAGTGTTCATTAATTTTGATTTAAGAATTATGAAATATATGATGATTTTCTAGTTTATTTGTTTTTCATTGAGGATTTACAAGAATATATTTAATGGTTTTGATGGAATAGAAATGTGATTTAATGGCATGGTGAAATTTTTACTAAGGGAAGATAATCCTTAATATGTTCCTGATGTTGAGGTAATGATGTTTGGATAAAGATTTTTAGGATATGAATAAGTAAATTGGACAGTACTGATTTCTATGGAACTGATTAAGGATTTGTTGAAAAAGTGGTTTATGCCATCATGGATGAAGTTTACAACTTTTTGGACTTAAGGAATATATCCAATAAATTTTAGAATAAGGAAACATGTATGTTTTTTATAATTATTTATGGTAATTTAGGTTATTACCATGTTTCAAGAGAATACTTGATGAATTTATTCACATGTTCAGAATATGACAACCAAGAACTACCTTTTGTTAAATGGGGGATAAATATTAAGATAGTTTAGTGAACTTAATTATAATGTTTTTTAATTTCATATTTTTTAAGGGTTATAATGTTAACCATTTTTGGAATGGTTTAAGTTGAACTTTGAATCGAATTTTTAGAGATAAAAGTATTATCTCGTCATAGGGGGATTTATGCATATTGGATAAATTGTGATGACATTTTTGTTGTGATAAATATGGATGGAATGACCTATTATTTTATTTATGGATCTCATGATCCACTAATGCTTAAAGAATGAAAAATTTACCTCTATTTCTTAGAATAAGAGATGAAGTAAAAATTGATCAAGGCACAAAAAGGGTGAGGTTGTCCTGAAATCAAGTAAGTATATCTTCTCATGAAAACTCTTAAAATTTAGGGAAAAGGATATTGAAATAAAATTTTGTCATGTTATCATCATTTTTTATGATATCAATGACCTTTTTCAAGACTCTTTGGATTATGGCTTTGTGATTGTTAACTTTTTCCTAACCACATTCTCTATCACTCTCCATCAGAACTTGATAGTTAGTTTTCTCTTCCATGTCCCTATTTTCTATTTCCACCTATGTTCTCCTATGTGGAAACCTAGTTATGAGTTACTTTGGAAAATCATTATGTTTCTAACTTTTCTTTTTTAAAATTAAGTTTTAGTATTCATTTTTACAATGTGGGTTTCTATGAAAGAAACTTTCAAGTATTAAAACTTTGATAACCCAAAAGATTTTTGTGGAAAAATTTTATTTTAATGGGGGTAGAATGAAACACTGTGAGATTTTTTGAAATATTTTTTTGAATTAATTTAATCTTTTCAATAATTTTCATTTCACACAATACTGAATAAAGATTTTGTTATATGAAAAACACTATGTTTGGCTTGCGTTATACGGAACACCAAGTCGAGATTGTGCTACATGAAACACTTAGATTATCTTGTGGTATACAAAACTCTATGATTTTTTTGTATTACACATAACGTCAAGTTCTTTTGATAGATTTAATTACATGCAAGATCGGGTTTTACCAAACAATAGTATATTATTAAAATATTATTATTTAATATAATAAGATATAACCCATCCATTAAATTAGTGATTATGAATATTATTAAATAACTTATAAAAATATAAGGTTTATAATATTAATTAATTGGTTACCAATTAATTAGAAATGAAAATATATACCAATTGATTATAAAGGAAATAGTTTTATTTTTATGCTCCCAAAGTCGTTTTGTATTAATAAATTAAATTAATTACAATTAGTGAATGATATTAATGAAATATATGTGTTATATATTTAATAAAATATTTTTGATATTCATCTGATAGATTTTATAGGCATAAGATAAGAACAAACCAAATTTTACACATAAAACCCTATATTTTTCAAAAGGGTAATTTTACCGCATTTTAATGGAGAACCGATTTTAAATCAAAATTTTAAAACTTTTATAATTTTTATATGAAAAAATAAACTTATTCTTTGAAATCAGGATATAAAAATTTATATTGGTTGGATTTTTGGTATTTTTCTGATAAGTTTCATGTTTTGATGAATAGTAAAAAAATACTAAATTTTAATTGAAAACAAATTTTTTCATAGAAATAATTTATAGTGTTAAATTATATTTTTTATTTGTTTTAAAGTATAATTGGATCATTTTTTTATCATTTAATCAAATATAATTCATTGGAATTAATTTTACATTGACTTTAGATATAAAAACGTTTCAATCTTTTGCATGTTTTAACATTAATAACTCATTTTCTCACCCCGTCAACAGAATTAATTTTAAATTAATTATTGAAACTTTTGCGTTTTGAATTTTGAAAAATAGATTCAATATTTGGAATTATTGGGTCCAAATTATGTAAATAGTCTTATTTTATTTTTGGGTATTATGAATAGTAAGTTTATTAATTTTTTATTAACATGGTAAAAGGTGGATCAGGTAATTAAGGGTCAAAAATAATGTTATAAATAATATAAAATTACCCGAAAACTTGTCCTAATTTATTTGGATGAGTGTATTTAGACAAAAAGCATCATTTGAACAAAATTTTAACCTCTTTAAGGCACTTGGATGAGAGTAATACATTTATTATATTTTATTTAAAGAAAAGTTAAAGATGTCATACTGATTTTTTCAATAACTATATCATTTTTAATATAGGATTATACAGAAGATAAATTAAACTATAAATATTAATTTGAAATATAAAATGTTTTTATTTATCATGGTAATTTATTTTTAATTTTTAGGAAATAAATAAATACCTTAAAGGCTTCTACAATGATGATGCAGTAATTATTTAATTAATGGAAATACCAAATAAATGATATTTAAAATAATAAAATAAATCTAATTTGATATAATTAATGTCAACCACAAATTTTATGTATTAATTTTACATGTTAGGGATGAGTTAATATAGTTTGTTTAAAGATATAATGTTGTTATGATATTTTTAAAAAGACAAATAATGAATAGTGTCAAAATTGACACTAATGATGTTATATTAAAGTAATATTTTATTAAATTATTTCAAAATAATAAAAATATTAAATATGGACAAGTGGACAATATATTGTCTAAAATATCATAAATTTACCATTTATGGTCCAATTGATTCCTTATATGTAAAATTTTCATTCTCTTAACATTAAAAACTTTGTTAGCATAGTTAAAATTAAAATAGGTTAACTAATGGTTAATCAAAAAGATAAGGTTTAAAATTACATCAAAATCTATCTAAAATTTATTTTTTGATGATATTGAAACTCTATATCATATTATATTTGAATCCATGGCCTTTTTGAGGTATTTGGATTGAGATTGAATTTATTATAAAATAATATGTTTAGAAATTCCAAAAGTTCCCCCACCTCAATTATAAAATGGCACATCCTCACTCACTTATTCACATTACATTGAGCCATCAAGCTCGTTTATACCCTACCCATTTCTCTTATCCACTTCCATAGACACATTCTATAAGTTTTTTTCTTCCCAAAGTACCAACTTTAAAATCTTTTAGAGGAGATCTAAATGTGTTGTTTCGAAAAGAGGTAATCTCTCTAACCAATCACTCTCTTTTTCTACTCCTCTATACATCTTATAAATCTATGATATATATCCCAAAATAATAAATTAATTATCATAAATATTCTTAAATTTTATTATGATTATTAACACACCATTATATAACCCCTTACCCATCGAACATGAAGTGAAAGTATCGCTCATGTGTACGTATGACTTACCGTCTCAACGTAGCGATACAACTCATTTTCCATCACCATATTTTATGAATGGTAATTATGATGGGTTCAATATTTATATATGATATTTAGGACATGATTATACTTCTGTAATGATAATATCATATCTACTTTTTTATCACCTAATCTTTTGGGAAATGATAACGTCGTTCGTGCGTACATATGGATTGTCATCTCCACATTGCGATGTGATTCTTTTTTCATCTATATTTCGAATGGGTGGTAATAAGGAATAACTTTATGAATATATATGATATATATAAAATAAAAATTATTCTGTAATTATAATATATCATATACATTTTTTTCTTTTAATATGACAAGAAAATGAAAACAACGTTCATGCGTACGTATTACGACCTACTGTCTCCATGAATAGTGTATTTTATTTTCTATCTATAACTTTTTTAATCACCATGAATACATATATAATGAATATGTATATATATAATATTTATATCATGTTTATCATTTTTTAGGTCATTAAATCATGATCAATGTAAGAGTACCAAGGATAACAAGTCAAAACTTGAACGAAAAAAACAAAGCGGTTATTACCCGAAACATAACTTTGACATGAAATTGTTAATATGCGAGTAATATAAAATTATAAGTAAATCATATATGGTATTATATATATGAATATGGTTTTGTGATATATGTATAATAAAATTATATTTATTATATAGATGGTTTGAACGTATACAATGGAAGTCAAGACTTAAGGTAGAGGATTTATGTCTCACTATTATTTATATGGGACACATGCCTTATACACTACTTATTTCTTCTATGAGATATATAGTTCTCATGAATATATTTTATGAGTCTTATCCAAAAGATTATGGTATTTTCATATCCATACAATTTCATTTCTTTTATGGGGCATATAATTATACTGATTATAAAGTGATGAGTATTTATTTCACAATCTCATCAATATTTGGTATTGTTTCATTTTAAGTCTCCATTTTAGAATATTTATCATCAATTTTCATGTTTTATAAATATGTTTTCAAAAAAATATTTTTATTATTCTCCTATGGATGTTTAAATTCATTTTTACACATTTTTTACTTTTTACTACACGGTTTGAAAGAAATCTTTTTATCATTTTCCAAATGAGGTACTTTATGACTTTTTTGGAAAAAGTATGGAAGGAATGTTTTTTTAACTTATATGGCATGAACATAATTTTCCTATATCATTATGTCATAATTCTTTGAAGTTTCCTTTACAAGATTCTAGGGTTATTTTCAAAGAAAATGTTTTCTTTTAAAATTGTGCATCTTTTTAATAAAATAAAATGTTTTCATAGTGGAAAGGATATTTTCCTCAAGAATTGTTTTCAAGTGATCACTCAAAAAAAATTCCATCAATGAAAACAATATTTGATGTTAATTATGTTTTACTAGATATATGATTCAATAATTCCATTCTTATTCTCTCTAAGAGTGTTTTATGTTTATGATGGAATGATATTTATGAAACTCATTTATTTTCATGGGTTATATTATGATTGAATGATATTTATGAAATCTATTTCATTCCATGGGTTATGATATGATTAGTGATTTATGTTCTTATGGAACATATATGTATGGTTTTCATTATATGATGGGTGAGACCTATATCTCCCATCAATGCATTGGGTAATGATAAATGTTCTATGAGCTAAAAAGGATGCACGAGAAGTCATCCTAAGCCTGCAACAAAATGGTACACGGGAGGTCATCCTAATCCCCCAAAAAAATGGTACACGAGAGGTCATCCTAATCCCATAAAAAAATGGTATATGAGAGGTAATCCTAATCCCACAAAAAAATGGTACACGAGAGGTTATCCTAAGCCCACAATAAGAGGGTGCATGAGAGGTCATCCTAAGCTAGAAACTAGAAGGTTCATAGGAATCCATCCCAAGCCTAAAGTAGGTACATGAGTGATTAACCCAAGCCTAACATACTATGAATGTATTGGTAGGAATAGTTGACATGATATATTCTAAGCTTAAGTGTATTCCACAATTTTCATGTCTTATTCCATTGTTATACTCTCATGGATCATGTGCTTTGATTTTCTTATGATTCATGTCTTGTGATCTACCAATATTTATGCCATGACTCGTGTATATGAACTTTAATATGTAGGGTATGATCTTAAAATGTTATGATCATATTTTCATACCCTTATGCTCATGTTATGCTTATGTAACTTCCATGTTTACCCTTACTGAGCATCTGAGCTCACCCTTTCTTATGTTTTCTTCCCTCAGGTTATAAAGATATATTTTAAGTAGGGGTACTAAAGGGAGAGATCTTTGTGGGAGATGTTGAAGATATTTCACTAAATTAGAAGAATGTGTTTTGAGTTCCTAAAGGAACTAAACTAATATGGTCTTTGGATGTGTGTTTTTATAATTTATGAAATATTCCGCAAAAGGGATGTAACATCCATGTATGAAAAGCCTAGGTTGTTATTGTGTTTTTTATTATTTTATTCATTAGTTCATTATTTTGGATCAAGACTATTAATAAATTTAATTTCAATGACTAAATATAGTGAATCATTCAAGAGAGTTCAAATCAATGGGTGCTTACCTCATCCATACATCAGCCATGAATCAATAATTCATCTATTTGTAAAATACTATAAATTGTCGTATTTCGTTATTCACCAAAATTAAACTACTTTAGAAAAATCCAAAAAATCTACCCCAACCATTTTTCAATGCGTAGTTTTCAAAAATGGACTTCATTTTATGAAAATAATTTTCTAAATTTAATAAATTTAATTTTTAATAAATATCATCATTTATTCTAAAAATACTGATTTAATATCATAACTAATTTTATGACAATTTAAAAAATTAATTAAGGTCTCGTAAAATTATCTTATAATTATAATACAAAAAAATATTAACTTATGAATATATCTAATGAAAATAATTTTTTAAATCATTATATTGATTATAAAATTATAAATAAACATTTTCATTTCATAAAAATACCAACACTTAATTTATCATTTTTAAAATATTTATTTACTTATTCCATGATATAAATATAGCATATTTGCATTTATAAGATACAAAAATTTTATTTATACTTTCATAGGTGAAGTTACTATTCTAATAGTCAGATTACTATTCATAACAACCACATTACTATTCCAATGGTTAGGTTACTATTCCAATGGACAGATTTCCAACGGTCATAACAGTTTACTACTTTTTATAAATACCTATTATTTCATTCATCAGTCACTTATATTTTCTATCATGGTTATATATACTTTCATATTTTAAATGTATATTTTATTATTAACATTATTTTTTATTTCTACATCTTTGTTCATGATTACGGTCATTCTAGTAGAATGAGAAAATCCAAATTTTCCTATTCTTATTATATTATTTTTTATTTATTGTCTCATTGTAATATTGGACATTCTTATTGGTTTGTCTACTGACTAAAGTATCATTCTTAATTTATGATAATAATATTTTTATTGGGTTCTCTATGTGATTTATGTGTTATATATTACATGACATAATTATAAAAGAAAATTTTCATTGATAAAATTATGGGTCGTTGCAATTTGGCCAAGTGTTAAACATTAAAAAACATTTTTCACACTTTTATAAAGAAAGTTAAAAGTAACATGTGCGGAAAATGTTGAAAAGATCCCATTTAAAGCCTTTGTAAAGAAAGTCAAAAATAGTTGAAAATGGCCTTTAAAAATTATTAAAATAGAGAGAAGAATATTCTTGAAACATTATAAAGAATATGGACTTAGAGGGAAAAGAATTGGGTAAATGACTTCAAACCTTTTAAAGCAATGGTTTAAAATAAAACCACTTACGAATTTTAAAATCAAAACCTCCTTGAAAAAATAACTTGAGAATAAACTTAAAATACCATGAGTATAAAGAGATTAATGGTATATTATGTCAAAGAGGTTGTATATACACCATATAAATGAAAATAGGTGCATAATATAAGCATGTCTCAATGAAGTGAAATTGAGATGAAAACTATTACGACTTTTATAACATTTGAATCAAAACCTCTTGAAAGAGAATCTTGAAATGAAACTTTAAATAGCATGATTGAAGAGTGAATCATGATATAATATTTCAAAGAGGTGTTATATTCACCGTATAAAAGAAAATAGGTGCATAACTTGAAATTTGTCTCAAAGAAAGAAAATTGAGACAAAGAAAACAATTTTTATAACAATTGAATCAAAATCCATTGAAAGAAAGAACTTGATTTGGATTTTTAAATCCCGTGAATTACATGAAAAATATATTATAAGATATTCATGGAGCAATGAATCAAAAGAATGACAAAACATGGTTCACAAAATGAAATATGTATCAGGAATTGAAATTGAGACTAAGAAACCCTTATCTCAGACTTTCTCTTGTTGGATGCTCTCTAACTTCTCTATAAAAAATTTAGGTTTATTATTCATATGAATAAGAACATTATTCATAGTTATTTTAATTTATACCATCGATTTATAATTCTTTATTACCCATATATTAATTTTTTATTGTTAAAATTAACATTTGGGTGTTAGCTGTTTTATTTCCCCTACATGCTTCAGTTTGGTGGTGAATTTGGTTCCTGGTTTTTGATTTCGTGTTGTTCATGATCTGTTGGATGAACATGATGTCGGTGTTGGGTGAATCTGCATATTATGCCTGGATGAGTCACATAATGCGGGTGTGTTGATGGGGTTTTGATATTTTGAATTTTGAATCCAACTGATGTTGTGATTTGTAATCTGGTATGCGGGTTCCATGACCGCCGTTTATGATGTTGGGTTATTGTCTGTATGGTTACCGGTAACCCATAAACCGGCTTTTTAGAAAATGAAAAAAATGGATTGAAGGCAGTCCTTGAGTCTTGTTCATTGGTTCGTCACCTCTAGATTTTTCATGCTAAGGTAGTACATGTGTTTCAAATAGTTCTGGAGTCTCATAGTCATTTCATAGAACTTGTGGGGACGGTTCTCATGAAACACGTAAAATTCCCTTTTTGGTGATCATTGAATTAACAAAAGAATTGACTTTATAGGTGAATATACTTTTGAATATTACTACTACATAATTACAAAAACATATTAAATTCATCATTGTGAGATTTTTTTACCATTATTTAAGTTTTCTTAGTCATTTGTGAGATAAACATTATAACGATGTTCATGTAGGTGGTAAAACCGACCAAAACAAGAACACTTTATAACAATTGAATTAGTAAAACCATGTTATTATACAGTGATAATATAACATTTACAAGGTCTTAATGGTTTCAAAAACATTTTTTTAAGTGGTAAATTAATTTCAAGAAGAGGTGGATGAAGAAGATAAATGAAAAAGAGAGATGAGAAACCATTACTTACAAAGAAGAAATCGTCTCTCTTCTTGGAATCCTTCTTGGCTTTTAAAGATATTTGGGAAATCTCTAGAGACCAGAGTAAAACCAACATGGGAGAGGCTTGTTAGAGAAGGAAATGTGGAAGAGTAGAGTTGAGAGTTTGAATTTGTAGTGTGGCTTTTAAAGGATGGAGGAGGGCTCCTTTTATAAGTGAGAGGGGTGTCACTTTTGTAAATATTTGATTCTTAAAATAAAAAAAGGAAGTCATAATCATAGAAAAATGATTCAAATTAGCAAAATTTCAAAGATAAGATAGGAGAGGTCAATAATCCACTCATCCAGTCAATTTGAGATAAAATTTTATGATATTTTGTCGCCTTATCCCTTAATTTAACCTCTTTCTGACCATTTTAATCTTTGTCGAGGTGACTAACTTTTACCATTGTAACTTTTTTTTATGACTAAAAATATAGTGGACCTTATTACCTCATTTGAACAAGCTAATTCTAAATTTGAAAACTATTTTGCAATATTAAATTTCTAGATGTGCTAAAAATTAATTCTAATAAAGGTGCACATAACGCAACAAAAACAGTTTTTAGAAGAAGAAGAAGAAAAACTAAGCAAAAAAAATGAATTTGCATAAAAATCATGTATAGTATTGATTATCATGATATTTATTGGTTTACGATTAAACATGTAAGAGTATAGTGACTTTCAAACTAATACAAATCGAATGGATCGTTATGAAAACTTGAGGAAAAAGATCAAAATAGATTTTTACCAGAGTAAAATATCACTCAGGTTCCAAAAAGTTGAAAATAAATTTCTAATTTTGACATATTAATTTTAAACGTGTTATTTTACTTTTTAAAATCATTTTTGATCGAGAAAAATGTTTTATATATTTTTAACTTATGTTTATATCATGATGATGTTATAAAAGTTATGGTATTAGTAAAAATTATATTTTTCACTACTCACCTAAAAAATAACCATTGCAAAAAAATCTCAAAAAAACACCTTAAACTAATTTTGACATGTTAAATCCAAAAATGAAGTTGACTTTTTCAAATTCAAAATTTAAAATCTATAAATTAAATGAAAACACAAAATATAAAGAAATTATAGAAAAATAAGTTTTTTAAACTAAAAGCGTTCTTAATCTTATTTTATATAAATTTCTAATTAAATGGGTGTTGGTTTATTATTTTATACATTGAAACATTACATATTATCAAAATCATTTTTAAAAATGATCAATTTAATTTATTAATATAAAATAAACAACACTTTATAATGATAATCCTTTGAAAAATATCTTTTTTTTACATTGAATGATTTTAATCATCACATTAATTATTTATTAAATTTCATCAATTCCTTGGTATTAGAACATATCGAATCATTCTTTAAAAACAATAATAATAATATGCAAGGAATTATAACAAATATTTTTATAATAAATCATTTTAATTAATTACTATTTTTTATTTACATGAGGATTTATTTCACCTGTACTTCTCTTAATAATGTTTCATACTGTATGATCAGTGTATTAACAATTATCTTGCATTGTAATATTTTATATCAATAAAATATATTATGATTCGTTTTAGTTTGGTATTCCATGTCATACAAGTTATTCAACATGGTGTTTATTTAAATGAAAACATATACTAAAATCTTGAGATATTATAAAGGGACAAATAGAGGAAGAAGTGATGAAGAGGGGTAGGATGGTCCAAATATTCCGTTTCCTATGAACATGGATTGATTCCATCCTCCAATTGAAGGAATTGCAATTCTAGGGTTTGAAGGAAACAGGGGTTCCCTGAAATCCCGTTTCCTGCGTACCAAGCACGGAAAATGTCATTTCCTTCCCGTCTCTTTCAGGAGACCTAAATGTGCGCCCACCAACTACGCAGCGGCATCAGAAATTCAACGATGAACTTGGATGGCTTGCTGAAGGGGGCATCAAAACTTCGTCAGCGTGCCTCCATTCAACCCGGGCGACCGCGTAACCACCCAACTCTGGTAAATGCAAAACTCAGGCGCCATGCCAGGCGACTTCTCTTCTTCCATACGTAAACCTACGTCTCCCTTTCTATTAATTATATATACCCACAGGCAGAGAGAGAGAGAGAGTGGGAATCATGGCGGGCCAAATGGGGAAGAGGCTGGAGGCGCTGCTGGGGAGAGGCTTGAAGAGCGGGCGGCGGATGAAGACCCTCCTCACCCTTTCACTCTCCCGCCTCTCCCTCCTCATCAATCGCCGCCGTGTTCAGTGCTCCCAAGCCCGCTCCGACGTCCTCCGCCTTCTCTGCCTCTCCCTCCACCACCCGGCTCTCCTCCGCGTACTTGCCCCCCTCCCCAAATCAATAAACACGCCTTCATCTTCTCATTTATGCATATATTTCTCCTGTAGGCTGAGCACGTAATCCGGGAGCAGAACATGCTGGACGCCCTCCTCATCCTCCAAGGCTACTGCCACCATTTGATTCACCACATCGACCTCCTGGAACACCACCAGTGCCCCGACGAACTCGAGGAAGGGGTCACGGGCTTGATTTATGCTTCTTCCAGATGCACCGACTTCCCCGAGCTCCGAGAGATCCGAGCCATCTTCGCCTCGCGTTTTGGAAAGGAATTTGTGGGTCGAGCTATTGAATTGCACCACTACTCTGGAATGAAACCCAAGGTTGAATTGTACCTTCTCTGCCTCCCCTTTTCTCTGTATAATGTTAGCTTGACAACGGACTGATTGCTTCATCCTCTGCAGATCATACAGAAGCTCTCCACCAGGCCGCCCAGCTTGGAGAACAAAATGAAGGTTCTCAAGGAAATTGCCTCTCAAAATGGCACCGCCCTGCGGCTCCCGGAACCCCCTTCCACGCTGGTATGACAGGGTTCTGTGAAAATTGAGAATTGTAATTGGCTTCAGGCACATTCTTTACTCATAAAATTGGATTTCTATGCCATGCAGGATGATGATCAAGGCCCCAAGCAAGAGCCAAAACAACCCCTGCAAAGTCAAGGTGATGGTTCTAGTCCCTGCACAAAACCTCCAGGTTCAGGTTCAATGGATGAAACAATAGAGGAAAGGCGGATCTCTGGTTCAGTGGACACTAGGAAGTACAGGGATGCAGCGGATGCAGCCAAGGCTGCTTTTGAGTCTGCTGCTTATGCAGCAGCCGCTGCCAGGGCAGCCGTGCGACTTTCCCGTTCAGAATCACATGATCTCGATGAGAATAGAACAAACAGATTTTGTTAGCAAGATTGTTCAATGGAGACTTTGGATGATGTTGAGTTGTCATGAGTTGTTCTTCTAATGATTTGAAGTGTTCCTCTTCTTGGCTTTGCTGATGATGGTTATGGCCTCGGTTCGGTCATCATCACATCGTGAGTTCACCTTTTGAAATGTTTGAACATAGTTATTTGTGGAAGTTGAAAGTGCTCGGTCAATATATTGTATCACTGAGAGGGGAGGGGGTGAATCAATGATACTCTTTTTCTATTATGTTTCTTTTCAATAGAAACAACCTTCACCTCCTGTTAGAGATTTTAATTCTCTGCCGAAAACAAACTCAACACACATCCACAGGAACACAAAGATTTACAAGTTTCAATATTCAAAAAGCATAGTCATGTCCTTGGTATGGTTTGAAAATGACCTAATACCATACAATCCACTAAGAAAACAATTCTTGGATTACAACGAGTAGGATATATCCTTACGCTCGTGTAGCACTGTGAAACAATCCCTCCAGTGCGTGTGCACCCTCCTAACACAATAGGGCAATACAATTTATTTTGTAACAACTCATGTTACCTGCACTTCTTTTCAATTCACAAAAATGTATTCAATTGTAAAACAATTCTTATTTTCCTTGCCCATAAGAAAGGTAAGAACCTCTTAGACTATGTAAAACAATATGCCCGATTACCTTGAGTACGATGCTCCCAGTCTGATTCTTCTCAGTTTGATTTTTTTTCAATTGAATACAATAGAATAAAATCAACACCACTTCAAAACATGTATGCAATAGTCAAGATGAATAGAATCAGTACCACTTCAAAACCTGAGACCAATAAAGAGACTCAGTATGATTCTTCCTCAGCCTGAGAAGCCCCATACAGAAACACTCAGTATGGAAAACTCGAATCCGATTAATTCAGCCTGATATGATGAACACTTTAAAACAAAAGTCAAGTTGAATACTCTTCACCTCTTCTTCTCTCTCTAAAACCTGGAGCTTCTCTCTCCTCTACTGTGAACAATGCTCGTTGTCAGAAAGTACAAAGTACCTCCTATTATACATGACAATTGGCAGGAATCCAAAAGTTTTTCCCACTCACTCAAATTTTCTTAAATCTGAATTTCCCTCAGAAATTATGGGATACATTTTGACTTCGTCAAAGTTTCTCGAAGTTTCTCGAATCTTCTTCAAACTTCATCTCAATCTTCACCCCTTTTATTTGCATCGTCATACCTATTTTTCAGTCCAGAAACCAAAACAATTTTTCATTTAGAAAACCCTATATTCTAGGTACGATTGTTGAGTACGATTGTTTCGGGGTACAATGGTCTTTAATCGACACCATCTCTTTTATTTCACTTTCACCTGTGAGTCCAATGCAAAACAAAGTCATTACCCTGTCGGCATGATAGACATCATCTCTTCATTCTCTTTCCATCGGCGCGACTCTTTCCTCTTTTCCATCGACACAACTCTTTCCATTAGCATGATTATTTCCATCGGCACGACTATTTCCATCGGCACGACTATTTCCATCGGCACGACTATTTCCATTATCACGACTATTACTCTTTCATCTGCACGACCATTAATTTTCAATCTGCATGACCAATACTCTTCCATCGACACGACTCTTTCCATCAGCATGACTATTCCATCGGCACAACTATTCCATCAGCACGACTCTTTCCATCGACACGACTATTCCATCGGCATGACTCTTCCATCAACACGACTATTACTTTTCAATATGCATGACCATTACTCTTTTGTCGACACGACTCTTTCCATCGGCACGACTATTCCATCGGCATGACTATTCCATCGGCACGACTCTGAGTCCGATGCAAAACAAAGTGAATATTGTGTCAGCTTGACATACCTTTTCTTCTTTCACCGGAATGACTTTTCCCATCGATACGACTATTCCATTGGCAGGACTCTGAGTTCGATGCAAAACAAAGTGAATACTGTTTCAGATTGACAGGCCTTTTCTTATTTCATCGGCACAACTTTTTCCATCGACACGACTATTCACAGCTTTTCCATTGTCATCACCATTCACAGCTTTTCAATAGTCATCACCATTCACAGTTTTTCAATAGTCATCACCATTCACTGATCTTCCATCACTATTCACTGATTTTACTTACCCCTTTCTTCCACCAAGCTTGCATCATAAGTTCTACCACTTTACTTATGATTTATGAGAATTCCAAAACATCAAAGCATCATCACATTTGCATTGGAAAGTATCATAACTTTCTATTCATTTAAGTTTATCTCTTTTCTTCTTATCCTGAGAAAAAAATTTCTGAATACATGAGTCCGATTGTCAGAATACATGGGTCTGATTGTCTTCAAAACACAACCCAAAATAATTGTTTCCATGCAACCGATTCTCTCATTCCAGATAATGATCAATTCCTCATTAGGGCGGATAGAGTGAGTACGATTCTTTTACAAGTCCAATTCTTTTGAAACCATGGGTCCTATTTTTTGAAAACATAGATCTGATTCTTTTCAAAACAAAGGTCAGTACGATTGTTTTGAAACCAATACAATATTTCATGAAAACAAAATGATTCATAATATATTTCTTCATTTTCAGCAAAACCGATCACCCATAAAACTTATTTCTTTCAATCCCTTTTAATCTGAATTCCCATTCATCACCTTTCTCAACATCCTTTCTTTCTTCAGCATACTGATCTATTGAAAAAAAATACAACCAAAACACAACTTGGGCCTAACAATCTTCCCCTTTGTGTTTGTTGTCAATACCCACTTCAATCACTTCAACTAGATGAAACTTTTCTTTCTTTTTTATTTTCTTCATTCATTTCTTGCTCCCCCTCTTTCTTTTATCTCTCCCCCTTTCTCTTATCTCCCCCCCTTATTGATAATCAAATTTAAAGGGCCCATCATGATAAGTTCCTATCTTATTGAAAAATGATCTTCATTTCTAGAGTTTGGAACCATTCTTCAACCTAGGTATCACATGAGCTCCTTAACAAAGAACCTTTAACTAAACAAATCTAAGTCTACGTGGGCTAACCCGATGTAGAAAACAAGAGTGTATAGTCAAGGTGATTAATGTTGTCCATAATACAACTTTTATGTAATACCATTTCATGTTTCTTCCAGCATTCTCATGATTGGGGCAATTCTTGAAGGAATTTGTCTAAGATAAAAGTAATCTGTACCCATCTCAAAAAACACATCAGAATGTTCAAATGTATACAAACACAACTTTTCAAAATGAAATTTTCACATCCTCATTACTTTCTTTTGCAAGAAAAGTAAGAGACTCATTAATTCCATCTTCCTTATTTACACTCATTCAATCCCCTTCATGTTAGCACATGTATACAAAGATATTGGGAATAAGGAGGAACCTCGATTGTTTTTTGAAAACAAAAATTGGACTGAGATTCCTCTATCAGTCTTTCCTTATTCTTATTCTTCTTATATTTTTCATTGGATGTGCTTTCTTCCTTCTGTTCATCCTTTTTGAGTTTTGTAACAACTTTTTTCTTATCTGTTGAACCTTCTGATGAGGATGTCAACTTTTCTTCATCTTTATGAACATCCTTGTTACAATCAGTTTGTTCCATGTTGTCCATTCCTATCTTTTGCTCTGAGAAGATAGTTGAACAAGTTTTGATATCATTCCCTTCTTTCTCATCTTCACTATTTTTGGATACATTTTTTTCAGCATTTCTCATATCTTTATAATTTCGCTTCTTTCTTTCTTCTTTCACTTTCTTTTTTGATTCCTCCAATTTCCTAGCCAGGTTAATGTGTTCTGGCCAAACAACTAAGCACACTTTCTTTTGAAAATTAGCAGATCTATCTTTCTTGACTTCCAAAACATATGGATTCTTAGAATTGTTAAGAATATTTTGTTATGATGGTATCAAAATAAGACATCTTTTCACAAGGTGTCCAGATTTCTCACAACTTTCACAAATATTTTCCAATGGTTGGAACCTATTTTTAATTTTTACTTCATTCTTCTCAGATTTCTTCAACACAACCTTCTTAGACTTCTTCTTTTGAGATAATTGACCCCCCCTCAAAACTTTCCTTTCATAACATGTGGAATAATAGTAGTGTTATTGGTTGAACCAACACATATTCTCTGTATGTCCAAATCCACCACAATACCAGCAATATCTATAAAAGGAGTATTTGCCTTTGAAACTTTCATACTATCCAGAATTGTGAATTTATTTCTTGGCCACCTTCTTCTCTTTCTTTTCTGATCCACAAACCTTTCTATTATCAATCATATTCTTTATATTATTTTTTGAATTATCAGAACTAGAAGTATTAGAAACATTTCCAAATTCAAAATGTTTCAAAACATTCCCAACCTTGTTGGGCTTGGTCACATACATAACATTCTCAGCTTTCTTATTTCCAAAAATAATTCCATTCTTCTTCTCACCCTTTGAAGGTAACTTTTGTTGATCCTTCTCAGGTTTTTCATTCTGAAAACATCCACCAATTTTAGTGATAATGTTTTGGAAACTTATATTTCTCAATTTAGCTTCAGATAACTTTTGTTGGACAAGTCTCAACTCTTCTTCCATTTCCTTCATCTTTACTTCTAGATACTCATTACGATTCTTTTTTTCTTCAAGATAATTCCTCAAATCATCAATCTCTTTCTCCATATTCTCTTTAAAAAAAATATTTTATTGCTTGTTGAGGAAGATTCATCTTCCAAAATTTTCTTTTTCTTTTCAAGCCTTCTAATCTTTCTCAAGCATTCTTTCAATTCTTTTTTCAAATGCATCTTAAGTGGAGTATTTTCTTCATCAGAACTGCTTCTTATGAATTAATAATCATTCATTATTGAAATAAAAGTATTTTATTCAACATGATCAATGGAATTTTTGGATTTATCTTCACTTTCTTCTTATTCTTCTTCATCACAACTACTTTCATTACTGAAAGAACTTTCTTCATCAACTATTGCAATGAACATTTTGTATTCACCATAATTTTTAATATCCTCACTATCATCTTCGGTAGACAAAAATATCCTCCTTTTAAATTTGGAAAACCTCTTATCTTCCCTCTTGGAATAGAATTTTTCTTTATCACCCTTTTTCTTCCAAGATCTTCTTGGCCTTTTTTCTTTGTCTTCGCTTTCTTCTTCATCACTTTCTTCTTCATTTCCTCTTTGATGACAATTGGAAATAAAATTCCCAATGGATCCACATCAAAAACAATTTAAGGGAATATTAACTTTATACCTTCATGTACCTCTTTTCACATTCTTAGAAAACAAGGACAAAATTGAATCAAGATTTTTACATACCTCGTTTTCGGAGTCAGAATATCCAGCTTCTTCTTCTTCTTCTTAAAGAATATTCTTTTCTTTCTTGGAAGCCTTGAAAGACATTTATCTATCAAATTTAGTTTTTCCTTTCATAATATTATCCCTTATCATTTCATAAGTAATGAGAGTACTATGAAAATCATCAAGAGATAATGTTTTAGGATTTCTGTCTTCCGATGAAGAAACTTTTGCATCGATTTTTTTGGGTAGGATTCTCAAGATCTTTTCAACCACAGTAGAATCATACAACTTTTCACCAGGACATCTGATAGTGCTTACAATGTCATTTACACTATTAAAGAAGTCCCCAACTGATTCATACACATCCATCTTTAGATCTTTATACTTGAATCTCTATATTTATAGCTTTTCCTTCTTCACTTTTGTATTGCCTTCATATATGTTTTTCAATTTATCCCATATACCTTTGGATGTGGCAACAATTTTTACTCTCAAGAATTCACTTTCACAAAGTGATGACAATATAGCATTCTTCACCCTTCCATCATTCTCAAGATGTCTCTTATCATCAGGTGAAAGTGGATATTTATCATCAATGGGAGGAAACCCTACCGTTGTAGCTTTATGAACATCATAACTGATAGACATGAGATATAACAGCATTCACTAGTACAAAAACCTTTTTTTACGTCGGTTTTTTTTGCTTTTTAACGTCGGTTTTTAGGCGATGTTATTGCGAGCGACGTTAAAAATATGTTTTTTTATGTCGGTTACTTAATAACCGACGTAAAAAATGGGGTAATATAGTTTTTAACGTCGGTTTTTAAAAAACCGATGTGAAATACATTCTGGAAATGACGATAAGAAGCCATTTTTTACGTCAGTTTTTGAAAAAACCGACGTTATAAGTCATTTTTTACGTCGGTTATTTAATAACCGACGTTAAATGTTATTTTTAACGTCGGTTATTAAATAAAAGACGTCAAAAATGTTTACTATCTTGTACAAAATTTTCTAAGCTTTCATTTGACAGGTCATAGAGCTCAAACAGATTTACGGATCAAAAGTTATGACCATCAGAAGTTTGATATTTTTTTCGAGGAAAGATTGAATGAGCCAACCGTAGCTTCATATTAGAAAGAATTTTTGAATCCGTAGGAGGATTTGTAGTTTTATCATGATATAAAGAATCATCCATCATTATAATAAATTAACAATCGTTAAACGGTATATCAATTAAGAAAACTACTCATAGAAAATATAAATCATGGGAAAATAATTACAAATACCTTGATGAGGTCGCAGAAATAAGAAATTGTTGATTCACGTTGAAGATAAAACAAGTTGATTCGGTGGAACGATGATGGTTGAATGAAATGATCGTAAAATGGTATGTCAATTAAGAAAACAAATCATAAAAACCATAAACCATTGATGCATGATTAAATATACCTTGACGAGATCGCAGAAACAAGAAATAATTGATTCGCGTTTGAGAGAAAAAGAGTCGATTTGGGGGAACGATAATGGTTGAAATAAATGATCGTAAGATTAATATGGGTGTATAATGGAAACATATAATTGAGATTCTATTAGAAAACGCGGTATTAAAAATTTTAGGCGGCAATTCAAAATTTCAATGCTGCGATATAAAAAAATTGAAATTTCGCGTTCGCAGGATATTAAAATTTTCATTCACGTCGGTTTTATGATAACTGACGTGAAAAGATATTAAATTTTTCACTTATTTTTCACATCGGTTATTATAAAACTGACGTGAAAAATCAATCTTCGTCACTCTTTCACGTCGGTTATTAAATAACCGACGTGAAAAATCATTTTTCGGGACTTTTTCACGTCGGTTATTTAGTAACCGACGTTAAAAGGTATTTTTCACGTAGGTTATTTAATAACCGACATGAAAAAAGTTTACAAAAATGTATTTCATAATCCAAGTTTTAATTTGACAGGTCAAAGATCTCAAACGGAGTTACGGATTAAAAGTTATGGCCTTCAGAAGTTGGACATCCTTAAGACATCGTTTAGAGATGATCAACTTCTGAAGGCCATAACTTTTAATCCGCAACTCCGTTTGAGCTCCGTGACCTGTCAAATTAAAGCTTGAAAAATGAACTACATTTTTTTAAACATTTTTCACGTAGGTTATGACATAACTGACGTGAAAAATAACTTTTAACGTCGGTTATGACATAACCGACGTGAAAAATAACTTTTAACGTCGGTTATTAAATAACCGACGTGAAAAAGTCCCGAAAATGGATTTTTCACGTCGGTTATTTAATAACCCACGTGAAAAATAAGTGAAAATTTTAATATATTTTCCTGGAAAATGATTTTTCACGTCGGTTATTATAAAACCGACGTGAAAAATCAATCTTCGTCACTCTTTCACGTCGGTTATTAAATAACCGACGTGAAAAATCAATTTTCGGGACTTTTTCACGTCGGTTATTTAATAACCGACATTAAAAGTTATTTTTCACGTCGTTTATTTAATAAACGACGTGAAAAAAGTTTACAAAAATGTAGTTCATAATTCAAGCTTTAATTTGATAGGTCATGGAGCTCAAATGGAGTTACGGATTAAAAGTTATGGCCTTCAGAAGTTGGACATTCTTAAGACATCGTTTAGAGATGATCAACTTCTGAAGGCCATAACTTTTAATCCGTAACTCCGTTTGAGCTCCGTGACCTGTCAAATTAAAGCTTGAGAAATGAACTAAATTTTTGTAAACATTTTTCACGTCGGTTATGAAATAACCGACGTGAAAATGTCCCGAAAATTGATTTTTCACGTCGGTTATTTAATAACCGACGTGAAAAATAAGTTAAAATTTTAATATATTTTCCTGGAAAATGATTTTTCACATCGGTTATTATAAAACCGACGTGGAAAAGTGATGTACATCGATTTTTCACGTCGATTATATAGTAACTGACGTGAAAAATCAAATAAAATGGATTTTTAACGTCTGTTCTTATATAACCGACGTGAAAAATCAGAGAAAATGTATTTTTACGTCGGTTATATAATAACCGACGTGAAAAATCGATTTTTATATATTTTCACGTAGGTTCTAAAAAACCGACGTGAAAAATGGTGACGTAAAAAATTGTTTTTGTACTAGTGATTCTATCTTTCCAGATATGATAATTATTTCCATCAAAGACTGAAATACCTTTACTATTCACATAGTTCAAATTCTCCACCAGCAAGGAATAGTGAAGGGAACCTTCGCTCTGATACCACTTGAAAGTCCCAGTAAATATATTGTATCACTGAGAGGGGGAGGGGGTGAATCAATGCTATTATTTTTCTTTTATGTTTCTTTTCAATTGAAACAATCTTCACCCCCTGTTAGAGATTTTGATTCTCTACTGAAAAAAAACTCAACACACATCCATAGGAACACAAAAGATTTACAAGGTTCACTATTCAAAAAGAATAGCTATGTCCTTGGTATGGTTTGGAAATGATCCAATACCATACAATCCACTAAGAAAACAATCCTTGGATTACAATGAGTAGGATATATCCTTACACTCGTGTAGCGCCCCTTCAGTGCGTGTGCACCCTCCTAGCACAATAGGGCAATACAATTTCTTTTGTAACAACTCATGTTATCTGTGCTTCTTTTCAATTCACCAAATGTATTCAATTGTAAAAAAATTCTTCTTTTACTTACCCAAAAGAAAGGTAATAACCTCTTAGACTATAAAACAATCTATCTGATTACCCTGAGTACAATGATCCCAGTCTGATTCTTCTCAGTCTGATTTTATTTCAATTGAATACAATAGAATAGAATCGAAACCACTTCAATACATGTATTAAATAGTCAAGACAAATAGAATCAGCACCACTTCAAAACTTGAGACGAATAAAGAGGCTTAGTACAATTCTTTCTCAGCCTGAGACACTACAGGAAAAATAGTATTTTGCGACGAGAATTAATCCCATCGCAAAAGGTCCATCCCAGGGGTTATTTGCGACGAGATTTGAGGTCCCATCACAAAAGGTAATGCGCGCTTTGGCGCACATCCCGCGCCAAAGCGTGAGAAGGTTATTTGCGATGGGGGGGGGGGTCCCGTCGCAAATAGTGTGTCGGTCGGAGGGTATTTGCGACGGGTCCCGTCGCAAATACCGACGACGATAAATGAGTTTTTGTGACAAGATCCTATCTCGTCGCAAAAGGTATGTCAGCAGGTCACTTTTTGTGACGGGGCCCATCGTAAATAACCTTTTGACCGTCACCCGTAATTAATGCGATCAAAGGTATTTGTGACGGACCCCGTCGCAAATAGACCCGTCGCAACTAATCTAACATATATATACCCCTCCATTTTTCTTTCCCTTCCTCTCATTTCTCACTTCCCCTCTCTCACTAATCTTGAATTTTAGAGTGAAAATTTCTCTCAGTTAACTTTTTTTATGGAGAAGTTGTGAAGGCGTTTACATCAATAGAAGGTCAAGTTTAAAGGTATTAATATTTTATTTTATTTAGTATTTATTTAATTTTTTTATGTTAATTTTAATTAGTGTTGATTAGTTGTAATTAAATTAGAATTAAATTGTTTTGTCATCTATATTTTAGTAATAAATAGTAATAATTAGTAGTAATTGATGGTAATTAGTACTAATGGTAATTAGTATTAATTAGTAGTAATTGGTCGTAATTAGGAATAAATAGTACTAAATAGTACTAAATAGTAGTAATTAGTAATAAATAGTAATAATTAGGAATAAATAGGAATAAATAGGAATAAATAGGAATAAATAGGAATAAATAGAAATAAATAGGAATAATTAGTAATAAATATGAATAATTAGTAATAAATAAGAATAATTAGTAATAAATAAGAATAATTAGTAATAAACAGGAATAAATAGGAATAAATAGGAATAATTAGGAATAATTAGTAATAAATAGTAATAGATAGGAATAATTAGTAATAAATAGGAATAAATAGGAATAAATAGGAATAATTAGTAATAAATAGGAATAAATAGGAATAAATAGTAATAATTAGTAATAATTAGTAATAAATAGGAATAATTATTAATAAATAGTAATAAATAGTAATAAATAGTAATGAATAGTAATAAATAGGAATAAATAGTAATAATTAGGAATAAATAGGAATAAATAGGAATAAATAGGAATAAATAGTAATAAATAGTAATAATTAGTAATAAATAGTAATAAATAGTAATAAATAATAATAAATAGTAATAAATAGTAATAAATAGTAATAAATAGTAATAAATAGGAATAAATAGGAATAAATAGGAACAAATAGGAACAAATAGGAACAAATAGGACTAAATAGTAATAATTAGTAATAATTAGTAATAATTAGTACTAATTATGAATAATTAGTACTAATTATGAATAATTAGGAATAATTAGGAATAATTTGGAATAATTAGGAATAATTAGGAATAAATAGGAATAAATAGGAATAAATAGGAATAAATAGGAATAAATAGGAATAAATAGGAATAAATAGTAATAAATATGAATAAATAGAAATAAATAGGAATAAATAGCCATAAATAGCCATAAATATCCATAAATAGCCATAAATAAGAATAAATAGGAATAAATAGGAATAAATAGGAATAAATAGGAATAAATAGGAATAAATATAAATAAATAGGAATAAATAGCAATAACTAGTAATAACTAGTAATAAATAGGAAGAAATAAAAATAAATAGTAAAAAATAGAAAAAAATAGAAATAAATAGAAAAAAATAGTAAAAAATAGCAATAAATAGTAAAAAATAGTAAAAGTAATAACTTGTAATAACTTGGCACAATTTCCAGTGGATTAACAGCACTCCTTTTGCTCGATGACTCTTCTCCTTTCAACATTCAGTGACTCAAAACATTATGAAAAGTATGCTTCTACGTATGCATGATTTTGAATATGCATTCGTAGGACCACATTTTTCATAATGTGTTCAGGCAGTGACAGTTGCAATAAGATGATTCATCGATGAAAAGGGGGCTCTTTTGTTCGACGGCTCATCTACGTGTAATTTTCTCACACAGAAATCACAATGAAGAATCTTCTTGGAGGTACGATTATACATTCTCATATGCACGAGAATGAATATGCGTACCTATGAGAAGATTCTTCATTGTGATTTCAGTGAGAGAAATTTGCAGGTACATGAGCAGTCAGATAAAAGAGAAGTTGTCCATCCACTAAAAATTGTTTCACCCAAAATTAGTATTTGCGACGGGACCTTTTGTGACCGGAGCCCGTCACAAATAATCTAAATATAAATTTTTATTAATACTATTTGTGACGAGCCCATCACAAAAGGTTTATATATATATATAATGTATATAATCGAAGGCTTAGTTGCGACGGGCCATCACAAAAGGTTTATTTATATATATAATGTATATAATCGGAGGGTTATTTGCGACGAGGGACCTTTCCTGTTGCAAATAATTTTTTTTTGCGACGGGCCCGTCCCAAAAAATAATATTTACGATGCCATTTTCTACAATGGTCTATTTGCGACGGGATCCCGTCGCAAATAGCCCATCGCAAATACCTCTGATATGATGAACACATTTAAACAAAAGTCAAGCTAAATACTCTTCACCTCTTCTTCTCTCTCTAAAACCCGGAGCTTCTCTATCCTCTGTTGTGAACAATGCTCGTTGTCAGAAAGTACAAATTACCTCCTCATTTTATATGTGACAATTGGCATAAATCCAAAATTATTCCCCACTCACTAAAATTTTCCCAAATTTGAATTTTCCCCTAAAATTATGGGATACATTTTGACTTCGTCAAAGTTTCTCGAAGCTTCTTGAATCTTATCCAAAATTCATCTCAATATTTATCCCTTTCATTTGCATCGTCAAACCTATTTTTCAATCCAAAAACCAAAAAAAATTAATTTAGAAAACCTGTATTCTTGGTATGATTGTTGAGTATGATTGTTTCGGGGTAGTATGGTCTTTAATCACCACCATCTCTTTTCTTTCACTTTCACCTGTGAGTATGATGAAAAACAAATTCATTACCCTATCAACATGTTAGGCATCATCTCTCCACTCTATATTTACATTGGCATGACTCTTTACTCTTTTCCACCGACATGACTCTTTCCTCTGACTCTTTCTATCGGCTCAACTATTTCTATCGGCACGACTATTACTCTTCCATTTGCACAACCATTACTTTTCAATCCACATGACCATTACTCTTCCATCAGAACGAATCTTTCCAATGGAACAAATATTCCATCGACACAACTATTACAACAACACAAATATTACTTTTCAATATGCATAACCATTACTCTTCTATCAGCATGACTCTTTCCATCAGCGTGACTATTCCATCGGCGTGACTATTCTATCGACATGACTATGAGTCTAATGAAAAAAAGTAAATATTATGTCAGCTTGACAAAACAATTCTTCTTTCATCAGCATGACTTTTCCCATCGGTACAACTATTCCATCGGCATGACTTTGAGTTCGATGCAAAACAAAGTGAATACTATGTCAGCTTGAAAGACCTTTTCTTCTTTTATCAGGATGGATTTTTCCATCAGTATGACTATTTATATCTTTTCCATCGTTATCACCATTAACAAATTTTCAATAGCCATCACCATTCATAGTTTTTCAATAGTCATCACCATTAATATCTTTTCAATATTCATCACCATTCACATCTTTTCAATAGTCATCACCATTCACTGCTCTTCCATCATTATTCACTACTTTTACTTACCCCTTTATTCCATCAATCTTGCATCATAAGTTCTACCACTTTACTTATGATTTATGGGAATTCAAAAATAGAAAAGAATCGTCACATTTTCATTGGAAAGTATCACAAATTTCCATTCATTCAAGTTTATTTCTTTCCTTCTTATCCTGAGAAAAAACATTCTGAATACCTGAGTCTAATTTTCAGAATACATGGGTTTGATTGTCTTCAAAACACAACAAAAAACTATTGTTTCCATGCAACTAATTCTCTCATTCCAGATAACGATCAATTCCTCATTACGATGGAAAGAGTGAGTATGATTCTTTTTCAAGACCAATTCTTTTGAAACCATGGATCCAATTCTTTTGAAAACATGGATACGATTCTTTTTAAAACAAAGGTTACTACAATTGTTTTGAAACCAATATAATATTTCATGAAAACAAAATGATTCAGAATACCTTTATTCATTTTCAGAAAAACCGATCATCCATAAAACTTATTTCTTTCAATCCCTTTTAATATGAATTCCCATTCATCACCTTTCTCAATATCCTTTCTTTCTTCATCATACTGATCAATTGGCAACAAATATAACCAAAAATAACTTGGGCCTAACAGAAGTTACATTCAAAGTCAATTGTGATCGAGTGATTCAGGTAAGGTTAGTTTTTCCATGATGTCTAGTGGTGGTATTCCTTTGATGGTCATTTCACTTTACCTTTTTCTCACCTGGAGTGTTGTGGGTAACTCATTTTGGGAATGTTTCTGGCAAGGTTCGGTTGGAATTGTTTGTGAGGTGTGTTTTCCATTCAACATGGAAATGGTTCGTCCTACTTTCTCATCCTTTAGATTCCCCGTGTGTTTTGTTTCCTCAAAATAAAACATGGGTAAGATTCTAATGGATGTGGTGGTTGATATTTCTCTGGTGGATTGATGGGATTTCTTATGTTAAAGTTCAATGTGACCAAACTCTTAATATAATGATTTCAAATGCACTCATGGTGTAACTAGATGCTTATGATGATGGATCTTATGGGGATAGTGTTTTTCTACTGATTCAAATACATCCAATGGTTTTTTATGACTCATGTTTAGTGATTCAACACCTTTTTAAATTTATCTGTAGGTGTAGAATCATATTGAGGATGTGTAATGTGGATGCAGATATTTCACTGAGATATCTGTAAGACTAATTACAGTGAAGTAGTACTTAGTTGAAACGTAGTGTATCATGTATTGTTAGTTGGTATTGTCATTATGAACTACATGATCTTGATGAGAATAAAATTTAAGGTAAAAGGACAAGTAAAGGATCCAATAAATAATGGTTCTTTTGGAAATATGATATCAAAATTTATCTTAGATTATTGAGCTCAACAAGAAAGTTCAAAAGAGAACAAAGTTTAGTTCAAGTTCACCATTTATTTTTAGATCATTCATTCTTCTCATGTGAGAAAACACACTTGTGATTTCAAAAAATATTTTTTATGAGATTCTATAATCCTCGAGGAAGGGAATGAAGGAAGAAAATGAGAAGAAAATGAGCTTTATTTGAATAAAGATAAAAAAATTCTCTCCCCACACCCCTCTCTATACAATAAGCTCTCAAGGTTCTAGTAGAGATCTCGAGCTCATATGGATAATGGTTGAAGGATCTCGTGACCCTCCTTTTATAGTCATGGTGGGAGGTGTCATGTTTGACCCAACTCTCACCAATCTTCACCAACCTTAGACTTCTCCCATGGAACCCACCTGAATAGTTTTCGCAAATATAGCATCCATCAATTATCCCCCTCCGACAGCAATCCACTGGAGCATCTATAATGGTTCAGATTTTCCCGAGAAAATACATTTGTTAACATATCTATTGGTTTATCCTTCATATGGTTCTTCCCAAGTATCAGTAGTTGTTTATTCATCACCTCACATATCAAATGATAGTGAATGTCAAGGTGCTTTGTCTAGGAATGATACATGGAGTTATTACTCAAATAAAAATCACTTTAACTATCATAATGAATCCTAAACCCCTTTTAGATAAATCCAAGATCCTTGAGAAAACTCTTTAGCCACAACATCTCCTTTATATCTTTTGAAGCAGCAATGTACTCTACATCCATCACGGTTAAAGCGACACACTTTTGCAACTTTATCTACCATGATACAGCTCCCCCTGCAAAAAATATAGATGTATCATGATGTAAACTTCTGAATATTAAGATCTTTGACAATATCTACATCTGTATATCCCTCCAAGAGAGGGTCAACTCCCCCATAGCACAAACATAACTTTAAATTACTTTTAAGATACCTCATAATCTACTTGAATTCATCCTAGTGATGCTTCTCGAGATTGAAGAGAAATTGGCTCACAATCTCCACTGCATGAGAAATTTCTGGTATCGTACTTACTATAGAATACATTAAGCTTACAACTACTGATAAGTATGGTATAATCTTCATCGCCTCAATTTTTTTCTTGGATGTTGGAAATGAACTCTTTTTCAACTTCAAATGAATGGGAAGAGGAATGTTCCTTGGTTTTTGATCTGTCCATGTCGAAACATTTCAGAACATGTTCAACATACTTCTCCTGAGATAGACATAATAACATTCTCTTTTTATCATGAATGATCTTCATCCCCATTTTTTTTTGAGTTGCACCCAAGTAATTTGTATCAAAAGACTTGGTTAACTCATTATTTAACTGTTTGATCTTCGTTGCATCCTTCACAATGATAAATATATCATCAACACAAAGTGGTAGAGAAAAAAATTTACCACCATGAAATCTATGAAAGTAAATAAATTGGAATGCATGTGTCCTCTTGTAGCCAAAACTCACCATAAATGATTCAAACTTATTATACCACCATATAAGAGCTTGTTTTAGTCCATACAATCTTTTCTTTAATTTGCACACAAGGTTTTCTGGTTTATAAAACTCGAAATATTCAGGTTTCTTCATATAGATCTCCTCGGTGAGGTCATCGTGAAAAAAACTGTCTTTGTTTCTATTTGCTCAAGCTTTAGGTCCAAGCTAGCCACCAATCCAAAAATGAATCAGATTGAAGTCATCTTCCCCATGGTTGAAGAGATATCATCAAAGTCATTTGCTTTGTTCTGAAGGAACCCTTTGACTACTGACTGAGCTTGGTTCTTGACCTATTTTCTGTTACTATCCTTCTTTATCCTAAACACTCATTTTTTCATTAGTGACTTATTACCATTGGGTAGTTTCACCAAATCTAATGTCTGGTTCTTCACTAAAGTATCCATATCATCCTCCATTGCATAAATCCACTTGAGTTTGTCAAGATGAGACACTACTTCTTGGTATCCTTCTAGCCCCCCCTTATTAGTCGGCAACAGGTACTCTGATTATGAATATTTTTTGATGAAAGCATTTCTCATGAAGATATTTAAACTTATAAAATGTTAGGTTCATTCAACATAACATCACCTATCTCTTATGATGGTTTTTTAACATATGGTGGACAGGGACGAGTCCCCCTATTATGTTTCTCACTTTCTTAAGTTTTAATGATCATAAACACTCTTTTTAGAGACTAATGATTTCATTTGAGAAGTTTGAAATTTGATATTTCATGTGTAGATATTGGTTATTGGAAGATCAAGATGACATCTTGTTAGAATCATTGAAGAATATTTAAAGAATACTTAATAAACCTATTGAACTCTTGGAGAGAAGTTCTTGATTCATTGAAAGTCAGGGAATGAAACTTGAAGTCTATGGAGGTGTTCAGACACTAGAAGGTAGAACCGACTAGCTGGTGTATAGCCATCATTTAGCCAGTGGTGAAGGCAGAAGGCTCCCCTAGAAGAAGAAGTCCAATGACAAGATAATAGAGGAGCACTGACTATTCAATGGAATAAGGTAGTGTATAGGGAGTTCCAGGTGATCCACTGACTACCTGGTAGAGGCTACTGGGTATTTGGGGGCATTAAGACAGAAGGTATGATTTAACATTTAATATTGGTTATGATTCCATAATTTTGGTCTTCCTTAGTGTTATTACCCCTGATGAATTTCAAAATGTTCCAAAATATTTTTGAGGCTATAAATAGACCTCTTGGTGGCCTTAAAAACTTACCTTCTCATCTAATTGACAATGCCAACATTTTACAATCTTCAAGTTTCTCCCAAGTGCTCTCAATTTCTGAGTGTTCTCTCTTCCTTTTAAGAGTGTGATCTTATTGTAAATCTTTTCTCACTCCTACTGTTTGTGATGAGAGCTTATATTTTTATTTGTTTTATTGTTTTGTTAAATTGAAATCCATTATTTTAAAATATTTAATGGAAATAATTTATTTGTTAATATTATTTTATTTAGAAATATTTTTTGAAAATGATTTAACTGATATTGTTTATTTTTATTGGAATTAAATGTTAATCATTTTATAAGAATTTTATTTATGAAATTATTTTATTTCAAAAATATAAATATTAAATTCAGTTTTAGTATTGAAATTTTATATTAGTTTTTTGTTTTATATATTTTTTGATATATATATATATATCAATACATATATATATAAAATATATCAATAATTTTATATTTTCTTTTAAAACTTTATATTATTTGTTAATTTTAATTTTAATGTTTAATTTTTTTATTTGAGTATTTTTTATAAATGGTTATATATATATATATATATATATATATAATCTCATATATACAGTACACACACACACACACACACTTACACTATTCATCATCTTCCATATGCACAAATTTGATCCCATATGCGAAGCTCCTCTCAGCATAGGCAGCGGTCCAGCATCACTGACTCCAGTTCACCTTCATCTCCCTTATATTGTGACTTCACCGACATCATCTCCATGAAACAAGACAGGATTGCAGTGTAAATTCGCATGTAAGCTCGACGACATCACTCAATCATCCTCTCTGTTTGACCAAGTGGTATCATCATGTTGTGGATCTTTTTTGTTTTGACTTTTCTTGGAAACTACATATGGTAGTCCAGTGGCAACACTTCAATTCTACAGTGCAAGCGGCACCAACATACCTCATCTATGGAGTTTCAACATCAACACATGTCCCCCCTCATTGATGGATATTCCAGCTGCCTTGGTAGGTTTTTGGTGCACCAACTCCACCCACTATGGTAGGCGGGGATTGGTGGGGATTTGTGGGGGAGTTTTGTCAAACTTTACACCCCACCATGGATATTTAAGGAGGGACTGGGGATCCTCCCATCAATCAGTTCAAGGAAAGAGTACTTCATTGTTTTAGAGAGACTTGAGAGCTCTATGTGAGAGAAATAAAGGGAGGTGTGGGATGGATTCATCATAACCATTGTTCTTTTTGAAATAAAAGTTTGGTTTCCTCTTCTATTTATCTCTCTTCGTGGTTAGTGAACCACAAAAGTGGTATCAAATCCATTTTTGGTGCAACGATAGAGGGAAGTTGAGTTTTTCCAGTCACCGTAAAATTCAAGTTGCTCAGAATCCTATTTTGAAGTCATATTCTAAAATTTCATGTCAAACTAATTCCAATAGTGAAAACGGCGTTGAAAATGGAGCTAAAATGACCTTCTTAGGCTCTGTCAAAATTCAGTCAAACCTCGGGTGCTACAGTACCCTCTTACCAGAGAATAATGTACTGTTTCGGCACCGGTAACATTTCCAAAAAGTTTTTTACAGCTACTCTAGCATGCCAAATCAACTCCACGTCAGCACCACATCAACTCCATGTCATCGCCACGACATTAGTTGATCTCAACTGTTGACACTGTTTTGGTCATATCTTGATCAATCGGTTTCCAATTTAGACAATCCAGGAGTCGATTCCACCATTTTTTACTATTATGGATTCAATGATGAGATCTATTTTTCTAGATTTTGCATTTAATTTTTTAGAATTAAAATTCAATGGAGGGACCATCCACGGGAGGTATGATCATGTTTACTTCTTAAAACTACTCCATTTAGAAGTCTAGAATAGAAGATATCCTTAATGCTAAGGATATTTTTGACCCCATTGATAATGAGAGATTCAAACTCAATGACACCAATGAAATGGAGTGGAAAAATCTAAACAATAACATGACCAGTCAAATCCACCAATGGATCAATCATAGCTTTTACCACCATGTTACTGAAGAGACTGGTTGGTAAGAACTTTGGATGAAGTTGGAAAATATGTACCAATCAAAGACTGCTCAAAACAAGATCCTCTTGTTCAAGAAGTTGAAAATTCTTCAACTACAGAGTGGAATCTCTATATACAATTACAATAGCGAGTTTCAAAGCCTGGTTAACTAATTAGTGGCTGTAGGTAAGACTCTGAATAATGAAGATCAGGAAGACCACCTACTCTGCACACTTCCTGATATCTTGGATATTCGTATCGTCTCACTAATAAAATTGGAACCCAGAGGAAAACTTACCATGGCATGGTAAAATATACATTTTTTAATGAGTAGTCCCAAAGGAAGGATGCAAGTTACAAACAAATACAATATATTGTTTTGGAGAAGCGAGGGAGAAAATAAGGAGGAAGTCGAGGGTCAGGAACCAAATAATGAAGTAAGAATAGAGGAATATTCATATATGGTAGGAGTAAAACATAAAAATTCTACCATTATGGAATGGAGGGACACATGAAGAAGAACTACCGAAAGTTGCTACAAGAAAAGGTTCAAATTAGTAACCAATAAAGGAGAAATGGAGACGCGCATGTGAGCATCACCAGAGAAGTTGGTATTTGCTCCAAAGATGAATAAGAGACATGCTTTCATACATTAGGCCAAGACACAAAATGGGTAGTAGATACTATATCATCGTACCATGTCACTCCACATCGTGATTATTTCTTAACTTATCAAGCTGGTGACTTTGGTGCAGTCAAGATGGGAAATACCAGTTAAGCAGAGATTATTGGAATGGTTGATATCCAAGTCAAGATGAACATCGGATATATAATCACCCTGAAGGATTTTGGGAATGTTCCAAGTCTTTAGATCAACCTATTATCAGGTATAGTATTTGGTAAACAAGTCTATGACAATATCTTCAGCAACGAGGCATGGAAGATGAAAAAAGGATCCATCATCATTGCCCGATGACACATATGTGGTATGTTGTACAAAACTCATGTGAAGATATGTGTAGATATACTGAACATGGTGGAATGAGAGACATCATCCAATATGTTTCATAGGAGACTCATCCACATGAGTGAAAGAGGGTTATCCACCCTGACGAATAAGAAGTACATCAGTATTGACAAGGATTCATCACTTGATCCTTGTAGATATTGCTTGTATGGGAAGAATCATAGAGTCTCATTCAATACTACTTCCTCAAGGAGATTAGAGTTATTGTATTTGGTGAACTATGATGTATGTGGACCCATGGAGGTCGATTCACTAGGAGGTAACAAATACTTCCTTTCCTTTATTGATGATTCATCTCGAAGGGTGTAGGTGTTCTTTTTGCAGATGAAGGACAAATCACTAGACTACTTCAAGATGTTCCACATCATGGTGGAGTGTGAAACTAGAAGGAAGCTGAAGTGTCTTCATTCAGACAATGTAGGAGAGTACACATATAGGTAATTTGATGCCTATTACAGGAGTCAGGGCATCCGGCATGAGAGGATGGTCCCACGCACCCCACAACACAACAGAGTTGTAGAAATGATGAGTAAAACCATCATGGAGAAATTCAGAAGCATGATGAGTTTGGCTAAGCTGCCTAAGCCATTCTGGGGAGAATTTGTTCAAGTTTCATGCTACCTCATCAATAGATCACCATAAATCCCACTGAATTTTGATATTCCATAGAATAGATAGTATAGTAAACATCCCTCTTATTCTCATTTATGAGTATTTGGATGTTTGTCATTTTTACATGTATCAAAGGAGCTCAGGAAGGACCTAGATGGGAGATCAAATCCATACATCTTCATCGACTATGGATATGATGAGTTCAAATACAAGATTTGGGACCCAAAGGAGGATAATATGATCATAAGAAGATATGTTGTATTCTAATAGAACCATATGATCGAGGACATTCAAAATTCTAGAATGTATCGAAGGGAAAGTCTCAAGGAATAAATTCATGATCTGACACTTGTACCAGAACCACCTGTTAATGAAGAGGAGGAGGTGAAAGAAGACTCACCAGTAGTAGACTAGGAGATAGAGGAAGAGGATATAGAGTAAGGGGAGACTCAATCCCCTCTACAAGAAGTTTCAGAACCATCACAGGAGATAGGCGATGTTGTGCCACTCAACCCTAACATTTCAAAAGTTTGAGGATCTTCACGAGGAAGGATCCCATCAACAAAATATTCAGAGTTATAGTACTTATTACTGAATGGTGAGGGGAATCCATAAGGATACTAGGAAGTAGCATATCATCTGAAAAAAATCAAGTAGTTGCATGCAATAGAGGATGATATGGAGTCTTTGAAGAAGAATCGGACATACGATTTGGTGGAACTACCCATTGGTAAGAAGGCACTAACAAAAAAATGGGTGTTTAGGACGAATAAGGATTACAACAAAAAGGAGTTAAAGCACAAATCTCAGTTAGTAGTCAAGGGATTCCTTCATAAGAAAGGATTTGACATTAATGAGATCTTTTCACCTGTGGTGAAGATTAATTTAATCCAACTCATTTTCAGATTGGTCGCTAGCTTGGACTTAGAGCTCGAACAGATGGATGTGAAGGATAATTTTATTTATGGTGAACTCTTTGAGGAGATATATATGAATCATCATAAAGGTTTTGAGGTTTCTGGATAATAAAACCTTGTCTAAAAATTGAATAAGAGCTTGTATGAATAGAAACAAGCACCTAGGTAGTGTTACATGCAGTTTGACTCATTCATGGGGAGTCATGGATACAAGCATACATAGGAGGACAAATGTGTTTACATCTAGATATTTTAGGATGGTAACTTTATTGATCTTATACTTTATGTTTAGGACATGTTGATCATTGGGAAGGATTTAACAAAGATTAGCCAGTTGAAGAAAGAATTATCCACATCTTTTGATATGAAAGACTTGGGTGTAGCTCTATAGATTTCAGAAATGCAGATCATTCATGATTGAAATAGGAGGTTGTTATGGCTATCTCATAAGAAGTATGTTGAATGTGTTTTGAAATGTTTCAACATGGAAAAATCCAAACTAGTGATCATTCCTCTTCCCAACCATTTGAAGTTGAGTAAGAGTTCATGCCTGTCATCCAAGGAATAAATCAAGGTTATGGAGATGGTACCATACTCCTCAATAGTTGGAAGCTTGATGTACACTATGCTGAGTACAATACTAGACATTGACTATGTAGTGGCGATCGTGAGTCGATTTCTCTCCAATCTCAGGAAGCAGCATTGAGATGTTGTCAAATGGATTCTAAGGTATCTTAAAGGTACTTAAAAGCTATGTTTGTGCTATGGGGGAGATGAACCTATCTTGGAGGGATATATAGATGTATATATGAACATAGATCCTGATATAAGTAAGTCTACATTAGGATACATCTATACTTTTGCAGGAGGTGTTGTATCATGGAAATCAAGGTTGTAGAAGTGTGTTGCTTTATCCATGACATAAGATGAGTACATTGATACTTTCGAAGATGTAAAGGAGATATTGTGGTTAAATCATTTTCTCCAAAATCTCAAATTCATCCATAAGGAGTATAGGGTTCATTTTGATAGTCAAAGTGCTTTGGAATTGAGTATGAACTCCATGTACCATTCCTGGATGAAGCACATAGACATTTGTTATCATTGGATACGCAAAGTGATGGATCAACAACTGCTGCAACTTGTAAAGATCCACACAAAGGAGAACCTGAAAGATATGTTGAAAAAGGTGGTTGCTCAGGATAAGTTAAACCTTTGTATATGCTCTAGAGTATTACAGCTAGAGGGGGATAATTGGTGGAGATTCCAGCTGCCTTGGTAGGTGGTTGATGCACCAAATCCACCCACCATGGTAGGTGGGGATTGGAGGGGGAGTTTGTCAAACTTGACACCCCCATTATGGATATTTAAGGAGGTCCCAGGGAGACTTCCAAAAATTAGTTAGATCCAATAAAGCTTCATTTTTTTAGTGATCCTTGAGAGCTCCATGTGAGAGAAATAAAGGGAGGTGTGGGAGGGGTTCATTATAACCATTGTTCTTGTTGAAATAAAATTTTGGTTTCCTATTCCATTTATCTCTCTTCATGGTTAGTGAACCAAAACACTCGTCTCATCCCAGCATTGCATGAAATCACACCAACCTCTTCAGCATAACTTGGTTGCGACACCATAACGCAACACAACACCTCATAGAAGCAACAACTCCTCACTCTCTCTCAACGGTAGTGGTGAACCTACTTGGATAGTTTTTTAAAGTTTTGATGAAGAGAGTTACTACATGAATGAATTACTTACCATGAAGATTCCTTCCAAATTATCATGAAGTGTCCATTTTAGTTACCACAAGTGAAGATTATTTGAACCTACCATGTCTATGTTAAACCTACCTTGAGGTTCTAGTAGTGAACTTACTACAAGTGTATTGTAGTTACTTTAAGACTTAAGTAAACCTACCATGACATGCTATATTAACCTACCATAAGAGGTTGTGCCAACCTACTGTGATCACTTACCATAAGTAGCGAACCAACCTACCTCAAAGCCAAATTGAAGCCACCATGAAGGTATTTTCAACCTACTGTCTAACTATAAAAACAAGCTATCGTGAGGTATTTTATGTTATAGCTTGAATTAAATTTCAAAGTGTTCACACAATTAATATACCTACCACATGAAAAACTTTATTCACATGGTCAGTATACCAAATACACAACAAAATTTCTTCACAAAATCAGTATACATACTGAAAAACTATTGTATAACCGTCACTTAGCTAACACGGTCAATACTTTTTTTATTTTGTGAAAATTTATATTTTATAGTATGCTCTATTTTAACATTATTTTTATATTTTTAATTACTTAAAGTTTATTTAATTCATTTTAATAATTATATTTATTTGTAAAATAAATATATTTTATAACGATTATGTTATAGACTTTTGAGTTGAGAATTATCATGGAAATAATAATTTTTATATTATATATTTTATAATATGTTTTTTATATCTTTTGAATTATAAAATTACTAAAAGTTTATAAAAATATTTTTAATTTTTGGAATTATTTTGAAAATACATCATTTATCTTAATGATCAATTTGAAGTGTTTCAAAGCTATTTGATGCATGAATAAAAAGCATGAGAACTCTCTGATTATGATCATGATTATTCAAATTACAGATAAGGGTATTATTTTAAGATTTATTATTTATCTAACATGGCATTGGGTGATTAGTTATCTAGAAACTCCAAGATATTAGAGTTAATGATGGATATTAGTCATTGCAATGCAATAAAGGGGGAATGCGATAAATTATACTTGATATAGTTTATTAAAAAAGATTAAAGATTGTAACACATATGATAAAGAGAGAAAAATACAACATTCATACGAGAATTTAGAAGTAATAAATTTCTACTATGAATTTTGTTCCATTGGTGCGATCATGAAGGACTTCATCATTTTTATCACCCACTATGAAAGTGTTCGAAGTTCTTGGGAGGCTTCGACATTCATCATCATCTACTCCACTGCTGAGATTAAATTCTATCTAGTTTTCATTATTGTATTTCTACTTTCTACTGTTTGTGATTCTTGAGTTAGTTTAATATTTTCTCATCCAAAATTAGTTTAACTAGGTTATTACTCCTATCTAAAAAGAAGTTTGGGTCATGAATCCCTGACAAAATTCAATTCAGGTTATGACTCCCAAACAAAAGTCAAGTGAGTTGTAACTCCTGTAAAAGTCAGTTAGGGTTATACTACCAGATGAGAAAAAGGTATGTATGTAACTGGGTTTTCAATACCTATCAAAACTGAGGAATTAGTTAATATTATTATTCTTATCGAGTTGAGAATATTGAATATTAGACTAGGATCTTGGGGATACGAACTGTTATAAAAAAATCCCATGTTCATTGTTTTATTTTTTGCTTCACAATTAACTATATTTATTTCTATGATAATTATATTCGATTGATTAATTTTTTAAAAGGACTTTTCACCCCTATTCAATATTTCTATATCATTGGGACCTAACACCAACATCTTTCTTATTCTATCCTAGTGATTCTTCATATTCTTTTGAGAGAATTGAGACCGTGCTTAAATGTGATTACTTCTAAAAATCCTCTTTATCTTCCTATCCTTCTTATATATCGGTGTTTGCTAACTTTTAGAGTGAGGGACTCAAGTTTCTTTACATAACCACTAAAAGGAAAGTGAATACTTCTCTTTGTGATTTCTATCTATAACCATTAAAAATTTAGGGTCGATTGTATTCTGGATTCATATTATAACCTTTCAAAATCAAGGGAGTTTTTTTTTACTAATGTTAAATCCAAGGAACTAATACATTAAATCCTAAATCCATTGAGGTGGGAGGCATATGGATGCTTATTGAACTATTGTAAAACTTCCTTATCAAATTTTGTGTCTTATTTACTTTCTATGTCTTTATTTATTAATCACTTTCATTCAATTAATTAATAAATTTTTTAATCCATAAATAAACTTAATTGTTTAACTTAGGAATCATTATTTTATATTTTCTTCCACTTTTATAAACATATATAGTAATTTTTTTTTCAGTTTCTCCTTTTTTTACTTGTATAATTTTTTATTAAAGTCTTTAAAAGGTTTTAATTATCATTAAAATTTTAAAAAGAGGTTTTTAGTCTTTAAGACATTAATTATTTCTTAGTTTTTAAAGGCCAATTCACCCCCTCTTTCCATTTTATCCTACTTCGACCTACATTTGGTATCAAAGGGTTGTTGAATTGATTTAATTTAATTTATTTTGTTTTTAAATATATTTCAAAAATTATTTTATTTTTAAAATCTTTAACCATTTTTTCATAAATATTCTTTTTCTAAATGGTTTTCACACTCATGGTGCTCCCAAAGGATAATCTATGGGTCGTAGTCCCTTTTTTGATGGTTCAAATTATGTTTATTAGTAAACACACATGTATAATTTTTTTATATCAATTGGTTATCCCATATAGAAAATATTTATTCATGTTTATACTCTAACTACTAAAAAAGAAGAAAAATGGACTCCCGATGATATTTCTACTTTTGAATTATATGGTAAAGAAATGAATGTATTATGGGTTTTCTATGAACATAATATGATCATAAACAGTGGAAGAAAACCCAAACACAGGAGTTATATCTTCAATAATAATAACATGTAAATAATATAGTAAAAACATAGTAATTAGAATTCATGACCAATAGAAGTTTACATCTTCCTTCACAGAGAATGTTTGAGGAAGATCATAAGGAGAGAAAAATGTAAGAACCCTTCCTCAAAGGGAATACACCAGAAACTTGGATCTATGATCATACAGATTCTTCCAAAAGATGTCATTAAATCCTCCAGGTGTGATCAAATTAGAAATTTATATGTTCCTGAACCACACTAATTACAAAGGCATAGTAAAGTGGAAGTACATGCTCGATCCCACGGAGAGCGGGGAATGAGAAAAAAATTATTGACCAAAGTTCGGGTTACTCCAATTTCATTTGATTATATTTAACTAATTAAATAACACAACTTAAAATAATTGAAATGCAAATAGAAAGGGAAGAAGAGATGGGAATCAGTTTCCATGGGTGATTTTGATAAATAGTAATTTCAATTTCACTTGTAAAACAATAATACTCATTGGTCACATAATTAATAATATTTAATTTAAAAAAAACACCAGGATTCACAATGATAGAATAAGTTTGCAGATAAATAAAAGATAGAATAAAATAATGAGAAATAAATGAGAATAAGATATCATAGGACACATCGATTTATGTGGTTTGGGAATAATCCCTACATCCATGGAGAGACAGAATTTCACTATGATTTGAGAGCACAAATAAAAAGATAATATCAATGTTTCACAAAACAAAATCCTTAACTCAAAATGATATAATAAAGAGGATGAATCACTATTTCACCAATATCATAGAAATTCTATTATGATATAGTGAAAAGTGGTTAGAAGTACACATTGCTAGAGTGTTGTATCCACCCAAGTCCAAGCTACTACAGTGGCTAGTGGAAATAAGAAAACAGATCTAAAATATCATTGTCTCCAAAGTTCTATCTACTACAATAACCATGCCAAAGTCTAAATTGTTGTAGTGCCCTGTCGGTGTTGCAAGAGTTACAACCTGGTGTTCAATATGGGTTGTGAGCATTCATCCTAACATCATCCAAATGGATTGGGCTCCATTAATACAATATTTAATTGATTGGAGAGATGGTAAAACTCTATCAATATTCCCTATCATCTTAATTCATGGCGGTATAATGAATTAAAATAACCAAAGTGCATTAATATTAAATTTCAATTATAGAAGAATAATCACATTCAATGGCCATGAATCAATTATCTTAATAATGTTGGGTTTAATCTACTATTAAACACACTTGATCCATGATTTAATAACATATTTGATAAAAATTAATCACAACACAATACCAATTGAAAAAAATCATCGCACAAGTGAATAATGAAATAGAACAATTTGGTACACACTTATTTTGACTAATTCCATGCTCTTCTATAGATTTATCCAATCATCATTGGGTGATCACAAATAAGGAATAAAACACATCCCATAGGGAAGAGATCATAAGAGAAGGAATGAGAAAGAAATAAAATCAAATAAAATGGAATTAAACTGATGAGAAAACTAACATTACATAAAAGATGGAAAAAGGAAAGAAAAGAAAAATAGAAACCTGTCTATGAAGAACTCTGGGTTGGAACACTACAATAGCCTCCTGATGGTCTAGCCTCTCTATTCCAAGAACGAAATACCTTTTCTCTCTATTTATCACCCTTATTTATAATCCTAGATATAATATTCTATCTTCCTTGGGTCAAATATACGTTTTAATGGTTTCTTGGGTTGTCAAGGATAACTTTACTTTGAAAGATATACTAAAAATTAGTTTTTTTCTCTATCTAAAATTTTCACATCATGTAATATTTACAAAAAGTGTAATATACAGGCCCAAAACATTCATGACATGTTACATGTCTTGAAATATTATATGGTCCATCATGACATGTGTTAGGGAATGACGCATATGTTTCACACTGTGACATATGTGAACTTCACTCTAGCCAATTTCCTTCTTCTTCACAACTTGAAAATGGTTCACGTCTTGTATAATTTCAAATATTATAATGAGTATATGATGTGTAAAGTGTGTTTCCATCTTTTAAAGCTTCATTTTTTCTATGGTTCTTTAGTTTTGTGCCTCTAAAACCTCCTATGACCATCCAAAATCATGGGAAACCTTCATTCAATGGATTTATTGGTCTCTTTGGATTTAATATTCAATCTCAAATTTTTCATATTTCTATTTTCATGCCAATATTTTCCTCAATTTCCATTTCTTCCTTAATATTTTTCTAAATGTAGGTTCTGTATAAGAATAAACAATACATAAATATCTTCCATGAAAGTTAACTTTAATAAATTAATATTCAATGAATTTACATATAAAAATTTGTCAATATATAGATATAAACTGTAAAGACCCGTAAATTTCAAGGAAATTTTTTTCTTAATTTTCTTTGGAATTTTACAAGAACGCAGTTTCTGACGGCACCTGATTCCGAGGCCCGGTGTGCCCGGAATCATTTTCCGAAGTTTTGGCTCGGGTACGTTCAGTGAACGGACGAGCGGGTTTTTCTAACTTTTGAACCGGTGCCTGGAATCGAATTCTGAGGGCACCGATGAAATCGCAGCACCGGTATTTTCTTAGAAACGCCTCTTCCAGAGTTGCGTTTGCTCGGGTGTGGTTTTTAATTTTCGGGCTTAAAGTTAAGAAATAAAATAATTTTGTGACAACTTTATTTTATTTCGCTTAAGCCACTTGGAAGCCACTTGAAGCCACTTAAAGGCGGCTTGAACTGAGTTGAACTGGATAGGATGCTATCCAGAAATATCCTACCCCTTGGTAGGATATTTGTGAGGTGGGGCCCGCACGAGCCCCGCCGTTTCTTTCCGCTAAGAAACGCACCCGTGAAAACCCGTCTTAATGAAAGTCAACTGACGCGTTTCTTAAAATCTTAACAGACCATTTAATTGGGCTGTTTCTTTTGTAAATTAAATGAGCTGTTTCTTTCGTTGAATTAATTCTACGAATTAATGGTTCGTTTCTTATCTTTTGAAATTCAAATGTTTAGTTGTGTAAATAAAATAAGGCTTAAGCTTATTTTATTTTGGGTTGAAACTTGTGGCATGGAGAGGATTTGGAGAAAAGCGTTCTTCTTCGGCGAAGAACGTGAAGAACGCGAAGAACGCGAAGAACGCGAAGAACGCGAAGAACACGAAGAACGCCAAACCTGCGGAGATCGACGACGCGAAGCCTTGTACCGCGACGCCAACGGATCTCCCTTCGCGATGCTTCTTCCGCGACGATCCAACCCCGCGACAGCCTTCGATCGACAACAACCAAGGTAGGGGGTTGCGCTTCTTTTTATTTTCTATTGGATTTCAACAACAACACGGATTTAATTATTATTAATTAAATCTGTATGTTCTTGGTCCTCGGAGATCGTCGACGCGACGCCCTTCCGCGGTGTGACGATCACCTCCTTCCGCGACGGTCAATTCCGCGACGACCTCGCATCCGACAGCGACAGCGAGGTAGGGATTTATTTTGGGAATTACCCCCTTTTTCTTTTTATATTCCTGTATTTGTTTCTTTAAAAAGTTAAAGAACTGGATTTGTGAACAATTTTAAAATTATTAAAATTGTTGTTTCCGTTCAAATAAGGAACCCGTTTTTATGAAACAATTTTATTTCATTAAAAATTGTTTTGGATATGCGTTCATGTGTTGAACTTTAATTTCTCCCGTTGTTTATATCTAACGTGGAGGGTGCGGGCCAAACAAACACGGCCCGACAACCCTCTGCCGTTCTTCGTTCTTGTGCGGATTTGGCGGGCGACGACGGAACGTGCCGCAACGGGTGTTTGATGATCCCGCAGTAAAGAACGGAACCCGGGAGGAACAACGGCGCAGATGGGAAGGAAAACGGGCCACCGGAGTGACTCCGGCGGCCCGCGGAAGCTGGTGGTGGCGCGGGTCGCCGGCACGGCGGCGCCGGCGGCCGGAGGCGGCGGCACCCCGCGGGTGTCCAGCGCGACACCCCGCGGGTGCCGCGGGGGTGTCACGTGGGGCGGCGGCTTCCCCCCGCGACGGCCGCTCGGCCGCTCGGCCGAGCCGAGCCGGACCGGCCCTGGCCGGGCCATCCGGGTCGGACCCGACCCGGTTTGGGCCAACCAGGGGGGGTCGGGCCGGGTCGGCCCGGGCCCGGACCCCCCGTCTTCGGACGACTTTCGTTCAAACGCTTGTAACTTGAGCTACGGGCCTCCAAACGACTCACCGTCAGCGGCAACACAATCCTTGGAGCGAGTCGGACGTTTCGGTTTATCGCACTCAAAGTTTCGGAATACTTTGGGTTCGGCCGGGTTGGTTCGTACACGAAACCAACCGGGCCCTCGGAGCGGAAACGCTCATATCTTGAGCTACGGACGTTCGATTGACGTACCGTCAGCTTTGTTAGTTTCCTCTTAGTGAGACGGATCTTTTGGCTCACTCCGCCTGGGGTTTGGGCGCAGGTGGAGTACGGTCGGGTTGGTTTTGCCTTAAAAACCAACCGGGCCCCTGAGACGAAAAAGCCAATAACTCTCAGACCGGGCGTCCGATTGACGCGCCTGCTGTTGCGTTGAATTCCTGTTGACGATACGGAACTTTTGGCATCCTTCGCCCGAGTTCTGGATATAGTTGGTAGTGGCCGGGTTGGATCGCACCCGAAATCCAACCGGGCCCCTGGAACGGAAAAGCTGATAACTCTCAGACAGGACGTCCGTTTGACGAACCGTCAGCGGTGTTGACGATCACGTTGAGAAACGGTCCCTATGAGTATACCCTATGAGATCTCGGGGTACAGTTGAGATACGGCTGGGTTTGGTTTTCTCACAAAACCAACCGGGCCCCTGGGACGAAAAGGCTAATAACTCACAGACTGGGCGTCCGATCGACGCGCCGTCTGTTGCGTTGAGACCCCTGTGACGAGGTGGTCCTTTGAGATACTTCTTCGTGGGACCTTGAGATACTTGGAGTATCGACTTGCAGCGCATGGAGCGGACCCTCCCAGAGACGAGCGTGCGGAGTACGGAGACCGTGTAGCTGACTGAGACCTGACGACTGCTTGACCGACTCGACTTGGAGTGAGTCGACTAGCCCAGTGGACGGAGCACTACTTTGTTTGGGTGCAGACCCATGGCGGACGGAGCACTACCTGTGTGATAGTGCAGACCCGCGGTACTCGTCCGGAGAGTACCTCTGCAGGCTACTAGGGGGTGTGCACTACTGTGTTTGAGTGACATACCTCAGCGGGAAGCACTACTGTGTTTGGGTGGCTGGCCCGCGGTACTCGACAGGAGGAGTACCTCAGCAGTCTTAGGTTAGTGAGCAGTACCTCGGAGTCGTGACAGGACCACTGTACACTCTAGAGACGGAGCTCTTCAGCAGTTACAGTTTCGATAATGAAAATCCTAGTTTGAGCTGAGACTTTTGACCTTTGTGTTTCCTCATGATTGAGATGGGTTACTTGATAACTTAGGTATATGTATGGGCATATACCTAAGTAGAGTTTATCTGTTGATATCTTCTTGTGGTTATCCTTGTTGGATTTAGTGAGACCTTGAGGGTCTCGGGGTCCCTACTGAGTATCGTTATACTCACCCCTGCACGGGCTATGCCCGCACCTCGTTGTGTTGGTTGCAGATGACAGGCAGTGCTGACGGAGGCCGAGTGTTCGAGGACTGGACGGTACCCGGAGGTGGACTACACGACAAGTCAGTGTCCGGAGGTGGACTTCATGGCGAGACGACACTCGGAGGAGGTTGACGGACGATAGCACTGTGGAGGCTATCTGTACCTACCCTTCAGGTAGGATTCGTGGTGGACGATCCAGGAGCTGCGCCATCTGTACCTACCCTTCAGGTAGGATCCGAGGAGGACGACCCAGGAGCCGCTTCCGTCCCTCCAGCTGTTGTCTTTTTCTGTTGTACTTTGTTCAGTTGTAGTTGTACTTTCTTTTGGGTTTGTATTCTGGCCCATTTACTTTTCAGCACTTCTTTTTGTACTTAGTGTTTTACTTCCGCTTGTACTCTATGGTGTTTTGTTACTTTTATAAAGGCAATGCCTTCCCAGTTATTGGGATTTACGCCTTTGGTGCTAGTCGCCAGCCCCTGGCCTATGGAAGGCGGGCTTGGGGTAGTCACGGCACGGGCCCCGAGGACGGGTCGTGACATAAACTAAAGATATCACATACCATGGGGATTCTTAAATGTTGAAGGGGTGAAATAACCTTCATTTGTGAAACCATAAAAAAATAGTACAGGTGGAAGATATATTACAATATCCGCCATACACAATAGAATATGATCTCATCCTATTATATAGGAAGTGCCAGAATCATCTCAAATACATAACATGTTTCATGTGTTACTGCCCATTGGGTATTTATTTATTGAATTTATTTCAATAAATAAATTCAAAAAAATTTATCCATTTACAATGGATTGTAACTGATAAGAAAACCATTAAAGAGAAATGAATAATATATATATATATATATATATATATTATTCATGCATCGCATGCATGTATAATAAAACACACAATATATATATATATATAAAATCATATATATATATATATATATTTATCTCATGCATCAAATGCATATTTACATGCATCAAATGCATATATATTTTAGTGCACATCCAATAATCTCTAAATTTCACTAAAATCCTATAAGTAATTTATGAAAAACTTCACAAATATTTGGGAATCCATCCAAACTCTTTTGGATATGGTTTTTCATAAAACTCTCTTCATTTTGAACAAACATTCTATACAAAATTTTATCCTTATCCAAGGTCCTAACTATGTGACCCTACAGGTCTTAGTAGCATTTAAAACAACTATAAAATCCATATTTCATATATATAATCAAAGAGCGGTCTCTATCAAAACATCAGTTTTACTCATGCTACTAAGGGGTGTGGTTTGATCTTTATTAAACATACTCATATCTCTATTCAAACATTTCCACCACAAGATGTATCATATAAATTGTATGTATCTTATATAATCTATTTTTCTATAACATCGAGTGAATATTAGATATGGAACATTTCAATCTAATATAGGTCTCTCATTATGTTCTTGGTTATATAAAAAAGACTAACCAATTCAATGAATGCAATATATTTCATTCATCTATCTGATAATTACATCACATGTAACTTATCCAAGTATTTGAACACATCATATGTGAAACAACTAAGCATGGACATGAATTTCCTCAATTGAATTATATCAAGGGATTGATGTCTTTTTTTATACAAGTTGATAAATACCATCTTGGTTGCACTCCAACCAATTCCATGATCAGCAAGAAACCCAACCACCCCCTGATTAGCTAAGTTGATATGTTGAATTTCATAATTATGGTATCAAAGTATCAAGGTTATCATGATAGGTATCTTTCCAACCTCAATTAATAAGGATTAATAATAATCATACACCCCTAAGTATATCTATAACTGTATGACATTCCATAATATATACTTTAGGGGATCTATCTAAGTAATAAGTCTCTAATTATTACCTCATGAATCTATTCTTCATATCTCGTATACAAATATTTTCAATGAATACAATACTTTATTCATTCTAACATTATAATATCATTACAAACCATAAAATTATATAATGATCATCATTTAGGGAAAACTCAAAGTCTTACTTTGAGGGGATATTATCATTTGACTGTTCATGTCAGATAAAATTACAACACACATGAATGAGTGATAATTAGAGATTTATCTTTTTATAATAACACGATACATTTAATATCATTAAAACCAATATTTCATATGTTTAACACCAAGAGATTCTACATGACCCTCATGTTGTTTCTTAATAATGGTTTTTTCAAAGGATCTTCTTCATCCTCCTGTGTATCCACCCAACTAATCTTTACATCCCCCATATCAAAAATCTCTCATATGAGATGGTATTTTCAAATTATTTTTTTGTCATTTGATGATACAGGGGTTCCTTAGACTAATAAAGAACACCATTATTATCACACTATTTCAATTGATCCCTCAATGTTAGGAACCACTCTATGTTTGGATATGAACTTCATGATCCAAAAAGATTCCTTCACAACATCAGATGCAGTAATATATTCTACCTCTATTGTCGATTACTCTATGGTGGGTTGTTTGGAACTCTTCCAACTAATTAATCCACCATTTAGGCAAAACATGAATCCAGATTGATATTTTATATCATATTTTTCATATTGGAAACTAGCATCTTGTTGAGTCAATAAGGTTTTCCTTATGAATTTTTCAATTCATTCATTCATGGGGGAGATTGATAAGTCATCAAGGTTTCCTTATGACTTTACCATTCCTCTTGTTTTGAAAATCACAAACACCTTTTCTTAAGGAAAATTTCATTTTACCCCTGTTTTACTTCCATAAGGAAAATTTCCTTCCCAAAGGAAATTTACCCCTACCTTGTTTTCATTGTTCATATAAATATTTTTCTTAAGTATAAAAATTGGATTCATATCTAAAACCTCGGAATCGTATAATACTTAGACATGAAGCATTCTTTTTTAGGATCTGAATTATTGATACAAACTCTAATAAAGTTTAACTCCGAATTCTGAATACGAACCCTAATGAAGTTCAACTCCAAATTCTGGATACGAACTCTAATGAAGTTCAACTCCGAATTATGGATACAAACTCTAATGAAGTTCAACTATGAATTATGGATACGAACTCTCATGAATTTCCACTCCGAATTCTAGATACGAACTCTCATGAAGTTCGACTCTGAATTCTGGATACGAACTCCCATAAAGTTCCACTCTGAATTCTAATTACAAACTTCTCTAAGTTCTGAATCTGAGTTATCTGAATTCAGACTCTGATCTCGGATGAGGTCTGACTCCGAATTCTCATGAACTTAGACTTCAAAATTCGTAAGTTCTGGTTCTGAATTCTAGTGAAATCAGAATCTGAATTTCCTTGAAATTCAGACTTCGGATTTCAATAGAATTCAGGTTCCGAATTCTTACAAAATAGAATCCGAATATTCTTAAGTTTATAGAATCTAAATTTATTTTTTCTTCCATTCCGAACTTTAACCTTTTCTATTCCGAACTTTCATTTTATACTCCATTATGAATATTAGTTTAGTTATGCTTACATTTGTTCTATTAAAAAACGATGTCGTTCTTTCAGTTATTAACTAACCATTGTTTGAGTGAAACGTGTACAGGTCCCTCCGAAATTCAAGGAAGAATATGACCATTGGAGGAGGGAGTTGACAGTTGGAGATTCACCTATAAATATGAGATCATTTGAACATGCTCATAACTTTTGTAATTTTGGTGCTCAGAACTTCCTGAAGTGATTTATAGAGAGAGAGAGGCTCTTATCAACTCTCAAGCTTTGTGCATAAAGTTTGAATGGCTTGTTCAAACTTTGCCTTGTGTACATTTGCTTCATACAACTCTGATTGTTGCTCTGTACAATCGAGGGCTTTCGGGGATAAAAATATAGAGGTTCCAACACCTTGAAGTTGAGGGCTTTCTTGCTGAGGAAGACAGAGGTGCTGACTACCTGATAGTTGAGGACTTGCGGGGATAGCAAGACAGACTCTGATCTTCGTATCAAGGGATTACCCTGGTGTGGGTAAGACAGACTTTATTGAAAGTATAAATCAAGGGAACTTTATCCAAGGTTGTTGGATACCCTTATCTTTGGGTTAAAAGACTTATTACTTGTTAATTGTTTTGTTACAAGTCTTTCTGCTGCATTTTGTATTGTTGAGGAAAGTAAACTTTCTTATACTTCCTCATCTTTGTACTCTAATATAGTTAGATTCTATATGCTTTAAGGTAGAATCATAATCTTTGTAACTTTTGTTAAGTTTCATTTTCGGAATTACTTTTCCAGAATTTGGAAAGTGATTAGAACTTATAGAGGTCTTGTGAATTATCTTGTTTAACCTTGTTAAACATAACCATCCTAAAAATTTCCTAAGGGAATTTTTAAAAGGTACAATTCACCCTCCCTCTTGTATCTGAGAATCTCATTCTTATTTCGATCTTACGTTTGGTATTATAGAGTACATCATACTCAGTCACATACCATCCTAAAAATTGGTATCAGAGGATTTGGTTCAATCTGAATTAATCTCATGATTAGATTCAGAAGAGAATTCTAGAAATTGAATTTTCAGATTCACACTTCCGGATTCATATTTTTCGGAATCTGTTTTTTCTTTCGGACTCATAGTTTGGATTCACTTTTTCGTAGAGATATTTTTTTCTTGCTTAGAATATTTTCCTTGTTTACAAAATTTTTCTACTAACAAGTTTTTGTGGAAAGACTTTTATTAAAGATGACAAGAATCAATATTGGTTCCATAGAAAATCTTAATCTTACTAGACCACCAATCTTTGATGGTAATGATTATGAATATTGGAGAGATCGCGTGAAGACTTTCATTATCAAAATAGGGGTTGAAAATTTTGTTATGCTTAATAGAGGATATAAAATTTCTGAAAAGGAAGTTAGTACCTTCAATAATCAAGAAAATCATGAATACCAACTCAACTATAAGGTACATAATACTTTTGTTTGTTTAATGACTAGAAATATATATATCCAAATTTCTTCTTGTGAAGCAGCAAATTCTATATGGAAGAAATTAGAAGTTACTCACTTTGGAACTTCCAAAGTAATTGAGACTAGAAGATCCATGCTTATAGCCGAATATCATGGTTTTAGTTTTCCTTATGGTGAACCCATATGAAAAGTACAACATAGATTCATGACTATCGTGAATAGATTACAATCAATTGGATAGAAAGGTCTAGATGATGAATCCCTTGTTGACAAGATCATAGATATTATGCCCAATGAGTGGGAATCAAAGAGAACTGATATCAATGAAAACATAAAGGTTACTCAAATTTCTCTTGATGAACTGTTTGGAAGTCTTCTTCAACATGAGACTAGAATGAAAAGAGATGCTGACAATATAAAGAAGAAGAATGGAAATGGAAGTGTATCTTTTACTACTACTTCCAATCATATGAGAGACAAGACTCCTGAGAGAGTTACTAGATCCATATCTAAGAAATTTGTTATGCATTCCAAATCTAGTGGAAGTGGGTCCTCAAAAAATGAATTAGCAAATCTTGCTCAAAGGATGAACAAGATAGCCAGACAGAGGAACTTTCAATCTAAATACAAGAAGAAGGAAAGGAAAGACAAGAAAGATTATGAAGTTACATGCTATGAATGTAAGAGAGCTGGACACATAAGACTGGATTGTCCTTTTCTCAAGAAGAAAGAAAGAAAGGAAAGGCATTATGAGAAAAACAGAAAGAGGTATTACAAGTCCAAAGCTAATAAAGTGTTGAAATCCAATGACACATGGAGTGCTAGTGGTGGAGACTCCTCAAATGAATCATCGGATTATGAATCTTCTGGATAGAATAATCTTGGTCTTATAGCCAAGATACCTATTGATAATCATTTCTTGATGGCTAAGGTACACAATGATGAATCAATGACCAATGTTTCTTTAAATTCTAATGATAGTAAATATTATAACTCTTCGGATGAAGAATCCTCTTCTAATGAAGATAATACTTTACCTACCTATGAAGAAGTTTCTAGGTTTGCCAAACTTCTTGAAAATAATAATTCAAAACTCATGAAGAAAATTGATAAGGAAAATTCTAGGAATACTATTCTTAATAAGGAAATATAAGATCTTTCTAAAGATCTTGATAAGAAAAATTCTGATTTTGAAAGTATTTCAAAAAATCTTGAGGAATTAAGTTCTGAGAAGAATAAACTTTTTAAAGATCTAGAAAACGTAATTTCTAAGAAAAATGTTTTCGATCCTAGATCTAGCCCAAAATCAGATGTTTTTGATGAAAATAACCTTATTATAAAACTCAAATCCGAAATATTTTCTTTGAGGAAGTGTTTGTCAAACTTTACCCTAGGTAAGGAAAATTTTGAAAAAATGTATTAAAAAATTCGACCATGAAGGAATACTTATGGTTTTGGTTACACAAGTTCTAAATCGATTTTTAGTAACACTACTTTGTTCCTCAAAGTGCCCAATTCTACAAAAAGTTTCAATGTGGTGGTCAATGGGCAAAGAATTGTTCCCTAAACAAAACCCAATCTTTAGGATTTCATAAGGCTTATTTTTCTAAGAAGATGTGGGTACCCAAAATTTTTCTTTCTGAGCTTTCCGGATCCAAGAAAGTCTGGATTCTGAAAACCTAACATTTTTCTTATTTTCAAAAAATTAGGGAAAGTACCAACAATAATACATGGTACATGGATAGTGGATGTTCCGGGAATATGACGGGTAACAAAAACTATTTCGAAAAGATTATCAAAACGAAAGTAGGAAAAGTAACTTTTGGATATAATGCTCAAGGAGAAATTATTGGTATAGGTAACATTGTTCTTCTTGGAAAGTCTTTGATTTCAAATGTTTTATTTGAAAAGGGAGAAATCATTCTTCAGTTTATCAGAACACAAGATCAACTTGCTGAAATTTTTACAAAATCTTTACCCTCTGATAGATTTGAATACATTAAACAGAAGTTAGGAATGATAACTGTAAGGTAATCTTACTTAATTAAATTCTTGTTTAACCAATATCCTTATAGTAATAAACTCCTTTTCATAGGGGGAGTACATCTGTTATGAAGTTTTTCAAATTTTTTGTAATGAAAATTTTCAGAATAGAAATTTTTCTTAATGAAATTTTTTGGAATGGAAATTTTTCATAATGAAAATATTCAGAATGGAAATCTTCATAATGAAAATTTTCCTAATGGAAATATTCATATTGGAAATTTTCGTCATGGAAATCTTTATACTAAAAATTTTCGTAATGGAAATTTTCATAATGGAAATTTTTGTACTAAAAATTTTCGTAATGGAAATTTTCGTAAAGAGAATTTTCATAATGGGAATTTTCATACTCATAATTTTTGTAATTGAGTTTTTGTACTCAAAGCTTTTGCAATAAAACTTTTTCGTAGTGAGTTTTTCTTAGTAAAATTTTCTTCAAGAAGAATATCACCTATTAAGAATAATCTTCCTAGCCAATCCGAAAGGTATGATTTCCTTACTTAAGTTTTCATAGTCACTTTTACTTTTTGGTAGTTTCCTTTGTTTTTAAAATTTTTCAGATTCATTTCTTCTTAAATCTGAATGTTTTTAAAACCTCAAAAGATCGGATTCAAGATTTTCTTATGGCTATGTTTTAAACCGTTAGATCAGATTAGATATTTTTTCAACCGTTAGATTGGTTTTGGAAGTTGAAAGGTCATTTCCATCGCCTATATAAAGGGGACCCCCGATGGTTGTCCCACATCGATTTCAATCTCTCGCGTGTTGAAATTATTCCCTTCCTTCTTAAGACCGTTCTGAATCTTTCAGTGCTCCTCTATTCCAAATGTATGTAGAAGCCAATTCTCAAGAAATGTCTACCACGAAGCCAATCTCAAAATGGAAAGTATACAGGGAAAGGTTGGTCCATCTAAACTTTTTCAAGTATGATTCTATCATCTCTAAGAATATCAAGTTAAATAGTTGGGAAGATGTATGCATATCTAATATAGGTGATCAAGACATAGTGTATCCGGAATTTCTCATAGAGTTCTATGAATCAGTTTGCTTCTTCAAAGAAGAGGGTAGAGAAAAATTTTCTTTTAAGATTTATAGAAAGACCAACAAACTTACTTATACCAAGGCAGCTATCTTGGTGGGATTATCATATGAAGGGGAAGCTGAGTTCTGATCACACAAACTCCCGGATGTTCTAGGTAGTTTTGTTAAGGTAAAGGCCTTATAATGTCTTGGACTTGATGATGTCAAGACAACCAAAATTTCTCACCTATCATCTAATAACTGGATCCTTCAGCTATGGGTACAAGGTATCTTAGTACCAAGAAAAGGTGACAAAGATACCCTCAAGAAAAATGATATATATTCTTAGACTTCCTGGTAAACCTAAGGAAAATCAATTTGATAAGGCATGTACTTGTTACAATCAAGAACATCAAGGATGGGAATATTAGAGCCCAAATTATCATGTTTCCTGCCTTACTTTCAAAGATGATAGTTCGGTGTCTCGAATAATTTAAGATTGTATGCAAATCCAAGTCTCAGAATTTAAAAGTTATGCTTGTTAGTGATGACACTCTAAAAATAATGAATATGGCTTACTCCAAGGAGACAAAAGAGTTTTATGATCTTCCATAGGAAGAGGAAGAATCCAATATAGAAAAAATTGAAAAGTTGATCCATCTAAGAAATCTGGGAAGAAGAGAAAGCCGAAGGAAGTGGAGGAGACATACAAAACTCCTAGAGCTAAGGAAGCTCAATCCGCACCTCCAAAACCAAAGAAACAGAAAGCGTATCCGGATGAAGTGGTTGCAAAGTGGAGGGAAAATAAGGAAAAGAGGAAGGAAGGGGAGCCAAAATCCGGATTGGACCCTGCTAAATCCAAGTCTTTAAGAGATAATACTACTAAATATCTTGAGAAGATAGAAAAAGAGAAGAAGATGAAGAAGAAATTGTCTGATACTGAAGTTCTACAATCTCTTTTGAAAGCCATAGAAGTAGCTTCTGAGAATATTCCAGTACCAGAAACTTTCCTTGTCGAGCCTTTACCTGAGACTCTAGGGAAGAATTTCGTCACTCCGAAAAAATCTAAAGAGACATAAGTTATTGAAGAAGTAGTAGTAGAAGAAGAAGTAGAAGAAGAAAGTGGTGATTTAGATGATCTGATTAAAAAAATTGAAGATTATTAAGAAAAGGAAAATCTATCAGAAAGATTACCACTCCAAAAATCTGAGGCCGATTCCTCAAAGATTGTCACTCCGGGAAAGGGAGGTGAGAAAGAAGGTAAGAAAGATGAAGACAAATAAGAAGAGAAAGAGAATGAATTATATGAGGAAGAAAGCTATGAAAAGCACTTTCTTGAGGAAGGAGCAGAGAAGGAAACACCTGATGAAGACAAGATAGTTCAACTATCTGAAAGTGAGGAAGAATCTCTGGATGAGGAATCCATTATGAAAGTTGATAAGGGTAAGAAAGTGCTTATGGACACCCCAAAGAAAGATATCATAAGGAAAAAAGAAAGTTGGAGGCTCTTCTAAAAGAAATCTTGTGGAAATTGAAGAAGAACATTCACCTAGAAAGTTTTCGGATTCAGAGTCATCTGCACCGGGACACGATTTTGTTGTTGAGTCTCTGAAGAAATTGGTGGATACAATTCCGATATTTCCTACAATAGACTCTAGATGCCAGATGCTTCGGCACAACTTAAATCAGAAGTCAGAATCTATATCCATGGTGATGGATAAATGTGTGAAGATTGAGGCTGATCATAAAAATTTTCTTATCAATTATGAGGTCCACAGAAAATCTTGCATCAAAATGACTTTATGGTCAAAGAAAATCAATGAGGATTTGATAGAGCTTGATACCTTTCAGAATGATGTAAAAGAATCTTTTGATACCGAGGATGCCAAGATGAATAATCTTCAGGAAAAGCTGAACCTTGAGCAAAATACTCGAAATCAACAGGTGAAGGATATGAATGGGAATCTTAACTCTATTTCTCAAAGCTAGAAATGGGAAAGAGATCTCTGGATTGATATCGAAGAAAATCTTGTAAAGTAGGATGAATTTCTTAAGGCTCAGTCTGAGGCTCTGAAGGCTCAATATGATAGGATCAAAGCCTTAGAAAAACAAGCTGAGGAGGACCACAAAGAGTTAAAGAAGCTAAAAATCCTTCTAAAGAAGCTAATCCCCAAGGAAAAAGAAGACAAATAGACCAATCCGATCTTTTGTTGTAATGTTTTTCCTTGTAAAAATCCTTTAAATCTTAATGAAAACATTGGTTGCTTGTATTGTTTGTATGTCTTACTAATTTTATAGGTAATTTATTGTTTTTCCATTCCCTCAAATTATTTTTGAAAATCACAAAGGGGGAGAAGGAAAAAGAACTCAAAAGGGAGAAGGAAAAATCTAAAAGGGAGAAGAAAAATTTCTAAGTATAAGAAGAACTATCCCTAAGTAAGGGGGAGTGCTCATTACAAAGACTTCCATATTCTTAATGAAAATCCTATTCTAGAAATCTAGAATACAATCCTTAGAGTTTCAAATCATAAGTGGGAGTTAGTCGTATTCACCATTAATCATAAACAAAGGGAGATAAGCTTTAATTACAAGTCTAGAAATCTATTCTAAGTCATTACATTATTTTTTGTAAGGATGTTTGTGCTTTCCAAAAAGGGGGATATTGTTGAGTCAATAAGGTTTTCCTTATGACTTTTTCCATTCCTTCATTCATGGGGGAGATTGATAAGTCATCAAGGTTTCCTTATGAATTTACCATTCCTCTTGTTTTGAAAATCACAAACACCTTTTCTTAAGGAAAATTTCATTTTACCCCTATTTTACTTCCATAAGGAAAATTTCCTTCCCAAAAGAAATTCACCCCTACCTTGTTTTCATTGTTCATATCAATATTTTTCTTAAGTGTAAAAATCAGATTCATATCTAAAACCTCAGAATCGTATAATACTTATACATGAAGCATTATGTTTTAGGATCCGAATTATGGATAAGAAATTTAATGAAGTTCAACTCCGAATTCTGAATACGAACTCTAATGAAGTTCAACTCCGAATTCTAGATATGAACTATAATGAAGTTCAACTCTGAATTCTGGATACGAACTCTAATGAAGTTCAACTCCGAATTCTGGATACGAACTCTCATGAAGTTCCACTCCTAATTCTGGATATGAAATCTCATGAAGTTATACTCCGAATTCTGGATACGAACTCCCATAAAGTTGCACTCTGAATTCTAATTACGAACTTCTCTAAGTTCTGACTCCAAATTCTCTGAATTCAGAATCCAAACTCTGATGAGGTCTGTCTCTAAATTCTCATGAACTTAGACTCCGAACTTTGTAAGTTCTGGTTCTAAATTCTAGTGAAATCTGACTCTGAATTTCCTTGAAATTCAGATTCCGGATTTCTACAGAATTCAGGTTCCGAATTCTTACAAAATAGAATCCGAATATTCTTAAGTTTATAGAATCTAAATTTATTTTTTCTTCCATTCTGAACTTTAACCTTTTCCATTCCAAACTTTCATTTTCTACTCCATTCCGAATATCAGTTTAGTTATGCTTACATTTGTTCTATTACAAAACTATGTCGTGCTTTCAATTATTAACTAACCGTTGTTTGAGTGACACATGTACAGGTCCCTCCAAAATTCAAGGAAGAATATGAATGATGGAGGAGAGAGCCGACCATTGGAGCTTCACCTATAAATAGGATCTCATTTGAACATGCTCAAAACTTTTGTAATTTTGGTGCTCAGAACTTCATGAAGTGATTTCTAGAGAGAGAGGCTCTTATCAACTCTCAAGCTTCATACAAAAAGTTTGAACGTCTTGTTCAAACCTTGCCTTGTGCAGATTTGCTTCGTGTGACTCTGATTGTTGCTGTGTACAATCGATGGCTTATGGGGATAGGAAGATAGAGGTTCCAACACCTTGAAGTTGAGGGCTTCCTGGCTGAGGAAGACAGAGGTGCCGACTACCTGATAGTTGAGGGCTTGTGGGGATAGCAAGATAGACTTCGATCTTCGTATCGAGGGCTTACCCTAGTGTGGGTAAGACATACTTTCTCGAAAGTTTAAATCAAGGGACCTTTATCCAAGGTTGTTGGATACCCTTATCTTTGGGTTAAAAGACTTATTACTTGTTACTTGTTTTGTTACAAGTTTTTTCCGCTGCATTTTGTATTGTTGAGGAAAGTAAACTTTATTATACTTCCTCATATTTGTACTCTGATATAGTTAGATTCTATACACTTTAAGTTAGAATCGTAATCTTTGTAACTTTCTTTAAGTTTCATTTTCGGAATTACTTTTCTGGAATTTAGCAAGTGATTAGAACTTATAGAGGTCTTGTGAATTATCTTGTTTAACCTTGTTAAACATAACCATCCTAAAAATTTCCTAAGGGAATTTTTAAAAGGTACAATTCACCCCCCCTCTTGTATATGAGAATCTCATTCTTATTTCAATCCTATGTTTGGTATTATAGAGTATATCATACTGAGTCACATACCAACCTAACATATCTATGTAACCCTTTACATAGATCTCGACCTCACCTCCAAAGACCAAGAACATATCATTTGTCCTTCTTAAGTACTTAAGGATGTTTTTCATAGTAATACAGTGACTCTCACTAGGATTAGATTGATATTTACTTATTATGTTTAAAGTATATGATACATTAGGTCAACTAAAAAACATGGAATACATGATAGATCCTATGACGGTCGCATAAGGAATCCTATTCATCCTTGCTAACTCTTTAGAAGGATATTGAATCATCCTAAGATTCATACCTTGCAATACTAGTAAAGAACCATTCTTGGAGTTCTCCATGATAAAATAATTTAGAACTTTACCAATATATGTGTTTTGACTTAGTCTAAACAACTCATTAGATCTATATCTATAGATCCTCATATCAAGTATGTAAGCTGCTTCACTTATGTCTTTCATTGATTTTTTTTCCAGCCACATCTTCACAAAGTTAAGTGTTGGGAAATAATTTCCAATCAATATTATGTCATCTATATACAGTATTATAAATATTAATATAATACCACTAATCCACTTGTATACACATGAATCATCAACATTTCTAATGAAACCAAACACTTTTATTTCATCATCAAACTAAATATTCCAACTCCAAGAAGCTTACTTTAGTCTATAAATGGACTATTAAAACTTGAAAACCTTAGTATTATCATTTGGAGATTCAAAATTTTCAGGTTATATCATATACACATCATAGACTAAATTACTATTAAGTAATGTATTGTTGACATCCATTTAATATATCTCATAATCACAATGAGCTATTATGGCTAGCAAAATATTAATGGACTTTATCCTCCCAACAAGTGTAAAGATATTTTTCTATTCAATACCATGAATTTTTTTTGTAACTCTTTTCCACTAGGCGTGCTTTATAATTAGACACTACCATTCATTTCAGTTTTATTATAGAAACCCCAATTGAACCCTATGGGTATCACCCCTTCAGGTGCATCCACCAAGTTCCAAACTTGGTTAGTGTGTATGGAGTCCATCTTATATTTCATGTCTTTTAACCATTTCTCTGAATTATAAATTTTAATAGACTCTCTATAGGAAGTAGGTTCATATTATATGAATTTTACTTCATCATTATCCATAATAAATCTATATATCTTGAGTTCTTGAAGAATCATACCAGACCTTCAAAGTTCTTTTGTAACCTGAGTTGATTATTCTTCCATAATTATTTACGAAACCGGATCAAATTTAATCTTAGAAAAAATTCCTATTTATTGGTCTTGAATGTATCTAAGTTTAATTTTCCTCCCCCTTACTCCTTGTTTAATACGTTCCTTCTTAAGGAATGTACCAGTTTGAGCCACAAATTTTTTTTGTTCAATGGGGTGGTAGTAATAATATCCCTTGGTTTCCTTGGGATAACTAGTAAATATTTATTTTTCATACTTAGGGTCAAGTTTATCATAATTCAAATGTCATATGTATTATTCACAACCCCAAATATTCTCATAAGAAAAACTGGGACATTTCCCATACCATATATCATATGGTGTCTTTATGAATGCTTTAGATAGAATTCGGTTTAGTAGGAATACAAAAGTTTCTAGAGCATAACCCCCAAATGAGATAAGAAGGTCACATAAACTCATCATCAATTGAACCATTTATAAAAATATATGATTCCTCCTTTCAGATACATCATTACATTGTGGTGTTCTAGGAGGAGTGAGTTGTGAAACAATTCCATAATCTCTCATATAAACTATGAATTCCTGGATCAAGTATCCACCACCCTAATTCAATTAAATAATTTTAATAAATTTTCCCAGTTCATTCTATACTTTTTTTTGAAACTATTTTAACTTATAAAAAGTTTCATACTTTTGTTTCATCAGAAACACATATCCATACCAACTAAAGTCATCGATAAAATCAATCAAGTACCTAAAACCACAATTTTCTTGTGTACTCATTGTTCCACATTCATAACTATGTATAAGATCCAATAGTCCACTATCCCTCTCACCTTTTATACCAAAATGTGACTTTTTCATTTTTTTCCTAATAAACAAGATTCGAATGTATCAAATCATTCATAATTGAATGAGTCAAAAAATATATCTCTATGGATTATTTGAATGATTTTATCATTCATATATCCAGGGAGACAATACCAAAGTTAGGTGGGATTAGAATTAACTATAACCTTATTATTAAGAATGTTATAAATAGGATCATCCATACCAAGAATATAAAAACCATTAATTATATTCTCAATGTTATAAAATATTTTATTATTATATATAAAATAACTCTTATTCTTAATAATGAATGAAATTCTCATCTTTTATAAATAAGATCTATAATTCAAATTCTTGTTTATGGTGGGAACATTATAATAAAATTTTCAATTCTAATATTAATCTACTTGGTAAAATTAGATCACATGTTTTGTGAAAATGATGAGATCTATAGCAACATGATGGTTTACAGATAAAGAAAATAAATATAAAAATAACAAGAATAAGATCACAAGACACAATGATTTACATGGTTCGGTAAATGATCCATATATCCAAGGAGAGGAAGAAATTTCACTAATTTTGAGAGAATAATTATAGGGAGATTTTTATATTTTTAGGTGCACATAGAAACTGTAGTTCAAAAGAGATAATAAAGAAGATGATTCAACTGTTCCACCAACCACACTGTATGTCCATTAAACTACAGTGACTGGTGGTTAGAAGTCCAAGGAGATATAATACCGCTATCTCTAAAGTCTGAGATTCTATAGTAACTATGAAAAAATCATCACTGCTATAATACCCCATTTGTAACACCCCAAGGTTTTGAAAATAAATATAGAATGCAATTTTATAATCTATCCTCTTCTATGTTTTGAATTTCAAGAAATGGTCATCTAGAGTTGTGTTTAGTAAGTCATTTGGAGTCTGATAGAACAAACTTGATTTTTAGTGAATAGTAACATACCCTTATGAATAGTAATATGAATAGTAATATGACCTCATGAATAGTAAATAATAATATTATTTTATTTTCTTAAGGCAATAGGATAATGGGATCTTAATTAATTTTCCAATGTCACATAAAACTAATTGCACTTCAAGATTGTTATTTTTCGAATTAACTTTGATATTATTTAAAAATTAAATTAATAATATTTAGAAAATTATTTTTGAAAAATGGATTTAACTTTTTAATTCTACACATCGAAAAATGGGAGGGGTGACGTTTTGGGATTTTTCTAAAATACTTGAATTTTATGTGAATAGTGAAAAATACAGTTTCGCGTATTCAGTAGTTTAATTAAATCATAATGACATAATAATTAAAATAAAAGGATGGTAGACTTGTGTAAAGTAAAATATTTTATGAGGTGTCCCAAGTGGCTAAAACCATGGGCAAGCCCATGGTTTGAAAAAAACCACTAATGAGGTGTCCCTTTGAAATTATTAAAAAATTACCTCTCTTTTTCTATAAATACCCACTCATACATTCATTTTATTTCATTCCAAATCCCTCATCCTCGAATATCTGGTGGTTTTACCTCTCTAGGAGTCCTCCCAAGGTGTCCCTAAGCCCCCAAGGTCTCATCCTTCAAGATCTAGGAGTTAATCTACAAGGTAAGGGAATCCTTTATTCTCTTCTTTAAGTCGATACCTCTTTTATGTTATCTATTTAAAATTACTTTATCATATATTGAGGTTTGATTTCATTCATTATTATTAATTTCCTTTATATTTCAATATGATGAGATACCCTTTTGTTCTCATCATTTGATTTTATGAAATTTTAAGTGATGTCGTTAGGCTGCCGAATTTTCATAAGGGATCTTTCAACTTTTCTTTTATTTTCAAGTTCATCTTTTTTATTTTTCTCTCCTCACCTCATCTGTCCAAATGATCATGATAACTACAGTAACATATATATACTGGATTTATGTCATTTTAATGGATTAACCATCATAAATATTCTTACTCCCTCCCTTTTATTTTTATAACGAAATCAACGTCCATGAGGTTCCAATTTATAGCCTTCGTGGACGACGAAGTTTCGTTATTAAAATTTCTTCTTCATTACTAGTCATGAAACCATATTTATGGTTGAACCAGACTATAATAAATGTATTATAACATAATTAATATTCAATAACTAGAATATGTACATATAATTAAGATATATGACAAAACTAGTTCATAATAATCCAAATACCACCGAATAATCGAAGTGGTTGTCATCTAAGGATTCTTCCTCATTCCATGTAACCAGATGATATAAATTACCATTACCAATTCTTTATGTTCATAAATAATATATAATTACAATGCTGAATATTTATAACCTTTCCAATTGAACTCCATTACTTAAAAATAAGTGAACCGAATATGAAAATAAAGGAAACGAACACTCCAGAACGATGAAATTCAATACAATAACTTATCAATAAAGACATAAATGAACTAACCAGAATTATGGTAAACTAAATACATGTATAATAGGTTCTGAAATAAGTTATTAACAAGTATAATTTCATATTCCAGGATATTAAGTATAATAGAGGAACAGATTTGGAGTTAAGGTAAGGGTTTTCCACCCAAACTTCCATTTTCATTCGGGATACTTTTGTTGTCTAATTTCCTCGATGAAATTATTATTTATTGTTATGTACTCCTCATAAATTATATGTGAGTATTCTATATTTGTACACCAACCAGAATCATTCCCTATTTTCTGGATAGTTACATGTTTTAAAAGGATCTCTCAAAACTGTTTCCAAAGATACGAGCCCGATACAAGGGAATTTCTCAAATTCACATCTATTTTTAAGGGAAAGATATAATATATTTTTGGAAACCATTATCCTTCTAAAAACACTAATTTTATAATAAAATACTATCTTATTTCACTTATAGTATTATACAAAGATTTTTCCAAAAGAACTCTTCTTTTCAAAATAAAAGAGTATTTATCTCCAGAATTGCTTAATGATTTTAAAAGAGTGTTTTCATCTAATTCAACACTCTTATTGATTCCATGGTATTATTGGGTTTAATAATTTATGAAGTCATATACCATATTTTATTTAATGGTTTATGAAAAACTATATTGTGGATGATCTATCCTAAAACCATTCACCATATTATTCCGAATGGTTAGTGTTTTATGTTTAATGATTGGGGAAAGATAGTTACATTTCTTATGATAGTTTCAATATGAATGTATTTATTGTTTATGTTTATTACCAATCATATGAGGAATGAATTGGACTTATTATGTGACGGGTGGGGCCCGATATAGCCCCTAGATGCATTGGTAGGTCTCATGAGACAAATAGATGTGGAATTGGCCGAGGCCTTTCCCAATGTGATATGGATTTTGGCCGAGGCCTTAATCACTAGATGTCTTGGACGAGGCCATGAAAAAATGATTCAGAATGTCTGGAATATGCACTTCCCTCATTATGATGCTTGTATTTGAAGTTCATGTGGTTATTCGACTAGTATAATACCCATGATTATGTTTTATAATGGAATTATTTATTCAACTCATATTTCTGCCATAATGTGTTTACGTTCATTATTAAAGGAATGTGTTTTCAATTATTCACCATGTATAAAGTTTATATTATCTTCCGTTGTATTGCTTACTCTTACTAAGCTTTTGATCTCACCCCTTTATTACGTTTCATTTTCTCAGGACATGAAGAAGTAAATTATGAGTGACATGCAAGCATAATCTAGGAGACTTGATGTTGCAAGTGGAATAATTTAGTGTCATTTTCCCTTTCCATATGTAAAGTTGAACTTATGTATGTAACTTGTTTCCAATAATACTAAACTACTTGGTCCTTTGGGATTCGTATTCATTGTATGTATTCCAACATAATCAAATAAGGCACCGGCTCTGGGCAACTGGGGTTGGGTTCTTACAGTTGGTATCAGAGGAAGTTTAGTAGAATACTTGGAAACTAGAAAACGTAGAATTAGGGAAGAGTCCCTAAGTTATTATTTGAGGATATACATACAATAATGTCATGGTATTTTGGTAAGGAATATATTATGTGGATCTTTCAAGAAATACATCCCTCTATGGATACGAGTAGGTAAAGGCGGCTCTGACACAGATGTATCTAGGGGTAAAACCCGAAAACACCACTTTGAGCTAGACTCGAACGAGAACTGGTGCACGACAACAGGCCTTGTTTCACTCTTGGTTATGACACTCCTGGGGGATATTCTTAGGATAATTCAAATTTTCTTTACAAGACATTATGAAGGATTGAAATGTAAAATATTCCTCAAAGAAACCATATTTGTGAATATGGGATTAGCCATTCGTAGGATCTCAATTTTTCTAAGTATTTTGTTAAGTTAAGATTATAAATTATGATTTATAACCTAATATAGTGTATGCCATTATCTAGATATGGCGCCTAGTGGACGGAATGGAAATCGCCCGAATGCACATATCCCCTGTAGGGATTTTCCTCTGATGCAAGATAATTATGTTGGATCTGGTTTTGTGACTGGTGCTGAGCAACTCATAACTATACTGGGACAACTTACTTAGGTTATGAATAATAACCTTACTCGAATGGAGCATCCGGATCCACCACGTGGAGGATCCATGCTTGATCGCTTTATGCGACAACAACCTCTATCATTCAACGGGACTAAAAACCCATTTGTGGCAGAGCAGTGGATATGTTCCCTTGAGAAGATATTTCTCGATTTGGGATGTAATGAAAGAGAGAAGGTTTTCATGGAAATATATCATCTATCGGGAGATGCGGATCAGTGGTGGTATTTAATCCAAAACACAAAGGAGGAGGAAGAGATAGAAGAGATGGAATGGAGGTATTTTAAAGAAATCTTCCTAGAAAAATATTTTCCTCGTGAGCAGTGAGACGATATGGAGAGAAAATTCTTAAACCTGAGGAAGAAGGAGGATGAAAATGTTGCCAAGTATGAAGTGAACTTCAAAAGGTTATAAAGACATTCTGTGTACTATATACAAAATCCAAGGAGAAAAATTGATTGATTCTTTTATGGCCCAAAGCCATTCCTCCGACGGGCACTAGTCTCCCAAAGTTTTTCATCATATGAGGATATAGTTTCGTGTGCCATCAAGACAGAAAAAGAATTCTCTAAGTCTTATGAATTTAAGGGAAAGAAAGAAAATAATAGGGTGGTTGAAAACCCTGGGAAAGTAAATAAGGAAATATGGAAGAAGGGAAGATTCGAATTTCCACCATGTGATAATTGTGGAAGGAAACACCCTGGTGAATGCTTAAAAGTAAAAGGAGTATGTTACAAATGTGGTCAGAAAGGCCATCTTGCTGGTGATTGCAAAGGGCAGAAGGAAGCCAGTGATGTTCAATGCTATAATTGTCTGGAGATGGGACACTATTCTAATGAGTGTCCAAAACATCAAGGAAATATGCAATAGAAAAGGCCAAGGGATTAGGGACAAGCTTATGCAATCACAACTGCAGAGGTTGAAGTTCCTAATGACGTGGTGGAAGGTACTTTAATTGTTTCCTCAAGTTTAAAAAATGCTTTATTTGATTCTGGATCATCACATTATTTCATATCTTCCCAGTTTTCTAAGAAAATTAGATATTTCCAATTTGATTCAACAAGGGAGTTTTCGGTCAAAACTCCTAAGGGAAGTATCATTGCTACAAAGTTCTGTCAATCAGTGCCCATTAAGGCATATAAATGTTCTTTATCTGCTGATCTCATTGTCATACCTATGAGTGAGTTTGATATAATCCTCGGTATGGATTGGATTTCAGATCATGATGCAAAAATTTATTGTAAAAATAAGGAGGTTACGATTTTTGATGATGATGATGATAAAGAATACCTTATCTTTAGAGTAGAATCGTCACCACCTGATTCTTATCTAGATCCACCCCCAATAGCTCAACTAAATTCAATTATTGGGGAGGAAGAGAATGAAATAATTGTGGGTGAGGAAAGAAATGTTCAAATAGGGGATGTACCTATTGTGAGAGAATATATTGATGTGTTTCCAGAAGATTTACTCGGACATCCTCCAGAACAAGAAATTGAGTTTTCCATTGATTTAATTCCTAGTTCAAGGCCCATATCAAAGACCCCTTATAGAATGGCCACTGTGGAATTAGTGGAGCTAAAGAAACAACTAGAGGAATTGAGTAATAAGGGATTTATTCACCCTAGTGTTTCTCCATGGGGAGCCCCTGTCCTTTTTGTTAAGAAGAAAGATGGATCTATGAGGTTATGTATCGTCTACAGGGAGATAAATGCTATAACAATAAAGAAAAAGTATCCACTACCTTGCATTGATGATTTATTAGAACAACTGCATAGAGATCAATACTTTTCGAAGATTTATCTTCGATCCGGATATCATCATTTGTGTGTGAGGAAGGAAGATATTCCAATGACAGCATTTCGGACCAGGTATGGGCATTACGAGTTTACAGTAATGCCTTTTGGATTGACTAATACACCCTCTTTCTTCATGGATCTAATGAATAGAGTTTTCAAGGAATATCTCGATGATTTTGTAGTGGTATTTATTGATGATATCTTGGTATACTCCAAAATCTGCGAAGATCGTGAAAATCACTTGCACATTATCCTAAAGACTCTTAGAAGACATGAATTATATGGGAAGTTTAGAAAGTGTGAATTTTGGATTTAGGAGATTTCTTTTCTTGGTTATATTGTCTCTAAGGATTGAATCCTAGTTGATCCTGCAAAGACAAAGGTAATCCATGATTGGTACACGCCAACAGACATAACTGAGGTACGCAGTTTTATTGGCTTAGCAGGTTATTATCGGCATTTCTTACAGAATTTTGCCCGACTGGCTAACCCACTAATTAAGCTCACACGTAAAGGGGTTAAATTTGTTTGGACAAAAGATTGTGAAGAATGTTTCAAATAACTGAAGAGAATATTAGTCAATGCTCCTATATTGAATCTACCATCGGGGAATGAAGGGTTTGTTATTTATAGTGATTCTTCAAATAAAGGACTTGGTTGTGTCCTTATGCAAAATGATAGGGTTATTTTTTATACATCACGATAGCTAAAAAATTCATGAGAAAAACTATCCTACTCATGTTCTTGAGTTAGCTGCAGTAATCTTTGCTTTGAAGATATGGAGACATTATCTCTATGGTGAAAAATGTGAGATTTATACTGATCACAAGAGTTTGAAGTATATTTTCTCACAGAAAGAATTCAACATGAGGCAAAGTAGATGGCTTGAACTACTCAAGGATTATGATTTCGCAATACACTACCACCCAGGGAAGGAAAATAAGGCGGATGATGCTTTGAGAAGAAAGGATCATGGAGTTTTGAACAAGATGAGGGTTTAAAGGGATCCTATTTTAATGGATATAGTAAAGATGAATATGGGAATAACCATGGAAGGTGAAACATCAATGATTTATCAAATGGTTGTCAAACCATATTTATTAGAAAGGATAAAAAGTTATCAGGCTGATGATAAGGAGTTTCAAAAGAAGATTAAACCTGTGAATGATGGGAGATTGAGTGACTTCGTATATGAAGATGGAATTTTGAAATTTGGGAAGAGACTGTGTGTTCCTGATATACCTGATCTAAAAAGGGAATTGTTGGTGGGAAAACATGAAGAGGGAGATTGTTGATTTTGTGTCCAGATGTATGGTTTGTCAACAAGTGAAAGATGGAAGGCAACAACCTGGAGGAGTATTGCAACCTCTTCCCATACCTAAGTGAAAATGGTATAATATCACGATGGACTTTGTCATGGGACTACCAAAGACTCATAGAAGGAACGATTCAATATGGGTCATTGTTGATCGTATTACCAAGTCATCACATTTTCTTGATATAAGAGAAGATCTACCACTTGAACATCTAGCAAGAATATATATTAATGAAATTGTGAGACTTCATGGAGTACCCCTATCGATTGTTTCTGATCGTGATCCACATTTTACATCAAGATTCTGGAAAAGTCTTCAGAAGGCCCTAGATACTGATCTTCATTTGAGCACTGCCTACCACCCACAAACTGATGGAAAATCAGAACAGACTATTCAAACATTGGAAGACATGTTGAGGTCTTGTTCACTTGATTTTCAAGGCATGTGGGATCAATATTTACCTCTCGTGGAATTTTCCTACAACAATAGCTTCCATTCAAGTATTCAGATGTCACCCTATGAAGCATTATATGGGAAGAGATGTCGTACACCAACTTGATGGGACGATGTTGGTGAAAGAAATCTCGTGAGCCCATAACTTGTTGAAGAGACAATGGAGAAGGTGAAGATCATACAGAACCATATCAAAATAGATCAAAGTAGGCAGAAGAGCTATGCGGACAACCAAAGGAAGGATTTGGAATTTTAGGTAGGAGATCATGTTTTCTTAAAGGTATCTCCATGGAAGGGAGTTATACGTTTCGGTAAGAAAGGTAAATTGAGTCCTAGGTACATCAGACCTTTTGAAATTCTAGACTGAGTTGGAGCCGTAGCTTACCGTTTGGAAATTCCATCAAGTCTCTCCAAGGTTCACAATGTGTTCCACATGTCAATGTTAAGAAAGTACATACCAGACCCAACACATGTAATCACATATGAATATTTGGAACTTGAGACCGATCTATCTTACTGTGAAGAACCTATCAAGATTCTTGATACTAGAGAACAAGTATTGAGAAATCGGACGACTCTTCTGGTGAAGGTTCTATGGAGGAACCATAAGATGGAGGAAGCAACATGGGAGCCTGAGGAGCTTATGTTAAAGACATACCCGAATCTTTTTAGGTAATATTCTATGAATTTTGAGGATGAAATTTTTGTAAGGAGGGGAGAATGTAACACCCCAAGGTTTTGAAAATAAATATAGAATGCAATTTTATAATCTATCCTCTTCTATGTTTTGAATTTCAAGAAATGGTCATCTAGAGTTGTGTTCATCAAGTCATTTGGAGTCTGATAGAACAAACTTGATTTTTGGTGAATAGTAACATACCCTTATGAATAGTAATATGACCTCATGAATAGTAAATAATAATAATATTTTATTTTCTTAAGGTAATAGGATAATGGGATCTTATATAATTTTCAAATGTCACATAAAACTAATTGCACTTCAAGATTGTTATTTTTCGAATTAACTGTGACCTTATTTAAAAATTAAATTAATAATATTTAGAAAATTATTTTTGAAAAATGGATTTTACTTTTGAATTCTACACATCAAAAAATGGTAGGTGTGATGTTTTGGGATATTTCTAAAATACTTGAATTTTATGTGAATAGTGAAAAATACAGTTTCGCGTATTCAGTAGTTTAATGACATCATAATGACATAATAATTAAAATAAAAGGATGGTCGACTTGTGTACAGTAAAATATTTTATGAGGTGTCCCAAGTGGATAAAAACATGGGCAAATACCATGGGAAAGCCCATGGTTTGGCAAAAACCACTAATGAGGCGTCCCTTTGAAATTATTAAAAAATTACCTCTCTTTTTCTATAAATAACCATTCATCCATTCATTTTATTTCATTATAAATCCCTCATCCTAGAAGATCTGATGGTTTTACCTCTCTAGGAGTCCTCCCAAGATGTCCCTAAGCCCCCAAGGTCCCATCCTTAAAGATCTAGGAGTTAATCTACAAGGTAAGGGAATCCTTTATTCTCTTCTTTAAGTCGATAATTCTTTTATGTTATCTATTTGAAATTCCGTTATCATATATTGAGGTTTGATTTCATTCATTCTTCTTAATTTCCTTTATATTTAAATATGATGAGATACCCTTTTGTTCTCATCATTTGATTTTATGAAATTTTAAGTGATGTTGTTAGGCTGCCGAATTTTCATAAGGGATCTTTCAACTTTTCTTTTATTTTCAAGTTCATATTTTTTATTTTTCTCTCCTCACCTCCTCTATCCAAATGATCATGATAACTCCATTAAAATATACATACTGTATTTATGTCATGTGAATGGATGAACCATCATAAATATTCTTACTCCCTCCCTTTTATTTTTATAACGAAATCAACGTCCATAAGGTTTCAATTTATAGCCTTCATGGACGACGAAGTTTCGTTCTTCAAATTTCTTCTTCATTACTGGTCATGAAACCATATTTATGGTTGAAACAGACTATAATATATGTATTAAAACATAATTAATATTCAAGAACCAGAATATTTACATATAATTAATATATATGACAAAACTAGTTCATAATAATCCAAATACCAACGAATAATCGAAGTGGTTGTCATCTAAGGATTCTTCCTCATTCCATGTAACCAGATGATATAAATGACCATTAACAATTATTTATGTTCATAAATAATATATAATTCCAATCTTGAAGATTTATAATCTTTCCAATTGAACTTCATTACTTAAAAACAAGTGAACCGAATATGAAAATAAAGGAAACGAACACTCCAGAACGACGAAATTCAATAAAATAACTTATCAATAAAGACATAAATGAACTAACCATAATTATGGTAAACTAAATACATGTCTAATAGTTTCTTAAATAAGTTATTAATAAGTATAATTTCGTATTACATGAGCTTAAGTACAAGAGAGGAACACATTTGGAGTTAAGGTAAGGGTTTTTCACCCGAACTTCCATTTTCATTCAGGATACTTTTGTTGTCTAATTTACTCGATGAAATTATTATGTATTGTTATGTACTCCTCATAAATTCTGTGTGAGTATTCTATATTTGTACACCATCCAGAATCCTTCCCTATTTTCTTGATAGTTACATGTTTTAAAAGGATCTCTCAAAACTGTTTCCAAAGATACGAGTCTGATACAAGGGAATTTCTCAAATTCACATCTATTTTCAAGGGCAAGCTATAATATATTTTTAGAAACCATTATCCCTATAAAAACAATCATTTTATCATAAAATACTATCTTATTTAACTTCTGGTTTTATACAAATATTTTTCCAAAATAACTATTCTTTTCAAAATAAAAGAGTATTTATCTCCAGAATTGCTTAATGATTTTATAAGAGTGTTTTCATCTAATTCAACACTCTTTTTGATTCCATGGTATTATTGGGTTTAATAATTTATGAATTCATATACCATATTTGATTTAATGGTTTATTAATAACTATATTGTGGTTTATCTATCCTAAAACCATTCACCATATTATTCCGAATGGTTAGTGTTTTATGTTTAATAATTGGGGAAAGATAGCTACATTTAATATGATAGTTTAAATATGAATGTATTTGTTTTTTATGTTTATTACCGATAATATGAGGAATGCATTGGACTTATTATGTGACGGGTGGGGCCCTCTATATCCCCTCGATGCATCGGTAGGTCTCATGAGACAAATAGATGTGGAATTGGCCGAGGCCTTTCCCAATGTGATATGGATTTTGGCCGAGGCCTTAATCACTAGATGTCTTGGCCAAGGCCATGAAAAAATGATTTAGAATGTCCGGAATATGCACTTCCCTCATTATGATGCTAGTATTTGAAGTTCATGTGGTTATTTGACTAGTATAATACCCATGATTATGTTTTATTATGGCATTATTTATTCAGCTCATATTTCTGCCATAATGTGTTTAAATTCATTATTAAAGGCATGTGTTTTCAATTATTCACCATGTCTAAAGTTTATATTATCTTATTCTATATTTCTTACTCTTACTGAGCATTTGAGATCACCCCTTTATTACGTTTCATTTTCTTAGGACATGAAGAAGTAAATTATGAGTGACATGCAAGCATAATCTAGGAGACTTGATGTTGCAAGTGGAATAATTTAGTGTCATTTTCCCTTTCCATATGTAAAGTTGAAGTTATGTTTGTAACTTGTTTCCAATAATACTAAACTACTCAGTCCTTTGGGATTCATATTCCTTGTATGTATGGCAACATAATCAAATAAGGCACCAACTCTGGGAAACTGGGGTCGGGTTCTTCCACCGTTGATATCGCTTGGTTATCTCAGCTACAATCCGATTAGTGTTGATGTAGTTCCCAAAGTTTTAACCATGTGGCTCGGTCCCCTGGACCCCTGAATAGGGGAAAGATTCTCCCTACAGGCCCCAGAAACCTTGTCACAAAGGTTGAACAATGATAGTTGTAGTTTGGTGTATAGTCTGGGCCACTAGCATTTAGCCCAACTTCATCCAAACAAACTGAGCTACACCATTCCAATAATAAGTTCCAACCTATAATGCAATAAATCTTTCTCCATTACTAAAAAAAGATATATTTCACCCTTAATCGATTCCCTCTTATATCTGAGTCCATGTTTTCATCACAAATGTGTGATGCACACCTGGTATCTAATATCCACAATTCAGGGTTGGAGAATTTTTTTTATAACATTCACATTTGGGTACTTTGAATTTTTCACTTTGAGAACATTTCTCATTCTTATATAACAATATTTAACTATTTTATAGTTCATGCCTATTAATGATCTCAATATGATTAGTTTGAAGTATTTCATGATCTAAAATAAACACATACCAATAGATGAGTATCATGTATTATATCTTTTCATTAATGGATTTAAAATAAATTTCAACCACTTAAATTGAAGACCCTAGATATCATATCCATTTAGTGAGTCAAGATCCATATTCTACTAAGAAATTAATATGCTATGGTGTTTCTCTCACCACTTGGTTATTTAGGTAAGGAATCATCTCAATCACAATAGTTGTGACTCTTGTATAGTTTAGAAGATGACCAATTATCCAAATCCATCATATGGATTCACTAAACTTTATTCCTCTAATAACCTAATCCTATTAGGGTCTCCCAACAAGTGTAACCCAAATAAAATTCCAAATATGGAACGGCCAACCCAAATATGTTCTAGTTTCACCCATTACTTTTCTTAAGTTACACAAGATAATAAATGGGCACCCATATATGGAATGACACACCCAATAATGATCAATGTCTTGAAAATGTCTCTTTAAAAGGAATCTCACCACACTTAGTATTTATAGGGTTTTCAGTATCATGAATTTAATGTACATAATATTCATATTAAATTCATAACTATCACACAATATATAATCTTTATCTTGTTACATTTTATTTCCCTTTTTATATGCATGCTTCTAATGATTTTTTTTATAATTCTTATTCCAACCACCAAATTAATGTGTTCACATAACATTAATGTCTAACACTTTACACAACCCACAAGTCTATGTTAATCACCTAAAATAGAAGTCAAGTATTTTCATACATATTCAAATAAATCATATTCAAAAAGTACATGAAAACTTAAAATAAAGGTATATATTTATATGATATTGAAAAAATCCACATGAGTAACCCTAAAGTGACAGATATCCAACCATGTTCAATTTCCTGCTCAAGGAAATCCTCTAAGAAAGTATGTGGTTCGACCTCAGGTCTCTCTACCTAGAGATACTTTACTCAAGAGAGAATTCAATTCATGAAATCTATAACACCTAATATACACAAATTGTTCCCAAAAACTATTCTAAATATCATAACTAAAATTACTAAATGATTTCAAGGTAGATAAAAACTATATTTTATGATATTAGACCTAGAATTATATGCAAATCTCTATCCTAGAATAAATTTATCATATAAACAAGCATACACAATATTCATATTTCATAAACAATTTATTAAAAATTAATATCAATAAAATTTTAAAAATAAATAGGCAATTTACTTATTTTCCGAAACTTGATACATTTATAAATTATTCATAAATTAATCTTAATTATAAGAATTTTATAATATATAAATAATATAAACATTTTATATTAATTTCAATATGAACCCATTTATATTTTATATTAAATGACATATATATGATATTTTATGAATTATAAACATTTTATAATTCAATATATATTATATAAAATTTTTATATAATTTAAATTTTATATATATATTATAATTTATAAACATATTATAAATCACTTATTATGATTTCTAAACAAACCATTCATTTCTATATCATGAGGCATGTGATTTAATTTTTCAAAAAATATTTTAAGATGTTAACCTTTAATATTTAGAGATAATGTTACCCCCAAGGGTGAAACCTAGTAGTTACATCTCTATGGGTCTCATGGGAGGTCTCAGGATCGAGTCTCCCTGAGTACTTGTAGGCATGATGGATTCTTTGTTTATTTGTAATCTCCCTCCCAAAACTGTTTTAATATTTAGGAATAATGTTTCATAAACATTTAATTAATTAATTATAAATAATTTATAAATAATTTATTTGTTTATAAAATCCCTATAAATTAAATATTCCCTAAACACCTTTTAACATGATTTATAAACAATTTATAAACCAGAAAACAATTGAATATGTTAAAAATATTTTTGTAAAAAAATCATTGTTTAACCATAAGCAACACCACTAATATATGTAAGGGTATCTACTTATTACCCTCATGAAGATGTTATGCATAAGGTAAACTGATGCTTTTAATAGACTGCATCACTACTACAAAACAATCCTTCAACAGTGCTAAAATTGTCCATTTTCAGTGCTAAAAAAGCACTAACTATCTGAACGCGATTAAAATACCTGGGGTTTTATTTTTATTAAAAAAGAACTGATAAAGGTATCCTTTATCGGTGCTTCTAAAAAATCCAATGAAGTGTCTCTTTATCAGCAATTTTTTTAGCACTGATAAAGAACCCCCTTTATCAGTGCTTTCATTTAGCGCTGATAAAGGTGGTCATTTATCAGCGCTAAAAAAACACAGATAAAGTGACCCTTAATCAGTTCCTTTAGAAGTTCTGATAAAGGATACCTTTATCAATGATATTAAATGCATTAATAAAGTATACCTTTATTAGTGCCTTTAGTAGCACTGATAATGAGGTAATACTATAGTGTGCTGTTAAATTTACATCACACTATAGAAGTAGAAACAATAGATAAAAATAAATGCAAATACATATTTTAAATGGAATAAAATTTATGACACAAATACAAGAAAAAAACACTATTTTATATATATTTAAAACATTGGTTTGTAAAATTATATGAGTAATTACAAATTATCAAGACATTCAAAAACATAAATGTTCCTTTATCTTTGGCCCCTGACCCCCACTCATGTTATTACCAAACAAACCACCCTAGCTCGAGAAAAATAATGAACCACTATAAGAAAAAAATTATCATGTTATTAATACTATAAAGAAATAAATTAAATATAAAGTTTCAATTTTAAACTAAATTTTGAGTCATACTAGGAACACCATGTATCGAATTGAGTTACGGTTGATTCTTTCACATCACACCATTTCTCGTTCATCTTCAAGCATTATCTCTGTGAAAATTAACTAAATTAGTATAAGATAAAAAATTATAAGGAAATTAATTAATTAATAGAAGATATAATGATGAGGAAAAAATGTGAGCTTGTTTTCTTAGTTTTGGCGATTTGATGCACATTTTAAACTAAAATGGCACTTACATATTAAAAACACGCACTTTGAGTCATACCGAACACATTGTGTGTTATATTGACATGCAGTAAATTTTTATATATTACAAATGAATTATGGATCATTTTACTAAATTATAAAAATAATCTGAATGTTTTTGCTCAGTTTTGAGTATGTCACTTTTTTTTACTAAAATTTCATTTTAAATTTGAAACATGCATTTTGAGTCATACTGATCACATCATGTGTCAGTTTGATGTGAGAATGATTCGTACACATCATAAATGAATTATGAACCCTTTTTATAAATTATCAAGATAATCCAAGTGTGTTTGATTGGTTTTATGTGAGTGAAATTTTTTGAACTAAAATTTTAATTTTAAATTAATAACAGACACCTTGAGTCATACTGAGAACATAGTATATCAGATTCAGTGTAGCTGATTCCTACACATCAAAAATGAATTATGAATTATTTTACTAAATTATAAAAACAATTGTAATGTTTTTTCTTTGTTTTGAGTATATAATTTATCTTTTTTACTAAAATTAATGTCAATTTTAAATAAAAAAACATACTTGGATCCATACCGGTCACACCGTGCATTGGATTGAGGTGAGGCAAATTCCTACATGAAAAAAATGACTTATGGATTGTTTTAATAAAGTATCAAAATAATATGAATTAATTTTCTTTATTTTGTATGTGTCACTTCTCCTTTTTACTAAAATTTCATTTTAAACTGGAAACACACACTTTGATTCAAACCGGTCACACTAGTGCAGAAATTAATTTTCACATTGATTTTTTTTCATTTTTAAATCTATTATTAGGTACCGTTATTAAAGGATAAATTGTAAATAGTCCTTAACATCACTTAAAAAATGGATGTTGTAAATTATTCATTAAATTGGTCTTTTACATTAGTTATTTTATAACCAATGTGATAAACCCATTTAGAATAGTTTTTCATGTCGTTAACTTATAAATAAAGTTAAAACCATTTTTTCACATTGTCTATAAGATAATCGACATGAAACACCAATGTGATAAATATTTTTTCATGTTAGTTATATAATAAATGATGTGGAAAACCATCAATATTTTATTTTCACATCGGTTATAAAATAACCAATGTGAAAAATATTTTTAAAAAAATATATTTCTTTTCAACCTTTCTCTTCACAGCCGACCAAAAAAACAAACAAGTAAAATATAAGCAGAAGTAGCAGAAAAATAACTAGCAATACATATTTACAATTATAACATTCAAAATTACAATATATAGTAAAAACAAACTAAAATGAAACCAAACATATAAAATGATTTCCCCATTCAACTTTTAAGTGTCTGAGATATTATGCACTATAAGTTCTAGGGTCATAAAAAAGATACAAATTAAAAGGAAATAATTTAAAATGTATTATGAATAAAAAAAATAAAATATTAAGGGAAAGTTTATAAAGAAATATAACCTATTGGAACTTCGTAACTATCCCATTTGATATTATTTCATACATAAATATTAACAAATAATATCCACATTATTTTGTTCCTTCTTATTTATAAAAAACTATATTTAAATGAGTTTTTCAATTCAAAATAATGTTATTAAGTAATATATCCAAAATGTACTAATTATAAATGAAAATTAACCTTTGATTTTACATATTTGATCTTCGAGCTCTTTTTTTGTGTTCACTTGAAAAAAATTTCATCCCCTATTAGAAAATAATATGAATGAAATAAATTTAAAATTAATTATAATAATAAAATATTAATAAATTAAAACTTACCTGTCCAATACATCCTTAAAATTTTGTCTCACTTCACCATAGATAGAGAATAACCAGTAAAGTTCCTTCTCCCTTGGACAAAAAACACTTAACATCCAATGGACACTAATATAAAAGAAAATTTAATATTAGTGGTTATTACATTAAAATATATATAACACTTTGTGAGATATATTTTTCATACTCTTGAAGATACATCCTTTTGAAATTTTTTAGCAATATAAATTGTTCTTTCTACTTCAGTTATTGTCCTTACTGCAGGTGAAATTAACTGTGAGTCTATAAATCTATATACACCTGTCTTATCATGATCCTTACACATTGTATAAATACACCTAATATAAAACAAATATAAGTATAAATTTTCAATAAATTAAATTCATGGAAATATTTATTATAAGACTTACATGGAAAAAAATTGCATCATGTTGATGTCCAACTAATCTCTACTTACAAACTCCATGATATCATTTTTCAAAAGCTCCAAAGTCATTACATGACCACAAACACCATCTTCCATTGTAATCTCATAAACACCCAACAATTTTTTTGAATATCTTGAAAATCTAATAAGACTTCTAGAATATATATCTGAAGTCATAGCAATTTGTATTTGTTTTTTCTATATAATATTTCTTTACCTTTAAATTATTCCTATAAAAAATAGATAAATATATAAAATTTAATATGTAAAAAAAATTAGTATAAAAATGAAATAAAAGATAACATATACACACAAATATATGGTAATATATCATATAAGTCTATATGGCCAAACTATAAAGTGGTCGATACTTTTTCCAACTGTACTAGCCTTATCTATAGGTAATGGTACTCCAGCTGGTATATCTATAATATCCTGTATAGTGACCCTTTAATGCTCTATCTCTAACTATTGATGATGAATGGTATCTCTAATATAAAATATCATCCCATATGCAAAAATATGATACTAAGGATCATCAACATATAACTCAAAATAATGGGGAAGATTTGGAGGAGGGGGTGTAGGAGTAGGATAAGGAGTGGGGTTTGCAGGCAGAGGTGAAGGAGTGAGAGATGCTGACAGAGGTGGAGAAGCATTCTGAAATAGTCTTTTCATGTCTAAAAACATTTAATATACCTAATCTATGATCCAATCATCCATCATCACATGAATATCCTGAACTTGAGCATCTAAAGATTTTATTTTTTTATAAACACCCTCCATTGCAAAAGTTGAAAAATGTGGAAACACTTTTTTCACCGATACACCTGTCAGGTATCCTCATACATAACTTGGGTGTTTGGGATTTTCCAATGATGCAACTAAAATATCTTACCTACCCTTAGTTAAAAATACCCCATGTGTTCCCTTCTCTATAAGATAATCCTATATGAATTATTTGAAAAATTATGTAATGAATCAAAATATATAAATAATTGAATTAACTTAAATAAATAAATAAAGTAAAAATCTTACAATCCTCTCATATACAACCCTTGAATATTCTGTAATATATTTTCCTTTTTTTCTCATCTATCCCCTCTTCCATTTTTCATGTCTATCTAGGGATAATGGAGGGGAAACCTCTACAGATCTTGAAGACTCAACTCTCTTTTTTTGAAAAAAATTATCCATCATTTTTTCTTCCGATAATGTATACCATCCATGAGATAAAGTATGAGGGTATACATTTCTAGATTGGATCTATTGATGAGATCTCCTTGATTGATGTAAATTAAGAATAAATAAATCATTAATAAGATCATTAGTATAAAAAAAACTTCTAAAAGGTAACATTGCACTTTCCAAAAATGCTTCTTATCTTATACTTTCGACAAATTTCTTCCATGTATATTTATCTTTAAAGGGATATATATCACATGAATTATGATGTTTACTATGCCCAAAAATGAAATATAATGCGAGGGTTGATTTAAAATCCATCTATCTCCTAGAGACTAGTGATAAAAATTTCCTTCTTACTCCATTAGTGTCAAGTATATCATATGTCATCTGATAAGAAGGGGAAAACATATATTACTATAAACATTTCAATATAAGTAAAGTAATAACAAACAATCTTACCAAAAATGTCTCCCATAATTGATATAGTGTCAATTTTTCAATACTTCTCTAATCATCAATCAAAATACTGACTTTTCTTTTAGCCTAAATTGATATAAAACTTTAGAATTGTTTTGAATTAGGACCTCTTGGAGTATCATTATCATCAAAGTCTATCAATATCCCCAGGTCGTAGATACAACCAACTGATAGTTTTGGTAAATGTGCACTACCATGTTTACCAACCCTTTAACTCTTCTATGGACTTGTGGCAGTATATGTCTCTAGTAAAGAAGGATGGGGCTCATCAGGAGGAGCATGTGCACGTTCCTCCCTAGAGGTATGAGTATGATCATCTCTATAAGTAAGTGGTAGATCGGTTGATTTATTTATCATTATCCTAAAAATAAAATAAACAAACAATTAGTACACAAATATAAAAATTCAACTTTTACAATAATAATGTAAATAAAAATTTAAAATTTATCAAACAAAAAGGTAAAATAAATTAAACTTAACACATTTTTATTCACATTTATTATAGTTAACTAAAATGATAAAAAAAATAACGAGATATGAAATGTCATGTAAACAAATGAAAACAAATCCCAAAATAATGTGTGAATAGTTAAACTGCTCCAACCTAATAAATAAATTTTTACACAAAAAATAACAATTTTTCAATATACTCTTATAAAATATATTTTTTATTTAAAATATTATATTTAAAATAGTTTTATTTCAACAAAATTAATTATTAGATAAGTTAAATAAGGGTAAACATGGTAAATTAAACAAAACTAAACTAATATAAACAAATAATTTAACTTATTAGTTATAATACATGTTTTAATAAATAAAATAAAATTAAAATATCTAACATTTTATGAAATTTTAAAAATTAAATGAGAAATAAATATATGTTACAACCTGTAATATTATGAATGTAAAAAAGGATTTTTTTTTCATATTCTTTCATCACGATTGTTCTATATGGCATAAACCATGTCTACAACATGCCCATCAATATTATATGTTAATATTTCCATGGAAGTAGAGATCTCACATAAATCAAAATCTTCAATAATTTTATCATCACCAACGTACTGTTTTTTTTCTTATAAATGAATAGAACACTGCATATCAGATTGATCAAGAACATAGAAATTTTGTTTTTCATGTGTTTCCATTATAAAAGGATCAACTATGTATTCCAATCTATCAAAATTAACAAGTGTCATTCCAAATTCATTATGTCTGACACTGTTGTTATTAATAAACCATTTGCAGTTAAACCCTGGAACTTGAAATTTAATGTAATTAACCTCCCATATTTCTTTAATGAATCCATAATATGCACATGATGTGGAAATTGGGTTTATTATTTATCACTCGAAAAATACATTGCTTTTGCAAACACCAATACACTACTATTCTGAACTATACTTCTTTTGTCATAATCTTTCATATAAAATTTATAGCCATTAATGTCATAATAATACCATATTATCAAATTTAAACTTGGACCACTCACCAACCATCTCAATGTTTCTGATGCATCTAATCTACCAAGCACATTCTATTTAAACCATGGAAAACAGTTTTATTATGCTAATTCAAAAATCCACATATCTTTATTCTTTGTATAATATTCTTTCTACACATTAATATGCAATGTTATATATGTTTAATCATCATCTATGTTATTCAAGATATATAAATTCACCTTCTTTATCTATTCACCTATCAAAGATTTTACTTTCAAGCCACAAATCCACTTTCCCCCATAATTAACTCATTCATGGTGAGATAGAGTCAAAGCAATGTGCTACACTATAGATAGGTATATTTAACAAAACTCCACAACCTCCTCATAATTATACTTCTCAATAATGGAGGCTTCAGGTCGATATGGATTCTTAACATACCCCTTTAATATATTCATATACCTATTAAAAGGATACATCCAACATAGATATACAGGTCTGTAAAGCTTTATTTCTCACACCAAATGAAACATTAAATACACCATGATATAAAAAAAAGTAGGAGAAAAATATATTTCCAATTGAAAAAGTATATATTTATTTGTTTTCCAAATTGTTCAAAGCATTCAAATTAATCACATTGTTACAAATTTAATTGAAAAAATAACACACCTCCATTATAGTCATTCAAATATAGATGGGCAATATTATATGCAATGTAAATAGTAGGAGTTGTTATATCATGACATGAAAATCACGATATTTCATACTTGTCAAATTCAAATCCTTTAAAGACACAAAATTTTTTACATTTGAAGAATAACCTTGCGGCACTTTGATATCATGAAGACATTGAAAAAAATCTAATTTTATTCCTCTTGGATAATTTATTACAAGCTGGGGGTAGGAATGTTCACCTTTCATCAGGAGTGGGAGCTAACTCCAAATGTATTCTCATTGAGAGTAAGCCCAATCTTGCATTCAACCCATCTATAGTATTTCATTTAATATGTAACATTGTTCCAATAAATCTATCATGGATATTCTTCTCCACATGCATGGAATCAATGTTATGTTTAACTTCATGATATCTTCAATATGGTGGCTCAAAAAATGTTGACTATTTCTTCCAAATATTTCTACCATTACCATATTTATGTGTCTTTCTGAATGTTACATCAAGTTTTTTCACCATATCATAATATTGATCAGTGGATAAAGGTTTTGGAGAAATATCAAATTATTATGAGCCCTTGAATACCTTTTTTAATCTTTTATAAGAGTTATCCACAGACAAAAACTTTCAATGACCCATGTATACTATTTTTATCCCATGATACAATTGATAATATGAAGACTGTTGTTCACAAATTGGACATGATTTATGCCCCTTAATACTGTATCCATACAAATTTCCATACATTGGAAAGTCATTTATAGTGAACATAATCATTGTATGCAGTTGAAAATATTCCATTTTATAAGAATCATACACCCTAATACCATATTACCCCAAGAGTTTCTAATCATCAATTAATGGCGATAATAAAACATCAATATCATTTTCAGGCTGTTTTGGTCCAAATATCATTAAACTTAACCTAACATATTTTCACTTCATAAAAAATTCAGGATATAAGTTGTAAATTACCAGTAAAATAGGCCATGAACTATGTATGCTACTAAGGCTTTGATATGGATTCATTATATCTGTTTATAGTATAAGTCGGATATTTCTAACTTCATTTCCAAATGTAGGAAAGTACTAATCAATTTTTTTCCATTGTGGAAAATCAGATGGATACCTTAATTTTCCATTAAATATCCTCTCATCTACATGCTATATTAACTTTTTTTCATCATGTGAATTTTTAAATAAATATTTCAAATGAGGAATTATAAAAACATATCAAAATTTCTTAGTATGGGTCTCTATAACTGCTAAATCAGCATGTAATTTTTCTTTTAAATTATACCATGATGTCCCAAATTTAGGAAACTTTGATAGAAATTCATATTCCTTCCTATATAGGACACAATAATTTGAGAAGGCATGTATTTTTTTTACCCTAATATCATCAGGAATATTATTTTCTTCTATTTATAATGTGATTCAGGAAGATCATTGTCTTTACAAAGAATATCTTTCAACAATTGTAACAAATTAGTAAAACTCTTGTCACTATAACCATGTTTCAACTTCTAGATAATAAATCTTAACACCAATGATAAAACCGTAAATTACCTATAACCCAGATACAATGGCTTTTCAGTATCACCATATAGATGCTCAATTTTAGGTTCTTTCTCAATTTCTTATACTTAAATATCACAAATCATTTCTTAAATTTAATAAGAGTTATCATCATTCAAAGCATCATCATCAATAGATCCAAAATTATTCCCATTACTGTTCAGTACTGTTCGATATTGTTCGGTACTGTAGTAGCCAGAACTATTCATCCATCTGGGCCTCTGGCCCACTGGTTTGGTCCTCGGGTCCTATAATGATTTCTGGCCTCCCAAGACCTTCGGTCCAGTTCTATCTCAAGGCCTTTGGGCCACCTCAAGGTCTTTGGGACACCCAAGGCCTTTGGGCCACATGAATATATAGACATACCAGGAGGACTACAAGAGGCAAGGCTCTAGATGGCGATCCAGAGCAGGCACATTCACCAGAACAGATCTAACCAGATAGGAAGAACGAGAGTATAGATTTACCATCGGTACCAGGCCTATGAAACTCTACACAGGATAGCTAGCCAACCAGCCCTGCGAAGGTGGAGTGCTGATATCATGACATGTTCTGGGGAGGAGAATGTCCAAGTTGTATTGTCTGGGTGATTCACTCTAAGAACTATGGGTCTTGTAATTGTCTCTAAGCCTTCGGGCCTTGTAAGGGTTCCAACTCACCCCTTGAATGGTGGATTATCAAAATAATAAAATATTAAGGCTTTAGGACATTCAGAGTATCTTCTTTTCAACTTCTTCACATTTAAACATTTTAGGCATAGAAAAAAAACATGTCATTGTTCAGAACATTTTGTTTAGAAAATTATAAGAAAGCATCAAAACCTTACTCATATTCATAACTTGTTCTCAGTTCTATAATCCAACTTCGAATAATTATTATCTATAACAAATATCAAAAATAAATATATTTTCAAAATAATAAAGTGGTGGTAAAAGTGAGAATAAATTATTCAAGTCAAACCAGGTTTAAATTTATATTAAATATTTCATAATTTGAAAGTAACAAAACTTTGAAATTAAAAAAAATATGTGCATTTGAAAAGTATAATTATAAAATATAAACAATAATCAAATATAAGTTTAAATATAATTGAAAAATCATCAAAAATAAATGCATGGAAGTAATTTACAAAAAAAATATAGATAGACTATTCTATCATTTTTCATATTATTATGAATGAAATTAGATAAAACTTGAAATCGAATATTATTGATTAGAATCCAAATCAAGTACAAGAAGAAAACGAGAGACTCCCTCAAGTTCAAAGGAATGTGAACAGAAGACAATCAATCAATCGTGCTAGCAGCCAATGATTCGTTAGCATTGTTCAGAGACTGAATGAGCACGTGTTGATCACCACTAGAGGGGGTCTACTTTGGGTCCTCAGCATGTAATGACACTATATGGATTGAGTTAGAATGATCAACATCCTCAATGAATAAAGATCTAAAGATCAATCCAACCATTATTCTTGTGCTAAAATTAATTAAAAATTGAAAAGAAAATATCATCTCTTGGTTTCAATAATTTATTTGTCAATATTATTCAGAAAAATTTTCATTGGTCATAACATTTACATCTTTTACATTTTGAATGATTTGTCTAATCCTAAAAAATATGAGTTATCTATAGGCCTAACACACTCTTCAACTACATATGGAACTATCAAATTATACTAGATGTCACATGTCCTTTTTTTCAAGACCAACAAGTAATAATTATCATGTTCTACCACTTCAATTTTAAAAAACATTCTAGATAAATTTCTAGAAGCATGTCAATATAAAATAATAAGGGATATAACAAAATATAAAAATAAAAAATATGCATGATAATAAAATATTTACCAGAAATATAAATTTTTCATGCTTATGAAAAGATATCTATAAAAAAACATAAAAATTCTTAAAATATAGAACTAAAAAAGATTGTAATGTGAGATTTTCATAAACATAATTGAAAAAATGAGAGTTAGGGTGTTCGCAATATTGAATGAACGAACGAAAGGTGTGTGAGGCTTATATGAGAGTTGAGAGATGATTAGATTAAATGAACCAAAAAAAATGAGGATTTATGAAACTGGAAAATCAAGATTAGAGGCCACTAGATCGAAGAAACAAGGTTAGGGCTTCCATGCACGAGAGAATAAATTTTTCTTTCACCCGACCGAATAACAGTGAAATGATTCAACACGAAAATTCACAAAATTTTAAATGAAATATCACATCAGTTATATAATAACCAACATGATAAATTAGATTTAACAAACCGGTTATAAAATAACCAACATTATAAAGAAATGATATTTTCTTTATCATGTCAGTTATTATATATAATCGATGTAAAAAACCATATTTATCACATCAGTTATATAATAACCGATGAGATAAAGTGGGATAATTGATTTTTCATATTGTTTATCCTATAAATGAAATGATAAATCATTATACATTTCTTTTTCATGTTGGTTATAAATAAAAAACGTGAGAAAGCTGACACGATAAGTAATTTTTGTACTAGTGTCACATCATGTGTTGGTTTAATGTGAAAATGATTACTACACATCAAAAATGAATTATGAATTATTTTCTTGAATTATCAAGGCAATCTAAGTTTTTTTCTTGGTTTTCAATGCATGACACACTTTTTGAAATAAAATATCAATTTTAAATTGATAACAAATATTTTTGGGTTATACTGGGAACATTGTGCATATAATTAAGGTATGACTAATTCCTAAATTTCAAAAATGACTTACGGGTTATTTTCCTAAAGTATCAAAACAATCCAAATGCGTTGGCTCAGTTTTGAGTATGTCACTTGTGTTTTTTACTAAAATTAATGTCAATTTTAAATAAAAAAACACAATTGGAGTGATATCGGGAACACTGTGTATCAGATTAAGGTGAGGCTTATTCTTACATGTCAAAAATGACTTATGAATCATTTTATTAAAGTATAAAAATAGTATGAATTTGTTTACTCAGTTTTGAGTATGTAACTTGTGTTTTTTACTAAAATTAATGTCTATTTTAAATAAAAATACACTCTTAGAGTTATACCAATCACACTGTATGTCAGATTGATGTGTCAATGATTCTTACATGTCAAAAATGACTTATGGATAATTTTACTAAAGTATCAAAACAATTCTAATGCATTTTCTCAATTTTGATTATGTCACTAGTCTTTTTTCCTTAAATTAATATGAATTTTAAATAAAAAGACACACTTTGAGTCATACTGGTCCCACCATGCATCAGATTGAGGTGAATCTGATTCCTATACATCAAAAATGACTTATGGATCATTTTCCTAAATCATTAAAATAATCCGAATGTGTTTTCTTGGTTTTGAGTATGTCACTTGTCTTGTTTACTAAAATGTCATTTTAAACTAGAAATACAAACTATGAGTCATACCAGTAACATCATGTGTTGTTTTAATGTGAAACTAATTCCTAAATGTAAAAAATGAATTATAAATAGTTTCTCTAAATTATTGAGACAATTTGAATGTGTTTTCTTGGTTTTCAGTGTGTGATACACTTTTTGAACTAAAATGTAAATTTTAAAATGATAATTAACACTTTGAGTTATACTAGGAAAATTGTGCATCATATTGTGGTAATAATGATTCATACACATCAAAAATGATTTATGGATCGTTATACTAAAGTATCAAAACAATATGAATGAATTTTCTCAGTTTTGAACATGTCACTTGTCTTTTTTACTAAAACTAATTCCAATTTTAAATAAAAAGACACACTTGGACTCATACCAATCACACCGTGCATAGTATTGAGGTGAGGGTGATTCCTAGATGTCACAAATAACTTATGGATCATTTTCCTAAAGTATCTAAAAAATATGAATGTGTTTTCTTGATCTTGAGTACGTCGGTTTTCTTTTTTACTAAAACATAATTTTCAACTAGAAACACACACTTTAAATTATACCAGTCACATTGTGAATCCGTTTCATGTGAGATTGATTACTACACTTAAAAAATTACTTATGAAACATTTTATTAAATTATAGAGACAATCCAAGTGCATTTTCTTAGTTTTCAATGTGTGACACACTCTTTGAACTAAAATGTCAATTTTAAACTGATAACAAACACTTTGAGTTATAACAGGAACATCGTCTATCAGATTAAGGTGTATCTGATTCCAACATGTAAAAAATTAATTATGGATCATTTTTATAAAGTATAAAAATAATCTGAATTCATTTTCTCAATTTTGAGTATGTCACTTTTCTTTTTTACAAATATTATTGTCAATTTTAAATAAAAACACGTACTTAGAGTCATTACAGTCACATAATGCATCAAGTTGAGGTTCAGATGATTTTTACATGTCATAAATGACTTATAAATATTTATACTAAATCATTAAAATAATCTAAATGTGTTTTCTTGGTTTTGAGTATGTTAGTTTTCTTTTTTACTAAAATATCATTTTAAACTGGAAACATGCACTTTGAGTCATATCGGTCACATAATGTTTCAGTTTCATGTGATACTGATTCCTAAAAATTAAAAATTAATTATGAAATATTTTCTTAAATTATCAATACAATCCAATCAAGTTTTCTTAGTTTCCAGTGCGTGATAAACTTTTTGAACTAAAATATCAATTTTAAACTAATAATTGACTCTTTGAGTCGTACCGAGAACATCATGTATGGGATTGAAGTGAATTTGATTCCTACATGTAAAAATGAATTATTAATAATTTTAAGGAAGTATTAAAACAATCAGAATGTGTTTTCTCATTTTTGAGTATGTCAATTGTCCTTTTTACAAAAATTAATGTCAATTTTAAATAAAAAGAAACACTTGGAGTCATATCGGTCACAACATGTGTTGGATTGAGGTGAGGTTGATTCCTACACAACAAAAATGGATTATGGATCATTTTAATAAAGTATAAAAAAATATGAATGTGTTTTCTTAGTTTTGAGTAAGTCACTTGTCCTTTTTACTAAAATGTCATTTTAAACTGGAAACACGCACTTTGAGTCATACAGATCACATCATGTGTTAGTTCAATGTGAGACTGATTCCTATGTATCACAAATAAATTATGAATCATTTCCTAAATTACTGAGATAATATGAGTGTGTTTTCTCAAATTTCAGTGCATGAAACACTTTTTGAACTACAATGTCAATTTTAAACTTATAGCAGATACATTGAGTTATACCGGGCACATTGTGTATCAGATATAGGTGTGGAGATGATTCTTACATGTAAAAAATTAATTATGTATCATTTTCCTAAAATATCAAAACAATATGAATTAATTTTCTTAGTTTTGAGTATGTCACTTTTGTTTTATACTAAAATTAATGTCAATTTTAAATAAAAAGACACACTTAGAGTGATAATGGGCACAACATACATCAGATTGAGGTGAGGATGATCTATAAACATCACAAATGACTTATGGATCATTTTCATAAAGTATAAAAACAATCCAATTTTTTTTCTTAATTTTGAGTATGTGAGTTTTGTTTTTTACTAAAATTAATGTCAATTTTAAATAAAAAGACACACTTAGAGTCATACAGGTCACACTGTACATCAGATTAAGGTTAAAATGATTTCTATAGGTCACAAATGAATTGTGGATCATTTTTATAAATTATTGGAACAATCTGCATGTGTTTTCTTATTTTTGAATATGTCTCTTGTCTTTTTTTACTAAAATTAATATCAATTTTAAATAAAAAAATGCACTTGGAGTTATATCGGTCACACCGTACATTGAATTTATATGTGGTTGATTCTTACATGTTACAAATGAATAATGGATCCTTTTTAAAATGTATCAAACAATCTATTTTTTTTCTCAGTTTTGTGTATGTGATGTGTGTTTTGAACTAAAATGTAAATTATAAACTAAAAACATGTAGTTTGAGTCATACCAAGCACATTGTGTATTGGATTGAGATGCAGTTTATTGACCCATTTCTTTGTTGTAGTTATCTCAGTTGTAGTCTTGAATTCCAATCTATTATGAGCATGATCAGCTTCAAACAGACCACCCCATTCAAGAAAAGCATACATCTATGTAAGAAAAAAATTATTATGTTACTAATGATATAAATAAATAAATTAAACATAAATATGAAAAAATAAATTAATAAAATGTCAATTTTAAATTGAAACCACACAAATTGGGTCATACCGGGTAAACTGTGTATTGGTTTGAGGTATGGTTGATTCCACCATTTATTTTTATCCTACAGTGGATTCAACATTTTGGGTTATCTAACAATATTGAAATTTGATAACCTAGAATTTTGAATGCGTTATAGAATAAAAAGAAAATTGCATCATCGTTGCTGAGTGCATGATCATAATACAAGAGTGAATCATCCTTATTGACAAATTTATTCCTTCATGAGCTCTGTGAAAATTTAAAAAATAAGTATTAGATAAAATGATGAGGAAATTAACTAAAAAAGTAGATAAAATGATGATAAAATCAACCAAAAGGAAATTTGTTCTAGTTATATATCATTAAACTATAATATAATTATTCTTGAACATATGAAACTAAAATACAAGTAATTTTTTCAATCTTGCATAGCCCTAAAAGGAAATAAATTATACAATCTAATATGAAATTAAATTTCCTTCAGTGGTCCTTACCACATGACCTTAAACTGTATAAAATACCATCCTACATAGATGATGATTACCTATATGATATTTATTTATTAAATTATATAAAATATATATATCATCATAAAGGATTTATTTTACACACTAAATTTTCTAGATTAAATTATTTCTTTCCTTTATCCCAGCTTAAAATTATAACACTCATTTTTCAAAGATAATTGACATTCCTAGTACCATTTTTTTAAACTATGATTCCAAACTATAACATTTTTTATTCACTCATTTTGGATATATATGATATGTTTTATAAGATCAATCCCAACAATATTATATATTTAACCAATTTAAAATAACATAAATTTCACGTATTATAAAAAATTACCAATTTTTTTTATCATTTTGGGTTAGTGTAAAACTCAAATATAAACATTTTCCTTCTTATATGTTATAAAAAAATTGAATAAAACATTATATATTATTGGATTATACTAAAAATTAGTGCATCCATTTATATATTCCTAGAAAACATTAACCATTAGTGTAAAATTATTAGTGTTGATTAATTGAACTAAAATAAATATTTACATTTGAGTATTTATGGAACATAATAAATTATATCTTTATCTTTCACCATCATAGAGATTAAAAACTCCATGAAAAACCATTTACCTTCTTTGATGGGAAGAAATTTAGTATGACCCATTATGTATTTTTAGAAGACACTAAACTCCATTATAAATTATTTTTCCCTTTTTGATAGTATTAAACATTAGTATATACCTTTATATCATACAAATGACACTAAAATATAGCACACCCATTAAGTCCTTGATCGAACTGTGATTCACTGTTTCATTTTCACCCTTACACCACTGTGTTAACTAGTTTTGTATTGAAAATTATAAAAAAATAACAAATTGAAATTAATGTTTGATTCAAATATTTTGTGTTTATAACTTTTAAAAAGGTAAGTGTTACTTTTTTTTGATAATTATATTATAGGTGGAGGTGATTTGGAGGGCCTAGGATGAAGTTCAAGAAAAATGGGCCAAACTGCGCAGGATCCAAGCACACCAGTGGACTCAACCGCACACTGCTACTAAACCGTGCATCCAAATGGGATGATATTTTGATATATAGTAAAAAATTAAATGGGATATATTTCAAATAAATATACCCAAGCCTAATTAATCCATTAAGGTTCCCATGAGAACTTATCTTTTCAGAGGATTGAATATGCTCTAAGTCAAAAAGTGGGTTCTGTATTTAGTCCATATCCCCGACTATGATTGCCCAAATGGTTCCAAATTTTTGGTGGAGACATTAAGTAGACATGGATATTTTTTTTAATTTTATACAAAGTGATATAATACTATATGAAGTTTGAAAACCAAGGGACAAATGGTTTCTTGAAATCAGGGTGTCCAAAACCACCTTCCATATTTTCTATAAATTGGCACCTTGGGGTCCTCATTTGAAAATTCGTCCAGAAAGAAAATATTTGGTATTTTGGAGACCCAAAGAACTCCTCTACTCATACAAGAAGTTATGGAGGCCTCTATATTCATAGGGGGATCACATATGAAAGTGAAGTTCCACCTGAGCCTCCTCATCCTCTCGATGGAAAGCTAAACAGTGGATGGTCATTTCGAGGGAGCTATAAATACTTGAGAGGGAGTTCCAGCACTTGTTATTCTACTATTTTTGTGTGTTAAATATTTCACTTATGTTTAATATTTAGGTTATTCTTCTATTAATACATTTATTTTTTAAATTAAGTGAAAAAAATTTCATCTCAACATCGATTGAGTTGAGGTTTCAAGTGGGGATATTGGGTTGTTCCGATTGGACAACACAATCATCTTTTTTTCTTAAACACAATCATGAGATTTCAGTATTATTTGGTACACTACTAGAAAATAATGTTATAAAAATGGTTTTAAACCGTTGGTATAGGTTGGAAAACTATTGGTATAGCCTATACCAACGGTTTTCTAAACCGTAGGGTAGTAAGCCATGAGGAAATCCCTTTACCAACAGTTTGATCTAAACTATTGGTATAGCCCACTGTATTTATTGATTTACCAACGGTTGTAGACTAACTGTTGGTATATGTTTGTATAAAATTTTTACCAATGGTTTCAAGAAACCGTTGGTATATATTGAATACAAAACACTATACCAACAGTTTTAAAACCATTGGGATAGTTTTTAAATTTCTCTCAAAGTATACCAACGGTTTAAAACTGTTGGTATATATTGAATAAAAAACACTATACCAACAGTTTTAAAACCATTGGGATAGTTTTTAAATTTCTCTCAAAGTATACCAATGGTTTAAAACCATTGGTATTGTGTTTTTTCAGACCTACTACACAGTAGTCCCTCCAGTATACACCTGCATAAAAAATAGCACAAAAACCACATACAAATAGACTTAAAACAGCATAAAAAACACCTAAAATAGAAAAAAAACACATAAAACCCTCAAACTCTTCCAACCATGTCATGTACTAAAATTCCCTATTTCAATCTTCATATGAAAACAATCATCCAGTAGAGTTAATAACGGTTTCAATAACTCAAACATTATTTACACCCATTTCAATCTTCATATGACAACCACTCTTCGAGTTGTAATTCACCTCACCCCTGCACAATCCCCCCCAACCAGCACAACCCCCCCCACCTCCCCATCAAATTATAATAGGCAAAATAGTATAAGAAATACTTATTATAGTTGAATAAGAGTTTGAAATTTTCTCAAATCCTATTTTTTTCTTCTGATCCTAGATTTGGGTATGTAATGATTTGTGATGAATTTTGCATTGAACTTGTATTTTTTATAATATATGGTGAAAATTTATTTTCTTAGGACTCTCGTCACTTATGACCCCATGAGTGAAACTACCCAACTCATGAAAAAGATTTTGTGACTATCGTTGATGAGTGTAAATTTCAGTTGTTGTATTCACTTAAAATTATGTCCTTTTGAAACAAAAGAGAGACACTTTGAGTGGTGCCGTCCACACCACGCCTCGGATTGAGGCGAGGTTGACTCGTACACATCAAAAAATTACCCATAGATCTCTTTTCTAAAGTATCAATACAATCCGAATGCGTTTGGTAGGTTTCCCATATGCCGGTTGTTTTTACATAAAAGCGTATCCATTTTAAACAAAAGAAAGACACTTTGAGTGGTACCGACCACACCGTACCTAGGATTGAAACGGGGTTGATTCGTACACATCACAAATGACCCCTGGATCCTTTTCCTAAAGTATCAATAGAATCCGAATGTGTTTAGTCCATTTTATGTATGTCAGTTGTTGTTTTCACTTAAAATGTTGTCCATTTCAAAGAAACGTGAGACACTTTGAGTGGTGCCGGCCACACCACACCTCGGATTGATACGAGGTTGACTCTTACATGTCAAAAATGATCCATGGATCGTTTTCCTAAAGTTTTAATAGAATCCGAATGCATTTGGTTAGTTTTTCGTATGTCAGTTGTTGTTTTCACTTAAAATGATGTTAATTTTAAACAAAATAGATACATTTTGAGTGGTGTAGGCCACACCGCACCTCGGATTGAGGCGGGGTTGACTCGTACATGTCACAAATGATCCATGGATCATTTTCCTAAAATATCAACACAATTGGAATGCGTTTGGTCGGTTTTAAGTATGCCAGTTGTTGTTTTCACTTAAAATCTTGTCCATTTCAAACAAAAGAGAAACACTTTGAGTGGTGCCAACCACAACGGCTCTTATATTGAGTCGGGGTTGACTCATACACATCACATATTACCCATGGATCTTTGTACTAAAGTTTAAATATAATATGAATGCATTTGGTCGGTTTTCCGTATGTTAGTTTTTGTATTCACTTAAAATGATGTCCTTTTGAAACAAAAGAGAGACACTTTGAGTGATGTCGGCCACATCGCGCCTCATATTGAGTCGGGGTTGACTCATACACATCAAAAATGACCCATGGATAATTTTTCTAAAGTATCAACACAATATAAATGCGTTCGGCCGGTTTTGACCACCACACACATGCTTTTCAAGTGCGCCAAACACTTAAAAAACACATATTCAGTCATACCGTGCAAACCGTGCATCCGAATGATGTGTCATCTCCTCATAAACATAAAGAATAATAATTAGGGTGTTTTCGTGTGATTTAAATTCATTCTGATGTCGTTCAGCATGCATTTGATCGTTAAACACTTGTTTTGGCCATTTACGACACGTGGAGTGAATTTTCGGCCGGCACGGTCACACGACACCTCCGATTGACGTGTCGTCTGGACGACCATTTTAAAATTCACCCACCCTTTGTTTTAGTCCAATTTCATGGCATTCCGAGGTTGTTCAGCTGGTTTCGAACACCCCACACATGCTTTTCAAGCGCGCCAAACACATAAAAAACACATATTCAGCCGTTCCGCCCAAACTGTGCGTCCAAATGATGTGTTGTCTCCTCATACACATCAAAAATAATAATTAGGGTGTTTTCGTGTGATTTAAAGTCATTTCGATGTCGTTTGGAATGCATTTGACCGTTAAACGCATGTTTTGGCCATTTACAACAAGCAGAGTGCGTTTTCGGCCAACGCGGTCACACAACACCTTCGATTAATGTGCTGTTTAGATGACCATTTCAAAACTCACCCACCCTTTGTTGTTGTCTGATTTCATGGCATTCTGAGGTCCTTCGGCTGGTTTCGACCACCCCACGCACGCTTTTCAAGTGCACCAAACACCTAAAAAACACATATTCAGTCGTGCTGTGCAAACCACGCATATTAATGACGTGTCGTCTCCTTATAAACCTCACAAATAATAATTAGGGTGTTTTCCTATGATTTAAAGTCATTTCGATGTTGTTCGGCATGCATTTGACCATTAAGCGCATGTTTTGGCCATTTACGACACGCAGAGTTCGTTTTTGGCCAGCGTGGTCACAAGACACCTCCGATTGACGTGTTGTCTGGCTGACCATTTCACAATTTACCCACCCTTTATTATCGTCCGATTCCATGGCATTTCGAGGTCGTTCGGCTGGTTTCGACCACCCCACGCACACTTTTCAAGTGCGTCAAACACCTAAAAAACACATATTCAGTCATTCCGCACAAACCGCGCATCTGAATGAATTTCTGTCTCCTAGTACACCTCATGAATAATAATTAGGGTTCTTTCGTTTGATTTCAAGTCATTTCGATGTCGTTCGGCATGCATTTGACCGTTAAACGCATGTTTTGGCCATTTACGACACGTGGAGTGTGTTTTCGGCCAGCGCGGTCACACGACACCTCCGATTGATGTTTCGTCTAACCAAACATTTCAAAATTCACCCACCCTTTGTTGTCGTCCGATTTCATGGCATTCTGAGGTTGTTCGGCCGGTTTCGACCACCCCACGCACGTTTTTAAGCGCGCTAAACACCTAAAAAACACATATTCAGTCATGCCGTGCAAACCGCATGTCCGAATGGTGTGTTGTCTCCTCTTGCACCTCCAAAATAATAATTAAGGTGTTTTGTGTGATTTCAAGTCATTCCGATGTCATTCGGCGTGCATTTGACCGTTAAACACATGTTTTGGCCATTTACGACACACGAAGTGCGTTTTCGGCCAGCGCGGTCACATGACACCACCGATTGATGTGATTTCTGGCCGACCATTTCAAGATTCACCCACCCTTTGTTGTCATCCGATTTCATGGAATTCCGAGGTTGTTCGGCCAGTTTCGACCACCCCACGCACGCTTTTCAAGTGCGCCAAACACCTAAAAAACACATATTCAGCCGTGCCGCACAAAATGCATGTCTGAATGACATGTCGTCCCCTCGTACACCTCACTAATAATAATCAGGATGTTTTTGTGTGATTTCAATTCATTTCGATGTCGTTTGACATGCATTTGACCGTTAAACGCATGTTTTGTCCATTTACGACACGCGGAGTGCATTTTCGGCCAGCGCGGTCACACGACACCTCTAATTGACGTATCTTCTAGCTGAACATTTCACAATTCACCCAACCTTTATTTTTGTTCAATTTCATGGAATTCTAAGGTTGTTCGGCCGGTTTTGACCACCCCACGCACGCTTTTCAAGCGCACCAGACACCTAAAAAACACATATTCAGCCGTGTCGTGCAAACCACGCGTCTGAATTACATGTCGTCTCCTCATACACCTCATGAATAATAATTAGGGTGGTTTCGTGTGATTTCAAGTCATTATGATGTCGTTCGGCATGCATTTGACTGTTAAACACATGTTTTGGCCATTTACGACATGTGGAGTGCGTTTTCAGCCAGCGCGGTCACACGACACCTCCGATTGATGTGCCGTCTGGCCGACCATTTCACAATTCACCCACCATTTTTTTCGTCCAATTTCATGGCATTCCGAGGTCATTCGACCGGTTTTGACCACCCCACGCACGCTTTTAAAGCACGCCAAACACCTAAAAAACACATATTCAGTCATGTCGCGCAAACCGCATGTCCGAATGATGTGTCGTCTTTTAGTACACCTCACGAATAATAATTAGGGTGTTTTAGTGTGATTTAAAGTCATTATGATGTTGTTTAGAATGCATTTGACTGTTAAATGCATGTTTTGGCCATTTTCGACGCGTGGAGTGTGTTTTCAGCCAGCGCAGTCACACGACACCTCTGATTAACGTGTCGTCTGGCTGACCATTTCAAAATTCACCCACCCTTTGTTGTCGTCTGATTTCATGGCATTCCGATGTCATTCGGCCGGTTTTGACCACCCCACGCACGCTTTTCAAGCGCGCCAAACACCTAAAAAACACATATTCAGTCATGTCGTGCAAACCACATATCTGAATGACGTTTCGTCTCCTAGTACACCTCAAAAATAATAATTAGGGTGTTTTCAGTTAATTTAAAGTCATTCTGATGTCGTTCAACATACATTTGACCGTTAAACGCATGTTTTGGCCATTTACGACACGCGGAGTGCGTTTTCAGCCAGTGCGGTCACACGACACCTCCGATTGATGTGTTGTCTGGCCAACCATTTCAAAATTCACCCAACCTTTGTTTTTGTCTGATTTCATGGCATTCTGAGGTCATTCGGCTGGTTTTGACCACCCCACGCAAGCTTTTCAAGCGCGCCAAACACCTAAAAAACACATATTCAGCCGTGCCGTGCAAACCACGCGTCCGAATGACGTTTTGTCTCATCGTACACCTCAAAAATAATAATTAGGGTGTTTTCTTGTGATTTCAAGTCATTATGATGTCATTCGGCATGCATTTGACCGTTAAACACATGTTTTGGCCATTTATGACATGCAGAGTGCATTTTCAGACAGCGTGGTCACACAACACCTCTGATTGACGTGTTGTCTGACCGACCATTTCACAATTCACCCACCCTTTATTGTCATCCTATTTAATGGCATTTAGAGGTCGTTCATCTGGTTTAAACCACCCCACTCACGCTTTTCAAGCACGCCAAACACCTAAAAAACACATATTCAGCCGTTCCGCACAAATGCGCATCCAAATGACATTTTTCTCCTCATACACCTCAAGAATAATAATTGGGGTGTTTTCATGTGATTTCAAGTCATTCTGATGTCGTTCGGCATGCATTTGACCATTAAACGCATGTTTTGGTCATTTACGACACACAAAGTGCGTTTTCAGCCAGCGCGGTCACACGACACCTCCAATTGATGTGCCATCTAGCTGACCATTTTACAATTCAACCACCCTTTGTTGTCGTCTGATTTTATTGCATTCTGAGGTCGTTCGACTGGTTTCGACCACCCCACGAATGCTTTTCAAGCACGCCAAACACCTAAAAAACACATATTCAGCCATGCAGTGCAAACCACGTGTCTGAATGAAATGTTGTCTCCTCGTACACCTCACAAATAATAATTAGGGTGTTTTTGTGTGATTTAAAGTCATTATGATGTTGTTCGGCATGCATTTGATCATTAAACGCATGTTTTGGCCATTTACGACACGCGAAGTGTATTTTCGGCCAGCGCGGTCACACGAAACCTCTGACTGACATGCCATCTGGCCGACCATTTCACAATTCACCCACTCTTTGTTGTCATCCAATTTCATGGCATTCCGAAGTCGTTCGTCTGGTTTCGACCACCGCACGCACGCTTTTCAAGCGCGCCAAACACCTAAAAAACACATATTTAGTCGTGCCGCACAAAATGTGCATCCGAATGACATTCATTCTCCTCATACACCTCACGAATAATAATTAGGGTGTTTTCATGTGATTTCAAGTCATTCTGATGTCGTTCGTCATGCATTTAACCTTTAAACGCATGTTTTGGCCATTTAAGACATGTGGAGTGTGTTTTCGGCCAGTGCGGTCACACGACACCTCCGATTGACGTTTTTTCTAGCTGACCATTTTAAAATTCACCCACCCTTTTTTGTCATCCGATTTCATGGAATTCTGAGGTCGTCCGGCTGGTTTCGACCACCCCACACACACTTTTCAAGCGCGCCAAACACCTAAAAAACACATATTCAGTCGTGCTGCAGAAACCGCATGTCCAAATGATGTTCCGTCTCCTTTTACACCTCACGAATAATAATTAGGGTGTTTTAGTGTGATTTCAAGTCATTCTCCTATCGTTCGGCCTGCATTTGACCGTTAAACGCATGTTTTGGCCATTTACGACACGCGGAGTGCGTTTTCGGCCAGTGCAGTCACACGACACCTCTGATTGACGTACCGTCTAGCCGCCATTTCAAAATTCACCCACTGTTTGTTTTCGTCCGATTTCATGTCATTCCAAGGTCGTTCGGCTGGTTTCGACCACCCCACACACGCTTTTTAAGCGCGCCAAACACCTAAAAAACACATATTCAGCCGTACCACACAAACCACATGTCTGAATGACATTCCATCTCCTCGTACACCTCATGAATAATAATTAGGGTGTTTTCATGTGATTTAAAGTCATTATGATGTCGTTCATCATGCATTTGACCGTTAAACGCATGTTTTTTCCATTTACGACACGTGAAGTGCGTTTTCGACCAGTGTGGTCACACGATACCTCCGATTGATGTGCCTTCTGGCCGACCATTTCCCAATTCACCCACCATTTGTTTTCATTCTATTTCATAGCATTATGAGGTCATTCGGCCAGTTTCGACCACCCCACACACGCTTTCCAAGCGCGCCAAACACCTAAAAAACACATATTCAGTCGTGTCGCGCAAACCATGCATCTGAATGACATGTCATCTCCTCTTACACCTCACGAATAATAATTAGGGTTTTTTAGTGTGATTTCAAGTCATTCCGATGTCGTTCAGCATGCATTTGACCGTTAAACGCATGTTTTGGCCATTTACGACACGCGGAGTGCGTTTTTGGCCAGCGTGGTCACACGAAACCTCTGATTGACATGCCGTCTAGCCGACCATTTCACAATTCACCCAACCTTTGTTGTCATCCGATTTCATGGCATTCCGAGGTTGTTCGGCCGGTTTTGACCACCCCACGCACGCTTTTCAAGCGCGCCAAACACCTAAAAAACACATATTCAGTTGTACCACACGTCTTAATGACATGTCGTCTCCTCGTACACCTCATAAATAATAATTAGGGTGTTTTAGTGTGATTTCAAGTCATTCTGATGTTGTTCAGCATGCATTTTACCATTAAACGCATGTTTTGGCCATTTACGACACGCGAAGTGCGTTTTTGGCCAGCGCTGTCACACAACACCTCTGATTGACATGATGTCTAGCTGAACATTTCACAATTCATCCACCCTTTGTTGTTGTCTGGTTTCATGGCATTCTGAGATTGTTCGGCCGGTTTGGACCACCCCACGCACGCTTTTCAAGCGCGCCAAACACCTTAAAAATACATATTCAGCCGTGCCGCGCAAACCGCGCATCCTAATGATGTTTTGTATGCTTGTACACATCATGAATAATAATTAGGGTGTTTTTGTGTGATTTCAAGTTATTCTGATGTCGTTCGACATGCATTTGACCGTTAAATGCATGTTTTGGCCATTTACGACACGCAGAGTGCGTTTTCGGCCATCACGGTCACACGACACCTCTGATTGACATGTATTCTATCCGAACATTTCAAAATTCACCCACCCTTTGTTTTCATCCGATTTCATGGCATTCCGAGGTCTTTCGGCTGGTTTCGACCACCCCATCCACATTTTTGAAGCGCACCAAACACCTAAAAAACACATATTCAGCCATGCCGCACAAACCACAAATCTGAATGATGTGTCGTCTCCTAGTAAACCTCATGAATAATAATTAGGGTGTTTTCATGTGATTTCAAGTCATTCTGTTGTCGTTCGGCATGTTAGTTGTTGTTTTTACTTAAAATATTGTCCATTTCAAATAAAAGTGAGAAAGTTTGAGTGGTTCCGGCCACACCAGGCCTCAGATTGAGGTGGGGTTGACTTGTACATGTCATATATGACCCATGTATATTTTTCCTAAAGTTTCAACAGAATATGAATGCCTTTGTTTGGTTTTACGTATGTTAGTTTTTGTATTCACTTAAAATGATGTCCTTTTGAAACAAAAAAGAGACTTTGAGTGGTGTTGGCCACACCGCACCTCGGATTGAGGCGAGGTTGACTCGTACACATCAAAAATGACCCATGGATTGTTGTGTTGAAGTATCAACACAATATTAATGTGTTTGGTCAGTTTTCCGTATTCCAGTTGTTTTTTTCACTTAAAATGTTGTCCATTTAAAATAAAAGTGAGACACTTTGAGTGGTTCCGGCAACACCGCATCTCAGATTGCGGTGGAACTGACTCATACATGTCACAAATGACCCATGGATTGTTTTACTAAAGTATCAACACAATTAGAATGTGTTTGGTCAGTTTTCCATATGTCAGTTATTTTTACTTAAAAGAGTATCCATTTTAAATAAAAGAAAGACACTTTGAGTGGTACCAGTCACACCATGCCTCAGATTGAGGCGGGTGGGGGGCTGTCCAGGGGGGGCTGTCTGGGGTACAGGGAGGAGAGTGGGGGGGTTGTCCGGGGTCTAGTAAGGAGGGTGGGTAATGTATCTAAAACTCTATCTAGGTATCATACATTGAATTCCGACAGGACTGCGAACCGCCACGGGGTGTCGTCCTGGAGTAGGGCCAAATCACGACATTACTGCAGCGTGACCGCGGTGTGATTGCGGTGTGACTGCGGCATGTTAGCCCAGTCCAGTGACATATGCGGGGAAGCATCTTCCAGCCAAGATTCCAAATAAATCCTATGTAGTTTTCCTTCACATTATAGAAACTGATCTTATGTTATAAAAAATAGACTCTTGATTTTGGATTGTGGTATGATAAAGATATATATTTTATATTCATTGTTTTTAAAAGTGGTAATAGGTAGTTGAAACTACTAATTGAGAGTCAAATTATCACACCCTAAATTAAAATTGTGAGTTTTCACAGACAGCGCACCTCCGTTGGAGGGGTTTTATTATAAAAACCTGACTTTATTTATCAAATGAAAAAATTATATTAAAGAAAAATTATTCAAGATATGCAATTAAATATAATTAAGAAGAATTAAGAAAGAAGCTAAATTCAATTTAAATAATTCTTAAATTAAAGAGGCTTCCATAGTTGGTCAAAAATAAAGAGTTATACTGAATTCAAAAATATCCATACCAGAGTGAAAAATCAGGTTCAAAAATAAAGAGTTATACAGAATTAAAAAATGTAATGGATCAATCTTCCCCTGATCACCATCACCATCACCACTGTCATCATCGGCCTCATCCTCGCCGCCATCTTTATCCTCATCATCATCCTCTTCATCATCCCCATGCTCATCCTCACCCTCGGCCCCATCCTCGACCTCAGCCCCATCCTCACCCTCATCCTCATCCTCATCCTCATCCTCTCCCTCATCCTCTTCAGCATCCTCTTCATCACCAGGAACGTCATCATCTTGACCGCCACTAGAACTGTCGCCTAGCGAATTGGATAATGCACCCATTGATGACATATATGTCTGACAAGCTGTGCTATCCTCTGGTGGAAGTGATGAAGATAAAGCTTTCATCAGTTTCGTAAATTATTTGTCCCTCATTTGAAATTGTACTTCCAACTATGTGACCCTTTTATCAAGCTGTTTTGCATGCTCCTTGACTTGTTCCAACTCGGTGGTACTAGAATGGATACCTGGAGAGGACCAATACCTTTTCGGGACTATATTCTTACCAGGTCGGCAGCGTACTCGACCAGAGTGCCCATCTCCCAAAACCTGATATAAATGATCATGTGGACCTAAATTGTCAGGATCCTGGGCATCAAGGGCCTCTAAAGAAACCTGTTAAAAATATTAATAGATTATTAAATTTCAAAATAGATATTAAACCTTGATATAAACAAATTAAAACTTAAAATCTTTTCTTATGTCGGTTCATTAACCGTAGTTCCATCTTTTTTCCTTCTACTCGAGCAAAACAATTTTGCTCGAGGGATACGTCCTTCAATATTCAATTTGTGCTTCTATAATGAAATTGAAACAATATAAAGTGAAAGTATAATCATATATTAAATATTCAATAAATCACATAATTTAAGTAGGAAACAATAAAAAGGGAAATTTCTAAAGAAAAATTATAAACAACTATATCGTACCAGCTGCCTCTCATGATCTGACATAGTAGTGCGCCCCAAAGTGTGGTGGTATTGCTTTGAATCAATGTTTTTTTTTGTTTTTTTCAGAAGATTCCTAAATAATGTTTAATAATAAATTAGATAATATTAATGCAAAATATGAAAACTGTCATTTAAATACCTCAAATGGGATTAATACCTTAAATTTGGAAGTCGCCCAATGGGTAATCATTTGGAGATATTGATCTATCGGGCAGTCATCCATGATAGTTAATGTCTCCAACTCCGTGCCCACTCTATCAAACCATCCAACATACATCTCATGCTTATAATCTCTCCAAATCTCTCATAGCTCCTTTAAACGCGTTGGTCGTGCAACTTTTCCATCAGGGAAGTTATACCGAAGCTGACACCCAATAGATTAATTCATATAAATACAAAAAAATACTACATTAAATCCAATAGATTTTTTACCCATATTTGTGTCCACGCATTATCCTTGACTTCATGTGGTAGATGTCTCCAAGAGAGAGGGATGACCGGAATGATGTTAGAGTATTTGGCTAGCGTCGCCAAAAACCCCCCCGACATTCCTGCCCAGATTTATCAATCATCTATCCATCATCATTGTATTCAACCATCAACTATGTCTGGTGGTTCCATAACACGTGAAAGTGAGTACGCCCCCTCCCCCTCTTTCTATTAGTAGATTAATCTGTTATTAAAGAAAAAAAATAGTAGTACAAGTTATAATAAAAATAAATTTTTGTATAAAAATTTGTTATAGTTATATAAATATACATGTGGTAGTCGGATCAATGGGAATCACTAGATGTGCAAAAGATGAAGGAATATCCTGTACAGGTGGAGTGTCCCTCAGTGTACGCTCCCCATCCACATATTGTGTCGGTGCAGGAGTTGAAGAAGGTGGAATATAATAGCTCAGAGATGATGAACCAGAAGAAAAAGATGATGGCACAGACGTCTGGCCAACTGGTAGTGTATACACCGGAGGCCTAAATATCTCGTGTGTCCCTAAAGACACACCAGGATCAAAATGGGGCATAGAAGATACGTCCGTGGTAGGGGTATAGTCTAATCGGGTACGACTAGTGGATCTTCTAACTCTCACACCACGACCCCTCGTACCACCGACCTCAGTACTGGGACCACCAGATGATCGTCTAACTCTAACACCACCCCCCTCCCGCCACAAGCCTCTGTACTAGGAGAAATATCAGGCTCCTCATCGGATATCTCTCATCTAGGGGGTAAATCCTGAAAAAAGGTTTAACATAAAAGTAAACATATGATATTATAAGTTATTGAAATATATGTATTTGAAATAAAATACTCACAACAGGGATGAGTGGAGGAACACCCATCTGTGTCATGCGACGATTATTTTCTGTCATCTTTTTCCACTTCCTCTCTTCAATGGGTGTCATTTCTTGCAATGAAAACAAATATGGAAGTAATTAGAAACAGATAACTAATGTATAACCCAAAAAAATATAGAAAAACCATTCTGATAAAAAAAAATAAAGAAACAGAAGATTTATGGTGGTTTGAAGGTAAGTACTAGGATATACACTCTGAATGATGTAGGTGAAACATGCAGGTGAGAACATAACTGTATGATTATATATATTTCCCACCACAACTTTGGGTTCATAATCAACTCTGAAAATTGAGCTATTGGAGTCATCATAAGTAATAAATGGATTTCTTCCAATTGTAGTTGGGATAGTGTCAACTTCATCATCACCATCATCAAAAACATGTATGAGATTTACTTCAATAATTACACTGAATTTAGAATGACGATGATCTTTGGCATAAAAAACTTGTTTCACCATTGATGCCAATACATATGGTTCATCAGTGGCAAGAGCGTGAGTCATGTCAATAACTCAAAATCCACAATCATCAATAAAGGTTCCTTGCCTCATCATTGAATAAAACCATTGACATTTCATCATCGTGACTCGACCATGTGAGTAATAATACAAAATTATTATTTTCTCCACAGCTCCATAATAAGATACATTTTTAGAATGAGGTCTATTATCTGATGAACTAGCATAACAGTCTGTTGTGGAAGTTATCATAACACCATCATGTTGTGTTCTCATGTTTCTTGCTCGTTCAGTGATAATAAATTTGTATCCATTGTTCACAAGTGATTTACAAGCACGAACCATGGTATTAGGATCAAAATCCAAAGGTCTTATTTCCTCAGAAACAAAGTTTGTAGGCAAACTAAATACCTGAAATATAAAAAAATAGTAAACTTAATTAAATATTATTTTTATTTAGTTATTACAGAAATATTTTTACCTTCAATTTCAACCAAGCAGAAAACCCTTTGCTATGAAAATTATCTTTCCTTATCAAAGATAAAGAACGATGATTTCTATATATCAATTCTTTATGTTCCCTATAGATAAAAATAATAATAGTTTAACAAATATTTAAAATGAGAATAGATAAGATAAGAGATACATGTACAATTTACTTACTTGATATACTCATCGAAAAAATCACAATTGAACAACATTGTGCGATGTTCCATCTCTCGCTCTTCAAGGCTTAATGTCATCAATGTATATGATCCTGGAATTCCTCTTGTCTGAGGAAGTGATGGAAAACTGGGTTCAATTTTCCCATACTATTCTTCTTCATTTCTCATTGGTCTGTTTATTCTCATAGTAAGATCAGACAAATACATTGAGAAGAAATCCATACATTCTTGAGCCAAGTAACCGTTCACAATAGAACCTTCGGTATAATTCATGTTCTTAACATATGATTTCAATGTGCACATGTTTCTTTTAGTTGAATACATCCAATGGAAAGCAATGGGTCCTCCAAGAAGTATTTCGGTCAGAAGATGGCAGTCAGATGCAACATGCATGTAAAAAATGATGGAGGGAATATTTTCTCTAACTCGCACAAAATTAATGGTGTATCTGCCAACAGTTTTTGAAAGAAGGATTTGGACAACCTCTTAGCACAAAGATCTCTAATCAAATAGCACAACTGAATAACTGAGACTCTTACATTACTAGACAAGATATGACGGATTACTATTGGAATCAACTCATGAAAAAGGATGTGATAATCATGAGTCTTCAAAGATTTCAGGTTCAACTCTTTTCTATTGACCCATTTTGATATATTGCTTGAATAGACATCAAAAACTTTAATAGTCTCTAGCACTTCCAGAAATTGATTTTTTTCAGCAGGTGTCATCACATAAGAAGCACATGGAACTTGCCATTTATTTTCACGGATACAGACAGGATGCAATTCTGGTCTGATCCCCCAATCTACCAAGTCATGCTGAGATCGTAAATCATATTTTGTCTTCCCCTTGACATTTAGAAGAATCTAAAGCAACATTTTACATATATTCTTTTCAATTTTCATTACGTCTAAGCAATGACGTAACAAGTTGGTTGACCAATACAACAACTCAAATAATATACTCTTCTTCTTCCAATTGTAATAGGTATCATTGGAAACATTTTTCCTCTTTATATATTTCATTACACCCTTCCCAAATGAATAACTGAAATCTTTCAATTCATTAAGCACATCAGTTCCAGACATATGCTGAGGTGGATCATCAGTCTCCATGGTATTGTAAAATCTTTGACGATTGTTTCTATATGGATGGTTCATTGGCAAGAATCGTCGATGTCCCATAAAACTAAAACTATGATGATATTTTAGTCTTATCGATCGAGTATTCTTCATACAAACAGGACATGACAATTTTCCTTTTGTGCTCCATCCAGACATCATTTCATAAGCAGGAAAATCATTGATCATCCATATAAGCATAGGATGCATCTGAAATATGTCTTTCAAACATGAATCGTATGTGGGAACACCCACATCCAAAAGAAGTTTCAACACTTTTATTAAAGGGTGCATGTATACATCTATATCATTGTTGGGATCAGAAGGGCCAGATATCAGTATAATTAAGAAAGTGTAAGTATTTTTCATACACAACCATGGGGGAAGGTTATAAATGTGTATGAAAACCATCCATGTGTTCTGTGAAGTAAGCATCTACCCAAATGGATTAAAACCATCACATGAAAGACCCAGTCTCACATTACACACGTCGGCTACAAATTCAGGATATCGAGCATCAAATCTCTGCCATGAAAATCCATCTGTAGGTTGAACCAACTCTTTATTATTCTTTTTTCTCTCAGTGTCATTCCATCACATTTTTACTGATATTTCACTAGACATGAAAAGGTTCTGTAATTTGGGGATCAATGTAAAGTGCCACATTAATTTTTGTGGCACACAATATGGTGTTCCATCATCTTTTGGCCGGGAGGTTCCACATTTAATACAATCATTTCTTTCAGCAGTTTCCTCCCAAAATAAGCTGCAATCATTCGGGAAAGCATGAATTTTTTTTTGAGAATCCAGGTTCATCAACTAACTTCCATGCCATATAGTGGTTTGAGAGAATATCTGCATCATCTGAAATTAAGTCCTTCAAGAAGGTAAGAATGTAATCAATTGAAGTATTTGAAATCCCATACATAGTTTTCCCACGAAACAATCAGATTAAAAATTCCAACTTTTTCATTTTACCACATTGCCGATATACTAGAGTCGTCGTAACATCATTAAATTTTTTCACCCTACCAACATCATCATTTTCATTGGACGCATCATGTGTGCTTGTATCAAAATCTTGTTGGTTGGACATCCTTTCCTTCACATGATGCCAAATAAATGGAAACTTATCATATATCAAACTCTCCAATTCAGTCCTATCATTTGGATCATCAACATTTTGAGATTCCATTTTCTCTCCATTATGATACCACACATAATAGTTTGTTTGGAAACCATATTTGGTTATATGATAGCTAACTGACTCAACCAAGGTCTTCCAACAGAATTAGAACATGGGCAGTGTATGCGACCACTATTTGAAGCCTTGTCAAATGCAAAATCTAAAAAGCTGTTCAAATTATTTTGAAAATCAGTTGAAATCTGATCAGTTTCGTACATCCAAATTCTATCCATTCTGTAAAAAAATTACAATAAGTCATTTCAATGAAATTCAATAATATTGAAGTTCAATCAAAAAAATATTTAGGTAAATGACAATTGTTTACTTTAAATAAAAGAATAACTGACACATTACTCTATATGAGAATCATATTAAGAAATACAAAAAAAATACAGTGTATATAAGAAAATAAGATACATAATTTCTAATGCCTATATTCAAGGATTACCCAGTAATATATTGGAATTGGATCAAGGAATACATAATCCTTAAGGGTATTGTTGGGAATACATGAGTTTTATACTTTAACTTCTTCAGGGATATTAGGATGAGGAGTAGGATGAGAATCACATAAAAAGTAGTTATGGCCTCATCAAGTTTCACCTTAACCATGGATTAAAGGATCCTAGGTTTGGGGCCATAGATCATAGGTTGGTAGGGTGTATTCATTTAACTAGTGTTATGGTTTATTTTTAGGTGAGGTGAGTTAGAAACTATGTTAGGCATGTCATTAGAACATGGGTTCTTCCATTTAACCATGTAGTCTTGAATTTCAGGGATGAAAGTGTTTTGACTAAGCTAATTACTACCTACTCTATAGTATGGCCAACACATCATGTGGGAATACCCATGAAAAAAAGCCATGTGTAAATGGGACATTTTCAGCACCCAATTTGGCCAAACGTACTTTTCACCATAAGGGATTGGCCATGTATATTTACATGGATAACCAAGTCATGTACTGTGTGTACATTCCCATATACATTCCCAGGACACTAGATTATCATAGACACCATGTCAACCATTATACACACCACGTGAAACCTTATACCATATCGTCATTATTACAACCATTAATAACAACTTGTTAAACATCACTTTCCAAAGATAATCAAATTGAACATAAATCAATAATAATATTGGATATATCAAGTAAAATGAATTCATACTATCTTACATCCTAAATGAACACCCACAACCATGATTAATGACCACAAATATCCCCTTTCAGCCAAATCAAAAGTGAAAACAAAAACACATAGTTGCAGAAAACAACTTCATTTGTGTGAAGAATAATAATCTCACGGTCCTCTTGATATTTTAACCACCCAGTCATGATTTTCTAGATGAACTTGTATCCATGAAACCATATGAGAAACACGATTCAATACATGTGTTTTTTCTGATTTTCCCAAGCATTTTGAGGAACCCCAAATCAGTGAAAATGGTCATTGTGTTTTAAAAAGGTGATTGAATAACTCATGTATGATTTTGAAGGCAAAATGATTAATGATTATATTAGGAAAACTAATATTCATTAATATTGTGAATTTGACATTTTTTGAATTAGTTTCATGAAGAAGGAAGAAGTACTACATGGGAAAAGGAGAGGTCTCACCGAGATTTCCCTTTGTATATATTTTATTCATAAAGAACATTGGATTGTACGGTTAAGTATTTATTATTTCTTTTGTGAAGAATAATTAAGGACCACATACTATTTTGAAAATTTCAAGAAGATACTCCATATGTTCTATTGTGCAAAGGATAAGTGAATAGTGTGTCATTTTATACAAATAGTATACAAAAATTAAGATGAATAAGATCTTCATGTTTGACATGATCTTAATAAAAGGAGTGATTTTCATGAAATAATATGAATAAATATTACAAAAAATTTCTTATGAGTTCATATACATGAAGCTGTAATATTTGAAGCATTGAGATTAAAAAAAACTATGAATCTTTAAAATTAGAAAACAAGAAAGAGACACCATGCCCTTATAAATGTATATGTGTAATAAAAACATTAATTGCACAATGTGTACACCGATGTAGTGATTTTAGTACATAATTCATGGATTTAGTGATTTGAGTACATGTGGAGTAGTGAATCATAAAATTTTCCAAAAAACGTAGAAATAGGGAATAACGATATCCTTGAGAATAGAAGTATGTCCTTGAGAAGAGGTGGAAGGATATCCTTGAGAAGAGATGGAAGGAGTCTAACCCGGAAGCTGATTTGATGGAAGAGGTGCACCTGTACTGGGGCTTCTCAAGGGCTTTTGGGAGTCGGGGATCACTTCTAGGAAAGTCGCGCACCTTCTGCAATCTGCTTCTGGAATCGGGGGGGGGGGGTCGCCTGCCTTAGTCGAAATTGGGGTTTTTTGCCAACGATTATTGAAAACCGTTGGTAAAACAATGTTTTCCCAACAGTTTGATGAAACCATTGGGAAAAATCATCTAAAATCCATATTTACCAATGGTTATCATGAACCGTTGGTAAAGAACAATGCTTTCCCAATGGTTTTATCAAACCGTTGGGAAAACTAATCTAAATTACATCTTTACCAATGGTTCATGCAAATCATTGGTAAAGAACACCTATACCAACGGTTCAAAAGAACCGTTGGTATACAAGTGTTGGGAAAACAATGATTTCCAGTATTGGTAGACCTTGTTCTATTCTTGAGGTGAAAACCTTTACATCACGATTTTTGTGTCAAGTGTTGCTTCTTTGTGCATCTTTTTAAGAGGCAAGAGGGGAATCAAGATCTTGACAACCCTTAAACAAAGAATTACATTAAACCATATAAAATTTTTAGAATAATGAAATATCCATGATGTGTAGTGAATATTAAATTACCTCCCTCTCACATAATTCTTAAAACACCACCTTTATTTATCAACTATTAAACTATTTAAATAACGTTGTTTTCTTAAAACTGTATTCAAAATCACCACTCTTTTTGTATTTTTTTATTAAAAATACAAACTATAAACCTATCAAAACTCCTTGAAAGATGACCTAGTTTATTTAATAGAATATAAAATCATATTTAAATCATAATCAATTTGACTTTTCACAAAAATACATTCAGTCTTCCTTGATTATGATATAGATTAGTATATCCTTTTTAAAATTCTGGGTGACGATAAACTCTAACATGACATCATCGTTATTTTTTCACAAAATGGGAACATCCCTATTATCATGCATTTATTACTGAGAATGATGATGAGTTTTTTTATTAATGAGTTTGTGAACATGGATCATTTTACATAATGAAATTTCACATGCAGAGTAGTGATGAACCATTGGACACATTTTTTGATGGTGATCTAGTGAAAAAGTATCTATATGTATCATAAGGATAATTTAAAAATCTTTAATCATGTAATTATTGTGAGATTATATTTGATATAATGGAGGTATGATTTAATTTATCATCATGTGAATTCAGAATAATTAGTTTTAGTCAATCAATTTCACTAATGTAAACTTTATGTGTTGCTTGTTTGGATTTCACAAGAATTTGAGATATTATATCATGAATTTAATTGATGAATGAATAACCCAAATAATTACACCACTCACCAAAGTGAAACCACTCTATTTTTATTTTCTTTTATCATTTACCACCACCCATGATGGAACCCTAGAGAAGGAATTAGTCTAATTTTATTCTAAAAAAGAAAATAAAAATAACTAAAAAAAGTTTATAAAATGATGAAAAAACTAACTAAATAAGTAGTAGAAATTCACATATTCCTGATGTTTGTATACATTCTAACACAATTTTTTCTACTCTTTTCTAAACAAATTGATTCCCTCCATTATTCCTTCTCCTTTAGAAACAGATAAAAAATAATATATAAGATAAACATAGTAGGTAATAACCTAAATTTGATGTCGAGAAATATTCTAACACCATGTATGTTTCCCAATCATCTCTAAAATAAGTTACTTCTTCTTAAGAGTATGAAGGTTGTTACCAATATTGGTAGTACTGAGAAAATATATACAAACAAATTATTAAGAAATAATTTTAATGAAATTGTAATTACCTTTGGAAATTACCTGTTCGGGGATGATGGTTTTTCATGGTTTGGGATCTATCTCATAAATTTTCAAACATAATATCCACAATCATTTTAATTATATTAATTTAGACACTATAAAAACAATGTCCAAAATAAGAAAATTGTTTTGAAATATGTTTTGATAGTTAAATATTTCTATATATACCATAATTTTTTCCATTTAAAGTAATCTATGAGATTTTTATGTTCAATCACTGACTTCATTCCATGACTTAGCCTATATTTAGAAAAATTCCTTATCATAACAAAATTCTTGTCAAAACATAGACTAAAACATATAATTAAAAGTTTATCTACAAAATGTTGATTATAGTTTATTATAAATTCAAAATAAACATCATGTGTTTTCATTTTATTGTATATCCATGCATTGGATACAAAAAATAAATATTTGGGGTATCTAGATTGAGTATGATCAGTATATAGTGCTTCCTAAAAAAACAAATATGTATTGAAAAAAATAAAAATATAATTCATATGATTAGATTTTAGAGTTTTACACCTGAATTATAGGCATAAAAAAGAGTCTGAAGTCTATTATTTGTTTCTCAAATGAATTGCTTAGATCATTTTTTTCTTCTCAATTTATTCCATCTCTAAAGAAGTTTATGGATTTGAAATGATATAGGGATTAATGAATATAAATAATGATTCAAAAGTTTTTCCATTCATATAGTAATAATATAAGAACCTATAGAAAATATGACTAATTAATAACTTTAATGAAAATATTATATCATTTTTTGGATAGATGTATTATGAAAATGTAACTTATGTATGTATTCAGAACTGAGACTCCTAGCCATTCAGAATTAATAATCCCATTTATACTCTCCATACCAACTATGTATATAATGGAAGTTCCATATATTACTTATTATAGAATGTAAGACATAATTCCATCTTTAAATGTGGTTTATGTATGAAGTTATATTGATAATAAATGTTGTTTTGGAACTAGAAGGGAGAAGGTACTCCCAGAATGTCCTTTTGATTCCTTGGTTGATTCACTATATTGTCTTTCTTTGAAATTTTGTTTCCCCATCACTTTATCCATCTATAGTACCATACCTCACTTAAAAACTTTTTTCATCAACTGTTATAGGTTTTTTATAATGACCCAAAATTCTATCAATAAAATTTATCTTCTTATAATTATTTAATATATTTTAAATCTCATAAAAATTACATAGATAACACAATAAAAACTTTATAAATGAATAATTAATGAAATAATATGTATTTATAGAAATTAAGAAACCTAAACCAATGGAATAGTAACATGGCCTTTAGAATAGTAATGCGACCATTAAGAATAGTAACCCTACCAATAGAATAATAACCTCACCTATGAAATTATAATTAAAATTTATGCATCTTATAAATTAAAATATGATATATTTATGCCATGGAATAAGTAAATAAATGTTTTAAAATTGATAAATTAAGTGTTGGTATATTTGAGAAACATAAATGTTTTTTTAAAATTTTATAATTAATATAATGATTTAAAAGAAAATTTATTTTTATAAAATATAATCATAAATTAATTTTTTGTTTTATTATGATTATAAGATAATTTTATGATACCTTAATTAATTTTTCAAAGTGTTATAAAATTGGTTATAATTTTAAAATTTGTATTTTTTGAGCAAATGATTATTTTATTTAAAAATTAAATTTCTCATATTTATAAAATTATTTTCATAAAATGGATTCCATTTTTTAATTATAAATTTTGAAAAATCGTTAGGGAGAATTTTTGGAATTTTTATAAAATAGTTGAATTTTTATGAATAGTGAAATAGAGTAATTTACAGTATATGTTAAATACATAAATTATTGAGTCATGGTTGATTTATGGATGATTTAATCAGATTTTATTAAAACTCACATGAAAAATTTATTTTATTTAGTTTCAATAATCAATACTATTCAAAGTGTTGGTCCAAAATAATAAACAAATGGATAAAATAATCAAAAAACACCTCTCTCTCCTCCACTATAAATACCACCCCTCATCACCTCTTCTCCTCATACCTTAAAAGCTTTGAATATTTTCAAAATCATTATAAAAACTCTTACCAAGTATCTTTACTATTTCTATAAGCCTTTGGTCTTAATAAAATACCAACTCAACTGCCACAAGGAGGTTCTGAAGGAGAAGGAATTCCAAAGGTAACATCCACTTTCGTTTTCTTTTATTCTCTTTTCATTTTCTTTTATTTTATTATCATCTCCTAAACTAACCTTATAGAAGTGACATGATAACTATAGCATATTTTATATGCTATAATTTTATTTTATTCATGGAAAAACCCATCATCATTTCTCTTCCCCTCGCCTTTTATTCTAAAATTGAAAATATTATCCATGATCTGTCAATTTATCATATTCAAGGATGATGAGTTTTCAATTCCTGTTACAGCTTTCAAGGATGGTAATAAAACCATTTTTATGGTTAAAATGTATTATAATATATTAATTATAGCTTATTTAATGTTCTATAACAAGTATATATACATAATATTAATTAATAAAACAAAACTAATTTGTGATGACCTAAAAAAATGCTAAAAATAATCTAAATGGTTATCATTAATGTTTTATCTAATTAATAATCATCACATCTAGAAAAAAATGATATATAATACCAATAAATATTATTTATGTTCATTAATAACATATAATGTCAATTTTTTACAACTATTCTCATTTTATATGATCTTCCATACACGTATACAAGTGAATGGATCTTGAAAACCAAGGAAATGAACACTCCTGAATGATGAAATTACATATTATAAATAATAAAAAAGACCATGAATGAACTTAATAAAATTTTACTAAATAAAATAAATATATAAAAAGTTCTTAATTAATTAATTAATGGATTTAATTTTAATTTTTAGGACATTAAGATCAATTGCAGAACATTTTCAGACATAAGGTAAGAGATTCTTTCTGAACCTCTATTTTTCCTTTGGGTTATGATTTCTCTCTCTTTACCCAAATTTAATTATTAATTATTATTATTTAATCATACCATTATATGTGTATATTCCAAAAATATTTACTTAGATCAATTATTCCTTATTTTATGGGGAAATACATATTTTATACGGTTCACTTCTCAATTTTTTCTGACGAGAAAGCTTGGCCAAAGAGAAATTCTCAATTTCTTATCCATTTTCAAGTGCACTCCATATTAAATTTTAATCCAAAATTATTTTTATAAAATCCATCATTTTATCATGAGAAACTATCATGGTTCATTTTTGGTTTTATACAAACAATTATGCCCTTTTTATTTTAAAGAATCGTTAAAATTTTCCCTTAAACCGCACTAAAGTGGCTCATTTTTAAAGTTTCATAAACAATATTTTGACATGTTTTCACTTCAGTTTGACATAAATTATCACAATATATGTATATTTTCAATTATTAATTTCCATTTATTATTTAAATCCATTATTTCATGGACACCATTATGATATTCTCTTTTCTTATGAGTTTTGACATGATTATGATACCCAATTATTTCCATGGTCAAGATTTGTGTTTATATTTAATTAATTATACATGATTCTTAATGTGGAACACATATTCATGAACATGTTATGATGGTTGCACCTAGATATATCTCCAATGCATTGGGTAATGTTTAGTATCACGAGATTTCATGTTGGAATAGGGAGTAAACCTGAATCCTTTATGGGACTTTGTCTACCAAGTGAAATGGTCTTGGAAGTTAGCCTTGACTCATGTTACTCCATGTGAAATAGTATTGGAAGTAAGCATTGACTCATGATTATGTCATGTTGTATGTTGTTGACATATTCCTATGATACCATGATTACATGACCCCATGTTATACATGTTATGATTCCTTATGTTTATTCATGTTCCATGCCTTTTTATGTCATCATGTTATGATTTCTAACTCTCGTGCTATGATTTATTTCTATGTTTATACCCTTACTGGGATTTTTAGATCATATATTTTTCATGTATTCCCCAGGTTATCCTATGTAGATGTAAGATCTCGATGGAAGTTAGGATCTCATTATAGAGATTAAATAAAAGGTGTTTTTAGTTTGGTTTCATGTTTTCTAATTATATACCTAATCTTACAAAGACACTAGAATTTACGATCCTTGGTTTTATTTGTTTGTTAATTATTATTAAAATCATGTAATAATATGTGTAAAAGTATAGGGATTTTATAGTTGGTATCAGATCATATTCAAGTTATTTTTGGTGATTAGGACTAGAAAACCTTAGTAAGAACACTAGGGATAATTCTATCACCATGGATAACTTAGATTGAAACTTAGGGAATCAAAATATTGGATATAATTTCATTTATAATTTTATCCTTCTATGTTCATTGTTTCCTTTTCATATGCTTATTATCTATGTACCCTCACCTGTTTTTACCTTAGCGTGTAAAACAAAATTTTGAGGATGAAATTTCGTAAGGGGGAAGAATGTAACAGCCCAAAATTCTATCAATAAAATTTACCTTCTTATAATTATTTAATATATTTTAAATCTCACAAAAATCACACAGATAATACAATAAAAACTTTATAAATAAAGAATGAATGAAATAAGAAGTATTTATAGAAGTTAAGGATCCTAAATCAATAGAATAGTAACATGACCTTTGGAATGGTAATGTGACCATTAATAATAGTAACTCGACCAATAGAATAGTAACCTCACCTATGAAATTAAAATTAAAATTTAAGCATCTTATAAATGAAAAAAATGATATATTTATATCATGGAATAAGAAAATAAATGTTTTAAAAATGATAAATAAAGTATTGGTATTTTTGTGAAACATAAATGTTTATTTACTATTATATAATTAATATAATGATTTAAAATAAACTTTATTTTCATAAAATAAAATCATAAATTAATTTTTTGTTGTCTTATAATTATATGTTAATTTTATGAGACCTTAATTAATTTTTCAAAGTGTTATTAAATCTTTTATAATTTCAAAATTGGTATTTTTTGAGTAAATAATGATTTTATTTAAAAATTAAATTCATCATATTTAAAAAATTATTTTAATAAAATGGATTCCATTTTTAAATTATATACATTTAAAAATGTTTAGGGTGAATTTTTGGGATTTTTCTAAAATAATTGATTTTTTGGGAATAGTGAAATACAGTAATTTATGGTATAAGCTAAATACATAAATTATTGAGTCATGGTTGATGTATAGATGATGTAAGCACCTTTGGTTCGAACTCACATGCAATAGTTACTATATTTAGTCACAATAATCCACACTATTCATATTCTTGAGCCAAAATAATAAAAAATGGATAAAATAATCAAAAAACACCCCTCTCCTCCACTATAAATACCACCCCTCAACACCTCTTATCCTCACACCTCAAAAGCCTTGAAGCTTTTCCAGATTATAACAAATAATATTCCCAATTATATTCCTCATTTCTAGGAGCCTTTGGACTCAATAAAATACCAACTCAAGTGCCTCAAGGAGGTTCTCAATGAGAAGGAATTCAAGTGGTAAAATCCTCTTTTGTTTTCATTTATTCTATTTTAATTTTATTTTATTTTATTATCCTATACTCACCTCCCATTATCCAAGTGAAATGATAACTCTGTTATATTTTATATACTGGAATTCTATTGTGTTAATTTAATAAACCATCATCATTTCTCTTCCCCTCCTCTTTTGTAAGATCCCAACCTTTTCTAGAGTCATCTGGGGCATGTTTTTAGGTAATTTTTAAAGCTTTTAAGTACCTTTAATTTGAATTAGTGGATTTTGGTGCATTTGGGTGAATTTTTAAGGAAAAATAATGGATAGTGGGTTGTGCATGATTTGCACATGGGTTTAGAAACTGTTCCAAGCGTGTGAAACTGGACAGATATGTCCGAATGATTTTCACACGGTTTGAAAAACCGTGCGACCAAACCATTCCAACCATGAAAATTTGGATAGAGGGGTCCACACAGTTGGGGCACGGTTTTTCTAACCGTGCGCCACTGCCTAGGAACCATGCATGCAGGATTTTAATTTTGAAAATCCTTTTTAAAACCACCCAAACCCCCTAGGACTCCCATATTTAGAACTTATCTCGGGCTTAACGAATTCTAGGTGTTTCAAAATCCTCCCAGAGAGATTCCAAGGTGATCTGAACACCGTTCTTCAAGATTGAATGTCCGGATTGAAGATCTGCTCTCCTCCCAGTAAGTGGATTTGATCCCAATGCTTATTCTGTTCTTTCCTCTATCATTCCATGATCTTTTCACGGAGGATCTTCACAGTTTATATAGATCTAAACCTATGAGTTGAGATCTAGATCTAGGATTGTGGATCCAAATCTAGTTTTACAAGATCATGATGCCTTTGGTCTTAATTTTGGTTTTAAGGATTTATATCTGGATCTTAATCAACGACATTGTGCCGCTCAGATTTTAAGGATTTCCATTCTGCTAACATCCATTAATAAACCAAGGTAGGTGGTCTAAATTGAACTCCTATAGTCATGATTTATGATCTGTGTATAAGTTTACAACTTTTCTAGATTCACTTGATAATTGAATTTCCAAATTTGGAGTAATTAGGAATATGGAATTGAATTGAGTTTCCTTAGTGATTTAATTGATGATTGAATCGCAGAACAAATGATGGGGGGTTTCCAAAATAGATCTCTTGGAGATTTGATATTGTAATTAATATATTTAATTGAGTGTGAAAATATAATTAATTGTGAGAATTAATTATGTGCCATGATGTTAACAAAATATAATTAATTGGTATAATTAGTTATATATAATGATATTGATCAAAGATAATTAATTGTGAGAATTAATTATGGCCAGTTGAGATTTGAAATGGATAATTAATTATGACTAATTAATTATGGAATGAGAATGGTATTGATTGATTAATTAATTGATGAATTAATTAATGGGTTATGTGCTTTGTTAATTGTTGAATTAACTAATGGCCTTTGAAATGATTAACTAATCATTGGATTAGTAAATGAATAATGTGGAAAATTCTTATGATTTAAAGAATGATTAAATGGTTGAGATTTTGAGGTGCTAGGCATGGCATCTTAGACCGATTAGAAGTTGGGACTTGGATATGGTGTTCCTCCCCAATAGTTATCCAAGCTTGAGATTATGGGGTGTTAGGCATAACGACCTACATCGATTGAGAAAAGAAGTTATAGGCATGATGACCTAAACTCAATGAGATTTGGGGTGCTAGGAATGATTACCTACACCCAATGAATGATAATAATGAATTATGTTTCAAATGAGATTTTTGGTTCTAGGCATGATGACCTACACCAAATGAATAATGATAATAATGAATGATGTTTCAACTGAGAATTGGGGTGCTAGGAAAGAAAACCTACCCCAAATGATTAATGATAATTAATAATGATTAAAATGGGAAACATGAATTTAATTGGCCTAATGTGATAGTTAAAGATTAAATGACAATGTTATAGTTGTTTAAATTATGCATTGTATTTATTTATTCATAAAACAACATGAACTATCTTTTTACTGGACTCATTTTAGACACCATTGGTGGTGGCCTACTGAGTTGTACTCACACCCTATTCAGGCTTCCGAATTAGCACCTAAGTAGAATTTTTTTTGCATGAATGGACAAGGCCAAGGCCCTGTGATAGGTTTTAATTTGGTATTAGATCATAGGAGAGGGAACCATACGTGGTTCAGGACCCGTTTGGGAGACATTGTGTCTTTATTTTTAGTTTCATTGTAGACACTTGGAACTTTCATTGTCATAGCATGTTTTACCCTTTAGTTGAGTATTGTATTTTTCAGGTTTTGACTATCATATGTCATGGTACTGTTCTGGTTATTTATACACTTCTGTACTTGGTTATTTTTATTTTCTTCTGCTGGTGTTTTATTCTGATAATAGAGGGTATAGTCTTCCCAAGACTAACTTACCAGACCCTCGCTACTAGTCGACACCCTATAGTGTATGGGGAGGTGTGATTGAGGGCATATGTTCAACTGGCTCAGGGAACCGTTCAATGGATCCCAGGTCGGGACGTCATAAAGTGGTATTAGAGTAGTTTTCTTTTCTTTATTATTCTTTTGTCATACTATTTTGGGAAATGTATAAAGGAAACTATGAATAGTTGAGGCTTGGTAATGAGCTCGTGCATGGGAGTTTCAAACCCATGTATGGAGGAAAATTTGAGTACTCAGGGTAGGATTGTTGTGATTGTTTTTTTGTTGTTACATTTGTATATTATTTCACCTTGGGTTATGCGCTTTTGGTGTGACGTGATATTTGTTTTGAAAATTGTTGAATTTTGATTCGTATCCTAAAGAGCCATGATAGTTAAGTCTGCATGCATCATTCTAGGCACTCGGGGTTGTTGTGACATGTATCATTCTAGGCACTCACAGGAGGGTCAAGTTGGCTGCTTATATGCTACGTCGTTCTGCGAAGCGCTGGTGGGACATTCAGGTAAGATCTAGAAATACTGACGAGATGTTATGGAAGGAATTTTTGGAGAAGTTCTTAGAGAAATTCTATCCAGACACACTGAGATAAGAGAAGGCTTTATATTTTATGCATCTGACATAAGGAATCATGTCCATAATGAAATACGCTGGATGTTTCATAGATTTATAGCGTTTTCTCCAACTTTGGTAGCATATGAGGCTTCTTCAGAAAAAAAATTTCAGGATGGACTTATGTGTGAAAGTAAGTCCCAATTGAATATCTTTAGGCTAGAGAAATTTTCAGAAGTGGTTAATAAGGGTCTCATTTCATAGGGTATCCTCAAGGAGGCTTCTAGTACTAGACACGTAGCTAGATGATCAGGGAGTGGGCCCTCTAAAAGTAGGAAGTTTCGTCACGAGAATCTTAGTCAGTACAGTGGAAAGAAAGGTGCACAGTCAGGAGGAATAGTTACACTGGATCTTTCTCATGTGCTTTTCCACCAGTGCATTAGGTAGGGACACTATCATACACATTATCCTTGACCACTAGTGGAGTTCTAGTTTTGTGGAAATATGGGACATCTACAGAGGTTCTACAGGAAGCAGTGGATGGCTGGTGCTGAGGGAGCAGCTTCTCAGAGTCAGAGTGTGGGAAGGGGGTCTTCTACACCATATAGGTTTGGAAGCTAGAGTTCTACTGGAAGAGAAGGTAGAGGAAGTGGGTGTGGTGATTTAGGGTATGAGCACCTATACCAGTAGAGTGGTTCTACTCAGGGGAGTCAGATGACACCATAGGGAAGAGGGGTAGAACAATTACATGCAATATAGATTACACTTGTGGTGAACAAGGCTCATCCATCAACAGTGAGAGGTACTATTCTAGTTATTTCTACATTAGCTACTTCCTTTTTTGATATTGGTTCCTCTCATTCCTTCATATATTCAAATCTTGTTAATGTCTTAAGCCTGGAGGTGGAGTCAGTAAGAAGGATGATAAATATCGATACACCGTTGGGAATAGGTACTAGGGATATTTGTTTATGCAAGGAATGTTCTATAGAGATCAGAGAGCATCATTTCCTTTGGGATATCTATGTCCTTGATATAATAGGCTTTGACCTGATTATGGGTATGGACTGGATAGTCATATATCGAGACCACATAGATTGTTATCGCAGGAGAGTGACCTTTGTATCTCTTGAGGATGACTAATATGTCCTTCATGGAGAATGGAATATCCATGCAGGTAGAGTTGGGCCAATTACTCTTCCACTAGGAGAGCTCACAACCCAAGTTTCTAGTCTTTTGCTGAATGATGGGAGTGGTAGGAATGATTTCCTTCCACCAGTAGTAGAACTATTTCAGGATGAATTTCCTGAAGAATTTTTAGGGTTTCCACTTGAGAGAGATGTGGAATTCACTATTGAGCTCATGTCAGGGGTCGAGCCGGTATCTATTCCACTTTACAGAATGGTACCGACTGAGCTGAAAACACAGTGTGAAGAGTTTTTGGATAAAGGGTTTATCCATCCAAGTACATTGCCTTGGGGATCACCTATTTTTTTTGAAAATAAGGCCGACAAGAGTTTACACTTGTGTGTAAACTACCAAAAGTTGATTAAAATGACTGTGAAGAACCAATATCCTCTTCCACGTATCGATGATCTATTTGATTAGCTGAAGGGGGATAGTTTGTTCTCAAATATCTTTCTAAGATCAACGTATCATCAGGTGAGAGTTCAGACTTTTAATATACCAAGAACTACTTTCATAATAAATTATGGCCTTTATGAGTTTGTTGTAATGCCGTTTGGGTTGACAAATGATCCAACAATGTTTATTTCCTTGATGAAAAGGATCTTTCATCCATACTTAGATAATTTTGTGGTGGTTTTTGTGGAAAACATATTAGTCTACTCTAAGACTCATGATGATCATGCCCAATATATTGACATCATCCTGGGTACACTAAGATAGCATAACCTATATGCCAATCTATCAAAATGTCTGTTTTGGATTGACAGGGTACAGTTTTTGGGGCATATCATCTTAGAAGAAGGTGTTTCTATTGACACAGAGAAAGTGTAGGCAGTGATTTCTTAGGAGCAGTTCAAGAATGTTTTTGATATTCTAAGCTTTTTGGGATTATCTAGTTATTACAAGAGGTTTATCCAAGACTTTTCTTGAATGGAACCACCTCTTACTGGTTTGACAAAGAAAGGGACAAAGTTTGTTTGAATAGAATCATGTGATAATTCTTTCCAATTTTTGAATAATCTCTTGACATCAACACTAGTTTTGGTCTTACCTGAGTCAGGTGTGGAGTATATGGTGTATTGTGATGCTTTTGGGGTTGGACTCAAAGTTGTGTTGATGCAAGGGGGTAGAGTCGTTGCTTATGGGTCTAGGCAGCTAAGGCCACATGAACATAATTACCCTAGGCATGACCTCAAGTTGGTAGTAGTGGTTTATGCTCTTAAGTGTTGGAGACACTATCTTTTGGGTGAAAATTTTACAGTTTTTACATATCACAAAAGATTGAAGAACATCTTTCACAGCATAACTTGAATCTTCAATAGGAAATATGGGTAGAGTATATATAGTCCTTTGATTTTGAACTAGAATATTCACATGGAAAGAGGAATAGTGTGGTTTATGCCTTGATCAGAAAAACTCAGACTCAGTTGGTACATGAGTCGAGTGTAGAGTGTAAGATGATGACTTTACTAGTGGAAATTCATGTGGTAGTTTAAGAGATTCATGAGAGGATGGCTCTGGTTTCTGTATCAGTGGAGTCTACACTCTTGAGACGGATCAGGGATAGGCAGTACGAGAATCTCAGGGTGTTTAGACTTAAGGGAAATCCTTTAATGTGGGGAGATACCTTCATACTAGAAAATATATTAGGATGAGATCATGAATGTGAAAAATTGGTTTGTTATGCCTATGAGTATGCAAGAGTAAAGCATGCAATAATTTCATGCTTTAAGGTGGGCGGTACATCCTGGGGTGAAAAAAATGCACCATGACCTTTGATAATAGTTTTGGAATCTAGGCATGAAAAAGGAGATAACAGGGTTTGTAATAAGATTTTTCACCTATCATCAGGTGAAAGTAGAACATCAATGACCTATAGGCCTATTGTAGCTATTACCTATTCCAAAATGGAAGTGGGATGAAGTGACTATAGACTTCGTGGTGGTAATTAAAAATAATCTTAGGAATAATGGTGCTATTTGGGTCATTTTGTATCGACTAAATAAGGTAGAACACTTCTTTAATATCAGGGAAACATTTACATTAGATCAGTTGGGAGAACTGTATGTGAAAGAGATAGTTCGTTTTCATGGGGTGTCACAGACTATAGTTTCAGATTGTGATTCGCGCTTTACTTCACACTTTTGGCAGGGCTTACAGAAGGCGCTTGGTACATAGGTTTTGTTAAGTATGACCTTCTACCCATAGATATATGGGAAATCAGAGCGTACTATATAGGTGTTAGAGGATATGCTGTGAGATTGTGCACTTGAATTTAGTGGTTCTTGGGAAAATCACTTGGCTTTAGTGGAGTTTTCCTATTACAATAGTTATCAGGAAACTATATAGATGGCACCGTATGAGGAACTTTATCGTAGACCCTATAGATCACCGCTATGTTGGTTAGAGGTGGGTGAGTCAGAGCTATTGGGACTGAGTCTCGTTTAGGAGACATCAAAGCAGGTGCAGTTGATTCGAAAATGTATGGCTACAGATGAGAGTAGGAATAATTTATATACTGATAGATGGAGATGAACCCTGGAGTTTACAGTGGGTTATCATGTATTCCTTCAGGTGTCGCCTAGATTGGGTCACCATAGGATACAGGGGCGGGGAAAATTAGCACCCAGGTTTGTGGGACCGTTTGAGGTGCTAGAGAGAATCAGCCTGGTGGTGTACCAATTAGCACTTCCATTGAAATATAGTTATTTGCATGATGTTTTCCATGTGTCACAACTACGGTGGTATCACCCAGACCCTTCTCATGTGATTTATGTGGAAAAATTTGACCTCGAGACTGATGCGTCCTTTGAGGAGCATATGATACGTTTGATGGGTTCTAGTGATAAAGTATTATGGAAAAATTATATGTCATTAGTCCATGTGTTATGGAAACATGGAAATGTTCAATAGGAAACTTGGGAATGGGAATCATACATGAGGGATCAATGGACCAATCTTTTTGGCTTGGAATCTTAGAGAAGTTCGGGAGTGAAACTCGAGGACGAGTTGTTATAATGTGGGAAGATTGTAAGATCCTGACCTCTTCTAGAGTCATCCCGAGTTCATTTTTAGGTACTTTTTTAAGATTTTAAGTAACTTTAACTTGTAGTAGTGGCTTGGGGTGCATTTGGGTAAATTTTTAAGGAAAACTAAAGGATATTGGATTGTTCATGGTTTGTGCACGGTTTGAGAAATCGTGAAACCAAACCGTGCCAAGTATACAAAACTAGACTGAGAGTTCTTCATGGTTTGCACATGGTTTTACAAACCATGAAAAACTGGATAGAGGGTTCTTCTTGGTTGGCGCATGGTTTTCCTAATCGTGCACCTCTTCCCAAAAAACCGTGCACGTGGGATTTTAATTCCAAAAATCCTTTTTAAAACTACTCAAACACCCCATGACTCCCATATTTCGACCATGGATTGGCCTTGATGAATTCTAGGTGTTTCCAAATCCTCCTAGATAGATTCAAAGATGATCTAAACACTTTTATTTGAGATTGAAATCCCATATTGAAGATCCTCTCTCCTCCCAGTAAGTATATTTTATCTTAATGCTTCTTCCTTTCTTTCCTACATCTTTCCATGATCTTTTCATGGAGGATCTTCACCTTTTCCATAGATCTAAACCAATTATTTGAGATCTAGATCTAGGATTGTGGATCTAGATCTTGTTTTACAATATCTTTATGCATTTTATCTTAATTTTAGTTTTAGGGTTTTAGATCCGGAGCTTGATCGACGACGTTGTGCTGCTCGAATTTTGGGGATATTCGTTGGGATAACTTCCATCAATAAACTGAGGTAGGTAGTCTAAATCAAACTCTCATAGTTATGATTTATTATATGTGTATGATTTTATGATTTTTCTAGATTCCCTTGATAATTGAATTTCATAATTTGGATTAATTAGGAATATGGAATTGAATTGAGTTGCCTTGGTGATTTAATTGTTGATTGAATCATGAAAAAAATAATGGGGGGTTTCCCAAATAGATCTCTTGGAGATTTGATATTGTAATTGAGATATTTAATTGAATGTGAAAATACAACTAATTGTGAGAATTAATTATGTGCCATGATGTTTACAAAATACAATTAATTGGGAGAATTAGTTATATGTCATGATGTTGATCAAAGATAATTAATTATGAGAATTAATTATGGCAATTTGATATTTGAAATGAATAATTAATTATAGAATGAGAATCGTATTGATTTATTAATTAATTAATGAATTAATTAATGGGTTGTGTGCTTAATTAATTTTTGAATTAACTAATGGACTTTAAAATGATTAACTAATCATTGGATTAGTAAATGAATAATGTGGAAAAAAATTATGATTTAAAGAATGATTAAATGGATGAGATTTTGTGGTGCTAGGCATGGCGTCCTAGACTGATTAGAAGTTGGGACTTGGATATGGAGTTTCTCCTCAATAGTTATCCAAGATTGAGACTATGGGGTGTTAGGCATGACAACTACACTGATTGAGAAAAGAAGTGCTAGGAATGACAACCTACACTCAATGAGATTTCAGGTTTTAGGCATGACGACCTACACCCAATGAATGATAATAATGAATGATGTTTCAACTGATATTTGTGGTGCTATGCATGATGACCTACACCAAATATGAATAATGATAATAATGAATGATGTTTTAACTAAAAATTGGGGTTATAGGCATGAATAAATACACCAAATGATTAATGATAATGAATGATGATTCAAATGGGAAACATGAATTTAATTTTCCTAATGTGATGGTTAAAGATTAAATGACAATGTGATAACTGTTTAAATTATGCATTATATTTATTGCTTCATAAAACTACATGCACTATCTTTTGACTGAACTTGTTTTAGACACCATTAGTGGTGGCCTACTGAGTTGTACTCACACTATATTCAAGCCGACTGATCGGAACATAAGAAAACTTTGTTGTTACAGGAATGGATAAGGTCAAGGCCCTGTGATAGGTTGTAGTTTGGGATTTGAGCATGGAATAGGGAACCGAACGTGGTTCGGGACCTGTTTGGGAGTCGTTGTGTCTTTATTTTATGTTGCATTGTAGACACTTGAAACTTGCATCATCATAGAATGTTTTACCTTTCATTTCGGTATTGTATTTTGAGGTTTTGACTATCATATTTCATGGTATTTTTTTGGTTATTTATACGATTCTGTACTTGGTTATTTTTATTTGCTTCTGCTGGTGTTTTATTATGATAACAAAGGGTATAGTTTCCCCAAAACTGACTTATCATACCCTCACTACTAGTCGGCACCCTCTATCATACGGGGAGGCGTGCTTGAGGGAATGTGGTCAACTAGCTCGGGGCACCGTTCAGTGGTCCCGGGTCGAGATGTCACAAAGTGGTATTAGAGGAGTTTTCTTTTCTTTCTTCTTCTTTTGTCTTACTATTTTTGGAAAGGTAGAAAGGAGACTAGGAAGATTCAAGGCTTGGTAATGAGCTCGTGCATGGGAGTTTCAAACCCATGTACAGAGGAAAATCTGAGTACTCAGGGTGGGATTGTTTTGATTGTTATTTATTGTTAGAGTTGTATATTATTTCACCTTGGGTGACTCACTTGTGTTGTGATGTGATATTTGTTTTGAAAATTTTTAAATTTTGATTCGTGGACTAAAGAGGCATGATAGTTGAGTCTGCAGACATCATTCTTGCTACTTAGGGTTGTTGTGACATGCATCATTCTAGTAACTCATGGGAAAATGGGTTATGGGTAATTTGTTGAAATTCAACTATTTTTCCTTGACGTGAGATTGAAACAATGATGAAAAATGAGAATAAATGGGTGTCTAATGAGAACCTTGGTTGTTAAATTGAGTATGATAAATTATTTAATTGTTGAATTAATTAATTTGAGATAATGTGATTAGTTAATGGATTAATTAATTAATGAGAATGATTATACCCTTGTTAACCTATACCCAGGAGTAGGATGGTTAAGGGTAGTGATAAGGCCTCGGTGTTGACCATGTGGTGAGAAAAAGGGGAAATGGACATGTTGAAACTTGTTTTTTTAGTTTCTACTCTTATGTAAATGATATAAGGTTGCATTATGAGACCCAGTATGTGTTTTTGTATTTGTAGAAGTATGCCTCCACGATGCTTGTCGAGGGAGAGACCGAGGGGTATGACCCGAGATGAACTTCTAGATAGGGAGCTTGAGGCACCGTTGGTGAAAGCTAAGGAATAAGAAGACTAGTTCCGAGGGAACTTTTCTCATTTCATGCAATTCATGGAGAGAGACCTAGGGTAAGTTCAGAAAAGAATGTCTGAGTTGAAAAGGGAGTTTCAAATACAGAACCCTCCTAATTTTACTAGAGAGGGTGGACCTAATGGAGATGAATTATAGATTGAATCCATAGAGATGATACTTGACCATTTGGAGACTTTGACTGAGAGTAAGGTCAATTTGGCTACTTATATGATGTGGTGTTTTTCAAATCACTGGTGGGACATTCAGGTAAGATATGGATAGACTGATGATATGTTATGGAAGGAATTTTTGGAGAAGTTCTTAGATAAATTCTATCCAAACACACTGATAAAAGATAAAGATTCATAGTTTATGCATCTGATATAAGGAATCATGTCCATAATAGAATATTCTATATGTTTCAAAGATTTACAGTGTTTTGCTCCAGCTTTGGCGGCAGATGAGGCTTCTTCAGAAAAATTATTTCTGGATGGAATTAAGTGTGAAATTAAGTCCCATGTGAATATCTTTAGGCTGAAGAAATTTTCAGAAGTGGTTAATCAGGATCTCATTTCAGAGGTGAACCTTAAGGAGGCTTCTAGTACTGGAAAGGTAGCTGGATGATCAGGGAGTGGGCCTTCTAAAGGTAGGAAGTTCCATCACGAGAATCTTAGTCAATACAGTGGAAAGCAAGGTGGATAGTTAGGAGGAACAATTACACTATATCTTTCTCATGGGATTTTCCACCAGTGTGGTAGGTTGGGACACTATCGTACACATTTTCCTTGACCACCAATAGAGTTCCAGTTTTTTGGAAAGATGGGACATCTATAGAGGTTCTACAGGAAGCAACGACATGCTGGTACTGAGGGAGAAACTGATCAGAGTCAGAGTGTGGGAAGGGGGTCCTCTACACCATATAGGTCTGGTAGCTAGAGTTCTACTGGAAGAGGTGGTAGAGGAAGTGGGCGTGGTACTTTAGGGTATGAGTGCCTGTATCAGTAGAGTGGTTCTACTCAGGGGAGTTAGACAACACCACATGGAAGAGGGTTAGGACAATTACATTCAGTACAACCTATACTTATGAAGAATGAGTCTGGTCCATCAACAGTGAGAGGTACTATTCTATTTGCTTCTACTTTAGCTACTGCCTTGTTTGATACTGGTTCCTCTCATTCCTTCATATCTTCAAATATTGTTAATGTATTGAGCCTGGAGGTGGAGTCTGTAAGAGGGATTATGAATATCAATACACTATTGGGAAAACAGACTGGGGATATCTATTTATTCAAGGGATGTTCTTTAGAGATCAGAGAGTATCATTTCCTTTGGGATATCTATGTCCTTGATATAACAAGATTCAACCTAATTATGGGTATGGACTGGATAGTCGCATACCAAGACCACATATATTGTTATTATAGGAGAGTGGCCTTTGTATCTTCTAAGGGTGACCAATATATCCTTTTTGGAGAATGGGATCTCCATGCGGGCAGAGCTGTGCCAATTACTCAGCAACTGGGGGAGCTCACTGCCCAAGTTGCTAGTCTTTTGTTGTATTATGGGAGTGGTAGGAAATATTTCCTTCCACTAATAGTAGAACTGTTTCAGGATGCCTTTCCTGAATACTTTTCAAGGTTTTCACCTGAGAGAGATGTGTAATTCACTATTGAGCTCATGTCGTGGGTCGAGACGGTATCTATTCCACCTTATAGAATGGTACCGACTAAGATTCAAGATCTCAAAATACAGTTGGAAGAGTTTGAAGATAAAGGATTTATCCATTCAAGTACATCGCCTTGTGGGTCACCTATTTTGTTTGAAAAGAATTCCTATGAGAGTTTACTGTTTTTTGTTGACTACCAGAAGTTGAATAAAATGACTGTGAAGAACCGATATCCTCTTCTATGTATCGATGATCTGTTTGATAAACTAAAGAGGGATAGTGTGTTCTCAAAGATCGATATGAGATTAGGGTATCATTAGGTGAGAGTTTAGACTTCTGATATACCAATAACTACTCTCAGAAGCAGGTATGTCCTTTATGAGTTTGTCGTAATGCTGTTTGGGTTGACAAATTCTCCAACAGTGTTTATGGACTTGACGAATATGATCTTTCATCCGTATTTAGATCAGTTTGTGGTGGTGTTTTTGGACAACATCTTAGTGTACTCTAAGACTCATGACGATCATGCCCAATATCTTGACATCATCCTGGGTACACTAAGAGAGCATTATCTATAAACCAAGATATCAAAATGTTAGTTTTGGATTGACAGGGTACACTTTTTGGGGCATATTATCTCAGAAGAAGGTGTGATTGTTGACCCAAATAAAGTTCAGGTAGTTATTTCTTGGGATAATCCCAAGAATGTTTTTGATATTCAAAGATTTTTTGTATTAGCTGGTTATTACAGGAGGTTTATTCAAGACTTTTCTCGAATGGAAGCACCACTTACTGGTTTTACAAAGAAAGGGATAAAGTTTGTTTAGACAGAATAATGTGAGAATGATTTCCAGGAGTTGAATAATCTCTTGACATCGACACCATTTTTTATCTTACCTGAGTAAGGTAAAGAGTACATTATGTATTTTGATGCTTCTAGGGCCGTACTCATAGCTGTGTTGATGCAAGGGGGTAGATTCATTTCTTATGGGTCTAGTAGCAAAGTCCACATGAACGGAATTACCCGATGCATGACCTCGAGTTGGAAGCAATGGTTTATGCTCTTAAGTGTTGGTGACACTATCTTTTGGGTGAAAACTTTACAATTTTTATAGATCAAAAAAGCTTCAAGTACGTATTTTTACAGTGTGACTTGAATCTTCAACAGCGAAGATGGGTAGAGTATATGCAGTCCTTTAATTTTGAACTGGAATATACACCTAGAAATGGGAATAGTGTGGCTAATGACTTGAGCAGAAAAACTCAGACTTAGTTGGTACATGATTCGAGTTCATAATGGAATATGATGACTTTTTTGGTGGAAATGCATGTGGTAGTTCAGGAGATTCAGGAGAGGGTCACTCTGGTTTCTATAGTAGTAGAGTCTACACTCTTGAGATGGATCAGGGATAGGCAGTACAAGGATCTGGAGTGTTTAGACTTAAGGGAAATCATTGAATGTGGGGAGATACCTTCATACTGAAAAATAGATGAGTATGAGATCATCTATGTGAAAAATCAAGTTTTTGTGCCTATGAGTATGTGAGAGGAACTCGTGCAAGAATTTCATGCTTCAAGGTGGGTAGTACATCTTGGGTGAAAAAAATGTACCGTGACTTTTGATGACAGTTTTGGTGTCCAGGCATGAAAAAGGAGATAGTGGGGTTCGTAACAAGATTTTTCACCTGGCAGTAGGTGAAAGTAGAGAATCAACAACCTGGAGGCCTATTGCAGCCACTACCTATTATGGAATGGAAGTGGGATGATGTGACTATAGATTTTGTGGTAGGACTTCCAAAGACTCTTAGGAATAATGGTGTTATTTGGGTCATTGTGGATTGACTAACTAGGGTATCACACTTCTTTCATATTAGAGAAACCTTTACAGTAGAGCGGTTGGGAGAACTGTACTTGAAAGAGATAGTTCATTTTCATGGGGTGTCACAGACTATAGTTTCAAATCGTGACTCACACTTTATTTCACATTTCTAGCAGAGCTTATAGAAGGTTCTTGGTACATAGGTTCTGTTAAGCACGGACTTCCACCCATAGATAGATGGAAAATAGGATCATACCATACAAGTATTAGAGGATATGTTGCGAGCTTGTGTGCTTGAATTTGGTGGTTCTTGGGAAAATCGCTTGGATTTAGTGGAGTTCGCCTATAACAAAAGTTATCTAGAAACTATACAGATGGAACTGTTTGAGGAACCTTATGGTAGACCTTGTATATCACTGCTATGTTGGTTAGAGTTAGGTGAGTCAGAGCTATTGGGACCGAGTCTCTTTCAGGAGACATCAGAGCAGGTGCAGTTGATTCGAAAGCATATGGCTACGGATCAGAGTAGGCAGAAGTCATATGATGATAGACAAAGAAGAACCCTAGAGTTTACAGTGGGTCATCATGTATTCCTTTAGGTTTCGCCTAGATTAAGTCACCACAAGATACAGAGGTAGGGAAAATTAGCACCCAGGTTTGTGGGACCATTTGAGGTGCTGGAGAGAATCATCCTGATGGCGTACCGATTAGCACTTCCAAAGAAATACAATGCTTTGCATGATTATTCAATGTGTCACAACTGCATAGGTATCACTCGAACCCTTCTCATGTGATTGATTTTGAGGAATTTGACCTCGATACTGATGTGTCCTTTGAGGAGCATCTGATACGTGTTATGGGTCACATTGAGAAAGTGTTATTAAAAAAGACGTGCCATTAGTTCATGTGTTATGGAAACATGGAAATGTTAAAGAGGAAACTTGAGAATGAGAAGTAGACATGAGGGCTCTATGGACTAATATTTTTGGCTTGGATTCTTAGAGAAGTTTGGGAGTGCAGCTCAAGAATGAGTTGTTATAAGGTGGGGATATTGTATGATCCTGGCCTTTTTGGAGTCATCTCGAGCACATTTTCAGAAACTTTTTGAATCTTTTAAGTACCTTTAACTTGGAGTAGTGGATTGGGGTGAATTTGGGTGAAATTTTAAGGAAAACTAAAGGATAGTGGGTTGTGCATGGTTTGAGAAATCGTCAAACCAAACTGTGCCAAGTGTGTGAAACTAGACAGAGAGATTCGCATGGTTTGAAAAACCATGCAACCAAACTGTGCCAACCATGCAAAACTGGACAGAGGGGTCCACACGGTTGGTGCACGGTTTTCCTATTTGAGCACCTCTTCCCAAGAAACCATGTGTGTGGGATTTTAATTTCAAAAATCCTTTTTAAAACCACCATAACCCCCGGGACTCCCATATTTAGACCTTGGATCAGGCTTAACGAATTCTAGGTGTTTTCAAATCCTCTTGGAGAGATTCCAAGCCTATCCGAACACCATTATTTGAGAATGAAATCCTGGATTGAAGATACTCTCTCCTCCTAGTAAGTGGATTTCATTCCGATGTTTCTTTTATTCTTTCCTCTATATTTCCATGATCTTTTCACGGAGGATCTTCACCATTTCCATAGATCTAAACCTATGAGTTGAGATTTAGATCTAAGATTGTGGATCAAGATCTATTTTTACAAGATCTTGATGTCTTTGATCTTAATTTTGGTTTTAGGTATTTAGATCCAGAGCTTGATCGACAACGTTGTGCCGCTCGGATTTTGGGGATTTAAATTGGGCTAACTTCCATTAGTAAACTAAGGTAGGTGGTCTAAATTGAACTCCCATAGTCAGGATTTATGATATGTGTATGAGTTTATTATTTTTCTAGATTCCCTTGATAATTGAGTTTCCTAATTTGGAGTAATTAGGAATATGGAATTGAATTGAGTTGCCTTGGTGATTTAACAGATGATTGAATCATAGAACAAATGATGGGGGGGTTTCCCAAATATATTTCTTGGAAATTTGATATTGTAATTGAGATATTTAATTGAATATGAAAATATAATTAATTGTGAGAATTAGTTATGTTCCATGATGTTGACAAAAGATAATTAATTGGGAGAATTTTTTATATGTCATGATGTTGATCAAAGATAATTAATTGTGAGAATTAATTATGGCAAGTTGAGATTTGAAATGGATAATTAATTATGAAGAATTAATTATGGAATGATAATGGTATTTCTTGATTAATTAATAGATGAATTAATTAATGGGTTATGTTCTTAGTTAATTGTTGAATTAACTAATGGAATTTGAAATTATTAACAAATCATTGGATTGGTAAATGAATAATGTGGAAAATTCTTATGATTTAAATAATGATTAAATGGATGATATTTTTTGGTGTTAGGCATGGATTCCTAGACCGATTAGAAGTTGGGAATTGGACATGGTGCTTCTCCTCAATAGTCATCCAATCTTGAGATTATGGGGTGTTAGGCATGACGACCTACACCTATTGAGAAAATAAGTGCTAGGAATGATGACCTATACTCAACTAGATTTGGGGTTTGAGGCATGATGACATACACCTAAATAATGATAATAATGAATGATGTTTCAACTGAGATTTGTGGTGCTAGGCATGATGACCAACACCAAATTAATGTGATAATAATGAATGATGTTTCAACTAAGAATTGGGGTGCTAGGCATGAAGACATACACCAAATGACTAATGACGATGAATGATGATTCAAATGGGAAACATGAATTGAATTTTCCTAATGTGATGATTAAAGATTAAATGACAATGTGATAACTATTTAAATTATGTATTGTATTTATTGCTTTATAAAACCACATGTATTATCTTTTGACTGGACTCGTTTTAGACATTGTTGGTGGTGGCCTACTGAGTTGTACCCACACCCTATTTGGGATACCTGATCATCAACAGATAGAACTTTTTTGTTGTAGGAATGGATAATTTCAAGGCCCTATGATAGGTTTTAGTTTGGTATTGGAGCATGGAAGAGGGAACCAGACGTGGTTCGGGACCCATTTGGGATTCGTTGTGTATTTATTTTTAGTTTCGTTGTAGACACTTTGAATTTTCATCATCATAGCATGTTTTACCTTTCATTTGAGTATTTTATTTTCAGGTTTTGACTATAATATGTCATGGTATTGTTTCGGTTATTTATACGCTTCTATACTTGGTTATTTTTATTTTCTTCTATTGGTGTTTTATTATAATAACAGAGGATATAGTCTCCCCAAGATTGACTTACCAGACCCTCACTGCTAGTCGGAACCCTCTGGAATATGGGAAGGAACACTTTATGGCATGTGTCCAACTGGCTTGGGGCACCATTCAATGGCTACTGGGTCGGGAAATCATACCTTTTTTTCTAAAATTGAAAATATTGTCCGTGATGTGTCAATTTATCGCATTCAAGGATGACAAGATTTCATTTTCCATTACCGCTTTCAAGGATGGTCATAAAACTATTTTTATGGTTAAAAAATATTTTAATATATTTATTAAATCTTATTTAATTTTTTTAACAAGTATATATACATAATATTAATTAATAAAGCGAAACTAGTTCGTGATGATCGAAAAAAACACCAAAAATAATTTAAATGGTTATCATTAATATTTTATCTAATAAATCATCCTCACATATGGAAAAATGATATATAAGACCATTTAATATTCTGGAAGTTTAATAATAACATATAATTTCAATTATGTATAACTATTTTCATTTTACATAATCTTCTATACACGTATACAAGTGAACCGATCATGAAAACTAAGGAAACGAACACTCCTGAACGATGAAATTGTATCTTATAACTCATCAAAAAATACATGAATAAACTTAATAAAATTATAATAAATCAAATATATGTATAAAAGGTTATTAATTAATTAATTAATGTGTTTAATTTGATTATTCATGACATTATGATCAAGTGCAGAATAGTTTCGGACATAAGATAAGGGAATCTTTCCAAACCTCCATTTTTCATTTGGGTTATGATTTCTCTCTCTTTAACCCAATTTAATTATTAATTATTCTCGTTTAATCCTACTAAATTATTTATTCATGTTCCAAAAATATTTACATAGCTCAATTTTTCCTTATTTTATAGGGAAATACATGTTTTATAAGGTCCCCTTCTCAATTCTCCCCGATAAGCAAGCCCGATCAAAGGGAATTTCTTGATTTATTACTCATTTTAAAGTGAACTCCATAGTATATTTTAATACACAATTATTTTTATAAAATCACTCATTTTATAATGATAAAATATCTTTTTTCATTTTTGGTTTTATACAAACAATTATTCCTTTTCCATTTTAAATAATGTTTAAAATTTTCCCTTAAACCGCACTAAAGTGGCTCATTTCTGAAGTTTTATAAGCAATACTTTTACATGTTTTCACTTCATTTTGACATCAATTATCACGATCTATTTATATTTTACCTTATGAATTTCCATGTATGATTTAAATCCATTCTTTCAGGGCACCATTATGATATTCCATTTTGTTATGCCTTTTGATATGATTATGATTCCCAATTCTTTCCATGAAAAACCCTCATGTTTATGTTTGATTCATTATGTATGATTCTTAATGAAAAACACATATTAATGAAAATTTTATGATGGGTGCACCCAAATATCACTCCAATTAATTGGGTAATGTTTAGTCTCATGAGACGTCATGTTGTAACAGGGGGTGAACCTAAATACTTTATGGGACTTTGTCCACCATGTGAAATAGTCTTGGTAGTTAGCCTTGAATAATGCTCCTTCATGTGATATAGTCTTGGTAGTTATCCTTTAATAATACTTATTTAATATTTTATTTTATTTCCACATTCCTATTATACCATTATTATATGATCCCATATTATACATGTTATGATTCCTTATGTTTATTCATGTTTCATGCCTTTTATATCATCATGATATGCTTTCTAAATCTTGTGATACACTTTATTTTTATGTTTATACCCTTAGTGGGATTTTTAGATCATCCATTTTTTCATGTATTCCCCAGGTTATCCTATATAGATGTAAGAGCTCAACAAAATTTAGGATCTCATTATGAATATTAAATAAAATATGTTTTAGTTTGGTTTCATGTTTTCTAATTATGTACCTAATATTCCAAAGACACTAGATTTTATAATACTTAGTTGTATTTAATGGTTAATTATGCTTGAAATCATGTAATAATATTTCTAAAAGGCTAGGGTTGTTATATTTTTCATATGATTTTTTTTAAATACATACCTTATGTATCATTATAATCTTAGACGATCATACTATGAAAGTTCCAATAGCATCATTGACCGTTGTAATATCTTAATCATCAAATTGAATAATAAAATTAGCAGTAAGATTCTAATCAACCTCAATACCCACTCCCATGTGATCTTTTTGGATCTCTTTATTATGTATCTTGTCTTCTAGGATATTATACACCATACCCCTCGCAACATGGCAGTGTGTGGGTTTTGACAGTTAGAAATCACATAAAACTTTAGCCTATATAATTTTAGTAATATAAAGTTATTGGAAGTTATTTGATTCACATTTAGGAGAAATATTAATGAAAAAATTGATTACCTCGAGTAAGGTATGCGGTTAAGGGGAGTGACTAGACTCAAGGCTAGTAAGGTAAATTGGTTCTTCATGTGCGGATCTTTGTTCCAATATCGGTTCACTTTGATCCTTTCTTATATATTGGTCTTCCCAACCAAATCAGACAATAATATCTTAAAAATCATCTATTTGTGCCTATATTTATTTCATAATCTTATATGTACATTCTTGTGGTTTTTTATTCTCAAAAATATGTTTTATAAGACACTCCAAAACCTACTCCTCTAACGCAACCATATTATTTTGGCTGCTTCAAAGCTATTTAATGTAGTTTTTCTTCTATTATGATTGATGCCAATTATTATGTATAAACTATTTAAAAATCATATGAATATAAATAGATAATTTTATGTAATACTTTTATAAATGATAAGGAATTACTATTATGTCATACTTACACATGTTTCCTAAACTGCTTTTGTGTTTTCATCAACTAGTTTACCCTCCTTATTTATCTGAGCCTCCTTCCATAGTACATGACATGGGATGAAAGTGGATTTGAATTTTAATTCATCAATTTTCATATACAAAAAGAAAAATTTGTTCTTTCATATCACATAAAAATTTATTATTTATTTAAAATACATACCAATTTATTCTCTAGTGTAACGCATACTTGATTTATAATAGGATTACATTAGTTTTAATGCAGGTTATTTATTTTTGGAACTCTTTTTTCATTTCATAAATTAAATTTTTTTAATCAAATTGGATTAAATAAATAATTTCAAATAATATATTATCGACTATAATTCGCCTTAAATGATTTCTCATCATGATTAATGATGAAATCATTCCATGTTTCCTACTTTATAATGTGTTCATAATTAATTGGTTGTCAAGGCTTTACTTTCCACTTAGCATATCTAAGATGTAACTTGTTAATAAGTGTACAGAAACCTCTATGGGATTTTACAGTAGCCATTAAGACATATTTATTGTGAAAATATTCTAAAATAAACAAACTTTACAAGGAATAATGAAAATTAAATAAATATTTCATTATTTAATTTTTTAGTAAAATAGATCAAGTATATCATAACATTACCCCTATATCTTCCCAAACAGTTTCCTTATTTATAGTTTGAACATGGAACCACAAATCTATATCAATCAAAACATTCATCCTCATTGTGACCCCAAATAAATAATGAACATTTAATTGCTGGAGTCAATAGGTTGGTCGCATTGATTCCAGTCAACCTCAAATTTTATACCCTTACTTCTTTCCTGGATAATTTTATTCAAAATTGTGATACTGCATCATTCTTGTTTTTTTCATCAACATGTCATTGATCCCCTAATAATTTTATAGTTCTAGATTTAATAGTCTATTCTTCCCCAATATTGGTAGAATCATCATGTGTATAATATATTTTCTATAAGAGTAGTCAAACATTTAATTTAGATTATGTTAATGTATTTAAGAATAGATAATATTATGAGAAAAAATTTAGTATATTAAAAAATACATTAACCTTCTCATTGAACTCTAGTTTTTTAAAGGTTGAAGGGATTTGGATCCTCTATCAAGAATCCAAATCCCCTATTTATGGTTCCCTATATTGTATAATAAATTTTCTATATTGGGAATACTATGAAATAATTTTGATCTCCTAATGAAAGGGTTATCCTTGATTGAATTTTCATCTGACCCTACAGTTGTTTTAGAATCCAGCAGGATAATCAATCAATTCTTGTTTGTTAGATCCAAGACAGAAAATACTTGCACCACTTGTGATGCCATTATGAATGGATCATCTATTCCACACTAAAATTCACCTTCATGAATCCCATTTCATTAACTTTGACTACAAACCTATTGTCAACCCATTTGTAATGGAAAATTGGCACTTGAAATTTTGTATAATCCAACTCGTATATATGTTCAATAATGCTTAAATATGACATATTTTCATAAATTGGATTTTTATACTTGGATATAGATATGTGCATCACTTCTACCAAAAGTATAAATCCACTATTTTTCATCGTACTACAATCATTATGTTCTTTTGTGCAGAATGTATAATCATTGATTACAAAACCAGTGTAAGATAAAACATTTTTATTTGGTCCCCTAGCTAGCCATCAAAGTTGTTAGACAATTGAATTTAGATTTTTAGATAACTCTTTATAAATATGATCTCATAACCATCCTATAAGCTATTTATTATATATATTTGATATCAATACTTCAACCCTTGATGGATTTAAATCTCTAATAATTTTTTGTGGGCTTCAATTTATGCATCAACATTTTCAATATTATGTAAAATATAAAGGTTTGATTTCTCCCACTTTGTGATGGTAATTGTAACAACGTATCTTTCATAAATCCCTTTGCCTATAAGGTTTCCTTTTCAATGTGACTTTAGTAGACCAATGTTGTCAACATATAATAGGTAATTGGTACAGAATTCAACAACTTCTTCAATAATATATTGTTCTTCAATACAATCTTTTTTTTAACTTTGATTCTTGACATACCCTTTAAAAATATTCATATATCATTCAATGGGGTACATCTATATGTAATGGAAAAGACTACATATTTGAACATCACTAACCATGTAAACCATTAGGTAGACTATTATATCAATGAATTATGGTGTGAAGAACATCTATAATTCATATAATATGACTTCAACCTCATTATTCATGATTGGAAACTTTACTGGGTCTATAACTTTACTACATATGGCTTAGAAAAATAAGTAGATTCTGGTTAATGTATGTTTTAAATTTTTATGTAGAATGAAACGTAAATCAATGGGTATCAAATATTACATCAAAACATGACAGTCGTGTGATTTTAGTCTCTGTAACTTCAAATTATTCATTAACATGACATTCTTGATATTTGATGAAAACCCCTATGGAACTTTTACACCATTAAGTAAAATTAAAATTTTAAACTTTTATTATCTTGATAGAGTGTAATATGATCAAGGAAGAAAATTATACCCTTTACCCTTCACCAGTGCCAAATTTTCCCTTATTCCCACGTCAATCATGTCCAACCTAGCCTTTATGCCATATTTTTTTTACATGAACATTTTCTAATGTTTCAATAACATATCAAATAATTTTTTTTCAATATTTATGATATCAAGAAAATATATGACTTAAAAAAATTACAATATGGTAATTAAAAGAAAATTGATATCTTTTACAACTTGATTTAATAAGGTTTTTCCAAAATGGTTTACCAAAAACAATGTTAATATCTTTTACTTTATCAAACAGTTGATCACCCATTAGTGGAGAATTTGATGTACCTTATTTGGTATTCTCATCAAATGATTTCATCCAAGATCATTATTTATGTCATTGAGGTAAAAATTTATAATGTATTAAAAATATAGTCTTTGAGGAATGTTTCAACCAAACTGAGTGTGTGAATTCTTCACAAATGGGACACCCCAACATTCCTTTAATGCTATAGCCTGAAAAATTTATATAAGAAGAAAATTCATTTATCATTCCATAAAACATGGACCTAAATGTTAATTCTTCACTTTTATGAGCATTATACATTGTAAAACATGTATCCTACATCAATTTCTTATCTTTTATCAATGGATCCAAATAGAATTCAATATCATTACCGGGTTGCTTTGGTCCTAATATAAACAGAGACAACATAATGTATTTGCACTTCATGCATAACTATGGAATAAAGTTATAATTTACCAACATGACAGGACTTGTACTATGAGTACTACTCTATACACCAAAAGGATTTATACCATCTGTATATAACTCAAGAGGAATGTTTCTCAGCTCATTTCCAAATTCAGGATACTCATAAACAATTTTCTTTCGCTATGGACAATCTAATGGATAATGTAGGTTCCCATATTTAATTATTATATTTTCATATCATGTCAATTTTTCTCATTTTCTTGATATCCATATAGTCTTCTAAATCATGGAATGATAGAAAATTACCATACAGATTTTGAAGGAATTGATTTTATTTTTCTTGTATCGGTATGTGCCACACTTAGGAAATTTAATGAGTGATTCACAGTCCTTTAAAAACAATATGAAATCATTTGGAAAAGCATGTATATTTTTTATAGATCATTCCCATTTAACTTTTAATTAATTAAGAATCATATGTTAAATATGTAAGTTCATTTTTTTGGTAGCATATCATTTAGGATACCAAGTAGTTCTATAAAGCCGGTGTTGTTCCATCCAATACCAGCCTTCAAATTATAGAACTTCAATACTTCTAACAATGTTGTTTATTTACTACAACTGGTTTACAATGGTATCTTAAAATATCTATTTAAATTTTCTAATAACTTTATAAAATCAATAAGTCCATCTTAAATTTCTATTTTCATTTCTTCCATGAAATCTCTATCATCATTTACACCTGTATTCATATAAAATGATCCATAAACCGCAGTATCATCCCAATCAATGGGAATGTTTAGTTTTTTACCATGTTTGGTCAAACATTTATTATTATGATCTATTCCATGATGAATAAAATTTTATTCCAACTCTTACAAACTTATTTTTCTTTAATAACAACAACATAAAGATGAAAAAGGGATTTGAGAAGTGTCATAGGCATGCTGTATTGGAAACTTGATGAACTCTTTAACTCTATATTCATAATTTTTTGTCATAATATTAGCAAACATCCATTTTTTATCCATATTCATACTAATAGGTTTATAAAATATTCATTTTGTACAAAAAATAAATAAATACACATAATATATTCATTATCAAATGTGGAAGTTATAAATAGTTCCAATAAGGGGATGACTACTGCTCCGAGTAGTTTAAGAAATATAGGTACATGTCTAGAAGAGATGGGGGATGAGTCTCAATCAATAAAATTAAATAATAACTATTTGGGAGAGGAAGATGATGAGGATTAAAGTTTTATCCTTAAATCTAAATGGTCTTGGGTTGGGAGTTGGCGAAGCACCAGACAACATTTATTAGTTTATTTTCTAAAGATGAAAAGTTTCTCAGGCACATATTGGTTTTACAGATGAGCTGATCATATAATAAATGTTTATAGTTACCTTACTCTTTTATAGACCTTTCCCTATTCCCAATGGGTTTAGATACATGATAACCTTGGATCGAGTATACAAGAACCACTATCCCTTAAATAGAAAAATTATTGCACCAATACTACAATATGCTCTCCTATTGGAAACAGATGCATGATTTCCTAGTCCCGATTATTTCAGACACTATAGTGAGGGTCCTAGTTGATATAAAAGTAATAAAACATATAAATAATATTCCCTATAATGAATAAAATAATAATTTGATTACTTTTAAAAAATAGGTTTATGGAAAGATGTTAATGAAAAATTAATCATCTTGTGACTATGAACATTTTCCAAATTCCATATTGAAACCAAATGCTTTAAAAAATAGTTTAAAAGATACCAAAACTTTTGAAATTTCCATATATTAATTAAAAATTAAAAATATCATCTCAAAACCACTTTTAAAATTAAAAAGGATGCTTTTTTAATTTTTAAAACCCCACTTGAAATTCACTTTTTTTAAATTACACATAAAATTAGATGATTTATTTCAAAACACTTAATGGGACATGATCCCCCTTTTCTATAAAAAATATTAGCATCAAGTGAAAAAATTTAAAATCATATTAAAAAACCATCAACAATAAATTAAAAGTTTATAACTATTTCCATGGAAATATGTGCACTTTGAAATTGTTAAAAATTCATAGGTTCACTTTGAAATCACTTCAGGAGTTTCAAAATACAGAATCCATTTTAGTTCATTTTAAGGGAAGACCTTGTTTTTTCATTTGAAAACCCACTTTAACATTTAAAACCAAGTTTCCTTTTTCAAACCTGAAATTTAAAAAAGGAATGATCAAAAAAATATAATTAGGCCACCACCCAGTTAAAAACAAAGCGTGATTATTAAAAATTCCATAAATATTTTAAAAAACTGATTTTAATAAAAAAATTATAATATAGGATTAAATTAACAATTTAAATCTGAACATGATTTTCCTAGACTACCTACCTAAATACCAAGTTTCCCATGGGTTTTTTTAAATATTCAATCAAGGGACTATTTATTTATCAAAAACCAGTTTCATCAAATATCACACAAGAATCAAAAAATCAAATCTTTCAAATTCCATATAATTTATTCAAGAATCAACATCAAGAAATTTTTACAAATATTCATGACATTGAAATCTATTTTCCAAAAGATAACAGGTTTTAGATGTAGTATGTTTTTGATATCAATCTTAGGTTTGATTTGAATTTATCTGAGTGTGAGTTGAATTGGAGGTGCTCTGATACCCGAGGTGAGAGAATGGTAGTGGATTTTGTTTTTGTTCAGTAAGGAAACAACCATGAAGTTACACCAAGTTTTGAGTTTGTACATTTTTTTTGGGTGTTTAAAAGATCATGGGATGATTTGGGTTTTTTAGGAATTGTGACGTAGTGATGAGATAGCACATCAACGGGTAAAACTGAGTACTTTTAGTGAAAATTTAGTCATAGGAGGCCCAAATAATTTTTTTAAAGAGATTGGATGTGGTGAGATGGAAACCACATAACACGTGTTGTTCACATTATATATTTATGATTGTTTTATTGTGTAAATTTTGTTAAACATGTTTACTTGTTTTAAAATTATTTATTATATGAAATTAAAGTTTGTACTTGTGTTCTTTAATTAGTTTCATTATTTCATTTGTATAAGTTCATGATTAGAAATTTTATAATCTCCAAATCATTTTAAGATCTATAAAGTAATGTAGTTATCATATGTCTGGGTTATGTTACCTCACTTTATTTTGATAAATTAACCCAAATATTCACAAGTCTAAGACCTTTATTCAAGAAATAAAATTTCTATTTGGTACAAATTTATGTTTAGATATCTTTAGAACTTTTAGTAAACCTAGATTTAGTTTTAAATCATGAGTTTAAATGGTATGAATATACTAAGTTAAGTATTTCCTTTTATACCTTGTCTTGTATTACAAAGAAATTCATTCCCTTTCACTATAACCTAAATAAATTACAAGTCAATGAACAATAATTAAACTTCATTTAGTGTTTGCATCAGTGATGAGATAATGGTTGGGTTGATTAAGTGGGAAGGAACAATTTGTTATGAAAACTTATTAAGTATCATCAACTTGTTTGTTTTTTAAAACTAAACTAAAAACTTTTTAAGTACTAAATAACCCATTACTACTCAATAACCCAATCCCAATCTATATTGACACAATATAAACTAGATTTTTCACTCATCCAAAATACCATTTAGTTACCTAGCTTTCCCATGATGAAGAAACCAAGTGAGGAGGTGAGAAAGAAATGAAAAATATAAACATATGGTAACAAAAGAAATATCCTACACCTCAACTCTAATAAACTTGCATAGAAAAAACCCTTTCACATCATACATACATTATAAATTGTTAAAATTACCATAACAGACACACCAAATACAAGTGTGATCAATGATGGTATCACGAGCTATAAACTGATTTTAAAGTTCTAAATGGGATATTAAACAAAATCTAACTCAGGGTGACAAGTTATTTTCCTTTCATTTGAAATTAAACAATTTCAATACATTGAAAATATTTATAAACAAGAAATTTTTATATTCCAAAAAATTATTTACAACTTTATTTCTTACTTTAAAACCCAAAATATAGCCTAAGCCTTTAATTTTTCATAAAAATTGACTTTAAATTCCTCATAAAAATATGATCAAACACTTGGCATGATAAAACATGTAATTAAAAATAATTCAATCAAAATCCATGTAAATCCCTTTATGAAAATAATGAAATACAACCAAATTTTTTTCCAAATCCATTATAAAAATTAAACATAAGAATAATTTAAATAAAAATGAATTTAAAAAGACTTAGTAATTACATGATTTTTAAAATTAAGGATTAGAAGAGAAAAACACACCTCAATAAATTGGAATGGAGGGAGGATACACCTAAATTGGAAGGAAGAAATAGGGTATTTACATTAGAAAACATATGAAAATTGTTGGAGGATACACCTAAATAGAATTATAATGATGTGAAAACCCTCTTAGATATCCAAGGAGGTTTGAATGGTCATGAGAGAGAAGAGAAGATAGGAGATAAGAAAACACTACAATAATGAAAACTGTAGGACCCAAACAAGAAATCAATGAGATAGGAAGAGAAAAAAATAAAATACCTTAGATTTGAGCCTTTATTTTGTTAAGATAAAGTAGAAGATGAGTGCTGAGAGAAGTGGTATTCTACAAAATCTTAAGAATAATTATTAAAATCAGTGCGTGGTTTGGGTCTTTTAAATAGTTTTGTGAGGGTTTTGTTGGTCCTTTAAAAAAAATACTGATAAATATAACTTTTATTAGTGCTAAATTAATAAGTTTTGGTATAAGATATTGAAGAACCTTTGTGATGTTTTTTTTAATAAATTTTTGTATTTATTTAAAACTAACCTTTTGTAAAATAATGTTTCTGAAAAAAACAGGTAAAATTTGTTGAATGTTTGAACCCAAACATAAAAGGGGAGAAAAAGATTTGTTTTTAAGAAAATTTTTTTTTGGACACAATGTATCATAATGAGTAGTACTGGATGTAGAAGTTTTTTGAAAGATGAAGTTACTAATTAGATGCATCATCAGCCTCAGATTCATCATAATGAGGTTTAAGTTTCATCAGACTCAGTGTTGGTCAGAGAGTCATAAGTTTCTAAGAAAGAAAGACAAAATGTTGCTGAAGAGGCTGGATAAAGATAGTGATTTCAGGAGTTATAAAGTTCTTTAATTTCTAGCCTTAATTTAAATGATGATTTACTGATCTTGGAGTTCTCATAAATCATGAAAATTATCATGATAAAATCTTTTGAATAAATGTAGGAATCATAAATATTGTATCGTTCCAGAAATCAAGACAAAGTTTTCATCGGATCCAAAAGTACAAGACACATAATTTTTCAAGAGTCTGATTGTATAAATATGATTATGTTTAATTTTTTTCAATGATTTTGAGTGTAGTCTCCATCATAATAATAAATTCATCGTAATGATGATTCCATTGTAATGACTAATCCATCATAATTATGATTCCATTTTATGAATAATTCCATCAGGATGAAAAAACTATCATAATGAGTAATCGTTTGAATATGTGAGAAGTTTTGATTTTCTATAGGTATTGAAAGTATTTATAAGTTGAAACCATGTTTATATAATATTCACTTCAATTGATTGATCCATAAAATGGATGCCTCATACTAATTAATTAGACAAGTCTTGACACTGATGCATTAGATGACCACCTGATAAGTTCAACGTAATGAGAAATTGTTTTCATTGTTTCTTTTGGGTCAAGAGGAAAGGATGTAGAGTCAAAATTGGTGAAGACATGGTATGTAAAATGTACCTTTTTAATGAAGTCTGTCAGACACCTTTTCTATAAAAAAATTCATTGGGCTAATTATGAGGAAGGAAAATAAATCAGAGTTACAAAATTAAATGTAATTGGAATCACTTAATTAGACTGAATAAAAGTTAGTAAGTTTGAGAAGTATTATTTATGTGAATACTCAAGAAGATTTAATAAGGTTCCAGAAGATTTGAGAAGAGTTGAAGTGGTCAAAATTGTAATTAAAATTTGGTAAATTCATGAGCAGGGAAATTTTTTTAGTTTCCCAAATTTTATATTATGGAACTCTTATAAATATATTCATAGTACATTCAAAATTTTCAACATTTTAATGTGAAAAAAATGTAGAGAATTATAGATTTTGAGTCAGAGTTTCTTTCTAGAAAGAGATCTTGTATGAAGATCAGACTTCTAAAATTTTTTTTACCAAACTGAGGAAGATCAGTCTCAGAAGATCATACTGAGGAAGATTGGGATAAACAATTGCAGAAGGTTTGAGAATATATTTATCATACTTAGTCCACCAGATCTATACCTATAGGACTGAGAGAATAATACCCATCCACTTCAGACTAAGGTTTAGGATAGAGCTTTTGTGGAGCAGATTGAACAAATTCTTCATACTTTTGTTATTTCTCATTTTTTGTAATAAAACTTTGTAAACTAATGGGAGTCAGTATAATATTTCCTATTGGGATATATAAGGTGTCTAACTGGATTTGGAACAATTTGTATTTACTTATTTATAGTAGTAAATTTTCATATACCCATGAGAGTGGAAATGACAAGGATGTAGGTTCTCGCATTGAGGATGAACGTTGTAAATCTTGTGTGTTTTACTTGCTTTCCTACATTTACATGAATGAGTATTTAATAAAATATTATAAGGTTATAGGTTACAGGGTTTAAGTTTTAAAAATATTGAAACTTATAAAAAGTGAAAAACTGATTCAACCCCCCTTCCCAGTTGTTATTTGATCCTTTGGAACTTCAAGTGGTGTCAAAGGGAGGTTCCCTTATTGAATATTTATCCTGGATAATATCAATTCTATAAATAGTATAGGAATTCCTACATTTTATGGAAAAATTATTATGGATGAAAAAATAATATGATTTATTATATCATATCTCTTATCTTGGAATTTGTCAATGTTTCTACAATTGGGTTTCCACCTATTGAGAAAGATGCTCCAATTACTTTTATTGATAAGATAAATATTTAATTTGATGGAAAATATAGGAATTTTATTCTTATTTCTATGTCAGAAAATTTTTATATGAAGGTGATAGGTCTCAAAACTTTAAAGAGTGTGTGGGACAAGTTGAAAATTATTTTTGTGAGGGAATACTAATGTTAAGGAAGTAATGATAAAATTTTGGTGTAGTAAGTTTTAAGACATAAGAATAAGAGATGAATGAACTATTGACGAATACTTCACCAAGGTAAATGAAATTTTTTGCAACATCAGAGGATTTGGAGGAGTTTTGGAAGATTCTAAAATTTTTAAGAAATTCATGAGAAATTTTTCAGATAGGTTTGATTCTAAAATTTATTCTTTATAATATAAATATGATTTTTCTCTTGACGAATTTCATAAATTTCTTTTTGTTTTTGAAATGAGAAAAGCCCCAATTTTAAAAATAAAGATAAAATATGAAATTTATTTTGAATCTATGATAAAAATGAAGATTCAAGATAATAAATTTTTTTATCCTTGTGATTCCTAAGATAAATAGGATGACAAGTTGAATGATAAAATCATGTCTCTTATATCCAAGAACTATCTAAGAGGAATAGGAAAGTACAGAGTTAAAGTTCCTCTAAAAGTTTTAAGTGTGGTGGAATCAGACACTTTTCTATGAATTTTCCCAAGAAGAATACTGGATAATATCAAGATGATTATGATGAAAAACCTCGATTAAATAAGTGGAACAAAAGTTATAAAGAAGAAAACACACCCAACAAATATATGAGGAAGTTTACTAGGAGAAAGAGAAGTATGTTGAGAAATAAAGTTGAATCAGACTCAACTAAAAACAATTCTTCAAAAGATGAAAATTCAGAAAAGGTTATAATATTCATTTAAAAAGTTGAGAAAATAGAATACTCCTCAAATAGTGAATAAAAAGGAGGTGAAGAATCTTATAGAGGGTATCAAGTCAGAAAAAAATTGTTGCATGTCTTGAAAAAAATAGATCTCTTAAAAAATAAATAAGAAATATAAAGAAATATAGAAGAAAAGTTATTGAAGGTGAAAAAGATGTTTTCAAGAACAAATAAGGATACATTCAATGGATCTTAAACCACAAAATCAAAATTGTTGAACCAGGAAAGATGGTTGAAGATCTCAGTAAGAAGCTGGGAGATAAGGAAGAATAAGTTAACAAGTTTCAATAAAAACATCTTGAGTATGAAATTACCTTGAGTAAGATGAATGAAAACTTCAAAAAATCCTTAGAATTAAAATATTAAACTTCTAAAGTTTTTGAGAAATCTCAAATCAAGAATCAAGTGAAATCTTCACCCTCCAAAAATAACGTTTCATCTAATTTTTCTGACATTTCAGGTGATAAGAAAATTACTAGGAAATTTTGGATTGAGAAGGGATGTAAGAAACCTGTCACATCTATAAAAGTTGATAAGTTCCCTTTAATAAAGTTGGTTTATGCCTAGAGTATGTTGAAATGGGATGAAGTTATCAACTTCAACAAAGTTTCTAAAGAGAAATATCTTACTTCAATAGAAAAATCAAGCTTAGATAGTTTTTTAGTGTTGTGGAATCTATGGGAACATGGATTTTAATTATTGTAATAATCTATATCTTCTTGGAATAAGGTTTGAATAGAGTTAAAGAAATTGATAAAGAAGAATGTGTAACTTTTCTAAATTACAAGAAGTTAAAAAAGTGAAACCTCGAGATGTTAGAAACTTTCCAATGAAAAATAATTTTGATTGTCTGAAATAAGTTTATGGAATATGTGATCAACTAGGTCACTTCATTGAATAATATATGACTACTCTTCCAAGACATGTTTTTTATTAAAGAAAATAAAAGGAAATAGAAAATAAAAAAGTTAAAGAAAGATATTTTATTGCTGAGACTACCTTGAAAGAAAGTAAAAAATAGAAAACCATGGATACTAGATAGTGGTTATTTATATCACATGATAGGTGACTTAAAAATCTTGAAACATGTTGAAAATAATTATGGAGGTTCTATTACCTTTGGGAATGATAGTTCTTTAAAAATTAGAGGAATCAGAACAGCTGTAATTGAATTTGAAAAATTAAAATCTAAGGAAGTTTTATTTGTTGATGGACTAAAACATAACTTACTCAATGTGATTAAACTTTTTGATGACGGAAAATAATTTATTTTTATAAAATATTCTTGAATCATTATAAGTGTAAAAGATGTAAAATTTATTACCAAATGAGAAAGAACTAGTAGAAATATTTTTTATATTGGATAACTTAACAACTCATGTTATCTAAGTGCTGAAGATGAGAATAAGTTGTGGCACTAGAGAGTTTTCCATATTAGGAAAAAAATTATGAAAAAACTCTCTAAATTTTATGTTGTACAAAATTTTCCATAATTGAAAAGAATAGAATAAGATGTTTTTGTAACTTTTTAGAAAGGGAATATGACTAATAAAAGACATAAGAAAGTTGAGATTCAGTATAATAGACCTCTTGAACTTAATCATTCTAAATTATGTGGTCCAATGAGACATCAATAAACAATATTTTTTACTTTAACACATTCATTGATGATTTCAATCGAATGAACAATATCAAGTTTATAAATTAAAAGTCAAATCCTATTGAAATGTTTAGATTCTTCAGAAAAGATGTTAAGAAATAAATGAGGGTTTACATAAAGAATTTGAGAATAGATAATGGTACATAATTCACATAAAATACTTTTGAAACTTATCTAAGAAAGCATGGAATCAAACATCATTATTGTTCTTCATATACCCCATAAAAAAATGGAGTATCAGAAATGAAGAATAGAATTTTTGTGTAAATGGAAAGAATAATGTTAACAGAATACAAAAATTTTAAAGTTCTATTAGAGAGAAGTTGTTATTACTATTTTAAATATTTAGAATATATGTTTGTTGAGGTTGGAATACAACATGACTTTTTATGAATTATGGTATAATAAAAAACTTTCATTTAAATAATTCAAGGTTTTTGGAAGTCCCTGTTTTCTAAAAATAAAAAATCTGAATATTGGAAAGTTTGATGAGAAAGAAGAAGAATGAATTTTTATGGGATATTCACTCAAAGGAATAAGTTACAAATGTTGGAACAAACATCTAAAAAATTTGGTGGAATAATATGATATCAATGTTATTTAATATCCAACAAAAGTTATTAGGAATGTTGAGGAGGATAAACTGAAGGTTTACAATAAAATCGAGAACGATATAAAATAGACTTATCAAGACTTTGAAGAATCATGTGATGATGAAATTTTAGCTAGAAAAGAAACTTTGAAATTTCCCACCTTACAAAAACATGTTGATTCCAAAAAAAAATATTGGGAATTATAAGGATTGAGTTTAGACTAGAAGAAATTTGAGATTAGAAAATTATACTTCACTTATCTCAAAAGTTGAACCAAAATCGATTTCAGAACCTATTCAATACAAATAATGAGTGTATACTATGAATTAAGTGTTAGATCATATTAAGAAAAATGAAAAATGGGAACTTATTCCACAACCAGAAAATAAAAATGTTATTAGAATAAAGTGGGTTTATAGAAACAAGTTGAATAAACATGGATAAGTTTCAATAAACAAAGAAATAATTTTTTTAAAGGATATTCATAGGTGTAAGGTGTTAATTTTTAAGAAACTTACACCCCATTTACAAGATTAGAAACTATTAGAATGTTTCTATCAGTGGTTTCACATTAAAATTAGAAAGATTATTAGATGTATGTAATTCCATATTTCTTAAATAGAGAGATTTATGGAGAAGTTTTCATTGAACAACCTTGTGTTTTTCTACTTGATAATGATGAGAAAAGGTTTGTATATTGAAGAAATATTCATATGGGTTGAAAGAAATACCTATGTTACTAGTATTAAAAACTTTATAGTTATTTGATAATATTCAATTTTTCTAAAGGAAATGTTGATAGTAACTTTTATATGGAATAATTTAACTCTAGAACACTAATTTTTATTGTATATATGGATGATATGAGTTTTTATGGGGATGAAAAATTTTGTAAAAAATTTTCTAAGGAAATGAAGAAGAATTTAGAAATTTCAATGTTGGAATGATTAACATTCTTCCTTGTATTAAAAGTTCAAAAAAAGGAAAAGTATGTTTTATTATCTTAAGAAAAGTATTTTGGGGAATTGTTAAATAATTTCAGGATGGCATAATCCAAATAAGTTTCTACCCCTATTTCATTGAGCATAACGTTGAGTAAATATGAATCCAGAAAAAAAGTGTGAATCAGAAAGAATTTAAGAATTTGATAAGAAAATTTCTTTATCTCATATCCTTAAGACCAGATATTGTTTTTGTTTAGACTTTATGTGCTAGATATCAGAGTGAAATTAAAGAGTCTCATATGTTGGCAGCAAATAGAATTCTGAGTTATGTTAAAGGACCAACTTCACATGATCTATTATATAAAAGAAATTTTGAAATAAAGTTTTATGGTTATAATGATGCTGATTAGGATGGAGACTATAATGATAGAAAATCAACTTCTTGAGGAACATTTTTCTTGGGTGAATATTTTGTGAGTTGGAATAGTAAGAAACAAAGTTTAGTAACTTTGAGAATAGTGGAATCAAAATATGTTGAAGCTACTTAGTCTTGTACTCAGATGTTGTGTATGAGAGTTAAACTGAAATAATTGAAAGTAAAAATTTATAAACCATTGAAGATACTTTTTTATAATAAAGGTTTAATTTATATTTATAAAAAACGAATCCAACATTCAATATCAAGACACATTGACATAAAGTTACAATTTATAAAAGTTAAATTTGATGTTATATATGTTTTTCTAGAATATATCTCAATGAAGTATCAAATTGTTGATATCTTCACAAAAGAAATTCCAAAAGAGATGTTTTTTTATTTGAGGTTGTAACTTCATGTTCATACTCCTCTAATGACTTCCTAGATCTCATAAGGAATTCTCCCACTGTGCTTTAGATTATATTGAAAAAGGGGGAATATGTAAATCTTTATCCTTTAACAGAAATATAATTAATTTTCCTAATTAAATGAATCTAAAGACGTGGTTATCATAAAATGGGGGGAGATAAAAATAAAAAGGAGATAAAAAGAAAATTGAGAAGAAAAGATAAAAGTATGGGGGATTTTATCTTAACATGGAAGAAAAAAATTCTTTCCACTAAGGGATGGAATTCCTTTAAAAACATTACTTTATCCAATAGTGTAGTTTCAGGAAACTCTCTTTTTAGAAAGGCTATGTTTTGATAAAATTTGAAAACTTTGATTTATTTTAAAAATTTGTTGTGAAAATTTCTTAGTGTTTAAAAAATAGTGATTTGTAAAAGTTGTTAATGATAGTTTTCATACAAATACAAAGGGGGATATTGAAGAACCTTTATAATGATATTTTTTTAAAAATGTTTTGTATTTTTTTATAGCTAACATTTTTTATAATAATTTTTTTGAAAAAATAGGAAAAAGTTTCTAAATGTTCAAACCCAAACACAAATGGGGAAAACAAGTTTTGTTTTTGAGAAAGTTGTTTTCTGAAAGTAGTGCATTGGAATGAGAAGTATCAGATGGATAAGCTATTAGAAATATGAATTTTTTGATTGGACACATAATCAGTCTCAAATCCATCAGCATGAAGTTCAAGTTTCATCAGACTAGGTGTTAGTTAGAGAGTCAGAAGTTTCTGAGAAAGAAAGTCAGAATGTTTCTAAAGAGGTTGGATGAATACAGTGATGTCAGGAGTTAGAAAGTTCTTTACTTTCTAACCTTAAGTTAGATGATTATTTTCTGATCTTAAATTTATCATAAATCATGAAAATTATCATGGTAAAATATTTTTGATGGAATGGAGGAATCATAAATATTATATTGGTTCCATAAATCATGAAAAAGTTTTCATAAAATTCAGAAGTATAGGAAATAGAATTTTTCAAGAGTCTGATTGTGTAAAGCTAATGAAGTTTGAAAGTTTTCAAAGTTTTAGAGTGTATTATTCATTTTAATTAGAAATACATCATAATGAGGATTCAATCATAATGAGAAATCTGTCATAATGAGGATTCCATTGTATGAATATTTCCATCGGGATGATAAAACTATCGTAATGAGGAAGTATTTGAAGATGTGATAAGTGTTCAATTACCATAGGTATTTCAAGTATTTAGAAGTTACAACCATGTTTATAGAAGATTTAATTCATTTTTTTGATTCATCAAATGGATGTCTCATACTGATTCATCAGACACGTCTTAACATTGATGCATCATATGAGCTACTAAGAAGTTCAACATAATGAGAAATTGTTTTTGTTGTTTCTTTTGGGTCAAGAGTAAAGGTTGTGGAGTTAGAAGTGGTGAAGATATGGTCTATTGGATATACCATTTTAATTAATTCCATCAGACTCGTTTTCTATAATAAATTTTATTATACAAATTCTGAGTCGGAAAAATCAATCAAAGTCACAAAATGAAATGTAATTAGACTCACCTAATCAGACTGAATAAAATTTGGTAAGTTTGAGAAGGCTTATTTCTAAGAAGACTCAAGAATATTCAAGAAGTTTAAAAGAGAGTTGAGAAGAGTTGAAGTGGTCAAAATTTAAATTCAAATTTAGTAAATTCATGAGAAGGAAAAAAAATTTAGTTTCCCACATTTTCTATTATAGAAATCTTATAAATAGATGAAAATTACATTCTTACTTTGCAACCTTTTCATGTGAGAAAAATGTGGAGTGCTATAGAGTTTGAGTCCAATTTGCTTTCCAGAAAGAGATCTCATAATAACATCATACTTATGAATGTTTTGTTTACCAAACTAATGAAGATCAGACTGAGAAGATCAAACTAAGGATGATCTGAATGAGAAATTTAGTAGAGTTTGAGAATATATTTATTGTCACGAACCAACCCGGGTACCCTGATAACCTAATAATCGATATGGTCCTGACATATCCTGAAGGGTGTTCCCAATACCCATGGGCCAGTGACTAGAACCTAGCATCATACAAAATGAAAGTGGGAATGATTTTTCCATAAATATTATGGAAGGAAGATAACAAGATAGTATTCATACAAAAGAAAATCCACTGGGAGTACTGTACTAGAAATTAAATAGGTGATAAACAACCCAAATTACTACATCAAAGTAAACTGAATGAAAATAGCCCAAGTCCCAACAGACGAAACTCTCCAAGTCCATGAATCAACAACTAGAACCACCTCCAAGTCCATGAATCAACATCTAGAACCACCTCCAAGTGGTTATTTACCCTTGCTTGAACCTGGAAGGAGATAATCTATAAACACTTGAAGGATCAAGTAGGGTGTGAGCTAAAATCCCAATAGGGTCTCACAAAGGATTCCATAATAGATTTAAACATTTAATTAACCAAATAAATAACTTTCAATTTTCAAATAAATGGGTTTGTCATTTCAAAATAATAATTAAATAAATCATTATTTACATTTCAAAAGATGGAATACATTTCAAATGAAGAAAATAATTTAAAAAATGGCTTAAATAAACACCTTTTATATAAAATATTTTATATAAATCTGTAGGCATGTAAAGCAGTTCACAACAATGGCATATTTTCATTTGAAATGAAAACAAGAAAGGAACATGGGCATATGCCTAATAAGGTATGATAGTTCCAAGATATAGGGACCCCACACTCAAATTTTCACAATAATATGTACATACACCCCTTTGAACTTAGGACAAAGAGGAATCATCACCATCGCTTAAGGGTTGTGACGTGCTTCATTTATGTTTTGGAAGATCGTAAATCGTCAAGTGTCATCCAAATAACTCACTAACTAAATAAGTCTTGTATGTTCTCCATTACAAAAACAATGATGGGAAATTTATTTTAAGACTATTTAAAATACAATTCATCCCATTATCTATTTCAAATATGCCAATTTCCATTAAAAAACCATAACATGAGTTTTTAATAAAACATATGTCATTTTTTCAAGATAGAACCCAAACGTTCCTATGAAAACCTTTTTTATCCATTTTTATCAAACACAATTTGAAATCAATTTCATAAAATTAATTTCCACAATTTTCCATTAAAAAATTTTCAATTTAAATTCAATAATTTAAATTTCACCAGTTTCCATAAATTTCTCAAACACACCCCAATTCACTGGAATTAAGGGGTTTCCAAATTTCATGCCAAAAACAATATTCTGAAACCAAATTCCCTAATTAAATGGATTTTTTTAAATAAACAAATTGAAATTACTTTCAAGAAAATGAATTAAAATCCAAAAATTGAAATTAAATCAATCAATTTAGGTTAAATAAAATTTTTCCATCATAACCGAACCACATACTTTTTACAGAAACACAATACCTGCAATGGAAACCATCAACTAGAAAGAAGGTGCAGAAGATCTAGGAACTCAAACTAGAAACAAGATTAAAAAACATGGGGTATATATCCATCAATACCAAGATGATCTATCAAAATTTCAAGGAGATAAAAAGAAAGAGACTAATATATAGGGATAAATCTTACTTATAAAGTCACACCGCAACCGCAACAATGATCAATTGCCGATCAAGATGAATTAGAAGGGTTTAAGGACTCCAAAATTTACTAGGAAAGGCACTTGGGTTGAGAGAAAGAAATTATAGAGAGAAGAAAATAATAATTTTAGAAAAGTTTCTTATTTAAAAAAAAAATCCCAGAGTTTTACACGATGTGTAACCCAATTACACATCATGAAATTTAAAATCCTCATAATCACCAAAAAAACCCATCGCCTCTTGATAAAAACGAATTATTATCATTTTATGATTTACATGACATGTAAATCTATAGAAGGTTACATAAAAAAAATTCTAAGAATCCAACAAAAATATAACTTCACCATTATAGGTATCCTTTCAATTACTTCTCAACCATACCTAGATAATGAAAAAGGAAAAACATGACAAGTTTTAAAATGTACCTGTTAGAGGAGTAATGAGATGTTACACCCTCCCCACCATAAAAATTTTTTTCCCTAGAAAGCCTGTCAAGAAGCTTCCATAATGAAAAGGTGAGGCCACTACTCTCTCATCAGTGCCTTGCACTCCCATGTCTCTTGAGATTCAAAATCATGCTGAAAAAACACATGAACCAAAGGTATCACCCTCCCACGAAGCACCTTGGTCTCAGAATCAACTATCCTGACTAGTCGTTCAGTCATAGATAAATCAGGTTCAACATCAAGATCACTTTAGCTCAGAACATGAGATGGATCATATAGATACCTAAATAACTGAGATACATGGAAGAAATTATGTATCTACATCAGCTGAGGAGGAATTTATAAACGATAAGTAAATTTCCCCACCTTCTCAACAACCTCAAAAGTTCCAACAAAATAAGGACAAAGCTTCCCTTTACTACCAAGTTGTCGGAGACCCAACTGAGGTGAAACTTTTAAGAACACTTGGTCACCAACTAATAATTTTAATGGTCTATAGATATGGTCATCATAAGACTTATACCTTCTCTCTGTCATTAACATTCTATGATGAATCCATTGAATCTTTGATGTCATATATTGAACCGAAGAACCTTCACTGATCTCCTACCAACACAACAAAGATCTACAAGGCTGGTTATACAAGGCCTCAAAAGGATCCATTATGATCATAGACTGGTAATTGTTGTTATAAGAAAACTCAAACAGACCCAAATGGTCATCCCAAGCCCCACCAAAGTCGAGAACACAAGCATGAAGCATATCCTCAAGGATATATATAGATATTTTTGTCTGACCATCTGACTGCAGATAGAATATCATGCTCAAACAAACCTAAGTTCCCAATTCCTCTTGAAGTCCTTTCCAAAAATGATAAGTGAACTGAGGATCTCTATCAGAAACTATAGTAGATAGAACTCTGTGCACATGAAAAATCTCTTTCACATAGAGATTTCTCAACTCCTCAACTTTGGTTATATCACAAATGGGTATAAAGTGTACTGATTTGGTCAACTGATCAATCACAACCCATATCACATACTTATTTCTTTAGTTACATGGAAACCCAACCACAAAGTCCATAGAGATATCATCCCACTTCTAATTAGGGACTAGAAGTGGCTAAAGAAAACCTAAAGGTTTCTGGTTCTCAGACTTGACTTGTTGGAACATATAACAATGAGAGACAAATTCAACAATGCCCCATTTCATACCTAGCCACCAGAACTACCACCTCATGTCATGGAACATCTTCAAGGATGCTAGGTGCACTTCCCATTGGGAACTATGGAAATACCTCATTAATTATTTATTTATCGAATACGACACCACAAAATGTTTAAAAAATCATAGAATGTCCTATTTGGAGAATGACCAATAAAACACAGTCTCCCCACTATTAAGAGAGTCTCTAATGTTGTGGAACTCATCATCAAGTTGATGTTCCTAAAAAATCAATTCAAGAAGAGTGGATATCAACTGAAAACTGGGCAAGGAAACCTTAACCTTTGATTCCTAGACTCCAGTATGCAATTGTGCAAATAGATCCATCAAGTTCCACTCTTCTAATGATTCTTTCATTTCCTGGTTAAGAATTTTTCTGCTCATAGAATTTTCAATGACATTCTCTTTCCCTGGGGTATAAGTGATTTTGAAATCAAAAGACTACAAGTATTTTACCCAATACCTATAGTGGATATTTAAATCTTTTTAAGATAAGATATAACTCAAGATCTTGTGGTCTAAATATATGGTAAACCATTCTCCATAAATTAAATATAGACAAATCTTAAGCACATACATCATGGCTACAAGTTCAAGGTCATGGGTCAGATAATTATTTTCATGTGTCCTAAGATGATGAGACTCGTAAACAACAACCCAATTACCTTGCATAAGAACACGGCCCAAATCTAAACCCGGTGAATTACAGAAGGCTATATAGACCTATCCGACCTTAGGAAGAGTCAGCATCAGCACAGTAGTCAAATGAAATTTCATCTTAACAAAATAACTCTGACACCTATCATCCTAAGTAAACTTTACTCCCTTCCAAGTTAGTGAAGTCATTGTAGAATCTATCTTTGAGAAGTCCTTTACAAACTAGCGATAATATACAGATAATTCCAAGAATCTCCAAGTCTCAAAGACATTTTGTGGTTTCTCCCAATTTATAATGTCCTTAACCTTTATAAGATCAACTGATATTCCTTGTTCTGACACCACGTGTACTAAGAAATTAACTTCCTAAATCCAGAAATCACATTTAGAAATCTTGGAATAAAGTCAGTGATTTCTCAGCAAACTCAAAACTATTTTCATATGATGCACATGATCCTCCTTAGACTTAGATTAAATGAAGATTTCATCCATAAACAACACTATAAAGGTATTAAGATGCTCATGGAAAATCCTATTCATAAAAACCATAAAGACTACATGAGAATTAGTTATACAAAATGGAATAACAGGGTACTCATAATGTCTATACCTTCTCTGAAAGGCAGTTTTCTGAATGTCAGATTATTTTCTCCTTAACTGATGGTAACCAGAGCAGAGATCAATATTTGAGAACCACTTAACCCCTTTCAACTGATCAAATAGATCATTAATCCATGGTAACCAATATTTTTCTTTACCATAAATTTATTTATATTTAGATAATAAATGAATAGATGAAGTGAACCATCAACCTTCTTTGTAAAGAGAAATGACACCTCCCAAGGTGACACGCTCAGGTGTATGAATCCTTTATCAAGAAGATCTCCCAACTAAGACTTCAGCTCTTTTATTTCAGCTAGTGCCATATGGTAAGAGGGAATAGATATTGGTTGAGTACCAGGAATTAATTCAATAGAAAACTCAACCTCCCTTACCAGTGGAAAACCAGAGAAGTCAGAAGGAAACACATCGGGAAACTCAATGACCACTGGAGGGAGATCACCTCTCAAATATTACTACTCTATATGAAAGGAATAGACATATATCACTTTCCCCAACTCTGGATAAGAAGTTCTGGCCCTGCTCGACCTTAGGTCCCTTTATCCTTAAAATTCATGGCACACACCACTAGGTGTAGTAAAGGAGACCCATTGAAGATAGAAATCAATCAGGGATTTATTATAAATGATAAAATCTATACCAAATATAATGTCAAGTGATTTCATATTGAGAACCAGAAAAATCAAAGAAACCTCGACATCTGATAGGGAGAAAATGCAAGAAGGACTACAAAGACCCTTCTCTCTCTTCCTACCAAGGAGTGTTGTAATATCCATTACACAAGATAAAAGACACATAGGAATATTAAAAATATTAACAACATGGGTTGAAATAAACCAATGAGATGCACTAGTATCAAATAGAGAAGTCACTAATGATGAAGTTATAGTAATAGTACCTCTCATAGTCACTAGACCCGTATCCACTTCTTCTGGAGACTCTTCCACTATGTGAAGAAGCTTCATTCTGGATTCCTGTGGCTAGAACCATTTTGTATGTGAAGTGTCTAATTTACTCACATTTTTTAAGGATATGATGATCATGTACCATTACGTGGAGTGGAAAAGACATGTAAGAACCTCTGTAAGTGACTTGAATGTACATAGGAGTTACAATTCTCAGGTGCCTTAGTTCAAACCCTCTTTGAATGATGTAGATTTCCACACTGGTAGAAAATCATAGGACCTATGGAAGTAACTGTAGGAGGCTTAGAATGACCCTACTATTGAGAACCACTATGAGAATCACCATGCTTTTTCTTTCCTTTAAAACAACCCATGTTGTCACTGTGAGAGAAAGAAACTCTTGATAACCCTAACTTGCCAGCCAGATCCATTTTGACCATTAGTGCTCTATCCAAGACATCAGCACAAGACAGAAGATTAAGCAAGAAAACATGAGAATGAATATCTTATAGAAGTCCCAACTCAAACCATCAAGTATTCATCTTCTCATTTGATACTATCTCAGGTGAAAAATACACTAGCTCTGTAAAATGATTCTTATACTCTGTAACAGTCTTGTCAGCCTACTCAAGTTTCAAAAACTCTATAGTTTTGTCCAACACCATCATATTTAGATAGAACTGGTTAGTGAAAAGAGATTTTAAATCTTTTCATTCTAATACCCCATGTTTCTTTGTGTCCCACCACCTCCTGCTCTGTCCTTCCAGCATGAAGGTGGCACACTTCACCTTGATTTTGTTAGGTGTCTCTAATAACCCAAACAAATGATCGATTCTTCCTGGCCACTCCTTAGTATATTGAAGATCATTTGAGACCTTGAACGCTGGTGGATTCTAGTGAAGGAACTACTTAGAAATTTTTTGAAGATCATCCCCTTGAGGTTCCATAGATAGAGCCTGAACGGGAACCAGTGGTGGTGCCTGTCTCAGATCTTGGACAGTATGGACAATCACATCAACCAGATTAAGGTCCAAAAGAGGTTTTTCTCACTGAGGTTCAGTAGTATCTTCCTCCTAGATCTAATTTTTGTGTCTTCTTGGAGTAATTTTGCTACAAAACATCAGAAATCAACAAGGAAGATATCAGGTTACACTCAAACCGAGTAATAAGGGAAATCAATCCCAACAAATAGAATAAAAATATTGGATTTAAATCCTATATAAATAAAAATTAGGGAAAATAATATAACTAATCCACAAGTTGTATTTCCCTTACCATCTATGGTGACTTAAGGTTCATTGTAGTGAGTGTTGTCTAGGCACTCAATCGTAACTACCTCCTAAGTCCTGACAAGATTTCAAAAATTCACACTAACTTCAAGACAAGAAGCTCAACCTTCCTCTGATACCACTTTTTCATGAACAAACTTGGGTACCCTGGTAACCCAATAACTAAGCCAGTCCTGACATAGCCCAAAGTGTGTTCCCGATCCCCACAGGTCAGGGACCATCACCTGGCATCATACAAAATGAAAGTGGGAATAATTTTTCCACAAATATTGTGGAAGTAAGATAACAAGACAATATGTATACAAAAGAAACTCTACAGGGAGTAGTTTACTAGAAATAAAACAAGTAATAAACAACCCAAAGTACTATATCAAGGTAATAGAAAACTAAAATAAAACAACCCAAGTCCCAATAAACACAACTCTCCAAGTCCATAGATCAAACCACCTCTAAGTGGTGCTTTACCCTTTCTCAGACCAAAAAGGAGATAATCTAGAAACACCCAAAGGCACAGGTAGGGTGCGAGCTAAAATTCTAGTAGGGTCTCACCAAGTATTCCATAATAGATGCCAATATTTAATTAACCAAATAAAGAGATTTCAATTTTAAAATCAAAAAGTTTGGAAATTCAAAATCATATTTAAATAAATCATGCTTTACATTTTAAAATATGGAATACTGTTGAGTCAATAAGGTTTTCCTTGTGACTTTTCCATTCCTTCCTGTTTTGAAAATCACAAACACCTTATCTTTAAGAAAATTGCTTTTATAAGAAAAATTGCTTTTATAAGGAATATTGCTTTTATAAGGAAAATTGATTTTATAAGGAAAACCGCTTTTATAAGGAAAATCGATTTTATAAGAAAAATTATCCTTATCATATTTTCATTCATATTTTTTCTTAAGTATAAGATTCGGATTCATTTCTATTTTTCTCGGAATTGCTTGAAACTTTGATATGAAGTAGTCTGTTTTAGGATCTGAATTCTGGATAAGAGCTATGATAAAGTTTCACTCCGAAATCCAGAATGAGAACTGTGAAAAAGTTTCATTCCAAATTCCGGATACAGTTTTAATCCAGATTCAGGATACGAATTCTTATGAAGTTCGATAAAGAATTCTCATTACGAATTCTGATAAAGAATTCTCATTACGAATTCTGATGAAGAATTCTCATTCCGAATTCTCATTCCGAATTCACCTATTAAACAGAATCTGATTATCTTTGTTTTATACACTCTGAATTAATTCATACTCCGAAAAATATTTTGGTTAGACTCTGAACTTTTATTCTCCTTACACTTCTATAATTTGTCTACTCTTTATTATTTTCATTACACTCCGAACCTTCACTCCGAATTTTTCATTCCGAACTTTTGAGTTAGATTTTAAAAAGATGTCGTACATTCTGTTACACTTGTTTTGTTATAAAACGATGTCATCTATTTTGTTATAAACTAACCGTTGTCTAAGTGACACGTGTATAGGTCCCTCCAATCTTTAAGGAAAATATGACCGTTGGGAAGGAGGCCGACCTTACCTATAAAAAGGAGCTCATTTGAAAGGGCTCGAGACTGAATACTAATGACAGGTGAACAACTTGGTTTTGTGCATACATGCTATTGAAGTGATTTCTAGAGAGAGAGGCTCTTATTAAGTCTCAAAGCTTCGTGCGACTCCGAATGTTTGTGATCACATTCGAGGGCTTCCGGGGATAGGAAGACAGAGGTGCCGACTACCTTGAAATTTGAGGGCTTCCTTACTGAGGAAGACAGAGGTTACCAACTACCTTGAAGTTGAGGGCTTGCGGGGATAGCAAGACAGAGACTCCGATCTTCGTATCGAGGGCTTACCCTGGTGTGGGTAAGACAGACTTGCTTGAAAGTATAAATCAAGGGACCTTTATCCAAGGTTGTTGTATACCCTTCTCTTTGGGTTAAAAGACTTATATCTTGTTACTTGTAGTACTACTACTTGTTTATATTCCGCTGCATTTTGTATTATAAGGAAAGTATAACTTTCTTATACTTCCTTACTTGTACTCTATTTCATTTAGATTCTATACGCTTTAAGGTAGAATCTCATATTGTAATCTTTTGTTAAGTTTCAATTTCCGGAACCATATTTCCAGAACCTACTTTCGGAATCTCTTTCCAAGTTTTCATTCGGTGTTAGAGGTGTTGTGAATTTGGTAAGTTTAACTTTTTTAAACTTGGTCTTTTCCTTTTCTTAAGGAAAACATAGTTATTCTTAACTAACTTTAAAGGTTCCAAAGGAATTTTTTAAGTATACAATTCACCCCCCTCTTGTATTTTGAGCATCTATATCACTATTTCTATCCTACAATTGGTATCAGAGGGAGGTATCTGAAATACTTGTACTCACATACAAGTTTTTCTTGCTCATTTTTTCATTCCGGAAATTTCCCATTCCGAACTTTCTCATTCCGAACTTTGTTGTTACAAATCTTTGCTTCTAACAAGTTTGTGTGCAAAAGTTATTTTTAGTATGGCAGGAGTCAATGTTGGTTCGATTGATAATCTAAATCCTACAAGACCACCAATCTTTGATGGTAATGATTATGAGTACTGGAGAGATCGAATGAAGACTTTTTTTATCAACACTGGAGTAGATAACTTTGTTATTCTTACTGGAGATTATAAAATTCCTGACAAGGAAGTTAGAACTTTCACTAACCAGGAAAAGCAAGAATATCAACTCAATTATAAGGTACGCAATACTTTACTGTGTTCAATGACTAGAAATATATATAGCCAAATTTCTTCTTGTGAAGTAGCTAATTGTATCTGGAAGAAGTTAGAGGTTACACACTTTGGAACTTCTAAGGTGATTGAGACTAGAAGAGATATGCTTAGAGCAGAATTTCATGATTTCAATTTTCCTTATGGAGAACCTATCTGTAAAGTTCAACAAAGATTTATGACTATAGTCAACAGCCTACAATCTATGGGAGAGAAAGGTTTAGATGATGAATCTCTTGTGGATAAGATAATTGATATTATGCCCAATGAGTGGGAATCCAAGAGAACAGCTATAGATGAGAACAGGAAGGTCACTCAAATTACTCTTGATGAGCTATTTGGAACTCTTCTACAACATGAAACCAGAATGAAGAGAGATGCTGACAACATCAAGAAGAAAAATGGAAATGGTACTGTTGCTTTTACAACAACCTCAAATCAGATGAAAGCTAAGACTCCTGAGAGAGTAACCAGATCCAAGTCTAAGAAAGTTATTTTCCAATCTGAATCTAGTGAAAGTGAAGTCTCTGAAAATGAACTAGAAAATCTTGCTCGAAGAATGAACAAGATAGCTGGACAAAGAAATTTCCAATCAAAGTATAAGAAAAAGGAAAGGAAAGATAAGAAAGATGGAGAAGTTACTTGTTATGAATGCAAGAGAGCTGGACATATTAGACCAGATTTCCCTATGCTCAAAAAGAAAGAAAGGAAAGAAAGGCATTCAGACAGGAACAGAAAGAAATATTATAAAGCTAAAGCTAAGAAAGTTCTGAAAGCTAATGACACCTGGAGTGCTAGTGGTGGTGACTCTTCAGATGAATCTTCTGATTATGAATCTTCAGGAAAGAAGAATCTTGGTCTTATAGCCAGATTACCTATTGATAATCATTGTTTTATGGATAAGGTATGAAATGCTAAATCATTGACCAATGTTTCTTTAAATTCTAATGATAGTAAGTATTATAACTCTTCTAATGAAGAATCATCTTCTGATGAGGAAAATACTTTACCTACTTATGAAGAAGTTTCTAGGTTTGCTGAACTTCTTGAAATTGAGAATTCCAAACTCAATAAAAAACTCGATAAGGCAAACTCTAGGAATTCTATTCTTACAAAAGAGATATCAGATCTGTCTAAAGATCTTGATAAGAAAAATGATGATTTTGAAAGTATTTCAAAAAATCTTGAGGAAGTAAGTTCTGAGAAGAATAAACTTTCTAAAGAATTAGAAAAAGTAATTTCTAATAAAAATGTTTTTGAGCCTAGCTCTAGTTCTAAAACTAATGATTTTGAGGATAAGAACTTGGTTGTAAAACTCAAGTCCGAAATTTTTTCCTTAAAGAAGTGTTTATCAAACTTTACCCATGGTAAAGAAAATTTTGATAAAATGTATTCCCAAATACGACCTTTAAGAAATAAATCCGGATTTGGTTATACCCTTGAAAAACCAATTTTCAGTAACAATTATTTTGTTCCTCAAAGTGCCCCATTTTGTACCAAGTGTCAATGTGGTGGTCACTGGGCAAAGAATTGTTCCTTAAACAAAACCCAATCTCTAGGATTTCACAAAGCTTACTTTTCTAAGAAGATTTGGGTACCTAAAATTTTATTATCTGGAAATCTCGGATCCAAACAAGTTTGGATTCTGAAAGTCTAATTTTCTTCTTGATTTCAGGAAAATAAAGAGAGTACCAGCAACAATACATGGTACATGGATAGTGGATGTTCCCGGCACATGACTGGTAACAAAAGCTATTTTGAAAAGATTATCAAAACGAAAGGAGGAAAGGTAACTTTCGGAGATAATGCCAAGGGAGAGATTTTTGGTATTGGTGATGTTGTTCTTCTTGGTAAAACCTTTATTTCAAATGTTCTTTTTGTTAAAGGTCTTAAGCACAACCTCATTAGCATAAGTCAGTTATGTGATGAAGGTTACCTTGTGAATTTTAGGAATGATAAGTGATTAGTTCACAATTCCAAGGAAGAATTTATTCTCTCGTCCAATAGGCAAGAGAATGTTTACACTCTAAACTTAGAAGACCTCAGAAGCCAAGATTTACCTTGCCTAAGTGCAATGGAAGATCATTCCTGGTTATGGCATAGAAGACTAGGTCACTGTAATCTTAGAAACTTATGTAAACTCTCTAAGAAGAAACTAGTTAAGGATCTACCGGAGCTTAGATTTGATTCTTCTAAAGTTTGTGATCCTTGTCAATATGGCAAGCAACATAAATATAGTTTTAAGTCAATCGGTGAAGTCTCAAAAACCTATGCATTACAGTTAGTGCACATGGATCTTTTTGGTCCAACACAAACTGGAAGTGTTGGAGCCAAATACTATGTGTTTGTTCTAGTTGATGATTACACTAGATTTACTTGGGTCTATTTTCTAGAAAAGAAGTATGAAGCTTTTTCCTATTTCAAAAGTTTTAGAGCTCAAGTTAAAAATGAGAAAAACCTTCCATTGAAAACTATTCATAGTGATCATGGAGGAGAATTTCAAAATTCTGATTTTGAAACTTTTTGTAGTAAGAAAGGTATTACTCACAATTTTTCAACACCGAGAACTCCTCAATAGAATGGTGTAGTTGAAAGAAGAAATAGAATTCTTCAAGAAATAACTAGAACCATGTTGAGTGAATATTCTATAGCTAGACATTTCTGGGCTGAAGTTGTAAGTACTGCTTGTTATACTATAAATCGAGTTTTTATTAGACCTTTTCTTAATAAAACTCCTTATGAGTTATGGAATGGTAGAAAACCAAGACTATCTTACTTCAAGGTTTTTGGTTTCAAAGTATTTATTTTGAATACTAAAGATAACCTACATAAATTCGCACCAAAATCTGATGAAGAGATTTTATTAGGTTATTCCACAACCTCTAAGGCTTATAGAGTTTTTAATAAAAATACTTGCACTGTTGAAGAAACAGTACATGTAAAATTTGATGAGTCAGATCCTTTTGTTTTTAAAACATCCCTACCTACATCCTCGGATGTGTTTTCAAAAACTGATTGTTAACCTTTGATAGAAGAACCTTCTGATAAGGAAATTGTTCAAGAAGATACTTCTGAAACATTTACCCCAGAAGACTTTCTACCCTATGTTTATGAACAGGTTTTACAAAACCCAAATCAGGTGTTTCTTAAGAATCATCCCAGTGATAGTATCATTGGTGATGTAAATCAACCTGTAAGGACTAGAAGTTCCTTAAGAAATGAAGTAGAACATCTAGCATTTCTTTCCCAATTAGAACCAAAAAGCACTGATGAAGCTTTAGGTGATGATGATTGGATCAAAGCAATGCAAGATGAACTAAATGAATTCGAAAGGAATAAAGTCTGGACCTTGGTTGAAAGACCTAAGGAAACTTCTGTTATTGGAGTAAAATGGGTTTTTAGAAATAAATGTGATGAAAATGGAGTCATAGTAAGAAATAAAGCTAGACTTGTTGCTAAAGGCTATAATAAACAAGAGGGAATAGACTATGAAGAAACCTATGCTCCAGTAGCTAGACTTGAATCTATCCGTATTCTACTTGCTTTTGCAGCATTATTTAATTTTAAACTTTTTCAAATGGATGTGAAATGTGCTTTTCTTAACGGTTATGTTCAAGAGGAAGTCTTTGTTGAACAACCTCCTGGATTTGAAGATACAAAACATCCGGATCATGTTTTTAGACTTACCAAAGCTTTGTATGGTTTTAAACAAGCCCCACGAGCATGGTATGATAGACTCACTGAATTTTTGCTTCAAAATAACTATGTTAAGGGAAATGCAGATCCAACCCTTTTTATAAAGAAATATAATAAAAATGTTTTGATTGTTCAAATTTATGTTGATGACATTATATTTGGTTCAACTCAGCAATCTTTGACTGACTCTTTTGCTAGTCTAATGAAATCTGAGTTTGAAATGAGTATGATGGGTGAGTTAACATTTTTTCTTGGATTTCAAATTTCTCAAAAACCAGAAGGGACTTACATATCTCAACATAAGTATATTAAAGATCTTCTTAAAAAGTATGGTTATGACAACACTAAGAGTATAAGTACTCCCATTGGTACCTCAAACTCTTTAGATCTTGATGAAGCTGGGAAACCAGTAGATCAAACATCTTTTAGAGGTATGATAGGAAGTCTACTATACTTAACAGCTAGTCGACCAGACTTAATGTTTTCAGTATGCTTATGTGCAAGATATCAATCCAATCCTAAGGAATCTCACTTAAAGGCGGTAAAAATAATTTTTCGCTACCTTAAGGGAACCATGGATCTAGGATTATTTTATACTTCTGGAAATGATTTTGTTCTAAAAAGATTTTCTGATGCTGACTTTGGTGGATGTAGAATGGATAGAAAGAGTACATTCGGAACTTGTCATTTCTTAGGAGATTCATTAGTTTCTTGGTCCTGCAAGAAGCAACATTCTGTAGCACTTTCCACTGCTGAAGCTGAATATGTAGTAGCTGGAAGTTGTTGTGCTCAAGTTTTGTGGATGCAACACACACTCACAGACTATGGCTTGAGTTTTACTAAAACTCAAATTTTGTGTGATAACAAAAGTTCCATTTCCCTTAGTAAGAATCTGGCACATCACTCCCGTGCAAAACACATAGATATTAGGCATCACTTTCTTAGGGATCACACACTTAAAGGATATATTTTTCTTCAGTTTATTGGAACGCAAGATCAACTTGCTGATATTTTCACAAAATCTTTGCCTTCTGATAGATTTGAATATATTAAACAGAAGTTAGGAATGATAACTGTAAGGTAATCCTCCTCAATTAACTTTCTGTTTAAAAAGTCTCCTTACAGCAATAAACTCTTTTTCATAGGGGGAGTACATTTGATTGTTAGTTTAACAAAGTTTTTTCAAAATTTATTTTCCAAAACTTTTCGGAACGAAGATTTCCAGAATTGGATTTCCGGAAATACAATTTTCCAGAATGGACATTTTTTCTTGTACAGAATACTTCTGGAATGGAAGTGTTTGTATTGAAAACATCCGAAATAGAAAATTTCGTACTGGTATTTTCATAACGGTATTTTCGTACTGAATCCTTCATATTTTTTTTAAAACTTTCGTACTAAGTTTTTTCTTATTAAGTGTGTTTTTGTACTGAATTTGTTTTTCGTACTGAGCTTTCCGTAATGTGTTTTTCGTACTGATTTTGTTTTCCGTAGTAAAGTTTTTGCGAATTCTGTCTTTTCATAATAAAGATTTCTTTTGTAGTCATTTTTTTTACCCATTATGAATAATCCTCCTAAGCCAATCCGAAAGGTATGATTTCCTTACTCAATTTTTCATAGTCATTTTTTTTCTTGCTGGCATTTTCTTGTATTATGTTTTCGGATTATAGTTTTCTTAATTCTTTGTTTTAATAAAAACCTCAAAAAGATCGGATTCAAGTTTTCAAACGTCAGATCTGATCCCAGCTCATCCCAACCATTAGATCAACCAAGGAAGTTGAACCTTCGTTCCATTTCCTATATAAAGGGGACCCAAATACTCGTCCCACATCGATTTCAAGCTCTCGCATCCCGAATCACTACCTCTCTGTTTTTAAAGCCATTCCGAACTTCAGTTTTCTCCGTTCCGAACTTCTCAGAGGACTACAGATCCGAATGTCTGCGGAGTTAGCTTCTCAAGATATGTCATCCACTAATCCAATTTCACAATGGTTAGTCTACAGAGAAAGTCTAGTCCATCCGGATTTCTTCAATAACTATGATTCTCTTATTTCAAAGAACATTAAGTTGAATGGCTGGGAAGATATTGCTATATCCAAACCGGGGAACCAAGACGATGTTTTTACGGAGTTACTTGTTGAGTTCTATAAATCAGTTTCCTTCTTTAAGGAAGATATTAGGGAGAAGTTTTCTTTTAAGTCTTATGGAAAGACTTACAAGCTTTCTTATACCAAGGCAGCAAGCTTGGTAGGGCTGACCTATTAAGGAGAAGCCGAGTTCATATCTCATGTTTTGCCGAACTCTAAGGGTAGCTTCAACAAGGAAAAAGCCTTAGAAACTCTCTGACTGGCTGATGACAAGGCTCCGAAGATTGCAAGTTTATCCACAAATTTCCGGATTCTAGAGTTGTGGGTGAAAGGGATTATCGTACCGAGGAAAGGTGATAAAGACAATTTGAATAAGATTGAGATCTATATCTTAGATTTCCTGATAAATCTAAGGAAGTTTAACTTGATGAAGCACATTCTTATCACTCTTAAAAATTTGAAGAAAGGAAATCTGAGAGCTCAGATTATTATGTATCCAGCAATCCTCTCGAATTTGATAGTTTGGTGCCTTGAGTCTTTCAAGGAGGATTGAAAATCTAAGCCAAGAGTTTTCAAGATTATGCTGGTCAGCGATGGTACTCTTAAAATGATGGATGTGGCTTTCAACAAGGAAACTGGTGAGTTTTTCGATTTTCCTAATCAAGAAGAAGTGGCTCCGAAGGTTGCTGAACCAGAATCATCTAAGCCAGTAAATAAAAGAAAGTTGAAAGAAGTTGTAGTTGAAGTTGAGGATCCTAAAGCTAAGGAAGTTCAAATCGCACCTCCCAAACCAAAGAAGAAGAAATACTATCCTGATGAAGTTGTTGCGAAATGGAGAGCAGATAAAGAGAAAAGGAAATAAGGGGATCCGCAGTTCGGATTGGACCCTGTGGAGGCTAAGGCCTTGAAGGAGAGAACTACTGATGAGCTTGAAAAAAAAGTAAAGGAAAAGAAGCTCAAGAAGAAGATGAAAAAAGCTGAGGCAGTCCAAGATTTGTTAAAGTTTAATGAGATGGTATCCGGAAGCATTCCAGTTCCGAGATCTTTCTCCTTGGAATCTATACCTAAGACTCCAGGAAGAAACCTTGATTTTCCGAAAGAGATTACAACTGAACATGTTGAGAAACTCGAGCAGATTCAGCAAGTGGGAGAGGAAGAAGTAGTTGCTGAAGGAAGTGGTGAAACAAGAGACTTATTGAAAGAAGTAGATGATTATAAGGGGTCACCTTCGGAACACCTATCGCTCCAAACTTCAGAGGCTAAATCCTCTAAGTTAGTAACTCCAGAGAAGGATAAGAATGAGGAAGATGTTGTTCATAAAGTTGTTGATGATATTATTCAAGTGTCTACTGGTGAGCAGAAAACTCCTGATCAAGAATCGATTCCGAAAAAGGACAAGGGAAAGCAACTCCTTGTTGAGACTCCGAAATCAGCGGCTAGAAAGAAAAGAGAAATTGGCGATTCTTCTAAAAGGAAGTTGGAGCTTATTGATGAAGAAAATTCTCCAAGTAAAGTTTCAGATTCGGAGTCATCCTCGTTGGGACATGACTTTGTTGTTCAATCTTTGAGGAAGATAGTTGGTTCCATTCCGACCATCTCGACTATAGACTCAAGATTCCAAATGCTCCAACATGCTCTGAATCAGAAATCAGATTTTGTATCCTTGGTTATGGATAAGTATGTCGTGATAGAAGCCGAATTCAAATCTTTTCTTGTTGTCTATGAAGCCCACAAAAGATCTTACAAGAGAATGATGAGCTGGTCGAGGAAGACTATGGAAGAGATGAGGCTATTCGATGAGTTTCAAGACAATGTTAAAGATGCTTTTGAGACCGAGGACAGGAAGATAAATGAGTTAACTTCATCCTTTGAAGAGAAGCTGATAGATGAAAAGAACTTCCGGATCCAAGAAGTCAGAGATCTGAATGGGAAGCTGAATTCCATTTCTCAAAACTGGAAGTTTGAAAGGGATCATCGGATTGAGTTTGAACAGAAGATGAATGCTCAGGAAGAAAATATCAAGGCTCAGGAAGAAAAGCTGAAAGCTCAGGAAGAAAAGATTGAAGTTCAATCTGCAAGAATAGTGGTCTTAGAGAAGCAAGATGAAGAAGATCATAAAGACCTGAAGAAGATCAAGACTACTCTTAAGGGACTCATTTCAAAGGAAAAAGATCCGAAATAACTAAATCCGGTCTTTTTGTTGTATCTAGTTTTCTTTGTTGCCGACATTTCAAATCTAATGAAAAATGTGCTTCTCGGTTCCTTTGTTGTTATTACTAATTTTTCAGGTACTTTGTTTTTTTTCCATTCCCTCGATTTCTTTTTGAAAATCACAAAGGGGGAGAAGGAAAAGATCCTTAAGAAAAAGAAGAACTCTAATAAGAGTTTATATAAGGACTAGAAGGAAAGGATCCGTAAGAAATAATAACTCTAATAAGAGTCTATCTAAGGGGGAGTTTTTTTTTCAAAGAAGACTTTCTTATTCATAATAAAATGTCACTCCGGACATCTAGAATACGATCCTTAGAGTTTCAAAGCCTAAGGGGGAGTTAGTCGTATTCATCACTTTCCTTAAAACCAAGGGAGATAAGCCTTAATGTTTTTCTTTCTTCTTAGAATTTATTTTTCGTAAGGATGTTTGTGCTTTCCAAAAGGGGGGAGATTGTTGAGTCAATAAGGTTTTCCTTATGACTTTTCCATTCCTTCTTGTTTTGAAAATCACAAACACCTTATCTTTAAGAAAATTGCTTTTATAAGGAAAATTGCTTTTATAAGGAAAATTTCTTTTATAAGGAAAATTGATTTTATAAGGAAAATCGCTTTTATAAGGAAAATCGCTTTTATAAGAAAAATTATCCTTATCATATTTTCATTCATATTTTTTCTTAAGTATAAGATTCGGATTCATTTCTATTTTTCTCGGAATTGCTTGAAACTTTGATATGAAGTAGTCTGTTTTAGGATCCGAATTCTGGATAAGAGCTGTGATAAAGTTTCACTCCGAAATCCAGAATGAGAACTGTGAAAAAGTTTCATTCCGAATTCCGGATACAGTTTTAATCCAGATTCAGGATACGAATTCTTATGAAGTTCGATAATGAATTCTCATTACGAATTCTGATAAATAATTCTCATTACGAATTCTGATGAAGAATTCTCATTCCGAATTATCATTCCGAATTCACCTATTAAACAGAATCTGATTATCTTTGTTTTATACACTCTGAATTAATTCAGACTCCGAAAAATATTTTGGTTAGACTCCGAACTTTTATTCTGCTTACACTTCTATAATTTTTCTACTCTTTATTATTTTCATTACACTCCGAACCTTCACTCCGAATTTTTCATTCCAAACTTTTGAGTTAGATTTTAAAACGATGTCGTACATTATGTTACACTTGTTTTGTTATAAAACGATGTCGTCTATTTTGTTATAAACTAACCGTTGTCTAAGTGACATGTGTACAGGTCCCTCCGATCTTTAAGGAAAATATGACCGTTGGGAAGGAGGCCGACCTTACCTATAAATAGGAGCTCATTTGAAAGAGCTCGAGACTGAATACTGATGATAGGTGAACAACTTGGTTTTTTGCATACATGATGTTGAAGTGATTTCTAGAGAGAGAGGCTCTTATTAACTTTCAAAGCTTCGTGCGACTCCGAATGTTGGTGATCACATTTGAGGGCTTCCGGGGATAGGAAGACAGAGGTGCCGACTACCTTGAAATTCAAGGGCTTCCTTGCTGAGGAAGACAGAGGTTACCAACTACCTTGAAGTTGAGGGCTTGCAGGGATAGCAAGACAGAGACTCCGATCTTCGTATCGAGGGCTTACCCTGGTGTGGGTAAGACAAACTTGCTTGAAAGTATAAATCAAGGGACCTTTATCCAAGGTTATTGGATACCCTTCTCTTTGGGTTAAAAGACTTATATCTTGTTACTTGTAGTACTACTACTTGTTTATATTCCGCTGAATTTTGTATTATAAGGAAAGTATAACTTTCTTATACTTCCTTACTTGTACTCTGTTTCATTTAGATTCTATACGCTTTAAGGTAGAATCTCATATTGTAATCTTTTGTTAAGTTTCAATTTAAAGAACCATATTTCTAGAACCTACTTTCGGAATCTCTTTCCAATTTTTCATTCGGTGTTAGAGGTGTTGTGAATTTGGTAAGTTTAACTTTGTTAAACTTAGTCTTTTCCTTTTCTTAAGGAAAACATAGTTATTATTAACTAACTTTAAAGGTTCCAAAGGAATTTTTTAAGTATACAATTCACCCCCACTCTTGTATATTGAGCATCTACATCACTATTTCGATCCTACAAATACATTTAAAATGATGGAAATACTTTAAACAAATGGATTAAATAAATAACTTTTATATAAAATGTTTTATATAAATTTGAAGGCATGTAAAGCAGTTCACAACAATGGCATGTTTTCATTTTAAATACAAATAACTAAGCAACATGGTCATACAACTAAGAAGGTATGATAGTTCCAGGCTATAAGACCCCACACTCAAGGTGACACAACAATATATACATACACCCCTTTGACCTTAGGCTAAAGATGAACCATCACCATTTCCTAAGTGATGTGACATGCTTCATTTAGCTTTTAGAATGTTGTAAATTGTAAAGTGTCATCCAAATAACTTACTAACTACCTAAGTCTTGTATGTTCTCCTGAACAAAAAAAATGATGGGAAATTTATTTAAAACTTTTTAAAATATAATTAATCCCATTCTCTATTTCAAATATGTCAATTTCCATTCAAAAACCTTAACATGGGTTTTTAATAAAAAAAACATGCTCTTTTCCAAGATAGAACCCAAAGGTTTTTATCGAAACCATTTTAAACCATTTTTATTAAATATAGTTTGAAATAAATTTCATCAAATAAATTTCCAAAAAATTCCATCAAACCAATTTTGCAATTTCAATTTCACCATTCTCCATCAATTTCTCAAAGGCATCCCAATTCAATGGATTTGGGGTGTTTTCCCAATTTTGTTCCAAAACCAAATTTCCAAAAACAAATTCCCCAATTCAATGAAATTGAATTTTTAAATAAACCAATTGAAATAATTTTCAAGAAAATTAATTTAAATTCAATAATTGAAATTAAATCAATCAATTCAGGTTAAATCAAATTTGTCCATCATGAAGGAACCACCTATCTTTCACGGAAACACAATGCATGCAACAGAAACCATCGACTAGAGAGAAGGTACATAAGATCTTAGTACTCACCCTAGAAACAAGATTCAACAACACGGGGTATAGATCCATCAATCCCAGTATGATCTATCAAACTTCCAAGGAGAGAAAGAGAAATATATAAAGAGACAAGAAGAATGCTTACCTGGAAAGTCACTCCACAACTACAACAACGATCAATCATTGATCAAGATTACTTGAAAGGGTTTGAGGGATCCAAAATCACTTGGTAAAGGAACTTGGGTTTAGAGAAAGAAATTATGTGGATAAGTAAATAAGACTTTCAACCAAGTTTTTTGTTTAAAAAAAAGCTCTTGGTTTTACACGATGTGTAACCCAATCACATGTTGTGAAATTTAAAATCCTTATAAGCACCGAAAAACCCATCGCCTATTCATAAAAATGAATTATTATCATTTTATGATTTACATGACATGTAAATGTATTAAATGTCATGTAAATATATAATATGTTACAAAAATAACTGGTTTTTTCTGTGAATCCTACTAATCTCTAAATTAACCATTATAGGTATCCTCCCAATTCCTTCTCGACCCGACCTAATCCACAAAAAAGCAAAATCATGAAATTTTTTAAAATGTACCTTTTAGAAGAGTAAAAAGATGTTACATTCATTGTAATGGGTCCATTGGACTTAGCCCTATCATACTGAGAGAATTAGACCCAGCCACATCGGATTGGGGTTTCAAATAGAGCTTTTGTGGAGCAGATTGAATAAAGTCTTCATACTTTTGTTGTGACTTATTATTTGTAAGAAAAATTTGTAAAATAAAGGGAGTTAATTAGTATAATATTTCCTATTAGGAGATAGAAGGTGTCTAGCCAGAGTTGACACAAGTTGTATTCACTTCTTTATAATACTAAATTTTTATAGACCCACGGAAGTGATTATGACAAGGATATAGGTTCTCACACTAAGGTTGAACCTTATAAATCTCATGTGCTTTACTTGCTTTCCTACTTTTTCATGCATTAGTATTTACTAAAAATTGATAAGGTTATAAACTTTAACATGTTATAGGGGTTAAGTTTTAAAAGTACTGAAACTTATAAAAAGTTTACAACTGATTCAACTCTCCCTTCTCAGTTGTTATTTGATCATTTGGAACTTCATATATATTTATCAGTACTTCTTTATCACAAATAAAGATAGAGCTGTATCAATGCTAAACTTTTAGTGATGATAAAGGATTTATAATTACAATTACAAATAAAGATATTTGTAAATATATTTCTAAATATTTGTATATGATTATAAATGTATTTATATCATTATATATCATTATATAATTATATATATATATATTAAATATATTAATTATTTAAATATATTATTTATAATTTTATATTTATTTAAATATATAATTACTTATTTATAATTATATAAATACTTTTTTAAAAATTATATATTTTTATTTATAATTATAAATATATAATTTTATAAATACAGTAAATATACATTTATAAATATATTTATATATAAATATATTTGTAAATAAATTTATAATTATTTATTTATAATTATAAATAAATTTATATCATTATATATATTTACATAATTATATATATATTTAATAAAAATATATAAATATAAATATAAATATCATAAATATACTCCTTATTTAAATATATCTATTATAATTTTAAAAATATAAATATATTTATATCATTATATATAATTATATATATATATAATTATATATATATATAATAAATAAATATAAATATAAATATAGTAAAAATATTCATTATTTAAATATATTTATTATAATTTTATAATTACTTAAATATATAATTAATTATTTATAATTATATAAATATTTTTTAAGGAATATTTATATTTTTATATATATATAATAAATATATATAAATATAAATATAGTTATAAATATAAATATAAATATAGTAAATATAGTAATTGTTTAAATAAATTTATTATATTTTTATAATTATTTAAATATATATAATTATATAAATGATTTTTTTTTTAAAATAATATTTTTATATTTATAATTATATATAAAAAAATTATAAATATAGTAAACATACATTTATACATATATTTATTTATAAATATTTATTTATAAGTATATTTTTAACATTATTAATGAATATGTAATCATAAATGCATGCATGTTAAAAATGATTAAAATTGAGTAATTAAAAATGAGTATACTTTAAAAATAGTGAAAAAATAGATGAGTTTTATTAATTAAATATGATTTCTTAAAAAAATAAGCATATATATTGAAATAAAGATGAATACATATTGAAAATATTAAAACATAGTAAATAAATAAATATAAATAATTATTAGAAAATGAATAAATTCCAAAAAAATAAAAAAATATATTAAAAATATTAAAAATGAATAAATTATACTTAACTGTGGTAATATTAAAAATAAAGAAACAAAATTTTCTGATTAAAAATATAATATATTAAATGTATCATGTTACTAAATGAAATTCTAAAATGAATACTAAAATTTGAATAAATTACATAAATATTAGGTGTATGTGTTTCTATATAAGATTTCATTCATTATGTAAATATTTGTGTGTGTGCATTGTATATAAAAATGCATTAATTATATATATGTACATTTAAAATCAATGTAACACACATTTGATATATGTTAAATTGAAAAATCAAATGACATTCAATTAATTTCCATTACTCGATGCAATTAGTTATTATTTTTAATTAATATTAATTTTTAATTATAAACCATTCTTCACTAAATATATGAATTATTTAATGTAAGCATAGATATTTTGTATTATACAAATCATATTTTAGGAAATATTATATATATTTATATACAGATATATATATATATATAGATTATGAATATATTTCTATATTAATGCATTGATGAATAATTATGTATAAGAACCATTAAAAATAAATAAAACATTAATATGTTTTTAATTATTACATTTTATTCATTTTATATTTTTATATTTAATATATATTATTTATTACTATTTATAATTAATATATATATATATATATTAAACTTATTCATTTTTATTAATAATTATTTCATTAATAATTTTTTTAATAATTTTGTAATTTATTCATTTTTAATTTTTTTGTTTAATTATTACAATTTATTCATTTTTAATTTTTTGTTTAATTATTATAATGTATTTGTTATATATATATATATATAATACACTATTTATTAATTATTATAATATATATATGTGTGTGTGCGTGTGTGTATTAAATTTATTGATTTTTATCAATAATTATTTAATTAATAAAATGTTTAATATTTTTAATAATTTAATCTATTTTAGTTTTTATTTGTTTAATTATTTCATTTTATTCATTTTATATATTTATATTTAATATTTACTATTTATTAATATTTATAATTTATATATATGTTTATATTAAATTTATTCATTTTTATCAATAATTATTTGAATAATAAAAATTTTAATATTTTTTTAATTTACTCATTTTTAATTTTTATTTGTTTAATCATTTCGTTTTAGTAATTTTATATATTTATATTCAATATATAATATTTATTAATATTTATAATATATATATATATATTAAATTTATGAATAACTATTTATTTTAATATATATATATATATATATATATTTCTTTTATTTCATTTTTAATTTTTATTTATTTCATTATTTCAATTTTTTATTATTTTTAATACTTGTATTTTTTTTATTTCTTTGTATAAAAAAATTGAATATCGTCATGTCTGGGTCCATTAGGAACTGAATATGAAGGTGGGCGTCGGGCCAGGTTCAGTATAAGGTGGGCCAAGGCCCATGTGGGCATGTGGCAGACCCATATAGGTTTGTGCAGTGTATGCGGGAGCTCATCCCCACAATAGGCTCTTGAGCTATCAGAGCGGCGGAATGATATACAATGGAGTGCCCTCTCGTGTGCTATTTCGACGTGGGATTCGCCCGACGATTGAGACCTTTATCAACGCTAAAAATAAAGCACTGATAAAGGCTACATTTTATCATCGCTAAAAAAAGTGTTGATAATGGTATCCCTTTATCAGTGCTGAAAAAGGGTACCATTTATCAACACTTTTTTAGTACTGATAAAAGGTACCCTTTATCAATGCTTTTTTACACTGATAAGGGTCGACACTGTTAAATGCATGGTTTGTAGTATTGTGTAAAGGTAACTTTTATCTTTATGCATCTCTATACCATTGTGTAAAGGTAATACATATATTACCTTTATGAAACTCCCATGTGTAACGGTGATACCTTTATGCAACTTCTTTGTGTAAGGGTATTCTGTTTTTTTCATACACTGTGTGAAGGTAAACATTAGAGAACTTTACGCAGCTCTATTACCTTTGTGTGTAAGGATAAAAGTGTCGATGACCCTTATGAAAACCCCTTGTGTAAGGGTAATACCTTTACACAATGCACTTGTATATTGGTAATTAGTGAGGTTAACCTTACGTAGGCCATCTGCATAAGTATAATGAAAAACTACCTTGATGCAACTCTCTGCACCATCGCATAAGGGTGCTACCTTTATGAAACTCATTTACATAAAGGTGCCACATAAGTTACCCTTATGCATACCATTTGTGTAAGGGTATTATCTTTACATATCTAAACTGTGTAAGGGTAAATCCAATTTACCTTTATGCAAGTCATGTAAGGGTTTGTTACGCATTTCCAGTTTTATGAAAATGTTGTATTCCATTTTTCTTCAAAAATAGTGAATCAAACATGTTAAAATCTTGAAGAAACTCCCATTGATACCACTAATGGATTTCATATGGATATCTTTTGATCATAAATAGTAGAAGACAACCCAAACACAGAAGATCTGTCTTTAAGAATAATATCGTATAAATAATACTGTAAAAAAGAGTACTTAGAATTTGTAAACAATGGTGGTTTTCATCTTCCTTCATGGAGAATGTTTGAGGAAGATCACGAGTAGCAGTGAACGTAAGGACCCTGCCTCTGAGGGAACACATTGGAAACTTGGATCCCTGATCATATCATGAGGATGGATGAATGCTAAATTGGTGCCAGTTACTTCATTTGTGAAAGGATAAACAATAGTATGAGAGGAAGAGAGCTTTAAAATATCCACCACACCCAACATAAGAGGATATCATCCTCTTATATAGGCAGTTTCCAAAGCATCTCAAATACATAACTCATCCTATACATTACTTCCCATTGGTTATTTATTTCTTGAATTCATTTTAATAAAAAATGAAAAGCAATTAATCCATTTATAATGGATTGTAACTGATAAAAAACCATTTAAGAGAAATAGATAACATATATATCATATATATATATGTATTATTCATGTATCACATTCATGCGTAATAAAACTTACACTATATATATAATATCATATATATATATATATCACACATCACATGCATGTGTACATGAATCCCATGCATGTATATTTTAGTACACATCCAACATGTCTTGCATTTTGGTTTAAATCAAAATGAATTTAATCAAATTTATACATGAAAAATGAATCATGAAATATAAAAAATCTTAGAATTAAATCATGAAGTAATGAAAAAATTTGTATATAATAGATTAAATATGTTTAGACAAGACTTTGAGAGTTTTTATATGCATATTAATAAGTTTATTATTGATATTTTTACTCAATTCACTGACATTTGTAATGGTTTAAGGGATCTTGGTGATAATATTTCTATATAGACTTTATTCAATAAAATTATTTAGGTTTTAACAAGAATTTATGAAACCAAAGTCACTATGATCCAAGAAGCTAAAGACATAAAAAAACATGGCGGTTGAAGAGATCATCAAATATCTCATGACATATAAGATAACTATGAGAAGAAAATCCAAAAATGAGGCATAAGAGGCCAAAGAAACTATAAATACAATTTATTTCAAGATAATAAATGATGAAACATCTGAAATATAAATCTATATTTATTGTCATTCTATGAATATGAAAAAGTACATAAAAAATAAAATATCTATTCAACACTTCAAAAATTAAAATCAAGAAATGGAATTTACTTACTTATGTAAAAAAGAAGGGTCACATCAATCCTGATTGTACCTTTAAAAACATTCTAAAGAAAAGAATAAAAGTAAAAAAAGTTCAACTTGGAGTGCTAGTGATGACACACTTTCAACATATGAATCGAGAGATGAAAGTCCTAGGTTCATCATGGATGATATTAAGGCATGTAACAAAGTAAACTCTATATGTTCTAGTTCTTAGTCTTCTACTTCTTTAACCTCTTCTTTAAGTCATGAAAATATTATTTATTATAGAGATCAACTTCAAAAAAAAATTTATGAACTTGTTTCAAAATTTAAAGATCTTAAAAAAAATACAATCTAGTTATTTTTGAGAAAAAAATAACTTTTAAAAGAAAAAGATGTTTTAGTTTTAAAAATAAAAGATCAACCAAATGTTGATAATTTGGAAACTTAAATTAAATATCTTAAAAATACTATTTCTCAATTTACCCATGGTGATAATTATCTAAATATAATTTTGGTATCTCAATGTGTTGTTAAAAGTAATTCTAGGACTGGTTTTTCAAAATAATATAGCTTTCCCAAAAATTAAAAGAAAACTACTTTTATAAATGGGGCTTCCTAAAATAAATTTTTTAACTATTGTAAGAAATTATTGCAACTTGATTTTGAATGAAATTTTAAAAATTATATATATGGTGGAACAAAAAACATTCATCTCCTATCTCATATTTCTAATGAAAAAAATTGTTCTAAACAAGTTTGGATTCCAAATCCTTTATTGGATAACTTAAGTGTACCTAAGATATGGGTACCAAAAGCATTAGTATCCTTATATTTTCTAGGAAAAGGTTCTTGTGATAAAAACAAAAGAACCTACTTAGTATATGGATAGTGTTGCTCGACGCACATGTGTAGTGATCCTTTCGAATTCAATCATCTCAAAGACTTTGGTGGAGGACATGTCACATTTGGAGATGATTCAAAGGGTAAAGTCACCAGTATTGGTATGATCAGCTTCTCCCACTTTATGTTAATTAAATATGTTTTATTTGTTAATGTATTGAATCAAAATTTACTAATTATTATTCAATTATGTAATAGTAGTTTTAAAATGATTTTTGAAAATGATTTTTGAAAATATTTTTCTAAAGGAAAAATTTTATTTACCACATCTTGTTTTTAAAATGATTATATTATATATTTAAAATATCTTGATTGCCAAAATTTTAAGTGACTAAGTGAACAAGGTAATGAATCTTGACTTTGGAATCAGTAACTAGGTCACTTTAACATTCACTCTCTTGTCAAGCTTAACCATAACCAACTAGTAAGATATTTTCCAAAATTTTCTTTCAATGATAACTTAATTTTTAAACCTTTCTAACTTGGAAAGAAATAGAAATCTTCCTTCAAATATAAAAAGTTATTTTCCTCCTATAAATCTTTATAAATATTCCACATTGACTTTTTTGGATCAACTCAAGTTTTCAGTATCATAGGTATATCTTACTCCTTTGTAATTATCGATGGTTAACTAGATTTACAAGGGTTTTCTTCTTATCTTGTAAAAATAAGTCTTTTGAACTCTATAAACTTTTCAAGTAATGTTGAAAATGAAAAATGCTACAAAATATTTTCCCTTAAAAGTTACCATGGTGAACAATTTGATAATAGATACTTTGATGAGTTTTGTGATTCTCAAGGATATTATCATTTCTTCTCTTCTCCTAGAACACCTCAACAAAACTAGTTTGTCGAAAGATGTAATATGACCCTATAATAAATTTCTAGGACTCTATTGAATGAGTTTAATCTTCCTAAATTATTTTCATTTTAGGTGTTCAATACTGATTTCTTTATCCTTAACAGTATTCTCATAAGATCCATCTTTAGAAAAATCCATTATAAACTTTAGAAAGAAAAAATTCCTAAAGTTTTATTCTTTAAATTTTTCGGATGTAATTTCTTTATCCTTAATAACATGGATAATCTAGGAAATTTTGACCCCAAATATGATGAAGGTATCTTTCTTGGGTACTCAAACACTTGTAAATCCTACTGATTCTTCAATAAGCGGTCCAAAACCTTAGAAGAGTCAATTCACATCAAATTTTATGAGAATATTACTAAAACTACTAAATGCCCCAAAGGACTTAATTTTTTATTAATTTTTTATAATACCCCTTTTAATGGTTGAAGGGGAACTCTTACATGGCCCATAAGCTTTGTGAAATTACAGGACCCGAAGGTCTTAAATAAATTCATCCCAGACAATGACTACTTGAAACTGCCCCTCCCCATCATCTACATCGTGATCATAACTCCACCTTTTCATGACTAGTCAGCTATCTATCATGTGCATGGATGCACAGGCCTGGTACCGATGGCAAAGTCATACTCTCTCATTCTTCCAAGTCCAATTAGCTCTACTCTAGTGAATGAACCTACTTTGAAACCTCATCTAGGGCCTTGTTCCTTTTAAGTTGGTATGGTACATCTGAAATTCATGTTTCCTGAAGGTCTTGAGGTGGAAAAAAGGCCTTGAGGTGGCCCAAAGGCCTTGAGGTGACATGAAATCCTTACTTGCTTGAAGGCCCAAATAGGTGAATAGTTCTAGCTGCTACAATGCCAAAAAGTACCTGATATAATAACTACTACAGTACTGCTAAAATAACCTAGAAAAATATCTCCACCTAGATTTGATCTCAGGTATCTTGGATTCACTTAAGGAGTCCTCACCAACTAGGTTAAGGATCATGTGCAAGAATATTCGTAAACCGCATCCTCAAATTGATGATGATGTTGACCAAACTAGTTTGAGATTACCTAAACATAAATATTTTAAAGTAATTTAAGATTTTAAAGAACCACTATATACTACTTTTCCCAAGTCATGAGTTCAATCCAAAACCATCCCCTTGATAATGTTATCAGTGAATTACAATCTACAACTCATACAAGAAGGTCGGTATTAAATGAGGTTAAACATCAAGATTTTATCTCTCACCTTTAACCTGAATACCTTCGTGATTATATCAATAATGAATATTTAATATTTTTCTTGAAAGAGTATTTTAACCAATTTTAAAGGAAAAACATTTTGAATATTGTGGAATGATCATATAATCATCCAATTATTGGAACCAAGTAGGATTTTTGAAACAAACTTTACAAATAAGGAAATATCATCCAAAACAAGGCTCAACTTGTTACTAAAGGCTGTAATCAAGAAAAATGTATTGATTATGGTAAAAAAATTGTACTCATTTCTCGGATATAATTAATCATAATCCTTTTGGCATTCACCATTCGTTTTAATTTTAAACTTTTTCAAATGGATGGAAAAAGTAATTTTCAAAATGTTTTTATTTCTAAATTTTTTTTTGTGGATCAACCACCTGGTTTTAAAAATCCTAAATTTCCAAATTATTATTTGAAATTAACTAAATATATTTATGGTTAAAACAATCCCCCCATACTTGGAATGAAATGTTAAAAAATTATTTTTATCAAATGTTTTCAAAATGGGAAAAGTTGATTCCATTCATTTTCTTAAAAACTTTTCAATTGATTTATTAATTGTTCAAATCTATGTTGATGATGTAATTTTTGGATCAACTAAATAATTTATTTATAATTAATTTTAAAATTTAATGAATAAATATTTTTGAAATGAATTTTATGGGGGGAAAAATTATTATTTAATTTTAAAATTTCCCAAAATTTTGATGAAACTTTTCTAAAAAAAGTAAATACACTACTAAAATTTTAAAGAAGTTTTGTGTGGATAATGCTAAGGAAATTAGAACACTCATGAGCACAACTTTTAAGATAATATTGGATGAATATGGTGAATTGGTTGGAAACAAGATTTATATAATTATGATTGTAAGTCTACTTTACTTTACTACAACTTGGCCATACATCATATTTAGTATGTGTATTTTTTCTAGTTTTCAATAAAATCGAAATTAATATCATTTAAAATCTCTTAAAATAATTTTTATATATTTGAATGGAACTAAAAACCTTTTATTACTTTATCCTAATGAAACCTCTTTTGAACTTACTTTTTTTCTAATACTGGTTTTGGAGGATTTTAACTAGAAAGGAAAAGTACTGGTGGAGCTTTCCACCTACTAGGAAAATCTATTGTATCGTGGAGTAATAAGAATAAAAACTCAGTGATACTTTATATAGTCGAAGTAGAATACATGGACATTGGGAGTTTTTTACCCAAATTATATAGATGAAACATACTCTCTTAGACTTTGGGATTACATATGATCACATCCCTATCAAGTGTGACAACACTAATGCAGTTAGTATATCTAAAAATACTATACAATGCTCTAGTACTAATTACATTGATCCAAGACACCATTTTCTTTGAGATCACTTTCAAAAAGGTGAAATAATTCTTGACTTTGTTTTCACTGACCCTAAACTTACTGATATATTCACCAAACACCTTCTTCTTGATCACTTTGACTTTATTAAAGTTTAGTTGGGTATGATTTTATTGTGATACTTATATATTAACCTTGGAAAGATTGAGAATTTTTTAATTTTTTTTTATTTTTAAATTTTCTTTCAAAATAAAATATTTTATTTCAAACAAAAAAAAATCAAGTGTGATAATATAAGAAAAAAATTCATGACTAGATATAAACAAGTGGATGTGATTCTAACACAGAAGCACCTGGAGGTTATTACCTTGAAAAGGGATGGTTATATTTTTAATATGATCATCACCATGGGCACAAGTAGTGTGCCTTTACTGCACACCTGGTTTGACACTCCCAAATAATTTGTTATAGTTTATTAATATAATCTTTTATAAACCTTAATAATGTAAAAAAATTATGAAATATTTATTTATTTAGTTTTATTTAATGTATCCTTATAGTAATAATTCATTATTTTAGGGGAAGTGAATCTTGTTAATACAGAAATGATCATAAAGAGACACCATTTTTCTAAATTGTTTTTATTCAAAACTTTATTTAACTCTTTAACTTTTTTGAAAAAAAATTCAATGTTTTGTTTCTCCCTTGAGATATATTTTTAAATGAAAAATGTTTGTTTTCTTTCATCTTGAGATTTATTTAAAAACTCTTTTTATAAGATTTTAGTTTTCTAATTTTCAAACTTTTTTTCATCTCTCTTGAAATATCATTAATGATGATAAACATAGTTTTAATTTTTATTTCTCTAACTTTCTCTAATCCTGTATATGAACCCTTTTGATAATATAAAAGGGGGGAAATCTTAGTTTTTAGAGAAATCTCTAGATCCCAGGTGATTATAGAAATATTGGTTTTTTTTTGTTTTGGGGGGGAAATGAATGTAATTATGGGGGAGAAATCTTTTTTTGTGGGAGAAATGATGGTGTTTTACTTTTTTGAGAAAAATATTTTTAAATATTATCATATTATACTTGTTATATTCTTGTTTTATTTACTTATTATTCAAGTGTAGTGATAATTAAAATGGGGTAGATGGTTGTGATTCTTTAATTTTTAAGTTTTAATGATCTCAAACACTCTTTATAGTGTCTAATGATTTAATTTGAGATGATGGAAGTTTGATATTTCATCTATAGATCTTAGTTATTGGAAGATCATGATGAAATATTTTTATAATCATTGAATAATCTTTGAATAAGTATTAATGGACCTATTGAACTCTTAGAGTGAATTTTACTATTATTTTGAAGGTGGGGAAGGAAGATTGAAGGCCATGTAAGTATTTAGACACCAGAAGGTAGCACCGGCGGGCCGGTGCATAACCACTATTTAGGTGGTGGTGAAGGCAGAAGGCTGCCCTAGAAGCAGAATTCTACTAGACATCCAGTGCAGTTGGATAAAAGCATTTCATACTTCAGGTTTCTACTAGCCAGTTAGTGGAGGAGCACTAACTACCTAGTGGAATAAGGCAGTGTGCAGTGAGTTTCAAGTGTTCTACCTACTACCTAGTGGAGGCTACTTGGTACCTGATGGCGTTGAGATAGTAGTTCCAAGTTAGTATAATGTTGATTAAAATGCCATAATTTTGGTCTTCCTCAACTTCATTACCCTTTTAAAATAATATAATGTTCCTAAATCTTTTTAAGGCTATAAATAAACCTCTTGGTGGCATTGGAAACTTACCTTCTCATCCCATTGACAACACCAATGTTCTATGATCTTCAAGTTTCTCCTAAGTGATCTAAATTTTTTAAGTGTTATCTCTTCCTTTAAAGACTATGATCTCATTGAAAATCCTTTCTCACTCCACATCTTTCTTATTATCTCTAAGTTCTTTTTATTATTCCTTTGAGAGAATCAATACTATTCTTAAATGTGATTTCTTCTAGTAATCCTCTTCTTCTTCCTATTCTTATTCTATATTGGTGCTCACTTCCTTTTAAAGTGAGGGACTTAGGTTTCTTATCATAATTTATAAAATGAAAGGTACTACTTCTATTTGAGGTTTCTAGCTACAAATATTAAAAATATAGGTTTGATTGTATTCAGGTTTCTTTCTATAACCTTTAAAACTCAAGGGAGTTTTGGTATCTCATCTACCATTAAATCCAATGGACTAATAAATTAAATTCTCAATCCATTGACGCGAGTGATGTAGGGGCTCTTATTGAGATATTTTCAAACTTTTCAAATTATGTGCCTTATTTACTTTTTACATATTTATTTATTAATCACTTTCATTCAACTAATTAATAAATCATTTAATATATCAATTCTCTTAATCATTTAATTTACAAATAGATATTTCTTATTTTCTTCCATTTTTATAAATATATATAGTAATTCTATTATCTTTTCTCTTTTGTTTTACTTGAATCAATTTTTATTGTTAAATTATTCAAAATATTTTAATTATTATAAAAATTTAAAAGGAAATTTTTAGTCATTAATACATTAATTATTGCTTTATTATTTTAAGGGAAATTCACCCATGCCATTTTATCTTACTTCGACTTACATCCCTCTGCTCAATATCCACTTCCACTACCTGCTGGTCTATTTTTAATGAGTCTTATTTTACCTACTCCTATTTAGTGAAAAGTGGTGTTGGTACTTATATTGGACTAGGAATTGATTCATCATCCCTTTATCTTCTAGGCATTCTAGTATTTTGAATGTAGATGGATCATATGGTTCTCATGAAACACAACATCTTTAATTTTGATCACCTTCTTATCCTACGTGTCCCAAAGCTTGTATATGAACTCTTCATCTACATAGCCAATGAAGATACATGGGGTGTATATCCCATCTAGCTTATTCTTGATATCTTTAGATACATGTGTAAATTTCAAACATCCAAATACTCATAAATGATAGTCAAAGTAATATTTACTGGTCCATATCTTCTATGGAATATCAAAATTCAATGGGACTGATAGCGATCTGTTGATTAGGTGGCATGAAACTCGAATAGATTCTCCCTAGAATCGCTTTGGAAACTTAGCCAAACTCATCATGCTCCTAACCTGCTCTATGATGTTTATGTTCATCCTTTATGTATCTCCATTATGTTGTGACTGTATCGTGGTATCAATACTTGCACTGTGGTGATTCACACACTATGCCATATCCACTTTTCCTACATTGTGGTGGTATTTTACAACACACCCTCTATGTCACAGCTACCTCCTTGCATTATGGAGACCCTTTATTTTCAATAAACTCTTCTCCTTCCTTTTCCTCTGAACTTGTGGGTTCATTTCAATGAGGATGGACCCGGGTAAGTTTGTTTTGACCCCTTTGGTTTTCTTTACTACTTTCCTTGCTCTGGAACCCTTGAAATATTTTTATTGGATAACTTCTAGGATATCTCAGAGTGAGATCATAGTCTGTTTGGTGTGCAAGAACGATTCGAGTGATGACATGTTATGATATTTGATTCCATGAGTGATACTAGTGTAGATTATTATCTTGTTTTATTTCAATCACATGATGTCATGTGTGCTCCTATATACTCATGATGACATGTTATGCCTACTTGTACATTTCACCTCGTATGTGTATTATCATGCCTTTGTGGTTAATGGTATTTGAAACAGGTGGACTATCATGACATGTTTATCACTTAGAGGAGATTGTAATGATTTACGATGATGGTACTAAGAACAAGATAAAGGTATGATGTAGACATGGTGTCATGTTAAGGATGCACACAAGTTAGCCTTGATTTTCCAAGTTCCATACACCATGAGGCATCCTGGTCGATGTGAGTACCAGATATTCTCGACTAGAGGATGTAGGGTGATATAGACCTCTTGATGGATAGATGGTGGTGGGTTTCATGTTCACAGGACACCATGAGGATGTTGTATTAGGGATAGTTTGGTTATTACCAACACTTTTTTTTATCATTGTGGCATGGATCCAAATAAATTACGACTCAGGGTTTGTGGCAGCTTGGTTAGCACATGAATAGTCAGTTTTGGATTGTGTGTTTATTCCATTACAAATTTATTATTAATATGTAATTCACTCGTATACTCGATCATGTTAGGTAAGGATGCATTGGTGGTCTTCTACTAAGTCTCTTACTCACACCTTACTCAAGAATTTCGGTGTGCTTATAGATTTCATGAGGGATCCGGCGAAGGGAAAGGGCCATGTGGTGGACAACTAAGAAGAGAAGGATGGAGCTAGAAGTGGACCGGGACAGACTCTGGGGGACCCACAATTCTTTATTTATTTATCTTTTTTATTTACTCCAGACTGAGTGCAACATTGGGGTTGTTTTATTTATATGACATGTATACCCTTTATTTAGTTCTCAATGATTACTCTGACGATTTATTATTTTTATATTATTATTATCAATCATATGAAATTATATTGATGGTATATTCTCCCCATTTATGGACTTATTCCATCATCATAAACCTCTTGCGTATGGGGATTCATGCATGAGGTCATGTAGCACTCTATTCTGAACCTAGTGGTTCAGGTTAGGGCATTACAATGTTGTATCAAAGGGATCAAGATTCACCAACTTGTCTTTTCTCTTTTTCATGGTTTAAGATAGTATAGACATGAGTTAGGATGGTTGGAACTTAGGCCAGGGAACTATGATTGTGCCTAGTTAACACTACATTGTGGACCTCCGAGTTTCTATAAAGTGGGGGAAATTACGTTTTGTTATTGCCATTGACTAAATTCACCTTGGGTGATGCACATGATTTTGATATGTGATTTATGATATTTTGGGTGTGTTCATGCACCCTGACTAAACACATAGGTCTACATTTCATATATATTCCTATTATTGTGTTGTATAATAGTTCTTTAATTGAATTCATTGATTGTTTTATTTGTTCAGGATAATATCCTTGATTGTGTGATATATCGTTGTTTTCCATTCTATTGTGATATATCTTATTTGGAATTAATTAGTTGAACTGAGCATGTTTTTGTGTTAATATCTATATGATTACTGTGACTAATGTGTAGGAATGGAGATAGGGGTAGATCTATGAGGTTTATAACTTGGGTTAAGGGTAGACTCCTATGAGAACCTTGTGAGATCCCATAGACTGGTTAGGATATGTTTATATTCCTAATTTTCTTATGTTATAGAGGATTCCACCTCATAGACATTTTGTGGGACCGCCAGCTACGAAGGGTGTTCCTGATCACATTCCTACAACTTCCCTAGTGGTGCAGGCAGTGGTTCATTTCCAGTCACTACTGAAATACATGGTAGACTACATTAAGGATTTTCAACTCTATCATCCCCCAAACTTCTAGGGAATTGGTGGACTATAGAATTCTAATGACTGGATAGAAACCATAGAGAGAATCTTCAACCTCATTGAGACACCAACAAATAAAAAGGTGAAGCTGGCAGCGTTCATGCTATAGGGACCCATTAAGTGTTGGTGGGGAGTTATGGGCCAGGATAATCGATGTAAAGGACTCTCATAGGAATCCTTCAAAAAAATAAAAAAGTTATTCCTCGACACTTTGAAGATAGATCAAGCATGGGAGTTCATGGAACTATAACAAGACTCCATGAAAGTATTATCAGACTCCGTTAACTTTACTAAGCTCCTCCGTTTTTCACTACTTTTGGTTGTAATGAGGCTTAGAAGGACAAGAAGTAGAAATCAGACTTCGACCCAACCTTAGAAAGTAGGTTTAGATTTTTTATCTATCTTCATACCTATAGGTTATGAGGAAGGACCTGACCATTGAGAGGATTCATGAGGATAGACGATAAATTGGTCTTTTTATCCCTACACTACTCAGATGGGAGGACCTCTTATAGATTACATGAGTGCATATTCTAATGGAATGAAGAGAAAGGAAAAGGACATGAAACAGACCAGTGGGATGCATGTGCAGCAGAGTTCAATCTTTTTGGTTCCATCTTGAGGTAACCCACAGTACTTCAACTATGGAAATTTTGGACACTACATTTGGGAATTCCCAGCACCCCAGAGTCAGTGCCAGCAGCATGGTAAGACAAGACATATCCATCAGTTTTGTGCTAGAGTTTCAGTCATGGGGTGGATAAAACCATGAATAGGGAGCTAGATATCTGGTTGGGGTTCTTAGTAACAGACCCCGAAGAGAGATGCACATTAGGGGTAGGGTTGTAAGGTTGAGTTTAGTCATGTTTATGATGTAGATCATACCCCATAAGATTGTAGAGATGGTTCATCTATAGTTTGATGTATGATTTTGATCACATCAACCTTATCTAATAATTTATTCAATATTGGTGATTCCCATTCTTTCATTTTTGCATAAGTGGTTGCTATAATTGACCTATCAGTAAAGATATCCTCCCAACTAGTCTATCTTGATACACAATTGGGAACAAAAGTAGATCATATTCAGTGATGCCTAAACTATACTATAGTTTTCACTGGATATGGACATCAGTGGGAGTTCATGATTCTAGAGATGATGGCCTTTGATGTGATTCTCATCATAGACTAGCTGACTATATTCTGATTTCACATTGATTATTATCATAAATGGGTGTCATTTACTTCACTGAGGTGAGATAAATGTGTGATGATCATAGAGTGAGAACTGGGAGCAGGTAGAGTTGGACCATACCTAAATTAGCTAGGGATAATCACATCACAGATATTGGGTTTGGATCTATCAATGGGATCAGTGGCTACCCTCTCATTTTTTTCCTATAATCATGGAACTCTATCAGGACATCTTTCTAGAATATTTCATAGGAATACCACCTAAAAAAGGATTTGACTTTGAGATAGAACTCATATTGGTTTCAAAACCCATCTCGGTACCCCCATATTGTATGGAACTGACCAAGTTTATGGAGCTCAAGATACAGCTTAATGACTTGGAGAGGAAGGGACATATCTGGACAAGTACTTCACTATGGGGTGAACTTATGTTATTTTCCAATAAGGTAGAAGTTAGACTTCGACTCTGCATTGATTATAGAAATTTTAACCAAGTGGTAGTGAAGAACCTATATCCCTTTACTAGGATCGATGATCTTTTTTATCATCTATGAGGATTTTGGTGGTTCTCCAAGATAGATCTTCAATCAAGCTATCATCAGCTGCAAGTTAGAGTAGAGGGAATTCTAAAGTCGATGTTTCAGAGTCAGTATAGACTGTATGAGTACTTAGTGATGTTTCTTAGGCTAAATAATGCATCGATAGTGTTCATGGAACTCCTGAACAGGATCTTACACCCTTACTTGGACTTTTTCATCATAGTGTTTGTCAAAAATATCCTTATTTACTCACCAACACTAGAGAAGCATGCTAGGCACCTGGAGATGGTCTGGAGTAAGCTTTGAGCACACTAAATTTACACTAAGTTTTTGAAGTGTGAATGGATTTGAGAGGTGAAGTTCTTAGGATTATTGGTGTCTGAGACAGGAATATATGTAGACCCAAAGAAGGTATAGGTAATGATTTCCTAGACACATCCTCAGAATGTGTTTGAGATCAATAGCTTCTTAGGTTTAGCAGGATATTATCAGTGGTTTATCTAGTAATTCTTCTAACTATCAACACCCATGATAATGATGATGAATAAAGGAGTGAAGTTACATTGGTTATACCAATGTTAATAATCATTCCTTGAGCTAAATAGAATGTTTAATTTAGCTCCAATACTTATACTTTTTGAACATAGTATTGATTATACTATGTACTATGATGCATAAGGTAATGGTCTAGGAGCGATACTGATGCAGGGAGAGAAGGTAGTAGTTGATGGGTCATGTATATTACAACCCCATGAGAGGAAATACCATGCACATGAATTGGATCTTATAGTTGTTTTTCATTCTCTGAAGTGTTGGAGACACTATCTATTTAGTGAGATATTTGTTGTTTACAAGGACCATAAAATCCTTCACTATATCTTCACACAAAGGGACTTAATCTTGTGACAGAGGTGTTAGGTTGAGTATCTACAGATGTTTGACTCCAAGATAGAGTATTAACCAAGTAAATATAACTTCATCATGGAATCTCTTAGTCTTAAGATACAGGATGAGAAGGATATTGGTGAGCGGCCATCTGAGCAGTAGTGGAGCTTGATGAGCTTGTTGGATGATTGGAGGATGGATGCCTAATAGGATCAGGTTTCTATGACATGTGCTCCATTTTTAGACACATCTTACCTTATAGACTAGGTAAAGGTTGTACAAGACTCAGACCTAGTGTGTGTTTTGGTGAGGGAACAACTAGCTGGAGGTGATCTGATACCTAAGTGGTCCTTGAGAAACAACGATTTGATCATGGTACATGGGATAGTATTAGTACTGAATTCCATCATAGAGGATTTGATGAGGTATTACCATACCTTTAGATGGTAAATTCATCTTAGATAAATAAATATGTACCATGACTTCAATTGATAGTTCTGGTATCCTGGGATGAAGGGATACATTACAAGGTTCGTCTCTCGATGTCTTACCTATTAGAGGGTGAAGGTCGAGCACCAGCGTCCAGGTGGTTTTCTCCATCCACTTCCAGTTCCCGTGTGGAAGTGATAGGACATCATAATAGACTTTTTGATAAAGTAACCTAGGACCCTGAGGAGTTTTGATGATGTCTGAGCAATTGTTGATCGGCTGATGAAATTTACCCATTTTTTATCGATCATAGAGACTCGCTCAGTGGATGAGATGTGAAATCTCTACATCTATGAGATCAGATGCTTACATAGAGTACCCTTGAGAATTATTTTGAATATATATTCATGTTTTACATCATGATTTTGGTAGGTCTTAAAAAGGGACCAAGGGACTTAGCTGATATTGAGTATATAATACCATCCTCAAATAGACAGACAACCCAAGAAGGATATATGAATATTAAAGGATATGCTTCACGCTTACACCCTAAACTTCAAAATAGAATAGGATAGTCGCCTGGACTTGGTTGAGTTTGCATAAAACAATAGTTATGAGGCTTCATTTTAAATGGAACCTTAGGAGCCTCTTTACAGGAGGTCGTGTTGCTCATTACTCTATTGGAATGAGGTGGGTAAGGCAGTAGTTATAGGTAGCAACATGGTTTAGGAAAACTCTAAGAGAGTGCAGTTGATTTAGAATAGGTCGGTATCCACTCATAGAATACAAATATATTATTTCTATTGTGGGATTATACCTTTGGATTTATCTATGGGTGTTTGGGTTTTCTTAAGAGTGACTCCTTTGTTAGAACACATACATCAGAGGAAGCAGAACAAGCTAGAACCTCATTTTGGGGGGGCCTTTGAGATCGCTAAGCGTGTTGAGATAGTGGCATACCTTATGAACCTTCCCCCTTTCTACCAAGGTATTAACTACGTATTCCATCTATCACATCTTCAGAGGTACATATCTAACCATATGAATGTTATTGATTGTGAGGATGTTGAGATGAATATTGATGCATCTTATGAGGAGAATATGGTGTAGATTATAGAATAGATTGATAAATTCCTCTAAGTGAAGACAGTTTCACTTTTATGGATTTAGTGTTAGTATGGGTGGATCCAATAGGAGACTTGGAAGAGAGAGGCTAACATTCGAGCATAGTGGCCTGAGTTGTTCAAGCATGAACCCTGGAGATGCTTCTCAAGGATGAGAAGTCTTCATAGGGGGAGAATTGTAAAGACCATAAATTATTATAATTAAATAAAAGTTTTTTTCACTCCTATTTTTTAGTTGATCAATATTTTTAAAATTACTTGGGTGATTAAAGAAGCTAAAGGAGACTCAAAGGTGTGTTTTGGAAAGATTGTTACCAAAAAAAAGGGTCATTGTGCCAAAGCGCTTAAGACCGCGCCACAAGGAAGGAGGTTGTTCTGTAATGGAAACAACTATTTCATAGGGTGTTATATGGTAGGGTTTGAACCAAATACTTCTCCATATAAGGTTGTTTATGGATTTTGTATTGTGGTTACTCAAACCACACTGTAGTGGCCTCTCTCTGCATTAGTTATAGATGTTGGTTAGACCATCAGTCTTAAAGGGTTAATGCATTCAATGCATTTAATTTTATTTTTTCTCAGACTTTGAATGAGGTATTTCTATTTTGATTTAATGAGGATCATTAAATTAAATTTTATAAGGCTTAAATGGGGAATCCTCACATGGTTTGAACCAAATAACCCCCCTACAAATACTCTTCCTCCACCACTGATCGACATTTTTATAGAACTCGTAAGGATTGTAGACATACCTCTATACTGCAGATCTATCCTCTAAACCATAGAAGGTTTAAGTACATAGATGTTTCACACCATAGTCCCCCTCCTTTCATTATGGCGATGCCTTACACTGTGATTCCATGGTCGCATCCGTACACCATACACCATGGAGTACTCTTATCAGCATCTCCTTAGCATCGTGGTGAGAACCCTACACCATGGTGCTCTTCTTCCAGCATAGATTATGCCATGGTATCAGGCCTTGCATCATGGTGATTCACACACTGTGCATAAACTGCTTTTCTTGTGTCGTGGTGGTGTTTTCAAGCACACCCTCAATATTGTAGCTACTGCCCTGCACCATGGAGACCCCTGATTTTCCAAAAAATCATCTCCTTTCCTTTCCTTCAATATTCTAGATTACTTTTTATGAAGATCTACCCATGGTAAGTTTGGTTCAACCCCTTTGGTATTTTTTTCCTCCTCACCTTACTCTGGAACCCGTGACATGTTTTGATTAGACTGGTTCTAGGAGATCTCAGAGTGAAATCATATTCTAATTGGTGTGTAAGAACATCTCGGGTGACGATGCCTTTGACGGACCTTTGCACTAAAGTTAACAACTATGAGGTATGAATTTCCTTAAATCTTGGGATCTTGTTTACACATGTTTTCATACAATGATTTATGTGTTGTCTTATTTGATATCATTCTTTATTGTGATTTCATGTGAGTGTGGGTGTAGCTTGTGAGACCCGTTATGATATTTGATTCCATGAGTAATACTAGTATAGATTATTGCCATGTTTGATTGTGATCACATGATGTTATGTGTGCTATAATATACTCATGATTACATGCTATTCATTATTATATTTTTCACCGTATATGTGTGTTACCATTCCTCAGTGGTTAGTGGTATTTGAGACAGGTGGACCGTCATGACATGTTTATCCCTTAGAAGTGGAGTTTGCTTGATTTGTGACAATGGAAATGAGGCACCTAAGCACAGGATGGAGGTATGAGGTAGTCATGGTTCCATGTTGAGAATTCACTCGAGTTATCCTTGATTTTCCAAGTGACATTCACCATGAGGTAGCCTGGTTGATGTGAGTACCATATATTCCTGACTAGAGGATGTTGGGTGATATGTTCCTTTTGATGGATAGATGATGATGAGTTTTATGTTGAGATTACACTATGAGGATACTGTATTGGAGTTAGTTTGGTTATTATCTACACTTTCTTTTATCTTTTTGGAATGGATACAAAGTAGGCATGGTTAGGGGTTTGTGGTGGCTTGGATAGCACAGGAACACTCAGTTTTGGATTTCATGTTTATGTTGTTATGCATTTATTATTATTATGGAATGCACTTGTATACATGAGCATGTTTGATGAGGATGAATTGGTGGTGTCCTACTGAGTCTCATACTCACACCCTAATCGTGTATTTTGGTGCAGTTGTAGATTTCATGAGGGATCCTATAAAGGGAAATGGACATGTGGTGGATGGCTGATTAGAGGAGGATAAAGTTAGAAGTAGACAGGGACAGACTCCAGTAGACCTATAGTTATTTATTTATTTATCGGTTTTATTTACTATAGAGAAGCTTCCATATTGGGTATGTTTTATTTATATGACACGTATGCCATTTATTTAGTTATTCATGATTACTATGATGATTTAGTATGTTCATATTATTATTATTGATCTTATGACATGATACATGGAATATGGTCGCCCCATTGATGGACTTAGAACCTCACTGCTATTCGAAAGCCTATTGTGTATGTGGAGGTGTGCATGAGGTCATGTAGCACTCTGGTTCAGACCCGGTGGTTCGAGTCAGGGAATTACATCAAGCTTTGTGCTTTACCGCCTTTATTATACCATCATTTTTCATCATAAACACCCATTTGTTCATTATTTTCTTCTAACCATTAGGTAGTTTCACCAAATCGTATTTTTGGTTCTTCATCAAAGACTTCGTCTCATCCTCCATTGCATGCATCCACTTCAGTTTTTCAAGATGAGAAACTATATGGCCTTCTAGCTCCCCCTCATTAGTCATCAATAGGTACTCTGACTCCAAATATTTTTTTGATAGAATCCTTCCTCGTGAAGATCTTCAAACCTGTGAAATGTTAGGTTCAGGAGGTACAATATCACCTAGCTCCTGTTATGGTTCTGCAGCATCTTCTAGAGAGGGATGATCCACCCTATTGTTATTCTTACCTTCTTAAGTTTTAATGATCATAAATACTCTTTATAGTGTCTAATGATTTCATTTGATATGTTGGAAGTTTGAGATTTCATGTGCAGGTCTTGGTTATTGGAAGATCATGATGAAAACTTTTTAAACCATTAAGGACTATTTGAAGAAGTATTGATGGATCTATTGAATTCTTGGAGTGAATTTCTTGATTATTTTGAAGGTGAGAAATGAAGCTTGAAGGACATAGTGGTTTTGGACACTAGCAGGTAACACCGGTTAGCTGGTGCATAGCCACTAGCCAGTCGATGGTGAAGGAAAAAAGGCTCCCCTAGAAGTGGAAGTCCACCGGCCAATCATTGGAGGAGCACTGGCTACTCAGTGGATGAAGGAAGTACACAGGGAGTTCTAGGTGGTCCACCGACTACCAGGTGGAGGTTATCAGGTATTCAGTGTCATCAATACACTAGGTACGAGTCAACAATTAATATTGGTCAAAATTACATAACGTTGGTCTTCCTAAACTTCATTACCCTCGATATATTATAGAATGTTCCCAAATATTTTTAAGGATATAAATAAACCTCTTTGTGGCCTTGGAAACTTACCTTATCATATAATTAATAACACTAATGTGATATAATCTTCTATTTTCTCCCAAGTGATCTCAATTTCTAAGTTCTCTCACTTCCTTTTAAGAGTGTGATCATATTGTAAATCTTTTCTTACTCTTGCATATTTCTTATTCTCCCCGAGTTTTTTTTATTATTATGAGAGAATCAAGATTTTTCTTAAATTTTATTACTTCTAGAAATCCTATCCTTCTTCATATACCTATTTTATATTAGTTTTCACTACCTTTTAAAGTGAGGGACTCGGTTTTCTTGTCATAACTGCTAAAATGCAAGCACTACTGGAAACTACCCCTTTCCCAATGCTTCTTTACCAACGGTTTAAACAAACCATTGGTAAAGAAGCCCTTTCCCAATAGTTCTACAAGAACCGTTGGGAAATGGTCACCCTTTACCAATGGTTTGTTTAAACCTTTGGTAAAGGGTCTCTTGGACACACCTTTCCCAATGGTTTTTAAAAACCGTTGGGAAAGCTTTTCCCCAAATACAGATTCGGCCACTCTCTCCCCCATTCACGACAGAACCCTAATCTGTCCATGGATCCACTGCTCTCGCGACTTCCCCCATCCGAACCTATCAAACTACATCCAAATCTTCTCAAATAAGGTATTATATTCTTCATACACATAAAATATTTAAGTGCTACCTTGTTTTTATTGTTATTCATCTCATATTTTAGTTTTAAGTTTTGATTTTGATGTGTATATCATTTTTTTTTGTGTTTTGATTTAATCTAGACTTTATCCATTCCAGTCCATTTAATTAATTAAATCCTTAACCCTCCATCAAAGAAGAAGCATCTTAAATTCATTTCCATTGGATTCTAGATTTTCTAAGTATGTGTTTTTATGATTTTTTTCATCTTGTAATTAATTGTTACTTGGAAATTTATTTATATGTATTTAATAATTTTTAGCAATGTTTTTATGAATGTTTTCCTTAAAATTACTTGAGGAAAGTGTTTTATTAAAATGAAATTTTTTTTAATAAGGCTTGTGTAATGTAATTTGTTATAGTACACTATGTGACTATGTTTGGTATTTAGTAACACATGAGATAACTGGTGTGTGAGAATGTGTTGTGAAAGAGATTCCATGGTTGGTTCAAGATTATATTTACGTTTAGAGCCTATTAATGAGTTGTTTTAAAGATATTTTGAGATATTTACCTTATGTTTCTTGGTGAAAACCGGGAGTTGTAGAGGTGGTTCATGATTAAGACATATAATTACTGCTAAACATGTGGATAAACCTTTCATAGTAGTGAATTCTTGAAATTTTTGATGTTTTTAGTCCTTTTTTATTTGGAGTTTCTTTTGATGGTGATTTTTCTTATTGTTACCTATGATGGGAATTTATTTTAGTTTCTAAATCGGCTGAGACTCCCCCACCATGCACTATGTATGCAACCTCTACCCTTATTTAATCATTCTATTTACACAGCGTATGCAACCTCTACCCTCATTTAATCAGTGAACTCAAGTCATTAATTTAAGCCTTCATTATCACTAGAATGTAAGAAATTGAATGATGTAAACCCATCCTCACATGATTTCTTACCTTATATAGTGTCCAACATATGGAATACGAGCTTTTGAATTCATCAGTTAACCAGGATCATATATTCCATTTCCCCCAAGATGATTGTACTAATATAACTTTAGGGTCAACTAAATATGGTTCTCATTGTACGTTGTATATTATGTGTCCTTCTTGGCCAATACTCACTTTTATGAGGGTGGGGTGCTTTTCACTACCCATTCTGGCATGTGTAGAAATCCATAAAAATGTTAGATAAGTCACAAGTTTAATTCAGTAATGTTGTTATCATTGACATACTTTATTAAGAATTTCCAATTAAAAAATAAATGTTTTTGTTTATACTTAATGAAATTAAATCTTTTTACAAGCCATGAACAACCTATTAGTGTATAAGCCTAAAATTTATTTACCCATGGGGTGCACTTGACTTGGGGAAGTAATTGGGTAATGAAAGGTATGGCCATAGAGGTGTCAATAATGAGTTATTAAACATGAGTGAATGATTTGAGATGTCTATAACACATGATGGGACCTGAGGCATGTGCCTCTTATAGACCTAATGAAAATGAATATAAATAAATTTTAATTTAATTTATGAGTACTTGTTCTTTACATTATTTTAATAGTTTACTACATCGACTAGAAACTTATTCCTTTATCATTTACTTAAATGTATTTTCTATTAAAGTTCAATCCTATTGAATTGTTTATGACAAAATGACTTATATAAATTCTTTTTAAATAATGGAAAGAAGTTGGATGTATGAAACCGATCGGATCTCAAGCGATTTTCAAAACAATTTGGAGAGCTTTATAGATTTTGCATTTCACAATGCTTTAGATAGTGGTCACATACACTGTCCATGTTCCAATTGTGTTGGTATACCTTGGTTGAGCCGTGAAGAAGTCAGCTACCACATAACCAAAAATGGTTTTCAAGCAAACTACATTGTGTGGTATCATAATGGGGAGAAAATGAAATCTAAAATTGGTGATGATCGAAATGAAAGGACTGGAATAGAGAATTTGTTAGATGATCGGTTTCCGTTTATTCGTCATCATGAAAAATAAAGGATTTCGTCTCAAGAAGACTTTGATATGAGCACAGCTGATGCATCTATTGAAAATGATGATATTGATAGGGTGAAAAAATTGAATGATGTTGCCACGACTCCAGTATATAGACAATGCGATAAAATGAAAAAGCTGGAATTTTTAATCCAATTGTTTCATGGGAAAACTATGTATGAGATTTCTAATACAGCAATCGATTAAATTCTTACCATATTGAAGGATTTAATTCCAGATGATGCAGATATTCCCTCAAACCACTATATGGCATAGAAGTTAGTTGAGGAACTTAGATTTTCAAGAAAAAAAATTCATGCTTGTCCGAAAGATTGCAGTTTATTCTGGGAGGAAACCACTGAATGAAATGATTGTATAAAATGTGGCACATCCCGCTGGAAGTAAAAATATGATGGAACACCATCCCGCATTCCATAGAAAGTAATGTGGCACTTTCCATTGATCCCCAAACTCCAGAATATTTTTATGTCTGATGACATATCAATAAAAATGAGATGGCATGATACCGAGAGAAAGAAGACTAATGATGAGTTGGTTCATCCTACATATGGATTTGCATGGTAGAGATTTGATGCTCAACATCCTGATTTTGCAACTGACGTACGTAATGTGAGGCTAGGTCTTTCATGCGACAGTTTTAATCCGTTTGGGCAGATGCTTACTTCGCACAGCACATGGCCAGTTTTTGTACACATTTATAATCTTCCCCTATGGTTGTGTATGAAAAAACCATTCACTTTCATGAGTATACTCATATCTGGTCCTTATGATCCCAGCATTGATATTGATGTATACATGCAACCTTTAATAAAAGAGTAGAAACTTCTTTGGGATGTGGGTGTGCGCACATACGATGCATGTTCTAAAGACATATTCCAGATGCGTGTTGCGCTTATGTGGACGATCAATGATTTTTTGGCTTAGAAATGATGTCTGGATGGATCACGAAGGTAAAACTATCATGTCTAGTTTTTATGAAGAATACACGATCCAGAAGACTGAAACATCATTATAGTTTCAGTTTTATGGGACATCGACGATTCTTGTCAAAGGATCATCCATATAGAATGAATCGTCGAAGATTTGATAATACCATAGAGACCGATGATCCACCTCAGCGTATGTATGGAACTGACGTGCTTAATGAATTTAAAAATTTCAGTTTTTCGTTCGGGAAGGGTCAAATAAAATCTGGAAAGAGAAAGAATGTTTCCACTGAAACCTGTTACAATTGGAGGAAGAGGGTATCTTTTTTGATTTTCCTTATTGGTCAACCAATTTGTTACATCATTTCTTAGACATAATTCATATTGAAAAGAATATATGTGAAATGTTTCTTTCGGTTCTTCTAAATGTCAAGGGAAAGAAAAAAGATGATTTACGATCTCAGCGTGACTTGGTGGATTGGGGCATCAGACCAGAATTGCATCCTGTGCATATCAGTGAAAATAAATTGCAACTTCCATGTGCTTCTTATGTGATGACACCTACGGAAAAAAAACAATTTCTGGAAGTATTAGAGACTATTAGAGTTCCTGATGTATATTAAAGAAACATATCTAAACGAGTCAATAGAAGAGAGTTGAAGCTAAAATATTTGAAGACTCATGATTATCACATTCTACTGCATGAGTTGCTTCCAATAGAAATCTGTCATATTCTGTCCAATAATGTAAGGGTGGTTGTTATTTGTTTGTTCCATTTGTTTAGAGATCTTTGTGCTAAGAAGTTGTCCAAGTCTTTCTTGCAAAAAATGTTGACAGATGCCCCATTAATTTTGTGTGAATTGGAGAAAATATTTTCTCCATCATTTTTCACATGCATGTTGCATCTGACTGTCCATATTCCCACTGAAATAATTCTCGGAGGACCTATTTCTTTTCGTTGGATGTATCCAACTGAAAGAAATATGTTCACATTAAAGTCTTATGTCCGAAACAGAAATCATCCCAAAGTTCTATTGTGAACGGTTACCTGGCTCAAGAATGTATGGATTTATACTCGATGTATTTGTCTGATCTTAGTACAAGATTGAACAGACCAATTAGAAATGAATAAGAACAGTATGAGCAAATTGAACCCAGTTTTCCATCACTTCCTCAAATAGTAGGAATTGTTGGATCATATACATTGAAGACATTAATCCATGAAGAGTGGTAGATGGAACATCGCACAGTTTTGTTCAACTGTGATTTGTTCGATGACTATATCAGGTAACTAAATTGATTATGTATATCTTACATATATATCTGTTAAACTATTAATATTTTTATCTACAGGGAACATAAAACAATGATAAATAGGAAGCATCGTTCTTTATCTTTGATAAGGAGAGAGACTTTTCATAGCAAAGAGTTTTTTGCTTGGTTAAAATTTAAGGTAAAAATATTAATGTTTAAAATAATTATATCAATATTTAATTAAGTTTAATAGTCATTTATATTGTAGGTATTGAGTTTGTCTGCTGACTCTGTCTCTGAGGAAATAAGATCTTTGGATTTTGGTCCTAATACCGTGGTTCGTGACTGTGAATCAATTGTTATCAATGGGTACAAATTTATTGTCACTGAATGAGAAAAGAACATGAGAACACAACATGATGGTGTTATGGTTACTGCCACAACAGATTATTATGCCAGTGCATTAGATAGTAGACCACGATTTGAAAATGTGGGTTATTATGGAGTTGTTGAGAAAATAATAATATTGGATTATTACTCTCATAGACGAGTAACAATGATGAAATTTCATTGGTTTGATTCAATGACGAGACATGGAACATTTATTGATGATTATAGATTTTGAGTAATTAATATGACTCGCACTCTTGCTACCAAAGAACCATATGTGTTGGCATCAATGGCTAAACAAGTTTTTTATGTCAAAGAACAACTTCGACCAAAATTTGGTGTCATAGTTGAAGTAATTACAAGACATATTTTTTATGATGGTGATGATGGAATTGACACTGTCCCTAGTGCCATTGGAACCAATCCATTTATTTCTTTTGATGACTCCAATAGCTCAATTGTCAGAGTTGATTGTGAACCTAAATTTGTGGTTGAAAATATATAGAATCATTCATCCATGTTCTCAATTCTTTTGGTTTACCTCGAGTTGGGTTGTTAAGGTTGGTAATATTCAAATTGATTTAGTATTGATCACAAATATGTTTTAGCTGACTTGACCGTTATGTGAATTTTCAATGTTTATTGGTTGCAGTTTTATTTGAATTGCATTTTCTAATTTGGAATTGAACTGTATTCAAACCTATTCAAACAATATTTCTAACTTGGTGAACATTAAAACTTGTATGTCCATTCAAGATCTTCTAAAACAATTGATAGCTGACTTGACCGTTATGTGGATTTTCAATGTTTATTGGTTGCAGTTTTATTTGAATTGCATTTTCTAATTTGGAATTGAAATGTATTCAAACATAGTCAAACAATATTTCTAACTTGGTGAACATTACAACTTGTATGATTTATTAAATCCATTCAAGATCTTCTAAAACAATTGATAGCTGACTTGACCATTATGTGAATTTTCAATGTTTATTGGTTGCAGTTTTTTTTAAAGGCAATGTCTTGGTCAGAGACCAAGACACAAAATATTATTAAAAAGAGGAAGAAAATTACAAAAGTCGAAAATAGGAAATTTTATTACAATCCCTTTCATAGAAAGGGAGGAGATCAGCTGGCAAAGTATCACTCCACGTAATGGCCTGGTTGATCCCTTTGTTAGAAATCCCATCCGCCACCTTATTAGCTTCCCTGTAGGTGTGGGTGGAAATGTATCTGATCTCCTGAAGAGAACTAAGGCAGATTTTCCAGAGCACTGTGAGAGGCTAGGCAAGATGAACCACACCATTCCAAATGGCTTGGATGATGGTGGTGGAGTCACTCTCAATCCAGATATTGTCCCAGCCTTTTAATTTAAAAAATTTGACCGCATGGATCACATCCAGCATATCCGCCTCTAGCGCAGAGGCAGAACCATAGCTACCAAAAAAGCAGCCCTGGAAATGACCAAGGTAGTCTCTGAAGATGGCTCCACATCCCATGGGACAAGGGTTTCCTTTCAAGGCTCCATCAACATTTATCTTTATCCAGCCAGGGATCGAAGTCTGCCAAAACACTTCAAAAGGACGCTTCGGATGATTGTAGTTCCCTTTAATACGGAGCCGATGAAGAATGCCAAAGTCACCAACTGAGTTAGCACATTTGGCATTCTGAAGAGTGGAAGCATCCCTAATAGCAATCAGAATTATCGAGCGACCTGCATTAAGATTTAATGAGACACCATTGTGTATAATATCATTTCTATCATACCAGATAATGTGAAGAAGCTCAAAAACAGTATCAAGGAAGAGGTTTTTAATCTGCGGCGAAAGATCCATCTCCACGCATAATTTGAGAAGCGAGCAAATAGAGTCAGCAATTAACCATCTGCAATCAAAAATGTTAGTAACAAAATTCTAAAGAGCAGAGGTAGTAGCACAGGACAAAAACAAGTGATTGATGTCTTCCCTATGTTGATGGCAAATTGGACATATAGAGTTGAGTTGAACCCCAAAATATTGAAGGCAAACCTCAGTGGGAAGTCAGTTGTGGGAAATACGCCAAACAAGATTAAATCTGGAGGGCTTAATCCAGGGTTTATCAAAAGACTTCAGCCAAGAGAATTTAGATTCCAAGTGGGATAATAGGTTCTTGTAATAGGTTTTGGAGTCCAAGAGCCCATTATGAGATGGTTCCCAAAGAAGACCGTCTTCATCTGTAGAGAAGGTGTAATCATCAACCACAGTTTTGATATGATCAGGGATGTCTAAACGAGGGGAGTGCATAACATCTTTAATGGATGAGTTTATAGAATCAGGAACTTCATTAGAGGAAATCATCGAATTAAGGGGAATGTCAGTCCAGTTGTCAAGCCAGAATTTCAGCATAGAATCAGAAGAGGCCATCCATCTAGAGTTGTGCATGATATTGGTAAAGGAATTTCTAATGGATGGCCAGAGAGAAGAGTTAACATAACTCAAGTTGTGAGATTTGAGATTATCCATGAAACAGATTTTGAGGAAGGAAATGGAGTCAGTTTTTCGGTTAATTAAGGTCCAAGTGAGTCTGGCCTGAAGGGATTCATTAAAGAACTTGAGATTTTTAATTCCAAGCCCTCCCTTTTCAATAGGTTTACAACAGGTGGACCAGGGGACAGTAACCAGTTTTCTCTTCAAAATACTCCCCGTCCAGACAAAATTTTTAATATACATGTTAATTTTTTTAAGGAGGCTGATAGGCCATTTGTAAATCATTAACGAATAAACCATTTTGGAGACAATAGAAGCTTTCACAAGGCAGATCCTACCAGCCATAGAAAGAGTTTTTCCTTTCCAGGAAGAAAGCTGATTAATGAGTTGGTCAGCTAGATCATTAAAGTACGAGGTCCGAGGCCGACCCCAGAAGATAGGGACACCCAGATAAGTAAAAGGAAATGACCCTTCTTTGATACCGAGACTCTCAATGATGTGAGTTTTTCTGGAAGCTGGGAATGATTTACCGAAGAAAATAAAATATTTTCTCCAATTGATGGATTGCCCCAAAATCTCTTCATAATGAGATAGAGCAGCTTTGAGAGCGACGATATTGTGGTTTCCACCATTAAGGAAAAGAATAATGTCATCTGCATAAAGGAGATGGGATGGGACATTGAGGTTTCTGGTGTTGGTTGTAGTTTTATTTGAATTTCATTTTCTAATTTGGAATTGAACTGTATTCAAACATAGTCAAACAATATTTCTAACTTAGTGAACATTACAACTTGTATGATTTATTAAATCCATTCAAGCTCTTATAAAATAATTGATATCTAAATTACCAATGAATCCCCTATTCCTTCATATATTTAGTTTTTTGGGTTACACATTAGTTTCCTTTTTCTAATTAATTACATATTTGTTTTCAAAAGAAGAAAATGAATCCAATTGAAGAGAGACGAAGGAAAAAAATGATGGAGAACAATCATCGAATGATGGAGTTGGGAATTCCATCATTAGTGCCTATAGTGAGTACTTTATTTCAAATTGATATATTTAAAGAATATATAATGTCATGTGATTAATTTTTTTGTAAAAATTTTTGTAGGATCCACCTATACGTCGACAGTTATTCGACGAGGAGCCTAGTATTGGTCCTAGTACTCATGCCGGTGGTACGAGGAGGGTTCGTACCAGAGGTGGACGAGCAGCTGCGCGTACCCGACTAGACTCTTCCCCTCCCACTGACATGTCATCCTTCCCACATTTTGATCCTGGTGTGTCGTTAGGGACACATGGGATATTTAGGCCTACCATGTTTTCGCTACCTTCTACATCTTCTGGCCCATCATTTTCACATCCCATGATGATTCCCACTCCCCAGTCAGCATCCGGTCAGACAACTGTCCCATCTTCTTTTCCTTCTACTTCTATCTCTCCGAGCTTCTATATTCTATCGTCTTCGAATCCTGTTCCACCATAGGGTGCTCCATCAGTTTTTGTGGATCCAGCGGCGCTCAGGGATCAGACCGACACAGTTATATTTATAAAACCCTAACAAATTTTTATAGCAATATTTATTTTCATTATAACATGTTTTGATAAAATATTTGTTTTTATTTCATGAAAGATATATATACTGACAGGAGGCATGGGCAGGGGCATACACGCATGCGTTCGGTGTGGAACCGGCGCACACAGGTTATGGTGGATTATAATGAAGACAACCAAATGGTTGAGAAAACAGGGCAGCAATGTCAGAGTTTTTTGGCGACGCTTTCCAAATACTCCGACATCATTCTCGTCAGCCCGCTATCGTGGAGACATTTTCCACATGAGGTCAAGGATAGAGATTGGGCAGAGATATGGGTAAAAAATCTGTTCTATTTAATGCCATGAATTATTTTTGTATTTATATGAATTAATATTTTGATTTCAGCTTCGATTTAGTTTTCCCGATGGTGAGGGTGTACGACCGAAACGTCTAAAGGATTTAGGCAATTTTTGGAGAGCCTACAAGCATGAGTTGTATATTGTCTGGGTTTCTAGATTTGGCACTGAGTTAGAGGCGGTACCAGTGGTGGATGATTGTCCTATAAAGCAGTATCGTCAGATGATTACTCATTGGACGAGTACCCAGTTTAAGGTATTAATAACATTTGAGGTATTTAAATAAAAAATTTCATGTTTTGCATTAATACTATCTGTTTCATTTTCAAATTTTATTTAGGAATTATCTGGAAAAAATAAAAAGAACATTAATGCAAAAAAAATACCTCCACACACTGGGATGCACTACGATGTCTGATCATGAGAGGAAGCAGGTATGACAATTGTTTATAAGTTTTCTTTAAAACTTACACTTTCTTTTTTTTCCTTAATTATTTAATAGTTTGCTAAATTTTTCATATAACTTTAGTTTTCAATGTCATTATAGAGGAAAATATAGAATATTGAAGGATGTGTGCCTCGAGCAAAACTATTTTGCTCGAGTAGACAGAAAAAGGATGGAAGTGCCGTCAACGAAGCGACTCAGTAGCAGGTTGTAAGTTTTAATCTATTGAATTTATATTTTAATATCTATTTTTTAACTTAATGATATATTTATATTTGTAACAGGATGCTTTAGAGGCCCTCGATGCCCAAGAACCAGACAATTTTGGGCCAACAGATCACTTACATCAGGTGTTGGGAGATGAGCATTCTGGCAGAGTACGCTGCCAACCTAGGATAGCCCCGACGAGGTATTGGCCCTCCTCAGGTATGATCTGTAGTGCCACCGAGCTGCAGAAAGTTAGGGAACAGGTAGAAAAGGCTGAGAAAAGGGCCACAGAGATGGCAGAATAGTCTGTTAGGGAAAACAGTGCGTTTATAAAATTTATTGAAGTTCTACATCCAACACTTCCAGCAGAGGCTAGCCCAGCTTTTGATGAATATATGTCGTTGATGTGTTCTATATATGGTGCACCGGGTGGCAGTTCTAGTGGTGGTCAGGATGATTTCCATCTTGATGATGATGATGGCGAGGAGTCTGATGCGGAAGAAGAGGGAGAGGAGGAGGGAGAGGCAGGTGGCGAGGGCGAGGAGAAGGGCGAGGGTGAGGAGGAGGGCGCTGAGGAGGGTGAGGATGATGATGGGGATGAGGATGAGGGTGATGATGATGGTGATGATGGTGATGGTGATGTGGGACAAATTGATCCATTACATTTTTTACTAATATTACTGAGATTTGATATTTAATCTATTCTAGTTGTTGGTTTTATCTAGACTCATAGTATAGTATTGGAGTTGAGTTATTTTTATATATTATCTGTTTTTATGGATGTTGTTGTCTTTTAGTGGTTGTGTTTTTGGGAACCCCCCTCCTTCCTGGACCCTGGACAACCCCCACCATCCTCCTTGGACCCTGAACACCCCCGCAGACAGCCCCCGGACAGCCCCCCAGACAGCCCCCCGGACAGCCCCCCACCCTCTTCCTTAGACCCCGGACAACCCCCCGAACACCCCCCGGACAGCCCCCGGGCAGCCCCCCGAACAGCCCCCCAGACAGCCCCCCCACCCTCCTCCATGGACCCCGGACATCCCCCAGAAAGCCCCCCAGACAGCCCCCCGGATAGCCCCCCCCCCCCCACCCTCTTCCTTGGACCCCGGACAACCCCCTGAACACCCCTCGGACATCCCCCGGAAATCCCCCCGAACAGCCCCCCAGACAGCCCCCCCACCCTCCTCCCTGGACCCTGAACATCCCCCCGGACACCCCCCAGACAGCCCCCCCACCCTCCTCCTTGGACCCCGGACAACCCCCCAAACACCCCCCGGACAGCCCCCCCCCCCCCCCCCACCCACCCTCCTCCTTGGTCCCCGGACAGCCCCCCGGACACCCACCAGACAACCCCCCGGACAGCCCCGCCGGACAGCCCCCCCACCCTCCTTGATTTCATTTAACACTAGAAAATCTATAATATATATTTTATTTATTTTCATCATGATAATCAATGTAAATCACATTTACACATCTAATCAATATCATAGATTCTTGGTATGTTATAAAAGAGATGTATTCATTGGGCATGACATTGTTAGCTCTGAAATGTTTCATAGCATGATAAACTAAAATCTAATCCATACTAAGAATTATATAAAAAAAATTATATGAATGTCCACAATATTTTAAGTAAATACCATTCCACTAATAGACACATGAGGATTCTCATAAAATGGACAACATTTTAAGTACATACGGAAAACAGACCAAACGCATTCGGTTTCCATTGAAACTTTAGGAGAACGATCCATGGGTCATATGTGACGTTTATGAATCAACCCCACCTCAATCTGAGACGTGGTGTGGCCGACACCACTCAAAGTGTTTGTCTTCTGTTTCAAAAGGACGTCATTTTAATTGAAAAACATCAACTGGCATAAGGAAAACCGACCAAACACATTCATTTTCCATTGAAACTTTAGGAGAATGATTAATGGGTCATATGTGACATGTAAAAGTCAACCCCACCTCAATCTGAGACGCAGTGTGGCCGACACCACTCAAAGTGTCTGTCTTTTGTTTCAAAAGGACGTCATTTTAAGTGAAAAACATCAACTGACATACGGAAAACCGACCAAACGCATTCGGATTGTGTTGATACTTTAGCACAACGATTTATGGTTCATATGTGACGTTTACGAGTCAACCCCGCCTTAATCTGAGGTGCAGTGTGGCTGCCACCACTCAAAGTTTCTATCTTTTGTTTAAAATGGAAAACATTTTAAGTACATAAGGAAAACTGACCAAACGCATTCGGTTTTTGTTGAAACTTTTGGAGAACGATTCATGGGTCATATGTGACGTGTACGAATAAACCCCGCCTCAATCTGAGATGCGGTGTGGCCAGCACCACTCAAAGTTTCTATCTTCTGTTTCAAAAGGACGTCATTTTAATTGAAAAACATCAAATGGCATACGGAAAACTGACCAAACGCATTATGATTGTGTCGATACTTTATCACAACGATACATGGGTCATATGTGACGTGTACGAGTCAACCCCTCCTTAAACTGAGGTGCGGTGTGGCCGCCACCACTCAAAGTGTCTGTCTTTTGTTTAAAATGGACAATATTTTAAGTACATACGGAAAACTGACCAAATGCATTCGGTTTTCATTGAAACTTTAGGAGAATGATTCATGGGTCATATGTGATGTGTACAAATCAACCCCGCCTCAATCTGAGACGTGGTGTGGCCAGAACCACTCAAAGTGTCTGTCTTCTGTTTCAAAAGGACGTCATTTTAATTTAAAAACATCAACTGGCATACGGAAAACCAACCAAATGCATTCGGATTGTGTCTATACTTTAGAACAATGATCCATGGGTCATATGTGACGTGTACGAGTCAACCCCGCCTCAATCCGAGGTGCGTTGTGGCCGCCACCACTCAAAGTTTCTGCCTTTTGTTTCAAAAGGACGTCATTTTAATTGAAAAACATCAACTGGCATACGGAAAACCGACCAAACGCATTCGAATTGTGTCGATAATTTAGCACAACGGTCCATGGGTCATATGTGACGTGTACGAGTCTATCCCGCCTCAATCTGAGGCATAGTGTGGCCGCCACCACTCAAAGTGGCTGTCTTTTGTTTCAATAGGACGTCATTTTAAGTGAAAAACATCAACTGGCATACGGAAAACTGACCAAACGCATTCGGATTGTGTCGGTACTTTAGCACAACGATCCATGGGTCATATGTGACGTGTACGAGTCAACCCCGCCTTAATCTGAGGCACGGTGTGGCCGGAATCACTCTAAGTGGCTCTCTTTTGTTTAAAAGGGACAATATTTTAAGTACATATGGAAAACCGACTAAACGCATTCGGTTTCCATTGAAACTTTAGGAGAAAGATTCATGGGTGATATGTGACGTGTACGAATCAACCCCACCTTAATATGAGATGCGTTGTGGCCGGAACCACTCAAATTGTTTGCCTTTTGTTTCAAAAGGACGTCATTTTAATTGAAAAACATCAACTGGCATACCGAAAACCGACCAAACACATTCGGATTGTGTCGATACTTTAGAACAACGATCCATGGGTCATATGTGACGTGTACGAGTCAACCCCATGTCAATATGAGGCGCGTTGTGGTCGTCACCACTCAAAGTGTCTTCCTTTTGTTTCAAAAGGACGTCATTTTAATTGAAAAACATCGACTGGCATATGAAAAACCGACCAAACGCATTCGGATTGTGTCGATACTTTTTCACAACGATCCATGGGTCATATGTGATGTGTATGAGTCAATCCCACCTCAATCCGAGGTGTGTTGTGGCCGCCACCACTCAAAGTGTATGTCTTTTGTTTCAAAAGGACGTCATTTTAAGTGAAAAACATCAACTGGCATACGGAAAACTGACCAAACGCATTCCGATTGTGTTGATACTTTAGCACAACAATCCATGGGTCATATGTGACATGTAAGAGTCAACCCCGCTTTAATCTAAGTCACGGTGTGGCCGAAATCACTCTAAGTGGCTCTCTTTTGTTTAAAATGGACAACATTTTAAGTACATACAGAAAACCAACCAAACGCATTCAGTTTTTGTTGAAACTTTAGGATAACGATTCATGGGTCATATTTGATGTGTAGAAATCAACCCTTCCTCAATCTGAGACGTGGTGTGGCCAGCACCACTCAAAGTGTCTGCCTTTTGTTTCAAAAGGACGTCATTTTAATTGAAAAACATCAACTGGCATACGGAAAACTGACCAAACGCATTCGGATTGTGTCAATACTTTAGCACAATGATCCATGGGTCATATGTGACATGTAAGAGTCAACCCTGCCTCAATCCGAGGTGTGGTGTGGCTGGAACCACTCAAAGTGTCTGTCTTTTGTTTCAAAAGGACGTCATTTTAAGTGAAAAACATCAACTGGCATACGGAATACCGACCAAACGCATTCGTATTGTGTCTATACTTTATTACAATGATCAATTGGTCATATGTGATGTGTACGAGTCAACCCCACCTTAATCTGAGGCACGTTGTGGCCATAATCACTCTAAGTGGCTCTCTTTTGTTTAAAATGGACAACATTTTAAGTACATACGGAAAACCGAACAAACGCATTCAGTTTCTATTGAAACTTTAGGAGAACGATTCATGGGTCATATGTGACGTGTAAAAATCAACCCCACCTCAATCTGAGATGCGGTGTGGCTAGAACCACTCAAAGTGTCTGCCTTTTGTTTCAAAAGGACATCATTTTAATTGAAAAACATCAACTGGCATACAGAAAACTGACCAAACGCATTCAGATTGTGTCGATACTTTAGCACAATGATCCATGGTTCATATGTGACGTGTACGAGTCAACTCCACCTCAATCCGAGGCAAGTTGTGGCCTCCACCACTCAAAGTGTCTGTCTTTTGTTTCAAAAGGACGTCATTTTCAGTGAAAAACATCAACTGGCATACGGAAAACCGACCAAAAGAATTCGTATTGTGTAGATACTTTAGCACAATGATCCATGGATCATATGTGACGTGTATGAGTCAACCCCTCCTTAATAGAAGGAACGGTGTGGCCATAATCACTCTAAGTGGCTCTCTTTTGTTTAAAATGGACAACATTTTAAGTACATACGGAAAACCAACCAAACGCATTCAGTTTCCGTTGAAACTTTAGGAGAATGATCCATTGGTTATATGTGACGTGTACGAATCAACCATGCCTCAATATGAGATGTGGTGTGGCTGAAACCACTCAAAGTTTCTACCTATTGTTTCAAAAAGACGTCATTTTAATTGAAAAACATCAACTGGCATGCGGAAAACCGACCAAACACATTCAGATTGTGTCGAAACTTTAGCACAACGATACATGGGTCATATGTGACGTGTATGAGTCAACCCCGCCTCAATCCAAGGTGTGGTGTGGCCAGTATCACTTCAGGTGTATGTATTTTGTTTAAAATGGAAATCATTTCAGGTAAAAATATATGGTATACAAAAAACCGATCAAATTATGAATTGACTTCCGGATTCCATATATAATTGTCATCTAAATTTTAAATTGAATTCTAAATGAATTATGTATGTTTATAATTACATTATGAATTCTAATTTAATTATGGATGTGTATAGTTCTAGGATGCATTATATGTTAAATGTGTATGAATTTGTTCTCTATATGTATGTGTTAGTTGGTTATTGTAGGTACAATAATTGTATATGTATGTGTTAGTTTATTGCAGGTACAATAATTGGATTGAAAATGGGAGGGCACAAAATGAGGCCTGTTGTGCAAATTTCAGACCTGTTGGGAGGGCACAAAATGAGGCCTACTGTGCAAATTGCAGACCTACTGTGCAAATTGCAGGCTGCTGTACAATTTGCACAGCATAGGCTATGCCAACGGTTCAAAACTGTTGACATAGCATCTTGGTTCCTTTTTTTACCAATGGTTCATTGAAATGTTAGTAAAAATCATTTCCCAACGGTTCAAGCCAAACCATTGGGAAAAACTATCCCAACGGTTTGGCACAACTGTTGGGATAGGTTAGCCTTTCCCCACCCTATCCCAATGGTTCATAGTAAACCGTTGGGAAAACCTTTCCCAACTGCTTACTTCCCTACAGTTTGCAGAACCGTTGGTATAACATATACCAATGGTTCTGCAGCCTTTCCCAACGGTTCTGAACTGTTGGGAAAGGCTTTATTTCCAATAGTGAAGTGACTACTTCTCTTTGAGGTCCTAGCTACAACCATTAAAAATATAGGGTTGATTATATATTTTTATTGTTATAAACTTTAAAAATCAAGAGATTCTTGTTATCTTTGATATCTTTAAATCCAAGAGACAAATATATTGAATCCATAATCCATTTAGGTGAGAGAAGCATGGGAACTTATTGAGCTATTGTCAAGCTTCCTTAATAAATTGTGTGTCTTATTTAATTTTCACATATTTATTTATTAATCGCTTTCATTCAATTAATTATTCAATCATTTAATCCATCAATACGCTTAACTATTTAATTTACGAATCATTCTTTCATATTTTCTTCCACTTTTAAAAACTTATATAGTAATTTTGTTTCACTTTCTATTTTGTTTTAATTGTATAAATTGTTATTACTAAAGTATTCAAAAGGTTTTGATTATCATCAAAATTTTAAAAAGATATTTTTATTCTCTAAGACTTTAATTATTTATTTATTTTTAAAGGGAAATCCCCCCCTCTTTCCATTTTATCCTACTCTAGCCTATATTTGGTATCAAAGGGTTATTGAATTAATTTAATTTGTTTCATTTTGTTTTTAATTCTCTTTCAAAACTTATTTTTTTTCAAAATATTTATTCAGTTTTTTAAGAAATGTTCTTTTTATAAATAGCTTTTCACACCCATGGTGCTCCTAAAGGACACTCTATTGGTCATGCTTCCCTTTTCATGGTTAAAATTATAGTTATTGAAAAACATGCATATCTACATTTCTTAGATCTATTGGTTATCCCATATTTAATATAGTTATGTATGGTTATACTCCTACTACTAAAAAAGAAGAAGAATAAACTCTTGATGATATTTTTGGTTTTAAATTAGATGTTAAAGCAATGAATATCTTGCATTATAGTTTAGACCAAAATGAATTTAATTGAATTTCAATATGAAAAAATAGATCATAAAAGATGAAAACTTTTAGAAGTAACTCTTAAAGAAATGACTGAAGTCAAAGATACTAGATTAGATATGTTTAGATAAGACTTTGAGAGTTTTTCTATGCATCATAATGAAGATACTATTGAAATGTTTACTCAATTCACTAACATTTTTAATTTTCAAAAGGATCTTGATGATACTCTATCAAAAAATACTTTAGTCAAGAAAATCCTTTGGGTTTTACAAAGAAATTGGAACCCAAAGTCACTATTATCCAAGAAGCTAAATACATAAAGAACATGGCGGTTAAGGAGATCATCAAATCTCTCATGACATATGATATAACTATGAGAAGACAGGAAAAAAAGGAAAAGGAGGTCAAAGAAACTAGAAATAAAATTTCTTTCAAGAAAATAAATGATGACACGTCCAAAAGTGAAATCGATATTTCTCATCTTGTTAAGAATATGAACAAATGCATGAAAAGGAAAATATATTATCAATGCTTAAAAAAGGAAATCAAGAAATGGAAGTGAATTTCTTCGCTTTTAAAATGAAGGGTCACATTAAGCCGGATTATCCCTTGAAAAAAAGTTTAAATACAAGAAGCAAAGTAAGAATGCACTAAAATTTTCGACTTGGTGTGATAGAAAGGACATGATTTAAATAAATGAATTGAGCGATGAAAGTCCTAAGTGCCTCACAGCCGATATCTAGGCATGTAACAAAGTAAATTATTCATGTTCTAGTTATTAATATTCTACTTTTTCAACCTATTCTTTAAGTTATGAAGATCTTATTTATGCTAGTGATCAAATTCAAAATGGTTTTTTTGAAATTGTTTCAATATTATAAGATCTTAAAAAATAATTGCAATCTAGTTTTTTTAAAAGATAAAATTTTAAAAGAAAAATATGATTTGGTTTTAAAACTAAAAAATAAGAAAATGTTGAGAATTTGGAAACTCAAATTAAAGATATTAAAAATACTCTTTATCAATTTACTCATGGTGATCAATATCTAAATCTGATATTGGGATCTCAATGCATTGTTAAAAGTAATTTTGGGATTGGTTTTTCAAAACAATCTAGTTTTCCCAAAAATTATAAAAGGACTATTTTTGTAAAGGGGGATTCCCAAAATAAATTTTTGTAATTATTATAGGAAATTTTGGCAACTATTTTATGAATGAAATTGTAAAAATTCTAAATATGATAAACCCAAAATCAGTATATGAGCCTCAGCCCAATTGGTGAGGACTCATTAAGTGCATCCAAGAGACCTGGGATCAAATCCAAGCGAAGGATAATTTCTGGGTACTGTAGCAGTACTGTAGCAGGTACTGTAGCAAGTACTGTAGCAGGAACTGTGCAAAACTATAGCAGGTACTTTAGCGGGAATTGTAGCAGGCACTGTTTGGCACTATAGCAGCCGAGAATATTCCCTCGTTTGGGCCTTCGGGCCACCAATTTGGTCCCTGAGTCCTTTAAGGCCTTCGGGCCACCCAGGCCTTCGGGTTAGTAAGGCCTTCAGGCCACCTCAAGACCTTTGGTCCACCTTAAGTGCAGATACAAACCAGACAACCTATAAAGGAACAAAATTCAGAAGGAGGAGGAGCAAAGAGCTTTCACCATAACAGAAGCTAAATGGATTGCAAGAATGAGAGGGTATGGCACCTGCCATCGGGACAAGCCTGTGCATGCATGGGAAAGCCTAGCCAAACAGTCATGTGAAGGTGGAGAGATGATTTCACAATGAAGATGATGGGGAGGAGCAGTTCCAAGTAGTTAGTCTGGGTTGTATGTAATGTTTGAAGCCTACGGGCAATGAATTCCTCTAAGGCCTACGGGCCATGTAATACTTATGCATAAGGGCCTTGTAAGGGTTCTACCTCACCCCTTGAAAGGTGGATTATCATAAATCAATAAAAAATGAAGGCCTTCGGGCCATTGGAGAGATAAACCAAAAATCATTCATCTCTTATCCCATATTTAAAATAGAAAAACTTGTTCAAAATAAGTTTGGATTCCAAAGTCTTTATTGGATAACTTAAGTGGATCCAAGATATTGGTACCAAAAGTATTTGTATCTTAATCTTTTACAGGATAATGGTATCATGAGAAAAAACCCAAGAAGATACTTGGTATATGGATATGGGGTTCTCAAGGCACATGTGTGATGATCCATCCTAATTCAATCATCTCGAAGACTTCAGAGGAGGACATGTCACATTTGGAGATGAATCAAAATGTAAAATCACTAGTAATGGTATGACCAGTTTCTCCAACTATTCTTTAATTAAAGATTTTTTTTAATGGATTGAAGAATAATTTATTAATTATTAGTCAATTATGTGATGTGGTATTAAAATTATTTTTGAAAATGATTTTTGTAAAAAAAATAGAAAAGAAAACTTTTATTTACCACATCTCATTTTCAAAAATGTTTATATTGTAGATTTAAAATCTACTGGTCATCAATGTTAAGTGTGTAAGTTCACCAGGTAATGATTCTTGACTTTGGTACCTATTTCATTGTAATTTTTAATCTATTTTCAAGCTCAGTCATAACTGATGATATCTGTATATCATGCATGTATTTTATGGTGATTTAATAAATTGATTTTTGTATTTAAATGATTATTCTTTCCAATTTGTGAACAGTTTAACTTGTTTTTTATGTTATGGTAGGATACAAAAGATAATTGAAAATAGGGAAAAATGAAACTTCACGCCATGATCAAAACAAAGTGGTGCAACACCGGATTTTGGAAGATAATCATGGAGAACTTCCAAAAAACATAACTAAAGAAGCAATGAAAAATGAGGTTTTCAGGGTAGAAATTGACTTTAAACATTGTGTAATCATTACACATCATGAACCGGTGCATGACATGAAATAGAGACACATCGTGAAGTGAAGAAAAATGTAAGTTGAATTTACACGTCATGTAATTATTACACGTCGTTTAAAAAGTCGGGACAAGATTAAAAAATCCATATTTGACGTATCTTTGATTTTTTACACATTTGAGAACCTAAGACTTGCTCGTGAAAACCTTTTGACCAATACTTTATGTCACTGATTAATACATGAGTCCATATAGAGCCTATAAATTGAGGTCCAGCCTGCTACTGTGGGAGATCCTGGAAGACCAAAGCTTTGAGCGAGAAGTTGTATTGTGCAAGGTCTTCCCCGATTTCATCTCCACTTTCTTTATGCTTTAATTTTATTTTATCATTCCCTCTAATCCTCCCATAAATAGGATGAGGGGGTAAACCCACCTTGTTCTCAGGTTATATAATATATGGGGGGTTATTTTGTATTGATTTCTTTTTATTTTATTCATGTATTTTCTTTTCTGCAATTTAATCTTCAAGTTCTAATCCCTTTTTTTACTTTTGTCATGATCATTGATAATTGAATCTGAAAGGAAATTTAAAATTATGCAACTCACAACCCTAAAGGAGGCATTAACAATGTCAAATTTAGGATAAATCAGGTTTAAATATGGTATCAAGACAAACTTGATTCAACGAAACCCTAAATTAACCGACCAAGGTAAACAGGGGATTTTTGCGTCAAGGAAGGGATACCATGACCATTAGATCTTCCTTGTCTCGAATATAACACCAATAATGAATTAATCAACCTATTTTCTAAAATCCAATTTCACATAAACCCTAAAATTGAAAAACCAATTCATGATTTAAAAATCAAATATCAATAAATCAATTTTCTTTGATTTTGTGTTTTTAATTCTCAAAAATAATCAAACCAATATTTTCTCACCTATTTATTCAATTTAATAAAATCAAATATTTTGAAAACCTAATCAAACTAATTCATTGTATCTGTGGGTTCAACCTCAAACTTTCATAATACTACATTTTAATTATTTGAGTAGCATAGTTTGATTTTTTTATAAATTTTCATTTTGACTTGAACCGTCAGGAAATAACGACACCCCACGGGCACATCAACTGACTAGTGTGAGATTTACCAAAATTTTCTTTCAAAGATATCTTAGTTTGTGAACCTTTCCAACTTAGTAAGAAACAAAAATCTTCCTTCAAATCTAAAAAGATAGTTTGCACCTCTAAAACCTTAAAACTGGTCCACCTTGTCCTTTTTGGATTAACTCAAGTTGCTAGTATCAGAGGTAAATCTTACACCTTTATAAGTATCAATGATTATACTAGATTTACATGGATTTTATTCTTAGCCCGTAAAAATGAGGCTTGTAAAGTCTTTATCAACTTTTTAAGGAAATTTGAAAATGAAAAGGGCTGAAAACTTTTTTTCCTTAGAATTGACCATGTTGGAGAATTTGATAACAAATACTTTGATGAGTTTTGTAATTTTCAAGGATATCATCATTTCTTCTCTACTCTTAAATCACCTCAACAAAATGGGGTTTCCAAAAGACGTAATAGGACCCTCCATCAAATGTCGAGGACTCTCTTGAACAATTTTAATCTTCCTCAATTATTTTAGGCTAAGATGGTCAATACCACTTGCTTTATCCTTAACCGTATTCTCATAAGACCTATCTTTGGAAAAAAAAATTATAAACTTTGTAAAAAAAACCCTAATGTTGGCTTCTTTAATGTTTTCGAGTGTGAGTAAATTATCATTAATACCAATGATAATCTAGAAAATTTGACCCCAAATTTTATAAAGGTATCTTTTTTGGGTACTCTAACTCAAGTAAATCCTATCAGGTCTTCAATAAGAGGACTAAAACCTTAGAAGAGTCAATTCAAATCAAATTTTATGAGAATCTTCCTAAACCATGTCCTTAAGTTTATGATGATGTTGAGAAAACTAGTTTGAACTTACCTAAACCTCAATATTCTAAAGTAATTGAAGATGTTAAAGAACCCCCATCTAATCATTTACCCAAGGCATGGGTTCAATCCAAAGACCATCCCTTCCCTTGATGATGCTATTAATGATGATAATTGGATACTTTCCATGTAAAAGGAGTTGAACCAATTTTAAAGGAACGACGTTTGGACTCTCGTGGAATGACTAGATAATCATCCAATTATTGGCACCAAGTAGGTTTTTCGAAACGAACTTGACGAACAAGAAAATATCATTCATAACAAGGATCAAATTTTTGTTAAAGGCGATAATCAAATAAGAAGGTGTTTATTATAGTGAAACCTTTACACCCATTGTTCTACTAGAATCCATTAGAATCTTATTGTCATTCATCACTCATTTTAATTTTAAACTTTTTCAAATGGACGTCAAATGTGATTTTATAAATGGTTTTATTTATAGAAATGTTTTTGTGGATCAACCACCTGGTTTTGAACAACCTAAATTTATAAATCATGTTTTAAAATTAACAAAATCTATTTATGGTTTAAAACAAACCCCTTAGGCTTGGTATGAAAGGTTAACAAAATTCCTTATATCATGTCATTTTAAAACAGGAAAAGTTGATCTTTTTCTAAAAAAAAACAAATGATTTATTATATCACTTTTGGGTTATTATAATGTCATAATACATACAGTATATTTATACTATATTTATTTTTTACCCAAAAATTCAATTGTCTTACAAAATTATGAAAAAATCACCATTGGATAATTTTGACATGCTAAGTTCAAAAATAATATTTATTTTATAAAAATAATTTTACAAATATGAGAATTTTCACTTTGAAATAAAAATCCCTATTTACAGAAAAATATCAGTTTTTACTATATCAACCACTTTCTGACCCTTATAAAAATTACACTAGACTTCGTTAAATTGTATTAATAATTATTATCTAATAAGAATATTTTATTAAAGTGTTATTTATTTTAAAAATTCTTGAATTTATCAAAAGAGTGTCTTAATTGAAACTATATATTTCTCAAAAATACAATTTTGATTTATTCATGCCAAAATCTAATTTTTATCAAACACATTATATAATCATTGATACAGTAATAATAAAAGGTATAAATATAATCAATAATTTATTAAAAAGAAAAATATAAAAATTCATACTATTACGGTATAGATACATAACCCTTTATTACACTAGCATATACCCTAAGGGTAAGGTGTGTGATTATGGGGATTTCTTAGGGGTGGTTCGGTGAACATGGTTTAGACCTTGATCTCGATAAGCTTGAGTTTCTCTCGTAAATAGTTTTGTTTTTGCTTCAGTTGTTGAATTCCAACTTGGGATTAGTCAAGGGAAATGCACAGTGATGCCATTTCCCTCAAATGCTCCAATAATTGGGCTTCATATGGTATGATCCTGCTAGTCGAGATCATCACTCCTTCTATCTGTGCAAATTAGACTTTATAATAACCCTTAATATATACTAATCTTATTGGTCATTGTATAATGACTATGTTATCAATAGTTAAGATACTTAACGTTCTTTTAAATTCGATGTACTATGATTTATAATTGATCCAAAATAACCATAGTAATGCTTGTGTTTTCTATAATTATAAGGCATTTACTCAATCAAAATGGAATTTCATTTATAAAAGTTCAGTTCATTACATTCTTCCCCACCATAAATTTCACCCTCAAAATTGCATTTTATATAGTAGAACAGATGAGGGTACTTCGATTTTATCTCCTCTTCTAATTCCCATATCGTTTCCTCAAACTTATGGTTCCATCACAACACTTTGACCGGGTCATTTTTCTTCTTTCATAGAACTTTTTCTCTATGTTCTAAGATCTTTACTAGTTTCTCCTTGTATGAAAGATCATTCTTCGATGGTATCACCTCTAGATTCAATATATGTGAGGGGTCTTATATGTAATTCCTCAAGAGGGATACATGGAACAAATCATATACTTCAGATAGGTTAGGTGGGAGTGCAAGTCGATAAGTCACAGCTCTGATGCGATCAAGGATCTCAAAGGGGTCAACGTATCTTGAACTAAGTTTTCTCTTCTTCTCAAACCTCATTAATTTCTTCCACAGTGATATACGAAGGAACACCTTATCTTTGACTTCAAACTCCGGGTCTCATTGATGATTGTCCGCATAGATTTTCTATTAACTTTATGTGTATTTCATATGATGTTGAATGGTTTGAACCTTCTATGTCGTCTCTTGGATAAGATCAGGTCTCATCATCTTCTTCTCTCCAACTTCATCTCATCATATTGGAGTCTGACACATCTTCTCATACAGAGCCTCATAAGGTTTCATCATAATGATATAATGAAAGTTGTTATTATATGATAACTCCACTAGGGAGAGGTGTTGATCCCAACATCCTTGGAAATACATTGAACATGATCTCAGCATATCCTCTAGGTTTTGAATGGTTCTCTCAGACTGACCATCCATCTGAGGGTGATAAACGGTACTGAAACTAAGCTCTATATCCATATCTTGTTGAAGGCATCTCCAAAACCTTGAGGTAAACTTCAGATCTTGATCAGATACAATGGAGAGCATCACTCCATGCGGTCTTATCACTTCCCTTACATATATCTTGGTGAGTTGGTTGAAAAATAAATTTTCCGTGATAGAAATGAAATGCACTGACTTTGTAAGGCATTTGACTACCACACAGATAACGTTATTCCCTTTATATGTCATGGGGAGTCCTATGATGAAATCTGTGGTTGTGTTTTCCCATTTTCATATCGGTATAGTCAATGGTTGCATCATTCCCTCGGACTTCTATCATTTAGCCTTAACTTGTTAGCATACCAAGTATCAAGATATAAATTCTGCAATTTCCCACTTCATGTTATCCCACCAAAAGTTTTACTCTAGATCTATATACATCTTAGTGCTTCACAGATGAATTGTCACAACCCGTCCTCGGGGCCCGTGCTGTGACTACCCCAAGCCCGCCTTCCATAAGCCAGGGGTTGGCGACTAGCACCAAGGCGTAAATCCTGATAAAAAGGGAAGGCATTGCCTTTGTAACATAAACAAGCACCACAGAGTACAAGCGGAAGAAGTAAACACTAAGTAAAAACTGAGTATAATAGTAAGTACGGAAAGTAAAAGGGGCCGGAAATACAAGCCCAACTGTAAAGTACAACTCGAAAGGGAAAACAACAACTGTAAAGTAAAGCTGCTACGCCGAGCTGTCCACTGGAAATCCCACCTGATGGGTGGGTACAGATAGCTCCACTGCTCCTCGGGTCCCGTCGTCTACTCCGAGTACGTCCCGCCCAGTGGTCCACCTCCAGGTACCGTCCTGCTCTACAAGCCTCAACCACGATCAACGCTGTCCGTCGTCTGCAACCAACACAACATAGTGCAGGCATAGCCCGTGCAGGGGTGAGTATAAGATACTCAGTAGGGACCCCGAGACCCCCGAAGGTCTCCCAAAATCCACAAAGGATAAACCACAAAGGAAAGATACAATCACGAAGTAACAACCGACTCTGCTTAGGTATATGCCCATACATATACCTAAGTCATCAATTCCAATACGCTCCAACCTCCGAGCCCAAGTACAACTCAGTCCACACAGGAAGGTATACGTATTCCACACAGGAAAGCAAAACGTAATCCACACAGGATAGCACAACACAATCCACACAGGAAAGCAAACAGGATTCATCTCACACAGGTATACATCTTCGAAGACGATAGAGATGATCACTGATCCATCTAAGTCGTCGGACCCACAAAGGATCGATAGGTACTAACCCCCGCAAAGACCCACACAGGATCGGACTCACACAAGATCTGTAGGCGCTGGCTCACACAGAACCGCTGAGCGCTGACCCACACAGTATCGGACCCACATAGGATCGGTAGCACTGATCCACATAGGATCGCTGAGTGCTGTAGTCGTCGCCATCGAATCCACTGAGGATCTCTGTACAGTCGTCGTCGCAGTCACAGTAGCAATCGCAGCCAGCACTAGGGTTCCCGCACACAGCAAGCTCGTTCGGGAGGGTCCGCTCCACGAGCCGAGAGGCTGATATATCAACTGACACATAGTCCAGATTTGATGTATCCAAAAGTTCCGTATCGTCAACAGGAACTCAACGTCGCAGATGGCGCGTCAATCGGACGCCCGGTCTAAGAGTTATTGGCTTTTTCATCCCAGGGGCTCGGTTGGTTTTTAAGGCAAAACCAACCCGAAAGTACTCCACCTGCGTCCAAACCTCGGGTGGAGTATGCCAAAAGATCCATCTCACTTAGAGGAATTCAACGAAGTCGACGGCACGTCGATCGGACGTCTGAAGCTCAAGATATGAGTGTTTCCGCTCCGAGGGCCCGGTTGGTTTCGAGTACGAACCAACCCGGCCGAACTCAAAGTAATTCAAAACCTTGAGTGAGATATACCGAAACGACCGTATCATTCTAAGGTTCGTGTCGCCACTGACGGCGCGTCGATCGGGGGTCCGTAGCCCGAGTTATGGGCAATTGAACCCAGACGGTCCGCAAACAGGGGTTTCGGGCCCGGACCGACCCGGCCCGAGACCCCCCCGGTTGGCCCAAACCGGGTCGACCCACCCCGGTCTGGGTTGGCCCGGACCGGCGCGGCCCGGCCTGGCGGTCCGGCCAGGCGGCTGGCCCGGCTGGGCACAGCGCGCCCAGCGCACTGCCAGCTCGGCCTTCGGCCGAGCTGTTGGAAAAAAAAGGGGGGGCGCCTGCCCCCCTTGAGTAACCGCGCCCCCCCCCCCCTCATTTATGGGGGGCCGTTTGAAGCCGGCCTGGGGAATTTAATTCTCCCGGCTCCTGCCTTTTCGGCCGGCCCGACCTGGCTGGCCGGTTCCTGCTCAACGGGACCGGCGATGGCCGGTCCCCTTCCGGCTCCGACGTCGGCGGCCCGGTCCGGCTGCCGGTCACCTTGCTCCGCCGCGGCCCGGAACCGGCCGCGGCCCTTATCGTCCGGCGCGGTGCGACGGCACCGCGCCCCTCCACCGCGGCCCCGTTCCGGCCACGGCGTCTTCAGTTTTCTTCGACGCGGCGCGACGGCGTCGCGTAATACTTGCCCTGTGATTCCCGCGTGGTGCGACGGCACCACGCCATCCCGTTCCATCCACAAAGAATCAAACATGAACATAGGAGGGGGTTTCGGCCGTGTTTGTGCGGTCCGGATCCCCTCTCATTAAACGATAACATCTAGTCGAATATCCACGATGATCGATAAACTAGAATCATGAACGGAAATAATTAAATAAAATAATCCCCTACCTCGGTTCAGGAACGATGCACGTTAATCGAGCCGCGGAAGATGAGCGTCGCGGAAGTCGGGCATCATGGAAAACGAACATCGATTCCGTTGTCGTCGAGGTGCGTTCGAAGAGGAAATGTCGTTGGAAGAAGACGTCGCGTTCTTTGGCGGAGATGTTCTTCGGCGGAGATGTTCTTCGTTGAAGAACAGTGTTCTTCGTCGGAGGTGTTCTTCGCGTTCTTCGTCGATGTTGAAGAAGAAGAAGACTGCCTCAAACTTAGCCCTTTCTCTCCCAAGTCTCCACCACAAGAACAACTAACCCCAAAATAAAATAATCCTCCCACTTATTTTATTAACCCAACATAGGTTTTGAATTTCAAGAGTTTGAAAATTCAAAACCCACATTTAACTCACTTAACTTTTAAACATAAGATGTTATAAAATTAATGAGGTGATAAGTTAACAAAACTTAAATGGGGGGTTTAGAGGGGTTAGGAAACTGAGGGGTTGGGATCGTGTGGGTCCCACCCAACCTTATCCTCTCAAGGTTGGTTATCACAAGTGGGTCCCACCCCCAACATCCTTACTTAGGATAAAACTACCAAGTGGGAAAAAAATAAAAATTGTTAAATTTTTATTTTTAACTACCACAAAAAATTAATAACTCCCCTCGTGTAAACGCAACTCCGAAACAGGAGTTCCTAAGCAATTATCGGCGCTGCGGTTCCATCGGTGCCCTCGGAATTCGATTCCGGGTACCGGTTCAAAAGTTAGAAATTCCCGCTCGTTCGTTCACTGAACGTACCCGAGCCAAACTTCGGAAATTGATTCTGGGCACACCAGGCCTCGGAATCAGGTGCCGTCAGAAACCGCGTTCTTGTAAAATTCCAAAGAAAATTAAGAAAAAAAATCCCTTGAATTTTACGGGTCTTTACATTACTCCCACCTCAGGGCTTTACGTCCCTGTAAAGATACATGAAAACTAGAGAAACAAATGAGGGTACTGAGCATGCATCTGAGCCTCCCGCTCCCAAGTGCTCTCCTGGAGGTTCCCGTGCTGCCATCTGATGCGCACTAGAGGAATCGACCATCCACGTAGGACCCGCTCCTGTCGATCCTCGATCTCCACCGGGACCTCCGTAAAAGGCGCCCCATCGTCAACGTCAAGATCCCCATGGTCAATGATGTGCGTCGGGTCATGCACGTATCTCCTCAGCTGAGATACATGGAAGATGTCGTGCACCCAGTGCAACTGAGGTGGCAGAGCCAGGCGATAAGCCACCTCGCCAATCCTGCTGAGGACCTGGAATGGTCTGATGAAGCGCGGAGATAACTTGCCGCCTCGGCCAAATCTCCGTAATCCACGTCAAGGTGAGACACGCAAAAAGACGTGGTCGCCATCCTCGAACTCTAGTGGCCTCCGCCTCCTGTCAACGTATGAATTCTTCCGGCTCTGAGCTGTCCTCATCCGCTCCTGGATGACCTGGACCTTCTCTGTCGTGTCCTGGACCATCTCCGGCCCCACAAGTGCTGACTCCCCAGGGTCTGTCCAGCACAAAGGAGATCTACAAGGTCGGCCGTACAACGCCTCGTATGGTTCCATCCCGATGGTGGAGTGGTAGCTGTTGTTGTACGCAAACTCCACCAAGGGTAGGTGGTCCTCCCAGCTACGACCAAAGTCGAGGACACATGCGCGGAGCATGTCCTCGAGAGTCTGAATGGTCCTCTCCGTCTGACCATCCGTCTGAGGTTGAAAGGCTGTGCTCAGACGTAGCTGCGTCCCGAACGCCTCCTGCAATCACTTCCATAGCCGGGAAGTAAAACGAGTATCTCGATCGAAGACGATAGATGATGGCACACCGTGAAGCCGCACAATCTCCTGAACGTAAAGTCATCCCAAGCTCTCCACTGAGCCCTTCTCTCTGATGGGTAAGAAGTGTGCCGACTTGGTGAGTCGGTCAACAATCACCAAAATGGAGTCGTGACCTCTGGAAGTGCGTGAAAGTCCAGTCACGAAGTCCATAGATATCCCGTCCCACTTCCACTCTGGGACCTCCAAGGGTTATACCAAGCCTGCTGGTACCTGGTGCTCAGCCTTCACCTGCTAGCAGGTGAGGCATCGAGAAACGAACTCCGCCACAGCCTTCTTCATGCCCGGCCACCAGTGCTGTCGTCTGAGATCCTGGTACATCTTTGCCACTCTAGGATGTACCGCCAAAGGAGAAGTGTGAAACTCTCTCAACACCTCCTCCTGTAAAGCGACCGGTACCATGGTACGTCCTCTGAAAAGGATGTCGTGCTCTGCTCCAAAGGAGAAACCATCATGTGCCTGTCCTGAGGATATCTGTGCACGCCGCGTCTCACAGTCGGTGTCCCCACGTTGTGCCTCTCTGACTCGCTGCAGTAGTGGAGGAGTGACTGTGAGAGACTGAAGGAAGGCTGACTCATCTCTATCCACAAAGGATATCTGCAAAGCGGCTAGCTGCTCTGTCGCCTCCTCAAGTAACTGAATGCCCGTCCTCCTGCTGAGGGCATCGGCTACTACATTCCCCTTTCCAGGAGTATAGACTATCTCAAAGTCATAGTCCTGGAGGAACTCGATCCATCGTCATTGTCTCAGGTTCAGGTCCTTCTGAGAGAAGATGTACCTGAGACTCTGATGGTCAGAAAAGACTGTAAAGCGCTCGCTCATCAGGTAGTGTCACCATGTCTTCAGAGCGAAGACCACTGCTACTAACTCCAGGTCATTGGTAGTGTAGTTCTGCTCATGCGGCCTCAAATAACGTGATCCATAGGCGATCACTGCCCGCTCCTGCATCAGGACACAACCGAGTCCGGTCCCTGATGCATTGCAGTAGACTACGTACCCTACTCCCTCCTCAGGCAACCTCAAGATAGGTGCGCTGGTCAATCTCTGCCTCAGCTCCTGGAAGCTCTGCTGACATCTGTCTGACCACACGAAGGGTTTCCCCTTCTTCGTCAAAGCTGAGAGTGGTGCCGCAACTCTAGAGAAGTCTGGAACGAATCTCCGGTAGTATCCAGCTAGTCCCAAGAAACTCCGCACCTCTGTCACACTCCTGGGTGGCTCCCAAGCTAACACTGCCTCGATCTTCGCAGGATCCACTACAACTCCCGCCTCAGAGATGACGTGTCCCAAGAAGTGGACCTCACGTATCCAGAACTGACACTTCGAGAGCTTACCATAAAGCTGGTTCTCTCGGAGTGTGTCTAGTACAACCCGCAAGTGGTAGGCATGCTCGTCCTTAGTCGTCGAGTAAATCAGAATGTCATCGATGAAAACCATGACAAATCGATCGAGGTATGGCTGAAAGATCCTGTTCATGAGAGCCATGAACACTGCTGGAGCATTGGTTACGCCGAAGGGCATAACCAAGAACTCATAGTGGCCATACCGACATCTGAAGGCCGTCTTCTGTACGTCCTCGTCTCGAACTCTGAGCTGATGATAGCCTGACCTGAGATCTATCTTCGAGAACCACCGTGCTCCCTTGAACTGGTCGAAGAGGTCATCAATCCTCGGTAGCAGATACTTGTTTCTCACTGTCACCTGGTTCAGGCGACGATAGTCGACACAAAGTCACAAGCTCCCGTTCGCCTTCTTGGTGAACAAAATCGGGGAAGATCAGGGTGAAACACTGGGTCGGATGAACCCCTTGCCCTGCAAGTCCTCCAACTGTTCTCGTAGCTCTCGAAGCTCTGCGGGGGCCATCCGATACGCTGGGGTGGATATCGGGGCTGTCCCGGGGTACATGTCAATATAAAAGTCTACCTCTCTGCGAGGAGGTAGTCCTGGAACGTCGTCGGGAAAAACGTCCACAAACTGATCCACCACTGCAGGAAAACCAGGACTCCGCACGTCAACTTCTCCTAGGATGAGGCTAGCCAACTGATGTGTGATGGTTTGTCCTCTCCTCCGCGGAAGTCCATCCTGTGCTGCAAAGGCTCCCTTCTCTCCGGTGAAGGTGAACCTGCTCCCGTCGGTGCGTAAACATCGCACCTTGCGCCTAAAACAATCAATTTGTGCATGGATCGTAGATAACTAATCCATGCCCAAGATGAAGTCGTAAGGACTCGACGCCGCTACAAGAAGATCCCAGCCAAAGCTCTCGCCTCCTAGAGTAAGCTCACACTGCCGGCACCAGTGCGTAATCGTCGAGTCTGCTCCCGTAGGAGTCTCTAGCCGTAAGGATCGAGCCAACGGCTCTGTCGGAATCTCCGAGCTCCGAACAAGGGCAGCGACTATGAAAGAGTGACTCGATCCTGTGTCTATAAGTACTTCATCAAGGGTGGAATAGACACAGATAGTACCTCGAATCATCTCGGGAGCGCCATGGTCGTAGGCCTCTGCTGCCTGGAGCTGTGCCTGTCTCTTCCCGCCAGCTCCCTGTGGTTGGGGTGGACCTCCTGGTGGTGGTGGTGGTAGAGCCTCAAAGCGTCGCCCACCACCTGCTGCTCGGCCAGCTCCTCTGCCTCATCCACCTCCTCCCTGCGGACCGCCACGGTTGACCCTCTGCCTCTGCCTCGGTGGTCCCTCAACCGTCTGTTTCTCCTCAGCACGGCGGGTCGGGTAGTCACGAGCCATGTGGCCCTGCCCGCCGCACGAGTAACACTGTCTGCCTCTCGAAAGACTGGCTCCGCGCTGTGTGCCCCGCACTGCTGAGCCAGTGTCCTGAGGTCGTCTGCCTGAGGGTCTGGTCTTCCTGGTCCCCTGAGTCATCCGTCGACTGCCTGCTGCATAAGACTCTGATATGTGTCGCCCCGCGGTGGGTCTCAGTGCTGGTGTAGACTCAGCAAGAAAGCTCTCGATCAAAAGGGACCGCTCCAGTACTCCTGTATGAGTCGGAATGCTGAGGGAGATCAGCGATGCCCTGATCTCGTGTCTCAATCCCTGCTCAAAGGTCCGGGCCCGGAAGAATGAGTCTTGTACCATGTCGGTCGAGTAGCGCGAGAGATCGGTAAATCTCGCTGAGTACTGGGCGACCGTCATGCTGCCCTGCCGCAGCTGAAGAAGCTCCTGAATGTGCACCGCACGGAGGGTGGCTGGGATGAACTCCAAGCGGAAGAGGCTCTCAAAGTCCGTCCAAAGTAGATATGCCTCATCGTGCACCTGGAGCATCAAGCTCCACCATCGGCCCGCTGCTGCGTGCAGTAGGCTCATAGTGAGGATCACCATGAGGTCTGCTGGTGTCCTCACTAGCCTAAAAACTCGTACCACCGCCTCCATCCAGTCCTCGGCTGCCTGGGGGTCTGTCTCCCCACGGAACCTGGGTGGTCGCTGGCGCTGGAACTCATGCAGTGCGCTGAGGCGACGTGCATCGTCAGCGGCTGGTGCTGTAAGTATCGGTGGCTCGGCGGGTAGAGCTACAGCTGGTGCCACTGCTGACAAAGGGCCCTGCACCGAGGCCTCGTCGCTCGGTGGGCTGTCGTCACACTCGACTCTCAGAACCCTAGCTGGCTGCCGTCGTGGGGCCATCCTGAAAAGGGAACAGGTGCGCCATGGTCAGAACAGTATACCTGGTGAGTTGATACAAAGTAATCACAAAGAAAACTTAAAACACACATGCAATAAATGTTTTTGTGCATTAAGTCGGAAATCAGAAGTCAGGGTCCTGGTGTACGGATACGTCGGCCACCGCACCAACACTGGACTCCCTGGACTGATAACCACACCCAATATGCTTAACACTATTGCTTCACATAGAAGAAAGATCGGATTTTACGGTAGAACCGAACTCCTCTGATACCAATTTGTCACGACCCGTCCTCGGGGCCCGTGCCGTGACTACCCCAAGCCCGCCTTCCATAAGCTAGGGGCTGGCGACTAGCACCAAGGCGTAAATCCCGATAAAAAGGGAAGGCATTGCCTTTGTAAAGTAAACAAGAACCACAGAGTACAAGCGGAAGAAGTAAGCACTAAGTAAAAACTGAGTACAACAGTAAGTACGGAAAGTAAAAGGGGCCGGAAATACAAGCCCAACTGTAAAGTACAACTCGAAAGGGAAAACAGCAACTGTAAAGTAAAGCCGCTACGCCGAGCTATCCACTGGAAATCCCACCTGATGGGTGGGTACAGATAGCTCCACTGCTCCTCGGGTCCCGCCGTCTACTCCGAGTACGTCCCGCCCAGTGGTCCATCTCCAGGTACCGTCCTGCTCTGCAAGCCTCAACCACGATCAACGCTGTCCGTCGTCTGCAACCAACACAACGTAGTGCGGGCATAGCCCGTGCACGGGTGAGTATAAGATACTCAGTAGGGACCCCGAGACCCCCGAAGGTCTCCCAAAATCTACAAAGGATAAACCACAAAGGAAAGATACAATCACGAAGTAACAACCGACTCTGCTTAGGTATATGCCCATACATATACCTAAGTCATCAATTCCAATACGCTCCAACCTCCGAGCCCAAGTACAACTCAGTCCACACAGGAAGGTATACGTATTCCACATAGGAAAGCAAAACGTAATCCACACAGGATAGCACAACACAATCCACACAGGAAAGCAAACAGGATTCATCTCACACAGGTATACATCTTCGAAGACGATAGAGATGATGACTGATCCATCTAAGTCGTCAGACCCACAAAGGATCGATAGGTACTAACCCCCGCAAAGACCCACACAGAATCGGACCCACACAGGATCTGTAGGCGCTGGCTCACACAGAACCGATGAGCGCTGACCCACACAGGATCGGACCCACACAGGATTGGTAGCACTGATCCACATAGGATCGCTGAGTGTTGTAGTCATCGCCGTCGAATCCACTGAGGATCTCTGTACAGTCGTCGTCGCAGTCACAGTAACAGTCGCAGCCAGCACTAGGGTTCCCGCACACAGCAAACTCGTTCGGGAGGGTCCGCTCCACGAGCCGAGAGGCTGATACATCAACTGACACATAGTCCAGAGTTGATGTATCCTAAAGTTCCGTATCGTCAACAGGAACTCAACGTCGCAGACGGCGCGTCAATCGGACGCCTGGTCTGAGAGTTATTGGCTTTTTCGTCCTAGGGGCCCGGTTGGTTTTTAAGGAAAAACCAACCCGACCGTACTCCACCTGCGTCCAAACCTCGGGCGGAGTATGTCAAAAGATCCGTCTCACTTAGAGGAATTCAACGAAGTCGACGACACGTCGATCGGACGTCCGAAACTCAAGATATGAACATTTCCGCTCCGAGGGCCCGGTTGGTTTCGAGTACGACCCAACCCGGCCCAACTCAAAGTAATCTGAAACCTTGAGTGCGATATACTGAAACGACCGTCTCGTTCTAAGGTTCGTATCGCCGCTGACGGAACGTCGATCGGGGGTCCGTAACCCGAGTTATGGGCAATTGAACTCAGACGGTCCGAAAACGGGGGTTTCGGGCCCGGACCGACCCGGCCCGAGACCCCCCGGTTGGCCCGAAACGGGTCGACCCGCCCCGGTCCGGGTCGGCCCGGCCCAGTGCGGCCCGGCCCGGCTGGGCACAGTGCGCCCAGCGCGCTGCCAGTTCGGCCTTCGGCCGAGCTGTTGGGAAAAAAGGGGGGGCGCCTGCCCCCCTTGAGTAACCGCGGGCCCCACTCATTTATGGGGGGCCGTTTGAAGCCGGCCGGGGGAATTTAATTCCCCTGGCTCCTCCCTTTCCGGCCGGCCCGACCTGGCCGGCCAGTTCTTGCTCAACGGGACCGACGATGGTCGGTCCCCTTCCGGCTCCGACGCCGGCGGCCCGGTCCGGCCGCTGGTCACCTTGCTCCGCCGTGGCCCGGAACCGACCGCGGCCCTTATCGTCCGGCGCGGTGCGACGGTACCACGCCCCTCCGCCGCGGCCCCGCTCCGGCCGTGGCGTCTTCGGTTTTCTTTGACGCGGCGCGACAGCGTCGCGTTCTTAAACTTCTTTCCACGGCGCGGCGCGACGGCGTCGCGTAATACTTGCCGTGTGATTCCCGCATGGTGCGACGGCACCATGCCATCCCGTTCCATCCACAAAGAATCAAACATGAACATAGGAGGGGGGTTCGGCCGTGTTTGTGCGGTCCGAACCCCCTCTCGTTAAACGATAACATCTAGTCGAATATCCACGATGATCGATAAACTAGAATCATGAACGGAAATAATTAAATAAAATAATCCCCTACCTCGGTTTAGGAACAGTGCACGTTAATCGAGCCGCGGAAGATGAGCGTCGCGGAAGTCGGGCGTCGTGGAAAACGAACGTCGATTCCGTTGTCGTCGAGGTGCGTTCGAAGAGGAAACGTCATTGGAAGAAGACGTCGCGTTCTTCGGCGGAGATGTTCTTCGGCGGAGATGTTCTTCGTTGAAGAACGGTGTTCTTCATCGGAGGTGTTCTTCGCGTTCTTCGTCGATGTTGAAGAAGAAGAAGACTTCCTCAAACTTAGCCCTTTCTCTCCCAAGTCTCCACTACAAGAACAACTAACCCCAAAATAAAATAATCCTCCCACTTATTTTATTAACCCAACATAGGTTTTGAATTTCAAGAGTTTGAAAATTCAAAACCCACATTTAACTCACTTAACTTTTAAACATAAGATGTTATAAAATTAATGAGGTGATAAGTTAACAAAACTTAAATGGGGGGTTTAGAGGGGTTAGGAAAGTGAGGGGTTGGGATCGTGTGGGTCCCACCCAACCTTATCCTCTCAAGGTTGGTTATCACAAGTGGGTTCCACCCCCAACATCCTTACTTAGGATAAAACTACCAAGTGGGAAAAAAAATAAAAATTGTTAAATTTTTATTTTTAACTACCACAAAAAAGTAATAACTCCCCTCGTGTAAACGCAACTCTGAAACAGGAGTTCCTAAGCAATTACCGGCGCTGCGGTTCCATCGGTGCCCTCGGAATTCGATTCCGGGTACCGGTTCAAAAGTTAGAAATTCCCGCTCGTTCGTTCACTGAACGTACCCGAGCCAAACTTTGGAAATTGATTCCGGGCACACCGGGCCTCGGAATCAGGTGCCGTCAGAAACCGCGTTCTTGTAAAATTACAAAGAAAATTAAGAAAAAATTTACCTTGAATTTTACGGTTCTTTACATGAATAGAGGGGGATGATTTATGCGAATCATCCATAAGTTCCCTCTTCAACTCTGGTTTTGATAGGAAATGTATTCAGGTTACAAACCTTATAACTACATCTTTAGAAAAGTTGCACTCCAGAATATTCACTATCTTTTGTTGTAACTCCTCATCGTCTTTTTGGGCCACCTTGATCCTTTGAAGAATAGATGTTTGAGCAGCTATTTGAGAAATATGGGATGGAGATCCTTTTATTATTCTCATGTTCATCATTTTCATGTCCAAGAATATTGGGTCCCTTTTAATCCTCATCATGGTTAGGGTTACAAGATCCTTCATACTCAAAGCATCTACCACTTTGTTCGCCTTCCCAAGTTGGTAATGGATTGAACAATCATAATGTTTTATCAGCTCTAACCACCTTCATTGGTGTATATTGAGCTATTTTTATGTGAATATATACTTGAGCCTTTTATGATCCATATATATGTCACACTTCTCCCCATAGAGATATTGTCGTCAAATATTCAACACAAAGATCACGACAGCCAATTCCAGATCATGTGTTGGGTAGTTCTGCTCATGGAACTTTAATTGGAGGAAGGTGTAGGTTATCACTTTATCATCTTGCATGAGTATACAACTCAAGCCATTTTTTGACACATAATTGTAGATCACAAATCCTTCTCTATTGGTGGGTAATGTGAGCATAATTGAAGTGATTAGCCTCTTTTTTAACTCTTTAAAGTGCTTCTCGCATTCATTAATCTAGTCAAACTTCACTCCCTTCTGATTTATCTTGGTTAGTGGTCTTGACAATTGTGAAAAGCTTCTCACAAATTGAAAATATTACCTAGTTAATCCAAGGAAACTATGATCTCTTTCAAAGATGTTGGAATGGGTCATCCTTTAATTTCCTCTATTTTTTAAGGATCTGTATATATCTATTTTTTGGTGATAACATGTCCCAGGAATGTTACTTTCTCCATCCAAAACATGCATTTATTATATTTCACGTACAACTTTTCATTTCACAAGGTCTTCAATACAACATTCAAATTCTATTTATATTCCTCCTTTCTTTTGGATTAGATAAGAATATAATCTATAAAGACTATCATAAATTTATCAAGGCAATCCCTAAAGACTCTATTCATTAGGTCCGTGAATATTTTTGGAGAATTATTAAGTTTAAATGACATCACTATGAACTCATAGTGTGAATACCATGTACAAGAATTAATCTTGGGGATATCCTCCTTCTTTACCTTTACTTGATAATATCTCAATTGAAGATACACCTTAAAGAAGTAATGGGTTCCACGTAGTTGAACCAGGAAGTTATCAATCTGTGGCAGGGGGTACTTGTTCTTTATCATGATCTTTTTAAACTCATGATAATCAATTCAAAGGTGCACTGACTCATCCTTCTTGACAAAGAGGGCTGGTGCGCCCCATGGTGAAGCATTTGGGCATATGAACCCTTTATCCTGATTCTCCTGTAGTTTCTTCTTTAGCTCTTCAAGTTCAACAGTGGTCATCCTATATAGAGTTTTTTATATTGGAAAAGCTCTAGGTATAAGCTCGATTTAGAACTCAACCTCACAGCTTGGAGGAAGACCAGACAATTCTTCAAGAAACACATAGCATATTCCCTTACAATAGGCATGTCATCATGAATGATCTATTCCTTAGTCTCAATCATTTGAGCTTGATATGTTTTCTCATAAGGAAATAATATTCATTCTTGAGATGATGATTCCAAAGTAGGTTCATCGTCCTCCTTCCACTTGTATAGAATTGGAGGGTGATTCACGATACGGAAGGTGATTTCCTTCTCTCAACAATTTATGTGGGCGATATTTAAGGAAAATCAATTCATACCCAGAATAGCATTGAATTCCGCTAAAGGGGGTATCACAAGGTTTTTTGGGAAGTTAATCCTGCAAATATAGACAGTGGTAAATTTATATATTTAGGAAGCAATAATTGTCCCATTTTCCATTCTCACTGATATCTTCCCTTCAATGTTTTTGATGTGGTGTTTGAATAGTTCTACTAAACTTGCATGACAGGAAAGAATATGCAGAACCATAATCACATAAGACATTTAAGGTTCAAGAATGGACGACAAGCCTGCATTTCACTATTTGATTCTGGTTCTAGTCATTTACTTCATCCAAAATAAACTTAGAGATGAGAATTTCCAAAATACTAAACATGTAAAAGGGAAACTATGAACATTGAAAGGATAACTCATAAATGACATATATTTCTTAACCTATGAATTTCTAGGTTTTAATCTAAGTTATCCATGGTATATTTCCTACCATAAAATTTTATGGGCATTTTTATTTTCTTCATAATGGTTTATAAAGAGCATGTAAATTTACCAAATAATATCTCATAGGAGTGTTTAACCAGGTGTGCAGCAAAGCCTCTTTGTCGTGCACTAGGTGACGATCAAGTCAATGGCCAATGCGTCCTTTTCAGGATTATTATCCTTAGGTACAACTGTGCCAGAACCACATCCACTTGCAGTACCCAGACAAGGATTTTGTTACTTGGAAACCACTTACTATATAATTTACCATAATTTAGGGATGTTTTCATATGTTTAATCATATCCCTAAGGTTTCACTAAGGTTTTCTAATCTTAATCCCCAAAATAACTAGACCTTCCTATGATACCAACTATAACAACTCATATCTTTAATACACCTAAATTCATGATTTATTACATAGAGATACACATAATACAATCTCAGAATATCGTGAGGTCTAGTGTCTTTGGAAAGTTAGGTACATAACACCTTAACATGAAACATGGGTACAACAACATTATTTAAAAACAAAAAACATGTCCTTATATTTCATTGATCTTTTAATAATGCATGGGATAACTTGGGGACGTATGTAAGAAAAGAGTGAGCTATAAAGCCTAGTAAAAGAATAATCAAAGCATAACATGATGGAAGTAATACATGTTAGTCAAAGAGGCATATCAAGGTGATATAAAAGAGGTAAGATTCATAAACATGATCATCGAAGCATCATATAAGATGATAACATCAAGGAAACAACATAAAACATGACATTGTAAGCATAAGTCAAGGTTAACCGTCGAGACATCATAATAGTGTGCTTAGGATAACCCCTCGCACATCATACATGGCATCTCATGAGATAAAAATATTACCCAATGCATTGAAGGGCTACATAATTATGGGCTCACCAGCCATATTCATATCATGTAAATACATTATTGTGGCACATAGATCATACAACATAATAATGTCTTTCATCAATTTTAATCCCACGATTAAGAAGTATGAGATTACAAACATAGAAGTATTTAATCAAAGAAGGATAGGTACATCTTGATGAATACCTTTGAGTGGAAATGGGGATGGGTATTCACTACAGAATGTTTGACATGGAAAAATCGTAGGATAATTTTGACTGCATAACGGTTATGCATAACGATTTATGAAAGGGTTTAATGATAGTGAAATATGGTCTCTCATTACTTGGACATAATTAGGACAATAAAAGTAATGTGTAAAAATATATTCCAACGTGAATAATTGGAAATCAAATGAAATAATACAAATAAAGTGATTGAATAAAGAGGAGGGAATCTCTTACCTTGAGAAGGTGCTTCTAAAAGCATGAGAGAAGCTTATTAAGAGCTTGGGAACACCTTGGGAGGACAATAAAATGCTCAATGGGTTTTGAGTGAAGAGGAATGGGAGGATGGGTGTGTATTTATAGCGAAAGAGGGGGAGATTCTTTATTAATTTCTAGACTTAGATTTTGGACTTTGATAAAATAACCAAAACCACAAACTTTTCCATGGTTTTTATCAAAGAGAGGTAGTTTTCAATATTTTATAAGGCCAATAAATGAACTCCTTAAAATAATACATTTGGTGATGTGGAATTGAGTCATGTTTATAAAGAATTGATTTTAAAACCATAAAATATAAAATAGGTTTTGGAGGATTCATTAAAGGATTAGAAAATTAATTAAATAAATTCAAAAACACGTTATTTTAGAGGGGAAACATATTTTTGGTCATGGATGTCCTTTATATTATTTATTACATCACTTTTGAGCTATTATGATGTCATAATATATACCATATATTTATACCGTATTTAATTTTTATTCAAAGATTTGACTGTCCCAAAAAAATTATGGAAAATTCATCATTAGATAATTTCGACATACTGAGTTCAAGAGTAATATTTATTTTATAAAAAATAATTTTCTAAATATGAAACTTTTCACTTTTAAATAAAAAAATCCCTATTTAATAATTATTATATAATAAGAATATTTTAATAAAATGTTATTTTTTTCAAAAAATCTTGAATTTATCAAAAGAGTGTCTTAATTGAAACTAAATATATCCAAAAAATACAATTAGATTTTTTTTGTCAAATTTTATTTTTTATCAAACACATTATATAATCATTGATAAAGTAGTAATAAAAGGGATAAGTGTGATCATTGTTTTATTAAAAATAAAAATATATAAATTCATACTACTATGGCCTAGATACATAACCTCTTATTACACCAGCGTACACGCCCTAAGGGTAAGGTGTGCGATTGTGAGGCTTTCTTCAGGTGGTTCGACAAACATGGTTTAGATCGTTATCTTGATAAGCTTGAATTTCTCCTATCAACGGTTTCATTCGTGCTTCAGTTGTTGAATTTCAGCTTGGGATTGATCAAGGGCAAAACCCAGTTATGACATCTCCCTCTGAAACTCTGATAAATGAGCTTCATAAGTACAATCTTACTGATCGAGGTCATCGCTCCTTCCATTTATGCAAATTAGAATTTATCATAACCTTTAATATATATTAATATTATCAGTCAATGTACAACGGTTATATTATCAACAGTTAAGATGTTTAACGATCTTTTAAACCTAACAGACAATATTTTATAATTGGCCCAAAATAACCAAAGTAGTGCATGAGTTTTCTATAATTATAAGGCATTTACTCAATCAAAAGGGAATTTTGTTAATAAAAGTTCAGGTCGTTACAGTAGAGGCTACCGGGTATATAGTGGCGTCGATATAGCAAGTCCAAGTCAGCATTTAATGTTGGTCAAAATGTCATAATTTTGTTCTTCCTTGGCTTCATTACACCCGACGAATTCCAGAATATTCCCGAAGCATTTTGAGGCTATAAATAAACCTCTTGGTGGCATTGCCAACTTACCTTCACATCCAATTGACAATGTCAACATGATGAGATCTTTAAGTTGCTCTCAAGTGCTCTCAATTTTTAAGTGCTCTCTCTTCCTTTCAAGATTGTGATATTATTGTAAATATTTTCTCACTCCTACATCTTTCTTATTCTCACCTAGTGTTACTTCTTATTCTTTTGAGAGAATTGAGACTGTGCTTAAACATGATTGTTTATAGCAATCCTCTCCTTCTTCATATCCTTTTTTTATATCAGTGTTCACTACCTTTTAAATTGAGGGACTCAGGTTCTTGTCATAACTGTTAAAAGGTAAGGGACTGCATCTCTTTGAGGTTTCTAACTACAACCATTAAAATATTAGGATTGATTTTATTCTGATTTCTTGTTATAACCTTTAAAAAGTGAGGGAGTTTTGGTATCTTGGCTACCGTTAAAACCAATGGACTAATACATTAAATCCTCGAGCCATTAAGTCAGAGACATAGGGGCTCTTATTGAGCTATTATCGAACTTCCCTAACAAACTGTACGCCTTATTTACTTACTACATCTTTATTTATTAATTGTTTTCATTCAATTAATTAATCAATCCTTTAATCCATCAATACGCTTAATTGTTTAATTTACGAAGCACTCTTTCTTATTTGCTTGCGCTTTTATAAACATATATAGCAATTTTGTTGTGTTTTCTCTTTTGATTTACTTATATCAATTGTTCTTCTTAAAGTCTTCAAAAAGTTTTAATTATCATCAAACTTTTAAAGAGGTTTTTAGTCTTTAAGACATTAATTATTGCTTTTTTTAAAGGGCGATTCCCCTCCCCCCTCCTGTTATTTTATCTTACTCCGACCTACATCCCCCTGCTCAATATCCTCTTCCACCGCCTCCTGGTCCATTAATAATGAGTCTTCTTGCATCTTCTCCTCTTCAGTGGCAGGTGGTGCTAGTACAGGTGTTGGATCGGGAATTGATTCTTTGAGCCTTTCTCTTCGAGACATTCTAAGATTTTGAATGTCCTCGATCATCTGGTTCTCATGAAACACAAGATCTTTACTTTTGGACATCTTCTTCTCTTTCGGGTCCCAAAGCTTGTATATGAACTTCTCATCTCCATAGCCGACGAAGATAAATGGGGTGGATCTTTCATCTAGCTTCTGCCTAAGCTCTTTGGATACATGTGCAAATGTGAAACATCCAAATACTCGTAAATGAGAGAAAGAGAAATGTTTACGAGTCTATCTCCTATGTGGAGTCTCGAAATTCAACGGGACCGATGGTGATTTGTTGATGAGGTAGCATGCAACTCAAACACCTTCTCCTTAGAATGTCTTAAACAGCTTAGCCAAACTCATCATGCTCTTAACATTCTCTATGATGGTTTTATTCATCTTTTCTACAACTCTATTGTATTTTGGGGTGTGTGGGACTGTCCTCTTGTGTCGGATGCCCTGACTCCTACAATAGGCATCAAATTCTCTGGTTGTGTACTCTCTCCTTCGTCGTTTGAATGAAGACACTTCAGCTTCCTTCCAGTTTCACGCTCCACCATGGTTTAAAACATATTGAAGTAGTCCAGCACTAGGTTATTTGTTTGCAAGAACACCCACGCCTTTTGAGATGCATCATTAATAGAGGATAGGAAATGTTTGTTACCTCATAGTGAATCCACCTCCATGGGACTGCATACATTAGAGTGCACCAAATCCGGTAACTATGATCTCCTTGATGAAGTAGTACCAGACGAGACTTTGTGTTGCTTCTCATACAAGCAGTAGTTTCAAGGATCAAGTGATGCATCCTTATCAACACTGAAGTACTTTGTTAGGGTAGATAACCCTCTTCCACTCGTGTGGGAAATTCTCCTATGTCACAGATTGGATAGCGTTTCTCATTCCCCGGTGTTAAGGTTGTCTTCACATATCTTCACATGAGTTTTGTACAACGTACTGCATGTGTCCTTAGGTGATGACAATGGATCCTTTGTCCATCTTTCATGCTCCATTCCTGAAGATATTTTTCATGGCCTTATATGTCAAAGGTTATTCCCCATAACAGGTTGAGTCGAGGATTTGGAATATGTCGAACATCCTTCAGGATGATTGTGTATCCAATGTTCGTCTTGACTTGTATATCACTAATGTCAATGATCTTCATTGAACTGGTATTCTCTATCTCAACTAATCCAAAGTTACATGCCAGATAAGTCAAGAAATACTCAAGATGTAGAGTGGCGAGGCATGGTGTTGCAATATCAACCACTCATTCTATGTCTAAGTCTGATGTGTGAATGTGAGTCTCTTCTTCGTGTTTGGAGCAAAGTGAAACTTCTCCAGTGACACTCACGTGTGCATCTCTATTTCTTCTTTGTTGGCTGCTATTTTGACCCTTTTCTTATTACTACTTTCGACAGTTCTTCTGCAAGTGTCTCTTCATGCCGCAATGATAGCATTTATATGTCGATCTCCTATCATCTGTTGACATTCCTATGCCATTGCGTCAACCTCTACTTCCTGCCCCTTGACCACCACCCTGTTGTCTCCCTCGCTTCTCCAGAACGAAAGCTTGCGTCTGGTTGTACCTTGTGTCCTTCCTTTGAACTTGTTCATTGAATAGTGCATCTTTTACCATTATCATGATAAGTTTGCCTCTGGACGTTGAATTACCGAGGGAGACCACCAATGTATTCCAACTATCGAGGAGTGTGCAAAATAGGTGGTTCGCCTGATCTTCATCAGTCACAGTCTTACCTGCAACCACCAATTGATTCACCAAACTTTGGAACTCGTTGGTGTGTTCAGCTGTAGAGTTTTCACTCTGTAGTCAAAGATTCATCAACCGCTTTAATAAGAGAATTTTGTTTTGAACGATCTTTGACTGGTATGTATTCTATAATTTCGTCCAAAGTTCGTACGCACTAGTCTCCTGAACAACGTGGTGTTGGACATTGTGATCGAGCCATTGGCGGATTTGACCGATCGTCTTCTTGTTCAGCGTCTTCCACTCTGCTTCCTTAGTGGCATCGAGATTGACTCTCTTATTCTCAATAGGGTCAAATAAGCCCTTATAATTAAGGTTATTTTCCATTTGAGACTTCCAAATGGAGTAGTTCAAGAAAGTCAACATAATCATTCCACCAGTGGATAGTCCCTCCATTGAAACTCAATTATGTAAATGTTGATGCAGAATCTGAAAAAATGGAGCTCAATGTTGTGTCCGAAACAGTAAAAAATGATCGAATTGACTCTTGAATCGTCAAAATCAGATTATGAATCAGTGTCAACGGCCGAGATTGACCGATGACATGGCAGCAACGTGGCAATGACGTGGTGTTGAAGTTGCAAGCCAGAGCAACTGTCAGAATCTCACCGACGTTGGAACGGTGTCGTCTTTACCAATAGGGGGTACTGTAGCACCATGAACTTTGTCCAAACTTTGAGACTACGGTAGTTGCTCTAGATTTCAACTTCAACACCACATCATTGCCACATTGTTGCCATGTCATCAGTCAATCTTGGTCGTTAACACTGATTCAAAATTTGATTTTGACGATTCGGGATTCAATTCGATCATTTTCGATTGTTTCGGACACAACATTGAGCTCCATTTTTTCAGATTCTGCATCAACATTTACATAATTGAATTTCAATGGAGGGACTATCCACTGGTGGAATGATTATGTTGACTTTCTCAAACTACTCCATTTAGAAGTCTCAAATGGAAAATCTCCTTAATTATAAGGACTTATTTGACCCTATTGAGAATAAGAGAGTCACTCTCGATGCCACTAAGGAAGCAGGGTGGAAGGCGCTGAACAAGAAGACAGTCGGTCAAATCCGCCAATGGCTCGATCACAATGTCCAGCACCACGTTGCTCAGGAGACTAGTGTGTACGAACTCTTGATGAAATTAGGGAATAAATACCAGTCAAAGACCGTTCGAAACAAAATTCTCTTGTTAAAACGATTGATGAATCTTTAATTACAGAGTGAAAACTCTACAACCAAACACACCAACAAGTTCCAAAGTCCGGTGAATCAATTGGTGGTTGCAGATAAGATTGTAACTTCGAATGGGTGGTGGAAGACTCTCTTAGCCTTCCTTTTATAATCATGGTGGGAGATGTCAAGTTTAACACAACTCTCACCAATCCCCACCAACCTTAGACTGCTCACATTTCTCACATGGCAACCACGGGAACAATTCTAGCACATGCAGCATCCATGGTTTAAGTCCATGGATTTCAACTAGACAAACTCCGTTTTTTGGGGTATTCTTTGTTGGGATTTTGTAATTGATTTTATAAAGAGATAAAACAGAGCTAGCTTTTTTTTTTTTGACAAAATAAACAGAGCTAGCTTTGTAAAGGTAATGGATCTCTAGAATTGGAAACAATGTTATCTCATGCGATTCACAGTTATGGAACACAACAATATTTGTCAGCTCAAAAAGTGCTTTTCAAGAACCGGAAACCCTGAAATTTTGCTAGCTAAGAGAGGGCAGATATCCAAAATCAGTAGTTAGGCGTTCCTTGATGGTCAACTCACAAGGATTGTTCGAATTACACTGCCAGCTTACTTTAACATGCTATATGAAGGCCCCAGCAGTGTGAACATACGAAGGCTCTCCATCATGCTTGTACTGCATCAACTTCCACGCCGTGACAGAGAAAAAACATAAGCGGGATCATACCTTCACTGTGATCAAATCAAACAAGCACACCACTAATCCGTTTCCACTGCTTTCTCTTGGCAATTCTCATTAATTCTATAAAACCAAGAAGCAAAAGCAACGATTGAAAATGCCTTAAATCTAGTAAGATTTATAAAACAGTGCTCATGGCATCTGATTTCTGAACAGGAGACAAAAGTAAAATCTACAAATATTTGCAACAGATATATTTCTAGTGTCAAATTACTGTGTCCTGGTCCGCTTGTTCCCATGCTGCATGAGATTGCAGTAAGATTGCAGACCGACTCCAACGTCTTCATCATATTCAAGTCCAAGTTCCTCCTGTTAAATGGGTAAAAATTATATACAGTTTCATGAAGGTTAATTACAGGCACAAATGCCTTTTATCTATATGTAAATATCATATGAAAAATCAAACTGCACAGTACAATCTAATTACATGCTCATATGACTCGAGTAAAATAGGAAAAACCTTAAATTCTTTGACATCCTTGGGTGAATTCTCGGTTATCGCATCCCATAAATCTTTAAACATCCTTTTTCGCCTTCTCCATTGGCTGATACTCTCCAAATATATTTGCTCAACTGCCTTCCGCTCTTCTGGTCTGACCAATGCAACTCCTCCTCGTAGTTTGGTCAACTTGTCCTCCATTTCCCTTATCTGGTAAAAAGTAAATTGATTGAGGGTGCCTTCTTGTGATGATTATCTGCATACCCAACAGCAGTCAAATTTCTAAAGCACATACCTCGGTGCTCAGTTTGGTTTCTTTTGCGTTTATCTGCTCCAAGGTTAAGTTAGACTGCAGTGCTTTAATCCCTGCAACAACACATTATGCAAACTTGAAGGCACATAGCTGATCCCACTTGTAAGTCCAAAAAGATTACGCCAAAAAAAAAACAGAGGCATCTCTAGTGCTTTGCAAACGGAAACATATTGCATAGAAGTGGGGATACCTCCCTCAATCTCACTAATCTTCCTCCTCTGCTCTTTCAACGATTCTTCTAGTTTTCCGTTTTCTTCTTTCATTTGACCAAGCTCCTCGCTGTTTGGAATCAGGAATTGATCTTGTCGAGCGAGATATATCTTCTGCTTTCCATACTCTTTGAATGAGATCTGCCCGCTATCAGCAAGAGCATCCAATGCTTTCTGAATGGCGGTTTTCTTAAGATTGTATTTTTGCAGTGAATCGGCGACATTCTGTGAATTCAACGGTCTATTTTGCTGTAAAAGACGTCACAAATTCGAAGGTAAGCCGCATCAATTGTCAGCAATAAAACGATATAATGTGCATCCGAGCATTTGGATGCTAGCCTCTGCAGGCAGTGATGATGATGCGTGAATAAATATTTAATAAGAGGACGGATACGAGTTCAGCACTCGTGGTTCTCTTTAATTGTCGTTTGAGTACAGTATTACACCATGACGGGAATTCTCGAGTGAGTGCCTTTTGGTTTGAAGATCAAATCTATTCTACCGTCCGCTTCGAAGGCATTTTTTCGAAGAACGCAAATCAATCCTATTGTAGCTTTCAGAGACAGAAAACGATTTCAAACAGCTTCAATTACCAATAAAAGCATTCAAACAAAGAGGAATGAGCGACAATTACGGATTAAGTGCATTCAAACAGAGATAAAAAAAAAGTAACGAATACATCAATTTAAGAAAGAAGAATGAGCGACGGATTGGACTAAGAAGAGCTAAGACAGCCATTATTACCTCGTTCACGAAGTTCAGCACAATTCCTGCACATTTTATGGGAAAATACAAAGAAAATAAAACACGAATTGGTGATCATAATCCTCAGATTTTACATTGATGATGTGGTGAAATGGAGAGAATAGCAGAACAAGACCTTCAACGCTATCAGATTTGGGGGCCATGAATCGAATGCTGCGAAGAAAGCGCGGGAAAATGACGGAGTCTTCTGAAGTGAAGTTACGACGGAGGCTTATCAAGGAATCAAGTCAAAATAACGACGTCGTTTCCGGTTCTAATTTATAGTTTAGGCCCCTTGGGTCGGAGAAATTGGGAGGAAAGGACTTATGATAGAAAATAATAAAAAATGATTAAATTATCTGTTGTATAAAATTTAATTATTTTAATAGCATCCAGAAAACTATAAAAAAAAAAAAACTTGCAGAAGTAAAAAAAAAAAACAGTTTTAAATCTTATAATTTTTCAAAGTTATAATTTTTTAATTGTTTAGAAAACGTACTCATTTTTTACATTGAACAGGAACAAAATATGTAAAATCACTAATATGATTTACGGACAGTACAATCTTACTATAATTTTTAATGAAGAATCAACATGTATTTTAAAATATAAAACATTCTATTAATGTCATTGATTGTATTTCACAATCATACATTGCGTGGCTCGTGTTCATAGTATGATTTAAATTACAAGAAAGTAATGAGAATGCATTAATTGTCATGAAAGAATAACAAGGGTTTATTTTATTATAACAACGATTCAATTAGACCATCATACATGTGATCAAAACCATAAAACAATTACGATTTGCAGGTCACCTAAGCACAAGTCATTCATTTTTAACTTCAACATCAATCCCTCAACACATCCTCCCTCAGTGAGCTTGAATATATACCCACACAAAATACGGCGTGCATACTTAGTCATAGTCAAATGTTCATACATCGGTGAACTTTCACCTGGTAGGGTCCCTCGTGAAATTCTTGATAGGTTTATGAGGATCAAACGACATTCGTTTATCACAACGGAAGCAATTAGAAACTCAAAATCTAAAAAACACTATGCATGAAACCCGAAACCATATTGTAAATAAAATGAAGAACACGTACATGTACCTTTCACCAATCGAGTCATTGATTCATCTTCAATCGAATGGGCTTAATGAAGATCATGAAAAGGCAGTTGAAGGACTCCCTCCTCAATGGTGTGTCCATAGGTTGAAACTGAATCACCCATCGCATGGGTGTGACTCTCCTTGCCACACCATGTTAGTGCCTCACTAGGCAATGGAGGAAAAAGAAGAGAACTCTTGAGCAGGGCGATTCAATAAAAGGCAAGACTGTTTGAAAAAAACCATTGGAGTGTTTTATAGATTGTGTTTGTTGACAAGGTTATGTAAGAAACTCTCAAGAAAGGCTTAGAAAACTCAAAGGATGGGTAACACAAAGGGTGGAGGAGTTTTGTAAGCATTTTGAATGAATTTTGGATGAATTCGATGACGTGTTGAATTGCACAAGAGCCTCAGCCTAGTTGGTGAGGACTCATCAGGTGCATCCAAGAGACCCGAGTTCAAAACTGGGTGGAGACATAATTTCTGGGGTACTATAGCAGTATTGTAGCAGGTACTGTAGCAAACACTGTATCCGTTTGGGCTTTCGGGCCACTGGTTTTGGCCTTGGGTCCTTTAAGGCCTTCGGGCCACCCAAGGCCTTCGGGCTAGTAAGGCTTTCGGGCCACCTCAAGGCCTTCGGGCCACCTCAAGGCCTTCAGGCCACCAGAAATTGTGCTTAAATGATCACACAGACTCTACAAGGAGAATACTCCAGACGAGGATTTAGAGCAGACGCATTCACCAGAGCAGAAGCTAAGCGGATTTGTCAGAAAGAGAGGGTATGACATTGCCATCGGGACCAGTCTGTGGTTGCACGAGAAGCCTAGCCGAACAAGTCATGCGAAGGTGGAGAGCTGATATCACGATGAAGAAGCTGGGAAGGAGCAGTTCCAAGTATAGTCTGTATATTTCCTAAGACCTATGAGTTATGTAATCTCTAAGCATACGGGCCTTGTAAGGGTTCCCCCTTCATCACTTGAAAGGGCGGTTATCAAAAATCAATAAAAAAGAAGGTCTTCGGAGTCATTCAAGCGATGATGTGTTGAATTCTGGAATTTTGGCCAAGTCCCATACGTAAGGGTAACCAATACTCCATACACAAAGGTAAACAAAAGGTTGGACTAGGAATGCATCAAAAGAAAGAACACTCTCTCTGTGTACGTAAGTATAAGTGTTGGAAGAGGCAGAGAAATGCGATAAGTCTTCAAGAAGTCTCACTCTATACATAAGAGTAACCAAGCTGCGCTCTCAAAGAAATGGCAAAGTCCTAGAGAAATTCCTTGTATACGTAAAAGTAACCCAAAGAATGTGCAAGGGCAACCAATGTTGATACATACTGGAAAATGGAAAAGCCATGGAATATGTAAGGGTCATCAACCTGACTGTGACGTCCTCATCCCAATTCACTCTGAATAGTAATCAGACCGGGTCATCATGTGACTCCAGACACGCCTCTCCTTATGTCAGAGGCTGCTTACTAACAGCGGGGGTCTAGGGTGTTACCATGGGGAGATTATACCCCCATATAAAAGTGCACAATAACAAACATATAACCAAACAACACCCATAATAAATAAATAGAGTACACAGAACCAAATAAATAAATAACATGCTATATCAAAATGTAATGTGGAATCACACAGTCATACAAACTCAAGATCATTCCAATGTATAATGACTGATTGCCCACTGGGTCAATCACATGGACAAACAAACAAAAGGAATAAAAGTGAAAGGATCTATTGTTGTCCCTGAGTCATGCCTTGTCCATCTTCAAACTCGAACTGAGCTATCTTGCTCAATCACGCCACATCGGGCCTTTTCCCAACCTGAACCTGAGAACAGTGAAGTCTACTCGGGTACACAAGTGTCATGGGTGCCCGAACAGGGTGTGAGCACAACTCAGTTGGGCACCACCAATGTGGTTTCACACATAACCAGTAAATATAGTATATGTGCAAGTGGCATGATCAGGTGAATAAATAAATACAGTGTGGAAGCATAAATAAATAAACATCATTGATCCTTGGGTTCTAACATGACACTCGGGGTCAAACCAAACTTGCTTCAGCTAGTGCGAGAGTGTCTCTGAGCATGTCACACAATGGTGCCAACCAATATGAGGGCCATAGCTGATTCCTATGAGGAAGTCCTAGACAATTCAGTAGTATCAGACTCAAATTTTGGATCCTTATAGTGAATCTTAGGTGTCCTATATTATATTGATCACTCGAGGGGCAGTGCATCCCTCCTAGATCATCTCACATATACATCTCATCAGGGGGAAGCACGTCCCACATATCTATCTCATATATCACATCGAGGGTAGTGTGCCACACCTGTCCGTCTCATAGATCACATTGGGGAGCAGTGCACCCCCCTGTCCATCTCATGTATCATGCATGAAGATCAGATCCAAGGAGCATGTCCAAGGTATCCCATGTATCTCAATACATCTCGGTGGGAAGTGTGTCCCACCTGAATCATCCCATCAATAACAGGCACAAAGGCTGGATCCAAGGAGAACATTCAAGGCACCCCATGTATCTCATACATCTCAGTGGGCAGTGTATCCCATTACCACAAAACATGGAAAGGGAAGCGCTGCCCTTTATCAGCGCTAAACAGAAAGCGCTGATAAAGGGGTATGCCTTTATCAACACTTTTTTTAGCGCTGATAAAAGGTAACATTTATCAGCGCTGATAAAAGGTAACATTTATCAGCACTTATTTTAGCACTGATAAATGTTTTTATTCTTAATTTATATAAAATTATAATATTTATAGTAAAAAATAATGTTTTTTGTATAGATTAACAATTATATACCAATATTTATAAAAATATACTCTTTATTGTTATAATTATTAATAAATAGATATATATTTATCTTATATGCCATTTTAAATAAATATATAAGAATATAAATAAATTATTAAATAAAAATCGCTGGAACCTTTAAAGGGATGATAAAGGTATGTTTTATCAGCGCTTTTATTTTAGCACTGATAAAACATACCTTTATCAACGCTTTATAACGAGCACTGATAAAGGTTCCAACGGTTTTTATTTAATAACCCTAACAATCCCTCCTCTCTCACATGTGGTCAAGATTTCGCGAAAGCTGAACCAGGCCCCTCTTATACTGCGACCTCTCCTCCTCCTCCTCCTCCTCGTCCTTGTCCTCCTCATCCTCCTCCTCCTCCGCCGTCGCCGCTGGGTTTTCCTCCTCCGCCACTGCCTCCGCCGCCGCTGGTCAGTGTAGGAGTATTTTCCTTCTCTTGGGTTATTATACTCCTTTAGAGAGGCATTCCTTTAGGTGCTATCCTTGGGGAAGATTGGTGACCCCACCTAATGTGAGTGTTCATGGATGAATCACATGCCATTGATAGAGCTAGCTGATGGGATTCTTAGAAAGGGATATGAATATGGGATTGTACCTTATGTTTTACTAAAAATTGATAATGGATCCCTTCAAACCAAAATGGATTATGTTCCTACCTTTTAGTAGTTGTTGAGTTATGTCATCATCCTTCTTTAGGTTGGAGGGGAGTAGGAATGTGTGATTAATTCAAAGATTCAATTAGGATATACTAGTTCTCCTTCAATACATATGTGAGAATATGAATCCAATACTATGTTTTTGTTGGGATATGCTAACATTCCTCTTGAAGGGGTGTGGGGATATAGGCCTGGTATCATATGGAAATTGGGATATGATGTTACCTTGATCATCATTTATGGAAGCATGAATATGGGCTTACCCCTATGTGATATTTGAGATATTTCGATTACCACTTTCTACTAATGCTTCCAATATATATTGACAAATATTTAAGACATGGGTGGGAATATAGAGTTATTTTTATATTTCCTCCAAGTGGTATTGATGAGATTCTATAATTGCAATAGGATTATGAGCCTGTTTGTTTGTAGAAGTGGGGATATATACCTACTCTTTCCCCTCATCCACTTCCATAAGAAACTAGTGGAATTTATGCATGGGTGTGAAAATATGTGCATTCCCCCTAATTTTTGTCAAGATTTATGGGTAGACTCATTGATTTTGAATAGGGACATGATCCTACTCACTAGATACCACGTGTTGTGTTGGAAAACTTATTATGGGGAAGTGGGGATACGAACCTTCTCCCTATGATCAATAGATCTTAATTCTTAGAGAGACTTCATAGCTTCTTGGATCTAAGAGATTAGGGAAGGGTTCTGCATTATAGTTCCCTCAACAGGCTTCTAAGGGTTAGTGGTCACATGATGTGGTGATAGTGGAGATTGTTAGGATCCCTACTGGGTGACCCCTGAACTGAGTTGAGGTCATGGATGACTTCTTGATCCACCTTCCTAAGATAAGGAATATAATGATTATCATTCTCTAGGGATATAATTCTAAATTAATTAATGGTGGTGTTAGGTTCCAATTTCTTTATTACAGTTTCCCTATAATGGGGTGGGTTGTGAGGCTTCAACATGTGAAGACCCTCATATGAAACTTCAAGAGTAGGGACGATACTGTGTTAGTGGTACCCCCTTACCATCATGTCATCCACCTAGTTTTGAGGTCTCCGAATAGGTGATGTATTCCTTTGGATCATGGGGGTTGTAGATTTGACAGAAATTGAATCATGGGAAGATCTAGTGGATGAAGAGACCTTCACTTTCGATTGAATGGAGCTCATAAGGTGTACCTATATACAAAAACTACCAAAAAAATAATACTGATTAGTGAATTATTACAAATAATTATATTCGATTATTCATTTTAACAAGTAAAGGATTCATTTTATATTAAATTTTTTTTGTTTACATGGAAAACATGAAACAAAAAAGCCTGACATCCTAGGAACACCATTATATTCTCATTGAAGAATTCAAATTGGGTTCACTATTTTTTTGTATGTGACACGCAAATAAAATGTCTTGACATGTGGGGAACCTAATTTATTTAGTTATTGAATAATTTCATGTTAGTTTCATCATTTTTGTTTCAAATCAAAACAACAGAGCCCGATTCTTGGTTGTGAGGAGGACTATGTATGGTAGCACAATATTTGTGTCAGGTTATGATTCTTTTTCAGACAATTTCCAATGGGTTTATTCATATAAATAGAAACACCTAATGTCTCACACATTCGTAAGTTAGGAAATGGAAGGATGTGGATGATCTCATGAGGAAGATGGATTCACGAGGATGGGTATGAAATACGAAGATCATTTTAGAACTCAAGATGGAATATTACATATCCTATCAAAATAGGAATCAAAGTCCACATAGTTTAAGGGAAATAGTTTAAGGTTGTTTTAAAAGATTTTACCATGAAGTTTAAAGTCACGCGATTAGGATGTATGTGTCGTGAAAGGTGTGATAATAGAGGATTGATCAAGGCTTACTCATTTGGGATATACTATCTAGAATAAACTTGGGGATTATACCTAGTAAGGAGGACCTATTGGTCAGGGCTTACCCATTTTATGTTCATCTTTTATATTTTAAAAGTCTGTTGAACTCGTTCTATCGAAGGTGGGTTATATAATTTCTTGTTATCTTAAGGTTTTTTTAACCATGGTGTGGGTTGATTTTGGTTTTAGTGGGTTCTTGGGGTTTTTGGGATGTGGAAAATGGTGTACTCGGTTTTAGATTATTTTATTTTCATGGGTTTCCCCTATTTTATGTTTTCTTTTCAGTTGGAAATCTCCTCTACTGTGCGCCTCTCCTCTACCACGAACGTACCTCTGCCGTGTGCTTAACAACACCTTTGCGGTGAGTTTTCTCCTGTTACTCATTGGTTTACTCTTGTTTGCATGTTATTACTATTTGATATTGATGGTTATAATGTGAAATGTACGGGCTAAACGCCCCGCAGAAAATCATGGCCGTTGGTGGTCCTTGTTTGTGCACTAAATGAATTACATGTTGGTTGGTTCTTGTTGAACATTTGAATATAAAAATTGGTAATTTACGTATACTTGAATTATGAATGAATTCCCTAGGATGATAAAACTTCCGTGATAACCCCTGAATTAACAAACAAAATTGAATAAGGGATGCTTTGTAAAATCTAAAATTGTGATTGTTTGGTTTGTATGGTGTTGTGATTGTGAGAATGATTGTGTTTTTGTATGGTGTTGCAGTTGTTGGCATGATTGATATGCCATTTGTTTTCCATGTTGTAGTTCTTCCACCATTGAATATCAATCCAAACTTTACCCATTTCAATGGCACAACCACTTTGTTACTAGTGCAATTCCACTGAATCCTAGAAAACCACTTCTAGAGGACTCTATGAGACACTTTATGGTGTGAAGATGATGTTTTTAAGATTCTATATATTTTTAAAATACATGGTATGTAGTCTTGCTAAATGGAACATGCTTCACCATACATGGATTTCATATAGATTTTAATGCCACACAACATTTATCTCCAAAATTTACACCACATGACTCATCTTCTGACTCAAACTTGGAATAAGTTTCATGTTAAATGTAACATTTCATGTGAACCTTGGTCACACACAATGTATCTCCAAGACATATACTTCAGCATGAAACCATGTACATGCCATGAAATAATGGTAGAACCATATGATATGTGTTTTACTTCACTCAAACCATGTATAGATACCATAGAAACTTGATGTGTATAGACTATACACCCCTAGTGGTCATGTAAGGACTAAACACCGTGTATTCCACAAAAACGTGATGCATAGCTGGTGAGGTGACTCAGTATGTATCTAAAGTACACGCCTTTAGCTCAAGTTGTTCTATATGTCAAGTATTTTCAAAGGAATCATGCAGTCTTTGTAAGACTAACTTGGAATTAATTTGATATATGTCAGATTAAATCAGGTATCTTATCCATACATGATGTTCACCCTACTGGACACACCATATATATGGATTTCACATGAGTTTAGAAATGGTAGTATACAACCAACCTTGACTGAGAACCCTACACATTGTGTATCCATTGAACAAATTATGTGCTATTTTATTTTCATTATTATTATTTATTTTTCACTTAGATGATAGTATTTCATGTATGAGTATCCCATTATAAATATCTTCTCATGTAGATCACAATAGTATGATTCCCTCATTCATTGGAAATTGCACACGATATGGTTTGGATATTTTAATTATCTTTACTCTAATTGAGAGTTGACAAGTGACAAGTGAGATGTTTGGAGAAAATATGGAGTATGGTACTCCCCCATGTTTCGATGAAGAGTTCTCCATGTATAGGTTTTAGGTACTCCATGGAGATATACAAACGACAAGGAACAGTCCCCCGTATATAGATAGAGTTCAAGTACTTTCACATGTTTTGGGGTAGGTTCCTCTATTTCATTGTAGAGTCATTTGTACCATGATTTTTTTATAAAACCCAAACAATGCTACTTGATTAATTAAAACATAATATTAGGAAAGTTTGAGATCGAACCCATAAAGATGATGAATATGAATAAAGAATGGATGAATGCCAATCGGTTGACAAAAGAGTATGAAGATGGCATGAAAGAGTTTATAAAGTTTGCAGAAGATCATGCATGTGACCCTTCTCAAATCCTTTGTCTATGTTTACACTGTTGTTATTCAAGACAAATTAGTCCAGAGGAGTTGGAAGAATACCTGATCTATCACAGAATAGATCAAAGTTATACATGTTGGAATAAACACGGGGAAAAACAAATGTAGGTAGTGGCTCAGATAACACGGTTTTTTATGGATCGTATGGTATAATTACAAGTGTGAACAGTGATGACGATCGTATGGAGGGTGTGATTACATATGTGAATGATGATGAAGATCGTATTGAGGAAATGACAAGGATAGTTGAAGATGAACTTCGTGATTTCCAAAAATTGTTTTATAAGTTAAAGAGTTGTGCAAAAATGCCATTGTATGTTGGTTGCACTAAATATACAGCATTGTAAGCCGTACTAAAGCTGTATAATTTGAAAGCAGGAAATGGGTGGAGTGACGCCAGTTTTATGGAACTACTTGCTCTCCTGAATGACATGACCCCAGAAGATAATGAACTCCCAAGCCAAACATACGATGCCAAACGAATGCTACGATCGATGGGTATGATCTCTGAAAGAATACACGCCTGCCCGAATGACTGTATATTGTTTCGCAAGGACCACAAATCACTTAAAGAATGACCAAAGTGTGGTGCTTCTCGATACAAGAAAAATGATTATAGTCCTACGAAATTTGTATGGTACTTTGCAATCATTCCAAGGTTTAGGTGCCTATATGGAAGTGAGGAGACTGGAGGACAATTGACATGACATGCAGATACAAGAATTAAATATGGGAAACTACGTCACCTGATAGACTCTCCTTAGTAGAAGAGAATTGATCATGAGTATCCTAAATTTGGAAACGAGCTGAGAAACCTTCTTCTGGCGTTATCTACAGATGGGGTGAATCCTTTTGGTTTTCAAAGCAGCAGTCACAGTACATGGTCGGTTATGTTGGTAAATTATAACTTACCACCGTGGTTATGTATGAAACGAAAATACATCATGTTATCTATGCTTATATCAGGACCAAAACAACCGGGTAATGATATTGATGTTTATTTGGACCCATTGATCGATGATTTGAAAATATTGTGGGATTCAGGTGTTACGTTGTATGATGATTACAAAAATGAAGATTTCACTTTAAAATCCGTGTTGTACAAGACAATAAATGACTTTCCTACTTATGGAATTTTTTCAGGATATATCATTAAAGGAAATCAAGGGTGTCCCATTTGTGAACAAGGTACACAGTCAATTAGGTTGAAACATTCATCGAAAACCGTGTTTCTAGAACATCACAGATTTCTACCCCGACAGCATAAGTACCGATCTTGGACGACATCATTCGAAAGAAGTTCAGAAGAACGTACAACACCGTCTCCACTAACAGGTGATCAATTTTTTGAGAAAGTAAAAGATTTTGACACTAATTTTGGTAAACCATTTTTGAAAAACCTTACAAAAACTGGTTGGAAAAAGTGATCAGTTTTTTTGAATTACCATACTGGAATTGTCTATATGTCAGACATTTTCTTGATGTTATGAATGTTGAAAAAAAATTATGTGATAGTGTCATCAGCACTTTGCTAAATGCACCTGGAAAAACAAAGGATGGAATTAAGTCTAGATTGGACATGGTTGAGATGGGAATACGAGAAGAGTTGGCACTAGTGAAGGGTGAAAAATGAACATTTCTTCCTCCTGCTGCATACACTCTTTCCAGGTAGGAGAGATATCAGTTTTGTAACTTCTTGAATGATGTAAAGGTTCCATAGGGGTATTCATCAAATATCAAGAACATCGTTTCAATGAGCGATTTAAAATTAAAGGGCCTGAAATCACATGACTGCCATGTTTTGATGCAAGATCTAATTCCTATATATTTACGTTGTATTTTTCCCAAGAATGTCCACCATACATTAACGAATCTCTGTTTCTTCTTCAAAGCTATATATAGCAAAGTTATAGACCCGAAAAAATTTCTAACTATGGAAAGAGAAATTGCTGTCATATTATGTGAATTGGAAATGTTCTTCCCGAAGAAATTTTTTGATATGATGGTTCATTTGATGGTTCATTTGGCGAGAGAGATTCAACTATGTGGTCCTGTACATTATAGATGGATGTACCCCATTGAACGATATATGAAGATTTTGAAAGGGTGTGTCAAAAATTGAAGTCAGCTAGAGGGTTGTATTGCAAAGCAATATATTGTTGAGGAAGCCATTGAATTTTGTACCGAATACCTGTCTGGTGTGGAAAACGTTGGCCTATCAAAATCTCGTTACATTGAGCAGCTTGAGGGTGAAGGAATTTCTGGAAGATAGGTTGTCACAATCAATATTACAGATTAGGAGCAGGATCACCTTTACATTTTGAATAACAGTTTCTACATTGACCCATATGTTCAAACCCACAAAGAAATTCTTAGGCGTTTGAATCCTTCTAGGGCAGAAAAATGGATATCAGATACACATAATCGATAGTTTATAGGATGGTTTCAGGACTATATTTTTAATCATTTAAATGAAAATCCAGACTCAATTTTAGAACGACTTCGATGGCTAGCCGGAGGAGCAAGTGTGTATGTATTATCTTACAATGCTTATGCAGTTGATGGTTATACATTCTATACTAATGAACATGATGAAGACATTACCATGCAGAATAGTGGGGTTACATTTGTGGATGAGGCGATGCATATTTTCGGTGCTAAGGACAGAAATCCAATTTATAAGAATATGTCATACTTTGGAATCATCAAATGAATATGGGAGTTGAATTATATGAAATTCAAAGTGCCGATTTTTCAATGCAAGTGGGTTGATAATAGGAGTGATGTTAAAATAGATGAATTAGGATCTGTGAAAGTTGATTTCAGTAAGGAAGGGGAGAAAGACGAACCATTTATAATGGCATCACAGGTAGTACAAGTATTTTATGTTCTAGACCCTGCAAACCAAAATTGGTCAATTGTTTTGTTATAAACCAAAACAACTGAAGGGTCAGATGAAATTTCAACGAAGGATAACCCTTTTATAGGGACTTCACAATCATTTTGTAGTGGTCCCAATGTATACGGCGTTTTTTATATCAGAGGATACTATAATGAAGGGATTTACATAGTCAATAGAGGAGTCAAATATCTTCAGCCTTTAAATAAAAAAAGAGAGTACAATAATCAGGTTATTTGTTTATTGTAATATACATTGTGTTATGTTATGTTATTATCTATTTTCTGCTGCTTTTATATAATCTAAATTAAATTTTAAACCACTTATACAGATAATGAATTCTGCACCTACTGATGTGCCCAATCCCGAGGCACAAAAGGTCTCTCAACCAGCTACTGGTGGTCCCAGTGCTGAGAAACAATAGGTTTCTCAACCAACTGCTGGTGGTCCCACTGCAGAGCAACAACAAGTTTCTCAACCTGTTGTTGCTGGTCCTAGTGCTGAGGTACAACAAGTTTCTCAACTTGTTTCTGCTGGTCCCAGTGCAGATGCTAGCGCTCCGGAGGAACATATTGATGATACTTCTGAGGAAATGGTAGGAAATGAAACCCTGAAAGCGCAAAAAAAAAAAGAGCACCGTAGTTTGATAGTGTTAGCCAAAATCCTTAAGTAAAAATAAAAAGGCATCAAATTTGAGGTGGGATGAAATAAGCAAGGCCAACATGTTAACCCCAATAGAGCCATATTTAGTAGCGACATTGGAAACGTCACTCGGCAACGCGTGTCGATTGATGTACAGTCGTGGCACCATGTTTTCACTGGGTTGAAGACACTAATGCGGGAAGAAATTATGATAACATTATGATATCATTTCTTAATTTATTAAAATAAAATAAAATACCAAAACATTGACTTACTCTTCATCATCCATTGTATAATGCATTTATAGTAGATTCCTCACACAAGGAATATGTATTAAGAGTTGCAAGAAGTATTCATAGAGGTTTCCACACAATTTTAACGAAATATCATCTTAAAGATGCTGAAGGGAAAATCAAGCCGCACCCACCTCCTCTTTATGCACACTTGATATCCCAAAGATCATGGGATGCATTTAGCAACCGTCATGGGGAGCAGACTTTTCAGGTACATTGTGTGGTGTGACACATTGTTTGATATTGCTTGTATTCATCACTTTGATTGATAGTTTTTTATTTATGAAATAGTAACTGAGTGATGAAAATAAAAAACGCACAACAGAACCAGCGTACCCTTATTGTAAAGCAAGGATGGGGTACGCTTCACTTGAGAAAAAAATAGTACGTCTTTTAAATCTACCGTACTACTCGTACGTGACATAAAACAACACCATAACCATGTTTTTCTATTTATATATAGATTGATGAATCAAAATAGAAATCCATATCCATCCCATGCCATGTGCTATGGAAGGAGGCTCGTGTAAATAAAGAGGGGATACTGATAGATGAAAACACACAAAAAGTGTGGGAAACATGTGTAAGTATGACATAATATAAATTTGATTTGCTTTAAATCGCTATTATATTACAATAACTACTTATTTTTCTATATTTTTTATCTGACATAGTCACAGGAATCAACAACAGCCGCACCAGATTCAGACATACTTTCAGCAGCCCTGAAGTAGCCAGAACAGTATGGCCGCATAAGAGGTGTGGGTTTTGGGGTGACACCTCGAAAATATTTTCAAAAACAAAAACAAGCGGAGGATCAAAATGAAAAAATGGAAAAATTGCAAGAAAAATTATATATTTTTTAAGAATAATTACAATACTAGAGATAGATGATAGAAATATTGATGGGGGAGAGGCAAAGAGAAGAAACAAATCAACAACAATCCATGCGTGATGATCCTGCCCCACCCCCACCAACTTTGAGGTGATCCATTCCCCTAAAAAACCTAACTTAGTTGAGGAAAAAATGTTTTAATAATTTTTTCTATGAAATGTGATTCACATAGACACCAATACCTTTCCTTTACTAATATTCTACAGGGTGAAAATGACTGTGATTTATATCTCTCAACTCCCACCTATCACCTTGTAGCGAGGGCTATGATGTTCAATACGCAGAACAACATGCTACACAATAGCACAAATTCCAACAGATCATCTCAGAGTGTCAATTAACGTAGCTAATGAGCCGAGTGCTAAGCTACCTGTTCCAAATGAAGATGATGACATTCATACGGTTGAACAATGTAATGGCCCCGACCTCTCCGGCCCATTCCTTTGTCAAAAAGAAGGTCAAGAAGTGTTCTGGAGGGTAAAATGGACCTTTTCCACACTTTCCAGAATTTTGAAACTACACGCCGTGTAGTTTGAGTACACACCATATACCCCCTTCCCAGGTATACCCCATGTTGCAGACTGTGTCCTTGTTGTGTGGAATAATGGGTGCACGCCGTGTGTCCAGTTCTACACGCCGTGTAGTCCTTCCCCGCGTACGCGTTACTAGTCAACGACCGTGTACCGTGTTGGAGCCGTGTCCTTGCCATGTGAAATAAATGAGTACACGCCGTGTGTCTAAACTACACGCCATGTAGTTCTTCCCCGCGTATGCGTTACCCTCAAACCGTGTGTTGACCAGTCAACGGTTGCAGAGCCGTGTTGGAAGCCGCGTGGAGACCGTGTGAAAGAACCGAGTACACGTCGTGTACCATAAAGTACATGCTGTGTACTTTTTCTTTTCACACCTATAAAAGGATGGGTCCCCTCCTCCTTTCAACTCACACCTCTCCTCCCCTCTCCTCTGAGCAGAGCTCTCCCAAGATACTCGAAGACTCTTCCTACCATAACTTCTTCATCCGAGCTCCGATTTATGATCCGTCAGCAGCCACGGGATCGTAACGACGAGGCGGAACTTCCGAGCCTGGGTCCGTTGTCTTTCCTTAGGCTTTTCCTTTCCGAATTCCACCTGAGGAGGTTTTGTTGGGACCCAACAGAAGTGACAGACGCCGACGGACGTCTTCTAAGGTTGATCCAGGGGAGCGTTGCGATCAAGAACCTGTTGAGGTAGGGATTTTACCTTCGTCTCTCTAATTTGTGCATCATGCGGGGTGGTTGTTCTCTTGTTTACGTGAAACACTTTTGAACCAGTTTAATGAAGATAATAACTGGCTTATATAACAGGGATGAGAAGTTGTGATTGCTGTTACTTTATATCTTGTGATATTATGTTGTGAATTGAATGAGATTCTACCTACTGAAAATCACGGTCGTTGGGGGCCTTTGCTTACGCAATTAAATGTTTCCCTCTCCTTCTGGATTTTCTTATGGATGGAAACCTTGTGGTTTGTGGAAATTGGTTAATCACATAAAGTTGGCTGTTTAAAATCTGGAACCCTTGTGTGATCACCCTGGTTAAACAAAATGGAATAATGAACATGTGGGTGTTGGCTTGGTTACGAGGCATGTGATGTGGGTGTTTTTGTGGGTTGTTGTGGATTGGGTGAGCAGCGGGGCTGCGGTTGTTTTGGTTGTGGTTTGGTGTGATTGTTGTATTGGTAATGGACAACGGGGCTGCAATAAATGGTATTAAAGAGGTGATGATGTACGATACGGTTGTGGTTATGGCGATTGACAGTAGGTCTGCAGGGTTGGGTTTTAATGTGAACGGGTTATGGGTTGTGATTAATAAATAAAATGTGGAAGAGTTAATGAATGGTGGGGCGTGATAATGAAACGAAATTAATAATCAATGGGGTTGGTTGGTTGATAAGAAGGACTTGGTTATGTTACTTGTGTTTTCCTAACTTGATTTGTGGATGGCAGAGATATGTTTTACGAACGATTGACTTGGTTGGTTGTGGATAGTTTCCCAGTAGTTAAGGAACTAAATAAACTAATTCTACTGAAACGTGAAAACCTAAATGGGGTTCGGGTTGTTTGTTGTATGCATGTTTCGTAGTAGCAGTGCCGAGGCACGTGCTCAGTTTCTCTGTTTAGAAGCCATAGGTTGGGCTATGTGGTTGGTATATATATATATATCTGTATCTTTTGTGTTTTATCGCACCCCACCCATGTTGAGAACTTAGTGCCGAACACTCCCATTTTATGGGAGAGGGTGTTTTTCCCTTAGTTGCTAGCTACTTCCTGATCCTTATCCCCTAGGCTATGATGGCTTGAGGCGACCTTACACCTAAGACTCTTCGGGTAGGTTTCGATTGGGGTGGTTTTAGACTAAGACTCTTTGGGCAGGTTCTACTGTTTCCCAAGAATCTTCGGGATGAGGCCCAGATGTGTGTGGGCGGGATACGTGGTTGTGAGGCCCAGGTGTGTGCGGGCGGGATACGTGGTTTTGAGGCCCAGGTGTGTGCGGGCGGGATGCGTGGTTGTGAGGCCCAGGTGTGTGCGGGCCGGATGCGTGGTTGTGAGGCCCAGGTGTGTGCGGGCAGGATGCGTTGTTGTGAGGCCCAGGTGTGTGCGGGCGGGATGCGTGGTTGTGAGGCCCAGGTGTGTGCAGGTGGGGAGAGTGTGGCAGCGTTAGAACGTTCGTCGTTAGGAAGAGTAGGTAACTAAAGGTAAATAGTGAGGGGTACCCAATGCTCTTGTTCTTATATACTACTACTACCTGTTGTGCTTGTGTTTTTGTGAGTGTGCCTGGTGAGGTTGGGTGGATAGAATTCCTTGCTAGGTTCCTTCTGTTGTTCTCACGGGGCATTAGGATGTCTCCCCACTTGTGCACGAGAGCTTTAGGTTTCCCTACTGAGTATACTTGTATGCTCACCCGATGTTTACTTTCAGGTTTCCAGGAGGACTACCAGGGCCGTGCGGCACCCTACTAGTCGGACAGTTGGAGTTGTTGTTGTTGCTATACCTTGTTTTCTTTTGGTATTGTACTTTGATTTTTCTTGTACTTGTACCTTGTTATAAAATTATTTAAACATGCATGTTGAAATGGTTTGTGTTTATTTCTATACACTTGACCTTTTTACTTTTTGGTGGTTGACTTGTCCTATTTCCCGATCTTTAAATAAATAAAAAGGGTAATGCCTCCCATATTTGTGAAAAACTCATACCCTTGGTGCTAGTCGCCACCCCAGGGCCTACTGGAGGCGGGACTCGAGGGTCATTATCTCCCTTTCGCCATTGCCAGCTCAGGAGGGGCATCTTTGGTGGGAGGGGGTCATGACAGAATGGTATCAGAGGTGATGGTTGAGAGATAGGATGGAGTCTGGAGTTAGGCATAGTGAGGATTGCATGGGATGGTAGGGAAACAGTGTTAATTAATCTTGGTGCGTGATATAGGCCAGGGAAGACCGGCTAGGACACGAGATTTTAGGGCCCCCCTTGATCCGATGCAAGGACTCTGAGCCTACCGAACCACCAAGTGAGACTACATTGATTGCAGGGTAGAGACCCTAGGGAAGGTACATGCATCATCATGATTGTGTTTTACTTGATTTGGGTGTTCTGGGAAAGAAATTGAAATAAAATGATAAAATGAAACCTTGAGTTTTTCCCTACTACTTGAGCTTAGGCGATCCTTGTTTACTGTACAGCTATGGCACCTGGACGTCATCCCCGGGTGGCTCAGACGACCGAGGCCCAACAGATTCAGGCAGTCGATCAGTTGAGGATTAACCGAGAGGAGGAAGATAGACAGTGGCAGAAGACTCTCCGTTCTTTCCAGCGGCAGACCCTCAAGAAGTACGAGGGTAGTACTTAGGATACGAAGACTAAGGGGTGGCTTGAAGAGCTAGGGATCACTTTTACCTTGATCCGTGCTCTGAGGGAGTACTGGGTTCCCCTAGCAGTCAGTCAGCTGAGAGGTGCAGTGTGACAGTGGTGGACGCTCTACCTCGGAGAGAGGATAGAGGCAGAGGTTCCATGGGATGACCTTGAGAAGGAATTCCGAGAGGAATTCCTTTCTTCCATGATCAAGGTGGAGAAGCGGCAGGATTTAATCTCCCTTCAGCAGGGGATTATGTCGGTACGAGAGCTAGGGATCAAGTTCAAGGATCTCCTTCACTTTGCTCCGAATCTCTTTCCGGATGAGGAGTCTCGGGCGAGATGTTTGGAGGAGGAGCTTCGTCCTTCGCTCCAGTATGCTGTCACCCCCTTCACCCTTCCGACGTACTTGGCGGTACAGAAGAAGGTACAGGTTGTAGAGAGGATGAACTCGCTGGGAGGTGCACCCCGAGAGGGGATCCAACCAGGCTCGTCGAAGGGGAAGGCAGTCAGCAGCAGGGCTCCTGTGACGGGACCTTCCGGGTTCAGGCCAGTGGGGAGTAGGCCCCAGCAGTTCCAGTTCATATCTTCGGGTCCTCGCCCCTTTTTCACGAGCCCGGGACCGAGGTGTTTTTCTTGTGGAGGTTTCGGGCATGTTTAGAGTCGGTGCCCGACCCGATTTCAGTACGGTGGAGGTGTGCAGGTTCAGCGCCCACCTCAGCAGCACCAGTTGCTGGCGAGGACCTTCCAGTAGCAGCAGGACCATGCTCCTCCAAGGGCAGACTTTGCGGGAGGAGGCTGGCCTCAGGGTGCTCCTCAGGGACCTCGACCAGGGCGTGGTCGGGGGGGGGGGGGGGGGTGGAAGACATCAGAGAGGTAGAGGATCTGGGCATGGAAAGTTGCACGCGGCAGAGCTGGCAGCTTCAGTGGGACCAGAGGTGGTACGAGGTACAATTTGTTTGTTCAACACTCTTGTTTCTACTTTGTTCGATTCGGGAGCCTCACACTCTTTTATTGCACCTAGTCTAGCCCATGCCTTGGGACTAGACGTAGAGAGACTTTCCATACCACTGGTACTGAGTACACCAGTTGGAGGCCAGACCAGCGTATCTTGTGTTTTTCGGGGATGTGGGCTGATGTTGGGACCACATCGATCTAGTGGAGACCTTCTTCTGTTACAGATGCAGCCATACGATGTCATCCTAGGCATCGACTGATTGTTTTCTGTTAGTGATGTTATCGACTGCTTCTGGAGAAGAGTCGTGTTCTCCGACGTAGATGGGCAGCGCGTATCTTTTGTTGGCGAGAGGAGCTATCAGGCGGGAAGCCGGCGTGTGGAGCCTCTCCTTTCCTTGTTAGGCGGGTTATCAGTGGTTCCAGCTGATACAGAGATGATGGATATCCCTGAAGTTGTTGGGGAGTTCCTTTATGTTTTTCCTAAGGAGGTTGTGACTCTACCCCCCGACATGACATTGAGTTTGGGATAGACTTACAGCCTGGTGCCCGTCCGATTTCGATGGCCCCTTATCGGATGGCACCTTAGGAGTTGCGGGAGTTGCGGATTCAGATTGACAATCTGATGGAGAAGGGTTTTGTTTGACCCAGCGTGTCGCCATGGGGTGCTCCAGTTTTGTTCGTGAAGAAGGCAGATGGTGGTCTCAGGCTATGCATAGACTACCGAAGGTTGAACCAGAACGGTCAAGAACTGTTACCCCCCTCCCAAGGATATATGATCTATTTGACCAGCTGAGGGGAGCAGGTTGGTTTTCCAAGATTGATCTATGATCTGGATATCATCAACTGAGGGTGAAGGATAGTGACATCTCGAAGACGGCTTCCAGGTACAGGTATGGGCACTTCGAGTTTGTAGTGATGCCGTTTGGAGTTACGAATGCACTGGCTGTGTTCACGGGACTCATGAACCTTGTCTTCCGAGAGTTTCTGGATCGGTTCGTCGTTGTGTATATCGACGACATCCTGATCTACTCAAGATCAGAGGAGGAGCACGTTGAGTATCTCAGGGCTGTCTTGGAAGTCCTTCGATACCACCAGCTTTATGGGAAATTGTCTAAGTGTAAGTTCTTGACACAAGAAGTACACTTCCTTGGGCATGTGGTGTCTCAGCATGGAGTGTCAGTGGACCCATCAAAGATGGAGGCAGTTGTTTCTTGGGCAGCACCCAAGAGCATGGCAGAAGTTTGTAGTTTCCTGGGGTTAGAAGGTTACTATCGGAGGTTCGTTTCGGACTTCTCTCGAGTTTATGCTCCTTTGAAAGCTTTGACGAGGAAGAACCAGGTCTTCCTGTGGAGCAAGCAGTGCCAGAAATCTTTTGACTACCTGAAGGAGAAGTTGGTCAGTACTCCCGTACTCAGGTTTCCAGAGGAAGGGTTGTTGTATGAAGTGTTTTGTGATTCTTCTAGCCTTGGTCTGGGGTGTGTGCTGATGCAGAAGAAGGGAGTGATCTGTTATGGGTCTAGGCAGTTACACCGTCACGAGCGTAACTATGCCACCCATGACCTGGAGCTTGCAGCAGTAGTGTTCACACTGAAGTTGTGGCGACATTACCTCTTTGGGGAGCGCTTTGTGGTCTTCTCAGATCACAAGATCCTACGTTGTATCTTCTCCCAGCGTGACCTGAACTTACGACAGCGGATATGGGTCGAGTTTCTACAAGACTATGACTTTGAGATCTCTTACACTGAAGGTAAGGGCAACGTTGTGGATGATGCCCTGAGCAGGAAGTCGCATCAGGAAGTGGTTTGGGAATCTGCTAATGCTTGGAAGGCGATGGGAGAGTTGACTGCCTTGCACTTGGATGCCAGGGTAGAAGGTGTTAGAGGCTGTTTGTTTCAGATGACGGTGCAGTACTCCTTGTTGCAGCAGGTGGAAGAGTCCCAGTGGGGGGACTCCGAGGCAGAAGTGATGCGGGATCATGTCGATCAGGGAAACGCTCCAGAGGGATGGTTAGAGGACAACCGACATCAGATGCTTTTCCATGGAAGGTTGTTTGTTCCGGAGGCAATGCGTGAGGGAGTTCTCCGTGAGTTCCATAGCTCAGCCTTGGTGGTACATCCAGGAGTTTCAAAAATGTACCGAGGCCTGAGGGATCAGTTTTGGTGGCCCGAGGTGAAACGAGCAGTGGTGGAGTTTGTGGCTAAATGCCTAGTGTGTCAGCAAGTGAAGGCTGAACACCGTGTTCCCAGTGGGTTGTTGCATCCTTTAGATGTCCCTGAGTGGAAGTGGGATGAAATCTTGATGGACTTCATCACAGGACTACCCAGTGCTCAGGGTGGTTATGATTCTATCTGGGTGGTGGTGGATCGACTGACGAAATCGGCTCACTTCTTAGCAATCAAGGAGTCGGGCCTGGTGAGTACCTTAACACAGAGGTACGTAGACGAGGTGGTGCGCTTGCATGAAGTTCCGAGGACTATCGTCTCAGATCGGGATACTCGGTTTACCTCACGAGTCTGGAGGGGGTTACAACATGCTTTTGGAACCTATCTACGCCTTAACACTGCTTTCCACCCCCAGACTGATGGGCAGACGAAGCGGACTATCCATACATTGGAGGACATGCTGCGAGCATGCGTTCTGGATTTTGGAGGATCATGGGCACGACACTTGCCTTTATTAGAGTTCGCCTACAAAAACAGCTTCCACTATACTATTGGCATGGCACCGTTTGAGGATTTGTATAAAAGGCCATGTCGTTCACCCATTTGCTGGGCAGAGGTTGGTGAGATAGGTGCACTTGGGCCAGAGGTAGTGCAGAGCACCACAGAGAGTCCAGCTTATACGTGAGAGGATGAAAGCGGCTCAGGACCAACAAAAGTATTATGCTGATCGTCGGAGGAGGCCCTTGGAGTTCGAGGTGGGGGATCATGTGTTATTGAAGGTTTCCACTCAACGGGGGAAGCAGAGGGTTGGGAAGGGGAGAAATCTCTCACCTAGGTTCATCGGACCTTTTGAGGTGCTGAGGCGAGTTGGCGAGGTGGCATATCAGCTGGCCCTGCCACCTCAGTTGGAGAAGGTTCATGACATCTTCCACGTCTCCCAGCTTCATTGGTACTTACATGAAGACTCCCACGTTATCGGCTGGGGAGAGTTAGATATGGGAGACGACGCGACCTTAGAGGAATGACTAGTCAGAATCGAAGATCGTAAAGAGAAGGTGCTTCGTGGATGAACCATTCCCTTGGTTCGTGTGTTGTGGAGGCATGGCGGCCTCGAGGAGAGCACTTGGGAGCAGGAGACCCAGATGCACGCTCAGTACCCAGAGTTGATTTTACTTTTGTTTTTCCCTTGTTCTTCTGAGCTTTGTGTTGATGTTGTACTCTGTACCTTTGATATATGAAATGCTTGGCTTGTCAGTTGTGAGACCTTTTGTTTCTTTGTTCCCTAGTAATGTGTACCATGTCCGGATGTGTGGGAAAGGGAAAAACCTGACCCTTAATCGAGACACATTAATGCAGATGCGATTGAACCCGTACAGGCAAGTCAATGCCGCCTAAAGAAGATAATATCTCAACATAGGTAAAGGAATTTCCCAAACCCATGTGTTCGGGCAGTGTGTTGGTTGTGTGGTGTTGGGGTTAGTGCGAGTTGAAAAATCCTAATGTATGAAAGTGGGAAGACCCAATTCTTAATCGAGACGCATTAATGAGGATGCGATTAAACCCGTGCAGGCGAGTCAGTTCCGCCTAAAGCGGATAATATCTTGACATAGGAGAAGGAATTCCTAACACATATGATTAGTGTTGTTGGTTGGGTTCCTGTTATAATGAGAACCCTAAGAGGTATCTTGTTGGGTTCCCTCTGGGTTGGTTTTTGAATTCTCGGGGACGAGAATGTTTTAAGAGGTATTTGATGTAATGTCCCGGACCTCTCCGGCCCATTCCTTTGTCAAAAAGAAGGTCAATAAGTGTTCTGGAGGGTAAAATGGACTTTTTCCACACTTTCCAAAATTTTGAAACTACACGCCATGTAGTTTGAGTACACGCCGTGTACCCCCTTCCCGGGTATACCCCGTGTTGCAGACCATGTCCTTGCTGTGTGGAATAATGGGTGCACGCTGTGTGTCCAGTTCTACATGCCGTGTAGTCCTTCCCCGTGTATGCGTTACCAGTCAACGGCTATGTACCATGTTGGATTCGTGTCCTTGCCATGTGCAATAAATGAGTACACGCCGTGTGTCTAAACTACACGCCGTGTAGTCCTTCCCCGCGTATGCGTTACCCTCAAACCGTGTGTTGACCAGTCAACAGCCGCAGAGCCGTGTTGGAAGCCGCGTGGAGACCATGTGAAAGAACCGAGTACACGCCATGTACCATAAAGTAAACGCCGTGTACTTTTTCTTTTCACACCTATAAAAGGAGGAGTCCCCTCCTCCTTTCAACTCACACCTCTCCTCCCCTCTCCTCTGAGCAGAGCTCTCCCAAGAGACTCGAAGGCTCTTCCTACCATAACTTCTTCGTCCAAGCTCCGATTTACGATCCGTCAGCGGCCATGGGATCGTAACGACGAGGCGGAACTTCCGATCCTGGGTCCGTTGTCTTTCCTTTGGCCTTTCATTTCCGACTTCCATACGAGGAGGTTTTTCCGGGACCTGACAGAAGTTACGGACGCCGACGGACGTCTTCTAAGGTTGATCCGGGGGAGCGTTGTGATCAAGAACCTGTTGAGGTAGGGATTTTACCTTCGTCTCTCTAATTTGTGCATCATGCGGGGTGGGTGTTCTCTTGTTTATGTGAAACACTTTTGAACCGGTTTAATAAAGATAATAAATGGCTTATATAACGGGGATGGGAAGTTGTGATTATTGTTACTTTATATCCTGTGATATTATGTTGTGAATTGAATGAGTTTATACAACTGAAAATCATGGATGTTAGGGGCCTTTGCTTACACAATTAAATGTTTCCCTCTCCTTCTAGATTTTCTTATGGATAAAAACCTTGTGGTTTGTGGAAATTAGTTAATCACGTAAAGTTGGATGTTTAAAATCTGGAACCCTTGTGTGATCACCCCGGTTAAAAAAATGGAATAATGAACATGTGGGTGTTGGATTGGTTACGAGGCATGTGATGGGGGTGTTTTTGTGGGTTGTTGTGGATCGGGTGAGCAGCGGGGCTGCGATTGTTTTGGTTGTGGGTTGGTGTGATTTTTTATTGGTAATGGGAAACGGGGCTGCAATAAATGGTATTAAAGAGGTGATGATGTACGATACGGTTGTGGTTATGGCGGTTGACAGCGGGGCTGCAGGGTTGGGTTTTAATGTTAACGGGTTATGGGTTGTGATTATTAAATAAAATGCGGAAGAGTTAATGAATGGTGGGGCATGGTAATGAAATGGAATTAATAATCAATGGGGTTGGTTGGTTGATAAGAAGGACTTGGTTGTGTTACTTGTGTTTTCCTAACTTGATTTGTGGATTTCAGGGATATGTTTTATGAACTATTGATGTGGTTGGTTGTGGATAGTTGCCCAGTAGTTAAGGAACTAAATAAACTAATTCTGCTGAAATGTGAAAACCTAAATGGGGTTGGGGTTGTTTGTTGTATGCATGCTTCGTAGTAGCAGTGCTGAGGCACGTGCTCAGTTTCTCTGTTTAGAAGCCATAGGTTGGGCTGTGTGGTTGGTATATATATATACATATCTGTATCTTTTGTGTTTTATCAAACCCCACCCATGTTGATCACTTAGTGCCGAACACTCCCATTTTATGGGAGAGGGTATTTTTCCCTTAGTTACTAGCTCCTTCCTGCTCCTTCTCCCCTAGGCTGTGATGACTTGAGGCGACCTTACGCCTAAGACTCTTCGGGTAGGTTTTTATTGGGGTGGTTTTAGCCCAATAATCTTCGGGCAGGTTCTACTTTTTCCCAATAATCTTTGGGATGAGGCTCAGGTGTGTGTGGGCAGGATACGTGGTTGTGAGGCCCAGGTGTGTGCGAGCAGGATACATGGTTGTGAGGCCCAGGTGTGTGCGGGCGAGATGCATGGTTGTGAGGCCGAGGTGTGTGCGGGCGGGATGCGTGGTTGTGAGGCCCAGGTGTTTGCGGGCGGGATACGTGGTTGTGAGGCCCAGGTGTGTGCGGGCGAGATACGTGGTTGTGAGGCCCAGGTGTGTGCGGGCGGGGAGAGTGTGGCAGCGTCAGGACGTTTGTCATTAGGAAGAGTAGCTAACTAAAGATAAATGGTGCGGGGTAACCAATGCTCTTGTTCTTATATACTACTACTACCTGTTGTGCTTGTGTTTTGGTGAGTGTGGCTGGTGAAGTTGGGTGGATAGAATTCCTTGCTAGGTTCCTTCTGTTGTTCTCACAGGGCATTAGGATGTCTCCCCACTTGTGCACGAGAGCTTTAGGTTTCCCTACTGAGTATACTTGTATGCTCACCCTATGTTTACTTTCAGGTTTCTAGGAGGACTACCAGGGCCGTGCGGGACCCTACTAGTTAGACAGTTGGAGTTGTTGCAGTTGTTGTACCTTGTTTTCTTTTGGTATTGTACTTTGAGTTTTCTTGTACTTGTACCTTGTTATAAAATTGTTTAAACATGCATGTGGGAATGGTTTGAGTTTATTTCTATACACTTTCCCTTTTTCCTTTTTGGTGGTTGACTTGTCCTATTTCCCGATCTTTAAAAAAATAAAAAGGGTAATGCCTCCCATATTTGTGAAAAACTCATACCCTTGGTGCTAGTAGCCACCCCAGGGCCTACTGGAGGCAGCACTCGGGGGTCATTATCTCCCTTTCGCCATTGCCAGCTCAGGAGGGGAATCATTGGTGGGAGGGGGTCGTGACAAACAATCTGTTGGAACATTCATCGCATGACCGAAAATTCTTGTAAAAAAACATGTTGATAAGGAGGCATCCATTTAAAATTTATTTTTCAAGATGGACCTTTAACATTTAATGAAAAAAGGTATGAATCGATGAATGTTATTGCAAAATGACAAAAATAAGGGGGTGAAACAAAATATCAGCTCAAAACTATCTCAAGGATCAACCAACTGATTGAAACGGTCTACTGAGAGAACTTTCACCCAGCCCGTTCTATATCCACAGTTAATATCATTACATGATCATGTGGATACAAAGTTGATAGACGACAATGCTCACACAGTTGATTTAAAAAAAAATGTACGGAGAGGAAACATCAGATTTCATTAGTGCTGAAAATGTAAATGAAATCCTCAAGTATGAATGGCTAGGTGCCTCAGTTATAAATGTATACATGAGGTATGTTTTCATGATTTGATTTTACAAAAGCTGATATACTCTGATAATTATGACTAAATACATTTTATATTTTTCGCAGGTGTATATATGAAAAAAAATTGAAGGGATTTCCCCATGAACAAAAATTTGGACTCGTTAGTCCTCACACCACCTCTTAAAAAGACTAAATAGATTCTGATAAAGTGGCTTTAATAATGTCATACTTTCTCAAATCATTTGAAAACAAAATTAGGGATGACAGACTCTTTTTAATACCAACGATGAGGGGATAAAACTCTACAATTTAATCATATCAACTATATTTTCATTTCTTTATTTACTTATTCCTTTTTGTATTTTTAGGTAGCATTGGATGCTGATTGCAGTCAATTTGGATACTCCAAAGATTTATTTTATGGATTCAAATCATGGATATCCAACAAACCGACCACACATGATGGCGTTTATTAATTTTTAATACACTAGATCCAACATTTTAAAACTAAACATCTAGTTATATAATTTATGTTATCTTTTAATGAGGATTCTATTATGATAGGGCGGTGCATCAATATCATCTACTACATGGAATGAATCCAGGGCCTAAGGATAATAATGCCTACAAGATCTACAACTGGAAAAGAATCCTAGTATATATAATAACATTTCACTATCAAAACACATATCAAAACAAATTACTTATTGTTTTCGATGTTTCTGTAGTGTCCAAAACAAACAAAAAGAAAGGACTGTGGTTATTATGTTTGTAAAATTATGAAATAGACCGCATTTCATTAACAAACTAGCATCCCTGACGAGGTATTTTTGAAAATAATTACAAGTTCATTTAAAATATTTATTAATCCTTTGTGTATTTATATTTTTTCAGTACTACCATGACAGTCGCAAAAACTCATATTCAAAAGATGATATAGATGTGTTTAGAAGCGAATGGGCAGCATACTTGATGAAAGATTGTACACAAATAGGATGAAGGTGAATTCTTACTACTTAAGTTATCCATATATAATCATTGATATCTCCCTTGTTTACACTTATTAAGCATATATGATCACCCTTTATTATGTTTTATATCCTTAGGTTATGAAGAATGGTTTTAGAAATGATTTGTCTTTCTAGTAAAGCATAACTCATTGGACTACACTGATCGATAGTGTGTAATTCAACCAATGAATAGTCATTCAATTCACTCACGAGCATCTTAAAATCTTGATGGGGTGTCCAGAAGTGGGGGGGGGGTGTCCAGGAGGGGGTGTGTTCAGGAGGGAGGGGGTGTCCAAGTGTGAGGGTGTCCAGGAGGGGAGGGAGGGGGTGTGTCCAGGGGGGTGTCCATGAGTGGGGTGTCCAGGAGGGGAGGGAGGGGGTGTGTCTAGAAGGGAGGGGGTGTCCATAAAAAGATCCATTCAATTCCATTCAATACTTATAATATACAATGGGTAGATCACTTATAGAGTAGCCTGAAGTGGGTTTGTAGTGAGGCATCAAAAGTTCCAACCAACCAAACCAATTCCAAGCCCATGTAAAGGCCCAAGAATTATATTACAGTTCAATTTGAGGCCCAATATATCTTATTTAATGTCATAAAGACCCAACATATGCATCATTTACCTTTCTCACATTATATTTATGTGAAATTTCGTTCCTATTCCTCCAATATATTTTTTGTTTGGTTTTTTTCCTTGATTTGTTGAACTGTATCTCTTCAAAATATATATGATTTTATAATTCATATTATTGAATGATGGTGTATGATTAATATTTATTCCATTATCAAATAGATGATGAAAATATAGTTGGATAAATAAGGTTATTAATGGGTATACACTAAAGAACTAGGAGGGAGGGGGTGTCCAGGAGGGAGGGGGTGTCCAGGTGGGAGGGTGGGTGGGGGGTGTCCAGGAGGAGAGGAGGGGCTATCCAGGAGGGGAGGGGGCTATCCAGGGGATGGGAAGGGGGCTGTCTAGGGAAAGGGAGGGGGGCTGCAAGGGGAGGGAGGGGGGTTGTCCAGGAGGAGGGAGGCAGGTTGCAGGTGGAGTGGTAGGAGGGAGGGGGGCTGCAAGGGGAGGGGGGGTGTCTAGGGGTAGAGAGGGGGATGTCTAGGGGGTCTATCTTGGGGAGGGGAGGGAGGGGGTTTCCAGGAAGGAGGGGGTGTCCAGTAGGGGAGGGGGGTTGTCTAGGAGAGGAGAGGGGCTGTCCAGAAGGTGGGAAGGGGGTTGTCTAGAGAAAGGGAGGGTTGTAAGGGGAGGGAGGGGGGTGCCGTCTAGGGGAGGGAGGGGGTACTGTCCAAGGAAATATGGACATGTAAAGGTTTTAACAGGTAACAATTAACATTTTATTAATGTATTATTTTATATTAATGTTTAATTTATTTCATTATTGTATTTCTAATATAATATTTGTTTTCTTATATAGGTGAAATCTTTTTCTTGAGTTCGAATGCTTTGTTCGGCATCTAATACCATGGACAAAATTTTTTTAGAGAGGATCATGGATACAAAAAGGATGAAACATCAATGTTTTTTAACTGTTTATTGGATAATTGTAATTGTAACCAAATTAAACATTGTTTGAAATGTATATAGTAGTGTGTTGTTTTGTATTCATGATTTCAAGTAAATGTATATAGAATTTTTGTTCTTCTGTGCTTTTTGTGTGGGTGTTGTTTGTGCTGTGTGCAGGTGTTGTCATATGTGTGTAGGTGTTGTGAAGGTTCTGGGTTTTCACATGCAATTTGTCCTTTATCAGCGCTAATTAAGCGCTGATAAATGGATAATATATCAGCACTCAAAATAGCACTAATAAAGGTAGTATTTATCAGTGCTGAAAATATCACTGATAAATACGACCTTTATCAGCGCTAAGAAAGTGCTGATAAAGGCCCACCTTTATCAGAACTTTGTTTAGCACTGATAAAGGGGACCCCCCTTTATCTTCGCCGAGATTAACAACACTTTTTTAGCGCTGTTAAAGGCAGTTTTTAGCACTATTATAATCCCTATTTGTTGTAGTGTACCACTAGAACCATATCGTATACACATATCATAAGGGCTGACCATCTACCCAAACCCATCTCACAAGTTTGAGGTTGGCCTCTCAAGTGAAAAACCTAATATCAACACCAACCATACCAGGATCACACAACAGATTTAGGTTCTATGGTGACACCCACAATGTGACACCCTTCGGTTCACATGTATGTTTAATTTTGAGCTTGGTTTATCTCTTTTTTGGTTCTAGAGGCATTTTGGTGTTAGGGTTAAAAATTTAGAGTTTTGGGGGGAAAAGGACAAGTGATCGGTTTAGCCACACAATTTGTAGTAACAGTGCGATAATCATGTGATATAGATCTATTGGTTTTAGTGGTGATTTTCATGGGTTTTCTAACCCTATGAGTTGCCAAGAAAATTGTGAAAATGTATGGTCTTGTGTTCAGAGGCTATCACATGGATTGCACATGGTTTGTAAAATTGTGTGGCCATTCCTAATAGACCATGCGACTTAGTTTTCAAGGGATAGTGGTTATCGCATGATTAACACAAGGTTTTTATAACCATGTAGTCTAACCGTGCAACTCTATCCAAACCTCTTAAAATAAAAAATTACCCTAATTAACTTGTTTGGGTTTATCTCTAATATTATCCTAATCCCTAATTAGCTTGAACCATCCCCTCCTTAACACTCTAGATGAATCTACCCTTGATTCCTTGGTGATCCTCAATCAATTTTAGTGGATCTCTTTAAGGTATATTAAAAATTCATCCTAGTTTCTCCTTTACCCCAGATCTTCTCTTGATCTCTATTTCCCTTGTCTCATTAGAACCCTAATGGGTTGTGGTTGTCAAATCTAAAATATTTTATGGGGAATTGATGTATTTTCTATTGCATCCATCCTTGTGAGGACCTGATCCATTCGTTTCCCATCACCAATTTCGAAGGCAACACTATTATCTCTATTGTCGTGGTAGGTGTCTCTATCTTATGGTTTATTCCTTGACATGATTGTGTTCTTTTGATGATCTCATTTTGTTTTGATTTATGAAATTGAGTGTTTAATATTCATGAGTTATGGCCTTAACCTTTGGTGGAAATGGAATGAGACATGCTATACTCGCATTTATGGATCCAATGCTAAATATACATACTTTTTAATACATTATAAGAGTTACAAAAAACTCCAAAGATCAAAAGTTTGATGTCTTTGGGAACTAGGAACATTTACATATTTAACAATTAATACAAAGTGCATTTCATCTATAAAAATTCTCCACACATGAAACTATCCTATACATATCCCTTTGATTGTGATTCCTAGGGAAATGGGGAACATAAGATAGGGTGAGCTATAAAGATTAGTAAGGGATAAATAATGAAAACAAAGAAAAAATGAGCTTCATGGGTAAAAAATGAGGAATAATATAATAATGTGAACATGAGGCATAACAATATCATGAGTACATGAGGCATAACATGGAAATGTGGTTACAACATAAACATGAAACATTTATAAGCATATCACTGAAGTTCGTTACTATGCTGTTGTAAAATCACATTACCAAGGTTATTCACCAAGGTGTCATAAAAGATTACCAAGGCATGTAGCCATTTTATATTGAACATTTCTTCTCTAGAGATTATTTATTTACCCAATACACTGGATTGCTATCAAGGTATGCCCATTATATACCTAAATTCATGTGTGACACATAGAGAAAAAAATACATAAATCTGTCAATAATCATAACATAAACCAGTGGAAAATAAATGGGTGTCCAATGGAATTATCTCTCTAGGTAAATACACTTCAATCATGATAATGAATTATGAGGTATTTATACTGTATAGAATGAATGGTATACAGTTTATTCAATAATTTCTCTGGCCAATCAATGTATGGTTATCTTGGTGAGCACTCTTTAATCATAAGAATCATGTAAGTGTATTCAAAAGGAAATGATGTGGGAGAAAAGTTATGTTTATTCATAGTTGGTGATATGAAAAGACAACGTTAGTAACAGATCATTCTCTATAGATATTTCACTTCCACCACACCACATGTACATAGGAACATAAACATGGAAGGGATAGGTAATATACATGATAATGATAGAGTGTGACGGAGAACATGAACATTGGTTACAAATTGGGTGGTAAAGAAACCCTTCTAATAGATTAATATGCCTATCTTGGTGAATATCTAATAATCAACTTTAGAAACTATAGGATATCCACAATGCAAAGGGTAGTGACTCAATTAAAGGAATGATAACAGGAATTGGTGGAGGTTATATTCATGGAATATGGATATCAATTGAATTTAAACATTAATCTATATATTTTGATCCTTTATTATGGCTCATAAAGTGCATGCAAATTCTCTGAACCAAATCCCCTAGGAGTGTCAAACAAGATGTGCAGTAAGGCCTATTTGTTGTGCAATAGGTGATGATAGAGTTAATCTCAATCCACCCATTGAAAGGTTATTACCTATAGGTGTATCTTTTCTAGATCAATATCCACTTATAGTATCCAAATGGGGACATCGTTTCTAGGAAAACCCAAACACTTTTCTTTACCAAATTTAGGATGGTTTTATGGCAACAAGAATGTTTGAGAATTATAATAGATTATAAAGGCAGTATAATGAGAGCGAATAATTATATCTAATTGATAATTTAGTAAGGAAATTATAATAATGATGCATAATAACATTTCATATTTAAATTAAAAGGAATTTAAAAAATCTCACAAAGGTAATGGAAAAATAGGGGCGATCAACCCTTATTTTAACATAGTAACAACTTAGGAAAAGACTTTAATGAGAGAGAATAAATTATCTCTAATAAACAATATATATAATTTAATATAATAAAATGGAATAAAAATAATGGTATTATATATAAAAAATTCTACAAGGCTTACCACTGTTGGGGGGGGGGGTTAAAGATTCAAATAATGATTATTTTGTTATTAAGGCTTACCACTATTGGGTGGAAATAATTTAAATGAATTTAGAAGATAATTAATGTTTAAAAATTTCTATAAGGTAGTTAAAACCCTTAAAAACCTATTTAATATCGATTTTTTAGGTATTTTATGCCTTTACTGTTTAATTTTAATATTTTACATTAGTTTACCTTTACTGTGGCAACTCACTTTTTACCCCAGTAACTTATTTTGTGCCTAAAATTGAAATTAACTTTATTAAATAATTTAGACCTTCAAATTGTAAATATAAAATAAATTTTAATTTATTAAATTTCTAAAATTTATAAAAATTAATTCTAAAATAATAAGTGTATAACAAATAAAAATTGTTTTTTAAAAAGATGTAACTTATGTTAAAAAATATCAAACATAGGTTTATAAATATAACATAATATTTTAAATTCATTATATTAATTTATAAAATCATTTTTGATCTATATAAATGCTTTATAAATCTTATATTATGATCATAAAATTATTGGGTTGTATATGTTACAGTTTGTATGAAAAATGATATTTTCACTTTTCACCCAAAAATCAACTTTTTTTAGAAAAATACCAAAAATTAACCATAACCTAAATTCAACGCGATGATTAAAAAATGATATTTATTTTATCAAAACAATTTTTTAAATAATATAAATCTAATTTTTGATTAAAAAATTTTATTTATTGAAAAAATTCCAGTTTTTATGACATGATCAATTTTCCAACGGTCAAGTACTATTACAATGCCCACGTTACTTCCATACTTCCTATAAATACCTCCTACCATTTGCTACAATTAATATTAGAGTAAAATATTCCTTAGTTTTAAAAATTTAGATTGAATTACCAATGTTTTTTTACAGTGTTGTTCATGGGCGTGATAATCCTAGGAGACCACAATGATCCAAATTTTCTTATACTAGCTATTTTATTTATTTTTGTTTATCTACCTATTTCAATAGTGGGTATTTTATTGGATATGATCATTCAATAAAGGCATTGTTCTCAAATAATGAAATAAATCATTTTTGAATTTTTATTATGAAACATGATACTTAACCTTTTAAAAGGAAAATTTTAGAGTAATAAAACATTTACACGAAATAAGATAAAAAAATTGGAAATTAAATGAACTATAATGTAAATAAAAAATGAATAACAACTTTTTATTTACATTTAACCATTTATCACGTGTTGTATATAAAATTTCATATTAAAATACCACTAATGGTTATATGTTATAATTTTATTATAATGGAAACATGCATCATACTTTGTTAATAATTAAATTACAATGACTTAATTATCAAAATGATGTGAAAATAAAAATAAATGGAATATAGTAATCAAATAATACTATATACATAAAAATAGTCATGAATATTTTAAAATAAATGTAATAATATATATAAAATGGATGGAAGATAAAATCAGGACAACACACAGGATAGTGGTAAGTGTTATGCCCCTATCACCCTTCGGTCATGGTTTTGAGCCCCATGGCCTTGCCAAATGCGATGGGTGGTCACCCAGCCTATAAGCTACCATTTTTATAAATCTATTTTAATAAATAGATTTCAATTATACTTGAAAAATATGAAAATGAAGAACTTAGGTGATTAATATTTATATAAATATTTGGTTTAATAAAAGAAATAAAATTCATTTAGAATTTATATTTATGAAATAAAATTTATAATAATATTCATTGGAAAACCGAGTTGCAATATTCTACCCACTTAAAGAAATTGAGTACTCACAATTTTAATCATTGATAAAAACTTACTAAACCCAAATGTTCACTTTAATGTTATCTATAGAAATGATACATTATAAATACCTAAGATATGTTAATTCTATGGGGTAATACTGGTTATACTTAACCTAGTCCTCTAGAGAAAATTTATATCTATCTAAGGCTATATACCCAAATATTCATAATCCTAATTCCAAAAAATAACCAAACTATTATGTGATGCTAAATGAGACTCCCAAAACTCTCACTTATATATCTAGTGCTCAATATATATATATTTTAATACATCATAAGAGTTATAATAAACTCTCAAGATTAAAAGTTCTATGTATTTGGGAACTAGGTACATTTACATCTTTAACTCTTAATAAAAAGTATATTTCATCTATAAAAACTCTACAAACATGCAACTCTACTATACATGTCCCTTTGATTTTGATTCATGGAAAAATGGGGAAACATAAGAAAGGTCAATCCATAAATCCCTATAAGGAATAAATAATGAAAATGGAGAAAAAATGAAATTCATGGGTAAAACATGAGGTATAATATAAGAACATGAACATAAGGACAAGAGTCATAATATGATCATAAGAACACGAGTCATAACAAGATCATAAGTACATGAGGCATAACATGGAAATGTGTCTACAACATAAACATGAGACATTCATAAGCATATCACCAAAGTTCATCACTATGGTGTTGTAAAAGCACATTACCAAGGTTATTCACCAATGTATCATAAAACATTATCAAGAAATTATATGAAGGTATCATGAACATGACATATATATAGATTAATTATTTACCCAATGCATTGAATCACTATCAGGGCACACCCTTTATATGCTTAAATTCATGTGTACTATATAGAGAAAAACATACATAAATTCATCAATAATCATAACATAAACTTGTGAAAAATAAATGGGTGTCCAATGGATTTATGTATCTCTATAGTTAAATAACCTTCAACAAATATAATTAATTATAAGGTTACACCATATAAAATTAATGGTATATGGTTTAGTCAATAATTTCCCCATTCAATTGATTTATGAGTATTTTGACGTACACCCTTCAATCAAAAGAAGCATGCAAGGGTATTTACAAGGAAATCCATTGGAAAATGGTTATGTTTATGCATAGATAATGGAAATGAAATATAAATATAGTGATGTATAATTATCCATAAATATTTCAATTCCACCACACCACATGTACATAGAAACACAAACTTGAAAGGGAGAGGTAATATCCATGAGAGTGATAGAGAGTGATAGAGAACATGAATATCAGTTACAAATTGGGTGGGAAGGAAACCCTTTAAATAAATTAATGTAGATATCTTGGTGAATATAAAACACTAAATACTTTTTCCATTTTCTAAATAAAACACTTTAAGGTCGAGTGGGAACCTTACAGAAACTGATAACCAAATTCAGAAACTACCCTAAAAAACAACATACACATTACACAGTTTGAAAATTCCACTCAAATTTAAAAATTTTAAAATTAAAATTCAAAAAGTGAATCCTCCTAGCTGTGGGTGAATAGGAACTCTTGAGAAACCCTAAATTCATGTCATTGTCACCGCCATCATCACATTTCCCACCTTATAATCTCAAAACAATCACCGTTGTCACATCATCTCATCACCGTCGTTGTTATCCACTTTACTTTCAACAACCAATAGAACTAAAAAATATATCATCATAGTATTTATAGATGAAATACGAGTCACATGCCACCATATACATCTACCAATAGAACCACAGATAGAGCCACCTCGAGCAATCCACCATGATTCACCAATCACATCAGCACCAACCCAACACAACACCAACGACGTCCGATGAATCATAAGACCATTAGAACCCTCCAAAACCATCATGATATGAAATTATATTATAAATAATGAACCCTGGAAAACCATAAATCCATATGAGGAACCCATCACCATAGTAAATCGAAACCAACATCCATGAAACAACCGACACACCTCTAGCTGACGAGAAAAAACAACAACGCATCAAACCGTGAACCATGCATGAAGACACCAAGAAGGAACATATAGAACCACATAGAAGAAAAAATGGAACTAGTGATGAAACCCTAAAGGTACCAGGAATATGGGGAAAATGGGGAAGAAACCCTAAAGGAAATTGAGGATGAAACCCTAAAGGGAATCCCTATAGCCTCCAAACCGCATTGCCCAAAACCTATGAGTATCCATCACTCAGGGTCCGACCTGGAGAGGAGCAGTAGAATGTGAGATCAGATCATGGGTGAGGTGACCGGGGGTATGGAACATGAAAGAGTAACATTGGGATTGAAACCCTAGGGGAAAACATAGATTGGAACCCATAACTGGAAGAAATGGAATGAGGAAGTGGGATCCGGGATTAAAACCCTAATAAGAAACCAGGTCTAAAACCCCAAAAAGAAACCCCAAACGTATCATGAGAAATCGAGGGAAGAAGTCACTAAAATGGAGAATCCCATGTTTCCCTTACTCCCACCACTATAGTCCCAAACCCATTTAAAAAACCAACACACCCAGCCAAGATGGGGTTGTGTGTGTTAGGACTGATCGATAGAGCAGAGGTGGAAGGGGGGGAAATTAAACAACTCTATAGAACCTGGAGGGAATGAACCTGGAAAGAGGAAGGTCAAAGAATCTAGAGAAGAATATCCATTGAGGGGACATTAGAACCCAAAGAGGAAGTTGGCGAAGTTGAAAGACGAAGAATCCAAAATAGGAGGAGAGGTCTATCACTACCAGGGAGTACTCAAAAGCAGAGATCTGAAGTTGAGATCAGGTTCCAAGAGAATGGGGCGCCATAGGACCATCCAATACCAAAGAACCACATACCTCACCTTCATCCATCTTGGTGAATATCCAGTAATCTACTTTAGAATCCATAGGATACTCACAATGCAAAGGGAAATAACCCAATTGAATGAATGATAAAATGAATTGGTGGAGGGTATATTAATAGAATAGGGATATCAATTGAATATAAATCTTAATTCATATATTCCAATCATTTATTATGGATCATAAAATTCATTAAAATTATCTGAAACAAATCCCCAAGGAGTTTCAAACCAGGTGTGCAACAAGACCTCTTTATCATGCACTTGGTGATTATCAAGTTAATTACCAATCCTATTTTTAGGGGGCATTAAACCTAGGTATATATATTCCATATCCAAATCCACTTTTATTATACATACATGGATTTTTTTTCTAGGAAAACCGCACACACTTTTCTTTATCAAATTTAGGATGATTTTATGGCTATGAGAATGTTCGAGCATTATAATGACCTATGAAGGTGATATAAAGAGATATAATAGTTATATATAATTAATAAAATAGTAAGTAAATTAAAAAATGATTCATAATTGTTGATTCAAAAGTTTATACTTTCTACGTTTCCTTTCCTTTGTTTTAAAAATCACAAACACTTTCTTAAAACCCTATTTTACTAACTTTGTATGTCCCAATTATTTTAGAATGTTTTTGTAGAAATTTTTTTTATACCAAATATAGAAACAATTCTTAACTAAACAAATATAAAATTTAATACTCGAGTCTGATCCATCAGACAGACCAAGGTCTGGTTCATCAGACTAACCAATATCCTACCCATTGGGCTAGCAATAGTATATTCTATCTGACTAACTATAGTTCAGTTTATCATATTGATGATTTTATGGTGTATTAGTGTGAAAATATCTAGTATATCAGTGTGACTATTTATAGTATATCAGTATGTCAGGTTTAGTCCATTGAACTGATTTGTTATTCCATTATAATAAGAAGTTTATAATTAAAGTTAGAATTATTATTACTTATCAGAATACATTGTTACAACATTGTAATGGTGCTATCAAAATGACATCAGATGGAGAAAGTTTTCTGAGTTTTCTAGTAAAGATCATTCTAGGCTATTGAAACCAACTCCAAGATTCATGAAAAATATGACCATTGGAGGGATGCCTATGAATAGGAGTGCATTCAAGGATTTGGGAGCTGATTCATTTTTAAAGTTAACACGTCTGAATATCGCTCTACCTGAGCATCTTATTATTACAATGTAATATTTCATAGAATCTTTTTCTAAGGGTTTTGAGTGATGAATTGAAAAATACTTAGAATAATTATTTTATTTTGTATTTTTTTCTTTCGATTGTGGTTATGATCAAGGGTTTCCAGGGATAGGAGGACAGGTGATACCTATCAGGCTAATTGAGGGATTCCAGGGGATTGGAATACATAGTTGTTACTGTTCTTCAGATCAAGGCATTTCTTTTTTAAGAAAGATAGAGTTATTCCGATATTAATATCAAGGTATTTCATGGTGCAGAAAGACAGACCTTACAATTAGGTTGAAACTATTGATATCTTAAGTTAGAATTTTTGAATTCATTAACTCTTAAGGATAAAGAGTAGAATATCATTTATAAAGCTTGTAATTCATTCTTAATTTACTATAATATTTCACATTCTTGTTTTAACAAGTTTTATTTTCCACTGTGCAATTTAGATTACAAAGTTTATTTTATTAAATATTTCTAAGATTTGTTTAATCATATTGCTTGTAAGTTTTTTAGTAACTCTAATTTATTATATGACTTCTGAGTCTGATACATATACTCTAATCATCAGACAATTACTGAGTCCGATCTTTAAAAAAAATAGGTTTTGTTTTTTTATGTTAGTTTTATTTTTTAAACTTTAATCCACCCCACTCTTATAGCCATAATATACGATTACGATCCAACAATTGGTATCAGATAAGGTTATACTACTTTAATTGATAAGTTTTTTACTTCTGTTATTAATAATACAAGTTTCATAAGTTTTCTAAGCTTCTATTATAAACTATTTGTTTATAAAGTATTATTACGCTAATGTGTTATTTGTAGAAAGAGTTTCTATTTTGATAAAGATAGAAGAATTAAATATTGGTGCTATTGAGAATCTAAATCCTAGAAGACCACTAATATTTGGTGGTTTTAATTATGAATATCGGAGATATATAATGAAGTTGTTTGTTATAAACACTGGTGTTGAAAACTTGGTTATGTTGATCGGTAATTATGAGATTATAGAGAAAGATTTTACTATTTTTACTAATTAAGATAGGTTGGAGTATCAGTTGAATTATTAATTAATGAATAATCTATTATATCCTATGACTAGAAACATTTATAGTCAAATATCATATTGTGAATATGTGAATAGTATATGGAAGAGATTATAAGTAACTCCTTTTGGAACTTTAAAAGTCATTTAAAGAAGAAGCGTTATGATTCATGCTAACTATCAAGCTTTCGATTTTCTACCTGGAGAAACTATTGAAAAAATGTATCAATGATTTATGACTATTATAAATAGCTTAAAATCTCTTAGTGATAAGGATCTCATAGATGAAATATTAGGGGAAAAACAATTGGGATAATTCTTAGAGAATGGGAATCTAAGAGAACTGCTTTAGATGATACAAGAAGGATTACTCATCTAACTCTTGATGATTTGATTAAAACCCTTATATAGTATGAGGACAGATTGAAAAGAGAAGCAGATAACATGAAGAAAAATAATAGAGGAGTTTATTTTTCAACAACCTTTAATGTTTTAAATAAACTTCAATCTACTGAAAAAGTTTCAAAGTATTCTAAAAAAAGAAAGTTATAGTTGATTCATTGGAAAAATCTAGAAATGCGTTAGATAATATTGCGAAATAGATGAACAATATAGTTAGGAAAAATGATTTAAAGTACAGATATAAGAAGAAACACAAAGAAAGAGGTGATAAAAAAAATTCTTTAGAAGTTATATATTATGAATGTAAGAAGGAAAGACATATAAGACTGGATTTTCCTAAACTAAAAAGAAAGGATAAGAAGGAAACAAATTATGATATGAATTTAAAGAAGTACTATAAGCAAAAAATAAGAATAGTCTGAAAGCTTTAGATACTAGGAGTTCTATTGGTGGAAACAGTTCATCTAAGAATTCAATCGATAGTGAATGTTCAAGTCAGAAAAATATCATATTCTATGCAGAAATTCTAATGGTTAACAAATTCCTCATAGATAAGGTTACTGCTGGATCTGTAAAAAATATCAATTTAAATAAAAATTATCATGATAGTGATATTAATGATAATATTTCTAAAACTTTCAATGAATAATATTCTTCATCCAAGGAAAAAAATTATTTACCATGTTTTGAAGAAGTCTCTAGATTTTCTAAATTATTAGAAAATGAGAATTTTAAAATTTCTAAAAAACTTGATATTGATCAAGGATTTTTTTTGAATTCAATTCCAAGGATTTCTACTTTAACTATTGATATATCATATCTTTATAAATATTTAAATAGATCTAATTTTGATAAAACTGATCTTTCAGAAGAACTTAAAAATAGTAATTCTAAAAAAACTAGTTTACTAAATTATATAGAAAAACTTAGTTTGAATACAACTACTACTGAGGATAAAAATTTTGTTTTAAAACTAAATTCAGAAATTTATAGTTTTAAAAAACTTTTTTTAAATATTACCACTAGAAAGAAATTTTTTTATAATATTTATAATCAGATTAGACCTCATATATTTGTTTCTAGAATGGGTTTTATAAATATAAAACCTAATTTTCAAAATAATTACTTTATTATGAAAAGTGGTCCATTTTGAACTAAGTGTTAAAGCAGAGGTCACTAGAAAAACAAATTTTCTTTAAACAAAGTTCAATCCTTAGGATTTCATAAAATTTATTTTTCAAAAGAATTAACATTTTATCAATAAAGTAAAGTTGAAAAAATGTGGATTCCTAAAATATTACTTTCTAATAATACCAAACTCAAGAAAATGTGGGTTATGAAATGATAATGTTTTTACTTTTTGGAAAATAAGGAATGTACCAATTTTTTTTGGTGCATGGATAGTGGTTGCTTCAGACACATGAATAGATCTAAAGACTTATTTAATAATATTATAAAGATAAAAGGTGGTAAAGTTACTTTTGGTAAAAATGATCAAGGAGAAATCATCAGAATAAGTAAAATTGTTATTCGTGGAAAATCTTTAATTTAAAATGTTTTATTTATTGTAGTACTTAAGAAAAAACTTATTAGCATAAGACAATTATGTGATGATGGATATCCTATGAACTTCAGGAATGATAAATGTATTGTTCATAGTTCTAAAGATGAATTTATTCTTTCTTCCAAAATTCATGAGAATGTTTACATACTAAACTTAAAAGACCTAAAGAGACAAGATCTACCGTTCCTTAGTGAAATGGAAGACCAATATTGGTTATGTCATAGAATATTAGGACACTATAATGTTATAACTTTAGCTAAGTTGTGTAAGAAAGGATGAGTTAAGGATCTACCAGAAATTAGGTTTGATACTTAAAAAGTTATTGATCCTTATTAATTTGAAAAGCAACACAAGTCAAATTTTAAATCTATTACTGAAGTCTCAACTTTTGATTCTTTACAGTTAGTGCACATAGACTTGTTTGGTCCTCTAAAAACTGGAAGTATTGGTGGAAAATACTATGTATATATTTTAGTTTATGATTACACTAGATATACTTGGGTGTATATTCTAGAAAAGAAGTACGAAGCCTTTTATTATTTTAAAACTTTTGTAGACCAAGTTAAAAATGAGAAAACCAATCCTTGATAACTATCATAGCGATCATGGTGGATAATTTGTAAATTTGGATTTTGAAACTTTTTATAGTAAAAAGGTATTTTATATAACTTTTTAGTATCTAGAACTCCACAAAAAATGGTGTAGTTGAAAGAAGAAATATAATTCATTAAGAGATTAATAGAACCATGTTCAGTGAATACTCATTTTCTAAATATTTTTGGGCTGAAGTAGTTAAAACTATCTATTACACTATAAATGAAGTTTTAATAAGTAATTTTATTAATAAAACTCCTTATGAGTTGTGGACCAGAAGGAAAACAAAACTTTATTCAAATTTTTTAGATAAAAATTATTCATCTTGAATACTAAAGATAACTTACATAAGTTTTATCCAAAATACAATGAAGGAATATTTCTAGGTTATTCTAAATCTAGTAATGAGTATAAAGTTTTTAATAAAAACACAAGTACTTTTAAGAAAATAGTACATGTTAAATTTGATGAAACCAATCCTTTTGTTTTCAAACAACCTCAACCTATATCTTCATATGTTATTTCAAAATATGATTTTAAACCTATGTTGGAATGTTATTCTCATGAGAGAACAAATGAATAATGTGTTTATGAAGTTCTACCTTAAGAATATTTTCAACATGTTGTTGAAGGAAAAAGTTTTGTAAATCAAAGAAATCAGTTTTTTCTTAGGAATCATCCTAGTGACAACATCATTGGTGATGTAGTTCAACCAGTTAAAACTAAAATTTATTTGAGAAATGAAAATAGATTTTTTTTTTCATTTTTATCTCAATTAGAACCTAAGACTCTTAATGAGTCTTTAGGTGATGAAGATTATATAAAAGTAATGCAAGATAAACTTAATGATTTTGAGAGTAATCAAGTTTGTACTTTGGTTGAATGAACTAGAGATACTTCTATAATTGGAGTAAAATGGGATTTTCAGAACAAATGTGATGAAAATGGAACAATAGTCAGAAATAAATCTATAATTATTTCTAAAGGGTATAATCAATAAGAGGGCATAGATTATGAAGAAACTTATGCTTCAATCACAAGACTTGAATCTATTCATATACTTCTAGAATATGGATCATTTCTTAATTTAAAACTATTTAAAATGGATGTGAAGTGTACATTACTTAATAGATATGTTTAGGAGGAAGTTTATGAAGAAAAAACCCTTGGTTTTGAAAATAAAAAATATCCAGAACATGTTTTTAAACTTACTAAGGAACTTTACAGACTTAAACAATCCCCTAGAGCCTAGTATAATAAATTAACTGTATTTTTGTTACAATTTTTTTAAGGGATCTAAAAATCGTAATATTTTTATAAAATAAGTTTCTAAAAACATCATCATTGTTAGAATTTATTTTGATGACATTTTATTTAGTTTAACTCAAAAATATTTAATATTTTTCTTTGTGAATATTATGAAGTCTAAGTTTTAAATGAGCATGATGGGAGAACTTATTTATTTTTTAGGTTTTCAAATTTCTCAAAAACTAGAAGAAACTTTTATATCTCAACATAAGTACATAAAAGTTCTTCTTAATAAATTTGAATATGAAAATACTAAAATTATTAATACTCCTATTAGAACCTCAAATACTTTAGATATTGATGAATCTAAGACATCAGTTGATCAAAATATATTTAGAATAATTATTAGAAGTTTAATTTACTTAACAGCTAGTCATCTAGATTTAATATTTTCTATATGCTTATGTGATAGATATCAAGTAAACCCAAAATATTCACATCTTAAATTTGTAAAATTATTTTTTGTAATCTTAAAGGAACTATAGATTTAGGTTTATTTTAATCTTCTGTAAATGATTTTGAGTTAAAAAAGTTTTTTTAATGTTGACTTTAGTGGATGTAGAATGGATAAGAAAAGTACTTACGAAGATCATCATTTATTATGAGAAGCTTTAGTGTCTTGGTATTGTAAGAAACAACACTCATTAGAACTTTCCATTACTGATGTTAAATATATAGAATATGTAAGCTGTTGTGTTCAAGTGTTGTGGATGTAACACACACTCACTGAATATGGTTCGAGTTTTAGTAAAACTTAAATATTTTGTGATAACACAAGTGTGAATGATTTAAGTAAAAACCCAACACATCACTCACGAGAAAAGTACATAGATATAAGATACCATTTTCTTTAAGATCACACACAAAAAGGATATATCATTTTACAATTCATCGTAACACAGGAACAACTTGTATATATTTTGACTAATCCTCTTAGTTTTGATAGATTTGAATATATTAAACAAAAGTTAGGAATGATCAATACCAAGTGATCATTCACATCTATTCTTTGTTTACCAATCACCTAATATTAATGAAATCATTCTCAAATGAGGAGTACATATGTCGTGGTTTGAAAAAAACCATTGATTTCCAAATTTTTTAGTTTTCCTAAAAGCATTTATTTTTGTATCTTTTAATGTTGTAAAATAAAAATTTTTACTAAAATTTTTTAGAATACAAATTTTTTACTAAATTTTTTAGAATTAAAATTTTTACTAAATGTTTTCAGAATAAAAAATATTACTAATTTTTTGGATGATCTTTTTGTTATAAAGATTATCAAATTTAATTTATTTCAAAAAAAAAACAAGAAGAACATGTTACTAGATAAAACTTTCATACTGAAATTATATTTTTACTCCATGAGGTACTTTTTTGTAATCTTTTTATGTTTTTTAAATTATTCATTACTTTTATTTTTATATGTTATTTTACATATTATTTACTTTTTACAAAATTTTAATTTGTTATAAATATTAAATATTTTGTAATTAGAAAATTCTTTAGTTAGGTAAATAGTTTTTATATAATAATAGAAAAAAAACATTAAGGGTTTAGAATAATTATTAAATCTTTCAAGGATTAATCTCAATCATCAGATCTGAATACAATTTTAATTCGAGCTGTCAGATCTTTGGAATTTGAAGGGTCGTTCCCCCAACCTATATATAATACCATGGGCTATTCCATCCCACGTCAATTCTCAATTTTTTTTTTCTGAATCTTAGATATCCATTTACTACTCAGTAAAAAAAGTTTGGTATCAGCCTGATTAGTTATTCTTGACATTAATCTCAGTATGATGGAATCCGCTAAGGAGTTTTCTAAGAGAGAAGTGGTTAAGGAATGATTGATCAAGAAATCATGGTACAATAAGTATGATTATGTTTTGAAAAATGTTATAAATTTTCAATTATGGGAAAAGTTTTGTGTAAAAAAAGATGATTTTGATCTGCATTATCCAAAAATTGTTAAAGAATTATATTCTTTAGTAGAATTTAGTATGCAAGATGATTTGATGCAAGATGATTTGGATGTAATTGTTTTTAATCTTTTTGGTGAGAGTTGAAAATTAACGATTTAGAAAGTCACTAACTTGAATAAAGTTTTGTTGGAAGGAGAAAGCTTGCATTCCATCTCACAAGCTTCCAGATAAGCTAAGATCCTTTGAAAAATTCAAAGCTAAATCATATTTGTTATCTTCTTATGAGAAGGTTAGAAAGTTATATCATATGAATATGAGAACTATAGTAGTTATTTTATGGATGAAAGGGTATTTGATTCCTAGAATAGGATATAGGGATAAACTAAAAGTTCTTAACATCTTCGTATTAGATTTCCTTATCAATATGAAGAAGATAAACCTAGTTAATTTTTTTTTGTTTCTATCGATTGGAGATATAAATAAAAATTATATGAAGTTGATAATATTTATGTTTCCATACTTTATAAATACAATTTTGGTAAATTGTATAGAAGTTTTTTATATTAATAATCAGGCTTATGTGATTTGGAAAAAAGGTTTCATTGATTGGATAAGAAACCATGGCTAATATGAAGTAGTCTTCAATCCAAAACTGAAAAAGTTTTTAGACAAATCAGACAAGGTAGCTTTCAATACTAAAGTAGTTAAACATAAATAACTAGTTAAAGAGAAAAGGAAATCAGATTCCCCTCCTCCAAAGCAACAAAAGAAACAAAAAACTATGTCTCATGAGGAATTTATAAAATTGATGGCACACAAGGCTCATAAAAAGTTAGGAGATCTATGTTATGGACTCGATAAAGATGAGGCTTTATAATTGAAGATGAAAATAGTTGAGGCTATGAAAGATACTGAAAATAAGAAGATAAAAAAGAAAAATATTGATCAAGCTAAGATTATGGAAAAATTATAGAAAGGAGTTGAGATAGATTTAGAAAATATTCCTATTCAAATTTAACCTTTTTTAGTAGTTTAACCAATTCCCAGTTCCAAAACACATTCTATTGCTAATCAGACTTTTCTAGATCCATTAGCACAAAAAATTTATAAATTATTTAAACTTTAATTGTTACTATTACAATTGAAAAGGGAAAGGGTAAATAACTAAAAGTTGAACCTAAATATCAAAAAATTAGTTAAGAAGTAAAGTCTAAAAAAAATTTAAAAATTAGTTCAAAAGTCTGAAAAAGATGATAAAAGAACTAAAAGATAGTTGGAAATAGAATTATTAGAAGAAGAAGTTGAAGAAGAAGAGGAAGAAGAAGAAGAAGAAATTTCTCCAGATTTATCATCATCCTTTACATCCGTATCAACCTAGTCCAACAAAAAGCCAGTCTTAGTTGTTTCTATAGAAAAAAGTTCAAAGCATGAGGAAGAGGAATTAAAATATTCTCACACAAAAATATTGAAAAAAATATGATATCGATATAGAAGTTTATGTGATTAAAGTTTCAGATTATGTAAATGTGAAAGGAAAATAAAATAATGATGTTAGATTATTTTTCAACATATTTATGAAGCTTTATCATATTCATATGATGCGTCAATTATTTAATATCAGAAGATAATTGACTATATTAGTCAAACATTAAAATAGATCATATATTCAATGCCTTAGCTTCCAAATATTTAATCCCAATGCAAGAAAGTTTAAAATAGTTTGAATGAGAAATTAGAGTCTTTGAAGTTGTTGATTGAAACTATTATTCAAAGTGAATTCAAAATAAAATGTTTCAAACATAAATCAAAGGAACATATAAGGAGATTTAATAAAATGGTAAAATAGTCAATACAAGTGGATAGATATTTGAAAAATCAAGATTAAAAGTTTGAGAAAGTTAAGAAAGTATCTTTTGATATTGCTAAGTCTTTTGAGAAGTTATCATCAGATGTTTCTGATAGATTGAAATTTTTGGAATAGTTCAAAGATTTATCAGACTCTCAGAATCAAGAAATATTTGAACTCAAAGAATATATTAAAAAGTTAAAATACGATAATACAAGAATCTAATATTTTGAAGAAGACTTCTAGAGGTTGAAAGAAGAAAACAAAAAGATCAGAATTATTAAATAATAGGTAGTTATTTTTAAAGTAGTGAATCAAAATTTTGGTTTCATAGAAGAAAAGATAACAAAGCATGAGTCTATAGCTGAAGATACGGAGAAAAATCAGGATGATTTATATAAGATAAAATTCATAATCAAGAATATCTATAAGAAATAATGTACATTTTATTTATAAACTCTTGATATATTTAAAATAATTTTTTTTAATGATATATCATTTGAATGGATTATTCTCCAAATTAATTTTTATTTGAATGTTTTTCAAATTTACTTGGAAGAATATTATTTATTTTTATATTGGATGAATATTTATTCAAACACTATTTTTTTGTATTATACTTTCTAATATAGGAAAATATTTTACTCCCCCTATTTCTTTTTGAAAATCAGAAAGGGGGAGAAATTATTAAAAGGGGACTATTTATTGAGGGGGATAATATGATAATCAATATTTTATTCTTATTCTTCCAAAGTAATAATATTTCCTACCGTATGATGTATGTTAAAGAAAAGGAAGTTATCAAGATAAGGGAGATATTTCTCATAAAAAAATTATTTGAATTTATTAAATGTATAACTGGTTGGAAGTTTTTTTAAGTTAATAGTTTTTCATTTTAAGTGTTGTGTTTTTTGTTTTTCAAAAAGGGAGATATTGTTAAGTTAAAATTTTATACTTTCTACCTTTCCTTTCCTTAGTTTTGAAAATCAAAAAAACTTTCTTAATACTTTATTTTACTAAATTTGTATGTCCCAAGTATTTTATAATGTTTTGTAGAAACATCCTTTTTCTACCGAACATAGAAATAATTCTTAAATAAATGAATATAAACTTTAATAATTGAGTTTGATTTATCAAACTGAACAAGGTCTGGTTCATCATACTGGCCAACATCCTATCCATCAGACTAGTAATAGTATAGTCTATCTGTAGAGACCCGAATCTTTACGTACATGTACATTACATTACTTTTGTAGAATACTTAATACATAACAAAAAAAGACACACAAGGACCGTAATAGTTTAGTGTCTTTGGAAACTCAGAATATAAACTTCTAATCATGTTGAAATATCTTCAACAGATCCCATAACAATCTTCCCCTTTTTGTTTCCTTACCTAAAACCTTTCTATATTTCATGGGGCAAATAAAACATAAAAAGGGTGAGATAAAATTCTCAGTAAGGGAAAACATAGATAACATAAAACAATCCATAAACATTTGGAAGCAAAAACTTGAACATGAAATTTAAACATCAAAATCTTGAGTAAAGACATAAATCGTGGAAGTACGTAAGGCATATATCATAATAGAACATCAACCATGATAAAATATAATGGGAATAAAACATGTAATTGTGGCAACCATTCAGCACATGTCATGATTTCCATAGTAGCCAAGGCATTGCTACCAAGACCATCTTAGTGGTCAAAGTCCCTTTCTGAATCGAGTTCACTCCTTGTTTCAGTCCTGTAACACTGAACCGGATGAACTTACCGTTCTAGCCATGTCTATATCATGAGATATAAATCTTTACCCAATGCATTGGAGGGAGATATAGGTCCCACCAATCTCATATTGAAATAATTCTTTCGTGTGCCACAATATAAACATAAATCATTCATCATAACCCAAGAATAAAATGGGTTTCATAAAAATCATTCCATCATAACGTAATCCATAAAAAAAATGGATATCATTTCATCATTAGAAAATTGAAACCATGTAAATCATAGAGACATGATACTTGAAACATACACATGTGAAATAATGTCATCTTAGATGAAAATGGTTTTGATAAAACACTTGAAATGAATTATGGAGAAAAATATCCTTTTTCTTCAAAATCATTTTCTTTTCACAAAATGTTATGAAATTTTAAAAGAAAAGGATTTTGTTGAAAATATTCATGAAATATTTTGGAGGAAGCTTCATAAAAATAAGTCTTTATAAAACCATAAAAATCCTTTCATGTCGTATACGTTAAAAAACATTCTTGTCGTACTTTTGTCAGAAAAGTCAAAAAGTACCTTGTAGGGTAAATAAATGAAAGATTCCTTCTATACCATGGGGTAAAAGTCAAAATGGGTAAAAAGGACATTAAAAATATATGAATACACTTTTATAAAACATGGAAATGGATGATATCAATAACCCCAGTAAATACTTACGAATAAGAAATCTCAGATAAAAATGAGATTTGCAAAATTATCCCTTACCTTAGGTCCGATATGCTTCGTATGGATCCAAACCTCCTGTATAATGATTTAAATAATGTCATTGACTTATTACAGAATCATATTCATTGTTATTATATCATATATGGTTCACTTATGACTTTATATTACCCATTATTTTGTAAATTAATGTTAAAGTAGCGTTTTGGGTAAAATCGTTTCATTTGTCATTCGTGTTTTAACTTGTAATTATTCATATGATTACATAGATCATGGTTACTTACATCCAGAATTTAAAACATTATTTCTATATAATATATATTCAGAATATACATATATATAATAGATCAATAAATGGAAAGAAATACACCGTTCATGGAGACGGTAGGCCGTACGTACGCATGAACGCTGTTTTCGTTTCCTTATTGAATTGAATGGAATTAAGTAGATGACATACATATATATATATAAATAAATAAAATATCATTATTATGTCATATATTTCATGATTACTTATTATATATACTTTATAATCATTCATGAATGGTTAATCATTGAGAATGAATCTCATCGCGTCGTGGAGACGGTAGTCCGTACGTACGCACGAGCGATGATATCATTCCCATGATCGTTGAATTGTATTGAAGTGTATGTATAATATTTAAGAATCAATATCACTTTACAATAATCATATATAGTCATTATTTACACCATTATACCCATCCAAGTAAGGTGGTGGTGGAAAATAGATTACACCACGGCGTGGAGACGGTATTCCGTACGTACGCACGCACGGTGATTTCGTTTTCCGTAGGATGCATAAATGGTGAAATAGGGTTGTTTCATAATTATAATAACATATCAGTATATAAGTGATACTGATGTTATTACTTCATAATGAAACAACTAAATAAGAATAATTGGAAGAAGAAATAAAGTTGAAAGAATCGGTAACGAACATTACCTCTTCTTTGAAGCGCCTCTTTGAGACCTCCTCTTAGGGCACTAAAATTGGTCTTTGAAGAAGAAAAAGACCTCTAGGATGTTTCTATGGAAGTTTAGAAGAGAATTTGGCAGGGGTTTTCCGAACTTGAAGGCTCAAATTGGTGTGAGGAAGAGAGGGAGGAGGTTCCCTTTTATAAGGGAGGGGAGGGGCACCTTTTGAAATCTTAAAAATATTAATTTATAATAAATATAACCCCACTTAAAAACCTCCAAAAATGACTCATATTAGAATATTAGATGAGATAGGGTTGTAATATCATCAACCAATAAAATTTATACATGTTAGGAAATTATTTTAAACATTATCAACTTGATTTATCCTTACTTAATCAATTTAATTTTATTTGTGGTAATAACATTCTAAATTTTAAATTATAAAAAATAATTACTTATTTTTTGTGAATTGTCCATAATTGGATACTTTATAACATTTTAGACCATATAAATTTAAATTTATAATTTTTATATATTTTTGTGATTTTTAAACAATTTTATAATATGTTATTTTTATAAAATAACAATAGTGTCAATTTTGACACTATTCATTTATTTGAATTTAAATAAAATATATACAGAAGATATGTTAGAACTAAAAGCTTTGATAGATTAATAAAAAGTAATATGTATCTATAAAATTAGTGTAGAACATTAAATAGTTCATATAATATTTATTTTATTATTTTTAAAACCATTTATTTGGTTTATCTCTTAATAAAATAATTACTACAACATTTTTATATAATTATTTAATATACTTATTTGTTGCATAAAAATTAAAAATACAATACTATGATGAATATAAATATATTACCTTTCACAATAATACTTTTAATTGAATTTATCATCTTAAAATCACAATATTTAAATTGTTATATTTATTAAATTATGAAGGTGACAACTTTGGCATCATTTAAAATAAAATAATATAAGTGTCATAATCACTTTTATAAGACTCCAAACGGTTATATATTAGGTAATTGGATGGTTAAGGTGTGTATATACACTACCAATAAGTTTTGGTTAGGTTTTTGGGCCTTTTAATGGGTATTATTATTTCAATAAAAACTATATCACTGATTTTTCTATTAATAAATAATTTCTGCATCATTAATGTATCACCAATAATGACAATTATTTAATCCCTAAAAATTATAAATAAATTATCATGATGTAGATAATTTTATTATATTTCTAGAGACTATTTATGTTAGAAGTTTTATGATGTTTATCACCAAATTAAAATTATTATACTTATAAGATTTAAGAGAGTGACATGTTGTCACTTTCTTTGGTTTTAATAATAATTAAATTATTTTCATGGTCAAAAGTCCATAAAATGAATCTAATCTGACCCTTAGGTGATATGGGTATAATTTTAGCCATACAATAGAATTTTTTCATGTGTTAGGGTAATTTTATAATATTATATTTACCCTTAATTACCCGATTTACCTTTAACTATGGTAAATAAAATTTACCGTAGTTACTATTCATAATTACTAAAAATAAAAAGTAGCATATTAACATAATTTGGACCCACTGATTCAAAATATGGAATCCATTTTTTCAAATTCAATACACAGAAGTTGCAGAAATTAAATTAAAATTAATCCCGTTGTCGAATGAAAACGAGTTTTTGATTAAAACATTGCAAAAGATTGAATTGATTTAACCTACGAATTCAATGTAAAATCAATGCTAATGACATAAATTATATTAAATGTTAAAAATATATTCTATTTATACTTTAAAACCATTCAATATTATAATTTAACCACATAAGTTATTACGATGAAAAAAGTTGTTTTTAATTAAAATATAGCGTGTTTTTACTATTCATTAAAATATGAAAGTTATCAGAAAAATATCAATACTTTATCCAATGTAAATTTTTATATCATGATTCAAAATAATAATTTTATTTTGTCAAATTTAACTTATAAACATGTCAAAAAATAGATTTAAAGTGGGTGCGCCATCAAAAGGCGACAAAACTGCATTTCTTGAAAAATACTTATTTTACCCGAAAAATTTATTTTGTTCTTATACCATGTTCTAGAAAATGTGTAATATGAATAATAATGTTATAAAATTCAAAATTTAGTTAATACTATTCATAAAGGCTAGTTCATAATAATATTATAATAATATACCATTGTTTAGTAAAACCCGGTATTGCGTACAACACACGCTATCGAGGAAGGTCGCGATTGCGTGTAATGAAAGCCAAGTTAGAGTTGCGTGTTGTGAAAGACTCCTTTGATGTTTCATATAACATAATACAACCATATTTCATTTATACATTGAATATATATATATATATACACTCAATGTTGCGTAGAATGAATATTATCAAACAAACATTAAATTGTGTGTAACACAATCTAAGAATAGTGTTGCGTATACTGAAAGATAATATGGTGTTGCGTATAGCACAAGATAATCTTGTTGTAGCATGAAACACATGACATAAAATAAATTAAAAAGAATACTTATCATAAAATATCGGGTTGTTACACTATCAAACTAACTATAATTCAGTTTATCATATTGAAAATTTTCTAGTCTGTTGATGTGAATATTTATTGTCCATTGGTATGATAGGTTTATTCCATCAATATTATTTTTTATTCCATTATAATAAGAAGTTTATAATCTAATTTATAATTATTATTAATTGTTAGAATACATTATTACAACATGGTAATGGTGATATCAAAATGACATTGGATGGAGACATTTTGTTGAGTTGTCTAGTGAAGATCATATGAGGCCATTGCATCCAACTCCAAGATTCATAGAAAATATGACCATTAGAGGAATGGTTATAAATAGGAGTGCATTAAAAGAGTTGGGAGTTGATGAATTTTGCAACTTAACATGTCTGAATATCGGTCTTACTGAACATACCATTCTTAGGTTTTGTAATCTTTCATAGAGTAGTGTTCTATGTATTCTGAGTGAGTAATTGTAAAATCCTTAGAATGTTTTTTCTTTTGTATTCTCTTGTTACGATCGAGGTTGCGATTGAGGGATTCCAGGGATAGCAAGACAAGTGATATCGATCAGGCTAATCAAGGGATTCTAGGGGATTATAAGACAAAGTTGTTACCAATCTTCAGATTGAGGGATTTCTTATTTAAAAAAGACAAAGCTAATATGATATTCATATCAAGGGATTTCCTGGTGCAAAAAAGAGACCTTATAGTTAGGTTGGAAACTATAGACATATTAAGTCAGGATTTATGACTTCTTTAACTCTTAAGGATAAAGAGTATAATATCTTTTATAAATCTTGAAAGCATTATTACTTTATTATAAGATTTCATATTACTTATTTAACAAGTTTTATTTTCCACTGTGAAATTTATATTAGAAATTTTGTTTTACTAAATCATTATAATATCTGTTTAATCAGATTTTTTTGTAAGCCTATTTAGTAACTCTGTCTGATACCTATACTTTGACCATCAAATGATTACTGAGTCCAATCCTTATAACAAAAGTGGTTTTGGGTTTTTATGTTAGTTTATGTTTTTATACTATAATTCACCCCCTCTTGTATCCATAATATACTCTTATGATCCAATAATAATAAAATTTCATATTCAAACAAAAAGGAATTTAAATAGTTTCAAAATGGTAATGGGAATGAAGGGGTTAAGAAACCTTATTTTAGCATAGTAATGACTTAGGAAAAGACTATAATGAGAGGGAATAAATAAACTCTCATAAAAAATATATCAAATAAAAGATAATAAAATTTAATAAAAAGAATGTTAGTATATTAAAAAATAATTTAAAAATATATTACAATAAAAGTATTGTACTTTAAAGGGAAATATGAGGATTGAGGAAACTCTTACATCTCTTGAGATTCTTAGCTTAGAGCCGACCCTTATAATGAGAAAAACTATTTAATATTTAAGAGGTGGTAATGTAATAGACTCATTGAGATTAATATGATGAGATAAATTTTAATTTTGTTATTGGATAATGATAAGAGGGGGAAAGTTTTTATACTTGAGGAGAGATGGTTTCAAGGGTTTAAATAATGATTATTTTGTTATCAAGGATAACCACTTTTGGGTGGAATTAATTTAAAAAGAATTAGTAGATAATTAACGTTTAAAATGTTTTTAAGTCCCTGAAAACCCTTAAACACCTATTTAATGGTGTATTTTTTAGGTATTTTATGCCTTTACCCTTTAATTTTAACATTTTACATTATTTTACCTTTACCTTGGTAACTAACTTTTTACCCCAGTAACTTATTTTGTGCATCAAAATGAAATTGACCTTGTTAAATAATTTAGAAATTATAATTATAAATATGAAATTCATTTTACTTGATTAAATTTCTAAAGGTGATAAATATTAATTCTAAAATAATAAATTTATAATGAATAAAAATTGTTTTTAGAAAAGATGAAACTTAGGTTAAAAAATATCAAACATAGGTTTATAAATGTAACAAAATATTTTTAAATGAATTATATTAATTTATAAACTTAATTTTTATCATTATATAAATGATTTATAAATCTAAAATTATGATCATACATTATTGGGTTATATATGTTAAGGTTTGTAAGAAAAATGACATTTTCACTTTTCACCCAAAAATAAATTTTTTCAAAAAATCCCAAAAATTTATCCTAAGATAAATTCAATATTCTAATTCCAAAAATTACATTCATTTTAACAAAATAATTCTAAAAATATAATAAATCTATTTTTAATGGAAATTCCTTATTTATTGAAAATACTAGTTTTTATGACACGATCTATTTTCCATTAGCCAAGTTCTATTCCAAGGGACACATTACTTACATACATCTTATAAATACCTTATATAATTTTTTAAAATTCCTCTCAAGGTCAATATTCCTTACTTTTGAAAATATCAATTGGATTTCTTATGTTTTGTTTATTTTTTACAGTGTTGTTCATGGGCTTGATAATCCTAGGAGACCATAATGATATGAATTTTTCTATACGAGTTGTTTTATTTATTTCTATTTATCTTCCTATTACAACAATGGGTATTTTATTGTCTATGATCATTAATTAAATGTTTTTTTTAAATAATGAAACAAATAATTTTTTAATTTTTATTATGAAACATTTTACTTAACCATTTAAAAGAAATTAGAGTAATAAAACATATACACAAAATAAGATAAAAAAACATTTTGAAATTAAATGAACTATAATGTAAAACAAAAATGCATAATAACATATTATTTATATTGAAACATTTATCACATGTTGCACATAAAATTTCATATGATAGTACCTCCAATGGAAACATGTTATAATTTTATAATAATGGAAACATGAATTATACTTTTATAACCATTAAACCACAATGACTTAATTACCAAGATGATGTGAAAATAAAAATAAAAGGAATTTAGTTATCAAATGAAAGTATATACATAAAAATAATCATGAATAAAAAAATAGATGTAATCATATATATATATATATAAAGGATAAAAGATAAAATTGAGATAATACATAGGATAATGGTAAGCGATACGACCTTATCTACCTTCAGTCACGGGTTTGATCCCCACAACCTTTCTAAATGTGATAAGTGGTCACTCATCCTGTGAGATTACCTTTTTATAAAACTATTTTAATAAATATATTTACATTATACTTGAAAAATATGTAAATAAATAACTTAGGAAATAAATATTTGTATAAATATTTGGTTTATTAAAAGAAATAAATTCATTTAACATTTATATCTTTGAAATAAAATTTATAAAAATGTTCATCGGAAAACTGTGATGTTACATGGAAAGTTTTTTTAAAATGAATTTTCTTTGAAAACTAGATTTTATGCAAATGATGTGTTTAATAAAATTCCTCAAAGATTTATTTGAATTGGAAATGGGTTTTCAAGCATGGAAATAGTGTTTAATCACTATAGAAAATATTTTATAAAGTGTGGGATTGGTTTTATTGAAATTTAATAATGGTATATAGCACATTGTGATACCTTGAGGTATAGGGGAAAACTAAACATATGTGAACCTTAGTAGAGTAATCTATCACTATGTTAGGTGCACATGATTCCATGGTTGCTAGTGGGTAGCCTTACTGAGGGACCAAGGTTCTTAGACTTTAGGATTCACTTATTCCAAATATTGTTCCTTTGTGTGTATTAGTTGTGCTCATCCTTTTGTCGTGGACTTCCCTTTGGTGGTTTGTGGATACATTATGTTTAGGTTTATTTGATATACTTAATTACCCACTTGATATCATTATCGAATCATGAAATTCTGGATTATTTATCTACTTGTCCCTCATGGATAAATGTTATGTCATATTGTTTTGTTTAATAGAATATGGCATGATTTTTAAAATAAAACAAAAGGACAATTTTATATAGAAAAATTATTTCTTTTGATTTTTTAAAATATGTTTTATACAAGAACTAACAGATGCACACATTCCTTTGTCCATTGAACATGTTTTCCTAACACATCAAATTTATTATTGTTTTAAAGTTTATTTATAGTCTAGGTTAGACCCTATATCATATCTCAAGGATCATTGGTTGTTTAAAGTGCGTATTTTTAATAAAAACTACTAAAAGAGTGGGGTGTTTTTGAAAAAAGTTTTTTTTAAAAAATAACTTAATGAAAGAGTTTAATAGTTGATAAATAAAGGCATTTTTTTAGAATTATGATAGAAGTAGGTTATTTCAATTTCAATACACATATTGGATATTCCATTGTTCTGAAAATTTCATATGGTTTAATAGAATCCTTTGGTTAAGGGTTGTCAAGATCTCGATTCCCCTTTTGCCTCTAAAAACGATGCACAAATAAGTAACCCTTGAAAAAAAATCGTTTTGTCAAGGTTTGGACCTCAATAATAGAGTGGGGGTTGAAAAATCATACTAATATCTCATATATGTGTGAGAGAAAGAGGATTCTTGTGTTGTCTAATCATAAAAACTCAAGATTCCCACTGATATCTCAACCCAATCGGTGTTGAGATAAAAAGTGTTTCACTTGATTAAGCCAAAAAAGAATTCAAAGAAGAATAATGCTAAGATAATACTTCAATAAAATGTTTCACATAAAAATTACATAAAACCAGTAGAATAACAAGTGTTGTAACTACCTCCAAAGTGTGTTTAGCTCCCTTTAAATGACCATCCACCATTTAGCTCGTCATTAAGAAGAGGATGAGGCTCAGGTGGAACTTCTCATTTATCCTTGATCCCCATATGAAAATAGGGGAATCTAGAACTTATTGGATAAGGATAGTACTCCTTTGGGTCTCAAAAATGGAAAATATTTTCTCATGGGTCAAACTTCCAAATGGGGTGCCCAAGGTGCTGTTTTATAGGAAAAGTGAAAGGTGGTTTTGAGTACCCAAATTTCAATAAACCACTTGGACCATAGTTTTAGGTGGCTAGAATGTCTTATATCAATTTTTAGAAAACTAAAAAGTGTTTCCCCATATATTTAATATCTATAAAGAAAATTTGGATCCATTTGGAAAACTACAGCTCAAGATATGGATAAAATACAAAACATAACTTTTAACTTCATGAAGATTCAGTTTCTTGGACATATCAGTTCGGTTGGGCCCCTTAATGAATGAATTGGGATTTTGTGTCTTCAAAAAAATTGTATTGAACTAAATTTTGTATCATAACACAAAATTTAAACCCAATTGGATACAATTATTATTATAAGTAGGCATTTTAGTCTACATATGTTCTTGGGATCATGTATAGTTTGACCCATTTTTCTTCAACTTTGTCCTAGGACCTCCAAACCACCTCCACCTATAATGAAATCATACAAAAAAGTGAAATTAACCTTTTTAACAGTGATTAAAACAAAATAATTGAATAAAAAATGAAGTTAAATTTGTTATTAAATTTGGAATTTATGATACAAAATCAGTTTAACACTGTGGTATAAAGGTGAAAATGATTAGTGAATCGCTACACAATCACACCTCCACACCTAAACATTTTCACTCCTGATAAAAGTCACATTTCAAAAAATTATGCATAGATATATTCCCAATTTCATGAAAATTTAACATTAAAATAAAACTTAATCCATGATAGCAACATGATTAAAGAAAAAATCACACCAAGGAGTTATTCTTAGTGATCATGGAAAAAGATGTCTCATAAATTATATCAGAATAAAATTCAAGGAGATAAATGATACCAATTTGAGAAAATAATTAAAAATTAAATAATTTCACTAACTCTCCATGTGTGTGTGTTACAATCATTTCATGATATTATTCCCACTTTCTATCTAGTAAATATAGGTTATTTTAAAAAATTTCTGCATAAATGATTCTATCCACTGAACCTATTCTATATAATTTGCAATCAAATTTCAAGACGCACTCACTTAAGTATTACTAGAATTCAAACCTTGATCTCTCAACCTAGATATCCCCATATGTTTTACATTTCATCACTCCCATCATTTATCAATATTCTTGTTTTTTTTTTCAAAATTTGAACTTGGAATAAATATCACACTCATCACTCAACCCTTGTTTGATCTCCTAAAAAAACTAATTATAATTGTTATAACAAGATCAAAGGTCAAGGAAGATTGGTTTTTGACCTGCCTAAGTCCCTGCCCATATTTTTTATGTTTTTGTTTTATTATTATTTATTTATTTTGATTAAAAGTTTTATTTTTTTGAGGACGTACAACAGTCAGATAATAGGTACATATATATATAGGTCAATCCGATATAGTAATGAAAAAGATCAAATAAGGAATGAACATATGAAAAAATAATTTTGGAAAGATGAAAAATATTAACCTAACTTATATTTACCTTATATTTGGTAAAAAAAATTCACACTTCATGGTTGGGTGAAAAGATGTGATGAGATATTAAGTGAATTTTTTCCCTATAAACTACTCAAAAAAATAGTACCATTATTCTCAAAGGTCTAAAAATGATACAACCATTTATATCATTAAAAAACAACCAATTTAAAATAAAAATTCACACCTGAATGTTAAATTCATTCTAAAACACACATTTCATCAGTGAATTTTTTTAAATGTTAAAACAACTTGAAATAGAGAAATTACTCATGAATTTTGAATAATCTCCATGATCTAGTGATCATAAGAGGGGGGATTAAAAATAATATTCATAAATCTAAAAAGAAAATAAATAATAAAGACAATGAAAATCCTAAAAAACCCAGAAATGTACCCAAGAAAGAGGGGGGGGGGGAGGTAACAATACTATCCAGAAAGAGAAAAAGAGAAAAAGAAGAAAGTTGATGAAATTTACTAACTAACCTAAGAATATACCCAAGAAAGAGGGAGTGGAAGGTAAAATACTATTCAGTAAGTGAAAAAGAGAAAAAGAAGAAATATTATGAAATTTACTAACCTAGGAATATACCCACACACACACCTATAGTATGCAGTGTCCTCATTGTAATAAAAGAGAATGTGGGAAGGAAGGATAAAACCTACTGGGTGTCATTAGTAGAATTCTTATTGAACTTGGAGTTCCTCCATCAGGGACTCCAGAATGGATTTATAAAAGTGCTTCAACCATTTCCCATTGAAATTGAAGGTTTTTTTGCTTCATCATTTTGAACCTGAACAACACCAAATGGATAAACATTAGTAATAGTGTATGGGCCAAACCAGTGAGAAAAAAGATTACCTGGATGAAACTTCAACCTTGAATTGAAAAGGATGACCTTATTCCCAATTTAGAATTGATGATGAAGGATTAGACAGTCATGGGAAGCCTTGGTTCTCTCCTTATAGACCTAGGAGTTCTCATAAGAATCTCTACACATTTTCTTCAGCTCTTGAATCTGTAACTTCCTATAATAACCTACACCAAAAATATTAGAATTTCATTGTTTAATGGCCTAGTAGGCTCGGTGATCTATCTCAATAGGGAGGTAATTTTTTTTAAGAAAACAAGTTGATAAGGTGAAATTCCAATAGTATTATTAAAGGAAGTACAATAATCCCATAATGAATCCTCGAGTCTAAGAATATAATCTTTTCTATTGGGAAAAACCATTTTTTCAAGAATTTGTTTTACCTCTTTTTCAACACCTCATCTTGACCATTGGTTTGTGGGTGATATGAATTAGACACTCGATCCCCAAACCCATGCCAAAAAAAAGTTATTACATTGTTTGGTTGTATAAATGAGAACCCTGGTCACTAATGATGAACCTAGGTAATCCAAACCTAAAAAAAACCGGGTTCCCAAAAATTCCACAACTATATTGGAATCATCAGTCCTTGTGTCTCATACCACCACCCATTTTGACACATAATCAACTACCAGAAGAATTTACAAGTTTCCAAAGGAATTGGGAAATATCCCCATAAAGTCAACACCACAAACATAAAAAATGTCATTGAAGATAAAGGGTTGTTGTGGAATTTCATTTATTTTAGAGACATTATCCATTATTTGATACTGGGTGTGACAACTGGGCCCCGGTGACAGCACAACCACCCCGCCTTAACATGGCCGTCGGGTCCTGGCCCACCAGGTACCACCAGTTGCCCCCCACAGACACGTGGGGCCCACCCCAGGTATAAGGCCCCAGCCTTAAACCTTACTTAATCTTGAGTTATCACAAGATTACACGTTGAGGATATTTTCAGGTTTAGAGTTTTAGAGAATTAGAACATAACTATTACATCTCAAAAGATTACAAAGTAGTCACTTCTACTAAGTTTTCATAATAAAAAAAAACTCTTAAAAGAAACATGTCTAGTTCCATGTTTTATATAGCATGACATTCCCTTGATCCCATCCTTGACCCTATTCCACATTAAGTCCTGTGAAAAACATTTCAAAAAAAAACTTGGGGTGAGCATAAGAAGCTCAGTAAGGGATACAGAAAGAATGAAAATTGTTAGTTTATCAAAACAACAAGTAAACCATGTATACTTTATCAAAGTAATACTTTTCACCTTTATGAAGTAATAAAAACTCTTCACTAAATAAAGTATCATTACTTACCTTTTTGTAACCAAAGGATTACCATAAAACCCATATAAAGAACACATAACATATATAAAGGTAACTTGGGACATAAACATACTTAAGTGGAATAACCATACGTTAGACTTCCACACATATCACTTAATGGAATAGCCATACGGCCAATTTCAATACATACTTAATGGAATAGCCATACGGCCGACTTCCATACCCAATGCATTGGAGGTTATAACGTAACCACCCGTCCTGGTATTCACGGCACCACCCGTCATATGGTTTATAACGTAACCACCCGTTAAAATGTCCAGGTACCAATATAAAATCAAAAAACATAAAACCAATATAAAGGAATGAAAACATTTCCACATTTCAATCACAATATATCATAAATATATTGACATAATAGAATACTTTTTCAAAACCATTTTCAATACCAAATTACATAAAAGAGTATATGGTATTTATTTTATTCTAAAAACATTACAGCTTGTTGAGAAAGCCAAAGATCAAATAATACTCGCGGCGGCGGAAAAGGTCGTTGTCACCGCGTACGTTAAAAAAAAACATTCCTTTTTGTTGTTTTGTAAAACGCTTCGTAGAAAAATATTCCTTTTGTATAAAAGTAAAAGTCAAAATGGGTTTATACACCGTATAAAAGAAAGTTGTGTATAAAATGAAAATATGCCTCAATGAAAGGAGATTGAGACGAAGTCCCTTACCTTGGGTCCGACTTGACTCGATCGTTCTTTAACGTCCTGAATAATAAACTTGAGTTAATTTATACTTGATTAAGAACCTTTTTAAAGTTCATTATTCTTTTTATATCACTTATTGCCATGTTATAAACATTATGTAACCATTTAAGTTAATAATGTTTGTTTTGTCAATATTTGGTTCTTAAGTCGAAAGTTGACTTCTTACAATTACATGTTGTTCATGTGGTCAAATGTTCTTTATATACAGAATGAAATTCCTGATTTGGATATCATATATATCATATATATCCAGCATGTACATGTATTTATAATATTACATAATCATTTAGAGGTAAGAAATGAAATGCACCGTTCATGGAGACGGTAAGCCGTACGTACGCATGAACGCTACTTTCATTTCTTTGTCATATTAGTGGAATTAAAACTAAATGAGAGGTATGTATATTTTAATTCCAGAATTATATTCATCATTTATATATATCATTAATTATATATATACATTATATACATGTAATTTTAATAGTACATTACATTTGGGGATAAGAAATGAAATGCACCGTTCATGGAGACGGTAAGCCGTACGTACGCATGAACGCTACTTTCATTTCTATCTCATACTTTAATGGAAAGAAATAATAATGATATAGAGGTATATTATAATTCCAGTATAAAATCATATATAATAACTTTAAATCCATCCTTTACACGTCCCACATATGGCATTAACGAATCACATCACTTTTAGGGGGCGGTAGTCCGCACTTCCTTAAATGAAGATATCGTGTTTACCCATAATGGAAACCATAAAGGTATGCCAAAAATGAAAAATACATAAGCTTAAAGAAAACATAAAAATATTATATATCATATATAAAAATAGTGACATCATAATGGCCACCCTTGAAGGTGTTAAATGAGTATTGAACAATCATCGTTTCGGGAGGCAGAATTTCACCATCCATGGAAACCGTATGTTCTTTAACCATTTGATGTAGTTGTGTGAGAGTGTAGCTCAAATAAATATTATAACAACATCCTAGTATATTGAAGATACTGGTGTTGTTACAAAAGAAGTAAATAAAAAGAGTTTAGAGGGTTGGAGAAGCAAAATAAAACAAATGAACAAGAGAGAATGAATTACCTTTAAAAGTGTAACTCCCTTTTGATTTGAGCCTAAAGGCTTCCTTTGAAAGGATTCTTCCCAAAGGTAATTCTCTAGGATGGGGAGAGGGATGTGGAGAGAGTAATTGGGTAGGGGTTGGCCGAGCCAAAGGCTTGAGAAGTGTGTGAAATGAGGTAGAGGTGGGGGCCTTTTATAAGAGGAGAGGAGGGGCACTTTTGGAAAGTAAAGAAATATTACTTTATTTGAAAATGTGTTTCGGTTTTAAAAGGTCCCAAATTGATATAATTCGTGGATAAGGTGATAAGGGTTCGAAATACACTCATCCAATTGGTTTTGTACATGTTTAGGTTTTAGATTTTTCATTATCTTTCCATTTTATTTAAATCGTCAAATAATGATGTCATCGCTGCATCATTATTATGTCATAAATAATTTAATTTATTTAATGTCTAAAAATTATAAAAAAAATACTATGATGTAGTAAATATTTTTCTCTTTCCAATGACTATTTATAATAAAAATTTGGACTTGTATAACCCCAATCAAAAATTATTTTAGTAAAACAATTTATGTTAGTGTCATTTTCACTTTAACATTAAATAAAAATATATTAATGTCATTTTCCAACTAAAGTGGCTCCATGGGGTCCCCAAGTTGGCCCATGGCTTGTATTGGTCGGCCATGACTCACCCAATGGGTTTAGGACAAGTTTCATGGTGTTTTCACATTCTTACAATACCATTTTTACCTTAAACTACACTAATTACCTCTAATCGCGATTAATGAAAAAAAGTTACTATTCACAAAAACATTATTTTAATCTCATTGAACCACATTTTTACTTCTTAATGACAACCATGTATGTCAGATTTTCAAAATTCAATACACATTAGTGGTAAAATTTCATTTAACTGAAAAATCAATTTGCTTGATTACCACTTAGTGGTTTCACTATTCATCAAAAATTGAAGTTTTTCAGAAAATTACCAAAAATTCACCCTAAGCTATATTTGATATTCCGAATTCAAAAATGAAGTCCATTTTACAAAATTCAAAACATATAAGTCAAATTAATTAATTTAATAATTAATTCCCGCTGTCATGACAAATAGCGTGTTTTTGTGAAACAATAAGTATCAAAAGATTGACACCAGTTTAAGTCCAATTTCAAAGTGAAATTGATTCCAATGACCACCATTGGATTAACTGGTAAAAATATTTTCTAATTTCACTTTAAAACCAATTAAAATAATAATCTAATCATATAAATAATTTAGATTAAAAAGAGGTTTTGAATTAAAATACAACATTTTACACTATTCATAAAAAAAATGAACTTTATCAGAAAGGTACCAAAAATTTACACAAAGTAAATTTTGATGTCCCGATTCTAAAGAAGAGTTATATTTGGTCCAAAATAAAGTATAAGAGTGATCAAAACTATATTTAATGACGGTTCACCATTAAAAGGTGATAAGTGAACCTTTAGTGAAAATTAGAGTATATATGCCCTAAAATTGAACTCTTTCCGTATTTTAAGCCTTTATCTTTTATTGGGTAAATGTATAAACATTTAAAAACATATCCAATCATATTTTAGTTATTTTTATCCATTCCCGCCAGTACAACGGCTACTTGTTAACTAACATTTAAAATAATATTATTTTATTACTAGTTTGCTACGTAAGTTTCAAAGAAACTCATCGTTGCGTATCGGGTACGCTATCGAACATAGCAACCCCTTTAAAATAAAATTAATATTTAATTCGTAAATATTAATAAATATGAAAATTCTTTATTCTTTATTTACCTGGGATGTTACATCCTTCCCCCCTTTTGGGAATTGCGTCCTCGCAATTTTATTCACTTATCAAAATAAGTGGGGGTATTTATCCCTCATAGCATTTTCAAATTCCCACGTTGCCTTTTCAATCACATGGTTTTTCCACAAAACCTTTACCTGATGAATCACCTTATTCCGTAACACTTGCTCCCTGTGGTCAAGAATCTGGACCGGTTGTTCCTCATAAGATTGGTTCTCTTCCAGCTAAACTACCTCTGGACTCAAAACATGAGATGGATCTGGCATATACTTTCTCAACATCGAAACGTGAAAAACATTGTGTACCTGAGATAAACTCGGAGGTAAAGCCACTCGGTATGCAACTGATCCAACTCTTTCCAGAATTTCGTATGGTCCAACCAACCGTGGACTCAACTTTCCTTTCTTACCAAATCTCATCACACTTTTCCAAGGAGAAACCTTGAGAAAAACATGATCACCTACCTCAAAAGATAGATCCTTCCTCCGGTTATCCGCATAACTCTTCTGCCTGCTCTGAGCTGTTCTCATGTGTTTTCTGAATCAACTGAACTTTTTCTGCCATCTCTTCTACCAATTCTGGTCCCATCAGCTTCCTTTCACCAACTTCATCCCGGAAAGCTGGAGTTCGACACCGCTTCCCATACAATGCCTAAAATGGTGCCATCTGTATACTGGAATGAAAACTGTTATTATAAGAAAACTCAACCAAAGAAAGATGTTGGTCCCAACTTCCCTGATAATCCATAGAACAAGCTCGTAGCATATCCTCCAATGTCTGAATTTTTCGTTCTGACTGCCCATCTGATTGAGGATGAAAAGCTGTACTAAAATTTTAATTCAGTACCCAACGACTTCTGAAGGCCTTTCCAAAAGTTAGAAGTAAACCTGGGTTCACGATCCAATACAATGGAGAGAGGAACTCCATGTAACCTGACTATCTCTTTAAGATACAACGGGAAAGTTGATCTAGAGAGAAAGTATCTCGTATAGAAAGGAAATGAGCAGATTTGGTCAAGTGATCAACAATAACCCAGATTGCATTATTACCTCGAGATGTCCTCGGTAATCCCACAACAAAGTCCATGGATATGTTTTCCCATTTCCACTCTGGCACTGGTAAAGGCTGAAGCATCCCTTTCGGTAACTGCTGCTCTGCTTTAACCTATTGACATGTCAAACACTTCACAGTAAAATCAGCAATGTCTCTTTTCATTCCATCCCACCAGTAATACTCCCGCAGACCTCTGTACATCTTAGTACTGCCAGGATGAAAAAACAACTCATTCTTCAACTGTGAATCACAAGTCACACATAACCTCTTCACAAACCTCAAAACACAAACACAAACTTATCCAAGAACTCATGGAAAATTTTATTCATAAGGTCCATGAATACAGCAGGTGCATTGGTTAACCTAAAAGGCATAACTACAAATTCATAATGGCCATATCTAGTATGGAACGCAGTCTTCGGAACGTCTGCTTCTTTTAATTTCAACTGATGGTACCCCAACCTCAAGTCAATCTTCGAAAAATACTGAGCTCCCTGGAGCTGATACCACTTCATTCGATGACCCAACATCTGCTGAAGTTGTTGAAAAGGATTTCACCACCCCTTTCTGCTTGTAGTCTGGCTGCATTCCCCTAGTTGAGTTCTTCGTTGGACACCCGTTTGCATAATGACCCATTTCATTACACTTAAAAAATCTTACCGTTGGCTTTTCATTTCCTTCTTGATCATCTTCCTTACAGTTACGAGCAATATGACCAGACTTACCACACCGAAAGCACTTACCAGACTTGGATAAACATTCTCCAGGATGCATTTTACCACACTTCTCACAGGATGGATATTTGGTTTTCTTACCTCCTTGCTTCTTTGATGAATTCTTACCATTTTCCTGCCAACTAGACCTCTTATTCTGTTGTTTGTCATAGAACACCTGATCATCGGCAAACTCCATTTCCACCTTCTCCGCACATCGAACAAGTTTTTCATAACTTTTGAACTCACGAGAAGCTAAAGCCCTTCGATACTTTGGCTTTAACCCTGAGTAAAAACGGTTTATTTTACTATCAAGATCTCGTATGAAGTTTGGAGCATACCTTTCCAATCGAGTGAACTTTTCTTCATAAGTAGCCACTGAATCATCCTCCTGCCTCAATTCTAGGAACTGTTTTTCCATCCTAAGACGAAACACCTTAGGAAAATACTTCTCAAGAAACATACCTTTGAATTCATCCCAGTCAAGATCATCAATCTCATCACTATCCCTTATATTTTTCACCATCGACCACCACTGATCAGCTACACCTTCAAAACGGTAAACAGCAAGACTAACCTTTTGATGTTCTGAACACCCCATGACATCAAAAATCTTCTCCAGTGCTTTAATCCACCCTTCATCTTGCACAGGGTCAGATGATCCTCTGAATGATGGGGGATGTTGCCTCATGAAATGTTCCACCACTGACATGTTCCTCTGCGGTTGATCTGGCTGATCTCGTGCATGGATACCACCACCATTTATAGCCTGAGTCAACTGTGCCATCACTGCAACAAACTGTTCAGTTCCGATTCCGACCATCTCAGGTAGCTGATTTGGAAGGTTGTCTTCCTCCTGATGTCGTCCCAACATAGCTGCTTTGTTTCCTCTGCGGAAAACCATTCTGAACACCGAAATATCTTAGGCGAAGCAACATGGTAATCCGTAAATGCTATATCATTTCAATCATATTATAATTTAACACTTTTCTAACTCCTAAAGTTGTCTAAACCGACCTTTGATACCAACTATAAGGCCCCAGCCTTAAACCTTACTTAATCTTGAGTTATCACAAGATTACACGTTGAGGATATTTTTAGGTTTAGAGTTTTAGAGAATTAGAACATAACTATTACATCTCAAAAGATTATAAATTAGTCACTTCTACTAAGTTTTCATAATAAAAAATAAACTCTTAAAAGAAACATGTCTAGTTCCATGTTTTATATAGCATGACATTCCCTTGATCCCATCCTTGACCCTATTCCACATTAAGTCCTGTGAAAAACATTTCAAAAAAAAACTTGGGGTGAGCATAAGAAGCTCAGTAAGGGATACACAAAGAATGAAAATTATTAGTTTATCAAAACAACAAGTAAACCATGTATACTTTATCAAAGTAATACTTTTCACCTTTATGAAGTAATAAAAACTCTTCACTGAATAAAGTATCATTACTTACCTTTTTGTAACCAAAGGATTACCATAAAACCCATATAAAGAACACATAACATATATAAAGGTAACTTGGGACATAAACATACTTAAGTGGAATAACCATACGGTCGACTTCCACACATATCACTTAATGGAATAGCCATACGGCCAATTTCCATACATACTTAATGGAATAGCCATACGGCCGACTTCCATACCCAATGCATTGGAGGTTATAACGTAACCACCCATCCTGGTATTCACGGAACCACCCGTCATATGGTTTATAACGTAACCACCCGTTAAAATGTCCAAGTACCAATATAAAATCAAAAAACATAAAACCAATATAAATGAATGAAAAAATTTCCACATTTCAATCACAATATATCATAAATATATTGACATAATAGAATCCTTTTTCAAAACCATTTTCAATACCAAATTACATAAAAGAGTATATGGTATTTATTTTATTATAAAAACATTACAGCTTGTTGAGAAAGCCAAAGATCAAATAATACTCGCGACGGCGGAAAAGGTCATTGTCACCGCGTACGTTTAAAAAAAACATTCCTTTTTGTCGTTTTGTAAAACGCTTCGTAGAAAAAGATTCCTTTTGTATAAAAGTAAAAGTCAAAAGGGGTTTATACACCGTATAAAAGAAAGTTGTGTATAAAACAAAAATATGCCTCAATGAAAGGAGATTGAGACGAAGTCCCTTACCTTGGGTCCGACTTGACTCGATCGTTCTTTAACGTCCTGAATAATAAACTTGAGTTAATTTATACTTGATTAAGAACCTTTTTAAAGTTCATTATTCTTTTTATATCACTTATTTCCATGTTATAAACATTATGTAACCATTTAATTTAATAATGTTTGTTTTGTCAATATTTGGTTCTTAAGTCGAAAGTTGACTTCTTACAATTACATGTTGTTCATGTGGTCAAAAGTTCTTTATATCCAGAATGAAATTCCTGATTTGGATAACATATATATCATATATATCCAGAATGTACATGTATTTATAATATTACATAATCATTTAGAGGTAAGAAATGAAATGCACCGTTCATGGAGACGGTAAGCCGTACGTACACATGAACGCTACTTTCATTTCTTTGTCATATTAGTGGAATTAAAACTAAATGAGAGGTATGTATATTTTAATTCCAGAATTATATTCATCATTTATATATATCATTAATTATATATATACATTATATACATGTAATTTTAATAGTACATTACATTTGGGGATAAGAAATGAAATGCACCGTTCATGGAGACGGTAAGCCGTACGTACGCATGAACGCTACTTTCATTTCTATCTCATACTTTAATGGAAAGAAATAATAATGATATAGAGGTATATTATAATTCCAGTATAAAATCATATATAATAACTTTAAATCCATCCTTTAAACGTCCCACATATGGCATTAACGAATCACATCACTTTTAGGGGGCGGTAGTCCGCACTTCCTTAAATGAAGATATCGTGTTTACCCATAATGGAAACCATAAAGGTATTCCAAAAATGAAAAATACAGAAGCTTAAAGAAAACATAAAAATATTATATATCATATATAAAAATAGTGACATCATAATGGCCACCCTTGAAGGTGTTAAATGAGTATTGAACAATCATCGTTTCGGGAGGCAGAATTTCACCATCCATGGAAACCGTATGTTATTTAACCATTTGATGTAGTTGTGTGAGAGTGTAGCTCAAATAAATATTATAACAACATCCTAGTATATTGAAGATACTGGTGTTGTTACAAAAGAAGTAAATAAAAAGAGTTTAGAGGGTTGGAGAAGCAAAATAAAACAAATGAACAAGAGAGAATGAATTACCTTTAAAAGTGTAACTCCCTTTTGATTTGAGCCTAAAGGCTTCCTTTGAAAGGATTCTGCCCAAAGGGAATCTTCTAGGATGAGGAGAGGGATGTGGAGAGAGTAATTGGGCAGGGTTTGGCCGAGCCAAAGGCTTGAGAAGTGTGTGAAATGAGGTAGAGGTGGGGGCCTTTTATAAGAGGAGAGGAGGGGCACTTTTGGAAAGTAAAGAAATATTACTTTATTTGAAAATGTGTTTCGGTTTTAAAAGGTCCCACATTGATATAATTCGTGGATAAGGTGATCAGGGTTTGAAATCCACTCATCCAATTGGTTTTGGACATGTGTAGGTTTTAGATTTTTCATTATCTTTCCATTTTATTTAAATCATCAAATAATGATGTCATCGCTGCATCATTATTATGTCATAAATAATTTAATTTATTTAATGTCTAAAAATTATAAAAATAATACTATGATGTAGGAAATCTTTTTAGATTTCCAATGACTATTTATAATCAAAATTTGGACTTGTATAACCCCACTCAAAAATTATTTTAGTAAAACAATTTATGTTAGTGTCATTTTCACTTTAACATTAAATAAAAATATATTAATGTCATTTTCCAACTAAAGTGGCTCCATGGGGTCCCCAAGTTGGCCCATGGCTTGTATTGGTCGGCCATGACTCACCCAATGGGTGTAGGACAAGTGTCATGGTGTTTTCACATTCTTATAATACCATTTTTACCTTAAACTACACTAATTACCTCTAATCGCGATTAATGAAAAAATGTTACTATTCATCAAAAAATTATTTTAATCTCATTGAACCACATTTTACTTCTTAATGAAAACCATGTATGTCGGATTTTAAAAATTCAATACACATTAGTGGTAAACTTTCATTTAACTGAAAAATCAATTTGCTTGATTACCACTTAGTGGTTTCACTATTCATCAAAAATTGAAGTTTTTCAGAAAATTACCAAAAATTCACCCTAAGCTATATTTGATATTCCGAATTCAAAAATGAAGTCCATTTTACAAAATTCAAAACATATAAGTCAAATTAATTAATTTAATAATTAATTCCCGCTGTCATGACAAATAGCGTGTTTTTGTGAAACAATAAGTATCAAAAGATTGACACCAGTTTAAGTCCAATTTCAAAGTGAAATTGATTCCAATGACCACCATTGGATTAACTGGTAAAAATATTTTCTAATTTCACTTTAAAACCAATTAAAATAATAATCTAATCATATAAATAATTTAGATTAAAAAGAGGTTTTGAATTAAAATACAACATTTTACACTATTCATAAAAAAAATGAACTTTATCAGAAAGGTACCAAAAATTTACACAAAGTAAATTTTGATGTCCCGATTCTAAAGAAGAGTTATATTTGGTCCAAAATAAAGTATAAGAGTGATCAAAACTATATTTAATGACGGTTCACCATTAAAAGGTGATAAGTGAACCTTTAGTGAAAATTAGAGTATATATGCCCTAAAATTGAACTCTTTCCGTATTTTAAGCCTTTATCTTTTATTGGGTAAATGTATAAACATTTAAAAACATATCCAATCATATTTTAGTTATTTCTATCCATTCCCGCCAGTACAATGACTACTTGTTAACTAACATTTAAAATAATATTATTTTATTACTAGTGTGCTACGTAAGTTTCAAAGAAACTCATCGTTGCGTATCGGGTATGCTATCGAACATAGCAACCCCTTTAAAATAAAATTAATATTTAATTCGTAAATATTAATAAATATGAAAATTCTTTATTCTTTATTTACCTGGGATGTTACACCAGGGTCCACCCACGTGCCCGAACGGGTCATCTGACTAATGATAGTCTCCACAGGCCAACACATGTTTTTTACAGTGTGCTTTGTCCTCACTCGCACACACCCTGGGAAACTTCCCAGAAGGTCACCCATCCTGATCACTACTCCAGGCCAAACACGCTTAACTGTGGAGTTCTAATCAGACAGGCTCCCGAAAAGGAAGGTGAACCTTGTTGACATGAGTCATATCATTTAGTCATTTAACCCTTTATCATTTGGGGATGTTACAATCACCCCCCTTTAGAGCACAACGCCCTCGTTGTGGGACCTACATCTCAACCCAGGCAGTGCACCGCGCACTTAAGGCTGAGTTCCTCCTCTGATACCAAATGTGACAACTGGGCCCCGGTGACAGCACAACCACCCCGCCTTAACATGGCCGTCGAGTCCTGGCCCACCAGGTACCACCAGTTGCCCCCACAGACACGTGGGGCCCACCCCAGGGTCCACCCACGTGCCCGAACGGGTCATCTGACTAATGATAGTCCCCACAGGCCAACACATGTCTTTTCCAGTGTGCTTTGTCCTCACTCGCACACACCCTGGGAAACTTCCCAGAAGGTCACCCATCCTGATCACTACTCCAGGCCAAGCACACTTAACTGTGGAGTTCTAATCAGACAGGCTCCCGAAAAGGAAGGTGCACCTTGTTGACATGAGTCATATCATTTAGTCATTTAACCCTTTATCATTTGGGGATGTTACACTGGGGACAAGATTTATAGAAATCATGTGCATACTGAAATAATGGTGGTCAAAAGAGACTATAATCGAGGACCCGTGAGTAGTCTATTAGGGACCAAAGTGGCCCCCACAAGCAAGAGTGTGTCAGAACCTAAGGAAAAACTGAAACTTGCTATCAAGAATACAATGCCTGAGGACTTTATCAATACATGTGCTCCAAAGTTAGGGGTTATCCAAAATATACCCATGGGACTCATGTTTTATATGATCATCTTGGTTTTTGGTGAAATCAACAGGAATATAAGATGCTACCAAACAATTTACAATTTCATCATACCAAGAAATAACATCTTACACGTGGTACAATTACTCATCATGAAACATGTCATTTATGGGAATATAGGGTGATGATTTAATGTACGAGGATGGAAGGATTATACTGATTTGGAAATCCACCACATTCTCTGCTTATTTTTATCTCTAATTTCTAGATTAAATTCCTAAAGTAGGAGCATTCTAATGAGACATGGTTTGGATTTTGGTTTCTTAAGAAGATACTGGAGGGTTTTATGGTCTGAGAACACAATGACTTTGGACCCTAAAAGTTATGACCTGAATTTATCCAAGGAAAATACAATGAAAAGGAATTATTTTTTAGCTGTGGTGTAGTACATCAATATAATTAACTGAAAGTGTGGAATGTTCATCTGAGGGGTGCCTCATGGCATCATGGATGTTGAATTGGAAAATGTCACCACCAAAATCCATATATTATGTATCATTATGAACATTAATTATGGTTCTGGTAGTTTTCAATAAATTACCCTCCAATATAATTTGGGTATGTCTATTCATCCCATCATCTTCCATTTTAATCACATAAAAATCAATAGGAAAAATTAAAAATTTCACCTTTAAAAGAACATACTCTAACACACTAGTGGGGTGTGTTGTACTATGTTTTTCTAGCTGAACAATATTCAAGTGATATTTAGTTCCCCAACATTCAAATTGGAGAAAATAGAGCGAGGAATAACATTTATAGAGGAACCCAAATCAAGCATAATATCGGAAAATAAATACGCCTCTATGCTGTATAGAATCAAGAATGTTCTAGGATCATTACATTTGGTGGGAAGTGATGTCTATATAAATACTAAGACATTACTCCCCAATATAACCTTTTCATCACCTCTAAGTCACCTTATGTGTGTACACATCTCTTTTTATAAACTTAGCATAATATGGAATTTTATTCACGACATCAATCAAGGGGATGTTAACTTGCACTTTTTTTGAAATTTTCAAAGATTTCATTATCAATTTTAGTTTATTTTTTGTTTCCTTAGTTGGGTCTCCCTTTGGGGAAATGGAATAGGAATGGTTTGGCTTGGTGGTTCATTAAATTAAACTCTATTTCCTTTGGAAGGGCTTATCTTAGGACAAGGTTTTCCCTATTTGCACCATTATTAGTGGTTGGTATGGTGGTTTCTTTAGGAGGGGATGACTCTAATGGAGGGGTTATTTAGATTTTAAGTTGAGTTTCACTCCAAAGGCTGGTGGAACTAGAATTTCCCTTATCCCTAAGGTTGAATAGTGGTTGAGAAGGTAGTTTACTCGACCCATGACTTTATATTTCATCCATTGTGTTGACAAGTTGTCCTAAATGGGTTTTTAGGTATTTTATGGATTCTTGTATGGTATTTTAGGATTGGATATTATTTTTATTCATTTTTTTCATCATGTATTCTAATCTAGGCTTAGTTTTGGGAGGGGTTGTTAGAAAGGCCTTTGTGGTGTTTGATAATTTTTGGGTGGTGGTGGTGGATGACTACTCTACCTCAGTTGGTTCCATGGTTATTGATGTTGGTTTTAATACCCCCTTTCCAATATGCTTGGTTTTATTTCTACCTAGTGTTGGATGGATAATATGGTTCTTTCCTAATGGGTTGGTTATAGGGGAGACCTAGGAAGATTTCCTTACAACTCTCAGAAGTTTCTCTCAGTTGAGGGAATTGGTCATAATAGTGGGTGTAAAAGGAGCATAAAACACAATGGACAGGAGGAGAAGATTAGGATTTCCCATGGGAAAGAGCAAGTTGATAGAGAAGGGTACTGACATCTTTAAACTTCGTGTCTACATTCTTCTCAAACTCAGAACTCTACACCTCACGGACACCTTGAATGGGTACATTGGACCTTGAACCAAATTGTTGAGTGTTATTCACCATGTTCTCAATGATGGTCCTTGTAGTAATTGAGGTTTTTTAAACTATCACACCACCTACAACATCATTAATCATACTATGATCAATTGGAATTAAACCTTCATAAAATTACTGTATTAAAATTTGATCACTTATTTAGTGGTGTGGACAACTTGAAAATAACCATTTAAAGAATTCCCAATATTCATGCAGTGTTTCCCCTTGTGATTTCCTTATTACAAAAATTTATTTTGATATAGTATTAGTTCAAGATAATGGGAAATATTTTTCAAGAAAAAGGTGTTTCATTTTCACCCAACCTCTAATTGTGGAATTAACATAATATAGCCAATATTTTGCAGTGTCTTCTAATTAAAAAGGGAATGGCCTAAGATTTACTTTTTCTTCATCCACATTATCAAGTTTTAATTTAGAACACACAATATAAAATTATTTTAATTTCTTATGTGGATAATCACCCATGAGTCCATGAAATCTTGATAATAAGTGAATTAAACTGGATTTTAGTTCAAAATTAAGTACTTCACCTTGCATTTGAATGTATGCAGGATGAATCTCTACATCAAGTGAGGTTATTTATTTTAATTTCTGGTTATTTTCATCCATATTATGCATGTTTATTCTAGTCATGATGTTGGTTTCATAAGAATAATAAGGATCAGGAATATTGTTGATGTTTTGAGCGTCCTCCTTCAAGGGATCGTTCGATGATTCTTGGTGTCAATGATGCAAGATACTCTCTGGTTCATGTTCAGAAGTAATTAGTTCCTCTGATGAATATCACATCATGTATGAGGCCTACAAAAGGAATATTTTATAAATCAACTTAAAAAAACATCAATGAATAAAAGAATAAAAAAATAATTACAAAATACATAATGTGTTTATAAAAAACGAACACTAAAAACCAAAGTTCTCTCTAGCAACGATGCAAAAATTTAAACATGTTGTCATGACACATCAAATTGATTATTATTTTAAATTTTATTTATAGTATAGGGAATACCCTGGGTTGTCTCTCAAGAAGCGTTGGATGTTTAAAGTGTGTATTTTTAATAAAAATTACTAAAATAGGGGTGGTTTTGGAAAAAAAATTAAAAATAAAATGGCTTAATTAAAGAGTTTAATAGTTGATAAATAAAGGTTGTGTTTTTATAATTATGAGAGAAGAAAGTCATTTCAAGTTCACTACACATCTTGGATAGTGTTAGAGTTGGTTCCCTAGAGCCAAATTTTTTGTACTTTATGATAAACTTGTATTCATGGTTTTGAATATTAATAAACTACTTATCACATCATGATTTTTCTTCAACATAAAATACTACGTAATAATTTTCTAAGAGTAGTTGTCCCACTATAAGGTCATAGAAGTTCCCCACTATGATGAGAACCCATAATTTCTATGACACTATTCTTGAATATATGTTCTATAGCCGGATTATATCATTTTAGGGACACAAATGATACACGTTATCAGGGGTGGAGACTCATAGGACTTTGAGGCACCTTCTCATGGTGTACTCCCTTAGTAATATCCAGTAGGATATTATGGGATCGGGACCCACCAGTAGGAAATCCACATTTATACATGTCATTGGATGATTCTATCTACAAATGTGTGTATTGGTCCTAAAACCTTAATATTATTATTAATGAATATTATGAGTTTCATACTTTGATGTATTGATGAAAACCGTGATGACAGATATCCACTGTGAGGTATGATATGTTGGGTGTGTCATGAGTAATATTGTATTAATGAATAATGTGATAAAGGATTTATCCCTTATATTCTTTAACAAAAGTTAATATCTCAGATCCTTTTATGAAAATTAAATTACCTAAATAAATCCATGGACATGGAGTTCTATAGGAAAGTTCTATTTTTAGAAAGTCATAGAAATAGATAATCGAGCATATAGGTTGGTGAAACTGGCATACAATCTGCCCAATTTGAGATATTATGATAAAGGGGTTATATTACACAATAAGCATCTGTATGAAGTGACATGTCATCGCAACATTAACTTATTTTCCCATGGGTGCCTTGGCATATTGATAGATTCTAACCTTATACTTTAGGCTATTTCACCTAATGCCACTGAGAAAGAGGCTTTGAGGGTCACACACTAAGTGTATCTAGAATATTAGTTAAATAATATATATTATTATTTATTATTTAATAGGTTGAAAAAATATTATTCTTATACATGGTTAAATTATTATTCATGTCTTCTTGACCACCTATATATATATATTTTCTATTTAGTGGATATAATATTTAATTATTTATTGGAGAACAATGTAGTGATATTTATTTAATAAATAAATAGTCATTATTCAAGGTTCGATAAATATTATAGAGGATTGACGGACTGAGTTTTTTAGGTGTAGTGAGAAATAATAAATATTGAATATTATTTGATTAAATAATATTTAATTATAATGTGAAAGTTAAGTGCATGTTGGTAAATAATGATATTATTATTATTATTATTTGACATGGGGTTTCATTAGGATTAAATAAATAATTAAGGACACTTGTGAAATTATTTTATTTTAACCCTAAGAATATATAAACTCAGTTATGGTATTTTTTCATTAAGCCAATACATTTTGTCTTTGTTGTGAATAGTATATTTGGAGATTCCTCTCAAGCCTAGAGAAATCCCTTCTCCAAGAATTCTCTAAATAATGGAGAGAAATCCCCTCCACCAGATCAAGGAGAACGCTTTGGAATCAGTTCTTAAAGCAATCAAAGGAGGACAATGCAAACCCAAGGATCTGTCGTGTTAGCACTTGGAGATTCCTTTAGCAATGTTTAGAGATTTGAGGAACACGTGTGGATCCTTTCTAGAGGAAATATAGACTTGGTTTCAACAATGCAATGATGGTATACCACATATCTTTCACCATATTCATCAACAAAGAAATAATTCCAAAAAAGGTAATTACTTATTTAATTAAATTAATTATAAATAATATGTGATGATCCTCTTTCTCAGTTTTGAAACAATTATTCATTGTCGATTTCTTTGACTCAATTCTATGGATCACAAAGTTCATCATTGTACAGATCAAAAATTGATCATCAATTATGAAAAAAATAAAATTTGGGGATTACCCATTGAATGCTTTCACTATGCCTGGAACCTTCAAGTGGTATTAGAGTGGTCACATAATTATTTATAATTATTTAAAGATCGTTGGGGATTTACACATTTTAATTTAGTTTTTCAATTCAAGTTTAATCATTCTTTTAATATGAATTGCGAGATCTATGTATTCCTCATTCATTTCTCATAGATATAATTGAAATGATTAATTTAATAATTAAAATAAAATTGAGGAACTCATCCATAGGTGCCAAAGTTTTTGGATGAAAAACACAGGAGTACATGCCATGTAATCAAAATTACATGTCGTGCACTTGTGGTCAATGCACCAGGAGTTAATTCATAAATTACTAAAACTGTGTGCATTAATGAAATGTGGTGTAGTTAATTATTACATAGTGTGTTGACTGAGATAGACTGGTGCACAATTAACCAGAGTACATGCCATGTAACTCGTGCACATGGTTTGTAGTCCTTTTGAGTTAAAGATAAGCCGTTTATTTCAGTACATGGGCTACTTGATTGGTGACCATGTAATTTGGAGCTCACATAGCATGTAGTCCATTGGACGCACCATGTAATCCAGTTTCTGAGGTACAATTTACACACGGAGTCCCTAGGTGTGTACCTCAGATAGACGGTTATATATGGACATTCCATATACTTATATCAAGTTACACGGATTTAAAATTTATTTATTTTACTATGTAAACCATGAGATATGTACTTGCATGTTGTCGTAAATATAGGACATTCCATGTGATAGGTTCTAATATACATAAGTATTTAAATGTTTAATTAATATCTATATAATGTACATATTTTCATATCCTGTATGATTTTTATTAAAAGTTGTTACTCTATGCGCATTTAAGCATAACACATGGCCGAAAAATCAAGTAATTCATGTAATCATAAATGAAGTGAAAATCATAAAAGCACATTATAATTAATTTATGCTATATGTCACAAATAATAAACATGTAGACGAGTATAATACATATTGGGTAGATTAGGAAAGGTATTCACCGTACTTCCTACAAGGTAAATTTATGTACAAAGTTAATTTTAAATGAATTTATTTAATTTGTTTAAAATTATAATAGATAATAATATCAAGGAAATTCAGATGAGAATTAAGATAAAACAATTGGTTAATTAAATATGATAATTAATTGATTCGAGCATGATTTATCTTAAATAAGAATGATTAAGAATTGAATGATAGTTTTATTAAATGTATAATTTGTTTCATGCATATGGATAATCATGATCTAGAATAGACCTTTGTATGTGATTAGTTTCATTTAATTTATTATTAAATTAAATTTTTGGCCTATGTTCCTTCTCTCCTTTCATTATGTAGGGCCTGTGTACCCATGGTTTCTTTTATATAAACCTTTTCCCCTCACCTACATGTGATTTAAATCATATGTAATGGATAGAGCTCCCAAAATAGTGGAGGCGGTTCAAGTTCAGATCCAATATGAAACCAATCCAAGGAGATGCATAGGTGGATAGGTGGAAAACTGCAACAAGAACCTTAATTGGTTCAAGGTGTTTTCCCCTAGGTCAATGGTTAGTTTATCAACTTCTAGATAAAATAACCACTAGTAAAAGCTCATGATCATACACTTTATTATTTTATTTCTATAAATTTTCATGCTTATTTCATTATGGATTTTTCTTCATGATCACATAATTAATAAAATTAATGAGCATGTAATATATAACTAAAATAAATTGGTTTATGCGTAAATATTATCTAATATATAGCTAATCACTTAAGTAAATCTACTTCATATTAACAAGCATGAGATAAAGATAATAATTGGAAATTTATGCATAAAAGTATAAAATCCCTCAATAAAATTTTAAGTCTGTATAGCCTTTCATTACTTTTGTTAAAATCGAACCATAGTTCAAAATGTTTGACCAACCAAAGTTGGGGTGATTTCAATTATCAGGGAATTTTAACTTGAGGTTTTAGGTTTACTTAACTTGGTTCACATCAAGGGTTGACCTCCAAATTAGGACTTGGTGTAATTTAGAGGCAAATATTGAGGAAGTACAATTTAAGGATTTCAGTATTAGGGAGTCCACTCAGTAGATTAAGGAACTGTGAGTTAATGTAGTTAGCATTTGGAATGCCTACCTAAAACCATCCATGTTTCTTGACCAACAAAAGTTGGCATAATGAGAAAGGGAATATAGATCCTTGCTACTAGGATGAACAAGCAATAAGATATTATGAAGCCAATAGTGAGATCTATCGGGTTTCAATAAAATACCGGGATACTAATAAATATAATATTTATTTATTTGTCTAAATATTATCAGATAAAGTACTAAATTTTTTCTTATCTTATTTTTGAGAAACAACAATAAAATGACATCAAACATATCATTGTGATCCATACTTTATAAGGAACACATTCTCACTATCACAAATTTACAAGAGTTGCAAAGGTGCCTACATGTCATCCTTCGACATGAAAGGAAATTGTAAGTGCTGAAAGAACCTTTACCAGTTGCATATGGTAATAAGGAAAGTGATAAAGAACTATCTATCTATGAGAAAAATATGAATGATGCTACATATGCCCAATTTTTCTTACTATAATCCATTCCCAATGATCTTTTTAAGAAACATGAGTACATGGATGCGTATATCATGATGTCTCACCTTCGGGATCTCTATTAAGAGAAGGTGAGACAAGAGAGGTATGCGATCTCCAATTATTTGTTTACAACTAATCTTGGAGATTCTGTGCCAGATAGTCATCATGTAGTCAAGATTATTGGATACATTAAACTTTTGGACATCTTAGGGATTAAATTCCTGGATGATATGTGTACAGATATCATAATTTCATCACTACCCAATGCCTTCTCTAGTTTTATTGTTAATTATAATATGAGCAACAATGAGAAGAGTCTTTATAAACTTCTTACTTTGATTATCCAAGTGGATGAGTAAATGGGGTGTAATAAACTTATGGTCCTTATGGTGAATAAGAAAAGGAAGAATAAGGAAAAGGGGCCCTAGAATTTTAAATAGTCTAAAGCTCCCAAGCACTATCCTTCAAAGAAGAAGAAGATCCAGAGACAGGGCAAGGAAAAGGAGGTAATATTTTTTTCATGTGGAAAGAAAGGACACTGAAATAGTAATTTCACCTAGAAGCAAGGGGAAGATAAAGGTGCATTCATTATCAATTGAAATATTTCCATATATACAGAATGAGTATTATATATAGCTTGTGGTGCTCACATCTGTATCAAAATGCAGGAACCAAGTAGATTCTGAAATATTACCAGAGGAGAGGTGGACCTGAGAGTTGATAATGGTGAAAGGATGGTTTCTATTTCCATTGGTGACTTCCACCTTTTATTTCCAATGATAATGATTTGGTTTTTAAAGATTTTAATTTTGTACCTATAATTACCAAGAACACAATTTCTGTATCATTCCTAGATGTAGATGGATTTATTTTCATGTTTGGAAATAAAAGTTGTTTATTTTATAAGGAAAACATATGTTATGGTATGGAACATTTAAATAATCGTATTTATGTATTAAATTATGAAAACTAAGTGTTGTAAATTGATAAGTAATCATGTTCACACAACTCATATAACACCCAGCTTTGGCATCACCATCTTGGTTATGTAAATGAGAAGTGTTTGAAAATACTCCATCAAGATGGTTATTTAGAATATTCTGAGATAAAAACACTTGAAATATGTCATGATTTTTTACAAGAAAAAATTCCCAAACTTCCATTTGATGGACAAGGTGAAAGGTATATAGAGATTCTAGGATTGGGACACACTGATGTGTGTTGACCATTTCCAGTAGAAGCTAGAGGTGGATATTCTTACTTCATAACTTTTACTAATGAATTGATTAGATATGGCTATATCTACTTGATGAGATATAAGTCCAAGTCCTTTTATAAATTAAAGGAATTCAAGAATTAAGTATATAATAAACTTGGTAAGAAGATAAAGAAGCTTCAATCATATTGAGGTAGAGAATATCTTAACTAAGAGTTTATTGACTTTATATGGGAGTTTGGGATTCTATCTCAAATCACTCCACCTTATACACCATAGTGAAATGGTAGTGAAAGGAGGAACTGTACCTTATTGGAAATAGTAAGGTTGATAATGAGTCATGCAGATCTTCCATTATCCTTTTGGGGATATGAATTACAAAATGCGGCATACACATTAAACTGAGTACCAACTAAAGCGTAAAATAGAATTCCCTTCGAGTTATGGAGTCGAAAAAACCCATTCTATTGCATACATGTGTATGGGGTTGCGAGGAATTTATTAAGGCATTAATATGCAAAAAAATAGAACCCTAGGGCATGATGTGTATCTTTATAGGGTATCCTAAGTAAACAAAGGGATACTACCTATACAACCCCTCAGACAGGAAAGTGGATTTCGTTAGACAAACTATATTTACTAAGAGGGAGAACATCCTTAAAAAGGATAGTAGGAGAATGATTGAATTCAATGAATTTGATGCTCAAGATACATAAGCGTTGGTGTAGGAATAGATTCCATTGGTCCCAATGGAAGAATTAGTTCATAAAACACAAGTACTGCATATGAGTGCAAGAGAGGTAAGAGAACCATATAGATATGGTTTTATAGTCACTGAAGATGGTGATTCATTATTGGTTAATAATGATGAACCTCTCTCATACAAGGAGGTAGTAGAGAGCTTAGAAGTTACAAGATGTTAATAAGCCATGAATTTTGAAATGGATTCCATGTATCAAAACCAAGTTTGGGTTTCAGTTGATGCGCTACTCGATGTAAAGCTTGTAGTATGCAAATGTGTATTCAAGAAAAAATAGACATAAAAGGTAAAGTAAATACCTCTAAAGTAAGGCTAGTGGTTAGAGGGTTTAAACAACATCAAGGAATTGACTATGATGAAACATTTTCACCAGTTTCCATGTTTAAATCTATTAGAATTATACTTGATATTACAGCTTACCATGACTATGAGATCTGGAAGATGAATGTAAAAACTGAATTCCTTAATGGGAACCTCAGGAAGATTCCTATATGACACAATCAAAAGGTTTTGTGACTCCAGGTGATTCCAAAATAATTTTCAAGTTACAGAGATCCATTTATAGATTGAATAAAGCATCCAGGTTATGGGAAATTTGATTTGATGAATCCATCAAATAATATGGTTTTATAAAGAACCAATGTGAGCCGTGTATTTAAAAGAGGTTTAGTGGGAATGTGGTTGTTATACTAGTAGTATATGTTGATGACATATTAATTATTGGAAATAACATACCAGTCTTATAGTCAGTTAAGGACTGGTTAAAAAAGTTTTTATCCATGAAGGACTTAGGTGAAGAAGCCTATATTCTAGGGATATAGATCATTTGTGATAGATCCAAGAGACTGCTTATACTAATTCAAAGTACATATGTTGACCAGATACTAAATATATTTAGTATAGAACAATCCAAGAGGGGATTGGTTATAGTGTCACATGGTTTACATCTTTCTAATAAAATGAATCCTCAGACACAACATGAGAAAGAGAGAATGAGTAAGATCCCATACGCTTCGGTGATAAGATCAATCATGTATGTCATGTTATTCACTAGACTTGATGTTTCTTATGCACTAAGCACGGTAGGCATATATCAAGAATATCCATAAGAACAACATTGGACTGTTGTTAAGGACATCCTTAAGTATCTGGGAAGAAATAAGGATATGTTCTCTATGTATAGAGGAGATAAGGATCTAGTCATCAGAGGTTATATTGATGTTAATTTTTATATAGATCAGAATGATCTGAAGATGTAGTTAGGATATGTTTTTTGTCTCAATAGAGGATATGTGAGTTGGAAGAGTTCAAAACATCCAGTCATCGCTGATTCTACTGTGGAGTCCAAGTATATAGTAGATTATGATGTAGCCAAGGAATCCATTTGGATTCATAACTTTGTCCAAGACCTTGATCTGGTACCTAGTAGTAAAGACCCTATCACATTGTATTGTGATAATACTACAATGGTGGCTCTTTCAAAAGAGCCAAGGTCAAACCAATAGACAAAACATATACTCTAGAAGTATCACCTCTTGAGGGATTTCTATTAGAGGGGAGAAATTGCAGTGATCAGAGTACCCATAGAAGAGAATGTGTCGAACCCCTTAACTAATGGACCATCTCATCTGAAGCATGAGTATCATGTGAGAGCTAGCAGACTGAAGTTTGTTAGTAGTTGGCTCCAATGAAAGTGGGTGGATGTTAGAGTTGGTGCACTGGAACCAACATCTATGTACTTTATGATAACCTTATATTCATGGTTTTGAATATTGATAAACTACTTATCACATCATGATTGTTATTCTACATAACATAGTATGTGATAATATCCCAAGAGTAGTTATCACACTAAAAGGTCACAACAGTTCCCTGCTATGATGATAACTCGGAAGTGCTACAACACTACTCTTGAATATGTATTCTATAGTTAGATGATATCATTTTAGGGACACAAATGATACAGGATATTAGGGGTTGAGACTCATAGGACTTTGAGGCAACTTATCACGGTGTACACTCTTGGTAATATCTAGTAGGATATTATGAGAATGAGACCCGTTAGTAGGAAATCCACATTTATTCATGTTATTGGATGTTCTTATTTGTGGACGTGTGTATTAGTCCTTAAACATTAATATTATTATTAATGAATATAACGAGTCATGTACTTTGATGTATTGATAAAAACTGTGATGACAGATGTTCACGGTGAGGTAGGATACGTTGGGTGTGTCACGAGTAATATTTCATTAATGAATATTGAGAGAAAGGATTTATCCCTTTTGTTCTTTAATGAAAGTTAATATCTCAGTACCTTTGATGGAAATGATATAGAATAAATTAATCCATGGCCATAGTGTTATATAGGTGAGTTCTGTTTCCATAAATTCAAAGAAAGAGATAATCGAGCACATAGGTTGATGGCACTGGCATGCAACCTGCTCAATTTGAGATATTATGATAAAGAGTTATATTATATAGTAAGCGTCCATATGCGGTGACATGTCATTGTAGAATTAACTTCTTTCTCTATGGGTGCCTTAATGTGTTGCTAGATTCTAACCTTGGACTTTAGGCTACTTCACATAATTTCACTGAAGAAGAGGCCTAGAGGGTCACAGACTAAGTGTATTCATAATCTTAGTTAAATAATATATATTATCATTTATTATTTAATAGTTTTAATAAATATTATTATCATACGTGGTTTAATTATTATTCATGTATGATTGATCATATATAAATATTTATTTTATATTTAGTAAATATAATCTTTATTTATTTATTGAAGGATAATGCAGTGATATTTATTTAATAAATAAATAGTAATTATTCAAGGTCTGATAAATATTATAGAGGAATGGAGAACTGAGTTTTTTTAGGTTTGGTAAGAAATAATAAACATTGAATAATATTTTATTAAATAATATTTAATTATAATTCACAAGTTGAGCGCATGTAGAAAAATAGTGATATTATTATTATTATTTGACATGGGGTTTCGCTAGGATTAAATAAATAATTAAGAGAACTTGTGTAATTAGTTTACTTTAACCCTAGAAATATATAAACCCAGTTATGTTATTTTATCATTAATCCAATTAATTTTGTCTTGGTTGTGCAAATCTTTTTTGGAGAATCCTCTTAAGCCTATAGAGTTCTCTTCTCCAAGAACGCTCCCAAGAACGAAGAGCAATACCCTTAACCGGATCAAGGAGAATTATTTGGAAGAGGTTCTCAAAGTGATAAAAGGAGGATGATTCAAGCACAAAGATATTCTATGATAGAACCCGGATATTTCTTCGATGATGTCTAGATATTAAAGGAACACTTGTGGATCACCGTTAGAGGAAATCTACACTTGGTTTATATAACGCAACGACGATGGACCACATATCTATCACTAGATTTATAAATGAAGAAATAATTACAACAAAGGTAATTATTTATTTAATTAAATTAATTATAAATAATATGTGGTGATTCTATTTCTAGGTTTTAGAGTAATTATTCACTATCAATTTCTTTGAATCAATTCTGTGGACTATGGCGTTCATCATCGTATAGATCTCATATTAATCATCAATTATGAAAAAAAATAAAAGTTGGTAACTTACCATCACATGCTTCCACTACACCTAAAACCTTCATATAGTTCATTGTTCTAAAAATTTCACATGGTTTAATGGAATCTTTTAGTTGAGGGTTGTCAAGATCTTGATTCCACTCTTTCCTCTAAAAATGATGCACAAAGAAGAAACCCTTGACAGAATAATCATGTTGTTAAGGTTTGGACCTCAAACATAGAGTGGGTGATTCCAAAAAATACTGATATCTCATGTATGTGTGAGAGAAATAGGATGATTTTGTTCTATAATTGAAAAAACCTAATATTACCACATGAAATCTCAACTCAATCAGTGTTGAGATAAAAAGTGTTTCACTTGATTAAACAAAAAAAAGCATTCGAAGAAGAAGAATGTTAAGATAAAACTTCAATGAAATGTTTCAAACCCAAATTAAAAAAATACAATATAATAAAAAGTGATATAACTCCCTCCCAAGTGTGTGTATCTCCCTTTAAATTACTGTACACCATTTATCTTTCCATCGAGAGGAGGAGGTTCGGGTGGAACATGACCTTAATCCTTGATCCCCCTATTAGGATAGAGGACTTAAGAACATATTGAATGAGGAGAGGACTCATTTGGGTCTCCAAAATGGAAAATATTTTCTCCTGGGTCTAACTTCCAAATGGGGTGCCCAAGGAGCCATTTTATAGGCAAAGTGGAAGGTTGTTTTGAGCACCTAGATTTCAAAAAACTACTTGGCCCATGGTTTTTGGTGGCCTGAAAGTATTATCTCACTTTGGTGAAAACTAAAAAGTTATTTACCCACCTATTTAATATATCTACCAGAAATTTATCTTCATTTGGAAAACTAAAGACTAATATGTGAATTAAATACAGAACAAAACTTTTGACTTTATGCAGATTCGGTTTCTTGGATATATTAGTTTGGTTGGTCCCCTTAACAAATTAATTGGGCTTGGGTGTCTTCATATTATTTATAGAAAACTAAATTTTTGATCATCCCAAAAAAAAATCCTAATTGTATGCACATATTAGTACTAATAGGAATTTTAGTCCACGTATGTTCTTGGGATCTTGTGCATTTTGGTCCATTTTTCTTTAACTTTGTCTTGAGCCCTCCAAATCACCTCCACCTATAATGAAATCATCCAAAAAAGTGAAATTACCCCTTTTAACAATGATTAAAACAAAATAATTTAATCAAACATGAAATGAAATTTATTATTAAATTTTAAATTTATGATACAAAATCATTTTAACATAGTGGTATATGGGTGGAAATGAATAGTGAATGACTACAAGATCATCTATATATAGACTTGGTTTTGAGAGAAGTAAGTAAAGGGAAGAGAATCATATAGGGGAAGAATCTCCTAGACCATTTTTCCTTCTAGTGGGTTGGGATGGTGGTGACATATAATCATGTGGAGATGGAACCATGGGTTTCTTTGGGTTTCTTATTGATGGTTTTTCAGTTTGTTCATCTAAAAATTATTATCTAGTTGTTGGATGTTACCTTTATGGTCTAGTTATTTTGAAATATGATGTATTTTATATGTCTTATATGATACTATGATTGATTATATTTGATCATATTTCTTTTGAAAGGTGAAATTGTTCCCACATTTCTTTGTATGATATCTAGGTTCTTTTCACTAGCCATGGTGGTCAGGAATGTGCTTCAGGAATTGTAGCAGGCCAAGTCAGGTGACATTATGGGTTGAATCAGGTTGGTATGTTATAAATTGGTATCATATTATGTTCTATTTTTCTCCTACATGCATGATTGTGTATCACCATCTTGTGTTTGGGGCTTGTTGATATATTGGATATAGGATCATTAGAACTCGAGTGGTAGTGTGGGAGTGTCCCTAGACAACTCACTTTCATGAAAAAATTTGAGTTACCATGGGAAGTACAATATTATCTACCATCCTTTTTTATGATTTTATCCTTTCAGATTTAGTTATCTAAAATCCAGCTCATGATAACAGAATCAAATTTTGTTCTTGATGGTTATCATTCTCTTTGTTTTAAGAATATGTATCCTCCAAGAGTTCCATATCTAAATTATAGGGAGTTAAATGTGGATAAATCCCCATATAAAAATCCTCTAGTTGACTTAGTTTTGGTGGAAACTATAATTTGAATGATCCAACCTTTAGTCAAACTTTTCCATGATGAATTGTAATAGAATATGTACCATGCTTTAGAACTCACTAAGAATCATACACTAATATTTTAGGGTGGAAATGGATTATATGAATCAAAATAATGGATTGAGAGTATTGATAGGATTTTACACTTCCTAAAAACTCCAAAAGACTCCAAGGTTGGTTTCACCACATATATGCTTGAGGGGTTAGGAATGAAGTGGTGGGAATATATCATGCAAGATAAGTTTCATGAAGATCTCACCTAGACTAATTTTAAGAAATCCTTCAATAAATCATTCTATCCTAATAAAATAAGAGTGGTGAAGGAATGATAGTTTTTTACTATGGAGCAAGGATACCATTATATCATGGAGTATGCTTCTTAGTTTTCTGAGTTGGTGAATCTATCTACAGAGTTCATTTCCAATGAATTCCTCAAGTAATGAAGGTTCTAAATGGGTTTGAGGTAAGATATTAGGTTTATAACTATTCTTATGTTCCTACCCACCTTCACATAGATTTTAAAAAATGCATCAGTGGCTGAGAAAAATATAGCTAGTAAGAAAGTACCCTTTAGAGAATTAGTGACAATAGGAGGCAACCAAAGTATGTTTTTTGGCCAAAAGAGGAAGCATGGTGACCAATACCGATATGGTGGTAGGGGTGTACAATATATGTTAGGGAAGGGTCATATGGTTTATTATTAGTGTGAGATAAAGGGACACCTCAAACCTAATTGTAAGGCAACACCCAACATGTGTCATGTGTGTGGGAAATTTGGTCATCTTCAATGTTTCTATAAGAGATCATCCTAGGGTATTAGATTTGGATACACCTTCACTAAGGGATCTCAGTTTTTATCTAATGTGTAAAAAGTGGTGGGATCTCAACCTCTTTACAAGGGTGATGCTCAGGTCATGAAGAAAGGGAAGAATGAGGTTGGATGCATATATGCAGTAGAGTGTGCACCTGAGGAGTTAGAGGTAGGAACAACTAATATGAGAGGTACAATGTTTATTTCACATTATATAGTTATGTAATTATTTGATACTATTTCAACTCATTACTTTATCTAGTCCAATCATATTGATTCATTGGGTTTTCATTCATATTTTATTCCATTCTTGATGACCCCTTCTATTCATTTGGTAAAGAAGACAGAGCGGGGTTTTAGATGTTCTAAATATCAGGTTATGAACACTAAACATGAAGCCATATGTGATTTCCTAGTTCTTGATATCAATAACTTTGATCTCATCATTGGAATGGATTATATGATTAACTATAAATATCAAATCAATTTTTTTTTATATTTTTTGTGCCTAGTTTCTTTATTCCAATGGAGTTACCCATACCTTTTAGGATGAGTGGGATCCTAGATATGAAAGATTAGGTCTTGCAGTCCCAAGTTATAATATTATATCGTGTTAGTTTTTAGGGAAAAAATATCCCTTGACTAGGATTTATGACCTTTTCAACCAACTTAAGGGATACTGGTAGTTTTCAAAAATTTATTTGAGATCGGGGCACCGTGAACTGAGGGTCTAAGAGAAAGATATTCCTAATAATTTTTTAGGAGTATGTATGGGTATTATGAGTATTTGGTCATAATATTTGGACTTATTAACACTCTTGTTGTATTTACGACTTTAATGAATCAAATCTTATATCGATTATTAGATTCTTTCACAGTTGTTTTTGTAGATGATATCATTATTTATTCCAAATCGAATAAGGATCATGCTGAGAATTTGATGGAAAGGTCTTGAATAAGCACTGGATATGGACCATACTTCCACAACCTCTACATTCCACTGGATCCCATAAACACTAGGGTTTCTTTTGTTCTGACTTCCCACACTGGTGACAGATAAGAAAACTATTAGCACGAATTTCCTAACCACTAATACCCTCATGAGAAACCTAAAAGTGTCACTTTCATCCAATGGAATAACCATGAGCTGGTCTGGGTTCCAAACCACCCTGGATCACACCATTGGATTCCCTCAGATTCCTCTCAGTAATAAGGGTTCGGTTAACTATCTTAGAAATAATAGTCATCATGAAAATTTTAACCTGTTATCAGATGGCCTATACCAACCCATCCTTGAATCATCTCACAGTTAAAATATAATCACTAGATAGAGTAGGGGAGAAATGTTGAAGCTTAGTGAAACAAGTAAGATACTCCATGAAAGACATGGATCCCTATTGGAGGTTCATAAACTCTATATCCTAGTCATCCCTCAGAGTATGTAGAAAGAGGTAGTTATAGAAGATCATCTATAAATATTCCCAGACCATATCATGATGTAGTAATCTTAGGTAATAACATCCTACCATATCTTAGAATATTTGTGTAGAATATAAGTAGAAATTTTGACCCTCCACTCTGGAGGAATATCTAGATGTTCAAAGATAGAAAGCATGGACTCCAACCACGACTCTGTATCATGTGATATGATATCCCCCAAACAGGTAAGATGATGTTATTACTGAAACTCCCAAGTAAACTCTACCATAGTGGGGTAGGTTGAGAGAAACCTTGCATATTTTTCATCATGAAGAAAAATAATTCATGAAACTGGGTGTTAGTGTCCATATCAAGAATAGAAGGTGGTTCCATAGGCATCACTATAGAAGGAATCAATAGCATCTCAGGGCCCACCACCTCTAGTGCATGGTCGTCAATACCTTCAGAGTGTATGAATATAGGCTATCATAGTGGCATGATTCTACAATTCCAAATGCACGCATCATAAAAGAAACTAACAATTAAGATATCAAATATAGATAACTAGGATAGGTACACAACCTTCCTATAAACAGATTACACCTCTATACCTACTCCAAAATCTATGTCTAGGTGATAAAGAAAGACCATAACATTCCAAAAGAACATAAGAGACACCCCATCTATGCACTACTAAGGTTGGTCCAGGGTTAAGGTCTCATATCACATGTACAAGATGATTATTTCACTTTAAAATTCATATTCATTTTAAAATTTTGATCATTTATATAATTAAATTTCTTTAAATGGTTGAATTAGATAGACCACAATTCTCAATTTATAAGGTCACATAAACCTTATAAATTTCAATATGGTGTCCACCTAATCTAGACCATAACACGTTCCAAACCCTACGACCAATGGTCCATGGCTCAACATGCCATAACTGACTACTCAAAATGTTTTCTTTAACATATGCAAGAAAACATTGTTAGGTTAAGGTCAACACTTTAAGTTTCAATTATGTTTTCTTAGTCCTACAATAAATGTTAGCACATTTACAACTAATACTCTAGGAACTAACAATATACAATAGGAAATTTCATGTTTAAAGTAAACATGACATAGAAAAATTCATGGAATATTAGTCCTAAGGTGCCTATAATGATGCATGAGATGTCATGCCCTCATTTCATCGAGCTAAAGTAAAATAAATCCCATTTCAATAACACTAATATTAATCACATCATAATACATGTTTATCACCCAATAGTGAATACTTATCAACTTTAAAAGGTATAAACAATAATGACATTAGCCTATCCCAGGTAATTTGGGTTTCTCCTATATGTGGGTTAGATACTCCAAAGAAAAGGATCATTACCAAATTCTATAATCTTATAGTCTTTTATATAATTACCAAATATTAAGACAAAGGGAAAAAAAATTCCCTGGTAACACTTTGTAACATCCTGACTAGGGATCCACTTAACCCGTGCCCAGAGCCAGTGGGTCACATGGCCTCAAGCACGACTCACCATATGCCAGAGGTTTCCAAATAGTAGTGAGGGTCTATAGTGGTATAGTGGGGATAATATACCCACATATCAGAGTGAAACAATAGATATAATAAATAAATAGATGACAACATAATTATATATAAACATAAACTATAATAACTGGAATAGTAACCCACCACAATAGAAATAATAATACAACCAAATATAATAACAACTGCAGAAGCATAAATAATCAAGAAACTTTAATGATAAAAAGATCCAATAGGATATTCCATATACATAATGATGTCTTGGCATGGTAATATACAAACAAGGGAAATGAGGGATACACATATACAATAATCTATACAAAAGTACAAAAAGGACAAAAGACTACTCTACTAGCATCTTGAGAATATTCTCAATCCTCTTCTCCCACACTCCATTCTATAAGTAAAATAAATCAAACATCTAAAGTAGATGAATTACCCTTATCCATACCTAAAGATAAGTAATATACTTGGGTATCAATGACAGGCCACGTATGGTGTGAGATAAAGTCCCAGTAGGCCACCACCAATAGTTTATAGAAGTAATCCAAGTAGTGTGATAAGAATAATAAAAAATGTTGGAAAAATAAATACCAGCTAGATCAGGTTTCAATAGGATATCTAGAGGCTCTACCTACTTCATCATAGGCTAGAAAGAGAGTTTGATCAGTATCCACACACACACAGATATATATATATATATATATAGTATTGTTATATATGGTATCCACCTATATTCACTTAGCATGTGAGGAAATAAGTAATCACCTACTTGGATACTAGGTGTTGGATGGACCTAGGGTGTAACTCAAGCATCCATAACCAGTCTAATGAGCTATAGGATCAAAAAAGTGCACATGCCCTGAATCTCATAATGAATGTGAGATATTATACTCAACACTTGATATAGGTGGGGTGAGATGTCATGACCAACACCCGATGGATAGGAATGTGGAAAGTCATGCCCCAAACCTAGATAATAGTATAATGGCGAGAGATTTCATGCTTAACACCCAATGTAAGGGAGAGTGAAACATAATGCTCAACAAGTCCCTTAACTATCATTCCATAACCAATGTCAATGTAATAATCATAGTAATAGTAATATAATATGGGATCACCACATATCATAATAATCATCAAGACCAATATATATAAATAGGTGTCATGGTCTATATAATCCATATATAAAGCATGAATCAATTGGTGTGGCCTTGACACCCATTGAAATTTATTCTAATTAGTCCATTTAACTCACTCAAGAAAATCAAACCATCTTAAATCTAATACGTTCTATATAAAAATCCATTTAATTAACCAAGGAATGTAAATTATATTTCATTATAATCCATGAACTTAGAAGGTGATTTGCTCAATTATACAATTATATAAGTGTGGGAAAATCCATTTACAAGCCAAACAGAACACTTAAAAGGTATTTCAGGCATTTCAATTTAAGGGTAAATTAAGACGACACACCCAAAGGGGTGTCTATGGTTGATTTTGACACCCTCAAACTACACGAAAAGGGTCCACATGAGTATAACCCTTGAGTATAATTATTTATAAAGGAAAAGAACAATTTTGGGCAATGTGTGGAAAACGTTGGCATGCAGCACAATGAAAGAGTTATGAAAAACAATAAAACTTTGGGAATAAATTCTAGACCATTACCTTAGGGTTTCAGATGACTCAATATCTAATATCGGCTTAATATTCTAATTAGATTAGAAGAAATTAGAAGTACGGTCCAACTCCATAAAAATAGGGTGAAAGAGCTTAAACCTAAATAGAGTAAGAGATTGGAAGAGAAATCATGAAAGGAAGAAATAGGATTCATGATCTTACTGAGAGCTATCCAAAGCTTCAGAAGGTGATTTATTTGGAGTCTATATCTAAGAGAAATAGAGATCCCTAGCTTGGGAGGAGTAATGAGCCATGGGAGTAAATTAAAGATCCCATCCACTAGAAATGGGAGAAAGGGAGAAAGGGAGAAAGGGTGGGGTGTTTAATTTAATTAGGGGAAAAATATTAAATTCACCCAAACTAAAAGGGGCACATGTTTTGGCCACATGGTTGGCTAAAACATGCACCAAATGGGTGCCACACCACTTCACAAGGAGGACCCCACACCGACTAGGTGTGTAGTTTGGGTAACCATGCGTAGCCCATGAAAATTTCCTCTATAATTTGTTTGATACATATATCATGATCATGTTCCCAAGTGCACATGGTTTCAGAAAACCATGTGGCCTCCTGTAGTCCACTAAGAACCCTACACAATTAACATTAATTGTGCGGTAACCATATGACCTACCCTGTTTTCCCAATTCTCGAAGATTTAGGCTCTGAACAAGCACCAGAAACTCCTAAAAAATTCCTTAGGCCACAAGTCATGTTTACCAAGGTTGAACAAAGGATTTAAACTAAAAACAAATGATCCATATCTTTGAAAACATTTGGGTCATTACAATAGAGATACATGAAACACATTTTGAACTTGAGAGAGATTTATTGGAAGCACCAAGTGATAAGAAATCATCCTGATATGATCAAGAACTTCAAAGGGACCAATATATCTAGGGATCATCTTACCCTTATTTCCAAGTCTCATAACCTTCTTCCAAGTATATATTTGTCAGAATGCCTTGTCACCAAATTCAAATATATATCTCTTCGATGACTATCATTATAAATTTTCTATTGACTCTGATCTACCCTGATGTGTTTTTGACTGAATCTGACCTTCTATAACATTATATCAACTAGATAAGGTCCCAATAAAATTCTTTCTATAACTTCATCCAACCATGTTGGTGTTATAAACTTCCTACCATAGAGGTATTTATAAGGAGCCTTCTGAACGCTTGGGTGAAAGATATTATTATAAGAAAATTATACCAAAGAAATGTGTTTATCCTGACCAAATTTTGAAATCCATAGATAAATATTTCAACATGTCTTATAGAGTTTTAATGGTCCTCTTAGACTAACCATCTGTCTAAGGACGATATATAGTACTAAAACTAAACTTTGTATCTAGAGCCTACTGTGAAGAATTATGCAAAACTTTGAGGTAAACCTTGAATCCTAATTATATAGAGTGGTACTCCATTAAATATCACCACTTCCTTATTGTATGTCCAAGTAAGATCCCCAAGAGAGAAATATTATATAATATCAACGAAATATGCTGAATTTGTAAGAATATAGACTACAACCCAAATAACATTATTCCCTTTAGATGTCTTGGGGATTCCTATAACAAAATATATGATGATTTTTTCCTAATTCTATTCAACTATGGGTAATGTTTGTAACACCCCCTTAGACTTATATCTATTATCCTTAACTTTCTGACATACTAGGAATCAAATAAATACTCTACAATATCCCTTTACATGTTATCTCACTAGAAATAATCTTTCATATATCTATAAATCTTCATAATTATATGATGAATAGAGAATGATGAACTATAATATTCATAAAAAATATCCTTCTTCAAGTCTAAAGTTGATGAGACACATACTCAATTATTCAACCTTATCATCCAATCATAATCATGGTTGAATTGAGGAACATTTATTACCTTCTTTAATTGTTCAAAACCCTCCTTTTTCACCTTATTAATCCTCACATGGATGGATGGTTGAACATTCATCTAAGAAAGAGTATATATTTTCCATTTACTAATGATTTCAAGATCTATCTTATGTAAATACATAAATATTGGATCTATTTCGATCCTCATCATAGAAAAATTAACAAGGTCCTTTTGACTCAGAGCATCCTCCACCTTGTTCTCCTTCCCAAGGGTGGTAGTGTATTAAGTAGTCATAGTCTTTAATCAATTCCAACCATATAATTTGGTGTATATTCAACTATTTATGTGTGAATATATAATTCAATATTTTATGATCAATATATATATCACACTTTTAACCATATAGATAATTCCTTCATATATTTAATGGAAAATTACTGTTTTCAACTCTAAATCATGATTTAGGTAATTTTCCCCATGAAATTTCAATTGGTGAGAGGCATAAGATATCACCATATCATTATACATAAGTAGGAATCCCAATACCTTGTTTTATGCATCACTAAATACCACAAACACTTCTCCATAATAGGGTAGTGTAAGAATAGGTGTGCTAACCAAAATTGTTTTCATATATTTTAAATTTTCCACACATTCATCTATACAAAGTAATGTGTCTTCCGTATAAGTAAACTTGGTTATTGAATTCGATATTTGTGATAAACCCCTTACAAAGCGTCGTTAGTATCTAAACAACCCAAGAAAACTATGGATATCAATCACTATGGTTGGTCTAGTTCATTGTTCAATAACTTCAATCTTTCAAGTATCCACTAATATTCCATCACTTGATATTATATGACCCAAGAATGAGACTTTATGTTTCCAAAATTCACATTTTATAAATTTGGAATATAACTTATCCTTCCTCTAGGTTTTTAGTACAATCCTCAAATTCTCTCCATGATCTTCCATACACTTTGAAAATATAAGAATATAATCTATAAAGACTACCACAAACTAATAAAGGTATTCTTTAAATATTTTATTCATTAAATCTATGAATATATTAGGTTGTTGGTAAGTAAAAATGGAATTAATATAAATTCATAATGACCATACATTGTACGAGAGGTTTTCTTAGGTATGTAATCCTTTTTGACCATTAACTAATTATATCCATATCAAAGATAAATCTTGTAAAATATTTATCTCCATATAATTGATCAAACAAATCATCGATATAGGGTAGGGGATACTTATTCTTAATAGAGATCTTACTAATTTATCAATAATTAATGAAAAGATGCATTGAACCATCTTTCTTATAAATAAAAAGAAGAGGTTCACCTCATAGTTATGTACCAGGTTGAATGAATCCCTTTCCAAATTCTCCTGACATCGCTTCTTCAAATACTATAACTCAATCTAGGCCATTCTATATGGAGTATTTTAAAGGAGTTTTTCCTAGGTGTGAGTTCTATTGAAAAATCAGCTTCATGATTTGAGGTAATACTAGGAAGATCCTTAGAAAATACCATAGTAACTTCCTAAATAATAGGTAAAATTTCAATGTTGAGTTTCTCCCCAACCATTTAGGATAAATACCCCTCAGTAATAGGTAGTAAAACCTATATTATGTAAGTAATTTTTATTTGGAATTTAGGTTCATCCTCACACTGATAGGTGATCATAGGTTGATTCATAATATTGAATATAACTTCCCATACCTAGAAATTAATATGGGATCTATATTGAGAGATACAATCCATTCCCAAAATAGGATCAGATTCAACTAGTATAAGAATAACAATATTTTCAGGAAGCACATTCCCACAAACTTCTATTGGAGAAGATCTATAGACTTGACAAATGATCATCATACCATCATGAGTTTTCACTAATAACTCAACATATAATCATTAAATATATGAATTAATATACCTAGATAATTTTCATGAAATAAATGAATTAATATTACTAAGATTAAATAAGATAATTCAATATTTGAGTGTTCCTGTCACCACCTCAACTTCATTATTCCATCTTTATTACCTTATTAAAACCAAAATGGATAGTGTAATCATAAAACATTAACAATCAGAGTAAATAATCATATTATTATAAAAATAATTCTTATGATATCCAAAATTAAAATATCTTCTTTAAACCCATGACACTTTTAGTTTTTCTCAGATCACTATGACCTATCATAGGTTTTCATAGATTCTATTCTCTAATCCATCATAATGGTTTATATAGAAAATTTTAATTAACCCAAGAATATCCCTAGGAGTATCAATCTAGGTGTGTAGTGTTAGTCCCAATCATTATTCACCAGTAATGATCAAGTTAATACTTAATCCACCCCTTTTAGAGTTTTTATCTCAAGGTGCATCTGTGTTACAATCACATCCACTTGCTAGTATCGAGGGAGGGATTTATTTATTAAGAAAGACACACAATATCTACTTTACCAAATTTTCAGGATGATATCCTATACTTATACTTATCCCTATGGGTTTTAATAACTTTCTATAATCCTAATGTCTAAAAATATCTAAACCCTGACCTGATACCAACCGAGGTAACCCAATTATAACATACATAAATATTACATCATTTTAGATGAATATTTAATACATAACACAATTATAAATTCCCCAGAACGATAAAGGTTTAGTGTATTTGGATACTATATACATAAAAATATTATTTCATAAAGGATCTTAAATATCTATAAAAAAGTTCTTTTATCATAGTACTTTCCATATACATGCCATAATTAACACCTCTTCATAATCTAGGAAAAATAGAAACATAATAAAGGGTGATTCCAGATGCTCAGTAATGGTAAACATAGAAGATATTAATAAATGGTTATACATGAGTATAAGGGTATTTGAACATCATAATAAAATAATAAATTCACACCAAAACAATTAAATATAATCAATCACAAGTCATGGTATAAGGTGTTTTCATAAAAAAAGAAAAAAGTCGTAAGAATGAAGAATCATCAATAATTAATCATGATCTATGAGAGAATATATAGAATATAAGAGTGTGGAATAAGAAAAATCTTATAAAATTGTGGAAATGTATAAACAATAATAGGACCACACATTTAGTTAATGATATGAAATAATATCCTCTCATAACCTTATTGACATGAAAATAGGTATATGTAAAAATTATGGACATGAAACTAGGTTCATGCATAATATTGTGAAACTAAAATCAGTTTCACACTTAAAATAGTTATGTCATGAGTTATCCATATTTATCCAATGGATTAGAGGTCTATAATGGAACCACCCCCACACATACCATTCATATGCATGCCACAAGATCATGAAAACATTTATCATTTTATCATAGCTTATCCCTTAGAAAAGAAAATAGGTTTAATCAATATCTCTTCATCATAATCATAAACCATATAGAGAATGAATAAATATTGTATCATTGGATTATATACCCAATGAATAATAAGTAACATCAATGGACGTTGTTATAGATATAAATTCCTTTAAAAGATAACTGGAACATTTCTTGAGGAAAATAACCTTTTCATTTTTAAATCACTTATTTGAAATCTAAAAATTTACAGAATATTTGGACTTTTTTTTGAAAATAACTATGTAAAATTATAATGGAAGCTTCAAAGAAAATATTATTCACAACGGTGTGAAAACCCATTCATGCGGTATATGCTAAAATAAATATTTCATCCACATCTTTGGTAAAAAGTACATCATTCATAAAATAAAAAGAAGACTCTTTTTAAAACTTTTATAGAATGTAAAATATGGGTAAAAATGAATTTAATAATTATTTTATAATAGTAAAAAAAAATATTAAAACTATTTTAAAGAATATATGAATATGGAAGAAGAACTTTATCGACCAAAGAGGAAATAAGTTTGATTTTTCTTAAAATAATTTTATCTATAATTTTAAGAACAAAAGAGAGAAAAATTGTATGATTAATTGAAAATTACATGAATAAATATACCATAATAAAATAGATATGGTTTAAAGGATATGATCTATATAAATTCCCACAATGTAAATTTTTCATAAATAATCTAAAAAAGAAATGAGATTGTAACATAAACCCTTACAACTTTGGTAATATCTTAATCAAAGTATTATAAAATAGATACACTTAGATGGATTTTTAAATCCACATAAATTTTATTAAAATATCTATAAAATTTATTCATGATCAATATATGCACAATAAAAAAGAAACAAGTGGTGAATATGACATTTGTCTCATAGAAATAAAAGTGAGATGAGAAACCCTTACCTCAAGTCTCGTCCTACTTCGTATGCATTAAAATCTCTTGTATAATAAATATATATTTATTATAAATATTTTAAATAAAAATATTAATATATATCATACCATATATGATTTAATTATAATATCTTATCACTTTTTTATTAATAATTATTTATTAAAATAGTTGTTTTGGGTGATAACTATTTTGTTTTTCATGCTTGTTTTGATTCAGTAGTTTCGGTACTTGTAATTTTATCATGGTTAAATCATCTTAATAATGTTAATAATTTCATATGTAATCATTATATAAACTTTTATAACTATTCTTATAAATTGGCGATGAAAAATGAATTATATCACTTCATGGAGACGATAATTTGTATGTACGCATGAGTGATGTTTCCACTTTTTAATGGACGGAATAAAATAAAGGTTAATAATAATTAAAATTTAAAGAATAATTATTATATAATAAATATAATATATATTAATTAAATATATCCTTATTACCATCTATGTAAAATGAAAATGAAAAATGAATCACATCATTTTGTGGAGGTGGTAGTCCACACGTACGCCCAAGAAAAGTTATCATTTCAGAATGGGTGATAAGGTAAGAAGATAGATAAGATATTATAATTATGGAAGTATAATTATGTCATAAATATATTATATAAAAATTAAATCCATCATAATAACCAATCATGAAAGATGTTGATGGAAAATGAATCATATCGCTATGTGGAGGCGACGATCCACATGTACACACAAATGATACTTTAATTTCCCATTTGATGGAGAAATATATGAATAATGTTTTTGTCATAAACATAATAAAACATCAGTACATGGTATTTAGACAAGTTTATAGATAATTTTAACCCTTTTAACCCATTTTAACTCTTGTCATGGTAACTATATTTTTTTTACATAAATTACTATTCATAATGACCAAAAATGAAAGTGACCTCATTAAGAAATCTAGACATGATGATTCAAAATATGGATTCCATTTTATGAATTTCAATTTTTATAATTTTTATAAATGGATTTAAAAAATCCATAAAAATTGATGAGAAATTATTTTCCAAAAAAAAGAATTTTTATGTATAAAAAAGTTTTTATAAAAAAATTAAGAATAATGTGGATTATAATGAAATTAATTGGATTATTTTTAACCAAATGTGAATAATTTAATTTTAAAATAAATTAAAAAAATGGTACTTTTTAAATACTTGATGGGAAAAGACAATTTTCTATAAAATTAGTATTTTTTCACTATTTACTGAAAAATTATTCTTTTAAAAAAAATCCTAAAATTTCACTTTAATATACTTTTTATATGATGATTTCAAAAAATAGATCCTTTTTATAAAATATTTTTTTAAAAGTGGAATAAATTAATTATAATATCCATGAAACAAAATTTAATAAAAACCATTTTTGAAGAAAACATAATTTTGAAGCATAAAATGACTTTATTGAAAATTTAGTAATTATTTATTATGAATTAATCAATAAATTTGAGTTATATAAAACCTTTATATGTATTTTTTCATAATTTGGTTATACTTATTCATACCTCTAATTTAATAACTAGTTTATAATGATATACTATATCACGATTCATTTGGAATCAAGGCTACATGTAAAGAAAGATATCAAAGAAATTAAATTTATTTAATGAAAATATATCATAAAATATTAGGGTGTAACATTATCTAGCTCATGTGAGGTGAGGATTTTTTATACAATGATTCAGTCCTTCAACTGTTAAAATGTACTCTCCCAGGCATCAGACCAGACAAACCTCACCCTCTTTTTGGCTAAGCCTATCATAGGTGTTTCCAAATAGGAGAAGTCATGAATAAAACTTCGGTAATAACCAGGAAAACCCAAAAAACTATGTATATCAAAAATGTTCTTGGGAAAAACCTAATAAACAATAGCTATGACCATTTTATGGTTGATAGATACTCCAAACTCAAATATCATGTAGCCTAAAAAGTGTACCTCATTGATCCAAAAGTGACACTTGGAGATATTTACATATATTCATTACTTCCTAAGTGTAATTAACACAATATACAAGTGTTTAATGTTCTACTCCTTATAATTGGAGTATGAGAGAATATCTACCATGAAAATTACCCCAAACATGTCTAGATATGGGTGGAAAACCCAATTCAGCACGACCATTAATACTAATGGTTTGTTCGTTAGCTCAAATGGCATAACCAGATACTTTTATAAACCATAAAAGACCCTAAAATAAGAATGAGGTATATCAAAAGTCCTCACCCTCATCCAGTGATATCATAATCTTAGATTTATCTTTGATAACACTTAGGAACCTCTCAACTAATCAAAAAAGTTATCGATCCAAGGAAGTGGATATTGGTTCTTGACCATCATTCAGTTCAACTTCCGATAATCAATGCACAATATCAAGGAATATTATACCTTCTTGGAGAAAAAGATAAGAGAACCTCAAGGTTATTTACTCATTCAAATGAATATCTTGTCCTCTAAATCCTCTAGTTGATCCTTAAGCTCTCAAAATTTTCTAGGAGATATCTTGTAGGGTGGAATAGATACTAGCTCTATGCTTGGAATGAGCTTGATAGTGAACTCCATATCCATATTCTATTGAATCCTTGAGAAGTCACTATGGAATACATATTAAAACTGATCAACAGTGGGTGAAAAAATGTCATATTTCACACCCCCATCATTCAACACCAAACTAGCCACTTAGACTATAATACCATCTAAAAACTGATGGTCATACCCTACTCAGCCTGCCTAAATTTCCCATTCCCCAATATGGATATATCTTCCACCCTCAATAGGTGAAAAAGACACTCATAGATCAAATAAATCGATGCAAGATTGACAAGGGACTAACTAGTGTATCCCAAGAATCATATTGAAGACAATAATATCCAAGACAAAAAATATCCTAAAGGAAACTATAGTTTCCAACCTCTAGGGAACACCCACTACATTGATAAATCACCTATGATATCACTCCCAACGGTGTATCAATAGACATTAACCCATATAAATACTCTACCTTCAACATTAGGCCCTTAAAAAACTGTATGGATATAAATTAATATGAAGCCCCTATATTAAAAATAATGAAATCTATGGTAGAAACAACCGAGATCATACCTATGATTATAATAGGTTCATCATCTTGGCCTATAGGAGTATGCTATATGGCATGAAACTATATTGAATCATGGCCTTGGGCCCCTACCTAAAATTCTTGAGTTATGCTATCCTACTGATGTTTTTGATCCTTAATCTGAGAATTTCACCCACCACCTTATCATGAATAGATAGTAAAACCCTAATTACACACCTGATGCGACATATCAAATCTTTCTTTAGAACCCTAATCCTATCCACACCCTCAATCAATAGTCATGCTCACACTCTTATAAAACCTCATTAAGTGATCCATCCCACCACATGATCAAAAATAAAAAGGTGTTAAATCACAATGAGGTTGAATATTCCCAAACTTTCCACACTGGTTACACTTCGCATCGCTACCTCCATGAGGAAGAAGGGATGATCCATTTCCCTGGCTACTCTTTCTACCAATGCTCTGGTGTAAACTGGCCCAATAATTCTTCCTGCTGCCTAAAGACCTACCACTATCAATAGTATCCATCTGACTAGAACCTTTTCCCTCTCCCAGGACCCTATCAATGATAAGGCACTAGTTCACTATCTTGTAAAAATATTCCCGATGAGATATATTCACCTGCACTCATATCTCATATCATAACCCATCCTCAAAGTGACTCACTTTGGCTACCTCATCTCCTACATGAATTGGGTAAAAACACTATATATCTATACAAAAATCAAAATAGTCTATGACAGATGCATTAACTTACCTAAGATGCATAAATTCTAAGTTTCTAATAGCTCTTAGGCCATCCTAGTAGAAATGATCAAGAAAATTGGTTTAAAAGTACTTCAAGGACAACCCCTTATATGTCTAGTTGAGAACATACCACCTTCTCTTCATAGACCCTCAAAGCGTATACACAACCAACTTCACCCTCCATTCCTGTGGTGTCTTAAAGTGATCAAAAATAGTCTCGAAAAACTTGATCTAGTACTCAGTTTTCTGGGGACCACCTTCCCTAAAAAAGATCAGTGAATGCTAGAGCTAAAAATCTCATCAACTCTAACATCATAACTATATATCGGGGATCCTCTCTCTCCATATCCCACACTACCCACAAAAAGTGACACGTTCCTATTTTGGGGTGTGGAAAAAAATTATTTTTTAAGTTAAAATATAGTATATTGTTTAACCTAAGTTGTCGCCAGAGAGGAGCGCACAACAATCATGTTTGTCACTTTGTTTTTGAATTTGTTTGGTTTAGAAATTGAGAGAAATGAAAAAAAGGAATAAATTAAGTAAAATATGGAAAATAAATTGAAATATCATGTGATTGAAAAATAATAATATAAAATTGGGTGATTAGGTCAGGGTTGGATTTCCAATTGCAATGTTATCATAGTTCGATTTTATCCATTTCTCCTCTGCTAAGCCGATTAAAGTGAGATTCCACAATTTATTCCTCTCACTTATTTGGTCAATGGTGTTGGTGAGAGTAAAAATTAACAAGATATTATTTTGGTCTACTCTTCTTCCTTTTTTAAAAGAGTTTCAGCGAATAATTCCAATTAATTTAGGCAATTCCCAATCGGGTCTTGTTAATCCCAAACAATCTTAAATATGCACTACAACTCTCACACGTACTGACAATCGCCAAGTACTTCAACACTAAGATATGATCTATTCCATCACATATAGACAAGAACCTAGTGAAGAGAGATTATTTCCATTAAATAAAGCAATAATAACAACATAATATAAAATCAAATACAATTTCATAAGATAATATAAACTGTTATTACAAATTGAAACCAACTTTACAGAATAGAAAAAACATTTTATAACTTAAAGCGCATGAACTCAAACATTAAAAAATTTAAATAATAACCTTCCCCAATAACTCATAATATTTACCTTACCATGTTAAGGGTAATTGATAAGAAGTGGGAAGAAGAAGACATTACAAAACTAAAAAGAAATAAAAGAGGGAAAAAGAAGAACATGAACATTACCTCCAGAATCTGTACACCAGAAGTTCAGATTCGGTTATCCCACCTTCTCATAGAATAAGGCCTAGGTAACTTCTTATATGAGGTTAGTAATGGAGTTTTACATCTTCCCAAGAAGTTTCAAAGAATTTTGAGCTGTGTGGAATGAGTTATGGCTGAATTAGTAGACTTTACTTTTTTTGGCCGCCAATCACTCTTCCTCCAACCATACTTTGACCCTATAAAGGATGTACTAAATGAAATAATATATTAATAAAATTTAAAATAGATTATTCCTAGTCGATTTTTCTTTCTAAACCATCTATAATCACCCAATTTTGTGTTCGGTAGCCAGAGATATGCCTCATTGAATTAGGTAAGGTCCATTCTGATGACCAAAATAAATGTTAACATTGACCAATTTTGTTTGGATTGTTGGAGTTTGTATTGGCCCTGGGTTCAGAATAATTATTTTTATCCTAGAAAGTATTCCATTATACAAAAATCATGTAAATTGGATGACAATTTTAGGAGTTATGTTCGAAATACATAGGCAACATAAAACTGTTAAATGTCCAGAATTAACCAATTTTTACACTTAAGATCAAAACTCACCAAAAGTAATAAAATAAAGCAAATAAGATCAAATTGATAATGGGAATGGATTAAATCATTTAAAAACATATGTAAAAATATGGAAATATGAGCTCTGTCAATTCCCCCACACTTATCACTTGGACTCCTTGACAAGTAAACATCAAAATCAAATCAAATCAAATTAAAACACTTATCCATGGGATCCAACAATTTCACACCAAGAAAAAAAATATATCATGCCTAATCAACAACAATTATTTCAAGTTAACCATTTATATCATTAAATATGTTTCCACTTAATTTATACTCCCATTCAATAAAACACTTACCTCACTTGTATTTTCTCTCAGCACACAAATTTCAATTTTTTAACAATGTCTTTCTCATCCAATAATTATGCAAGGGTCACTATAGGCTTGATAAATTCCTAAATCTCTACTTGATGTGATTCAAGGACATATATTTATCATGATAACTTTTAAGGGTTGTTCTGTGTCTTTAGGTTGGTAGGATATATATGTGAAAACTTCTGAGGCTGAATAATGAGGGCTTGGATATTTTTGAAGCAAAATTTCATTATTCTAATTTTTACTCAAATATGGTCTCCTCCTCACTTATTTTAGTAGAAAATAAGCTCCATAAACATGAAAAATCAGTGAAATTTCACACCATTCATCATTTCAGAAAAAAAAGTTTCAATTATCTCAAACATAATTTTTCTTGAAAGCTCCAGATAGGCACAATTTTTTTTCATTAAAAGCTCCAGAAAGGCACAACTTCTCATATATGAAAGCTCCAGAAAAGGCACAACTTTCAACAGAATGATTTTTTTCATCAACAATCACATCTCTTCAACATTTTATTTTCCACCCAAAGTATCACCAAATGTTGCATCACAATACAAGACATCTTCCTCCACACTTAAGTTCAACTAGATTATGCAATTTCACTTCAAGGGCAGGTTGGATAGGGAAAATTGGCTTGTAATGTGGATAACCTAATAGTCTATTCATTACTTCTAAGGGCTACAAGGATTAGATGTTCATGGTAGGCCATAATGAAAAAGATTCTCATAAAAGGGGGATTTAAAACTAAATAAATTCCTCAATCATTTAAAACAAATGTACCTCAAACCCTCAAGTTTTGATAGGAATAAATCAAATTATGGTTAAATCAAGCAAGATATGGTTCTCTCAAGAAGTGAGGTGAATAAAAAGAATATGAAAAAAGTGGTTTAGAAGCCTCAAAAGAAAGTGATTTTAAAGACATAGACAGTAAATTGTGGCATTGGATTCAAAAATTAGTATAAATTTAATGAAGTTCATAAAAATATGAACTTGAAAAAAATTCATTTTCAACATTTATTTAAACTCAGTTTCCTAGGATAAATTGTTTTTCTCATGGACATGAGTTTCAAAAATGGAAATGAGAATCATTTGAGATCAAAAGTTTTCAGAAACATACAAAAATTTGAAAAACACACACATTTTTTTTGAAAAACATAAAAAATAGAAATTTGAAATTTCTAAAAAACAAAGGTTCCCTCCCCCAAACTTAAATGATGTTGTGTCCGAAATGTATTCAAGTGGATTTAACATGTAAGAAGATTTTAAATTGAATCACAACAAACAAGTAAGTGTAAAGGAAAGGTACAATATGACTTATTAGTAGTGCAATGATGAGTTAATCTCCTAAGTGTTTCACACTGCAAACCTATAAGTAAAAGAATAAAATAAAACATAAGAAATGTATTGAAAGAAAATTAAGTAGAAATAGAGTAAGAAAATAAGTATAGATCTTGGTTTAATCCCCCAAGTGGGCCCCGGGTTTTGATAGCCTCCAGATGGGTAATTTCAGTTGGTTATCCCCAATCTGATGGTGGGTTTAGTTTCATTAATATGAACCACCAACATGTCTTCCTTCTAGTTTGTACTTCTTCCTTTTTGATGAGGATTCTATGGATATAGTACACCAAATCCACCCCCATGAAAATTATATGCATCTTGTATGGTGGGGGTATGATAAATAATGAGTCCTCTTTTTTCTTGGTTTCTACTTGCACAACCTCTTATTCATTATCTAATAGTTTCTCAAGGAATGCTGAATAAAAATAATAGTGAAATGGAAAATCAGAGAGCAATTAAATTTGAATAAAATTAAAGCATGAAGAATTAAAATCAAATTCTTCTCTTTTAAAGGAAGAATAATGTGTCTCTATTTCCTCATGGAAATCCAATTTTTTATCCTCTTGAACTTCCTCTAATAAGTGTTCATCATGTTTAGGGAGCTCTAGATGTTCTTCAACAGGTTCATATTCTTTTTCTACCTCATCCACAAATGAAATACAATTGTTAGCCGAATCAGAAAATTTATAAAAAGGGGAGGTAAACCTCAATTTAGATTTAATAAAATAATAATGAAAAAATTATAAGTAAATATTATCTCCCTGAGTTTGTTTAGATTCAATTGATTATTTAATTGGAGGAGCCTCTTGTAGATGAATTTCACAAGATAGAGGTAGGTAGTCAGGATCCTCCATCTTTTATTCAAATTCCACTGCTTTGGTGGTGTCTTCCTTCAATGGTTTTTGTTCTTCTACTTTATAAGGAATACGTAGATCAAGTAGTTCTTCTCACTCATTCCAGAATCCATTTAGATATTTTTGATGTCCCACACATATCTAAATAGAAAATTCTTTCTTCTTGGCCTCCTCATGTACATGCTTAGTTTCTAGTTTTTCCATCAATGCACTGACATATTTGAATGTAAGTTCTACTTTGTTGTCAAGTTTTTCTATGTCATTTATAAGTTCTTGCATCTGAACTATATTATAACCAAAATCATCTTACTGTTCCAGTTTTGGGTAATTGTTCCATTAATTAAAGATATGATCATTTGAAAACATCATGAAAAATTATTATTTTTATGTTTTTTTAATTGAAAAATGTTAAAAATTAATAATTAGATTGTGGCACTGCCTCCCCAGCAAAAACACCAAGTTTTGACATGCGACTATCATGGGGTGTGGAAAAAAAATTATTTTTTAAGTTAAAATATAGTATATTGGTTAACCTAATTTGTCTCTAGAGAGTATCACATAATAATCATGTATGTCACTTTGTTTTTGATTTTTTTTGGTTTAGAAATTGAGAGAAATGAAACAAAAGGAATAAATTAAGTAAAATATAGAAAATAAATTGAAATATTATGTGATTTAAATTAGTAATATAAAATTGGATTATTAGGCCAGGGTTGGATTTCCAATTTCAATGTTATCATAGTTCGATTTTATCTATTTCCCTTCTACTAAGCCGATTAAAGTGAGATTCCACAATTGCTTCCTCTCACTTCTTTGGTCAATGGTGTTGGTGAGATTAAACCTTAACAAGATATTATTTTGGTATAATCTCCTCCATTTTGTGAAAGATTTTCATTGAATACTTTCAATTAATTTAGGCAATTCCCGACCGAGTCTTATTTATCCCAAACAATCTTGAATATGCACTACAACTCTCACACGTACTGATAATCACCAAGTACTTCAACACTAAGCTCTGATCTATTCCATCACATATAGACCAGAACCTAGTGAAGGGATATTATTTTCATTAAATAAATAAATACTAACAATATAATATAAAATCAAATACAATCACATAAGATAATATAAAATCTTATTAGGAATTGAAACCAACTTTACAGAATAGAGAAAACATTTTATAACTTAAAGCGCATGAACTCAAACATTACAAAAGAACTCAAACATTAAAAAATAGAAATACTAACCTTCCCCAATCACTCATAATATTTACCCCACCATGGTAAGGTTAATTGAGAATAATGGGTAAGAATAAGAAATTAAAAAACTAAAAAGAATTAAAAGAGGAAAAAAGAAGAACATGAATATTTCCTCTAGAAGAAGTCCACCCGAAGTTTAGCTTTGTATCTCCCACCTTCTCATAAAATCAGGCCGATGTACCATATTATAGAAGGTGAGGAATGGATTTTTTCATCTACCCACGAAGTTTAAAGGCATTTTGTGCCATGTGGAATGAGTTATGGTCGAATTAGTAGACCTGACTTTTTCTAGCTGCCAATCACTATTTAACCAACCATACATTGACTGATTGAAGGATGACCTAAATGAAATAATATATTCATGAAATTTAATTTAAGTCTTCCTAGTCAAGTTGGATTTTTAACCCATCTGAAATAACCCAATTTGGTGATATGTATCTAGAGATATGCCTCATTGAATGAGGTAAGGTCCATTCTACTGGTCAGAATAAATGTTCACATTGATCGATTTTGTTTAGATTGTCAGATTTAGAATTGTATCTAGGTACATAAGACTTATTTGTAGCCCAAAAAGTATTCCATCCTACAAAAAAAATAATCATGTGAATTGGATGACAATTGTAGGAGGTATTCTTGAAATACATAGGAAGCATAAAACTGTTAAATGTCCAGAATTAACCAATTTTTACATTTAAGATCAAAAATCACCAAAAGTCATAAAATGAAGCAAATAAGATCGAATTGATAATAGGAATGAATTAAATAATTTAAAAAATATGTAAAAATATTAAAATATTAGCTCTTTCAACAAGCTCACACAGTGTCATGCCTCAACATTTCTTTTAAGTACTTACATCCCTTTATTTTGACCATTTTTCCTTTAGGTCTTTTCTCAGGTAGTTTGGGGTAACTCTTGGATGTTTTTAGATTTTTTGGGACTGTTCATGGTTGGATCATAGTTAATTCAAACCATTTGGGCCTTCCCAGCAAACTGTGCACCTTGTGTCTGAGTTCTAGGGAGGGCACATGGTTAGGAACATAGTTAGTTCAAATTGTGTAACTTCCTCTATAAAAAATGAAACATGAAATAGTGGAATTTATCATGTTTAGAGATATGTTTTTCAAATCATGTTTCCAAAACATACAAATTATTTAGTATTCCATAAAGGGGCACATGTTTGGAACACAATTTTTTAATCTGTGCATCCAAACTTTACGATGAAAATTAATTAATCTATTTTTTTTTATTTTAAGGCCTGAAACTCCTCCGATTTACCTCATTCTTCTTTCTATGGATAAGATATCAAGAAAGGAGACTGATATTAGAAAATTTAGAGATTACTTGCCTCCAAATGATTGATTTCTATGAATATTTGGGTTTTATATCTACTTTTACAATGGTATGTTCCCATTCTTTATTGTTCCTCTTTTTTCTTCTAGATCCACTTTTCTATCCTTGAAAGGAACCTTAGATAAGGGATTTTGACACTAGATATAAGGGTTAAAATTTGATATAATTGTATTTATTATAGATATAACAGGTAATTGGTATTTATTTTCTAGATCTTCATTGTTAATTATGCATTATTTGGGAATCATTGTGGTAAGTTATTCCTATCTCTCTTATTGTTCTATAATTTATGAATTAGAGATTCTTATATAAGAATTCATGGATTAGAGTTCTTCCTTGTATTCCTGAGTCCTAGGTTCTTCTTTCCTTGTGCATCCTATGTGAGTGTTGGAATTCCAATTATTTCAAGGTAAGTGGTTTCATGAATTAGTTTTATTTTTTGAACCTTTATTATTTTCTCTTTGAATTTGGTTTCTAAAATGGTTAGAAAACATTGTTTATGGTTTTATATTGAAAATGTATTTTGAAATGGGTTTAAAATAATGACTTATGAAATGTGGTGGTTTTAGAATATCTTTATGAAAATGGACTTCTCCCTTTTCATTTTTGATGTAAATTATTTTAAATCATGGTTTATATGGTTTAAAATATAAAATTACCTTTTAAATGATATGGTAAAAATGATTTTAATCAATGATGAGGTGGGGAGACATCCTTGATAATAAACTCTTACACCATAGAACTATTTTTCTAGGGAAATGTTTACACCAGGTGGCTTATTGATCACCTAGATTTGTACGAGGATTATCACTGACTAGGAATTGACATTAACCTAAGGAAAATATTTACATGTTGTTATCTTTGAAGTGTTTATTAGGTTGTTTATGGAAATAAATTGAAATATAGGGTAATTGGAATGTTTTATAAATTGTTAAAAGGGGTAATTCTACATGTATCATATTGAACTATGTAAAATGGTATCTCATGCCTTTCCTTTATATACCTGAAAATTATTATTTCATTTTATAAAGTTTTCTTATAAAACACTTGGTGTGATCCTATTGGGATTTTTTTCACACACCTTGCATAAACCTTTGGGTGTTTGTAAATAATGTTTGGTATAGTGTAGGTAAAGGCAAGGAACCATAAAGTGATGGTGGGTTTTCTCATTAATAGGGTGTAGGAGTCTATAGGTGACTACTTTTCTCATGGAAATGTGTTCCTTTGTAGTACTTTATAGCTTGGTTTGTCACTTTGGTTTTTGGACACATGTTTTGCATTATTCCTATCTATTTTTTGTTTACTTGTATTGACATACTAATATTTAATTTATTTATGTTATAATTTTTATGTTTTATCATAGAAAAATAATTCAAAAAGGTAGTTCTTAATGCTCAGGTGCTTATCTCTATCCTGTGGGGATCAAGAATACCCTTCAAGTCATGTCAGGACCATCTTAGTTTATGGTTAATTGATTATTATAGGTTGGTTCATAATAAATTGGTATTAGAGGGTTGTTTTTATTATTTATATTATTGGTATAAATTTTGGGATGTCTAGGTAGATAGGAGATTGGAATGTGGGGACCTAAGGGGTATATTGAGAGTGAGTGTATGGACATTTCTTATCATGAAAATCCTTAAGTTACCATAGGCGGTCAATAAATGTGTATTTTGGGATTTATAGTGTTTCAATCCTTGTATTTATTTTTCTATGCCTCTTGTAATTCTAGTTGACTCATGTTATTTTGAATCATAATTGATTCACGAGTCTCATGTTCTCATGTCTCTTTGTCTATTTTTATGTAGTATCATAACCCCAAAAGACTTCCAATAATTACTTGAGAGGGTCCTACCAATGAAACTTGGTAGGGAAACCCTCCAGTTGATCAATAACTTATCAAAGTAGTTTTGTGCATGGTCCCATATTCCTAGGTATGAATAATCATCAATAGTTAGAGGATTAGATAGGTAAGATCGAAAGGATTTTTCAAATTTTAGAGACCCCTGATTCCATTAAGGTGATGTGTGTTGTCTTAAAGATTGAAGACATGAGTAGAAGATGGGACTTAGTTGTTTTAGCATAAAGTCATGAGGGATTGGAGTGGAAATATTTTAAGGTTATTTTCAGCAATAAATTCTCCCATGAGTTTATGAACTTAGAAAAATCTATAGAATACCTCAACCTTGACTAAAGGGATTATACAATGACAGAGTATAAAAATCACTTGGTTGAGCTTGCCATGTTATCACTTAAGGTTGTGTATAATGATAATATGGAGTCTTGGAGGTTTTATATGGGTATTTTACCATCTATCTAGTCATAATTATTCATGATAAATATGACCTCCTATGCCAAGGTAGTGGATAGGGTGTTAATGTTATAGATTGACTTGGCAGGTAATTCAGGGCTCAAAAAAGTTTATCCTACCTATGGTGGTAGTTTTAATGGATCTTAAAAGGGAAGAAGGATGAGAAGTGAATTTCTCAAAGGAAATAGTGCTAGTTCATCTCATAAGTCTTTTCTTACACCAACATCAGTGGTTAATGTTCTTACCCACTACCAATGTTTCCATAAATAACACACAAAGCACTTTTGTTCCATAGTCATTTATAGAGGTTCTATGAAGAATTTTCTTCTCCATGCTTTGGTATAGGCTCATTAACACATATAGGATCTAATACATAGTCAGATGCTTCACATACAATAGGGTTCAATCCACATTCCCCTATAAAGAATCAATTATATGCAGCAAAGGAGTCTCTAATGGAAGTTGATATAGGTCCTAATACTGTGAGAGATATCATTTCTATTGCTTTGAACTTAGTGACTACTTTATTTGATACAAGTGCCTCTCAATATTTAATATAGTCTTGTATGGTATATCTTCTAAAAATTCCAATGGAAATCATTATATTCTATATAGAATTGGTGACACCTCTATAAAAGGAAAAGGATTGGGATTTTCAATGTACCTCATTCTCTTTCTCTATGTAAGACGTAGAGATAGTATGAGATTTTATAGTTATCAACTTGGACCTCTTCTATTTTACTATTAAGATGAACTAGTTAATTTCTCACAAGGATCATATAAATTATCATCATCGATGGGTATCTTTTATTTACCTTTATGGTAACTCCCATGTGTTTCAAGTCAAGTGGGACCTAAGATTCAGTCGGGTGGGATATCCCCTTCCAGATATTGGTAGTTTTTTTCTTTGTCTATGGCTGAACTATGTTAAAAATATTTTAGTGGTGATATTCCTCTGATAGTCAATGAATTTTTAGAAGCTTTTCTAGATAAAATTTCTAGTTTTACTCTAGAGATATGGGTAGATTTCTTGATTGACCTGGTTCCAAGAACTCAACCAATATCGATACCATCTTACCACATGGATCCAACTAAATTGGAAGAGTTGAAAGTTCAATTGAACAATATGAAATAAAATGTCTTTATTTTCTTGAGTAGGTCACCTTGGGAAGCTCCTATGCTCTTTTCCAAGAAGACTAATGAGACTCTCTATTTGTTATTTGATTATCAAAAGCTCAATTGATTCATAGTTAAGAATAAATATTTCTGCCTCACATTGATGATTTGTTCCATCAGTTGAAAAGGGAAAAATAGTTTTCTAAAATTGATCTTCATTCTGGTTGTGACCATATTAGAATCAAATTTTCAGATATTCCAAATACCACCTTCAGAAGTAGGTATGTCCATTTTGATTACCTCATGATGTTGTTTGGCCTAACTAATGATCTTATAGTCTTTATAGAATTGATGAACCAGATTTTACACCAGTATATTGAAACTTTTATTATTGTGTTCATGAATTAAATTATAGTATATTATAATACTGAATAAGATCCTATGTTTCACTTGAGACATGTTTTAGAAATCCCAAGGGATCACTGCCTATATGAAAATCTATCAAAATTAAAATTATAGATATGAGAGGTTATGTTCTTAGGACATGTGATCTCAGAACATGGTATCATAGTTGATCCTAAAAAGGTGATAACAATCATGTCATGGAAAGAACCGCATAATGTCTTTTATATTTGAATCTTCCTCGGTTTGTAAGGTTATTATCGATGGTTTGTAAAGGATTTCTTAAAACTTTATTCACATTTTACCACTATCACATGGATGGGGGTAATGTTATTGTGGGATTAAAAGTGTCAAGAATCCTTTGATGAGCTAAATAAGTGTTTGATCTCAGCACCAATTCTAACCCTACCAGAGGTTGGGAAAGGATATATGGTTTATTGTAATGCTTTGGGTGCAGGTTTGGGTTGTGTCCTTATAAAAGGAGATCATGTAGTGGATTATGGCTCACATCATCTTCAACCTCATGAGAGGAATTATCCCACTCATGATTTGGAACTTACAGCTTTTGTTAATGAAATTAAAATTTGGAATCAATTTCATTTTAGTGAAAGGTTTATCATTTACTCTAACCAAAATAGTTTGGGTTATATATTTTCTCAAAAATAATTTAACCTTCGGTATAGATGATGGTTGGAGTACCTGTATTCATTTGAATTTGACATTTCCTATACTGTGGGAAAGGTTAATGTGGTTACAAATTATCTTATCAGGATGTTTCCTTCTCAACCTATAAAGGAAGAAAAAGAGGAATGGAATTTGGTTGGAATCTTTTCTCAAATTCACTTAGGAGTAGGGAGGATGGGTTTGGTAATGCTTTAGCTAGTGTTATTTTTATGTCTTCTCTCCTTAAGAATATTATTTAGGAATATGATAAAGATAATAAGTTTTAGAATGTTAGAGATTCTTTATGTGGTGGGGAGATCATCTATGTGTGGTCTCTCTCCAAAGAAGGTATCCTTTGTTTCAAAAAATAGTACATTGTTCCATTAACCATAAGGATGTTTTGGGATATTGTCATCATTCTTTATGTTCCATCTTCCCTATAACCAAAAATATGTTTTATGAAATGAGGTGTTGGTTATGGTGGCCTGATATGAAATGATATATAATTTAATTTGTATCTCAATGTTAAACATTAAAATATATTAAATCCATGTATCAAAAGACTTATAGTATAATTCAAACTCTTATAGTTCTAACATAGAAATGAAATGAGATTATGATGGATTTAATTTTTGGTTTACCTTAAACTTACCAAGGTGAAAACACCATTTGGGTAGTGATTTATTGGTTGAACACATTGGCTCATTTCAAATCGATTCATGAAACCACTAAAGTGGAAGACTTGGAGAAGTTTTATGTGTATGTGGTTGTAAGGTTACATGGAATTCCTGTAGCCATAATCTCAACAAGGACCCTCACTTTACCTCACAATTCTGGAAGGGTCTCTAAGCAGTAATGGGCACTGAAATCAAGTTGATAATGACATATCTTCCCTAGACAGATGGGAAAATAGAAAGGGTTAATCAAAATTTGAAAGATATGTTATATTCCTATGTTTTATACTTCATAGGTTCTTGGGATAACCACTTAGGTATGGTTGATTTTTATTATAATAAAAGTTTCCGATTATCCATCATGATGGAACCTTTTGATGGTTTGTATGGATGACCCTGTAACGCACCTCTTTGATGGAATGATGTTGGAGAAGTGTCATTGATAGGAATAATCTTGGTTTAGGAGACAAAAAAGGTTCTAGATGATTCATTAACATTTGATGATGGATTAAAGCTGGTATAAGTCTTATGTAGATCATTATCATCATATTTTGGAGTTCTCATTTGGTGACCATGTGTTCTTGAAAGTCTCTCCGCCCAATTATGTCACTCATGATTTGGAAGATAAGGTAAGCTCACTCCTAGATATGTTAAACCATTTTAATTTATTTAATTGATTTGAAAGGTGGATTATAACTTGGATTTACACTTTAGTTGTCTTCGATCCACAATTTGTTCCATGTGTCTGAAATCAATAAGTATCATCCCAATCCATCAAATTTTATGAATTAGGAATATGTCAACATATAATTGAATATGTTTATGATCAAGAAACCATTTTTAGTTATTGAATATCAAGTTAATGTCCTATGTGGGAAGTCTATACCATTGGGTTGAGTTCTATGGTAGCATGGTTCAGACTCACATGATACTTGGGATTGAGAGTCTATGATGAGGGATTAGTGTCTTCATTTCTTTATGGGTCAACCTTCCTTGACTTATATTTCTTGGGGAAGAAATGAATATAATGGGGATAATTTTCACACACAAGTGTTTATTTTTAGTAATCAGATCCATTTATTTTAACTATTATTCATTTAGGACATTTCTTAATTCATTTGGGGACAATTTTAAAAGTTTTTATTGATTTATGGTCCTATTAATGGATAGAGAATGATTAGAGAAAACCATGCAGGTCTTCCTAGGAAATCATGCACCTAGTGTTTGAGTTCAAAATGAGGGTGCACAATTAGACACATGGTTAATTAAAACTGTAAAAATTCCTCATAAAACTATGAAACATGGTATAGATGAATTTCACATGGTTGTTTCATGGATTGTAAAACTATGTTTCAAAACCATGTGACTTCTAAAGTAGCTTAGAAAGGGGCATATTTTTGGAACAAGTTTTGTTAAATGTGTTTCCAAACTATATGATGCAAATTAATTAATCCAAAATTTTATTTTAATCCCCAAAACTCATCCGATTTTCCTCATTATTCTCCTAATGGAATATGATTTTGACCAAGGATAATTCTCTTGGAGATTTTAGAGATTCATTTCCTCTCTGTTATCAATTTCAACTGATCTTTAATTATTAAATCTTGTTTTTCAAAAGTATGTATCTATTCTTTATTTTTTCTCTTTATTATTCTAGATTCTATCTTCTATCATTGAACAAAACCTTATATCAAGGCCATTGTTGCTATATCTATGTTTTGTGACTTTATCTAATTGAGTTTCTTATATATCTAACATGGAATTGGTATTTATAGTCTATATATTCATTGTTCATTGTGTATTATTTGAGAATCATTGTGGTAAGTGATTCATCTCTCTCTCTTGTTGTTCTATAATTAATGAATTGGAGATTATTATTTTATAATTCATGTCTTAGTGTTCTTATTTGTGTTGTTAATATCTCGATTCTTCCCATATTGTGGATCCTATTCATTTGTGGGAAATCCAAGTGTTTCAAGGTAGGTGATTTCATGAATTGGATTTATTTTATGAACCTTGATTGATTTATCTTTGAATTTGGTATCTAAAATGGTCAGAAAACTTAGTTTATGGTTTTATATTAAAAATGGATTTTGAAACAGTCTTAAAGGAATGACTTGTGAAATGTGGTGTTTTTGGTAAAAATTTAGGAAAATTGAATTCTAACTTGGTGTTATTGATGGAAATGGTTTTAAAGAATAGTTTATATGGTTTAAAATATGAAATTACCTTTTAAAAGATTTTGATATGGTAAGACCAACTGTGATCAATGATAAGGAAGGGATCCATCCTTATGGATGAACTCTTACCCCTAGACTAGTTATTCTAGGGTAATGTACACACCAGGTAACCTACCAATCATATAGATTTGTATGAGGATCCTCACTAACCTAGAATTGATGTTAAATTAAGGACAATATTTACCTATTTTTATATTTAAAATGTCTATTGGTTTGTTTATGGAAATGATTTGAAAACCAAGGTTATTAGTATGCTTTATAAACTATAAAAGGGGTTATATTCCATGTATCATGTTGAAATGTGTAAAATGTTTTCTCATGTCATATATTTTTTTTACTTGAGTATTATTTGTTTATTTTATAAAGTTTTCTTATGAAATACTTGGTGGGATCTTACTATGATTTTTTTGTGCACACCCTACATACACCTTTGGGTGTATGTAGATATTATTTTCTCTAGTGTAGGTAAAGGAAAGGTACCATAGGCTGGCAATAGGTTTTCTCATTAGTTGGATGTGGAAGTCTAGATATGACTATTTTTCACATGTATTTGGGGTTCTTTTTAGTACTTTTTACCTTGTTATTTCTTTGTGATTTTTGGACACCTATTTTATATTACACACGTCTCTTTTCTATTGTGGACTTGTATTGGAATACATGATTTTTTTATTGATGTTATCATGTTTATGTTATTTCATGGAAAAATCATTACCAAATGAAGTTCTTGATGCCTAGGTGCTTGTTGCCAGCCCATGGGGGTAAAGAACGCCCTTTAGGACATGTTTGGACCAACTCATTTTCAGTTAGTTGGGTAATTCTGGATGGTTCATGACACATAGAGCAGACCATCCACAACTTTCCCTAGTATTTTAGGAGGTTCTTGAATAATTACCTTATGGGCGCTCTCAACACCACCCTCCTGGTGCTTAACTGGAGTCCATTAAGGAGTAATATATCTTTAATTCCAAATGAATGACTCTAAAAACGTTAACATAAAAATTCGTTAAATCACAATTTAGAGAAATAGATAATAGGAATACAACACCACTACCCCCATATCTCATACCATAAGAACCTCATAACCCCAGATGTTCTCTCTAGCCCCATATACTCATACATAGGGTCAAAATCATATATAAAAGGTCCAAATCATACAAGAAATATCCAAGGAATCATATATAATATATTTTTTCAATTTTTTAACCAAAAAATTCAAACCCAAGGCTTGATCAGATGAAATTTCAATTAAAAGTTTCTTAGGAAAACACTTTATAAGTTGTAATTATAATTTTATTTAACTGATACCTTATACTAATCAATATAAATAATCACACTATACACTTTTATCCATTTACTCAACCTGATATTTTTAATGTTTGAGGATCAGTTAAATGAAATTCCAACTACAAGTTATATAGGAAAACAATTTATAATTTTTAATTGTAATTTTATTTATCCAAAACCTCATAATAAATCAATAAAGTAATCACATGAACCTATATTATTTATTTAGGGAATCATTAAAGTAATATTATACCATACCTTTTTATGTGAGATCACCGTATAAATGCTCACATACACTTTAAATAATTAATCATATACTAGAGTCTCATACCAAAACATAATTAATCAAGTAAATGATAACGAATCTTGTATACCTATTATAATTCATGAACACACACATAAAAAGTGTAAAATCCCATAAAATAACAATCACAAATCACGTTCATCACACGAGGTGAAAATATATTAACCATCAAAGAGAAAAGCAAGAACATTAATCTTGTCCCTGATAACTTATCCTTCCACCCATACATGGATCTACAGATCTCCAGAACAAATTTATTACTAAGTCATGTCAACATCCTGCCTCCTATCTACCATTCCCAAATTGTAAGTCAAAAGAAAAAAACTATGATACCACTTTGTAACTTCCCTAGTCCATGACCTCTCATAAGTGTCTGAATCAGAGGGATAATAGAACCTTAGGTGTTCCTCCATGTATGAAAGAGGATATAGACCAGTAGTTCAGATCTATGGTGGTATTCTAGGGATATTATAGCCACATATCAGAGTATAGTAATAGTGAGAATAAGGGAAATCTGTTACATCCATCCAATTAAATAAAACATTGTATAGATATATAGAAAAGTGCTAGTAAATAACTGCAACCCATGCCATGCCAAAATGATCTATATACAATATCAAGCAATCATACATCCCAAATATTAGTCATATGTACATATAAAAAAATCCTCAAAAGGAATAAATAGTGAAACTTTTAGGGAAAAGTTTTAAAACCACCTGCCGTATGATTTTATATGACAATCAGTCTAGTATTGGCCTTTTCTTTATGATAATTTTATAGAAAATGGGAAAATAGAATAATACCCTGAATATAGGGTATACTAGTTGAAACAGTGAATGACCAAAATACCACAATGGAAACTGAGAAAGATCAATTACAAAGGGGTAGACTTACCAAAAGCTTTGATTCACAACAAACGATGTCTGATCCATGATGAAATAAGGAAAATAGTTACTTGAAATATAAAAGGGACTAGGGGGAGTTCACTGCATGATTCTTCTAAAGAAAAGCCACCCCCAAATTTTAAACACCATAAACAAAAGAAAAAAAACTTAAAATTAAAAAAAACCCACTGGATGGTTTCATGACATGACCCCAGGGTCCACACTATAAATATTTAGGTCATGGGTCTCCTATCCTCTATCCACTTGTTTTCACAATGTGAAGCATGCTTCATGTTATGAACCTATTATATCCTATAGTTTTACAACTGCAGGTCAGGTTGTTTCCCCCAAAACACATCTCGAGATATACATGACCCCTGTAACACTTATAAATGAGTAAAATACACATTTTTATGGCACAAATTAAAAGAAAAGTACCTAAAAAGGGTCATGGAATTAACTTGGTCAATCAAAAAAATATTATAATTTAAAAAAAAATATAAATAAATTTATCTATTTATGTACCTTCAAAAAAATGACATGTAATGATATGAAATCAACATCTTGGTATATCCCCCATCCATTGCATGAAAATTACCCATTATATCGAATGATTCCCACTATGATATAGTGGAATTTTTTTTCCAAACCCTAATACAATTCACTAAAAATTAGAAAGGAAGAACAACAAGGATTATAAGAGGAAGATGGGGTGATTCTCACCTCGAATCATTTTAAAAAACCTAATAAATTTCCCTATTTTAAGGGGAATTAAGAGATAAGAGGTCGGGAGATCCCTTGGATTTGGAATGCATGAGAATAAAGAAAGGGGAAAGAGGATTTTTAAAATTTAAGGGAAAAAATGGGGGTTCCCCTCCATTTTAAGAAAGTAAGGTCACACCAGGACATGAACTATGGCATGAACTATGTTGTGGTGCACCCCTAGGTAGCCCCCAAGGAGCCCGAAACACTTGTCACCGTGGCTTGGCCTCCTTCATGCTCATCATTTTGGAAAGGTTCACCCCAATATCCCTCATGCACCATGTACAGTAGAATGCCTAACACCATATATTAGGATCCTTTTTGCTCTCTATTCTAGAAATGCACACCCCTATAGCCCCTATACACCATGACTGGAAAAACACCCACCCTGAGAATTTTAGATCTGGTCATTTTCAATAGCCTACGGTACCTAGGCACTTACCCACCAAAATTTGTAGCTCTTGGGTACTATGGCATATTGGTGTTTCATAGGGAATTTCACCCTCCACCATGACAAACCCCACATCACGGTGCTCCCCATTTCGCATAGGGAAAAGACTAAGAGTGCTAAATGCTCACCTTGTCCCTCACCCAAATGACTGAACACCTCTCAAGACTCATTCCTCATACCAAAAACATCTCCTTGAGATGTTAAAACACTCAATACCTCAATCCAAAATTTGGTTCTCAAAACAAGCCTCTCACCAAAAATTTAAAAACAAAATTTTTTCTAAATTTCACAACTCGTACAAATGGGGGTCCTTACAATATCCTCACCATAACACTTCTCATCCTCAAGAACCCTCATTGGTTCTCTAATAATTAACTTGACCCATTCCAGACACCAACTTATGCTCACCATATAAATTATCACCCTCAAAGACCCTCATTGTTTCTCTAATCATTAACATGAACCATTCTAGACACCAACTTACACTCAATTCACTATGGTCCATCCTAGAATTCCAAAAAAACACACACTACGCAACTCCTAACAAAAATTACACTATTTATCAAAAAATAATCCATCACTCATAACCATCACCAAAACACCATTATGGATCTTACCAATTCCTTTATATCTAAAGACACAATCAATTCATCAATCAATTCATCACCCATATTATGATGCACACCATAATAAGTTTTAACTTATCAAGGCTATTTCTGATCCACAATGCTCTTCACTATCAAAATTACCTACCAAAATGAATTTACCATGGTCTAAAGACATGATCAGTGTAGTTTCCATCTCACCACACCCAACTATACATGAAAAACCCTGGTCGGTCCTTCTCCGTCTAACTATTATTGAAAATTATTGGTTTCACCAATCAAAGTGCTATCACCATTACCTTATCACAATGCCTTAACTCTCAAGGAATTATGTGATCATTCACACCAATCATCATGCTCTAAAAATGATCATAAAAAATTATCAATCTGACCCAATTAGATCATCTCAATGCCAACCCAGGTATAATTCCAACACATGAGTTCCAACCAACATCGCATATAAAACTCAATCTCGTACTTTCCAAAATACCAGATATAATTGGATTTACCTAATCCTAGCATCCAAATTCCACCATGTCCGTCCAATTACCAATCTTATCACGCATTAAAAATCATTTAAATACAAGGTTCATTACTCCTTGACCCACATTCTATCCATTACCTCATGTAATGAATACATGGGGCCATCATGCTCATACTCAAAATCCAACAAAAAACATCAAATACTGCTTGTCCTCAACTCATGGGAATGTCACCCATGGAACCCTCCAAAATTGATCTATAACAAGGCCACACCCTCCATGAACAATGTTCAATTCCCCACCATATCAATTTCCTTACACCGTTCCTTGAGTTCATCCTTAATAGGTTTCATCAATCACACACATGTCACTCCTACCAATCCATGCTCCTCCATTGTCAACTCCTAACACCATTCCATACATGGTGTCATCATCATCACTAAGGAAACACCTCTCATCCTTATGTAATATCTTAGTACACTATGCTCATAAGTTTTCTATCCACATTGTTTCCTAAAATTACATTCCAAGGTACCCACTCATGTCGATTTCATCATGACACCCTAATCTATATCTGAAGTAGCATCTTGCTATAGAGGTACATCTTTTATTGTTATTAAAGTTGCAGTCAAACATTCCCAAAAGTGATTCATCAAAAATATCAATCCTTGGATCACATAAGGCCACTAAACAATCCATATCAAAAGGGAATTGTGCATACCAATCACATACCATCTCAATCCCACCCAAACAGAACTAGTGTATGCTCCCATTCCACAGTTTCACATAACCCGAATCATGATCCCATGAGTCATATCTCATCGTACCTAGGTTCACACACCTAAAAAACTAACCATGGTCATCATGAATGTCACTATAATCCAACCAGAAGAACCCTCATCACTTCTCTTCAAAATTGGTAACTTTACTTATGTGATGGTCTACAGTACAATCACTCGCCAACTAATGTTTTCTTAAAATCAGCAGTGTCTAGTTGTTCTTTACCCATCCTATATTAATTAACCTAGGATCACAGGTAGATATATCATCAGGAATCACACCCAAAAATTACTAGGTCTAGGAATCATGTCAATCCTACTATATAAAACCTTCCTCAATACCAAGATCATTATCACTCGAGGAATTTCACATTGTGAATTCCCAAGGTATCACTATGGCTACACCGCATACTCAGTAGCATCTCACATGCACTGATCTCATACCTAAAGTATCTACTCATTATTCCCATATCGAAGGAACTCACAAACTAGGATAACCCCTCTCATGAGTTAAACCAATATGAAACATCTCATTTCAAGAATATTACCCATCTCATTAATATCCTGAGATACATCTCTAAGAAATAGGATTCCCCACCTAGCCCAAAAGTCACATCTCACACAGGTCATAACTGAAGCGTCCTGTGGATTTGTGAAAGCATGTAAAATAAGTATTTTAAAATTTTTGGGTTTTTTTCATGTTAAAAAAATTGAATCTGAAATACCACTTTCCTATATTTTTCATGGATCACATGTAATTAAATTTAAGAGTGAAGAATAAAACCAGACAAAACTGTAAATAGTACCTTGTTTGTTTGAAAATGAAAATATGATTCTATCATTGTCATCATGTCATGGCTTGAAGGTTCCAAGAGAGGCATCCTATATATAATCTAAATGCACACTAAAGATCTTATGTTTTCATTATTTTATTCTTGGGTTGTAGCATGGTAAATCAAATTTCTTTGTAACATCCCTTTGATCACATGAAGAACACATACTCGATCCAAAGATGCCAGATCAATACAATCTTGTTCTTATTTCAGTCTCTCTCTCTCTAGAACTTTAGATAAATATTAGGAAGAGATAAAATTCTTGAAATCCTCTTTGATTATCATTTTTATCACAAAATTGGTTTTTATATCTAGGTTAAACTATTAAAAATTTCATTCAATCCCTTAAAAAGTTAACCCTTAAAAACCATCCCATAAAACGACCAATGACTTAGTTAACAAGTTGTAAGTGACATAAATATTTAATAAATATATTTTTACATTAATAACACATCGCATGATAAAATGATAAAATGTTTCTCAGATCATAAGCTCCTCTAATAATTTAATGAACCTTGAACATGTTATGTTCATTCAAAAAATTATATTTCTCTCAAATTCACTTTTATAATTAAATAACTTGTGAATAAATTGTGATATAAATTAAATCATTAATATTATAAATTTTAATAATATAATTGAATTATTTTTACTTGTGATCATTCATACTCAGACATTCCATAACCCTACATGTGGGACCCACTACGTCCTAAACTCATATTCATCCGAATAGGAGGAACTTATGAATACACTTAGTGCGTGACCCTATATGACCTCATCTTGATCATAGTGAGTTATAAAAATAGACCAAGAGTGGTATCTAACAAAACATCATGAACCCTAAAAAGATAAATAATGTCATAGTTATGACAAACTCCTATGAATTTTCACCATGCAATATAATCTCTTTGTATCAGGATATCCCATAAATTATGATGCACATTTTGTGTCATCATACTTTATTTATTTGTTTACTCATTGAAATTACTATACAGACTTGCCTTCAATCACTATTTCCATGGATTTAATAAAGTAACTACCATTCTAACCAACCGGTCCTGAGACATCTCTTCCTTTCAGAAGTGAAAAAATATGTCTTGATCATTCAACCAATGTCATACCACCAATTACAAACCCAATGCAAGCTACCTCACCATAAATTCAATTCCATGGTTTTCATCTTTTATTAAAGTATGTGATAAAATGATACACATTGATAATGATATCAACTCCGAAGACCAATACACATGCTCATAGATAAGAAAAACAAATGACACTCAAAGCATGTGGTGTTTCTATTTACAAGCCCGTCCTCATGATCTTCTATACTCAAGTTCACTAAGTATAAACTTTATGAGAACAAGTATTAAGGATTATAATCCCATAACACTTGATAGTTAGACAACATCTATGTCCTATCAGTATGATGTATCTAGACCATAGGACATGTGTTTAAGATTATTGTCATAGTAACCTTTTGATATGATATGTAATCTAATGAAATTACCATAAAAATATTACATTTTAAAGAAACACAACTATGATGGTAATAGAAACACATGTATGTATCAAGATGTATTCATGTAATAATAATAAAAGTACATAAAGGATTTGGGTCTAGGGAACCCACTCACAACACTCCCACTTATACTTAATCCAACTACTAACAGCTCTTAACATGTTGTATCTCACATGAGAATCCTGATTCTAATGAGATATGGATTTAGTAAGGGGGTCTTCCACATTATCCTATGTATATACTCTAATAACTTTGACTTTAACTCTTTGATTAAAATTACTCAAGAGATGAAACTTCCAAATTATATGATTTATCCTATGGTGTGACCTCAGTTCCTCAGCTGGTGCCATTGTTGTAGTGTTATCATAATAAGATACAATAGGTTCTTCACTACTAGTTACAACACCAAGTTATGAGATAAATATTCATATATTTATTTCTTATTTAACTTCATTGGAAGCTACCATATACTCAAATTTTTTTATAAAATTGATGACCATAGACTACTTCTATCTTCCCCAGCTTGCTGCACCACTTTTCAGAAAAAACAAATCTTGAATGGGATTTCAGATCATCTTAATCTGTTTGGAAGATAACATCAGTGTATCCCCTCATGAATGGATTATCATCTCCTCCATACACCAAGAACATATCATTTTTATATCTTAGGTACTTTAGGTTAGTTTTTACAACTTCCTAATGCAACTCTCTAGGATTGGGTTGATATTTTCACACCACACTTAAAATAAATACAACATCAAACCTAGTATATAACATTTAATAAATGATAGATACCAATTATAAATTATAAGGGATTTTACTCATTCTTTTAATCTCCTCCTTTTTCTATGGACACATTTTCTTATAGATATTAATTCCATGTGACATCGTCAAAAATCAGCTCTCGGATTATTCAATATTGTACATTTTGAGTAATTTTTCAATATATGAACTTTGAATTATACCAAGTATCCTTTGAAATCTATCTTGATATATCTTTATCGCTAGAATATATTCTCATTTTCATAAGTATTTCATGGAGAAGCATTCATTTAATCAAGTCTTCACTATATGTAATACTTGCACTTCGTTTTCCCTGATTAATATGTTATCAACATATAAAACCAGTAAAATGATGGAATTACCACTATCCTTATTATAGACACATGGATCACTTTCATTATTAATGAAACCAAACTCTCTTATATCCTCATCAAAATGAACATTCCATGGTATTCTTTCTTCAATCCATATATGGATCTCTATATCTTTCATACTTTATTGACATTATTTGACTTAGTAAACCCCTTTAGGTTATTTTATATACATATATTCAACCAAATTCCAATTTATAAAAGTAGTTTTGACATCCATTTTCCAAATTTCACAATCATAGAAGGAATCTATTTCAAGTAATATTCTAATGGATTTCGACATTGTTACTGGTGAGAAGGTTTCATTATAGTATATGACTTGACATTGTATGAAACCCTTTATAACCAATAATTATTTATTTGTACTTACTTGAACATCCATTTCCAACTTTTTATTGAATACCAATTTACACCCAATAGGTTTTACATCAGATATAAGATCAATCAAAATCCAAATTTTAATTTTGTACATGGACTCCATCTTAGAATACATAGCTTCTTATCATTTAGTAGCATCCTTTCCATACACTACTTACTTATAAGTTATAGGTTCATTATCATTAAGGGGTAATGTGTCACATGACTCAATAACAAAAAAACTATACCACTCTAGTTATCTAACATCTCTTACATACCTATACGATACTTATGTCTCAGGAAAATATTCATTTCCCACTATATCTTATGGAGATCATTTTTGTACCAACTCTTGTGCATTCAGAGCATCAAATTCAACAAATTAAATCTTGATACTATTATTTCTATTATAAATGTGTTCCCATTATATAAATATGGCATGCATTTCCATAATTAATTTTTCATATGAATGTTTATATAGGTAGCATCCTTTAGTTTCCTTATGATAACCTATAAAGATTCACTTTATGCTTTGGGATACTAGTTTCTAATTCGATATTGTCTTTTTAAATTATTTTCATCTCTATACATGTATGTGAGAAAGATTGGGTTTATTTATATACCATAACTTAATATGGAATCCAATTTAATACCTTATTTTGTACTCAATTTAGTGTATATGTTGTATTATGCAATGAATATCCCAAAAATAATAATGGTAGAGATATATAACTCATCATTAATATTACCATGTAAAGAAATTTTCAATTCTTTCTTTCACTAACAGCATTACACTAATATATATAAGGAGGAGTGATCTAGGAGACTATCCCACACTCCTTTAAGTGATTTATGAATGCTTGATTCAGATATTCCCTATCACGGTCTGAGTAGGAATTCTTAATCTTTTTAACAAGATAATTATCTATTTAATTTTGATCTTCCATAAATATCCAAAAGGACTCTGACTTACACATAATTAAGTATATATAACCATATATACTAAATTAATAAATAAAATTAATGAAATAAGAGAACCCACCCCTTTCCTCTACTAGAAATGTACTACATATGTCAGTATAAATCAAGTCCATTAGTTATATGGACCTTTATCGTTTTCCACAAAAAGTTTCTTAGGTCATTTTACCTTATAAAAAAGAATGAAATAAATCCAAGGGTTTTAAAACAATAGAGTATAAATATCATACTTGATATATTTTTCTTAAATGCTTTTCGTTTACATGACCTAGACATAAGTTTCATAGGCAGGTAAGACAAAATTCATTTTCGCTAGATTTTTCATTGATTTCAAAAACATGGTTTTCATGTTCAAGGATATAAAATCCATTGTTAATATGCACCACACCATAACACATGTTATATTTATAAGATTTAAAACATTTATTTCCAAATTTAAAATAAAATCCCATAGTGTCTAAGCTTAGCACTGAGATTATGTTTCTTGTAATAGAAGGTATATAATAAAATTTATTTAATATAGGAACCAAAACAATATGAAAAGTGATATAAAAATATTCAACTAATAATTACACTAGTCTTGCACCATTTTGTACTCAGAGATCCACCCAACCCTTTAAAATATTCTAAAACCTACTTGGTTATTGTATTTTAATGAAAATGTGTGATACATATTCCATATACAATACCTAAATTGTAGATATAGATAGATTTCATTTAATGAAAGATATACTTGATGTAGAATCATTACCTGGTTTCCTTTTCCCAGCTTCATAATTATTCCAATGGTCCTTCTTCCCATAATAAAAGTAAAAAACATTATGATCATTGCACGCCCTCTATATCTTTATCTTCTTAGAGGGTCGGTGTATTGCTACCTTTGACATAGAGTTAGCCTTTGACACTTTAGCCTTGCATTTATTTCTCTAGTTCATCATAAGTATAAAAGGGTTAGAATTCTTCATATCTTTATCAGTTTAGAGAACTAGAGATAATAAATCCAGGAGTGACTTATTCATGTTATTTATATTATAATTAATGATGAAAATTGAGAATCTAGGTGGTAAAGAGGCAAGAATGAAATCAGTTTCTTCTTGGTTCAATTTGAACCCAAGGGATTACAATCTATCATTGTATCCAATAATCTTGAGAACATAAGGTCTTTACTAACTCCCTTGTACTATCTTTCACTTATACAGTGCACTTGATATCTTATTTCTTTCTTATTGAGATCTCTCCTGGTATAATTATTATAGATGAGATAGAATCTTGTAGGCATCTTCTTCCTCATGCATTTTTTTAAACTCACTAGACATAGATGACAACATAGAAAACTGGACATCCCATGCATCATCCACCTATTTGGGAGGAATTGAAGATTCCAATACATAAATCTTACTTTCTGTAATAGTACTATGTGAAAGCATCTATATAACTCCTCAAAGTTATTGCTGATTATGATATTATCTTTATCCAATATTGATCACAATGAGATTGTATTAGTTGCGGTGATGGCTATTTGATCTAAAATAAATAAAATAAATAAAATATATAAGATTTTTACTTTATCATGATTACCAAATGACATTTTAAATTTTATTGAATTACAAATGTCTCCCACTATTTTATCAAATTCTGGTATCCCTTATTACTAAATTCTAAATATCCCGTCACTAAAATATTCTATTGGAAATGATCCTTCAAAAACTCTCATTATAGTTCAAGATATGGCTATGCCACTAATCATAGAGTTTCAAGGTAGGTTTTTGACTGGTTAACCACATTAACTCGTGGATCCTTGATTTGTTGAGTGAATTCACAACTTTTAGAAATCATAACCTTGATTTACTCAATAGTTTTCCACTAAAGTTGCAAAAGAATAGCTATGGATACTTATTTATGACCAATTTTAGTTTATTTGACCCACCAAATTTCATTATAATGCCCTAGTTGTAAGACTCACCCTCAACTAGGGATGTTGATCACCTCAAACACATAGCTTTATTCAAATTCAAGTAATAAAAGTAATTTTTACTTAATATATCTTTGATGGATTTTAATTTATTTTAAAAACTGAATTATATTTCTATTTATAATGTTGTCACTATGATATCACACTCACATATAAACATGAAAAATAGAAAACATTCACCATGTTTTTATTCATATTTATCTTTTCACCCTGCTTAATTATTATACCATGTGATCACGTAAAAATGAATTCACAAAATAATAGACCATGTAAATGATAAAAATAAATAAATAAATCATGATGTGATCATGAGCTGTTAACCATGGGTTAATCTTTTTATAGATTAATGGATTAACTAAAACCTATGATAATTCCTTAATTTGATACCTTACTTGAATTGTAGTACTCACAAACTCCCATGAATTTTACTAGTTTAGTTTTACTCCAACTCTCAACTCAAACCACATAGCCATGAATGAATCCAATATTTAAATTGTATAGTCACACATGGGTGATGGGAACTTGGGATGTGAAATTATATTTTATCATTTAAATATGGACACACAGACCCTTAAATAAATTAAATATGAATGGATGATGTACAAATTATCAAAATAAAAATAGTTATTACATTTTAAAAATCAAATTAAATAAATAGATTAGATAAATAATAAACCAAACATGCATGGGTCGGTAACAACTCTTGATTAGTTAATATAAAATTATATTGCATAATAAAAAATAAATTTTCTAAAATTAAATCCAACGGTAATTTTAATGCATTAACTCAAATTAAAATAATTTTAATTAATTATTGATATATAGAATAAAATATAAAATAATTTTATTAAATTCCAAAAATTTAAATTAAATTTATGATTTTTTATGAATTTTGGGTCTGTTTGGACCTGAAGTGGGTCCTCAAATATTAAAAATAGACTCAAGGAGGATCTAACAGGTTGGAAAAATCAGATTCAAACTGGCCTAGCCCGGCCCAACTTGGGTCAGGTGTGGGTCACATACCCCTTACTGGGGCACACCAAGAAGGGGTGAGGCACCCCCTTTGGGAGCCACTTCATAATATGTGTATGTGTGTGTGTGTTTGTGTTTGTTAACCCCACAACCCCATTTAATTTGGGTATTTGTTAAACCCATATTTCCCCCTTTTTATTATATTTTTAAAAAACTTTTTAGTCATCCACACCCCACCATTTTGTGAATTTTCATAATTTTCCACTCACAATCAATGGGATGCCATGTTAAATCCCCCACCCCTTTTGGACCCATATATATATATAGATTTACAATCACACATGAGGCATTCAAGGAGCCTTATCCCATACACATTTGATCCCAAAATATTTCCAAATATATGCTAATATATATATTACTTATTATTTTCATATATATCAATATATATTTATCTAAAATCCGTATTGCATTTTTCCAAAAACTCAACGATATTCAATCAAACACATCTTGGTCACATGAACTTGGATAGACATACTGTCAGTGGCATTAGGACCATATTGAAACCACCTTTCTAAGTCTTATAAAATTTAATCAAAAGTTTAAAATTTTCAAATTAAATAATTACATAACCCCTATGATACCAAATAAAGGATCCTAGGGATTTGAGGAAGCCTATAAAATAGGTATTTTAAAATTTTGGGTTTAGATTCATGTTAAAAACATTTAAACTACAATACCACTTGCTCATATTTTTCATTTATCACATTAAATTAAATGTAATTATAAATAAAAAAATCAAATGAAACCATAAATGGTACCTTGTTCATTTGAAAACTCTAATATGATTTTCTCAGTATGAGGGTGTTGTGGATAAAAGGTTCCAAGAGAGGAATAATAAATATCATCCACACATGCACCACAACTCCTAAATTACCATTCTTTGATTCTAGGGTTCTAGAGTAGGAAATAAAAGTGCTTTATGATATACCTTCAGTTGCATAAAGTACGTGGACTCAATATAATGATGCTAGATCAATCTGATCTTGTTATTCTCTTAGTATATATCTATATAAATTGATAGATATCATGGTAAGAAATAAAATTCATGAAAACCTATTTGATTATCTTTTTTGGGATCATAATTGGTTTCTATATCTTGTTTAAAATCTTAAAATTTTAATTCAATCCCTTAAAATATTTAACCCTTAAAAACCAACCCATAACACCGCTAACCACTTAGTTAATTTTCTACAAGTGACATAATTATTTCATCACTATATTTTAAAATTAATAACATATAACATGATAAAAATTGAACCATTTTATCAGCTAATAATCTATCCTAATAATTTAACAAACCTTGAACATTTATGTTCGTTTAAAAAATTATATTTTTATCATATTCAATTTTATAATTAAAAAACTTGGGAATAAAATCTCAAATAAATTCAATCATTATTATTATGAACTTGAATAATATAATTGAATTATTTTTACCAGTGATTGTTCATACTCAGACGTTCCTTGATTCCACATATGGGACCAACTACATCCTAAAGTCTTATTCATCTAAATAGGTCGAAATTGGCGATACACTTAGTATGCGAACCTCTAGGATTTTATCTCAATAACAACGAGTCATAACTAATGACCAAGAGATGTATCTAGAAACACATCATGAACCCTAAGGAGATAAGGAATGTCATAGCTATGATAAACTCCTATAAACTCATACCGTTTAATATAATCTCTTTGTCTCGTGATATCTCATAAAGTAGGATGCACACATTTTACCATCATACTTTATTAATTTATTTATTCATTGACCTTACTAGAAATACTTACCTTTAATCTCCATAGGCATGGATTTAATAAAGGTACTACTATCTTGATCAACTAGTCCTAATATATCTATTACTTTCAGAAGCGATAAATCCTTTCTTGATCATATGGAGGATGGGCCCATAAAGGGAATCTCTCATCGCTCTCATCACTCTACCCTCTCTATGGTTTCCGCCGCCTCCTCCATGGTGAAAAATCCCTCCCGCATCTCGGGTTCTATTTTGTTTTCTACTTCTTCATCATGGATGTTGTGATGCTTTGGTTCCCTCAGATGGATAGTGGTTTGAGGTGGATAAGAAAGAGGGTGGACCGAATCCACTTTAAACCTGGTTTCAAGATCCTCTTTGGAGGTTCCGCAAACCTCGTGCGACATGTTTGTGCTGTTTGATATGATGTTGTGATTGTGATAGCGGTGGAAACATGGATTCCATTGATGAAGGTCATCATGTTCTCCGAATTTAAGGAGGAGGTGACAAGGCTCTGGACAAATTTCGCCGACATTCCAATGGTGAGGGATGATGGTGAATGCGATGATGTTGAGTTTGGATGCAGAAGGTGGGAGGAAGATCGGTGTGCCGGTGATCGCAACGAACCGATGGTCTCACCGGTGACCTGCAATGAATGGTGACACTTAATGATGGGATCACGACTCAAGGTTGACATGTGGTGTGGCACGTGGACCGTGGTTTGGTCATGGTTCTTGGAAATTTGAATTTTGAAATTTCGTTTTGCTATGGTGGTTGTAAGCTTGGGTACTAGATACCCATAAACCGGCTTTCTTGAAAATGAAAAAAAATGGTTTGCAGGCTTTCTTGATCCTTCAACCAATGTCATACCACCAATGACACACCCAACAAAATATACATTTCCACAACTTTAATTCCATGTTTTGTATATTTTATTAAATTATGTGATCAAATGGTACAAATTGATAATGATATCAAGTCAAGAGAGGAATATACAAGCTCATAGATAGGAATAACCAATGACACCCGAAACATGTGTTATTCCTATTAGAAGGTTATTCCTCATGATCTACTCTACTTGAGATCACAAAGTAAAAATTTCATCATAGAAAGTCTCAATGCTTATGATCTACCAACACTTGATAATCATACATCATCTGTGTCCTTTTAGTATGATGTATCTAAACCATAGGACATGTGTTTAAGATTATTGTCATAGTAACTTGAGGTTCTCATTATAGTTGATAACTATTATATTATTTTGATACAATATGTAATTTAAGGATATTACCATACAAATAGTAGATATATAAGAAAATTTAATATGATGGTAAGAGAAATACACACACACACATCAAACTTTATACTTGTATTGGTAATCAAAGTATATAAATTTGGACTTAGGGAATCCACTCACAATAATAACTCTTGGGTAACACATCTTTGTTAACATCTAAAACATCACACAATAACTCATGATCCAATACAACCACTCTAGGAAATTACTTATATTTTTACACATATCAGGCATCACATTCCAAGCCATTTACCTACCAAGGCACCGATTCTCACCAGGTATCCACATATGGGACAACCCGCTCAAGAACTATAAACTTATATAGTATTATATAATAACATAGTCCTAGATGATCCATGTCAATACACCATATTCATATAGTTATGTTAAGTAAAATGTCACCAAGATATATGGGAAAACACCATATAGATTTTTGTTGCCACTTTAAATAACTGAAACTATTTTCTTATATAGAACCGAAACTAAGGAATCGAGTGGTAATATCAACCTACTAGGGGTCACTATATATCCCTTATATAAGGTATTGTATAGTTGTTATCATTTAGAATATCAATGTAGATCCACATGACCTCTCATCAAAAGAAACTATATCATAGTTCAACTAATATGAATACCACTATTAATTTATACAAGAAAACATCATATAAGTTGATGTTGAACCCTTAAAAAACCAGAATCTCATTATTAGTGATCTCAATCACTCATAGAAATATGAATGTCATGTGAATCCTACATGAAAAATATGATTCATGTACACAACCTCTTTCTAATGGGACAGGAACCAAAACCCACATAAATCACAAATCATAAATAAAAAAACTCAAATTCATCATGATAGATGAAATAATACAACCATAACAATATAAACTCATAATAAAAACCCCATATCCCTAGTAACCTAGAATTTCTATCAAAAAAGGTGTTTGGGATGCACCAATCTGATATCCATCAAAAGATCTAGAACATTCTTATATCACCTATCTAATATATCCCCAAATAATAAGACAAAACAAAACTCTAATACACTATGATATTGATGTGGCCTTTAAAACATATCCTTTTCCACATCACATTTATAATTTAATCATGTTTTTAATATTTAAATATTCCTTAAAGTAGTTAATTATTTTGTTGTGGATAATTTATAAATAAAAATTTAAATTAATGAACTTTATGTTTAATAAATATTTTTATGTTTAAATTATTAAATGTGTTAAACTTTGGGCTTTTTATTTAATTTTAAAGTTTATTTTAAATTATTAGTTTTTATTGTTTTGAATTAATTAATTTATTCTTTTAATTTAATTTTTAATTTCTATAAGTTTTTCTTTAATTAATTAGTTAATTGATGTAGTTTGTATTTTTTAATATTTTTTTAATATCTTATTATTTTAATGAAGGTTTAATTTAATTAATTATACCCCATCCTTAATAATTTAATAATTAGTTACATAAACTCATAATTTAATTATTTAGTAATTTTCATCTTTATTTGTTTTTAATCAATCAATTAATTATTTAATGTTTTTTTAATTTAATTTAAGTAGTGAATTTGGTTTTAATTATATAATTATAATTTGTTTAATTATTTAATTTTTAAATTTTATTTTTGTGATTTATTAGTGAGTTGAAAATTGGAAAAGAAAAATTCCATCGACTGTATACCTCCCACATTCACTGAAAGGCTCAAGCAATCGACCAGTCTTGGAAATTCTAAGTGATCACTATGCTTGGAGAAGAAAATATGGAAAAATAAAAAGGATCTTCCATTTATTTTCCAAAATTCTAGCTCTTAGATCAACTATTGGCACTAAGAATTTGACTGCATGATATATATTTCCATTCAAACACATGATTAATTTTGATTGACCATGATTTGAGTTGATTGACCACACTCCACCATACTCAATCTATAAATTAAAAGAACCATAATGTTGATGATGATGAATAATGAAGCTTATCCACACCCGAGACCAATATTAAATCTAATTAGAGATGACTTTCCAAGATTAAACAAACACAAAATTTGGGTTAATTAAAGTTTTTGAACTAGTTCCATGATAAATAATGATTACTAGGATTGATTTCGGGTAAGGGATGAAGTTGAGTCTCCACCACTGTTTAATCCATCAATGTTTGAAGCTGCCACATAGATTGAAGGAGGAATTCCAAACTATCTGGGTTTCATATCTAGATGATCCCATTAAAAAAATATAACAAAGTCGGGGTTGACCACCACTGCTGAAGAACTAGGCACTGAAAATGATCTATTGATGGTCTGGAGAAGATTACACCTGGATAACATCTAAATTTAGCACCATTATTATGGATCTTAATCCATTGAATCCAAGGTAGAAGACCCTTCCACCCAAGCTCCACTATTTCTTGAAGCCCATCACTAAGATGATTTGTGTCATACTTTGAGGTCTGATCTATTGTGATGAAGGTGTTTTTATTGGGTTTTTAATTTTTTTTGACAAAGGAGATAGGGTTTCAGGTATTCTTAAAAAAGGGTCCCAAGATGCATGAACACGGTTCATGCATCTCTTCTCTCTAGGATGTGTGAATGGGGTTTACGCATCCAGTGAAAATTTTATGAAGGAAGCATGAACCTCGTTTACGATTTATTCAAAATTTTTAATTAAAAAATCATCAATAATTATAATAAATAAATAAATAAAAATACATATTAATTAAAAAATCATCAATATGTATATAATATCAATAAATATAAATATATAATAATTAAAAAAACATCAATATGTATAAGATATCAATAAATAAAAATTAATAATTATACATATTAATTAAATAATCAAAAAAATTAATAATAATGATCATGATAGAAGGGATCTCTTCACCTTATATTATGATTTTTTTGGATATTTATTTTCCTTATTATCCCTCATGGATGATGGTAAATAGAAGGCTATAAGGTTGAGGGATCCAGGGAGGGGAGGGGATGGAGGGAAAGAATTCTGGTGCCCCTAGATTCATATCGTTTGGAATAGAGGAAGCCATGGTAAACCTCCAAGAGTAATGGAAGAGGTAGCACAATGACATGGTTAATGATTTTTTTCTTCCACTTTTTTTGATTCAATATATTTTAAATGATAAATATATAGATAAAATCTTATTCTTGATAGGACTTCTAATCATGAACTTAGATTTTTTATGTGATTGAAATTTTTTATCTACTTGAAATTCTAACATGATAAAACAGATTTTATTTTAGTTATATGATATGATATATTACTTGATGAATGATGTAATTTTTATACCATATTATTTGAGTTTTTTTTTTCAACCACACATAACATATAAGACTATATGTGTGTTAAGTCAAAAGTCTTCTTTTGACTTCTATATCATGTTTTGGAAATCACAAATGTATTCTATCATATGTTTGTATATTACAATTGTCTTTTATCATGTTTATCGTATCGTACGATGTTGATCGTACCGACCAAATCGTATCGTACTGACTCTGTCAAACATATCGTACTGACTCTTTCATTCGTATCGTATTGACTCTGTCAATCGTATCGTACTGACTCTGTCAATCGTATCGTACTGACTCTGCTATTCAGATGATCATTATTTGTTTTGGTACTTTTTCAAAAACTCTCTCTGCATATGAATCGTACTCATGTTTTACATTTCTATATATCTCTTGTCCTAACAAAACGATGTCGTTGAGTTAGTTACAAACTAATCAAAACGATGTCGTGCTTTTTGTTTCAATATGACCGTTGGAGGCAATATGACCGTTGGAACCCGAGGCCTATAAATAGGAGGTCATTTGAAGCTGAGAACACAACGATGAACAAAGAGAACGAATGAAGAGACTCTGAACGACGAAGATTCTAGAGAGAGACACTGTGACTTCTCTCATCAGCTTTGTGCGTCCGATCATCGTATCGAGGGCTTTCAAGTAATTGAAAGACAGAGGTGCCGATTACCTGCAAAATCGAGGGCTGCTGGGGATAGGCAGACAGACGTGCCGATCATCGTATCGAGGGCTGCCGGGGATAGGCAGACAGACGTGCCGATCATCGTATCGAGGGCTCACCAAGGTGTTGGTGAGACAGACCTTTTATCCTATATGAAAGGATAACCCTTCTCTTTGGGTTAAAAGAATTGTATTACTTTTACATTTCCGCTGTTACTTGTATTAGAAAGGGATTTGTATTGTTTCCTTTCTTCTTTACATATTCAATTGTAATTGTTTCAATTACAATCATTCTATTACATATTGTATTGATTGGTTCTATACGCTTTAAGGTAGAATCATTCATATCTGTATTACTCTGATTATTGTGTTCACCTTGAATACAATTGTTTTGCTTTACAATAGTATTACAATACATCATACCTTTTACATTCAATACAATTGTGGGTGTTTGTATTTGTATTAGTTTAAGATCATTTAAACTAATCTCTTTGTTACTAAAACTCAAAGTTTTTAAACCTACAATTCACCCCCCCTCTTGTATTGTTCCATCTAATAGACTTTTATATCTACTATTCGATCCAACAATTGGTATCAGAGGAGGTTTTCCACTGATTTGTATTATTAGCTTTATTTCGTATTACTATCTTGAATACTTACTGCACTAACGTGTGGTGTGGAAAAGTTGTTTTTGTTATATTAGATGGCAGGAATGAATATCGGATCAATAGATAATCTGAATCCTTCTAGACCACCAATTTTCGATGGGAATGATTATGAGTATTGGAGAGATCGTATGAAGACTTTCGTCATCAATACTGGTGTAGACAATTTTATTATGCTTACTGGGGGTTACAAAATTCCTGACAAAGAAGTTAACACTTTCACCAACCAAGAGAAGCAAGAATATCAACTGAATTACAAGGTACGCAATACTTTATTATGTTCTATGACCAGGAATATATATAGTCAGATATCTTCATGTGAAGCAGCCAACTGTATTTGGAAGAAATTAGAAGTCACTCATTTTGGTACATCCAAGGTTATAGAAACAAGGAGAGCAATGCTTAGAGCAGAGTATCATGGATTTTTTTCCTTATGGAGAGCCAGTATGTAAAGTGCAACAAAGGTTTATGACAATTGTCAACAGCTTACAATCTATGGGAGAAAAAGGTCTTGATGATGAAGCTCTTGTTGACAAGATTATAGATATTATGCCAAATGAATGGGAGTCGAAAAGAACAGCTATTGATGAAAATAGAAAAGTTTCCCAGATTACTCTTGATGAACTCTTTGGAACTCTTCTACAGCACGAGACAAGAATGAAAAGAGATGCTGATTTCAATAAGAAGAAGAATGGGAATGGAAGTGTAGCTTTTGCATCTAAAGCTAAAACACCTGAAAGGGTTACAAGGTCTAAATCCAAGAAAGTTGTTGTATCTGATTCAAGTGATTGTAATCTTTCGGATAATGAGTTAGCTAATCTTTCTCGAAGGATGAACAAGATTGTGGGAAAGAAAGATTTTCAATATAGATTCAAAAAGAAATACAGGAAAGATAGGAAAGATTCAGAGGTAACTTGTTATGAATGCAAGAAAGCAGGACATATAAGGCCTGATTGTCCTTTACTGAAGAGGAAAGATAGAAAAGAGAAACACTCTGAAAGAAACAAGAAAAGGTTTTATAAGACGAAGAAAGGCTTGAAAGCAAATGATACATAGAGTGCAAGTGGTAGTGATTCCTCAGATGATTCTTCAGAATATAAGACGTCAGGACAAAGGAATATTGGACTTCTAGCCAGACTACCAATTGAAGATCATTGTCTCATGGCTAAGGTACATAATGCTGAAGCTGTTACAAATGTCTCTTTAAATGCAAATTATGTTGATAATAGATATTATGAATCTTCAAATGATGAACCCTCATCATCAGAAGATGATACTTTACCTTCTTTTGAAGAAGTCTCTATATTTGCTAAGTTACTTGAAAATGAAAATTCTAAACTCAAAAAGAGATTTGAAAAAGCAAATTCTAGAATTTCTATTTTGACTAAAGAAGTATCAGATCTTTCTAAATATATTGATGGGAAAACTTCTGATTTTGAAAGTATTTTGAAAACCCTTGAGAAAGTCAAATCTGAAAAGGATAAACTTTCTAAGGATCTTGAAACTGAAATTTCAAAGAAAAACATTTTAGAGTCTAACTCTAGTTCTAATTCAAATGTTTTAGAAAACAAGAATTTAGTTTTAAAACTAAATTCAGAGATTTTATCTTTGAAAAAGTGTTTGTCAAACTTTACTCATGGAAAAGAAAACTTTGATAGGATGTATTCTCAAATTAGACCTTTGAGAAATCGTTCTGGTCTTGGTTATACTCATTCCAAACCTGTTTTTAGTAATAACTATTTTGTTCCTCAAAAAACCATTTTCTGTTCCAAGTGTCAATGTGGTGGACATTGGAGAAGAGATTGTTCTCTTAACAAAACTCAATCCTTAGGATTTCATAAAGCTCATTTTTCTAAACAAATGTGGATTCCTAAAATTCTTTTATCTAACCCTTCTGGATCCAAACAAGTTTGGATTCCAAAAATCTAATTGTTTCTTTTTCAGGGAAACGAGAAGTGTATCAATAAGAACATTTGGTACATGGATAGTGGTTGTTCTCGACATATGACTGGAAACAAAGATTTCTTTGAAAAGGTTATCAAAACAAAAGGTGGAAAAGTTACCTTTGGAGATAATGCTCAAGGAAAGATTGTTGGTATAGGTAATATCGTTTTTCTTGGAAAAGTTCTTATTTCAAATGTTTTATTTGTAAAAGGTCTTAGGCACAATCTCATCAGCATAAGTCAATTATGTGATGAAGGTTACCTTGTGAATTTTAGAAATGATAAATGTCTAGTTCACAATTCCAAGGATGAATTCATTCTATCTGCCCATAGGCAAGAGAATGTTTACACTATTAACTTAGAAGACCTTAGGAACCAAAACTTACCTTGTTTAAGTGTAATAGAAGACCAATCGTGGCTATGGCATAGGAGACTAGGACACTGTAATTTGAGAAACCTAAGAAAACTCTCAAAGAAAGGACTTGTAAAAGGGCTACCAGATCTTAGATATGATTCTTCAAAAGTATGTGATCCTTGTCAATTTGGCAAGCAACATAAAACTAGCTTTAAACCAATTAATGAAGTTTCAACTTCTAATGCATTACAGCTTGTGCATATGGATCTGTTTGGTCCTTCACAATCTGGAAGCATTGGAGGCAAATACTATGTATTTGTTTTAGTTGATGACTTTACTAGATTTACATGGGTATACTTTCTCACAAAGAAATCTGAAGCCTTTTCCTATTTCAAAACTTTTAGAGCCCAAGTTAAAAATGAGAAAAACCTACCATTGATAACTATTCATAGTGATCATGGTGGTGAATTCCAAAATTCAGATTTTGAAACTTTTTGTAGTAAGAAAGGTATTACTCACAATTTCTCAGCTCCAAGAACTCCTCAGCAAAATGGGGTTGTTGAAAGAAGAAATCGTATTCTTCAGGAAATGACTCGAACCATGTTGAGTTAATACTCAATTGCTAAGCACTTTTGGGCTGAAGCTGTAAGTACTGCCTGTTATACTATAAATCGTGTTTTAACTAGACCATTTCTTAATAAAACTCCTTACGAGTTATGGACTGGCCGAAAACCTAAAGTTTCTTACTTCAAAGTTTTTGGATGCAAAGTATTCATTCTGAATACAAAAGATAATTTACACAAATTTGCACCAAAATCTGATGAAGGAATCTTTCTAGGCTATTCCACAACCTCTAAGGCTTATAGAGTTTTCAATAAAAACACTTGTACTGTTGAAGAAACAGTACATGTAAAATTTGATGAAACTAACCCTTTTGTTTTCAACCAACCCAATCCTACATCCTCGGATGTGTTTTCTAAAAATGTTTATCAACCTTTATTAGAAGAGCATTCTGATAAGGAAAATGTTCAAGAAAGTATTCCTGAAACATTTACCACAGAAGATTTTCTACCATATGTTGATGAACAGGTTTTACAAAACCCAAATCAATTGTTTCTTAGGAATCATCCCAGTGATAACATCATTGGTGATATAAATCAACCTGTAAGGACCAGAAATTCCTTAAGAAATGAAATAGAACATCTTGCTTTTCTTTCCCAATTTGAACCTAAAAGTCCAAGTGAGGCCTTAGGTGATGATGATTGGATCAAAGCAATGCAAGATGAACTAAATGAATTTGAAAGGAATCAAGTCTGGACTTTAGTTGAAAGACCTAAAGAAACAACTGTAATTGGTGTAAAATGGGTTTTCAGAAATAAGTGTGATGAAAATGGAATCATTGTAAGAAATAAAGCAAGACTTGTTGCTAAAGGCTATAATCAACAAGAGGGAATAGACTATGAAGAAACATATGCTCCAGTAGCTAGACTTGAATCTATTCGTATTCTATTAGCCTTCGCAGCATATTTCAATTTCAAACTATTTCAAATGGATGTCAAATGTGCTTTTTTAAATGGTTTTGTTCAAGAAGAAGTTTTTGTCGAACAACCTCCTGGTTTTCAAGACCCAAAACATCCTGATCATGTTTTTAAACTTACCAAGGCTCTATATGGTCTTAAACAAGCCCCTAGAGCATGGTATGATAGACTCACAGGATTTCTTTTACAAAACAATTATAGAAAAGGTACAGCTGATCCAACTCTTTTTATCAAAATGGAAAACAAAAATGTTTTGATTGTCCAAATCTATGTTGATGACATCATATTTGGATCAACTCAGAAATCTTTAACTGATTCTTTTGCAAATTTAATGAAATCTGAGTTTGAAATGAGTATGATGGGTGAGTTAACATTCTTTCTTGGTTTTCAAATATCTCAAAAACCAGAAGGAACTTATATATCTCAACATAAGTATATTAAAGACTTACTCAAAAAGTATGGATTTGACAAAACTAAAAGTATTAGCACCCCAATTGGTACCTCAAATACTCTTGATCTTGATGAAACTGGGAAACCAGTAGATCAAACAATTTTTAGAGGTATGATAGGGAGTCTGCTATACTTGACAGCTAGTCGACCCGACTTGATGTTTTCTGTATGCTTATGTGCAAGATATCAATCTAATCCAAAAGAGTCTCACTTAAAAGCCGTAAAGAGAATCTTTCGGTATTTAAAAGACACTATGGATTTAGGACTTTTCTACTCTTCTGGAAATGATTTTGTTTTAAAAAGTTTTTCAGATGCTGACTTTGGTGGTTGTAGAATGGATAGAAAAAGTACATCTGGAACATGTCATTTCTTAGGAGACTCTTTGGTTTCTTGGTCCTGCAAGAAACAACACTCAGTAGCACTCTCCACTGCTGAAGCTGAATATGTAGCAGCTGGAAGTTGCTGTGCTCAAGTATTGTGGATGCAGCACACACTCACTGACTATGGTTTGAGTTTCTCCAAAACTCAAATTCTGTTTGATAATACAAGTGCCATAGCTCTTAGTAAAAACCCAGCACATCACTCTCGTGCAAAACACATAGATGTTAGGCATCACTTTCTTAGATATCACACACAAAAAGGAGATATTGTTTTACAATTCATCGGAACGCAAGAACAACTTGCTGATATTTTTACAAAACCTTTACCTTCCGATAGATTTGAGTTTATAAAACAGAAGCTAGGAATGATTACATTAAAATAATCATTCATATCTACTTCCTGTTTTACATCTCTCCTAATAGTAAGAAACTCCTCGTAAAAAGGGGGAGGACATTTCTTTATGTCTTTATGTTTCTGATCTTTAACTATTTACTCTATTTATATGTTTCTTTTTCTGTTTATCGTATTGACAGTTTTATCGTTTCATTTTAGTTTTCCTGTTTATCGCATTGACCATTTCAATTTTTCTGTTTATCGTATTGAAATTCTTTTCCATCGTATCGTTCAAAAATTTTGTATCGTCCGATGATGGTATTGAAATTCTTTTCCATCGTACCATTCAATAGTTTTTGAATCGATCGATGATAGTATTGAAATTCTTTTCCATCGTATCATTCAATTTTTTTTGAATCGACCGATGATAGTATTGAAATTCTTTTCCATCGTATCATTCAATTTTGTTTGAATCGACCGATGATAGTATTGAAATTCTTTTCCATCGTATCATTCGATAGTTTTGTATCGACCGATGATAGTATTGAGATTGTTTTCCATCGTACTGTCAGTTAATGGTAACAACTATTTTCCATCGTACGGTCCGATCATAGTAATGACTTTGTTTTCCATCGGCATCATGATTTTTTTTTTCTCCTTACGATTGTGTTTACTTTTGATTCATACCAAAACCAGCAATCACCTTATGTTCTCCGACAGGTTTCTTTTCATTTTTTTTAAAATTTTTTTTTGCTTTAATCCTAACCATTGATCTGGTATTATCTAATCTTGACCGTAGAATATCAACGGTCATCTCTTTATTGCCTATAAATACCCCCCTCCCCTCCCCAAACCCACATTGATTGTCCAGGAATTGAGGCGAAGCTCTGCTCCACCAGCTATAAACAATCGTACGATCTTCTCATCGGCAGAACCTTTATGTCTCAATCTTCTGCTAATACTCCTGCCGAAATGTCTTCAAAGACTTTTACAGAGAAAGACTTTCACAGAGAAAGGTTAGTATCCCGAGACTTTTTCGATATGTACGATTCTACAATCAGGAGGATTATTTTGTTTCAAGGATGGGAACATCTCTGTGTGGAAAAGCCTGATATTCAAGATCCAGTTCTTTTTGATGAAGTTTGTCAATTTTACAAAACCGTTTCTTTCGACAAAGATATGACTATAAACTTCGCTGTGTACGATAGAAAATTATCTATGTCTGTGAAACAAGCAGCACATTTTCTGAATGTTTCTATAGAAGGCGATGCATTCTGTCCATCTCACAAACTACCAGAGGAAGTTGGTACGTTTAATAGAGAAAGTGCTGAAAAAACTTTGTTTGTTATTAATGAGGAAAAGAGGAAAGTTTCTCATCTTTCACCGGACAATCGGTTTGTCACTTTATGGATGCAAGGTTTTCTTATCCCAAGGAAAGGGGATAGAGAAACCCTTAAAGTTTCTGATGTCTTTATGCTCGACTATCTTGTGAATATGAGGAAAGTAAATCTCATGAGATATGTTTTTGAAACCATCAAGAATGTCAAGAAAGGAGGGATTAAATCTCAGATAATAATGTATCCATCCATCCTTACGAAATTCATTCTTGAGAGTATGAAGTTTTGTAACATTCCTTTGAAAGGAGAACCTATGGATTTGAGGCCATCTTTGATTAATAAGAGTACGATGAAAAAGCTGAATGTTTGTTTTGATTCAAATTCAAAACTTTTTGTCAGAGATGTAAAAGCTGAATTGGATCAAAATCAATCGGCACCTATGCCAGCCAAGGACAATCAATCCACCGGTGTTACTCGAAAGTCTTATCCTCAAACTAGTTCAAAACCAAAGAAGAAGCCGAGGTACAGTAAGGAAGTTGTAGCCAAATGGAGAAAGGACAAGGAACAGAGAAAGGAAGGTGATCCGAAGTTTGGTCTTGACCCTGCTGAGGCCTTTGCAGAAAGAATAAGGGTAGAAGAAACCCTTCAAGCTGAAAAGAAAAAGAAGAATCTTTTGAAAAGAAAGGCTCAGGACTTTGATATCTCTAAAGTCTTGAAAGCAGTTGAAGATGCTAGTGCTCAACTAACTGTGGAAGTGCACCAAGAGCCCATCGTACAGAGTCTGCCTGAGAAAGAAAAAGGAAAACAAGTGATAGAAGAAGTGGAAGTAGAAGAAGGAGATTTTCTGTTAGAATTTCTTCAAAGTTCAAAGAAAAGTAAAGAGGAATCGCTTCAAAAGCTGAGCGAAGGTGTTCAACAAACTCCTCATGCCGATCAGGAAAGATCTCCGGACAGGATGTCATCTCGAGAAAAGAAAGATGCTCAATCTTCTCAGTTTGATAAAGTTGTTGTCATTAGTGACAAAGTAGAAGAAGAAAGAAAACAGAAAGAAAAATAAAAAGGGAAACAGCCAGTTGTTGATTCAACCAGATCGTATGAACTAGCATCGTACGATGAAGATACTGATTCAGAGCATACAATCTCTCTCAAGAAGAGTGATTAAATTGTTCATGTTTTGAGAAGGATGGAGAAAACCATTCTTTATTTCCCGAGGCTGGAAGGGAAGATTGATTTTATTACTGAAAATCAAAGGAAAAAGTTTGGCTATGTAAAAGAATTGAGAAAGAAAGTTTTGTCAGTAGAAGCCGATCTGAAAGTTCTTTCAGAAAGCTCAGTTGCTCATAAGAAGGCTTGCAATAAGATGACCAAGTGGTCATACAAAACAGAGAGCTCAATTAATGATCATGAAATAGCTATTGAAGATATAAGGAGGTTATCAAATGAGCTAGCAATTGCTTTCAACAAGCTTGATAAAGAAACGGTTGAAAGGCTGAACCTTTTATCTTCTCAAAGAGCCGATGTTCCTTCAGTAAAAGACTTGCAAGATAGGATGAATGCTTTCCAATCTGAATTCTCGAAGGTTTCATCTTTCAAAGATGAAATGGTTTTACTGAAGAATCAAAATTCTGAGTTGTCCAAGGATAACAAGACTCTGCAAAACAGAATTGATACCCTTGAAGAAGTAATCAGAGTACAAGAGGAGACCATCAGAAATCAAGATCAGATTTTTGCGGATCAACAAGAGCTTCTCAAAACTCAGGGTGAATCAATTTCTGAAGACAAGAAGGAGATCAAGAAGATGAAATCTGTGCTTCATGAGCTTATAAAGAAAGAGAAGGAAAGAGAAAACAAATGATTGTTGTATTTGTTTCTTTTGGAACTTGTTTGTTTTGTAATAACTCTTATAATCCTTTCTCTTTTATCCATTGTCTTGTATTACTTCACTAACTCTTTCAGACAATTCGAGATTACTCCTTTCTTTTTGTAAATCACAAAGGGGAGAATATTTACAAAGCAAAGATTTTTTTACAAAGGGGGAGAATGCATTACAATGCTCTTAAGGAAAATCTACGAATACAATCCTTAGGAAAGTCAATACCTAAGGGGGAGTTAGTTGTATTCAATTTTCTTATTCAGAAGAGTTTTTAAACTCAGGGGGAGATAAGTATTTCTTGTTTCATTTACTTTGTGTATTTGTGCTTTCCAAAAAGGGGGAGATTGTTAAGTCAAAAGTCTTCTTTTGACTTCTATATCATGTTTTGGAAATCACAAATGTATTCTATAATATGTTTGTATATTACAATTGTCTTTTATCATGTTTATCGTATCGTACGATGTTGATCGTACCGACCAAATCGTATCGTACTGACTCTGTCAAACATATCGTACTAACTCTGTCATTCGTATCGTATTGACTCTGTCAATCATATCGTACTGACTCTGTCAATCGTATCGTACTGACTCTGCTATTCAGATGATCATTATTTGTTTTGGTACTTTGTCAAAAACTCTCTCTGCATATGAATCGTACTCATGTTTTACATTTCTATATATCTCTTGTCCTAACAAAATGATGTCGTTGAGTTAGTTACAAACTAATCAAAACGATGTCGTGCTTTCTGTTTCAATATGACCGTTGGAGGCAATATGACCGTTGGAACCCGAGGCCTATAAATAGGAGGTCATTTGAAGCTGAGAACACAACGATGAACAAAGAGAACGAATGAAGAGACTCTGAACTACGAAGATTCTAGAGAGAGACACTGTGACTTCTCTCATCAGCTTTGTGCGTCCGATCATCGTATCGAGGGCTTTCAAGTAATTGAAAGACAGAGGTGCCGATTACCTGCAAAATCGAGGGCTGCTGGGGATAGGCAGATAGACGTGCCGATCATCGTATCGAGGGCTGCCGGGGATAGGCAGACAGACGTGCCGATCATCGTATCGAGGGCTCACCAAGGTGTTGGTGAGACAGACCTTTTATCCTAGGTGAAAGGATAACCCTTCTCTTTGGGTTAAAAGAATTGTATTACTTTTACATTTCCGCTGTTACTTGTATTAGAAAGGGATTTGTATTGTTTCCTTTCTTCTTTACATATTCAATTGTAATTGTTTCAATTACAATCATTCTATTACATATTGTATTGATTGGTTCTATACGCTTTAAGGTAGAATCATTCATATCTGTATTACTCTGATTATTGTGTTCACCTTGAATACAATTGTTTTGCTTTACAATAGTATTACAATACATCATACCTTTTACATTCAATACAATTGTGGGTGTTTGTATTTGTATTAGTTTAAGATCATTTAAACTAATCTCTTTGTTACTAAAACTCAAAGTTTTTAAACCTACAATTCACCCCCCCTCTTGTATTGTTCCATCTAATAGACTTTTATATCTACTATTCGATCCAACAATGTGTTTATTACAAATGGTCAGGAGAGGGGAACTACAAAGCTACAAAGAAACATGCACACACACAAATAAGTTTTATATCATATATAAAATATGAATATATGTGAAATTTATACTTCATTAAACATATGTTTATATATGTATTTGTACATACAAAAAACATTAATGTTTAGTAAAAATGCATTATAGATATTAATATAATATATATAAGTAATGTTAACATTATATATATATATATAACATCTTTGTTAACATAATATATTCAATGACTCAACTGCTTTCCAAGGGTGGTGAAAAACTCCCCAACCTTCCATAATTTTATCAACTATTAGAGGTATTTGAACCTTGAAATCCTCTAGTGAAGATTGTGAACCAGAAAAAACTATGTCCTTTTATAAATTCTAGATATGTATCTTCTCAAAATTGGCCAAATGAACTAATTTCATACATCTCATACTGTGGTTTTTATGATCTTCAATCATAATCACCTAATCTTTACATATATCCATTATTCATTCATGTTCTTCTTCATGAAACATTTTTTGTTAAAAAAGATTCACGTTCCATGATCTTATACTATTTTACAACCAATTTAAAATCATTGAGATTAATAATATTTTTCAAGATTTCTTCCAGCTCACGTATATTTTCATCCAAAGTCTTTTTGAATTCAAATTAAGTAATATTTTTAATATTAATTAACAAAATTAAGAATATTATTTATTATACATATATAGATAATAATACTAAGTATTATTACGAATATCAAAAGAAAAATTATTGATTTTTGTAGATAATATAATTATAGTAAGGAAATTATTATAAAAATGAACAGAACTCTATAAATCAGAGCAATAAGACACATACAACATGTATAATAAATGTAATATCAACCTAATCAATGACTCTTTCATGGATGCTCCTTTGTCCTACAGTTAGGCGTATACTGGATGCATCCACAATGTGTACATCTATGTCTTCGCTCTGGCATATACTGCTCCTATATATTATCATCAATAGCCACCTCCACATCCTCATGTGTGACAAGCAGTGGATGTACAGTCTCAACACATGTACCATATCCTACCTCTAAGGACAATGGATGCTGGATATAAATCTCGCCAACATGTAAAGAATATGGCTACTGTGATACGAATGTCTACATAGTTAGGAGTAATAAAGCATCCAGCTGAGCCCAGTCAACATCTATATCTACCTCTGGCTATGATTGAGAAGCTGGAGGAGCATCTGACTGATAATGCTAAACACCCTCCTCCTTTGGAACAACAATATCTGACTAATCATGATGAACTCCCTCCTCCTAAGGAAAAACAACATCCATAATAGGGTCATCACCTCCTGGTACATCTAGATCAGGCACAAAAGGCTCCACAACCTCACCATCATGTAGTGGATCAAAGAAAATTCCTTGATAAATCTCATTAATCAAAGGAAGCAACTCTACCAAATAAATATGAAAATATGTCTAGTCAAATGAAACTCTCTCTACCGTATTAGACATGTGAAGTAGATTACTAATACGAGTATCATGTGAAAATAAACTCTAATATTAAGTAATGTTAATAAAAAATCTGTTGAATAGTGGAAGGAAGAATGTATACCAACTCATGAAATCCCCTTCCGTGTCGTGTTAGAAATATGACTGGGGACCTGAAGTACCAGGATGAATAATCTGGCTGATCACACAAATGAAAACATACTGTCCCCACCCCTCATAACTGGAACTCCTATCGTCCATTCCACAGATCAATACATGCGGCATGATATCTCCTCTAATAAAAGTCCCTCTTCCCTGACATCTTTAGGGAATGAAGTGGAGATAACTGAAGGGGTGGTTCAGAATAGGTTGAAAGAATCCAAACTATCTCATAACTTTATTGGTCTAATGTCACTCAACTATATGAAAATGAATAAATGGAATCATGCAGGAGCCAGTAGCAAGCATCACCGTACAATATGGTGTAAGTATCTGGATGATATCATCTGTATATGACATCTATGTAATCTAAAATAAAAAAAATGAATAATCACTTAATAAATAAAATATGTATAGTAAAGAATAAATATTTAACAATATAAATAATAACCACTTACATCCTCTCATCGAAGGCTGTCTAGCATAAGTTTGTAGGCATGGTTGTCGTGTCTTGCAGAATCTAAATGATGATGTGCTTGAATCCACCTACAGATAACATTGTTATAGTTACATTTAATAATAGAAACATACACAATTAAGTTGTAAATTATAAGGAAGGAATAACATACCATCGTCCATGCAGATCCTCTACTAAAATATCAACAGGCAATAGCGCACATGCATGTGGAGCTAAATGAGGGATGTTCTCCTATACCCACATCTGTAGAAGAAAAACACATCTTATGATCTTCATCTTATCAATGAGATGTGTGCTATATAGTGCCCTGTATGTATATGCTAGACAAGAAGACCCCCAACTATACCAACCTGCCTAGTCCAAATCCTATAGAAGAGGTAAATACATTAGATGTACAAAAGTAGTGGAGTGATCAACAAAAATCATGCCACCGATCAGCCTCAAAATATATTCACGTAAAAATCACAGCATGGTGATCTCATCACCATCCTATACTATATGTGTGATGTGATGGTCTAACCAGGGAATGCATAATCTACCACCGACGATGGACCTACCATCATCATAAACCTCTATGCCCAGTAATCTATGACCAACCTCAAACCAATCTGCTCTAACTCAACCATTCAGATCCGCACTGTCAATGGGGAGGCCCAACATAATGGACACATCCTATAGGGTAATGGTCATATCCCCCTCTTTAAAATGGAACATATGTAACTATGGCCACCATATTTCCAAAAGAATAGCAATGAGCTGATGATCGATAAAGGAGAAGTCGCACATCGTTATACTATATAATCCAGCGCGATGAAGATGGGGGATGATAGCGAGAGGTGGTGTGACATGATGTAAATGATGAGATCTACATACACTCAGAGGAGGCACATGATGTCCCTCCAAAACCAGCCATGATACATGTGTAGCCTGGGATGTGAGTAATGGAAAATATTTCATCTGCACAAATGATATCATCATTAATTTTTTTAGGGAATTCAATAAAAATTACATACTTTTATTAAAAAAATTTACAAAAAGAAAAATAAGGTACAAAATATATGTGGGTAGTTTTGTCAGTTTAGGTTATAAATTTCTTGTTTTATTGATCTCCAATGAAGTTTAATTTATTCTAATTTTTGTATATAATGAAACAGTGATGAAAAACCCATTTTGAATATGTGGAAGCATGATATATTCATTTTTGTTGTATGTTCATTTTTTTAATAGTTATAGTATCAAAAAACTCTTTATGATAGAATCCAGATATGAGACAAACCAAAATTGAAACATGTTTAAAATGGAGTAAGTCAGAAGTAAAAGGATCCATTACTTAAATTTCCACATACAAAAAAATATACACATTCATGACAAAATACATAGACTCGATCATGGATAAAGGGATGTGGAGCTCTGTCCTACCACTTGGGGACATCTCTTACGAGTATGTCCTGTTGTGTGACAAATACTGCATTGTGGCCCCCCTCCTCATTGCTGAGGCCAATATATCTTATTTCTGATTCGAGTTGACTTTGTTCTTCCTTGAGGATGCAACCTAGTAGTATGAAGACAATAATTTAAAAAATTAAAGAAATTGTATTAAAAAATAAATGAAAACAAAACCAACTTACCAAAACTAGAAATATTAGGATGATAGTCGGCTGATCAACATGCAATGAGATAGAATTAAAGTCACCAACATATATCCATGCTTCATTATAATAGTTAAGAAAAGTGATCATTTGATACATCTTATCAATATAGGGCTCCCATGATATATTTACCAAAGCACAAGCTGCAATAACATGTGCACATGGATATCTCAATGCCTAAAAGTTACTACAATCACATTACCTATTATACAACATCACCACAAGCACTCGACCCATGGTGTATGTAGCATGGTCGTAGAACTCTATTACCTGAAAGCTACTATTTTCCCTATCAAAGGCTACAATACTCCATCTTGGATCCTCATTAAGTATTAGATCAATATCAATTTGGAAATTCTGAGTAAAATGCATACCGTTTTCCATCCTCTGATAGGACTTTTGGGACCGGTCAACAAAGTAGTGCACACATCTACAAAAAGTCTCTTACACTAACCCTATGATTGGAAGTCTAAACACACCCTTGAGGACCCCATTTATACACTCTACTATATTAGTGGTCATATGGCCATATCTCATACCACCATCATATGCTAATGACCATTTTTACTTAAAAATCTACATCATATATTCATACGCATCTTCATTAGAACTTAGAATCTCTTCAATACGTTGATAAAAAATTTCTTGTTGGGGCCCATATGACAAAACCATAAGATAATAATGTATTAAAAATGATATTAATTTTTTTTTGTAAAAAAAGTAACTTTAGAAAAACATACCCAACTTGAGTATTGCCTTCTTTATTACCTCATCTCTGAAATGCTTATGCACATTACTTGAAATATGTCTAATGAAATATTTATGATAAGAATTCAGCTTAGTCCATGAAACCCCATCACTATTTACCTTCTCTATTATTTCTCAATGGTGATCAGATATTAGACACACGCCTTGGTTTTCTGTGACAAGAATGCGTACACATGCCAAAAACCAGCTCCAACATTCAAAATTATCCTTTTCAACAATAGAAAATGCAAGTGGTAGAGGAGTACAATTACCATACTAAGTGACAACAATGAGTAGAACAACTATATAATTTCCATAAAGTAAAGTTCCATCGATCTAAATGAATTGGTTAGAATAGGGAAAAGCAGCAACGCATGGCCTGAATGCCCAAAAAATCCTATTAAACTTCACCTTCGATCGATCAACTCAGTGATTGGGGGGAACATACTCAACAGTGTCCAAATGATAAAAAGTATGATTATTGAGAGAAAATAATTCCATAATTTATGAAAAAATTGCTTAAGATTAATCTTAATCACCATACACTTTTATAATTACTTTATATTTTTCATTCCAAGATTTATTGTAGGATATCTTATAGTTATAAAACTGATGAATTCTTTCTTGAACAAGGGTAACAGGAACATCATGACCTGTTCATATCATCTCAAAAATAACAATTCATATATACTCTACATCAAGTGAAGAGTAATCCTGTGACAATCTTGGATGCACAAAAGTGTGTGGGCCGTATAATTTGGTAATCTTACAACATGCAAAAAATTTATCATATATTTCCCCCAATAAAAATTTACATTCTGCACTATATTTTTCACACCGAATGAGATATTTTGTCTTATTTGACTAATCAACCACAAATGTGAAATGTCTCTCTATGTGGTATTTATATATCAATTTTTTCATGGAAAGTTTACTTTCAAACTTCTACCCAACATAGATGGCATTATCATTTGATGCAGATCTATTTATTATAATGCTAGGGAATTCAGAAGGCAGTGTAGTGACATACCAATCAAACTGTTGTTCACGTGACTTTCCTTTAACAAATGAACCCAATACTGAAGGATGAGTACCACTAACTGGTGGATGTCATGGATGCCTGGCTATCATAGGAACCTCAGAAGGATCATTCCCCACATATCCCTGTCGTGGATGCCTGTATCTCATAGGAACCTCAGAAGGTTCATTCCACACATCACCCTATAATGTAAGCCTATCTCTTAAAGGAACCTCAGAAGGTTCATTCCCCACATCACCCTCACCCACATCATCTCTTGATGACTTAACAGATTCTTCTTCCCCAGATAAACTTTCCTTCACTATATCAGCAGTACAAAAATGGATTTCATCTACATTTATTTACAAATTCCAATACTCTTCTTCATAATCTGGTTCTATCATAGGAGTCATATCAGAATCTGGAAATGAATAAGACTGTTATGAAGGGTTGAATTCTACATATCTCACAAAACATTGTTTTTTAGTAATCGGTTTCACCACATAAATATCACAAATTATCACATAAAATTCTATCAAACCATTAGGACACTACTATCTAAATAATAAATATGCACCCATCCAATCCTCATCATCAACAAGAGGGTACTTAGTGTGCCAGAAACATTTATGATGTTGCATATGTCGATATGTTATTGAAGCAATGGATTGATCAACCCTCGGTTTTAACTAACTATGAATCTTATTTTGAACTTCATCCAATATCAGACAACCATAAATATTTCCACTTCTACAGGTGGAAAACTATAGCTAAAACGCTACATGGTATAAATTGAGTCACTATTGTAAAAAATTTGCACAGATATGATTACCTAGAAAAAATAATTAATAAAATATTATATACTACATCAAAATTTTAAATTATTTAAATTGGTTATGATTGAATAATTGAATTCATCTTAAGACTTTTTTTTTGTATTGGTTTAATATTATTGAGGTATTGTGATGTTCATATTATTACAAAAGAAAATTTAATATAATGTTAAATATTTGTATACCACTTATCAAATCTTTCATAAATTTTAATTACTTATTAATAAATAATTGTGACTTGATATCGAGACTTATTATGGATTTATTATTATCTGATAAACTAACCAAAACCTATGGGTAGACTCTTAGTTTCTCTATTATCAAATATTTCAGCAACCGCTAGTCTCCTTTCAAAAAATAATGCCTTTAGTCAAGTGCCTGTTCTTGAACGCCTCTTCGAGGATACCTCTTCGGGGACACCTCTTCGGGGACTCCTCTTGTTGATCTCCTTTTAATTACAAATTTACTCACATGCATGTGAGGGGGTATAGGGGTATGAAATACATAAATTTTTTTAAGTTTACATACAGGTCCTTACAAACTTAGTGAAATATGACTCACAGGTCATCAATACGGAAACAAAAATTAAATTTTTAAAAATTATATAACCATATACACAAAAAGGCATGCAATTTCCATTATGCATTGGTCGTTCATATCAAGATCATTCATCACACAATAATCCTAACTTGTTTTTTGATATACTTATTATGTTTTACATATTATATAAACCTATTAATTGATGAAATATATATTAAATATCTACACCTATTTTCAAAAAATTTAACTTCTAAATTTGTATGTACGTATATATATATTTAATAATAAAATTAAATTTTTTTAATTAAAACTAATATAATTTACAATTACATTACAACCATTACAATACTAAACACTAATTCTATTTTCAATTTTATAAAATTAAATATATATATATATATGTATATTTTTTTTTTCATTCTACTAATTTCCAAAATATAAGTAAATATATTTTCTACTTTATTACTTGAAAGAATAATTATTAATACTAAATATAATTTCAATTTATTGATTAAAATTATTATTAGTAGTAAATAAAAGTAATATAATTCACACTTAAATAAAACCATTAAAATATTATAAACTTATGTTATTTTAAATTTAATAAAATTATATATATATATATATATAATTTTTTTGTCATTTTTCAATTTTACAGTATTTAATTAATTATATTTCATACTTTATTACTTCAAATAATAGTTATTTACACTTAGTATAATTAAAAATTATTATTTATAGAAAAATATTTTTTATATCATTTAAAAAATAATTTTCTATATATTTTTAAAAAATTTAAATATGATACTTAAAATAACTACAAAATTTTTAAAAAATTATATAATTAGTGTATAAAATATTACAATTTAAATTAATATTACTTGAAAAATAACATATTTTATATACATATAAATATGTTAAACATTCCATTTAAATTACAAATATTTATATTTTTAGAAAAAATTTTATTTCCCTAAATAGAAATTACATTTTAGACATACCATATTTAAATTTCCTAAACATTCAATATGAATTCTTACCACAAACAATAACTCATTAAAAAATTTAATCATACAAAGGAAAGTAATTTACACATTCATGCATGCATCAATACATATTAAATAAATAAATCACACACACAAATACTAATTTATACACATCAAAAATTCAATAAATAAAACATAAAAATAAAATAAATAAACACAATTAAACAATTCAAATTTTAAATATAAATTTTACCTTCTTAAAAGAAGTAGATATTTTTTGAGAAATAGATTATATAGGGATTCGCAACAAATTAAAAAATAGAAGAAGGATATTTGAAGGGTGAGATCCTTTTATAAAGCTCAGTGGGGAGATGAGTGAACCCCATTCATGCATCCTTCATCCTCTTCATGAAGGATGTGTGAATGAGGTTCAGGCATCTTAGGTCCCATTTTTAAAAATATTGGGGACCCTTTCCCATTTAAACAAAAAAAATTCAAAATACCATTAAAAAAATCCATGATGATGCCTTCGTTGACCATGCTGATTTGGATTTTCCAAGCTCCAATGAAGAAGATGATGTTGTTACAATATGATCCCACACTTCATGACTGTTGATATATAGAGTCGTGTCACCATAACCTTCCAATTTCACCACTGTTTGTACTAATGCCACCAAGATCTTAAGATGAACCTGAGGTTTGAAAATTGGAAGAGGAGTCGATTCAAGGTCGAAGTAGTTGTTTGAAGAAGATGAAATTTCTGCTATTTGAGTTTGTGATGTGTGCCGATAGATTGAAAAGGTTGGATGAAGTTGTTGTAGAGTTTTTTTATAAAAGAAATGCAGGTAGGTTTTCAAGCTGGGAAAGAAAAATTTGGGCTTACGGCACTAAAGGATTAGATAAATCCAGGTTCAATGATACTAAGTTGATTGCTCACAGATACTTGTCTAAGTAAATGAGTAAGACATGAGGTAGAACCAAAACAAAGAGAGAGTTTAAAAGTAAGTGACTAATTTAAAGTCTCATGTTGAGAAGATATGGTGAGACAAAAGTATGATGAATTAAGTTGGAAACATGTGCAGGTTCATTTTAAACAAACTTCATGTGTGTCTATCAAGGTCATTATAAGGGGAATTCTCAAATAATTTGTAGGTAAAAAAATCCAATCCCCAATAACACATGACTATGAAAAAGTGAATACTGAGTTGGGTTAGTGTAGGTTGTCAGTGAAGAACCTCAAAATAATGAAAAAGAAAACCCAAAATGAATTCCCAACTTTGAGGGATTGACATTCATTCATCAGGATCGCACATAATGGAGAGAAGAGGACACACAACAGAGATTATAGAACACACATCAGAGAGTAGAGAATAGAAATGGGAGGATAGAGGCCTCATTGATATATAATCTTTTTTTTAATTCTATATCTATTTTTTTGACGTTGAATATATTAAATAATATTGTTTGTTTCATTCTGAACATGAGTGGATGAATTTCATAGGGAATTCAGGTTGTAATGAACTAAATTATTTCTTAAATATATCTTTCTCAAGTTGATTAAACCATTTTAGTGAAATTTTATTTCAATATTCTATTTTAATTTATTATGAGAATAAATTTTACACTAATCAATGGACCAACAGGTGAAGTTATTAAATTATTTAACTCATGAATTTTAATCTAAGTACTGAAAACTAGAAAATTTTAAGATTACCTTTTCCATGATGAAAAAAATTATTTTTTGTATTTTTGATTGAGGGATCCGAACAAAAGAAATATTGTTGAGTTATATTGAACATTGAGCAAGAGATCAATGGATCATCATCTCTTCTTCAAAGTATTGGATAATTTCTATTAATTCAAGTAAGAGCAAAAAATATTTTTAAATTAGTTCAAAGTAACTTGAAGATCCTCTCTTCATCAATTTACTTATCTTTCTATTTATTTTATTCTTATTTTCCCTATTTCCATCCATCCTATCATTTACACACACACACAGAAAATAAATTTTCACCATTCCTCTTTCACTTCACTCCCCCTTCTTTGTGTTTTTTTGTTTGTTTTTTTATTTGGTTGTGAATTCATCTTAAACCTTCCATGTGGATTCGACACCTATACTCACTTCAATACTAGTTATAGGTAGTCATAAGGTATTATAAATAATTAATTTAACACATTCTGAAGGACAACATGGTTAAATTTTGGTGTTATTATCATGTAAAATAAGAGTGACCATGAAAAAAATTTGCAAAAAAAATGAATATTAACCATATAAAAAAGATACAAGAAAATTATTAAATTGATTTTTTATTCATGTAAAAGCATATAAGTCAGAATTTGAAACTCCAATTACTGAAATCAATTAACACTTTTATTTACTTTGAAAATGAAATAAATTTAAAATTAATAATATGGAAAATATAGAATACAAAGTTGAAAACAAACATCTAAACCTTCCACAACCATTTGTTACTTCCCTTAAGAGACATAGACTTAGGGAGTTTTAACTTCCTACAATGTCAAGTTATTCGTCTTGCATAAGGTAGACTGATAGGTCTAGGAACTATGAGATTAATAATTCTCACCTCTCTATGCTACTTTTATTCAATGGTCTACCTATAGAAGGTTAATTATATTTCATTAGATACTTTTATGGTTCTTTCCAACAATTTCTTCTGTGAGGTATGATTGAGGAAGAGTTGAGGTTGAGAGTTTTTATGTTCTATCTGAAGGGGAGGGCTAGGAGATGGTTTCAAAACCTAGATGAGTAAATCTTTGATACTTGGGATGAGTTATTCAAATATTTTTTCACTAAGTTTTATCCAAGGGATTCCAAAATTTAGGCGAGGCACAAAATAATATGTTTTTTAGGATGAGGGAGATATTCTTCATGAGTCTTAGGATAGGTTTAGAGCCTTTCTAAGATAGTATCCCAACTACCAGTTGGATCCCCATCTTTTGATAGATACTTTTTATAATTCCATCACTCTTTACAATCAAAATTTGGTTGATCAATCACGTGGGGGTGAAATTTATGATATGAAAGTAGAATATCTTTAGAAAATAATTTATAGGTTAGTCCAAAAATCTCATCACAAGTGCACGAGAAAGAGAACAATTCATAGGGATAAAAAAAACTCTCAAGCTATAGTTGACGATGATAGAGTTATTAGGGAACAATGTTGTCACTATTTGATGAATGGTTATAATCGAAATTCTTGTCCCAATTTTTACCTCCCTGACTAGAATTAGGAGAGTACCTGGTTCATTGATTGTAGGACTAGAAATTAATATGTCAATGTTCCTTTATCAAATCATTACAATTCTAGTTAAAAAATAATCCTAACCTATCATGTAGAGATTGAGGAGTGATAAAACAACCCACTTCCCCAAATTACCAAACACAACCCAAATATATTTTTTTCAATATAAATACAGGGAAAAGTTGTTTAAATCTAAAGGGGAAGTTAAGGGTATGTTGTTGTAGGTGTTGGTTGATATTGATTCACTAAAGAAAAATATATAAACTTGGATTCATAGTATGGAACTTCAAATTGAAAAAATTGATACAGAGCTTGTTGGTAAAGATAAGAGAAAGATTCCTAACACTACATTTCCCAATCTAAAAGAGAATGTCATGGTTTTTCACACTAGATCTAGCCTTCAAACTCAGAAACAAGTTAATTTACAACTAAGTGAAGTAAAAACTGATGAATAGTTGAGTCTAAAGTTGAGATTTTAGAAAATTCTAAATATGAAAATTTGGACAGTAAGGTCCAACATGAAAAAAATGGTAAATCATCAATAGAAAAGGTTAAAGAGAAAATAAATATGATGTGGGAATTGGTTAAAGAGGGAAAGAAAAATGTGATATTTGAGTATAAGGAGATTAATCAACCTATTTCAAATCATTTCCCCCTCTCATTCCCTTTCCTAAAAGAGTAAAAAATAATGATAAACCTGACTACTTGAGATTACTCAAAATTATTAGATACTTTAGCATCAACATAAAATTTTTAGAATCCTTGGATAAAATTATATCTTATGTTAAATGATATATTTATGGATAATAAATGATTAGAAGAAATTGGATACCCTTAATCTTATTGAGAAGTGTAGTGTTGTTCTTCTAAGGAAGTTTCCTCCAAAGTTGAAGGACCCTATAAGTTTTGTTATTCAATGCTGAATAGGTGGAAGTGGGAAACTGAACTATTTTTGTGATTTGGGATCAAGTATTAATTTTATTCCTTACTCCTTGTTCAAAAATCTAGGCCTTAGGGATTTTTAAACAACTTCTTTGTATCTTCAACTTGCTGATAGGTCACTCAATTATCCTTATGGAAGGGTGGTCGACTTATTAGTCAGTGTAGAAGAGCTTATTTTTTATTGATTTTATTATTATTGATATATAGTGTGATTAATAGGTCACAATTATCTTATGTGTATTATTACTTACTACTAGAGATGTTATCATTGATGTGTCCAAAGGAAAATTGACCTTCTAGGCTAAGGATGATATAGAGGTGATTCTGGTTTTTGAAAATCCCAAATATGAGGTTATCTGTAACTTGATTGATGTTTTTGAGAATGAGTGCTTCAAAATTGAGGTTAGGTCTGAGTATGATTTTTTAACTCTTAAGGTTACATATATTATAATTCCCTAGCCCATTGAAAGTATTACTCAAAAAACTATTCCACCCTCTCAGTCATCTGTTGATGAGGGAGTTACTTCTCTAGATCCCAATTTAGAATCATCATCACCAAGTATTCTTACTGGTTTTTGTGAGCCTTTTTTTGATATTTTTTCATCTAAGTTTGATTTTTTAAAAATACATGATGTTAGGGAGTGTTCTAGTTTAAGTTCTGCTAGAAAATAAGTTTTTGTTCAATGTGAAGAAGTTTAATTCAATGAAAGATTTTTACCTACTAAGTTTATTGCTGCATGTGATGACTTCCAACCTGAATTTGAAAGTTACACATAATTTGAGTCTTCTGTATAGATTGTAAATATCTTTTGTATGTTGAATTAAAATCTTTCAAATGGAAGTATTCAATTCTCTTCAGTTTACAAGATATTTTAGGAATCTTTTTTGGAAATTCTGAAGAGTTTATTACTGGTTTAACTTCTATTTATGAGTTTTTTAAATCCTCTATATCTGGGGGAAGCTGGAAGAGGGTTTATTTTTCAAATATGTGATATTACTAGGCTAATTTTAATAATTTTGAAAGATTATAGAGAGGTTTTGAGTAGTCAAGTTGAGTTGGAAAATAATTTAGCTACTACTGTGTTGGGATAATTTTAGAGATCTATATTTACTGCTGAAGTTGGAAAATTCTTGAGAGGTCCTATTGATGATTTATTAAACAAAAATGAAGTGAAAAATTGAAATAACACCTACCAATTTAAAGATCAATGATGATAACTTTATGAGGCTTGATTCTAGATTAATACTTTAAAGTCAGTGCTGTATCAGAGAAAACCCATGAATTTATTGATTTTTTCTTTTACCTTTTGTTTAAATAAAATGTTTCTCGATTTGTTATGTTTATCCCTGGATTGATGAACAACAATTGATAGAGTTTTTTTCACATATGCCTAATAATGTTTGATTTATTTTTGTTTGAAAGTGTTGGTGTTAACTATGAGGTGAAGTTGGTGTGTGATAGGTGGAGTTACCATGGAAAATGGTTGTGCTGTAGGTCAAGTGACCACACAAAGAGGGAACAATAAATTTTAATATTTTATTTCTAATGGGAGAGTGATTTTGAACTTTAATACGAGAAAGAGATTCTAGTTGGAGAAAATAGGATAAAACTTCCCTAAAATCTAACTCTAGTTGACTTTTTATTTTAGAAACTTATTGAGATCAGTTTATCTTTTAGGAACTTGAATTGTTAACCAAAGAACTGTTTCATTGGAGGGAGGTTACACTTTTTTCTATAAAAAAAGAAATTAGATTATATATATATGGGGAGTAATTGTTTCAATTCTTTCTAATTTTATTTAATTCTTCTATTGGATATTTAGAATTCCCTACTTTAAATTTACTGTTAAAATTATGCCTTACATACTAGGAACTTTATTAAAGCCTTATTGGTCACTTTTACTTTTTCAAATTAATACTGAACATAGTAGTATTGTAAATTAAAATACATTTTGTGATTTCTTTGAAATTCATTATTTAATGAACCTGTTATATTCAAATTTTTGAGAAAAAATTCTCTTCTTCATTACTTAGAAGTGGCTAGTAAGGATCATTTGTTCCTTTATTATTATGTGGAAAACCAATTTTTGAACTTTAATGTCACCCATAAAAACAAAATCTGTTATGTGATACATTTTTAAATCTCTTTGAATCCAAAATGTTAATTTTTCCTCCGACCTTATATTCAATAATGCGTACATTGTTGAGTTTTAAGTGTGGGGGAGAGTTCTTAATTGTGCTAAACTATTCTTAATTTAAACCCATAAAAAACCTTCCATTTTTTTCAAAATGAATTCCTTTAATGCATCATTTTAGGATGTATATAAATAAAATATTTTTTTTGTAAATTAAATCATTGATTTAGGAGAATAAAAATACATTGTTTCCTCATTAGGTGACAATTGAAGTCTAAATTTAGGGGCCTCTATAAATTGAATTCCTCTATTCTCTCCGAGGTGGGGAAGCATGGCAGTGTTATTAGTCCTTTGGGATGTGATTTCGAGCGGTCAGTTCAGGGAAACCGATGGCGAATCTCATTTTGTTGGATTTTTGGGGACCTTTTAGATTTGAAATTTGTAAACTTATTAGTGGTGGTTTTTTTGAAATCTGTATTGGGTGGGTTTTGAGGCTTTGGATTTTGGTTTTATTTTTTATTCTGATGGGGAAAGCATCAAACACTCTACAAGGATTAGATTAAGATGAGGATACAGAGTAGGAAGCATTCATAAAGAATGACCATTCAGGCTTGGAAGAATGAGTGGGTATGGCTTCACAATATGTACGAGGCCCGTGCAACCCGGTGTGGGATAACTTTCCGAGCGGTCATGTAAGGCGGAGGATTGAAATAATGATGTATTTTTTGGGGAGGGTAATTTCTTATTAGTCTTGATCTATATTTCTTATTGTATGATTTTACTTCAGGTTTTCCACTTTTCCTCAAAAAGTGATTTTGAAATAAAAATTTAATTTTCAGTCAAGTGTTTTTTCTCAAAGCTTTAATTAAACTTATATATATTTTGTTTTACTCCTAGAATTGGAAATTGAATTAGAATTGAAATGGAGAATCTAGTATCATTAACATAGGAGACATGATTATTTTAAGTTTTGAAGGGATTTTTGATTTCCTTTTGATTTTGTAGTGAATTAGAACCTAGGTAGGATAACTACTTATCTTTTAGAATATGTGTAAATTAATAAAATGTATTAAATTTCTCAAGAGTGAAATTGATATAGTGTGGGAGAATTTTATGTGGTATTTAAATCATATCTTTTTCTACATCAATTTTAATATTTAAACATGCCTTAAAGAATCAAATTATTTTGCTGTGGCTAACTTCTAAATAAAATATTAAATTAATGAATTTTATGTTTAATCTATGTTTTTTTATGTTTAAATTATTAAATGTGTTTATTTTTTGGTTTGTTATTTAATTTTTATGTTTATTTTAAATTATTAGTTTATGTTGTTTTTTAAGTAATTAATTAATTCTATTAATTTAATTTTTAATTTCTATATTTTTATCTTTAATTAATTAGTTAACTTGAGCAGTTTGTTTTTTTCTAATATTTTTTTAATATTTTATTATTTATATGACGGTTTAATTTTAATAATAATCCTTTATCCTTAATAATTTAATAATTAATTATATTAACACATAGTTTAATTCCTTTTGTAGTTTTTTTTATTTTTTAATCAATCAATTATTTATTTTCATTAGATCACATGATTAATTTTGATCGACCATGGTTTGAGTTGGACATGATTTTAGTGGACTGACTATAGATTCAAAGAACCACCATGCCGATGATGATGAAGACTAAAGCTTTGTTGCACCCGAGCCAGATCTTGAATTCGATCTGAGATGAATATCTGAAGGATACACCGCCAAGCCATCTGGGTTGTAGATCCGACCAATCCTATTAAAAAACCATTGAATTAGATTTGGATTTTCCAAGATTTGTTAAAGAAGACAACGTCACTTCCATATGTAGAGGTGTTAACAGGGTGGGTTGGGTCGGCTCACAGGGCGGATCATGCGGGTTGTAGATTTTATTGAGCGGTTCGGCCTAATCCACAAAAAATTATGGGCTTAAAAAATAAAATCCTGGACCTACCATGCATGACCCATAGACTAACGGTCCGACCCACATGCTTAAAAAATAATATATAAAAATATATTTTTTTGCTTCATGAACCATGATAAAGTGGAGTAAGAAAATAGAAATGTTTGAGATTTGGTGAAAATATTTAGTTTTTAATTAACAATATCCCTAATATCAATAAAAACCATTGAGAAATTATATCTTTGATGATTTATCGGATTAATATCATCTCAGGTGGATCATTTAACTTGACCATCCAAACTAGTTTATGGACAACAATACTCTTACGCCGCTCGTTAACACTGCAACTCATGTATATAATATTTATTATATAAACATATATGAATATCTATTATTTATTATATAAATTTATTTAATAAATATAATATATTTATTACATATACATGTAATATATATTATTTATTATAAGTGCATAGGAAAATTTTAAATGAAAATTTACACTAAAAAATTATACTTAAAATTTTCACTTAAAATTACAACGAAAATATATTAATATATAATTAAAAAATTTAAATTTTCACTAAAACGTTTCATTTCAAATTTTTAGCAAAAATGTTTTACTATAAACTTCTACTAAAAAATTAATTTGAATCTCTGCTTGAATTTATAGTGCTAAATTCAAATTGATTTTTATTATAATTATGCTAAATATTTAATGAAAAAAATTCTAAATTAAATGTATGATTAAATTTTTAGTTTAAATATATTAGAAAATAAATAAATAATTTAAATTTTCACTAAAAATTTTAACTAAAAATTTTCTATTGAAATTTTCACTGCAAACTTCTATTGGAAATTTGTAGTGAAAATTTTTATTGGAAATTTGAAATTTAAATTTTCAAATAAAATGTCAATGCAGATATATTAAACCATAAATAGAAAATTTAAATTTTCAACAAATTAAAACTAAAATAAAAATATATTAATATATATATATAAAATGTAAATTTTAACTGAAATTTTTCTTTGGAAAATTTCACTAAAAATATTTAGTAAATATTTCCATGAGAAAAGTTTAGTTCAGATTTCCACTTAAATTTATGATACAAATTTTTATTTAATTTCTATTATAATTATACTAAAAATTTGGCTAAAAAAATTCTAAAATAAATTCATGCTTAAATTTTATTATGAAATTTTTCAGTGCAAACTACTAATGAAAATTCTCAATGAAAATTTTCAAAGGAAATCCACAATTTTATTTTTAAATTAAAATTAAAATATAAACACATTAATACATAAATGAAAAATGTAAAATTTCACTAGAAAATTACATTTAAAATTTTAATTAGAAACTTTTACAGTAAAATTCTCAAGAAACATCCACTCAAAACAATAATAAAAATATAATGATATACAAATAAAAACTATAAAATTTCATCATAAATTTACATTGAAAATTTACACCAAAAAATCTGAATGTTAATTTCCATTAGAAAATTATAGTTAAAATTTTCATTTAAATGTCAAATTTAAATCACCAAATTATATTTTCTATGCACTAAAATTTTATTATTATGAATGCAAATCAGTACTCAAAATTTACAGTGACATTTTACACAGAAAATTTGTATTAGAGACTTGATTATCAAAATTTTAAAATAAATAAATGTTTTGATTTTCAATGAAAATATATTAATACCTAATATTATTATATATTTATTATTATTGTTTCTTATTTATTAATTTTTTCTAAGTTACTTTTATAACTGATAGTAATATATATATATATTGTAAAAATGAAATAATGGACTTTAAATTTTTTTAATTGTATGATGTTATCAAAAATTATAAAAATAAAAAACTTATGTTAACATATATTATAATTTAAAATAAAATTCTAGAAATTATTTTATATTTTAAAATTCTATAAAAAATATATAAATATTAATATATAAAAAATTATAATTATAAAATTAAAATATATAAATCAAAATATTAGTAAAGTGTTGTATTAGAAACAAAATGGTAGTCTTGTATATCCATTTTCAGAATTATTGTATCAATGTTTTTATAGATCAATCCTATTATGCTCTAAATAACCACATGCGACATCTATCGCACGACCAACCTTACCTTCAGGTTTAAATCCTAACATGAGTTAATATTTTCCCTGATTTATGTATGTTTTATTAAACATGAACTATTTTTTCCTACACTCATGTTAATTTATTGTATTATATTATTTAATTTTATTTTTCGAGAATAACATTTTTGAATACTACTTATTATTACAGGTCAAAACGAACCTGAAGACACCTGGAAGGTTAGTCTGCACGGGTTGCAGGTTTTGCGGGTTGGATCAAATGCGGTCCGAATTTTTTTGAGCCTAAATGTCCCTAACCCACATAAATCCATGGGCCAACAGATCAACCCAAAATCTTGTGGTTTTTTTGATAGGTCTAGCCATATGAGCCTGCCTCCAAGTCGATTTGGTCTTGTGGAAGTGAAGGATGAGATGAATCTGGGTTGTAAGCTACTGGGTTGTGAGTAAATGAGGACAACATGAGGTAGAACCGAAATGTGGAATTATTTCAAACCGCATAACTAATTTAAAGTCCCATATGAGACCAAAGCATGATTAATCAAGTTAGAAACACATCAAAATGTGGGTTTGTCAAGGTTGTTAGAAAGGGACTACTCAAAACACATGTAGGTAAAATAATATAGTCACTAACAACACATGTTGGTGATAAAGTAAAGATCGAGTTGAGTCGAAAGATGATTTTGATGAAGAACTTCAAAAGAATGGAAAATAAATTCCAAGATGACTTCACAACTTTGGGGGATCGACATTCATTCATCAAGAGAACAGACAATAGAGAGAAGAGAACAAAATTGGGAGGATGAAGGCCTCCTTGATAGAGAAGCTTCTTTTATTCTTATTCTCTATCTGATTTCTATTTTCGATGTTGAATCTATTAAAAAATCTTATTTTTCTAGTTTTGTACATGATTGGATAAATTTATTAGGGAATTCAGGATATAATGAACTAAAATATTTCTTAAATTTGTCCTAATCAAATTGATTCAATTTTTTTAGTGTAATTTCAGTTCAACATTCCATTTTCATTTATTATGAGAATTAATTTCACACTAATCAATATACCAACATGTTAAGTTATTGAATACTAACTCTTGAATTTTAATAGAAATACCAAAAACTAAAAAAGGTTAAGATTAAATTTTTTATAATTAACTATTTAATTACAAATTTCTAATAGAGAGATAAAAAAAAGAAATATTACTAAGCTATATTGAACATTGAGCAAAAGCTCAATGGATCATTTCCTCTTGTTTTAAGTATTTATAATTTATGTTAACTCAAGGGGGAGAAAATATTTTTAAATCAGTTCAAATCAGTCCAAAGACCCTAAGTTAATCAATTTTTTTGTCTTTATCTCTACTGTATTATGCTTTACTCTATTTCCATCCATCATATCATTTACACACACACACACACACACCAAATTTTCACCATTCCTCCATAACTTCACTCAGTCTTCTTTGTGTTTTGTTTTTTTATTATTTTTGTTTGGTCGTGTATTCCTTTAAAACCTTCCATGTGGATTTGAAACCCATAGTCACCACCATACTAGTTATAGGTAGTCATAATGTTTTATAAATAATTTATTTGACACGTTCTCAGTGACGACAATGCCAGATATCACTCACATAGTCTTTGGTACCACTTTGTGATGTCCCCTCCCCAGTTCACTCTGAACATTAATCAGATCGGGCCACCACATGATCTTAGGCATGTCTCCACATATGCTAGAGGCTACTGACTAATATTAGAGGTCAAGAGTGTCACCTTTGGGAGACTATAATCCCATATGAGAGTTCACAATAATATAAAAATAACCAAACACCATCCAAAATAAATAAATAGATTACACGAAAGTAAATAAATAAACCAGAATTCTATATCAAAACATAATACGAAAGCACACAGTTATACAAACTGAAAATCATGCCAACATACAATGGGTGATCACCCAATAATCCAACCACATAAAAAAATAAACAAAGGGAATACAAGTAAAATTATCTAATCTTATCTCTGAGCCATACCTTATAGAAACCACACTTTTCTTAAATTACTATTACATAATTTTAAAGATAAACAATATAATAGTGTTACAAAACTAGGATCCCAAGGTTTAGTGTCTTGGGAAAATTATGACCAAAAATAATATTTACATAATAAAACATAAATATTATTTAATTCATTCTTCTCTAGCTTCTCAGAGGCCCTAATTTTCTCCTTAGTATAAGTAATCACCTGGGGATATGCATCAAAGAAAGGGGTGAGCTAAATACCCAATAAAAGGACCGATAAGAACATGAATCAATATAACATGAGTGAGAATAATCATCATCATCATAACATAAGCATGATATCATCATTATAATCATTATATGAAAAATTAGATAAAATAATGGAAAGTGTAAATGCATAAAAATGAAACATTATGTCTTTGTGTTCAAATATCATGCATAGTTGCGAACAAATATAGCATCATATCCAGACAAAACATATGTGCATAATCATAACATCATAATTGTGAACAAATATAGCATTATATTCTTGTATATTTCAAATTATCTCATAAGATACATTACATTACCCAATTAATTGAAGTGCTATATAATTTCGGGTGCACTCATCACATTATAATATTTACATTTTCATGCATGCCACATGGAATGTATATCAATATTGGACATAAAATAGCCCATGGAAAGGAATGAGTTTTATTTAAAAAATTATACAATCATGAATAAACTTTGGGGTTCCCAAAATAAAGAGATAATAACATACTTGGTATAAGATTCATCAATCTTGATTGAAGAAGAAATAATCTCATGAGAAGTAAAAGATATATTTTTGGAAAGAAGAGTTATTTTAGAAAAATATTTTAATTTTTCATCAAACCATATTGGATACAAGTATATCCTGGAAAAGAAAATTTAAGTAAAAATAAATGATATTTAAGTAACATTAAATGAACATCCATACTAAAAATGGAGTGAAAGGGGAAAAACACAAAAAAAGAGAGTTGTGTTCGTGAATCTCCTTACCTTATGTCTGAATGTTTTATTCACTTTTATATACTTGATAATAAAATAAAATTCATTAATTAAATAATAAAAAACATTAAATATATTCATTTTATTTATTAAAGTTTTATTAATTTCATTTATGGTATTTTCAATGAGTTATAGAGTTTAATTTCTTTCTTCAGGAGTGTTTGTTTTCTTAGATTTCATGATCGATTCGCTTGTATATGAGTATGGAAGTTCATGTAAAATGGGGATAATTATCCATAATTGAAATTATATGTCGTTAATTAATTTCATAAGATTAAATGATATTATATATCATTTGGTTATATGGTATGAGGATGAATCATTAGATAAATAGATAATGAAAATGATTTAATTTATTTGGCAGATTTTACGACCATCACGAACTCATATAATTTTATTTACTATCATGTTTATATATTGATTCTAGAACATTATATAACTTATAATATGTATAATAAAATCTTATTTAACCATAATGATGTTTTTATGACCAGCCTTGAAGTTGGTAGTGAAAAATGAAAATGCATCGTCCACAGTGGTGATAAATCGACACACCATAGACGATATTTTTATTTTTGGAATAAAAGGAAAAGGGAAGAGATTTGAAGATGAATTATTACATTAACATAATAAAATTTCAGTATATAAATTATAATGTAGTTATCATGACACTTGGATAAGTGGAGGTGATGACAGGATAATAAAATAATTGAAATTTAAAATAAATTAAAAGAAAACAGAAGAGGATTTTACCTCTTGATTTTCTCCTCATTGAGAACCTCCTTAGGGAAAAGGGTTTGGTATTTTGATGAGACCAAGAGATCCTGGACTTAGGGGATGGGATTGGGAAGAGTATTGGGAAAATATTGGTCAATCTTTATGGTTTGGAAGGTGTTAGGGGAAGATGTGATTAGGGGTAGTATTTATAAGACAGGAGAGAGGTGTTTTCTTATTATTTTATTCATTACACTACTGGAATCTGGTGTTTTCACAATGGATATATACCAACAGTTTATTCAAAGTGTTTCTATATTGTAAAAAAGTCCACATTTTCCAACGGTTTGTTCAAACTGTTGGCAATGTGTAAATATACTTAATATTTCCCAATAGTTTGACAAAAATGTTGGGAAATATTTAGTTTCTCTAAGATATACCAAAGGTTTTAATAAACTGTTGGTAAATATAGGCTTTCCCAATGGTTTTTAAAAACCGTTGGGAAAGTTTTCCCCCAAATACTAAGAACCCCAGCTCCCACTCGCCTGATTTCAGGACCTAATCGAGAGCTCCTTCAGATGTTTTCTCAACTGTGAAACCATCTTCAATCAAACATTTTTTTCACACTTCAAATTAGTAAGTTTTACATTAGTTTTAAGTTTCTCCCTCTATTTTTTTTCTATTTGGTGTTTTGATTTCGTCTAAATTAGAGTTCGTGTTTTCTGTGAGGTACAAAACCCTTTGATTTCTTTTCTATTTTTTGTTCTACACTTCAAACATGGTAAATGGTTTGTTTAGTGGGGTGATATGTTAGTTTATGTGGACATTAGTTTAGTTTAAAATTATATTTGGATTTTGTATTTATAGGTATTGATATTGAGGATGAATTTGCACTGGTTGGGTGATAGATTGGAATTGTGAACACCCCCACCCCCACCTCTAGAAACCTCCCTTATGCCTAGACAACCCCCATGGACCCCCCATTGGACAACCCCCACCCCCCATGAACAACCCCACTTCTTGGATAGATCCCTCCCCCACCCCCCGAACACCCCACCCCCACCCTCCCTGGACACCCCTCACCTCCCATGGACAACCCACCCCTTTGGAAACCCCCACCCCCTTGGACACCCCCACCCTTTGGAAAACCCCTCCCCACACCCCCTGAACACCCCCCTTGGACACCCCCACCCTTTGGACAACCCCCTCCCCCCACCCTCCCTGGACACCCCTCACCCCCATGGATAGACCCCCATCCCCTTGGATAGCCCCCCACCACCCCTAGACACCCCACCCCCTGGACACCCTCCACTCCTAGGACACCCCACCCCCCCTTAGACAGCCCCCCCGGACACCACCATACCTCCGAGACACCACCGCACCTCCTAAGTGTTTGGACCAATTTTTAAATTAGAATTAACAATGTATTTGATTTCCACTTTCCCCAATGACATTTTCTAAGTGACCCATACAGCCTTATAAATTGAATTTGTCATGTTTTGATAAATTAAATTTTTCATGTTTTGATAAATTGAATGGGTTTTTTGGAATGAAATGGCTAATACATGATGGTTTTCCTTTATTAATGAATAAAATGATTTTAAATAAAATTACCCTAAGGGGGGATGCAAGAGGGGTAGGGGGATGTCCAAGTTTGGGGGGTTGTCTAGGTGGGGGGCAGGTTGTCCAGGGGGTGGGGGGCAGGTTGTCCAGGGGGTGGGGGGGGTGGGGGGGGGGGGCTATAGGGGTGTGGGGGAGGGGGTGTGGGCTACCCAAGGAGGGGTGTGGGCTGTCCAGGGGGGTTAGGGTGGGGTTTCTAGGTAAGGGAGGGGGTGTGGGCTGTTTAGGGAGGGGTTTTGATTTCCGGGGGGGGGGGGGGTGTCCAGTGAGAGGTGGGGGGTGTGGGCCGTCCAGCTGGGGGGGGCGGGGGTGGGCTGTCCAGGGGGGTTGTCGGGGGGTGGAAGGGGGGGGGGGGGGTAGGTGGATGCATGGGAGGGGGGCGTGGGATATCCAGGGAGGGGGTGGGCTATCCAGGGGTGGTGGTGGGTGGGCTATCCAGGTAAGGGAGTGGGTGTGGGCTGTCAAGGGGGGGTGGGCTGTCCAAGGGGGGTGGGGGTGGGCTGTCCTGGTGGGGGAGGGAGGTGTTGGTTGTCCAGGGAGGAGGGGGGTGGACTGTTCAGGTGTGGTGAGGGGGTGTTCAGGTGAGGTGGGGGGGGGGGTGCAGGGGGGCAGGGGGGCTGCAAGGGTGGGTGGTGTGGTATGTCCAAGGAGGGTGTGGGTTGTCCACTCTGATACTCTACAAAAAAATAGGAATCAAATATAACCAATGTATAGTTTCTTTCACACGTTAAGACTTTTCTTGAAGTTCCATACCAAAACTCACTCTTACCCTTCCAAGAAGAAGTGATCTCTATAAAGAAATCTCACTTAGGTTCTTATCCACTATCCATATTTATCTCATACAAATTTAACATTCGTACAACTCCATATCACCTAATGATATAACAAGGCTCATACTCCTCTAAGTAGTGTCCCATCAAAACATGGATCATAAAATCTGATCCATGTATGATATATGGTAGTGTGTTTACAATTAGGTGTGTTGTGATTTATATGTATGATATTCATGGTTTACACCAATAGTCTTCTCGGTCATCTATAATAGGCTTGAAATAATGCTATAGTTGAATAAAGATTGGATTTTATGACCCAGGTTTGGGGGTGGACACCCCAACCCCCTTGGACACCCCCAACCCCTTGGAAAACACCCCACCCCCACCCCCTGGAAAACCCTGCCACCCCCGTGGACAGCCCTTCCACCCCCATGGACAACCCGCCCACCCCCCGTGGACAACCCGCCCACCCCCTGAACACCCCGTACCCCCTAAACAGCCCCACCACCCTCGTGGATAGCCCACCCACCCACCCCATACCCCTTGGACAGCCCCGCCACCCCCTAGATAACTCACCCACCCCCTGGACACCCCGACCCCTTAGAGAGCCTCGCCACCCCCATGGATAGCCCACCCACCCTCCTGGACCCCAACCCCCTGGATAGCCCCTCCACCCCTGTGGACAGCCCATCCACCCCCTGGACACCCCATACCCCCTAGACAGCCCCCCCACCCCCATGGACAGCCCGCCCACCCCCTGGACACCCTGTAATCCCCTGGACAGCCCCACCACCCCCGTGGATAGCCCACCCACCCTCCCACCCCGTACCCCCTAGATAGCCATGCCTCCCCTGGATAGCCCACCCACCCCTAGACACCTCATACCCCCTAGAAATCCCCCACCCCTGGAAAGCCCCCCCACCCCCTGGACACCCCCGACCCCCTGAACAGTCCCTCCACCCCCATGGACAGCCTGCCCACCCCTATGGACACCTCGTACCCCCTGGACATCCCCCACTCTCGTGGACAGCCCGCCCACCCCCTGGATACCCACCCACCACCCCCCAGACACCCCCATCCCCCTATACACCCCCTGTGGATAGCCCACCCACCCCCTGGACACCCGTACCCCCTCGATAATTCTCCTCCACAAGTGTTCATGATCTTTTACACTCATGTATAGTTTTTCAAAGATATTTTTTTTATAAATATAGCATTTTTTTGTCTTTTATATTATGATTATAATATAGAGTAGTGTGTTAGTTATGGTTTCATATAAAGTGAACAATTATCGTTTAATTAAATATATTTTCAATGAAACTTCAATCTTATTGAATTGTTTTTGACGAAATGACTTATAATTTTTTTAAAGAATGGATATAAGTTGGATGTATAAAACTGATCAGATCTCAACCGATTTTGAAAACAATTTGGAGATCTTTTTATATTTTTCATTTCACAATGCTTCAGACAGTGGTCACATATAGTGAACCTGTTAAAATTGTGTTGGAAGACCTTGGTTGAGCCATGAAGAAGTCAGATACCACATAACCAAATATTGTTTTCAAGAAAACTACTTTGTGTGGTATTGCAATGGGGAGAAAATGACATCTCAAATTGGTGATGATCCAAGTGAGAGGAGTGAATTGGAGAATTTGTTATATGATCAGTTTCCGTTTATTCATCATCATGAAAAAGAAAGGATTCCAACCCAAGAAGATTTCAATATGAGCACACATGATGCGTCTAATGAAAATGATGATGTTGTCAGGGTGAAAAAATTGAATGATGCCGCCACGACTCCAGTATATCGATAATGCGGTAAAGTGAAAAAGCTGGAATTTTTAATCCGATTATTTCATGGGAAAACTATTTATGGAATTTCTAATACTTCCATTGATTACATTCTTACCTTCTTAAAGGAATTACTTCCAGATGATGTAGATATTCCCTCAAACCACTATATTTCATGGAAGTTAGTTGAGGAACTTGGATTTTCAGGAAACAAAATTCATGCTTGCCAAAAAGATTTCAGTTTATTCTGGGAGGAAAATGTTGAACAAAATGATTGTATAAAATGTGGCACATCCTGCTAGAAGACAAAAGCTGATGGAACACCATCCTTTGTGCCACAAAAAGTAATGTGACACTTTCCATTAATCCCCAGACTCTAGAATATTTTTATGTCTGATGAAATATCAATAAAAATGCGATGGAATGATACTAAGAGAAATAATCCTAATGATGAGTTGGTTCACCCAGCAGATGGATTTGCATGGTAGAGATTTGATTATCAATATCTTGATTTTTCAACTAATGTGCATAATGTGAGGTTGGGTCTTTCATGTGACGATTTTAATCTGTTTGGTAATATGCTTATGTCGCACAACACATGACTGGTTTTTGTACACATTTATAATCTTCCCCCATGGTTGTGTATGAAAAAACCTTTCACTTTCATGAGTATACTCATATCTGGCCCTTCTGATCCTGGAAATGATATAGATGTATACATGAAACCTTTAATAAAAGATTTGAAACTTATTTGGGATGTGGGTGTGCGCACATATGATGTATGTTCAAAAGACATATTTCATATGCGTGTTGTGCTTATATGGATGATCAATAATTTTCCTACTTATGTAATGATTTCTAGATGGATCAAAAAGGGAAAACTATCATGTTCTGTTTGTATGAAGAATACATGATCCAGAAGACTGAAACATCGTTGTAGTTTCAGTTTTATGGGACATTGACGATTATTTCCAATGGACCATCCATATAGAAATAATCATCAAAGATTTAACAATACCATAGAGACCAATGATCCACCTTAGCGTATGTATAGAACTTATGCGCTTAATGAATTGAAAGATTTCATTTTTTCATTCAGGAAGGGTTAAATGAAATCTGGAAAGAGAAATAATTTTTCCACTAAAACCTGTTACAATTGGAAGAAGAGAAGTATCTTCTTTGATTTTACTTATTGGTAAACCAATTTGCTACATTATTGCTTAGACATAATGCACATTGAAAAAAATATATGTAAAATTTTGCTTTTGATTCTTCTAAATGTTAAGGGAAATAAAAAAGATGATTTACAGTCTCAGTGTGACTTGGTGGATGGGGCATCAGACTAGAATTTCATCCTATGTGTATTAGGGAAAATAAATAGCAAGTTACATGTGCTTCTTATCTGATGGAACCTTCAGAAAAAAAGCAATTTATATAAGTACTAGAGACTATTAAAGTTCCTGATGGCTATTCAAGAAACATATCCAAACGGGTCAACAGAAGAGAGTTGAACCTAAAATATTTGAAGACTCATGATTATCACATCCTCCTGCATGAGTTGATTCCAATAGAAATTCATTATCTTTTTTTTTCAATAATGTAAGGGTGGATCTTATTCAATTTTTACATTTGAATAGATATCTTTTTGCTAAGAAGTTGTCCAAGTATTTCTTAAAAAAAATGTTGGGAGATGCCCCATTAATTTTGTGTGAGTTAGAGAAAATATTTCCTCCATCATTTTTCACATGCATGCGGCATCTGACTGTCCATATTCCAACTGAAATACTTCTCAGAGGACCTATTTCTTTTCATTAGATATATCATACTGAAATAAATATGTTCACATTAAAGTCGTACATCCGTAGAAGGAATCATCTCGAAGGTTCTATCGTGAACGGTTACTTGGCTCAAGAATGTATGGATTTATGCTCTATGTATTTGTCTGATCTTACTACCAGAATAAACAGAACAATTAGAAACAAAGAAGAAAATTATGAGTAAATTAAACCTAGTTTTCCATCACTTCCTCAAACAAGAGAAATTTCTGGATCATATACATTGACGACATTAAGCCTTGAAGAGCGGGAGATGGCACATCGCATAGTTTTGTTCAACTGTGATTTTTTCGATGACTACATCTTGTAAGTAAATTCAATATATATATCTTATATACATATATATATATATATATATATCTGTTAATCTATTCCTATTTTTATCTACAGGGAATATAAAGTGATGATAAATAGAAAGAAATGTTCTTTATCTTTGAGAAGGAGGGAGACTTTTCATAGCAAAGAGTTTTCTGCTTGGTTAAAATTAAATGTAATAATATTAGTATTTAAAATAATTAAGAAAACACTTAATTAAGTTTAATATTGATTTATATTTCAGGTATTGAGTTTTCCTGCAGACTCTGTCTCTGAGGAAATAAGAGCTTTGACTTTTGGTCCTAATACCATGGTTCGTGACTGTAAATAAATTGTTATCAATGGGTACATATTTATTATCACTGAACAAGAAAATAACATGAGAACACAACATTATGGTGTTATAGTTACTACCAAAATAGACTGTTATGCTAGTGTATCAGATAGTAGACCGTGATTTGAAAATGTAGGTTATTATGGAGTCATTGAAAAAATAATAATATTGGATTATTATTCTCATGGACGAGTCACGATGATGAAATTCCAATGGTTTGATTTGATGAAGAGGCAGGGCACACTTATTGATGATTTTGGATTTTGAGTAATTTATATGACTGACAATCTTACTACCGATCAACCATATGTATTGGTATCAATGGAGAAACAAGTTTTTTTTGTCAAAGACCATCTTCGACCTGAATTTGGTGTCATTATTGAAGTAATTCCAAGACATATTTTTGATTATTGTGATGATAGAATTGACACCATCCCTACCACCATTGGAAACGATCTATTTATTACTATTGATGAATCCAATAGATCAATTGTTAGAGTTGACTGTGAACCTGAAGTTGTGGTGGGAAACATATAAAATCATCAATTTATGTTCTCAATTATTTTGGTTTACCTCAACTTGGGCTGTTAAGGTTGGTACTATTCAAATTGATTTAATATTTATTACAAATATGTTGTATCTGACTAGACCGTTATGTGAATTTTCAATGTTTATTAGTTGTAATTTTATTTGAATTGTATTTTCTAATTTGGAATTGAACTTTATTCAAAGCTACTAAACAAACATTTCTAACTTGGGGAACATTTCAATGCTTAAACTATGATTTTTATAAAATTTGTAAAACTCTAAGACCTCTCTTTAACATTTTACCAGGTAATGAAGATGATGGTTTGTATTCTTTTTCAAAACATGTATTGAAACCTGCATCATTTACTTGGGCTAAAGAAATTTAAATTTTCCTTAATTTTGACAACTGCTTTACCCCTTATGAATCTTGTAGAATCAATTTTCCATGATTTTAATAGACTGATGAAACTTTGTAAATAACCATCCTACTAAAAATTAAATTTCTTTATTACATATTGTATGATTTTTTTAACTTCATTATATATTTATTCAAGCTCACCTAAAATAGTGGATAGTTAAATTATACCTGAATTCCCCTATTCCCTCTCATTTATTTTGTTTTTTGGGTTACACATTAGTTATGATTTTCTATTTACTTCGATATTGTTTTTCAAATGCAGGAAATGAAAACAATTGAATAGAGGCTATGGAAACATATTATGGACAACAATCGTCACATGACTAAGCTGTCATTCCACCACTAGTGCCTGCAGTGAGTATTTTATTTCAAATATATTTATTTAAATAATATATAATGTCATGTGATTAATTTTTTTAAACATTTTTTCAGGATCCATCTATTAGGCGACTGTTATTTGATGAGTATCCTAGTAGTGGTCCTAGTACTCAGGGTGTTCGTACAGGGGGGGGGGGGTAGTACGGGAGCTAGACGACCTAGTCAGCGTACCTGATTAGACCCTGACCCTCCCACTGACATACCATCCATCCCACATTCTGATCCCGGTATGCTGTTAGGGACACATGGGATATTTAGGCCTCCCATGTTTTCACTACCCTTTACATCTGAGCCTCCTCACCCATCTGTACCATATCTGATGATGATTCCCACTCCCCATCCAGCATTCGACCATCCATCCCTGTCATCTTCTTTTACTTCTGCTTCATTCTCTCTGGGCTTTTACATTCCATCTTCTTTGAATCCTACTCCACCAAAGTCTATCTCTATGAGCATACATTGGGACCCACTCCATCTGTACTGGGTGTTCCTTCAGTTTCTGAAGATCCAGTGGTGCCCATTGATCAGACTACCGCAGACATACTTATACAACCTGAACAAATTTTTACACCATTATTTATTTACATTAAAACATGTATTGATAAAATATTTCTTTTTATTTCATAACAGATACATCTACTGATAGAAGATGGGGGTGGGGGTGTACAAACATGCGTACGATGCGGAACCGCTACATGCAGTTGATGGTGGAATACAATGAAGATAGTCAAATGATTAAATCAGGGCAGCAATGTCAGAGTTTTTTGGCGATGCTTTCCAAATACTCCGACATCATTCCTATCAGCCCGCTCTCATGGAGACAACTTCCAAATGAAGTCAAGGATAAATCTTGACCAGAGATATGGGTAAAAAAATCTGTTGTATTTAATTTAATATATTATTATTTTTATTTATATGAATTAATATTTTGGTGTCATCTACGGTTTAATTTCCCCGATGGTGTGGGTGCACGACCTGCACGTCTAAAGGATTTAGGTGATCTTTAGAGAGATTATAAGCATGAGATGTACATTGGATGGCATTCTAGATTGGGCAAAAAGTTAGAAGTGGTCCCTATCATGGATGATTGTCCATTGTAATATTACTAAAAAATGATTACTCATTAGACGACTGAACAATTTAAGGTATTAATCACATTAGAGGTATTTAAATTAAAATTTTCATGTTTTTTGTTAATAATAATTATTTAATTTTATTTAGGATTCATCTAGAAGAAATAAAAAATATTGATGCTAAAAAATACGTCCACACATTGGGACGTACTACGATTCCAGATCATGAGAGGCAATAGGTATGACAATTTATAATATTTCTTTACGAATTGCACTTTATATTGCTACCTCCATAATTTATTTTCTTTCTAAAGTTGTTATATAATTTTAGTTATGCAATTAATTATTGGTATCCTATTTTTAATTATGGTTTCCTACTTTCAATGTCATTGTATAGGAATAAATTTAATATAGAAGGACATGTTCCTCGAGCAAAACTGTTTTGATTGAGTAGAAGGAAGAAATATGGAAGTGTGGTTAATGAACCGACTCAGCAACATATTATAAGTTTTACTTTATAGATTCAAAATTTTAATCTCTATTTTTAACCTAATAATCTCTTTATATTTTTAACATGCTTATTTAGAGGCCCTTGATGCCCAGGAACCTGACAGTTTTGGGCCAAATGATCACTTACATTAGGTGTTGGGAGATGAGCACCCTGGTAGAGTACATTGCCGAGCTGAGAAGAGTATAGTTCTGAAGATGTATTATCCCTACTCAGGTATGATTTGTAGTGCCATTGAGTTCCAGTAGGTTAAGGTACATGCAGAACATGATGAAAAAAGGTCCACAGAGACAATAAAACAGTCTACTAGGGAAAACACTAAATTTATGAAACTGATGGAAGTTTTACGTACAAAACTTCCATGAGAGTCCAACACAACTTGTGATGAATATATGTCATCAATTCATTCTATACATGGTGCAATAGGTGGATGTTCTATTAGAGGTCAAGAAAATGGCAAGGAGGAGGCTGAGGTAGAGGAGGAGGAGGGCGAGGAGGAGCCCAAGGCGGAGGAGGAGGGCGAGGAGGAGGGCGAGGTGGAGGGGGGGGGGATGAGGAGGCTAAGGCTAAGTACAAGGGTGAGGAGGAGGGCGTTGAGGAGGGAAGGTATGTTGATGAGGATGATGATGAGGCTGATGATGATGGTGATGATAGTGATGATGATGAGGGACAGATTGACCCATTACATTTTAACTAATATTACTGACCTTTGATGCTTATTGATTTGTTGTTCCTGAATATTTGTGTGATTAGGTAGGTCACATTATCTTTATTATTTTATCTATAAATAATAAAACCTAACTTGATGTTTTGATGTGACTGATTCACCCCTCCCCTAGACAGCCCCCCACCCTCTTGGACATCCCGCCCACCCCCTAGAGAATCTGTACCCCCTGAACAGCCCCACCACCCCCATGGACAGCCCGCCCACCCCCTGGACAACCCCTCCCCCCGTGGACTACCCCCACTCTCGTGGAAAACGCTCCCACCCCCTGAATAGCCCCTCCCCCCGTGGACAGCCCCTCCACCCCCGTGGACAGCTCCCCCACCCCCGTGGACAGCCCGCCCACCCCCGTGGACAGCCCCCACACCCGTGGATAGCCCACTCACCCCCTGAACACCTCGTACCCCCTGGATAGCCATGCCCACCCCCTGGACACCCCGTACCCCCCATGGAAAACCCCACCCACCCCCCTCGACAGCCCTGCCCACCCCCCTAGACAGCCCCACCCACACCCTTGGACAGCCTGCCCACCCCCTGGATAGCCCCTCCCCCCATGGACACCCTGTACCCCCTAGACAACCCCGCCCACCCCCCTTGATAGCCCTACCACCTCTGGAAAGCCCCCCACCCCCTTAGACAGCCCACCCACCCTTGTGGATAGCTCTCCCACCCCCTTGGATAGCCCTTCCACCCCCGTGGATAGCCCGCCCGCCCCCCTCGGACACCCCTACCCCCTGGACAGCCCTACCACCCCCGTGGATAACCTACCCACCCTCTTGGACACCCCGTACCCCCCGTGGACAGCCCCGCCACCCCTGTTGATAGCCCCCACCCCCATGTACATCTCCCTCCCCCATGGATTATAGGGTTTCTAAAAACATGAAGATCCCATTAATCATAGATACCCACTTCGTTGCCTCCTAGGATCCTTGATCACCAATAAAAAATAGTGGATGGTATTTTAGAAACTCCCATGCATAATAAATGATCCAAGAAGAACATGGCTATTCCACTTCCATAAGAGTTTGAGTAGAGACCAAGACTATGAAGACAATAAATGGATCACAAGAATGACTACCTGAGATATCCCTTATGTACTTTTTGATTCATTTATTGTGGTAACATTCTAAAGAATTATCAAAAACAAAACCTTTAGTACAATAATCAGATGTTCTAAAATAAGGGACACAAAATCACAAATCCCATAAATATACATCATAAATAATTTATCATAAAACCTTTTCAAAATAACATAATAGAGACTTATTTCTATTTAAAACTCCCCAATGGTTTATAAAAATCTCTTTTAAGGTTCCATTTCAAAAATCATATAGTATTTTTTCCCACAAGAAAAATTTAATCCATTTCCTAATAACCAAACCCCCCTTCCTACCATACACACCAAAATCATTCAGTTTTTCCTAAAGAAACACATACTATTGAAATAAACACTATTCAAAATCCATTTTAAAAATACCAATGATCTTAAAATCCATGAAATTCATTCTATTAAAACCATTAAAGCCCCCCATCCCCTGGACACCACCCCACCCCCTTGGAAACCCCCATGGACAAACCCCCCACCCCCCGGACACCCCCAACCCCCCAGGACGACCCCTACCCCTCCTAGACACCACCACACCACCTGCACACCCCCACCCCCTAGGCACCCCCACCCCCATGGACAGCCACCCCCACCACTGGACATCACCCCACCCCACTTGGATAGCCCCCCTAACCCCCTAGACCACCCCTACCCCCTGAACACCACCCACCACCTAGACACAACCCCACCCCCTGGACACCCCACCCCCTAGAAAGCCTCCCAACCCCTTGGACACCACCCCACCCCTTGGACACCACCCCACCCCCTGGACACCCTCACCCCCTAGACACCCCACCCCATGGAAAGCCCCCCAACGCCCTGGACACCACCCCACCCCCCTAAACACCCCCTGGACACCCCCAACCCCCTGGACGGCCCCCACCCCTTGGACACCCCCACCCCCATGGACAACCACCCCCCACCCCCCTAGACACTACCCCACCCCCTAGACACCCCACCCCCTAGACACCCCCACCCCCTGGACACCCCAATGGACAGACCCCCACCACCTTGGACAGCCCCACCCCCCTAGACACCCCTAACCCCTGGATGACCCCCACCCCTCCTAGACCCCACCCCACCACCTAGACACCCCCACCCCCTGGACACCCCCACCCCCATGGACAACCACCCCACCCCTTGGACATCACCCACCCCCTTGGACAACCCCCAATACCCTAGACTACCCCCACCCCCTGGACACCACCCACCCCCTGAACACCACCCCACCCCCTAGACACCCCCACCCCCTGGACACCCACCCCCTGGAAAGCCCCCCCAACCCCCTGGACACCCCCATGGACATCCCCCCCCCCCACCACCCTAGATAGCCCCCACCCCCTGGACACCTCCAACCCCCTGGACACCCCCACCCCCTAGACACACCACCCTTGGATAGCCCCACCCCCATGGACAACCACCCCCACCCCCTGGACATCACCCCTCCCACCTTGGATAGCCCCCAACCCCCTAGACTGCCCCCACCCCCTGGAAACCACCCCACCCCCTAGACACACCAACCCCTGGACAACCCCACCCCTAGAAAGCCCCCCAACCCCCTTGGACACCACCCCAACACCCCTAGACACCTCCATGGATAGCCCCCCTAGACAGCCCCCACCCCCTGTGGACACCCCCAACCCCCTAGACAACCCCCCACCCCTGGACACCACCCCACCCCCTTGAACACCACCCCACCCCCTTGAACACCACCCCACCACCTGGATGACCCTACCCCCTGGACATACCCACCCCCATGGAAAGCCACACCCACCCCCCTGGACACCACCCCACCACCCTTAGACAACCCCCAACCCCCTGGACAGCCCCCACCCCCTGGACACCACCCCACCCCCTGGATACCCCCACCCCCAGGACACCCCCACCCCCTGGAATCCACCCCACCCCCCTGGACACCACCCCACCCCCCTGGACACCACCCCACCCCCCTTGACAGCCCCCACCACCCTGGACAACCCCCACCCCACCCCCATGTATACTTGTTGTATGTTTATACTTGCTGCAATTACCATATGCATTATGTGTTAATTCGGTATGTGTGTAGAGGGTAATTAAATACAGAATTGGAGGTATTCAGATTTATGTATGAATTATGTGTTGGATTAATTCTGTATGAATTCATACAAAATTCTGTATGTATTATGGAGGCATACTTGTTAATGGTTTATTGTGTTACTTGTTGCGTGTGTATATATTATGCAGGTCTATTGTGTATGATTTTTTTGTGGAATTACTGCAGCTGAACAGGGGGAATTGCTGCAGCTGCACCTGCCCAGGGGGAGGCCATAAATTCATCTTGATGTAGGTACAAAGGATATTCCAACGGTTTTACAACTGTTGGCATATGTGTAAAATAAGATCTTATACCAACGATTTTATGCAAACCGTTGGTATAAGTATATTCCAACAATTTGTAAACTGTTGGAATAGATAATTTTACTTCATATTTACCAAAGGTTTTTGGAAAACTATTTGTAAAAGTCTATCCCAATGGTTTTTTAAACCGTTGGTATAGAGAGAATTCTTTCTATTACCTTTGGTTTAAAACTGTTGGGAAACATTTATACCAACGATTTTCTGAAACCGTTGGTATATATTGAATTTTTCAGACATATCCCAATGGTTCTATGAGAACTATTAGGATATGTATATCCCTATGGCTCAAGACCCAATGGTTTGGTCAACCATTGGTATAGTTTATACCAACAGTTTTCCAGCCTTTACCAACAGTTTTAAACTGTTGGTAAAGCTAAAATTTCTAGTAGTGTTAGTTTATTATTTTTTCTCAAGAATATGAATAGTTTTAAACTTATCACTAAATATATTAAAATAATGAAGTATATTTTGATATTTTGGGCTTACATCATCCTTACATCAACAATGACTCAATTTTTTTTGTATTTATCTTTTATCACAAATTATCAGATTTTACTATTCACAAAATTCAAGTATTTTAGAAAAATCCCAAAAATTCACCTTAACTATTTTTCAATGTGTATAATTCAAAAATGACCTCAATTTTATGAAAATAATTTTCTAAATATGATAAATTTAATTTTTAATTAAAATCATCATTTATTCAAAAAATATTTATTTTAAAATTATAACCGATTTTATGACACTTTGAGAAATTACTTAAGGTCTCATAAAATTATATTATAATCATAAGAAAATAAAATTATAAATTATGAATACATTTTATAAAAATTTATTTTATTTTAAATCCTTATATTAATTATAAAACCATTGTTAAATATTTATAACTTACAAAAATACCAACACTTAATTTATCATTTCTAAAACCTTTATTTACCTATACCATAAATAAATATATAATATTGTAATTTATAAGATACCTAAATTTTATTTATACTTTCATAGGTGTGGTTACTATTATATTAGCCAAATTAATATTCTTAATAGTCATATTACTATTCCAAAGGTCAAGTTACTATTGCATTGATATAAGTTCCTTAACTTCTAGAAATTCCTCTTATTATATTCATTCTTCATTTATAAAGTTTATATTGTGTCCTCTATGTGATTTATAATATATGGAATAATTATAAGAAGGATATTTCCTTTGATAAAATTTTGGGTCATATCATTCTCCCCCCTTATGAAATTTCACCCTTGAAATTTCATTTTACATTCTAATTTGAAAATAGGTGAGGGTACTTCTCCTTCATCACTTCCTCTGGTTCCCATGTTTCCTCTTCATACTTTTGGTTTCACTATAGTACCTTGAATAGATGAGTAGTCTTGTTTCATAGAACTTTATCTTTATATTCCAAGATTTTCATCAACTTCTCCTTGTAAGAGAGACCATTTTCCAAATATACCACATATGGATTGAGTACATGTGAGGGATCCGGTATTAACTTCCTTAAGAGGGATATGTGAAATACATCATTTACTTTGACATGGTAGGTGTAAGTTTCAATCGATTGTCCAAAACTCTAACATGATCAAGAATATCGAAGGGGATGATGTACCAGGGACTTAACTTTCCCTTCTTCCCAAATCTCATGATCCTATTCCATAGAGATATATTGATAAATACCATATATACAACCTCAAACTCTATGTATTATCAATGATTTTTTCATATCCCTTCTTTCAACTTTGTGATGCCTTGATGTGATGCTGAATGGTTTTCACCTTTTCTATCATTTCTTTGACCATTTCAGGTTCTAGAAACTTACGTTCACCGACCTCAATCATCCCAACATGCTAGTGTTCTGCATCTTCTCCCATAAAGGGGTTCATATGGATCCATTTGAATGCTTGAGTGGAATTTGTTGTTGTAAGAGAACTCAACCAGAGGTAGATGTTGGTCCCATCCTCCTTTGAATTCCATAGAACATTTCCTCAACATGTTTTCTAGTGTGTGAATTTTCCACTTAGATTGAACATAAATTTGAGGATGATAATCCATACTGAAGTTCATCTCAGTGTTTATAGAATGTTGGAGACTTTTCTAGAACTTTGAGGTGAATCTCGGATCTTGATAAGCTACAATCAATAGTGGTACTCCATGAAACCTTACAAATTATATGGTTTATATCTATGAAATTTAATCTAGTGATAAGTCCTATCGTATTTTAATAAAGTGACCTATCTTTGTAAGAATATCCAAAAATAACCATATAACATTTTTTTTCTTTAGATGTCTTCATAAGGCCAATAAAAAAGTCCATGGTGATGCTTTCCCATTTCCATGTTGTTATGGGTAATGGTTTCATCATCCCCTTATAATTTCTCCTTTTAGCCTTCACTTGCTTACATACCAAGAACTTTGATGTATATTCAATGATATCATTTTTCATATTGTCCCACTAATAGTTATCTCATAGATCTCGATACATATTTGTGCTCCCTGAGTGATTAGAGAAGGTTGAGCTATGTACGTCACTCATAAGATATTTATTTATCACTAGATTGGATGGTATACATAATAATGTTGCAAATATCATGACTCTTACCTCATCAATTTTGAACTTGGTGGATTTCTATTTTCTAAGAGCTTCCACCTTCTTCTAAATTTCAACCTCATTCCTTTAAGCATGATTTATTTTATCCCTAAGGGATGGTTGGAAAATCATTTGAGAAAGGATTTATGATGTTTATTACTTAGTGATCCCTATTTCCATCCTTTGAAAATCTAAAAAGATTGAATCCTTATCAATTCTCATCGTTGATAATGTTGCAGGATCCTTTCTAGTTAGAGCATACACCACTTTATTCACTTTTCCAGGATGGTAGTGGACCAAGTAGTCATAATCCTTGATGAGTTCTCACCATCTTCACTAGAACATATTAATATCATTCTGTGTGAATATATATTTGAGGCTCTTAAGATTAATATATATTTCACACTTCTCCCCATAGAGATAATGCCACCATATTTTAAATGTGAAGACCACAACTACCAACTCCAGATCATGTGTGGGATAATTTTTCTTATGGATCTTAAACTTCCTTATAGAATAGGCTATCACTTTATCATTTTTCATTATTACACAACCTAGGACCTTTGAAGAATCTCTGTATACCACAAAGAGTTTCCCACTTTTTGGAAGTGTGATTACTGGTGCAGTGACAAGACTCTTTTTTAACTCTTTGAAGTAGTATTCACATTCGCTTGTCTAGAAAAACTTTTCTCCCTTCTGAGTTAGCTTGGTTATTGGGCTTGAAAATTGTGTTATGAACTTCAAGAATTATCAGTAATACCTAGATAGATCAATGAAACTACAAATTTACATTACATATATTGTCCTGGTCTACTCTATGATTTCCTTTATCTTGGAAGGGTCCACAAATATTCCTTTACTGGTGATAACATGCCCCAAGAATGATACTTTCTCCATCTATAACTCATATTTAATGTACTTTGCATAAATTTTATCCCTTCAAAAAGTCTTTATCATAATATTCCAAAGCTTTTCATATTCCCCATTACTCTTGGAGTATATCATAATATCATCAATAAAGACTACCACAAACTTATCGAGGTAATATCTAAAGTCTCTATTCATCAATTCCATGAATATTTCTGAAGCATTAGTGAGTCTGAAGGGCATTACTATGAACTCATAGTATCCATACCTTGTTCGAAAGGTAGTCTTGGTAATATCTTCATTCTTTAACTTTAATTGGTGATATCCTGACTGGAGGTCCACCTTAGAGAAATACTTATCCCCATGAAGTTGATCGAACAATCAATCTATCCATGGAAGGAGATACTATTTCTTTATCATGATTTTATTAAGCTCATGACAATCAATGAAAATTCACATCAATCCATCCTTCTTTTGGACAAAGTTGACTGGTGCACCCTATGGTGAAGCACTCGAGCGTATAAACCATATTCTCTTGTAATTTCTTCTTAAGTTATTCCAACACAATAGCGGCCATTCTATAAGGTTTATTTAATATCTATAGAGATCCAGTAATAAGTTCAATTGAGGAATAAATCTCTCGGTCAAGAGGAATACTAGAAAATTATTGTGGGAACACATTAGTGTAGTCCCTCACAATGGGCATGTCGTCAATCATGATTATCTACTTTGTATCAATAATTTGTGATAGATATTCTTGATCATAAGTTAATAATATCCACACTTGAGACTATGATTCTGAAGTATATTCATCCTCATCTTCATCCTTACACTTATAAAGAATTGGAGGATTCTGTGGAATATGAAGAGTGATCTCCCTTTCCTGACAGTTCATGTTGTCTTTGTATAAAGATATCTAATACATTCCCAAAATAGAATCAAACTCCACCAAAGGAAGTAAGAAATTTTTTTTTGTGAGGTTTAATCCAAAAACATTAACCAAGGATGATTTATATACTTTAGATTCAATGATTTCTCCATTTTATGTTCTCATAGATAACTCAACCTTTTTATTTTGAGGGGGTGTTTGAATAGTCCTACTAAACTTGCAAGATATAAAAGAATGTGTAGAACCAGAATCAAATAGTATGTTCACTATTTTTGAATGACTAAGATTCATACCTTTAACCACATCATTTTTGGGCTCCAACTCAGTGTTAGTGGTGACATAATCTTTCCCTTGATTTTTTGGCTTTAGTGGCTGCTGATGCTGATTACCCTCGAGAACTTGTGGTTTAGTGCACTGGCTTGCATAATGCTCTTTCTCCCTACAATTTAAGAATTTAACCATGGGTGGTGATCTCCTTTATTCCTCAACATTTTCCATATTCCTCATTTATCTTAAACATTTATGAGATTGGTGTCCTTCTCTCCCACACTTATAGAATTTCCCTATCCCTTTGAGGCACTTCCCATGACGCTTCTTCCCACATTTTTTACATGTGAGTGGTTGATATTTATTTCCACCACTGTCATTAGATCCCCCATCTTGAAAATCCATCTTTCATTTCTTATATCCATAACCACGAGGCCATTCTCCAAACTCAATCTTCACTTTGAGAGTACATCAAATAACATATTCATAACTCCCAAAGTCTCAAATAGCTAGAGCCCTTTGAAGTTGTGGTTTTAAACCACTAAAGAATATATCTATTTTTCTATCATTATTGATAAAAAAACCTTAGGAATACCTTTCAAGCCTCATGAAATTTTCTTCATAATCCATGAAATATTAACCTTCATTTTGTTTCAACTCTAATAATTATCTCTCTATATTTATTTGAGGAGTTAAAGGGTAATACTTATTAAGAAATATTTTCTTAAATTCTTCTCACTCCATCTTTTCAATTTCAACCTTTGGATTGGTGTTATTAATCAAAAACCACTATTTATTGGCCTCTTCATCCAAATGGTAAATGGTTAGAGTCACTATATCCATCTAAGAATAGTGAAGCACAAAAAAGATCTTCTCTATTGAGTTGGCCTACTATTTTGTGCCTAGGGGATTAGAAGATCCACTAAATTTTAGTGGTCATTGCCACATAAAATACTTAATAGCCAGTTTATCCCTCTTAGGTGAAGGAGTATATTCCACATTATCTATGTTATTTTTAATATCTTGAGACAGATAGGTAAGCATCACCACAATATTTTGAACTCCACCTCCCAAGGCATTGGGGATGTTATTCGGGAAATTGCTGCATTGTCCCTCACACAGATTGTTGGCCTGGTTTCTCATAGTTCCCACAATTTTCTAAAATAGAAAAGGTTTGAACAAAACTTAAGTCAACAAGTCATGAATAAATAAATTATTCCTTTGTGAAAATAACTCTAAAGGCATATCTTGTGGGATCCCTATGTTTATCATTTTTCTAAAAAAACTTATTGGGTGCTTTAATATACTTAGTCTCATACTAAGGATTTTCACTAAGGTTACCTAATACTAATCCCAAAATTAACTAAACCATTCTCTAATACCAACTATAGAAACCCTAATTTTCTTATATTACTATGACATCATTTTAAATACAAATAATATAATAGTGTTACAAAACCAGGAACCAAAGGTTTAACATCTTGTGTAAATTAGGACTAAACATAACATTTACATAATAAAACATAAAAATTATTTAATTCATTCTTCTATAACTTCTTAGTGGCCCAATTTTTCTCCTTAGTAAAAGTAATCACATGAGTATATACATCAAAGAAAGGGACGAGCTAAAAGCCTAATAATAGGATAGATAAGAACATAAATCAATATAACATGGGTGAGCATGATCATCATCATTATAACATAAGAATGATATCATCATCATAATCATTAGAGGAAGCATTAGATAAAAGTATGGAATGTGGAAATTCAAAAAAATTAAACATTATGCCTTATTGGTCAACTACCACGCATAGTTGTGAACAAATCTAGCATCTTGTTCATGCATAATATATATGAATAATCATAATATCATCATTGTGAACAAAGATAGTATCTTGTTCATTCATATTGAAAATTATCTCATGAGATATACACATTAACCAATTCATTAAATAACTATATAATTCTGGGTTCACCCATCACATCATAACATTTACATGCACTATATAATTCTAGGCTCACCCGTCACATCATAACATTTACATTATTATGCATTCCAAATAGAACTTATATCAATCATGGACATAAAATAACCCATGGAAAGGAATGGTTTTAATTTAAAAAAGAATACATTCATGAATAAAATTTTATATTCCCAAAATAAATAGGTAATAACATACTCGGTATAAGAATCATCAATCTTGATTGAAGAAGAAACAATCTCATGAGAAGTAAAAAATGTATTTTTGGAAAGAAGAGTTCTTTTTGAAAAATCTTTATATTTGTAATAAAACCAAATTAAAAACATGTATATCCTAGAAAAGAAAAGGTAAGGAAAAATAAATGATATTTAAGGAACATTAAAGAAGCATCCCTACTGTAAATGGAGTGAAAGGGGAAAAACCCAAAGAAAGAGAGTTCGGTTCGAGAATCCCCTTCCCTTATGTCCAGATGATTTATTCATTTTAATATCCTAGATAATAAAATTAAATCAATTAATTAACAAATACATAACATTTTATACATGAATTTTATTAATTATAATTTTATTAAGTTCATTTATTGGATTTTTGATGATTTGTAGATTTTAATTTTTTTGTTCAGGAGTGTTCGTTTTCTTGGTTTTCATGATTAGTTCGCTAGTAAATGACTATTGAAGTTCATGTAAAATGTGAATAATTATCCAAAAATGAAATTATATTTCATTAATGAAATTTAGAAATATTAAATGATCATATATATCATTTGTTTATATGATATTAGGAAGAATCATTAGTTAAATAATTAATGAAAATGATTTAATTTATTTGGCATATTTTACGACCATCACAAACTCATATCATTTTATTTAATATCATGTTTATATATTAGTTCTAGAAAATTATGTAACTTATAATATGTATAATAAAATATTATTTAACCATAATTATGGTTTTATTACAATAATTAAATGTGGTAGTGAAAAATAAAAATGCATCGCCCACGGTGGCGGTAAATCGACACACCACAAACCATATCTTCATTTTTAGAATAAAAGGAAAAGGGACGAGATTTGAAGATTAATTATTACATTAACATAATAAAATTACAGTATATAAAATATAATGGTGTTATCATACCACTTGAATAAATGTATGTAAGTATAGGATAAGAAAATAAATTAAATTTAAAATAAATAAAATGAAAAAGAAAGGGGATTTTACCTCTTGATTTTTATCTTCCTTAAGAACCTCCTTAGGGAAAATGGTTTGGTATTTTGATGAGAAAAAGGGATATTGGACATGGGGGAGGGTCTTGGGAATATTATTTGGTATATCTTGGACAATATTCAATATTTTTAAGGTTTTTGGAGAAGAGGTAGTGAGAGGTGGTGTTTATAAGGGAGATAGGGGTGTTTTCTCATTATTTTATTCATTAGTTTATTATTTTTATCAAGACATTGAATATTTAAACCTTATCACTAAATATATCAAAATCATAAATTGGAGTTCTATATTTTATGCTTACATTATTCTTACATCAGTAATGACAAAAAAATTCATGTATTTAGCTTTTATCGTAAATTATCGTATTTTACTATATACAAAAAAATTCAAGTATTTTAGAAAAATACAAAAAATTAAATCTAACCATTTTTCAATGTGTAGAATTTAAAAAAGAACTTAATTTTATGAAAATAATTTTCTAAATATGATAAATTTATTTTTTAATTAAAATCATCATTTATTCAAAAAAATACCGCTTTTAAAATTTTAACTGATTTTATGAAACTTTGAAAAATTACTTAAGGTCTCAAAAAATTAAATTATAATAATCAGAAAACAAGATACTAATTTATGAATATATTTTTTGAAAATATATTTTCTTTTAAATCATTATATTAATTATAATATTGCAGTTAAATATTTATAAGTTATAAAAATACAAATACTTAATTTATTATTTCTAAAACCTTTATTTACTTATATCATAAATAAATATATCATATTTTCATTCATTAGATACCTAAATTTTATTTATAATTTCATAAGTGATGTTACTATTCTATTGGCAGGATTACTATTCTTAATGTCCATATTACTATTCCGAAGGCCAAGTTACTATTCCATTGGTATAGGTTCCTTAACTTATAGAAATACCTATTATTCCATTAATTATTTATTTATAAATTTTATATTGTGTCCTATATGTGATTTAATGTGATTTATATATTTATACTATATGGAATAATTATAAGAAGTTAATTTTCATTGAAAAAATGTTGGGTCGTTACATACCTTACCTATATATAAACTCAAACCAAGATATCATGCTCAATTATGCTATATCGAGCCTTTTACCAACATGAATCTATGAACAATGAAGTCTTATTGGGCTCCCAAGTGGTATGGTCCCCCGAGAAAGGAGTAAGTATAACTCATTAAGGCACCACCAATGTAGTACCATACATAACAAGTAAGTGTAGTGTATCTGCAGGTGACGTAATCATATGAATAAATAAATATAGTGAAGAAGCATAAATAAATAAACACCATTGATCCACGAGTTTGAAATTGACACTCAGGATTGACCCAAACCCACTTCGACCAATATAAGATCATCTTGTGCACTTCACACAAATGTGCCAACTTATATTAATCTCATAATCGATTCCTAGGAGAAAGTATGAGGCTATCTAGCAGTATTAGTCTCAATCGCCATATCCTAGGAGAGAGTCCTAGGCATCCCATAGTATAATGATCACTCGAGGGGTATTATGTCCCTCCCAAATCATCTCACATATACATCTCCTTATGGGCTAGTGTGTCCCACTCATTCATATCATATATCACATCGGGGGGGGGGGGTGTAGTGCGTCCCATCAATCCATATAATATATCACGTTAGGGGGTAGTGTGTCCCTCTCATCTATATCATATATTAGGTACGAGGGTATGATCTAAGGAGCATGTCCAAGGTATCCCATGTATCTCAATACATCTTTGTGGGCAGTACATCCCATTTGAATCATCCCATCAATAGTAGGCATGAAGGCCAGATATAAGGAGAACATCCAAGGCATCCCATGTATATTATACATATTGATGGGAAGTGCATCCAAACCAACCATATCATATACACATCGCATAAGGGTCGACCATCTACCAAAAAATTATCTCACAAGTATGAGGCCGACCACTCAATTTCACAACCTAACATCAACACCCATTATACCAGGCTCACACAACTAATTTTAGTTCTATGGTGACACCCAAAATCATGTATACCCATCTATTCACACATCCTCTCATAGGTATTGTTACACCCCGAGATTTTATAAGATATATTCTTTTTAATTTCTTTCATATCTTCTATTGTACAGTACACCAAGATTTTCTTGTACTATACGCAACACCGTATTATGTTGCAGTATACACAACACTATTCTTGGCTTATGTTACAAACAATTTCAAGTTCGTTTTGTGGAAATTATTTTACGCAACATTAAGTATAGATTTTGTTTAATGTATAAATGAAATAAGTTTTAATTATGTTATACGCAGCACCAAAGGGAGATTGCACTACACACATCCCTGACTTAACTTACATTACACGCAATCACAACCTTCCTCGATAGCGTGTGTAGTACGCAATAACAAGTTTCACTAAACAACGATATATTATATAAACTAGCCGTTATGAATAGTAATACCCACTTTTTGAAATTTTATAAATCTTATCTTTCAAAATGGACCTCATTTTTGGATTCGAAATATCGAAATTAGCCTAGGGTGAATTTTTGGTATTTTTCTGAAAACATTCAATTTTTGATGAATAGTGAAAACACTGTGTTACTATTTAAAAACCGACTTTTTATTTAAATAATTATTTATTTTATTTAAATTTATTTTAGGTCAAAATTTATACATAATAACTATATAAGTTCAATGTAATTCATTTGAGTCATTTTATAATGATTTTAGATATATAAAAATTTTATTGAACTTTTCACCGTCTTTTACCCACCTCCTTGGAGAATTTGAAAATTTACATAAAACTTAATTTTACCGCTTCTGTGAGTGGAATTTAGAAAATCCGAGAGACACGGTTAATATCAAGGAGTAAAATGTGGTTCAATAAGATAAAAATAATTTTTGGTGAATAGTAACTTTTTAATTTTATTTACCATGGTTAAAAGTAAATAGGGTAATTAAGGGTAAAAATGATATTATTATTACCCTAACACATGTCCTAATTCTATTGGATAAGTGTAATTCGACCAAAAATAACCTTAGGAATAAAATTTTACCATTTAGGTCCACTTGGATTAGATTATTACACTTATTATTATTTTATTTAAAGAAGAGTTAAAATAGTTAAAATCAAAGTTTAATAACTAAAACATTTTTAATATCGGGTTATACATAAGATAAATTCGACTATAAATATTCATTAGAAATATAAAAATATTTCCTACATAATTGATTTTATTTATAATTTTTAGACATTAAATAATTTAATTTATTTATGACACAATGATGATACAATAATTACCTTATTAAGGAAATATTAACATAATTGATGTTATAAATACCCAAATAAATGCAATTTGAGACTTTTTATAAATTACACTAATTTTATAGGTTAATATGACATGTTATTATTTATCCAATTAACGTTTTTTGAACTAATCATGTAGTTATGATTTTCACAAAAATCAATTACCAAATAGTGTCAAAATTGAAATAAAATTGTTTTTAAAACAAATATTATATTATTAATTGTTATTATATTCATAAAAATCTACAGTTTGTCCAAATGACTTATATAAGGTTATATATATTAATAATTAACCACTTGGGGCTCGTTTGTCTTGTTATAGTAAGTTCATTAACCATATAGTGTAAGAAAACAAGAAGACACGGTAAAAGTTAAATTATTTAACTTAGAGTTAAATCTAAATGATAAGGTTAAAATAGTAACCTAAACTTGTCTAAAACCTATTGGTTGAGATTATTTAGACACATACCCACTTTAGATTCTAAATAAATCAATTTGGAGCTATTATAAACCAAATATGACATTATTATAAAATAATATTTTAAGTTTTTCCAAAGGTGCCCCTATCCTCCCTTATAAAAAGGGCACCCCTTCCCTCTTCTCTTCACACCCTTTTGAGCCTCGAAGCTTGACCAAACCCTGAAAATTACTCTTCTAAACCTCTCTAGTTATATCATAGAGGTTTTGGTATTCTCAAAAGACCAACTCTAGTGCCCTAAGAAGAAGTTTGAAGGAGGTGCGTCGAGGAAGAGGTAATCTCTTCTACCGACTCTTTCAAGTTTATTTCTTCTTCCACTTCATATTCTTTAGATGTTTCATTTTAAAGTAATAACATCAGTATTAATTATATACTGATATGTCATTATAAATATTAAAAAACCCTATTTCACCTTATATCCATCCTACGAAAAATGAAATCACCCCGTGAGCGTACGTACGGAATAACGTCTCCACGCCGTGGTGTAATCAGTTTTTCCACAAACACCTTACTTGGATGGGTATAATGGTGTAAAGAATAACTATATATGATTATTATAACATAATAATGATTTTGAGATATTATATCATCCACTTCAATTCAATTCAATAATTATGAGAACGATATCATCGCTCGTGCGTACGTACGGATTACCGTCTCCATGACGCGATGAGATTCATTCTCCATGTTAACCACTAAAGAATGATTATAAAGTATATATAATAATAATGAAATATATGACATGATAAAGATACTGGATTTATGTATATATATATATATATATATATATATTTCATATACTTACTTCCATTCAAGTAAATAAGGAAAAGAAAACAGCGTTCATGCATACGTACGACCTACCATCTCCATGAACGGTGTATTTTATTTCATTTATTTATCTTATATATATATACTGAATATATATGATATATAAATAATTATTTAAATTATTTAAGTAATTAAATAATGATATAATTAACAATAATATCATGAACAACAAGTCCAAACACGTACGATAAATAAAACGATTTTACCCAAAACGCTGCTTTAACATAGAATTTACAAAAGAACGGGTAATATAAAGTCATAAGTGAACCATATATGATATCATAATAGTGAATATGATTCTGTAATAAGTCAATGAAATCATTTAAAAGATTATACATGAGTTTTGGATACGTACGAAGCATATCATAATTAAGGTAAGGGATAATTATTCCAATCTCATTCTTATCTGAGATTGTTTATTCGTAAGTATTTACTGGGGTAATTTTTATCATCAATATCCATATGTTCTCAAAATGTTTTCATAAAATGTTTACTTTTGGTCCATGTATGTTTAAATTCATTTTTTCCTCTTTTTACTTTTACCACATCGTATGGAAGGAATCTTTCTTTTGTTTACCATACAAGGTACTTTTTGTTTTTTCCGGCAAAAATACGAGAAGAATGTTTTTTTAAAATTATACGGCATGAACGTATTTTTACGGTTTTATAACGCCTAATTTTCATTAAGATTACTCTACAAGATTTTATTATTATTTTCAACAAAATCCTTTTCTTTTAAAATTTCATGGCATTTTGAGAAAAGAAAATGATTTTAAAGAAGAAGGGATATTTTCCTCAAAAATTCATTTCAAGTGTTTTATCAAAACTATTTTCTATCTAAGATAACATTATTAAGTATGTTTATGTTTCAAGTATAATTTATCTATTATTTAAATGGTTTGAGTTTTCTTATTATGAAATGATATCCATTTCTTTTATATGGATTATGTTATGATGAGATGATGTTTATGAAACCCATTTTATTTGTTGGGTTATTATGAATGCTGTATGTTTATTTTGTGGCACATGAAAAAATGTTTTCATTATGAGATGGGTGGTACCTATATCTCCCTCCAATGCATTGGGTAAAGATTTATATCTCATGAGATAGACATGGTTGGAACGGTAAGTTAATCTGGTTCAGTGTTACAGGACTGAAATGAGGAGTGAACTCGATTCAGAAAGGGACTTTGTCCACTAAGATGGTCTTGGTTGTAATGCCTTGTCTACTATGGAAATCATATAATGTTATTAATGGTTTTCCACAATTAAATGTTCTATTCCCATGCTATTTTATCATGATTAATGTTCCTTTATGACCTATACCTTACGTACTACCAATATTTATTTCACAACTCAAGATTTTGATGTGTAAACTTTATGTTCATGTTTTGAAGTTCTAATGTATATGGTTTGTTTTATTTTCTCCTTGCTTACCCTTACTGAGAATTTGAGCTCACCCTTTATATGTTTTCTTCTCCCCAGGATAAAAAGAAAGGTTTTAGGTAAGAAAACAAAAGGAGAAGATCTTTATGGGAGATGTTGAAGATCATTCACCACAATTAGAATATTATGTTCCGAGTTTCCAAAGACACTAAACTATTATGGTCCTTAGGTGTTTGTTTTTGTTATGTATTAAGTATTCTGAAAAAGTAATGTAATGACCATGTATGTCAAGTTTGGGGTCTCTACAGTTGGTATCAGAGGAAAGGTTTAGTTAACCATTGGAAATTAGGATGCGAAAACTTTAGTGATATCCCTAGAGATATTTATAAGGTATGTCTAGGGATTTCCCTAAGGTTACATATAAGTATTGGTTATAGTCCTAGAATTACGATAACAATCTTATAATTTAACCTAATATATTAGATATTGAAGGTAATCCCCCTTGATTATGATTTTTGCCTCTCACACTATTCTTTTTGGGTTTTAGAAAATGGCTGGAAACAGGAAGATTCACAATAATGGAGGATATGATGGACAATGGAATGATATTATTCATGATAAACCAAATTAAATGGGATTTGGAAGACAAAAAATCATTATTATTCCTAATCTTCAATCTCACAATATGATCAATAATCACAACTTTGGTAAGTATCCCGACTCATCTAATAAGAGAAAGATGGAGTTTCATGATGATCATAGAGGAAAGAAATTTCAATCTCTCTCATGTAAATCATGTGGGAAGATGTATCAAGGAAAATGTTTCAAAGGAACCGGTAGATGCTTTGGGTGTGGAAAGGAAGGGCACAAATCCAGTAAGTGAAACGGAAAAGGTTCAGTTAACACCATGGACAAGGATAATGGTATTTCTATGACATAAACAATGATTGAATGTTTTAAATGTGGAATGTACGAGAATTATGAAAACTAATTCCCTAAGGGAAAGTTTCATGAAGAGAATCAACATGGTTGTATGGGTAGTATTTATGTTGTTGATGATGAAGAGACTACAAATGATATGTGAGATGAAATAATTGTTCAAGATCAGTCAATGGTTTAAGAAAGTAGTGGAATGATTACAAGTTTATCAAGAGTAATGTTGTACAAGTAATCTCATGGTACTATGGAATAATGAGACATATAAGTATTGTTACACTATTGTTTTTCCTTGAGTTTTTGAAAGTATATGATGAATGGTACCGGTAACCATGAAAGGTTATTCAGATATTTTTGGAAAGCACCTAATATGTGCATAAAGAAGGGATAAGGAGAAAATGAAATGTTTAATAGTATTAATGAGCTCATGACTGATATAAGGACAAAGTGATATCATGGTTTGATTATATAGAATTTTTGGGATTTTGGTATGTGGAAAGAGTTAGATTTTGACAGCATTAAAGTTTTAACTATGGTTTTATGATAATTTATGTTTCAATAGAATATATGATTAAGGTATTCACATGTTTGGAATGTGATCAACAAGATATATCTTATGATATATAGGGGATAAATGATGGTATTCACTTGCTTATTAAGTGACTTTTCCAATAATCACTTTCTTTATACTATGAGCTTGGACTGAAGTATTTTGGATAAGCCTAAAGATTGGAATGAATTACGTTAGACATAAGATAGTATTGTTTAAGGCTAGAACTTTTTTTTCGATATAATTTTGCAATGTTATAATAATATAGTTTTAGAAAAAGGACAACTCGCACGATGGGCGACAACCCGTCGCGTCAGACAAGGATGTGGGAATCGAACCCACAACCAAAGTGCGACAGACCTTTATCGCCTACCACTGGCCTACATGAAGTCCCTGGTTAGTAGAAACTATTTTTATTAAATTAAGCTGTATGATATATGAATTATAAGTCCATTTTAGGAACCATATATGATTAATCTCACTATAGATAGACTTATGTATTTTTTATAACTTTTTCTAACATTTTTTTGAGACATATGGAATGACCCATCATTTTATCACATGATCTGCTAACACTTCACGAATGACAAATTAAACTTCATTTATTTAAGAGATGAAGTGGAAATTGTAAAAGGAACGACCAACGATGATATTGTACCAAAATCAAGAAATCATTTCTTCTAATTCCAATTTTTTCAACTTTAGGGAAATGATCTTGAAAACCAAAAATGTTGTCCTAGTGCCCTTATATCTGATGAATTAGATGGTACCTTAGATCATCACAAATTTATGGCTTTGTGATTGTTGGATTTTTCATAGCCATGTCCTCTACCACTCTTTATCAGAAGTTGATGGTTATATTTCTCTTCCATATTCATATTTTCACCCATGTTGTCCTATGTGGAAACCTAGTGCTGAGTTACTTTGGGTGACTATTATGATTATAAATTGCCTTTTTAAAATGAAGTTTTAGTATTCCTTTTTACAATGTGGGTTTCTATGAAAGAAACTTTCAAGTAGTAAACCATTTATAACCCCGACGAATTTCGAGGGCGAAATTCATTTTAAGGGGGGTAGAATGTAACACCCTGAGATTTTATAAGATATATTCTTTTTAATTTCTTTCATATCTTCTGTTGTATGGTACACCAATATTATCTTGTACTATACGCAACACCGTATTAGCTTTCAGTATATGCAACACTATTCTTGGCTCGTGTTACACACAATTTCAAGTTCGTTTTGTGGAAATTATTTTACGCAACATTAAGTATAGATTTTGTTTAATGTATAAATGAAATAAGTTTTTATTATGTAATACGCCGCACCAAAGGGATATTTCACTACTCGCAGCCCTGACTTGTCTTGCATTACACGGAATCGTGACCTTCCTCGATAGCGTGTGTAGTACGCAATAACGAGTTTCACTAAACAACGATATATTATATAAACTAGCCGTTATGAATAGTAATAACCAATTTTTGAAATTTTATAAATTTTATCTTTCAAAATGGAACTAATTTTTGGATTCGGAATATCGAAATTAACCTAGGGTGAATTTTTGGTATTTTGTTGAAAACATTCAATTTTTGATAAATAGTGAAAACACTGGGTTACTATTTAAAAACCGACTTTTTATTTAAATAATTATTTATTTTATTTAAATTTATTTTAGGTCAAAATTGATACATAATACCTATATAAGTTCAATTTAATTCTTTTGAGTCATTTTATAATGATTTTAGATATATAAAAATTTTATTGAACTTTTCACAGTCTTTTACCCACCTCTTAGGAGAATTTGAAAATTTACATAAAACTTAATTTTACCGCTTCTGTGAGTGGAATTTCGAAAATCCGAGAGACACGGTTAATATTAAGGAGTAAAATTTGGTTCAATAAGATAAAAATAATTTTTGGTGAATAGTAACTTTTTACTTTTATTTTCCATGGTTAAAAGTAAATAGGGTAATTAAGGGTAAAAATGATATTATTATTACCCTAAAACATGTCCCAATTCTATTGGATAAGTGTAATTAGACCACAAAAAACCTTAGGAATAAAATATTTCCCTTTAGGTCCACTTGGATTAGATTAGGACACTTATTATTATTTTATTTAAAGAAGAGTTAAAATAGTTAAAATCAAAGTTTACTAAACTAAAAAATTTTTAATATAGAGTTATACATAAGATAAATTCAAAAATAAACATTAATTAGAAAGATAAAAATATTTCCTATATAATGGTATTTTATTTATAATTTTTAGACATTAAATAATTTAATTTATTTATGACACAATGATGATGCAATAATTACCTTATTAATGAAATATTAACAGAATTGATGTTATAAATACCCAAATAAATGTAATTTGAGACTTTTTATAAATTAAACTAATTTTATAGGTTAATATGACATTTTAGTACTGATTAAATTAACCATTTTCGAACTAATCATGTTTTTATGATTTTCACAAAAATCAATTACCAAATAGTGTCAAAATTGAAATAAAATTGTTTTTGAAACAAATATTATATTATTAATTGTTATTATATTCTTAAAAATCTAAGGTTCATCCAAATGACTTAGATAAGGTTATATATATTAATAATTAACCACTTGGGGTTCGTTTGGCTTGTTATAGTAAGTTTATTAACCATATAGTGTAAGAAAACAAGAAGAAACGGTAAAAGTTAAATTATTTAACTTAGAGTTAAATCTAAATGATAAGGTTAAAATAGTAACCTAAACTTATCTAAAACCTATTGGTTGAGAGGAATTTGACCCATAACCACTTTAGATTCGAAATAAATTAATTTGGAGCTATTATAAACCGAATATGACTTTATTATAAAATAATATATTAAGTTTTTCCAAAGGTGCCCCTCTCCTCCCTTATAAAAAGGGCACCCCTTCCCTCTTCTCTTCACACCCTTTTGAGCCTTGAAGCTCGGCCAAACCCTGCCAATTCCTCTTCTAAACCTCTCTAGTTATATCTTAGAGGTTATGGTATTCTAAAAAGACCAACTCTAGTACTCTAAGAAGAAGTTTGAAGGAGGTGCGTTGAGGAAGAGGTGATCTCTTCTACAGACTCTTTCAAGTTTATTTCTTCTTCTACTTCATATTCTTTAGTTTTTTCATTATAAAGTAATAACATCAGTTTTAATTATATACTTATATGTTAGTATAAATATTAAACAACCCTATTTCACCTTCTATCCATCCTACGGAAAATGAAATCACCGCGCGTATGTACGTACAGAATACCGTCTCCATGCTGTGGTGTAATCAGGTTTTCCACCACCACCTTACTTGGATGGGTATAATGGTTTAAAGAATAAATATATATGATTATTAGAAAATCATACTGATTCCGAGATATTATATAATCCACTTCAATTCAATTCAATAATTACGGGAACAATATCATCGCTAATGCGTACGTACGGATTACCGTCTCCACGACGCGATGAGATTCATTCTCCATGTTAACCGCTCAAGAATGATTATAAAGTATATATAATAATAATTAAATATATGACATGATAAAGATACTGGATTTATGTGTATATATATATATATATTTCATCTACTTACTTCCATTCAAGTCAATAAGGAAAATAAAACAGCGTTCATGCTTACGTACGACCTACCGTCTCCATGAACGGTGTATTTAATTTCGTTTATTTATCTATTATATATATATATATACTGAATATATGTGATATATAAATCATGATTTACATTCTGGAATTAATTAAATCATGATATAAGTAATAATAATATCATGAACAACAAGTCCAAACACGTACGATAAATAAAACATATTTACCCAAAACGTTGCTTTAACATAGAATTTACAAAAGAACGGGTAATATAAAGTTATAAGTGAACCATATATGATATCATAACAATGAATATGATTATTTAATAAGTCAATTACATCATTTAAATCATTATAAAAGAGTTTCAGATACGTACGAAGCATATCATACTTAAGGTAAGGGATAATTATTCCAATCTCATTCTTATTTGAGATTGTTTATTCGTAAGTATTTACTGGGGTTATGTTTATCATCCATGTCCATTTGTTCTCAAAATTTTTTCATAAAATGTTTAATTTTCTTCCATGTATGTTTAAAGTCATTTTTACCTATTTTTACTTTTACCACATCGTATGGAAGGAATCTTTCTTTTTTTTACCATACAAGGTACTTTTTGACTTTTCCATCAAAAGTACAAGAAGAATGTTTTTTTAAATTATATGGCATGAATGGATTTTTACGGTTTTATAATGCCTAATTTTCATGAATATTACTCTACAATATTTCATTATTATTTTCACCAAAATCCTTTTCTTTTAAAATTTCATCGCATTTTGAGAAAATAAAATGATTTTGAAGAAGAAAGGATATTTTCCTCAAAAATTTATTTCAAGTGTTTTATCAAAACTATTTTCTATCTAAGATAACATTATTAAGTATGTTTATGTTTCAAGTATAATGTATTTATAATTTACATGGTTTGAGTTTTCTTATGATTAAATGATATCCATTTCTTTTATATGGATTATGTTTTGATGGGATGATGTTTATAAAACCCATTTTATTCGTTGGGTTATTATGAATGATGTATGTTTATTTTGTGGCACATGAAAAAATGATTTCATTATGAGATGGGTGGTACCTATATCTCCCTCCAATGCATTGGGTAAATATTTATATCTCATGAGATAGACATGGCTGGAACGGTAAGTTAATCTGGTTCAGTGTTACAGGACTGAAACGAGGAGTGAACTCGATTCAGAAAGGGACTTTGTCCACTAAGATGGTCTTGACAACAATTCCTTGTCTACTATGGAAATAATATCATGTGATTAATGGTTTTCCACAATTAAATGTTTTATTCCCATGATATTTTATCATGATTAATGTTCCTTTATGACCTATACCTTACGTACTGCCAATATTTATTTCACAACTCAAGATTTTGATGTGTAAACTTTATGTTCATGTTTTGAAGTTCTAATGTATATGGTTTGTTTTATTTTCTCCATGCTTACCCTTATTGAGAATTTTATCTCACCCTTTATATGTTTTCTTCTCCCCATGATATAAATAATGGTTTTAGGTAATAAAAAAAAAGTGGAAGATCTTTATGGGAGATGTTGAAGATCATTCACCACGATTAGAAGATTATGTTCTGAGTTTCCAAAGACACTAAAATATTACAGTTCTTAGGTGTTTGTTTTTCTTATATATTAAGTATTCCACAAAAGTAATGTAATGACCATGTATGTCAAGTTTGGGGTCTCTACAGGTATGCACATCACTGGGGCACCTATTGAGGTCCCCCATGTCACATCTCTACTAAGACTCCTCACATGGGTTTCTTTATCTGATTATCATTCTCATATCTTAAGTCAAAACCTATCTCTTATATGGAATAGAGTCCCTATGGATCATCTTAATCATCAAATGAACTCCTGGGAAAATCCATAATGGCACCTCTCTAGATAGAAGGCTTAAATCACATCTCAATACACAAGTCATCACTAGGTCAGACCCCACACCCTGCCTATCCATAAATATATATAAGGTCTACCCACCTAGGTAATTAAAATCTCAGTGGGGGAGTAATGATCACCCTATTCTCATTTCAAATAGGCCAAAAGTTCCAAGGAATTACAAGGTTCTCACATAGCACACGTGTAAAAATTTTCCCAACCCAACACTCACCTTTACAAGTAGGTGTCTAATGTAACATCCTCAACTTGATGGCCACTTGACCAGTGCCTCAGATTGGGGAGTTATGGGGCCTTTGGCATGCCTCCTTATATGTCAAAGGCTACTAACTAGAAGCAAGGGTCTAGGGTAAACCATGGGGAGACTATATCCCCTAATCATATTGTACACTAATGGATAAAATAACCAATAATCACACCATAATAATTAACATTATATTATGAATGATACATAAAATATCTATACAATAATAATTTATAATGAATAATCCATACAAATTTCCCACTAGACCGATCATGAATACAAATATAGTCATAATAAAAGAATAAAATAAAAGCATTGAAGGCTCTATTACACCCCAAGCCTCTCCATAAGCCTATTCTCAAATCCCAATCAATCTACCATAGCTTGATCATCAATATAATACCAGGACTTTACCCAACCTGTACCAGTGACAAGTGAGAGATCCACTCAGTAACTTAGCACCATGAATGCCTATATAGGGAGTGAGTACATAACTCAGTACATAACCACCAATGCAATCACATGCATAACTAGTAAATATAGTGTATGTGCATGTGACATGCTCAAAATAAATAAATAACTAAAAATTAATAAATAAATAGTCCACCATTGATCTCTAGGTCTAACAAGCCTGATCAATCATACCCACTTCAGTGAATACTGAGGTGTCTTTGAGAACTTCATAAAATCATGCTTCCACTAAGGTAATACACCAGATCCTGGGAATTACTTTAAGCATCCCTATATGTCCAGGAAAAAATGGACAAACATATCATTATCAATGAATCAACAACCACATCCTAGGTTCCCTAGATATCTATCTAAAATCTATATCAATAAATTTGAATCTAATTCCTAGGAATCCCAGGAAATCACTAATCATAAACATCCTCCATGTCACTATGGAAACCATCAAGATCCTAGGAATTCAAAACAGATACATGTACTATCACTAGATCAAATGAGTAGATCCTAGGGGTAACCCATGAATCCATTAATAATGATAATAATAAAAACACCAAAGCTAAATGACTAGATCCTAGACATGATAGGCATCCTAGGGACCCATGGATTCCAGAACATCCCATACAGAACTGAGGTCAAATCCCGATGCCTCATAAATTCTTTATATGAAATAATATCTAGATCCCAAGATACACATCATCCATACACGTTGATATCATCTCATCAGTTGTATCATTCCAGTATCACATGAGGATCAAAATATGGATCCCAGGAAGTACCTCTGGTTATCCACATCATTACCATCACATCACATCAGTCCCATAGGCCAGGTCTGAGGAATAAAGTCTCGGATTCTATAGGTGTATAAAAAATAACCATGAGAAATCATAAACACAAGTTGGGGTTGGATAAATACTTAAACCAATCAGCTCCATCCAAATCCCCTCAGTCTCACACCATTAGTATGAGTTCTAAGGTAGAACCCACTATCATCTATATGAATTCCTATATTCACTCTCTCTCCAAGTTCACAAGTCATAAGGGAACCTAATATGATCCCCTAGGTCTCATCGAGGCCTTCTTGGCCTCCCAAGTAATCCACATTAGGGAGATATCCTTAATCCCATTCCCTTTCCTAGGAATACTTGTTCATCCTAAGCACTCGACTCATTTTCTATTTTCTATAGTGTTTGACCAATGAAGTGATAACATCCTAGTGGGAGAGGAAAAATCAACCCATGTTCATATCAATGATCTTAATGACTCTAGGGTATCTCACATGCCTTACCCCTTTTCCATGTATCCCAAATCACCACTCCTCTCTAACTAGAGGTCACTAGGTCACCTATCATTAGGGACACTAAAAACTATTCATTTTAATCTAATTTGTTCACACCTCTCATCAGTTACTCGTATCCCAAGGCACATGGTTAAATTTATATCCCCGACCATCAGTAGTTGATATGTCTAGATAGTACATGAGGATTGATATAGAACCTTAGTACTTTGTGCAATTCAATAACAATATTAAATTTTCATTAAACAACCTGGAAAATTTGAAGTGGCTTGCTACCTAAATTAGAAGGGATAAAACTATCACATACATATATGTGAAATCATACATCCATTGAATTCACTAATCTTCTATGACCATCACTGACGTAATCACTATAGCTGATACACAGTTTACCATGCCCAAATACTAGCCTGATCAAGACATCAAAAGTTCACCATCTTCTAGAAAAATCACCTATATGATGAAGGTTGTTTGTATCACAACTTTGAAAAGACTGAAGTGAACTACTATAGTTTCTCCTTTAGGTAAGTTAAACCTAGTAACTTGAAGAAACTTTATATTCCCAAAAATATACCACTTAAATATTTCTTAAAGGAATCTCATTGGAATCCTCCAATAGTAATTAAAAACTACATCATCCTTCTATGTAAAAACAATGTTCTTCATCCTCCTCTCATTTATCCAAGTCCCATCGAGGCATAGTACTACCTCAGGCTCTATTTGTATAAAACCTTCATGAACATATCAGTTTGTTTTTTCCATCCTACTATTTTTATAGCTCTAACAACCTATATTCTAATAAATTCTAGTTGAAATGGAATTTTAGGTCAATGTGTTTCATTCTTTCATGAAATATCAGATTCTTGAAAATATGGAAAACACTTTGATTGTCATAGATTAACATTCCAATTTATGATTATTTTACAAGATCCTTCAACAAGCATATTAACCATGGTAACTAATTTCTAGATTTGGTATCTGTAATATATTTTACTTTCATCATAGACAAAATAACCACCAATTGTAGATGATACATCTACTTTACTTCCATTACACAAAAAGTAAACAAAAAAAACTATCATGTTTTTTCGATTATCAAAATCACCCTGCAAAATACACATAAAAAACTTGAATAATAACATCTTACCTGAAGTGAAATGATGAATTTACCAATCATTTTAAGTATTGTATGATCCAATTAAAATCTTCCTAGTGATCCTTCACCAACCTATACATAAACCAATGTAATATTCCCATAACAAAGCCAGTGTAAGGATGTGTAAAAATATCACATACATCAACATTCTGATAGTTAAATCATAAAAACTTTCTCCATGAATGAGACCTTATCTTCTATTGAAGGTACATGCACCTTGGATAATTTGAAGTGTCTAACAAGAGGGTTGGAAATTTTTTTTACATCCAGTTATTCTAAATTTCTTGATGATCTTATGGATGTACTCTTTTTTAGATAACACCAAAGTACCTTATTTTTTATCCATCTCTATTCTCATCCCCAATATTTTCTTGTCTTACATAAGATCATTCATTTAAAATATTTTGAAAAACCTACTCTTCATCTATATAATCCATTGAATTTCTAGACCCATAGGCAATATACCATCCATATAAAGTAGAATAAATACATAATTTCCATCATTCTATAGTTTTCTATAATAATAATTATAGAATTTTCTCCTTGTGAAACCTTATTCTATCATGAAATCATTAAATTTCCAATTCCACTACTGAGGTTATTATTTGATGTTGTAGAGGATTCTTTTCAAATTTCAATCAATTTAATCATTTCGATGATCTTCAAAACCCTTAGGATATTTTATGTGGATATCCTCATAAAAATCACCATGAAGAAAATTAGTCTTAACATCTATCTTCTCAAAGTGTATATTCTCAAAATAAATGATGATCAACACCATCTAACTGGTAGTATTATTAAATATATATAAAAATATTTTGAAAAATTTATTCCTTCATTTTTTGGAATCTTTTCACTACTGACTATGCCTTTTATCTTATACTTCCATAATCTTTTTCATTCAAATGGAAAACCAATTTATTCTTCAGTGCTCACTTCCCTTCTATTAGTTAAGCTAACTACCAAGTTCTATTAAACTTTAAGGAATTAATTTTTTCCTATATGGAATAGTCCTAATACTTTGAGTCACTAAGTTTCAGTACCACTTCCAAGAGTTTAGGTTCTCTAGATTCAATTAGAAGTAATAAGTTTTCATCAACTCCATAACTCTGAACTAGTTTTATGAACCTATAAGATCTCCTCAATGAGGCCTATTATCTTTTTTATACTATTATTTATAGTGATTAAACTTCTAGTGAACCTATTATTGATTGATCAACTTTAAAATATTTCCTTTAGGCTTTAGTAGACCTTGAGAATTCTGGAATGCCTTTTGTTGGTCGAATTTCTAGTGAATTCATATTGACAACTGGTATCACCATTATTTGTAAATTTACAATTATTTAATCTGGATTGACTTATAATTTATTATTTAACTTATTTATTTCAACTTTTGATTCATACAAGTTATAATATTTCCATAGAATATTTTCATTAAGTATTTTCTTTCATATTTTTATGAAAATATGCCTGTCATCATCCCATACCTAAAAATGAAGTCTTTTTTCCCATAATCTATGAGAAAATTGGATTTGGAATTTCCCCTCCCTTATATAAATCCTTTAGATCAATAAGAATATAAGAAATTCAATCAAAATCTTTGAGGTGAGATACTTCTAGTACCTTACCATACCATAACTCTCATGGTAAATGTAACAACCCAAAATTTTATTAATGAAAATTCCTCTTGATATAATTAAATGTCTGTTGATGCTCCTTCCCATCACAGTGTCCAATGAATGGAGAAGGGGAATAACTTAAGCACAAAGATGGTCACCCTTTCAATAACATCAAAAACTGATAAAGGCATGGACCAAGAGCTCATGTAGGTTGAGACATGCAAGTTTCCTGTGCGCCGCGCAAGTCACTTGCATGCCACTTATGGGTCATGCAAGTCACTTGCGCGCCCTATTATTTTTTTCTCCCAAGGTGCCCGGTGGCCTATAAATAGCCCTTGTGCCCCCCCCATTTAAAGGACGAATTTTCCAAAACTCAGATTCAAGCTCTGGTCGCCCAAGTCTTCAACTTAACTCTTTTGAAAGCTTCTAAGGTAAATTTTTACCTAGAATAGAAGAATTGAAGTAGTAGGTTAAGGCCTAAGTGTTTAAAATTCATCAACACTTGCACGCCTAAGTGTCCAGACCTCCTTAAAAGTGGAAACAATTATGCGCCATCCTACCTTTTCAATGAAACTTGCACACCTCCCTTTTGGAAACATCTTAGGATAATACTAACAGATTAAGTTAAGTCTCACCCAAGTATTACCCTATAGATTCTTCATCGCCCAGGTGAACCCATGCTGCGCAAGTACACTTGCGTGGATAAGACTTGCGCGCCAAATGATTTGCGTGGATATACTTGCACGCCAACTTTATTTGTGTGCCTCTCTCCAGTTCACCTTTCCTCTTCAAGATATTTTCCCTTGAACACCTTTTTCAAAGCCATTTATGACATGGTTCCTTTGTTGGATTCCTTATCTGAAAGGAATTCTATGAGAACCTCTCCCAAAACCACATGACTTATAAGATTTATGTCACCACGGTTAGGGGTTTCCTATATAACCTCATCCTTTAAGGTGATAAGATCTTTTGATTTAGGGCATCATCTTCAGGAGTAAGCCCCAAGTTCCCCTGGTTTGGGCCTTGTTATCAGAAGTAAGCCTCAAGCCTCAAGTCCCCTTAACCCGGGCCTCCTTCTCAGGAGTAAGCCCCAGTCACAATTTCCTTTAACATTGGGCCTCCTTCTCAGGAGTAAGACCTAGGTTATAAGTTCCCTTTAATTTGGAATCCTCCTCAGGAGTAAGCCCCAATCTTAATTTCTTTTGATTTGGACCTCCTTCTCAGAAATAAACCCCAACCACAAGTCTCTTTTAATTTAGGCCTCCTTCTTAGGAGTAAGCCCCAACTTAAAACTCCAAATCTCTATAGAGTACAAATACGTTTATGGACCCTGCTCCTGGTATTCTTTCCTGAAGTAAGTTATAATCTTCATCTACTTGGGCAGTCATACATACGTAAGCCCCACATCATTTCTCATGACTTCATCTTTCATGCCACCATCGTCAAGTTTACTGATACCTCTTGTTTCTCACACTGATCATGACTCACGTGAGCTTAGAGTGTAAAAGTAATCATGACATATATTTTTGGACCATTAACCATGCATAAACCCCATATTTCTTTCCTCGAAATCTATGGACTTTGATCTCTGCCTTAAAATTAGAGTATGCAGGAAGCCTTTATAAGGTTCAAGCCCATATTTCATTAATTATTTTCCATCCCATATGACATTAAAATAAATCCTTCTTATCGAACTACGTGGGTTCTGATTCCTTTTTAACAAAGGATACGTAGGTAGCCCATCTGCTGGTACTATCCCAACTCTGAAATAATCCCTTTCTTTCTGAATGACAATAAACTTGAAGTTCCCCACTGAGTGGCTTTAAAACCACTATGGTTATCATAATGACCAAGAGAAATCTATATAATGTATTGAAGGATACCATTGACTAATAATCTATAATACATACGGATGATTCTCCATCTATGAAGAACCTCAAATACATATAAAAGATTCTCTAAATCCCATACATATCAATCATTGATTGCTAAATCTAAAAGAAAACTCATTTTTATAATTGGTTAATTAATAAGGATTCATGAACATAAATTAAATCTATGAGAGAGTCCCGGAGTAGGAAATAATTCCCCCCAAAATGTGTGATGAGCTTGACCTTCCATCCTCTCGACCAGTGCAAATTCTTAAGCCTCATTGGTCCACAACTAATGAGAACCTACCTTTGGAAAGTAGGTCCAAATAGATATAGAATCATTGGGTGTTTCCGGTTCTACAAATAAACATGTTGGAAATCAATTAGAAAGTTTGAACCTTAAACAAACAAGGTCATTCCCATTTCCATAAGAAACAAAAAATGGTGAACCCGATGTGAATCCTTAACCAATTTAAATGATGTTTTAATTATTTTTAGGTCCCTATTAAACTCAATATAAGGGCCAACACAGAAATCAATAACATATGTACTCATCAAAAAGATGTAGTCTGACCAAACTTATCTTGATTATGTTTGCTATATTAAATAGGCACTCTTTTCTAAGATCTCTCTACAACACAAAATGGATTCTTTAAAGTTCACACCAGTGAATGCCTCAGCCGCTACTCCTGCTGGATCCTCATCCACTCTGAGGATTGAATCACCTACTTAGCATCTTCAACGTTGGGTCTCAAATGCATTGGTGAGGGAATACCATCAACACGGTACCATCCCGACTCTGGAGGCCGCTCGACAAGCCCTCCAAGTTAACAACTCACCCAAGTTGTCCAGACAACGACGACCAGTGGTCAAGAAGCAGGTGGTGCCAACCACCATTTACAACTGTTTCGAGTCGTTATCCCCGGAACGCAACAACCGGTCCCTCCCATATTACAGGGAGGTGAATGAAGAGGTCACTCAAGGCCTCAGTTCAAGAATACTAGAGTCCTTCCTGAGGACTCCCACCAACAATCGCTGCCAGACTCGTGCAGTAGTGCCCCCTCAACATGATGATGATATCGCCTCTAGGTGTTCGGCTCAGGTTCCTCAGACCCGAGCATTCAAGACGAACCATCAAAGGTGAAATTCGGTCAACAGGGAGCAGGTTCTTACCACTACCCCCTCCAGAGAAGTCCATCAATTTAACTTGATGGTAAACAACGAGTGGGAATATACACCCATCCGTCCTGATTTCACTGCCCAGCAGACTCATCTGGAAATAAAACACCAATCCCACCAGGAAATTCCGGTGGAGTACTATAGGCAGGCACATAAACCTGTTCATAATTCATCATCCAGTTAGTAGGCTCGTCTGAATGCATCCAAAGAAGCTCGCCAACCAAATGTGGTGACCACCTGCAAATAGGCACATACACTTGCTTACACTCATCAATTTTGTCAGCAGTTTCATCTACCAGTATTGAAGGAAGTTTATCAATCATATTTGGTGGAGAAAAATCAGCAGGAACATACACCTAAAATTCATCAAGCTAACCAATAGTCTCATTTGGTAGCACCCAGAGATGTGAATTGGAAATCCCCAATGAAAAACAGGTGGCAGACACAACTTTCTGCCCCCACACATGAGTACTGTCAGAATTCACCGATAGGAAAAAGAGGACAGGAGCAGGAACACACACCTACTTCAAACACAGAATGGACGTATATTCCCGTTCCGGTAGCTGAATTCACCAAGAACATTCTGAAAATGGTGAAAGAGAAGAGGCAAATCCTTGCCCATATTCTGGACACCTGTCAGAATATTATAACAACTTCCGCGACATCACAGGGAAAAAAACATAAATCTATCCCTATTAGTGAAGTGACTCATCAACATGTCACTCCGGAGAAGATACACACCTATTTTCCAATCCAGGAGGGTCGTGGGGCATGCTCCCCCATGTCATACTAACAATCAAGTCGGGCACATAAAACCGATTTGAATGGATATAATCAGCCTAACCTGACCATTTCTCCTAAGCAGACACATACACCTGCCCATAATAACCACTTTTGTCAACAAGTGGTTTCCAAAGTGAGTAAAAATGCATCCAAGAAAAAGACCCATCCATCACAGTTGAAAAATCAAGATCCAATCTGCAATAAGGCCTTGCTCAATGTTGGAGTTCTTGAAGCCCTCAGACAATTGTCTGTTGCAACTCAAAATTCTACTCTCTCATTTCCAAATTTTAGAAGTAACAATAATAATTCTGAAGGTCTTCATCAGACACTTACTCATGAAGGCTTGATTCATGACAATTCAGTCAATCTCGAAGTATCATCTTTAGATGAGATCCACGATAACCCTCTATGTGGTCAGAAGACCAAGGATCAAGAGGTTTCATCTTTTGCTGTAACCCACCATGGTGGTCCTCCCCATGATGATGAATTTAGATACAAAAATCCTCTCCGTAGTAGTAATTCACATCACCTGGAAAATTATTCAATGGGAAATGCAGTAATGAGAAAGCCCTCTTATTTTGAGGCACTTGAAAATACGAATCTAGTCATGTATGATTCCTTACTGCTAACAAGTGATATACTTTCTCAATCAGAAGATAGCCCGAGGTGTAGGTCATTCTCATAACCACCCCTGGGTCATTCATCTTCTAATTTGACAAATTAATTCTCTACCAATCTTGTTGAATCTGATGAAGCAACAAAGAAGCACCAGCTTTGGTCTAATCAGGTAGAAGAATCTTCATCAAACGACAAAGAGGAAGTGCTGAATATGAGAAAACAACTGGAGAAAGGTGAAATACCAGTCATGTTTTGGCCTTTGGTTGACTCTCAGTATGATATTCCAGAAACATTGACATAATATTGTATTCACGATATTCGTCTCAACATATTGAAAAATATTTGTCACTTAAAATAGAAAATATTATATTTTGATGAATATAAAAACCATGTCAAGATAATAGAAGGGTTTCAATGCCAAATTGACTTGGCATCTCTCTCAGTTTCTTGACATCCAAAGGCTGAAAAGAAACAAAGAGCCTTTCAATGTACATGCCTTGGAGCATTAAAAAGGTTGTGCCAGTTAATTACAAATGCCCTATCTGGTATTCATATCAGGAGATGGGGTGTTCATGGAGCATTACATTACGCTGTGCTCTCCAGTCAACAAAGCCCACCAACAGTGGTCTCATGCAATGTTATTTCCCATGGATGTCCACATATAACTAGTTTTGTGTGTAATCAAAGGCTTGATCAAGAACTTGCCTCAACTAGTTCTTCCCAAAGTCAGGCATATAAAGAACAAGTTTTCGAATTACTATTGCATCAAGCAAATGAGAATATCGAACATGCTTCTCATTTAGAGCATGCACATCATCAGGTGACAGAGGTTTCAGAAATAATCTAATGGTTATCTGAGCCAGGTGATTTGAGTGGATGTAGGATGATGCATCTGGCTACTTTACAGACTAAAATCCACAAAATCAGGAGCGATTTTAAGAAAGTTTCAGATATAGAAACTCAAGAGCCACTTCAGCTTGCTAGGCTGGGGACTCTTTTAATCCAACCCTCAGGATCAAAAGACATGATTTGAGGAGTTGAGCAGAAAAACAGGAACAGTCCCAGTCCACCGGACTAGGGACTTTTTCAAATTCTCAATCTCTCCCTCAGCAAAAGTCGGTCTTCTCTCAATTAGGGAAGAAGCCACAAGAAGAACACAAAGATGAATTATCAGGAGATTCCTTCCAAATTACGGTTCATCAAGAAGTTCCTAAGGGATCAAAAAAAAAAATGAAATGTCTCATAAAGGACATGGAAGAAGACAGTATCGCAGAAGTGCTGACAAAAGGGCTGTAATGCGTTATGCATCGATAAATGTCATCAATACCATTTTCACTAATCCCCTAGAACATGAGGCTCACTCAGAGGAATTAGATCAAGAAGTTAATATTCAAGAGGATGTATACATAGAAACGAATGAAGGAGGTGTACGTACCAGAAGACAAAGGGTTGCCTAGGGGAAAGACATTCCTTTGGGTAATGCCCTTCTATACTCCAAAAAGGCACATTCCAAGGAAAAGGGTGAAAGTCAGGTTACATCCCACCCTACCTCTGGAGAAGGCCAATCAATCTCATTAGAGGAAAGGTTCGCACAACAAGAAGAAGAAATGAAGGAATTAAGGAGATTAAATGAATAACTACATCAAGGTAGTCTTCCTCCTAAGTATGCTGGAGTTAATTAATCAAGGGAATTTGTTGTAGCTACTGTGATGGATCAAGAATATCCCCCTTTACAAGTACACCCTCACAGGTCCGATCCTATGGGTCATACGCGATAGAAACTGACAATATTACCATAAGTGGCAGTACCGGTCGCCACACCCGTCCAAACTCTAGTTATTTCAACTACTCATGTCCAAGATCAACCAGATATTTCTCAAAAATTAATGACTACCATTGAGTCATTAATAGCTCAGTTGGAAGTTATGGAAGGAAAGCGTTCAAAAATTCAACCAGAAGAGAGAGCTTACCCTGAATGAGTGGATGTAATCCCCCCCCATCAAATTTTGAGAATACCAAATTCCCAATTTTTAATGGTTCGGGAGATCCAGAATAACAATTAACACATTTTGTTTCTCATTGTGATCCTATGATGGGAACTCCTCAACAAAAAGAAGTAGTTAAGCTCAAGTGTTTTGTGCAGTCATTACAAGGACCTACTTTTTTCTGGTATACAAGTTTAATCTTGTTCAATTACTGGGTGGGAAGATCTTCGTCAAAGATTTCTTCTTCAATTTAGCTCAACATTACCAAAGAAGACAGTTTTTGATCTTACTAATTTTAAGCAAAGGGAAAATGAAAGAGTTTCAGATTTCATTGATCGCTAGAAGGGATTAAAATATTCCTTAAGTTTAGCACTCCCTTAAGAAGAGTTTCTGCCAATATGTGTGGAAAATCTGAGTGATGAATTACGCACACCGTTGATCCCTGTGAAATACACATGAGGTTTTCGAGACCTTACTTCAATCGATCAGCAGATAGAAGACTCCCTTATAAAGACTAAGGATAAAACTTGTGTAATTCCATCAGTTCCAGGAAGGAGAATAGGGAAAGTAGAGACTGCTACAATTACACTTAAACAAGAACCCGTACATTCTTCCACTTAAAAACCTTAATCATATCGAAGGGATCCACCTCCTAAGCATCAAAAACAACAACCAACTCATCAATATGATTAAAGAGATCAAAGGAGGAAATAGTTTGAGGATTTAAGGAACAAATTTTATTCTTTCCGAAATGAACAAGTTCTTGGCTACTTCATCTCGGCTCTAGAAAATAATATGGTTCAGTTGACAAGGCCCAAAAGGCTGAACAAGGAAGGAGATGAAGACCTTCCCAAATATTTCTCGTTTTATTAGATGTTGGGGAATCCCATTCAGAAGTGTTTTTTCTTTAAAGACCTCCTGCAAAATATGGTGGACTCTGGAAAAGTAAAACTGAAAGGTTTTTCAGCCTAGGTAGCATGTGTTACTGCTACTGATTCAGAGGAAGAAGGCGAGTGGCACGAAGTCAAAAGTAAAAATGAGTAGAAATATGATGATTGGATGGTTAGGAAAATGATCAACTGAATTCATTTCATTTTATAAACACAATTGAATAAACTAATTGTGTGTTCTGCTATGTCTGCCATAGAAAAACCCCCTTCATCAGAAAGAAAATCCTCAAAGAAGCAGCGTAATTTGAAGAAATAAGAGCAGTTAGAAGAAGATGAGATCGTTTCAAAGCCTAAATTGTCTTTGACTCTTATAGATTTTATTCCATCTGCTTCAAACGCATGGGAACCGCCCCACAAAATGGCACAACCTGAATTGGTTCATCAGGAAGAATCTTCATCAGATGAAGAATTGATATTTAGTTCTGTTAACATGATTCATTTAATGGATCCCTATGCCAATGACAGTTTCGATTATGATGATCCTAAGTTACATGTATCTAATAGATGAATTAGAGGAAGAGACAGAGGTCTATGATATAGGAAAAGACATGGATATTCTAGAAGCCACTATTTCAATCCTACTTTTTCTAGAACTGTATATGCGGCATAAACTCGTGGAAAAGCCCTTCAGTGAGCTCAACAAGAACAAGAAAGTTCTTCCAAACATGGCATATTTGGTCCTGACACAGTTATTTTGGAGGACCGGTTAGAGGTTAAACCTTCTTCCTCTCAGCAAATAGATAGACCTAGTCGGTCTAATCTACCGAAGCTAGGAGTGTTTCCAATTCCAGTCCTGTTACGGGATGCATCTACTGCCAAAGCATCAACTTCCAAACACCTGTAAAACCACATTTTCATGATGGAAAATGCAGACCTTTGGACCAAAAGTATGATGTATTAAAACATTTGGCCCAGGAACCGGCCAAGTTATCAATTCTGGATGCCTTGAATCTATCAAAAGATATTCGGGAGGCGCTTATTGAGGCTTTGTCAAGTCCTCAAGAATTCAAAACTGACATTGCAGTGGATGTGGTCTACCATATAGAGAATGATCCTGCAGAATTCCATACAGTGATATCTTTTATAGATAAAGATGAAGATGATGTTGTAGATGGACATATCAAACCTTTGTATCTATCTGAAAAATTCAATGATATAGACATCTGACGATCTTTCATTGATAATCGCCCAGGAGTCAATATCATTCATATTCATACACTTCATTGATTGGGCCTCACCAAATCTGATTTATCTCCTTCTACTTTGATGTTACAAGGATATGATAAGAATGAACAAGAACCTCTGAGTGATATTACACTCAGAATTCAGTTTGGAGACCTTGTGTCTAATTCATATTTCATGGTTGTTCGTCAGGACACAGCCTTAAACATTTTTCTTGTAAGACCTTGTCTACATCAACATGTGTATGTACCTTTATCTTATCATCAATGTCTCAAATATTGTTTCAATGGTCAAATTGGGACATTTTACGACGACAAGGCCCCATTCGAAACATGTGAATCTCAATACATTGAGGCAAAATTTTATCACATGGAGGGAAAGAAAAAATCCACTGCAAAGAAGGTTACCAAAATTAATGCTCCAAATGGTTTGGAAAAGATTCCAGTAAACCCATTCATACATGTGAGTACAGATTATGTGTTTCCTATCAGTCAAATTGATAGGATAGACCTAAATCCAAACAATCTTATGGAAACTTCCATAATGTTAATTACGAAAATCAAGCCAAACAACATGGGATAAATTGTTGATTCACCAAGCAATGATGAAAACTGTAAAGACCCAAATCTTGACGTACATGGACATTACATTACTTTTGCAGAATAATTAATACATAACAAAAACAGACACACAAGGATCGTAATAGTTTAGTGTCTTTGGAAACTCAGAATATAAACTTCTAATCATGTTGAAATATCTTTAACAACTCCTATAACGATCTTTACCTTTTTGTTTCCTTACCTAAAAACTTTCTTTAAATCCTAGGTAAGAGAAAACATATAAAGGGTGAGGTCAAATTCTCAGTAAGGGAAAACATAGAGAACATAAAACAATCCATAACATTTGAAAGAAAAAACTTGAACATAAATTTTATACATCAAAATCTTGAGCAAAGACATAAATTGTGGAAGTACGTAAGGAATATATCATAATGTAACATCAACCGTGATAAAATATAATGGGAGTAAAACATGTAATTGTGGAAACCATTTAGCACATGTCATGATTTCCATAGTAGCCAAGGCATTGCTGCCAAGACCATCTTAGTGGAAAAAGTCCCTTTCTAAATCAAGTTCACTCCTTGTTTCAGTCCTGTAACACTGAACTGGATTAACTTACCGTTCTAGCCATATCTATCTCATGAGATATAAATCTTTACCCAATGAATTGGAGGGAGATATAGGTCCCACCCATCTCATAATGAAATCATTCTTAATTGTGCCAAAAAATAAATATACATCATTCATAATAACCCAATAAATAAAATGGGTTTAATAAACATCATCCCATCATCACATAATCCATATAAAAGAAATGGATATCATTTCATAATAAGAAAAGTGAAACCATGTAAATCATAGAGACATGATACTTGAAACATACACATGTAAAATAATGTCATCTTAGATGAAAATGGTTTTGATAAAACACTTGAAATGAATTCTTGAGGAAAATATCCTTTCCTCTTAAAAATCATTTTCTTTTCACAAAATGTCATGTAATTTTAAAAGAAAAGGGTTTTTTTGAAAATAATCATGCAATCTTGTAGAGGAAGCTTCATGAAAATGAGGCGTTATGAAACCGTAAAAATCCGTTCACGCCGTATAAGTTAAAAATTACATTCTCCTTGTACTTTTGTCAGAAACGTCAAAAAAGTACCTCATAACGTAAACAAAAGAAAGATTCCTTACATACCATGTAGTAAAAGTAAAAAATGGGTAAAAATGACTTTAAACATACATGAAAACACTTTTATAAAACATGGACATGGATGATAGAAATAACCCCAGTAAATACTTACGAATAAACAGTCTTAGATAAAAACAAGATTGGAAAAGTTATCCCTTACCTTAGGTCTGATATGCTTTGTACGTATCTGAACCTCCTGTATAATGATTTAAATAATGTCATTTACTTATTACAGAATCATATTCATTGTTATGATATCATATATGGTTCACTTATGACTTTATATTACCCGTTCTTTTGTAAATTCCATGTTAAAGAGCGTTTTGGGTAAAATCATTTCATTTGTCGTCCGTATTTTGACTTGTAATTATTCATATGATTACTTAGATCATGATTACTTAATTCCAGAATATAAAACATGATTTATTTATAATATATATTCAGAATATACATATATATAATAGACTGATAAATGGAAAGAAATACACCGTTCATGGAGACGGTAGGCCGTACGTATGCATGAACGTTGTTTTAATTTCCTCATTGAATTGAATGGAATTAATTGGATGACATACATATATATATACATAAATACAGTATCATTATTATGTCATATATTTCATGATTACTTATTATATATACTTTATAATCATTTATGAATGGTTAATCATTGAGAATGAATCTCATCGCGTCGTGGAGACGGTATTCCGTATGTATGCACGAGTGATGATATCGTTCCCATGATCGTGGAATTTTATTGGAGTGTATGTATACTATAACAGAATCAATACCACTTTACAATAATCATATATAGTTATTATTTACACCATTATATCCATCCAAGTAAGGTGGTGGTGGAAAATAGATTACACCACGACGTGGAGACGGTATTCCGTACGTATGCACGAGCGGTGATTTCGTTTTCCGTAGGATGGATAGATGGTGAAATATGGTAGTTTCATACTTATAATAACATATCATTATATGAGTGATACTGATGTTATTACTTCATAATGAAACAACCTAAGAAGAATAAGTGGAATAAGAAATAAAGTTGAAAGAATCGGTAACGGACATTACCTCTTATTTGAAGCGCCTCTTTGAGACCTCCTCTTAGGGCACTAAAATTGGTCTTTGAAGAAGACCAGGACCTCTAGGATGTCTCTAGGGAAGTGGATAAGAGAATTTGGCAGGGTTTGGCCGAGCGTGAAGGCTCAATGTGGTGTGAGGAAGTGAGGGAGGAGGTTCCCTTTTATAAGGGAGGAGAGGGGCACCTTAGGAAAAACTAAAAATATTATTTTATTATAAAGTCATATTCGGTTTTTAATAGCTCCAAATTGAGTTATTTTTAAGATAAGGTGGGTATGGGTCGAAATACTATCATACAATAAAATTTATACAAGTTTAGGTTTCTATTTTAACCTTATCATTTAGATTTAACTTTAGGTTAAATAATTTTTCTTTTACCGTGTCTTCTTGTTTTCTTACACTATAAGGTTAATAAACTTACTATAACAATCCAAACGAACCCAAGTTGTTTATTATTAATATATATATCCTTATCTAAGTCATTTGGCTGAACATTAGATTTTTAGGAATAAAATAAAAATTAATAATATAATATTTGTTTTAAAAACTATTTTATGTCAATTTTAACACTATTTGGTAATTGATTTTTGTGAAAATCATAACAGAAAGATTAGTTAGAAAAGAGTTATTTAAATCAATACTAACATGTCATATTAACATATAAAATTATTTTAATTCATAAAAATTCTCGAATTACATTTATTTGGGTATTTATAACATCAATTATGTCAATATTTCATTAATAATATAATTACTGCATTATCATTTTGTCATAAATAAATTAAATTATTTAAAGTCTAAAAATTTAAAATAAAATACCATTATGTAGGAAATCTTTTTATATTTCTAATTAATATTTATAGTCTAATTTATCTTATGTATAACCCTATATTAAAAATGATTTACTTATTAAAATTTGATTTTAACTATTTTAACCCTTCTTTAAATAAATTAATAATAAATGTCCTAATCTAATCCAAGTGGGCCTAAATGGTCATATTTTATTCCAAAGGTTGTTTTTGGTATAATTACACTTATCCAATAGAATTAGGACATGTGTTAGGGTAATAATAATATCATTTTTACCCTTAATTACCCTATTTACTTTTAACCGTGGTAAATAAAAGTAAAAAGTTACTATTCACCAAAAACTATTTTCATCTCATTGAACCACATTTTACTTACTGAAATCAACCGTGTTTGTCAGTTTTTTTAAATTCCATTCACAAAAGCGGTAAAATTTAGTTTTATGTAAATTTGCAAATTCTCCTAGGAGGTGGGTAAAAGACAGTCAAAAGTTCACTAAAATTTTTATATATCTAAAATTATTATAAAATGACTCCAATGAATTACATTGAACTTATATAGGTATTATGTGAAAATTTTGACTTAAAATAAATTTAAATAAAATAAATAATTATTTAAATAAAAAGTCAGTTTTTAAATAGTAACCCAGTGTTTTCACTATTCATCAAAAATTGAAAGTTTTCAGAAAAATACCAAAATTTTACCCTAGGATAATTTCGATATTCCGAATCCAAAAATGAAGTCCATTTTGAAAGATGAAATTTAAAAAATTTCAAAAAGTGGTTATTACTATTCATAATGGCTAGTTTTAATAATATTTTAATAGCATATCGTTGTTTAGTGAAACTCAGTATTGCGTACGATGCAAGCTATCGAGGAAGGTCGTGATTGCGTGTAATGCAACTAATTTAGGGTTGCGTGTTTTGCAATAATCCTTTGTTGTAGCGTAAAACACAAGACATCAATAAAATTAAAAAGAATATTTTTCATAAAATCTCGGGGTGTTACAAAAACTTAGATGGAGATGTCTTAATTTCATCCACTGAAATCCAAAAATTCTATACTTCAACAACCAGGTTAGAAGAAGTTATAGAAATACCAGAGGAAAACAATGATGTCAATTCTCAATCCATTATCTCCTCTCTATCACCCCAGGAAGACCCTTCATCATCAATAGGGTCATAAATGGCAACCTTTTCTTCAATATGTTCAAATGTTAACTTCTCCCCTTACCAGGGAAATTATGCCTCGTCATCTACTATGCAAGTAGAAATAGAAGAAGTAACACATATTGAAGAAGAAGAGGAAGATCTCAGGGATACTCCTCCATCATTTGAAGAGGGTATCTATACTATTGTGGATGAACTTAGAGAAATAAATCTGGGTACAAAAGAAGATCCACACCCCACTTTAATTAGTGGAGCCATGACTCTTGAAGAGAAATATATTTATACTTAATTTATAAATCAAAATAAAGATTTATTTTCTTGGAATTGTACAGAAATTATAGGTCTTGATCCCGATGTTGCCACTCATAATTTGGGTTTTCCAGAAGAACATCGAGGATTCAAGCAAGCAGCAAGAAGAACACACCCAACTTATGCCTCCAAAATTGAAGCTGAAGTTGATAAGCTTATCAAGGATAACTTCATTAGAGAAGTTCAATATCCCAAATGGATGGATAATATTGTCCCTGTGAAAAAGAAGAATGGAAGAATTAGAGTTTTCATTAACTTCAGAGATCTTAATCGGCATTGTCCCAAGGTTGATTTTCCAATTCTAATCACAAAACTCTTAATTGATGCAACAGCTGACTACGAAGCTCTTTCCTTCATGGATGGTTACTCTGGGTACAGTCAAATACAAATGGCCCTAGAAGATGAAGAGTCTACAACCTTCAAAGCTCCTCAAGGTGTGTTTTGCTATCAGGTAATGCCCTTTGGCCTGAAGAATTCAGGTGCAACGTATCAATGTTCCATGCACCATATCTTCAAACAATTTTTAGTGAAATTTGTTGAATGTTATGTGGATGATTTGGTGGTTAAATACAGACAATTTTCTGATCACTTGGCTGATCTGGAAATCATATTCAACAAACTTCGAGAACACAATTTGAAGATGAACCCCTTGAAATGTGCTTTAGGGGTAACCTTAGGATAATTTCTCAGCTTTTTTGTACGCCATCGTGGTATTGAAGTTAATCCTGAGAAGACAAAATAAATCCTTGACATGTCACCTCCTATAAATTTGAAGGAATTAAGAGGAATTCAAGGACACTTGGCCTATATTAGGCGTTTCATTACCAATTTGGCATGCAAGTGTTTACCCTTCATCAGATTAATGAAGAAGGGAGTCACCTACTAGTGGACTGAATAATGTCAAGAAGAATTCGATATCCTCAAGAAACATCTCTTGAGTCCACTGGTATTAATGCCACCTGTTGAAGGAATACCACTTATTCTCTATGTGACAACTTTATAGATATCATTGGGTGCCTTCATTTCCCAAAAGAATGATGCTGGGAATGAAAACAACCTTTACTATCTCAGTCGTACTATGCTTGAGGAAAAAACATGATACTCAAGTATTGAAAAGTGCTGTATAGAATTAATCTTTGCAATTCATAAATTGAGACACTACCTACAACATCACGCGGTCCAATTAGTATCTCACAATAACTCACTCAAATTTATCCTTAGTCGTCCAATGCTTACAGGTTGTCTGGAAAGGTTGGCAGTTATTTTGCAATAGTTTGATATCTGATATGTGTCTCAAAAGGCAATAAAGGGCCAATCTCTGGATGATTTCCTTACTGAACACCCATCTGCAGAAGATACATATTTAAATATTGAACTTCCTGATGAAGGAGTCTTCTCTATTCAAGATAATCCTCAAACATGGGAAATGTACTTTGATGGTGCCTCTAGAAGTCCAACAGGGAAGAAAATGGAAGATCCTAAATTCAACAAAGTTAGGTTAGGAATCGTGCTTATTTCCCCAGAAAAGGCAGTGCTACCCTACTTCTTATTATTGTTGGAAGGCGGTACAAACAATGAAGTAGAATATCAAGCTCTCATCATAGGCTTGGAATTGGCGCTTCAGGCACAGGTGAATCAATTGAAGGTAAAAGGTGATCCAGATTTGGTAATCAAACAAATCAATGGGGATTATGCCATCAGAAAGGAAGAGTTAATACCTTTGTGTGATTACATCAGAGAGTTAATAGTGGAATTTTCCTCAGAACAGACATTTTCTTATGTCATGCAATCAGAAAATTCCCAAGCTGATACACTGGCTAATGTAGCCACAACCCTGGTAGATCCAAATCAGGATGAAACAATCATTGGTATTTCCCACCATCATTTAGTTTCACCTTTTGTTAAAATTAGAACAGAAGCAATCAATGAAATCAGTACCATTTCTGAACCATATGGTCATACTATAGGATGAATGACACCTACCAGGGAATACCTTCAAAATGGAACAATCCCACCTGATAGAGCCGGGAAAGAACAAGTTCGGCGACGTCTGGTCAATTTTACTCTTTATGATAGCCCATATCACCAAAAAACTCTCTACAAGCAAAGTTTTGATGGAATTCTCTTCAGATGTATTGATGGTGAAGAGAAAATGGCTGTCACGAACGAAGTACATGCAGGAGTTTGTGGTTCCCACCAATCTGAACATAGAATTTTTGTTCAAATTCGAAGGCTTGGATACTTTTGGCCTTTAATGGTGCAAGATTGTGTTGATTTCACTAAAAAGTTTCATTCTTTCCAAATATTTTCCAACATCATTCATCAAACCCTGGAGTTGCTTCATACAACTAAATACTTCTGGCTATTTGCTACATGGGGAATGGATGTAGTAGGACCTTATCCTCCAGCTACAACTAAGCAGTTTAAGTATATTCTTACAGCTACTGACTTCTTTTCCAAATTGGAAGAGGAAATACCTCTCAAAGAAGTCGGTGCTAAAAGCATTGTTAGCTTTTTCAAGTCCAATATCATTACCAGATTTGGTGTTCCTCATACCATATTGATGGATAATGGCCCCAACTTTTGTTCATCCAAAGTAAGAAAATTGTATCAATAATACAATATCAGATCCAACCATTCATCTCGGTATCATGCAGCGACCAATCGTCAAATAGGGGCTTTCAATATGACTCTTTCAAACATACTTCAAAAGATGGTGGATAAAGATAATAAGTCATGGCCTGATAAACTTTTTCATGCTCTATGGGCCTATCGGACTACCAACCGCACTACTACACGATCAACTCCATATTCATTGGTATATGGAATGGAAGTAGTCTTTCCTATTGAAGTCCAATTACCTTCGCTTAGAGTCTCCGTTTTTGATCAGTTATCTATAGATGAAAAATCTCAAAAGCGATTGGAAGAATTGGAACGACTAGATGAAAAAATATTGTGCACACTAAACCATTTAGAATTCTATCAGAATTGAATATCGTGAGCTTTCAATAAAAAAGATCATCTTCATTAATTCATTCAAGGAGAATTGGTATTGGTCCTTATAACCCCAATGATACTAGGAAATAGGCCTCCAAAGCTTGAGTCAAAGTAGGAAGGACCTTACTCAATACATAAGGTCTACTCCAATGAAGCTTATTATTTAATCTCAATGGATGGAGAACTCATTACAACTCCAACCAATGAAAGATTCTTAAAGAAGTATTTTTTGTAACAAAAATACACCTATTGTCCTTGCTGCAGAAAATTAAAATACATAGTCCCCTCTATCGTCCAACATGAAATTAAACTGTGTCCCTATATTGTCCAACATGACGTTAAACTGTGTCCCATTTTTCGTCCAACATGATGTTAAACTGTGCATTGTCCGAGCTACAAGACATTAAACTACCAAGAACCCCATGTTTGTGAAACATGACATTAAACTGTGATCATCACATGAAAAACTGTCTTTTAAACTCTGTTGACATGTGTTCCCCAAGAATCTATCCATGCATAATCCCCACATCATCCTTCATGGCCGCATATTTCGTGACACGATCATCAGATCTGTTGTTTCATATTGTTTCTCACACCGATCATGACTCACAGAGCTTAGAGTAAGCTTCGACCATGACATCTTCTCTAGGCCGCTAACTACGCTTAAGTCCCAACATCATCTTCAGGTCGTTGTCCTCAAGTACACCCCAATCGTAAAATCCCTCTCAACTGAACTACGTGGACTTTGATCCTTGCCTCCTAGGCCTGGTATGTAGGCAACCTCCTGATGTTCAATCCCAAAACCAATTTCTTCACATTGATTCACCTTAATCCCATACGATGTTGATCCATGAATCCCCCTTCAACCATCTTATTCATATCAGTTCACTTTCTTCCTACCTTACGTTAAACTATGTATGTCCTATCGTCCTAGTTATATGACATTAAACTATACAGTCCCCCATTGTCCTTGCTGCAGGACATTAAAATGCATAGCACTGGTCCATGCATATAACCTTAAACTATTTTGCACTTTTGTCCTATATGAAAATAAACTGCAACAATCCTTGATGTAGCTCACTCGAAAGGAATCATCATTGACATGATCTCCAACCATGTCTTGTTTCAAGAACTACGTGTGGCTTGATTCTCATCCTTATGAGATACATAGTGACACCCAAGTCTTTAATCTTGGGTCCAGCCATAATTGCAATAAAGTCCTCTTTGCCCCTCCTATGTACGAACCAAATCTGTAAAAAGGTTATTTCAAGAAATACGTGTAACTTGATTCCCATCCTCATGGGATACGTAGGAATGCTCGAGCATTCCTTGAGTCTAGCCCCGAGCCTTTGGGCCCAACCCCAAACTCCACTTTCAGTCCCTTGACTGAAAAGTCCCCTTGGGAGCACATGGTGTGATATGGAACACCCTGATCTTTATTCACATCAGTTTTATAACAAATGAATGATGTGTATCCCTCACTATGGTCCAAGATCTATGACCCTAAACTAATATCTTCCATGCTCTCTTCCTGCATGACATTAAACTATATTTCAAGAACTACACATGGCTTGATTTTCATCCGAATGAGATATGTAGTGAAATCCATAATTTCAATTCAGGACCCAGCTGCAACATTATACAAATAATATTCATGACCTCTATAACCCTTTTCTTGACTTATGGTTTCAAAATGTATGATACCTGATAGTTATTTTTCCTGACTATGCAGAACGTGCCCTTAGGTGGCCTTGCATAAGTTGTCTACATAACGGACCTATCAGCCAAAAGATGCTATTATTTGACTATTCAGCTTATGCCCTAGTTGGCCCTACATAATTCAACCTCCATAAAAGGTTTGTTAAGTAATAGTAACTTTATTCTTAGGAGAAGACTCTTTTGTCCATATTAGTCTTAACAATGATATGTAGGGATCTGTAAAAAAAACTGCCATCCTTAACATATTTGTTCCATACTCTTTTTCATGATATGAAAGTATTATGTCATATAATGTTTCTATCTCTGGTTTTAGTCATATGATTTAAAACCATAGATACCTTTTTTCCTACGTTTGGGTCATACCTTCATAGAAGTCACATTCCTCTAATTCTTTAACAATTCTGATTGGAAATATCCTCTCCATATTCAAGTACCTTTCTCCATAAAGTAGACTCTATGCTTTGGAAAGTTTGGATCCCCATAAAACTTTCTTCATCTTTTAGTAATATAAAGTCAAGATTCTGAAATTTCTTCCGACTATGAAGCATGTTCCCTTAGGTGGCCTTGCATAAGTTGTCTACATAACAGACCTGTCATCCAAAAGAAACTACTATTTGACTATGCAGCTTATTCCCTAGTTGACCCTATATAATTCAGCCCCCATAACGAGTTTGTCAAGTAGTGGTAACTTCATTCTTATAAAAGACTTCCTCTAATGAATTTTATCTCTTTTCCCATGTCATTCCTCAGATTAAAAATTTCTCAAGTCACACTTTACAATTCCCCCCCTCCATACTTGAATATGGTAATATGTTTCCAAACAAATTATCAATAATTGAGTCAATATCATCCATTTGGTCAAAACTATTCGACCTTAAATATTAGCCTTTTTATAGTGCAACATGCATGACTTTAAATTGCCAATAACAAAAGACATGGTACTCATTAAATTGGGAACCTATAAAGGGTACTCTGAACAAAAGTCGAGTCCCAGTTCGCTAGACATACATTCTGTATGATTTAGAAAATATTGAGCAATTAGAAGATAAAGTTTGTGGGGTTGTTTATATAGCCCTAGTAAAAAACAAACTATGTTTACCAAGCCCATTGACTTAGGTAAAAATAAATAGAAATTATCATGATTGAAAATGAACTATTTTTGATTGATGAAAAAGATTAGAAGAGCATCCATAGATTAGAGTCTCTTCTCTTTTCTTTCAAAAATTACAGATGACTTTCAACATGACTTCTCATCTGTTTCACAGTATCCTGAGCTTCGTCAGCAGCCACTTGAAGTTCATCTACTCGACCAGCTTCACTTTCTTCAACTCGATGAAGTGCTTCTTTGGCATATTTGATGTATTTTATACCATCCTCTTGGACTTCTTCCAATGAATTATAAAACTGGTCAAGCTCCCCAGTAACAAAATCTAGATCTTGCTGAAGGTGAAACTGCTGGACAATCTTCTCCTTGAACTTTTACTTCAGCTCCTTTAGCTTTGCAGCATGATCAGCCTCATCTCGGGACACTACAACCTGAAATTCATTGATATTTATCAACAATCTAGCTATGATCAGGTCTCGACAACACCTTTTCTCTTTCTCTCTCTGAATGACTTGTTTCATTGCCACATGGATTTCTTGATATCCAAAACTGCCAAGTCCCAGCATGATGGACATGGATGAAAGTCCTAGAATTTTTGAAGGCAGCTCTTCAAGAGGCACCTCATATATTATCTTCCATATATTTTTCCATGCCTTGCGGCATGAGAATTGGAGCGCCTTTTGCACCTCTGGGTCTGATTCAGAATCACTATCACATGGAGGAACATAGTTTGGGATTAATGCACTTAAGGAAGTGCCCTGTTCTATTCCTTCCCTGACCCTAGTTTGGGATGAGGCTGAGGCTTCACCTCCAGATCTGGCCATTGAAGTTGACTACCCTGTTTGGTCAATTGAAAGTATGGTTAGTTTCAAGGGACAGTAAAAGTTGATTGAATGTCTTGCAGGTTATGTAAGCCACAAATATCATCATCTTTTACCTAACAGTAGATCAACAAATTGTAGAGATTTCTCCCCATATTTCCTAGCTTCAACAAGAATTTTAGGATGGGTTTCAGGAAGGTCTGTTGTGTTAAGTTCCACCTTAGCCAGTGTTTCTGCAATAATAGGGTTGACATCAATGTATACACCTCTTTCAAGCGTTGTTGGTTCAACAATATCTTTAGATAGAACTGTACATTTTTAACCAAACATGGTTAAAAGTGTAATCATGAGAAGATTAAAAGGACAAATGATGAAACTCACATCTAGTTGATTCTATAACTAGATCTCCAAAATCTTCTAAATCACATGGTAATTTAACATGATCTAAAATTTATTCAAAGGAAATGCCAAGTTTCATCATTTTATCCAATGATTTCCTAGATCCCAGGTTAGTCTCATCAGTGGGAGCACTCAACAAGTCTTCTTTGTGACTTTCATATGGAAATCTCTGACCCTGGATAGCTTCTTCATAGACAGTTGTGGGGTCAGCTTTGGCAGTTTTCAAATGTTCTAGTGCATGTTTTGAACCTAAAACATCAAGGAATAGAAGTCAGTTGTTGTCTCATTTTAGGTTCTATGAAGTATTGTTAATTTACCCGAAGCCTTTTCTCTCCTAGCATCATAAACAGGAGTGGTGTTGGGAACAAACGCTGACTCATCTGCTCTCATTATTTCTTCAGGAACGAAAATTTGAGCAGGAACTTGTGGCTGTTCTCCAACATCCTCTGTTGTACTCTGAGGATGTTCAATCCTTTCCGTTAAAGGGGAAACTGAAGAAGCCCCTTCAATCCTGAGAAGTTTGAGCACTTTTTTCATAAGTTAAGATTTATGACTACTAGAAAGACTTACCACTAATGATAAAGCATTTGACTGTGTTCTTATTTATTCGATGATTTTGCTTCTTGGCCTTTTTGGGTGGACTGGCATCATCATCTCTGAAAATAGGTATCAAAGACAACAACGCCCTTTCTAACTCTTCATCCATGGATTTCTAGCATGGAGATACTTCGCCCAACTCACGAGGAGATTCAGTGGTTCCAAGAGCGGTGCCACCAGGGCTATACTGTGGTAAAGGGATTTTAGTGGTTCTATCCTTTACAAGTTACAGGATGAAGAAGATTATTTTACTTAATTAACAAAGCTTTGACTAAATTTAAATTTCAAAGAAAATAGAAATATGAGAAAAAGGAAAACTTACATCTTCAGGAGCCACATAATCACGCCACTCTTCATCTAATGAAGGACTAATCTCCTCAGTGGTACCACAGTCCATCATTTCCTTCAATTTACTGGTCACATGAACTGACTTATCAGTGACATATATGAGCATTTACAGCTCTTAGATATAAGACCTCACTTCATTGGGGTTGTCCTCAAAATGGATGTGAGAGGATGCCTGAATATTCCCCACTCCAGGGATATGCATCCCTTCTCATAAGTCCATATAGGTGGTTTCAGCATCACAATACAAGCTCCACTATGTCCAGATAGCCTCTGGTCGTAAATATTCAGAATGTGCACCAAAAGGCCATAAGGAGGGTCCTACAATCTTGGAATTCAACTTCTTCTTAGCTCCTGCAATCACAGATCAAGGATAAGAAAATGAAACTTGTTGCTCTTTAAAATAATGACGACTAAATTTCCTCAATAATGTAACTCACCAGAAGTCAATGGAGTAGGTCTCTTGACTCTGGAAGGTGGATTATATCTAGCATGAGGCTGCTTTGATGCATTTCGTGCCTCATCATCCCCATCCTAGGAATCCGGTGAATCAGCTCCTAGTGAGGAATCTAGTGAATTAGCTCTGGGTGAGGAAGAGTCTCCTTCCAAATGAAAATCTTCTTTCCTAACATTTATCTTCTTTTTCCCCACCCAAGGGACCAGATGATTCAGTACCCCTTCAGTGTATGGTGCTACCCAACTCTCGGCATACCATGTAGTCAATCAACTTGCCGCTCCAACAGCTGGTAGATCAAATACCACCTCAATATTCTCCATAGACGTCAATAATCATAGTTGATGAGCAACCATCAGATTCTACTCTAACCTAACATGCACTGGAGGGGATATAGTAATTTTTTGCAGAAATTTGAATTGATGTGCGAATATGTATGGAGCATAGGCCTCACATATAATTTCTCCGTCAATCCTCGTGGACAGTGTACCATCTCTACATGCCAGCATATATTCCCTTAACTCCAAGCTGGCTATTCTATCATCAAAAAATCACCTTGTTGGAGGATTTAAATAATAAAATAACTAAAAATCCTTGAACATGCTCAGCCTTATTTTGATATCATAATTGTTGAGGGATAAGGGAGAAATTCCAAAAAAGGCCTGAACAGACGGCTGAAAAGAACTTCTAGGAACCCGTACCACACTTTGTACAACATATGTTCTGAAGTGAGTGGTGATATATACCCATAAAACTTGGAATGGTCCCACTATTCTTATAGGATACTTACCCATATAAACATGAAGTAAGATCCTATGAATCTTTTCCAAAACTGGGGTGGCCAACCCAACCATCTTCCTTTCAGCCAGCTTGGATGCAACAACAAAAGTCCCTGGCCTCACACCTCCTTTCAAATACCAAACTGGTAAAAGGTAAACAATAATCCACAAGGCCAAAAAGCCTGCCAGATGGGTCTTCACTAGAATTTTCTGGTTCACTTCATACCCCCACCTATCAAACTCTCCTTCTTCCAAAATTGTGCCCGGATTACCCCTCTTTGCTGCTATAGGGAAACTAGTAGAACGAGTGAAGGAAGGTCCCTCCTCTTTATTCTTAATCAGAAACATGTCCATCCACTCCTCTAGATGGATATCTTTTCTGGAGTGGGTTTTCATGGTGTTGGTATTCTTAAGATTGTGGAAAAATTTCATTAACTCTCTAGGAAAAGCCGGAGTCTTCTCCGAATAATTCCAGGTTACTTTGGGGGGAATTAATTCATCATACATATCTCCCAAAATTAGAGCCCCTGAAATCTTGTAGACATCCCACAAACTGATGCCTACTTCTCCATGAGTCGGATGGAAAGAATTCGTTTCCGGACTCCAACGATTGATTAACTCCGATACGAAATTGTCATTTCTCTAAACATATGTCTGCCCAGCATAGACAGCTTCATATATTGCATCTCATTTCAGATCATCAACAAAATCTACATAGGTTTGTCGCACCCAATATACCCACATCCAAGTTGGCTTCACACATCCTCCAAGATGGAAATCCCAACTTTTTTTTCCATCCCTTAGATTGGTCTATCTGAGAATTTCAGAAAATAGAGGGATAGCAGTGTGGCTGCAGCTCAGGCTTGCGAGGCTTCAAATATGGAGCACATGGGCTATGATGCATTATGAATGCCTTCTACACTATTCCATCATTGGAAAATGATCCTACAACTGGGACATTTTACGAAGATAAATTGGTGTAAGTCTGAAACCAGGAATGAAGGATAAAATTATTTTCCTCTGGAACATTGAATCCTTACAGATGACCATGTCCATACAAAGGCAAGTAAATTATTTGTGGGAAATTGGAATGATATTTATTGAAGTACTTATCCAAATCCAGGAGAGTTCTATCGCAGATAATATAATAATCATGGGCAATGATGTTTATCATGTCATCTATTCTCTTGCTGGCCAACTCATCAGCTGATCCAATTCTTCTGGGAGCCATTGAATCTGCACAAAGATCAAACAGAAGAACCTTAAGTAAGTTTGTTTTGTTAAATATTGATGAAGGAAATAAAAAAATGGCAGAGGAATTAAGGTGCGCAAGTCCAAACGTGGCACACAAGTCAATCAAGTCGCACATGTTTGACACCCTAGTCATGGCGCGCAAGTCAAATACCTTCTGCAGAAGCGCGAAAAAAATTCAGAAGAATGAAGACCATAGACCAGAGCACCTGCGCGACGAGATCTTGAGTTGCTGGAAGAAGAATGAGTTCAAATGAGAGTGAGCCTGTATATATAGAAAATCCATACCAGATACGCGCCATAATTGCTTTCCCCAGCATCTACGCGTTGAAGTTGCGCGCCACAGACCCTTTATTTCTCCAACTTTACCTCAGAGCTGAATCCTGTTTCCTTTTTGGATCCAACTGTGAGGGGGGACTTTTGTTGACGCTCCTTCCCATCACAGAGTCCAAAGAATGGCAAAGGGGAATACCTTAAGCACAAAGAGGGTCACCCTTTGAAGAAAATCAAAAATTGACAAAGGCATGGAGCAGGAGCTCATGTAGGTTGAGACGCACAAGTTTCCTGCGCGCCGTGCACGTCACTTGCGCGACACCTATGGGTCGCGCAAGTCACTTGTGCACCATATTATTTTTTTTCGCCCAAGGTGCCCGGTGGCCTATAAATAGACCCAGTGGTCCCCCATTTAAAGGAAGAATTTTCCAAAACTCATATTCAAGATCTGGTCGCCCAAGTCTTCAACTCAACTCTTCCGAAAGCTTCTAAGGTAAATTTTCACCTAGAATAGAAAACTTGAAGGAGTAGGTTAAGGCCCAAGTGTTTAGAATTCATCAACACTTGTGCATCTAAGTGTCCAGACCTCCTTAAAAGTGGAAACACTTGCACACCACCCTACCTTTTCAATGAAACTTGCACGCCTCCCTTTTGGAAACATCTTAGGATAATACTAAAGGATTGAGTTATGTCTCTCCCAAGTATTACCCTATAGATTATTCGTTACCCAGGTGAACCCATACCATGCATGTAAACTTGTGCGGCTAAGACTTGAACACCAAATGATTTTCATGACTATAATTGCATGACAACTTTATTTGTGTGCCTCTCTCCCGTTAACCTTTCCTCTTCAAGATATTATCCCTTGAACACCCTTTTCAAAGACATTTATGGCATGGTTCCTTTGTTGGCTTCCTTATATGAAAAGAATTCTGTGATAAACTCTCCCAAAACCTCATGAATTACAAGCTTTATGTCACCACATTTAGGGGTTTCCTATACAACCTCATCCTTTAAGATGAGAAGATATTTTGATTTAGGGCATCCTCTTCAAGAGTAAGCCCCAAGTTTCCCTGGTTTGGGCCTCCTTCTCAAAAGTAATCCCCAAGTCTCAAGTCCCCTGAACCTGGGTCTCCTTCTTAGGAGTAAGCCCCAGTCATAATTTCCTTTAACATTGGGCCACCTTCTCAGGAGTAAGCCCCAGGTTATAAGTTCCCTTTAATTGGGAATCCTCCTCAGGAGTAAGCCCCAATCTTAATTTCTTTTTATTTGGGCCTCCTTCTCAGGAATAAGCCCCAATCATAAGTCCCTTTTAATTTAGGCCACCTTCTTATGAGTAATCCCCAAGTTAAAACTCCAAATCTCCATAAAGTACAAATACATTTATGGACCCTACTCCTAGGATTCTTTCCTGAAGTAAGTCCTGGTCTTCATCTACTTGGGCAGTCATACATACGTAAGCCCCACATCATTTCTCATGACTGCATCTTTCATGGCACCATCTTCAAGTTTACTGATACCCCTTATTTCTCCCACCGAGCATGAATCATGTGAGATTAGAGTGTAAAAGTAATCACGACATCTCTTTTTGGGTTATTAACCATGCATAAACCCCATATTTCTTTACCCAAACTCCATAGACTTTGATCTCTACCTTAAAAGTAGAGTACATAGGAAGCCTTTATAAGGTTCAAGCCCATCTTTCATTAATTACTTTTTGTCCCATATGACGTTAAACTAAATCCTTCTTATCGAACTATGTGGGTTCTGATTCCTTTTTAAAAATGGATATATAGGTAGCCCATCTGTGGGTACAATACCAACTCTGAAATAATCCCTATCTTTCTGAATGACAATAAACTTCAAGTGCCCCACTGATTGGCTTTAAAACCAGTATGGTTATCAAAATGACCAAGAGATTTCTATATAATGTATTGAAGGATACCATTGACTAAGAATCTATAATACATACGGATAATTATCCATTGATGAAGAAACTCAAATACATATAAAAGATTCTCTAAATCACATACATATCAATCATTAATTGCTAAATCTGAAGGAAAACTCATTTTCATACTTGGTGAATTAATAAGGATTCGTGAACATAACTTAAATCAATGAGAGAGTCCCAGAGTATGAAATAATTCCCCCCAAAAAGGCGTGATGATCCTGACCTCCCATCCTCTCAACCAATGCAAATTATTAAGCCTCATCGGTCCACAACTAATGAGCACCTACCTTTGGAAAGTAGGTCCAAATGGATATAGAATCATTGGATGTTTCTGGTTCTATAAATAAACCCGTTGGAAACCGATTGGAATGTTTGAACCTTAAACAAACAAGGTCATTCCCATTTCCAGAAGAAACAATGTCTTAATATGTAAAATGGTTATATAAAATATGCACTTCCTTGTTTTTATGTTTTTGGATTTCAAAATACCGTTAATAATTTTTACCATTTCTAATATAGCTGTTGAATAGTGATCACATGATTAGTATAAATATAGGGCTTTAAAAAATCCAATTTACTGAGACAAAGGAAGCGATGACCTCATCCAGTAGAATTTCTACATACAAAGCCCATTTTTCAGAGCTCAGAAAGGAGGTGTGATTATTGGGCTTCACTCTTGACCAAGCCCAAGCCGAGCTTCAACATGTTAAGCTTGAATGGAACTGCTTACAAGAGAAGTGGAAGTTAATAGAGATTACCACCTGAGTGATGTTATCTAACCCTCCTCAAGAGTCTTTCACCATCACACACCTTACCCTTAGGTCTTATGAAGGTGTTATAAGGGGTTATGTAAGAATACCCTAGCACTATGATTATGTGCATTATTTTTTATAGAATAAATAATATACATTCATTTTATTATTGTTACCTTGTAAATAGTTTTTAAAGCACACATAGTATTTTTTAGTTAATATTCAATTAAGAAATCTATTTTGATTAATTAACGGATTTTTGAATTAAATAATATTTTAATAAAATATTATTACTAAATTAATTTTTATTAAATATAAATTATCCTACAATTTTTATGAATACAATTGCAATTTTTATCAAGTTTTGAAAGCCATTTTTGTCAAAACCCACAAATTTTCGATAAATGTATGTTTTTTATTTTAAAAGTAAAAATTCACATATTTATTAAATTATTTATATAAAATGGATATTATTTTTGGGATAAGGATATAAAAATTATCCAATAGTGAAATTTTCATAATTTTCAGAGACAATCAAATTTTTGGGTAAAAATTAAATACCGTTTAAATATATAATGTGTTTTATGACATCATAATAACCCAATAGTGATATAATAAAATAATATAAAAGAAATTTTCGGGAAATATATATTTTAACTTAAAAAAATGTGATTTTATATTTGTTTGATTAATTTTATGGTGCCTTAGTGGACCCTTCAAGACTTATAAAACATTTTAACTTTTTAAAATGATTTTCTTAAGAGTGTGACTCACCTCCGCATAAGAAAACCTAATATTTTAATAATTTATGCCATTGGAATTTTAAAATAATTTTTTCCACTCCCATTTTTCAAAAACCATGGGCAAAAACCATGGGTTGGTTTTTGGTTTTGATTAGTTTAATGTGTAGTGTCAAAAACCTAAATAATAAACAAATCCCTCTTTTTTCCTATATAAACCCACCCAAGATCCCACTTATATTCACTAAAAACCCTTGTATCACATCCATACCCGGACCTCATCTCTCCAAAATCCTCCCAAGGCACCCCAATCTCCCAAGAATCCTCTCTCAAGACCCTCCCAAGACTTTAGGATCACACTTCCAAGTAAGAGATTTCTTCCTTTCTCATTTTTCCCAAATTTATTTATGTTGTTATACCCTTTTATTTTCAATTAAAAATGTTGGGGTATGATTTAATACCTCAAAAATAATTCCCTATTTATTTTTGAATGATGATATACCTATTTATCTCTCATTAATGCCTCCCATGTACACCCGTTACCATGCCGAAATTCCACAAGGAATTTATCACTTCTCATTTATATTCAAGAAATTATTTTATATTATGCATCTAAATTCCATTAAATATGTTGAGATATTATGTTACATGACCCCCTTACTGTAAAATTCATGTATAAATGATTAGATACCCCTTTCAATCTCATCAACCCATTTTATTATTTCTATTTGACGTCGTTATGCTGCCGAAGATACAACAAAACTTCCATGCCAAAATCATCATGTAAGTGAATACTATACCCATTTATTTATCAAGGTTATTCAAATTTATGAACACATAATTGTTTATTGAGGACATAAATTTATGTATTACACATCTCCTATTCATGTAATAAATTATGATGCTGAATGATTCCATGTTATGTGATCCATGTGGCACAGTTATGCATGAAATGAAATGTTTATAATGTGTGCACCCTGGTAGCACTCCAATGAATTGGGTAAAGATTAGTATCATGACACTTCAAGTGAAATGAGGTTTTAATCATGATAACTCAAGTGAAATGAGGGTTTAATCATACTCCATGTGCAATGAGCCTTGGATCATTCTAATATCGTGTTAAATGTTGTTTCTACATTTCCATGTAATGATAATCATGCTATATCATGCCTCTATGTTCATGTTTATATTATGCTCCATTGACATGAATATTGCCAAACATGTATTTTATTATTTATGTTATACCTTCTCTACTCCCTTACTGGGCTTTATAGATCACCCTTTTCATATGCATGTCCTCTAGTTATCCCATGCAATGCTAAGTACGAAGGAATGTTGTCGTGTAAAAGAAGTTTTCAATAAAGATTTTGTGTTTTATATTCTAAGTTTTTATGTAATGTTCCTAATTTCCCAATACACTATAACTCTCAATCCTCAGAGTTGTATTAAGTACAATTTATGTAATAAATCATATTTAATTGTGTAATAAAGAGTAGAGTTGTTATTGTTTGTATTAAAGGATAGGTTTAGTTATTTTTGGGATTATGATTAGAAAAACCTAGTGAAATCCGTAAGGATAATACTAAGTATAATAAAAACATCCCTACATTTAGGTGACTATTGAGTAAGTGGTTTACTAAGAAAATAAATCCTTGTCTGGATACGAGTAGGTAGAGTCAGCACTGGCACAAATGTAACTAGGGGTAAAATCCAAAAACACTGCTTTGAGCTAGACTCTAATGGGAACTGGTCCATGAAAATGGTCCTTAATTCACTCTTGGTTATGACACTACTAGGGGATACACTTTGGTAAATTCATAAGATTAATATGAACCATTATTAAGGGAATAAAAAAATTCTCCAAAGATTATATGTTGGGAAGTAGATCATGGATAACATAGATTGAAGCCTATAAATTCATAAGTTAAGGAAATAAATTTAATTTATAATTTATCCCTTTTTTTATTTGAATTTACCTTTATGTGTTACCCCTAAATTTTCTTTTATTACAACCAATGTTCGTAATAGGAGAACTTGAGCTAACAACCGATGCGAAGATCAATGTGATGACTGTTCTAATGAGATGCCCAATCTGATGGGAGTAAGAATTACAAACTTTTTCACAATACTCTCTCAGTTAACTCAAGTTTTGAATAGAAACATGGGTCAAGAATAAAATTAAAACCCCCTAAGAAAGAACAAGATGTAATCGAGAGCTTCATGAGACAAAGGCCTCATACTTTTAATGGATCATATGATCCCTCAATCTCCGAACAATGGATCAACTCCATTGAAAAGATCTTCTCCATCCAACAATGTTCTGAACAAGAGAATGTTCTTATGGATGCTTATTATATAGAGGGTGAAGTTGATCAATGGTGTATATTGATAAAAAATATCAAGCCTGATGAAGATATTGAGGTGTTGGAATGGAAGGATTTTCAGAAAATGTTTTTCGATAAATATTTTCCATGCACCCTCCGACTTAAGATGAAAAGGGAATTCCTTTCCCTTAAGATAAAATACAATGAATCCATAAGATCCTATGAGAAAAACTTCACTAGGCTTGAAAAATACACCTTAGGCTTTGTTGTTACCCCTAAATGAAAGGTTGACCACATATTTGGTGGGATAAAATCTAGCCTATGGAAATCCCTAGTGATCTGTGACTTCAATAGCTGTGAGAAAATTGTCTGATGTTCCCTCAAAGTCGAAATGGAGATCAGTGAATCTCAGGGGTATCATGGGGATAAGATGTGTAAGGTGGAATTTAATTCTAGTAGTCTGATAGATAAATCTAACGGTGATAAGAAAATATTGCACCCCACATGCCAAAGGTGTGGAAAGAAGCACCACGAAAATTGGTTGAAAGTGATGAGGAAATGCTTTAGGTGTGGAAGATAAGGGAACCTGACCATTAACTACTGACAAGAAAAACCTATGGCTATGATAGAGGAGAGTAATGCTATGTTTTCCCCTCAAAGCATTGTTTATTGCTTCAACTACCAAGAACCAGAGCACTTTTCAAACCAGTTCCCTAAGCCAAGGGTTTTCAGAGGCAACCAACAACCTCTAAGGTAGTAAGGGAGAGATTTTTCCATCACTACCACTAAAGTGAACTCCGACAATGAAGTGGTGAAAAGTACGCTAGTTATTCATTCAAGAATATAAAATTTACTTTTTGATTCTATTTTTACACATTATTTTATATCCCAAAAGTTTAGTTAAACAATCCCAGTACCACAAAAAATCACGGAAGAAAAGATGTTGGCAAGAACGACAAATGGGGAAATCATTGCATACCAGGAATATAACTTCTCACCTGTCATAATTTGTGGATTGAACTTCTCGAAGAACCTAATCATACTCCCTCTAGTAAAATTTGATATAATTCTTGGCATGGATTGGATTTCCTTATATAGAGCCAACATAAATTGTTGTGAGAGGGAAATCACTTTCTATATGGGTAATCAACCCCTGATTCTGTACAAGTGCAAGGAGGAGGACGAATCTTATTTATCACAATAATCTCAAGTGTGGATATTACTACCCTATGATCATGCATATCTTACTTATATTATTTAGTATAAGGAACAAACCATCCTTGAAGACATGACTATTATGTGAGAATTAGCTGAAGTGTTTCCTGAGGAATTTCCTAGTCTTCCTCCTAGAAGAGATGTTGAATTCTCAATTGATCTTATACGTGGGGCATTGCCGATATCCAAGAATCCATATAGAATGGATTTTGTGGAGCTTGGGGAGATGAAGAAATAACTATAAGAGAATTTTGATAAAGGGTTTATAAACCCAAGTGCTTCACCATGAGGTGCACCAGTCCTCTTCATCAAGAAGAAGGATGGGTCAATATGCCTTTGCATCGATTATCAAGAGCTCAACAAAATCACGATAAAGAACAAGTGTCATCTACCATTAATTGATGACTTGTTCAATCAACTACATGGAGAACAATACTTCTAAAAGGTGGATCTGTGGTTGGGATATTATTAAGTAAGGTTGAAGAAGGAGGATATCCCTAAGACTTCTTTTTTTACAAGATATGGGCACTATGAATTCATAGTAATGCCTTTTGGACTCACTAATGATCCAAAAATCTTCATAGACTTGATGAATAGAGTATTTTGAGATTCCCTTGACAATTTTTTGGTAGTATTTATAGATGATATTCTAATATACTCTAAAACCAAGGAGGAGCAGGAGAAGCATCTAAGCACTGTACTAGAGACCTTGAGAAATGAGAATATCTATGAAAAGTACAACAAGTGTGAGTTCTAGTTGAAGGAGGTATCATTCTTGGGTCATATCATTACAAGTAATGAAATATCTATGGATCCCTCCAAGACAATTGTAATTGAGGGATGACCGAGGCTAACATTAGTAATGGATATCAGTAGATTCCTCAGGTTAGCTAGATATTATCGCTGATTTGTGATAAATTTATCATGATTTTCCGAACCTCTTACCTAGATAACTCAGATGGGAGTAAGTTTTCTTGGAGTGATGAATGTGAATAGGTCTTCAAGGAGTTGAAAACGAAGGTTATCACTACACCCATGCTCACACTACCCAGTAGTGGATAACTTTTTGTGGTATTTAGTGATTCTTTGGAGAAGGGCCTAGGCTGTGTGTTGATGAAAAATGACAAAGTCATTGCCTATACTTTAAGGCAATTGAAATTTCATGAGAAAAACGATCCAAAACATGATCTAGAGTTGGCTACAGTAATATTTACTTTAAAATTTTGGTTACAGGAGAAGTGTGAAATATACACGAATAACAAAAGCCTCAAGTATATATTCACATAGAAAGAGTTGAATATGTGCCAATGAAGATGGATAGAGCTGATCAAAGACCATGAATTCTCAATCCATTACCACCCTAGGAAAGCAAACAAGGTGACCGATGCTCTAAGTAGAAAAGAACCATCAATTATATCATTGATGAGAATTGAAAAGGATCTAATCTTCTTAGATTTGATGAAGATGGACATGGAAATCATAATGAAGGGAACATCATCAATCCTTTCACAAATGATTTCTCAATTGTCTCTTTTGGAAAGGTTAAAGGATTCTTAAAAGGATGATGTGGGAATTTAGAAGAAATTGGAAACTATCAGAAAAGGTAAATCCTCGGAGTTCAATGTTAATGAAGAAGGAATTGTGAGATTTGGGTTAAGACTATATGTTCCATCAAATCCAGAGTTAAAGAAAGAACTTTTGGATGATTCACATAGTTCTAATTTATTCATTCACCTAGGAAACAAAAAGATGTATCGAGATCTATGAGAGTTTATTGGTGGTATAATATGAAGAAGGAGATCACTGAGTATACATCAAAGTTCCTTGTATGTTAGAAAGTGAAGGATGTGAGGAATAAGTCTAAGGGGATGATGCAACCATTACCTATACTAGCATGGAAATGGGATAACATCACCGTAGACTTTGTCACCAGACTTCTAAATGAATCCAAAGGAAACAATGCTATCTGGGTTATTGTGGATCATCTTAAAAATATTGTACACTTCATTACAATTTGAGAGGATTTATCATTGGACAAACTGGAATGTATATATATCATATAAGTGGTAAATCGGTATGGAGTACCACTATCTATTATATCTGATTGAGATCCAAGATTCACCTCTAAGTTTTGGAAGATTCTTAAACGTGATCTGAATACTGAGCTGAACTTTAGTACAACTTATCATCCTCAAACTGATGGCCAATCTAAGCAGACTATCCAAACACTTGAGGACATATTGAGATCATTCTCAATAGAATTAAAATGAGGATGGGATAAATATATTCCTCTAGTTGAGTTCTCTTACAATAATAGTTTCCACTCAAGCATCCAAATGAATCCTTATGAAGCCCTGTATGGGAAGAGGTGTAGAATGCCGACTTATTGGGATGAAGTTGGGGGGAAAAAACTCCTAGGTCAAGAAATGGTCAAAGAAACGGTGGAAAAGTTTAGGACCATCCAACAACACATTAAATCTGTTCAGATTTGACAAAAGGGATATTCTGATAATCATAGATGAGACCTAGATTTTTATGTTTGAGACATGGTATTCCTCTGCACATCAATGTGGAAGAGAATTATGAGATTTTGGAAGAAGGTAAAGATTAGTCCAAGGTACATCAACCCTTTTGATATCCTTGATCGCATTGGAGTAGTGGAATCTCAACTAGCACTCCCACCGAACCTATCTCAAATACATGATGTATTCCATGTATCACTCTTGAGAAAGTACATACCTGAACCATCATATGTACTCAATCCAGAGGTGGTACTATTAGATAATGAACTCTCCTATGAAGATAATCCAATTAAGATCTTAGATCGTATAAAAAAAGTTCAATGAAATAAGATAATGACCCTCGTGAAAGTTTTGTGGAGAAACAAAAAGTTTGAAGAAGCAATGTGGGAACCAGAGGAAGTTATGAGGTGGAGTTACCCAAATCTATTTTAGTGTGGGAAAAGGAAATTTTGAGGGTGAAATTTCTTAAGGGGGGAAGATTGTAACGACCCAAACTTTTATTAATGAAAATTCCTATTAATCTAATTAAATGTATTATTATATAAATGATTATATAAAATATGAACTTCCTTGGTTTTATGTTTTTGTATTTAAAAATACTGTTAACAATTATTACCATTGTTAATATAGCCATTGAACAATGATCACATGATTAGTATAAATACAGGGTTTTGAGAAATCTGATTTACTCAGAAAAAGGAAGGGATAACCTCATCTAGTATAATTGCTTCATATGAAGCCCATTTTTCAGAGTTCAGAATGTAGGTGGAGTCACTGGGATTTTCTCTTGGCCAATCCCAAGCTGAGATTTAACATGTTAAGCTTTAATGCAACCACCTATGGGAGAAGTGGAAGTTAATAGAGATTACCACCCGAGCGATGTTATCTAAGCCTCCCCAAGAGTCTATCACCATTGCACAACTTACCCTTAGGTCTTATGCGGGTGTTATAAGGGGTTATGTAACAATACCCTAGCACTATGATTATGTTCATTATTTTTTATAGAATAAGGATTATATATTCATTTTAATATTGTTACTTTGTAAATAGTTTTTAAAACACAAATAGTATTTTTTTAGTTAATATTCAATTAAGAAATCTATTTTGATGAATTAATGTATTTTTGAATTAAATAATATTTTAATAAAATATTATTAATAAATTAATTTTTATTAAATATAAATCATCTTATAATTTTTATGAATACAATTGTATTGTTTATCAAGGTTTGAAATCCATTTTTGTCAAAACCTGTGAATTTTTGATAAATGTCGGTTTTTATTTTAAAAGTAAAAATTCACATATTTATAAAATTATTTAGATAAAATGAATGTTATTTTTTTGAATCAGGATGTCAAAATTATCCAATGGTGAATTTTTCATAATTTTCCGTGACAGTCAATTTTTTGGATTAAAATTAAATATCATTTAAATATATAATGTGTTTTTTGACATCATAATGACCCAATAAGGATATAATAAAATACTATAAAAGGGATGTTAGGCCAATATATGTTTTAAATTTAAAAAATTTAATTTTATATTTGTTTTATTAATTTTATGGCGCCTTAGTGGACCCTATAAGACTTATAAAATATTTTAATCTTTTAAAATGATTTCCTTGAGAGTGTGACTCACCTTCATATAATCAAGCCTAATATTTTAATAATTTAGTCCATTGACCTTATAAAATAATGTTTTCACCCACTTTGGTAAAAACCATGGGCAAAAAACATGGATTGGTTTTTGGTTTTGATTAGTTTAATGTGTAGTGTCCAAAACCTAAATAATAAAGAATTCCCTCTATTTTCCTATATAAACCCACCCAATATCTCACTTAACTTCACTAAAAACCCTTGGGTCATGCACCTAAACATCTATAATCTCTCTAAAATCCTCCCAAGTCACCCCAAGTGTAACACCCTGACCCTAGTTACCTAGAGTTGGTGCATTATTACATAACTTTGGTGTGATCACAAAAGATCAAGTCTCGAAAGACCGATTAGTTTAATATCCTTGGAAATACTAGATACATTCATAAGGTTTACATTACATCATAAAATAGAAAACTAAAACAACATTATTTTCATATAAAACACTAAGATCCCATAGACTATCCCTCTAGGTCAGTCATAATATACTTTTTCACATCCTGGGAAAAATAAAAAATAGAAAGGGGTGAGCTCAGATGCTCAGTAAGGATAACAATAAAGATAAAACTTTCATAAATAATCATAAACATTTAAGGAAATGTATAAGAATAAAACAAAATCATTTTAAACTTGAACTTCAGAATAATATGGAAAAGATAAAATCAAATAATTCCATTTACTTATTCACATGGATATTGTAACGCCCTGACCCCAGTTACCTAGAGTTAGTGCATTATTTTAATAAATTGGCATGATTACAAGGAATCAAGTCCCGAAAGACCAATCAATTTAGCAGTCTTGGAAAATAGATCACATATGTGGAAGTTACATTACAATTCATAACATACAAAAAAACATAAATAATCCTTCATGAACGCCATTATTCCCTTGGCTTAACCCTTCATATCAATTACAATACACTTCTTGGAATCCTGGGAAAAATAAAACCTAGAAAGGGGTGAGCTCAGATGCTCAGTAAGGATAAAAATACAATGGAAACTTTCATAAATAAGCATAAACATTTAAGGCAATGTATAACTAAAACAAAAGCCTTTTAAACTTGAACTTCAGCATATTATGGCAAAAATAAAATGAAGTAATGACATTTAATTATTCACATGGATATTCTACTAGTCGAATAATCACATGCAATATCACTAACCACTTTCATAATGATGGAATGCATAATTCCAGACTATCATAACCACATAGTCAAGGCCTTATGCCAAAACTACAGATAAGATTTTGTCAAGGCCTTGTGCCAAGACACTTGTTTGTCTCATGAGACCTACCAATGCATTTATGAGCTATAGCGGGCTCCACCCGTCACTTACTAATTCCAATGCATTCCTCATATAAAAAGGTTTAAACATAACATAAACATTCGTATTAAAATTGGTATAAGAAATGTAGATACTTTACCCATAAACCATGAGTGGTATAAAAATAAAACATCCACAGTCAAACATATCACAAAACCTTCAATACAATATGGAATATTTGTATCATAATAAATCAACTTCAAACGAGTTTAAAATCCATTAAAGGATTTTTACATAGATGAAAATGATTTGTAAAACTCGTTGAGAGACATATCCTTTTTTCATGAAAACATTTAAAAGTCACACAATTTAGAAATGAATACATTTAAATCAATTTTTGAATCAAATTGTCCCATACCACTTTGTAACTTTTGAAAGTAATTAACATTTTAAAACATTCATGTCCATGTAAATAAATACTTAAAACCATTTTGAAAACATGCACATTAATGAGAATGCTTTAGAAGAATAAATATTTAAAACATTTAAAATTAAGTTTTAGTAAAAAGTCACTTAAAATAATCCCTTTTAAAAATATTTTATGAAACATGGACATAGATAATAAATATGTCCCAGTAGATACTTACGTAAAAACAACCTTGGATAATAAAGAGATTGTGAAGTTAACCCTTACCAATTTGGTAACTTACGAAACATACACCCCATCAAAGAGGTATCATAAAATGAATATGTAAATACAAATAAATTAAAGTTTATTTCACAAAGAATACAATTATGTTAAGTACATAAACCACACAAAAGGTAATAGTGGCAATATGGCATGAATCTCACGGGAATAAGGAGTGAGATGAAAACCCCTTACCTTTCACTTTACTTTAGTCAAGGGTATGTTTAACCTCCTGTATGAAGACCACAATATGTTATTAAATTATATCAAAACCATATTAATATTTATGATATCATACATTATTCATTTATGACTTTATACTACCCATTTAATAATAATTTTCATGTTAAATTAACATTTTGGGTAATAATCACTTTCTTTATCGTACGTGTTTTAACTTGTTACTCTTGATTGTATCATTTAGACTAAGATTTAAATACTTCCAGAATATAAAACATGATTTATATATCATATATATTTAGAATATAGATATGTATAATATACATATATATGAAATGAAAAACACCATTTATGGAGATGGTAGTCCGTACGTACACATAAATGCTGTTTCCGTTTTCTTATCGTATTGAACGGAAATAAGTGAATAAGATATATGTAAGTAAATATAAATATATATATATAAATATATATACCTCAAGTAGAATTATTATGTTATATATTACATACTTATTAGTAATATATATATTTTTTATAATTATCGATGAATGGTGAACGTGGAAATGAATCTCATCGCGTCGTGGAGACGGTAATCCGTACGTACGCATGAGAGACAATATAATTTCCTTAAAGGTGTGTAATTTGATGGTATATTAATTTTATATATACATTATCATGTTATTTTTATTATTTATATACATATTACTCATCATTATATCCATCCAAATAACATAGTGTTGAATAAAAAATTACCCCATGACGTGGAGACGGTAAGCCGTACGTACGCACGGATGGTGACATTATCATTCATAATATGGAGAGAATAATTAATATAGTTGTGAAATATTTATAATAACATCATATTATATAGAAGATACTGAAGTTATTATTTTATAATGGAAATAACAAAGAAAGAAGAAGTTGAAGAAGAAAGAAACTTGAAAGAGGGTGGTGAAAACATTACCTCTTCTTCGGGTTCTTTATTTTGATTTGATCAAAAGGGATCCTTAGGTTGGCTTTGTAATAAAACTAAATCCTATAGGTTTAAGTGAGGGAAGTTTAGAATATATTGGGGTAGGGTTTGGCTGAGAAAAAAGTCTTTGAAGGTGTGAATTAGAGGGAAGGGGAAGTTCCCTTTTATAAGAGGGGTGACAGGCACCTTTGGAAAACCTAGAAATATTATTTTATAAAAAAATTAATATTCAGTTTATAATGGATCCAAAGTGGATTTTTAAAGGTTAAGGTGGGGATAGGTTGAAAAAAACTCAACCAATAGGTTTTATACAGGTTTGGGTCACTATATTAACTTTATCTTTTTGATTTAACTCTTAGTTAAATAGTTTGACATTTACCATGTCTCTTTGTATTTTTATATTATATAGTCAATAAACATACTATAAACTTCAAAGAGACCCCCAGGTGGTCAATTAATATTACACATATCATTATATATGTCCTTTTGATGAACCTCAGATTTTTAGGAATAGAATATCAATTAATAATATAATATTTGTTTTAAAAACTCCTTTATGTCAATTTTGACACTATTTAATAATTGATTTTTGTTAAAGTCTTAACAACTTTATTAATTCGAAAAAAATTCATTTAAGAAATCATAACATGTCATATTAACCAATAATTTTTTTTATTTCATCAAAACTTCCAAATTATATTTATTTTAACATTTATAATACTAATTTTTTTATTATTTCATTAATAAGAAAAATACTGCATCATTATTGTGTCATAAATAAATTTAATTATTAAATGTATAAAAATTATAAATAAAATAAAATTATGTAGTAAATATTTTTATCTTTATAATTAATATTTATAGTCAAAAATATAACATATATAACCCTATTTAAAAATTGTTTTTCTAAAAGATATATGCTTATGTCATTTTTGTATTTACTTGAACTTAATTAATATAAAGTGTCATTATCACTTACTAGTGGATCAATGTGGTCCCAAAATCGACCCAAATATGACCATGGTCAGAAATGTATCAAAAAATAGGGTTAGGACATGTTTTAGGATAATTTATTATTATTATAATCATATTTTTTACCCTTATTTACCGGATTTACCCTTTAACCATGGTAAATAAAATATTTACCGAAGTAATTATTCAAAATGTCTAAAAATAAAATTTACCTATTTACACAATTTAGAACTCATGATTCTAAATATGGAATCCATTTTTCTAAATTCAAAACACAGAAGTGGTAGAAATTAATTTAAAATTAATTCTCGTTGTTAAAACAAAAAATGTGTTTTTAAGAGATAATAACTATCAAAAGATTGACACTTTATTATGTCCATTTTAAATGTGAAATTATGTCCAATGACCAAAATTGGATTAAATGGTAAAAATATAATCTAATTATACTCTAAAATCACTCAAATTCATAATTTATCACTATTAATGATTAAAAAAGCTGTTTTTAATTAAAATTTAGTAATTTTCACTATTCATCAAAATATGAAAGTTATCCGAAAAGTACCAAAAATTCACCCTAAGCTAATTTAGATATTCAAAATCCAAAAATGAAGTCCATTTTTAAAGATAAAATGTACAAAATTTCAAAAAGTGGGTATTACTATTCATAATGGCTAGTTTGATTGGTTGTGGTGTGTGTTAGAACTCGAAGTTGCGTACAACACACACTACTGCATTATTCAAAGACAAGCGTATCGTAGAAGCTTGGGGTGTTACATTCTCCCCTCCTTTAATAAATTGCTTCCTCGCAATTTGAAATTATTTTTCAAAAATAAAAGCTTAAAAATAGAAAATACCTTTGGGAAAACCCACATCAGAAATTAGGTTAATAAAATTTAGTCTTAATAAGAGGAAAAGGGAAATGAAAGAGACACCACCAAATTATGATATCGATTAGGAGAACATTGGTGGAAATTAGAGAAATATAATTGGAGGAAAAACGTAAATATTTATAGGTATTGATTGAGGTCATCAATCACAAACAAGTGTAAAATTGAGGGCCTTAAATTCATCAATCTATGATGATTTAAAATACCATCAGTTCAAAAAAACATATAGTATTAGGATAACACATTTTTGTTTTTAATATCCCTTCACTAAAGTATAAGAATTAATTTCTTCATAGAATAAGAGAAGAAGAAAAATATATACTTGACAATTAGAGTCCCATCCTTTAACTAATTTCTACCAAAAACTCATCTTTCACTCTAAAAGATAATAGAACTTAAAAATAATATTCTATTTATCCTATTCGTGTAGGGTTCAAAAAAATGAATTTATAATTCATCTACCAGAATTTTTTTAAAAATTCTACATTATTCAATATAGGACATAACGTGGGCCAGTGGTAGGTGATACACCCTTGTCGCCCTTCGGTTGCGGGTTCAAGTCTCGCGGCCTTGCTCGATGCGACGGGTTGCCGCCCGACCTCCAGGTTGTCCTTTTATGGAAATCCAAAAATAATCTCAAACTAGAATTTTCCAAAATACTTTCGTCCAAACTCACAGTCCAAAATTTATAAGAAAGGTAAACACAATTAATGTCCTTTTTCCACTTAATAATATGCGAACACCTTCATCATTTATTATTTTAAAACACTACAACATCCTGAATTACCATAAAACCTTATTGATTACATTCATGATCCCTTATAACTTATAGAATACTTGATATACTCCTTCTATCAAAATTTTTTGTAAACTCCAACAATGATGGAATATAGAAATCATTAATCAATATCAAGGTAGTCAAGAATATCCAATATAATTTATCCAAATCAATCATGTATTATTCCAAAATCACTACCTCAGTATCGGGACCATATTATGGTTTATCTTTCTCTCAACCATATATTTTCCAAAAATTTTACCTGTTATTGAGTCACTTTTCTTGGTTCCATACAATCTCAATTCCTTAATGAAATAGTACTGCAATACAATCCTTATATACTCCATAATTATTATAAGCAGTACATCATTGATACAACACTCAAATGACATAATTCGTTAATAAAAACATAAAAACTCTAATCATTCGTCCTCATCTGTGGTAGTATCATAACTTGGTTATTATCTAATAGCATCATTTGGGGCATAATTTGATGATTTGGACATTGGTTTTCATAGTGTCCCAACTCCTTGCAGATGAAGCATTGTAAATTTGAAACCTTTTTCTTACCCTTGCAGTCAGGTACTTGGTGTCCTTTTTCTCCACACTTATAACAAACCCCCATTACCTTCAGGAAAGTTCTAGGGTGTTTCTTCCCACAGTTATCACATATGGGAAAATTCTTCTTTTCCCTCTTCCCTTTATCCATCTTTCTCTCTTCCATCCTTTTCTTCTCATGCTTTCCTTCATTTCCATAGGACTCAGAGAATTATTTAATTATCCTATTAATACATGATACTATTTCTTAATATGTTGAGAATACATGGAAGACTATTTCCCTTATAAATGTTGGATTTATACTGTGAAAGATATTGTCCTTCTTACTCTTTGGATCATACGTATTTTTGGAGTTCACATTCCTTCTATTGGGCACCATTTCTATACAATGAAATACACTAGATTATTTTATGAATCACAATACAAAAATCCAAACTTGTAAAACACTTAACATAAATTGAATAGTTTATGGATATAATCCATAATCATAAAAATGTTTTCTTTAAAGAAGTATATACTCACAAACCCTTCAAAATGGTTTGTAAAGAAAATGAGAATTATCCAAAGCATATCCCCCAAGAGTGTCATAACCAAGAGTGCAGCAAGGCCCATTGTCGTGAACCAGTTTCTGTTCGAGTCTAGCTCAAAGTAGTGTTTTCAAGTTTTACCCCTAGGTACATCTGTGCTAGAGCTGCCTCTACCTGCTCGTATCTAGACAGGGATGTATTGCTCGAAAAACATAAAAAAATCTCTACAATACCAAAATTCTAGGAAGTTCTTCTATACTAATCCTCAAATTCTATCTTAGGGATATGTGATCTAATCAGAGTTTATATAAATCTAGCTTCCAAGGTTTGTACTAAACTTCCTCTGATACCAACTGTAACACCCGGACCCCAGTTACCCAAAGTCCGTGCATTATTTTAATACATTGGCCTGATCACAAAAGATCAAGTCCCGAAAGACCGATCAGTTTAGCAGTCTTGGAAAATAGATTACATACATGGAAGTTACATTACACTTCATAACATACAAAACAACATAAATAATCCTTCACGAACGCCATTATTCCCTTGTCTTAACCCTGCATATCAATCATAATACACTTCTTGGAATCCTGGGAAAAATAAAAAATATAAAGGGGTGAGCTTAAATGCTCAGTAAGGATAACAATACATCAGAGACTTTCATAAATAAGCATAAACATTTAAGGCAATGTATAACTAAAACAAAAGCCTTTTAAACTTGAACTTTATCATAATATGGAAAAAATAAAATGAAGTAATTCCATTTACTTATTCACATGGATATTCTACTAGTGGAATAATCACATGCAATATCATTAACCAATTTCATAATGATGACAAGCATAATGCCAGACTGTTATAACCACATAGTCAAGGCCCTGTGCCAAGACTACAAATAAGATTTTTTCAAGGCCTTGTGCTAAGACACTAGTTTATCTCATGAGATATACCGATGCATCGAGGAGCTACAACGGGCTCCACTTTCCACTTACTAAGTCAAATGCATTCCTCATATGAAAAGGTTTCAACATAACATAAACATTCGTATTAAAACTGGTATATGAAATGTCAATACTTTACCCATAAACCATGAATGGTATAAAAATAACACATCCACAGTCAAACATATCAAAAAACCTTCAACACAATATGGAAGATTTGTATCATAATAAATCAACTTCAAATGAGTTTAAAATCCATTAAAGGATTTTGACATAGATGAAAATGATTTGTAAAACTCTTTGAGAGACATATCTATTTTTCATGAAAACATTTAAAAGTCACACAATTTATAAAGTAAGACATCTAAATAATTTTTTAAATCAAAGTGTCCCATACCACTTTGAAACTTTTGAAAGTAATTAACATTCTAAAACATTCACGTCCATTTAAATAAATCCTTAAAACCATTTTGAAAACATAGACATTAATGAGAATGGTTTAGAAGAATAAATCTTTAAAACATTTAAAATGATGTTTTAGTAAAAAGTCCCTTAAAATAATCCCTTTTAAAACTATTTTATAAAATATGTACATGGATAACAAATATGTCCCAGTAGATACTTACATAAAAACAATCTCGGATAATAAAGAGATTGTGAAATTAACCCTTACCAATTCGGTAACTTACGAAACATACACCCCATAAAAGAGGTATCATACAATGAATATGTAAATACACATAAATTAATGTGTATTACATAGATAATACAGTTATGGGAATTACATACACCACACAAAAGGTAATAGTGGCAATATGGCACGAATCTCACGGGAATAAGGAGTGAGATGAAAACCCCTTACCTTACACTTTCCTTTAGTTGAGGGTACGTTTAACCTCTTGTATGAAGACCGTAGTATGTAATTAAGTTATATCAGAACCATATTAATATTTATGATATCATACATTATTCACTTATGACTTTATACTACCCATTTAACAATAATTTTCATGTTAAATTAACATTTTGGGTAATAATCGCTTTCTTTATCGTACGTGTTTTAACTTGTTACTCTTGATTGTATCACTTAGACCAAGATTTAAATACTTCTAGAATATAAAACATGACTTATATAGCATATATATTTATAATATAAATATATATAATAGACATATATATGAAATGAAAAACACCGTTTATGGAGACGGTAGTCCATACGTACGCATAAACGTTGTTTCCGTTTTCATATCGTATTGAATGAAACTAAGTGGATAAGATATATGTAAGTACACACACACATATATATAAATATATATACCTAAAGTAGAATTATTATTTCATATATTACATACTTATTAGTAATATATTTTTTATAATTGTCGATGAATGGTGAATGTGGAAATGAATCTCATCGCGTCATAGAGACGGTAATCCGTACGTACGCACGAGCGACAATATAATTTCCTTAAAAGAGTGGAATTGGATGGTATATTAATTTAAAAGAGACATTATCATGTTATTTTCATTATTTATATACATATTACTCATCATTATATCCATCCAAATAACATAGTGTTGAATAACAAATTAAACCACGACGTGGAGATAATAAGTCGTACGTACGCACGCATGGTGACATTATCATTCATAAGATGGATAGAATAATGAATATAGTTGTGCCATATTTATAATAACATCAAAGTATATATAAGATACTGGAGTTATTTTTTTAGAATATAAATAACAAAGAAAGAAGAAGTTGAAGAAGAAAGGAACTTTAAAGTGGGTAGTGAAAACATTACCTCTTCATCGGGTTCTTCCTTTTGATTTGATCAAAAGGGATCCTTAGGTTGGATTTATGATCACAATAAATCATCTAGGGTTAATTGAGGGAAGTTTATAGAATATTTGGGCAGGTTTTGGTCGAGCCAAAAGTATTTCAAGGTGTGAATTGGAGGGAAGGAGAAGTGACCTTTTATAAGAGGGGTGAGGGGTACCTTTGGAAAAGTTTGAAATATTATTTTATAATAAATTCATTTTCGGTTTATAATGGCTCCAAAGTGGATTATTTAAAGTTTAAGGTGTTTATAGGTTGAAAAAAACTCAACCAATATGTTTTAGATAGGTTTGCGTTACTATATTAACTTTATCATTTTGATTTAACTCTTAGTTAAATAGTTTGACATTTACCATGTCTCTTTGTATTTTAATATTATATAGTCAATAAACATACTATAAACTTCCAAGAGACCCCCAAGTGGTCCATTAATAATACACCTATAATTATATAAGTCCTTTGGATGAACCTTATATTTTTAGGAATATAATATCAATTAATAATATAATATTTGTTTTAAAAACTCCTTTTTGTCAATTTTGATACTATTTAATAATTGATTTTTTTAAAGTCTTAAAAACTTTATTAATTCAAACAACATTAATTTAAGCAATCCTAAAATGTAATATTAACCAATAAAAGTTTTTTATGTCATCAAAACTTTAAAATTATATTTATTTTAACATTTATATTACTAATTATTTGATTCTTTCATTAATAAAGAAAAAACTGCATCATTATTGTGTCATAAATAAATTTAATTATTAAATGTCTAAAAATTATAAATAAAATACCATTATGTAAGAAATCTTTTTATCTTTATAATTAATATTTATAGTTGAAAATATAACATATATAACCCTATTTCAAAATTGTTTTTCTAAAAGATATATGCTTATGTCATTTTTGTATTTACTTTAACTTAATTAATATAAAGTGTCATTATCACTTACAAGTGAATCCATGAGTTCCCAAAATCGACCCAAATATTCCCATGGTCTAAAATGTATCAACAAATAGTGTTAGGACACGTTTTAGGGCAATTTATTATTATTATAATATTATTTTTTCCCTTATTTACTAGATTTACCCTTTAACCATGGTAAATACAATATTTACCGAAGTAATTATTCAAAATTTATAAAAATAAAAGTTATCTATTTACACAATTTGTACCTACTGATTATAAATATGGAATCCATTTTTCTAATTTCAAAACACAAAAGTGTCAGAAATTAATTTCAAATTAATTTCCGTTGTTAAAACAAAAAGCGTGTTTTTAAGAGATAATAACTATCAAAAGATTGGAACTTGCTTATGTCTAGTTTAAATGTGAATTTATGTCCAATGACCAAAATTGGATTAAATGGTAAAAATATAATCTAATTATACTCTAAAATAACTCAAATTAACAATTTATCACTATTAATGATTAAAAAAGTTGTTTTTAATTAAAATTTAGTAATTTTCACTATTAATCAAAATATGAAAGTTATCTAAAAAGTAGCAGAAATTCACCCTAAGATACTTTTGATACTAATAATCCAAAAATGAAGTCCATTTTGAAATATAAAATTTATAAAATTTCAAAAAGTGGGTATTACTATTCATAATGGCTAGTTTGATTGGTTGGGGTGTGTGTTAGAACTCGATGTTGCGTACAACACACACTACCTCATTTTTCAAAGAGAAGCGTACCGTGGAAGCTTGAGGTGTTACCGATATTCTACTAGTCAAATAATCACATGCAATATCAATATCCACTTTCATAATGATGGAATGCATAATGTCAGACTTTCATAACCACATATCCAAGGCCTTATGCCAAGAATACAAATACGATTTTGTCAACGCCTTGTTCCAAGGAACTAGTTTGTCTAATGAGACCTACCGATGCATAGAGGAGCTATAGTGGGCTCCACCCATCACATACTAAGTCCAATGCATTATTCATATGAAAAGGTTTAACCATAACATAAAAATTCGTATGAAAAATAGCATACTAAATGTTAATACTTTATCTATAAACCATGAATGGTATAAAAATAACACATCCACAGTGAAACATATCACAAAAAATTCAATACAATATGGATGTTTTGTATCATAATAAATCAACTTCAAATAAACTTAAAATCCATCAAAGGATGTTGACATAGATGAAATCAATACCTTTTTTAGAGAAAAATATCTTTCTTTTTTGAAATCATTTAAAATTAATATAATTATAAAAGAAAACATTTATTTTGGAAGTATTATTATTATATTTTAAGGGAAGATTTAATGATGTTATAATGGAAGAAAATAGTTGCACCCACTGTATAAGTTAAAAAAGGCATTCTTACCTAAATTTTGTCGAAAAGGTTATAAAGGACCTTGTTTGGAAAATGACAGAAAGATTACTTTATAGACATCTTATAAAAAGTAAAACAAGGGTATAAATGAATTTAACCCATAATTTATAAAATATTAATAATGTTTTGAAATACATTTTTAAGAAACATGGATGTGGATGATAAAGAGGTCCCAGTAGATACTTACGTAAAAACAACCTCGAATAATAAAGAGATTGTGAAATTAACCCTTACCTTGTACTTTTCCTTTGTAGAGGGTAGGTTAAACTTCTATATAATGGTGAAATAATTGTTATTAAATTATACAAGAATAATATACAATAATATGATATAACATATGATCTTTTAACATTGCTTTGTTAATAATATCTTATTATTATTGTCATTTCAAGTGTTAACTGATTAGTTTTCCTTTATATGCTTTGTTATGTAAGTAATATTTGTTATGGATAGGATGTATCTTATTCATATTCAGAATAATATTAAGTCTTTAAACATTATTTTTAATCATCTAATGAAAAATAGTCTTGAATGGATACGATGGAGAATGAATCTCATCACGTTCGTGGAGACGGTAATCCGCACGTACGCACGAGCGACAATATCATTATTTTGATATTAAAATAATATATAATTGGATGTTATATCATATATAAATAATCATTATCATGTTATATTTATTATTTACATCAATTATACATCATTACTATACCCATCCAAATAATAGTGTATTGAATAACAACTTCACCACGACGTGGAGACGGTAAACAGTATGTACACATGTATGGTGACATGTCATTAAAAGGATGGATAGAATAATGAATATAGTTGTACCATATTTATAATAAAATCACAGTATATAGAAGATACTATAGTTATTATTTTATAATGGAAACAAAAATGAAAGAGGAAGTGGTAGAAGAAAGGAACTTGAAAGAGGTGATGAAATATTTACCTCTTCTTCGGGTTCTTTATTTTTATTTGATCAAAAGGGCTCCTTAGGTTGGCTTTATGACTAAAGTAAGGCCACTAAGATTAATAGAGGACAATTTATAGGGTATTTGGTAATGGTTTGACCGAGCCAAATGTATTTTAATGTGTGAATTAGAGAGAAGGGGGAGTTCCCTTTTATAAGAGGGGTGAGGGTCACTTTAGGAAAAGCTAGAAATATTATCTTATAATAAAATAATTTTCGGTTTCTAATGGCTCAAAAATGAATTAATTAAAGGATAAGAAGGGTATGGGTCTAAAACCACTCAACTAATAGGTTTTAGACAAGTTTGGGTAACTATATTAACCTTACCTTTTAGATTTACCTCTTAGATAAATAGTTTGACATTTACCATGTATCTTTGTATTTTTATATTATATGGTTAATAAACTTAGTATAAACTTCCAAAATAACCCCAAGTGGTTCATTAATGATACAACTATCATTATATAAGTATTTTTGCTAAAATTTAGATTTTTAAGAATAGAATATCAGTTAGTAATATAATATTTGTTTTAAAAAATCTTTTATGTCAATTTGACACTATTTGGTATTTTGTTTTTTCTAAATTAATAACAGCTTTATTACTTTGAAAAAAAATTCATCTAACAAACTCTAACATGTCATATTAACCTAGAAAATTAGTTTAATTCATAAAATGTCTCAAATTACATTTTTTTTGGATATTTATAATATCAATTATTTCAATATTTCCTTAATTAAGTAATTATTGCATCATCATTGTGTCATAAATAAATTATATTATTTAATGTCTAAAAATTATAATTAAAATACCACAATTTAGGAAATATTTTTATATTTTTAATTAATATTTATAGTCAAATTTATCTTATGTGTAACCCTATATTAAAAATGTTTTAGTTATTAAACATTGATTTTAACTCTTTTAACTCTTCTTTAAATAAAATAATAATAAGTGCCCTAATCTAATCTAAGTGGACCTAAAGGATCATATTTTATTACTAAGGTTGTTTTTGGTTCAATTAAACTTATCTAATAGAATTAAGACATGTGTTAGGGTAATAATAATATCATTTTTACCCTTAATCACCCTATTTACTTTTAACCGTGGTAAATAAAAATAAAAAGTTACTATTCACCAAAAATTATTTTCATCTTATTGAACCACATTTTACTTACTAATATCAATCGTGTCTCTCAGATTTTTGAAATTCAACTCACAGAAGCAGTAAAATTAAGTTTTTTTTGTAAATTTACAATTACTCCTAGGAGGTGGGTAAAAGATGGTACAAAGTTCATTAAAATTTTTATATATCTAAAATTATTATTAACCGACTCCAATGAATTACATTGAACTTATATTGGTATTATGTATCTATTTTGACCTAAAATAAATTTAAATAAAATAAATAATTATTTAAATAAAAATTCGGTTTTACATTACAACAGTGTTTTTCACTATTCATCAAAAATTGAAAGTTTTCAGAAAAATACCAAAAATTCACCCTAATATAATTTCAATATTCCAAATCCAAAGATGGAGTCCATTTTGAAAGATAAAATTTAGAAAATTTCAAAAAGTGGGTTTTACTATTCATAACGACTAGTTTGATTGGTTGTGGTGTGTTAGAACTCGAAGTTGCGTACAACACACGCTACTGTATTATTCAAAGAGAAGCGTACCGTGGAAGCTTGGAGAGTTAAATTCTCCCATACTTTAAATAATTTCTTCCTCAAAATATCTAGAATATTACTGAATAAAAAGACTCGGGTGGTTCTTCATCATAAGTTCTTCGGGTTCCCACGTTGCCTCTTCCATCTTATGGTTTCTCCATAGAACTTTTACCAGACGAGTCGTCCGGTTTCTCAGCAGTTTTTCTCTTGTATTAAGAATTTTGACAGTCTCTTCGCAATAAGACAGATTGGGTTCCAGTTCTAATTCCTCATAGGTGAGTACATGCATTGGGTCAAGCATGTATTTTGTCAATAGTGATACGTGGAACATATAGTGAACTTTGGAGAGACTTGGCGAAATTTCCAAATGGTAAGCTACAACCCCAATTCATTCTAGAAATTTGAAAGGTCCGATGTACCTGGGACTCAAGTTACCCTTCTTACTGAAATGTATAACTCCCTTCCATGGAGATACCTTCAAGAAAACATGATCCCCTACTTGAAATTACGATTCATTCCTCCGGCTATCAACATAGATCTTCTACCTATTTTGAGCTGCTTTGATGTGGTTTTGGATTACCTTCACCCTTTCCATCATTTCCTCCACAAGTTCTGGGCCTCTGAGTTTTCTTTCACCAACATCATCCCAACAAGTTGGTATACGACATCTCTTTCCATATAACGCTTCATATGGTGCCATCTGAATACTTGAATGGAAGCCATTGTTATATGAAAATTATATTAGAGGTAAATATTTATCCCACATACCTTTAAAGTCATGTGAGGATGATATCAACATGTCTTCTAAGGTTTGAATGGTCTGTTCTGATTGTCCATCAGTTTGGGGGTGGTAGGAAGTGCTCAAACGAAGTTCAGTATCTAGGGATTTCTGAAGACTTTTCCAGAATCTTGATGTAAAACAGAGATCAAGATCAGAAACAATCGATTCTGGTACTTCATGAAGTCTTACAAATTCATTAATATATAGTCTTGATAAATGTTCAAGTGGTAAATCTTCTCTTATATAAAGAAAATTCTCTGACTTGGTAAGACGATCAACAATGACCCATATTGCATCGTTCCTTCTAGGAGTCTTTGGTAGTCCCATGACAAGGTCCATAATAATATTATACCATTTCCACTCCGGTATGGGAAGAGGTTTCATGTCTCCTCCAGGATATTTCCTTTTAGCTTTCACTTGTTTAAAAACTATACATCTTGATAGAAAATCAGCAATCTCCCTCTTCATGTTGTCCCACTAAAAATGTTCCATCAAATCTCTATACATTTTGGTTCTCCAGGAATGTATAGAGAAATTGGAACTATGAGCACCATCCAACAATTCCCTTTTTAGATCAGGTATATCGAGAACATAAAGAATCTTCCCAAATTTCAAAATTCCATCTTTAGAGACAATATGGCCAAGAAAAGAAATCTCCTGAATCCAGAATTCACACATGCTAAACTTCCCATGTAATTCATATCTTCTAAGAGTCTTCAGGATAATGCACAAGTGATTTTTATGATCTTTGTAGATTTTGGAGTATATCAAGATATCACCAATAAATACCACTACAAATTCATCACGATATTACTTGAAAACTCTATTCATTAGATCCATGAATACATAGGGTGAATTAGTCAATCCAAAAGGCATTACAGTAAACTCATAATACTCGTACCTGGTTGGAAATGTTGTTTTCATAATGTCTTCCTTCTTCACACACAACTAATTATATCCATATCGAAGGTCAATCTTTTAAAAGTATTTAGCTCTATGAAGTTGGTCAAGTAAATCATCAATGCGAGGTAGGGTATACTTGTTCTTTATTGTTATAGCATTGGTCTCTCTGTTGTCAATGCACAACCTCATAGATACATCTTTCTTCTTAAAAAAAAGGACAAGGTCTCCCCATGGAGAAATAATACGGAGAATAAATCCTTTATTACTCAATTCCTCTAGTTTTTTCTTTAGTTACACTAATTCCACATTGGCAATTCTATAAGGGGTCTTTGATATGGGCCTTAAACCAGGAATTAAATCAATGGAAAACTCAATTTCTCGTTCCGGAGGATGTCCAGGTAAATCCTCTAGAAACACGTCAACATATTCTTGCACAATAGGTACATCCTCTATTTGAACATTACTTTCCTCAACCACATTCATTTAATTGTATTCCTCCCCAATAATTGAATTTAGTTGAGCTACTAGGGGTGGATCTAGATAAGAATTATGTGATGACGTTTCTGCTCTAAAGATAAGGTACTCCTTATCATCATCAAAAATTGTAACCTCCTTCTTCTTATAATAAATTTTTGGCATCATGGTACAAAAACAAATCCATACTGAGGATTATATCAAATTCAATCATGGGTATGACGATGAGATCAGTAGATAAAGAACATTTATATTCTCTAATGGGAATGGATTCACAAAACTTTGTTTGATGATACTTCCCTTAGGAGTTTTAACTGACAACTCCCTTGTTAAATCAAATTGGAAATATCTAATTTTCTTAGCAAAATATGAAGATATGAAACAATGCGATGATCCAGAATCAAATAATGCATTTTCTATACTTGAGGAAACCATTAAATTACCTACCACCACATCTTTCGGAGCTTCAAAATCAGTAGTAGTGATAACATAATATTTCCTTGATCCCTTGGCCTTTTCTGAGGTAAGTTCCCCTAATTCTTAGGATATTCATTTTCATAATTCCCCCTTTCTCTACAATTGTATCACTCAACATCGACAACCACTTTCTTCCCCTTGAAATCATGAGATTTGTGGCCTTTTTCACCACACTTTTAACATACTCCCATTCCCTTCAAGAAAGTACCAGGGTGTTTCTTCCCACATTTACTGCATGATGGATATTCAACTTTTTCCTTCTTCCCCTTATTTCCATTTCCAGAGTGTTCAATAGATCTCTTCTTCTCTTGATTTGCTTTAAAGTCGTAAGAATTAGAGAATTATTTTTTTTGTCTTGATAGCACATGAGACAATATATTTGTATGAAGAAAAGGATTGTAAGACTAATTCTCGACATAGAAATGGTTTTAACCACTGAAAGAAACAATCAATCTTACATCTTGGGTTATATATATAATCTGCAGCATGCCTCGCTAACCTTGTAAAGTTATCTTCATACTTTGTGACATTCTCATCCTCCTTTTTCCTCAGACTTAGAAATTTTCTTTCTATATCCACTTGATGGTCATGAGGAAAGTATTTTTCTAAGAAAATTTATCTAAACTCCCTCCATTACATATTTGATACTTCATCATCTTCCTTTGTATTTTGAATCAATGACCACCATTTATCAGCATCTCCAGTGAGGCGGTAAACTGCCATGACAACTTTGTCCCTTTCGCTACTCCCCAAGTCAGGGAATATTTTCTGTAAGGAATTTATCCATTTCTCAGCTACTAGTGTATTTGTAACCCCATTGAATGTTGGTTATTTTTTCCTCTTGAAGCGATCTAACATTGATCTTACACGCTGCGGATCAGGGTGCTCCAAACGGGTAAGGTTATTATTCATAACCTGAGTGAGTTGTCCCAGTATGGTGATTAGCTGATTAGAACCAGTTTCATCACCAGCTCCACAATAATTATCTTTAGTAGGAGGGTAATACCTACATAGAGTTCCTGCATTGATACCATTTCCATTCCTTCCACTAGGATCCATTTTTAAACAATGGCATAAACTAGATTAGTTTATGAATCGCAATACATAAATCCAAACTTGTAAAACACTTAACATAAATTGAACAGTTTATGGATATAATCCATAATCATAAAAAAAAATTTATTTGAGGAAGTATATACTCATAAACCCTTCATAATGGTTTGTAAAGAAAATTAGAATTATCCTAAGCGTATCCCCCAGGAGTGTCGTTACCAAGAGTGTAGCAGGACCTGTTGTCGTGCACCAATTCACGTTTGAGTCTAGCTCAAAGCGGTGTTTTCGGGTTTTACCCCTAGGTATATCTATGCCAGAGTTGCCTCTACCTGCTTGTATCTAGACATGGATGTGTTTCTTAGAAAAATCACAAAATATCTACAATACCAAAATTCTAGGAAGTTCTTCTATACTAATCCTCAAAGTTTATCTTAGGGCTATGTGCTCTAATCAGAGTTTATCTAAATCTAGTTTCCAAGGTTTGTACTAAACTTCCTATGATACCAACTGTAACGCCCGACCCTAGTTACCCAGAGTTGGTGCATTATTACATAACTTTGGTGTGATCACAAAAGATTAAGTCTTGAATGACCGATTAGTTTAGTAGCCTTGGAAATAGTAGATACATTCACAAGGTTTACATTACATCATAAAATGGAAAACTACAAAAAATTTGTTTCCATAGACAACAATGAGATCCCATAGACTATACCTACAGGTCAGTAATAATATACTTCTTCGAATCCTAGGAAAAATAAAACATAGAAAGGTGTGAGCTCAGATGCTCAGTAAGGATAACCATAAAGCGGAAACTTTCATAAATAATCATAAACATTTAAGGAAATGTATAAGACTAAAACAAAAGCCTTTTAAACTTGAGATTCAGTATAATATGGAAAAGATAAAGTCAAATAATTCCATTCAATTATTCACATGGATATTCTACTAGTCTAATAATCACATGCAATATCAATAGCCACTTTCATAATGATGGAATGCATAATGCCAGACTTTCATAACCACATAGTCAAGGCCTTTTTCCAAGACTACAAATAAGATTTTTTCAAGGCCTTGTGCCAAGACAATAGTTTGTCTCATGAGATCTACTGATGCATCTTGGAGCTATATCGGGCTCCACCCGTCACATACTAAGTCCAATTCATTCCTCATATGAAAATGTTTAAACATAACATAAACATTCGTATTAAAACTAGCATATGAAATGTCAATACTTTGTCAATAAACCATGAATGGTATAAAAATAACACATCCAAAGTCAAACATATCATAAAACCTTCAATACAATATTTAAGTTTTGTATCATAATAAATAAACTTTAAATAAACTTAAAATCCATCAAAGGATATTGATATAAATGAAATCAAAACCTTTTTTAGAGAAATATATCTTTCTATTTTGAAATAATTTAAAATTCATATAATTATAAAAGAAAACATTTATTTTGGAAATATTCTTATTATCTTTTAAGGGAAGGTTTGATGATGTTATAATAGTGGAAAATATCCGCACCCTCCGTATAAGTTAAAAAAAGACATTCTTACCTTAATTTTGTCGAAAAGGTTATAAAGGACCTTGTTTGGAAAATGACGGAAAGATTACTTTATAAAAATATTATAAAAAGTAAAACATTGGTATAAATGACTTTAAACCATAATATTTAAAATATTAATAATGTTTTGAAATATATTTTTAAGAAACATGGATGTGGATGGTAAAGTGGTCCTAGTAGATATTTACGTAAAAACAACCTCGGATAATAAAGAGATTGTGAAATTAACCCTTACCTTATACTTTTCCTTGGTTGAGGGTAGGTTCACCTCCTGTATAATGGTGAAATAATTTTTATTAAATTATACAAGAATAATATACATTAATATGATATCATATATGATCTTTAAACATTGCTTTGTTAATAATATCTCAGTATTATCGTCTTTTTGGGTGTTAACTGATTCATTTTCCTTTATATTCTTTGTTACGTAAGTAATTTTTGTAATGGATATGATGTATCTTATTAATATTCAGAATGATATCAAGTTTTTAAATATTATTTTTAATCATCTAATGAAAATTAGTCTTGAATGGATATGATGGGGAATGAATCTCATCGCGTTCGTCGGGACGGTAATCCGTACGTACGCACGAGCGACAATATCATTCTTTTAATATTAAAATAATATATAATTGTATGGTATATCATATATAAAGAATAATTATCATGTTATATTTATTATTTAAATTAATTATAATCATTATTATACCCATCCAAATAATAATGCATTGAATAACAACTTCACCACAACGTGGAGACGGTAAGCCGTATGTACGCACGCATGGTGAAATGTCATTCAAAGGATGGATAGAATAATGAATAGGGTTGTACCATATTTATAATAACATTAAAGTATATAGAAAATACTGGAGTTATTATTTTAGAATGTAAACAACCAAGAAATAGGAAGTGTAAGAATAAAGGAACTTGAAAGAAGTGATGAAATATTTACCTCTTCTTCAGGTCTTCCTTTTGATTTGATCAAAAGGGCTCCTTAGGTTGGATTTATTACTAAAGTAATGCCTCTAGTACGAAGGGAGGAAATTTTAGAGGGTATTTGGGTAGGTTTTGTCTGAGAAAAATGGCTTTGAAGTTCTGAATTATAGAGAAGGGGGAGTGCCCTTTTATAAGAGGGGTGAGGGGCACCCTAGGTAAAGCTAGAAATATTTTTTTATAATAAAATCATTTTCGGTTTCTAATGGTTCCAAAATAAATTTTTTAAAGGATAATGTTGGTATGGGTCAAAAACCACTCAAAAAATTGGTTTTAGATAGGTTTGGGTCACTATATTAACCTTATCTTTTAGATTTAACTCTTAGTTAAATAGTTTAACATTTACCATGTATCTTTGTATTTTTATATTATATGGTTAATAAACTTACTATAAACTTCCAAGAGAACCCCAAGTGGTTAATTAATGATACACCTATCATTATATAAGTCTTTTGGACAGAACTTATATTTTTAGGAATATAATATCAATTAATAATATAATATTTTCTTTAAAAACTCTTTTATGTCAATTTTGACACTATTTGGTATTTTGTTTTTTTTAAATTCATAACAGCATTATTACTTTGAAAAATATTCATCTAACCAACCCTAACATGTCATATTAACCTATAAAATTATTGTAATGCATAAAAAGTCTCAAAATATATTTCTTTGGATATTTATAATATCAATTATTTTAATATTTCATTAATTAAGAAATTACTGCATCATCATTGTGTCACAAATTAATTAAATTATTTAATGTATAAAAATTATAAATAAAATACCAAAAAGTAGGAAATAGATTGATATTTGTAATGAATTTTTATAGTCAAATTTATCTTATGTGTAACCCTATATTAAATTTTTTTAGTTATTAAACACTAACTTTAACTCTTTTAACTCTTCTTTAAATAAAATAATAATAAGTGTCCTAATCTAATCCAAGCGGACCTAAAGGATCATATTTTATTACTAAGGTTGTTTTTGGTCGAATTACACTTATCAAATATAATTAGGACATGTGTTAGGGTAATAATAATATCATTTTACCCTTAATTACCCTATTTACTTTTAACTGTTGTAAATAAAAGTAAAAAGTTACTATTCACCAAAAATTATTTTCATCTTATTGAACCACATTTTATTTACTGATATCAACTGTGTCTCTCAGATTTTTTAAATTCAACTCGCAGAAGCGATAAAATTAAGTTTTATTTAAATTTACAAATGCTTCTAGGAGGTGGGTAAAAGATGGTAAAAAGTTCATTAAAATTTTTATATGTATAAAATTATTATAAACTGACTCCAATGAATTACATTGAACTTATATAGGTATTATGTATCTATTTTGACCTAAAATAAATTTAAATAAAATTGTCACGACCCGCCCTCGGGGTCCGTGCCGTGACTACCCCAAGCCCGCCTTCCATAGGCCAGGGGCTGGCGACTAGCACCAAGGCGTAAATCCCAGAAAAGGGAAGGCATTGCCTTTGTAAAGTAAACAAACACCACAGAGTAAGCATGCGGAAGTAAAACACTAAGTACAAAAAGAAGAGCTGAAAAGTAAAAAGGGGCCGGAAATACAAGCTCAACTATAAAGTACAACTCGAAAGGGAAAACAGCGACTGAAAAGTAAAGCTGCTACGCTGAGATGTCCACTGGAAATCCCACCTGAAGGGTGGGTACAGTTAGCTCCTCTGCTCCTCGGGTCCCGCCATCCGCTCCGAGTATGTTCCGCCCAGTGGTCCACCTCCGGGTACCGCCTCGTCGTATAGTCCACCTCCAGGTACCGTCAAGTCCTCGAACCTTCGGCTTCTGTCAGCACTGTCCGTCGTCTGCAACCAACACAACGAGGTGCGGGCATAGCCCGTGCAGGGGTGAGTATAACGATACTCAGTAGGGACCCCGAGACCCTCAAGGTCTCACTAAAACCAACAAGGATAAACACAAGAAGATCTCAACAGATAAACTCTACTTAGGTATATGCCCATACATATACCTAAGTTATCAAGTAACCCATCTCAATCATGAGTAAACACAAGAATTGTGAAAACGACGGATAACCACTACCCGGGTATATGCCCATACATATACCAAAGTTAGCAAGCGACCCATCTCAATCATAAAGTGACACAAGGTCAAAAGTCTCAGCTCAAACCAGGATTTTCATTATCGAAACCGTAACTGCTGAAGAGCCCCGTCTCTGAAGTGTGCAGTAGTCCTGTCACGACTCCGAGGTACTGCTCACTAACCTAAGACTGCTGAGGTACTCCTCCTGTCGAGTACTGCGGGTTTGCGGCCAACTACCTGGCGCTCCGTCTGCTGAGGTATGTCACCCAAACACAGTAGTGCACACCCCCTAGTAGCCTGCTGAGGTACTCTCCGGACGAGTACCGCGGGTCTGCACTGTCACACACGTACTCCGTCCGCCATGGGTCTGCACCTCAAAAAGTAGTGCTCCGTCCACTGGGCTAGTCGACTCACTCCAAGTCGAGTCGGTCAAGCAGTCGTCAGGTCTCAGCTAGCTACACGGTCTCCGTACATCGCATGCTCGTCACTGGGAGGGTCCGCTCCACGAGCTACAGGTCGATACTCCAAGTATCTCAAAGTCCCACGAAGAAGTGTCTCAAAAGTCCATCTCGTCACAGGGGTCTCAACGCAACAGACGGCACGTCGATCGGACGCCCGGTCTGTGAGTTATTAGCCTTTTCGTCCCAGGGGCCCGATTGGTTTCGAGTGCGAACCAATCCCGGCCGTATCTCAACTGTACCCCGAACTCCCATAGGGTATACCCAAAGGGACCGTTACTCAACGTAACTACTAACGCCGCTGACGGCTCGTCAAGCGGACGTCCTGTCTGAAAGATATCAGCTTTCCCGTTCCAGGGGCCCGGTTGGATTTCGGGTACAATCCAACCCGTCCATACTCCGACTGTATCCAAAACTCGGGCGGAGTATGTCAAAAGTTCCGTCTCATCAAGAGGAAGTCAACGTAACAGACGGCGCGTCAATCGGACGCCCAGTCTGTTAGTTATTGGCTTTTTCGTCTTCGGGGCCCGGTTGGTTTTTAAGGCAAAACCAACCCGACCGTACTCCACCTGCGTCCAAACCTCGGGCGGAGTATGCCAAAAGATCCGTTTCACTAAGAGGAACGCAACGCGACTGACGGCGCGTCAATCGGACGTTCGTAGCTCAAGATATGAGCGTTTCCGCTCCGAAGGCCCGGTTGGTTTCGTGAACGAACCAACCCGGCCGAACTCAATGTAATCCGAAACCTTGAGTGCGATATACCGAAACGACCGTCTCGATCCAAGGATCGCGTTGCCGCAGACGGTTCGTCATTCGGAGGTCCGAGGCTCAAGTTATGAGCCAAGAACCGAATCTGGTCCGAAATGGGGGGTCCGGGTCCGGGCCGACCCGGCCCGACCCCCCCCCCCCCTCTGGACGGCGTGGCGGCCGGCGGCGGCGGACGGCGGCGGCGGCGACGGCGGCGCGGCGGTGGCGGCGCGGCGGCGGGCCGCGGTGGCGGCGGCAGCGGGCCGCGTGGCGGCGGCGGGCCGCGGCGCTCGCGGGAGGCACGCGGGGCTAAGCCCCGCGTTTCATCAAGGCGGCACGGCTTGAGCCGTGCCTTTGCCAAAAAAAACGGCCCCCGCTAGTGGGGGCCGGCTGGAACAAACCGGGGGGGCTTTGCCCCCCCCCCCTCCTTTAATTAAACCGCCCCCCCTCATTAAGAGGGGGGTTTGGAGAACCGGCCGGGGGTTTAATCCCCCGGTTTTATGACATCCGGTCGGCCCGCTGGCCGGCCGGTTTTTACCAACGGGACCGGAAATCCCGGTCCCGCCCTCGACTTCCGACGCCGGCGGCCCGGCCGCCGGTCTTTCCTTCCGCCGCGGCCCAGAACCGGCCGCGGTCTTCTCGTCCCGCCGCGGCCCGGAACCGGCCGCGGTCTTCTCGTCCCGCCGCGGCCCGGAACCGGCCGCGGTGTTCGTCGTCCGGCGCGGTGCGACGGCACCGCGCCCCATTCGCCGTGCCATGAATCCTTCCAACGCGGCGCGACGGCGTCACGTTCTTGAAGACTCTCCTCGGCGTAGCGCGACGGCGTTGCGTAAATTAAACGCACGCTAAACCGCGTGGTGCGACGGCACCACGCCACTTTGCTTCCATCGAAAGAATTAAACAAGAACGTTGGAGGGGGGGGGGGGTTCGGCCGTGTTCGTGCGGTCCGGCCCCCCTCGCGTTAATAATAATAACGCAACTTAAAGAAAAACATGCCACACGTTAATCTTGCTAAAAGCACGATCAAGAATAAAATGAGGAAACCAAAAGAAAATCGACAACCCCTACCTCGGGTTTACGATTCAAAGGTTCTGCTACGCTCTGCGGAGGACGGCGTCGCGGAGGTCGGGTGTCGCGGTCGTCGTTCGTCAAATCCGTTGACGAAGTGCTATGCCCGAAGAGACACGACGTTGGCGGATCTTCGTTTGCCGACGAAGGTTGTCCGAAGAAGAGATGGCGTCCCCTTCGTTGTCACGGTGAACGAAGAAAGGAGTTGCGGCGTTCTTCGTCGGAAAAGAGAGCGTTCCTCGTCAAGTCTTGAGGAAAGTCAAAATAAAAGGAAACAACGAACTCAAGAACCCTTACCTCGATAGTCGCACGTTGACGGAGTCGTGGAATATCGGTGTCGATTCCTTTGACGTCGGAGGAAGAGTCGTTATCGAAGGCGTTCGTCACGGAAAACCGTCGCGGAAGGGAAGACGCGGAATAAGTACGTCGCGTTGCGGATACGGCGTCGCGGATGGATCGTGTTCTTCGGCGGAGAAGTTCTTCGTTGAAGAACGTCGTTCTTCGCGTTCTTCGTTGAGTTGAAGAAGAAGAAGAAGAAAAGCTTCCAAAGCTCTCAAGAAATCCTCCCAAGGGTAAAAGAAACTCAAAGAATAATATAAGCTTTAACTTATATTATTTCATAACTTAACCACAAGAATTTCAAAGGTTTGAAATTCAAAATGGTTAACTCCAAAATTAACTCACTTATTTAATATACATGAATTGTATAATTAAATATAAGCTAACTTGTCAAGCCATTAAGAGGGAGAGTGGGGAGTTGAAAAGGTGGGGGTTCGTGTGGGCCCCACCACACTTAATCCTCCCAAGGGAGGTTAAGTGGGTGTGGGTCCCACTTCCAACCTCCTTTGAGAGGTTTTAAGAAGTTAAAATAAAATTTGTTCTACACAAATTTTATTTAACTCAACCTAAACCCTCAAAAATTATCTTTCAACCCGCAATAAACGCAACTCCCGAAAAGGTCTCTTTAAGCGAAAAACGGCGTTGCGAGTTCATCGGTGCCCTCGGATTTCAATTCCGAGCACCGTATCAAAAGTTAGGAATTCCCGCTCGTTCGTTCACTGAACGTACCCGAGCCAAACTTCGGAATTTAATTCCGGGCACTCCGGGCCTCGGAATCAGGTGCCGTCTGAAACCGCGCTCTTGTAAAATTCTAAAGAAAATTAAGAAAAAATTTCCCTTGAATTTTACGGGTCTTTACATTACTCCCACCTCAGGGCTTTACGTCCCCGTAAAGCTTCAACTCACACTTAAGGGAAACAAAGAAGTACTGAGCACGCAACTGAGCTTTACGCTCCCATATGCTCACCTGAAGATCTCGTGCTACCCGAGAAGCACCCCAGAGGAAGCAGCCGTTCACGTAGAACCTACTCCTGCCGATCCTCAATCTCTACTAGAATCTCTGTGCTTATCGCCCTGTCATCGACGTCCAACTCCGGGGTCGATGACGTGTGAAGAAACATACACGTATCTCCACAGCTGAGACACGTGGTGGACACTATGCACCCGGTGCGACTGAGGTGGTAGGGTTAAGCGGTAAACCTCCTCGCCTACCCTGCTGAAGATCAAAAGGGTCCATCGAACTTCGGAGATAACATGCCGCCTCGGCCACATCTCCGAAACCTCATCGGGTTGAGACCGTATAAGAACGTGTTCGTCACCCTCGAACTCAAGAGGTTTCCCTTTTTAGGTTAGAACTGAACTCAAACTCCTGCTGCCACAGGGGTAGGGTTGACCAACTCAAGAGTGATCGGTCACACCCTCTTATGTCTGAGTTTAACATGAGCTGCCCAGGGTTTCCTTTTCGCCGACCAAGGAAAACCCATTCCGACGTTTGCCTAAAACAGTCAACCGGGGTATGATTTGTGAATCAAAACCATACCCAGATCAACGTCGTAAGGCCTCTACGCTGCCACCAAGAGATTCCAACCGAAACTCTCGCCTCGAGGTCAAATAACACCGTCGGCGTAAGCGTGATTATCGAGTCTCCTCCCAAAGGTATCTCCAGACGTGAGGGTCAAGTCTACGGCTTACCCGGAACCTCTAGGTCTGGGACATGATTCGTGGAAGGGTAGAATGATTGGTTCCTATGTCTATAGATATGGCAGCTCGTAGTAGACATAATTCGTACCCCGAATCATTCTTAGAGCTCCTGGGTCACACTCCTTGACCGCAATGCAGCTATTCTCCTCCCCAGCCCTCCTGCTCCCTGAGCCTGGCGGGGACTACTAAGTCGGGTGGTCGTAACATGTCGAAATGTACACCACCACATGCTGCTCTCCAAGCTCTGCTTCCACGTCTGCTACCCTGCAGATTCATCTGTCCTTAGCACTTCCTCCTCCTGAAACATTTTACACGCCCGAGTCTCTGAGACTGGCGCTAGTCTCCTGCCTTTCACTGCTAACGTTCACAACTACAAAGGTTCTCTCTAGCATCCTAGCATAGGTAGGAATGCATAGAGGAAAAGAAATGGTTCGGATGTCCTTTAGACACACTTCGCTCAGAAGTTCGAGTCTAAAGAACTGATCACAACGTAACCAACGAGTACCAAGATTGATTGGTAAGCCACGTTGAGTGCTCTGCTTCCGACATGTCGTACTGTCGAAGCTGTATTAGCTCCAGAAAACTCACAACCACCTCCTCAAGCCAGTCCTCAGCCGCCTACGAGTCAGGCTCACTTCGAAACTTGAGGGATATCTGATGCTAAAACATAAGTAAGGCACTAAGCCTGTGAGTCTCTGCTACCGGTACCGCCGGTAGTGTCTGCTGACCAACAGGTAGTGACATAGCTGGCGCTCTACCCGTAGGTACTAATCCAGTTATCGGTTCGCGTACCGAAGCCTCGTTACTATAAGGACCAACCTCATGGTCACTCTCTGGAAACACCTGGAGCTAAGATCATCATCCGCTCTACTAGTATCCAAGCTAGGCGTAGAACTCTAGCATTCCTCTCCATCCAGTCCACTGCTGCCTGGGAAATCTATCTCGCCTCGTATCCTCAGAGGCCTCTACTGCTGGAACTCGTGCATCGCGCTCTGCTAGCGTGCACCGTCAGCTAGTGGCATCTGCTGCCTAACGGGTGGTGGTGCTGCTGGTACACCACCCGAAGGTGCCAACACTGAAAAAGGGCCCTGTACTGGAGTCTCGCTGCTCGGTGGGCCATCATGAAAGAAACAACGTAACACGATCAAACGATTATACCTGGTGAGCTGACCTGGTTTGAGCTGTTTTAAGGGGGAAAACCTTTGAAAACACACACGCAATCAGTGTTTTCGTGCACAAAGTCGGAAATCAGTTGTCAGGGTCCTGGTGTATGGATACGTCGGCCGCCCGCACCAACACTGGACTCCCTGAACTGAAAACCACACTCGGTACCCTTAACACTATCGCTTCACAGAAAGAAAGATCAGAGTTATAAGTTCTGCGGTAGAACCGAACTCCTCTGATACCAATTTGTCACGACCCGCCCTCGGGGTCCGTGCCGTGACTACCCCAAGCCCGCCTTCCATAGGCCAGGGGCTGGCGACTAGCACCAAGGCGTAAATCCCAGAAAAGGGAAGGCATTGCCTTTGTAAAGTAAACAAACACCACAGAGTAAGCATGCGGAAGTAAAACACTAAGTACAAAAAGAAGAGCTGAAAAGTAAAAAGGGGCCGGAAATACAAGCTCAACTGTAAAGTACAACTCGAAAGGGAAAACAGCGACTGAAAAGTAAAGCTGCTACGCTGAGATGTCCACTGGAAATCCCACCTGAAGGGTGGGTACAGTTAGCTCCTCGGGTCCCGCCATCCGCTCCGAGTATGTTCCGCCCAGTGGTCCACCTCCGGGTACCGCCTCGTCGTATAGTCCACCTCCAGGTACCGTCAAGTCCTCGAACCTTCGGCTTCTGTCAGCACTGTCCGTCGTCTGCAACCAACACAACGAGGTGCGGGCATAGCCCGTGCAGGGGTGAGTATAACGATACTCAGTAGGGACCCCGAGACCCTCAAGGTCTCACTAAAACCAATAAGGATAAACACAAGAAGATCTCAACAGATAAACTCTACTTAGGTATATGCCCATACATATACCTAAGTTATCAAGTAACCCATCTCAATCATGAGTAAACACAAGAATTGTGAAAACGACGGATAACCACTACCCGGGTATATGCCCATACATATACCAAAGTTAGCAAGCGACCCATCTCAATCATAAAGTGACACAAGGTCAAAAGTCTCAGCTCAAACCAGGATTTTCATTATCGAAACCGTAACTGCTGAAGAGCCCCGTCTCTGAAGTGTGCAGTAGTCCTGTCACGACTCCGAGGTACTGCTCACTAACCTAAGACTGCTGAGGTACTCCTCCTGTCGAGTACTGCGGGTTTGCGGCCAACTACCTGGCGCTCCGTCCGCTGAGGTATGTCACCCAAACACAGTAGTGCACACCCCCTAGTAGCCTGCTGAGGTACTCTCCGGACGAGTACCGCGGGTCTGCACTGTCACACACGTACTCCGTCCGCCATGGGTCTGCACCTCAGAAAGTAGTGCTCCGTCCACTGGGCTAGTCGACTCACTCCAAGTCGAGTCGGTCAAGCAGTCGTCAGGTCTCAGCTAGCTACACGGTCTCCGTACATCGCATGCTCGTCACTGGGAGGGTCCGCTCCACGAGCTACAGGTCGATACTCCAAGTATCTCAAAGTCCCACGAAGAAGTGTCTCAAAAGTCCATCTCGTCACAGGGGTCTCAACGCAACAGACGGCGCGTCGATCGGACGCCCGGTCTGTGAGTTATTAGCCTTTTCGTCCCAGGGGCCCGGTTGGTTTCGAGTGCGAACCAATCCCGGCCGTATCTCAACTGTACCCCGAACTCCCATAGGGTATACCCAAAGGGACCGTTACTCAACGTAACTACTAACGCCGCTGACGGCTCGTCAAGCGGACGTCCTGTCTGAAAGATATCAGCTTTCCCGTTCCAGGGGCCCGGTTGGATTTCGGGTACAATCCAACCCGGCCATACTCCGACTGTATCCAAAACTCGGGCGGAGTATGTCAAAAGTTCCGTCTCATCAAGAGGAAGTCAACGTAACAGACGGCGCGTCAATCGGACGCCCAGTCTGTTAGTTATTGGCTTTTTCGTCTTCGGGGCCCGGTTGGTTTTTAAGGCAAAACCAACCCGACCGTACTCCACCTGCGTCCAAACCTCGGGCGGAGTATGCCAAAAGATCCGTTTCACTAAGAGGAACGCAACGCGACTGACGGCGCGTCAATCGGACGTTCGTAGCTCAAGATATGAGCGTTTCCGCTCCGAAGGCCCGGTTGGTTTCGTGAACGAACCAACCCGGCCGAACTCAATGTAATCCGAAACCTTGAGTGCGATATACCGAAACGACCGTCTCGATCCAAGGATCGCGTTGCCGCAGACGGTTCGTCATTCGGAGGTCCGAGGCTCAAGTTATGAGCCAAGAACCGAATCTGGTCCGAAACGGGGGGTCCGGGTCCGGGCCGACCCGGCCCGACCCCCCCCCCCTCTGGACGGCGCGGCGGCCGGCGGCGGAGGACGGCGGCGGCGGCGACGGCGGCGCGGCGGTGGCGGCGCGGCGGCGGGCCGCGGTGGCGGCGGCAGCGGGCCGCGTGGCGGCGGCGGCGGCGGGCCGCGTGGCGGCGGCGGCGGCGGGCCGCGTGGCGGCGGCGGCGGCGGGCCGCGTGGCGGCGGCGGCGGCGGGCCGCGTGGCGGCGGCGGGCCGCGTGGCGGCGGCGGCGGGCCGCGTGGCGGCGGCGGGCCGCGGCGCTCGCGGGAGGCACGCGGGGCTAAGCCCCGCGTTTCATCAAGGCGGCACGGCTTGAGCCGTGCCTTTGCCAAAAAAAACGGCCCCCGCTAGTGGGGGCCGGCTGGAACAAACCGGGGGGGCTTTGCCCCCCCCTCCTTTAATTAAACCGCCCCCCCTCATTAAGAGGGGGGTTTGGAGAACCGGCCGGGGGTTTAATCCCCCGATTTTATGACATCCGGCCGGCCCGCTGGCCGGCCGGTTTTTACCAACAGGACCGGAAATCCCGGTCCCGCCCTCGACTTCCGACGCCGGCGGCCCGGCCGCCGGTCTTTCCTTCCGCCGCGGCCCGGAACCGGCCGCGGTCTTCTCGTCCCGCCGCGGCCCGGAACCGGCCGCGGTGTTCGTCGTCCGGCGCGGTGCGACGGCACCGCGCCCCATTCGCCGTGCCATGAATCCTTCCAACGCGGCGCGACGGCGTCGCGTTCTTGAAGACTCTCCTCGGCGTAGCGCGACGGCGTTGCGTAAATTAAACGCACGCTAAACCGCGTGGTGCGACGGCACCACGCCACTTTGCTTCCATCGAAAGAATTAAACAAGAACGTTGGAGGGGGGGGGGGGGGGGGGGGGTTCGGCCGTGTTCGTGCGGTCCGGCCCCCCTCGCGTTAATAATAATAACGCAACTTAAAGAAAAACATGCCACACGTTAATTTTGCTAAAAGCACGATCAAGAATAAAATGAGGAAACCAAAAGAAAATCGACAACCCCTACCTCGGGTTTAGGATTCAAAGGTTCTGCTACGCTCCGCGGAAGACGGCGTCGCGGAGGTCGGGTGTCGCGGTCGTCGTTCGTCAAATCCGTTGACGAAGTGCTATGCCCGAAGAGACACGACGTTGGCGGATCTTCGTTTGCCGACGAAGGTTGTCCGAAGAAGAGATGGCGTCCCCTTCGTTGTCACGGTGAACGAAGAAAGGAGTTGCGGCGTTCTTCGTCGGAAAAGAGAGCGTTCCTCGTCAAGTCTTGAGGAAAGTCAAAATAAAAGGAAACAACGAACTCAAGAACCCTTACCTCGATAGTCGCACGTTGACGGAGTCGTGGAATATCGGTGTCGATTCCTTTGACGTCGGAGGAAGAGTCGTTATCGAAGGCGTTCGTCGCGGAAAACCGTCGCGGAAGGGAAGACGCGGAAGAAGTACGTCGCGTCGCGGATACGGCGTCGCGGATGGATCGTGTTCTTCGGCGGAGAAGTTCTTCGTTGAAGAACGTCGTTCTTCGCGTTCTTCGTTGAGTTGAAGAAGAAGAAGAAGAAAAGCTTCCAAAGCTCTCAAGAAATCCTCCCAAGGGTAAAAGAAACTCAAAGAATAATATAAGCTTTAACTTATATTATTTCATAACTTAACCACAAGAATTTCAAAGGTTTGAAATTCAAAATGGTTAACTCCAAAATTAACTCACTTATTTAATATACATGAATTGTATAATTAAATATAAGTTAACTTGTCAAGCCATTAAGAGGGAGAGTGGGGAGTTGAAAAGGTGGGGGTTCGTGTGGGCCCCACCACACTTAATCCTCCCAAGGGAGGTTAAGTGGGTGTGGGTCCCACTTACAACCTCCTTTGAGAGGTTTTAAGAAGTTAAAATAAAATTTGTTCTACACAAATTTTATTTAACTCAACCTAAACCCTCAAAAATTATCTTTCAACCCGCAATAAACGCAACTCCCGAAAAGGTCTCTTTAAGCGAAAAACGGCGTTACGAGTTCATCGGTGCCCTTGGATTTCAATTCCGAGCACCGTATCAAAAGTTAGGAATTCCCGCTCGTTCGTTCACTGAACGTACCCGAGCCAAACTTCGGAATTTAATTCCGGGCACTCCGGGCCTCGGAATCAGGTGCCGTCTGAAACCGCGCTCTTGTAAAATTCTAAAGAAAATTAAGAAAAAATTTCCCTTGAATTTTACGGGTCTTTACAAAAATAAATAATTATTTAAATAAAAATTCAGTTTTAAATTATTACTCAGTGTTTTTCACTATTCATCAAAAATTGAATGTTTTCATAAAAATAGCAAAAATTCACCCTAATCTAATTTCAATATTATGAATCCAAAGATGAAGTCCATTTTTAAAGATAAAATTTATAAAATTTCAAAAAATGGGTATTACTATTCCTAACAACTAGTTTGATTGGTTGTGGTGTGTTAGAACTCAAATTTGCGTACAACACACGCTACTGTATTATTCAAAGAGAAGCATACCGTGGAATCTTGGAGAGTTACACCAATCTCCCAAGAAGCCTCTCTCAAGCCCTTCCCAAGCCTTTGGGATCACACTTCCAAGTAATAAATTTCTTGCTTTCTTATTTTTGTCCAAATTTCTTTATGTTGTTATACCCTTTTATTTTAAATTAAAAATGTTGGAGTATGATTTATAACCTCCACCATACTGCCATCTTTATGTTTGAATGATGATATAACTATTTATCTCTCATTAATGCCTCCCATGTACACCCATTACCATGCCAAAATTATGTAAGGAATTTCTCTCTTCTTTTTTTCATTCAACAAATTCTTTTATATTATGCATCTAAATTCCATTACATATATTGGTATATTATGTTACATTACCCCATTACTGTCTATTTCATGTATAAATGATGAGATACCCTTTTCTCTCTCATCAAACCATCTTAATATTTCTATTTTATGTCGTTATGCTGCCAAAGTTACACCAAAATTTCCATGCCAAAATCATCATGTAAGTGAATACCATACCCATTTCTCTATCAAGGGTATTCACCTTTATGCACATGTACTTGTTGATTGAAAACTTAAATTTATGTATTCCACATCTCTTGTTCGTGGAATAAATTATGATGGTGAATGATTCCATGTTATATGATCCATGGGACACACTTATGCATGAAATGAAATGTTTATAAAGGGTGCACCCTAATAGCGCTCCAATGCATTGGGTAAAGATTAGTATCATGATACGTCAAGTGAAATGAGAGTTTACTCATACTAATTCAATTTCAATAAGGGTTTACTCATTCTCCATGTGAAATGATCCTTGGATCATGCTAATATCATGTTAAATGTTGTTACCACATTTCCATGTTATGATAATCATGCTATACCATGCCTCTTTGTTCATGTTTCTATTATGCTCCATTGATATGCCTATTTCCTAAAATGTATTATATTCTTCATGTTATTCCTTGTTTACTCACTTACTGGGCTTTATATCTTACCCTTTTCTTATGCATGTCCTCAGGTTATCCCATGCAACGCTAAGTACGAAGAAATGTTGTGGTCATGTAAAAGAAGTTTTTAATAAAGATGTTGCATTTTATGTTCTAAGTTGTTATGTAGTGTTCATAATTTCCCAATAAAGTATACCTCTCGATCCTCAGAGTTGTCTTAAGTTCAATTTTATGTAATAAATCATGTTTAAGTGTGTGATAAAGAGTAGGGTTGTTATAGTAAACTTTTTCCAAATACTAAGTCCAGTATTCTATTAACTGGATATTTTACCATGTTAATTAATTTTTCCCAAATGTCCTTGGGAATTCTATAGTGAACACACATGCATATAGATTTCTTAGTCGATGTTTGGTTCATATTTTCTACAAAATTATTTTGTTATGGTATTCTGGAACCTGTTCTCTCAATCCCAATCCCCTTATTCTAGTAGAATTTTTAGAAATTGTTATCATTTTATTATCTACCATTATCAAATTAAAGGTGTTTTAATTTTCATCCACTCTATAATTCATCCATTTTTTCCACTATATAAAATCACTGAAAAAATAATATTTACACTTTAAGAAATATACCCATACCTTCCTTGTAGAATCATTAATGAATGTGGGGAATTAAAGAGACCCTCCATGAGATAATAATATAGAAGGTCACCATATGTCCAAATGAACTAATTCTTTCTTATAGGATCTTGGATTTTATCCATTGAAGTTGAATAATTTTTTTTATTTCTTGGCACACCACTCTCAAAACTTTTGATGGTTATGTGGTCAAGATTATGAATTCCTTTCCTAGATAGAGCATTCATTTTCTTTCCACTAAGGTGAGTGAGTCTGTAATTCCAAACCTCCAGATCTTCTAAGTATGAAATTTTATCCATTTCACTTCCATCCAAATTTATGGTCATGTAAAGTGTAATATTCTTTACTCTTTACACCATAACCATCGATCTCCAAGTCACTTTCCAAACATTATTAGAAAATTTCATTCTAAAAACATCATCATATAGTTACCCCACTAAAATTAGATTCATCTAGAGACTTGATATATGTCTCACTTAATTCATCCAAAAAAACTCCCATTTGTATCTAGACATTTACATATCCCTTTCAAAAAACATCCAAATCATTATTATCCACTATATGAACTTTCCCAAAGATTCATCATGTATAATTAACCATGAAGTTGCGATATTTCATTGATTGAAAAGATGAAATGGTTTCAATAACCCAAGACTCCACTAGAATATGTACAGCGAGTAGTAGATTGTCACATCCTTCTATTTTATTAAAAAAATTTGAACTTTTAGAAGCTATTATTCTAGTATCATCCTTAAAATTTATATAATTCCTCTGGATATTTTCTCACTTAATATAATTCTAGTAGCTGTGCCCTAGATCGGTAAACTTTATATGATTTTTTTCCATAGATTTTTATTTCTGTCATCATCTATTCTTTAATTTTGGTAGGAATCCCCTTCCATTAGCATTCAAGGTTATACCAGAAGGTACATGGACTTCTCTTCTCAAGAATTCCTCATTGAGGATAAAATTCTAGACATCTTTGAATACCAAGACAATCTTTCTATGTAAATTACTTACTAAAATAACCATTATATCACAATATTCTGGTAAAGATGAAGGCTATAGTATATCCCACACATCATATTTGAAAGTAACTTTCACTACTTCAAATTGGATCTATATCATGTTGAAATAATTCACATGACCTATCATTGACCTTCCTTATGAAAAACTCAAGCTTAATAAATTACTCCTGAAGGAATATTTTTAGAGCCATCAATTTTTCATACATGGCTTCCAAGGCTACCATCAACTCAAACATAGGTTTCTTCTCTTAGATGTTGAAATCCATATTTCATACCAAAAAAATCCTCACTAAAGTAAGGGATTTCTTATCCATATTTTCCCATCCCACATTATCTTTATTTTTAGGCTTCTCCCTAACTAATGAAAGTTATAGGTATTTTTGGATGAGATAATCTTTTATCCACATCCACTAAAAACCATAACTGGTTCCATCAAATTAACCAATTAAAATTTTTCCTTATCTAGTAATTATATCTATAGATAGAAATATACCCAACTAAAATCAAGAAAAAGATAACTTAAGTGATAATGTTTCATGAGTTACTGAGTGTATCAAACCCTTATTTGATACCAATAATTGGTAAGGGATGAAACTCTGAAACAATCACTGGACAAATAAACCTTAGTTCACCAGAAAATTAACTCATTCGGTAGTTAAGTGCTATAGAAATCCAAATATAGGAACTTACCACTTGTCTTAGAGTACCAAAATTAGGAATTCATTGTACCCTAATCATCACCACTAAGACACATTCTATATAAAATCTAAATTCATACATTCAAGAAAATTAATATCAATAGGAAAAGTAAACAGTCACACAAAAGTTTGTGGTTTAGAATTTCATTTTATATCCATGGTAGAACACTAAAAACTATTATAGTACCAAAATTATAAGAGTAAAAATCACTATACCTAAAGATATAGTGATTACAATACAATTACAATCGTATGGTACATCCCAATAATTGTCCTCACCTCTCTTTTATAGATATAATCATCCAGTTGATCTGATCACACCATTATCCGAGAAACATAATCAACCAACCATTGAATTCACTACTCTTATATGTCCATCACTAACTTAACTACAATATATGATATACAATTAACCATGGCTAAAGATAATCCTACTCAACCCATCAAATTTTTTCCATTTTTGATAAACTTTAGTCATATGTTAAATTTTTTTGTTGTTTTTGATCTAACAAGACCAAATTAAACTATTAGAGTTTCTTCTTTTAGTAATTAAATCTGATAACTCAAATAAGATTCACAATCCTAACAAATTCATGGTTTTTATATGATTTATATGAGTTTTAAAATATTTTATTTGATAAAAGGCTATTTTCACATGTGATTATATTTTATTTATGAGCTCAAAGTTTATTATTTGAAATGGAAATATTTCTTATGGTTTTTTATGTTTTTTAAAGGACTAACAAGTTTCCATCTGTTTTATATCCCTTATTGAGATTTTTTTATCCTACAATTTCAAATGTTTTTCACAGGGCTTAAGGATGAGTAGGTATATTTAAAAAGTCAAAGTTATAATTATGAAAAATTGTTTTGAATGAATCAAGTGAATTATTAATGAAATAGTAATGTAAACTTAAGAACCAGTTTTTGTAGAAAAAATGTACACTGAGTAGAAATTTCCAATTTTTATGTAATAGTTTTCCTAATTATAATAAAATTTAAACCTAAAAGTTAATTATAATTTAATAAGTTTCAATATACTTTCTATTGAACTCATCATTATGGTTTGGTTATATACAGGTTGTTATAGTTGGTATCAAAACCAACATGAGATGAATATTTTTTTAGCATTGGATCCGGGTATATGGGTTTGAGGTGTTATAGTTGGTATCAAAGAAGGGTTTATATAAATTTAAAGGATAGTAAATAATTATGAAAATACACATTATATATGTTGATTTATGATTATATTATCATAAAATAGTCATTGAGGATTTCCAAATTGCATCATCTATTCTATGTATGTTTTTGAATGGTTTTCCATGGAGGAAATAGGGTGTTTGAGGTAGGAAGTAAACAAGAAGATAATATCCTTTCAAATTAGTGACAAAAAATGATTGGAGTTGGAATAGAGTTGTTTTTGGTTGTGTTAACTCAATTAATACAAGCTATAAATGGTGGTACCCATGAAAGAGAGTGATCAAATTATTAGAATATGAACATGTCAATATTGGAATATTTCATCAATAAAACCTATAAAATTTGGTGTAACCTTAGACCAAATGGAATTTTAAGGATGGATAAATTATTTATAGAAGATATTTTAAGTTTTGGGCTGTTCATAACATCAAAAGGTAACTCTTATAGTTTATCGTTTTAAGGGTGAAGTTGATCAGTGGTGGTCTTTAATTAAAAATACCACGGAAAAGAATTCAATTTATACCATGGAGTTGAAATTATTTAAAGATATATTTCTTGAAAAATATTTTCCTAAAGTTCTTCAACATAATTTGGAAAGGAAATTTATAGAGTTGAAGAAATGGGAAGATGATTCAATGGCTGTTTATGATTTTTTTACCAAATTGGCCATGTATGCACCAAGTTTTATTCTGAACTATAAGAGTAAAATTTATAGGTTTTATATAGTTTTAAAACCAAATTTATAAAGAGTGTTGGAATATCATGAGTTTAAAAGTTATGATGAAGTTGTTTGATTTTCTGAGAAAGTTGAGATAGAGTTTTTTTGACACTAATGTATCTCATGTACTCAAGAATAAGAAGTGTTTAAGGTGGAAATAAATAAAGAACAAATCAATAAGGAAACCCAGATTTAATCCTCCAAAATGTCCCAAATATTGTAAGAAAAATTTTAAGGAATGTTTAAAAGGATTATGAATGTGTCATTAGTGTTGTAATTTTAGTCATTTGGCTTGTGAATATAAGGAAAATAGTTCTAATCAGACTATTTATGAGAAATCAAAAGGTTATTTGTTAGTGATTTTTTTAAAATTATAATGATTTGGGTCATTATGATAACACATGTAATAACTAGGCCCTGCTAAAAGCATAGATTCCCCACCTTAACATGGATGTTGGGTCCTAGCCTGCCAGGTTCCACTAGTGGACCTGTAGACACGTGGTCCCTATCCTATGTCTCACCCATGTTCCTGAATGGATCATCAAACTAATGAATTTATCTATAGGAAAACATATTGTTTTTCAATTTTATTTGTCTTAACTCACACACAACCCTGGTAACTTTCTAGGAGGTCACCCATCCCGATCACTACTCCCGAATAAGCACGTTTAACTATGAAGTTCTAACAAGGTAGACTCCAAAAAATAAAGGTAAACCTTGTTGACATGAGTCATATCATTTATCCTTTTAACCCTTTAACATTATGGGATGCTATATCCCCTAATTTAGTGAACAAAATCCTCAATATGGACCCTACATATCAACCCAAGTAGTGCCACCACACTTTCAGATTGGTTCCTCCTCTAATACCAATGCAACAACTAGGTCCCACTGAAAGAACAAACACCCCACCTTAACATGAACGTTGAATCCTTGCCCACCAAGTGCCACCAGTTTCCCCACATATATGTGGTCCCTGACCTGGGGCCCACCCATGTTCCCGAATGGGACATCAGACTAATGTCTATCCCCACAGGCCAACATATGTTCTTTCAGTGTGCTTTATCCTTTCCCACACACACCCTAGGTAACTTCCCAAAAGGTCACCCATCATGATCACTACTTTAGGAAAAGAACTATTAAATGTGAATTTATAATTAGGTAGACTCTTGAAAAGGAAGGTGAACCTTATTAACCTGATTCATATCATTTATAATTTTAACCATTTAATATTTTGGGTGTCATAACACATATATGATGTTAGTTACCCATGGTGGGAATCATCAATATCAAATTAATAAATGCATGGAAAAGTTATTGTCTACTACCACAAAAGATGATGGACCATCAAATGATGTTGTGATAGGTACATTACTTATTTTGTCATATTATACCAATGTATTGTTTGATTTAGTACCTATAAATTATTTTATTTCTAGGGAATTTTTAAGTAAAATGGAAATATCACCTTAAGAAATAGACACATTACTTTTAAAAAAAACTCATGGTGTAATTATTAAAGTAATAAATATTTATAGTAATTTTCCTATTATCATATGTGGGATGTTTTTTCTTTAAAATCTTATTATCTTACCTATAGTATAGTTTTATGTTATTTTAGGTATGGATTGTATTCTATTTTATCATGTTAATTTAGATTGCTGATCCAAGGAGGTTATATTCAATTTTCAGAATGAGTTTCAATTCATATATAATAATGAGTTCATACCTGTGATAATATATCAAGAAGTTTAAGAATTAATTAAATATGGAAATGAAATTTATATTTTTCATATCAATAAAGATGTAAAATTAATTAAAATTTGTGATGTTCCAATTGTAAATGAATATATGTATTTATTTCTTAATGATTTTCTTGGTAATATTCCTAATCTAGAGGTTGATTCTATAGTTGACTTAGTTTTTGATGCTGAGATAATTTCTAAACCCCCATATTTAATGGCTCTAACAGAGTTATTATAATTGAAAATAAGATACAAGAGTTACTTGATAAGGGTTTCATTCATCCTAGTACATCACCTTGTGATGCTCATGTTTTGTTTGTTAAAAATAAGGATGGTTTTATGAGGATTTGAATTGATCATATATAACTCAATAACATTTCAGTTAAGACAAAATATCCTTTACTTCATATTGATGACTTGTTTGATCAACTTATGGGAGCACAATATTTTACAAATATTGATCATAGGTCAAGATATCATCAGTTTAAAGTAAATGATCACAATACTCCAATGATGGTGTTTTGAAATAGGTATGGCCATTAAGAGTTTGTAGTTATTTACTTTGGGTTGAAAAATGCTCCCATTGTTTTTATAGATCTTATGAATTATGTTTTTTATGATTATTTGGATAGTTTTTTGGCGATGTTTATTTATGATATTATAAAAGTTATAAGGATCATTAGAAACATCCAAGGATTATTTTTCTGACCATAAAAGAAAATAATTTTCATGGAAAATTTAGCAAATGTGATTTTTAGGTGCAACATATTTATTTCTATAGTAATATTGTAAATAAAGATGACATAAAAATTGATCTTGATAAGAATTAAGTGGTGAAATAATGTCAAAGACCTACTAATTTCACCGAGATTCATAGATTTCTTAGACTAGTTTGTTATTACTGATTTTCTATTGAAAACATTTCTTAGTTTGCTAAACCAAAAACCAAGTTAAATCAAAAGTGAGTTAAATTTATTTGGAAAAATTCATGTGATGAATGTTTTCAAGATTTGAAAATAAGATTAGTTAATGATACAATATTATACCCTCCACCAAGAAATAGTGACTTTGTTATTTATAATGATGTTTCATTGAAGGCACTTGGTTGTGTTTTGATGCATGATGATCAGGTAATTACATATGCATCATGATAGTAGAAACTCCATGAGAAGAATTATCCAATGCATTAACTTGAGCTTTTAGTGGTGGGTTTTAGTGTAAAAATTTGTAGGCATCTTTTATATGGGGAGAAATGTAATATATACTATAAAAAACCATATATCATTACATATTTTATTACATGATTTTTAATATAAAGATACATTAAACACAAACTAAGGATATAGAGGTTTAGTTTATTCGAAAGATTAGGTTCTTAAATATCAAAACATAAAAAAACTATATCATATTTATTTAAACTCCATCACTTACTCCTATATCCCATTTATCTTCTAATACTAGATATAATATCCTAGGGAATGCATAAAGAAAAAGGGTGATCTGTAAATCCCAGTAAGGGAAAAATCAGAGTAATCATGATATATATATATAAGATAAAATAAATATCATGATAACATAAAAGTGAATATTAAAATAGAATCATAACATAAAAAAGATTATATCATAAGTTCATGAAATCAAAAGAATGTTACAACAATATAAAACACGAAAACACATGCATAAGTTATGACTCACTACTAAGACATCATAAAATATCATGATAGGCTAACTATCCGTACACCGTACATAATATCACTTGAGATTAAACCATTACCCAATTCATCGGAGCACTATTAGGGAACACATTTCCTATGTGTAAATTTATTTGTGCCACATAGATAATATATTATAAGAAATCAAATCATTAATAACCCATGGATAATGAGAACAATTTTTATATAAAAATAAGTGACTTCATAAGAGCTTAAAGTTATGAGCCTTTCAAAATTTTAATCCCATGGGAAGAGAATATGAGTTTCATGCATAGAAGTCTCTAATAAATTAAGTACAAAATAACCCTGAATGAAAATATTATTGGGTATTCACAATGAAAAAGGGTGGAAAGAAAAATAAAAGGATGATTTCGATAGTATAATGAGTATAAAAAATGGTAAATGGAATGAGGTTAATGAGAGAGAATATAAGTCTATCATTTATAGAACAACATTTTTCAAAAAATGGAATGATTTTGAGTGTATGGAATCAATGTAAATTGAAAATTATAAAGCTTACTACAAAGGAAGTACTTAAATGAAAATGAGGAGGAAGAGAATCCCTCACTTGAAAAGTGGATTCCCAAATCTTTAGAAGGAATTATTGGAACCTTATAAACTACTTATAAACTATTTAAAGATTAAAAATAATAGGAAATTTTTTCTTAATAGATTTAGTGTAGAGAGGATTGAAATAATGGGTGGTTATTTATAGAAAATGAGGGGGAATTGTTTATTAATTTCTAAATATAGGTTTTGGACACTATGTTATAAAAAATAAAAAACCCTTACCCATACCATGATTTTTCAGAGGGGGAGTGTTTTTTAGTATTTTAATATTTTATAATATAAAACCCATTTAATACATATTATTTTGTACATGGAAATTATTATTATTCATAAAGATTTATTTTTAAAAACATAAAATATACTTAAGGTTTTGAAAGATTCATTATAGGTTTGGAAACATAATCTTATTACATTAAAATGTATTATATTAATGAGAAAAAACTTTTTTGGTCATGAAATACTTTATAGTATTTATAAAATCATTTTTAAGTAATTATGATTTCATAATACTTATTATATATTTATACAGTATTTTACTTTTTACCCAAAAATTTGTGTATCTTAGAAAATCATGAAAAAATCACCATTGGATAATTCTGACATGCTGATTTCAAAATAAAATCCATTTTATAAAAATAATTTTCTAAATATGAAAATTTTAATTTTTTAAATAAAGTACTTCTTTAACGAAAAAATTATAATTTTATTATACAATTGTATTTCTAACCCTTATAAAAACTTCATATGATTGAATAAAATCATTTTATTATTTATCTAAGAATAAATATTATTTTGTATAACCTTTTTTTTAAAATAATATTTTACTTCAATTTTTTTACTTTATGATAAAATTTTATTTTAATTAAATTTATACATATATATTTTAAAAAAATAAAATTATGATTTATTTATATCAAAAGTCAATTTTGTCATATTCATCCTCTAATCACATGCATTTTATATTTTTTTATAAGGGTGATACATTGAATAATTTTTTTGGATCATTGTAACCAAAATTTCATTTCTAAAATAATTTACACCTTAACACTACATAAGGTATAGATACATAACCCCACATAACATCAATATAACCACTAAGGGTAAGTTGTGCGATGGTGGTAATTGTATGGGGTTGTTCAACTAATATTGATCTAGTTATTATCTCCACCATCTTGAACATATCTCGTAGTCGATTCCACTCAAGCCTTGGTTGTTGATGCTCTACTTGGGCTTGGTCAAGGGTGAACCCAAGTGATGCTGCCTCCCTCTCAAGTTATAATAAATGGTATTTATAAGGCAAGACCCTACTAGTTGAGTCCATCATCTCTACCTTCTACATCAACTATCTCACTCCATTAACCTCTACATAGATTAATTCTAACGGTAAAATTATTATCAATTGTCATAATGGTCAATGGTTATAGTGCCCAATGGTCATATAATGGTCACATTGAAAAGGACGGGTAATGGACAGATCCTATATTACAAACTATATATATACTACAAAATTATTATAATTTTTCATTCACTACTTCATATATGAAGGTTCCACGCTTCTCTTGATAATGTCTATCATATTCCTAATTATTCTTTTTCTTTTTACTATTTTTATGGAAGTACTGGGGATAACTCGAGTCTATTGAGTTGACCCATACATGTTCACTATTATTTGGCACCTATCTCCCTATACTATTCCTATCTATTATAGTAAATATTTTTTCATGATGTGTAAGGCTCCTTTTAAATTTAATATTATTTCTTTGTGATTCTATTATAAAATATAATAAAATAGCCTTTTAAAATAAGAGTTATTTTATTAAAAAAATAAGAATATTTCAGTTTATTACATATACACATATTATAAAATCTTGAAATATATATTGACGCAAAAAATTTGAATATGAGGCAAAAAATATGTTTGAAACTAATAACGGGTTATGATTGCATGATTCACTATCATCCAGGTAATTCTAAAAAAGTAGAATATTCCTTGAATCAAAAGAAAAATGAATAATTAAGTATGCTATGTTTGGAAGTTGATATAATCATTAAAGATTTAATGAAACTAGTATTAGAGGCTGTGTATCCAAAAACCTATTCTATTTTTTCTCAAGTATTAGTAAAATCATCATTGTCCTAAATAATTGAGTACGATCAGAAAGATGATCATGGTTTATAATAAATAATAGAGTTAGTTAAGAAAGGAAACTTATCTGAGTTTAGTTTTTAAAAATAAGTTGTTATAAGGTTTGGAAATAGGTTATGTGTACTGAGTGTTTTTTAGTTGAAGAAAGGATTATTGAGTGTGGTTTATAGTTATCTATTTTATATTCATTATGACAGTACTAAGATGTATAGATACCTTCAGGAATATTATTGGTGGGATGGAATGTTAAAATAAATTCTAGATTTTAACTTGAAATGTTTGACTTTTCAACATGATAAATCTGAAAAATAACTACCAAAGAAAATGATTCAACTATTTCCAGTTTCTGAATGGGAATGAAAGAATATATCCATGGAATTAATGGTAGGATTACCAAATACATCTTGATGTAATAATGAAATATGGATTATTATTGATCGTTTGACTAAACCTACACATTTTCTTCCTATTTTAGATAATATGTATTTTTATTATATTTTTAGACTCTATATCAAAGATATAGCCAGGTTACATAGAGTCCTTATCTCGATTTTATTTAATTGTGATCTAATATTTGCATCTAGTTTTTTGGAATGAACTTCAGAAATTATTGGGTACTAAATTAATTTTCATTATAGTTTTTCACCTTCAATCTAATGGATAGCCAAAGTATAAAATTTAGATGTTGGAGGATATGATAATGAATTTATCATTGTATTATTAATGAAGTTGAGATCAATACCTTTCATTAGTGGAGTTTTTTTTATAGTAACAATTTCCATTCCAGTATATAGATGGAACCATTTGAAGAATTATATGGAAAGTTGTGTTGGGATGTAGCATGCTAGGACAAAGTCTGGGAGATAATTTTTTTGGGACTATAATTGGTATAAGAGATGGTTGAAAATGTAAAAAGTATTAAACATTATATAAGGATATCTCATTACAAGAAGAAGAGTTATGTAGGTAACTAGACGAAACATCTATTGTTTGAGATAGGAGACCATATTTTTCATAAAATATATCTTTAAAAAGGTGCGACATGTTTTATAAAAAAGGTAAAAATTAAGTCATATTTTATTGGTATATATGAAATTATAGAAAAATTGGCATCAATTTTCCACCAATAATCCCTACCTTCGAGTTCATCATAGGTATATGACGCATTTCTTGTTTTTTATTAAGGAAATATGTACCTAATGCATTGAATGTTTTGAGCCCTAAAGTATTTTTTTAGAAGATAATATTTCTTATAAGGAGAATCCATTTGAGATTAATGATCATGGAAATAAGTTATTTGAGAAAAAGGTAACCCACTCAGTTGAAAGTTTGTGTAATATCCATATGATTGAAGAAACAACATGGGAATGTGAAAAGGATATGAGAGAAAAATATCCTCATAAATTTATTAATGAATAAAAATTACAAAGATATAATTTATTTAGGGGGTGGGGGTAAATTTTAAAACTCATGTAATGTTATTAATAAATCAACTTTATGTCTTATTAATGTTTATAATTATATTTTAATAAATGGATATGATTTTCAGTTGAAAAAGAAATAGTTTTATTCTAACTAAATTGTCTTCTATAAATCACATGATTTTATATAATAAATAAATTTATAGGTTTTAGAATTTTAATTTGATTAAATATAATTCATTTCAAAATTAATTATTTCAAAATAGGTTAAGTTTAATTTTTTATATTTTTCTAAAAAGGTTGTTTTTGAGTGAATAGTGTAGAATACAATTTTTTCCAATATCCTAACTTTTATGACATCATTATGTTACAATAATAACTTAAAAATATATAAAACCTTTATTTAGACTAAAAATTTATTTAATTAGTATAATAAATCATTTAAAATTATTATTTTGAATTTGGAAACCCATGATTAACTATTTGGAACCTAAGTTATATTTTATTCTAATAACAAATTATTTTTGGTTATTTGTATTTAATTGGGTGATTGGAAGATTAAATTTTGTTTTGGATTGATATAAATGTTATATAAAGATATTTTATTTAGTAAGAAACCAATAAAGGTTATGGGGATCAATTCTATACATGATTTTTGTGTAAATTTTTTTTATGCTTAATTTTTTTTTAATTTTTTTTGTATTTTACTTATTTATATTAAAAGTAATTTTTACCACTTATTAAAATTTAATTATTCAAAATTAATTTAATATTCTTAATTATAAGGTTCAAACGAGTTAATAAGGTCTATTTTACTTTTTGTCATAAAATTAAGTTACCTAGGTTAAAATTTAGTCACTATGGTTAAAGTTAAATGTGAAAAAATGGTTAAACTAAGAGATAAGGCACAAAAAATATATAAAACTTGTTTAAATTTGAATATATGAGTTTATTTAAACCCTAAATTGTCATATATTTTAAATTTTACTACTATAGTTCCAATTTCCCTTGATAAAGACATTTATATTATTTTAATTTTACGAGTATTTACAATGGTGCCACTCCTATCACTTATAAAAGGATCTATTCTATACTCACTTAAACACACACTTTGATAACCTTATCTCAACAAATATCTACCAAAATCATATCTCAACACCCTTATCCATGTCTTAGAGTTTCTTTTCTTCCCAAAATACCAATATAATAAGCCTTAATGTGTTTTTCAAATTAGGTTATCCAAGGATGAGGTTTATGTTCTAACTATGTTCTTTCAAGATTATTTCTTCTTAAACCTTCCTAAAATATTATATAATCATATTAATCTAATAAAATTAGTATCATTAATATTATAAAATATTAATATGTTTATTTAATAATCATTTTCTTCCTCCTTTCCATCCATTGAAAAATGAAAACATTGCCCATGTGTATGTGCATACTATCGCCTCCATGAATGATGTATTTTATTTTTCATCACTGCCTCACATGGAGGGTTATAAATATATATTTAATGAATAATTATGATATTTATAATATAATTATTATTATATAAAGATAAAACATTATATACCTTTTTTTCTATTCTATCTATTGTAAAGTGAAAACGTCACTCGTGTGAACATGCGAACTACCACCTCCTAAAATAACATGTTTCATTTTTTATAACTGCCTTACATGGATAGTTATAAAAGTGTATTTAATGAATAAATATATATTTATAACATTATTAATATTATATAAGTATTATGGAACCATTTTATGAACTCTTTTTTCCTTGGTCGACATGCTAAAGCTGTTTTGGACCGAACGATATCAAAACATATGATACAAACTTAATTGATTTAGTAACTAAATAAAGCATTAAAATAGTTGAAATAAAAGAAATAACAATAATCAAATAAAAATGAATTTTTTTTATTAATTAACTAAATAATTAATATAAGTTTATTATTTAGTAAAGTAAAATATGTACATGAAGATTTGGGACTCAAGTAAGGGATTTCTCATCTCAATTTCCTTTATTTGAGACTTATGCCATTTTCACCACATGTTTTTTTGTTGTGTATAAAATACCATATATATTTATTGTATCATATATTTACTAAAATTAAAGAATTTTACAAATATATTTCAATTTATCTCATTAAATTTTATCTTGATTCAAAAGATATCAAAGCCACAAGGGATTATTCTTTAAAACCATGTTTTAAATGTTTTAAACTCTTTCTCTTCCATATATTATTATTTAAAACGTTTCAATAGTTTTATTATCTATACTTCAATGATTTTTTAAATACATTATGTATTATTTTTTATTTATTTACGAATGTTTTAAAAGGAATCCTTTAATTTTTTTTGTTGGGGGTATATTTTATTTTCCTTATAAAGGCGTGGAAAGAAAAAATTTACAGCATGAACACCTTTTCCTACCATCATGAACATTATTAATTAGGAATTTTACTATTTAATTATTTATGGTTTTCCAAATTAAATTAAATTTCCTTTTTTTGGATTTTTTTAAATTATTATCAAAAGAGAAGTATATTTCATCTTATTTTTATGATATGTTTGAAAGTGATTTTCATTATGGGTTCTAATTAGTGTAATAATAAAAATTGAAATATTATATATGTTTTGTTTATGTAACGATTCTTGGAAATTATATATGATTATGGTTGGTCCTAGGATATATCCCTCCAATTCATTGGGTAATGATTTATTCTCCAAAGAAATTATGATTCGAATTAATTGATTATAATCTATTTCATTAAGGGAGAAATACTAGTGAACGTGGGTGATGAATATGATGTCCCAAGAAAACTTTATGTTTTTTATATTCTTTAAATGCATTTTATATGATTTTATTTGATCATTTTTTTTCATAAGTGATTATGTTTTACTTAGGTGCTCAAATTTTATTATTTTTAATGGAAACTTTTCTTATAGGTTTTCATGTTTTTCAAAGGAATAACTGGTTTCCTTTATTTTTATATCCCTTAATGATATCTTATTTTCATATCCCATGTTTTTAAAAAAATTTCTTTGGTATTAGGGATTAATAGGTACATTGAAAAAGTTAAATTCTTATTTATGGAGATATTTTTTGAATGAAGAAAGTGTGGAATTAATGAAATGGGAAGATAATGTTAAGAACTTGTTTTTGTTAAAAAAAGAACAATGAGTGGAAGTGCCCAATTTTTTATGTAATTATTTCCCTAATTATCTTAAACTTTAAATGTAAATGATCATGAGAATTTAATAAGGTTAAAAATAATTATTACTAAACTCATCATTACGGGTTGGTTATATACAATTTATTATAGTTGGTATTGAAGCCAATGTGAAATGAATTTGTTTTTAGCACTGGATTAAGGTATACATATCTGGGACATTATTGAGGAAATATTTAAGAGTTATTTTCAAAATATAACAAATATATAAGGGTCATTTACATGAACAAGTGTGATACATAAAAGTAAGTATGCCTCTTTGGGTGATATGTAAGGGTAATTTAATTTTTTTTGATATGAAGATTTGGTTGTGAATGTTGTCATGTCGTGGGATGTATGGGCATGAATTGAATAGTGTTTGGTAGATTTAAGTGATTTTTTTCAATTTTAAGATGTCCATGTCATGGAGAAATATCACACTGTAATGAGATATATGGAAGAATCAAAATAATAGATTGTGGTTTGAGGTCATTTCATGTCACCTGACCATGGGAGTAGCATGCATCATTATAATATGGAAGGAAAAAAAATCATACCATGATAATAACTGTAACATAATTACAACCATGTAGATTGAGAAGAAAAAGAGTACCACACTATGATATTCAGAGTATTAAATATAATATTTATATCAATTTTTTGGATTTTATTATTTCCTAAATAGGAACCATTTTGCATAAAAGATTAAAATTAAAGGTTAGGGTGAATTTTTTATAGATTTGACCCAAATAAATTAACATACACTACAAAAAACTACCGACATGGATTATGAATAGAAAAGGAAGAGATATGAGTCAACAATTATTATAGATGTTTTTCCCCAAGCCATATAGGATCATGGATAGTGAACAAAGTAGAATAAAAATTCCAGGAAATGTTATGAAAAGTGAGAGAGAAGAAGGAATTCTAGGATGCACTCATACTGGAAGAACATAGAGTTCATCAATGGATGAAAATATATCTGATTATTACACCATAACTGATGTGATTTTTGATTATTGTTTATGGAATTCATAATAAACTTACAAGAGGATTAGTGAATTTTGTCTTGTAAGGAGTTTTGCAAGTTATCCATTTATTTTGTGAAGGTTATAAAACCGGAGGGTCATTAAGGGTGCTCTAAACTATAAAAACAAGCAGTGTGCTTAGTTTTTCAAGTGGATCAACACATCACTATTGCATGTTCCTTGGATTATACCTGTTTGGGTGAACTAAGTAAAATCTCTGGTGTCTCTATTTTTTCTATTTATAATTATATAATTACTATAAGGGAGAGATTATTCCTACTAATAGTGGAAAAAGATTATTGTAAAGGGTTATAAGAAGAAATAAACATACCCTGATCCACCCTCCCTTAGGGTATTCACTTTTCTTGGGACCAAAAAGTGGTATTAGAGCCAAAGTTTCTCATTGGATTTTTATCTCTCTATAGTAATGGTACTGATTGTTAACCACAAATGAATTTTTCTATTTGAAGACAAAAATTTCTAGTTATGAAAAAATGATATGAAAAACTATTTCTAATCTTTGGTAATGTATGTATACACGAATAAAATACATGGTATTTAAATCATCATGGAGAGTGGATCATTATCATAGAAATCCTAAAGTGATCTTGATACCTATGTCAATATATTCAAGGCCTTTTTAGGAGACTTTCCCAATGAAATTTACAAGAAGGTGATGTCATTTAAATTGTCACATGCCATGTGGGAAAGAATTATTAACATATATTAAGGTGATTCCAAGGTATGTGAATCCAAACTAAAGGTTACATGGAACAAATATAAGGATTTGAGGATGCACTAGAATGTGAATATAAATGAATTCTTTGATTAGGTAAACATACTTGTGGATGACATGCACTGACTCAAAGAAACCCTAGATGATATAAAAATCATAAATAGGATCCTAAGAATATTACCACTACATTTCAATGTCAAGGTCTCTATTCTTGAAGATAAATACCCAAAGAAACTGATGTTAGATAATCTCCACAACACACTCATTGCATAAAATATAATGTATAATGATTCCTTGGAGAAGGATAATTCTAAATAAGTGGTGTTCAAGTAAATGAAGAAACTAGTGTTGGTTGATTAAAACTACAAGAACCAACTCCCTATAATAAGGTTGAATTATATGACTCAAAAAAGACCCAAAAGGTTGTATATAAAGCAATAAAGACTCATAATAATAAACCATGAATCTGGTGTTATTTTTCTTGAAATATAGGGCATAAAGAATATGTGTCTTCCATATAAAAAAGGCATTTCAAGGATCCAAATAAATAAAAATAACCAATTTGAAATTATTATACTCATTATATTTTTAACAACAATTATTTTTGGTGTAAAGGCATTGGATTCACAGATTTGAATTTATCATCAAGGGTATAAAGAGATGTTCTAAAGTAAATATAAAAAATAAGATCTCACTAGTTGAAAATATCATCAAGAGTCTTGAAAAATTATAATCAATTTTTATCCTTGTATGATAAGGATGATTTAAGGGATTCAGAGATGGAAAAATCTCATTCAACACCAAAGGAAGTAAGATATTAGACATGGACCAAGAAGGAAATATATGAGAAGGATAATGTCATATAAATATATTTGAGAGAAATAGGTCAAGTAGAAGTATGGAATCTATATTGTGGATGTACTTGTTGGAGTGGCTCCTTTCCATCTTATATATTTTTTTGATTATTAAAAAACTCTATCTTTTGTGTTTATTTTTTTTATTTTTTTTAAGAATGATGTTGAATTTGATGAATTTTAAATTCATATGTCATTATTCCTTACTTAAATTTTTTAGAATGTATTTATTTTCCCACAAAGTATAACATATGATGTATTTATTCTCATTATAGTTTAACTGAACCAGAACTCCCTCACATAATCAAGTTTTCTGGGTTATGTGACCTTAGGCATACCTCTCTACACGCTAGAAAATTCCATCTAGGAGAGAGGGTGTGAGGAATATAGTGGGGATACTATAACCTATAGTGTATATTTGTAATGAAAATGGAAAATAATAGTATATTAGTAAAAATAGTAGAAAAAATATGAATAAATAATATGGGAACCAAAGCTGAGAGAGGACAACTGAAAAAATCCAAAATAATAATAGAATAATTTAATGAAAAACTGAATGTAACTAAATGACATGATGAAAATCACACATATAAAAGAATAAGAAGACTAAAATAAATACTCCAAAGACCCCAGTCTTGAACCCCATTTTGGTCCCATCTTTATGTTCCAACCCATCCAGAAAAATGAAAATAAACAACATGGCCCCATGCCCTTATTCAAACCTTCATCCATGAAATCTATCCAAGTACCAAATGGAGGCCCATCCAGGATATGAGTACAACTTAGTAGGTCAAAAACACAATCCTAAAAAAATATAGTATGATAAATATAGTGAATTAAATAAAGAAAATAACATGGGTATTAATTTAATAAATTAATATTGTATATAAAATAAACATGTCAACCCTCAAGTTTTGGTGTGACACCTAGGGTTTTCCCAACCTACTTTGGAGAACTGATAGATATATTTATCTTGGGAAGGATCCTCCTTCACTAGGATGGATCACCCAATTAATGATAAACTATCACGGTGAGGATGAATCACACAAAATATCTCATGTACAAATGGCCTATTTTTGTAGGATATCTCGAATCTCACCCTACAAAATCCATTGACTATGCATCTGGTCCTTATACATCTGATATATCATATAATCTACTATTAGACATCAAGTATCAGTTCAACTATCCCACAAGTAGTACAAAATCATGCACCCATCTCTCAGAAATCAAAAAAATCATGAGTCATATCAAGACAAACTCATCATGGCACAAAGCATCCCACCCCCAAGCATCAATCACCTTAGTGTAACATAAATAAAAAATATATGCTAGAAAATCAAAAGGTCAACAAAAACACCTACAATGTAACACCCGAGACTTTTATGTTATATAAATCATCAAAGGAATCTTTTTCTACACAACATTTTCTTGGCTTGCTTTACACGCAATCGCGACCTTCCTCGATAGCTTGCGTCGTACGCAATACCGAGTTTCACTAAACAACAATATGCTATTAAAACTAGCCGTTATGAATAGTAATAACCACTTTTTGAAATTTTATAAAATTTATTTTTCAAAATGGACTTCATTTTTGGACTCAGAATATCGAAATTAGCCTAGGGTGAAATTTTGGTATTTTTCTGAAAACTTTCAATTTTTGATGAATAGTGAAACCACTAAGTGGTAGGTTAAAAAACTGAATTTTGCATAAAACTTAATTTTACCACTTCTGTGAATGGAATTTCGAAAATCCGACAGACACGGTTAATATCAAGGACTAAAATGTGGTTCAATGAGATGAAAATAATTTTTGGTGAATAGTAACTTTTTACTTTTTTTACCGCGGTTAATAGTAAATAGGGTAACTAAGGGTAAATATGATATCAATATTACCCTAACACATGTCCTAATTCTATTGGATAAGTGTAATTCGACCAAAAACAACCTTATGAATATAATATGACCATTTAGGTCCACTTGGATTAGATTAGGACATTTATTATTAATTTATTTAAAGAAGGGTTAAAATAGTTAAAATCAAAGTTTAATAAGTAAATCATTTTTAATATGGGGTTATACATAAGATAAATTCGACTATAAATATTCATTATAAATCTAAAAAGATTTACTACATAATGGTATTTTATTTGTAATTTTTCGACATTAAATAATTTAATTTATTTATGACACAATGATGATGCAGTAATTATCTTATTTATGAAATATTGACATAATTGATGTTATAAACACCAAAATAAATGTCATTTAAGACTTTTTATGAATTCCACTAATTTTATAGGTTACTATGATATATTAATGTTGATTTAATCAACTTGGTTCGAACATATAATTCTGTTATGACTTTCACAAAAATCATATATCAAATAGTGTCAAAATTGACACAAAATAGTTTTTAAATCAAATATTATATTATTAATTGTTATTTTATTCCTAAAAATCTAATGTTCTGCAAAATGACTTAGATAAGGATATATATATTAATAATAAACAATTTGGGGTTCGTTTGGCATGTTATAGTAAGTGTATTAACCATATAGTGAAAGAAAACAAAAAGACATGGTAAAAGTTAAATTATTTAACTTAGAGTTAAATCTAATTGATAAGGTTAAAATAATACCCTAAACTTGTCTAAATCCTATTGGTTGATAGGATTTCGACCCATCCCCACTTTATCTTCGAAATAAGACCCTTTGGAACCATTATAAACCGATTTTGACTTTAATATAAAATAATATTTTGAGATATTCCTAAGGTGACCCTCTCCTCCCTTATAAAAGGGCACCTCCTCCCCCTCCTCCTCACACCAAATTGAGCACTCAATCTCGGCCAACCCCTGCCATTTTCTACTCTACACTTCCCTAGAATAATCCTAGAGGTCCTGGTCTTCTCCAAAGACCAATCTTAGTTCCTTAAGTGGAGGATTCAAAGAGGCGTTCCAAAAGAAGAGGTAATATCCATTACCGATCTTTTCAATTTCTTTCTTCTTCAACTTCTTATTCTTTAGTTGTTTCATGATAAAGTAATAAAATCAGTATTACTTACATATTGATATGTTATTATAAATATGAAACAACCCTAATTCACCTTCTATCCATCCTACGGAAAAATGAAATCACCGCACGTGCGTACGTACGGAATACCGTCTCCACGCCGTGGTGTAATCTATTTTCCACCATCACCTTAAAAGGATGGGTATAATGGTGTAATGAGTAACTATATATGATTATTATGAAGTAATATTGATACTGAAATAATATATATATACTCCAATACAATTCCACGATCATAGGAACGATATCATCACTCGTGCGTACGTACAGAATACCGTCTCCACGATGTGATGCGACTCGTTCTACATGATCTTCATTTCATAATGATTATATAAATGAATTGAATGAATGAATATGGTATATACTACACTAATACCATTCTGGAAATGAATTATATATAACCTAAAGATAAGAATAAGAATTTATTCGACAAAACACGCATAAGAACAAAAAGTTATAAAGACCCGAGTAACAAGTAACAATGAAATATTACTAACAAGAAGCTAATAATATGACCATATATGATATCATATCAATATGTATGATTATGGAATAAGTCAATAACATTATTTAAACCATTATACAGGAGATTCGGACACGAACAAAGAAAATCGGACCTAAGGTAAGGGAAATATCACAATCTCATTTTTATCCGAGATTGTTTATTCGTAAGTATTTACTGGGGTGTATTTTATCATCCACATCCATGTTTCATCAATATGTAATATTATTTCCATCCACCTACAATTGTTTAAATCCATTTTTACCCTTCGGTGAGTTTTTAGTAATATGTATGAAAGGAATCTTTTGTCATTTTTCGTACGAGGTACTTTTTGACTTTTCCGAAAAAAGTACGAAGAATGTTTTTTTTAACTTATACGGCAAGAATGGATTTTTAAACATTATTTCCAAGAATCTTCCTTTATAAGTTTTCAAGTTTATTTTTAATCAAATTCTTTTATTTTATAATTGTATGACATTTTAAGAAAAGAAAAGTGTTTTTGAAGTAGAAAGGATATTTTCCTCAAGAATGGAGTTCAAGTATTTTATCAAAATTATTTTCCATCTAAGATAATAAAAGGGTTCTGTTTTTATCCCTATTATTACATGGATTTGATTATGTTGTGATGGAAATATTTTTATTAATTCCTTTATCTTATATGAATGGTTTTATGATGTCATGTTGTTTAAGAATTCCATTTTTATTACATGGGTTACGCTATGATGTATGGTTTATGATTATGTGGCACACATAAGAAAGGATTCATTATAAGATGGGTGGGACCTATATCTCCCTCCAATGCATTGGGTAAAGATTTTATATCTCATGAGATAGACATGGCTGGAACGGAAGGTTATTTCGGTTCAGTGATACAGGACTGAAACGAGGAGTGAACTCGGTTCAGAAAGGGACTTTGTCCACTAAGATAGTCTTGGCAATGAGTCATGACTAACAAGAAATGATTTTCCATGATTATGTGTGCATGCCACAAAGTTTCAAGTTTTATGTTATGATTATGGGGATCTCATTTTCACTTCTATGATTTATTCCATGTTAAGATATTATGATCTCTTTTGCAGGTTTTGATTTTCAAAAAGATATGATATGATTTTTATTTCCTTTATTTGCCCTTGCTGAGCATTTGAGCTCACCCTTTTATGTTTTCTTTTCCCCAGGTCAGGAAGATGGATATTAAGTAGAATATGCTTAAAGGGACCCTAGATATGATGAAATAAATGGGAGACACTGTAGAATATTTATGAACCAGTTGTTTATGTTTCCCAGTTTCTAAAGACACTATACCTATACGGTCCTTTGTGGTTTTGTCATATGTTGTAATAAGTGTGCTTCAATTTTGAAGTATTAACAATGTATGTAAAGTATGGGTCGTTATAGTTGGTATCAGAGGAAAGGTATAGTCATCCTTTGGAAACTAGGATGTGAAAGCCTTAGTAAGAACCCTAAGGATAAGTCTAAGCATAGAACACAATCTTAGAAATGGCCATGAATAACCTAGGATAAGACCATAAGCATGAAAATTTTATTCTTGAATTATGTGGTTTCCTATTATAATTAGTGTTTATCACACTATTCTTCTTGGTTTTAGTCAATGGCTGGAACCCGAAGGAACCGTGTTAATGCGGAATGCGATGGGCAATGCAATGATTGTCCCCCTGAGCAACCAAACGATATGGGAGCTGGAATGCAAAATCTTGTAGCCATGCTCACACAACTTTCTCAAGCTATGAATCATGCAGGACTTCCAAACGAGAAAAGGAAGGAGCAACATTCTGTTGAATCCTTCATGAGGCAGCGTCCACCTTCTTTCAGTGGGTCTACTGATCCATTAGTTGCTGAACAATGGATTAGTACTACTGAAAAGATATTTTCAGTTCTTCAATGTTCTGAACCTGATAAAGTCATCCTAGTAGTGTCTCGTTTGGAAGGAGATGCTGATAAATGGTGGAATCTTATTAAGAATACGAGGCAAAGGGATGAAATTGAGTCTATGGAATGGGACAAGTTCAAGAACTTATTTTTCAATAAGTACTTCCCTAGTATTCTCCGAAAAAAGATGGAGAAAGAGTTCCTTGAACTGAAGAAAAGGGATGATGAATCTGTTGGTACCTATGAAGCAAATTTTACAAGACTTGCAAGGTACGCTTCTGGTATTATTATCCAACCTGAGAGTAAGATCGATCGATTCTTTAGTGGCTTAAAACCAAGTCTTCGAAGGGCGTTATCCATAAGGGACTTCAATAGCTACGAGGAAATCGTTCGATGTGCTCTCAAAGTCGAGATGGAGATTGGAATAACCCATCAGTCACATGGGTTTGATAAGAAGAGAAAGATGGAATTCAAAGAAAAATCTAAAGAGCACACGGAAAAGAAGATGAGCTTTTCCTTATGCTCAAAGTGTGGAAAGAAACATGGAGGGAGTTGTCTTAAAGGGACAAGTAAATGTTTTAAATGTGGAAAGGAAGGTCATCAGGCATTTGAATACCGTGATAATGGGAAGAAGATGTCTAATGACGCAAACAAAGGAAGGGATACACAGAATGAACCTACTACACTTCAATGTTTCAAGTTCAAGGAGATGGGGCATTATGCCAATAAATGCCCAAATCCAAGGGTTGATGATGATGGTCGACGTCAACAAAATCTTAAGGCTAAATACAAAGGAAAGTCACATGCAATTTCTATCAGCGATGTGGAGTACGATAACGAAGTGGTGAAAGGTACACTTAACATCCACTATAAAGTAGCAAATGTTTTATTTGATTCTGGATCCACCCACTCTTTTATTTCTGAAAAATTTTCTAAGGGTATCACCGTATTACCTCAACAATTAGATGTTGAGTTAGCTGTGACAACACCTAATGGCACATCAATCGCATCAAAAGTTTATAATTCTTCTCCGATCAAAGTTTGTGGGAAAGTGCTTCCTGCAAATCTTGTGATCCTTCCTTTAGTGGAATTTGATGTGATTCTTGGCATGGATTGGCTTTCTCTACATGGAGCTCATATCAATTTCCAAAGAAGGGAAGTCACATTTCATATTCCAGATCAATATACGATCGTATATCAATGCAAGGATGAACATAAACTTCCAGTGGAAATTTCTTCCATCTTATGGGTATTGATTCCACTAAATGAAGGTTATTTATCTCAAATGGTTAGTGAGAAACTCACGATTAAGAATATGCCCATTGTACGGGAGTTTGATGATGTCTTTCCGGAGGAATTACCGGGTCTTCCACCAAATCGTGAAGTGGAGTTTTCAATAGAACTCGTACCGGGTGCTTTGCCTATTTCAAAGACACCTTATAGAATAGCCCCAATTGAGTTGCAGGAATTGAAGAAGCAACTCCAAGAGAATCTTGATAAGGGATTCATACGCCCTAGTGCGTCACCTTGGGGAGCACCTGTTCTATTTGTTAAGAATAAAGATGGATCAATGAGACTCTGCATTGATTATCGAGAACTTAACAAGATCACTATCAAGAACAAATATCCTCTCCCACGCATTGATGACTTATTTGACCAACTACGCGAAGCTCAATAATTTTCCAAGATTGATCTTCGTTCAGGGTATCATCAATTAAGGTTCAAAAGGGAGGATATACCAAAGACGACTTTCCGTACAAGGTATGGACACTATGAATTTATAGTGATGCCATTTGGTCTTACTAATGCCCCTTCTATCTTCATGGATCTAATGAATAGAGTCTTTAGAGACTATCTTGATCAATTTGTGGTAGTCTTTATAGACGATATTCTTTTCTATTCAAAGAGAAAGGAAGAGCATAAAGATCACTTGAGAATTATATTGAAGACCCTGAGAAAGGAGAAGCTTTATGCCAAATTTACCAAGTGTGAATTTTGGCTTCAAAAAGTTGCATTTTTGGGTCATATAATCTCAAAAGAGGGGATATCTGTGGATCCAGCAAAAGCAGAGGTTATCGAAAGATGGTCGAGACCAACAACAGTAACTGAGATCCGAAGTTTTCTTGGTTTGGCTGGATATTATCGACGTTTTGTAAAAGATTTTTCACGATTATCTAATCCACTCACCAAGTTGACTCGGAAAGGAGTTAAGTTTGTCTGGACAGAGGAATGTGAAGAGAATTTCAAGGAGTTGAAAAGAAGGTTATCCAGTGCACCTGTGCTCACACTGCCTTGTAGTGGAGAAAGGTTTGTGATCTATAGTGATGCATCCAAGAAGGGATTGGGGTGTGTTCTTATGCAAAATGATATGGTGATAGCTTATGCCTCACGACAGTTAAAAATCCTTGAGCAAAATTACCCAACACATGATTTGGAGTTGGCTGCGGTAATCTTTGCATTAAAGATTTGGAGGCATTACCTTTATGGTGAAAGGTGTGATATTTATACTGATCATAAAAGTTTAAAGTATATTTTCACACAAAAGGAGATGAATATGCGTCAAAGAAGATGGTTGGAGCTGATTAAGGATTATGACTGCTCAATCCATTACCACCCTGGGAAAGCAAACAAGGTGGCAGATGCATTAAGTCGACAAGACCATGCTAGTTTATCCATGATGAGGATCACAAAAGATCCAATATTTATGGATTTACAAAGGATGGATCTTGGAATTATAATGGAAGGGGAAAAATCTTACCTTTCTCAAATGAATGTTCAACCATCTATACATGCGAAGATTAAGAAGGCACAAAAAGAAGATGTCGAGTTACAAAAGAAGGTGAGAAATGTTCCTGAATTCAACCTTGATTGTGATGGGATAATAAAGTTCAGGAATCAGGTTTGTGTTCCGACCATCTCCGAATTAAAGAAGGATCTGCTGGATGAGGCTCATAGTTCTTCATTCTCTATTCATCCTGGAAGCACGAAGATGTATAGGGTCCTGAAAGAGTACTTCTGGTGGGATGGCATGAAAAGAGATATTGCTGAATATGTCTCTCGATGCTTGGTTTGTCAACAAGTTAAAGCTGAGAGACAGAAGTCTAAGGGGATGTTACAACCATTACCCATACCCGAATGGAAATGGGAAAACATCACTATGGACTTTGTCACAGGACTTCCTAAAACATCCAAAGGCAATAATGCTATCTGGTTCATAGTTGATCATCTTACAAAGTCTGCACACTTCATTGATATTAGAGAGGATTTCTCTCTAGATCAGCTTGCCAGGATATATGTAAAGGAAGTGGTAAGATTGCATGGAGTACCACTTTCTACTATATCTGATCGGGATCCGAGATTTACCTCGAAGTTCTGGCGAAGTCTTCAGCATACTCTGGATACAGAGTTGAGTTTCAGCACTGCTTATCATCCCCAGACAGACGGTCAGTCTGAGAGAACAATTCAAACCCTAGAAGATATGTTGAGAGCTTTCTCTATGGATTTCAAAGGAGGTTGGGATCAACACCTACCTTTGGTAGAATTTTCTTATAATAATAGCTTTCACTCCAGTATTCAGATGGCTCCTTATGAAGCTCTCTATGGAAAGAAATGAAGGACTCCAACTTACTGGGATGAAGTTGGGGAAAGAAAGCTATTAGGACCTGATCTCATTGATGAAATGGAAGAAAAGGTCAGATCTATTCAACAACACATAAGAGCAGCTCAGAGTCGACAGAAAAGTTATGCCGACAACCGAAGAAAAGACCTAGAGTTTGAAGTGGGTGATAAAGTGTTCTTACGAATATCTCCCTGGAAGAGGGTTATGAGATTTGGAAAGAAGGGGAAGTTGAGCCCTAGATATATCGGTCCTTTCGAAATACTGGATCGTGTTGGGAAGGTAGCTTACCGATTGGAACTTCCACCGAATCTCTCTCAAGTTCACGATGTGTTTCATGTATCTCTCCTGAGAAAGTACATACCAGATCCTTCACATGTACTCAGCTCAGAAGTTGTACCGCTGGAGCAAGATCTTTCTTATGAAGAACAGCCGATAGAGATTCTGGATCGTAGCGAAAAAGTCCTACGAAACAAGACCACTCGTTTGGTGAAAGTTTTATGGAGGAACCACCAACTTGAAGAAGCTACATGGGAGCTTGAGGATATGATGAGGGAGAATTATCCTCATCTGTTTGTTACAAAGTGACGAATTTCGAGGGCGAAATTCTTTTTAAGGGGGGTAGAATGTAACACCCGAGACTTTTATGTTATATAAATCATCAAAGGAATCTTTTTCTACACAACACTTTCTTGGCTTGCTTTACACGCAATCGCGACCTTCCTCGATAGCTTGCGTCGTACGCAATACCGAGTTTCACTAAACAACAATATGCTATTAAAACTAGCCGTTATGAATAGTAATAACCACTTTTTGAAATTTTATAAATTTTATTTTTCAAAATGGACTTCATTTTTGGACTCAGAATATCGAAATTAGCCTAGGGTGAAATTTTGGTATTTTTCTGAAAACTTTCAATTTTTGATGAATAGTGAAACCACTAAGTGGTAGGTTAAAAAACTGAATTTTGCATAAAACTTAATTTTACCGCTTCTGTGAATAGAATTTCGAAAATCCGACAGACACGGTTAATATCAAGGACTAAAATGTGGTTCAATGAGATGAAAATAATTTTTGGTGAATAGTAACTTTTTACTTTTTTTACCGCGGTTAATAGTAAATAGGGTAACTAAGGGTAAATATGATATCAATATTACCCTAACACATGTCCTAATTCTATTGGATAAGTGTAATTCGACCAAAAACAACCTTATGAATATAATATGACCATTTAGGTCCACTTGGATTAGATTAGGACATTTATTATTAATTTATTTAAAGAAGGGTTAAAATAGTTAAAATCAAAGTTTAATAAGTAAATCATTTTTAATATGGGGTTATACATAAGATAAATTCGACTATAAATATTCATTATAAAGATAAAGAGATTTCCTACATAATGGTATTTTATTTGTAATTTTTAGACATTAAATAATTTAATTTATTTATGACACAATGATGATGCAGTAATTATCTTATTTATGAAATATTGACATAATTGATGTTATAAACACCAAAATAAATGTCATTTAAGACTTTTTATGAATTCCACTAATTTTATAGGTTACTATGATATATTAATGTTGATTTAATAAACTTGGTTTGAACATATAATTCTGTTATGACTTTCACAAAAATCATATATCAAATAGTGTCAAAATTGACACAAAATAGTTTTTAAATAAAATATTATATTATTAATTGTTATTTTATTCCTAAAAATCTAATGTTCGGCCAAATGACTTAGATAAGGATATATATATCAATAATAAACAATTTGGGGTTCGTTTGGCATGTTATAGTAAGTGTATTAACCATATAGTGAAAGAAAACAAAAAGACATGGTAAAAGTTAAATTATTTAACTTAGAGTTAAATCTAATTGATAAGGTTAAAATAATATCCTAAACTTGTCTAAATCCTATTGGTTGATAGGATTTCGACCCATCCCCACTTTATCTTCGAAATAAGACCCTTTGGAACCATTATAAACCGATTTTGACTTTAATATAAAATAATATTTTGAGATATTCCTAAGGTGCCCCTCTCCTCCCTTATAAAAGGGCACCTCCTCCCCCTCCTCCTCACACCAAATTGAGCACTCAAGCTCGGCCAAACCCTGCCATTTTCTCCTCTCCACTTCCCTAGAATAATCCTAGAAGTCCTGGTCTTCTCCAAAGACCAATCTTAGTTCCTTAAGTGGAGGATTCAAAGAGGCGTTCCAAAAGAAGAGGTAATATCCATTACCGATCTTTTCAATTTCTTTCTTCTTCAACTTATTATTCTTTAGTTGTTTCATGATAAAGTAATAACATCAGTATTACTTACATACTGATATGTTATTATAAATATGAAACAACCCTAATTCACCTTCTATCCATCCTACGGAAAAATGAAATCACCGCGCGTGCGTACGTACGGAATACCGTCTCCACGCCGTGGTGTAATCTATTTTCCACCATCACCTTAAAAGGATGGGTATAATGGTGTAATGAGTAACTATATATGATTATTATGAAGTAATATTAATACTTAAATAATATATATATACTCCAATACAATTCCACGATCATAGGAACGATATCATCACTCGTGCGTACGTACGGAATACCGTCTCCACGATGTGATGCGACTCGTTCTACATGATCTTCATTTCATAATGATTATATAAATGAATTGAATGAATGAATATGGTATATACTACACTAATACCATTCTGGAAATGAATTATCTATAACCTAAAGATAAGAATAAGAATTTATTCGACAAAACACGCATAAGAACAAAAAGTTATAAAGACCCGAGTAACAAGTAACAATGAAATATTACTAACAAGAAGCTAATAATATGACCATATATGATATCATATCAATATGTATGATTCTGGAATAAGTCAATAACATTATTTAAACCATTATACAGGAGCTTCGGACACGAACAAAGAAAATCGGACCTAAGGTAAGGGAAATATCACAATCTCATTTTTATCCGAGATTGTTTATTCGTAAGTATTTACTGGGGTGTATTTTATCATCCACATCCATGTTTCATAAATATGTAATATTATTTCCATCCACCTACAATTGTTTAAATCCATTTTTACCCTTCGGTGAGTTTTTAGTAATATGTATGAAAGGAATCTTTTGTCATTTTTCATACGAGGTACTTTTTGACTTTTCCGACAAAAGTACGAAGAATGTTTTTTTAACTTATACGGCAAGAATGGATTTTTAAACATTATTTCCAAGAATCTTCCTTTATAAGTTTTCAAGTTTATTTTTAATCAAATTCTTTTATTTTATAATTGTATGACATTTTAAGAAAAGAAAAGTTTTTTTGAAGTAGAAAGGATATTTTCCTCAAGAATGGAGTTCAAGTATTTTATCAAAATTATTTTCCATCTAAGATAATAAAAGGGTTCTGTTTTTATCCCTATTATTACATGGATTTGATTATGTTGTGATGGAAATATTTTTATGAATTCCTTTATCTTATATGAATGGTTTTATGATGTCATGTTGTTTAAGAATTCCATTTTTATTACATGGGTTACGCTATGATGTATGGTTTATGATTATGTGGCACACATAAGAAAGGATTCATTATAAGATGGGTGGGACCTATATCTCCCTCCAATGCATTGGGTAAATATTTTATATCTCATGAGATAGACATGGCTGGAACGGAAGGTTATTTTGGTTCAGTGATACAGGACTGAAACGAGGAGTGAACTCGGTTCAGAAAGGGACTTTGTCCACTAAGATAGTCTTGGCAATGAGTCATGACTAACAAGAAATGATTTTCCATGATTATGTGTGCATGCCACAAAGTTTCAAGTTTTATGTTATGATTATGGGGATCTCATTTTCACTTCTATAATTTATTCCATGTTAAGATATTATGATCTCTTTTGCAGGTTTTGATTTTCAAAAAGATATGATATGATTTTTATTTCCTTTATTTGCCCTTGCTGAGCATTTGAGCTCACCCTTTTATGTTTTCTTTTCCCCAGGCCAGGAAGATGGATATTAAGTAGAATATGCTTAAAGGGACCCTAGATATGATGAAATAAATGGGAGACACTGTAGAATATTTATGAACCAGTTGTTTATGTTTCCCAGTTTCTAAAGACACTATACCTATAGGGTCCTTTGTGGTTTTGTCATATGTTGTAATAAGTGTGCTTCAATTTTGAAGTATTAACAATGTATGTAAAGTATGGGTCGTTATATACAAGATATATCATCATATTAAAAAATGATCAATTAATCAAATTATCATTTTTTATCCAAATATATTTCATCCATCTAGGTTCCCAATTATCATCATAATTATATCAAACCTATTTCATTTTAATATTGGACTGAAGTTTATTATCAAGCCAATTAATCAAAATTTTCCAAGGTGATTTTATCTCAAGAAACCACTACAATAAACATGTTATTCCAATTCCTAAATTAAGCTAGTATTCAAACAAATTAGAAAATTATATAGGGGATAAAATGTCAAAGTGACCAAGTTTCAATATGGTCTAAGGCTGTCACACCTTTTGGGTAGACGTAAGTCTGAGTCTCAATGCCAATGGATCCAATGGGATCCATTGGGAGGTCCATATAGGTATAAATAATTATAACAGAGATTATCAATTTTAATAGGTCATGCATATGGCGTGCCAACATGAATGATCTATAACACATGTTAAGAATGATGGAATTTAAATTAGGGATATAATTTAGACCACCCACATTAAAAGCAGAGAATACGTAAATAGAACCTAATGTTTGTAGTAGTGGTTGACTTCCTCCTACCCATTAATAAGAATCAGTAATTCCATCAACAAAAGATTGATAAGTAGAATAAGAACAAGAAGTATTACCATAAAAATCTAGGTATGGAACACCTAGATCCAATGTGGTCTTTCTTCTAGATTTAAGAGGATGCATAAATCACCAATGGGAGGGATGCAGTCGAGAGAAAGGGTTACACCATCAAAAAATGCATGACAAAGAAGGGTTTAAAATAGGGATAGATGCAGCATATTTATGACATGGATAGGATTCGTGTCATGAATTACCCTATTCCATTATACACTGATAAAGTAATTTCTTTGGATCAAAGATCTAGAATAAATCAATTTCATGCCAGGACTCCATCACAGGATGTGAATTTTAGATTCATGGCTTGCCCATAACCATTCACACCATACATGGTCCAAAGGATCATCCTGAACAATTCATGTCATGAATAGGATTCACAATGTGAATTCATCCTGCAGCCAAAATCCACCTCTCCTTCCACTTATTCCTACACCTCTACATTACTTACCCAGAACTATCCCAGATGGATTAAGGTTTGATCACCTGAATTCAAACCAAAACTAACCAAACTCAAATAGGTTTACATAAATTTAAAGAGGGACACACCAAGAAAAATATGTGATATTACACTTATATATTTAAAAATATTTTGTATGGTTTTTCTTATTTAAACATATTATGTATTAAGATTTCAGTATGTTTTTTAAAGTATATTATCTGATGTTAGGGAATTAACATATTATATATGTCTCTTATAATTTTATTTGTTTCTCTTATGTTTTGATTTCTCAAAAAGTAAATCACTCTTATATTTTTCTAATAACTATTATAAAATATGTTTGAATCTTATAAAATGTGATTGATCATTCTGAATTTTTTTTGTGATGTCCTGATTTTAGTTCACTCTATAGTAACCAGACCAGTTCACCTTAAGACCTAAAGCATGCCTCTCTATATGATAGAGGCTTCTAACTAGAAACGAGAATCAAGAGTGATACCATGAAGAGATTATATCCTCATATTAGAGTAAAATATGGTAAAAAGATAAAAAAACCATCCATAATAATAATTATACTGTACATAATAAATAAAAAAGAATCATGATATAAAAAATATAATATAAGCATACAATTATACAACATGACAGATTGCTTACTGGCCCAATCACACATACAGAATAAACAAAATAAATAAATACAAGGAGGATATACCATCATCCCCTAACCTCAACTAAACTCATCCCAGTCTCCATGCCCCATTTGATATGATTCGACTTGGTCATGAAACACTAAGACTCTTCCTTAACCAAGACCACGATTAATGAGGTCTGCTAAGATACCCGAGTGCCATGGATGCCTAAGAAGGGTGTTAGTAAAACTTAATTGGTCACCACCAATGTAATGCCTAATATAACTAGTAAAGTAGTTTATTCATAAGTTATATGCTTGTAAAATCAATAAAATAGAATATAATAATGTAAATACCATTGATAATCAAGTTCTATGTTGACATTCCAGATTGACCATACATGCTTCAAATAGTTCTAAATGTATATGAGAAGGTTACATAAACAATAGGGGTATACATGTATTATCCTAGAATATAATGAATATATAAGTATATATGATCAATCAATGGAAAAAACAACCCACATGGATCATATCATATATATAATGCTCGGGGGGGGGGGGGGATACCAGCTTATATATATCATATAACATCAGTGGGAAATGGCCCCTTCATGCGCTACTCGGTCTCCACAGCTCCTTTCGGCTCCGGTGGTGTTTGACCCCAGCTCTTGGCTTGCTCCCTCCTCGTCAGATGTCTTCTGGACATCACTAGATTAGGTTCCCTCTGTCGGTGCTGCCTCTAGTTCATCTCCTATCCCGTCCTCCCAAGAGGTTTCCTTGCTTCTAGGCACCCCATCCACTTCTTCTCCTGGACCTTCTTGCTCTGCTGGTGTTTCTTTGGATACCCCTTCTGGCTCCCTTCGGGGGAGAGTTTTTCCAAACTGTTGGGATTTGGTGCCCTTTGTTCCTGTAATTCTCCCCCCTCTTCTGGTCAACCATTTTCAATCTATCTTCCTCCATTTATTACAACCCTCAGTAGTGGAGAAGAAGATGGTGGGTCATGGTCTCACCTTAACCCTAGACCAACATGCCTTGCCTTCACCCGTCCTGGATCCTTCTAGGTATGTTGTGGATGTCCATGAGTGGGCTATAATGGAGGTCCCTAGTCTTCGGGTTTTCCCTCTGGAGAGATTTCCCTATCTCCTACCATGGTACCTACCTTGGTGTCTTTATAAGGCTCTCCTCCCCAAAAGGCCAATTTTGAAAGGGGAGGTCCTTCATCCTAGCCTTGTGTTCATCTAAGGAGACTGGAATGATGTCAAAGATCCATATCCGTATCCCAAGAGGTGAATTTTTCCTCCCACTTCAGAAAGGCTTCGAGTTCTGGGCCAGTCCCAGGGCACTCTTACCTCAATGATTTCTTTTCTCATTTGTAATGCTCGATGCATTTATCAGCGCTTTTTTTAGCATTGATAAAAGTTAAAAAAAATAAAAAAACTTATTTATTCAATTCGGGGTGGGGCTTCAACAATGCCCCACCCCCAACACCCAAGCCTGCATGCCCCACCCACGCCCCAGGCCTTTAACAACACCCCTACCCCCCTTTAACAGCACTAGGAATTACTCTCCACCCATGCACCGCCCCTCCCTCCCCTAAGATTCGAACTCGAGACCCCTCACATGCACGCCTAACACTTTTCCACTCCTCCATTTCACTTTGATCTCCTTTTATTAATATATCAATATATATATATATATAGTTATAGTTATTCGTATATTAATATATATATATATTAATATATATAGTTATATTAATATAAATATAGTTATATTAATATATATATATATTCATATATTAATATATTTATATATGTATACATACATATATATATATAATAATATATATATATTTATATATTTATTTGTATATTGTAATATATTTATATCTATTTAGTTATATTTTTTATCCATATATTTATTCGTATATTAATATATATTTATAAGATCGTCTTTAAATACATTTATAAAATATGTTTTCTTGTGTGTGTATAAATAAATAAATAAATACATATACCCAACATGCACACACACAGACACATTATATGTGTATCTATAAGTATAATCATACATATTTATATATATTTACAAATATTATATATTAATATGTATATAGATATATTTAGAATATATAGATAATATATATCAGTTTGTCAATACAAACGCACACAAATACACACACACACACACATTATATAGGTATATAAATATTCATATATTTGTATTTTAAATAAAATGGATATTATTTTCTTATTTAGATAAGGATTATATATTGGGAAATATATTTTATATGTAAATATGTCTAATTATTTATTTATACAATTAGTTTTTTATGTGCGAATATATAAAAAATATGTATATATTGTTATATATTTGATTATAAATAATAGTACATTCTAAAAAATGATAAAATTTCAAATCCATAATATGAATATGAATGTAATCCATTTAAATAAATTAATTCCCTGCTAAAAAAGGGAAAAAAGACCCCCTTAAACAAGGCTGAAATTCCATCGAATGTTAAAAAATCGGGGTATCCCGACTAAAAACTCAGTTTTGGAGACCTTCTGGACCTTTTTTGGCCTTGAATAATGTGAAAAAAGGTTATCTAGATTTACTAGTTTGTAGAGATCATTGCATTCTTCGATTTGATATGTTGTAGAGCTCAAACAGACACCTGCATAAAAAGTTATGGCTGTTTGAAGTTTGAGTTACATTTTCAACTTATTTTAGATCCTTTATTAATTTTTTTTTGATTTTTTGTGTCTTCAAATTTTTATTAAATGATTATTAGTTGATGGTAATTAGAAAATTATTAATTAATAATATTTTTTAAAATATTTTAAATCCATTTTCACTAAATTTCTTATATATTAAATGTAATAGTCTATTTATATTTATCTAAAAAATATTTAAAAAATATATATTATATTTATATCAATATAAATATACTTATATAACAATAAATCATTTTTTTATGATTTTTTTGAAATTTATCAACGTTAGGAAAAAGTGCTGATAAACCACCCCTTTATCAGTGCTACTAAAAAAAGTACTGAAAAGGGATCCCCTTTAACAGTGCTAATTTTAATGTTAATAAAGGGGGACCTTTATCAACGTTTAAAAAAAGTGCCGATAAAGGGTCACTTTTAACAAATCTTTTTTTAGTGCTGTTAAAAGTTCCCTTTATCAGCGCTTTTTTTAGCACTAATAAAATCCCCCCCCCCTTTATCAGCATTTTTTAGCACTGTTAAAGGGTGGCACTGCGGAAACCCAGTTTTGTGGTAGTGGCTGTGATATTCATCAAAAATAGGCCCTATGGAAGGATCTCACCATGTTCGACCCTGGTCTTGTTCCTTGGATCATTGGGGGTGACTTCAATGTTGTGGCAGACCCGGTGGAGGGGAAGGGCAAAGACCCTTTCCCCAAGAAATCAAGATTAGACCTTAATCATTTCATGGTGTCCAAGGGTATCTTGGACCTTGGCTTCATGGGGGATTGTTTTACTTGGTAAAACAATCAAAGAGGGAATCATCACTCATGGGGTCACTTGGATCATTGTTTGGCTAACTTATAAGCCATTTCTACCTACTCCAGTTCAAAGGTGAATCATCTGGTTCATGAGATCTCAGATCATTCTTCCCTTCTGCTCAGTCTGTATTCCGCGCAAGCTACTCAGGAACATTTTAGATTTATCCATATTTGGGCTACTCTTCCAAGTTATCAAGATCTTTTCAGAGCCTCCCAGGTCAAGCCTTCCTAGGGTAATAAGTGGGTTTTATTTCATAACAAGTTGTGTCAACTGAATATGGAGCTCTAGTTGTGGTCAAAAGTATTTCCTCCGCTTGATGAAGTCGTGCAAAACACCATGCATGATGTTGTTTTTCTTGAGCATCTCCTAGAGGAGGAGTTGGATGACCGGGATTTCGAGGAGCTCTCGGAGAAGAAGGACCTCCTGGAGGAGATGATTCTGAAGCAAGAACACCTGAATATGTAAGGGTGAGGATCAAATGGCTCAAAGAGGGTGATAGAAACACTACCTTCTTCCATTTATGTATTAAGGAGAGGAAGATATTGTTAAGCTAAATATAGAGCTGGAGGATGGGTCTTTCACTAAAGATAGGGATTTGGTGGAGGGCTTGGCCAACTCCTAGTTCATAGAGCTTCTTGTGGGCCCCAATGCTGATTTTTCCAATGGGTAAATCTCAGAGAGTACACATATCTTTGATGTGATTCCTAACCTCGTTTTAGACCAGAACAATGATTTCTTGGGGGTCTTTTCTGGGCGAGAAGGAGATCCTGGATGATTTGTTTCACCTAAACCCAGATATCTTGGTAGGTCCGAATGGTTTCCCTGGTGCGTTTTATAGGTCTTACTGGGATATTGTGAAGGAGGAGTTGATCACAACCATCCAAGACTTCTTCAAGGGAGATAATTTACCCCATGTTTCATGCGCCACTACACTTGTGATGCTTCCCAAAACTAAAAACCTATCATCTATTCTGCATTATTGCCCCGTGAGAATGTTTAATGTTCTGTATAAAATTATGGCGTGTATCATTAATTCAAGGCTGTCCATTCATCTACTAATATGGGTATTATTGGAACAACATGGATTCATTATGGGGTGATCAATCTAGGAGGCTATCGCTTTGTTTCAGGAAATGATGAGGGGAATTAATTTCAAAACCAAGGGTTCTAATTGTAACATCCCGGTTCTGGAAGCTTCCCAAAGACGCTCCATATCTGGTTGGTCACATGAAGTCAACCAAATTTCCACGAATTCCAGATGCTTCCAACTAGCAGCGAAGGCCTTGGGTGTGATAGTGGGGAAACTAGGCCCTCATTGGTAGAGTAACATAGAGGAAGAGAAAGAAATATACAATAGTAGAAGCAGTAAATATCCAACAACAGTAAAAAACGGAAGATTGGAAGTAATAAACTAGATCACACACATATATATGAATGATGCATGATACATATGTCTAGGAAAACAACCAAACAAGTCAAAATGCCAGAATACAAACAGTACTAAAACAAAGTAAAAAAGAAAATAGTAAACAAATCCTCAGCATCGCAAGCCTCAGCTTGGTCCCATGCTCTCCATCTCCACAACAAATCAAGTGCCTAAAGTAGAAGGGAGCTTTCCCTTATCTATACCTGCAGTAATATAATCTGTTTAGGACCAAAAGCATGAAACAAACAGGGTGTGAGACTAAATCCCAGCAGGAAACCACCCAAATATCTGTGCCTAATAGTAAGTGAATATATATGGCAGGTAATAAGAAAATATGCAATAAACAAGAAAGTACTCAGCAATAAACAGTTCCACATATCAAATAAGAAGCTAAATCAAGTAAGGTAACCCTCTAAGAAGTACATGCAACCTATCCCCTCTGGTTCAGTAATAAGAATATATAAAGACTCTCTAAGGAATCACTCACAGTCAAATCCCCTAATATTCAAAAGTGATTCAAGAATCTCTGAGTAAGCTCACACAATCAATTACCCTTATAATCTAAGGTAATCAAAGACTATCCGAGGAAGCTCACTTGGTCAATTCTTCTTATAGTCTAAAATGGTTCAAATACACTCTGAGGAAGCTCACTCGGTCAATTACCCTTATAGACTAAAGTGCTCAAAGACTCTCTGAGGAAGCTCACTCGGCCAATTCCCCTTATAACCTAAAGTGCTCAAAGACTCTCTGAGGAAGCTCACTCGGTCAAATATTCTTATAGCCTAAAGTTATGAAAGAATATCTGAGGAAGCTCACTCAATCAATTCCCCTTATAGCCTAAAGTGATCAAAGACTCTATGAGGAAGCTCACTCGGTCAATTCCCCTTATAGCCTAAAGTTCTCAAAGACTCTCTGAGGAAGCTCACTTGGTCAATTACCCATATAGTCTACTACACCAGGTTCTAGCAGCCCTGTGTAAGTCAATGATCATAGTAATGCAATACATCCAAAGTAAACCTCAAGAAATACTTGGCTAATCGGTCTACATCATATCAAGCATGTCAGAAAACAAACACTCCACCCTAAAATACTAGGCATGGGAAACAGGCAAGGCGGTCAAAAAGGCTAATCAGGACCAAACAGTCGTAAATATAACATGCATGGGAAAACACATCCAAAAAATTTCAATCAACCCTATTCATATTCAAATAACCTCTACTCAATCATACAATCATGGAAATAAATTAACAGGGGTAAAATGGTAAACACACAATTCCCCAATTAAGGGTATTGGCTAAAATTGCACATATAACTCAAATACTTTCAACGGAGAGGCACAAACCACCTACCCCAGCTTTGGGAGATCAATATACTTGAGTCTCAGGGCTTGAATCACCTTAGAACACCAAAGATCTATGAAAGCGTATAAAACATTCAACAGAGGATAACTTGAAAAAGAGGATGAATCATGAAATGACGCTCAAGCAGAAGAAAGAGCTTACTAAGGAAATTCCAACGCAATCGACAGTGGTCTAAACGGAGTTCAGATGCTCTGTCGGGGGCTCGGAAGAAGATCATGGCCATACGGGAGCTCTCAGCCGAACAGAAACAAGAAGAAGATGTTTCTGGTGATTAGGCGGGACCCTGGTACATTTAGTGAAAAAAAAGAAAATACACGGCATGTAATTTTAAAGTACACGGCGTGTACTTTCTGTTTCTGTACTTCACTTTAAGTGGACTCTAGATCACCCCCACATGGCATGGTTACTACACGACCAGCACACAGGTACCCACAGTAACCGACTACACGACGTGTACTAATAAAGTACACATCGTGTACTTTAGAAATTTCCAAAAATTCTTCTTTTTCTCAAAAACGACTAGAAAAGGAAAAAATACCTGAAAAGAAGATTGGAGTTCTTACAAACTTCCCCCCTTAAAAGAAAATTGTCCCCCAATTTCCCTAGAAAGACGATGTAGAACAAGAAACCCCGAACAACTCCGGCTACTGTGCTCATACATCAGCCCCCCTCTCCCAAGTCTCGTCCTGTACTCACATGTGCTACCATAACACTCATACCAGAGGAACAGACCAGCCACAGAGAACCATTGTACTACAATCAACAATATGGATAGGATGATCCTTGAAAGATGCATCCACTTCCAAATCAACCTCCTCGGGTTGGAAAACATGAGACAACTCTAAAAAGTAACATCGAAGTTGAGAAACGTGGAAGATGTCGTGCACATACCAATACCTCTGAAGTAACTGCAACCAATAGGCAACCGACCCAACTCTCTCCAACACCTCAAATGGCCCAACATACCTCAACGAAAGCTTACCCTTTCTCTTAATCCTTTGGTGCCCCAACCTCAGCATGGCACGTAGAAAAACCTGATCCCCGACCTCGAACTCCAGAGGTCATCTCCGCTGATCAACATAATACTTTTGTCGAGACTGTGCCATAGCCATCCTCTTCCGAATCAACTCTATCTCCTCTGTGGTCTCCTAAACAAGACGAGGCCCTAGTATAGCTGCCTCTCCTACCTCCAACCAACATAAGGGTGATCAACATGGCCTACCGTACAAAGCCTCATAAGGTGCCATCTGAATAGTTTCTTGAAAAATATTATTGTAGACAAAATCCATAAGAGGTATGTGCTTCTTCCAAGAACCTATAAAATCTAGAATGCATGCCTAAAGCATGTTCTCAAGAACCTGAATTGTACGCTCAAACTGGCCATCTGTCTGGGGATGGTAAGTTGTACTAAAAAGTACCTGTGTACCCAAAGCCTTTTAAAGACCCTACCAGACCCGAGAAGTAAAACGACCATCTCTGTTTGAAAAAATGGAGTGTGTAACTCCATGTAAGTGAAAAATATCTCGGATGTACAACCGCTCAACTCATCAGCACAGAAGGTCTCCTTGATCAACAAGAAGTGAGCAACCTTCATGAGTCTGTCAATGATAACCCAAACTGCATCATTCCCTTGAGGCTATATTGGAAAACCAGTCACGAAATCCATCACAACATCATTCCACTTTCACCCGGGAATGGGTAACTGCTGTAAAATCCCTACTGGTCACTGATGCTCTGCCTTCACCTACTGACAGGTGGAACACCTCATCACAAAACCAGCAATATCTCTCTTCATGCCTGACCACCAATACTGACAGTGTAGATCACGATACATCTTGGTGACGCCAGGATGAACTTCCCAAACTGAGGAGTGAAAGTTCCACATCTACTCCTCACGCATGTCTTCGGGCACCCATACACACCCCTGGAAATTCAAGATCTCATCCTCACCTATGATCCATCCAGGAATTGGGTCCTCTCCTGATACACTTTCCCGTAGGACTAGGCCTTCAGAATCTGACAGCTACCTCATCCGCACTCGATCAAGAAGAGTAGAGGTAAAAGCTACAGAAGAAAGAATCATCTTCCTCTATCCATCATGCACCTCTAAATGCATCTCAGAGAATAGAGCCATAAGATTCCACTCACTGCTGGCCTCCTGAACTTCCTGTATCTGAGTCCTCCTGCTCAGCGCATCAGCCACTACGTTGCCTTTCCTAGGCATATTGGAAAGCTTGAAATCAAATTACTGCAGATACTCAACCCATCTTCACTACCTCAAATTTAGATCATGTTGAGTGAAGATGTACTTGAGACTCTTGTGGTCAGTGAAAAACAAAAAATTCTCTCCCATAAGATAATGTCTCCCACAACATAAGGCATGAAAAACTACTGCCAACTCGAGATCGTGCGTAGGGTAATTCCATTCATGTGGCCTCAACTACTGAGACTCGTATGCAATGAATCCTTCTCTGTACATAAGAAAAACTCCTAGCCCGATACCTAAGGCATCATAGTAAACAGTATAACTCTTTCCTGGCTCTGGAAAGACTAGTATCGATGTCGAAGTCAGTCTCCCTTTCAGATCCTGAATGTCTGACTCATAAGAATCTGACCACAAGAACTTTGCACCCTTCTTATTCAGACCCGTCAGTGGTGCTTCTAATCATGAAAAGTCCTGTATGAAGAATCTGTAGTATCCAGACAGCCCAAGGAAACTTCGTACCTCAAATACTTTCTTCAGATGCTCCCAGGAGACTACTTCTCTCACTTTCTCTAGGTCGACTAATACTCCTATCTCTGAGATAACATGACCCAAGAAGTGAATCTGATCCATCCAAAAGTGGAATTTTGAGAGATTATCATATAACTTATGCTCTCTCTGTGTACTTAGAACGATCTCAAGATGGGTAACATGGTCGTGTCGAGTATGAGAGTACACCAAGATATCATCCACAAAGACCACCATGAAAGAATCCAAGTATGGATGGAAGACTCGGTTCATCAGTGTCATGAAAACTACACGGTCATTCGTGAGACCGAACAACATAACCATATACACATATAGAACATACCTGCTTCGGAAGCCTGTGAGAGGTATATCAGATGGTCTAAAGTGGAACTGATGATAACCGGACCTCAAGTCAATCTTTTAGAACACCCGGGCTCCTCGAAGCTGATCAAATAGATCATCAATCCTCTTCAAGGGATATCAGTTCTTAACCATCAACTGGTTCAGCTTCTGATAATCCATATAAAGTTTGAGGTTACTGTCTGACTTCTTCACAAACAGGACATTCGAACCCCAAGGAGAAGTATTGGGTCAGATGAAACCCTTGGCCTGTAACTCCTCCAACTACTTCTTGAGATCGTGCACCTCTCGTGAAGCCATCCTATAAGTAGGAATAGACACCAGTGCCGCTCCTAGAACTATCTCAATAGAAAAGTCTACCTCATGCTTCAGAGGAAAACCTTAAAAGTCATTTAGAGAGACATCCCTGAAACAATCCACCACTGGAGGAAAGTCTAACTACAAATTCCCCTGGTCATCTAGATATAGACTAGAAATCTGGGCTATAACTCCTCCCAACCCATGATTCTCTAGTCCCTCTCTGCTTGCCTGGACATCCCACTCACCCTTGTGAAGAAGAGATCTGCCCTCTGGTGATGTGAAACTCACCCTACGACGATAACAGCTGATGACTTCCTGGAAGGGAACTAACCAGTCCATCCTGAGAATGACATACTAGTCTGTCATCTCTAGAAAATAGAGGTCCCATAAGAAGTGACACCCACCTACCTCTAGAGGGAACTCCTTGCACTGACGTACACTCACCGTTCTTGTCCGCAATGGAGTGTCTAACATCAAGATATCAGCAGGAAAAAATATGTAGAGCCCAAGACTCTCCACAATAGCAACTGATATAAATCTATGGGAATCCTCTGTATCAAAAATAGTAGAAGCTAAAACTGAGGCTAATAAGATCGTTCCTCAAACTGTAGAGGGTCCAAGATCTTTCTCCTGCTGGGTCTACTCCACTGAAAAAGTTTGGCCTACACCATGACCTTGTGACCCTGCCTGTCCACTCTGAGCTAACCCACCCTATTGTCATTGAAAAAAGGGTTATTGGCTACCACAGACCCGACCTACAACTCGGCCTAAACGGCCAGAAGAACTCCAGTTCCCAGATTGGTGAGAAATCGGTGGTATTTCTCCTAAACAAGGAGCCATAGAAGAACCTCTATCTCTAGCTACTAGTGAAATGATCTGAAAAAATCACGAAAGGTGACCCACCTTACTGCAAGATCGACACTCCACTGGGTCCCTCGTGAAATGTGGTCTTGTATTCCCGCTCTTCCTGCACTTGTAGCACACCACCTAGATACCCGAATATGCATCCCACCTACTCTGATCTCCTCATGCAGTCTCCCAGTGACACTTCTTGCTATCAGCCAGAGAAGCACTAACACTGGATGCTGAACCGCCCTGGCCCACTGCTCCAGAATCCCTCATATTCCGCTCTGTGATTAGTGCCTGGTTGACTATAAATGATATTGAAGTCAACTTGAAGATGTTCACCTGTAATCAGATGTCATGTTTGAGACTATCCTCAAACTTCCTTATAAGGAACAACTCATCACCTCCTGGAATAGGTGTGAAATACTGCAGCTCTGTGAAGCAAGAGGAATACTCCATAACAGAATGTGTACCCTGCTCTAGACTCATGAACTCTTGGGATAGATCGCCCCTCAAGGTCTCCAAATAGAATTAATTGTAGAAGATGTGCTGAAACTCATCCCAAGCCATATTCTACTAGTGTCCCACCTGTGATATCACATCCCACCACCACTTGGAGGAGTCTTGAATCATGTAGGTAGCAGGATTCACCCTCCTCTCTAGAGGTATCTCCAGATTCTCGAAGATCATCAGTGTGGCTTCTATCCATGACTCTACAGCCTTGGGTCCTCCATCCTATGAGAAGGTGGGAGGATGCTACTGCTGAAAGACCCTCATCAATTCTACCATCAACGGGGCAGGAGGCAGCACGCCCTGAAAAGTCTGCATTATCCTCATAAGGCCCTCTCTGAACTGAGCATGAGCTCCTGTGTAAGGTATAACGGCTGGTGCCAGGACTAGAACAATTGGAGGATCTACTAGAAGTCCCTGATTAGCCATGTCTAATGTCTGATCACCGCCATGTGACTGGCGTACAACAAGAGGATGTCTCAGTGGCATGACTCTGTAAGGTCAAACGCACACCTTAGATCAAGATTAAAAGGAACTGAAACATAGAAGTGTAATAAGGGAACAAGATAAAGAAAGCATTCAAGTTTTAAAAAACATGACTACACAGTGTGTATAAACCCTACATGACGTGTTCCCTTAAGTCTTTCACATGGGCGTGTACTTTTTCCAACCTAGATTTTGTAACACCCTAAACACAAAGCGTGTTGTCTTAACAAAAAACGTGTACTTGAGTCCTCTTTCCCTTACCGAGTCCTTCTACATGGTTAAGCCACATGGATCTCCTAAGACAAGACTATACGGAATGTTCAAGAGAAACATGACGTGCAATAGATGAGCTTCACCGACCTGAGTTGTTAGTGACACAACCAGATACACGACTCACACTACACGACGTGTTCTAGTCAGACCTAGCGTATACTAGGAAAGATAACACTAACCTATGTTGTTAGAGACATGGACGGATACATGGCTCACACTACACAACATGTTCTAGTCAGACACGGCGTGTACTAGTTAATTTAACACCGACCCGTGTTGTTAGTGACATGACCAGGTACCTGGGTGAGACTACATGGCGTGTTCAAGATAGAAACGACGTGCATAACCGAAGATTTATTTTCCCGTGTCGTTAGTCACACGGGCGAACACAGGGCCAACACCACACAACATGTACAACCGGTACACGACGTGTTCCCACAAGGAATTAACTACCCCATGTCTCTATCGACATAACCTATGACATGGTTAGAGACTAAACGGCGTGTACATAAAGTACACTGCGTGTTCTTAAGAAAAAAAGTTTCTTCCCAAATAGAAGAACACATGGTGTGCACTTAACATTACACAACGTGTATTCTGGGTTTTTCCGAAAAGTAAGCCTCAGAAACTACTTCGGGACCCAGAAAAACACTAAAAAAAACATTGAAAGTTCCAAATTCCAATCAATGAGGGCCCATACTTCCCATTAATCAAATCATGGAATCTTATACATGTTATTACAAGGAAAAAAGTCAATAATCCACCAAATTATGGTCTATGAGGGCCCATAACACCTCAAGAATCAAATTTTGGAATTCATTCAAACAAAATCTTACACAAACAATACCCTATCAAAAAACATGTATTTTTATCATGGAATATATCACAACAACATGCATATTCTACACAACATCTATCACAAAAACATGAAATCACTAATGCATCCTAGATGACATGGAAAGAATGAATGACATGTGATTTATAGCAAGTGTCTATATGATGCATGAGATGGAATACCCTCATCTCATCGGGTTGTGATAGAAATAGAACCTCAATAACATCAACAGTAACAACACAAAATATGTGAATCACCCAATGCTGAAAATGAAATCAATTGTAAAATTGAAAAACCTAAAAAACTGCAATAAACGAGGTAGATTGGCTTTTCCTTGTACACGTGTTAGCTACTCCTGGGCACAACTTATTACCAAGTACCTATTCAATCCTATCCCTAGATATAGGCTCTAAACAGTAAGTCAAGAAGAAAAGAATTCCTTTGATACCACTTTGTAACGTCCCAGTTTTGGAAGCCTCCGAAAGACTCCCCGTACCCGGTTGGTCACATGACCTCAAACGCATTTCCTCGAACGCCAGAGGCTGCTGACTAGCAGCGAGGGCCTTGAGTGTGATAGTGGGGAAACTATGCCCTCATTGGCAGAGTAACACATCAGAAGAGAAATAAATATACAATAGCGAAAGCATTAAATATACAACAATAGTAAACAACAGAAGACTAGAAGTAATAAATAGGAGAACACATATATATATGAATGATGCATGATACATATGTCTAGGAAAACATCCAAACAATTCAAAATGTTAGAATAAAAATAGTACTAAAACAAAGTACAAAAAAAATAGTAAATATCTTTTCAGCATCGCAAGCTTCATCTTGGTCCCATGCTCTCCAGCTCCACAAAAAAAATCAAGTGCCTGAAGTAGAAGGGAACTTGCCTTTATCTATACCCGGAGCAATATAATCTATTTAGGCCCAAAAGCATGACCCAAATAGGTTGTGAGACTAAATCCCTGTAAGAAACCACTCGAAGATCTATGCCTAACAATCAGTGAATATATATGGCAGGTAATAAGCAAAAATGCAGTAAACGAGAAAGTACTTAGCAATAAACAGTTCCACATATCAAATAAGCAGCTAAATCAGGCAAGGTAACCCTATGGGAAGTACACACAAACTATCCCCTCTAGTTCAGTCATAAGAATATATAAAGTCTCTCTAAGGAATCACTCAAAGTTAATTCCCATTGTAGTCAAAAGTGATTCAAGACTCTCTGAGGAAGCTCACATGGTCAATTCCCCTTATAGTCTAAGGCAATCAAAGACTCTTTGAGGAAGCTCACTCGGTAAATTCCCCTTATAGCCTAAAGTTCTCAAAGACTCTCTGAGAAAGCTCTCTCTTTCAATCCCCCTTATAGCCTAAAGGGCTCAAAGACTCTCTGAGGAAGATCACTCAGTCAATTCCCCTTATAGCCTAAAGTGCTCAAAGAATCTTTGAGTATGCTCACTCGGTCAATTACCCTTATAGCCTAAAGTGCTCAAAGACTCTCTGAGGAAGCTCACTCGGTCAATTCCCCTTATATCCTAAATTTCTCAAAGACTCTCTAAGGAAGATCACTTGGTCAATTCCCCTTACAACCTAAAGTGCTCAAAGACTCTCTGAGGAAGCTCACTTGGTCAATTCCCTATATATTCTACTGCACCAGGTTCTCACAGCCCTGTGTAAGTCAACGTGCATAGCAATACAATACGGATAAATTAAACCTCAATAACTACTTGGATAATTAGTCTACAACATATTAAGAATGTTAGAAAACAAACACTCCACCCTAAAACACTAGGCATGGGAAAAAGGGCAAGGTGGCCAAAAAGGCTAAGCAAGACCAAACAGTTGTAAATAGAACATGCATGGGGAAACACATCCAAAACATATCAATCAACCCTATTCATATCCAAATAACCTATACTCAAGCATACAAGCATGGAAGACAATTAACAGGGGTAAAACAGTAAACGCACAATACCCCGATTAAGGGTAGTGGCCAAAACTGCACATATAACTCAAAGAATATCAATAGAAATGCATAAACCACATACCTCGTCATTAAGAGATCAATATACTTGAGTCTCATGGCTCAAATCACCATATAACACTGAAGATCTATGAAAACATCTAAAACATCCAACAGAGGATAACTTGAAAAGGAGGAGGAATCGTGAAACGAGGCTCAAGCAGAAGGAAGAGCTTACCGAGGTGATTCCAATGAAATTGAAGGTAGTTGAAACAAAGTTCGGATGCTCAGTCGGGGGCTTTGAGGAATATCATATCCGTACAAGAGCTCTCGGCCAAACGAAACCTAGAAGAATATGTTTCTGAAGATTAGACGCGGCCCAATACTTTTAGTAAAAAAAAGAAAATACACAGCGTGTAGTTTTAAAGTACAAGGAATGTACTTTTTGTTTCCGTACTCCACTTTAAATTGCCTCCAAATCACCCCCACATGGCCGTGTGCATGGACAATACACTGCCAGCACATGACTACCCGCGGTAACTGAGTACACGGTGTGTACTCATAAAGTACCCGATGTGTACTTTAGAAATTTCCAGAAATTCCTCTTTTTCTCAAAAATGTCCAGAAAAGGAAAACATACCTGAAAAGAATATCTGGGTTCTTACACTAATGTGGACATCAATATTTATATGAATAAGGCTTTTGATCGTGTTGAATAGTGTTTCATCCACAAAATATTGGAAGGTACGGGTCTGTACTCTGAGAATGTTGATATCATTTTCTAGTGTTTTAGCTATGCTTGGCTCTCAGTGTCCTTCATGGGGAAGACCTTAGTCTTCTTAAAATCTTCATTTTTACAAAGATAGGGGGACCTGATCTCTCTAAGCCCCTTTATCCTTGTCCACAAGGTTCTGAGCCTTCTCATTCAAAGGAACATCAACAATGGAGAAATTATGCCTTTTGGAAGGAGGAGGAAAGCTCTGAGTGTATCCCAGCTCATGTTCATAGATGATACCATTTTATTCCTCAATGAAAAAAACTGATCCTTATGAGTATTGATCAAATTTTTGAAGTAATACTATCACTGGAGTGGGAAGACGATCAATAACCACAAGATCACTTTCTTTATATCCAACGTTTGTAACTCCAGGGAGGTTTCTTCGGTGAGTCACATTTTGGGCATGCAGAGAGGGTCCCTTCCTATGGACTACCTGGGAACCCCATATCATTATGAAGGCTACGTATCAGTGATTTTGACCCCCTCCTCAGTAAGATTAATGATCTGGTGATTAACATTAAGAACATATTTATGTCCTTTGGAGGTAGGATCACACTCGTTAACAACATTCTTTTAGCTACTCCAGTGCATTCCCTCACAGAGATCAAAGTACCAAAGGGAATCATTAAGAATATTGATTGGATTTTGGAGAGGTTCATATGAGACCCACTCTATGAATGAAGAAAGACACTAGGTCTCTTGGAACAATATGGCATTGATGGTTCGTGAAGGCGATATTAACGTTCGGAGTCTCTAGGATACCATTTGCTGCATGCATGAAAGACTTGAATGAAGTGTTCAAGAACATTACACTCTTTTGGGGATTTCCATGCACAACGTGTTGGGGTAACATGAGTCAGTGGTGGGGAAAGCCTCCTCGTTTTGGTCGATCATTTCCCCCCTCATTTCTGTCCTCCGACTGCACTCCCGTTGGATTTTCGGGTATGGTGAGATCTCTTTCTGGCGTCCAAATTGGTGCAGGGATTTTCTCAGTTTTCTCAAGTGTCTGACTACCCACATCACCTTCAAGGAGGCTAGTAGTTTCTCCCCTTAATTAATTCAGTTCTGAACAAGGATCATCTGGACCATTTCAATCTCATCGAAATGTCCTCGGACCCAGATAGATATGTTTTTACCCCATCTCTCTTAGGGTCATTTTCTTTAAAGGATTTTATCCATATCAAAAACTTATAGACCCATATAGATGATTGGGATGTAATGATTTGTGTAAAAATGATTCCAACTAAATAAATTTTATTAATTGGAGGATTAATAAAGGTTCTGTTCTGACTGATGAGAACATCAATAATTGTCAGATCAATATCGTCTCAAGGTGTGTCTTCTGTAAAGTCCACAATGAGGAAATTCTGGGGCAATTTTTCTTTAAAAGTGATTAGGAAAACGAGGTGTGGAATTTCTTCAGAGAGTTCACCATTGTATACTATTCTATTATGATGGACCACCCCTTCCTAGATAGATGGTACAATGGATTGGGTGACAGTGGTCCGGAAAAGTTGGCTTGTACAGTGGAGTTACTTGCAGGTTGCTGTTGTCTTTGGCGGGTGAGGAATAAAGTTAAAAATGAAGGGGGTGGGGTTATGTCCATTCACTCTATAATTACATGGACGAGAAATATTCTAATCGACTTGGCCCGAATCGTGCGCAACTGGAGGGACTCTCCTTCTATTATCTAGTTCAAAGTTGGGTATTGCAATACTCCTCCAGCCAGTAGTAGTGTTGGGGGAAACCGGGTCTGGTGGACCCCTCCTTCAAGAGGATTGAAGATCAATACTAACTGTTATTGCGCCATGGTAGTAATGAGATGTGGGTGAGTGGTGTGGGACTCTACCAGGATAGTTTTCATGGCCTTTTCGATCAGGCTAGGTTAGGGGACCTCTCTCTAGGCAGAGGCCATGGCAATACTAACGGGGCTCAGCCTTTGTGGCCAGAGGGGTTTGGATATCATTGAAGCTGAAACCAATTCCTTGATTGTGAACAACTCCCTGCATGGTTATGGTGATTCTCTATGGTTGATCTGATACATCTTCAGAAAGTGTAGGAGTATTCTTAACAGAAACACTAATGTGAATCACACATGGAGGGAGGGTAACAAGGTCGCAGATCACTTGACCCCACTGGTTATTTATGGTTCATAGGATGTTTACTTTCACACCATGGACAAAATAAAGCCTGAGGGGTCCAATCTGATTAGAGGGGATGCCCTTGGTCTTCATTTATTATGACACCCTAAGCTATGGACCTCGATACCGGGGGCTGGAGGGTCGACTTCCTCTTTTACCTTCCTTTTCTTTGAATAAAAAATTTACATGATGATGATTTAATATAGATCAGGGGGAATATCACCCCTCCAGTAAATATCATATATTATACTTGAGGGTAATGATTATATTCACATGAATTCCACATCATTTCGGGCGATAAGGTGCCCCACCCATATTTCTCATATCACATCAGAGTGGGGGGGGGGTCCCCACTCATATATCTCATATCATATCGTGGGGAAAAATGCCTCATCAGTATATCTCACTTCACATCAGGGGAAAGGCACCCTACCCGTATATATCATGTCACATTATTGGGAAAAGAACCCAATCAATATATCTCATATTACATTGGGGTGAAAGTTACCCAACCTATATATCTCATATTACATCGGTGTGGGGGGGGGCACCCGTAAAATATCATAATAATGATAACATGGATTGGACATCTGCACAAACCCATTACACATAACCAAGGTGGGACTCTCAATCACATAACCTGTCTCTACCACTACATCCATCCAAGGTTACCACCTAGTTATTCTCACTACACTAACCCTATTAGGGGTTAACACAAGACTAGGGAACCCTCTACGGTCCCCTAAATCACATCACATCCCAAAAACCCTGATTGGGTTCCTCTATCTTATCTCTAACTCTATGGTTTAAGCTCATCAATTAGATGGAATTTCATCCCCTAATATCATTATTTTAATATCACATCATCACTATAATTATAAGAAAAGACATACTAGTGTCACTCTAGAGATATTTCATATTATCCATTTCACATAATAAGACATACTAGGTTGGTTATCTCATATACATCCTATACATAAATCCAACCTAGGGAATACCCACCTAGGTGTTCACATACTAGTGGGGGGGGGACTCACCCTGATCTCTAATCAACTAACCTAATGTCTATAAAATATATCATGTTTCCATCATGGCCTACCTGAGTCAATCATTCATAGTTTATCACTCTTATCTATAATTTGGTGTCTAAGAGAACCCTTATCAGGGCCATTATGTTCTACCTATTTCATTTATACCCCTCTAGGGTATCTGTATCTCATATCACACTTTTACGATTGAGAACTTGGCCATTGGTGGATGATGTACTAAGTAGTATCCAAGGGTCCGTCTTGGCCCTTGAAACTTTGTTCATTTCATGGAAGCTAAAAAAAATATTTAATTTTAAATAATGGGAATAACACACAAAAGTGGTGATACCACATACCCAAATCAACATTAAACATGAATTTAATTTAAGGAGATGTATAAGGGACCACTATAGCGACCCAACCTTTTATTACATTACTATTACATCATTTTAATTATAAACAACATAATAGTATTACACATAAAGGATCCAAAATTTTAGTGTCTTGGAAAAACTAGGACAATACATAATAATTACAACATTAAGAATAAACATTTATTTAATTATTTCTTCTCTAGCTTCTTATTGGCACTTGACCACTTTTTAGTACATGTAGTAACCATAGGATATACATCAAAAGGGGTGAGCTAAAATCCCAGTAATAGGATAGATAATAACAATATAATAACTGGTGAGCATAACCATAATATAGGCAAAGAATCATGAACATGAGAGGAAACATTAATAAGAGACTTGAAATGTGGCAATGCATAAAAATGAAACATTATATCTTAGTGGTTAACTACCACACATACTTGTGAAAAAAGATAGAATCTTGTTCACACATCATTTCACATTAACTCATGAGATTCATTACTTTACCCAATGTATTGGAGCACTGTATAATTTTGTGCGCACCCGTCACATTGAAACATTCATATTGCACTATATAATTTTGGGCGCACCCGTAACATCATAACATTATCATTTATCACGCATACCACAATAAACATATTTAAAAAATTAACATAAAAAACATATGGAAAGGAATTGGTTTCATCTCATAAGAACACATTCATAAACATTGGGTTCTAAAAATTTTGTGGGAATAACATACTTGATACGATAGCCATCAACCTTGAGTGAGAAGTAAAAGGTGTGTTTTTGAAAGAAGAGTTCTTTTGGAAAAAATTTGTTTGTCATAAAATTCAGTAGAAAACATTTTTATCCCATAAAAGGTAAGATAATGATGAAAAAACGATTTTTAAGGAGTGATCATTCTGAAAATAAAGTGAAAGAGGGAGAACCCGAAGAAAGAAAGTTGTGTTCAAGATTTTCCGCTTACCTTGTATCCGAACACTTTCTTCACTTTAATGTCTTGTATAACCATATTAGATTCATTAATTGATAATTATAAAACCTTTTTTACATTAATATGGTTTATTATGGTTTCATTAAGTTATTTTATGAGCCATTTTATGGGTTATATAGTATACAAATATTGTTCCAGAATGTTCATTTTAATGGTTTCTTGAGTGGTTCACATGTATTCATAAATGGAAGTTTGTGTAGAACATGGTTAAACATACAGAACTGATATTTCATGTTATTAATGATATTACATAAGTTTAAATGGTATTATAATGAATTATATTATATACCATGTGGATGAATCATTAGACAAGAATTTAATGATGATTGTTTGAGTTAATTTGGGCGGTTTTTTGACCACAATGAACTTGTTTTGTTTAATCATATAGTAATATGTACCTAAGTTAGTTACAAAACATGAAATAGGATATAATACATATAATATAATCTGGTTCAACCATAAATTTTTTTTCTTGAACATATCTGAAATCTTTAAAGTAAATTGAAAACATGTTGTTCTTGAAGGTGATAGATTAACTCCTAACAAACAACGTTTTCTTTTATAAAATAAAAAGAATAGGTGAAGGGGGTTTGATGTTATAATATCCCATTAGTATCATAAAATTATAGAATATGTATTATAACAGAGTTACAATAACATTTGGATGAAGATAGGTGGGGAGAGAATAAGAGAAGAACTTGAAATTGAAAGGAAATTAAAGGAAAAGAGGGAGAGAAATTACCTCTTGAATCCTCCTCTTGAGATCCTCCTCAAGGGACTTAGGATTGGTCTTTTGATGGGATCATAATTTCTTGGACATGGGGGAGGGGATAGGGAAGATTCTTGTGTATAGTTTTGACAAGGATTTAAGATTGATATGTGTGAGGAAATGAGGGTGTGAGGGGTGGTATTTATAGTGGAGGAGAGAGGGGATTTCTCAATATAAAATTCATTAATTTATTATCTTCCCACAAGAAAAAGAATAGTGAGTCTTCCATGAACAAGAATACTAATTTTATCATGTGAAACCAAACCAATTGATCTTACATCATCAGAACATCATGCATGATGAAAAAATTATCTTTTTTTGCTTATTTTGTAAATTATGGTATTTCACTATTCATAAAAAATTCAAGTATTTCAAAGAATCCAAAAAATTCACCCCAACCATTTTTCAACGTGTATAATCCAAAAATGAATTCCATTATTCAAACATAATTTTCTAAATATTATTAATTTAGTTTTTAATTAAAATCCTAATTTACTTTAAAAATATAGTTTTTAAAATTAAAACTGATTTTATAAAGATTTAAAAATTTATGTAAGGTATTATAAAATTATCTTAAAAATAGAAGACATATGATTTTTAATTTATGAACACATTTTTAGAAAATAAATTTTCATTTAAATTAATTAATTAATTATAAATAATTATTTATGACTTACAAAAAATACTAATACTTTTACTATGGTCAAATTGTCACTTTCTAAGATGCCTAAATTTTATTTAATTATTCATGGGTAAGGTTACTCTTATTTTGGATGGTTTAATATTTATAAGGGTCATATTAATATTCATAAGGGTAGGTTACTATTTATAAGGGTAGGTTACTATTCACCAAAAATTAAGTTTTTCTTATTATACTCCAAACATCTTACTAATCACAACCGTGTATTTCAGATTTTTGAAATTGAAACCATAGAAGTAGAAAAATTATGTTTAATGGTCAAATAGTATTTAGTACAATGAAATTTCATTATGTTTCCTAATGTGATTATACTATAGGGCATAATTATATGGTGGTATTTCCATTAATAAAACATCGGGTCGTTACATTCTTCCCCCCTTATGAAATTTCTCCCCCAAAATTTCATTTTACACAAATAGGTGAGGGTACTTCTCCTTCATTACCTCCTTCAATTCCTAAGTAGCTTCTTCAAACCTCTGGTTCCTCCAAAATACTTTGATAAGGTGGGTTGTCTTGTTGCATAAAGCCTTATCTCTCCTATCCAAAATCTTCATTGGCTGCTCCTCATAGGAGAGATCATCTTCCAGCTGTACCACCTCTGAGTTCAGTAAAAGTGAGGGATCAAGTATCTACATCCTCAAGAGTGATACATGAAACACATCATGAAAATGAGCTATATTTGGTGTAAGTTCAAGCCAATAGGCCATGAATCATATGCGGTCAAGGATCTCAAAGGGGCCAATGTACCTTGGGCTTAACTTCCCCTTCTTTCCAAACCACATTATTCTATTCCATGGTGATATTCAAAGGAATACTTTATCTCCAACATCGAACTACAATTCCCTTCGACCGTTGTCAGCAAAGATATTTTTCCAACTCTGAGTAGCTTTGAAGTGTTTTTGGATGAATTGAACCTTCTCTGTCATCTCTTGGACAAGATCAGGTCCAAGTAGCTTTCTTTATCCAACTTCATCCCAAGAGGTTAGAGTTCTACATCGATTTCCATACAAAGATTTATATGAAGCCATCTGAATACTTGAGTGGAAGCTATTTTTCTATGAAAACTCAACCATTGGAAGATACTGATCCCATCTGCCTTTGAGTTCTATGGAGTATGATCTTAGCCTTCAAGCATCTGGATTGTCCTTTTAGATTGGACATCTATTTGGGGGTGATAGACCGTGCTGAAATTTAATTCAGTACTCAAAGAATGTTGAAAACTCCTCCAGAATTTAGATGTGAACCTTGGATCATGATCAGAGACAATCTAGAGTGGAACTCCATGAAGTATCACCACATCCTTCACATATATCTTTCCAAGTTGTTCAAGTGAGAGGTCTTCCAAAATAGCGATAAAATGGACAGTCTGGGTGAGTCGGTCAACCACAACCCATATCACATTATTTTCCTTCGATGTCTTTGAGAGACCCGTGACAAGATCCATAGTAACATTCTCCCATTTCCTCATGGGTATAGGAAATGGATGCATCAACCCTTTGGACTTTTGTCGCTCTTCTTTAACTTGCTGACATACCAAGAACCATGAGATATATTCTGAAATATCCTTCTTCATGTTATCCCACTATATGTTTTCTTGGAGATCACGGTACATCTTGGTACTACCAGGATATATAGAGAATGTTGAGCTATTTGCGTTGTCCAATAGCTCCTTTTTTATCCTGGGATATGAAGGTACACAAAGATGCATTCCAAACCTAATCACACCTTCATCGTCGATATGGAAATATTGCAGCTTCCCTTCCTTTACTTCATTCACCCTATTTTGTAACTCCACATCATCCCTTTGTGCTTGGTTAATCTTATCTTGGATGGATGGTTACAAAATCATTTTGGAAAGGTAGGATGTATCCCCTACCCTTATTATTTCTAAATCCATCCTTTTCATATCCAAGAATATAGGATCTTTCTTAATCTGTAACATGGATAGAGTAGTAGGTTCTTTTCTACTTAGATAATCAGATACATTTTTTTCCTTTCCAAGATGATAGTGAATAGAGAAATTTTAATCCTTGATTAGATCTAACCATCTACTTTGACGCATGTTGAGCTCCTTTTGTGTGAATATATACTTTAGGCTCTTGTGTTCGGTGTATATGTCACACTTCTCACCATAAAAGGTAGTGCCACCAGATTTTCAAGGAAAAAACCCCAGATGCCAGCTCTAGATCAGGTGTTGGGTAGTTCTGCTCATGGATATTCAACTACCATGAGGCGTAGGCTATCACATTATCATTTTTTATTAGTACGAAACCCAAGCCTTTCTTAGAAGAATCACTGTATATCACAAATATTTTTCCACTTTTTGGTAGAGTGAGTACAGGTGCAGTGATAAGACTTTTCTTTAGCTCCTTGAAGATTCCCTCACATTCTTCCATCCAGAAATACTTTACCCCTTTCCTTGTTAAAATAGTTAGCGGGATTGAAAATCGTGAGAAATTTCTCAAAAAATGTCAATAGTACCCTGCAAATCCAAGAAAACTACAGATTTCTGTGACACTAGAGGGCCTGGGCGATTCCTCAATCGCCTTTGTTTTTGAAGGGTTCATAGAAATTCTTTCACTTATGATCACATGTCCCAAGAATGTGACTTTCTTCATCCAAAAGTCACACTTTCTGAACTTTGCGTACAAATTATCCTTTTTTAATGTCTCCAACACAAGTCGTAGATATTCTTCATGTTTCTCCTTGATCTTGGAGTAGATGAGAATATCATCAATAAACACTACCACAAATTTTTCAAGGGAATGTATAAAGAATCTATTAATAAATTCCATGAATATTGCATGGGCATTAGTAAGTCCGAAGGGCATCACCGAAAACTCATAATGCCCATACCTTTTATGGAAGGTAGTCTTTTGAATATCTCCCTTCTTCACCTTTAGCTGATGATATCCAGAACGAAGATCTACCTTTGAGAACTATTGAGCTCCTCTTAACTGATCAAACAAGTCTTCAATCCTTGGAAGAGGATACTTGTTATTTATGGTGATCTTGTTGAGTTCCTGATAATCGATACACAACCATATTGTTCCATTCTTCTTCTTCACAAAGAGCATTGGCGCACCCCAAGGTGATGCACTAGGGCGTATGAACTCTTTGTCCAGATGCTATTGCAGCTGCTTCTTTAACTCCTCTAGTTTGACAGGAGCCATCCTATAAGGACACTTTGAGATAGGAGCAGCTCTGGGTATGAGTTCTATTGAGAACTCTACCTCACGATCTGGGGGAATTCTAGGTAACTATTCAGGAAATACATCATCGTATTCACTCATGATGGGAATTCCAACAAGGTTGGTACTATCCTTTGACTCAACCATTTGGGAAAGGTATGCTTCTTCATATGGAATCAACACCAACACCATTGAAGGATTTTTCAAAGGAGATTCATGATCTTCCTTACATTTGTAGAGGAGCATGGGGCAGTTCAGAATATGAAAAGATATTTCCTTTTCTTGACAGTTGATACGTGCTCTATATAACAAGAGCCAATCCATTCCTATTATAGAGTCAAATTCTAATAAGGGAAGTATTATGAGATTTTATGGAAGAATCTTCCCACATAGGCCAATAGGATAAGATTCAAACACTTGGGTTTCAAATATTTCACCACTTGGTGTTTTTATAGATATCTCTACTTCAAGGTTTTAGGGCTTCAATTATATAGTTCTAGAAAACTTGTCAGATATAAAGGAATGTGTAGAACTATAATCAAATAATAATTTTTCCATTATTGAGTTAATAGGAAGTGTAGCTTGTACGACTTCATTATCTTTCTCTAATTCTACAGTTGTGATGGCATAAGCCTTCCCTTGTTCCTTTGTCTTTAGTGGCTGTTGATTCTTATTACCCTTGAGAATGAGAGGTTTAGTGAACTGGATTGTATAGTGCCCTATCTCCCTACAGTTGTAGAATTAAACCATGGGTTGTTCTCTACTTTCATTTTCTATATTATTCTTCCTTTTCATGACTTTTAAACACTCTTGATCATGGTTTCCTTCTTTCCCACACCTGAATCACTTCCCCGTCCCTTTGAGGCAGTTCCCATGGTGCAACTTCCCACATTTTTGGCATATGGGTCATTGATTTTTCTTCCCACCTTTATCATTAGATCCATCAGCTTGAAACTCCATATTTCATTTCTTATCACCATATCCATGGGACCAGTCTCCAAACTCCATCTCCACTTTGAGATCACATCAAACAACTTCTTCATAACTCCCAAAGTCACTAATTGCAAGATCCTTTTGAAGGTGTGGTTTTATTCCACTAAAGAATCTATCAATTTTTCTATCATTGTTGATAACAAAACCCGAAGAATACCTTTAAATCCTTTTGAATTTCTCTTCATAGGTTGTGAAATATTCTCCATATTTTTGTTTGATCTCTATGAATTGTCTCTATATCTTCGTGTAGAGATTTCTTGGGAAATACTTATTAAGAATCATTATCTTAAAATCTTCCCACTACATCTCTTCAATTTCCTCTGTTGGCTTGGTGTTCTTAATCGAAGCCCACCATTGATCGGCCTCCCCATATAGAAAATAAATGGCTAGTGTCACCTTATCCATCTCAGAATAGTGAAGAACATAAAATATCTTCTACATGGAGTTGATCCACTACTCTGTAACTAGTGGATCGAAAGATCCACTAAACATTGGTGGTCATTGCCTCATAAAACACTCAATAGGCAGTGTCTCACTCTTTGTTTAAGGAGGACATTCTCCATTATTATAGTTATTGTTTATAACCTGAGTTAGTTGGGTAAGAATCACCATGAAGTTTTGAACTCCACCTCCCAAATCATTGGGTATGTCATTCGGGCAATCATTGTATTGTCCCTCGCATGTGTTGTTGGCCTGGTTTCTCCTGGTTCCCACTATTTTCTAAAATAGAAAAGGTTAGAATAAAACATAAGTAAACAAGTCACTAATAACTTATTAATTTGTATGATTTATACTAAAATTATAACATATGGGATCCCTATGTAAATATTCTTGTGTGCATATTTGTACTTAGTCTCATGCTAGAGGTTTTTTCTAGGGTTTACTAATCCTAATTCTCAAATTAACTAAACCTTGCCTCTGATACCAACTATAGTGACCCAGCCATTTCTTACATTACTATTATAAAATTTTAATTATAAAAAACATAATAGTATTATACATATATGATCCAAAGGTTTAGTGTCTTGGAAAAAATAGGACCATACATAACAATTACAACATCAAGTATAAACATTTATTTAATTCCTTTTTCTCTAGCTTCTTATTGGCACTTGAACTATCCTTAGTACTTGTAGTCACCTGAGGATATAAATAAAAGGGGTGAGAGAAAAGAACAGTAATAGGATAGATAAGAAAAATATAACAATGACTGAGCATAACCATAACATAGGCACAAGATCATGAATATGAGAGGAAACATTAATAAGAGACTTGAAATGTGGCAATGCATAAAAATGAAATATCATGTCTTAGTGGTTAACTACCACACATAATTTTGAACAAAGATAGAATCTTGTTAACACATCATTTCACATTAACTCATGAGATTAATAACTTTACCCAGTGCATTGGAGCGCTGTATAATTTTGGGCTCACCTGTCACATTGAAACATTCATATTGCGCTATATAATTCCAGGCGCACCCGTCACATCATAACATTATAATTTATCATGAATGACATAATGAAAATATATAAAAAATGAACATAACTAACCCATGTAAATGAATGGGTTTCATAACATAATAACACAATCATAAACATTGGGTTCCCAAAATTTAGTAGGAATAACATAATTGATACGATATCCATCAACCTTGAGTGAGAAGTAAAAGGTGTGTTTTTGAAAGAAGAGTTATTTTAGAAAACATTTTTTTGTCATAAAATTCATTATAAAACATTTATATCCCATAAAAGGTAATATAATGATGAAAAAAATGATTTTTAAGGAGTGACCATACGTAATATGGAGTGAAAGAGGGAGAACTCGAAGAAAGAAAGTTGGGTTCGAGATTTCCCCCTTACCTTGTATCTGAACGCTTTCTTTAGTTTAATGTTGTATATAAACATATTAGATTCATTAATTGAAAAATTTAGAACCTATTGTACATGAATATGGATTGTTATGGTTTCATTAAGTTATTTTATGGGCCTTTGGATGAGTTATACAGTATAAAAACATTGTTTGGGAATGTTCATTTTTATGGTTTTCTTGAGCAGTTCACATGTATTCATAAATGGAAGTTCGTGTAGAACATGGGTAAACATAAAAAGCTGATATTTTATGTTATTAATGATATTAAAAAAGTTTAAATGATATTATAATGAATTATATTATATACCATGTGGATGAATCATTAGATAAGAATTAAATGATGATTGTTTGAGTTAATTTGGGCGGTTTTTTGACCATAATGAACTTATTTTGTTTAAACATTTATTAATATGTACCTAAGTTAGTTACAAAACATGAAATAGGATATAATAAATATAATATAATCTGTTTCAATGAAAAATATTGTTTCATGACCAGATCTTAAATCTTTAAAGTAAATTGAAAACATGTCGTTCTTGAAGGTGATAAATTAATACCTCACGAACAACGTTTTATTTTATAAAATAAAAGGAAGAGGAGAAGGGGGTTGGATGGTATAATATCCTATTAGCATCTTAAAATTAAAATATATTTATGATACTAGAGTTACCATACCATTTGGATTAATATAGGTGGGTAGAGAATAAGATAAGAACTTGAAATTGAAATGAAATTAAAGGAAAGAGGGAGAGAAATTACCTCTTAAACCTCCTCTTGAGATCCTTCTTAATGAACCCAGGCTTGGTCTTTTGATGAGACTAGAAGGTCTTGGATGTGGGGGAGGGGATAGGGAAGATTCAAGTGTATATTTTAGAAAGTTATTGAAGCTTGAGAGGTGTGAGTAAATGAGGGTGTGAGGGGTGATATTTATAGTGGAGGGGAGAGGAGATTTCTCAATATAAAATTCATTAATTTATTATTTCCCCAAAAGACAAGGAACAATGATTATTACATGACCAAGAATAGTAATTTTATCATGTGAACCCAAAAAAATTGGGCATACTTAATTAGAACATCATGCATGACTCTATAATTAGTTTTTTAAGCTCATTTTGTAAATTATGGAATTTCACTATTCATAAAAAATTCATGTATTTCAGAAAAATCCCAAAATTTCACCCCAATTTTTTTTTCAACGTGTAGAATCTAAAAATGATGTCCATTTTTCAAAAAAAAATTTATAAATATTATTAATTTATTTTTTAATTAAAATCACAATTCACCTGAAAAATACAGTTTTCAAAATTAAAACTGATTTTATAAAGCTTTCAAAAATTACGTAAGGTATTATAAAATTATATTAAAACTAGAAGTAATAAATTTTTTAATTTATGAACTCATTTTATGAAAATAAATTTTATTTTAAATTAATTAATTAATTATAATTAATTATTTGTGACTTACAAAAAAATACCAATACTTTTACTATGGTCAAATTGTCAGTTTCTAAGAAGCCTAAATTTTATTTAATTATTCATGGGTAAGGTTACTCTTATTTTGGATGGTTTAAAATTTATAAGGGTCATATTACTATTCATAAGTGTAGGATACTATTCATAAGGGTAGGTTACTATTCACAAAAATTATGTTTTTCCTATCAGACTCCAAAAATTTTACTGATCACAACCGTGAATGTCAGATTTTTGAAATTCAAACCATAGAAGTGGAAAAATTATGTTTAATGGTAACATAGTATTTTGTATCATGAAATTTCATTGTGCTTCCTAATGTGATTATATTATAGGGCATAATTATAAGGAGGGATTTTGTAACACCCTGACCCCAATTACCAAGAGTCGGTGCATTATTACCTAACATTGGAATGATACAAGGAATCATTTATCGAAAGACTGATCAGTTTATTATCCTTGGAAGTACTAGATAAATTCATAAGTTTTACATTAAATCATGAAATAAAAACATCAATATATTTTTATCCCCTTTTTGACACACTTATATCCTTATCCTATCCCTGCAGGTCAACCATGAAATACTTTTTCAGATCCTGGGAAAAATAAAACATAGAAAGGGGTGAGCTCAGATGCTCAGTAAGGATAAAAATATAGCAGAAACTTTCATAAATAAGTATAAACATTTAAGGTAATGTATTAGACTAAAACAAAAGCCTTTTAAACTTAAACTTCAGCATAATATAGAAAATATAAAATCAAATAATTCCATTTACTTATTCACATGGATATTTACTAGTCGAATAATCACCTGCAATATCAATAGCCACTTTCATAATGATGGAATACATAATTCCAAACTTCATAACCACATCGTCACAGATTTGTGCCAAGACTACAATTAAGATTTTTTCAAGGCCTTGTTCCAAGACACTAGTTTGTCTCATGAGACCTACCGATGAATCTAGGAGCTATATCGGGCTCCACCCGTCACTTACTAAGTCCAATGCATTCCTCATATGAAAATGTTTAAACATAACATAAACATTTATATTAAAACTAGCATATGAAATGTCAATAATTTATCCATAAACCATGAATGATATAAGAATAACACATATACAGTCAAACATATTGCAAAACCTTTAATACAATATAGAAGATTTGTATCATAATAAATCAACTTCAAACAAGCTTAAAATCCATCAAAGTATGTTGACATAGATGAAATCAAAAGTTTTTGAAAGAAATAACTCTTTCTATTTTGAAACCATTTAAAATTCACATAATTATAAAAGAAAAAATTTATTTTGAAAATATTCTTATAATCTTGTATGTGAAGTTTCGACGATGTTATAACGGCAGAAAATAGCCGCACTTGTTGTATAAGTTAAAAAAACATTCTTACCTTAATTTTGTCGAAAATGTCATAAAGTACCTTGTTTGGAAAATGACAGAACGATTCCTTTAAAAACATATAAGATCAAATAATGGTATAAATAACTTTAACCCATTGTCTAGTAAATAGTAAAAATGTTTTGAAATACATTTTTTAAGAAAACATGTATGTGGATGATAAAGAGGTCCCAGTAGATACTTACGTAAAAACAACCTCAGATAATAAATAGATTGTGAAATTAACCCTCACCTTGTAATTTTCCTTGGTTGAGGGTATGTTAAATTACTATATAATAGTTAAATCATTGTTATTAAATTATAAAAAAACTATATACATAAATAGGATATCATATATGATTATATAATATCGCTTTGTTAATAATATTTTAGTAATATCATCATTTCAGGTGTTAACTGATCCATTTTTCTTTATATGCTCGGTTACGTAAGCCATGTTTGTTATGGATAGGATGTATTTTATTAATATTTAGAATGATATTAAGTTCTTAAACATTATTTTTAATCATAAAATGAAAATTATTCTTGAATGATTATGATGGGGAATGAATCTCATTGCGTTCGTGGAGGCGGTAATCCGTACGTATGCACGAGCGACAATATCATTATATTGATAGTGAAATAGTATGTAATTGGATGGTGTATCATATATACAGAATAAATATAATGTTATATTTATTATTTACATCAGTTATACTCATTATTATATCCATCCAAAAAATGAAGTTTTTGAATAACAAACTACACCACGACGTGGAGACGGTAATCCAAACGCACACACGTATGATGACTTTGTCATTCATATGATGGACAGAATAATGAATATGGTTGTACCATTTTTATAATAAAATCATAGTATATAAAATATACTGGATTTATTATTTTATAATGGAAACAACAAATAAAGAGGAAGTGGAAGAAGAAAAGAACTTGAAAGAGGTGATGGAATATTTACCTCTTCTTCGGGTTCTTCCTTCTGATTTGATTAGAATGGCTCATTAGGTTGGATTTATGACCAAAGTAAAGCCTCTAAGATTAAGGGAGAAAATTTGGGAGGATATATGGTCAGGTTTTGGCCGATCCAAATGGCTTTAGAGGTATGAAATTAAGATAAGGTGAAGTACCCTTTTATAAGAGAGGTGAGGTTCACTTTTGGAAAAGCTTGAAATATTATTTTATAATAAAATACTTTTCTATTTCTAATGGCTCCAAAATGATTTATTTCGAGGATAAGGTGGGGATAACTCAAAAAAAATCTCAACCAATAGGTTTTAGACAGGTTTATGTTACTATATTAACCTTATATTTTTAGATTTAACTCTTAGTTAAATACTTTGACATTTACCATATCTCTTTGTATTTTTATATTATATGGTTAATAAGAATACTATAAAATTCCAAGTGAAACCCAAGTGGTTAATTATTAATATACATAAAATTATATAAGTCCTTTATATGAACCTTAGATTTTTAGGAATATTATATCAATTAATAATATAGTATTTGTTTTAAAAACTCAATTATGTCAATTCTGACAATATTTCATATTTGGTTTTTGTGAGAATCATAACAACATGATTACTTAGAAAAAAAATTATTTAATCAACTCTAACATGTCATATTAACCTAGTAAATTAATGTAATTCCTCAAAAATTACATTTATTTGGATATTTATAATATCAATTATTTTAATCTTTCAATAATAAGGTAATTACTGCATCATCATTGGGTCATAAAAAAATTAAATTATTTAATATCTAAAAGTTAAAATAAAATTCAATTATGTAGGAAATATTTTTATCTTTATAATGAATATTTATAGTTGAATTTATCTTATGTATAACCCTATATTAAAAATGATTTAGTTATTAAACTTTGAATTTAACTCTTTTAACTTTTCTTTAAATAAAATAATAATAAATGTCTAAATCTTATAAAAGTGGACCAAAGAGGATCATATTTTATTACTAAGGTTGTTTTGGGTCGAATTATACTTATCCAAAATAATTAGGATATGTGTTAAGGTAATTATGATATCATTTTTACCCTTAATTACCCTATTTACTTTTAACTGTGGTAAATAAAAGTCAAAAGTTACTATTCACAAAAAATTATTTTCATCTTATTGAACAACATTTTACTTAATGATATTAACCATGTCTCTTGGATTTTTGAAATTTAAATCATAGAAGTGGTAAAATTATGTTTTCTGCAAATTTGCAAATTCTCCTAGGAGGTGGGTAAAAGACGATAAAAAGTTCAATAAAATTTTTATATATCTATACTTATATATAACGACTTCAATGAATTAAATAGAACTTATATAAGTATTACGTATCTATTTTGACCTAAAATAAATTTAAATAAAATAAATAATTACTTAAATAAAATGTCTGTTTTAACCAATAATGTAGTGTTTTCACTATTTATAAAAAATTGAATGTTTTTTAAAAAAATACCAAATATTTTACCCTAAGATAATTTTGATATTTTAAATTCAAAAATAAAGTCCATTTTGAAAAATAAAATTTATAAAATTTCAAAAAGTGGGTATTACTATTCATAATGACTAGTTTGATTGGTCGTAGTGTGTTAGAATCTCAAAGTTACGTACAATGAAAGCTATTGAATTATTCAAAGGGAAATGTACTGTAGAAGCGTAGGTTGTTACATTCTTCCCTCCTTAAAATAATTTCTTCCTCAAAATTTCTATAATACTAAAGCACAAAAATATTCAGGTGGTTCATCATCATAAGTTCCTCTGGTTCCCACATTCCCTCTTCTATCTTATAGTTTCTCCATAAAGCTTTTACCAGACGAGCCGTCCTGTTTCTCAGAACTTGTTCTCTTATATCAAGAATTTTGATAGGATCTTCAAAATAAGACATATCAGGTTCCAGTTCAATTTACTCATAGGTGAGTACATGCATTGGGTGAGGCATGTATTTTCTCAACAGTGATGCGTGGAACACATCATGAACTTTGGAGAGACTTAGAGGCATTGCCAAACAATAAGCTACAAATCCAATCAGTTCTATAATTTTGAAAGGACTAATGTACTTGGGACTCAATTCACACTTCTTACCAAAACATATAACACCCTTCCATGGAGATACCTTCAAGAAAACATGATCTCTTACATGGAATTACAAATCCTTCCTTCGATTATCGGCATAGCTCTTTTGCCTACTTTGAGATTCTTTGATGTGGGTTTGGATAACCTTCACCTTTTCCATTTTTTCCTCAACAAGTTCCAGGCCTACAAGTTTTCTTACACCAACATCATCCCAACAAGTTGGTGTGATACATCTATTTCTATATAACACTTCATATGACACCATCTAAATACTTGAATGGAATCTATTATTATAGGAAAATTCTACCAGAGGTAAATATTGATCCCACATACCTTGAAATTCAAGTAAATAAGATATAAACATGTCTTCTAGGGTTTTAATAGTCTGTTGTGATTGTCCATTAGTTTGAGGGTGGTTGGCAGTGCTCAAACAAAGTTCAGTATCCATGGACTTCTGAATACTTTTCCTGAATCTTAATGTAAAATGGGTATCACGATAAGAAAAAATTGACAGGAGTACACCATGGAGTCTTACAACTTCATTAATATATAGTCTTGCCAAATATTCAAGTGTTAAATCTTCTCTTATAGCAAGAAAATGTGCTGAATTTGTAAGACGATCAACAATGAACCATATTGAATCATTCCTTCTAGAAGTCTTTGGTAGCCCCATGACAAAATACATCGTAATATTTTTCCATTTCCACTCAGCTATGGGAAGAAGTTCCATGAATCCTCTAGGCTGTTACCTTCCAGCTTTCACTTGTTTACAAACCATACATCTTGACACAAAATAGGGAATCTCCCTCTTCATGTTGTCCCACAAAAAATTTTCTTTCAAATCTATATACATATTAGTGCTATTAGTGTGTATAGAGAAATTGGAGCTATGAGCATAATCCAACAATTCCCTTTTTAGATCAGCTATATCAAGAACAAAAAGTCTCTTCCCAAATTTCAAAATTCCATCTTTATATACGAAGTAAATCAATCTCCCATCATTCACAACTTTAATTTTCTTTTGAAATTCCTCATCATCAGTCTGAGAACTTTTTATCCTTTATATTAAAGATGGTTTGGAAACCATTTGAAAAAGTATTGATGTTTTACCTTCCATGCTTATTCTCATATCAATCTTTACTAGATCCATGAAAATAGGATCCCTTTCAACTCTCATCTTATTCAAAACTCAATAATCCTTTCTTCTCAAAGCATATTCCACCTTATTTTCCTTCCCTGGGTGGTAGTGTATTGTGAAATCATAATCCTTGAGTATTTCAAGCCATATTTTTTGCCCCATGTTTAGTTCTTTTTATGAGAAAATATATTTCAAACTCTTGTGATCAGTATAAATATCACAATTTTTACCATATAGATAGTGTCTCCATATTTTCAGAACAAAGATTACAATTGCTAACACATGATCATGAGTGGGATAGTTTTGCTCATGAATTTTTAGCTACCGTGATGCATATGTAATAACTATATTATTCTTTTTAAGGACACAACCAATTACTTTCTTTGAAGCATCACTACAAATAACAAACCCATCATTCCCTGATTTTAGATTCAAGATAGGATAATTGACCAATATTCTCTTCAGTTATTCAAAACATTCTTCACACTCTTTTATACAAACAAATTTAACCCCTTTACGTGTGATCTTTGTTAATGGGTTATCCAACCGGGAAAGATTATGGATGAAACGTCGATAATAACCTGCTAAACTAATGAAACTGCATACCTCAATTATAATCATTAGTGCTGGACATTCTTGGATTGCCTTGGTCTTTGAAGGATAAACAAAGATTACATACTTAGAGACAATATGGAAAATAAAAGAAATCTCTTGAATCCAGAATTCACACTTTCTAAACTTCCCATATAATTCATTTCTTCTAAGAGTCTTTAGAATACTGCGCAAGTGATTTTCATGATCTTAGTAGCTTTTGGAGTATACCCAGATATCATCAATAAATACCACTACAAAGTTATCAAGATATTCCTTGAAAACTCTATTTATTAGATCCATGAAGATAGAGGGTTTATTAGTCAATCCAAAAGGCATTACTGTAAACTCATAATGCCTGTACCTGGTTCGAAATTCTGTTTTCAGAATGTCTTCCTTCTTCACACACAATTGATGATATCCAGATTGAAGGTCAATCTTTGAAAAATATTGATCTCCATGAAGCTGGTTGAATAAATCATTAATGTGAGGTAGGGGATACTTGTTCTTTATTGTTATAGCATTTATCTCCCATTAGTCAATGCACAACCTCATAGATCCGTATTTCTTCTTAACAAAAAGAACAGGGGCTCCCCATGGAGAAACACTAGGGAGAATAAATCGCCTATTACTCAATTACTATAGTTGTTTATTTAGTTCCACTAATTCTACAATGGCCATTTTATAAGGTGTCTTAAACACGGGCCTTGAACAAGGAATTAAATCAATGGAAAACTCAATTTCTCATTCTGGAGGTTGTCCAGGTAAATCCTCTAGAAACACATCAACATATTCTTTCACAATAGGTACATACTCTATTCGAACATTCTTTTCCTCACCCATAATTATTTCATTCTCATCCTCCCAAATAATTGTATTTAGTAGAGCTACTGGGGGTGGATCTAGATAAGAATCAGATGGTGACGTTTCTACTCTAAATATAAGGTACTCCTTATCATCATCGGGAATTGTAACCTCCTTCTTATTATAATAATTTTTTTTTGTCATGGTCCAAAAGCAAATCCATAACAAGGATTATATCAAATTCAATCATGGGTATGTTGATGAGATTAGAAGATAAAGAACATTTATATACCCTAATGGGAACTGATTCACAAAACTTTGTTAGAATGATACTTCCCTTAAGAGTTTTGAATGACAACTCCCTTGTAAATAAAATTAGAAATATCTAATTTTCTTATCAAACTGGGAAGATATGAAACAATGAGATGCTCTAGAATCAAATAAAACATTGGCTAAACTTGAGAAAACCATTAAATTACTTGCCACCATCTCTTTCAGAGAATCAACCTCAGTAGTAGTGATCGCATAAGCTTAGACTTGCTCCCTTTGCCTTTTATGAGGTAAGTTACCTTGGTTCTTAGGACATTCATTTGCATAATGACCCTTTTCTCTAAAATTGTAGCATTCAAAATTGACAACCTCTTTCTTTCCCTTACAATCATGAGCTTGGTGGTCTTTTTTACCACACTTGTAACAAACTCCCATTCCCTTCAGCAAAGTACCCATGTGTTTCTTCCCGCATTTAATACAGGATGGATATTAAAATTTTCCTTTATTCCCCTTATTTCCATTTCCAGAGTATTCAGTAGATCTCTTCTTCTCCTACATTTATTTAAATTTGAAAGACTTAGAGAATTATTTTTCTGTCTTGATAGCACATGAGATAATATCGTCGTATGATAAGAAATATTGTGAGACTAATGCTCACTGGAGAAATGGTTTTAACCCATCAAAGAATTGATCAATATTACTCCTTGGGTTACATATATAATCTGCATCATGCATTGCTAACCTTGTAAAGTTGGCCTCATACTTTGCGACATTTTCATCCTCCTTTTTCCTTAGTCTCATAAATTGTCTTTCTATATCCGCTCGATGGTCAGGAGGAAAGTATTTTTCTAATAAAATATCTTTAAACTACCTCCATTCCATTTTTGATACTTCTTCATCTTTCTTTATGTTTTAAATAAATGAACACCATTGATCTACATATCTCATTAGGAGATAAACTACCATGACAACCTTTTCCTTTTCGCTACTCCCCATAGCATGAAGTATTTTCTCTAAGGAACTTATCCATTTATCATCTACTAACAGATTTGTACTCCCATTGAATGTTGGTGGTTGTTGCATCCTAAAGCAGTCTAACATTGATCCTCTGCATTGTGGATCAGGGTGCTCTATATGGGTAAGGTTATTATTCATAACCTTAGTGAGTTGTCCTAGAATAGTGATAATCTGATCAGCCCCAGTTTCATCACCAACTCTACTATAATTATCTTGAGTAAGATGGAAATCCCTACATGGATTACATGTGTTGATACGATTTCCATTCCTTACACTAGGTTCCATTTCTAAACAATGGAATACAATAGATTAGTTTATGAATCACAATACATAATTCCGAACTTGTAAAACACTTAACATAAATAGAACAGTTTATGGATATAATCCATAATAATAAAAATAATTTCTTTGAGGAGGTATATACTCATAAACCCTTCATAATGGTTTGTAAAGAAAATGATAATTATACTAAGCATATCCCCCAGGAGTGTCGTAACAAAGAGTGCAACAAGGCTCGTTGTCGTACACTAGCTCTCGTTCAAGTCTAGCTCAAAGCCATGTTTTCGAGTTTTACCCATAGGTTCTCAGGGTAGTGTTCTCTAATCAGAGTTTTTCTAAACATAGTTTACAAGGTTTGTACTAAACTTCCTTTGATACCAACTGTAATGCCCTAACCCTATTTACCCAGAGTTGGTGCATTATTACATAACATTGTAATGATACAAGGAATCATGTCCCAAAAGACCAATCAGTTTAGTAGCCTTGGAAGTACTAGATACATTCATAAGTTTTACATTACATCATGAAATAAAAACATCAAATTTTTTCCCCTTTTGATCACACTTAAATCCTTAGCCTATCCCTGCAGGTCAACCATAAAATACTTCTTCACATCCTAGTAAAAATAAAACATAGAAAGGTGTGAGCTTAGATGCTCAGTAAGGATAACAATATAGCCGAAACATTCATAAATAAGTACAAACATTTAAGGAAATGTATTAGAATAAAACAAAATACTTTTAAAATTAAACTTCAACATAATATGGCGAAGATAAAATCAAATAATTCCATTTACTTATTCACATGGATATTCTACTAGTCAAATAATCACATGCAATATCAATATCCACTTTCATAATGATGGAATGCATAATGCCAGACTTCATAACCACATAGTCAAGGCCTTGGGCCAAGACTACAAATAAGATTTGGTCAAGGCCTTGTTCTAAGACACTAGTTTACCTCATGAGACCTACCGATGCATCAAGGAGATATAGAGGGATCCACCCGTCACTTACTAAGTCTAATTCATTCCTTATATGAAAAGGTTTAAACATAACATAAATATTCGTATTAAAAGTAGCATATGAAATGTCAATACTTTATCCCTAAACCATGAATGGTATAAGAATAACACATACAAAGTCAAACATATTACAAAACCTTCAATACAATATGGAAGATTTTTTTCATAATAAATCAACTTCAAATAATCTTAAAATCCATCAAAGGATGTTGACATAGATGAAATCAATTTTTTTAAAAGAAATACCTCTATCTATTTTGAAATAATTTAAATGTCACATAATTATAAAAGAAAAAATTTATTTTTAAAATATTCTTATAAGATTTTATGGGAAGCTTTGATGATGTTATAATGGCATAAAATAGCTGCATTCACCGTATAAGTTAAAAAAACATTCTTACCTTAATTTTGTTGAAAAGCTCATAAAGTACCTCGTTTGGAAAATGACTGAAAGATTCCTTTCAAAACATATGAGGTAAAACAAGGATATAAATGAATTTAAACCATTGTTTAGTAAATATTAAAAATATTTTGAAATACATTTTTTTATGAAAACACGGCTGTGGATGACAATGAGGTCCCAGTAGATACTTACGTAAAAAAAACCTTGGATAATAAAGAGATTGTAAAATTAACCCTTACCTTGTACTTTTCCTTGGTTGAGGTTACATTAACCTCCTCTATAATAGTTAAATAATTTTTATTAAAATACACAAAAACTATATACATAAATATGATATCATATATGATCCTCTAATATCACTTTGTTAATAATATTTTAGTAATATCATCATTTCGGGTGTTAACTGATCCGTTTTTATTTATATGCTCGGTTAAGTAAGCCAAGTTTTTTATTGGTAGAATGTATTTTATTAATATCCATAATTATATTAATTTCTTAAAAGTTATTTTTAATCATAAAATGAAATTTTTTCTTGAATGATTACGATGGAGAATGAATCTCATCGCATTCGTGGAGACGGTAATCCGTATGTACGCACGAGCGACAATATCATTATATTGATGGTGAAATCATATATAATTGGATATTATATCATATATAAAGAATAAATAACAAGTTATATTTATTATTTACATTAGTTATACTCATTATTATACCAATCCAAATAATGAATTGTTTGAATAACAAACTACATCACGATGTGGAGACAGTAAGCCGGACGTACGCACGTATAGTGACTTTGTCATTCATATGATGGATAGAATAATGAATATGGTTGTAAAATTTTTATAATAACATCACAGTATATATAATATACTATATTTATTATTTTATAATGGAACCAAAAAATAAATATGAAGTGAAAGGAGAAAAGAACTTGAAAGAGGTGATGATATATTTACCTCTTCTTCGGGTTCTTCCTTTCAATTTGATAAAAAGATCTCCTTAGGATGGATTTATGACCAAAGGAAGGCCTCTAAGATGAAGGGAGGAAATTTTGGAGGAAATTTGGGCAGAGTTTGGCCGAGCCAAATGGATTTGGAGGTGTGAAATTAAGAGAATGGGAAGTACCCTTTTATAAGAGAGGTGATGGTCACTTTAGGAAAATCTTGAAATATTATTTTATAATAAAATAATTTTCAGTTTATAAAGGATAAAAAATAATTTATTTCTAGGATAAGGTGGGGATGAGTCCCAAACCTCTCAAACAATATGTTTTAGACAGGTTTAGGTCACTATATTAACCTTATCTTTTAGATTTAACTCTTAGTTAAAAGGTTTGACATTTACCATGTCTCTTTTTATTTTTTATATTATATGATTAATAAAATTAATATAAACTTCCTAGAGAACTAAAAGTGGTTAATTATTTATATATATAACTTTATATATGTCCTTTGGATGAACCTTAAATTTTTAGGAATATTATATTAATTAATAATATAGTATTTGTTTTAAAAACTCAATTATGTCAACTTTAACACTATTTTGTATTTGGTTTTTGTGAAAATCACAAAAACATTATTACTTTAAAAAAAAGTTATTTAATCAACCATAAAATTTCATATTAACCTAGGAAATTATTTGAATTAATCAAAAGTTTCAAATTACATTTATTTGTATATTTATAATATCAATTATTTTAATCTTTCATTAATAAGGTAATTACCGCATCATCATTGTGTCACAAATAAATTAAATTATTTAATGTCTAAAAATTATAAATAAAATAACATTATGTAGGAAATATGTTTCTATTTCTAATTAATATTTATAGTCAAATGTATCTTATGTATAACCCTATATTAAAAATGGTTTAGTTATTAAACTTTGAATTTAACAATTTTAACTCTTCTTCAAATAAAATAATAATAAATGTCCTAATCTTATCTAAGTGGACCAAACAGGATCATATTTTATTCCTAAGGTTGTTTTTTGTCAAATTATACTTATCCAATAGAATTATAACATGTTTTAGGGTAATTATGATATCATTTTACCCTTAATTTCCCTATTTACTTTTAACCGTGGTAAATAAAAGTCAAAAGTTACTATTCGCCAAAAATTATTTTCATCTTATTGAACCACATTTTACTTACTGATATTAATCGTGTCTCTAGAATTTTTGAAATTCTAGTCACAAAATTTGTAAAATTATGTTTTATGCAAATTTTCAAATGCTACTAGGAGGTGGGTAAAAGACCGAAAAAAGTTCAATAAAATTTTTATATATCTAAACTTATTATAAAATGACTCCAATGAATTACATTGAACTTATATAGGTATTATGTATCTATTTTGACCTAAAATAAATTTAAATAAAATAAATAATTTTTTAAATAAAAAGCCGGTTTTAACCAATAATGTAGTGTTTTTCACTATTTATCAAAAATTGAAAGTTTTCAGAAAAATTAAAAAAATTCACCCAAATCTAATTTTGATATTACAAATTCAAAAATGAAGTCTATTTTGAAAAATAAAATTTATAAAATTTCAAAAAGTGGGTATTTCTATTCATAATGACTAGTTTTATTAGTTTGGGCCTCACAATTTAACAATGAGAAAGAGGGGAAGAAACTAAGAAAGAATCAATATGAGTGTTAAGTTTACCTCAAAAAATCTCTAGGACCAAACGACACTTGAATACATTAATAAATGATAAAGATATTATTCTTGGAAGTATAATGGAACGGGAGATCTATTTAGTCGAGTTACCCATGTACAAGACATGAAAAATACCCCACTTACCGTTAATAACTATTTTTAATGCTTCATTTAATATTTTTAAAATTCTGTAAAAACTGTTCACTTTTAAAAAATTTGACAAAGTCAGTACCCGATGAAAAATATGTAATTTATCTCCCTTAGTGAGCCGACACATAATGTTTTTATTCAATACATAAGAGTTTTTTAATTTAATAGAATTAAAACATAACATTTTATTTCAATATGTAAGGTTTTAACCTTTTCATAAAATCCATACATAATATATATATATATATATATATATATATAATACATAAGGTTTTTCCATTAAAAAAACTTTATACATAACATTTTAATTCATATGTATGGTTTTCCCCATTAAAAATATTTATATGAATGATATTTACCATGTATGTAAGATTTTACCCTCAATGTAAGGTTTTACCCTTGTATAATTTTTCAAATGAAACATTTTATCACATGTATAAAGTTTCTCCCTAAGGGAAAAAATTCTTGTGTAACATATTTTCAATAAGTATGGATTTTCCGTTTATGGAAAAACCATTATGTAAAATTTTTAACTTATGTACGTAATATTTTTATGGGATACTTAATATATTTTAATTCATATGTTACATATTTTCCTTGAAAAAATCCAATATGAGATATAAATAAAAAATGTAAGGTTTTCCCTTAGGAAAAACCTCTTATGTGATATATTTATATGATATTTAATATTTTTATTTTATATGTAAGGTTTTTGAGTTAGATAAAAATACATGTGTAGAATTTTTATTTAATATGTAACATATTTTATAATGTAGATTTCATATGTAACACTTCTTTCAAATACATAAGTTTTTATCCTTTGGAATTCTTCATATGTAATATATTATTTCAAACATAATATATTTTACTTAGATGTTTTTGTATGTAACATATTTTCTGATATGTAATATTTTTTCCTTTGGGAAAAATATATATAGAATATTTATATTTAGATACATAATATATTTTCTTGATGTAAAATCCATGCCCTAATAAAATTTACATGTATATTTTATTACTTCATATATAATATATTTTTCTTCTTGAAAGTCCATATATAATATAATTTTAATATGTAAGATAATTTTCATATACAATTTCCATATGTATGATAATTTTACCATATGTATAAATTTTTTATTAATATGTAAGGTTTTTAACTTTTCTAAATTTTCATACATAATATATTACTTCCCTATATAATATATTTTATAATACATAAGGTTTTTATATAGTTGAAAAACCTTACGCAATATATAATATTTATGTATAACATATTTCTTTCCTATACATAACATATATATTTCTTCCTTTGAGATATGTTAGGTTTTATAGTTATGATTTTTTTTAAAAAACATACAAAACTCAAAAATATCCAAATTACTCTGAAATTAACCTAAACACTCCAAAAATCTCCCAAACATCCAAAAAATCCAATCAAATCATTTAGAAATGTTCCAACTCTTGAATTCAAAATTTTCAAAACATTTCCCTCTCCAAGACCAAAATTCAAAATTCCCCTGATTTTACTAACTCTTAATGACACGAGTCTTGAAAAACTTCCCACCATAATAATTATCATCCTCAAGAAGCCTCCCCATGCATACCTTATAAACTATACCAGTGACTGAGACCTAATACATGACTCAAATATCATATTTAATTTTTTTTATGGTCATTCCAATACAACACCAAAATCAAATTCACTATAGAAAATCCCACTATCCCACATATCATAGTGCTGATTTTACAAAAATTCCACAACGATGACCCACTCCCAATGGCATGTGTAAATTATCAATTTACCAAAATCACACCTACCAATTGGAATTATTGGTCTACACTAGTTTATCACCCACCCTATATCACACCCAAGTGTCACCCACCTATTCTCATATGAATTTAGGGTCACAAACCAAATATTATATTCACAATATTATTCCATTCCTTATTTTCACATGTCCATGTGCTACCGAAGAGTATTAACATTTTCAAAAATCTGGTCACTAACTGGTCTATTTCCCAAAATAAGAAGATAGATGTACTACCCAACCATTATCCCAAACCAAGTGAATATTAGTTACCACACATAATAATATACTCAATTACCATCAATTGATACCCCCATATGGGTATTTTCTGTTTATAACACCTATATCAACCAGTTTTATCTAAGTTATATCACCAATACCTCTATCACGCCATTCTTAACGTCTATTATAAACCACTAAAATAGGAACCACATGATTATATCACCTATGGTTTTCTCTCCACCATATAATATTTCTTAAACTACTCATCGATAATAACATTGAACAATTCCAATAAACACATGTGTCACTTTTCTCGATCTATGATCATTATCCTTTTAACCCCTATCATGACACAGGGTCAGATTAGTTGTACCATAATACTCTAATATATCTATCAGGTCTCTACTCACTACAGAAGAAAACCTATAATTCCCATAAAAACCTCATGAAACCATTCCCACACAAAACTATCTCAAAACACTACCTTTATGATCTATTTAAAGTAAAACCAACTTATAAGACCATTCAAACACACCTCATTCCACCACAAAAATCATTCTCAATAAAGGTTCCCAATAACACCTATTTCCAAAACAAGATATTCTTGAGCAAGTGTGAACCTTAGTTCCACCCTATTACACCATAAAAATCATACCAACCCAAGTATTTCCTATTAATCACAGCCTTTCTAGCCTAATATGAATATAGACATAACTCTCATACATGTTAGGCCTATCACAACACAATCCCTATATTTGGTTTCACATTCCCAATACCTAAGGCATCTCCATACCTATATCATATACTCAATATCACATCCCATGCATCAATATCCTAACTTGAATCATCTATTCATGATTACCATCTCTAAGTCACTTATAAGTTTTGGATAACCCCTCTCTTAGGTTACCCTCATATATCACTTTTATCAATAATAGAAATAAATATCCTACTAATAAATCATGTAACTTGACCTACAAATATCACACGCCATGACTCAAAGCACTAGGCTCCCTCACATATCCTATAAATCACATCTCTATGTTTTCACAAATCACGAGGTAGCATCCATGATCCAATCTTAAATATCACAAGGAAACTAATATGAAAACACATACTTTAGGGTTCTCTTATATATATACATATAATGAATCACATGATAATTTATTAGCCACCTCTTAGGCACTAATCCTCATCGGGCATCCACATACCATAATACCCCCTTAAGAACCATGATCTCATCCCTGTACACATAACAACACTATCCTATGATTATTTATATAAAGTAAAATCACAGTTATATAGTTTAGTTATATATAATCACACCAAGAATATATATGGAAAAATTCCATATAGGTAGTTGTTAACACTTTAAGTAACCAAACCTACATCACAATCATACACAAGAAGTTCATCATCAAGGTATCCAATGCCTATACTGAACCACCTAGGGTTATTATACATCCCTTACTCAGAGGGACTGCATAATCATTGTCAATAATAATCCATCTATAAAATTCATATGACCTATCAATAGAAGGAAACATAATATATTGCAGTTGAGTAATAGTACACCACCATGTTATATAGGAAAACACTATATAAGTTGTTTTTGACACTTTGAAAACTAAAATCTCTTTAATTAGTGATATTTATCACACACAATCACATGGATATCATGTGAATTCTATGTACCAAGAATAATTCATGTACACAAGACTATTTCCAATGTGAAAGATCCAAAACCAAAAATATAAATCTCAAATATTCACATCTTCCTTAAATAAATATATCTTCCATAAAAATTGAAAAACAATAATAACAATCCAATATCTTCGCTAACTTGGAAATCCCATCAAAATGGTGTTCACAACACACCAGTCTATGGTCCATCACAAGATTATTAACATCCCTATTACCTGTACACCATATCTCAAATAGTAAGTTAAATAAAAATATGCTCTAGTACCACCTTGTGACATACAGAACCAGGTTCACTCTACAGTATCCTGGCCAATTCACTAAGGGACTTTAGGCTTCCTCCCTATATTCTAAAGGTTGTTTACTAGAAGAAAGGTCCTAGGGTGTTACCCTAGGGAGACTATTCCCTCATATTAGAGTAAATAATAAAAAAATCCATAAAAATAACTAGAGTATGTATAATAAATAAAAATAATTTTGTTATAACAAATATAATCCAAGCACATATTAATACAAACTACTGATCATCCACTAGACTGATCACCTATAAGGAATAAAATAAATAAATAAATACAATGTGAGTCTATTATTGTCCCCAATCCTTACCTCATCTCTATATCCAAATCCCATTCGAGCTGCTCCATCTTAGTCATTAAACACTGGGCATCTACCTAACCAAAACCTATGATCAATGAGGTTTGTTCAGGGTACCCCAATTCCATGGCCTTTAGAGTAAGGTGTGAGTACCCCTTAGTAAGGAACCAACATTGGTGTACTTAACATAACGAGTAAATTAGTGTATGCATGATTGACATTCTCAAAGAATAAATAAAAACATAACATAATAATATAAATATTATAGATCCTTAGGTTTTAAAAAGACACTTGGGGTCGACCATACATGCTTCATCTAGTTTTGAATGACTCTGAGTATGTTACATAAAAAACTAGGGGGATACATATACCACCCTATATATCTTGAATATATAAGTATATATGATTACTAAGGGGGGGGGGGAGACCTACCTAGATCATCTCACATATATACTGCTCTGGGGGGAAGGCTCCCACCCTACATATCTCATATAACATCAGGGGGAAATTGAACCCATCTCTAGAAGCATAATACACATCATATTGGAATGAAATACCATTGGAAAATCTCATATACCATACTCGAGGAGAATGAAAACCCACCTGTAAATCTCATATCATATTTGGAGGAAAATCACCTTGCCCATATATCTCATGTCACATTGGGGGGGGGGGGTGGCGACCCACCTGTATATATCATATCACATCTAGTTAAAGGTTCCCCACTCGTATATCTTATATCACATCATAGAGAAAGGTTCCCCACCTGTATATCTCATTTCACACCAAGGGGGGGACCCGTATATCTCATATCACATCAAGGGGAAGGTTTCCCAACTATATATCTCATATCAAATTGCAGGGGAATGAACCCCACCCATATATCTCATTTCACATGGGGGGGGGCAACCCACCCATTATATCTCATAAAAATTACAACATGTGTTATCTATCCTCCTAAACCCATTTCACATAACCATAGTTTCCCTCTAAAGAGAATAATCTATCACTTCCATTACATCCATACAAGGATACCAATTGGCTAGCTTCACTAAAATACCCCTCTTAGGGGGTAACATAAGACTGGGGCACCCACCACAGTCCCCTGAGTCACATCATTACTTGAAAACCCTATCTTAGTTTCTTTATCACATCTCCAACTATAGGTATTAAGCCTAAAACTCTAGGGGAATCATGTCCCTTACCATCATCATCATCATATCAAGTCATCATAGTCCTTATAGGAGAATACATATTGGTGTCACTCTAGAGTGAAGACAAAATGACCATATCACTTCCCAAGTCATCCTCAGTCGGTCCTCTCATGATAATCCTATACATAAATAATACTTGTGGAATACTCACCCCGGTGTTCACATACTAGTGTGAGAGGAACACTATCCCCACTCACTAATAAACTATCATGATGGCTATAAGATATATCATATTTTCATCATGGATTACCCTAGACTATCATTATTAGTATGACACTCTCCTCTATAAGGCGGTGTATAAGGTAACCCATACCAGGGCCATTATAATCCCCCTATTTCATTTATACCCCTCTAGGATCCTTTTACCTCATCTCACCCATATATGAGTGATCCCTCAATCATCGGTGGTTGAGGCACTAACTGGGGTCCAGGGGTCCATCTTATCCCTTGAAACTTTGTTCATTTCAAGGATGATAAAAGGAATTTTTTTTAAATAAAGGGTCAAACAAAAAACAGTGGAAAGATTATATATTACATCCTATATAAAAAATAAATTTACTTTAGGGACATGTTTAATAGATAAAATACCACATACATAGAATCATTCGTGTAAAAGTAAGTTTGATCACCCTCATTGAAGCTTATCCAAGTCCTTTCAGCCACTTTCCATCATCATGAGGCCCTAATTCATAAAAAGTCATCCCAAATCAATAATAAACCATTTTTAATTAATTTATACATTTAAATAAAAACTATTCCATAATTAATTTCATAATTAATATCTCTGGTATATTTAAGGAATTACTCACTATGTGATTTCTAGAGGTCTAATCATTGATCAAGGAGGTGTACACCACCCCCGAAATCCATCCATACCTTTAATACACAAATCCATAATTTCTCATTATAATAATTCCATCAGTTCTAACTAAATTTATAGAAATACCTAAATAATTAAAGATAGTGGTAAAAATCATTGAATTTTCACAAAATCTAGTGAAATCATCCTTTCAGGATCTCCTTAAGTTAATCAAAGAAAACCCCCTTAATGTTAGGACAATTACACATTGCTTCAATAGAATTATCACCCAATCACTTTTTCTTGTCACATAATTTAACAATAATAAATAGAGGAATAAACAAAAAATAATCAATACATGGCATTATATTTACCTTAAGAAATCTCTTGGATCAAACAACACTTGAATCCATTAATAAATGATGAAGATATCACTTTTGGAAGTATATGGGAATGAGAGATCTATTTGGACAAGTTCCCTATGTACATGTCATGAATAATACCCCATTTACCTTTAATGAGTGTTTTAATCCTTTATTTAATATTTTATAAATTCTAGATTTTTTTTCAATTTTCAAAATCTTTACAAAGTTAGGACCCTAGTAAAAATCTATGACATATCACTCCTTATGAGCACATATTTAATGATTTTATTTAATATTCAAGGTTTTATACTTAAATATAATTTATATGTAGCATTTTCCTTTAATACATAAGGATTTTTTCCTTTTAATAAAATCCATATGTAATATATATATATATATACATATATATAATAGGTAACGTTTTTTCATTTGATAACCTTCATATGTAATATTTTAATTCACATATAAGGTTTTTCAATTTAAAAATCCACACACACACACACATATATATATATATATATATATGATATTGACCATATATATAAGGTTTTTCCCTTAGTGTAAGGTTTCTCCCTTATCTAATTTTCCATACATAACATTTTATCACATGTGTAAGGTTTTCTCATTAGGTAAAAATCCTTGTGTAACATATTTGTAATATATATAGTTCTTCCCTTTATGAAAAAACCAAAACCTATTATTTTTAACTTATGTTTAACATTTTTATAGGATACATAATATAGTTGAATTCATAAGTTACATAATTTCTTTAGAAAAAAATGTTATATAAATAAAAAATGTATGGTTTTTCCCTTAAGGAAAACTATAATGTAATATATTTATATGATTTATAACTTTTTTATTTTCTGCATAAGATTTTTGAGTTATCCAAAAACCCATTTGAAACATTTTTATTTAATAAATAACATATTTTATAAGGCAAAGTTCATATTTAAAATTTTTCATAATATGTATTCATTTCAATATTGTAAATCTTCATATGAAATATATTATGATTTATATAATATATTTTACTTTGTGTAAAGACCCATTTTGTAACATATTTTCTGATATGTAAGATTTTTTCCTTTATGAACATATCTATATGTAATATTTTTTCCCTGATACATAATATATTTTCTAAACACAAGGTTCTTTCCTTAGGAAAATTTACATGCATTATATATTACTTCCTATATAATATATTTTACTTCAAAAAAGTTAATATATAATATCATTTTAATAGATAAGACTATTTCCTTATATAATTTCCATTTGTATGGTAATTTTTCCCTCTAGGTAACATTTTTATCATAAGTATGATTTTGAACATAGTTAAATTTTCATATGTAATATATTACTTCCCTACATAATTTTTTTATCAAACATAAGGCTTTTCACTTATATGTGAAACCATATATAATATATTTTTTTTTCACATGTAATAAATTATATCCATGTACATAAAATATATTTTTCTTTCTGTAAGACTTGTAGGGTTCCATACTTATAAAAATTTCAAAAAAAAACCAAAATTCAAAAATATCCAAATCACTCCAAAATTAACCATAGCACTCGATACACCTTTTGAGCCTCTGAAAAAATCTAGAAACATATTATAGAGAGTTTTCAACACTCAGTTTCCTAATTTGAATCTCGAATATTAAAACATCACCTTCTTAAGACCAAATTTCAAAAATTAAAATTTTCCACAATTTTACTAACCTGTAACTACATGGTTCATTAAAAGTTTACTCTTAAGAAGTGAAGTATTTATCTCTTACCTGATTTAAATTTACTCTTATTAAATGTGTTTATTCAAAAAATTTATATGGTTTTAATGAATTCTACTATGATTATTATAATTTACATATTGACTCTTATAACTTATATATATTAATTATTACATTTTCAATAGTTACTCCTATGATATTTTCTATTGTGGAGTTTTTTAGAATTTAAATTATCATAATATGAGGATATAAGATGTTAAAATATCGGGTTAATAGAATATACACATTGAATTTTACAGACATTAAAATTTTCATTCCAAGGAGTGTTTTAATTTTATATCCATTTCATGCATTTTTTACTCAAAATGTTTTCTATTTCTTACATATTTAAATAAATAATTATACAATGGTATACGAAAACTATTTTGGAAGTTCCAACATGTTAATAATATTTTTGAAACCATGATTTATTGGTCTATTAAGATTTAGTTAGGAAACATCATGGAACAAATATTAATGATTTTCACTATAAATAATGATTAATGAAACCAGATGAAGGAGAAATTCAAATGACTAATGATAAATATTTTTATACTGCAATCATGACTGTCTACAATATATTGAAAATAATTCATAATTCTAAAGTTCATCATGGAATGTGATCAATATTTAATGGTAATTCTACTTTCTACAATCCTAGTGTTTTATTTATTTATCAAGTTTTAATTCTATATTATTTTTATTGCATTTTAACTATAAATAGTTTGTTATTTTTCATTTTATAATAATATATTTATTTGGTTTTTCCACCACTTGTGAAAGGTAGGTTTTGTATGTGGTTGTGTTTCCACTTATAGAAGACATGATTGTATCTGGATGTGACTCCCATGAAAATTTAGGTTTTCTTGTTCTGGTTATACCTCCACTATAAAATTCAAGTTGCAAGTTGAGATGTGGATATCATAAAATTTTTAGGTTTCAATGGATATCATTTATTTCAATGAGTAGAGAGAAATTAAGAGTAGACACGATTTCCTTTTTTCTTTTGAACTACACAAAAAATTCTAGTGTTATTTGTTTATATTTCCACAACACATTCATTTTAATTTTAGTTTAACTATGGATTTAAATCCAGTTTAAATTTTAAACCGGTCCATTAACCCCCTCTAGATATTCTATACTATCTCAAACTTATAAAATATTGGTATAAATGTTTAACCTTTATATATCTAGTTGTTTTATTTTATTTAATTTTTATTTCTATTAGTCGATCTAATCTTTTATATAAACTATAAAAGGTCTTGGAAATATCACTGTTATGATGTATGGTTTAAATTATAATTATAGTTGGATTCCTAAAACACCACCTTACTTTAATAGTATTGATTTTGGATACTAGAAATCAATAATTGAAGCTTACCATAAGAACCTAAGCATCAACCACTGGAAAATAATAGTTAGTTAGTTTCATTTTTATTTTATTTTATTGAAAATTCACTTTTAGGTAAAGTGGGATCCTACATAAAATCCAAATATTTTTCATTACATGATTCAAATTTGAAAAATACCAAATAGTACAACCAAAAGTGCACCACAAAACAACATACCACACCCTAAAACAAAATTTAAATGAGATCCATCATCACCACCTCACTATGTGTACACTGGAACAACACCTGTTACAAATTTAAAATTTCAAAATTATAAAAGAGAGACCATAATCACCTCCTCAATCCTACCACCTCGGTATGCAAACCCTAACAAAAAACAACCCTCAACAAAACTATCTCATCAAAAACCAGCTCATTGGAAAACATTATCATCACTAAGAAGCTCAACATCATTACAAAAGCCAACTGGAAACCAAATAGAGAATCACCAAAACAAGAGACCCAAACTGACTTCAATACCAAACTATCATCATACAAAAATAAAACACATAGAGAATCACAAAAAATCATCACCGATTTCATTGGGGAATAAACAAAAGTAAAACATGAGAAGAAACCGAATTCACAAGAAAATACTGCCTCATGATGCGTCTGGAGCACCGAAAACTTCCAAACCTCACATCCCAAAAACTCAGGGATTCCAACAATCCAGATCAGGCTTAAGGAGGTGCCAAGTAATGCGAGGTCCAATTAGGGTTGAGGGAAAGAGGAATTCAAACAATTCCATTTTCAAAGAAAACCTATAACAGGCATAAAACAAGCAATCTGATTCCAAGAGTGCCTGGAAACCCATCAACCACCAGACCACATAATCCAAAATATATTTGAGCTGATGCTCCAACTTCGACCTGGAGAGGTGTAGGTGAACAAGAGGCCAGAGTAGGGTGAGACTAGTTGATGACTTCTGCAGTGAACAACCAACGATGAGAGGAACGATAGATATGTGGAGGAAAACCCATGGAATCAATCCTTAGAGAGAAGAAGAGAAAGACCCATCAGAAATAAGGAGGAAATGATAAAAAGAAGTAGGATAGAGAGAAGGAAGGATGAATAATATGGAGAAGGTTCAGAGATCCAACACTGGAAAAGGGCAACGAAAACCCTAGATAGAGAAGATAGATAAGGATCCAGGCGAATGGGGAGACATTCCTACTGTTAAATCATAGTAAAACCAAAAATCTACCTGAGTTTCACCTAGATTTCATAACTACTAGTTATGTTTTAAAGAATGTGTTAAATCATGTGTTAATTTATAAAATTATAAAAATTTTGTATTATTATATCAATAGAAGTGTGTTTAGTCATGTATCATCATATAAAATTTCACAAGACATATAGATAATTATATAGGTTACACATTATAGAAAACAAAAATAGAAGAGAAGAAAGCTTGGAATGTTATAAGATGAGTGTAAGGATTTCATGACTAGAGAATATTAATATGTTAACTAGATGTTTCATAGATTTACGAGTATTGTAAATTAAATGAGTACTTATAGTGAAACCTTGGACACCATATTTATGGTTGAAAGAGTTTTTAGATATTTACCAAATAAATGGAATGCAAATAATTCTTCCTTCAATGGAATAAAAAATTTAAAAGAGTACACACATGAAAAAAATAATTGGATCATTAATAAAATATAAATTGAATATGAAGAATATTTTTGATTAAGAGACTACCAAAAAGAAAGGTTTTTGTTTTTAATAAATTTTAGATGTTTCTTACTCATCTGATTATGAAATCCTAGGATGAAGAATAAATTTTTTTTCACAATTAGTAAAAGGTTTCTATAAGGGTATGAAAAAGAATAAAGGGTTTTTCAAGAATCATTAGAAAATAATATCATAAGGATGATCAAAAGGAAAACAATAAATGTAATAATAATTATTATAATGATCATTAAAAACTTACTTGTTATGAATACAAAAAAAATATGAACTTATTAAGCTGAACTTAACAAGATTAAATCATAAAATTAAAGATAAAAAGTATCTAAACAATGTGAAAATATATTTAACACATGGTTGAAGTAGCACTGAATAATTGTATTCAAGTGATGAATCTATAACCAAGAAGATGTTTTCTAACTTTTGACTTATGGATTTGCTAAATAAGTCTAGTAGTGATTCTGGTTTTATTTTTTATTATGGTTCTAATTTTGATAAGCCTTGTATTTTTGAACAAACTAAAAATATTAAAAAAAATACAAATATAAATAATAATAATTGGGGAGTTTTATAAATATATTAAATGAGAAAATAATAATCTTATCGAAGAAAATAATATTATTTTTCAAGAAAATTAAATAGTTAAAAACACATCCTTAAGAACTAATGAAAAAGTTTGTGATGACATATTGATTACATAAAAAGAAAATGGAATGTTAAAAAAGGAAATTGAATGTTTAAGGAAAAATATTTATACTATTGTACAGGGTAAAGAAAGTTATGATACAATTTTTCATAGAAAAAATGTGAGTATAAATGAAAATGGTGTTGGTTATGAAATATAATTGACTTAAATGTAATTTTTTTTAAAAAAAATTTATAAAGGAATTATTTCAACTATTAAAAGTTTTAGATGTATAATATATGGTCACCATGAAAGTGAATGATCTTTAAGATTTTCACAATCATTAGGTGAAAAAAAAATTTATTTCTATGAATTTATCATTAATATTCTTGAGAATTCATGTTTAATATCTATTTGGGTATCAATAAATTATTTTACCAATCACATTGGACCTAAAGTAGCATGGTTTCCAAAACTATTTTTGGATTTATTTTCTTGGAAAAATGATTTAGTAGTCCCAAGAATGTCATATGGTATATGTACAATTAATACTCTAATAAAATCTATGGAGATATATCAAATTTATTATTATAAAATAGATGTGATGGATTCATATGATACTTTATGGCTTGGGAGGCTTGTAAATTAAAATTTTCATTTATTGAACATTCCATTAAAACAACAAAAAATCCAAAAGTTTTATGAACTTATTGTTAAAATAATCATGTGTGTTATTGATACATAAAGATAATTCAACATAGAGTATGTTTTAGATTAATTAAATATATGAAAATGATAAAATATATTTAGTTTATTCATTTTTATTTATTTGAACCTTCTCAAACTACTAGTTTCAATTATAATATTTTTTATTGTTGATGATTTTAGTAGATTTAATAGGATTTATTTTCTATCTTAGAAAAATGAAAAGTTATTAATTATCATGCTTAATATAAATTGATTAATAATGAGAAAGGTTATTTAATTATCTCTATTAGAAGTAATAGAGTTGAAGAATTTCAAAAAATTTAAATTTTAGTAATTTTGTGATCAAAATGGTTATTTTCATTATTTCTAAATCCCTAGATCACCCCATAATAATGGTGTTGGAGAAAGGAAGAATATAAATATTCAATAAATGAATAAAACTATGTTGAATGAATTTATATTAGTAATGTATTTTTGGGTAGAAGTTGTGAATATTTATTATTATATTTATAATATAATTATAATTATCCCCATCCTTAAAAAACCCTTATGAATTATAGAAAGGAAATAAATTAAGAGTTAGATATTTTAGAGTTTTATGTTGTAATTTTTTTTATTCTTAATACAAACGATTCATTAAATAAATTTGATGCTAAATCAGATGAAGGAATATTTTTTTTATATAAATCCTAGTAAATACTATAAAGTTTTTAATAAAAAAACATTGTTTGTTAAATATTTTTTTTCAAGTTATTATTTTTGAGAATGATTTAAATAAGAAGAAATCAAATTTAGAATATACTGAATAATAATTTTGATAATTGAATTTTAGTGAAGTTAAAACTCAAGATGTAATTGTACATGTTTAAGAGGAGTACCACCATAATGAATGTTTTTTTTAAAACTCATTGATATAAACTTCTATATAGATTTATTCGAGAGGTTGATTCTAGAATTCAGACTAAGAATTATATAAGTAATTTTTGCTATTATTCATTTTTTATTTCAAAATTTTTACTGAATTATTTTAAAAAAGTTTTAAAAGATCATGATTGTATTTTAATAATGGAAGAAGTAATTAATCAGTTTAATATAAATTATATTTTTGAATTTATTTTAACAACCTAAATATCAACAAATTATTAGAATAAAGTGGATTTTCATAAATGGGCTAGATGAGCCTGGATAGATTATAAAGAATAAATATTGATTGGGTGCTCAAGGTTTTTATCAAGAAGAAGGAATTGTTTATTATGATAATTTTAAACCTATTTATAAACTATAATCTATTTATATTATTTTTATAATTATACTTTTTAAGTATTTAAACTTTATCAAATGGGTGTGAATGTTTTATTTTTGAATATAATGATATTTAAATATTTTTATTTTAACAAATCACATGGTTTTGAGCATGATAAGTATATTGATAATGTTTTAAAACATTCAACGGATTCATAAAGACTTAGTCAAGCCCCTTTATCATGGTATGAAATATTTACCCATTTTTATTAAATAATGGTTTTGGGAGAGAAATTTTTTTCCCTGACCTATTTATTAATTAGTATATAATGATTTTTTTATTAATTATATTTTTCTTGATGATATTTTATTTTTATTATATAGTGAATTTTTGTATAATGAATTTTTGTATTTTATTACTGGTGAATTTGATATTAGTCTTATGGGAGTATTAAATTTTTTTAGGACTTCATATTTTTGAAAGATATGATTGAATTTTTATTAATCAGTGTAAGTATGGTAAGGAATTTTTTAGGAAAATTGGACTTGATTTTAGTAAAATTTTAATAATACCTATGATAGATACTTGAAATTTATATATATATATATATATCATTAGTAAATCAATGGATATTAAAATTTTGAGAGTAATGATAAGTATTTTGATTTATCTAATCCTTAGTAGACTTGATCTTATGTTTAGTGTCTACATGTGTGCTAGATTTCAAGGAATCAAAAAGGGAATCCACATGAATCTATTAAAAATATTATAAGATATGTTAATGGTATGATAAATCATGTATTTTTAATCAAGGAGTGCCCTATTTTGATTTAAAGTGTTATTTTGATTCTGATTTTAGAGGTTGAATAATTAATAAAAAAAATACAATTGGTTTGTGTCACTTTTTATATAAGAGTTTACTTTTTTTGAGTACAAATATATTTTTTTCAATTTATTTGTCTATATCCAAAATGTAATCTACTATTTATACTAGTTTTTGTGCTCAATATTTATGGATTAGACATACTTTATCTGAATTTAATGTTCATTTTGATATAATTATAACTCCTTTTGATAATTATTATAATATTTCCATTTATAATAACTCATTATAGCATTCTATAATAAATCATATTGAAGTGAGATATTATTTCATTAATGATCATATTTATAAAGGTGATATTTGTTTTTTAATATGTTTCTATAGATGATTAACTGGTAGATATTTTTACAAAGCGTTTAGATATAGTGAAGATCGAGAAGATTAAGTTTAAACTTGGAATGTTGGAATTTTGAATTTCATACAGAGGATGTATTGAGTATTTACTATAATTTATTATTCATTATTATTTCTAAATATTTTCCTGAATATTTTGTAGATTTTTTAATTATTCATTGGAAAAATTGAAAATATGAGATGTTAAATATCATATCTATTTTATAAAGTGAAATGTGAAATTTTAGAGAAGTTGTCATTATTTTAATATTTCTATATTTTTCTGTTTCAAATTTTTTAATAATTTTTTTTAACATTTGTAATATTAGTGTTAGTATGTATTAGTTTAAGGGGAGTTTTCCTATTTGAGTTATCACATAGAGTTATCCTATTTAACTTATTTTAAGTTTAATAATGTTGAGATTAATTTTTTTATCCTTATGTATGTTTAGTGTTTACTATTCTATTCATTTTTTATATTTTAGATTATTAGTTTTGTTATTTTCAAAAGGGGGATATTATTTGAGTGGATCCTTTACCTATTATCTTTTTAGTTTGATAATTAAAAAACACTATATTTTTGTTTATACTTATTTTTATTTTGTTTTTAAGAATGATATTAACTATAATTAATTTTAAATTACTTGGTTATTATTCCTTATTTCTATGATTTATTATGTATTTACTTTTTCATAGTGTAACATCTTATATTTTAATTATTCAATATTTAAACATCTTATGTATGATGTTTGTTATGTTTAAACATATTAAATATTTAGATTTAAGTGATTTTTATAAATTAATTATCTTATATTTGAAGATTAACATATTACACATGACTCTTATGATTTGATATTTTACTATTATGTTGTGATTTTTCATAAATAAAATCGTTCTTACAGTTTTTGTATTTACTATTCTGAAATGTGATTGACTCTTATAAAACGTGATTGATCCTTATGAAACTCTTATGAATTAAAGTATTTTACTCTTATAATATTTACATTTACTCTTACAGAGTGTTTTTTCTTGATTTTTTTCTAAGTTTTTAGTGTATTTTAAAGTTTTCTTTAATGACTCTTACGATGTATATATTGAATCTTATAGTTTATTCTATAGTTTTTTGTTTTAATATTGAAATCATCTAATTCTGAGGATATCTAAAGTAAAAATGATTGGTCAATAGAAGATTGAAATGGATGTTTCTTGATTATATACTTTTCACACCAAGGATTATTTTATTTTTATATTTATTTCATGCCTTTTTTATTGAAATGTTTTTTATTTTATTTCTCATAATTTTAAATAAAGATGTGTATTATGACATATACAAACTTTTATTTTAATAAATAAAAAATAAATCATATTTCAGAAACCATGAATTATCAAACCATTAAACTTCAATTATGAAACTTCATAGACTAATCATGAAATATCTTCTCTATAAATAAAGATCAAGGAAAATAGATGAATGAGTACTTAAAACTACCAGTGAAAAACTTTTTGATACTACGATTATGACTATCTACGTTCTACTGTGAATGATTCATCATGATGAAATTAATTACTTAATGTGAACAAGATACAATGTCTGTTCTACTTATTATTGGGTTTCTCTTTATATATAGATTTATAATTATTTTTCATTTTTTGTTCAATTTTGACTATATATGGTTTATGAATTTCACTTAAAAATCATTATTTACTTTTTTTGTGCTTCCAATTGTAAATAAAAGTTTTTGTATATGGTTGTGCTTACACTTGTAAAAGGTATAATTTTATTGGGGTGTTAATACCATGAAAATTCAAGTTATCTTGTTTTGGTTATACGACCACTCGAAAAGGTTTGTTGTAATTTGAGATGTGAATATTATAAAAAGTCAGTTTTAGTAGGTACCATTTTTTCAAGGAGTAGAGAGGAGTTAAGTGTAGTCATATGATTGTTTTTTATACAAACAAATATAAAAATTATAGTATTATTTTTTTATTTATTTTCTACACCTGTATTTTCACTTTAGTTTCACTCTGGATTTAGATTTTGTTTTAATTTTAAAATAGTCATTTCACCCAATCGTGACCTTCTCAACTATATCAACCTAGATGAACAATAATTTCCATATTATAGGAAATAAATATCCTTCCATGGGGATAAGTTATGAAAAATAATGTTTCATTTTATTTCGGAATTATTATGGTTTTAAGATCATCAACTCTAGAAAATCCAAAATCAAATGAAAATAATTGAGGCACATGAATGTATTTTTGGTTTAAGTCCTCAGTTATAATTTGTTAAGGTTAATCTAATTTTGTAAATTATTACATGTGGAAAACTTCAATAAGAGATATTTCATTATAAAAGTAAGTGATGGTACATTTTAAATGCAAGGAAAAATAAAAAATGGAATCTCTACCCAGTTGGAGAAGAAGAAGACATGTGTTTCCAAACCACTGAAGATGAGAATAAATTATGGCATAAGAGCCTTGACCACTTGAGATAAAAATTATTGTAATAACTTGTAAATAATGAAGGAGCTCATAATATCCCTAAATTTCCATGTGATCACACTCATACATGTAACACTTTCCAAAAATATAATATTATTTGGAAGAATTAAAAGACAAAGTACAAGAAGCTGATGAGATTTATTAAGTTGGTTTATATTAATGTTTACAATATGATATCACTCAGTAAGAGAGGAAGACTAAAAATATTATTAAAAAAAGGATTCTGGAATTCTAAACTGATAATGGAATGTATTTTAATAACATCCAAGTATATAATTATCATGAAAAGTATAGGATAAGGCATTGGGTTTCTGTGGTGAGGACTCAACAAAATGGTGTTGTTGAGTGGAGGAACCAGATTATTAATATCATGTCTCAAAAAATTATTATTTACAAGAATATACTAGATTTATATTGGAAGGAAATAGTTATTCTATAAATTTAAATCTAAATGGGTATTTATTGTGTATGATTTAAGAGAATACACTCTATGAAATGTTATATGGGAAGTATCCAATATTGAAATAATTTAGAATTTTCGAAAGTAAATAATTTATTCTCAACAAGGAAAAGAACTAAAAGTTTAAATTTTATGTGGTTAATGGTATTTTAATTTTGTATTCATCCAAAAATAAAGGTATAAAAATTATACAACAATATTCTTATAATATACATTAAAATTTAAGATGTCATTGTTATTAAAAATGATAAAAATTCTCAATCCACTTAACATTTCTCATAGAAAAGAAACAAAAAAAATTCTGAGGAAATTAATGATGAAGGGAGAATCATTAGGGAATAATGTTTTTATAAATTAGACTTATATTTTGAAACTTATAATTTTAAAATTAAATAATTATTTTTTTCAATAAAGGAAAGAATTAGGGAATAAATCAATGAATAAAATATCCTTGGTGATCAAATAATTTTGGTGTAAACCTCAAGGATGTAGAATTTATAAAATAACTTCTCTCTTACCTCAAGTACAGTTTTAATCCTTTAAATATGATTAACAATATGTTAATTGGGTCAAATATATCAATGAAGAACTTTAATTAATTGATAAGAATCAAAATTGGGAAATATTCTTGAGGATAGAAAACAAAAATGTCATTATAACCAACTTGGTGTTCCATGAAAAATTTTATAAAGATGGTAAGTTAACTCAAAACAAGGAATGAATAGTGTGCAAGGGTAATTTCAAAATTAAAGGAATTAATATTGATAGAACATTTTCCCTTGCAGGTAAACTAGAAACTATTCATTTTTATTATCTATATTGGTGAAAAGAAACATTAATGTTTACCAAATAGACATCAAATATATATTCCATGATAGAGTTCTTGAAGATGAAGTGTACATAGATAAACCATATGGATTTCTCTTAAATTAAGATAAGAGAAAATTATTCCAGTTGAAGAAGGTCTCATATGGTCTAAAAACATAATCAAGTACATGGTATTATAGGCTTGATCAATACTTGAGAAAGATTGAATTCCAATGAGGTGGAGTTTATAAAAATATCAACATCAAAAAGAAGGAAAACCAAATAATATTATTTCTAATTTATATAGATAAAATAAAATTTGGAAGACCAAATGAGAGATAATTCAATATATGTTTTGAAGATATGAGATGTGATTTTGAGATGTCCATGATTAGATAATTAACATTCTTTCTTAGTGTATAGGTGATTCAAGTAAAAAATGTCACATTCAATTCCAAATAAAAATATATCAAAGTGGTTGTTAATATATTTGTAATGAAATATTCCATTTTTATGAATATAATGAACTCAGATTATCATAAATAGATATTATATCATTTTTATGAATATTCATTACATTGAACATACACACACTTGAGGATCGTAAAAGTTAAGTGCCTTTGATAACTTGGAAACATAAACACTAGTCTATAAGTGAGCTATATCATCTTCTAAAAAGGTTCTTAAAATCTAGAAAAATTATTAGACATGTCATAAATATTATGTATATTCATAACATGGGGAAACAAAATATAATAAAGGGTGATAGCAGAGGATTAGTAAGGTTAAACAATGGAGATAAATAAGTATAACATGAACATAAGAGTATGATAACTTGGGCATAACATTTGAAAACCATACTATGCATATCAAAGATCATAATCTTGAATCATGGAATAAAGATTGGAAGTTTATAAGACATGAAACATAAGATAATCAAAGAATATGATCTATGAGAGAATAACATTTTCATAAGACATGTATTTTGTGGTATATACAAAAGCATAAAAAATCATTTCCATATTAGTCAAGGTTCACTTCTAAGATTATCATAGTTGAAAAATTCCCTTACTGAACTAAGTTTACTCCATATTCCAGCCCTATCTTACTGAACCAGGTTCACTCCCTATTCAATCCCTATATTATTAAACTAGGTTCATTACCCATTCTATCCTTATCTATCTCAGGAGATATAGATCTTTACCTAATTCATTGGAGGGAGATATAGGTACCACCCTTCACATAGTGAAAAATTTATTTATGTGTTCCACAAGTTTATAAAAATTCATCATATCATAACCCATGAAATTAAATGGGTATCATAAAAATTTAATCATATCATAATCTATGAAAAAGATATATGTTTCATAATCATTTCATCATAGAATAAACCATGAAAATTAGTAGGTTTCATAAGAGTTCCCTCATGGTGTAACTAGTGGAAGAGAAAAGGGTTTCATAAACAAAATTCCATCAAAACTTAAAACATTTAGATAAAAAATAAGAATAGTATACTTGGATCATATCCCCAGTAAGGAATATATAAAATCAATGGATGTAATATTAGATGGAAAATAATTTTGATTGATCATTTAAAAAATTTACCAAGGAAAATAAATTTGTATAGAAAATCATTTTTAAAACATAGATATGTTTTAAAAATAGATTTGTTTGAAAATATTATTGAAATAATATAAATGAATTTTTAAAAATTCATTTAAAACATTTATTTAGTAAAACATCTTATCAAATTTAGAAATAAAATTTTCAAATATAAAACATTTTCAATACCATTTTACTTTGAAATAATTTATTTAAAATAAAAAAATTTCCCAAATATTAAGTAAAATATTTTATTGGAAAATAAATTTTAAAATACTTAAGGGAATATTGAAATATTTTAATAGTTAAGTAAATGAGAAATACTTTTCATGACCTTATTTTTAAAAACAAAGATTCTTTTCATATTTTGAGTGAAATACAAATGAGCATTGTTTTGGAAAATGACAATAATATTACTTTAAAAAAAATTCACAAAATAAAAATTGGGTATAATTGTTTTTAAAATAATAGGGGAATAATAATTTTTTTTTATTTTTTATTAGAAATAATGGTTTTGAAAGAAAATAGATTTCCTCCTGGAGAGATAAATAAAGTCTGATTTTCTTAATTTTTTTTATTAATTATCTTATGTAACAAAGAGTGTAAAAATGGCACCATTACATGAAGATATCATGAATAAATTTAGGATAATAAAATTAACTAGAACTATTGATATATATATTATGATATTTCGATATTGTAGACTTAATCATAAATAATCCGAATAAATGAGGAGATTGTAACATAAAAGCTTTATAATCTTGGTATCATTGAATCATAAACCCCATGAAGAAATAAAATAAAATGAAAATTAAAATATCATGAGGATAAATAAACTCATGATATTACACATCAAAGAGGCTATATATACGCCACATTAAATAATACATGGGCATAGTATAACATATGTCTCAAAGAAAGAAAATTGAGACAAAAATACCCTTTCCGATTTAGAAACTATTAAGCCATAAACCAAATGGAAGAGAGATCCTTAAATGGAAATGTAAAAACCAATATTTTCAATTTAATAATAATAATATAGATTCATGGGATGTAATTACACCACATAAAAAATAGGTGGTGAACATGGATTTTATCTCACAGAAAATAAATGTGAGATGAAAATTCCATTACCTTAAGTCTTGAATTCTATTGTACTCATTAAAACCTACTATATAGTAAATATAAGTTTATTATACATTTATTATATAATAATAATTATATATATCATACCATATATGATTTTATTATGACCTTTCACTACCCATTTATTAAAAACTCTATGTTAAAGTTACATTTTGGGTAACAATCATTCTTTTTCATATATGTTTTGAATTATTATTATTTTACCTATTACTTTGTTCATGGTTTCATCATATAAAGAATTTAAATCATGATATAAATATCATATATATTCTTTATATATTTATTTATAGTAATTCATAATATTTAGTGATAGGAAATGAAATACACTGTTCATGGAGATGGTAGGATATACGAACGCATGAATGTTGTTTCCATTTTTTTATCGTATTGAAAAAAGGAAAAGTAAATGATATATATTATCATTATAGTAGATTTATTTATTTCATATAAATCACATATTTTTATGAAAATCATCCTTAATACAATCCATGTAAATTTTGAACAAATCATATTGCTAGGTGGGGCTGTAGACCACCGTACACATGAACGACATTATCGTGTCCCCAAAAATGAAAATCATGAAGGTTTGTGTGATATAATAATTCAAAAAAGCATAAAAATAATAATAAATATCATATATATCATATATAAACTATAAATCCATCATTATTACCAACCTTTAAAGGTGGTAATGTAAAAATAAACGACATCGGTTTGTGAGGCTGTAGTCCGTCGTACACTCAAATAATGATTTTTCAACCCATTTCATGGAATTATGTGTGTTTATAGGCCATAAACTTAACATAAAAAAATATTAATATATTTAAGTTACTTGGGTTATTATATAATCATGTTTTGAAAATAATTTAAGTGGGTGTAGGAATAAATTAAATGAAAATGCTTGTTTATAAAGGTTAACTATTCTTTGGGTACCCCCATTAGGTTTTCAATAAAGCCTTGTTTAGTTGGATTTATGTCTAGAATATGGATTATAGGATGAGGTGAGGGAATTTGGTAAGTGATGTTTATATATATTGGTTGAGACAAATAGATATAGAGGTGTAAAGAAGTAGGGAGAGTGAGTTCCCTTTTATAGCTGAGGAATAATGACTTTCTTATAAATACTCAAAAGTATTCACTATTGGGAGGTCAATATTAGCTCAATTGGATCAAAATATTATAATTAAAGGTTTTTATGGAATATATGTTCGATCCATACCTCCAACACACAATTAAATACTTTTTTAAAAATTTTATTCTTTAACTTCTAAGCATCCCTATTTTACCATTTTGTTTTTCACTATGGTAGCTAGTTTTCTAACCTTGATAATTTATTCTTAAAAATAAATTAGAGTGATAATTATTAGATAATTTGAACCCAATTATTCTAAATATGATATCTAATTTATAAAATATAAATCTTATTTGTTTTTTAAATCAATAGTGCATGTAACGTGCCAAAACACTACTTTAACCTTAAACATGCTAACTGAATTTTTACTATTTAATGATCAATATAGTCATTATAATAGATATATTGGTCCATGAATAAACCATAGTTGATATTTATTAGTATTTATAAATAACTTGGAAGAAGATATGTTTTTTGTTAATTTTAAATCATTTAATAAAATATAATTTATTATAAAATAACATTAATGTCAGTTTTGATGTTATTAATTTAATTTTAAATTTAAAAATATCAAAAAAATGATGGAATTTGAATATATGGTTTTCACACATTTTTATCACGATATATTTTTATGAAAATATAATTTAAGAAAATAATTCATTCAATTTACTTCACTTTTAATAATTTTAGTGTCATTTATTTTATTTAATTGTTAACTAAATAATTAATGTGTTGGCATTTCTTAAGAAACTAAATTAATTATTTCATCTAAAAAATTAAAATAAATTAAAATATAAAAAAATAATTTATATTTAAAAAGTATATATATCACCGAACATATTTACCCCCTATTCCAAGGCTTTATATAAATTAAAATTAAGAAAAATATCTTTTTTGTCTTTTTCTTTACTTAACTTATTATATGGGTCATATTCAAAGGAAAGTGCAAATAAATTTCCATATTTTATATAATTTTATTTATAATATTTAAATGAACTCATTAAATAAAATTAAGATAATATTTTAGGTCATTTACACTGTTATCATTCTAGTTTAACCCCCTTGTAAACCCATTTTACCTTAACTATGGTCATTAATTTTTATTGCATTTACTATTCATTATGGTCAAAATTAAACTAGAATTATTAAAAATTAAAAATTATTCTGATTCAAAATATTTAATTCATTTTTTTTAAATTCAAATCATATAATTGGAAAATTTTAATTTAAAATTAATCCCGCAGATGTGATGAGAAAGTGGGGTTTTAAAGAGAAAATGATCAAAAGTTTACAAAGTTATTGTACCCAATTTCAATATTAAATTAATCCCAATGAACTAAATTTTTTTAATATATATATATATATATATAATTTAAATAATTGTTCTTTACAAACAAGTTAAAATATAATAAATAAATTAATTTAAAAGGTAGTGTTTATTTAAAATTCAGTATTTTTCACTATTCATCAAAAAATGAAACTTTTCAGAAAAATCCCAAAAATTCACACTAATAAAATTTTGATATTCCCATTTAAAAATGATTTTTATTTAATGAAACTAATTTTATAAAAGTTAAAAATTTAATTTTAAAATAACTGTGCAAGAAAAAGCCGACAAAACTATTTTTTAACGAGAAATATATATTTTAAGCATAAAATTGGATTTATTCTTATCACTTGTCTATAGAAAATATAAGATTAATGTTAAAAAATTTATTGAATATATAATATATAAATTTTATTAAAATCATTAACCAAAATTTATTTGGTTGATTTATTAATATAAAACACAATTGTGCGCATAAAAATAGTTTTTTTTTCAGAAAAAGATTTCCTTTTATTTTAAAAATGGGTTTATTTTCATTTCTAATTAATTTTAGACTAGTGAATTCATTATATAAACACCTGTAAACCATTTTTTTATAATTTAGTTAATCCTATTCATACTCAACATTCCATCATCTAGTTGATAACTATCATATTAAATAATAATATTTCAATAGTATGTCATATTTGGTTTAAACTCGGTGTTGTGTGTAAGACAAGATAAACTCGAAATTGTGTATAACACAAGACAAAATTAGTATTGCTTGTAACAAAATATAAATATATTTCTTCATGTATTGTAAAATATCAAGATAATTAAATATATTATATATTTTTTTTCATAAAATCTCATGGTGTTACATTCTACCCCCCTTAAAATGAATTTTACCTTCAAAATTAATCTCGGTCATCAAAGGTATAAAATTAGAAAATTCATTTATAGAAACCAATATCATACAAATGAATAATAAACCTTCCCTTAAAATGGAAAGTTGGAAACATAACGGTTACCCAAATTAACTCATAACTTGGTTTCTACATAGGAGAACATAGGTTGGAAGTGAAGGTTTGTACATAAGAGAAAAGCATAAATAATTATAGAGGGTGATAAAGATCACTAATCACAAGAAAGTGGGTGATCTAGAGAAAGATAATGTCAAAAAAACTATAACTAAAATAGGCATTAAATGGTTATTGATATCATAAAAAATGATGATAATAGGATAATATTTTAATTCAAGATCATTTTACTAAAGTTTAAAAATTTTCATAAGAAGATATACTTACTTGTTTTCATTCCATTTCATATGAACAATCTCACCCTTTAGTTTTTCCTTGATAAATTTACACTTTATCTCTTACTCTAGGAAATGAAGGTGATTTTTTTATCTTTGAATAACTAAAAGATCATAATATCCATAGATATAATGAAAGTCCATTCCATCTATCTTTAGTTATCACCATAAAAAAATTGTTAGCATAGATTATCCAATATGGATAAATATTTCTATAGTTATGTAATATGTTAATGTATAAAACCTCATCTAAAATTTAAATTAAACCATTCCACAAATGGTTACTATGCAACCCTTCCAAAATTCAAAATGTAAAAATAAGGTCACTAAATTTCTCAAAATCAACTGCACATTAATTTTCCATATATCATTAATTATCTCTTGATTGTCACATATCAAACATGTGAATAAATTCATCATGTATTCTATTGAAACATGGTAATAACCTTAATTATCATAAAACCCTGTTGAAAACATAAATGATTCATCATTCCTTACATAAAACATAGATTATTGGATATATTCCATAAATCCCAAAATACAATAAACTCAATCAATGATAACATAAACCACCTTTTCAATAAATCCTTTATCAATTCAGAGGTCATCAATAATGTCCAATTTTATTTATCCAAATCAATCATCTCTTTATCCCGACATCATTATCTTAACATCAAGAACATATTAAGGTCTATCTTTCCCTTATTCATGTATTTTCCATGAATATCTCCTTTCCATTAAATATATTTTCTAGGTCATCATTATTATTCAACATATTCTTTCAAAACCTTAATGAATTTTTTTACTTAACAATCCTTATATATTTCATAATTCTTAAATATCAATACATTAATACTTCAATCATACCACTTCCTTATCAAACTATTAAATAGGATTCATTATCTTATTCCATAATATCTATTTACTTTCATATATCATCTATAATATCTTCATCACTAGCAATATAACAATTACTCATAGAACCTTCATTATTTTTATTCATGAGGTTTTACCTAAGGAAATAAATTTTCATAATTCCCATAATTTCCACAATTAAAACATTCAAGAGTCGATGATATCTTAGGAAGACCAATATTCCCATCCATTATGTTAACTGGACTTTTTATTTTCCCTTTGTAGTTATTTTTATTCCATTCTTTTCCATAGTCAATAAATATTTCGGTTCCTATGATATATTCACTTGGGTCCTTTTTTCCACATTCTCAATATATAAGAAATTGAATCTTCTTTCCACTATGGTTACCATCACTTGAACTCTTAGAAAAATCTTTCCTTCTCTTCTTTGGTGGGTTTGATAGATGTCTAAGGTACACATTGTTAATAATGTTCCATTTAAAATAATTTGGCATAATCACAACATCCATTACTCCAGTAATAGTTCTTTTTGGATGCCCATAACAAAATATTCCATCACATTCAATGTTAATCAAGTTCTTTATGGTTCTTACCATCAACTAAGACTATAAAGCATAATATAACCAATGCATATCATAATGAAAAATTACATATTCTAAAAAATAATTTAGAGAGTCTAAATAAAGCCACCTTAGTTTTAATATATGACACCTTAGGTTTATCCTCGGTCATGCATAGACATCATCTATTTAAATCATTTATAATGGTTTATAAAGAGTTTTTGAATTTCCAAATTATATCTCCCAAGAGTTTCAAACTAGGTGTGCAACAAGGCCCATTATTATGCACCGTTTCCCGATCAAGTCTAGATCAATATGGTGTTTTAGGGGTTTTAACCCTACACACATCTATACTAGATCCCCATCCACTTCTAGTATCCAGATAGGGATGAAATTTCTTGGAAAAAACGCACTCTATCCTTACTAAAATTCCAAGACATTTTCTTATGATTTAACTCATTTTTAGACTTATCCATAGAGACATACCTAGAAATATCCTTAAAAATATCCCTAAGGATACCACTGAAGTTTTCTAATCCTAGTTTTCAAAAGTTAACAAAACATTTCTTATGATACCTATTATAGAGACCCGAGTTTATCATAAATTGATATTACATAATTTTTTATGAATATTCAATACATTAAACAACCACACACCAGAGGACCATAATTTTTTAGTACTATTGGAAACTTAGAAACATAAACACCAGTTCATAAGTGAGCTACATCGTCTACCAATTTGTTCTGCATATATATATATATATATATCCCTTATTAAACACATTATACATAATATATATATTCATAACTTGGGGAAAGGAAACATAAGAAAGCGTGATATCAGATACTCAGTAAGGGTAAAAAATGAGATATATAAGCATAACATGAATATAAGGGCATGAGTATATGAGAATAACATTTGAAAGCCATACCCTACATACCAAAGATCATAATCATGAATCATGGAATAAATATTTTAATTTCATAAGACATGAATAATAAGATATTGAAAGAACATGATCCATAAGAGAATAATATTGGCATAAGACATGAATTTTTCAGCATACACATAAGAATAAAAAATCATTTCCATATTAGTCAAGGTTCACACCCAAGACTATCATAGTGGAAACAGTACCTTACTGAATCGAGTTCACTTCTTATTATATTCGTATCTCACTGAACCAGTTTCACTCCCTATTCTAGGATTTTCTATATCATGAGATATAAATATTTACCCAATGCGTTGGAGGGAGATATAAGTATCACAAGTAACATAATGAAAACCATATTTATATCTACCAAAATATCATAAAAATTCACTATATCCTAACCCATGAAATGAAATGAATATTATAAACATTTCATTATTTAATAACCTATATAAAATTGTAAGGTTTCATAATCATTTCATCATAGAATAGCCTGTGAAAATAAGTGGGTTTTATAAGTAGCTACTCATGGTGTAAACCATGGAAGAGAAATGGGTTTTATAAATGTAAGGTCCTAGATCCATGTGGATCAACCCTTCACGTTTTTTCAAAGATCTAAGTGCTCGTAGGTGGCTTATAAGAAGTTTGGAGAAGTTCAGTTAAGTAAAACTGAAAGGAGGAGGATTACATGTCGTGTAACTGCATTACATGACATGAAATCCTGTTTCCTGGGTTGTTTCATGGTGTGAAAGTGGGGTTCATGGAATGAAGTATTTAGGGGTTTGAAATATAATTAAAATTCCTAGGTGATGTATTTTTTGGCAGAACTCAACCTCATGGAATTACATGACGTGAAAGGGAATTACACGTTGTGTAATTCCCTAACACGGAATGTTTTAAAAACATTTCCAGCAACTTAGGTTTGTCAAACCTATAGATGTAGTGGATCTCCCTCAACCCTAGGAGACCCAAAAACTCTATCTTCTACATTTCGGTCTATTCATTCATCAAGGGATGATCTCTATCCCCCTTCTTTGATCTGTAGAGATCCATCTTCGATATAAGGTATGATCTACCTCTATTCTGGAGGTTTCTTTGATCTGTTTCCTTCCGTTTATCTTTACCATACAATGAAGTGTGATCTCCATGTTTCTAATGGATTTTCTTTGGTTGTTGGTTGGTATGGTTGTTCCGCGTCATCCTTGGGTGGATGAAGTTGTTTCAGAAGAGGTGATCATGATCCATTGGTTTGATCTGTTCTCGTGAAAATAATGTCAATGGACTTTTGAGGTATGGGATTCAATGCTTCTTAATTTTATTTACATGAAATCATATAGTTTTCATGGTTTATCCATTGAATCACAATGTAATTGACCTAATAATTATATGTACCAGATTAAAGAAATTGTCATCGATCGTATATTGATTTATACAATTAAAATACCTTGCCTCTTGATTTTCTAAATAGTATGATATCTATTGTTTATTGATTTAGCATGTTTTTCTTTATGAAAATTTGTAATGAAAAAAAATACAGAATTAATTGATAATTAATTAGATAAAATATAAAGATACATGGTTAAGGAATCCGGTGGTTGTTATTATAATTTTATTTTAATCAAATTGATGCAAGTATGCATGTTTAATGGAGTTGGTTGATGAACCTGAAGCATGTTTATGCATGTTGTTAAAAGTTTTAAATAAAAGTTAAATTAATTGTTTAATTAATTGGTGATAGTTTGTGATATCATTTTTCTTAGGATACTCATATTTTTAACCTGTGAATAATGAATCAGTTAATTCAAGATGGAATAATAATCAGTTGTGTGATAAAGTTAATGCCTTTATTGGGCCTCAGTTTCCTGCTTGCTTGTAAAGGGTTAGTGCCTTATGATCTAGATCCATGAGATCTCATTGTGTGAGAAGGATGGATGCCTTGTTTTAGGGACAAGAACCCATTTCTATGTTTGTTCCTTCTTCTTGTGATGTGATCTGGATACAAGACTCCTGGTTGTGGAGGCAGGGAAGCCCAGATGTGACATGAACTTGGGATAAATGAGTCCGAAGGGATGTTATGGTATGTGGGGTATGGAGGCCTAGTTACTATGGTAGTGATTGATGCCTAGAGTGGCGAGATGAATCAGTTTATGCATGCGGGTGTCTGGGAGGACACCAGAGATGATGGAGCAAGTTGATGTTGGGATTACCTATTGATATGAAAGTGGATGCTTGTTGTATCTATTGTTTGTTCATCTAATTTACTTTCCAAAATTCTTGAGGTAGATGGTATTTCTTAACCTCCTTATGAATGTGGCGAAGATGACTGGGGTATTCCATATGATTTTCATGTTTAGCTTCTCGAGGATGGATGGGTCTACGCTCCTACTATAGGTAGAAAAGACTCGACGAGTAGTTCATATACTAACCGCGTTGAGACCCTTGTGTTTGGTAGCTTATAATTATTTTCTAGAGTGCCTGTAATTATGGAAGGTGAAGATGTTGTTAATAAATGATTGAATTAATGATTTTTAACCCATGGGGTTGGATCTTTCTGGGATGCAATGCTGAGGTTATGACTTTGAGAAGACATGGACCCAGTTTGGTTATGCCAAGAGGTCATGGAACTTTTTTGTGATGCTAATGAAATGAAATTTGTGAAATAATAATTGTTAATTAATGACTAAATAATTAATTAACGTAAAGTGAAATTGATAAAAAGATACAAAGTAATTTTAAGTCACTCTTTAAATGGTTGTGTGCTCATATGATATCTAGTCTTAGCAGTGGCATCCATTAGTCCAAGAGACGTTAGCTATAGTTGATTCTAAGACTAGGTTATGCCCATAGTGTGGTTGTGAGATATATTATATCCTTTAATTTTTGAGTTTATATACACTAATCCACCCTATCGGTTAGGGAAACTAACACCCCGGGGATTCTGAACCCTGGGGGGTGTTTTTTCCAACATCTCAATGGGAGGACGGATGGCTGACTACCCCCTTTGACCCCACTCTCTTCTCTTGGTAGTTACTTTTCATGGTATTAATGGTGGTTATTTTTCCACATAAATGTGTGTAGAGGGCTGTAATAGATTGTGTTTATTCGACACACATATATTTGGGATATAGTTTCTTATGGACCACTATAGACATAACATGTATAGGCTGTGATGGTTTGAGGATCCTTACCCAGTGTATGGGTTGTAATGGATTTATAACCAATGTATGATACACACCATTGGATATGTGGTAGCTCCTAAAAACTACCTAGTTAATTTTGGTTGTGTGGTTGTGGTGGTGTTTTGCATGAGGTGCATGTTGTGGTGCTTCGCCCAGGTGTTTTCAAGCAAACCTTTTTGGGGAGAGATGCTTAGGACATGCAACATTGGGGAAAAGTGGAAAACCAGTGTGGAAGTTATAGTGGGGTACCCTTGATATTATTTATTATATTATATAATATTTTATTAGATTCTTGGTTAGATTATCCATGTTGAGGATATGAACATAATATACCTATTTAGGTGATGAGTTAGTTTCACATGTTGTTCATTGTGTTTTAGCATGATTTCTTTACTTTTGCATGAGAGGCTCTGGGGAGGATCCTACTGAGTATACTATTATACTCACCCTATGTTATATAAACTATTTTCAGGTCAATTGAAGTAGGTTGGATATCATGCTGGTTATTATTAGCTTGGGGGTTTTGTAAGAGCTATTTGGGATTCGTGGTCGCTTCCATTTTACTTTATTTTGGAACTTTCAGTATTCCCCTTTTTAGTGGTAGTAGTTTTTCATGAAATTACATATGTGTACTTTGTATTTATTTTATATTGCAGTCTAAGATGGAGTTGGTTGGTGTATATCTTATCTCTCTCTTTCGCATGTGTTCTCTTAAGGGGTAATGCCTCCCGTTGGTGTGTTTATTATACTCTCAGTGCTAGTCGCCAACCCAGGGCCTACTAAGTATGAGACTTATGGGTCATTATCTCTCAACTCATATTGTCGGCCTAGGAGGGGTACACTTTGTAGAGGGGGGACTTTGATAGAGTGGTATGAGAGGCCTGGTTTAGGGATACGATGGAGTTTGGAGTTAGGCATAGGTGGGGTTTCATGGTTTGTTAAGGAAACAATGTCAGTCAAGTTCTTCAAGCACTCTAAAAACTGGAGACCAGATGAGACACAGGTATTTAGGGAACCCTGTAGTATGATGCACTAAAATTTTAGTTTGTAGTGGATACTAAATTAAGTGATGCTGTTTGCTGGGTATATATCTAGGAAAGGATCATGCATCATTCTTCTTTGTTCCTGTGTTTGAATGGGTATACCTTGGGATAGGTTAACCTAAAATGAATAAAATAAAAAAATTAATTAATGTTAAAGTCCTCCATATTCTAGGTTTAGGATTTCTAATTAGTTGTTCATTTTCTGGTTTGGATTCAGATTGATGTCCTCATCAGGTTCACAGAGAATATGTTCAACAGGTTGTGATAGAAGATCGCTGCAGAGTAGAGGTTGATGATAATGACACTTGGAGGAGGACACTCCAAGAGTTTTAGTGCTAGATCTTGAAGAATTATGAGGGATATGTTTCAGATACAGTTATAAAGTACTGGTTAGAGGATGTTGATATATATTTTAATTCAATTTGTGTTCGGAAAGAGCACTAGGCATTATTGGTTATGACGATGCTGCATGGGGTAACAAGGAAGTGGTGGTTCTTATTCCTAGTGGATCATGAGGAGTTAGTAGTTGAAGATCTGAGATTAGTTCAAAGTAGAGCTTCTTTCTTTGACCGTGAAGGCAACCGGTCACTAGGAGCTGCTTACCATTCGGCAGGGAATATTTAGTGTGCGAGTATTTGGAATATGTTTATGAATTTTTTTGATATGTTTCAGACCTATTTCTAGATTAGGAGGTTAGGGTTATACATTTCAAGGAAGCTCTACATCTAGAGATCTAGTGCTAGGTCACCTCATTTATTCCGAAGACATATATTGAGGTGATGGAAAGAGAAGAGGTCATCAATAGGATAGTATCTAGGATGAGATCGTCATGAGAGGGGAGTCATCAAGATTCCTCATGAAGTAGAGTTGTGTTCTGGGGTTCCCAATTTTTAGGGAAGAAGAGTTTCTGTTTGGTCGAGTGTAGGTCCCAACCCTTAGTATCTCATTTCTCTATGGGTAGAAAATCTTAGGCCTATGCTAAGGGACTGTGTGCTTGTTTTTCTTGTGGAGGATTAGGTCATCAGAAGCGAGAGTGCCTGAACTTTATGATCATTTAGTGTGCATCCAATGTTCCTATTCAGGTTCCTCCATTGAGGCAGTTCTAGCCAAGGTAGCAGCATTAGGTTTCACTAGTTTTGAACCAGTAAAGAGAAGATGGGGTGAGAAGAGGATAGACCTGAGATACTCTTCTTCCTCAGAGAGCAGAGTGATGCTATTTAGGTGGTCACCATCTGGGTTAGGGAGGCCATGGATCAAATCATAGCCAGCTTTGTGTTATAATTACAAGTTCTAGGTGAGACATACGCCATTCTAGGTACCCTTTTCTTGTTTTATACTTGGGTGAATGCCTTTTTTGATTTAAGAGAGAAGCACTACTTCATATTACCTACCCTTTTCCATCCTTTGGGACTTGAGGTAGAGAGGATTCTAGTGTCCATGGTAATGACTATGGTAGTTGGAGGCCAAGTTGACTTGTTTGAAGTATGTAAAGACTGTGAGCTAGTGATAGGGAAACACCACTATTGGAAAGATTTCCTATGTTTCTGACTACAACCATATGATGTTATCCTCAGCATATATTGGTTGTATTTGGTGTAGGATATCACAGATTACTTTCAGAGGCAAGTGGTGTTCTTAGATGATGATGGATAGCCATCATTGTTTGTTGGAGAGGGAGACTCTCATATGTGTCTAAGGCATGTTTCTTCTTTTTCATCCTTGATGGATGATCTAATGTTGAGTTCATTGGAGGTTCAATAGTTGGAGTTTCATAGGGTCATGGAAGAGTACCCTGATGAATTTCCATAATAGGTTGTAATGTTACCCCCTCGAAGAGATATCATGTTTGGTATTGAGCTACAACCCGACATATAATATGTTGATATCTCTATATAGTATGACACCTTACGAGTTGCGGGCGCTGCGTATATAGCTTGATGGTCTGTTACAATGAGGTTTCATTCATCCAATCATGTCACCATGTGGTGAACCCATTTTTTTTCATAAAGAAGGATGATGGAACTTTGCATTTGTGTGTCAATTATCGTCTCTTAAACAAAGTTACAGTGAAGAAACTCTACCCTCTTCCACGACTTGATGATTTATTTGATCAACTGAAGGGTGTAAGTTGGTTCTTGAAGATCAATTTTTGGTTAGGATATCATCATGTGTGAGTGATGGATGACGATATTTTGAATACTTCCTTCCATTTTCGTCATGGGAATTACGAGTTTGTTGTGATGTCGTTCGGTGTGATGAATACTCCAACTATGTTCATGGGGTTGATGAACGCTATGTTTTGTGAGTTCATAGATAAGTTCATGGTGGTTTTCATCGATGACATATTTATGTGCTCTTCGTCTAAGGAGGAACATACAGAGCATCTACATTCTATTTTGGAATTTCTTCATCAACACCAACTATTTAGGAAGTGTTCAAAGTGTGAATTTTGGGCTTGAGAAGTCTGTTTCTTGGGGCATGTTGTATCCCAACAGGGAGTAGCTATGGATCCATCGAAGATAGAAGTAGTTGTGTCTTGGGAAGGCCCTAAGATAGTGGTAGAGGTTAAAAGTTTCTTTGGTCTTGCGGGCTATTACTGGAGGTTCATACCCGATTTCTCTCAGGTTGAAACTCCTCTAATAGCATTGACTAGATAGGATCAAGCATTCATGTTGACTGATCCATGTTAGGCGGATTTTGAGTATCTAAAGGAGAAGTTGGTCAGTGATCTGGTTATTTGTCTACTAGGAGAATGAGTTTAGTTTGAGTTTTTCTATGATGCTTTGCATCTAGGGTTAGGATATGTTTTGATGCAGCAGAGACTAGTTGTTTATTAGGGGTCTCAGTAGTTACATCCCCATGAGTGTAACTATGCCACCCATGATCTCAAGTTGTTAGTAGTTGTGTTTAACCTAAAGTTATGATGATATTACCTCATTGAAGAGTTCATTATTGTCTTCACCGATCATAAAATCCTGAGGTATGTTTTCTTGCAGCGTGACTTGAACTTGTGACAACATCGGTGGATGGAGTTATTATAGGATTACAACTTTAAATTTTTTTTATAAACTTGGAAATGGGAAAATTGTTGCCAATGTGTTGAGTAGGAAGTCACATAGTGATGTAGTGTGGGATTCAGGTGATTCCTAGATAGTGATGGAAGAACCTTTAGCATTACATATAGATAATGTAGAAGTTGGGGGAGAGGTTTTACTTTTCAGATGATGGTGCATTCATCTTTGGTGCAGCAGGTGGAAGAGTCCTAATTGAGGGATATTGAGGTGTAGTTCTAGAGAGAATGAGTTGTTTTTGGTAAGGCCCCTAATGTATTGTTTGAGGATGAGAAACACCAGGTGTTGTTTTAGGGAAGGAATTTTGTTCTTTTGGTGATGCATGAGATGGTTCTCAGAGAGTTCCATATTTCTCTTTTAGAATCAAATCTTGGCCTAACAAAAATGGACTAATCTTTGATGATTCATTTTTGGGGGAATGGGTTAAAGCATGCAATTGTAGTGTTTGTGTCTTGATGTTTGGTCTTCCAGAAGGTGAAGGCAGAACACAATGTTCTTGGGGGTTTGGTCAATCCGTTATATGTTCCTTAGTGGAAGTGGTAGGATATCTCGATGGACTTAGTTACTAGTTTACATTGAGATTTGGGAGACTTTGATTCTATATGGGTAGTATTAGATCATTTGACGAAATCAGCACACTTTATAGTGATCAAGGAGTCGAGATCAGTAATGTTTTTGTCGATGTAGTATTTAGAGGAGTTGGTGAGACTCAATAGAGTCCCGAGGATGATCATTTCCGATCGAGATCCTCATTTTACCTTTAGAGTGTGGAGAGGTCTCCAACCCGATTTTGGTTCTCAGCTATGCCTTAGCACTGATTTTCTTCTACAGATAGATGGTTAGATACAACAAACCATATAGACTCTTGAAGACATGTTGTTCTCTTATGTCCTAGATTTTTGAGATTCATGGATGAGGCACTTACCCTTGGTAGAATTTTCTTACAACAATAGTTTCCACTCCACCATTGGTATGGCACTATTTGAAGCCTCGTATGGCCAACCTTTCCATTCTCTGTTGTGGTAGAATGGGGTTGGGGAGTTAGTAGTTCTTGGGCTAGAACTAGTACAGAATATGATAGATACAATTTAGGTGATTCACGAGCAGATAAAGGTAGAGAAAGATCATTATAAGTCCTACACCAATCATAGTAGGAGACCTCTGGAGTTTGGTGTTGGGGATCATGTGTTTTTAGAGGTGACTCCCTATCATGGGAAATAAAGGTTTGGTCATGGAAGTATGCTTTTTCCCATGTTTTTTGGGCCTTTTGAAGTGTTGGATTGTGTTAGAGACATGGAATATCAGGTAGCACTTCCCTCACAGATGAGTAGGATACATGATGTTTTTAGCACGTCACAACTACTTCTTTATCTTCATGATGACTCTTACATCATCTAATGGGGCAAGATAGATGTTGATTATGACGATAAATTTTAAGAGAGTCCTGTAGAGATCTAGGACCACAAGAAGAAGGTGTTGGGTGAGTTTACGATCCCCTTGGTTTGTGTCTTGTGGCAGCATATTGGCATGGATGTGAGTATATAAGAATGTGAGTCACAGATACGTGATTAGTACCCCAAGTTGTTTGATGTTTAAAACTTATCTTGAAACTTTGTTAGTTTGGTGGTTGTAGACCCTTTATATTTATGGGATGATTTTCTATTTTTTATTGTTGGGGCTTGATCTCTTTTGTCAGGTATCTCCCTTGAGATAGTGTTTGGTAGCTAGTTATGGTTGTTTCCTGATTTTGTGCTTGTTCCTCTAGTGAGGTGGTGAGCTACTGTGGTGGAAAAAGATTGAGAGGTATCTCGTAGGGTGGATGTTCAAATGACCCATTTCTATTCCCTCTCTGGGTTGGTTTTGGATTATCTAGGATGAGAATGTTTTGAGAGGTATATGATGTAAGGGACCAAATCTACATGGATCAACCCTTTGATTTTTTTGAATATCTAAGTATTCAGAGGTGGATCAGAAGAAGTTTGGAGAATTTCAGTTATGTAAAAATGAAAAGGGGAGGATTACAAGTCATGTAACTGCATTACATGACCTGACATCTTATTTCACGAGTTTGTTCATGGTGTAAAAGAGGGGTTCACGATGTGAAGTTTTTTTGGGTTCAAAAAATAAGTAAAATGCCAAGGCAATTCATTTTTCAGTGGAACTTGACCTCGAGGCATTACACGACATGAAAGGGAATTACACATCATTTAATGCCCTGAAACTATATGTTTTAAAAAAATTTCCAACTGCTCAGGTTTTCAAACCTATGGCTGCAGCAGCTCTCCCTCAACCTCAGGAGACTTGATGACCCAATATTTAAGTTTCGGGGGATTCCTTCATCAAGGGACGATCCCTATACCCCTTATTCGATCCATAGGGATACATCTATGATATAAGGTATGATCTACTTCTACTAATGAGGTTTATTTGATAAGTTTTCTTCCATTTCTCCTTTACATGTAATGGTGCATGATTCCCACATTTTAAATGGAGTTTCCTTGGTTTTTGGTTGTTGCGGTTGTGCTACAGTGTCCTTAGGTTGATGCAGTTGTTATAGGAGAGGTGATCGTGATCCGTTTCTTTGATCCATTCTTGTGACAAGAATATCAATGACCTTTTGAGGAATGGTATTCAATTATTCTATATTTTATTTATGTGTAATCATATAGTTATCATGGTTTATCCCTTATATCACAATGTAATTGACCTAATAATTATATGTACTATATTAAAGAAATTGGTATCGATCAAATGTTTCTTTATACCATGATAACAGTTTGCCTCTTGATTTTCTAGATAGTGTGATATGTATGATTTTCTTGACTTAGCATGTTGTTATTGATAGAAATTGTTAAATAATGTAAATCTAGAATTTATTGATAATTAATTAGATAAAAGATAAAGATGCATGTTTAAAGAATCCAGTTGTTATTGTTATAATTTTATCTTAATAAAATTGAAGCAAGTATGCATGATTAATGGAGTTGGTTGATGAACCTGAAGCATGTTGATACTTTTTGTTAAAGGTATTAAAGGAATGTTGAATTTAATGTTTAATTAATTTATGATAGCTTGTGATATCTTTTTGATTAGTTTTCCCATAGTTAGAACCTATGGATAATGAATTGGTTAATTCAAGATGGAATAAGAACTGGCTGTGTGATAAAGTTAATGCCTTTATCGGGCCTGAGTTTCCCGCTTGCTTGTAAAGGCCGAGTGCCTTATGATTTGGATCCATGATTGATCGTTGTGTGTGAAGGAAGAATGCCTTGTTTTAGGGATGAGAGACAATTGCTATGTTTTTTCCTGCTGCTTGTGATGTACTCTGGATATGAGACTTGTGGTTATGGGGGCAGGGAGTACCAAATGTGACGTGATCCTAGGATGACTGAGGATGGAGGGATATTGTGTTATGTAGGGAAATGAGGATAGCAACAGTTGATTCCTAGAGTGGTGAGATGCATCAGTTTATGCATGTTGGTGTTAGGGAGGACACCGAAGATAATGAAAAAGGTTGAAGTTGGCCTTAACCATTGATATTAAAGTGAATTCATATTGAATATTTTGTTTGTTTATCTACTTGAATTTCCCCACTTCTTGAGGTAGCTGGTCTTTCTTACCATCCTTCTAAAATAGGTGAAGACACATGAGGTATGCCACAAACTTTCTGTGTTTATCTTCTTGAGGATGGATGGTTCTATGCTCCTACTAAAGGTGAAAAAGACTCAATGGGTAGTTCATCTACTCATAATGTTGAGCCACATGTGTTTGGTATCTTAGAATGATTTTCTAAAATTCTTGTAATTATGGAAGGTGAATATGTAGTTAATAAATGATTGAATGAATGATGTTTAACCCATGGGGTTAGAGCTTGTTGGGATTCCAAAATGAGGTTATGAATTTGAGAAGTTGTGGACTTAGTTTTGTTATACCTAGAGGGTATGAAAATTTGTTTTGATCCTAATGAAATAAAATTTGTTAAATGATAATGGTTAATTAATGTCTAAGGAATTAATTAAAGCAAAGTAAAACTGATAAAAAGGGATAATATAATTTTAAGTTGATATTTAAATGGTTGTGTGCTTAAAGGATATCTATTCTTAGTAGTGGAAGTTGGGATTTAGAGAGATGTTGGCTACAGTTGAGTCTAAGACAAGATTATTCCCATAGATTGGTTGTAAGTTAGATTATATCATGTACTTTTTATGTTTCTATATGCTAATCCACCCTGTCGGTTAGGGAAACTGATACCCCTAGGATTCTATGCCCTGGGGGGGAGAGTGTTTTCCCCAACATCCTAATGAGAGGATGGATGGATGTCTACCCCCTTTAACCACACTCTCTTATCTTGGTAGTTACTTGTGATGGTATGTAAGACAATTATTTTTCCCTATATATGTGTGTAGAGGGATATAATGATTTGTGGTTATTTAACACACATATATTCTAGATATAGTTTTTTATGGACTACTATAGGTGTAACACGTATAGGTAGTGATGGATTGAGGATCCTTACTTAGTGTATGGGATATAATGGATTGAGGTATAATACTCGATGCATGATACACACTATGAGAGATGTGGTGGCTCTTAAAAAATACCTGGTTACTTTTTCTTTTGTTGTTGTGTTGGTGAGTTGCATGAGGTAAATATTGTGGTGCTTCTCCCGGGTGTCTTTGAGCCAACCTTTTTAGAGAGAGATGCTTAGGACATGTGAAATTTGGGAAAAGTGGAAAACCAGTGGGGAAGTGGTAGTAGGGTACCGTTAATATTGTTTATTATATTATATAATCTTATATGAGATACTTAGTGAGAGTAGCCATAGTGAGGTTGGGAACATAGTATACCTTTTTAGGTGATGAGTTAGTTTCACCTGTTGTTTAATGTGCTTTATAATGCTTTCTTTAATTTTTCATGAGAGGATTCAGGGGGATCCTTATGACTATACCATTATACTCACCCTATGTTATATAAACTATTTTTCAAGTCACTTAGAGAAGGATGGAGATCAGGCTAGCTACTACTATCTTGGGGTTTTTTTAAGAGATGTTTGGGATTCGTGGTCACTGTTGTTTTACTTTCTTTTGGTACATACTGTTTTCCCCCTTTCAGTTGTAGTAGTTTTTCATGACATTACATATGTGTACTTGGGATTTAATTTATATTATAGTCTGAGTTGGAGTTAGTTAGTGTCTATTATATCTCTTTCTTTCACATGTGTTATCTTAGAGGGTAATGCCTCCCATTGGCATGTTTATTATACCCTCGATGCTAGTCGCCATCCTAGGTCCAACTAGAGGCGAGATTCGAGGGTCATTATCTCGCTTATCACATTTTCGGCCCAAGAAGTTACACTTTGTGGGGAGGGGGTCATGACAATAAAAATATTGAAATCAAAATATAAACAATTTAGAGAAATAATTAGAAGGTATCCATAGATCATATCAATAGTAAGGAATATGTAATATCAACAGATGTCATCTTATATAGAAAATAATTTTGATCATTCAATTAAAATATTTCTGGAGGAAAATAAATTTACATAGAAAATCACATTTTAATCATAGATCTTTTTTCTAAAATCCATTTATTTGAAAATTAAATTTAAATATTATAAAGGAAGATTTAAAAATTCATTTAAAACATTTCTTGAGAAAATATCCTTCCCACTTTGAAAATCATTTTAAAAAATATAAAACATTTTCAAAATCATTTTACTTTGAAATCATTTATTTAAAATTTAAAAATGTCCCAAATATTAAGTGAAAAATTTTATTTTAAAAGAAATTTAAAAACCATTACGGGAACACTAAAATTTTTGAGCATTCATAATAGTGATAAATACTATTTGTGTCATTATTTTTAAAAAAAAATTCTTTTCACATTTTCAGTAAACCCAAACATACATTGTTTTGAAGATAGACCTGATGATTAATTTAAAAAGAATTTGTAACCAATTAAAACTTGGTTAAAAATTTATTTTAAAAATCATAGGTTAATAATAAAATATTTTTGAAACAATTTTTGGAAAACATATTTTTGAATGTAAACAGATTTCCGACCGAAGAGAGAAATAAATTGAGATTTATTAAAAACATTTTTTAAATTATTTTAAGTACCAAAGAGTGTGAAAAATGGTACCATTAATTAAATATATAGTGAATAACCATTAGAGAAAAAAAGTAATTAAAATTATTGAGAGTTAGATCTTGATATTTCAACATTGGATACTTAATCATAAACAATCTCGATAAATGATAAGATTTTAACATAAAAAATTTACCATCTTGGTAATATTGAATCATAATAACGATGAAGGAATAACATAAAATGAAAATGAAAATATCATGAGGATGAATAAATTAATTTTATTACATTTCAAATAGGTTATATATATATACCTAGTTAAATAATATAAGTGTATAGCATGACGTATGTATCAAAGAATGTAAATTGAGACAAAAATCCCCTTACCAATTTGGTAACTCTTGAACCGTAAACCCCTTGAAAGAGATATAATCAAATGGATCTATAAAACCTAAAATTTTTATTTATAACAATAATTATATAAATTCATGGGAATTATTTACACAAAATAAAATAAATATGTGGTGAACATGGCTTGTGTCTCATGGAAAATAAACGTGAGATGAAAATTCCCTCACATTAAGTCTTGACTTCCATTGTACTCATTCGACCCTCTTATATAATAAATATAAGTTTATTATACATATATAATAGAATAATACTTATATATATCATAACATATATGATTTTATTATGAAATTTCATTACTCATTTATTAACAATACCATGTTTAAGTTACATTTCAAGTAATAACCGCTTTGTTTTATGTATATGTTTTGACTTTTTATTTTTGTTAATATTACTTTGATCATGATTTAATCATATAAATAATGTAAAACATGAAATAAATATTTTATATATTCAGTATATATTTATTTAGAGTAATCTAAAATATTTAGTGATAGAAAATTAAATACACCATTCATGGAGATGGTAAGCCATATGCACGCATGAACATTGTTTCCATTTTCTTGTCATAGTGAAAAAAGTAAATGATATATATATATATATATATATATATATATAATAGTATAATTTTTATATCATATACATCAAATATGAATATTAAACCCATCATTAATAAATTCCATTTAAGCGTGAATAGACCACATCACTTCGTGAGGCAATAGTTCGCCGTACATAAAAATAAAGTTATCATATTCCCAAAAAATGGAATTCATGAAGGTATGTGTGATATAATAATTTCAAAAGTATAATAAAATCCTAAATATCATATATATTATATATAAAATATAAATTATTCATTATTACCAACCTTTATAGGTGGTAATGGAAAAACGAATGACATCAGTTCATGAGGTGGTAGTCCACCGTACACACGAACAATGATTTCGCAACCCATTAGATAGAAGTGTGTGTGGTTTTAGGTTGTAAAATTATCAAAAAAACTTATTATTATTTTAATTATTATTTTTTTATTATATAATAATAGTATAATAATTATTTAAGGGGGTCTAGGAAGAAATAAAAAAACACTCATTGATGAACGTTACCACTTCTTCAGGTACCATCCTTATGTTTGCACTAAAGCCTTTTTTGGTTGGATTTATGTCCAAAATAAGGATTATAGGATGAGTTTAGGGAAATTGGGATGTGATTTTTATTGATATTTTTATCCAAATGGCTGGATAGGTGTGAATAAACGGGGAGAGTGAATGCCCTTTTAAAGTTGAGGAGTAGTGACATTCTTGAAAATATTCCAAAGAATTCACTATTGGGAGGTCAATATTACCTCAAATGGATTAAAATATGATAATTAAATGTTTTTATAGAATATATGTCCAATTAAAACCCCCAAAACACAATGAAACACATGTTTTAAAAATTTCATTCCTTAAATTTAAAGTATCCATATTTTTACCAGGTTGGTTTTTTACTACGGTAACTAGTTTTCAAAGCTCGGTAATTTATCCTTTAAGACTAAATTAGAGTGAGAATTATTAGATAATTTGGACCCAATTATTATAAATGTTATATGTAATTTACAAAATATAAATAATATGTTTTTTGGAAATTTAAAACTACAAATAACATGAAAAATATCGCTTTAACCTTAATAACACATACTGAGGTTTTACTATTTAATGATCCTTATAGTAATTATAAAAGAAAAATTAGTCCATTAATGGACCATAGTTTATATTTATTAATATTTTAAAAATAAATTTATATATTATAATATTTTTAGTAATTTTAAATCATTCAATAAAATATCATTTATTATAAAATAACATTAATATCAATTTTTAAATTATTTATTTAATTTTAATTTTAAAAGTATCAAGATAATGATGGAATGAGAGTATGTGGTTTTAAAAACTATTTAAAATGATATATTAATCTAAAAAAAATACTATAACAAAATAATCCATTCAATTTACTTCACTTTTAATATTTTTATATCATTTATTTTATTTAATTTTTAACTAAATAATTACTATATTGTCATTTATTAAGCATTTAAATTAATTATTTCGTCTCAAAAAATTAAGATAAATTATCATGATATATAAAACTAATTTATTTTTTAATAGGATATATATGACTGAAATTATGTTGGTTTTGCCCTATCCTAAGGATTTATAGAAATTAAAAGAAAGAAAAGTATCTTTTTTGGCTTTTTCTTTACTTAACTTTTTATATGGGCCATATTCATAGGAAAGAAAAAATAAATTTCTATATTTTAGATAATTTCATGTAATTTATCTAAATATACTTATTAAATAAAATTGAGATAATATTTTTGGTCATTTTCACTTTTATCAGTCTAGTTTAACCCCTAATAAACCCATTTTTACCTTAACCAGGGTAATTAATTTTTACTGCATTCACTATTCATTTTGGTCAAAAAATAAGTTTGAATTAATAGAAATTAGAAATTATTATAATTCTAAATGTGGAATCTATTTTTACAAATTCAGATCACAGAATTAGAAAAAGTTAATTTAAAATTAATCCCGCAGAAGTGATGAGAAAGCATGGTTTTAAAGAGAAAATGATCAAAAGTTTACAATGTTTTTATATCTAATTTAAATGTGAAATTGATTAATATGACCTAAATTGGATTAATATATATAAAATTAAACTTATTATACTTTAAAAATAATTAAATATATAATAAATAAATCAAACAAAAAACTTGTTTTCAATTAAAATTTAGTAGTTTTTTACTATTCACCAAAAAATGAAACTTTTCTGAAAAATAATAAAAATTTACCATAAGATAATTTTGATATTATGATTTAAATAATTATTTTTATTTTAATAAATTAATTTTATAATATTTTAAAAATTTATTTTTAAAATAAGTGCGCTATACAAAGATGACAAAACTCTAATTTAGAAAAATATATTTTTTAAGAGTAAAATTAGATTTGTTATTATCTCTTGTCTAGAAAAAATATAAGATGAATTTTAAAAATTTTATTTAATATATAATATATATATTTCATTAAAATCATTAAAAAAATTATTTAGTTAATTTATTGATATGAAGCACACTTGTGCGTATAAAAAATATTTTTCTCAGAAAAATATTTCTTTTATTTTAAAAAGGGTTTTATTTTACCTTATAATTTATTGGTCATGAATTAATTAATCATATAATCATGTGTAAATCATATTTTCATAGTTTAGTTAATCCTATTCATACCCTCCATTCCAACAGCTAATTGATAACTATCATATTAAATGATAATATTTAAATAGTATGTCATGTTTGGTTTAAACATGGTATTAAGTGTAACAACAGCTAAAATTGAAATTGTGTGTAGCACAAGAAAAATATTTGTATTGAATGTAATTAAATATAAACTAAATGTTTTATGTAATATAAAATAACAATTTTTTTTAAATATATTTGTTTTTTTTCATAAAATCTCAGGGTGTTATAATGAAAACATTGGTGGCTAACCATATGAAATTTAAAAAATATATATGATCATGGAAATAAGGTTGATGAAAATGAATATAGCTAAATAATTGGAATCCTATTTTACATAATAAGAACATGACTTGATATCGTGTTTTCCACATGTCAAGATAAACGATACAAATTTTTTCCTAAGCAAATCCAATTTTTAAAAATTTCATTAATTATTCATTATATCAATAGAACATAGGTTTTAAACTATTTAATAAAAAATATTAGCAGGATTTTTTTATGATACACAAATACAGATTGGGTAGGTTTGATGGTTAATTTCAATTCAACATCATATGATTCATTTTATCTTATAATTTTGTACATTTATTATTTGAGCAAGAAGGAAGACTTTAAAAGCTGAATATATTATGTCTAAAAAATCATGTACTCAATTTATATGAATGATGAAAAAATTAAAGATGTTGGAGTAAATGTGAAATCTTATATTTCAATTTGGTGTCATAAATCGTGTTCTACAAGCCTTAGTAAAAATCACATCAATCATTCAAGGATAAATAACATCGATTTTAAGTATTATTTTATCAAAGAGAAGTTTAAGAAAGGGTTGGTGAAGTTGAAGTATGTTTCAACATAAGATTAGGTTGCAGACATAACAATAAAGTAACTACCCAAAGCTAATTTTTAGAGACATTAGTTTTCTCTTAGAGTCCAATCCATCCAAATATATTTTTAGAGATGTGACCCCTACCCCTATGGGATTTTATATTTATATCAAGTTGTGACAACTCTATTGAATTAAATTATTTGATTTCTAACCTCATATTGTGAACTTTTAGATAAGTGCTATTTGGGTTTTTTTCAAGAAGAGGGAGAATCTTTCCATGAGTTATTCTGGAGAAGTTTTCTATAATTTTAAATAAAGAGGAATGAAAGTTTTTTTCCACCTGATATAAGGAGAACAATCCCATGTTGGTTTTTTTGAAAGGGATAAATTGTTTTACTTCTTATTCATGGGGAATATTTGTGGATGAGTTTTAAATAGCTTGAAGATAATGGAATTATTTTCATGAGGAACTTTACATTTATTTATTGCTTCAGACAATAATATTTCCACAAGTGTAACAATCTAGATACTTATATATATATTTTTTATTTTAGAATTAAATTATTAAATTATTTATAAATATATAATGGAATATATTGTATTTAAAAAAATTAAGTAATATATAAAAATAGAATAATAACCTTTCCTATGAATGTATAAATAAAATTTATGTATCTTATAAGTGAAAATATGATATTTTTATATCATAGAATAAGTAAATAAATATTTTGAAAATGATAAATTAAGAGTTAGTATTTTGTGACACATAAATTTTGATGTAAAATTTTATAATTAATACAATGATTTAAAATAAAATTTATTTTCATAAAATAGATTCTTAAATTAACATTTTTTTGTATTATGACTATAAGATAATTTTATGAGACCTTAATTAATTTCTCAATGTGTTATAGAATCAGTTAAAATTTTAAAATTGGTATTTTTGAATAAATGATGATTTTAATTAAAAATTAAATTTCTCATATTTAGAAAATTATTTTCATAAAATAGATTCTATTTTTAAATTATACATGTCAAAAATTGGTTAGGGAAATATTTTGGTATTTTTCAAAAATAGTTTAATTTTTGGTGAAGAGTAAAATATGGTAATTTATGGTATCTAACAAATACATAAATTATTGAGTCATAGATGATTTAATCCAAAAATATAAAAAAATAATTCTACCTTTACATTATTTATTCATGGGAATAAAAAATATTCATATTCTAAATCAAAAATAATAAACCAATGAATAAAATAATTAAAAACACCCCTCTACTCCATTATAAATACCACCGCTCACCAACTATTATCCCCACACCTAAATGTCTTGTATATTGTTTAATTTATATCTAATTCCATTACCAAGCCTCTTCCACATGTTCAAGACCTTATTTTCTCACCAAAAATCCAAAAAAAAATACCTTAAGGAGGTTCATAAGGAGATGAATTCAAGAGTTAAATTCCTCTTTCATTTTCTTTTTTTTCTTTTCAATTTATTTTCTTTTATTATTATCTACTCCAATACCCTCATACAAGTGACATGATAACTCCAGTATCTTAAATATACTATAATCATATTGTGTTAATGTAATATCCATCATTAAACCTCTCATCCTCTTCTCTTATTCTAAAAAAATGAAAATATCGTCTGTGAAGTGTCGATTTACTATCATCATGGACGATGTGTTTTTATTTTTTTACCACCTTAAAATATAGTGATAAATCCATTATTATGGTTAAATAATTTTTTATTATACATATTATAAGTTATATAATTTTTGGGAACCATTATAAAAACATGATATTAAATATAATGATATAAGTTTACGATGATTGTAAAAACTGTCAAAATAAACTAGATCATTTTCATTAATGCTTTATCTAATGATTCATCCTCATTAAAAAAATGAAATCTGGTATCATTTAAAATTATAGAAACATATTAATTCCATTTTATTTCAATTATGGAGTTTTTCTTCCATTTGACAAAAAAATCCATAATATACCAACGAGGGAAACCATGAAAATAACACAGCAGAAACGATGGAAATAAAAAAATATTATTAATAAATTAGTGGAATTTTGTCATAATAAAGTCATATAAGGTAGTATAAACATTATTATAGTTATTTAATAAGTTAATAACAATATTTATACCATTATATAGGTGGTTTTAACACATTTTAAATTATAAACACCTGAGGTAAGGGAATTTTCTTAAAAAATCCTTTTTTAATTACTCTTTATTTTTACAAAATTTAAAAGGAATGAATTTTATGATGAAAGTATTATTATTTTATGATTATGTTATAGTTCTTGTGAATTTTTTATGATAAATGGTGTGGTCTATATCTCCATTTAATAAATTGGGTATGTTTATGTTGGAGTTTGACTGTAATAGTTACTCCAAGTGAAACTATGATGGTTACATCATAAGGTAGTCGTGAGGGTTACATTGTAAGGTATACATGAGGGTTACAAATCATATGGTAGTCATGAGGGTTAAAATATTAATTAATTAATTCCCCAAGTTACTTAAAGATCTTATTTATGTTTTTATGTTTTATGGTAATCTCTTCTTTTAAAAAAGTAAGTATATGATACTTTATGTGTGAGAAGTATGTATTTGTGAAAATGATTTCATATATTTATAATTATTTATGGACTAACAACCCATTTTAATTTCTATGTCCCTTACTAATTTTTTTTCTCATCCTAAATTTTAAAATGTTTTTCATAGGGTTGTAAGGATGGGTAAGGGAAAAGAAGAAGCGAAGTTGAATGTTGTGAAGATTTTTTCAGGAAAATATTTCACGCTTTATTAAAAAAATTTATTATAGAAAAAATGGATACTATTTTAGTATTACCCACCTTGTATTCTTATGTGTTTATATGTATGAATTATGTTTTAATTCTCTAAAACTCTAAACTGTAAAGATCTCTGGGAATGTAAGAATGTGAATTCTAGTTTAATTAACTAGATTATGTAATGTTTAAGGCTAGTTCCTTATAGTTGGTATTATAGCCATGTTTATAAAAAATTATGGGTTTAGATGATGATAATAACATAAATGATTTTTACCTTATGTTTATGTTGAAATTAAATAGAATTTTGAGGTTATCTTGTTTCTTCCTCTAAGATATGTCTACTCAGAATGGTTTTCCATAGATAAAACAAGGAAGATGAATTAGGAAGGCACAAAGAAGATGATATCTTTTTGAATATTCAACTTATAATGGTGTGAATTGGAACCGAGAAGTTTATGATAGTAATGGATTAGTTTAAATAGGTTATAAATGGAGGTGGAATCCATATAAGTGAACAACCAGAGCTACTAGAAAGAAACATGACTATAGTGGAGCATTTTATAAGGCAAAACCCTTCTGATTTTAGAGGTTATTTTGACCCATTAGTGGATAAAGGGTGGATTGAATCTATTTAAAAGATATTTTTTGTCATGGGGTGTTTAGATAATCAAAAGGTAAACCTTTGTATTTACTATTTTTAGGTGAAGCTGACCAGTGGTGGTCAGTGGTTAAGAATATAAAGGATAGTGAGGTGATTGATTACTTGGAATGGGATGAATTTAAGAATATTTTCCTTGAAAAATATATTCCTATGGTAGTTTTACTTAGGATGGGAAAAAAATCCTTGAATTTAAATAAAAAGAGGAAAATTAAATGGTCGTGTATGAAGAAAAAATCACCACATTATAAAAGTATGTTCCAAATATTATTCTAGATCTTGGTAGTAAAATATATCATTTTTTACTTTGGATCGAAGTTAAGATACCAAATGGATTTTTCCTATCATGAATTCAAAAGCTATGGGAAACTTTTTTGATGTGCTGAGAGGGTAGAAATATAATCTTCCAATGATCACATGTACTTTGAGAACAAGCATAAGAAGAGGTCCAGATGGAAATCAATGATTAATAGTCAATAAAATAAATCTAAAGGTAAGAAAATTCAGTTTTTAGTTTGTGGGAAGTCTGGTAAAAAGCTTCCCGGTGAATTCCTTAAAAAATATGAGACGTGTTTCCAATGTGGTAATTTTGGAAATATGGCCCATAATTTCAATGAAAAATATATTAGTGATTTTATGTTTAATTTTATTAGAAAACTATAAAGTGTTTTAAATGTGGTTTGATGAGTAATTATGCAAATAACTTCCCAACAAAAGATCTTAATGATAGGAAGCATCTAGATTATAAGCAGAAAGGTGCAGTAAAATCCTTTGAAACTAATTTGGCAGATGTTGGGTCATCCAATAAAATAGTACCAGGTACATTGTTTTTTAATCAGATTTTTCTAATGTCTTATTTGATATGGGGTCTACAAATTAATTTTTTTCTAAGAAATTTTCTGATAAATTGGAAATTTTACCTTAAGAAATGAAATCATAAATTATAGTAAAACAACCAGTGGAAAATATAAAGTTAAAGAGGCATTATCAGAATATTCCTATTAATTTCTTTTGAAAAAATTACCTTAAAATTATATTATTTTTCCCTTATTAGAGTTTTATGTTATTCTGGGTATGTAATGGATTTCTTTTTATCATGCTAAGATTGATTCTAAAGATAAAAAGTTTTTTTTTATAAATAGTTTCAGTTTTTTATATTAGAATGAACCCATACCTTTGATAACATACTAGGAATATAAGAAATAGTTAAAATATGGAAATGAAAGTTATCTTGAACATATTGTTGAATAAAGATATCTTTTTAGATTAATGATGTACCAGTGGTAAATGAATACTTTTATTTTTTTCCGTATGAGTTTCCTGGTGTTATACCTAATCAATAAGTTGAATTTACTATTGACTTAGTTCCTAATTATAAGACAATTTCGAAACCCCCTTATCAAATAGATCAAGTGAAACTTCTTGAATTGAAAAATTAGTTACATGATTTTCTTGAAAAAGGTTTCATTCATCCTAAAACTTCACCATGGGGTACTCTTATTTTTTTTGTTAAAAAGAAATATGATTATATGACGATTTTCATTGATTATAATTCTTTGACGAACATTACTATTAATAATAAGTATCCATTTCCTTATACTAATGAATTCTTTGATCAGATCTAGGGAGATCTATATTTTTACAAGATTAAATCGAGATCCAGATACCATAATTTGAAGGTGAAGTAGGATTTCATTCCTAAAATATCATTTTAAACAAGATATGGTAATTATGATCTTGTTGTTATTCACTTTGATTTGAAAAATTCTCAAACTATATTTATGAATCTTATGATTGTAATATTCCATAGATATTTGGATAAGTTTTTTGTTGTTTTTATTGATGATATTTAAGTGTTTTCATGAAGTTATGAAGATCTTGAAAAACATTTGAGGATTTTCCTATAAAATCTCAAAAAAAATAAGTTATATGAGATATTTTGGAAAAGTGATTTTTGGTTAAAATGAATTTCATTTCTTGGGAAAATTATAAATAAGGATAGTATAAAATTTGATCCATCTAAAACAAAATGGTTGATGAATGTACAGTACCTAAAATTTTTACTGAGATTTGTAGTTTTCTTGGATTAGTAGGACATTACTAACAATTTGTTAAAAACTGTGCATGGTTATCTATCCAACTAACTAAGTTAACACAAAAGAGGTTAAATTTATTTGGATAAAATACTGTGATTTTTGTTTCCAAAAATTGCAAATAAGATTGGTGAATACACTAGTTTGGGATCTACCTTCCAAAACTGGTGATTTTTTCATCTACAGCGATGCTTCATTGAAGGGACTTGGTTGTGTTTTGATACAGAATGATCAGGTAATTTCTTATGTTTTAGGAAAACGGAAATCTCCAGAGTTAAATTATCCCACACACGATTTTTAATTAGCTTATATTGTTTTGGATTTAAAAATTTGGAGGTATTATTTATATAGAGATAAATATGAAATATATACTGACCATAAATGTTTTATGTATTTACTTAATCAGAAGGAATTGAACATGTGGAAGTTAAGATGAACAGAACTGATAAAGGATTATGATTTCATGATCAATTACTATCATGGAAAATAAAACATAGTGGTAGATTCATTGAGTCAAAAAAATCATGATACATTAAACATGTTACATTTAGAACATGACCCTTTAGTTAATTATTGGATGAATTTTAGCTTGTATGTTTTTGGTGCAGGAAATTCCTCTATTTTGTTTCGAGTGGTTGTATAGTCATCACTATCAGATAGAATTAGTAAAGCATATAAGTAAGACTATGAGTTACAGAAAAATGTAGAATTATTGAAAAAGTGTAAGTTTCTATAATTGAACATTGATAAAAAAATATTTTATGATTTGGGAAGAGATTATGTGTTTCTTGTGATTCCCAACTGAAGAAAAAATTGTTAAGTGAATCTCATAGTTCTTTGTTTTTAGTTCATCCTGGATGCACTAAGATGTATAGAGACCTTTGGGAGTATTACTAGTGGGATAGAATGAAAAGAGATATTTATGATTTTACCTCTAAATACTTGACTTATCAATAGGTTAAAGTAGAGTGGAAACTATCGAAGGGGATACTTCATCATTTTATAGTTCTAGAGTGGAAATTGGAATATATATATATTGAATTCATAGTGGGAATACAAAATACTTATCAAGGTAATAATTAAATTTGGATTATTATTATTGACCGAATAAATCTTAACATTTTATTCCTATTCAAGATACCACAACTTTAAATCTACTTTCTCAATTTTACCTCAAAGAGATTGGAAGGTTACCTAGTGTTTTACTCTCTATTGTGTCATACCATGATCTGAGGTTCACTTCTATGTTTTATAAAGGCCTTCCAATTTCATATGGCATTGAATTAAATTTCAGAACTGATTTTCATCCTCAATCCGATGGAAATTCAGGGTGAAAAATTAAAAACATGGAGGATATACTTTGATCTAGATTAGTGGATTTGCAGGTAAGTTGTTATCAACATATTTCTTTAGTTGAGTTTTCTTATAATAAAAGTTTTCATTCCAGTATACAGACATCAAATTTTGTGGAATTATATGGAAAACGGTGTCGAACTCAATCATTTTGGGATGAAGTTAGGGAACAAAAGTTGATGGGTCCAGAATTAGTAGAGGAATTTGTTGAGAAAGTAAAGATAATCCAACAACACTTGAGGACAACTCAATACAAGCAGAAAAATTATCCAGATAATAGGAGGAAAGATATTTTTTCAAGGTAGGTGATTATATTTTTCTCTAAGTTTCTCCATGTAATAGTGTGATTCATTTTAGAATGAAATGAAATCTAAGTCCACAATTTATTGGACCTTAAGAAATCCTAGAGAAATTTGGGCCAGTTGCATACCGATTAGATTTACCTTGGAATTTATCCCCGGTATACAATATTTTTCATGTTTTTATGTTAAGAAAGTATGTTCTAGATTCATCTCCTATTTTGAACATAAAATTAGTTCAGCTGTAATAGAATCTTTCTTATAAATAGAAACCTATTCGGATTCTTGATCGTAGAGAGAAAGTATTGCGGAATAAGGTAATTCACCAGGTTAAGGTTTTGTAGAGAAACCGCATGGTTGAAGAAGAAACAAAGAAATCTAAAAATTATATGATGGAAAGGTATCTTCACTTGTTTAATATTTGAATAAAAATTGTGAGGATGAAATATCCAGAATAGGGGAGAATGTAACAACCCAAGTACTTATAAAATAATTTAATTTCATTCTGGAATTAAATTGTTAAATTCTTTATAAATGTATAATGAAATAAATTATATTTAAATAAATTAAGGAATCTATACAAATAGAATAGTAAACTCAAATATGAAAGCATAAATAAATTTTACATATCTTATAAGTGAAAATATGATATATTTATATCATGGAATAAGTAAATAAATGTTTTTCAAATGAAAAATTAAGTGTTGGTTTTTTTCTCACACATAAACTTTTATTTAAAATTTTATAATTAATATAATAATCTAAAAGAAAATTTATTTTCCTAAAATATAATCAAAAATTAATATTTTTCTATCTTATGAATATAAGATAATTTTTTGAGAGATTAATTAATTTTTCAAAGTGTTATAGAATCAATTATAATTTTAAAATTAGTATTTTTTAAATAAATGATGTTTTTAATTAAAAATTAAATTTCTCATATTTTGAAAATTAGTTTTATAAAATTGATTCCATTATTTAATTATAAACATAAAAAAATGGTCAGGGGGAATTTTTTGGTTTTTTCTAAAATAGTTGAATTTGTGGTGAATTGTGAAATACTGTAATTTACAGTATTTGACAAATACATGAATTATCAATTCATAGATGATGTATGGTTGATATAAGCCCAAAATATTGAAAAAAACTTCTCACTTTACTTTATTTATTCATGTTAATCAAAACTATTCATAATCCAGAGCCAAAATAATAAACTAATGAATAAAATAATAAAAAAATACCTCTCTCCTCCACTATAAATACCACCCCTCACCACATCTTCTACTCAAAATTGAAAACCTTATATCTTGTTTAATTTCTACCCAATTTAATTCTCAATCCTATTACTTATTTCCAAGACTTTATGGTCTGACCAAAATGCCAAAATATAGTGCCTTAAGGAGGTTTTCAAGGAGAAGAATTCAAGAGGTAAAATACTCTTTCATTTTCTTTTAAATTCATTTCAATTTATTTTCTTTTCATTTTATACCCTAACATACCATAATCCGAGAGACATGATAAATCTAGTATCTTACATATACTATAATTATATTTTTTTTAATGTAATAACCATCATAAAACCTCTCCTCTTCTCTTATTCAAAAAAATGAAAACTTCATCCGTGATGTGTCGAACTACAGTTATCATAGACGATGTGTTTTCATTTTACTTTAACACCTTATAGAATGGTCATAAACCATTATTATGGTTAAATCAGATTTTATTATCCATATTATAACTTATATAATTATATAGAACCATTATATAAACATGATATTAAATAAAATTGTATAAGTTTGTGATGGTCGTAAAAACCACCGAAATAAACTAAATAATTTTCATTGATGTTTTATCTAATGATTCATACTCATATCAGAAAAAATGGTATCATTTTAAATTATATAAAAATATTAAAACCATTTCTTCCCACTTTTTATTTTTTTCTTTTATTTGATAAAATACCCATAACGAACCAATCGTGGAAACCATGAAAAGAGCGCACTTGACATGATGTAAATTACAAAATATTATTAATAAATGGGTGCAATATTGTTATAATATGGTAATATAAGGGACTATAAACATTATTATAGTTATTTAATAAATTATTAACCCTCTTTAAGCCATTATAGAGTAGATTTGAACAAATTTTAAGTAAGACGTACCTAAGGTAAGAGAATATTCTTTAACAATCTTCTTTTAATTACTCTTTTTTTTACAAAATTCAAAAATAATTATTTTATGATGAAAGTATTATTATTTTATGATTATTTTCTAGTTCTTGGAAATTTTTTATGTTGAAGGGTGAGACCTATATCTCCCTCCAATTCATTGGGTATTTTTATGTTAGAGGTTGACCATAATGATTATTCTAAGTGTGATTGTGATGGTTACATCATATGGTAGATTTGAGTGTTACATTGTAAGGAAGATGTGAGGGTAAGAAATAATATGGTATCTGTGAGGGTTACAATATTAAGTATGTAATATCTTAGGTTACCTAAATGTTTTATTTATATTTTCTATATTTTATGGAAATCTCTTCATTTTAGAAAGTATATATTAATTTAAGGGTGAGAAGTATGTCTTTAACAATATTATTTCATATGTTTATATGTATTCATGGAATAATGGTTCCTTTCCTTTTCTATGTCCCTTGTTGAGATTTTTATGCCCATACCAAGTTTTAAAATGTTTTTCATAGGGTTTTAAAGATGGGTAATAGAAAATAAAATCCAAACTGAATATTGTGAAGTTTTTTTCATAAAATAATTTCATGTCTTATTAAAGACTTGTATTATAGAATAAATATATACAATATTAGTAGTACCCACTTTTTATTCTTATGGGTTGATATATATTATATATTTCATAATTCTATAAAGGTTTAAACTAAAAATATCTTTGAGAATGTATGAAAGTGAATTCTATTTGATTTAACTTGATTAAGTATTGTTTAAGGATATGTCATTTTATCAAGCGAGATTAGTGTTGACGATTATTGATTCATTGATACACTATATAAATGAAATTGGTTTAAAATTTGTTACTGAACATTTTTTATTTTTTTGATTAAATATGTTTTGAATATATTTTATAATTTTCAACAAACCCAAAGGGGGATATTTCTATCAAAAATACACTAAGTGGCATTTTTTGGGATGTGTTTGTTGACTAGGCTATTGAAATAACTTTTAATAAGGATAAAAATACGTGAAGGATTGATAAAATAAAGGATAAAGGAGTTTTGTAAGTATTATGAAGGAATTTTGGATGAATTTTATGATATGAACAATTCTATAAATTCTGATAAGTCTCATATCTATGGGTAAATAATACTCTATACATAAAGGTCATTGGAAGGTTGGTCTGGAAATAAATTAAATGATAAATCACTCTTTTTTTGTATGTAATAGTATATTTTGTAAGGGGAAGAGAAATGTGGAAAAGTCTCTGAGAAAGGTCCCTCTATAAGTAAGAGAAACCTGACTGCACTCTTAGAGAAATGGAAAAGTACTATAAAAGTTCCATGTATATGTAAAAGTAACTAATAGAATAATTAAGGGTAACTAGTGTTAATATAGAATAAAAAATAGAATGGTCCTGGAATACATAAGGGCTATAAAACTGATATATAAAAGTAATATTTACAGGTTAAGTGGAAAAATGAAAAATTAATAGAGAAGTATCACTATAATATATAAAGGAAATATCTTATAGTGTGATAAACATGTAAAAAAGACTATAATGTTCACTCAAATACATAAAGGTAAACTTTCTAATATATAAGAGTCTTTTCCATAATAGAGGCAATATGTAAGAGTCATTTCCATATTAGAGGCAATATGTAAGGGTTGTTTCTAGGAAAATGGGTGATATATAAAAGTAAGTAGGCCTCATTGGGAGATATTTATAGGTTATTTCCTTATTTTTGGAGATAAAGGATCTATTTTGATTATTTTTACACTACGGTAAGAACAAAAACACTATGAAGAGTTTTTTTTCTGATTTCAATGGTTCTTACGATTCTTATATGTCTATTCATTGGAGAAAAATCTCACCACAATGATAGAGATAAAAGTATCAAAACAATATATGATAGGTTGAGGTCATGTTGTAGTACCTAGACATGATAATAACATGTAACAATATTTTTTGGAATGTGAATAAATCATGTCATGATACATATGAACATACCATAACAACCTAAAAGATTGAGAAGATAAGGAGGATTATTCCACAAAATTCAAAGGAATTAAATATAATATTTATAATGAATTTTAGATATGATTATTTCTAAAATAGGCATAAATTTTTCTTAAGTGTCTAAAATGAAAGGTTTGGGTGAAAATTTCATAGAGTTTTCCTATCCTAATTAGAAGATGGCAAAAAAAAACCACCCATACAAATTCAAAATATAAAAAGTGGAGAGAGGAGTCAAAAATGACTTGAGATACCCTTCACCTATCCAAGAATGGTCATCTATAGAGAATAAAGAAAATAAATTTGGTATAAAAAGTGTTGGAAAGTGAAAGAATAAGAAGTTGGAGTTATAGGAGGCACTCTCACTTGAATAACATGAAGTTCATCAGTGGATTAAAATAGAGTTGATCACTTCACCATCACTAGTGTGATTTTTTATTATAAATAGTACAACCACTCTAAATAGTAAAAACAAGAAGCTATGAGTTTTGTATTATAAGGAGATAAGTGAGTTATCCATGTATTCTATGAAGCTTATAAACCAAGAGGGTCGGCACCACCACTATAAATAGTTAAAAAGCAGTTCACATAGTGTTTTAGTTACATCGACACATCATCATTCCATGCTCCTTATATTAGTCTAGTTTGGGTCAAAAAAGTAAAATTACTAGTGTCTCTATTTTTTTTGATTTATGGATTCATAATTACAATGAGGGGGAGAGTGTTCATACTATCATTGGAACAATATTGTATTAAAGGGTCATAGAAAGAAATCAACATGACTTGATTCATCCGCTGCTCAGGGTATTCACCTTTCTCGGGTCAAACAATGGAAAACCTCAATCATCACCATCACATGGTGATTGGATCCTCACATAGCCATTGAGATGTTACCATAAATTGAATAGTTAATTAATAACATATGATTTAATACTTCTTATATCAATGCATTCATCAAATTCATTCATCATTTATTCTCCATAGATTACATATATTAATGATAACCAATTTAAGAAGATAACCCAAATGTTAACCCTTAATGTTCCGCCACCATGCCAAGGGAGTGGAAATACTTATGATATCCTAAGAACATGTAATATTATATGCCTAGGTTTTTCTTGCATATAATAAAATACAATATAGATCACATACATCACACATATGAGGGTTTAGGTTATATCTCCATCAATCTCCCACTTTCACAAAATCCTGAAAGACATAGTACTATTTTACCACATATTGTATCATATATAATAACATGTGAAACCATAACTAAAACTTATTTTATATATATTTAATTTTTTTGGGGATGATATAATTAACTTAATTGGGAATCATATCCATTTTCACCATGCTTCCATACCTAAAACATTTTGCGTCGATGCAGACCTACTTTCCAAAGTTAGGTAGTCATTGGAACTTTACCAGTGACACTTTGGGTTATATATTGGTTGAGAAGATGAGAGGTCTGGCTAATATCACCATTTAAGGGGGAATTATTTGTTACACAAGGACTCTTTTAATGATTAAATAAATATTCATAAATCCTTAACAAATACTGGTATGAGATTAGTTAACAAAATGGAAGTCATTTATCAAAACAATACATCAATGTGAACAATTGTATATATCATAGGTTCTCCATATTTCCTTTAGTTAGTTTTTAATCTAGGGTCTAGAGATGAACAAATAGGTAATCTAGAATTTATCAATATTTAGGAAGGTGGTAGGTTATATGGAGTCAGAATCAATACCCCGATAGGGATTCATATGAATCCCTATGAAGGGAATTAGAACCCCTATATTTTCGTTCCACTTAACAAGAAACATAGTACCATTTATGTTCATGTGGAAAGAACCATAGTGGTTCCTTTTAAGGGTTTTCCACAATGACTAAATGAAGTGAATTTTAATGTGATGCATCTAGGAATTATGAGGTGTTGGGATTAAACCTAAGGAAGGTTTCCTATGTATCCTAGTTAATAGTAATCAAAACCCTCATAGTTTGGGTTGAATAGTTTAATGTAATGTGACATGACCGATCAGTGTAGTTTAACATTATATGGAAATGAGATATGTTATGCAGTTTAAAGTATTGTAGATAGGGCTGATATGTAAAGGATTCCAACAAATTACTAGTGTATGACTTACGTTTGGTTAACCATTTCTATTTCATCATATTTATTGGTGAGTAAATAAGAAAGAGTATGCCTAGTCCTAATAAATATATCCATATAAGGAAAGGACACATTCAAATGATATGGACATTTTAGTAATAGTTTGAACTTATTAATGAGTGGTCCATATATATATATGTATCATTGATGAGTTATATGAGGATGAGATCATAAATGAGAATATGTTTGGGTATTATACTGAATAAATAGGCTCATTCTTTTATTTGGAGTAGGAAGGATACTCGTGGGTCTTATGCAAGTATTTTCTGACCGATGCTGGGGAGAAAAAAATGGATATTACCCAGAGATACTTGAATTGGTTGGTGACTTAAGTGAATGGGGTTTTTCATGGATTAAAACTAGTAGAAGTCCCTTGGTATATCCCTATATCATTGAGTTAAAAAATGGGTCTACTAGTTGTTCTGGATGATTAGATGTTGGATATGAGTTCATCAAGTTCTGTAAGACGAGCTGGGGGAGGCTTCACTATTATCCTCAGGAAAAAACCATTATTATCATATAAATACATGGTTTTGATTACCATAATGGTCTTATTTACCAATGGAAAAACCTTATATAAAACTTTTATCAAGGGAATACATGATCAATGGGGTGGATGCTGGTGTGCATAGCCTAATCATCTATTTCATGAGGCTGTGGAGGGGGACTAAATATGTTGGCGCATATGTAGGCGACATAAGAAAATGTGGTTTATAATTAAATGGTTTGGGTAAAAATGAATCCCAGGTAGGATACATTTTCACAAGATATACCCATGTATGAGGACCTAGGTGAATTAGTGCCATATTAGGGTTCTTGGGCCAATTGGGACCCTAGTTGTGTACTTGGGTGAATTGGAGACCTAATGGGGTAACTAGATAAATTATCACTCTAATGGTCAACCTGGGAAAAGGTTTTACCTGGTATAAATTCTTCGGTATTGTTTTACCTTAGTTATGGTGTGAGGAAAAGGTTCTCCCGAGTTCAGGGTAGGGAGAATTGAAGTTCCTAGATTCAGATGGATCACTAAGAGAGGGAGGGGTGAATTAGTGATATCCTTTTTCTTTTATGAGTTATTCCTTATTAACCCAACCTATTAAACCTATTAAATTTATCCATTAACTCACTATTATCTCACAACCTCTAGTAAAATAAAGATCAACACATACTATTTATTATGTTAGGAATAAAGTCCTACTCCTTTCAATGTTAGTTAGACACCCTAACATGGATTCTCCACTACAGATGCAAGTGGTTACAACTGGTCAGACACACTATTTATAGTTCTTCAGTAATTAGTTATAAACCCAAATTTTAATCATTCTATGATTGATTAGAAACCCAAATCATGAGCCTCTAATTAATTATTGACACCCCGATTATAATATTCATATTTATAGATGATTAAATAATAAAAATATCTTCTTTTTAGATGATATTTATACACAAGAATATTATATCCCCCTCAATTATGTACTTATATTCAAGATATTAAAAAAATTGAACAAAATTATTGGTCTTGAAAATCACAACAAATTTAATGTGATCTACACCATCTTATTCTTCTTTGAATAATTAGGTGCATCTAGTTTCCTTGTTTTCAAATCCTCTTAGGTTTTTACTCTTCCTCTATCTTTTACAATTGAAATTATCAGACATTCCAAATTCTTAGAATATTCTCAAGGATCAAACATATGTTATTCATCACATTAATAATATATTTATACTCATATAATAATATAACTCAGACTATATTTTTTATATTAAAAATATGGATGCCCCTTTAATCTCAATGGTAAGGAATATTCATAAAAAAAACTGGAGGATATTTCTCTATTTTTAATTCTCATTTATGCTTAGATATCCTTCTCATTTAAATACCCTAAGACTCAAGATTTAATCTTATTAAAATTTATTATTCAATCTATTATTGAATACGCAAAAGACTCAGACTCTCAATAATTATTATTCAAATGATTTTAAAATACCCATGACCTCATCTTTCCTGAAATATCATATGAATTATTCTCATATTATTTTTTATTTATTTACTAGATTTATAGGCTTGAACGTGAAATTGATTTCATGTATATATCTCTAAAAATATCACATTACTTATTATCTTAGGTTCATCATCATATTAAAATTCCCTTTAGGTATTCCTTCACCTTATCCATACGGTTAATAAAAAACCAAAATTAGGCATTTATTTCATTTGAATATATCCCCATTTAAAATACCCATAATAATTTAGGATCCCAATCTTCTAAGAATATTACTATAATCATGAAACATTATTATTAAATCATTCATGGAAATACATTTCGTAGATCTTGGAATCTCATAGAAGACTCATGATTTCATTGCATGCATAGAAGGTCCTCTATCAACACTCACAGAAGCTTCATCAAAACATGTGGTTGATCCAATATTTTATGTTTGCTTTAGAAAATCATCTGGTCACTCCATAAAATAATGTATTCTCTTTATAAACTCATGTAATAAATTTAGTTTTACTTTTTTTTGGTATAAAAATATTATCCTGGTCGATCTAAGATATTCATGAGGCTAATAAAATATTGTCATGTAGTCAATCTCACTGGGAATGATCAATATTATGTAATTAATTCAGTCAATCAATATACACACTTTATATACTAAAAAAGACATGTGGTCTATCATAAATCATCACCCTTACACAACTAACATTTAGTTTTAACCTTACACATCTTCCATTTACCTCTCCACAACCAGGGGTAATCATTGATTACCTTTACATAGGTCTAGAAACTCATTCTCACCTTTATATAGGTATTAGATCTTCTTTATGTTAATTTATATAACCTTACTCAACACCTCTTTAACATTTCATAGGTAGTATATATATCACTTTACCCTTACATATCCTATAAAAAGGTGAAAATTCTTCTACTTAGAGGTATGTGACCCTTCCACAATTTTTATTATTTTCTTACTACCTGTACAATACCTTTTGATCATCAAAATGACCTTTATGCAACATAAGATTAACTTAGTTTACACTTAAATAGGAAATGACATACCTTTACACTACTTTTATAAAGTCAACTTTACCTTTAATCAACCATCTAAAATAAATTATTATCTTTACATAGGTAACTAATTTATTTTAAAATATTTTAAGACCTTCTCAAACACTATATAAATACCTTAGGCTCAATCCTATGGCTTCCCAAATTTAATCAAATGAAGTATAAAAGGTTCCTTCATCCACCAAAAATTTTCATATATTCCTTTTAATACTAGTAGAATATTCACCAGATATAAAAAGACAATTTCTCAAGTATGAAATTCAATTTAATTTTATGAATATATAATAATATTCCAAGAAAAATCACATCATTTCCACTCACCAAACACATATTGAATCATTGATAAAAAATAAAACACTTGGGATAAAAAATATCTCCCTTTTTATTTTAATGAAAATATTGACACATAAATATTTCAATTCAATATGTGTCCTAATTTCTTTCTCACTTTTATTGAAAATTCAATGAAAAGGAGTTCAAAAGGGGTCTTTTCATCTAATTTTTTCTCAAATTATCAAAAGTTTCTAATTAAATAACATCCTATAGAAATTTATTAACATATGAATGATAACATATGAATTTCATAGAAAATAAACTTTAATTAAATAGCTCTAAATATATATGGGATAACCCAGTTTAGAAAAAAAGAGTATATAACCAGGGTGATTAAAAAAATCCATTACATATGATACCATAATCAGAGACTCATTAAAGAGGTTCTTAAAAATATATTTTTCAAAAATAAATCCTATAAACACTTAAAAACACATCAAAATGTTCATGATCATAATGAATAACTCCCCATTATTCTCATTAGTTTCATCCATCAATACTCCCACTTAATATGAATAGTTGATAAATTAAGAATAAGGTTTGTAAGTGTGATTGAGTACCTTTTTCCTCTAGTTTGGAAACATTTCAAGAATTCTTGATTCCCTATAATTTGTCACAATGAAATATTCTCTTCAAGGATACACCCCTAAAGAGAAGAAATCCCATTTTTAATTTCATGGTAGTTATTAGAATCCATGAAGGAAAATATATTAATGTTATTAAATATTAAAATCCTCAATCTTCGCCTTAAATTCTCTGTATGTTAGTGCTAAAAATAAATATAAAAGGTAATATGGAGGGAATTGTTTGTTTCCTCAAAAGAGACACTCAGGGTAAGAGTTTCCTCTTGACCCAAGCTATTTTATCCTTCCAATATTAGCACTTATATTCCTATAAAAAATTTCGATATATTGAGAACTCATTTTCTCTCCATGATCTCTATTCATTTAAGAGATAGTATTATTTTCCTTATATATTAAGAAAACAAAATCTTCTTTTGTTTTCAATGAATATTTCATTAATTCATTTTTAATTGGAAGAATAGTCATGAAATTTTATTGCATGACTAGCCTGATGACCCCTTTCACACTTCTTCTAGATAATTAATTCACTTATTTTGTATAAATCACCATGAACTTCCATCTCATCTTTTGAAGCCATTTGATTTCTTTTATCCTTAATAATTCTCATCTTATTGGAAATATTTAATAGATATAACCAGATTATCAAGTTTTCTTTCTTTATAGTTTCCTTTGGTTTCTAATTTTTTTCTTAACATATTCAGATGTTCATTACTTTTATTTAACTTCATTTTTCTTTTGATAACTCTTAACTCTTTCACCTTAGGGAATTTTTCCTTGTAGTCTAGTCACACATAACTCTTATTTGATGAAATTCCTATTTACTTCTCCCACATACCTAATTTTGATATTTTATTCTCTATTAATCACCAAATATCCCCCTTAGCCTTTAACATACAATGTAAGTCATTCAGTTCATTATTATTCACACATTCGATCCAAAATAAGTCATGTGGTTGATCATAACTCATCACCCTTACATAACTGACATTCAATCTGACCCTTACGCATCTTCAACTCACCTCTACACAACCAGGGGTAATCATTGATTACCTTTAAATAGGTCTAGAAACTCATTCTAACCTTTATACAGGTATTATGTCTCCTCTATGTTAATAATAGTATTCTTCCATACCCTTACGCATGACCGCCTTACCTTTCTATAAGTAGTGTATACATCTCTTTACCTTTACGTAGCATGTAAAAAATTGATAATTCCTTTACTTTTTTGGAATGCGACCATGAAACAACTTTTATATTTTTCTCACTACCTTTACATAGTCTATTGATCTTCAAAACAAACTTTATAAAACATAATATTAACTCATCTTACACTTATATTAGAAATGACATACTTTACACTACTTATAGAAAGTCAATATTACCTTTATACAACCTTCTGAAATAAATAATTATCTTTACATAGGTTCTTAATGTATCTTAACATATTTTAGGGCCTTCTCAATTACTACAAAAATACCTTAGACTCAATCATATGGCCTTATAAATTCGATCAAATGAAGTAAAAAAGTTTCCTTCATCCACCACAATTTTCATATATTCCATTGAATATCAACAGAACAATCACCAAATATACAAAGAGAATTTCTCAAAAATGATAACCAATTCAATTTTTTGAATCTATAACAATCTTCCACGCATAATCATCTCATCTCCACTCACCAAACACATATTGACTCATTGATAACAAATAAAACACTTAATTGGGATAAACAATCTATACCTTTTTTAATTTAATGAAAATATCAACACATAAATATTTAAGGTCAATATGTGTGATCATTTCTTTCCCCCTCTTATTGAAACTTCAATGAAAATGATTTTTAAAGGGGTATTATCATATAATTTTCTTCTCAAATTATTAAAATTTTCTCACTAAATAACATCCTATATAAATTTATTAAGATATAAATGATAACATATGAATATATTATAAAATAAACTTTAATTAAAAAAAATCTAAATCTATATGGGACATCCAAATGTAGAAAAAAATAGTGTATAATGAAGGTGATCAATAAAAACCATTAGATATGATACCATATCAAAAACTCTTTGAAGGGGTTATTATAGACATATTTTTTGAAAATAAATCTTAAAAACATGTAATTAACACATCAAAATGTTCATGTTTATAATGATTAACTCCCCCTTATTCTCACCAGTTTCATCAATCAATATTTACACTTAATAATAATGTTTCATAAATTAATAATAATGGTTGTAAGCGAGATTGAGTACCTTTTTCCTATAGTATTGAAACATGTCCATAATTCTTGATTCACTATAGTTCTTCACAATTAAAGATTATCTTCAAGGATACCACCCTTAAGGGATTCACTCCCATTGTTCATTTCATGGTGGTTGGTAGAATCCATAAAGAACAATATCTTTATTTCATTCAATATTGATAGCCTCAAACTTCTCCTTAAATTCTCTACATGTTATTTCTAAACATTAAAAATAAAAGGTAATAAGGAGGTACTTGTTTGTTTCATCAAAAGACACTTATGGTGAAAGTTTCCTCTTGACATAGGCTATTTTATCCTACCAATACCAGTACTTATATTCCTATTAACAATCTTAATATATTGATAACTCATTTTTGCTCCCTGACCTGTATTCATTTAAGAGACAGTCATATTTTCCTTATAGATTATGAATACAAAATCATATTTTGTTTTCAATAAAAATTTTATTAATTTCTTTATAGTAGGAATAATTGTCATGAAAATTTATTTCATGACCATCCTACTGACACCATTCACACTTCTTCTAGATATTTAATTCACATATTGTGTATGAATCTCCATGTACTTTCACGTAATATTTTGAATCCATTTAATTTATTTTATCCATAAAAATATTCATCTTCTTGAAAATATCTAATAGATATAGATAGATTGTCAAGTGCAATTTCTTTATAGTTTTATTAGGTTTCTCATTTTTTTTAACATATTTATTTTTCATAAGTTTTATTTAACTTCCTTCATATTTTGATAACTCTTCCCTCTTGTACCATAGGGAATTTCTCTATAAATTATAGTCCTTTATTCCTTATCATTGATGACAATCCTATACACATATTCTACATACATCATCTTGATATTTTATCCTCTATTTATCACCAAATATCCCCCTTAGTCTTTTCCAATTTCCTAAAAATGACATATTAAACCAAAAAATAAAGACTATATGTACATACCATCCACAAAATCCCCCAAAAAATGAATTAAGATATTTTAGGTTGATTCCAATTTTTATAGATTCATATTGATGTTGTTGTAGTGCAATATTTTCCTTTTTTTCAAGGGGCAATAGTTTTATTAAATCCAACTCTTAATATAATAGGGAAGAGTTTCTCTCAACAACTTTATTTTTCCAATCTTGTACAAGTTATTTTTTGAGACCCAAACTATCAATTATGAAATAACTTTCTTGAGGATTAAAATTACTAAAATTTACTTGATCATTGGAACCCATCATATCACTATCTTGGGAATATTATCTATTAACCTCTACTAATTTATCGAATATCTCTATAGCCTTGTTCAAATAATGTTGAAACATGAAAAATACATCTAGAATTTGAAATAAATATTCTTAATTTTCTTAAATATTTTCTTTAAGATCACTCACTATATTTTCAAGTTCCACAGAATTCGATTTATGCTACTTAATCTCATAGATATAGGATACTTCCTTATTTCTAATATATTCATTTTCATCAACAACCTTATTTTTCTCCTTAAGTATTTTTTCTTTTATTTTCCATTATTTTTATTCTCCTAAATACATGATTCCATCTCATGCTTCATTTTACGTCCTAGTTTAGTTCTTTATTCAGAATCAACATCATTTCTTGATGAATAAAAACCTTTTTCAACCTTAGTTAATAAATTAAACTCATCATCTAAAGAGATACATGATGATTAATCAGTTTTCTCAAACTTAATCACAAAACCCTATTTATTTTTTCTGGTATTTTTCTTCTTATTATTACCCAATTTGTGTTTATGAGGTCTCTCATAATACTCATAATATTTAGATTCTTCTACCTTCTTCTTTGTAAAATCATAAGAAAAGTTTCCAAATATCTCATAAGTCCATCACATTAGTGTTTTTTTGGATTTAAGCTTCCATTTTTCTTTTCTGAACCCTTTTTAAATAATAGAAACATTTTTATTGAAGTCATATTCACATTACTCTTATTCAGAATCACTTCATTCAAAAACTTATTATTTTTTAAATTTTCATTTTCTCATTAATTTAAATGAAATTTCAACTTTTGAGTTTTTATTAAAAGATATATTTTTTCTCATATAATAGGTTATGATTATATTGTATGAATCATCAAGTATGAAATCCTATATTTCTTATAAGGATGCAATTTATGAATCAAATCAATAATGAAAATTCCTCATTAATATTTTATTAATGATTAAATATTCTAGCTTCTCACCAAAACCCTGATGTTTCTTACATTCTCACTGACCCCTTTAAAGTAGTAATCAACAATATCATCATCAACCATATTTATATACTCAAACTGGATTTTATAAAAATGAAATTTAGGTTCCTTTACTTTGAAATTTCCTTAAAAACTTCTTATCAACCTATCTTAGACCTCCTTAGTAGTTATGCGAGCCATGAAATTTGTTTAAACCTTCTATAATAGTGACATCAAGAAGTAACTTTTATCTTTACCATATAACTCCATATTTAGTTTTTTATACTGATTCATATTATCTACATAAAAAATGTGTGAAAAAATCACTGTTTTAATATCTATTACATCTATATTGAGTTATAGGAGATAAGGTAACATCCTATTCCTCTAGCTGTGACAGTTCTTCCTATTGAATATGGGAACACCTCAACTGTAGATAAAATTAATATTTTCCATTACTCGTAATTATTCATGGATATTTATAGGTAACCTACCATATGATACAAATTTATGTTCCTATATATGGATAGATCAATGAGAAGGTCTAGGAGGGAATCAGTGATCTCCTTTTTTACGAGTCATTAACTTTTATCCCAACCTATTGAAATTGTTAAATTTTTCCATCCACTCACTCTTATCTCAAAACCTCCCCTCATGTAAATTAATAGTAAATTAGATACAAACACATAGTTTTTATAAGGATTAAAATAAAATCCTATTCATTTCAATGTTTTTCACTCACCCCAACATGGATTCTCCACTATAGATTCACGTGGTTACAACTGGTTTGACACCCTAGTTACATTTCTTAAAAAATCATTTATAAACCCTAATTACACTCCTCACATGATTTATTAGACACCACAAACATAATCCTCTAGTTACTGGCTAAATACCCCACTCACAAGATCCATCTTTAGAGTTTATCTAGTAATAGAAAGATATTTTTCTTTAGATGATATTTATACACAAGAAAACCAGATCATCTTCATGTGTATACTCATCTTCCTAGTATTAAAAAACATGAATAGAATTGATATTATTTAAACCAAAAGATAATCATATATGATATGTGTCATTTTCTTCTCCTTTTAATACTCAGGTGAAATTGATATTTTTATTTTGAAATACTTCTTACTTCAGACTCTTCTCTCTCTTTGATAATGGAAATTGTCAGACTCTAAAAATTCTCATATTATTATCAAAGATAAAAAATTTTTATCCATCACCTTTATATTATATTTTTACTCATATAATAATATATCTCAAATGATATTTTTTATACTAAAAATATGGACGCTCCTTTAATCTCGATGGAAGTTAAACATTGTATTCAAAACTAGAGGATATTTCTCTATTCTGAATTCTCATTTAAACTCAGATAGCCATGTTATTTAAATCTCTTATGACTTGGGATTTAATATTATTCTAATTTCTTATTCATTATCTTATTGAATACCTAAGACACTCAAGCTCCCATTAATTATTCTTCACACAATTATCAAATTACTACAAGATCATATTTCCTAAAACATCACATGGATTATTCTCATGAAGCTTCATATTTATTTTCATAATTTTCATACATGCATATGAAATTATATTCATGTTTCAATTTATATAAATATATAATTAATATTATGTTCATACCATGAAGAAAAAATTAATGGATCCCACTTAAATGAAACATGTTCCCTTGGTGTTTATGGAACGTGTTTAACAACCCGTCTACTTGGTGACAAGGTGTCATGTCATGAAACCTATTCCTTAGTCTCACACCGGGGTGTGGAGGGGTTTGGAAAAGGAATATAAGTCCCATGAGTCCCACTACCTATCACAAAGACTTTTAAAATGGTGGGTGATTATTAGAAAGGTGTGATATCCTATGAAAACTATAGGAAAGAAAAAAAATATAGGATGAATCCTAGATTAGATAATATTGTGATGGTAGGGTCTACTACTAGGGTCCTACAAGATTAAGTACATCATCACATTAAAATAAACTTTAGGTATTCTTTGTCCTTCTTACCATGGCTAATAAACAACCACAATTATGCATGTATTTTATATATATATATACTCATTTAAAATACCAACAAGAATTTGGTCTCTCATTATTTAAAACATATTACTCAAATCATAAAATGTAATTATTTAATAAAAAATGAAAATACATCACATGGATCATGGAGTCTCATAGAAGATATATGATTGCACAATATGCACTAAAGTTCCTCTATTCATACTCACAAAAGATTCCTCAAAACATCTAGTCGATCCTCAGCTTTGCGGTCACTCCAACAACTCATGAGGTCACTCCATGAACTCATGTAGTTACTTTAGTTTTACTTTGTGTTTAGACAAATCTTATCATGATCAATTGAATTGGGTCATAAATTCGATTGAAGATATTACTTTGGTCGATCTCATTGAGCATGGGCTATCAAATTTAAATCATTTGGTTGATCATTACTTGCATACTCGATCAGAAAATATACATACATATATATATATATATATATATATATATGGTCAAACATATCTCAACACTATTGCATATATGATATTTAGTATGACCCTTAATCATCTTTCACAACATCTATATAGATATTGGTAATTATTTATTACCTTTATTAAGGTATAGGAAATCATTAACACCTTTACACAGGTATTGGATCTATTTATATAGATACTATTCTTCCTCAGTATCCTTATACAGTGCCTCCTTACCTTTCCATAGGTAGTGTAGATCTCACTTAACCATTACACAATATATAAAAAAGTGAATCTACCTTTACATAGTTGTCTATGACCCTTATGCATCTTGTATAATTTTCTCAACACCTTAAAAAGCCTTTTGATATTTAGAATGTCCTTCACACAATGCAGTATTAACTCATATTACCCTTTTGTAGGTAATGAACTAACTTTACATAGCTTATAGAAATTTAGGCTTACCTATATGAACCCATTTGAAATCAGAAATTACCTTTCTACAGGTATCTAATTTATCTAAAAAATAATCCATATCCTTATGAAACACTTTACAAACACCTCAAGATCAATCCTAATTCCTTAAAAATTCAATCACATTAAGTATACTAGGTTTCCTTATAAACCAGCACTTTTCATGTATTCCTTTTAAGATCAACACAAAAAACATCATATATAAAAGGATAATTGATCAAACATGACATATAATTCCCTTTTATGAATGTAAAATAATCCTCTAAGAATCATCACCTCATATCCACTCACTAAACACATATTGAATCCTTGCCAATAAATGTAAAAATTACATAGGATCAATAATAAATTTCACCCTAGTTTAGGTGGAAGGAGAATTGTCATCTTAGTATAGCCATGGGTGATTTAGTTATGGGGAACCTAGGTGTTTCACACCTAGTGTGAAATGAATGAGTGGTGCCCTATTGTGGTTCATCTAAAATAGGGGCCATTAAACTAGTCCTAATGGATGAAAATGGAAGGGGAATTTCATGAATAGTTATGTATTAAACTCTTTATAGGACACACTTACCCTCAATTCTCATTAATTCACTTGGGAAATGACTAAATAAGTCACCTAAAGTGAGCCAGATGAGTTGGGAATGTGGATCTTAGGGACCTGGGTAAGTGGAGATCAGGAAGGGATTTTCTCATCTAATTATTTTTTATTCTCCACCAAATGTATGGCTATGGGGGCCAATTTATAGAAAAAGGGAGACCAAGGTGAAGTACTAGGTAAGAAACTGCCTCACACATGTTGATCTAGAAGTAAAATTCACATCACACAACTTGAAAACAAAGTATGAGTTCATGGACTATTGATCCCAAGATCTATTAATAAAGTGTTTAAAATATAGGGATATTTTGAGAATAAGCTGAAAAATTAACTTTAGTTAGAGGGGATATATTTACTATGTTGGATTTTATTATCAATGCATAAATGATATTAAAACTCTCATAATATATTGTTTATTTATGTGAGGTTAAGTTTTTTGGATGTTTGTAGATGTATGAATTATAAATGAAGATATTTAGAGAATAATTGGAATAATTTTGGAATTTAAGGTTTAGCTGAAATTAGATGAGTTTTGATATGTGTAAGGGTCGTTTCCATACTAGGGTTTGAGAAAATAGAAAATTTATGAGCTCTGTATTGATCAGTCCAATATTCAAAAGGATCAATTTCCTATTTTTAAACATATTTTTATCTATATAAAGATGATTTAGGGATATATAAAAATCATTTGAGTCTATGTAAAGATAAAAATGCTTTTTTCATATGGATGACACTTTGCATAAGCATCACTTTTTTCCATGAAAGCATAATTATTTCCCTCTATAATAATCACTCGAGTCTACATAAGGATCATTCCTCTTTAATTAAGTATGTTTAATGACTTTGTAAGTATTGTTCATGTCTTTATAAATATCATTTTCTTTTTATAAGGATCATACCTTAGTGGAATTTTAATAATTCTTCAGTATGGATAATTCGAGCTTTCATAATTAATATTTTGAAAACAATATTTATTTAATACAATTATCAAGATATTATTTCATGGATAAAACATCCCAAAATTGGTTTTGTGATTTAATACAAGGTAGAAATAGTTTTTTAACAAGTAAAATAGTGTTTTTTTGGAAGAAGATAAGAGGAATTACAACACATATACTTGTAAATGCTGTAGAAAATGATATTATATTTTCAAAACCTATAAATAAGTATGAAAAGAAGATGAAAGAAGTGAGATAAAGAAGTTTTATTTGAAAACTATTGATGAAAGTTATTTTATTTGAATTGTAATTTCAAAAAACAATTAGAATTTGATTTTATCCTACTGTTTAATTAAATAAGGAAGGCCGTATCATGAAAAAAATTGAGTGTGTGTAGAAGAGAAATAAGGAAGAGGAGTATACTATCTATACTAATAATCAAGAATACTTTTTAAAGAGAGAATAAGAAGAATAGGTTATGTAGTTCACATAGTAAGAAGTGAAGAAACCCAAAATATTATGGGATGATGAAGAAGAATAATTTGTAGTACTACCAAAACACTTTAGTATTATAGTTTGGTTGATGGTGTTCTTGCAATTGAAAGAAAAATTATTTTATCATTGTAAAATTATAGGGATAACTTAACATATTTGGGAGATGTGTAACACGAGTTAAAGGATATTTCCCACTTGTTTTTTAGATATATATTAATACTACCAGATCGTATAGTCTTATTGAAATATGAAACATTCCAAGGATTAACCTTCTCATTTTAAGAGAAGAATCTTATAAATATTATGGACTTAATGTGTGTTATTTTATGTGTGTGAAAATATTTGGGTCAACTCATCTTAAAAGGTGGAAAAGGTTATTTTAAGAAGAAACATAAAAATAAATTTATAATCACTAATTCACCCCCAATCTCAGTTAATTCATTATTATTGAGGGTCCTTTCAAGTGTAATTTGATCCATGGTTCCCTTTATTTGTGATATACTTCTTAGAGTTCAAATAATTTGAGTTTAACTATAGTTGAACTTCTAATTAATTAATTATATAGTTAAAAATTTATTATATTAATTTGGTGAAAAATAGGTGGATTTTAATGTTTTATTGGATGGATTGTCATAAATAAAATAATATAATTTTTCCTTACAAGTTATTTATCAATTATAAAGCCTTGGATATTGCAACTGATGGATTTATTATTCCCCATGCAGAAGGTTCTTCCATGAAGTAGAAAATAAGAAGAATCTTTAAGATGATAGTCATGTTCTAAATTATTTATTATCTTCCATTTAGGAGAGTGAATATCTCAAAGTCAAAGTAATCAAAATCATAAAAGAAATGTGGAAAAATATTGATAACATCTATGAAGGAAATAACAAAGTGAAGCAGGAAAGGCTATAAATTTGGAGACTAGAGTATAAATATTTAAAAATATAGGGTGTGTTGGGATTATGAAGCCTCTTAATGTTAATGGATTTAACTTATGATGAGTGTATGATGAATACAATTAGAGTTTTATTGAATGAAAAAGTTAAGTAAGTGACATCTATATAGAATTAGCAATTAACTAACTCCAATAGTGGGTTGAACACAATATTTAGATGGCATTGAAACCCATTCTTCCAGAAGAGAAACTCTATAAAATAAATGTGGGTCCAATTAAGAATATATACTTAATCAAAGTGTGAACTCTAGATTCTTATCTATAGTGTTTTTAAATCCTTCTATTTTTGGTAATATAAATTGTTTACAATGTTCTCCCATGAATACAAGATGAAGGTATAAACTATATAATCTTGGGTGTCCAATTTAATTTTTATACTTCTTTATTTTGTTGAATGTTTTTTATATGAATTAATTTAAAGTATGTGTGAGAAGTGTAAATTAATGAGTCAAGTGAGGTTCATATTATTACTATAGTTTAGTACACTTAGATTAGGGTTAAATACCAATGGTTTTATTTTTGTAGGACATAACCTTTAACATGTATGATTTTCTGGTCGATTGTAGTTATATCTTCCAGAAGTTGTAAAAATTTTCCTTGTTGGATCTAGGGAGCACAGTGGAAGCCTATGGGATGGGAATTTATATTTTTTACCCCCAGAGCAACATAAATTGTCATCTCTAGTGATCTGATCCCTGGTACATTCCAAAAATCTCATACGAATTAAATAGAGCATAGAAAATAAAATCCAACAAGTACCTCATTCAAAATCATTGTGAGCTCGACTACAGATCATCATAAGTGTTTATTTCTTGAAGGATCTAAAGATAAAACCCTAAATATAAACCACACACACTCCAAGAATAATAACACATGTCGTTCATAAAATTTTGGGTTCTATCATGGAGCTTTGATGATCTATTCAATGTCGAAATGATTAAAACTATCCCATGCCTTCGATCCGTCGAAGGCCTCTTGGATCGATCACTAGGGAGAGAGGATTTCCCTATCTAGGATACAGGAGGAGATAGAATCTATAAATTCCAAATGAATAAATATTTAGTTGTAAATATATTCTCTCCACTTATATAATGGTTGTTCAAATACCTGGTTAGGGTTCTCCGACACCCGTATATTTAACATTCACTAAAAAAGTAATAAATAATAAATTTTGATGAACTAGAAATATCATAAATTTTATTTATATTTTATTACATACCTATAAAATATATTAAATATATATTATTAGATAAAACCAAGTCATTTATCTCAATTCGTAATTCATTATAATATTAAATGAACATGGATTATGAAAATAATATTCATTCATATAATATTTTTCCTGTATTCAATAAATAACACATGAGTACTTTTAATAAATAAATTAAACCCAATTATTATTTACATGAATAATAATTAATTAATTTATTTATTAGTGATCAATAAAACATGGACAACACTTAGAACTCATGGTGGTTCCCACCATGTACTATATTCATATTCAACAGAATAAGGTAGATTCTTGAATGCACTATGGTGTGTGATCATTTAGGAGATTATCTTGATAATAGTGAATAATATTCATAGACCAAGAGTGGGGTCTAAAACCCACCAAGGCCCCTAAAGAGATAAGGAATAGTCATAGAAATTACAACCAACATATAAAAATGCACTGTGAAATATAATCTCTTTATCATTCGATATCTCATAAATCAAGACACACACTTATGTCATCATCCTTCATTACTTTATCATTTATTGATATTACTAGATGAATTTACCCATGACTACTATGACCATGGATTTATGAATGTAGTACCATATTTATCAACCTGGCCAATGATATTACTTCCACAACCCAGAAGTGACAAATCCTATATCGACCAATAAACCAAAGCCATACTGCCAAGGAAGTTCCCAACACAAGATACCTCACCATGATTTTATTATCATGATTTTTTCATTGCATCAAAGTATTATGTCAAATGGAATTCATTTCAAATGATCTCAAGTTAGAAGACCAATACACATGTCCATAGATATGAACTACCAATGACACCCAAAACATGTGGTGTTCCTATTGGAGGGTCTATCCTCATGATATAAACTACTAGAGATCACCAAATGCACACTTCATGATAAGAAGTCTCAATGATTATGATCCCCTAGCACCTGATAGTCAAAAATCAACTAGTCTAGTTAATATGATATATCTAGACTATACAACATTAATTTACTATTAATTTCATAGTATCTCAATGTTCTTATTGTATCTTGGGATATTATATAAACTTTTTTTATGATAATTAATCTTTGGAAATTACCATTTAATAGTGAATATAGAAATGTATACAATAAAATGGTAAGCAAAACATCATGTATATATCAATGTATACAGGAAATGATAATAAAAAAGTACTAATAATGTTAGGTCTAGGGAATCCAATTTTACAAAACTCACACTTTCAACATATCCAACCTTATAATGAACCTTATTATTTATCACATGATTAATATCACATTTCTTCTAAGTCACAAATTTAGTTGCTGGGTCTGCCATGTATTTGATGCGTGGCTACTCTCCTATGCACAAAATTACATCCTTATGTAAAAATCCTCAAGGGATTAAAATCCTGATTGTATTCCTTTGGTCTAATTTAAAAAACATGACATATTGGCTATTGAGAGTACGAAAATTTACATTATGATAATTATTTACTTACATGGTGTGATTCAAATAACTAGAACAAATCATTTCATATTTTACACTAATTCTTAGCTACCTTACAATCCACAACGTACTTAGTAGTTTTATATATGGATACCACTGACTTATATGAGATTGTATTTTTCATTACCTTATCGAAACCATGATATTATATCATAATGAACTTATATGAAAACTATTTTTTCCTTTGAAATGATTACCCTTTACTCTCCCTATACTAGGTACATATCGTTTTCACTTAATCTAGTATAATTAGATAGTTCTGACTGCTTCCCTTGCAGTTCTCTTAGATATATATTATATTTTACTACTATAAAGACTGTTTTTAAATATCATATCTTTTACTTATCATGTCATACACGATTGATCCATTTAATAAGTTTATTTAATTCAACTCATTATATTAATCTCATTTTATTCCCATAAATGTCTTCTTGGAGAGATTTATGCCATGTGACATTTGTAACAATTCTCTCTCAAATTGTTCCATATTGTATTTTTTAATACTATTTTAGTATATTCACAATTAACTAGGTCTAAGAAACCATTAGATCTACCTCAGTATATATTGTTACCTAGAACTTAGGTTGGTAATTTAAGTCAATCACTAGATAATTATTTTCATTCTGGTCTTAGTTAACTGTATGAACAATTTTTTTCCGTATATTACCAAACATATTTTACATGAAAAAAATGACGCACCCACTAACCTCTGGTAGAAACATGGTAAATATTCCCCGCAAATTAATATTATATGATATTGTTTCATACTTTAATCCAAAAATGGATTTGAGTAACTTACACCCCTTATTCGAATTCTATGATTTCATCATTCCGTTTTGGTCATGTTATATATAAACCTTCCATGATTGGTGGTCTTGACATCCAATGATCAATAAAATGATCATAGAGATTAGCTAGGACAACTAAATTTCTAATGAATTTAGGCATAACAACATGGTTTCACCAATAGATCCTTATTGGTACCACACTTGTACCATCCATGTATAGTCTCACTTGAATACCCACCATAATATTCAAAATAACAAGTCCCCTGTACTTTGATACATGGAACCCATTATTGAATTTTAATTATTTTTGTTAATTTTAGTTAATTTTTCTATACTACCTACTTGTAGGAATAATGTATCACCAGTCACAGTGAATATAAAACTATCACTATAGTTTTATCAATCTAATAGAGTATGTGTCTCTGGAACATTCCTATTCCACATGCTATTGTGGAAATTGTTCCTATGTAAACTATTTGTGTATATCAAGCATTAACTAAACCAAACTAAATCTTTATCCCACTATCTAAAATATATATTTTCAACATTTATTATAAATATAGTCTATAACGTCACTATATATTTTCTATCAAAGGTTTTTTTGTAATATCCTTAAAAAAAATTAAGATGATTACAATAGATTCACATTGTGTTTTTTCCAGATTCAAGTTTGATTATATATTCAAAAAACAATTTGTATCTAAAAACATGTTCTTATAAAAATGGATTTATATCATATTAAAACTCATATGATATATATCATTAATTATAATTAGAATATGGTTAGGGGATATCACCGTTATTTTCAAAGCATGAATTAAAAAATAGAAGTATCTTTTTTGCATGAGTTTTAACATTGATGATCCTTTTAACTTATATCATGAATATGATGTATATAAGGAAATTTTAATTTAGGAATTTCTCCAGGCTATATTTTATTGATCAATATTAACAAGTAAAACTCGTCATCAATCCTCCTTATTAGTATCATGTCCTTGATGTGGATAAGGTAACATGCATTTGGGAATTACTCCACGCTACATCATATTGATCAATTAATTTTTGGTCAAGATATTATTCAACATACCAACTTAAAGCATCTCATATCTTTCAACCATGCATATACCATAATTCACTTTCTCATTCCTTAATAAACCCTTAAATGAATCTAATTAAGTATATTTTACACTATATTACCCTTGGAATAGTTTGTTCTCTCTAGCCGAACTAATTTAGAATGTTTTGTGGAGCACCTTTATGTCTAAAGGTTTATTTTTCCAAACTCAATAAGTATATATATTGATAATACCTAAGGTGTTTATCTCTACTGAGTCTAAATACCATAATGGGTATATTATTGATATCAACTTAGTTTTTCTTAAGAAAGTATTATCTTTCCACAAACGGTTATACATGTCCTAAATTTTATATTCATAAGGTTTTTCATATGATTCAAGTATCACTGAACTATTGTTTGAGTATGATATGCCACATATAACATTCATTCCTGAACTTGGAATAATGTCTCCTTGTGTATAAAGGACATGTGAGATAAATGTTTTTGTAATACTCAATAAAATTTCAACTATAATAAATAAACATGGAAATATAGAAGTTGCGTTCTTCTCATCATTGACTTAGGAAACACCCTTCCTCAGCTTCTTAGAGAATACACGTTGCTTCTTGTAATGTTTTTATTACTTTGTTACTATATTTCGATAAACATATGCTATAATCATATTGTATTTATTACCCAAGTAATATGATTAAAGAAATACTTATAATGCTGAATATACACTTATGAAGAAAAAATTACTTTCTTATTGAATTTAGTTCATTATATTTATCTTCCATAGAATTTATTTCAAGATATGCGATGTAAATAACCTCATGTTTAATACAAATTCTTTAAAGGTTGTTGAAAATATGCCTTTGGTGTTACTATTTCCATTGTAATTTCCCCCCGTATTTCAACTTGTTCACCATAAGAACTATATATTATCTTTAATTAATGTTATTATTTCTTGGAGAAACTTTATCTAGAAGGTAATATAGTGTTTTTCTCCACAATATTTATTTTGTGTTCTCAAGTGAAATTGGGGAAAGTGGGTGAAAATGAAATATGAATGGGATTTCATGAAAAATCATGGCCCACCTTTTAATTTATTCACTTATCCAGTGTAAACCATTATCTTATCCATATATTGATTCAATTTCTCCTCACAAGATTATAAAAAATGAGACTACATTTAATGTGATCCATGTCATGCTATAGTATCCACAACTCACATCAGACATCAATGATCACAATATGGAATAACAAGCATATGCATTATTCATGAGTCTCCTATAAGCAACTTTCATCACCCTCACTTCTTGAGGTGGATCAACTAGTATTGGGGACACCAAAACCTTGAATTTCCAATATCATAGTATTTGCATATATTCTTATAATACTCTTGGAAACTCATTACAGTAAGAAAATTTATTTTTTTCCATTAGTTATCATAGTATGTTTTTTTGTATTACATTCCATATTTCTATAAAAATAAATCTATGAGATAAATACCTTTATCTTTATTACCAATTTAGACAATACCAATTAATTAATTAAATCATTAAATGTATCCCATTATTTAATAAAATTATAAGAACATTATGTACAAGAGTCAGAATACTCTGTTTATTGAGTATTATAGTGGAAAGGATCCTTGAACCATCCCTCATAGTATACAAGCTATGGACACTCCACTACTCAAAGAGTTCAAGGTAGGCATTTGACTAACCAACCACATTAATTTGAGACTCCTTGATATGTTGAGTGAAGTCCAAACATCTAAAATCATAAATATTATTTACTCAATTTTTTCCACTAATTTTGTATCAAGATAGATACGACTACTAATTTTCTATGAAATTTAGTTAATTCAAACCATAATTCTCATAAGAACTCCCCAGTATTAGGAGTAACCATCAATTATGGTTGATTGAGCACCCTGAACACTTGGTTGTGTTCAAATTCGAACGATGGAAGCTATTTGTGGCTTAATATTTATGTGATTTTTTCATTATATATATTTTTAATCGACATATGGAATCATTTTATATTTGACATGAATGTTCTATATGATCACACTGAAAACTGGCTATGAAAAAATAGAAAACATTCATCACATCATAAATTGATTTAATTTATGCATTTTTTATGTTTATTATTTTATGTGATTGAAAAAACATGAAGATTCAATAAAATATTAAAAATGGTCTAAATTAAATATACTATTTGGCTGATTTTGATAATATATTATTGGTTGATCCATTTAAACTCAATATTCCAACAATAACATAGGGGTATAATACCTGAATCATGAATTGACTCATATAGCAGTTTGCACTCTAGCCCAATGTGTAATCATCTTATCTAGAAAACTACCTCATCTCAGTGTGGTCCATGTCTTAATCTGTCTTCATCATAACATATACATATACTCGCACACATGCAATGAGGTCTTAGAAATGCATAATATACAGTAAAACAACACTCGTGGACATAGAGACCATTATACATATTAAATGAGAAAAACTGAAAATGCACATACCATATTTTAATTAATTACATGTATCACAAAAAATTAAAATAATTAATTAAATAAATAAAAGTCTATATATAAATTGGCTATTCTATGATCAAGATCAGTCATCACACAATTAAAAATTAAATTTCTATAAAATTGAATTATGATGGAAATTAAAATAAATTAAATGAACTATAAAATTCAAATAATTTTTTTATTTAGTCTAACAATTAAATTAATTTTAATATAAAAAATTAAATTAAATGAATTAATTTAATTTAATAGAAAAAATTAAACTAATTAATTTTCATAAAATTAAAAAATATTTTTTTAATCCAAATATTAACTTTTAGGTAATTTAATTAAATTACTAAAATTAAATTAATAAATTAAATTAATTATTGATCATATAATAAATACTCAGATCCAGAAACTCTATAGAAGGCCTGTACGGGTCGATTTGAACTCAAATTGGCCCATTTCGAGTTGTACAAAGCCTGTGTAGGGCTGTTTTGTGCTAGAAATGTCTTCCTTTGACTCATTTCGGGTTGGGAAGATTTACACCGACCCACTGTGGGCCAATTTATGTCCGGAAGAACCCAAAGTATGCGTGGAAGGGATTATCTAGGTTCTACTAGAAGTAGAAATTTCAATGGTAGATAGGGTAGTGGACGATATAAGATTTAATGAAGGTGGTCCAACCAAGGGAGGGGGCTCGACACGAGCAACATGCGCTTAGGGTAAAACTCCTATGGTTGCAGGATGAAAAATATCAAGGGGACAGTTGCGGAGACCATGAGGCATGGAGGCTATAGAGTGAGGAACTTGATAGTGGCCCTCAGTGGTGGATGGAGGATCTCACAAATGTTATGAGGGAGGCTACCGATGAAAATCCTCAGTAGTTAATGTCGCTACCACTCAAGGTGGTCACACAAAGGGGTGGATCTTGAGGAATATTAGATGCTGAGGGAATTTCAAGCAAATATGATAGTTTCATCGAGGTGAGTAGAGGTGTTGGCCTCTCTTGGGGGAGGATTTTTAGATCTCATCCAACTTCACTTGACCATCCTAGGAGTTTCTCCAGTGGATTTGTGAAACCGAGGAGGTGTCTAGGGTGGTGGTCACTATTGGGGAAGGAAAAGTACCAGCCTATAGTTTGACCATGAGAAAGGAGGTGGGGGGGGGGGGGGGGTACGGGTTGGAGTGGACGAATGAGGGGTCCACTCCCTTTTGTGGTTCATTTTTTTTCTTTATTTAACAAGTCACCTCTCCCCCAATAAACTACCTCCCTTTTAATTTTCTATTATCTTTCTAGAAAACCACCCAATCCCCTTTATCAGTTATTGGTTTAATGTTTTCAATATAAAGTCTAGTAATAAACTTTTAAAAAATTAAAAATAATAATTAATTTAAAAAAAATATATTCCACAATGGATCATTACACCCCTGATCGGTGTAAATCTGGCCAATGGATATTGGTCGGTTCTTGGTCAAGAAAACTCAGGTCACCAGAATCATTTTTTTGGTGATACATGTAAATTTTAACATGTATTAAAAATAAATTTATATTTATAACACCTGAAAACTCACCAAATTCGATCCATATTTTTTTGGATGAACATAACTTGGTCATCCAACATTGGATCGAATCTCGGTCAGATCCTTTTGGACTAATTTCATGATCTCTAATTAAATTTAAATCTAATTTAATTTTTGTGATTCAAAAAATTTACATGATCCATTTGATACCAATTGTTGGTACCAGGGTGTGAAGTGGAAGCTGATGGGCTGGGGATTTAATTTTTTTTCACTAGAGCGATGGAGTTTGTCATCTTTAATGATCCGAGCTTTGATATAGTCATAATATTTCACATGAATTAAACAGAGTATAAAAAATAAAATCAGAGATGTACCTCACTCTGAATTGGAGCACACTTGACTATAGCTTTTCACCGACTACTATTGATCGAAGGATCTAAATCCGAACCCCTCTATATAATTCACAAATATTCTGAGAATCCGTGCATACATTTTTTATCGAATTCTGGGTGATAGCGCAGATCTATGAAAACATCTTTGACCTCATGATGATCACAATGATCCCATACTTTTGATCCATCGAAGGCATATTGGATAAATCACTTGGGAGAGAGGTTTTATCTCTCTAGGATGTAAGAGGAGGGAGAATCAATCACTTCCAAATTCACAAAAAAGTTAGTTGGAATGAGTCTCACTCCACTTATATAGTGGATGTTAAAATACCTAGTTAGGATTCGCTAGACCTTGTGAATTTAACACCCACTAAATATGTATTAAATTGTTAATTATGACCAACTAAATGCATCATAAATATTATTTATATTTTTTTTCATACCTATAATATATATTAAATATATATTATGTGATGAAACTAAGTCATTTAACTTGACTCATAATTCTCACTGATATTAAAGGAACTTGGAATATGAAAATAATATTAGTTCATATAATATTTTTACTATATTCACTAAATACCTCATGAATATTGTTAATAAATAAATTCAACCCAATTATTATTTATTTGAATAATAATGATTTTTTTTATTTATCAATGATTGATAAAACATGGAGAATACTCAGACCCTATGGTAGGGCCCACCATGTTTTATATCCCTATTAACTAGAATATGGATGATTCTCAAATGTGATATTATGTGTGACCCTCTTGGACCTTATCTCGATAGCAGTGAATAGTATTCACAGGCCAAGAGCATAGTCTAGAAACCCACCAAGGCCCCTAAATAGATAAGAAATATTCATATCTGTGACAACCAACCTACAAACACACAATGTATAATATAATCTATTTGTCATTCAATTCATCATAAAGTAGTATTGGTCCAAATGAGTATCTCAAGAGGGGGAGGGTGAATTGAGTACCCAATATAATTTTTTTCAAAAAAATGTTTAAATAAAATACCTCGATTAAATTAAAAGCAACCCAATTAATCAAAATAGACAATCAGAATAAGTTATGATATGTTAAAATATTTGTCAAATATTTATTAATTCTCAATAAAAAAACTATAAAAAATAATTTAACTTCGAAAATCAATTTAATTAATCAAGAACTTATATAAAAACTAATTAAGACTATCTATTTGATTATTTATTTTGTTTAGAGTTTAAAATAGATTTAGTTTTAAATATTATAAATAAAATAAAACAAATGCACAACAGACAGAATACAAGAGGTTTACTCTCAAGATGACACTTAATCCTCTCTACTTATCAATAAACTGCTACCAATAATATTATATAAAATAATCTTTGATCTAAAACCTGGATTGAGTATACAATAGAAAAACTATTAGGCCTCACAAGACCTATTCCACAAAAGTAATGGGAATAGAACATAACATATGCCATACAAGGACATATTCCACAATAACTATGGGTAAACAAGTGTAAATAGAGTTTGAGAAGTTATATAGTATCTTCCAGATAAGGCGTAGGAGTCATTATGGATTAAATAAATAGAGTAAACCACATTTGTCATAATGTAAAGAAAAATAGATATAAAGTTAAAATAAAAATATATAGAAAGATTGTGCTGCTTTGTTTTATATGATCTAAAGTTTTTCATTACTTGAATATATATTTAAACGAAGCTTGAGTTGTGTTTCTAAAAATTATAGTAGAATAGTGTGTCATGAACTATTTTCTTCTAAATGTGGGAAGAAACTGAATGTTCAAAAAGCTTCAATATTATACAATTGGTTGTTGGTAAGGATGCTTCATGTAAGGCACAATTCAAAACACTCTCTGTTTGGTTCTTTCAACACCACTTTAGCTCACTTCATTTTTATTTATATATCTTTCTTATCCGACTCTGTTTTATGAGGGAGTCTGCTAATACTTTTAAAAGGATAATCATTTGGATCATTTGCTCCTCATACTGTACAACTGAAACACACATTAATGCATCCATGTAGAAGTTTAAGAAAAATCATTAAAGTAACTCTCAATATTAAATTCGATAATATATCCATTGGAAATATTTAATTCAAAATAAACAGAAACCATTGGGTGAATCCTTTGAATGGTGAGACAACTCTGGCGGTGATTCAGCCTAACGGTGACTTGGTCCAGTGGTGAGTCAGGATAATGATGACTCGTCTCAATAGTAGGTCATTCCAACACTTTTTCGACATTCCATTTTGATTTACTGTAGATTATGATGGTAGGTCATCCTCTAGTGGTAGGTCTTTCTCGTACTTATCCAATTCTATAACCTGATGGTGACTCATTTTGGATTGTAGGTATTTTTCATATGTTTTTGAAATTCCATGAGTAATCTCCAATGCTAGGTCTTTTCTATACTTATCCAAATTTCCCCTTCTCAAAGGTGAGTCACATATAATAGTGAGTGTTTCCAACACTTTTTCAAACTTTCATCTCAACGACAAGTTAACTCGGGTGGTGACTGATCTTCAACTGCGATACTTTACTATGCTTAACCAATTTTTTTCCAATAAGTATTATATTTGTAAAATGCTACCATAAAACAAAAAACTCATTAATAACATCAGAAACATGATTTGGTGGTCATTAAAACAGGGGTTCCCACAATATCTCCCTTTTTGATGATAAAAAATCATAGTATTTTATAAACCATGGAATCAGATAAATAAATTACATTATATGGATAAAAAATATGGAATCCCAATGAATAGAACTAATATAGGTATTATATGTAATATCAATAATAAAGGTATCAGATAAATACAACTAAATAAATAAATAAATTCCATAAAGTCCTCTCCCCCTTTTGGTATTATCAAAAAGTGAATAGAATATAGAAAATGAAAAGGTAAAAGAATATGAATAACAAGAGAATTATCATTAAGTTCATCTAAAAAGGTATAAAAAAGGTTATAAAAAAATACCCATCAAAGAGGACTTGTCTAATCATCAACGGTTTTTATGCTAGGTAGAAGGATCAAGTGGTGATTTTACCTTGCCTTTATTCGAAGTAGAAGGTTCAGCATCAAAACCTTAAGGAACTTGAGGAATGATTGTATGAATATCAGTGAGAGAAGGAGTATATCTAATGATTATTAGCCTTATATGCTGTATTTCTTCTCTAGGAGTGAGGATAAAAGACTGGAAATGAGCTAGTAGGGGAGCATGTGGATCTCTGGTTATCCTGGTCTTGAAAAATTCCATAGCAGAAATTGGAGGTGTCATATAAGCATTAACCAGAATGGCATCCTGAGCCATAACAACAGTTCTAGAAACATACAAGAAGGGTTTCAAAAGATTAATAAAATCTATAATGATATTTTCACCTCTCTCTATAGAATTGAATAAATCCTTTTCTCTTCCATGAATAGATTAATTACATGAGTCAGAACTCTTAACTGATTCATTTTCTCTTTAAACTCTTGAGAGAATAAAGGCATTCTAAGGTTATTTGCAAGGAACTTGAAATGAGTATTCAAATCATGATCAGTGTAAATCTGAGAAATATAATAATTTATAGATTTTGTTATTTTATTTATATAATATTTCATATATTTTATATAATCTAAAACTATCCTATGGACATGATCACTATTATTCTCAAGTTTATTTAAACTCTCTTTAGGTAGGTCTGGTACAACCCTTGAAGGAAAAAAAACATGAAACTATACTCTCAAAATTGATTTGATAAACTCAACAAAAAAGGTGTATGTTAATCACTTGATAAATAATAAATATAAGTAATATTCTCTATCCTTTCTAGAAATGTAGTCGTGGAATCTTCAATGTAATACCTCATATCATCCATTGCATATTTCATAGCTTCCATGCCACTTTCTAACTATATGTTTTCAACTTATATTTATTGAATATAAAGAATCATCTTGGGATGAATATGATAAATCCAAATCCCTAATAAAGGTATTGCATTCTTATCATTGAGATTGGTAACCAAGGAAGGTTGGGTTTTCAACAACAAATCAAAATCATAAAGAATATTTTTCTTGGAAAGAATATAAGTCACCTCTTGTGAAACCATCTACTGGAACTAAAGAAATATAATGAGAAACTCTCTTAGAATAAAACCTCTTCAACTCACAGAAAAATAAATCTGATCAACCAATGATCTCTTAAGATCCCTTTATTCTCAAATTTTAGTTCCACCATGCTTTGGTGGACTTTCATCTTTACCTGAAATATTATCCCATTCCTCAAAACTTTGTTCCATACAACCGGTTGAAGGCATATCATGAGATCTTATACCTTGATAACCCGTAACTATAGACATAACCACAATAGGTAAAAAACTTATATTCACATCATATCTCTATACACCAACCATTTTCTCAACAATATCAGGTTCAAATTCCATTTAATCATCAACTGGAAGTTCGACGATAGTCTTCTCAACATCATTCTGAACATCATATGAAAGCATACCATGGTCTATCCCAATATAATGGTCAAACATATGGATATACATACTTGGGGATTTATCCCCCCGCAACTGAGGCTTACTTCTCTTATCTAGATAATCTATCAACATATTCAGCACAACTGGGTCTCTTTTTAGATCTAGTGACAAATAAAACTCCTAGCGAAGCAATATGTTACTGAGGAATCCCAACATACTCAAATATAATGGGTTCACCAAGACCATTAGAACCACTATCACTATCATCTCCATTTCCATATCCATATTCATTTCCATTTTCTTCATCTTCTTCATCTTCATTACCATTTTTACCATTTTCCTCAAAAGACAAAGTAGTTATTTAGAATTTTTATTCACCAAATATTTCTATTTTTTCCTCATCAATACCTTATTTAAAAAGATTATATCTATAAGGGAGAGATCTAGGAGGACTAGAATCACCATAGGTAATGGTAGGAGAACTCTAGGGTAGATCTGGGTCACCACCCTCGTCCACTTATAACTCATTCTCTTTATCACTAGAGGTAGTAACCCCCTCTTACTATTTATCAGAATACTCAACTAACTCATCTAGATCAAATATAGGATCCAATAGGTTATTTAGTCTATAAGGATGATCAATTGGATTAAAATCATCATAAATAATTTCACTATCATCAACCCATAGCTTCTTTTATAGAATCTAACTAATCTTCATACTTTTTAAAATAACCATAGTAATGAAAAATCCTCTACAATTTAAAAGATATTATTTACCTCAATCAGTTATCCTTTTATCCTATAGGATTCCTAAAATAAACTTTGAAAAAATTAAGGAACTTTATCTAGAGGATGGATTTCACATCTCCATCATGTAAAGCATCCGGTATCTATATAGGTTAATATTTTCTCCACTTTTAATAAGAAACAAAAGATAAACATCTTGATAACTCAACTTGGAAAAGTAACATTTACTCATAAAAAGAATATATTGGATAAAATTTAAAATCAAGTGGCATTCTCCATCTAGATTAGTAGAAACCATTCTTTTTAATATTCCATCAATAGTTAACTCTACTAAAGAATTTTCATAAAAAAAGTATGACCACTATCTAGAATAGTTCCTTGATAATTTTTTGCATCTTCTTCATGATTAACTCTAAAAAACTAGAACACTGACTTGAATAGAAAGCTACTTTATGTCCATTTACCTTATTTCTCACCCACTATTCATTTTCCACAAAATTAAACTCAACAAATTTATAAAACCGACATATCAACCTAGGATAGAAAGGTCTCTATTTGGAAGAAAACCATTCCACCCATCCATGGAATTTGTAAAATATATTCACCAAATACTTGATTGAAAGTAACCACTCATCCTGGACATAATTTTTTGTAACTAGAACTCTCTTTATAAGATCGAGATTCATCAGTTCAATAGAAAATTAATGGATCAACTCACCTCTCGAATTCTTTGAAGAGCATGACTTGTTTGAAGAAAAAACGAAAAATCATTTCACTCTAACCATGTAAATCAACTTAGAAGGCCCAAGAGAAAGATAAGGAAGGTAGATGATCTAGAGAGAAACAATCAAAACATGGATTAAGAGAAAATGCATGAGAGAGAGAGAGTGTTGAAATTAGATAAACGTCTCATTTACGTAATCTGGGGATTTTATGGATTCTTAAAATCAAAATCAAAATTAAATTGCAATTTAATTAAAAAATTAAATAAATAAATAAATAAATCACAAAATGAAAATAAAAATAAAAAATTAAATATGAATGGTGAGAAATTTATAAATGAAAAAAGTTTCCAATGGTGAGTGATTTCAATGGTGGGTAAACTCAATGGTGGGTAAACTGAACTGTGGTTAAACTCAACTATGGGTAAACTCAATGGTGGGTAAACTCAATGGTGGGTAAAATCAATGGTGGGTAATATCAATTGTGGATAAATCGAATGGTTGGAAAACTCAATGGTGTGTCCATGAAAATTAAGCTTAATAAAAATTAATCATAACTAATTCATGAATGATGTAGTTAATTATCTTAGAATTTAAAGGATTAGTAAAAATATTACCATGTTGATGTTCTCTACCTATGTATTCAAAATTTATATCACCTTTTTGAAAATAATATCTCAAAAAGTGATGTCTTATATCAATTTTCTTTGTTCTAGAGTGAGATATGGGGTTTTTAGATATATTTATAGCACTTGTGTTGTCACAATTTATAGGTACATGTTGAAATTGATATGCATAGTCTAGTAATGCGTGTTTCATCCAAAAAATATGATAACAATAGATACATATAGCCATGTATTCTACTTTAGTAGTTGATAGTGAAAGAAAATTTTGTTTCTTACTACACCAAGAAACTAGAGACTTTCCCAAAAGTTGACTTGTTCCCTAGGTTCTTTTTCTATATAACTTGAAACTAACAAAACCATCATCTAAATAACTAATTAGGTAAAATAATTGTCCTCTCAGATAGAACAATCCTAAATTGGTTATAAAATTGATGTATTTAAAAATACTTTTTATAGAAACTATGTTTGAAACTTTTGAGTTTTCATGAAAATGAGCACACATACATACACTAAAAATAATATGAGGTCAACTAACGGTTAAGTAGAGAAGTCTTCAAATCATACCTATGTATTTGGTTTGATCCATCTATTTTCCTACTTTATGAAAATACAATTTATTGGTGGTACTCATAAGAGTATCACTACTCTTTTTTATATCCAAATTAAAAATTTTTAATAGGTCTTTTGTATATTTACTTTGATTTAAAATAAATTCCTCTTTATTTTGAAAAATTTTAAAACCAAGAAAGAATTTTAGTTCACCCATTAAACTATTTCAAATTTATTTTTCATCATTTTTGAAAAGTTAGTACATATATATATTTTAGAAGATCCAAAAATAATACCATCTATATAAATTTTAACAACTAAAAAATCTTTTGAAATTATTATTATAAACTAGATAAGATCATCTATACCTTTTGAAAATAATTTTGAAATAAGAAAAGAGCCGAGCCTATCATACCAAGATGTATGATCTTGTATCAAACCATATTAATATATTTGTAACTTGAAAAAACGATTTGTAAAATAGGGATTTTGAAATCCATTGGGGTTTAAAAAAACATCCTCAACTATATACCCATTTAGGAATGCACTTTCGAAATCCATTTGATATAGTTTGAAATATTGATGTGTGGTTTAGGAAAGTATAATTATAATGTATTTTATTCTAGCTAAATGTGAAAAATTATTGTTATAGTTGATACCCTCTTATTGAATATACCCATGTGCAATAAGTCTATAATTATTCCTCACTATTGTTACATATTAATCGAAATTGTTTCTAAACAACCATTTAGTGCCTATTGTTAAGGTGTGCATGGGTCCATTAAAAAGTTCTCGAAATTTAATTATTTCAAATTTATTATGTTCTTATTGCATATCCATTACCCATAATTCATCATTAATTGAATCATTGATGTGTTTAGGTTTAATCTATGATAAGAATGCTTGATGTTCAACCTTCATTCCTAGATAATCTCTAGTTTGTGTACCTCCATCGTTGTATCCAATGATAATATCTAAAAGATGGTATTTAAGAGTCCTAATAGCTCTAGAAAAAATAAGGGTTGGTAACCTCAAGGTCCTCTATAGGTTTAGGTTCAGGCTCTTGATGTTCCTCAGAATGAAATGATTTTTATGATTGTTTTATAGAAGAATAAAAAAGTTTGGAATTTAATTTCAGAGTGGATAAATCATCCTCAAGGTTTTTAAAATGGGTTATAGGTTTATGTGGATTTTTATGATCAAATTTTACATGGACATACTCTTCCACAGTCTTTTTTATTTTGTTAAAAACTATATAGGATTTACTAGAAGTTGAATAACTCATAAAAATTCCTTCATCAATTTGGAGGAATTTTTTAAGATTATCCTTAGTATTAGGAATAAATAATTTGTAACCAAAAAATAAAAAAAAATAAACTTAGCTTTCCTATTATTTCAAATTTCATATGGGGTAATATTTATGTTAGGTCTAATTAAAACTCTATTAATTATATAACAAGATATGTTCATAACCTCTTCCCAAAAAGTAGGTCAGCAAGTCATATTCATTAATAATTTTCTATAATATCTCTTGAAGTGTTCTATTTATTCTTTCTATAACTCCATTCCACTGAGGGGTACTAGAAGTAGATAATTTACGAATATAGCCATTTTTTAAGAAAAAGAATTCAAATTTTTGATTTTCAAACTCATAACAATGGTCACTTCTTTAGGTTTTAATTATAAGTCCACTTATGTTTTCTACATATTTAGTATACTTGGTAAAATAAGAACAAGATTCAATTTTGTGAGCAAATTAGAATACCAATTTATACCTAGAAAATTCATCTAATAGTATATAAGCATAGTGTTTCCCATTTAAAATAGAATCTATTAATGGTCCAAATAATTATATGTAAACCAACTCAAGAGATTTATAAGTTGAAAAATATTTATTTAATTTAAAAGATATCTTGTGTTGTTTCCCTTTTTTATAAGGGTTAAAAACTTTTTTCATTTAGAAATTTAATTTTAAGTAGATCCCTGACCAACAATTTCCTAGTAAGCTTTCTAAGTGAGTGAATGTTACAGTGGCCTAGTCTCTTATGCTAAAGCTAAGATTCCTTATGAAAGTCACTCAACAAAGAAATTTTTTGAGAAATCAATGAATCTTGATTAACAACCTATACATCCTCATTTCTTAAAGTAGTTAATACTAAAGTATTTTATGTAATTAAAAACATTAAATTTATTTTTTTCAAAATTTAAATGAAAACCATTATCAAATAATTAGGATATTCTAAGTATATTATCTTCTAAACCATAAAAAAATTACTTTGGAAATTAAAACTGAGTTGGTGTTACTGACTTGGCTAAGGCTAATGATATTTCCTTTATAAATGTCACAAAATGTGACATGAACACCAATAACCTTTATAAGTTTCTTAATGCTCAAGTATTCTCCTATAATATGTTTGAAATAGCTACTGTCCAAGTACCATTGATTTCTACAGGATCTTTTCAAGGAGATTACCTAAAAAACAAATTTTACACAAAAAAAAATTTTGGTACCAAGATTTTATTGGGTCCAAACCCATTAGTGATTAAGGCATTATGAACCCACATTCTTTCAATGGGTTTCCTATAAGATGATTATAAACTTTTTGAAATAAACACTTTATTAGGTCTATTTGAAAAATAACTAGAATTATGATTTACAGAATTAGATTTATGAACAAAAGTACTCTTAACAACTCTTCTCTATCCATGTTGTTAGCCTACACTAGTAATGTATTTAGGAGAATTTTTTCCTAATATTTGAGTTACAATTTCTATTGTGTTTGTCAATATTTATAAATCCTTCTTTAGTTTCACATTTAACAATTTCAATTCATTATTCCATTTTAATAATTGAGCATTTTTCTCTTTTTTACAATGATATCAGATTTAACATTAACTAATAAAACATGCAATTTATTTATAATTTTGTATTTTTTATTAAGATAATTAAAGGTATCCATAAGCATGCCGTAGTATTCAAACATTTCCTCTATATAAATATCATCATCATTTTTATTTTCAATGTGATCATAATTAAGTACTAGAGATATAGTAGGTACCTCATATATGTTTTTCATGAAGCACATATTAACTCTATCAGGCTTTTCTTCATGGGTAGAATATAAGTCACTAGATTTTTCTTTAGAGGCATGCCATGTGGATTTCATGGCATTCTTATAATTCATATTTTTTTCCTCATAATTCTTCTTTTATTTCAACTTAGGACTATCAGTCTTAACATGTACTTTTCATTTACACTCATTTAAGGTAATATCATTTGCGTTGTTATCTCTTTTACAATCCTTTTTCCAAGTTCCTATATTGTCATACTTTCCCTTGAAGTCAAGGTTCTTAAAGAATTTATTCTTCTTATAGAATCTATTAAACCTTATGACCATATGTGAAATTTCCTCTTCATTTTTAGTTGGTGATTCCTCATTATTAGAGATTTTAGCTTAACATTTTTCCTTGAATTTTTGTTTTGATGTATTAGACTTGAAAGAAATATATTTTCTCTTTGTTTCATCATATTTTTTCACAGTTGACCTTAATCTCTTCTTAATACATCATCAACTTCCCAAACAATTCCTTGAAAGGTAGTTTGATAATGTCACAGGATTCCCTTATTAACATATATGTCCCTATCTATCTTTTAAGATGATAACTCACCAGTCTAATTATCTAATATTTTTAGACACTGGACTTCCCAAGGATATCATTTTATTGAATATTTCATTGAACTTGAGATACATATAATAAATTATCTCATTAGGTTTCATCTTAAAAGTATAATATTTAATTGTTTAAGTGTTCAATATCATTTCTTTAAAATTTATAGTTCCTTCATGTGAAATAACTAAAGTGTCTCAAATTTTAAAAGTAGTTTTACTAGTACATATAATATTTAATTCTTCATCTGATAAGTCTCAATAAAGGGCATTCATATATTTTCAATTATTATTATAAGCATGTTTAGTAGCTTCATCGCAAGTAGCTCTAGAAGTTTTTGATAACTCATCCTTATCCTCAATAACATACCAAATTTCAAATCCCATGCCATCTATATGAATTTTAATATTTATTTTCCATTGAGAATAGTTATTTACATTAAATAAAGGAGTTTTGTTAGTATCAGATCCATATTTTATATTATCCATTTAAGGAACTAAATTAGAAATTATATAAATTTTTTATTTTTAAAACAAAAATAAAATCATAGTTGAAAAGTTTTTTGAAAAATATATGATATAAAATGTCATTCCAAGTGAGTATCTCAAGGGGGGGGGGGGGTGAATTGAGTACCCAATAAAATTTATGTCAAAAAAGGTTTAAATAAAAAAAAGCTCAGTTAATCAAAATAGTAGATCAATATAAGTTTTGATCTTTTAAAATATTTCTCAAAGTTTGATTAATTCTCACTTAAAAGATTTATGAAAACTAATTTAACTTTTAAAATCAATTTACATAATAAAAAACTTATATAAAAACTAATTAATAATAACTATCATAGTATTGTTTTTTAGAGTTTAAAACATATTCAGTTTTAAAGGTTAGAAATAAAATGAACAAAATAAAACATAGTGACAAGAAAATATAAGAGGTTCTATCTAATTTTTAGATTTAATCCTATCTACTTGGAAATAAATTGATTATAAGTATATTATATAAAATAATCTTTGATCATAACCTAGATCAGGTATACAACAACAAAGCTGTCAAGTCCATGCACGACCTCTTACATAACATCTGTAGGAATAAAAAAAATAAAAAATCCACCCAAGGACCTTTTCTACAATAATTGTTGGTAAAAAATGGTAAATATAGTTTGAGAAGATATCTAGTAACTTCAATATAAGAAATAAAAGTTAATGTGGGTTAAAAAAATAGAGTAAACTACACTTCCTGTAATGTAATGAAAATAGATAGAAAGATAAAATAAAAAAATGTAGAAATATTGTGTTGCTCTATCTGATATTCATTAATATTTTTCACCCCTTGAATATATCTTGAAATAAATATTGAGTCATGTTTCTAAAAATTAGAGGATAATTGAGTGTTATAAAATCCTTTTTTTATTATGGGAAGAAACTGAAAGTTCAATGAGAATCAATCTTCTATAGTTTTTTTCTGGTAAGGACACTTCATGTAAGGAATATTTTATAACAATATATATTTGGTTCTTGAAATATATCTACATCTCACTTCACGTGTACATGTATATCTTTCTCTATCATATCGCTCTGTTGCATGAAAGATTTTTCTACTACTTTTTATAGAAGCATGTAAAAAGAATCATCTAAATCCTATGCTCCTCATACTAAAAAACTGACACATAATTTAATGAATCCCTATACTATTTTAAGAAAAGTTATTAAAATAACTATCATAATTAAATAATATCATATATACATTAGGAATATTTAATTAAAAATAAATATAAATAGTGGAAGTGACTCCTTTGAATGGTGATACAACTCTGGAGGTGAGTCATCCTAATAGTGACTTGGGATGGCGGTGAGTTAGGCCAAGGGTGACACATATTAGTGGTAGGTCATTTCAACTCTTTTCCAAATTTCTATTCTGACAGAAGGTAGAGTTTAATGGTAGGTCATCCTATACCGGTAGGTATTTACCATACTTATTCAATTTTTAATCCTAGAGGCAACTCATTAAAAATGTAGGTCATTTCCATACATTGTCAAATTTCCATGATTCATCTCCAATAGTACGTTTTTTCCATACTTATATAAATTTATTATCTTCAAAAATGATTTATATATTAATATTAGTGTTTCTAACACTTCGTCAAACTTTTATCTCAACGGAAAGTCAAACCTGGTAGTGACTCATCTTCAATGGCCAGTCTTTCCCAGATTTAACCAAATTTTTGGCAATATGTCTCATATTGTAAACTACTACCATAAAACCTAAAATTAATTAATAACATAAGAAATATTATTTCGTGATCATTAAAACAAGGGTTACAAAAATTAAGATGCACAATTGTGTTATCATCCTTTATTGCTTTATCCTTGGTTGATCTTACTAGATAGATTTACCCTCAACTACCATGACCATGCATTAATGAAGGAACTACCATCCTGATCAAACTATCTAGATATATTACTTTATCAAAATGCAAGTGACAAATCCTATCTTGACCATTCAACAAATTTCATACCACCAATGATGCACCCAAAACAAGATCCCTCGACATTATTTCATTATCATGGTTTTTCCTTGTATCAAATTATGTAATCAAATGGCACACATTGATAATGATCTCAAGGATGTAGACCAATACACATGTCTATAGATAAGAATATCCAAGGACACCCAAAACATATAGTCTTTTTATTAGTGTTATTTTCCTCATGATCTCAATTACTAGAGATCACCAAGTGAGAACATTATTAGAAGATGTCTCAATACTTATAATCCCCCATCACCTAATAGTAAAACATCTACTATGTCAAGTTATTATGATGTATCTAGACCATATTAAATCTATATAAGATTAATTTCATAATATTTCTAGGATATTATTATTGGATAGGATCTGCTATAATCTTTTAATATGAAAATTAATCTATAGACATTATCATTTAATAGTTTTTGAAGATATTTCTATACAAAAATTGTAAGAAAACATGATGCATATCTCACTGTATACATGAAATGGTAATAAAAAATTACTGATAATTTTGATTCTAGGGGACCCACTTTTATAATAGTCCTTCCTTCAATAAATGTTACAATAGATCAATAGTTTACACTAAGCCAATATCTCTGATAGAATTCAAATTTTCCTCAGTTTTATATTGATTTTAGTTGGATTTACTAACATTAGAATATATATTGATAGAAAAAGTAAAAGTTTTAATTGTTCAATTTGATAAAATCGATTCTGGATTCTAGAAGATGAAAATAGAAGACTATCTCATCCAAAAGAATCTGGAACTTTTTTTTGGGTGGATACAATCATGAAAATATAGTGAAAAGTGAATGGGAAAATATTTACAGGAAAGCACATGGATTATTGAGTATGTCGTTGGCATGAAATTTAACCATCAATATCTAAGATAATAAGTCTATGACTAAACTAATTTCATCCCTTGATGATATATAAATAAATCCAATGGAACTAAACAAAGTGTTCTTGATATGACACTTGTTTTGTATATGGTGATTAAAAGGTTGGTCAATGAAAGATTATGTGAATAATTTCAACATGATCAAGAGTCATCTTTTAGCAATGAAAGTTACTTTCATGGATGATGTATGGGTAATCCTACTTCTTTTATATTTATCAGAATCTTGGTATGGTATGGTTATTATAGTTAGTAAATCCCATGAAAGGACCGATCTAGTGTTTGAATACATCGAATATTTGATCATCAATGAGGAAATTTGAAGAATAAATGTTTAATTAACTTGTTTAAATTAATTGAATTCCAAAAATAGGGGACTCTCACCTCAGATAATGAATCATCAAAGATAAGAAGATAAATCTTGGAAGAGAAGTTGTAAAAAGTTGACTACTTAGGGAATCAATTTCTAGAATTGTGGAAAGTATTGAAACATTTAGAGGAATTTTGTAAATAACAAGGAAGTTACCCAAAGGATAGATTTTATTATTTCAAATTCTATAAACATAATAGGAGAAAATAATTTATTCCCACGAGTCAGTGTTCTAGTATATTCATGGGTGGTTGACTTTGTTGTGTCTTTTCACTCAATAAATGATTGGAAATGTACGATAAACTATGTATTTGGAAGATTTGGGAAATTTTATATGGTATATGATGAATATGTGGAATTTATTAAAAAATTATATGTAAATATACAAATGAATAATGGGTGTATCCTATAAAGAAAGTACATAATACACATTCTAGTTCTATAAAAGAACCTCATCTCTAATGTATAGTTGGAAAAAACTAGGTATGGAAATAACTTTTCCAATGGGGTCTGGAAGGTGACTCAAGGATCCTGGATTATGGTGTGAGGAGTAAAATATGGAAAATTTTATTTGACTAGAAACATAGATGGTAATGTAATGGATAAAATTTTAACCTTAGATGATTTCGAGGCCTAGAACTGCAAACTCGATCTTCTCAATGAGAATAACATGAAGGTTATACTAAGTAGAATCATATTAAATCTTGATAACATAAGAATAAAAAGTTGTGAGAGATGTACAATAAGAAAATAAACAGGGGTTTCATTCAATCTAAATGGACTGAATCCCAGAGTCTGGAATCTAGAATTAGTTGACCGAGCTATAGGGGTACCATCCCCTATATGCTCTCATAGAGGATCTCATTACATCATCACTTCCATTGACGATGTGATAATAAAGTAATGGTTGTATATAATTAACATAAGTCATAAATTTATAGTTCCTTTGTATATTGGAAATCGAAGGATAAAAAGGAGTGTTTCTTGAAGTTAAAGTGGATCAGTTCAGACAATGGAAAAGAATAGAGAAGAAGAAACTTTTGGATCTTCTGTTGAAATAAGGGTATTGGGATCAGAAAGATAGTGCATAGAAAACCATAAAAAATGGTGTGGATAATAGGATGAACCATAATTTTATTGAGAAATCCAGATAAATGCATACACATTCTGGAATACCCAAGGATATATTGGTAGAAGCGATCAACACTGTAGAATACCAAGCTAGTAGAATTCAGTAATCTTCTATGGGATAGAGTCTACAAGAATACCTTTATTCTAATAATTCAACATAATTTGGACACCTAAAGGTATTTATAAGTTTAACCTATCATCTTTTTGATATAAAGGATAGAGATAATGTAAAGGAAAAGTCCAAAGATAGTTTTCTCATGGGTTATGAGAATGAGAATTTTGGTATCATACTATAGTATGATGAAAATTCATTATAAGTTGAAATGTTATCTTTAACTAGAAGGTCCTATAGAAGGATTTGAACTTGGTTGAATTATAATTTGAGGGTAATAATACAACTACTAAAGTTCAAGTGAATCTGAATGAAAGTACTAAACGTTCAAAAATTATTGTGGTACCGGATATCTACAATGGTTTACTAGAAAATTGACCAATGGTAGATATTGCAGAATGATTAAGGTCCACTGAGGCCTTATATAAATCTTCCAAAACTAAAAAATAATTGGTAATTTCTCTAGTGTTCAGGGAACCAAATATAATAACACTAGAAATAGATGTATCTCAAGTAGAGATGAGAAGGTCTTGTAGAGTCATTCAACCAATCTATTGTTTTGAAACTAACTTAATCTCATTAATTATAATAAATGTTAGGGAACCTGGATTCCCATAAGATGTAGTCGAAATTAGTGTTTTTAAATAGTGGGAGTCATCTATTAAAGAAGAAATGGATTTATTAAATTTTAACAAAACTTGGCATATTTCTCAACTATTGTTGGCAAAGAAAGAACTAGATTATAAATGGGTATTGAATTTAAAGGATGAATATTATGGAAGAATAATATAAATCTAATTACTGATGGAGAAAAGATTCCAATATATGGAAGGAATCAATTTATCAAAAACATTTTCACTGATAGTTAGGAATACAACCATCTGGACGATGTAGATTTTAATTTCTTTTGATAATCTAAACTAAAGTAGATGGATGTTAAATCTACCTTTATTCATGGTGAATTATAGGAGGATATCTAAATTAAACATACCAATTTATTTGAATAACTTTATAAGGAGTTCCTTATTTATAAGTTTAATTAAAGCAACTGAATTTTGAAACAATCACCTTGATAGTGGAAGTAGAAGTTTCACTCTTTCATGGTTGAGAAGATTTTCACATGATGTGAATTCAATCATTATTGTAATATTATTTTATGGGATGATGTAACTTATATCATACTTCTACTATATGAGGATTACATATTGTTGGTATGTCCAAATAGTTCATGGATTTAAGATTTTTAGTTTAATTTTCCTATATTTTTTTGAAATGAAGGATCTCAGACATACTAAGAAAATATTTGAGATAAGGATATATATGGATAAAAATTATGGTTCTTGTGTGTTATATAACATTAAGTGTCCAATATGGTGGTTGATAAAGAATTAATAATGATATATGGTGAAATCACCACATTAATATGCTGTAGAAAGATTTATGTGCACAATTATTTCTACACAACTAAATAATACCTTTTTGTGGGATTTGTAATTTAGTTTATGTAAAAACCTAAACGGGATAACTAGGAAGCCATAAAGTATATAATTAGATACTTGAAGGGATTTTAAGATTCAACATTGTTCTTTGGGGAAGATTATTTGTTTTATGGATTCACAGACACATTTTTTTGGGGATTATAATATATAGAAGAGAATGATAAGATTTTTGTTTATGTTTAGTATAATAATGGTTATTTGGATGTATTAAATATAGGATATGGTTACCCTATATATAATGGAAGGAAAATACTTAGTAAACATGAAATCTATAAAATAGTTACTCTGTTAATACATTTACTAAATAATCTTAGATGGTCACAAGAAGAGAAGTTTTATTCTGTGATAGTTAGAGTAAAATTCAGTTTACCTAGAATCCAATGTTTCATGAAATAATGAAAAACACTTATTTGAATTAAATTTCATAAGAAATATATTATAATATAATTTTTTAGTCTTATGGAAGATAATAGGGAAGAGAAATATGGCAGTAATGTTCATAATGTTTTTAATCCATGAATGTCTAAGGTAGCACTGTGTCTCAGTTGGACTCAGGTGAAAAAAATATGATAGAGTACATTTCATGCATATTGAAAATGAAAAATATTTTCCTAAGTGTTGGATAATTTCAAATATATCCTTGAAATGGTCTTTAAGTGGGAGATTGTTGTGATTGTGAAGCCTCTTCAAGTTAATATATTCAATTTACTAGAAGGGAGAACTTTGAAAGTTTACTTCGATATCATTAGGGTAGGGACAATAGATGTTTTCAGTATACTGGTACTTTTACTAGAAGATGATGAACTCATGATGTGTTTATAGTGAATCCTAGTAGAGGTTTACTAGATTAAATGGTTGAGGAAGTAGTAGATATAGGGAATCAAATATTGATCTACTCTAAAGGTGGGTTTATTTTAATATTCTATTAGTAATGAAACCCATTCTACCGATAGAGAACCTCTATAAAATACATGTGGGGATTGTTACTAAGATTTACTAAATAAAATCATAAAAATTAAATCCTTAACTACATTGTTTTTTGATCCTCTTATTTCTAGTAATATAATGAGTATTTAATGATCTTTTGTGGATGTAGGATTAATGTTTGAACCATTAATATTGTGTGTCCAAATTTCTTTTTGTGTTTCTTTATTTAGTTGAATATTTATTGTGAGATTTTTTTGGAAGAGTGTGTGAGAAATGTGACTTAGTGTAGTGAGTGGGGTTCCCAGTCTTTCAATATTATGTTATACAAAGTTTAGGGGTAAAATCCCATTTGTTATATTTTCATAGTGTATAACCTCTAGTGTGTGTGATCTTTTAGTGTATTTGATTTCTATCTTCCATTGGATTCATGGATGATTTTTAGCACAATAGGACGATGAAGGTGTTGATAGATTATTTACAAGGGTTAATGAAATTGCGATCAAAATTAGGGTCTTTGGTGAGAAGTTATACGATACAATAGTGGTTGAGAAGATACTCTACAACCTATTAGTTAGTTTTGATTATAAAGTCCCATATTTGGAAGACAAATATATTGGAAGTCTCCGACTTAATGAATTACACAAAATTTTAGTTACCTATGAGATGAGAAAAATATATTTTTTCTAGAATAATCTTAAGTATAAAAAGGAAATTGATTTTAAAGACTCAAAATCTAATAACTATAAGAAGGATGTTGATGAAGTAGAAGATTTATATTCAGATTTAGATTTATATGTGGATCTAGATATTGATTAAATGATGTCTCTTATCTCTAGAAACATGGGAAGAGGAAATGGAATATTGAAGGGAAACATTAAACTAAAATGTTTCAAGCATGGTTCCATTGGTAAATTAGTTATAAATTTTCCAATATTTAAAGAAGAGGAATCTCAGAATGTAGAAGAAGAAAGAATAAGTAAAAATTTCAAGAAGAAAGAAACAAATAATGAAAAGTCAATGTTTTATTATAAAGGGAAGGGAAAATATTTATCTGAATACAAAAAGAGAAACTTATTATCAAAGAGATAAGATAGTAAAAGGAGTGAAAAAGAGAAGTAAATTGATACTTATAGTGATATTTATGAAAATATTATAATTTCTAAAGTGAATGATTAAAATTTCACTAGTGATGAAATTAAAAATTCTATAAGTGAATAAGAAGAAACTTAGATTGAGTTTATATTAAAGACAGAGTTTATCTATTTAGATATTTATGATCCCATGAGAAAGAAATCAAAAAAATAGATATAAATATTTTACTTCCTATGTTGATGAATTTCTATAAATTAATTATGTTACATTTATGAAACCTAAACCAAATTATTTAATAACATTTAAAAATTTCCGAAGATGTGTAAAAAAAGTGATGTTTTTCTTTGAATAAGATTTAGAAAGAAAATGGTAATGAATATGAAAGTGGAGGATTTAATTCTTATTTTGAGAAGCATGATATTAAATATGAAATAAATGTACTATATACACCACAAAAATTGTTATTTCGAAATAAAAGAATATAAGTTTAGTGGAGATTACTTGAACCATGCTAATAGATCATGATACCTCTTAGTATTTTTGGACACATGTTATTAGAGCATTAGTTCATATTCAAAATTGTTTCTTATACATTAAAAATTCATATATGTCCTCATATGATATTTGTAAGAATAATTATCCAAGTCTAAAGTATCTAAGGGTGTTTGGTATCTCTTGTGTAATAAAATATAAAGGTTAAAATATTTAGAAGTTTGAGTTGAAATTAATTGATGAGAGATTCCTTGGTTATTCTATAAATTTAAGAGGATACTAGTGCTAAAAAATGTTACAAGGAATATTGTTAACACATTTAATGTGAAGGTGATGGAATATACATATAATAAAGACACATGAGTATTTTGGAATAACATTAAGTAAAAAAAAACATACCTCACTATTTTTATAGGTTGAACCAAGAGATGTTAAATAAGATTTAGAGAATTAATAGTGAATTAATTCCATGGATGAATAATTGGACCAAATATATAATAATAACATATAGGAGATTGTACCCAAACATGAATATAAGAATATCATTATAATAAAATGGGTATTCTGAAATAAGTTTAATAAATAAGGAGAAGTTGATAAAATTAAATATAGATTTGTATAAGGGGTATTGTTATGTTAAATGAGTAGTACTTTATGTGGCCTTTGCACTGGTTTTAAGACTTTAAACCATTTAAATATTTCTTGTTATTGTATCCCAAAATAATTATAATATTTTTCAAATGGATGTTAAGTCATCCTTCCTCAATGGTTATTTGTAAGAGGAGGTAAATATTGATAAAACTTATAATTTCTTACTTGGAGAAGATGAGAAGTATATATATTTTTGAATAAGGATCGATTTGGGTTGAAACATTCCCCATGATCTTGTTAATATAATTTATATACCTACTTAAAGAAGTTAAAATTCAAGGAAAGAAGAGTGGATACAAACTCATATATTAAATATTAAAAATAGGCATCTCTTATTTTTATTTTTTATATGGAAGATGACATTTTATATAGAAATTATGATTAATTCTATGAGGTTTTTTCAAAGGAAATGAAGATGTTATTTGAAATGTCTATTCTTAGTGATATGAGGTAATTTCTTAGATTACAAATTTCTTAAGAGGGAGATTGGATTTTTCTTTCTTAGGAGTGTAATGCTATGTGACATCTGTAAGTGTTTTTCATATAGGATTTAAACCCATATTACAAACCAATATTAATAGAAACAAAGAAATCCAAATATGAGAATGGAAATGATGTGGATCTAAGAGAATTATGAAAGATAAATGGAATTCTTTTATACTTGATAGCTTCAATACCGAATATAGTTTATACTATCACCTATTGATCTTGGTATAAATGTGTGTAAATAGAGTCCCATTTTAGTCCTATAAATAGGATTCTGAGATATATTAAATGTGTAATAGATTTTTGATTACAATATAACAGAAAACAAAAGTTTTATTTATTTCGTTATATAGGTAAACATTGATCTGGAAGTGTTGATGATAAAAAATCAATATCTGATGTATTTTTATTTCTTAGAGAAATGTGTGATTATTTTAACTCTAAAAAAAATTTATATAAATTTTAACATGGATAAATTAGGCTATGAGGTTTCCACTCATGTTGTTGCCCAATTTATGTGGATGATAACTTAGTTGTAAGACCTCAATATAGAAGTGAAGTTGACACTACTTTTTAGATGTGATAATAAAAGTGATATCAAATTTTCAAGAAATATGGTTCAACATTCTAGGTTAAAGAACATTTATATAAATCATCACTTAATCAAAGAGAATGTGGAAGGAAATTTGTTAAAGATTGATTTTTTTTCTAATAAAATAGAAAATAACTAATGTTTTCACCAAACCATTAGCAAAATATGATTTTCAAATGTTATAGTTTATGTTGGGAGTTCAACCTTACTCTTATCAAGGAAAAGGTTTGGTGATTTACTCCCCTCTATCATCTTGTTCTTTGGATTCTTGTTGTCAAAGGTAGAAAAAAAATAAAATACAACATAAATCTTTCCATTTATTTATAAATGTAAGGGGGAATTGTTTTTAAATGAATCCATTGATATGCGTTTTTATAAATTAAAAAGAGATCTATTATTCAGGTGGAGTTTATTTTTAGAGAGAGTTATTGAAATTTTAATGTTGTGAGGGACATTATTGTCTTCGCCTAATAAATTTCTTATTTTAATTATCACAAATCATGTTTTATTTTTTATGATTAATTTTATAATTAACTTTATATAATCTTTGCATATTAAAATGTGTTTTAACTTTAGGAAACTAAAATATAATCCTTATAAAACATATTTAAAATCAAGTTTACTCTTACACAAGGTACATTGAAAAACATTCTCTAAAGTCAATGATGCTACTGTTAGTTCAACCTACCTACTTCCAAAAGAGTTGATGATACCTCCAGAATATCTCTAATACCATTAGATGGAATTTTACACCAATAGAAGAGATTCCCAATTGATAGTAAAATAGTGATACTATTAAGAAAATATACTAAAACAATTTTTAGTTATTAATTTTATATCGAATATAATTTTTTACCCTCGAATCTAATACCACTATTGCCAGTTCAAATATAAACCTACTAGAAGAGTCATGCTACTACCAGAACAAGATTCTACCACTATCGATAGTTCATAGATGATACTAACATCTAAAATTATTCTACCATTAGGCTAAGTCTGATACTTCCAGAAGACTCAACTATGACTAAAAGGATAATTTTACAACTAGTTTACTTCAACTACCTCCAATGGAAGTTTCTACAACTAGATATTTCCTACTAACGTAGCTGTCTAAAATTAAATTCAAAATTAAATTTCTCAAATTGCTAATTTATGGTATTTAATAAAAATTAGAGAAAAATAGATTTATGAATTACTATTCTTAAAATGACCAAAAATGGATTAAATAAAAACCAATACTTTTTGGATATATTTCTCAATATGAGGATTCAACTTATTTTATTATCCTAAAATGGATAATTGAAAGCTATGAAAAGATATTAGGAACCCCTTGTACAGACGGGTTGACTAGTCAGACACCTAAATAGATACTCTTTACTAATACTATCCAGCTATTTCAGTGTTTACTAAATACATATATGATAGTCCATTTTTTCATACGACACTCTGTTTTAAAAAAAAGAGGTCTAGTGAAAAATGTTCGAAGTGTCCTAAATGATAGATTTAAAGACAATATGAAAGAAGAAGAAGAACATTCATGAGTATCTTCATAGTTGATCAGAAAAATAAGATTAATTTAAACACTTATACTATCTTTCTTTGTTCTTTTATTTTTATTTACATTTGAGTTGTTCCTGCTTCATATTGTACATTTAATATCCTATGCTCCTACATTGTGCTAGAGAGTACTTCAATACTATATTTATTTATTTTTACACCTGATATCTGATTTATAACATTGTAATAGGATGTATTTCTACAAGGATACATATGTGAAATTTTTTATATAAAAATACAATAAAGTTTAAAAGTCATGTTTATCTTTTAATAAAACTTTTTGGTAGTGGGTGATTGCTAAGTGGAGAGGAAAAGGTCTTGTCTTGTGAATGAACCTATAGTTTTTTATCCTATGTGTTTTATTGTTTTGTTCAATGTGTTTCAAAATAAAATCATTTCTTGTTTTAAAAAACAATATTGAAAAAAATTACTTTGATAGCTAAATTTAATAAGTGTTTTATATACAATGTTGATACAAATTAATTTATTTCAAAATTTAAAGCATTTTTTAACTTATTTATGATTTAATTTTTTATTTTTTTGAAAATAAAACATTATAGATTTCTACTATTTTAAACTACTAGGTTGTTTTTATAAACTAGGGGACTTAGTTTTAAATTTTATTAAATATAAATTTTAATTGGAAACTCAATTCACCCCCTTTTTAGTTCTCCACTCCATCCAAAATTTGGTACAAATGGATATTATTTATTTCATTTTTGATTTTTTCTATAATCAAGTTTTTACCCAAAAAGATAAAAATATCTATTTATTTTAAATTTATATATTTATGAAAAATAATAGGCCTAAGGGGACTACTATTAACATGCCTCCTTATTTAATTGGTACAAATTATTCTTAATGAAAGATTAAAATTAGAATAAATTTATAAATTATGGGACTTGATATTTGGACTATAATAGAGGACAAATATGAAAAAAATAAAGTTTCAAGATCTTATTGGAGTGATTCTACTAAGTTAAATTATTATTGTAATTACAAAGATATAAATGCCTTATATTTTTCATTAAGAGAAGTTGAATTTAATATAATTTTTTTATGTTTTATTTCATATGAATTTTGGGATAAACTAGCTAATTAAATTCACATGAATGCCTATACTATTAAATATGATACTTTAAAAGTTAAACATGATGAATTAGATTCCTACATGTGTCTCAAGTTCAATTTTTTTTCAATTCTACAAATGAACTTGGATGGAAAATTAAAGACAAAGATCAAGTGATGATGATCCTACAGTTATTACTAGATTGAGGGGGAGGAACTTCTATATCCATTATAAAATCATTAGATAAAATAAAACTATCAGTCATTGAGATTATGAAAAACTCATGATGTATGAGGTAGATTTTAAATTTAACAAATAAGATGGTGAACCAAAGGGAAAATTAGTTTTAATAAAAACTTTTGGGTAAAAGATGATGGATAAATCAAATATGATAATTCGAGTGAGAATGAGTCACTATCTAATAATGGCGAGGCAATGATTTATCTAGATAAGATATTTAATAATTTATATAAGAAGAATAAATTATTTAATAAATCAAGTGTTAGAGGAAATTATGGAGAATAGGAAACTAGAAAAAGTGAAATCTACCAAAAAAGTGACTTGTTATGTATATAAGAGGAAATCTAATATCAAATCCCAATGCCCAAAAATAAATTGCAAGAAATATTATGAGGAAAATGAAAAAATATCAAAGAAATATATTCAAAAAACCTAGATTACCTCTAAGGATAGTTCTACCAAGTCTTATTTGAGTAGAGAAGACAAGGCTGAGAGCGAACACATGTCATTTATGACAAATACATATGAGGAAACTGCTTATATATCATTCAGTGATATAACTCTAGAATCAAAATTGGAAAATAAATAAAAAAAGGAATATTGTGTTATATTAGAATACACTGTAAAATAATTAAAATATAAAAAAGTATAAAAATGACACATGTTTTTTGTTCCAGTGATAAAAATGATATATATACTAAAAACTAAAACAATGATCATTTATTAAAATAGAACAATGAACTTAAAATGAAAAATGAGAAACCTAAAAAGGATATTTAAAGGTTTATGAATGGAAGATAATTATTAACCAAGATGCATCATAAGAAAACCACACCCAAGTATACAATTGGGATTGGATACCAGATCGAAAAAAGGATAATTTAAAAAAATTACATTATTCTTAGGTCAAACTCTTCCAATTTTACAAACAGTTCATATTCTTATGGAACCATTAAATATTTTCTTTCTAAAAGTCTTAAGTATTTTTATGGTAAATATTTTAAACAACATTGAATTCAAAAATATATATTTTTTAACTTATATGGACCCAATAAAGTGTATATACCAAAATCATTTATTATCAAAATTTATTATAGGAAAATTTCTTGAAGAGTACCAGTAAGAATATGTGGTATTTTGACAGTGGATTTTACAAACACATGACTGGATACTACTAAATCTTTAAGAATCTTATAAAGGTGGATAATGGAAATTTCACTCTTGGTAACAAAACCAAATTAAAAATAATTGGACATAGTAAAATCTATAAATTTAATTCTATTTTAATTTCAAAAGTCTTATTTTTTATGGTTTAAAGTAAAATATTATTAGCACATCAAAATTATGTGATGATGGTTATCTTTTCTTGTTTGAAAATAATTTTCAAAATATCTATGATTTTAGGAATGTTTTAGTTTTACTTATTTAAGTAATGATAATGTTTATGTATTTTCTTTAGATTTTTATTTTCTAAAAAAATTCCTTTCTTAAGTTAATTTCACAAAGAATCTTGGCTATGGAATGTGAATGTAGGAAACTAAAACCATTACTCTCTTAGAAAGTTAACTATGAAAGGATTATATATGGATATTCCCAAACAATAGTTCCCAAAAGATAAATTCTATAACCCTTATCAAAAATATAAACAACATAATATTTATTTCAATCCAAATAAATAGGTTTCAACTTCTCAACCCTTATAGTTGTTTCATATATACTTGTTTAGAACATCAAGAGTTTTTATCTTAAATGGGAAGCATTATTACTATATTATTGTATATGATTATTCTAGATATACTTGGGTATTATTTTTATCTCACAAAATCAAATATTGTTCCTATTTTTAAAATTAATAAAAATCATTAGAAAATATTAGTGGACATACAATATAGACATTAAGGGGTGGTTATGTCCATGAGTTTGAAAATCAAGACTTTGAAACATTATTCTCACAAAATGGACACAATCACAACTTTTCATCTCATAGGACTACCCAACAGAATGATGTTGTATAAATAAGGAATATATACTTCAAGAGATTTATTGGACCATGCTCAATGACTATGAACAATAAAAAGGTTAATTACTTTATAGTTTTTTGGATGAAAGATATTTATTCTCAATAAAAATAAATGTTTAGATAAATTTTCATCCTAAAGTAGTGAATAAATATTTCTTGGTTATTAAAACTCTAGTAAAACATATAGGATGTTTAATCAAATAACTAAAATTTTATAAGAATATATACATGTCAAATTTGATGAAAATTATCCACATGATCCTAAACCATATTTATAAAACCTTTAACATGATTTTTATGACTTAAACATAAATACCTCAACTAATTATAGTGATTATCCTTTAAAACTTACTGTAAAAAAATCACCTAGTACTGAGGAACTATTTGAACCAGACCTTGAAGAAGAAAATAATGTACCAAGTAATTATATACCTTAATCCATTATAAATTATAGATATAATTCTTTATATACTATTGTAGGAGATATATATAAGGAAACTTACACTAGATATTCTCTTAGAAACTAGGTTTAACATCAAGACTTCTTGTCACAACTTGAACATAAAAACATCATTGAAGTAATGGATGATGAAGTTTAGTTAAGGCTATAAAAAAAGAGTTTAATCCATTTGAAAGAAACAAATTTTGGGTGATAGTGGAAAAACCTAAATACTTCATGCTCATTGAAACTAAAAGGGGTTTTAGGAATAAGGTTGATGCATTTGGAATAATAATAATAAATAAAGCTATAATGGTCTCACAAGAATACAATCAAGAGGAAGACATTGACTATAAAGAAATATTTTCACAAATATAAAATATTGAAGCTATTATATTGAATCTTTCCAATACATAACATTTGAATTTAAAAATATATTAAAAGAATTATATGAGTTATTTTTTAAAGGTTATATTTTTGAGGTTGTTTTTTTGGATAACACCTAGATTTAAAAATCACCATTTTCAAAATTATGTTTTTAAATTAACTAAAGATATTTATAGTTTAAAACAAGTTCCTAGATCATGGTATGATAGGATCAGCTCTTTTTTTATTTCTAAAGGTTTTTCAAAAGGTATATCTTATCAAACCTTATTTAAAAAAAGGGTTTCAAAGTTTTTTGGGAGTTAAAAATTTTATTTATGATTTTATTTTGGGATCGTCCAAAAACTACTTGTGTATATAATTTTAAAAAGTTGTGAAAAATGATTTTAAAATGAGTTTAGTGTGTGAGTTAAAATTCTTCCTTGGCTTTCAGATTTTTCAAAATAAGGAAGGAACCATTTAAAATAAAATTGAATATATAAAGGATCCTTTGAAATGTTTTGGCATGAGTAAATCAAAAGTATGGGATACTCCAATGAGTACCATATTTATGTTGGATATGGATGAAACTAGAAATTATATTTACTGAACAACTTATAAAGCTATGGTATGGAGTTTACTTTATTTAAAAACTAACCAACCTGATATTATATTTAGTGTGTGCATGTGTGCATGATTTCAAGAAAACCAAAAATAATCTAATTCAAATGTCATAAAATTATTTTTTAAATAACTAAAATGTATATCCAATTCATGATTGTATTATTCTAGAAGAAAACAATTTGAATTAGTTAGTTATTCAAATATAAATTTTAGTGGCTATAAGTATGATAGAAAAAAACCTTTGGAATATTTCATTTTTTTGGAAATTATCTAATATCAGGGTGTAGTTAAAAAAATAATTCTATAGGATTATATAATGTTAAAGATAAGTATACAAATTTAGGTAATTGTTGTACACAAATTCTATTATTCAAAAATTACTAGACTATGAATATTAGTTAATAAATGTCCCTATAAACTGTGAAAATATTAGTATCATAATCATTTCTAAGAATCCTATGTCTACTTTAATGAAAAATCATATTGATATAAGATTCCAATTATTGAGAGACCATTTTCAAAAAGGTAATATAAATTTTTAATTTATTAGCACTAAAAATCATCTAGGTAAAATATTTACATGGAAATTTAATATTGAAATAATGAGATATATCTGACTTGAACTTGGAATAATAAATTTCTCTTGGTATTTTATTTCATAAATAACCTTGTTTCTGATAAAGTTAAATAAAAAAGTCTTGTGTTATTGTTGATTGATATCATGTATTTCTACCATGTATTTCTACCATGGATTAATACCATTGATTTCTATCATGAGCCTTTCTACCATGTGGTTTTATTGTATTAGATAATACAGTGGTCTGCCTCTATTTTATAATACTTTAAGGTACCATCTTATAGTTTCTACCATTCATACACTACCATTATATAATATTTTTAGTTGATACCTATAGGTAATACCACTAATGTGGGAACATTATTCTATGTTTCTACTATAATTACTACTTTTCTAAAAAACATAAATTATTTATTGAAAATAATTTTTTTATATAAAAAATTATATCGAATATCTAAATGATAAAAATAAAAATAAGAGTCTGAATTAAAATCTTCTTTCACATGTGACCTTTAAAACATATAATTCCCTCTTAAACCCATGAAAATTCACCTTCAACCTTAAACTATGATGTCTACACCACAATAGTGAGAGTGAGGTGTGATTCTATCTCTTATAATGATTCTTTTCCTTGAAAAATATCTAATAGAGAACCAAGTTACTTAGTCGATCCATTAAATCATAAGATTTCATCATGAGTTATTATTGTAGAAAAAGAAATTGATACTTCTTGGTTAACTTCAATAAAGTCACTCATTTTGAATTTGATTCAAAACCAATGATGGGTATAGTGGTTTTCTTGGAATTATAGACCATTCTATCCTAGGTCGGTTCATATCTTCTATATATATTTTTAATTCCAATTTTAATATAAGAAAGGTTTTATCCAAATTGTTTTAAAGAGATAAGAGATAATTTTTTCTTTGAAACACTGGTATATGTAATTTAGAGTTCCTTTTGATGTATTATATGAGGATTATCATGGTTTATATCCTATTTATCATAAAAAATTGTTCATTGAGGATTCTATTCTTGAGTTGATTGGGGTTGTGAGAATACCTACTGAAATTGAACTAGATAGTTAGAGAATACTTCATTTAAAATTAATCCAAAACATACTATTTTATAGTAAAGTGGATTTAAAATTATGAGATATCAAGACATATATTTTATATATCTAATTTAAAGATGATATAAGATAAATATATGTAGATATCTAGTGGCTCACATGACAAAATGTTTCAAGCCTAACTCGATATATAATTATCTTACCTATCATAAGATAATATATCCCCTATTGAAATCTAAAGGAATTTTTCCAAATGGAGAAGAGAAGGTTATAAAATGTGATGGTTTCTATCTCATTCAAGTCACCTATAAAATAACGTAGGTGAATTGGAACCCTTGGCTAAAGAGATGGGAAATATACAATGAAAGGGTTTTTGAGAAATATAACCTTATAGAAAATCCTTCAATACTAAGAGAATTTGTTGATACTAGATTGGATCTAGATGATATATTTGTTTATTACTCAGATGTGGATGTGGTATAGGTAATTATTGAAGTTGGGATAGAATTATAGGCTAAAGAAAAAGAATAATCGAAAGCCTTTTCTCTTGAGGAAGGTAGTGACCCATGAACTTTTAGGAGTCCAAAAGTTTCATATGGACCTCATTATTCTTCTATTTACTTTACATTTAAATAAATATTACTAGAGGATAATGAATATAATGAAATTAAATTTTATAATGGTTCTCAACTTGAAGGTTCTACTCTAGAGAGTCTTGAAGATGTTATTTTACCTGAATAATCTGAGTATAATTTTGATGGTGGGGATAAGGATGAGTAATTTAATCCATTATTGAATATCTCTGAATCATTTAGTAAGTTATATGGAGATTGGTATATAAATTCCCAATAATTTTTACTGAGTCAGGCTGATGGAATCCTAGTTGGGGTAAATGTTTCAAATAAAGGTGATGAAGATGCACTATCTAATGGGGATAAGTCCTCAAGATTAATTTTATGTAGACTCACACATCATTACTCATATGATTTCAATAATGGTTATAATGATGAAGAGTATAGTCTACTAGATCATGGTAGACATTGAATTTCATATGCTTAGAGAGATCCTATGGGATCCCTATTGGAAAATGTTAGATGCAGAATACATTTCAGAGTTTTTATTCTAGTGTGCCTGTTATGGAAACTATTCATGATATTGCATGTTCACTTAGATATGATAGGTATTCATCCCCTCTTTCTAATCATCCTTAGGTCTGTTATCTAAAAAAAGATGACTTGAAACACTTGAAGGAAAAGCTGTTTTTTGATCTTAGTGCTATACTCAAATCATTTACATTCCATTATAGGATAATGAAGGAGGATGAAATATCCTTCATTGTTTCCTTGATTTTGGATCATCTCCAACCCAAACTATTTATAAGTGTTGGAAATATGAAGATAAATAACAAGAATTTAGTGGAACATATTGGTTTTATTCATTCCACCTTAGAGGACATCATATCTGACCTGAAGTAGAGAGACATATATATTCTGGGAAATATGGAGTCACTTCTTATATCTAGATATTCTTATTTATGAACTCCTCCTACCTCTATAACTTATTTTTTTTGATGTTGAGTTGATTAGATATATTGTTGGAGAAGAGTTACATGCAGTGTTGGTAGGCTCTTTTACCTCACACCAGAATAAACTTAGGTAGCTAAATTATCATAGTGAGTATACTTAAAAACTTATTAGAGAATACTTGAATAAATATTGAAGTTATATAACAACCATCACCAAAGACATCAAGTATTATATTTCTAATATCTTAATAAATAATGAAAAAAACTCTCATGTTAAGTTCATGGATGAAAATATCATATTTCCCCATACCAATGGATAATTCAAGGAGAAATTAACTTAGTTTTAGACCTCATCACCCTTGATCAAGCTATTTATAGAAGAGAGGACACATATATTTAGAGCTATAGAGTATGGTGGATGATTCATCACTCTGTTTGTATAGATTAGGGAACCATTCCTCTACAACAATGAGACAAAAGTTTTTTTTATCCTCCATCCATTCCCATGGTGTCCCTAGTCTCTTCACATTTCTCATCACCTGTTCATACCACCTCTTTTTTTGTGAGTCCTTTTAGACTTACTCCAATTGAGGCAGTATAGAATCTAAGGCTAGTTTCCTCATCCATTGTCATTAGACCTCCTAAACCTCCTTCTTCCCCTCCTAATCTTATGGTTATTAGAAAAGTTATGGGACCTATTGATCCTACCAAACTTTATGATGAGGATGCTTTATTAGACTCAAAATAGGCTTTGTTGAGGCCTTTTATTTTGTTTTATATATTTTGATGTAATCCTTTGAATTTAATGTTCATTGAAAATCCTTTCTCTTTATTCGTATTTGTGAAATTTAATTATTTTTATCTTATTTATATCCTTTATAATCACAAAATGGAAAGAAATATGTATCAGGGGAAATGAAAATAAAATAATTATAAAGAGAAATGAGAATGTTCATGGTTTTCTTTATGGAGAAATAAACATGCTTATAAAACCTATAATTTATAAATATAATGAAATACACTAAACTAGAGTTTCATTTTTAAACCATGATTTTTTATCATAAATGGTATATATTGTTGGATTATACCAAGAAATTTATTGTTTCAATTCTCACAAATAATTTTTTCTTTTTTAAAATTACATTTTTATTTAGTTTTATAAAGGCTATGCATATGAAAATGTGTTTTATCTTTCTAAAACTGTTAACTAACTCTTATGAAGCATATAAAAAAGTATTTTTACACTTATGAGGGGTTAATGGTAATGTTTATTTAATGATAATTCTACTTTCATTTGTTTAACCTTTCTTTATACATAATATTTGTTTCTACCACCATAATATCTTTACTACAATTAGATGGAGTTTGATACTCCTATAAGAGATGTTCTATGATAGTACAATGACACTACAATCAAGAAAAATATACTAATTCTAGTTGTAGTGATACTTATACAATTATTACACTTTTATACCACTATATCTGATACTTCTTCTACTAGTTCAAATGTCGTACTGTTATAAGAGTTGTGCTACCACTAGAACAAGATTCTACCACTACTGTTAAATCAAGGATGCTACTATTAAGTGGCTCTTTGAACCACTTTATGTTTTGATAATTACTAATATTTATTTGTTTTATTAATCCAAAATAATTATTGAAAATATTAATACATTATTTTGATATTTAAAAAATATTACTTTTTTTATTTCGTATAAGTATAAATACATTGATTTGTGTAATTATAATTTCTTATAACATTATTATCTTGTTTTAGTTTGTATGTCTTTGTTTAACTATTTATTATTAAACTTTTTATTGATTATATTGTTTTATTATAGCTTTGTCAAATGTTTTATTTATTTTATTTTATGTATTAATTAAAAAAATTCTTAACATTGATTATGAATTTTTATTATTTACTTAATATATCTTGAGATTTTATGTATTGATTATTTATAACATGTTCAACAAGTCACATGAAGTGTTACTAGGATAAAATTGTCATTTGAGTCTATAATATATCATATATTCATGTTTAATACTATTCCCATATAGAAAATATACTATTAACAATGTAACCATTTTTTAAACCACATTTCCAATTCAAAATTCACATAATCGATTTTGAATACACGTAGTGGTTTTCCCAACATCGGTTACCTTCTGAATTTCAGCCCTAAATTTGGATACAGAACTCCAAATTATGTGATTTTAGATGCATTGAAAATATAAAAAAATTATATAAATTTAATTATAATATATAAAACTATGAATTTATATTTATAATGTTTTAAATCTGGTTATAATTTACTGCATGTCTTCATTCTGAAATCTGTATTTTTTCAGAACTGTTTTTCTACAGTAATTTGGTGATAACTTGTGATATAGAAGTATGATTTATGTGAATATTTATTCTATGGAAATATAATTAAATTTTATAAATAAAATTAAACTATAACTAAATATTATTTTATTGTTTAGATAAACTATTTTAATTATGAAATTTGATAAGACATGATGTTTATAGATGTCCAAAACCACAAACATGAATTCGTCTATGTGAGCAATTAATTTACATAAGAAACGAATACATGTTTATTTTTCTACGTGAAAGTTTTTTCCAACATTATTAAATTGGATACATAGTGAGAAAGGGTTATATAAATTTTCTTGTGAGAAATTGATATGTAAATTCCCTTATATCGATTTTTGGATACATAATGAATTTGCTTATTTGGTGAATCACCAATGTGATTCACCAATGTAAAATGATAATAAGATTTCTATTACATAAAATGAGGAATTTAAATTAACTTATATATATATATTCTATTATGTATTAAAAAATTTATACATGAAAATCCCCTATGCAAATTCTCCTACATGGTTATTCAAGTTTTATAGGTTTTTTAATTACTAGAAATATGCTCTATTTTATTTAGTATTTAACAAATCATTTTTTTTCAAGTTTATTATTAACATTTTTATTGTTTTATTTATTCAAAAATTAGTCATTAATTATATAGAATCCATGTGAATAGGTTTTATATTGTTTAGGTAATAATTAAATTGGGTTTACATGGTATTTAACATGGATTAATATTTATGCTGAAATTTTGGAACTTTTGATTTTCAAATTCAAATTAGTTAGAATATACAGAGTTTTTATTTAATTTTTTTATGAGAGTTTTCAAGGATATTAATATTTATTATTCGATATTGTATTACTTTTTAAAATTTCATTCTTTCTATACAACGTATGTTTTATAGAATATTGAGAGGAAACTTAAAAAGAGAAAAGTTTACATTAGAGTTTTTTTGAAAACCAAGAGTTAGTGTCACATAAATTATGGGAGTATTCAAACGTTTTTTTATCATTTTTTTTGTATTTATTCTTTTTTTATTACTCTAATGATACTATTTATATACAATGATTTTTATTTTAACATTTCATTGAAAGAAATAAAAATTTACTACAAATGAATTTTCTATTATTGGAATTTATGAAAGAAAATAATGAATTTTAACGTGAAAAAATATCTATTAAATTTTGGTATATAAAAGAATAAGTAATATATTAAATATAAAGGAGATATGTGACTTTTATTTTACTCATTTGTGCTAAATTGTTCACAACTTAGTCCTGGTGCTTCATTGTTTATCTTTTTAATGAAGTACATAGTTGGATTCCCACACTTAACTATTTCAAAATATATAAGGGCCTAAGAACTACCTGATCCAAATTTCAACATCTTCATCAACAATTATTAACTGGGTGAAACTATTTTATTCTTTCATTGTACTATAACTATATGGGATGTATTTTACCAATTAGTGAATCTTTAATGACGTTATAATACTATAACAAAATGTACATTTGGGTCTAGTATTACCACATAAAATATTGGGTTTAGTTTATCCCCTTAAATGTCCAGGTTTTAATTAACTTATAAAATAGAAGAGGAAAAGGACTTCTCCCATAAGAGTATAGGTTTAGTCCATCCCCTTAGGATACTTGACCCAAACCATATAATAGGATAGGACCTATCTTGTGAAATTCTAGTTTTGTTTTACAGTCGTAAAATACTGGGTTATGTTGTTTCCCATAAAATACTGGGTTCTTTCTAAACCCAAAAAATGAAATAGGTTAGGATTGATCTTGTCAAGGTCTAGGTTGGGTTTTCTCCTATAAAAGGTTTTATTTTTTTGAACCCATAAAAGGAAAGGGAATTGGTATGGATCTCCAAGTGTGAAAAAGATAGATGTAAATAGTTATTACTCTCCTTCAAAGGTACCATAGTGGGTTCCATACATTAAGTTAGTGTGTGAAGAGTAGGCATATGATCATTTAGATATGAACTTATATAAAAATTCTTCTGTCCATATTTTACTTTATTGAATTTTCTTTTCTCTCTCTTTTTATATTGGTGTGGTTTAATTATTTAATATTTGAACTAATCAATTTCCAATAATAAAGTTATAACTCTAATTATTTAAAAATAAAGACAATTAAACCCCCACTTATCTATTTCCATATGCTCTCCAAGACCTAATAGCTACCACTAGTTCAAAGTGTGATATAGGCAGGCTAAGTCTACCATAGTTATTCAGATAATGTAATCTATTGATAGTTATGATACCACTATAAGACATAAATAAAACTAAAAGGTCACTTCTACTACCATTTCACTTTAGTTATCACCATTTGATTTTTTACCCTTAGATGTTTCCTACAATGGTAGTTGTCTGAAATTAAATTCAAAATTTATCTTCCATAATAAACGATTTGTGGCATTTAATCTAAATGATTAACACATGGATTTAATAATGATAATTCTTAAAATATCCACACAAGAATTAAAGAAAAAGTCATACATTCTGGTGATATTGCTCAGTATGAGGATTTAATTTTTTTTATTAGCCCGAAATGGATAATTGGAAAATATAAAAATCTATAAATACAAAGTAACCCCTTGTGAACAAGGGATGATCGATCGGTTGTATGGAAAATTAATATTTTCTAATATTTTTGGAATGAATTAGATTTTAATAAATACATAGAGTATTTTTCATTATTTCATACGAAACACAATTTTTTGAAAAAAATAGACATCTAGTGATGAACGATTGAAGTTTCCTTAATGATATATTTAAAGAAAATATAAAAGAATAATAACAAAAATTCATGATTATCTCATTGGTTTATTAGATAAAGAATATATATTCAAATACTTCTAAAATATTTCTTTCTTCTTCTCTATTTATATTAGAGCTATTCCTACTTTACTTTGTACATTTAATAAAACATGATACAACACAATATTAGAGAGTACTAAGATACATTCTTCATTTATTTTTACACCTTATATGCCATTAATTACATTATAAGAGGTTTTGCGTATCCTAGAATGTATGTGTGTAGTTTTTTTATATAAATCTTGATCTATATTGTAGATAAATTTTGTTTTTTAATAAACTACTTGGTAGCAAGTGATTTCCAAGTGGATAGGACTAGGTATAGACTTAAGAAAAAACCACTTTATTCTTTTGTATGTTTTTACTATAAATAAAAAAAAAACTATTTCTTGTTTTAAAAAATTATATATAAAAAATTAATTTTATATTTAAATTTAAAAAGTTATATATATATACAATGTTTGATACAAGATATTTTTCTTCAAAAGAAAAATAATTTTAAAACCTTGTTATAAATGATCCATGATTGAACTTTTGAGATAATTTTTGTAAATAAAAAATTATATTTTTCATACTATTTTAGTTAAATGGGATATTTTTATAAACTGGGGGATTTTATTTTAAATATTTTTAAATATAAATTTTAATTTAAAATTCAATTCCCCATTTTTAGTTTTCCACTCTAACCAAAAAAAATCATGCTGCTCAGGAGTTCTTGCGAACTATTTTAATAGTTTCAAGTGCGTGTTCATTGATATATTTTTTTCATATGGGTTTCAAATATATTTTATAAGAGTAGAAGTTCCAATTATCTATTGATTCCTACAAATATTTCAAGTGGTATCAAAGAATTAAAATGATAGTAGTAGTAAGTGTAGAGAAAGATTAATTTTTTTTTAAAATTGGTTTCAATAGAATCAAAGGTTGTTAATGTATGAACACAATTCACTATTTTTAGGGAAAACTTGTTATTATTATTCAATGTTCTTTTTCCCACACTAAGTTCACTCAAGTAGGCTTAGAATTATTTAGTGATGATTCATTTATAATATATTTATGTTTTATAGTGATTTATGATCCTTGGTTTATAATAAAATCCGAAGGGGGTTATTTTTGAGCTAAAGATTTATTTTGAAGACACTGAGAATTTAGGGAGATTATTAAGATGATTGTGAGAAGTTATGTTGATTTGGATTTGATATAGTTATTGTTTTGGATTTTTTCCAATGTATCAATAATAATCAAAATCACATGATATATTGTTTATTTATATTAGGTGAGGGATTTTTGATGTTTCAAGATATATAAATCAGGTGTGAAGTGATTTAGAGAATAATTTTAAGAATTAAAAAATTTGAAGTTTTTACTAAAATCGACTAAGTTATGATGTGTGTAGGGGTCATTTGAACATTGGGATATGAGAAAATGAAAAATTCATGATCTTCATAAAGTGAAATACTCTCTTTATAAGGATCAATTATCTCGGTGTAAGGACCTTTTATGTCTATTTTAAGATGATTCACGACCATGTAAATATCATTTTAGTTTACATAATGATATATATGCTTTTTCATATGGATGACTCTATTTACAGACATTATTTTTCTTTGCCTAAAAACCATTTGTTTCTACGTAATAATCATTTGAGTCTATATACAAATCATTTTTATCTATGTATGGATGTTCAGTGACTTCTTACAGATGAATACTTTTCAAGTAAGGATTATTTTTTTTTCATAAGGATCACTCTATAGAAGAATTTTGAGAATTCCACATGATGAAAAATTCATGTTTCCAAAACTAATATGTTGGATAAAGTATTTATTTTTGAATATGCTCAAGAAAATAATTTATAGATAATACATCACAAAATAAGTTTTATGATTTAATCTAATGTAAAATATGGTTTAAATCATGATTAATAGGTTTATTAGGAAGAATAGAAGAGTAGTCATAACATAACTTCATGAAAATGATGCAGAAAATGTTTCTACGCTACAAAAACATAGAACATAGATTGAATAAAATAATGAAGAAGTTCGAAGAAGAAGATATTGTTGAAAATAGTTGAAGCAATTTATTTTATTTTAATTTCACTTTCAAATTCAAATTTAAATGAGATTTTATAATATTATGTGATTAAAAAATAAATGTTGTATCATGTAAAAAATAGTGTATTTATGGAAGAGAAAAAAATGAAGAGGAGTTTGATATCTATAAAGATAATAAAGAATATTTAAAAAAATGAAGAATAATCTATATAGTTCACATAGTGGGAAGGGAATATACCCATAATATTATAGGTTAAAGAATAATAAGAAACAATACTAATATAAAACTTTGTAAGTCTAGTGTTGTTTAAGGCCATCTTGTTTTTGAAATAGAAAATATTTTTCTATTTTGATAATATCTATAACACTAAACATAGTTGGAATACATGAAATATGAGTATGAGGATATTACCATCTCATTTTTACATACATGTTTATGATAATGGGTAATATAGTGTTGGTGAAATCTGAATCATACAAAGGATTAACCTTATAATTTTGTGAGGTGAACCTTATAAATCTACCATGACTTTCTGAGGGTGCTTGTATATGTGTGACAATATTCTTATCAACACATCTTAATGAGTGGAATAGGTTTTTTCTAGAATAAACCTAAAAATAATGTTATCATAAATGATTCACCCCATATTAGTGATTTCACAAGTCTTGATGGTCATTTTATAGACATCTTGTATAACTAAGTTGAGTATAGATGAAGAAGAATGAAAAAGAGGCATGTGAGGAGACCTAAGTGTAAATTTTTTCATAAAGGTAACAAATGCATAGAGACCCAATCACACAATTTATTTATAAAGGAAATTTGTGAATAGATACATGATCATATAGAATATTTTTATGTGAGACAAGTGTGCACTCACGGAAGGTATTACATGTAGAGTTAACCATGTATCAAAACTGAATTTCAAAAAGACTTTTTTCAACTTAAAACGATAATAAATTTGGATATAGAAATACATTTAGGCCCAAAAAGTTATCAAATCACATCCTATAAAACCAACTATGGCACTAGATACTAGTTTACCCCATAATAGGTGTCTTAAAAGGCTAAATAGTTCCCATAAGACTGTTAAAAATGGGTTTTATGGTTTCAGTATCCCTTTTAATCAATAATGGATAAATTACATGGCCTAATATTAGTGATATGTTCTCCACACTACATCATTGAACTAGAAATATATTTTTAAAGAATATTAATCCCTCAGTCTGTGACTAGTTATGTGGCACATGGAGATACCATTTTTTTCTTATTCATAAATAGTGATCCTCTTCTACTAGTGGTCAGCATGGGTTATCTAAATGAGTGATGTATCATGGACTCCACCAAAAATTTTCTGGAAAACATTAATTGGTTCCAATAATATGATATAAAATACATTGTTAATATCAAACCAAAAATTCTTTTAGATAAACACTAAAATAACATTTGGGAATCTCTTACAGTCAAAATTAATCCCCATTTAGTCAACCATAAATTTTAACCCCATATGAATATATTTAATTTACAAGACAAACAAATTCCCAAATTCAAAAAACACAAGTAAAAAAATTCACCTCTCAAAAAACATCAACTATACTCAATCCATAAAGGGATATGATATGATATCCTTTAAGAACATGTCTCTCTATACATATTTATCCACTAACTATTTCATATGAAAGAATGAATTTCCACATGGTTCCTTTGTCTATGACATCAAGTAACTATAATATATAGAGTGTGTCAATACAATATTTCTACTCATACATTTTCTTTTCTCCATGTACATACTAACCATATTGATTATTAAATAACATTCCATTCAACTTTATAGATGATCACATCACCTGAAAATCGCTTGATAGATAAGAAAATCATATATGTTACCTAAGTATAACCACACACTTCCTTATAGTATCTCAATCTAGGGAAAAAATATCATATTAATCATAAAATATAAAAAATACTATCTTGGTTAAGATATAACCAATTTCATGACAAAAAACATACCCATCCACCCCCTAATTAGATAATTCTTAAGACTTTTGTAAAAAAGGTTTTAGAGTATGTAGTTTCTCAAGCTATGTATCTTTCCAACCTCATGTATTTGGTGATCCAAATATGAACCATTCAACCTTAGTATACCAATGACATAGTACATTACACTCTATGTGGAATATTTCAGGGGTCATCCAGTGTAGAAAACCTATTTTTTGCCTCATGAGAATATTCTATATCTCAATAAAGAAATCATACTCATGTTAACCTTAATTGTTTTTCATAACCTATAATACTAAATGATGAAAATAAATCATGGATAACTCAAAGTCATACTTTTAGAGGCCAATTATTATTTTAATTCACTAAATATATATCTATATATATGAATAAATGTTAAATAATGATAAACTGAAGATTGAATTTTTTATAAAATTATATATATAATACCCTGAAAATTATTTAATAATAATTAAAAAAACCATACATAAGCATGAGTAAAATATATTACATATGATAGATTGCCTGATCAACCTTATGTTTTCCACACTTTTATGGGTTTTGTTAGAGTCATTACATCTCTATATAATTGCTTCCACATCACTATATTACAATATTATAAAACCATCCCATGAAACTATTTAGTGAGTAACATCCGCGAAGTAATTTAGTTTGAGTAACAACAAAACATAGGAAACAAATTACTAGTGTTTAATTATTTGAGTCAGTATTCAAACTCCTTAACTTCACCATTTTTTTAAGATCTTAATAACTATCATATTCTACTTATATATTTTTCTAAGTTTATCATCTTCATTTTCAAACCTATTCCTTCGAAATTTTCCCTTGAAATATTTTGGAAATAAATTTGACAATTTACATTAATATTTTACTAGTATACCCTAAACCTTTTTGTATATTTATGTGACATACACTTTGAAAAAAATAACCTTTCATTTGTTAAATTTGAAATTATCAATATCCAAACATAATCACATTGTCTTATTAGATAATATATTCTATCTATAATATCATGCCAAGATACATAAACTTCTTTGTGATAAAAAATAACCCTTTATTTTTTAATAGGAATATTTAATAATAATACTATTTTTTTCAATATATTATATTATAATATATGTATTTATAGAATTATTATAAAGATAAGAATTTATTATATCAAATATTCCATTGATTTTTGTGAGATAATACCTATCATATTTTAACAAGTATTTGGAAAAACTATTTTAGCCTCAATAAAACATTTTTATCCATATCCTATACTGAAATATATTATAGAATTTGATGAATCATAAAACATGTATATTAAATAAATAATATCATATTAATCTTACAATAATTTTTTAATAAATAAATTATCTTATTATATAAGATAATCAATGGTAAATATGCACACCCTTTATCAATCCATTTGGTCATGATACAGTCCTTTTCATTCAAGTCATGATTCAATAACACTTTACTCTATCATCTAAATACTAGCTATATAAGCTATCTATTATTTTTATGATTATGATATCATTTATATTTAAAACATATGTAAAATATTCATTTTTCATTATATACCCTTATAAATTGAATAATTGGTTTATATATCATAGATACCTGAAACAAATATTTAATGGAGTTCCCTAAACCTCATCAAAATTTTTGGATGATTCCATACTATGGAATAATTAATAATCCATCTTGATGACTGCTTTTTGTTTTAATGACCTTGAATGGATATTATAAAGACAAAATTATTGAATAATAAAAAATTTTCTTCTTCTTTTGGTTTGAACCTTTACCCCTTTTCTAGTCATTAGAGCATCATAAACTAAAAATAAAATTCCTAGGTTTACATATCCTTATGAAAATTTGGTAAAAATTTAAATAACTATTTCACATTTCCATATTCCTTCCAACAATGATAAGAAATTGAATTATATAACCATATATGACATAATGAAAATATCAAGTCTCACCAAGTCATTGACACACCAACTCACAGTGATTATACAAGTGGATACTGAAGTTACATAAGATATTTTTCATCTAATTACTTTGAAACCTTAAATGAATCCTTATATTAATTCATAAGAATCTATTAGATCTTCCTATTGAATTTATTCAACAATTGGTTACTCTAGAAGGATTTCACTAACACATTTAATTTTATTCTTACTTAATAATAATTCTTAAGCTTTTCACTTATCTAATAAGTATCTTAAGTTAAGTTTCTCATTACTAAATATTGATATCAAATTTATGTTTGATGATTATAATGTAATTTATCTTCAAAAAAAGGTTTTATCAGATGAGTATCATTTTAAATTTAAAAATAAATATTATCAAATGTACTCCCCTTAAAATGGTTACCAATTTTAAATTCAGAATATCCATTTACGGGACAAGATATATATTTTAAAATTAATTCCCCAACTTTGGTGTGAACCTCATCGCTTAGATATTTAGGTTGAACATTATAGCAATCATACTATATTTTACTCTAGGATGGTTAAGATGACAACTCTTTGTCCAATCCATCATATGGATATACTGAAGGAAATTCCTTAGTTTTCTAGACAAGTAAATTCCTTAAGATCGATGAGTAGTTTGACCCAAATCCCCTTTACCAAAGTATACTTTAATCAAGAAAGATCTAAATTCCATAATAATTCTAACACCTAATATGTATAAATAATAATTAACTACTTAATTTAGTCTCATAATCATGTAAAATTCAAAGTAAATATGGAAGAAAAATAAATCATTTACCATACCTATCGTGTAACTCCTTAAATGCATGCATGATAAATTATAAGTATTTCACCAATTCAAACTAAAGAAAAAAATATTAATAATATGAAAAATTTATATCTATGAATAATAAATAATGAAATAAACTAAATAAATGAAAAATTCATAAACATAGATAATAGATAAATAATTTTTGACCCATTCATAAATAAATAAATCATAAAAACTTAAATAATTTCTTCATTTATTATATACATTCCATAATTTTAAATAAATGTAAAAATTTATCTTTATTTATATTATAATCTCCTACATATTCCCATTAGATATAATTTTACTTAAATTTAGGATATTAAATGATATATATGTTTTTTAAGTTCCAAATATATTATATAAAAAATTTACATAATCTAAATATCCCATATTTAATATTATTTAAACCTTGATCATATCAATTACCAAAACTCATTTTGATATGTTTTGAAGAATTTATTTAAATAATTCCCTTAATTTGAACAATTCAAATTAAATATGTATGAATAATTCATAATTAAAATACAAACCCTTTTATATTTAGGCATATTTATTTATTTTTAAACACTTTTTAAGTTACACTTACAATTTTCCATATAGAAAATTTATATCTAAATCATAAGACATTCTATAGAATTTGAAAAATGTATCTAATATTAATGATTAATATTTATGGATATTTTCTAAATTAATGTTTCATAATCATTTAACTAGTTAATTATATATATATTTTAAATTAACTAATTCATAAACATATTTATAAACTTAAAAATACCCTAAAATAAATTTTTTATGATTTATATGTCATTTATAAACAATTTAACTCAATTTTAAATTGAAATATTGAAAAATCTAATTTTTCTCAGCATATCATTTTTAATAATTTTAATAAATCATAAGTAGTGATATGTCGCACACGATAGCTATTGTGACACTATCTATACTACAATATGATAGATAATAAGTGATTCATGTATGAATAAACATAGTTCTCATGACTTAAAAGACAATAAAATTAGTGGAACACAACATATCGAATGTTACATTAACCCTATGTAGTGATTTCTATCATAGGAATAAATCAGCATATGATAATTATTGGATATGATAAGCATTTCATAGTATTGACATAGTGCGTGAGGATCTGTGTAAGGATAAATATACAACTTACCTATCACAATCAATAATAGGCACCCATGTAATATTAACTCGGTACAATAGTCATATATATCGATAAGAATATTTATCTTTAGAGTGATAAAATCAACTATTTTACATGCATGCATCAACACCTTCATACAATACAATATCTTATATCATATTAGGTGATACAAAGAAACCATATATTTTTTACTACATCACAGGTTATGATATTCCATATCATATGGTGTAACCAGATCTTTGACTTATAATATCCAATATCATATATCCATTCACAATATAGAACCCATTTTGTTAATAGTTATTTTTCATAAGAGACCAAACAATTACATCTATATTTTTCATGTTAAACATGATTTAATGTATTAATCAATATGGTAAAGGTGTGATTACATTATTAGGTTTATAAGGATTAAATGTCATTAATTTATGAAAATATAAGAAAATAGGAACTCCAAATCCCAGGAACAACATGTATGTAACCTGAAACCCTGTTGTATATAAAATTATGAACTTGTACATGTTCCTTTAACATGTCAATTTTTCACGACATATTTAATCGAATGAGATTGAAGGAGATCAAAAATAGGTAAAAAAGGAATCCCTCATTCATGGTATATCAATGAGTTGAAACTGAATCACCCATAATAAAAGTGGAAATCTCCACCCCACCATGTCATCCTAGTTCCTCACTCAGTATAAGAGGAATAAAAATAAAAATCTAAGGTAGGGAGATCAAAATAAAGGTAAGGAATACTTTCATCATAACAAACATATGGTGATCTCCTCTATATATATATATATATATCAATTTTTATATTCCCATGAATTAAATCATATGTTTATAACATATGATTTAATGATTTATCTGTCTATGTATTCATCATATAGAGGTAGCTGAAAGCCTTATAATAACCCAATAATAAAAACTACAATATGAAAAGGTTTTTAATGTTTATTATTCCATACCTATTTTTATATCGTACAATATAATATAGACCATATACATCATATGTATGAAGGTTTGGGTTATATATTCATCAATTATCATACCCATCTACTTGGTATTATTAACACATGAAAACAAGGCTATGAACAGAAAGAATTACCAACATAAAAAATAATAATTAGTGAGGTTATATATATGGTTAATTTAAAAAAAAATTGAATCCATTAAAGGGTACCTTCATACACTAGTAATCATTGAACTCTTCCGAACTATGCACACCATGTATTATGACCTTTCACCATTTTTTAGAAAAGCACACAAGGAATTTAAATTTATCCATATCATTATCACCCTCAGTATGTAAATGAGGGACATATTCAAATAATTCAAAGAGATAGATTTTTATAATAAACAAATTCTGAATTTTCTGATAAATGTGAATGTTTTTTATTATAAAAAATGGACAAATTTCCTTCTAATAGAAAATATAATAGTCTTAATAGACTATTGAACCTAATACATAGTGATATTTATAGGCCATTGAGTGTATAATAAATCTATTTTTATAAGTACTTTTTAATTTATATTGATGACTTTGGTAGGCATGGTTATATGTTTGTTATCATATTCAAGTTTTAAACTTTTAAAAATTTAAAATAGTTCAAAAAATGAAGTATAAAAACAATTAATAAAAAGAATTAAGATGATTTGATTATATTAAAGAGGTGAATACTTGATTTATAAATTTATAGATCATTTTATAGGTCATAAAATAGTATCCCAAATTTCTACTCCTAGAATATAAAATTTGAATAATTTAATTGAGAGGTGAAATCATACCTTTCTAGATATATTTTAATTATTAATAAATCAATATAACCATCGTGTATTATTTAGGGGATATTATTTAGAAAAAATTTCATTCCCTGTTAATCATATCTTGTTTAAAATATTCATAGAAATACCATAGGAGATATTTATTGGGAGGAATCAACATATTTATTTTATAAGAATTTGAGGTTTTTAAGAATAAATACGATTCTTTTTTCTGATAAATTTAACACCAAACTAGAAAACATAGGTTATACAATGGAAATTAAGGGTTATTATTGACATAATCCAATTGAACAATAAATGCCTATGGAATATGTGAGTATTTTCCTTGAGAAGGAATATATTATTAGAGGTGTTCACTAAAAGACATCATGACGTAATGAAGTTCACTATTCCCCAGTTCTATGCATGGGATTATCACGTTATGCAATAAAAAATGAAAAAACTACCTTATCTAACTCCAAATTCTATCATACTCAGTTATTAATTATATGATAATGAATTTGAGGAGTTTTTAAATTTTTTCATGATTATTTGAATGTTAAATAATCAATCAGAATATTTTATTGAGTTTTGAAAGTGTTGATACATATATAATATTTACTAAATTTTTCTATTAATATTGGATGAAAGTTTAGAGTTCTTGTAGGTCTATATAAATTAATTAAATCTTTATTAAAGTTATTAAATTCCATTGTGTAGGACTCACATTATTAATTATACTCAAAAAAAATCTCTCTTTATCTATATCTTTCATCCTTTCTTATAATGTTTAAAAGGTAATGGATTGAAGGGGGTAATTTCAAATAATTTGGAGATTCATACATACCATGGATACTATAGTAGGAATGATTCTTTTGCCTGATTCTCAGTAATAATCATCAAACATGTGCGTATGAGTGGATTAGGGGATCTTGTGATAAGAGTACCTTTCTAGTGAAATTATCCAAGGTCACAGAGAGATCATTGGTAGAGTGGATTAGGGGATCTTTGTTCTTAAAATAATAAAATTTTTATGTTCATTATTTTTGTTTATTCACTTCTCATACTCATTATAGAAGAGCACTCTGCATATCCTTATAAATCACAAATAAATTTAAAATCTAGAATATGTCAATATTTTTAAAAAGACACAATTCGAACCCCCTCTTATATAAATTTTTATTATTATGACCTAAAAATTGGTATCAAAGGTTAAATTTTGTGATAAATCTCTATAAATTCTGAAAATATAAGTTCCACTAAAAGATGATATCAATGGAATATATGAAATAAGGGATGTCTATGGTACGTGCTCCATATTTTAATGGTGACAACTATGGATATTGGAAATCATAAATTATTATCTATCTAAAGAATCTAGGATTCAAAGTTTATTATAAGATCATTACTCCTTATGAAATTCCTGTGAATATAGAGAATTGGGATGCCGCAACAGAAGCTGAATATGACATTAAATCAAAGGAAATGAATGCTATTTTCTTTGTACTTAGGCCTAATGAATTCAATCGAGTCTCACAGTTCCCTAATCCTTATGAGATGTTGAAAACTATTTCATATTCTTATGAATGAATATATAACATGATAAAAATGAGGTATGAAACTACTAAACTATAGTTTGACACCTTTAGAATGTTTGATGGTGAATGCATTACATAAATGAATAGAAGGTTGAGATTATCAATAATATTACTACCTTGTGAGATCCCATCAGTCAATATTATCAATCGATGAAGGTACTTAGAGTACTAACCTCAAAATGGAATGCAATATCTACAGCCATTCGACAATAATCGCCTATTAAGAATTTAAATATGAAGGAACTGATCAGAACATTGATGATGTATAAAGAATAAATGAATAATGAAGCTAGATGTCACAAGTTATTAAAAAGGGAAAATACTACCCATAAAGTGAAATATCTAATGTAAGAAAGAAATTCAAAACAATATGTCATATAAAAAAATTCAGACTCCATAGATTCTATAATAGAACATGCATAGTTAGCTAGAAAAATTAGAAAATTATATAAGAAAGAGGGAGGCTTTAGATAATGTTTTAAGAAGGGTGAAAGAGAACCTAGAAATGTAATATTATAAGAATGATATTTTTGTCACATCAGACATGACTTCCCTAAATTGAAATATAAAAGAATAAGGATAGAAAAGAAATATCAAAAAAATGAAAATTATGAGTATAAGGGATAAAGATCTATGAAATCTATGTAGAGTTTTTCTAAAGACTCCAATAGATATTCAAAATATAATTCAGAAAAGGATCCCAAAAATCTAGAAGCCAACATGTGCTTTATGATTAAGGAAGAAGAAGAGGTATAATCCCATTACTCTTCTGATTTTGATACATGTAGTTTCTCAAATGATAAATTAGCTTCCTACTGTATAGTGATATAATAGAAATATAATTCCTTGATAAAGAAACATAAATCATTAAAAATATATTCACAATTTTGTTTTAGGTGAAAGAGACACTATTCTAAAACAACATCAAGATCTAATTAAAAAAACTCATCTAAATCAAATCATATTGATCATGAAAATGTATAAAATATTTACAAGATAAAGTAGAATCTTATAAAATCGATGCTATAGTTTTTGAAAAATAAAAAAATATCCTGAATGATATTCTTGTAAATAATGTTATTAAAAGAGAAAAATTTGAAATATGAAGTAATGGTGAAAAATATAAATTATACAAAAATTATTTTGTGCACAATTCAAAAAATGATAACTATTATTACTGAGTAATAAAATGTCATTATAATAACAACTATTAGTTGATAAATCCTAAAAATAGTGGTATTTAAAAAGATTCTATTTATAAAAATATATATGAAGTAAGTGATATGAATTTTAGAAAAATTAGGCAGATCCAGATTCCTAGATCATTGATTGCGGACACAACTGGAACCAAGAATATATGGGTACCAAAAAACACATGTTTAATTTATTTTGTAAGAAAAGTCCATAGGAATAGAAAAAATGTATTTTATATGGATAGTGGAAGATCAAGACACATGAGTGGACACTCATTAAATTTTCATACACTAACTCAAATTGATGGAGTTCTAGTAACTTTTGGTGACAATTCAAAAAGAAATATTATTGTAGTTGGAACTTTTAGAGATTAAAAGACTATCTCAATCAACAAAATATTTTATATACAATGGTTAAAACAAAACCTAATAAGTATTTCTCAACTTATTTGATGATATATTTTATATTGACTTTTCGAAAAATTCTTTCTTAGTTTTCAATGATTAATTTCATAAATTTAGAGCACCAAGAACAGAAAATTTATATAATTTGTATCTAAATTCATTGTGTAAATAGAACACAAATTGTATAACAACTAAGAAAAATGAGTCATGGGATCTGACATAAATGAATTACACAATGAAATATATCTTCTTTATATAATATATCTATGAAACAATTAATTTTTTATTTTCCTATTATTAAGTTATAAAATAATATATTCTGCGATGCATATCAAATTTGAAAAAAACAAAAATAGTCTTTCTAATAAATTAATAAAATTTCTATATCTAAACTATTAGAACATACCCATATGGTTTTCCATGTACCATGTAGGGAATAATTTTGTATGTTAAATTATATTTTTTTGTTTTAGTTGATAATTTTTCTATATTTACTTGGGTTTATTTTCTAAAACATAAAAGTAAAGTATTTACTATTTTTGAAAGATTTTAAAACATTATTCAAAATGAAAAAGATTTTAAAATAATTTCATTAAGAAGTGATCATGATGGAGAATTTGAGAGTCAAGAATTTAATTCTTTTTTCTCAAATATAGTTATTAAACACACCTTCTCTCTACCAAGAACACCTCAACAAAATAAAATTATTTAAAGAATAAATAAAACTATTCAAGAAATGAAAAGAATCATGCTGAATGAATACAATATTCCTACCTATTTCTTAGTATAAGCTATAAGAAAAACTATCTATATCATGAATAGAGATTTAATAATACTAATTATTAAAAATCCACCCTATAAACTTTTTTACAACATAAAACCTAAGGCAAAGTGCTTTATAGTCATTGGATGTAATGTATATATATTTAATACTAAGGATAACTTTGAAAAAATCATTCCAAAACCCAATGAAGAAATATTTTGTAGATATTCTACTAATTCTAAATTTTATAGAGTGTTTTATAAAAAGTTAAGGATTGTTGAATAATTTTGTTAGGTGAAGCTTGATTAAACTGAACCTTTTAATAAAGAGAAAGATCAAATAGATAAAAACATTGACTCTTTTTACAATATGAGACTTGATTAGCCTAATTTTTATTTTTGAAAATAAAATTAATAAAATTTTGTACAGTTTAGAAGAAAACGAAATTGAAGAACCTAAAAGCGTCTTACCAAGATAGTTTAAAAACATAAAGAATCATTCTTTAGAAACTATTATAGGACCCCTGATATAGGAATTAAAACAAGAAGAAATGTAGGAAACCAAGTTGAATTATATTCCTTTATATCTTGGTTAGAACCTAAGTCTTTTGAAGAATATTTAGAAGATAAGAGTTGGTTGTTATCCATACAAGAAGAAATAAACCAATTCAGAAGAAATAAACTTTGGGTTTTAGTGGAAATACCATCAGATTGTCTAGTAATATGAACTAAGTGTATCTTTAGAAATAAACAGAATGATCAAGGGATTTTAACTAGAAACAAAGCTAGATTATTAGCTAAATGATATAATTAGGATGAGGGTATAAATTATAATGAAGCCCATTCCCATATAGCTATATTAGAATCCATTATAATCTTTTTAGATTATGATTTTAATAAGAATTTTAAATTATATTAGAAGGATATTAAATATTTATTTTCAAATGGATATTTAATGGAGGAAGTTTATGTTGAACAACCACCACATTTTGAATAACCTCATAAAAAATTGTGTATTTAAACTTACTAAATCTCTTTATGGCCTTAAAAAACAACCTAGAGATTGGTATGAAATATTAAGATACTTTTTATTGGAAAATGGATTTTTTGTCTGATTACTAAATCCTACTATTTTTAGGAATACTATTTGTGAGAATATTTTATTAGCTAATATTTATATTGATGATGTTATTTTTGATTCAACTAATAAAAAAAATTGTAATGATTTTTCAAATCTAATGAAAAATGATTTTGAAATGATTATGATGGGAGAATTGAATTTATTTGTAGGATTTCAGGTTTATCAAAAATATTATGAGATTGTTTTAAATAAAAGTAAATATATTACTGATTTATTGAAAATGTTTGGACTTGAAAATATTTAGACCTATACAACTCCCATGTGTAAAAATCTAAAACTTTATTTGGATGAAGCTGGAAAACCAGTTAAAAATAAGTTATGTAGAGGTATGATCAGTAGTTTATTGTATCTTACTTCTATCAGACAAGATATAATGTTTTATTTATTTCTATGTGCTATATTTTAGTTAAATCCAAAATAATCCCATCTTATTGTTGTTAAAATATTTTTTAGATATGTAAAATGAACTATTTTTCAATCTACACTTTACCCCAAAACATCTAATTTCAATTTAATTTCATATTTAGATGATGATTTTGGAGGTTATAGATTAGATAGAAAAATATCCATAAGAATATGTCACTTTTTAGGAAAATATTTAGTATCATGGTTGATTAAGAAACAAAACCCAGTTTCCCTATCAATGGCCAAGACAAAACATGTGTCTTCTGATAGTTGTTGTGCACATGTTTTTTGGATGAAAGAAACTCTAATAAATTTTAGACTGATTTTTTGTAATATACCTATTTCATGTGATAATATTAGTGCACTGAATATTTCAAAAAAATCTTATAAGTCATTCTAGGACCAATAATATTGATATAAATCAAAATTTTCTAAGGGATCATGTCTTTAAAAAGAATATTTCTTTATAATTTTTAAATAATGAATACCAATTAACTGATTTTTTACTAAACCATTTCCCACTAAAGGGTTTGATTTTCTTAAGGGGGATTTATAATTATTTAATTCTAACAAATATTTATGAATTTATTTCAATTAATGTGTTTATAGTTTTAATTTATTTTAATTTATTTTAAATATTAATTTTGATATCAAATTATTATTTCAATTATTTTTTAAATGAAATATCATTTTTATTTTTTTTATAATGCGTCTTTTCAAAATTAAAATTTTAATGATTACACCTCATCATCGGAACACAAAACCAAAAAAGTATTATATCACAATTCTTAAACTATCCTTCATACTCCTTTACTCCCTTTTTTATTATAGAGAATCTCTATTTCTAAATTACCAAAACCCTAACCTAAAATCCTTCAAACCTCGAAACTTCCGAAATGGAAACTTTAGGCATGGTTGAAGAAGTTGGACCAAATGAGCCTGTTTGAGAACTGAAATTTCAGAAATTTCTGAATGGGAATGTAATTTATTTTCATTGGATGAACCAAATGAATATATCATTAAAGACTATAATAATATTTCAAGGTATGAAATTAATTTTTGGTGAAAGAAATATGAATTTTGTCTTTGATATATAAGTTTAAGAGTTATTTCAACATTACAATTTTTTTTTGGAAATGATGAAGACACAGTTATTTCAAAGACCCATCATGACAATTTTTCTATCTCTTCTATGCAAATAGATAAGATCATAGATTGTCCCTATAAGAGGGAATTTAATTTTTATTTGAGAAAATAATGAGATAAGAAATTCAAATTACGGGATATAATTTTTTATCTCTTCAAAACTAGAACAATTAAGAAAATTATGACAAGAGACAATAATGATGATCAAAGAGTCTTTATGTAGTTCATATAGTCTATAATTGTACAAAGGATGTCTAATTTAGAGAAATTTAAATATCAGGATATGTATGTTCTATTTTTGTTTTTAAATAATTTCATAATGAACTTAAGTAGGTATATTTTAAGGTATTTGAATTACTCCCATTAGAAGAAATAGAAGAATGTATTTTACCCTTATGGAAGAATTCAATCCCTTTTGTTACTAATACTTGGAAAGGTAAGAGACATCTATTTTGGACCGAAATGTCATTATAGAAATATTTTAAATCATGGAACTTTCAGTAAGTTATGATTTTATGGTGTGAATAATGAAATTATCATTTACTAATTAGTATAGAAGAACAATAAAGGAGGATAACTAGTTCTTAGGGGGGAATAATTTATAACCATATATTGGTTTTGTGATACTAAGGCCCGATGAAGAAGTATAATCAAGATTTTATGAGGCCACTCTTCATCAAAGAAGAATTTTTTCATTAAATATTTCTAATTTAGTGGTAGTTTTCCAAAAAAGAGTAGAAAAAGATGCTAAGCAAGAGGCTCATGTAACTGAGAATGTTAAGAATGTTTCTCAATGGACCGATCAATCTAGGGTGGTTGTTTCTAATGATGATCATGATTCCCCTAGAAATATTTCTTTAGTTGTTGCTAATTCAACTCAAGCAGGAGTATCTACATTAACAGTGATAATAGACATTTTAGAGGAAAATCCATGTTTGGATTTTGTGGGAGTTAGTCAAAATATAGCACAATCTACTGAGTCTTTTGACTCATTAAAAATAGATACAAAATATTTTTTTCATAGTTACAATCAAGTGAATAAATAGAATTTTACTCTAACACAAGAGTTATAGATTGAGAGAAATAAATTTGAATATCTCATAAGTTCTATAGTGCCGAGGGTTGAGTTTGAGGCACTTCAAACATAATTAAGAGAAGTTTAGGAAACTCTTGTGTTAGTGGTTGGCCTTGAAGAGTTCATCAAAATGTTTTTTGTTGATTTTAGATCATTAATTTAAGAATATATAATGAAATTAGATTTTTATGAGTTCAAGCAGTTGTTAGGAAGAGAGTTTCAATCTATTAGAGAAAGTCATTAGGATTCAACCTCTTCTAAACAGAAACCTCAAGGCTTGATAGGAATATTTGAAGCTATAAATTTTGTGTTATCTAATTTCAATGACAGATATCACACTCTTCATTCTAGAAATACACAATTAAATGTTTTTGAAAATAAGAGAAATTTGGTAATTCAACTGATCTATAATGTATCCTGTTTGGGACAAGTGATTCATCAATTAAGAGATTAGTCGACTTCATTCATTGAATATGAAGAAAAATTTAATGAGTTTTTTAAGGTGAATTTGGTTTAAATCTTGAAGATCAGTTAATATTGAAAGAAGATGCTTCAGTAGTGGATAGATGTGTTCAAAAATCACTTTTAGATCCTATTGGTGAAACTTCTTGATATTCATGGTGTTTTTCAGACCATTACTCATCCCGATGTACCTTCTTCCTATGAAAATTATGACCAAGAAAACCAATTTGAATCAATTAAATCATTTTTAATATTTCTTTAGTTTATTTTGGGATGGTCAATTTATTTTCAAAACATTTGATCTTTATTTAAGTTTACTTTACTTTCATATTTGTGAGTTTTATATTGTTTTATACTTTTATCTTCAAATTTACACATCTATATAACATATATTATTTTTATACTCAATAGAGTATAAAATTTATTTATTGTCATATGAAAAATTATATGTGTTTTATTCCATTTTCATATAATTTCTTTTTGATATCAAAAAAATGGGGAGAAAATTGGATAAAAAAAATTCTAATTTATTCAATCATCTATCTTATTTTAAATCAAAATGGTACTGTGAAATCGAAATAATACTATACAAAAATTAATTAAAAAAAACAAATATTTTATTTAAAAATATTGTTTTTTACTGTTTACAATTACTATATTTGATATAAATTATGTTATGGATTTTTTTGATCATCAAAAAGGAGGAGATTTTTAGTAATGTTTTGTCTCAATAATACTCTATAAATCTTAATGATTTTGATTCTAAATAATACCCTTATTTGATATAATAATGATATTAATTTATGTGAGTTTCAGAAAATTAATATTCTTGGAAATGTTTTGGAATCATATTCTAGTTTTTAATCTGTATGGAGTATTCTAAAAAGTGTTTGGAAAGCATTTTAGTGTTTCTGAAAACACTAATCATAACATATATTGGTAAGTGTTATGTAAGGAATGAACCCTACTTTTTATTAATGCATTTATGGTTTATCATTCTTACGCTAAAAAGTTTGTGTATGGATCGACAACCCTATGTTTTTGTATGGATATAAAACACTGCATTTTGATAAATGTATGAAATATCAACCCAAAATTAAAGTCAAGAATCACATTTCATACCATACATTTAGATAATGAATGTATGTATAATCACCCTAATATTTTTAATCAACCATACATTGGAAAGATGAACATAAAAATTCTTACCCTATTGTTACTTTTGATCCATATGTTCTAAAAAGATGAAAGTACTGTTCATGAACCATACAATGAACCCTATGATATGAAATGTAACCCTACTCTTTGCAAAGGAACCCTATGCTATGTAGTTTATCCCTACATTTTTATTCAAAAATGGAGATTGAAATCTATGTTTTTTATCGAAGGTTTCTGCAGTGATCTTGATAAAAATAAGGATTGAATTAAATCTATTATATGACCAATTCAAAGGCTCATTAGGATTGATTCAATGAAGCATATTCCACAGATAAAATCACTCCTATTCTTAAGGAAAGATAAAACTCCCCTGGAAAATTTGAATTTGAATAACCATGATATTTTAGGCCATTTTCTTGGATGGTCAACCAAAAGAGAGTTATATATATGAATGGAGTATTATGAGAAGAATTTTTATTAATGAGATTCGATAAAAATAATTCCACATACTTGTTTATATCTTTGGTATACAGACCTGTTGAAATGAAAGTTTAACTCTGTTCTTTTCTGAAAGAGGATACACTTCAGAGATATAATTTTGGATCCTTGTACTTTTTTTACTGTTATTCAATTATAATATCATCTGAAACTAGTATTTCTCCAAATTTATTATTTATTAAAGACATTCATTTCTAAATAAGAAGATCTATCTACTGTTAGTTTCTTTTGCATCAATTTTGAAGTATAACATGAACCATCAACAATTCAAACTCTTTTTATTTTTTTGGAGTTTCAAGTAATAGTACTCAGTTGTAGAGAAGTGTTAGATTATTTTACTAAGCTGTGGTTAACTGGTTTCTTATAAAAGAACCGGGAGGATATGTTTATCCTTACAGTAAAGATGTCAACTCCCTGTAATCAGTTGTGGATTTGAAGGTCTAGTGATAAGAGAACCTTTCTATTTAAATTTATTAAGATCAATGAGAGAGAGTTGGTAGAGTGTACTAGGGTAACTTTATGCCCAAACCACTATAAAATTGATATGTTCATGTTTTCTATTTATCTACTTCTCATACTCATTACAGAAGAGAACACTGCATATCTGCATAAATCACAAAGAGATTTAAAAGCTAGAATCTATCAAGATTATCAAAAAGACACAATTTAACCCCTTATTGTGTATATTTATATTATTTTGACAAAAAAAATCCTCTCAAATTCCATCATATAGTTTATGAAATCATCGTTCGTGTGTACGAAAGACTGCCGCCTCTTGAACTGATGTCATTCATTTTTCCATTTCAACCTATTAAGGATGGGTATGATGATGGATATAAACTATATATATATATATATGATATTTATAATATAATTATTCCTCTATAATAACTTTAATATATATATATATATATCCTTCCATTTCATATTACATATGATAACGTCGCTCGTGTGTACGACGGAGGGCCGCCTTACGAAGCGATGTGATTCATCATTCACTAACACTTCACATAGAAGGTGATAAATATAATGTTAATGATTATATGTGATATTCATGAAATAATTATGATATTCATGAAATATTTATCTTTCTATTAGAATAATATATGTCATTTTATTTCATTCCTTTTCACTCACGTAAAGATGATAACACCGTTCATGTACATGTGGACTACAGACTTCACAATGCAATGTGACACTATTTTCATCACCACACATCATAGATGAAATATATAAGAATAAAATTTGGTATGTATGGTGTAAAAATAATTCTTTAAGGTTAATATATTACTTACCTCCTTTCTATAATGATTGTTGAAAAATGGAAACGTTACTCATGTGTACGTACGACCAAGAATCTCAATGATCGTAACATATTTCTTTTTTCATAACCATCATTCATGATGGTTTCTAAAAGTAAAATGAATGTAAAAAATATGATAATTATGACTTAATTATTATTATGGAGATGAAATAACTATATAATATTCCCAAGAACCACATCTATTATAAAGAAACACACATGAGAAAATAAGGAAATTAACAAATGAAATAATGAAAATAATCAATGATTATTAACTAACGGGTGATAAGATGTTATAAAAAGAACATATATAATATAATATATATTAATATGGATATTTTTATAAGTTAAGAATTTTTTTTAAAACACTATACATTATTTTAAATCATTTTTAACCAAAAGGAAGCAGAAGGTAATGCCTTTTGTCTTAATTTCATTTCATTGAGTCATATTGTATCGTTATGCACCTAATTTAATTTATATGGTTTATATACTATCCCTTTGACATGTAATATCATGAATGATTCATTATTCATGGTATATTAATTTTTAATTTTATTTATATCATCTATGTATATTTGAACTAAAAGTTATCAAGTGGTAAATAAATTTCATAACTCAATTTAATTTCATTGAGTTATATTACTTATTTGTTATCATTGATATTCTATTATTATTTATATAATGAATTTTAAATATCTATTATAATATTTACACTTCTTATGTGGATTTATATTTGAATACACATGACTGATTAATTAATTAATTCTTACTTCAACATTTTGATCATTTTAGGAGTTTATTTCTCAATCTCATTATAATTGCGATTGTTTATTCTTGAATATCAGTTGTATGAAATTACTTGATCATTTATTAATAAAAAATTTGATTTTATTATACTTTTATTATACATTCTATTTAAATTAATTATACTATTTTACCACTCTATGGAAATAAAAAAAAATTAAAATCTGACTTCATTTCTCTCTTCAATCAGAAATTTGTTTACTTCCAAAACTATGTTTTCTAAAAATGTTTTCAAAAATGTTTTTAAACATTTATAAATGATTTATCAAATGATATTTTACCCATTTTTACTCTTTAAAAAATATTTTTAAAGGAATATTATGCCATTTTGAGTACAATTCCAGTTTGATTTTTCCTAAAATTATGAAAGGAATCTTCTTATCATTTTTTGAATAAGGAGCCTTCCTAAAATTTTTACAGAGGAATGTTTTTTTAATATTATGGAATGTATGGATTTACCCACCATAATTATATTAATTTTATCAAATCTTTCTTTTCAATTTTATGAGGATGTTTTTTAATAAATATTTTGAAATGTGATTTTCAAAGAAAATGACATTAAAAATGTTTTTTAAATGAAAAGGATTTTTTATAATGTTTATAAATTTATTTTTATGGTATTTATATTCATCAATGAAATAAACCTTTATTCTTACTCTAATTGGTGTATGTTAATGCCAAAATTATTCTTACTCTAGATGGTTTATTATTATTTTGACTAATGAAATTATTGTCATTGAGTTCCTTGATTCATTTTGTAGTGATTAACATTTTCTTTAATTGTTCATATTTCATGTAGAAATTAAATATACCCTAAATTTCAATATTATTTATCATGGATATGTTTATATCCTAAACCATATACCATTTTTACATACAATTTTTACTTGAACACTATTTTATTAACTGGAGAAATATTAATAAATTATTATCCTTCACTCAATACAGATACTTTATATTAAGAAATATTGTTTATAAATCGATTATTTGATATATGAGGAATGATTTGGACTGGTACGACACAGATGGGTCCCAGTTATAGATATATCCTCTATGCATCAGTAGTGTCATGGGATGAATTAGTTAGATAGACTTAGTTAATTTTTTTTAATCTGTATGTTTTAAATCATCTCATGAAAGTCTTGATAGTAAAGGTACCACTTATTTAAAAACATTGCATCTGATATTTAATAATTTCTTTCATTTAGAGTTTAGTATTAATTATCAAGGATATTTTCACTATTATATTATCTTTGGATGCATTTTATTATTAGTTATTGATTAAATGGAATATGTTTTTTCTTTTTTACCTTAACAAATTGATCAAGCCTTATATGTTCATGCATTTAAATTATTTAAATCACATATGGGATTATTTATTTACCTATATATATTGATTATTCTTATTGATTAAATATATATTCCACTGTACGTAACGATTACTGATCATTTAAGATTTCCATTATTTTGTTTACTTTCCCCAGGATTCCATGATGTTTATAATGATTAATATCTAGGGATGTTCTAGATAGAAGAAATTAATTCTTGAAATAAAAAAATCATGTTGAAATTTTTGTTTTCAAATGAAATGTAATACTAAATTATATATCTAGTTTACCAATACTTCTAAACTATTTAGTCTTTTGGGATGCGATTCCTTGTATCTCATGCCAATATAATGGTAGTAGACATCAACTCTAGGATACTAGGGTCAGGGTTGCTATAGTTTGAATTAGAGGAATATTTATAGAAACCTTTGCAACTAGATTTAGGAAAATATAGAATAGGGAAAAATCCTTTGATATAATTTTAGTCTAAGTATATAAGAACATCCTATTGTTTTTGTAAGGTAGAGATTATATGGACTTTCCTATAAATACATCCTTTTCTAGATACGACAATTGGATATGGTTTTAGCATAGTGACACCTAGGGGTAGTAGCTCTAAATTAGGTGCATCAGTCTTGAATCGAGTATTACTTATTACCCAACAATGAGCCTTACCGTGGACCCAATTTGAAACTCTCTAGTTATATGCTTTGGATAATAAAAATTTTCTATAAAAACCAAAACGATTGATTTGAATAGATAAAGACAATGAATGACCTAGGTTAAAACAATGGTGTCTTATATTAAAAATATTTTGTCATGATTTATATATCCTATAAACGATATTATTGTTAACACCTATACTAAGGAAGGACCTATCATGAAAAAAATAGATGACTTATTTAGGTATTTTTATTCATGAATTAAATTTTTGAAGTATTTTACTTATGGTATTTTGGTTACAAGAATCATGAAACATATAAGGATTCTTTTAAATTTTAAAAGCAATTATGTATTCATTAACTTAATAGTTATGAACACCATCATGGTTATGTGATTGAGATTGACCATAAGTTAAATGTTTTAAACACATATTCTTAGGTTTTTTATGATATTATTATACCATGATTAAGGTTATTTTAGAGAAATTTAAGGCAAGCATATATTTAAGAAAAACATTATTTTAGGAATAATGACATTACATTTTATAGACATACGTTTAAAGGTATTTATAGCCTTTAGGGTTAATATGATCATTAATGACATTGTAATAACATTCAAATAAGATTATTAGAATTTGTTAAAAAATTATATTGTAAACCATAGTAAGAAGGTTATTTAGTGATTAATTTTATTTCAAGGATGACTATAAGTTTTTAAACATTATAGGAATTATATTAATAGAGTTTTAGAAAATTGAAAACCTGCATACTGGGTGACAACCCATCAGGTCTGGTAAGGCCATGTGTCCTGAACCCATGACTGTTGGATGATAAGGGTTTCACACATACCATTAGCCTACGTGATTTCCAGGTTAATACGTCATTTTTAGTTAAAAAACATGATGAATAAATTTTAATGTTGAACTAGTAGTATTATTTTTTATGTTTAGATACTAATATATTAAACATATTGTGTTTGTAAAATAATTGGAGACATTAATAAAGGCCTTTCACTCTTTTATGGATTTTACGATCTATTAAAAGTAAATTTTGGTGCTTTAGGCATAAAGATTTCATTTTTGGATATTCATTTCTTGCTATAATGGGATATATTGGAAATTTATTAAAGAAAAACCAATAGATGAAATTGTGTTTATAAAATATAAATGTATCGACTAATTATATTTTATTATATTCCTAGATATACAAATAATTCATAAAATTTAGGAAAAATAATCTTGAAACAAAAAAATTTATCATGTTACAATAATATCTGATCAATCAAATGGTATTTTAAATCATAAAATATTTATGATTTCGAGCCCATTGAATTTCCATTGATAATTTAATTTATTGTGATAAATGATCTCAATCACTATTTATAAATATCTACTATTTTCCTCCAAGTCCGTATCTTCACTTTAAACTAATTTTCTCATACTTATAAACCTAGTTAGGTGTCATTCCATATGACCTTTTTTACTTCCCTTTCTCTCTTATTAAGGTGATATTTTATTATCTCTTTTATAATGTGGGTTTTTTCAACAATGTTATTATTAGATTTCAAACCCTTTATTACTAAGATCAAGTTTAAATTGTGATGGTGAAATTTCTTTAAGGTGTGGAGAATGTAACACCTTGTAATTTTAAAATATGGATAACATATTTGATAACATGCATAACACGCAACACCAAGCATAGAAAAGAATGTATCATGCTGAGACTTTATGATACATTCACTATTTAAAATAAATTAAATCTAATCTATTTCTTTCAATGCATTAAATACTGAGTTATATTCTGTTACACACAACAACGAATTTCTTAGATTACTTGCATTACACCCAAGACCAGATTTTTCCAAACAATAATATAATATTAATATTATCAATTAATAAGATAATTACCACCTAGCCATTTAAATAGAGGGTATAAATATGATAAAATAATTTATGAAAATATATAGTATACAAAAATTTATTGGTTATCTATTTATTATAAATAATAATAAGAATCATTTAAAATAAAAATAGATGTTTTTGAAAAAACTACATTCCTTCCAAAGGATGGTATAGTCACACCATATAAACATAATTTAAAATTATTTTTTAACACTTTCAAAAAATTTATTTGAAAAAATAAACTTAATTTTTTAAAATTGGATAGAAAAAATAATTTTAGTGTGATTTTTTTAATTTTTTTGAGATATTTCTTTTTTTTTGATGAATAGTGAAAAATATTGGATTTTAACTAAAAACTAACTTTTTGTCTAAATAATTTATAATGTTAAATTATATTTTAAATTGGGTTTAAAGTAAAAATTGATAATTTATTCATATATAAATCATATTTAGGTCATTGGGATCATTTTCATGATGAACTTTGATATACAAATATTGTAAACTTTTGAAACTTTGACTTTAAAAACCTGTTTTCTCTTTATGTCCATGGGATTGATTTTAAATTAAATTAAACAAATTGTGTGAATTAAATTAAAAAAATGGATAAAATATTTATAATAATTATATTTTATAATTTCTTATAAATTCAAATTAATTTTTTACAATAATTATTAGTGAAAATAGTTAAAATTAATTATAGTGATTAAGGTAAAAATGAGTATACTTGGTGGTTAAACATGGAATATAATGTATAAAAATGACCCAAAACCTATAAAATTTCAATTGGGTGGACATATAGTGACCTTAAATAGTCATTTATACAATGTAGTACATTATTGAGACCTGGTGTTAGGTAAAAAGTGGGTATACTTAACTGTATTAAAAAAATTACAAGTGTGCCACCCAACCCATTTATAAAAGGCCTCCCACTATCCTCTCCACTTCACACCTTAAAACCATTTTGGTTCTGCCAATAACTTCCCAAATAACTTCTAAAATTATATTAATTTATCCTATAAGTATTATTTTTTTAGTAATACTTCCCTTAAAGTCTTTTTTGAAAACCTAAGTAGGTTACACAAAGAAGAGGTAATGTTCTACAACAAGCGCCAACAATTTATTTACTTCTCTACCAAATTAAATTTGTATTAAACCATGATGATATAATAACTACATTATATTAAATATAATGATATGTTTTTATAATAATGGAATTGTCTAAAACCTTATCCACTACCATCCAATGGGTTATGAAATCATCATTCATGTGTATGACAGACTACCACATCGCGAACCGATGTCATTCATTTTTCCATTTCTACCTCTCAAGGTTGGGTATGATGATGGATATAAATTATATATATAATATTTATAAAAAAATTATACCTATATAGTAACTATACCATATATATATATATATATATATATATCTTCAATTTCATAGAATATATGATAGTGTTGCTCATGTGTACGACGAATTACCACCTTGCGAAGTATTGTGATTTGTATTTTACTAACTCTTCCCCTGGAAGATGATAGTGATAATTTTAATGATTAAATGTGATATAAATGAAATAATTATGACATTAATTACATATTTATGATTCTATAAATATAATTTATTTCATTATCTTTCTTTCCATTTCACTCACGTAAAGCTGACAACATCGTTCATGTACATGCAAATTATCTCCTTGACGAAGTGATGTGACACTCTTTTCATCAACACAACACATGTATTAATTAAATAAGTATAAAATAGGGTATATATGATATAATTATCATAATTTAAAGGTAATATTTTACTTAACTGCATTCCATAATGATTGGTAAAAAAATGGAAATGTTACTCTTGCGTATTTATAACCTACCGTCTCCATGATCATAACATACTTCATTTTTCATAACCAGCATTCATGATTCATTTTAAAAGTAAACATGATGTAAAAAATATGATAATTATTTCATGATTATTATTCTCTATATGATATAACTATCTAATATATGCAAAAACCATATATTTTAAGATGAAATATGCATTAAAAAACAAGGTAATTAACACCTGGAAAAATGAAAACGATGAATGATTATTAATAAATGAGTGATAAGATGTTATAAAAGGATAATATATGTTATAATAAATTTTAATATGGTTATATTATAATTTAATAAATTTTTTAAAACCAGTATAAATTAAGTTAAATCATGTTTAATGAAAAAATAATCATAATGTTAGGGTATTTACCTCAATTTCATTTCATCGAGGCATATTGTATTATTATGAACCTAATTTATATTATACTGTGTGTATACTAGACATTTAAAATATTGTATCCAGAATTCTTAGTTTTTAATGGTATATTAAGTTTCAATTTGAATTATTTCATCTAAATGGATTTGAACTTAAAGTTACCAAGTGGTAAATAAATTTCATAACTCAATTTCTTTTCAATATATTATATTACTTATTTGTTTTTATTGTTATTATATGATTATGTGTATAATGACTTTTGACTATATATTTTTTCTCAATTATAATTTTTTATGTTTTTTTATAGTTGATACACATGGTAGATTAATTGATTACTTCCTACTTCAACTTTATGATCATTTTATGAGTTTATTTTATAATCTCATTCTAATAGAGATTGTTTATTCTTGAATATAAGTTGATGAAAATTTATTGATTATTTTTTAATAAACCATATGAACATAATTTAAAATTAATTTTTAACACTTTAAAATAATTTATTTGAAAAAATAAACTTAATTTTTTAAAATTGGATAGAAAAAATAATTTTAGTGTGATTTTGTTTAATTTTTTTGAGATATATCATTTTTTTGATGAATAGTGAAAAATATTGGATTTTAACTAAAAACTAACTTTTTGTCTAAATAATTTATAATGTTAAATTATATTTTAAATTGGGTTTAAAGTAAAAATTGATAATTTATTCATATATAAATCATACTTAGGTCATTGGGATCATTTTCATTATGAACTTTGATATACAAATATTGTATACTTTTGAACATTTTTACTTTAAAAACCCGTTTTCTCTCTATGTCCATGGGATTGATTTTAAATTAAATTAAACCAATTGTGTGAATTAAATTAAAAAAATGGATAAAATATTTATAATAATTATATTTTATAATTTCTTATAAATTCAAATTAATTTTTAACAATAATTATTAGTGAAAATAGTAAAAATTAATTATAGTGATTAAGGTAAAAACGAGTATACTTGGTGGTTAGACATGGAATATAATGTATAAAAATGACCCAAAACCTTTAAAATTTCAATTAGGTGGACATATAGTGACCTTAAATAGTCATTTATACAACGTGGTTCGTTATTGAGACCTGGTGTTAGGTAAAAAAGTGGGTATACTTAACTGTATTAAAAAAATTACAAGTGTGCCACCCACCCCATTTATAAAAGGCCTCCCGCTATCCTCTCCACTTAACACCTTAAAACCATTTTGGTTCTGCCAATAAATTCCCAAATAACTTCTAAAATTCCAATAATTTATCTTATAAGTATTATTTTTTTAGTAATACATCCCTTAATGTCTTTTTTGCAAACCTAAGTAGGTTACACAAAGAATAGGTAATGTTCTTCAACAAGAGCCAACGATTTATTTACTTCTCTACCAAATTAAATTTTTATTAAACCACAATGATAGAATAACTACATTATATTAAATATATAGATATGTTTTTATAATAATGGAATTGTCTAAAACCTTATCCACTTCCATCAAATGGGTTATGAAATCGTCATTCATGTGTATGACAGACTACCACCTCGCGAACCGATGTCGTTCATTTTTCCATTTCTACCTCTCAAGGTTTGGTATGATGATGGATATAAATTATATATATAATATTTATAAAACAATTATACCTATATAGTAACTATACCATATATATATATATATATCTTCAATTTCATAGAATATATGATAGTGTTGCTCATGTGTACGATGAATTACCACCTCGCGGAGTATTGTGATTCGTATTTTACTAACTCTTCCCCTGGAAGATGATAGTGATAATTTTAATGATTAAATGTTATATAAATGAATTAATTATGATATTAATTATATATTTATGATTCTATAAATATAATTTATTTCATTCTCTTTCTTTCCATTTCACTCATGTAAAGATGACAACATCGTTCATGTACATGCAAATTATCTCCTTGACGAAGTGATGTGACACTCTTTTCATCAACAAAACACATGTATGAATTAAATAAGTATAAAATATGGTATATATGATAGAATTATCATTATTTAAAGGTAATATATTACTTAACTACATTCCATAATGATCAGTAAAAAAATAGAAATGTTACTCTTGCGTATTTATAACCTGCTGTCTCCATGATCGTAACATACTTCATTTTTCATAACAATCATTCATGATTCATTTTAAAAGTAAAAATGAAGTAAAAAATATGATAATTATTTCATGATTATTATTATTTATATGATATAACTATCTAATATATGCAAAAACAATATATTTTAAGATGAAATATGCATTAAAAACAAGGCAATTAACACCCATAACAATGAAAATAATGAATGATTATTAACAAATGAGTGATAAGATGTTATAAAAGGATCATATATGTTATAATAAATATTAATATGGTTATATTATAATTTATAATATTTTTAAAACCTGTATAAATGAAGTTAAATCATGTTTAATAAAAAAATAAGCATAATGTTAGGGTATTTACCTCAATTTCATTTCATTGAGGCATATTGTATTATTATGAACCTAATTTATATTATATTGTATATATACTACCCATTTAAAATATTGTATCCATAATTCTTAGTTATTAATGGTATATTAAGTTTCAATTTGAATTATTTCATCTAAGGGGATTTGAACTTAAAGTTACCAAGTGGTAATGAAATTTCATAACTCAATTTCTTTTCAAAATATTATATTACTTATTCGTTTTTATTATTACTATATGAATAAGTGTATAATGACTATTGACTACATATTTTTTCTCAATTATAATTTTTTATGTTTATTTATAGTTGACACACATGGTATATTAATTGAATAATTCCTACTTCAACATTATGATCATTTTAAGAGTTTATTTCATAATCTCATTCTAATACAGATTGTTTATTCTTAAATATAAGTTGATGGAAATTTATTGATTATTTTTTAATAAACCATTTAATTTTATTATACTATCTAAATTCATGATATTTTCAAGTAATTCTACCATTTTCTACTCATTTATACTTTATATGTTTTATAAAATGGTTTTGTGATAATTTGAATTCATTTCCCTCTTTGACCAAAAACATGTTTTCTTCTAAAACATTGTTTTATAAAAATGTTTTAAAAAATGTTTTAACCCTTTAAAAATGATTTATAAAATGAATTTTTACCCACTTTTACTCTTTATTATAAGTTTTGAATGGAATATTTTGACTATAAGGCCCCAGCCTTAAACCTTACTTAATCTTGAGTTATTACAAGATTACACATTGAGGATCTTTTCAGGTTTAGAGTTTTAGAGAATTAGATCATGAAACTTGCATTACATTCCACATTTAAACAAAGTGGTTACATAAAAGACAGTATTCATTCTTCCCATCAACAGGAACATATTTAAAATATAACACAGATTCTTTCTTGACACATCCTTGACACTATCATCACATCATGTACCTTTCCCTTGACCTGTGAAAAACATTTCAAAAACTTGGGATGAGCATAAAAAGCTCAGTAAGAGTTATAAAAATATGGAAAGGAAACATGAGTTCATATATACATAAGAATAAAATCATACTTTACCCATAAAACAAAGGCACTTTAACATACCTCATCAAACCATGAATAAATCATAGAAATCATAAGACATAATGGTAACTTGAGGCATTCATAACATTCTTACGTAGGGAGTAACCCTCTTGGTTACGTTTGGAATACCCATCACAGTATATTCCCTAAATCTCTTCGGAGAAACCTTAACGTTTCACTCCTTCGCATTACCCAATGCATTGGAGAGCTATATCGGGCTCACCCGCCCTTAGTTTATCACGGAACCACCCGTTCTTCATAAAAATGCCCAAGAACCATAACATAATCGTATCACATAAAACATGAATAAAGGAAACATAAAATTTCCACATTTCAATCACAATATAACATTTTAGGATATTGAAATAATGAATCCATTCAAAAAGAAACCATTTCCAAAACCATTTAAAACATTTAATAAAGAGATTTTTGAATCAAAGTGTCCCATACCACCTTGAACCTTTTAACATTTTAAACCATTAATATCCATATAAATAAATCCTTAAAACCATTTTGAAAACATGGATATTAATAAGAACAAATAATTAAAACATTTAAAACAATATTCTGGTAAAAGGGGTTTTACCAAAATTAGAGACACATGAATACAATAATTGAGGAATAACATTTAGTCATAACTTTATAATATCATGATAATAAAAGGATTCATGATATAATACTTCAAAGGACAGTATATACACTATATAAGAGTGAATTGGTGCATAACAACAATGAACCCTCAATAGAAATGTCAAATGTGATGAAATCCCTTATAAAGAAGGTATCCTTAAATTAAGGACAAATCAATCTCAAAATATGTGTGACAAATATAAATACACCCAATATAAGTGGATATTAAGTGTAAAATAATAAAAGTTCATTCACACATATTCAATGGATGACATATTCAATGACTACATGTTGAACCCAAAGAAATCGAAATTGGGTTAAAAAGTTCCCTTGACAGCCTAACCGCATCACATCAAAATGAGTTAATGAGAGATAAAAAGTGTATCTGATCACTTGGAAATCAAATTTACATCAATAAGGATATATGAGAACATATCCCAACATAACAATATTTAAATTAAAAGACCCAACAAAAGAAGTCTTTTAAAAAAGAGGAGGGTGAAAGGTTCCCTTACCGACTTGGGTATCTTTCAAAACATACACCCCATGAAAGAAGGACAATAGATCATTGATGTAAATACTCATAAATGAATTTATATTACACAAAGAGTAGAATAATGGGCAGTACATACACCACTCAATGGAATTTGTGGCAAATGTAGCATAAATCTCACGAGAATAAAAGTGAGATGAAAAATCCCTTACGAAAACTCAGCAGCCTAACGGCGCCACTTAAAACTTCCAAAATGGATTGATGAGATCAAATAGAGTATCCCATCATATTACAATAGAATTTACAGCAAGAGTAATATAAAAGAAAATCCCCCAACATAACAAATAGGAGCTTAGAAGAAGTGACACAAAGGAGAGTACTTAAAAAGAAAGAGAGAGGTTAGATCTCTTACGAAAGTTCGGCAGCCTAACGGCGCCACTCAAAACTCCCAAAATGGATTGATGAGAGAGAATAGGGTCTCTAATCACATGAACATAAAAATTACAGTAAATTTAATATAAAAGATCATCCCAATAACAAGAAAGATGAGCTTTAAAAGGAATGACATAAAAGTGTATACTTAAAAAGAAAGAGAGGAGTAGGATCCCTTACCTCGGGTCCAACTTGACTCGATCGTTCTCTAATCTCCTGAATAATAAACTTGAGTTAATTTATAATTCCTTAAGAACCCTTTTTCAAGTTCATTATTACTTTTATACCACTTATTACCATGTCACAAACATTATGTAATCATTTAAGTTAAAAATATTTGTTTTGCCGATATTTGGTTCTTAAGTCGAAAGTGGTCTTCTTACAATTACATGTTGTTCGTGTGGCCAAATGTTTATTATATCCAGAATTGTATTCATTATGTAGATATCATATATGTAATATATATCCAGTACATGCATGCATTTATAACATTACATAATCATTTAGAGGTAAGAAATGAAATGCACCGTTCATGGAGACGGTAAGCCGTACGTACGCATGAACACTACTTTCATTTCTATTTCGTATTTTATAGAATTTAATAATAATTATATAAAGGTATATTATAATTCCAGTATAATTTCATATATAATATCATATTTACATCCTTTATACATCCCACATATGGTATTTAACGAATCAAATCACTTTGAGGGGGCGGTAGTCCGCACTTCCTTAAATGAAGATATCGCGTATACCCATAATGGAAGCCATAAAGGTAAGACAAAAATGAAAAATACAGAAGCGTAAATAAAACATAAACATATTATATATCATATATAAAAATAGTGACATCATAATGGCCACCTTTGAAGGTGTTAAATGAGTATTGAACAATCATCGTTTCGGGAGGCAGAATTTCACCATCCACGGAAACCGTATGTTCTTTAACCATTTGATGTAGTTGTGTGAGAGTGTAGCTCGAATAAATCTTATAACAACATCATAGTATATTGAAGATACTGGTTTTGTTACAAAATAAGTAAATAAAAAGAGTTTAGGGGGTTGGAGAAGCAAAATAAAACAAATGAACATGAGAGAATGAATTACCTTTAAAAGTGTAACTCCTTTTGATTTAAGCCTAAAGGCTTCCTTTGAAAGGATTATGCCCAAAGGGAGTCCTCTAGGATGAGGAGAGGGATGTGGAGAGAGTAAATGGGCAGGGGATGGCCGAGACAAAAGCTTGAGGAGTGTGTTAAATGAGGTATAGGTGGGGGCCTTTTATAAGAGGAGAGGAGGGGTACTTTTGGAAAGTAAAGAAATATTACTTTATTTGAAAATGTGTTTCGGTTTTAAAAGGTCCCACATTGATAGAATTCGTGGATAAGGTGATAAGGCTTCGAAATCCACTCATCCAATAAGTTTTTTACATGTGTAGTTTATATATTTTACATTATCTTTCCATTTTATTTAAATCGTCAAATAATGATATCATCGCTGCATCATTATTATGTCATAAATAATTTAATTTATTTAATGTCTAAAAATAATAAAACAAATACTATTATGTAGGAAATATTTTTATCTTTCCAATGAATATTTATAATCAAAAATATGACTTGTATAACCCCACTTAAAAATTGTTTTAGTAAAACATATCATGTTTGTGTCAATTTTACTTTTACATTAAATAAAATGTTATTTATGTCATTTCCAAACCAAAGTGGATCCATGGGGTCCCCAAGTTGACCCATGGCTTTTATTGGTCGGCCTTGACACAAACAATAAGGTTTGGACATGTGTCTAGGTCATTTCATATCATTAAAGCATTATTTATACCTTAAACTACACTAATTAACACTAATCGCGATTAAAAACTTAATAAGTTACTATTCACCAAAAAATTATTTTAATCTCATTGAACCACATTTTACTTCTTAATGACAACCATGTATGTCAGATTTTCAAAATTCAATACACATTAGTGGTGAACTTTCATTTAACTGAAAAATCAGTTTGCTTGATTACCACTTAGTGGTTTCACTATTCATCGAAAATTGAAGTTTTTCTGAAAATTACCAAAAATTCACCCTAAGATATTTTTGATATTATGAATTCAAAAATGAAGTCCTTTTTACAAAATTCAAAACATATAAGTCACATTAATTAATTTAATAATTAATTCCCGCTGTCATGACAAATAGAGTGTTTTATGAAACAATAAGTATCAAAAGATTGACACTAGTTTAAGTCTGATTTCAAAGTGAAATTGATTCCAACGACCACTATTGGATTTAATGGTAAAAATATTTTCTAATTTCACTTTAAAACCAATTCAAAATATAATCTAATCATATAAATAAATTATATTAAAAAGTGGTTTTGAATTAAAATACAACATTTTACACTATTCATTAAAAAAATGAACTTTATCAGAAAGATACCAAAATTTTACACAAAGTAAATTTTGATGTCCCAATTCTTAATAAGAGTTTTATTTGGTCCAAAATAATGTTTAAGAGTGAACAAAACTATATTTAATGACGGTTCTCCATCAAAAGGTGATAAGTGAACCTTTAGTGAAAACTAAGGCATATACGCCAAAAATTGAATTCTTTCCGTATTTTAAGCCTTTATCTTTTATTGTATAAATGTAAAAATATTTAAGAACATATATAATCATATTTTAGTTATTTATATCCATTCCTGCCAATACAACGGCTACATATTAACTACCATTTAAAATAATATTATTTTATTATTAGAGTGCAACGTAAGATTCCCAAAAACTCGTTGTTGCGTGCTGGGAACGCCATCGAGCATAGCTTCCCCTTTAAAGTCATTTCAATATTTTATTCACAAATATAGATAAATATGAAATGTCATATTCTTTATTTACCTGGGGTGTTACATCCTTCCCCCCTTTTGGGAATTGCGTCCTCGCAATTTTAAAATTGCGCTTGGAAACATCCTTGAAAGTCCCACATCGGAACAAAAGTCGGTAAAACAAACACTTTAAAATAAAGAGAGATAAGTACAAAGGTCACCCGAGTTAACCCATACTAGGATTCCAAGTATGAAAATATGGACATGGTGGAAAAAACAAAGGGTCATGTTCTGATGGAGAGTGATAGAAAACATGTTTAGGAGAAAGTTAACCACGAGAAAATCACAAACTTGTGATGGGTTAAACGGTCTTCGATTCCCCAGTAGGAAAAGTTAATAGACAACATTTTTGTTTTAAGTTACTTTTTATTGAGTAATTTATTCATAAGGAAACATAATCACTTATCATATTGACTTTCAACCTTTATTAGATTCCTTACACAAACTCATATTTTCTCCAAAAGATGAGTATTTAGGAAGACTTGTTCACATTAAGAGTACTATAATAAACTTCTAGAGAATCACCTAATCCCCAAAAGAGAACTATATACTTCCCATGTCTTTATACTTTAACCAAATCCAAAACCAAAAAGGCTAGTACAAGATCAGATAATCCATAAAAGGATAACCCTTTATAAAAATAAAATCTATTCTTAATCTCCAAAATTTGTCAAACAAAACCCAAAGTTCAACGAGGACCATTCTATAATCAATTTGTCCATAAAATTCTTCAACGTAAACCAATATAAGATTGAAAACCAAATATTTGAAGGATTTAGTCGCATAGTCTTCCAAGATAAATCGTAACATTTATCTCCAAACAATATCAGTTGCTCCAAAAGTCTCGTTTTGAAAAGTAATTAACCAAATCACATATCCTCCATGATAGGTTAATCATTTTCAAAAATAACCCAAAATCAACTTACTATTAATTCATAAAATCATATAACTAGAATGAATCAATCAAACTAACCAGGGACTTCACGTAGTCCAGTGGTAGGCGATAAATACCAGTCGCACATTGGTTGTGGGTTCGATTCCCGCAGCTTTGTCCGACGTGACGGGATGTCACACGGTCTGCGTGTTGTCCTTTTTCCAAAACTATATAATTCTTAAAAAATTTCCCAAAATGAGATAAAATCTTCAAGAATAATCATAACATATTTTAACCTCAAGTTTATCTCATTCCTTTCATTTTCCATCATATCATAGAGTAACCCATAATTACCTAAAAATTAAGTATCATATAAACCCTAATGGTTACCTTAATAATTATTACCTTAATTTCCACATCGAATTGGCCATCTCGTACCTGATGCATTAGAGAACTCACCAAGGTTGAAGTGGTTGATCATGACGCCTTGATATTTGGTTTATAACAACCATGAGTTTCCTCATTGAATCCTTCATTTTATCTAGTATCTTAATCAGAGAACCACCACAGTTTCCTTCAAACTTGTTGTCTCTTTGGTGCCTGCTAGATCCATCCATTCACTAAAAATAGAAATGTTAGTGTGAGTATATCAACAAAACCATCATATAATAATGAGTAAGATAGACAATAAGATACACTTACTCATTCACTTTATCTAATACTAAGACTCTTTCTGAAATCCTAACCATTATGGTAATTGTCAATTATGCTTAAAGAATACCCTAACCTCTAAAGTTATCTAAACCGACCTCTGATACCAACTATAAGGCCCCAGCCTTAAACCTTACTTAATCTTGAGTTATTACAAGATTACACATTGAGGATCTTTTCAGGTTTAGAGTTTTAGAGAATTAGATCATGAAACTTGCATTACATTCCACATTTAAACAAAGTGGTTACATAAAAGACACTATTCATTCTTCCCATCAACGGGAACATATTTAAAATATAACACGGATTCTTTCTTGACACATCCTTGACACTATCATCACATCATGTACCTTTCCCTTGACCTGTGAAAAACATTTCAAAAACTTGGGATGAGCATAAAAAGATCAGTAAGAGTTATAAAAATATGGAAAGGAAACATGAGTTCATATATACATAAGAATGAAATCATACTTTACCCATAAAACAAAGGCACTTTAACATACCTCATCAAACCATGAATAAATCATAGAAATCATAAGACATAAAGGTAACTTGAGGCATTCATAACATTCTTACGTAGGGAGTAACCCTCTTGGTTACGTTTGGAATACCCATCACAGTATATTCCCTAAATCTCTTCGGAGAAACCATAACGTTTCACTCCTTCACGTTACCCAATGCATTAGAGAGCTATATCGGGCTCACCCGCCCTTAGTTTATCACGGAACCACCCGTTCTTCATAACAATTCCCAAGAACCATAACATAATCGTATCACCTAAAACATGAATAAAGGAAACATAACATTTCCACATTTCAATCACAATATAACATTTTAGGATATTGAAATAATGAATCCATTCAAAAAGAAACCATTTCCAAAACCATTTAAAAATTTAATAAAGAGATTTTTGAATCAAAGTGTCCCATACCACCTTGAAGATTTTAACATTTTAAACCATTAATATCCATATAAATAAATCCTTAAAACCATTTTGAAAACATGGATATTAATAAGAACAAATAATTAAAACATTTAAAACGATATTCTGGTAAAAGGGGTTTTACCAAAATTAGAGACACTTGAATACAATAATTGAGGAATAACATTTAGTCATAACTTTATAATATCATGAGAATAAAAGGATTCATGATATAATACTCCAAAGGACAGTATATACACCATATAAGAGTGAATTGGTGCATAACAACAATGAACCCTCAATAGAAATGTCAAATGTGATGAAATCCCTTATAAAGAAGGTATCCTTAAATTAAGGACAAATAAATCTCAAAATATGCGTGACAAATATAAATACACCCAATATAAGTGGATATTAAGTGTAAAACAATAAAAGGTCATTCAAACATATTCAATGGATGACATATTCAATGACTACATGTTGAACCCAAAGAAATCGAAATTGGGTTAAAAAGTTCCCTTGACAGCCTAACGGCATCACATCAAAATGAGTTTATGAGAGATAAAAAGTGTATCTCATCACTTGGACATCAAATTTACATCAATAAGGATATATGAGAACATATCCCAACATAACAATATTTAAATTAAAAGACCCAACAAAAGAAGTCTTTTAAAAAAGAGGAGGGTGAAAGGTTCCCTTGCCGACTTGGGTATCTTTCAAAACATACACCCCATGAAAGAAGGACAATAGATCATTGATGTAAATAATCATAAATGAATTTATATTACACAAAGAGTAGAATAATGGTCAGTACATACACCAATCAATGGAATTTGTGGCAAATGTACCATAAATCTCACGAGAATAAAAGTGAGATGAAAAATCCCTTACGAAAACTCAGCAGCCTAACGGCGCCACTTAAAACTTCCAAAATGGATTGATGAGATCAAATAGAGTATCCCATCATATTACAATAGCATTTACAGCAAGAGGAATATAAAAGAAAATCCCCCAACATAACAAATAGGAGCTTATAAGAAGTGACACAAAGGAGAGTACTTAAAAAGAAAGAGAGAGGTTAGATCTCTTACGAAAGTTCGGCAGCCTAACGGCGCCACTCAAAACTCCCAAAATGGATTGATGAGAGAGAATAGGGTCTCTAATCACATGAACAAAAAAATTACAGTAAATGTAATATAAAAGATCATCCCAATAACAAGAAATATGAGCTTTAAAAGGAATGACATAAAAGTGTATACTTAAAAAGAAAGAGAGGAGTATGATCCCTTACCTCGGGTCCGACTTGACTCGATCGTTCTCTAATATCCTGAATAATAAACGTGAGTTAATTTATAATTCCTTAAGAACCCTTTTTCAAGTTCATTATTACTTTTATACCACTTATTACCATGTCACAAACATTATGTAATCATTTAAGTTAATAATACTTGTTTTGCCGATATTTGGTTCTTAAGTTGAAAGTGGTCTTCTTACAATTACATGTTGTTCGTGTGGCCAAATGTTTATTATATCCAGAATTGTATTCATTATGTAGATATCATATATGTCATATATATCCAGTACATGCATGCATTTATTACATTACATAATCATTTAGAGGTAAGAAATGAAATGCACCGTTCATGGAGACGGTAAGCCGTACGTACGCATGAACGCTACTTTCATTTCTATTTCGTATTTTATATAATGGAATAATAATGATATAAAGGTATATTATAATTCCAGTATAATATCATATATAATATCATATTTCCATTCTTTATACATCCCAAATATGGTATTTAACGAATCAAATCACTTTGAGGGGGCGGTAGTCCGCACTTCCTTAAATGAAGATATCGCGTATACCCATAATGGAAGCCATAAAGGTAAGAAAAAAATGTAAAATACAGAAGCATAAATAAAACATAAACATATTATATATCATATATAAAAATAGTAACATCATAATGGCCACCTTTGAAGGTGTTAAATGAGTATTGAACAATCATCGTTTCGGGAGGCAGAATTTCACCATCCACGGAAACCGTATGTTCTTTAACCATTTGATGTAGTTGTGTGAGAGTGTAGATCGAATAAATCTTATAACAACATCCTAGTATATTTAAGATACTGGTGTTGTTACAAAATAAGTAAATAAAAAGAGTTTAGTGGGTTGGAGAAGCAAAATAAAACAAATGAACATGAGAGAATGAATTACCTTTAAAAGTGTAACTCCTATTGATTTAAGCCTAAAGGATTCCTTTGAAATGATTCTTCCAAAAGGGAGTCCTCTAGGATGAGGAGAGGGATGTGGAGAGAGTAAATGGACAGGGGTTGGCCGAGCCAAAAGCTTGAGGAGTGTGTTAAATGAGGTAGAGGTGGGGGCCTTTTATAAGAGGAGAGGAGGGGTACTTTTGGAAAGTAAAGAAATATTACTTTATTTGAAAATGTGTTTCGGTTTTAAAAGGTCCCAAATTGATATCATTCGTGGATAAGGTGATAAGGCTTCTAAATACACTCATCCAATAAGTTTTGTACATGTTTAGTTCATATATTTTACAATATCATTCCATTTTATTTAATTCGTCAAATAATGATATCATCGCTGCATCATTATTATGTCATAAATAATTTACTTTATTTAATGTCTAAAAATTATAAAAAAAATACTATTATGTAGGAAATATTTTTATCTTTCCAATGAATATTTATAATCAAAAAGATGACTTGTATATCCCAACTTAAAAATTGTTTTAGTAAAACATATCATGTTTGTGTCAATTTTACTTTTAAATTAAATAAAATGTTATTTATGTCATTTCCCAACCAAAGTGGATCCATGGGGTCCCCAAGTTGACCCATGGATTGTCTGGGTCGGCCATAACACAACCAATAAGTTTGGGACATGTGTCTAGGTCATTTCATATCATTAAAGCATTATTTATACCTTAAACTACACTAATTACCACTAATCGCGATTAAAAACTTAATAAGTTACTATTCACCAAAAAATTATTTTAATCTCATTGAACCACATTTTACTTCTTAATGAAAACCATGTATGTAGGATTTTAAAAATTCAATACACATTAGTGGTAAACTTTCATTTAACTGAAAAATCAGTTTGCTTGATTACCACTTAGTGGTTTCACTATTCATCAAAAATTGAAGTTTTTCAGAAAATTACCAAAAATTCACCCTAAGATATATTTGATATTCTGAATTAAAAAATGAAGTCCTTTTTACAAAATTAAAAACATATAAGTCACATTAATTAATTTAATAATTAATTCCCGCTGTCATGAAAAATAGCGTGTTTTATGAAACAATAAGTATCAAAAGATTGACACTAGTTTAAGTCTGATTTCAAAGTGAAATTGATTCCAACAACCACTATTGGATTTAATGGTAAAAATATTTTCTAATTTTACTTTAAAACCAATTCAAAATATAATCTAATCATATAAATAAATTAGATTAAAAATTGGTTTTGAATTAAAATACAACATTTTACACTATTCATTAAAAAAATGAACTTTATCAGAAAGATACCAAAATTTTACACAAAGTAAATTTTGATGTCCCGATTCTTAATAAGAGTTTTATTTGGTCCAAAATAATGTTTAAGAGTGAACAAAACTATATTTAATGATGGTTCTCCATCAAAAGGTGATAAGTGAACCTTTAGTGAAAACTAAGGCATATACGCCAAAAATTGAATTCTTTCCGTATTTTAAGCCTTTATCTTTTATTGTATAAATGTAAAAATATTTAAGAACATATATAATCATATTTTAGTTATTTCTATCCATTCCCTCCAATACAACGGCTACATATTAACTACCATTTAAAATAATATTATTTTATTATTAGAGTGCAATGTAAGATTTCCAAGAAACTCGTTGTTGCGTGTTGGGAACGCCATCGAGCATAGCTTCCACTTTAAAGTCATTTCAATATTTTATTCACAAATATAGATAAATATGAAATGTCATATTCTATATTTACCTGGGTTGTTACATTGACCCTCCCAAAACAATAGCTATTTTTATTTTACTTAAAATATGAAAGGAATTTTCGTATCATTTTATGAACAAGGATCTTTACAAAACTTTTTACAGTGAAATGGAATGTCATTTTTTTATTTTATGAAATGTATGTAATTACCTTAAGTCATGAAAATAATTTATTTGAATCTTCATTTTAAATTTTACATGTATATTTTTAAATAATTATTTTTAAAGGAGATTTCAAAGAAAGGATTTTCAAAATATTTTCTAAAATGAAAAAGATATTTTCCTCAAGAATGTTTTTAAATATATTTTTATGGTTTTAATATGAATCAATTAAAACAACCATTTATTCTTACTACACTAGGTATATTTTAATAACAACATTATTTTTACCCTAGATGGTTTATTATTATTTTGACAAAGTAAAGTATAAATATTCACTTCCTTGATTTATTTGGTAGTCATTAACTTTTCCTCGAATTGTTCAAATTACTATGGACATTAATTCTACCCTAAATATTCATATTATTTATAAAATATATGTTTATTTCCTAAACCATATACAATTTTTATATACCGTGTTTACTTGATTGTTATTTTATTAACTGGGGAAATATTTTGAAATCTATATCCTTTACTCAATACAAATAATTTATGATAATACACATTATTTATAAATATATATCTAGATATATGGGTAATGATTTAGACTAGTATGAAATGAGTGGTTCCTGATTAAAAATATCCCATTGATGCATTGGTAGTCTCAGGGGATGAACTAGTTGTCTAGACTTTGTTAAGTGGGTTTTTACCAAGTATGTTTTAAACCGTCCTGTGAAAGGTCATGATGGTAAATGTACTATGTACATGGTAAACATGGAATCCAATATTTAAGAATCGAATTCATTAAAAATTTAGTTATTTTTATCCACGATATTCTCACTATGTTATTATATCTAGATTAATTTCATTATCAATTATTAATTAAATGAAATGTGGTTTCAGTTATTTACCTTTCAATTTTCATTATTCCATTTATATTCATGTAGTCAAGTTGTTTAAATAGAATGTTTTCTTAATTATTTAACATTTCATGTATATTATTCTTATTAATTCAGGATATCATCTTCTATACTTAACCCTTAATAAGCATTTGAGATCACCTTTATTTTTTTGTTTTCTCCAAAATTCCATAAAGTTTACTATGACAGATATGGAGGGATATTCTAGATGAAATAATGTTATTTTTAATGAAAAAAATTATGTATTAATTTTTGTATTAAAATTTAATGTAAAACTCAAGTATGTTTCTAGTTTAACAAGACTACTAAACTATTCATCCCTTCGGGATGCAATTTTTTAGATCTTATGCTAATGATATGGTAGAAGGCACTAGACCCTAGCTACTGGAGTATGGTTCTCTATATATAACCAATGAATTAATTTTATAAATGTGTAAAAAAATAATTTTTCATAATTTTAATTTTCTAAATAGTTTTATAAATAAAAAAAATAATAAAAGAAATGCTTATAAACAAAATATTTTAAAATAGTTCTTTAGGATCAATAATATTTCCTAAGTGAATTACAAATTATTTTTTAAAATTATATTTCATTTAAATACCATATAATTTGCTTCATTTTATAATGTATAATTATTATTCACATCAGTTCAATTTTTCATGCTTCAAAAGAAATCAAACACAAAAAGTTTTTTAAAGATAAAATATATTATAAAATATTGGGGTGTTACCAGTGGTCCATGATGATGGTACAAAAAAGAAAGGGTAATTTTTTAGCTAAAAGGAAAATAATATAGGTTGTTGAGAGTCCACACCACCATCTAAAATAAAGAAAAGGTATGTGGGTTGGTGCTTCCATTTTAAAGAACATGGTCATTGGAGGTGGAACTATATGAAATACCTTAAAGGTTATACGAAACTTTATGAAGATTCCACATTAGGTATTTATATTATAGAATTTAAATATTAAATGTTGAAGGGTCCATTATTCAAACTGTATATTATTTTTTTGTTTATATATATATAAGTTCAATAATGAAGAATATTTTATGGATAAACCTTGAGGTTCCTATTCAAGTGATGGAGTGTGAGTTTCCACATTACGGAATTGGATGTGATCGATTACTTCAATTATTGGATAAATATAAAATAAAATTTGAGTATTTTAATTCTCATTTTTATTCCATTATTTGATAATATTTTCTTATAATAAATGGGTTTTTAGTGAATGAAGGTAGTGATTGTTTTTGATAGACATATTTTATGATTCATTACATTCTATAAAATAAGATAATGATAAAACAAATTTTATCTAGGATAAATGATTTTATCTAATATATTTGTTAAAATGCTAGTTAAAAGAGTTCCCACCACCTTATTGTAGCATATTTTAAAGAGTAAAATATTATTTTCAGAATATTTATCAAAAACATATAATAATATATAAGATATTAATGTCAATAGTTTATTTTTTTTGAATATTCCAACTAAATTAAATTAGTGTTATTTTTTAACACAAAACAGTTTGTGTATATTAACATGATATTACAAATAGAATATAGTTCCTCATGGAAAAGTGTAAGTATATTTGGACTTATTTAAGTTTAATTATAATAAATAAAAGATTAAATCGGTCAATTTAAAAGTGAATTTCACTTAATATATGAAAACATTTTAGGGTATATTGGTCAAGATAACTGTAAAGAGTTACATTTAGTTACGAAAATTATCTCAAAGAATGTCTTGAATTGAAATTTTATGGAATATGATAATTATGTACTTATAAAGAGTTATAATTAGATAAAAAATTTATTAATTTCATAATATTTTATGTTGTGAAATAAATATGTTTTAATACGACGTTCAAAGAGTTAAAAATTAGGAATATGATTCCTATGTCTGACCATTAGTAAAGAAAACATTATTTATATATTTTAATCATTTAAAGATTTTAGTTATAGGGATTTATAAGATTCTCAATTAGATATTTTTAAATAATTATATAGATATGTATTTATTTAAAAAACCTAAAAGTGTATCCAATATATGGCCTCTCTAATACTTTATCATATGAGATATGATTATATGAGAGATTATTTAGGGTTTAGTTAGTATTATTAAAAGAGTTTAATAATATGAAATGTATCATTTTAGATAAAACAAAATATCCACTTTATCATTTTTTTCACTTTGGTTTCATATAGTATATAATGTGAAATGATAATTGACCTCTCAAAGTACGACATTGAGTTTTCCATTACTCATGTTCATCATGAAGTATTATAATTTCAAATTATATATTAATTTTTTCATGGCTAGGATTTAATATAGAGATACATAATATTATCATAAGGAATTAATGTCATTTTTAATTGGATTACCTACCTAATATACCATATAGAGTTTTATAAATCATGTATTTATTTTGATAGGGGTGAATGATTCATATTCAATATTAATACATTAGGTTGGAACGATACTTATCATGAGAACTATATTACTTTGATAACATTATTATTATTTCATAGAGGTTGATATAATCAAGGGTGGTTAGATATGTTGCTGATCATGATGTTAGTTTAAGATTAATTTAGTTGGGATATTCCGTCTCATATGATGAATATGAAATATGGTCCCTTCATTGATATAGATTGAGGAAATTTATGAACATAATTTGATAAGTCACATGTGATATACATATTTACTTGGATGATTGGAACGTGATGTGTTAATTTTTTTAAATGAATGACATGTTATGTATTCATCAACCAGTTCAATCTATACCCAGAGAATCAACAAAATATGAGTAGGATATATTAGTTCAATATAATCCATTCCCCATGGTAACTCTATTTCTTGTATAAAGTTAATATATGATTAGGAATAATTATATAAATTATATAACTGGTGTTCATATATATAAATATACATGTGTTTGATAGAGTTAATTCTATATCCCTTTATATCTTGAATAAAATTGATTCTCTACGAAAGGCCACTCTTTAATTAGTTTCATGGATTTAGGATTTCATAATTGTTGAAAATATTAAAAAATACCTTGGGGTAACACATTGTGTTTATGTGAATGGGGATTAAGTTTATAAAACATATAGAGTTACACCAAAAGTGTTTTGGAAGATATCCAAAAGAATTTATTGATTTATTTTAATAAATTGTTACATTTGATATATCATAGAGTGAAAATGTAAGATAGATTTTCAAAAAATAGTTTGGTAAGTATTCAAAATTATTTTTTGATATAATTTAAGAAGTTATTATATTTAATATTAAATAAAGTAAAATTTTATTGAGTCTATGAGTATTTTAGTGCAAGTGATAGATTTTTAAACGTTTACACTAAAGGGAACTATAACATAGTGATGGTCACTATGTCTTGGTGGCCTGTATCATAGGCTATGACATATTTATAATCACAATTTCATGGTGATTCATGGGATTATCACGTTATGTGATAACACACATTATAATTACATTCTCCCACTTTAAATTCTATCAAACTCACTTATTCATAATATAATGATTAATTTAATGAGTTTTAACATTTTATTGATTATTTAGAATTTAAACAATAAATATAAAAGTTTTATCAAATGATTCATGATTTAAATCATATGAAATGATTATGAAATCTTCTAAATAATATTTTATGAATTTCAGGAGTCCTTAGAGGCATATATAAATCAATTCAATCTTTATACAAGTTATTTCATTTCATTACACGAGACATTAAGTATGAATTATCCTCAAACCAAACTTCTCTTGAATTATCACACTTTTATCATTTAATATAAAAGTTTTAGTGGTCCATGAGTAAAATAGGCTCCTTATCAAACATCAAGTGATTAATGTATCCAAGGGAAACTAAGAGTAAGGATTTATTCATTTTCATCTAAGTGTTCATTATCAAACTCACATGGATGAGATTGATTAATCGAGAATATGTATTCCATTCATTCTTCATTATTATTTTCAATCCAATAAATATAGAGGTTATTTTTGTTTTAGATTTCAATTTTACATTATTCCACTACATATGGATAAATTTTATTATCAATGAACCCCTAAATATATCACCCATTGCGTTTATATAAGGGAAAATGAATTTCAGTAAGTTTATAATGAAAAAAACTAGAATAGTTAATGTGCTTAAAAGGGTGTCAATTATAAAAGAGCTCATAGAAATAAAAATGACACAATTTAAAAAATGACCTAAAATATCTAGTATTATTTATCAAGATTCCAATAAATATGGATATCTTGTGGCTAATGATAGTGAAGTAACATTAATATAAGATAAAACCATTAGACTCAATGTAAAAATTACTACGTTTAGAACTCAATGGGCCCACCAAAAGGGGTGATGCCCATAGGGTAAAAGTGTTTTTTTCATATGAAAATTGACATAGATGGTTGATTTTGTACCTATAAATATTTATAATTGGAAGAATAGAATAAAAAAATTCATGGCATTTTCTATGATATGTCCTTTTCATTAATAGCGAAAATAAGGTCTATTTGGACATTTATTTATACTATCTCTCATTATGATTATGTGTTTTTTCATATGGATGCAAAAAACATCCCTTAATATAAATTTATTTAAGGATGTGTATATGATTCAGACCAAAGGTTTTGAGGATCAAAATGGTTATATTAATGTATGAAAATTCCAATGACCCATTTATGGATTAAAAAAATATTCCTGAAGTTGGAAACTTAGGTTTTATGATATAGTTAAAGGGTTTTGTTTTATTAAGTATATGGATGAGTATTATATATACAAATGGGTTAATGGGAACACTATTTCATTATTAGTGTTGTATACTTATAAAAAACTACTCACTAAAAATGATATCCCGAATTTAAATTATATAAAGGCAGGATTGTTAATATGTTTCTCAATGAAATACATTGGTAAATAATCCTAAATATAAGGAATGAATACAAATAGAGATAAATAAAATTAAATGGTCTAAGTGACATATTTATTCCTATAAGTAGAAGATTAATACAGAAAACCTATACCAAGATAGACTGGTAGTGGAATCAATAAAATGAGATATAAAAACCAAAAGAATGTACATACCTCATTTTACATGATTTTAATCTTTACTTGAAGTAAGTTTGATCAAGTTGTTTCAGTAATAACCAATAGATACTTGCTTATAGAGGTATCCACTTTCTATTAGAATCACTGAACGCTTTGGTAAGGTCTCTCCTCCAAAAAAACATGCTATCACCTCATCCTATAATAAAAATAGATTGAAAAGAATCAAAGATAGATTCACCTAATAGAAAGTGAATTTATATATATATAATGGAATCTATGAATATTAATTTTATAATACTATTTCATTGAATTCACGAGCCCCATAGAGTTATAAAATTTCATTAATTATGAAATAGACAAAAATTTTATATTTCAACCATTGTAACCGATTTATAATAACAACCTCATTTAATGTTTACTTGTTAAAATATTTTAATAATAATTAATGTATTTCAAAATCATCACATGTGTGTATATAGATGAGGGTATATGATGATAAATCTAGGAGATGCAATTTAATAATATCATATACAACTCAATAAGAGCACCAAGATGTGTTATAAATGACCATAAGACGACACTGACTAAGATGTTTCAAATTTCACAACATCATGCTCTATGATTTAGTATACAATATCCAATAATCTCCCATTTTCACCAAAGACTAATAAAATTCAGGAAAAAATTTACATATATATGAATCAATCCAAACTTATTTGAACATGATTATCATTATCTATATTAATATTTTAGATAAACACTTTTAACCAAAATTAATCCCATTCTAGAACCATATGTGTGATCTCATGAGCTTATATAGCATTAAAAAAATATATGTTAAGTTGAATATATGATTAATATTTTCTAGAAAAGTCAATATAGATTTTGGTGGGAGTAATTCTAGATGTTTGTTAGTAGTTATTTATGAAGACATGATAGCTAGAGCACACGAATATAGAAGTGGAAGATAAATTAGAAGAAAAAGATAAAGTGAAAGTAGAATCTTGAGTGGTGGTAGAGACAAAGAAAATCAATGTTTTGGATGATAGAAAGCAATAAAAAATTGAATTATAAGGAATTAAATATATTAAATTATGTAAGAATAACTTAATTTTATTTAAAGGTTATGTAATATTCTTCAAGAGGGATGTGTATGAGTAAACTCAGTTGTATTTCACCATTCAATTGAATTCATGATTTTAATTTGAGCATATTCTGATTTATTTGACTAAGAAAACGTTTTTCTATGAAAATTAGAAGGTGGTGCTATCAAAACCACCGACTAGGCCCTATAATATTTAGTGGGGGTTTGGATCACTTATTAATTTGTAATATTGTAATTTTATTTCATAATTAATAGATTAATAGTTCTTCATCCATATAGTATCACTAAGTTTGAACCACATTAATCCATATATTATTCCATATCATGTGTGAGTAAGTTATTTCTTCCATTTGTGTGTGTGTTATGGAAGTTCTATAGGAGGTAAATATTATTCATTATTAAATGTTGTAGTATAGTCCCATCATATATATTTTTACATATGGTGTTTCTAATTTTGGAAAACCCAAAACGTATTTCACAAGTGAGGTTCTAGAATGGAGTTTTGAAACAAGTGTTTTCTTGAAAAACAAGTGGAAATAGAGTTGGTGTTTTTCTATTCATTAATACCACAAAAAATGATATCAGATCGTGGAATTCGATGCAGAATTTTAGAGGTTCTCTCACCATTATTATTTTTTATTTCAATAGGAGTTTAAGAATTCAAATGGAATTTCGTTGGTTGAAGTAATGTTCTAGATTAAAAAGTTTAAAATATTATACATTATATTTTATATGATTTATAATTAATATTATCTTTACAAGAAGAATAGAAAAGATTTTACTAAAATAGTATTGCAGTAGTTAAGATGACATTGGTGTGGAATATGGCCTTCAATATTATAAATGTGAAGATAACCACTATAATAATATCCAAAATTTTCAATATATATAAAAATAATATCACTATAAAAAAGTCTTTAAAATGTGGTGACTATTAAAAGTGAACATTTCAAAAAGGTAAATTGAACATAGATCATGTGAACAAATGAAATATTATCAATACTCAAATTGAATCAGTGAGAGTGAAGTTTGATGATGTTGTGTGGGAATTTTAAGTTATTTAACCACTTGTGGAATTTTGGAATGTGATGGTTACTCTTGTAAGTAATTATAGTAGTTAAAGTGAATTGGTCTTCAATTAGATATGAGATTTAGCTTTGATAAAGAGATTGGGATAATAAAATTCCACGGATGTTCTAGAATAACATTTTTTTTCAAAAGGTAGAGGATATTCCTAAAAAAAGGAAAACCAATGTTAGATGAAGAGGAAGAAGAAAAGAGTGAATAATTAAGGGAAGTTAGTAGTGATCAGACCCATACACTAGCATTGCAAGAAAAAGGGGTACTTGAAGAAATATTATAACGATTAGAGAGTAAATTATAGAAGGTATAGTTTTAAAAGTAATTATATAAATAATGTGGCTGTGGAGGAATGAAAATTATTGATAAGTGTCTCCAATTAAGTTGATACATGAAAAATTTATTCCAAATATTCATTTAACTCAATATTAGAGAGAGGGATCATATAGAATTATGTCACTCAAAGATACAAAAGGTACATCTTATATGCGATGAAATACTTAAGATAATTGAAAAAGGATATGTTAAAGTCTAAATTAGAATCAAATATTTTTGGGTCATAAAGGATATGTCACATACATGGTTCAAAGAAGAGTTTAATCATTTTAGGTTAGCTATATAATGTAGGTTTCTATATGAATTTGACATAATGATCATGGGAGATAACAAATGTTTCCATGGTAGTGGACAAAGGTTTAAATATATAACATTTTATCTTATTAGGAGTTAAAAATATACATCACTATTGGAAGAATAACTTTATATTATTGAAGTTATGGAATAATCATCTTGGACACAAGGGTGATAAAGGGGTGAAAGTCCAAAATGCAAAGCGAATGTTAAAACATGATTGTTTGGAGTATGGGATGTGAAATGTTTTTATATTTGAAAATCATCAGAAGGTTTATTTTAATATAAAATAAAAACACCAAATAATTTGATATTAATGATATTATGTATGGATATATAGTGTCTAGTTACAGTTCAATAACAAAGAGGGTCAATGTACTTTCTTATAATCATTTATAACATGACATAAAGGATGTGGGTGTTATTTACTAAGAATAAGTCAAAATTTTTATGAACCATCATTTGATGGAGATGCACATTGTAAAGAGAATATATTTTAAATATTATGTTCTTGAGGTTAGATTATGCTATTGAATACCGAAGTAGTGTGTTTTGGTGGTTTATTTAGAATAAAAGAATTCGTTTTAAGAAGATGGTTCATAAAATACCAAAATAAAATTGTGTAGTAGTGTAAATGAATTAGATAATATGTGAAAGAGTTATAATCATGACATTTTATCCTAATTTTTCCAAAGAGGTTTTGAAAAAATCAACGACTTGTATGATATAAAATATAAATAGAAGTCTATCTATACTGATGGGGAAAGAGTTTCTGGAAGAAAGTTTGACTGGAAGAAAGGTCGATGTATCTCACATTAGAGTATTTGGATACATTTACTATTTTCAAGTCGATGCTAGAAATAGAGAATAAATAAAATAAATTTCATGAGTATGTTTCTTTCTAGTGTGTGAAAATAAAGATGTTAACTTTAAACTATAGGATAATAATCTATAAAAGGGAATTAAAATCAGAAATTTTTACTTTAATGAATGGGACCTATAAAATGATAAAAACATGGAAAAAGAATTAAATAAAAAAATAAATATCAAATTATTATATGCTTTATTTGAATGAAAATATAAAAATACTATAAATTTTAGGCAACACATAAGTTCTATAAGAACTTGATATTATAGAAGGTGGAGTTTCAGATGGAGGTTTGATTCCAAAGGTTCAATCAAAGATAGAAGTAAAAAAAGAGTAAACCCCTAGGAGTTTAGGAGATATACTAGATTTATAAGACTTATGAAAAGGAAAATAGAGTGACCCTTGATTTACATACATATACATTTCATAATTTTTAAGAATACTTAATACAATAAAAAAAATATTCCCAAAGATTGTGTTAGTTTAGTGCCTTTGGAAACTTGGAACCAAAATCTTTTAACTGAGTGAAAGAGCTTAAATGTTTCTAAAAAATATATCCCCCTTAGTAATTATACATAAAAAACCTTCTTCATAACATGGTGAAAGAAAAAAAATGAAATGGGTGAGATCAAATGCTTAGTTTAGGTAAATTAAGGGAATACATAAGTATGACATGAACATAATTGTATGAGAACATTTGTATAACATTTGAAGATAATACCATAAATATAAATGATCATAAACATGAATCATGGAATAAAGTTTTAATGTTTATAAGAAATAAATAATAATCAATTCAAGAGAATAAACTATGAAATAATAACATAGGAGTAAGACATGGAATTGTGAAATACATATAAACATGTGATATCATTCCCTATAAATCTAGACACAATGCTATAACTAATCAGGTAACTTAATGGGAACTACAACTACTAAGGAATACACACCACTATCACCAGTTTTAGTCATTTATTTATTAGGGATGAAGTTTCCCCATATTCTAATAGTGGACCAGGTTTCCCCATCTTCCCATAGTGGATTGGGATTCCCCATATTTCCATATTCTTTGGGACTAAAACTATTAGGCATGACACACCACCACCCATAGCGACAATACTTTCATTATAAGGGATAGAGTTTCCCCATCTTCCCATAGTGGATCAAGCCCACTGAATTGATTCCCATCATTATCTCATGAGATATAATTCTTTACCCAATGCACTGGAGGGAAACATTGGTCCCACCCATCACATAATAAAACCTTTCATACATGTGCCATAACATAATAAAACATTCACCATATCACGACCCATAAAAATATATGGGTTTCATAAACATCATAACATAACCCATGAAATGAAATGGGTATCATAAACATTTCATCACATCATAAACAATAGATCATAGATAGGTTTCACAATCATTTCATCAAATCATAACATGCGAAAGGAAGTGGGTTTCAAAAGAATATAACTCGTGGAAGAGAAAAATGTCTCATAAACATCATGTTATTAATATATATACCATTCAAGAAATAATATGAATGGTATTATTAGAACATATCCCCAATAAAGATTAAACTATAACAAAGGATGACATCATAGATGGAGAATTATTTGAAAGATCACTTGAAAAATTTCTTATAGAAAATATCATTTCTTTAAAAATACTTGTCATAAAACCATTTCAAAAAATATTTTATTATAAATAATGTTTATAATTTCATTTAAAACATTTCTTGAGGAAAATATTTTTTCCTACTTGAAAAATACTTTTTAGAATATAAATAATTTTGAAATTCATTTCTTTCAAAACACCTTGAAAACTCATAAAGAAATATTAAAAACATTTTTAAATCATTTTTTTGGAAAATACCTTTAAAACATAAAAATAAGGCCTGAAATCATTTTTAAATAAATTTTCATTTAGAACTTATAAAAAATATTGAAATAATTTCACAAACCATTTTCCTTGAAAACCTATAAAATAATATTAAAAAAATTTTGAAAACCATTTTCCTTGAATAGAATTTTAATACCAATTTCTTTAAAAATTTATAAAAGAATCTTAAAAACATTTGAAACAATTTTTATATATTAGACATTTTTTTGAAAACCTTTTTTTTAAAATCCATTTTAAAATAAAAAAAATCCATAATATTAGGGAAATAATTTTCTTTAATAATAATAACCTTGTAAACATGAAAATGAAGCTTCTATGAAATAACGGTCAAAATGGTGGGTAAGTCCACACAAGTCGAACATTCTTTTTTCACCTTAAAAGTTTAGAATAGTAACATGATCTGAAAATGAAATGAAGATCCATTTTAAATATATTTTCTAAAAGGTAAAACATGGGTAAAAGATCATTTAAACATCATAGGATAATATTAAAAAAAAATTAAAACATTTTTAGAAAACACGGTTTGGAAAGAACACATATTTCTGACTGAAAGGAAAAATAACATCATGTTTTCATAAATTTCTTTTGTTAAATATATTAATTAATAAGAAGTGGGAAATGGTAAAATTACATGTATATTAAATTAATAAACACATTTTAATAAAATTCATTAGAGTTTTGGATATATGGATCATAATATTCCATCAATTGAATCATAATCATAAACAATGAGATTGTAGCTATAAATGATTACAACTTTAGTAACTTTGAATCATAAAAAAATGGAAAGAATAAATTACATGAAGCTTGAAATATCATGAAAATAAGGAGATTCATGATATGAAATGTAAAATTTAGTATATATATGTCATAGAAAAACATAGGTTCATGACATGACATGTGTCTCTAAGAAGGAAAATTGAGAGAAAAATTACTTTACCGATTTGGTAACTTTTGAAACATAAAACCAATGATATAAATATCATAAAATGGATAATTAAAAAACCATAAATTTATTTATAACAAACATATAACACATCTATGGGCTGTATACACACCACCAAAAATAAATGAGTGGTGGATAAGGAATGTATCTCACAAAAATAAAAAATGAGATGAAATTCCCTTACCTTAAGTGTTGAATTTCATCGTACATGTTCAAACCTACTGTATAATAAATATAAGTTTATTTTAAATATAATACCAAAAAATATTATTATATATAATACCATATATAATTTTTTATGACTTTATATTACCTGTTTATTAATAAACCCATGTTAATGTTAGGTTTTGGGTAATATCATCTTTATCTTTTGCATATGTTTTGACTTGTTATCATTGATCCTCTTACATAGATCTTGATTAACTTATTTATATAGTTTAAAACATGGTATAAATATCATATATATTCAGTATACATAAATTTATAATAATATGTATAATATATATGTATGAACTGAAATACGCCTTTCATGGAGACGATGGGTCGTACATATGCATGAACACTGTTTCTATTTTTTTATTGTACTAAAAGAAGGAAAGTGAAGGAAATATATTTATATATATATATATATATTATAATTATATTAGAATTATTATTTCATCTATATCATATAATTTCACTAAAATAATCCTTAATACAATTCATGTAAGGTGTGAATGAATCAATTCACTTTGAGGAGGTGGTAGTCCACACTTCCCCAAAGGAAATTATCATATTTTAAAAAATGGAAATGAAGAAGTTATGTGTTATATAATAAATAAATAAGGATAAATAAATCATAAATATCATATATATAAAACAATAATATATTTTCAATAATAATTTTCAATCATGATATGAGGTAAAAGAAAAAAGAAGAACATCGTTTTGTGAGGCGGTAGTTCACCACACACAAGAACAATAAGCTTGTTATCCATTAGATGGAAGTGTTTATAAGTGATGGTCATACAATTATAATTAAAAAATTTATGTATATTTAGTATAGTGGTTTTATTATATATTAATTTAATAATAATAATTGAGGTGGTTGAGAAAGAAAATAAAATAAAGGAGTTTGAGGAAGGATGTTACCTCTTCTTTGGGTAACTCATTTTTCATCATACAAAAGGGATTTCCTATTTAGATTTCTACCAAATAAAGGATTAAAAGAGTAAAGTAGTAATGTTTAGAATTTAATTGGTAAGATATTGGTATAACATAAGTGGTTTGAGAGGCGTGAAGAAGGGGGATAGGTGGTGGCATTTTATAAGGGAGGGAGGGGACACACTTTACATTTTTTAGAACAAGTTAGGTGTACCAATGTTTTTATCAAAACAATGTCCTAAAAAACCAAAAAAAACCCAATAATATAAAGTTTATGGATGAAATATATCTATAAAATTTGTTTTGTAAAAGTTTATAGGTCATTTTGGCCCTTAAGTTTAAGGTTTAGTCCCTTGTTAAGCTTAATTTTACCTTAATTGTTTTAACTATTTTCATTCACTTTCACTAATATTTTTTTAAAAAAATTAAGTTTATCTTATTAGAATATAAATATAATAATTATTAAAACCATGTATATATTTTTTTAAATTCAATTCATAAAGGAAACAAAATTAATTTTAATGATAATCCAGTATGCGTGGCGAGAAAGCTGATTTTTAAAGTGAGAATGTTCAAAAGTTAATTAAGATTTTATATCAAAATTAAATTAAAAAATGATTCTAATGACCTAAATTGTATTAATAAATGTATAATAGATCTATTCCAAATTTAAAAGAAAAATTAAATTAAATTTAAATATATAAATAAATTATAAAAAAATCAGTTTTGAATTTAAATTTTGTGTTTTTCACTATTCATCAAAAATGAAGGTTTGTAGAAAAATCCCAAAAATTAACCCTAAGATAATTTTGAAATTATAAATTAAAAATGAAATTTATTTTGTAAAATTAAATTATGCAAATTTTTTAAATTAAGTTTATTACTATTTATAGAAGGACATATTAAGAAGTTCTTTTACAGGAATATTGTTTTAAAACATATAATGATTTTACTGAAAATTGTATGTCTTATTATCAATATGATTTATCAATATAAAACTATCATAAATAATAATTAAAAAATTAGTAATTAATATTCATATTAATAAGTATAATGACTATTCTATTACTATCCCATTTAAATAATTGTAATAATAAAATATTGTTTTGTAGAAATTCATTGTTGTGTTTAACGCAAGACAATGCGATGTTGTCTGTAGTGAAATATTAAATTAAAATATCATATAAAAAAGATCAAATTAGTGTATAATGAAGTGAAATAAATCAAATAAAATTAATTTATTCAAGAAACAAATAAGGTTCACAAAAACTCGAGGTGTTATAATATGAATCTTACTTGCATTATATACATCTAATATATAGGGTAGAACATGAAATCCAAAATTCTATGAGAATTATTAGAAATAAAAAATAGTGGGAATTAACTATTAAAGAGAATATAGATACCTCAAATTATTCCATAACATGTATGATTTAAAAACATCTTCTAGGAAAGAAATTTCTAAAACATAAATGGGTTTACTAGATAAAATAAGAATCAGATTGCAGTAAAAAATTTAATGCATTGTTAGTTTTTAAGGGATTTCAAAAAAAATATAGAGTTTACTTTAGCAAAAATTTATCCCCTACTTTTAAGAAAAAAATATTTCAGATGGTGTTTAGAATAGTTATGTAATAAGGTTTACATATTATGTAATTATATTTGAAGGCATATTTCCTTCCTAGATATTTTGAGGACGAAATGCAGATTGAGAAATTGGAAGAATCCAAGAAATATAAAAGTAACATTTTGTGCAAGATCGAATGATGTTTGTGTGGGATGAATCATGCACCCTTGTAGTGTAACCGTATGTTCAATTATTTTCGGAAATAATTGATGTTTTTTGATGAAATTTGAGACATTTTTGTTGAAATAAGGAATTTGATGATGTGAGATTAATCATACTTCTCTTATAAGTGAATGATATGATTTCGGAAATTCCAAATAAGAAATCGATTAAAGAGATGAATGCAATGTTATTACAAATGTTTAATATAAAGGATATTGAAGAAGTAAAAAAGATATTGAGGATATGGATTTAGGGGGACTAGAAACAAGAGACTTTTATATTTTCACTTTTGGTGTGTATACACAAGACTATGAAAAGTTTTAGAATTTAAAATGATAAATATGTCTCTATCTCATCAGAAGACATTTCAAATTATCTAAAGATAAGTAAAAATTAATTGAATATGAGACTAATTACATAAAAAGGTTTCCTATGTATCAACAGTTGTATGTTTGATTTATTCCATGATTTTTATAAATATAAAAATAACAAAAACAGTGGTAGTTGTTAGTAGCTTCATGAAAAATATAGGAATGGCTCTTTGAGAAACAAATGAAATAGATTCTCTTGTATCTCAATGGTTTGGAAGCACATGAATTATGTTTTATAATGGGTGATATATTTCAAAAGTATGTTAATACGAACTTTGGAGGATACATGGAACAATAGATAAGTATGAAGAGATTTTTTTTACCTACGGTAGAACTATCATAAGTTGGATTTAAAGACTATTTCTTATAGTTTTGCCATCTACCATGGAATTAAAGTATGTTTCCAAAATAGATGCAGGGAAGGTGATGATTTGGTTGATGGTTTTGTTTGAAGAACATGAAACGAAAAAAGGGAATGGAATATTATTCTATGATATTAAAAGTGAAATTTATATAGTAAATAGTATGGTTTTCCAATCAAGGAAAAAACATTTTATTGAAATATTCATTTGGAAGATTATAAAGGAAGGATTGTATGATCTATGAAAGATAGATAGAAGTTATAATATAATTGATATGTTGACAAATTATATAGTATGTAAAGGGTTAGGGTAGTGATGTTCTTTTGTGGGAGTTGTTTTACTGTGAATAAAGGAAGGACTCCAACGGAAACTTGTTTCCAAAGGAAGAAAAAATGAATTTATAAATTACGAAGTGGTCTGAGGAAATGGAGGTGAGATTGAGAAAAAATTTATCAATTGAGATATTGTTTGGATGAATCCATGATAATGTTTTTATAACTAAGTTGACACAGCTTCTGGTGGGAGTGATATTAGAAGTCTATAAGTGAAACATGATGAAGGTCTGGCCTTCAAAATTAAGGAAATTTGGAAGTAAAAGATAAATTTAAAGTGTAACTTAGAGTGTTATCAAAAACAAAGATAACTATTGTTTTTAGATGATGGAAAATTATGAATAAGTAATCCAATTCAATATGATTACCTCAAATAAATTACTTATGAAAAAAATGATGTTGTTTAATTATATAAGCCCTAAGATTATACACCTAGATTAAATAGTAGAAACATATCCTTTATATCTAACTTTGATACCAACTAAATTAGCCTAAATTTAACCATCCATAATTACCATACAGACCATACCAAATAATTATATTTATTATATAAAGGAGGAGGGGGTACAAAAAGAAACCAAAGAAACATGGGGAAAAAAAATATATTAGGGGGGTCTAAGGTTTTCTAATCTAAGCGAATCTCCCATAAATAGGTTCACACCTTCCAAGGGTAAGGATAAATGGATGGAGAATAAAGTAAAATGGGATCTTTTGGATGACATGGATGCAAGGATGCCTGCCGTATTATTCCCCTCTCTCTAGTTTTGGAGTACATCTATGAGATTATTGATGAGGTCCTTGAACCTTTGAATGATGTAATAGATTTTATAGGGGTGATGACTTGACAAATAAAGAGTCTTGGATAATAATAGAGTCCATTTTGATCACTTAATGATGGATATACTTCTTCTTAAAAAAGACATGGGTTGTTTGAATTTCATTTTCTTCATCCTAGAGAGAATTAACGCTACAAAAGAATGCTAAGAAAGCAACAAGAACTGATCTACTATGGTCCTAGACTATGACTAATACCCGCATGACACCTAGAACTCATGATCTATTCATGTTAACATTACGTACAGGAGGGAGGGGAAGCCATCAGACCAATCTACACTAAGGGTTTTTGGGACCCAAGAGATAAGAGGTATTGTTAAGAATATGGTGATGCAAATATGGATATTCATCCTGATTTTTCATGAGTTGAACCATATTGATTAGGGTGATTTTGGTCTTTAAGATAATAAATATTTTTTACAAGGAATAATTTTATAGAGATCATTGTTCCTCTCCTTCTAGATACAAAAAACAACCCTCTAGGTTGATTTAAAATCATTACTTCTTCTCATATCCAATATTTTCTACTCCATGGAATTGATTATTAAGAAAGGGGATGCTCGACAACTCCTAACGATGAAGGCCTATAAAGTTGATAAAAAAAATCCTAGATTGACTGTGCCCATTCACCCTCAAAGAATAGGTGATTCACAGTTTCTTCCCTGGGATCACTATAGCTAGAGTACATGGAAGTGGGATTGATTCTGGGATGTTGAATGTTATCATCTGTTGGTAAATCTTAGTGCTTGACATGACATCAGTTGAAGTTGAACTTAGTTGGAAAATAATTTTTCCAAAGTACCTCACTCTATTTTTCAATGGTGTTCTACTCCATCCTTAATTGTTGTTAGTCTTTCCCTGAGAAAATCCTTAAAGAGGATACTATGAAAACACACTTTTCTGAGATAGAATTCATCATAATTTCATCAAGGAAAATTTATTGGCCCTTATCTAGAATATCATGGATGAAACTTGGGAATGATATTTCTTCCCGAAATGTGATATTTTGAAATAGGCATCTTGGGAATTTGATCTTGGTACCTACCCAATTATAGTTTCACAAGTTGATTTTACCATTCCCACAATCTAGTAATGGTGGTTTTTTAGAGTCAAGATGTGGGGTAGGAGCATCAACCACACTTGAGAGGGACTAACTGTCAAAAATTACTTCTTAAGACCATAACTTCTTCTCATTAAACTACCCCATAGAATCCAAACCTAGATAATTTCTCATGAAAGATTCAAATGCAGACATTTCATTATGTCTGAGATGTTTCTAATGTTAATTCCCCACTATTTCAAAGGCTTGGACGTCCTATTTAATGAGTTTTAGTGGTTGTTTTTTCTTAGTGAGATTCCCTAATGAAAGAGGATAGAATATTTTCAATACCAATAAGAACACTAATTAGATGCTTTTTGGATGAAATCATATGTATGGGGATAGAAGCAAGGACACAGTTGATTAGGGAAATTCTTCCTCTAAATGATAGGAATGAATTTTTCCAATTCATGATATGGTCTTTGATACTGCCAAGGATGTTTCAAAATGTTGGATCCAGAGTCAGGTATGGGAAATTAAGGCACCCAAATAGGTCCTTGGAAAATCTCTTTTGGTAATTTTCATTTGATTCTCTAGGTATCTCACCTGATTGTCCGAGAAATGATTCGAGATGAAAAAATTAACATTCTCATAATTCACAATTTGGAAACTCCAATTATAGTACTTTTAAATTATATTGTTCAAGACACATATAGATCTCTTTCTTCCATTAATAAAGATGATCATGTCATTTGAAAACATGAGGTAGGAAATACCTCCTTCTTGCGACCTATATCGTTAAGGGAGGATATTTCCCATTATGATGTTGTTATTAATGGAGTGGATCAGGGTGTTTTGGGTGAGAATGAAAAGGCATGGGGAGAGTGGGTCTCCTTGTCTAAGAACATGAACTAATTTTAAGAAACCAAACTAAATTACATAAAAGAGATATAGATCCATAAGGAACTTAAACACCTGAATAAGAGATCGAAATCCCAATATGATAATCCCATGCATGCAAGTATCTTAAGAATTTAATTCCATTAAATCCTATAATAGGATGTATTTATGTTTATCTTGATAAAAATAGTTGATTCCATTGAATTTTTCTTGATATTTCCAAACAACTCTTAATCCAAGAAGGTCACACCCTAGATTATCTTTCATTGAATAAATCCATGTTTTTTCATAGAGATCCAATGAGAAAGATGGATAGATATTCTTTAGAAAATTCAAGACAACAACTTATAAGGGTTGTATTACATATTTATGGGTCTATATTGGTGGATAGAATATATGCACTTGATTCTAGGAATAAGAAACACATTTGTGGAACCAACCACATGAATAAGACAACCATATCGAAATAAGTTCTACACTATGTTAACCATGTCATAGCTTAATAGATCCCATGGGACCCTATTAAATGATTCAGGCTATCCCTCTGAACCTACTGTGATTTGCAGGTTAAGATTCCAAACTACATCATGAAACTCTTGTTCCTCTAGTATTGATTCAAAGAACTCATTATCATACCTAGTGAGCAGCCAAGCAATGGAATCAAAGAGAGTTGATTAGAATCATCACGACCCGTCCTCGGGGCCCATGTCGTGACTACCCCAAGCCCGCCTTCCATAGGATAGGGGCTAGAGAATAGCACAAAAGGTGTAAATCCCGATAACTAGGAAGGCATTGCCTTTATAAAAGTAAACAAAACACCATAGAGTACAAGAGGAAGTAAAACACTAAGTACAAAAGAAAGTGCTGAAAAGTAAATGGGCAGAATACAAACCCAACTAAAATTACAGCTACCACTGAATGAAAGTACAACCAAAAAAGACAAATAGCTGGAAGAATGGAAGTAGCTCCAGGGTCGTCCTCCTCGGATCCTACCTGAAGGGTAGGTACAGAGAGCGCAACTCATGAATCGTCCACCACGGATCCTACCTGAAGGGTAGGTACAGATAGCGTAGCTTCTGGATCGTCCACCATGGATCCTACCTGAAGGGTAGGTACAAATATCCTCCACAACGCTCTCTCCCGTCAACATCCTCCGAGTGTCGTCTCTTCGTGACGTCCACCTCCGGATACTGACTGTTCGTGTGGTCCACCTCCGGGTACCTTCTAGTCCTCGAACACTCGGCCTCTTTCAGTACTGCCCGTCGTCTGCAACCAACACAACGAGGTGCGGGCATAGCCCATGCAAGGGTGAGTATACGATACTCAGTAGAGACCCCGAGACCCTCAAGGTCTCACTAAATCCAACAATGATAACCACAAAGAAGGATATCAACAGATAAACCTTGCTTATGTATAAGCACATACTTATACCGAAGTTGTCAAGTAACCCATCTCAATCATGAGGTAAACACAATGGTCATAGAATCAGCTCAAACCAGGATTTTCATTATCGAAACTGTAACTGCTGAAGAGCCCTGTCTCTGGAGTGTACAGTGGTCCTGTCATGACTCCGAGGTACTACTCGCTGACCTAAAACTGCTGAGATACTCTTCCTGTCGAGTACCACGGGTTAGCCACCCACACACAGTAGTGCTTCCCGCCGGGGTCTGCCACCCAAACAGAGTAGTGCATCCCCCCTAATAGCCTACAGAGGTACTCTCCGGAAGAGTACCGCGGGTCTGCACCCAAACTCAGTAGTGCTCCATCCGCCATGGGTCTACACCCAAACAAAGTAGTGCTCCATCCACTGGGTAGTCGACTCACTCCAAGTCGAGTCGGTCAAGCAGTCATCAGGTCTCAGCCGGCTACACGGTCTCTGTACTCCGTAGGCTCATCTCCGGGAGGGTCCGCTCCATGAGCTACAGGTCGATACTCCAAGTATCTCAAAGTCCCATGAAGAAGTATCTCAAAGGACCGCCTCGTCATAGGGGTCTCAACACAACAGACGACGCGTCAATCAGACGCCTGGTCTGTGAGTTATTAGCCTTTTCGTCCCAGGGGCCCGGTTGGTTTCGTGTGCGAACCAACCCGGTCATATCTCAACTGTACCCTGAACTCTAATAGGGTATACTCATAGGTACCGTTTCTCAACGTGATCACCAACGCCGTTGACGGTTCGTCAAATGGACGTCCGGTCTGAAAGTTATCAGCCTTACCATTCGAGGGGCCCGGTTGGATTTCAGGTACAATCCAAACCGGACACTATCCAAATGCATCCAATCCTCAAGAGAAGTATGCCAAAAGTTCCGTATCATCAAGAGGAATCCAAAAAAGTCGACGGCACATCAATCGGACATCCAGAGCTCAAGTTATAAGCGTTTTCGCTTCGAGGCCCCGGTTGGTTTCATATCCAAACCAACCCGGCCGTACTCAAAGTTCTCAGAAACCTTGAGTGTAATGTACCAAAATGACCGTCTTGATCCAAGGATCTCATCGCAATGGACGGTGCGTCATTCGGAGGTCCGTATCCCAAGATAGGGGCGTTTGAACAAAAAAAACCCGAGAATAGGGGGTTCGGGCCCGGACCGACCCGGCTAGAGACCCTCCCTGGGTCGGCCCGAATAGGGGCGACCCAAACCGGGTTCGGGTCCAGCCCAATAGGGCGCGGCCCGGCCCGATGGGTGCGACCCGGCCCGGCCTGGGCGCGACCCGTCCGGTTGAACTGCCGCGCTAGCGCGACCACGTGGCCCGCTCGGCTGTCCGGCTGAGCGGAACAGGGGGGGGGTGCAGTTTCCCCCCTTGAATGAAGCCATGACCCCCACATGGGGGCCACTCCTTGCCAGCGACGCGGCGACAACTCCGCATCTCCCTTGGTACTGCGCGGCCACGGGACCGCCACCTGCCGCCGCGGCGGAGCGCCGGGCGCCGCCGCCTCCTGGCGGCCGGCCGCCGGCATGGCGCGCCGACATGCCCTTCTGCAGACCACCGGAGTTGCTCCGGTGGTCCTTTTTCAATTCTTCCTATGCCGGTGGTCCTCTCGAGATCCAAAGATTACAACAAAGGATTCAAAATTCCTTTGCGGCCCGATTCATCATCGTTCGTCGATCCGCACTTCGAAAAAAAATTGCGGAGGGTCCGAGCTTTGTTAATTAGCCCGTTCCCTCGACGTGAGAGGTTTTAAAAACAATAACAAACTCAACCAATCCCGATTATTCACCCTGCAACCAACCCGTAGGAATGAGCGATCCGCGGATCAACCGGGCAGAGATTGATCCGTGCTCATCGTCCTTTTTCTCAAAAGATAATAGAAAATCAAATATAATTCCCCTACCTCGAAGAAATTGTCGAACGAAGGTTCATCAGATAATTACATGTCGCAGAAGAAGGCGTCGCGGAAGGGGGATCGTCGCGTCGCGGAGAAAAGATTCCTCGGCGTCGCGTCGTCGATCTCCAAGAATCTGGTGTTCTTGTCGACCTTCGTTGGAGGTCGGTGTTCTTTGCGTTTTCACGTTCTTCATCGAGGAAGGAGTGCTTCTAGGCTTTGAGTTATTTCTCCCCAGCCCTCTCGCACAACGAACCACTTTAATAAAATAAGACATGTCTTATTTTGTTAACACACAAGCCAAACGTTTTGAAATTCAAAAAAAAATTGAATCAATCAATTAATTGAATTAATTGAGAAGTTTAAACCACCCAAATTAATAAGGCGTTTAAACATTATGTTAAATGTAAAAGTTGAATCTCAATTAAAGGGGGGGGGGGGTTCGGGGAAGTTGAAAAGGTGGGACTCATGTGGGCCCCACCCCAAAAATATCCTATCTAGTGGAGTAGGATATAGTGGGTCCCACGTCAACCACTTATCTTAGGTAAAACAACATTAAATAAAATAAAATTGGTTGCACCATTTTATTGTATTCCTTTACTTAACCCAAAAAAATTTAATAACCAAACCCTAGAAAATGCAACTCCGGAAAAGGTGTTTCTAAGAAATTATCGGCGCTGCGATTCCATCGGTGTCCTCAGAATTCGATTCTGAGCACCGGTTCAAAAGTTAGGAAAACCTGCTCGTTTGGTCACTGAACGTACCCGAGATAAACTTCAGAAAATGATTCCAGGCACACCGGGCCTTGAAATCAGGCGCTGTCAAAAACTGTGTTCTTGTAAAATCCGAAATAAAATTAAGAAAAAAAATTTCCCTTGAATTTTATGGGTCTTTATTTTACTCCCACCTCAGGGATTTACGTTCTCGTAAAGCTTGAACACAAACTAGGGATAAAAAAGCGGTACTGAGCACACATCTGAGCCTTCCGCTTCTCGGTGCTCACCTGGAGGTTCCCGCACTGTCAATGAAAGTGCACTCGAGGAATCGACCGTTCATGTAGGACCCACTCCTGTCGATCCATGATCCTCTCTGGGACCTCCGTGCATATCGCTCTGTCATTGATGTCCAACTCCCGGAGGTCGATGATGTGCGTCGGTTCAAGCACATATCTTCCTAGTCGATATACGTGGATGCCGTCGTGCACCTGGTGCAACTGAGTTGGATAGGTCAAGCGGTAAGCCACCTCACCTACCCTACTGAGGACTTGAAAAGGTCCGCTGAACCTCAGATGATACTTACCACCTCGGCCATAACTCCATAGACCTCGTCGAGGTGAGACCTGTAAGAAAATGTGGTCACCATCCTCGAATTCCAGAGGTCCCCAATTCCTACTAAGAACTGAAACTCAAAACTCCTGCTGCCACGAGAGTAAGGTTGACTGACTCAAGAGTGATCAGCCGCACCCTCCTATGCATGAGTTTATCCTGTGCCGTCTGGGGTTTCCTTTTCTCCGACCAAGGAAAACCCATCCCAACATCATAGTTAATCCACAACCTTTTTTCCTAATACCGTCAATTTGTGTATGAACTGTGATTGTCTAGTCCATACTCAAACCAACGTCATAAGGCCTCGACGCTGCCACCAAGAGATTCCAACCGAAACTCTTACCTCAAGGGTCAGACCACACTGTCGGCGTAAGTGTGATTATTGAGTCTCCTCCCAAGGTATCTCCAGACGTGAGGGTCAAGTCTACATCTTACCGAAAACACTAGGTCTGGGACACGATTCGTGAAAGGAAGGAATGATTCATATCAGCGTATGTTACTATGACAGCTAGTAGTGGACACAGACTGTCCCTTGAATCATTTTTAGATCCATTAGGTCATAATACTTGACCGCATGAAGCCACACTTTTCCCCTGCTCTCCAGGTCCCTAAGCCTAGGAGGGACAACTAAGGTGGGTGGTTGTAGCATGTTAAAATGTAAACCGCCTCATACTGCTCTCCTAGCTCTGCCTCTACGTCTGCTGCTTCGCAGACTTATCTCTCCTTAAAGCTTCCTCTTCTTGAAACATTTAACATGCCCGAGTCTCTAAGACTGGCACCAGTTTCCTGTTTCTTACTGCACTCTGCAGTCTTCATCCGCTCCTGGATGATTTGCACCTTCTTTGCCTACGATCTGTAAGAGCTGCTAAGATTTCTACTTTGCCAAAAAGAGAAACTCGGTCTCATCCCCTGGATAAACCACTCCCATTTCTTAATACATTCAATCCTCAGCCGCCTGCGGGTCCATCTCTCCCCTGAACCTGGGTGGCCTCTGGCGCTGGAACACGTGCAGCGCGCTCAAGTGGCATGCATCGCCTACAGCTGGGGCTGGTGGCATCGGTGACCCAACGTATGGTAGTACCGCTGGTGCCTCTACTATAAGAAGGCCCTGTACCGAAGCCTCGCCTCTCGATAGGCTGTCAGTATGCACATCCCTCTGGGATCTAGCTGGTTGTCCATGGAAAGGCATCCTGAAAGAAACATAAGTTGACACGGTCAAACGATTATACCTGGTGAGCTGATTTGGTTTGAGCTGTTTTAAGTGGAAAAACTTTTGAAAACTCACACACAATCAGTGTTTTCATACACAAAGTTGGGAATCAGTTGTCAAGGTCCTGGTGTATGGATACGTCGGCCGCCTGCACCAACACTGGACTCCCTAAACTCAAAACCACACTCGGAACCATTAACACTATTGCTTCATAGAAAGAAAAATATCAGAGTTATAAGTTCTGCGGTAGAACCGACTCCTCTGATACCAATTTGTCATGACCCGTCCTCAGGGCCCGTGCCGTGACTACCCCAAGCCCGCCTTCCATAGTCCAGGGGCTGGTGACTAGCACCAAAGGCGTAAATCCCGATAACTGGGAAGTAATTTCCTTTCTTAAGGTAAACACAAAACCACAGAGTAAAAGCGGAAATAAAACACTAAGTACAAAAGAAAGTGCTGAAAAGTAAATGGGCCAGAATACAAACCCAACTGAAAGTAAAACTACAACTGAACGAAAGTACAACAGAAAAAGAAAAATAGCTGGAAGAAAGGAAGCAGCTTATGGGTCATCCTCCTCGGATCCTACCTGAAGGGTAGGTATAGATAGCGCAGCTCCTGGATCGTCCACCACAGATCCTACCCGAAGGGTAGGTACAGATAGCACAGCTCCTGGATCGTCCACCACGGATCCTACCTGAAGGGTAGGTATAGATAGCCTCCACAACGCTCTCACCTGTCAACCTCCTCCGAGTGTCATATCATCGTGAAGTCCACCTTTGGATACTAACTCGTCGTGTGGTCCACCTACGGGTACCATCCAGTCCCCGAACACTCGGCCTCTGTCAGCGCTACCCGTCGTCTGCAACCAACACAACGAGGTACGTGCATAGCCCGTGCAGGGGTGAGTATACGATACTTAGTAGGGACCCCAAGACCCTCAAGGTTTCACTAAATCCAACAAGTATAACAAAAAAGAAGTATCTCAACAGATAACCCTTACTTAGGTATAAGCCCATACTTATACCTAAGTTATCATATAACCCATCTCAATCATGAGGTAAACACAATGGTCATAGACTCAGCTCAAACCATGATTTTCATTATCGAAATCATAACTGCTGAAGAGCCCCATCTCTGGAGTGTACAGTGGTCCTATCACGACTCCGAGGTACTGCTCACTAACCTAAGACTGCTGAGGTACTCCTCCTGTCGAGTACCGCAGGTCAGCCACCCACACACAGTAGTGCTTCCCGTCGGGGTTTTCCACCCAAACACAGTAGTGCATCCCCCCTATTAGCCTACAGAGGTACTCTCCGGACGAGTACTGTGGGTCTGCACCCAAACTCAGTAGTGCTCCGTCCTCCATGGGTATTCACCCAAACAATGTAGTGCTCCGTCCACTGGGCTAGTCGACTCACTCCAAGTCGGGTCAGTCAAGCATTCGTCAGGTCTCAGCCTGCTACACGGTCTCCGTACTCCGTACGATCGTCTCTGGGTGGGTCCGCTCCATGAGATATAGGTTGATAATCCAAGTATCTCAAATTCCCACGAAGAAGTATCTCAAAGTACCTCCTCGTCATAGGGGTCTCAACGCAATAGACGGCGCGTCAATCAGACGCTCGGACTGTGAGTTATTAGCCTTTTTGTCCCAAGGGCCCGGTTGGTTTCGTGTACGAACCAACCTGGACATATCTCAATTATACCCTGAACTCTCATAGGGTATACTCATAGGGACCGTTTCCCAATGTGATCACCAACACCGCTGACGATTCGTCAAACGGACGTCTGGTCTGAATGTTATCAGCTTTACCATTCGAGGGGCCCGGTTGGATTTCGGGTACAATCCAACCCGAAAACTATCCAACTGCATCCAATCATTGGGTGATGTATGCAAAAAGTTCCATCTCCTTAAGAGGAATCCAACAAAGTCGGCGGCACGTCAATCGGATGTCCGGAGCTCAAGTTATAAGCGTTTCCGCTCCGAGGGCCTGGTTGGTTTCGTACATGAACCAACCCGGTCATACTCAAAGTTCTCCGAAACCTTATGTGTAATATACCAAAACGACCGCCCTGATACAAGGATTTCATCTCAACTGACGGTGCGTCGATCGGAGGTCCGTAGCCCAAGATATGAGCGTTTGAACAAAAACAACCTGAGAATAGGGGGTTCGGGCCCGGACCGACCTGGCCCGAGACCCCCCCAGGGTCGGCCCGAACTGGGTCAACCTGAAACGGGTCTGGGTCCAGCCCAATAGGATGCGGCCCAGCCCGGCCTGGGCGCGACGCGGCCCGGCCTCGGCGGCCCAACCGGTTGGCCTGCAGTGTTGGCGCACCCGCGTGGCCCGCTCGGCTGTCCGGCTGAGTGGAACGGGGGGGGGGGGGGGGGGGGGGTGCGGTTTCCCCCCTTGGATGAAGCCGCGGCCCCCATGTGGGGGTCACTCCCTACTAGCGACGTGGCGGCCAGATCCCCTTCTACCTTGGTCCTACGCGGCCGCGGGACCGCCACCTGCCGCCGCGGCTTCAGCCACGACGGAGCTTCCTGGCGGCGCGCTGGGCCCCTCCGCCTCCGGCTGCCGTACTGGAGTGGCGCACTGGCAGGCCCTTCCACTGACCACCAGAGTTTCTCCGGTGGTCCATTTCAATTTTTCCTGCACCGGTGGTCCTCCCAAGAGCCGAAGATTTCTGCGAAGGATTCAAAACGCCTTTGCGGCCCGCCTCATCATCGTCCGTCGATCCGCACTTCGACAACAAACTGCAGAGGGTCCGAGCTTTGTTCGTTAGCTCGTGCCCTCCGCGTTAGAGGTTTTAAAAACAATAACACACTCAACCAATCCCGATTATTCACCCCGCAACCAACTCTCAAGAACGAGCAATCTGCGGATCAACCGGGCAGAGATTGATCCGCGCTCGTCGTCCTTTTTCTCAAAAGATAAGAGAAAATCAAATACAATTCCCCTACCTCGAAGAAATTGTCGAATGAAGGTTCATCGCTGAATTGCAGGTCACGGAAGAAGGCATCGTGGAAGGAGGATCTTCGCGTCGCAGAGAAAAGATTCTTCGGTGTCACGTTGTCGATCTCCGAGGATCCAGCGTTCTTGTCGACCTTCGTCGGAGGTCGGCGTTCTTCGCGTTCTTCGTCAAGGTAGGAGTGCTTCCAGGCTTTGAGTGATTTCTCCCCAGCCCTCTCGCACAATGAACCCCTTTACTAAAATAAGATTTGTCTTATTTTATTAACACACAAGCCAAACGTCTTGAAATTCAAAAAAAATTGAATCAATCAATTAATTTAATTAATTGAGAACTTTAAACCGCCCCAATTAGTAAGGCCTTTAAACATTAAGTTAAATGTAAAAGTTGAATCTCAATTAAAGGGGGGGGGGTCGGGGAAGTTGAAAAGGTGGGGCTTGTGTGGGCCCCACCCCACAAATATCATACCTAGTGGAGTAGGATATAGTGGGTCCCACTTTAACCACTTATCTTAGGTTAAACAGCTTTAAATAAAATAAAAATGGTTTCACCATTTTATTTTATTCCTTTACTTAACCCAAAAAAATTTAACAACCACACCTGAGAAAATGCAACTCCAGAAAAGGTGTTTCTAAGAAATTACTGGCGCTGCGATTCCATCGGTGTCCTCATAATTTGATTCCAAGCACCGGTTCAAAAGTTAGGAAAACTCGCTCATTCGTTCACTAAACATACCCGAGCTAAACTTTGGAAAATGGTTTCGGGCACACCGGGCCTCGGAATCAGGTGTCGTCAGAAACTGCGTTCTTGTAAAATCCCAAAGAAAATTAAGAAAAAAAATTTTCCCTTGAATTTTAGAGGTCTTTTCAAGAATATTGGGTAACTACCAAGAATGATGGTTTTAGGACCTACATGAATAGAATGAAAATGCGACTCCACCATCCCCCCCTACATCATGATCATTAATGAAAGAACCATTTTATAAACTAAAATTGGGTATGTTAATTAACATCTTCTACATGATGAAAACAGGAAAATATGTTGTGTTTTGATCACATTCTCCAATCCATGTAATCCTGTATAGCTTTCATAACTCATGTTCTTGGTTCATGATCACATCTTAACAGGATTTATTTTTGTGATAAATCTTGCCAAATATTTTCTTATTCCATTCATTTTCCAAATTGGTTTCCAAGTGTTAGATATATGAGTTAAGGGATTCCATGTCCTAAAATCATGGAGGTTGAGTAATGATCCTTGAGAGAAGATCCCCTATGATACATCTCAACTTTTTATGGATACCAATTCAAGAACATATATGATAGAGGTTTACCCAAGACTCTTTCAACGTTTGGTGGAATCTCAGAGCATTGGACCAAAGGTGGGAAAAAAGAAGCGACCTCATTTATCAATCAGGTAAATGAAGCAACAAAAAGTGAAGAATGATATGAGAGAATTTGGGAATGGTGGGATACCTTAGGTTAGGGAAAGGATGATATATCTTGATAATTATAAATACCTCATTCAATGAGACACCAAGTTCACTAGTCTCCTTTTTGATTAAAACAATGGGTGAAGCCGTTACTAGAGAAACCCATATCCAATAGGCCTGAGTTGGACATAAATGAAACAAAATCATTACTAGCCTTGTAAGGGAAGGCCCCCACCCTTATTTTTATGGGGATATTCTATGATATTAAATATTTACCCACAAGCCATGGTATGGTACCAAAGTTTAACGATTCAAGTTCATTCCATAAATATTCCCTGGCCTTAGCATTACACTTGGTGTACACAAAGGAAAGGAAGGACCATTGAGCTCCTATGGTGAGTTTGATCATAATAAAATTTTCATGGGATTAAAAAATCTCCCCTGACAATAGAATTTTCTAGAAGATCTAGATGTGTAATTTTTTTTGTTTGGAATATAGGAAGTTGCTTACACTAATAATGTACACCGAAACTATGATATTGGAAGAAACAAGTTTGGGATCAAGCATTGCGATTAATGAGGAGTTATTATTTTAATATTTGTTGAAATATAATCTATTTATCCCTAGAACCTAGGCCACATGTGATCCAAATGATGAAAAAAATCATCAAACAAGTTTTCATTATACTTTGGCCCCTAGCGTGGTGACACATTTTTCTAGTGAGGATTAATTAACAAGAAGATATTTGGATTGAGATCAGATAAAGACACCATAGATATGAGGTGATAAGGGATATTCTAGAAGACCTATGACTTCTTTTGAGTGATGATAGGTAGGAGGAGCCTTCTACTGGGGGGAGGGATTTCTTGGGCCCAATGGAACCATATTATAGACTTCCGAAGGAACCTACTTTGGGGGATCATTGATAATAAACTATGTAAAACATTTAGGAGAACTAGAAAGGAACCATAGGGACCTGATTCATGAGGGATTAAGGTGTATGAAGGATAGAAGAAGGTGAATAATTCATTCTCACAATATTTAGGCTGACTAGATGATCTTGGTAAGCTCTAAGGTTGAAAAGCTCGATCAGCTAAAGGTATAAAGAGAACAAGGTCCATATAGGCTGGAGGAAGATCACCATGGATAATTTAATGCCTCCAAGGGAGAGGGGATGATATGACATGTGGAGGGTTGACCAAAGAACCTATAACATGTATTTGGTTTACTAAGAAGGATTTGGTCATAATGAAGAAGTGACTGTCTATGGAGGATTTAGCTCCAACATGATGCAACGGATCTGGATGATGATGATATGGGAAATCTTAGTGGGATTTTTTGTAGACTCAATGAAAATTAACTTAGACGTGATAGGTTGGACATAGGTGAGGAGGTGTGGGATACAATTTCTCATGTTCAAAATCAATCATTTCCTCTATGAGAAGAAGCAGTCGAGGAGGAAGCGATTGAGAGATATCCATATCCATGCAGATATGGGAAAATGAGGATTCCTCCAAACCTATCATACATTCTTATATGTTGATAATTGATAAAATAGAGTCACCAATTATTAAAAGTAAGGTATCATTTCTAAAGGGTAAGGGAAAAATTGAATGGGAGATCCACACTGTAACATGAGGTGAGTCCAAACCTAAGTGAATATCCATCAAACATCTGATAAGGTTGAAGAACTATCAACCAAAAAATCCCAGTATCCAACTCCAATAATGGAGGAAATACTCCCATGAAGATAGGGCGATACACATGGTTTTTTATTTATAATTGAAATCTTGGCCAGAGACCCCAAACCCTAAGATTCAGCCAAAATATAGAAAAGGAAAAGGGGTCATTAATCAGTGTAGAAATTTCCCACTAGAATCTATTTTAGAAAGGCCAATGATTTCTTGAAATATTATAATGGTATCGATACCACTATATAGTCCCCATATTAAGATACTCGTGGGGGTTCCATGGATATTACTGGGAAGAAGGGAGGTAGCGACGACTGTCCCAATCATCGACAGAGGAGAGTATACTTAAGGGATTATGCAGACTATGTTCCTAAAGATAGATTAAAAGAATCCCTATTCTACAAAAGGACTAGAAGAAAAAGGATATGGGATCTTAGAATCTACGGGAGAGGTCTATGGTCTAGTGACAACAGCTACACCTCATGAAAGATATCGGACAACAGAGGAGCAACAATAACTTGGGATTGGGAGCTAGGTAGTGTGTGGAGCTCATTCTTCAGGTTTGAATCTTTTATTTTTCTTCTATTATGGATTTTTATATTTTAAAATAAATAACTAATTTTGATTCACTTATATACCCAATAAATTTTTAGGTTTAGCAGTTTAGAGAATTATAAAAAACCATTAACTTATAAAACCTATATCTTTTTTATACAATAGACATTTTCCCATTATACCATAAATTTATTATTACATAATAAATCTAAAAAATATCTCCTAAAAATATATATACGTGATAACCTTCTAGACATATCATATATAATTCCATTATTCATAACATGGGTAATAGAAAAATAATAAGGATGGGTAGAAATACTCAGTAAGGGGTGGAATATATTAGAATCTATCATAAAATAAGCAAGAATGAATGATATCGAAAGAATAAATGATAATAAAATAATTCCATATAAATAACCACATAAACCAGAAATATATCCATTGATATAAATATAAAAAATCACATATATGTCAATAACTATTTTGATAGGGATGGAATTTATTATTCTATACATCATAATCTTACCGTCAAGGACATAGCCAAGAAATCATAAATAATTTGGAATTTACACACTGAATACCCATGCTAGTTTTTCTAATGAGTCCCCTGATACACTAAGGGGATATATAATATCAGTCCCCACTCATCACTAAAAATTTCTAATGCATTCCTCATATATTTAATGATAAATACAATACATAATAAATACTCCTTAGTAATCAATAAATATCTATATTGAATCAAGTATACAAAATATCAATATAACAAAGTCAATAGAATAACTTTCTTAGTAAGATCCATTTAACTAATAAAATATATTGAAAATGTTATATTGTTAATAAATTATAGGGTTGATATTTAATATATCCATGGATTAGAGAATATGGACATAAAAAAGAAAAATAAATTCAAAATAATAATGAAGAGTGATAGAGAACACCACTTCAAGGAGTGAATGAACAAAAAATAAACATTATTTAAATAAATATAAAACATAAATCATCGTGTTTCTAAAGGATAACATACGTTCATAAAAAATGATTTATTTTAAGTAAATTCAAATATTTTTTATAATATAGAGAAAATTGGGAGCGAAACTCCAAAATTATTTTTTTACATCCATTGTAACATTTTTGAAGAAACAAAGTAAAAAAGTCACATCTAAAACTATTTTCATGAGATGTCAAGAATAATTTAAAATAATTTTTTTAAATTAATTTAAAATAATATAATATTGAAAATAAAATATTCATAAGTAATCAAATATATAGTGGAATAATAAAAATATAAATAAGTTAAATTAATTCCCTTTTAAAAAATTCTAAGAAAATAATATGATTTTGTTTTGAACAATTAAAAGAATAATGAGAATATATATTAATTTGAAAAAAATTTTAGAACATATAATGAAAAACAAATAATTAATAATAGTATTGACTATAGGAAAACCTATTTATGTGGAATATGTTTAAAAAGAGATTCATTTCACAATTTTGGGAAGAAAGTTTAAAATGAATTGTTTGAAAAATGTTAAAAAGATTACTATTAAAATTTTACAGTAAAATAAAAAGTTAAAATAAATATTCCGTAATAAATAATTTATTTTTATAAAATAACATTTTTGAAACAAAATAAAGAATATGAAACTGGAATATAAAGATTCTTGACTAAAAAGGTAAATAAGGTTGACCGTTCTTATAAAATTTATTTCAGTTTATTTGAGTGCCAAAGTGAGGAAAAATGGAAATAATACATTAAAAAACTATAATTAACTATATTATAATAACATATATGGGTTTTATGAGATAAATAAAATAGAATTACCCTAATGTATATTTAGACATAAACAATAGAAAAAGTGCAATTGAAAAAGAAACCCTTAAAGAGATTATAACATTTGAGGTAAGGATCAATTCATTAGGTTATTAAGTGAAATGAATATAAAACTATATTAAATAAGGCTAAATACAACATAATTTATTAAGAGTTCATAACACAAATAATCATAGAATTAAATAGTCAATGGATAAGTAACATAACATAATAAAATGAGATTAAGTGAAGAATCCCCATACCCATGACTTCCGCTTCATCAGATCTGATCTATCCTCCCAATATAATACATTTTAAATTTATTATAAATAAATAAAAAAATCATATTTATATTTATATTATATAATTCCATTCAATTATAATTTATTTTTTACCCATTGATAATAATTATTTGTTAAAATCAATATTTTTATGTTAAATATTTAGTTTCCCAAGAATGTTATGATTCATAAGTTTAGGACCTTGTACCATGGTTATGGATTACTCACCTAAATAATGTTAAATATGATGTTAAATATTATTTTTTAGTCCCATGGATATTTCATGGAACTTATGGTGACGATTCTCATAGAAAACATAAAAATTTCATTATTTAGAAGTTTTGATTTCATAGATGGAATTGGTTTTATTAACAAATATATATATATATATATATATATTTAAATTAATGAATTTAAAAAAAATTATAAATTCATATTTATTACATAATATTACCTATACATTACATTCCTTATTCATCCATATCATAAACATTGTAATAATGTTTATACAGACCGTGAAACCAACCAAAACAAGAACACTTTATAATGACTGAATGAGTACAAACATGTTATTTTATATTGATAATATCAATTTTATAAAAGTTTAATAATATTATAAATAATATAAATATTCATTAAATTAATTTTTATAAACATCATTTTTAGGTGGTGATGAAAAATGAAATATGTAGTCCATATAGGTGGTAGTACGTACGAACACACTTGTAAACTTTTCATTTTTTAATGGATGAGAGGGAAATAAAGTTGATACTAATTTATCTTTATATAATAAAAATTATGTAATATATATCATAATTATTACTTAAATTAATTTTTATAACCATATATGTGAGGTGGTGATGAAAAATGAAATACAACATTCAAGGAGGTGACAATCCTCAAGTACACACAAACAACATTTTCAATTTCCAACAGATGGATAAGATAGATGATGGTTGTTCCGTTAAATAATGATAATGATTTTATTATTTTAATATTTTTATAGAAGACTTTTGGGTACATAATAATAAATAAAATTTAATTAACTTTGTTAATACAATTACCTCTTCCTTGGATATCTTAATTTGGATATCTACTTAAGACTTCTTAGGTTGAACTTTTGGGAGACCTGAACCTTTATGTAGTAGAAAATGGATTTTAGAAGATATTTTGGTAGATCATGGTATATACAAAGTGGTCAAAGTGGGTGGATAAGTTAGGATAGTATGGGTCCTTTTAGAAGTGAGATGGGTGACACTTTTATAAATACTCTAAACATTAAAATAACATAAATGTATTTATCAAGGCCATGTGGAAAAAAGGAAACCGAAATTAAAATATAGTATAATATTGGTTGAAATAAAAAAACCAATCAAATTAAAGGAAATTTTTTGTTTAATTTAAAACCTTATCTATTAATTTAACTCCTTATTAACCATTTTAACCCTTACTATGGTGACACACTCTTACCATGGTAACTCAATTTTATGAACCAAAATGAAATTGAACTTATTAAAAAAATTAAATATGATGATTATGAAAATGATTTCCACAGTGACACAAGATTATCATATATTGATATTATATAATATTTTGTTAATATTCATTTCATTAAAAAAACACATTCTTGAGGACCATAATAGTTTGTTTCTCGCCGAAACATGGAAACATAAACAATGGTCCATAAGTGAGTTAAGTCATCTCCCACTATGTTATTCATATATATAACCCTTCTTATACATATCATACATAATACATATCATCATAACTTGGGGAAAGGAAACATAATAAAGGGTGATCTTAGAAGCCCAGAAAGGTAAAATAAGGGATATACAAAAGCATAACATAAACATAAGTGTATGTGGTCATGATCATAACATTTGAAAACCATAACCTTCATATCAAAGATCATAATATTGAATTATTGAATAAATATTGGAGTTTAATAAGACATGAATAATACGGTAATCAAATCTCATTATCTATGAAAGAATGCCATTGGAATAAGGGATGGATTTTGTGAAATACACTTAGTATAGAGAATCATTTTCATATGAGTCAATTTTCACTCCCAAGACCATAATAGTGGAAAAAGTACCTTAATTAATTGAGATCACTACTCATTGAAGCTCTATCTTTATGAACTGGGTTCACTACACATCCCAACCATATTTTATTGATCTAGGTTCACTCCCCATTCTAAAATTTTCTATCTCATGGGATATAAATAATTACCCAACGCATTGAAGGGAGATATTGGTCCCACCCATCACATAATGAAAGCCAAAATTATCAGTGCCACAAGATCATAAAAATTCATCATATCATAAACAATGAAATGAAATGGGTATCATAAACTTTTCATCATATCATAACCGATGTAAAATAGAACAGTTTCATAATCAGTTCATCATAGAATAATCCCTGAAAAAATTGGGTTTCACACGAATTTCTTCATGGTGTAACTTATGGAATAGAAACGGCTTTAATAAACATAATTATATAAAAACATAAACTATTTAGAGAAATAATAATAATGGTATCCTTGGAACACATCCCTAGTAAGTCATAGGTAAAATCACCAGATGTGTTCTTAGATATAAAATAATTTTGATCCATCATTTAAAACATTTCTTGAAAAAAATAAATTTTATTAGAAAATATTTTTTAAAATGCAGATCATTTTTTAAATAAATTTCATTGAAAATATTATTTATGAATATTTAAAAATATATTTAAAACATTTCTTGAGGAAAATACCCTTTACACTTTGATTTTTTTGAAAAAATATAAAACAATTTCAAAATACTTTTACTTTGAAATCATTTTTTAAAATCAAAGAATTTCCCAAATATTAAATAATTTTTTTTTATTAAAGTTATATTTAAAAACTTTTAAGAAAATTTTGAAATATTTTATCGGTTAAGATATTGATTAATACTATTTATTTCATTATTATTAAAAACAAATATAGTTTTCTCATTTTTTTTAAAATCCAAACATATATTTTTTTGAAAGATGACATTAAGATTCATTTTTTTTTGTAAAAAATTAAAACATGGGTGAAAATTTATTTTAAAAAAAATGGGGTAATAAGAAAACATTTTTGGAAACATTTTTAAAAAACATGGTTTTGAAATAAATACATTTCTGACTGAAGAGAGAAATAAAGTCAGATTTTCAGAAAAACATTTTCATAATTATATTAAGTTCCAAGGAGTGTAAAAAATGACCCCATTAATAGAATATATCATGAATAACTAGATTAGAATAAAATTAATTAAAATTTTTTAGAGTTAGATCATGATATTTCAAAATTGGATATTTAATCATAAAAAATCATTATAAATAATTATATTGCAACATAAAATCTTTACCATCTTGGTAACATTGAATCATAAGACCCATGAAGGAATAAAATAAAATAAAAAATAAAAAACCCCTAGTTTTAATAAATTCATGGTATTACATTTTAAAGAGGCTATATATACAGCTTTTTAAATATTATAGGTGCATAACATAATGTATGTCTCAAAGAAGGCAAATTGATGTAAAAATCCCCTTGTCGATTCGGTAACTCTTTAACTGTAAACCCCATAAAAGAGATATCCTCAAATTGATATGTAAACCCAAATATTTTTCTGTATATGAATCATAATATAAATTCATTGGAAGTATTTACACCACATAAATTAAATAGTTGGCGAACATGGCTTGTGTATTAATGAAAATAAAAGTGAGATGTAAATCCCCTTACCTTATGTCTTGACTTCCGTCGTACACATTCAACCCTCCATCATAATAAATAAAAGTTTATTATACATATAAACAATAATAATTATATATATCATACCATATATAATTTTAGTATGACCTTTCATTACCCTTTTATTAATAATTACTTGATCAAGTTACATTTTGGGTAATAAGAATTTTTTTTTCACACATGTTTTGAAATTATATTTTTGATATTTTTTAATTTGATTGTTGTTTAATCATCTTAATAATATAAAACATGACATATAAATCATATATATTCATTATATATTTATTTTGTGTAATACATAATATTTAGTGATAGGAAATGAAATAAACCATTTATGGAGACGACAGACCATACGTATGTACAAAAGTCGTTTCCATTTTCTTATTGTATTGAAAGAATGAAAATTAAATTATATATATATAAATTATAATCATATTAGAATAATTATTTCATATATATCACATATTTTTATTAAACCTATCCTTAATACATTCCATGTAAACTGTGAACAAATCACATCACTTCGCATGGCGATAGTTCACTGTATAAACAAATGATGTTATCCTATTCCCAAAAAATGTAAAACATTAATGTATTTGTGGTATAATAAATAAATAAAAATAATAGAATCATAAATATCATATATATAATATATAAACTATATATACATTATTATTCCCAACCCTGAAAGACGGTAATGGAAAAATAAACGACATAGGTTCGTGAGGCGGAAGTCCGCTGTACACACGAATGATGAATTCACAACCCATTTGATGAAAGTATCTGTGTTTTGAGGTTTTAAACTTAATGTAACAACATATTAGTATATTTAATATACTGATGTTATTTTATAATCATGGTATAACAATAATTGAATGGGGTGGGGGAAGAAGTGAAATGAAAACTCTGGTTGATGAATGTTACCTCTTCATTGGGTATCCTCCTTAGGTTTGTACTAAAGCCTAAATTGGTTGGATTTATGTGAAAAATAATACTTATAAACTATGGTAGGTAATTTGGGAAGTTATTTGGGAAAATCCTGGTCGATCCAAATAGTTTTATAGGTGTGAATAAATTTGGATAGTGAGTACCCTTTTATAGTTGGGGAAGAGTGACATTCTTGAAAATACTCAGAAGGATTCACTATTAGAAGGTCCATATTACCTAAAGTGGATCTAAATGTGATTATTAACGGTGTTTAAGTAATATATAGTCTATCTAAACCATCTACATATAATTAAACAATTATTTAAAACATTTCATTCCTTAACTTCTAACTATCCCTATTTTTATAATGTTGGGTTTTCACTACGGTAACTAGTTTATAAATTTGGTAATTTATCCTTTAAGAATAAATTAGAGTGATAATTATCAAATAATTTGAAATAATTATTCTAAATAAGATATATAATTTCTAAAATATAATTCCTATATGTTTTTGAAATTAATAAACACATGTAATGCGCAAAAACACCACTTTAACATTAATTGTGATAATTCATTTTTTATTATTTAAAAATCAAAATAGTCATTATAATAGAAAAATTGGTCCATAAATGGATCATATTTAATATTTATTAATATTTATAAATAAATAGGAATAATATAATATATTCAGTAATTTTAAACCATTTAATAAAATATCATTCATTAGAAAATAATATTAATGTCAATTTTGACATTAGTAATTTAATTTCAATTTTAAAAATATCAATATAGTGATTTAATATGAATATATCAGTTTTAAAAATGTTTATAATGATATTTTTATCTAAAAAACTAATTTAAAAAAATAATTCATTCATTTTACTTTACTTTTAATATTTTTAGTATACTTTAATTTATTTAATTGTTAACTAAATAATTACTATGTTATAGTTTCTTAAGCATTTAAATTAATTACTTCATGTAAAAAAATTAAAAGAAATTATAATGGTAAAAAAATTAATTTATATTTAAATAAGATATATATAACTTAAGATATATTGGTTTGGTCTCTATCCAAAGGCTTTATAGTAATTAAATGTACAAAAATTATCTTTTTTTTCTTTTTTCTTTACTTAACTTATTATATGGGTCATATTCAAAGTAAAGTGGAAATAAATAAATTAATTTAAAATAATTTTATGTCCAAGATCTAAATACACTATTATAAAAAATTAATATAATATTTTAGTTCATTCTCACTCTTATAATTGTAGTTTAACCCCTTGATAAAAATATTTTTAACTTAATTGTGGTAGTTAATTTTTACTACATTCAATATTCATTTTGATAAAAAATTATGTTGAACATAGTATAAATGATAAATTATGATGATTTAAAATATTTAAACCATTTATAAAATTTCAAATCACAAAAGTAAAAAAATTTAATTTAAAATTAATCCCGTAGAGGAGATGAGAAAGAGTGTTTTTAAAGGGAAAATAGTCAAAAGTTTACAAAGTTTTTATTCTCAATTTCAATATGAAATTGATTACAATAACCAAAATTGGATTAATAAATAGATTATTGGACTAATTATACTTTAAAACAAATTTAAAATATAATTAATAAATTAAAATAAAAAACATTTTTCAATTAAAATCATGTATTTTTCACTACTCATTGAAAAATGAAACTGTTCAACAAGAATACAAATAATTCACCCTAAGTGATTTTCTATATTCCAATTCCAATTTTTTTATCAAATTAATTTTCTAAACATTTCAAAATTTTGTCTTAAAATAAATTCTCCACAAAAGGTGAAAAAATTTCTTTCTAGAATTATACTATATTTAAGGGTAAAACGAGAATTATTCTTATCTCTTGTATAGAAAACAGTCATGGTGAATGTTTAAATTTTAATGAAAATATAATATATAAATTAAATTAAAATTATTTAAAAAAGTTATTTTTTTAATTTATTGATATAAATCACACTTTTGCATATAAAAACTAGTTTTTTTTTTGGAAAAAGCATTCCATTTATTTTCAAAAGTGGTTTATTTTCATTTATATTTAATTGGTCATTAATTAATTCATTATATAAACATATGTAAACCATATTTTCCTAATTTAGTTAATCCTATTCATACCCTCTATTCCAATGACTAGTTGATAACTATAATATTAAATAAAAATAATAAAATATTGTGTCATGTTTAGTTTAAACTCGGTGTTGTGTGAAAGACAAGATAAAGTTAAAATTGTGAAAAACACAAGAAAAAATTAGTATTATGTGTAATGAAAGATAAAACCATTTTTTATATTATGTAAAATATCAAAATGATGAAATATATTTCACAAAAAATTCAAAAAATCTTAGGGTCTAACATTCTAACCCCCTAAAAATGAATTTCTCTCCCAAAATTCGTCTTAGTCATCAAAGGTTTAACATTTGAAAAAGAATTCATAGAAACCCACATTGTATAAATTAATAATAAAACATCCCTTAAAAGGGGAATTTATAAACATAATAATTACCCAATGTAACTCATAACTAGGTCTCCACATGTGAGAATATAGGTGGGAAGTAAACGTTTTGACTTGGAAGAAAAGCATAAATAATTATAGAGAGTGATAAAGTTCAATGATGAGACAAAAGTTGGTGATCCGAAGAAAATTTAAAACCAAAAAACCATAACTCAAATATGCATGAAAAGTCTATTGATATCATAAAAAATAATGATAATTGGATAAAATATTATTTCAAGATATTTTTCCTAAAGTTAAAGAATGTTTACAAGAAGAAATAATTACTCAATTTCAATCCATTTCATATAAAAAATCTCACCCTTTGGTTGTTTCTTGAACAATTTACACTTTATCTCTTACTATACGAAACAAATGTGATTTTTTATGCCCGAAGCACTAATAGATCATAAGATCAATAGATAAAATTATAAATCATTACATCAATATTTAGTTATCATCACAACAAAAGTCTTATCACAAGTTATCCAATATGGATAAATATTCATATGGTGAAGTCATAAATTAATCTCTAAAACCTCATATGAAGGTTAACTTAAATGATTCCATTAATGATTTACAATTTAACCCTTCCAAAAATTAAAAATTAAAAATTAAAAATAAGGTTTCTAAATTTCTCAAAGTCAACTAAACATTTCATAGTATAGATCTTTATTATCACATACCGAACATGTGAATACATTCATCATTTATTCTCTCAAAACATAATAATAACATGAATTAACAAAAAACCCTATTGAAAACATACATTATTGGTCGTTACTTACATAAAACATAGATTATTGGATATAATATATAAATCAAAAAATGCTGTAAACTCCATCACTGATAACACAAACCATTTTTCAATAAATCCTTTATCAGTTCAGATGTCTTCAATACTAACTAATTAATTTGATCAAAAAATAATATCTTTATCCCAACATCATTATCTAAACCTTAGTAACATATAGAGGGTTATCTTTCCCTTAATAATATATTTTCCATGAATATCACCTTGATATTAAATAATTTTTCTAGGTCATCTGTATCATTCTATATATTCTGTCAAATCCTAAACAAAAAATTTATATAGAACAATACTTATATATTTCATAATTCTAGAATCCCAATATAAAAATACTTCAACTATAAAACTACCTACTAAAACAGTTAAATAGGCTTCATCATTTTATTCATTAATACATCTTTCCTTTAATATATCATATACAATCCCTTCTTCACCAACAATATAACCATTACTCGTAAAACCATCCTGATTTTATTCACAATATTCCTCCATTGCACAATGATTTTCATAATGAACATACTTTCCACAATTATAGAATTCAATAGGAGATTCTATCTTATGGAGACTAATATTCCCATCCATTATGATAATTAGACTTTTCATTTTTTTATTTTCAGTCACTTGTTTTTTGACCTTCCTTTTCACATTCAAAACATCTTCCGATTCCTCTAATACACCCAATTGGGTTCTTATTTTCACATTATTGACATATATAAATCTAAATATTCATTACTCCAGGGTTATCATCACCTGAACTATCATCAAACTCTTTCCTTGTATTATTTTGTTAGTATGAGAGTTAGTTAAGGTGCACATTGTTAATAATGTTTCCTGAAAAAAGATTATGTATAATCACAAAATTATTACTCCAGTTAATATATCATTTGGATTCCATCAGAAAATATTCCATCACATTCAATATTAATCCAGTTTCTTCTGGTTATGACCATTGACTAAGACAAAAAATTATAGTGTGAATAATGAAAATCATAATGGAAAATCCCATAGTCTAAAAAATCATTTAGGGGTTCTAAATAATGACTCCTTATTTTTAATCTATGAAACCTTAGGTTTATCCTAGTTCATTTATAGTTATCATCTATTTAAATTAATCATAATGGTTCATAAATATTTTTTTAATTTTAAAATCATATCCCCAAGGCGTGTCAAACTATGTGTGTAGTAATGCTTGTTATCTTGCACCTGTTCCTGATCGATTCTAGCGTAATACAATGCTATCTATGTTGTCACCCCTAGGTACATCTATGAAAGAGCCTCATCCACTTTTAGTATCTTGATAGGGAAGTAATTTCTTAAAAACCACTCACTCTATCCATTACAAAATGTCCATGTCGATGTCTAAGACTTTAAATCATCCTTAGACATATCATTAGATACACCCCTAGACATATCCTTAGAAACATACCTTGGGATATCACTAAAGTTTTATCATCCCAACTTCTAAATGTTAACTAAACCTTTCATATGATAGAAAAAATAGTGACCCAGTCTTATCTAACATATATATTACATCATTTTTTATGAATATTCATTAATTTAAACAAACACACAACCGAGGAACATAATAGTTTAATTAATTTGGAAATTTGGAAACATAAATAGTAGTCTATAAGTGAGATATGTAATCACACACTATGTACTTCATATATATCACCCTTCTTAGACATATCATACAAAATACAAATCTTTATAACCTGGGGAAATGAAGCATATGAATGGTTGAGCTCAGATGCTCACTAAGGGTAAAAAAGGGATATACACAAGAATAACATGAACATAATGGTATGAGGACATGAGCATAGAATTTCAAAACTATAACCTACGTATGAAATAAAATTATATTTAATCATGGAATAAATAATGGTAGTTCATAAGACATGAATCATAATATATTCAAATAACTTGATCTATAAGAGAATAACATTGGCATAAGACATGGATTTTGTGGCATACACATAATCATGGAAAATAATTTCCATATAGGTCATTGATCAATCCCAAGAACATCATAGTAGACAAATCCACTTACTAAACCAAGTTCACTCCTAATTATAGCCCTATCTTATAGAAACAGGTTCACTCCTCACTCTATCCATATCTTACAAAACCAGGTTCAGTGCCTGTTCCAGCCTTGTCCATATTATGATATATAAATCCTTATCTAATGCATTAGATGGAGATATAGGTCCCGCCTATCATATAATGAAAACCATATTTATATGTTCAAAAATATCATAAAAATTAGTCATATCATAACTATAACACCCGAGATTTTTATGAGAAATATTTTGTTTTTATGTTATATACATCATCAAAGGAATCTTTCACAACACATAACACTAGCTTGGCTTACTTTACACGCAATCACGACCTTCCTCGATAGCTTGTGTTGTACGCAACAATGAGTTTCACTAAACAACGATATGCTATTAAAATATTATTAAAACTAACCCTTATGAATAGTAATACCCACTTTTTGAAATTTTATAAATTTTATCTTTCAAAATGGACTTAATTTTTGGATTCAGAATATCGAAATTATCCTAGGGTGAAATTTTGGTATTTTTCTGAAAACTTTCAATTTTTGATGAATAGTGAAAACACTAGGTTACTATTTAAAAACCGAATTTTTATTTAAATAATTATTTATTTTATTTAAATCATATTTAGGTCAAAATTGATACATAATACCTATATAAGTTCAAAGTAATTCATTGGAGTCATTTTATAATAACTTTATATATATAAAAAATTTTATTGAACTTTTCAACATCTTTTACCCACCTCTTAGGAGAATTTGTAAATTTACATAAAACATAATTTTATCACCTATGTGAGTGGAATTTCAAAAATCCGAGAGAAATGGTTAATATCAAGGCGTAAAATATGGTTCAATAAGATAAAAATAATTTTTGGTGAATAGTAACTTTTTACTTTTATTTACCACGATTAAAAGTAAATAGGGTAATTAAGGGTACAAATGATATTATTATTACCATAAAACATGTCTTAATTCTATTGGATAAGGTTAATTAGACCAAAAACAACCTTAGGAATAATATATCACCATTTCGGTCCACATGGATTAGATTAGGACATTTAATATTATTTTATTTAAATAAGAGTTAAAATAGTTAAAATCAATGTTTAATAACTAAAAAAATTTTAAGATAGGGTTATAAATAAGATAATTTTTACTATAACTATTCATTAGAAAGATAAAACAATTTCCTATATAATTATATTTTATTTTTCATTTTTAGACATTAAATAAGTTAATTTATTTTTGACACAATGATGATGCGGTAATTACCTTATTAATGAAATATTAATATAATTTATGTTATAAATACCCAAATAAATATAATTTTAGAATTTTTATGAAATAAAATAATTTCATAGGTTAATATGACATGTTAGTATTGATTTAATTTACTTTTTTAGAACTAATCATGCTGTTATGATTTTCACAAAAATCAATTACCAAATAGTGTCAAAATTGACATGAAATAGTTTTTAAAACAAATATTATATTATTAATTTTTATTTTATTACTAAAAATATAAGGCTTGGCCAAATGACTTAGATAAGGATATATACATTAATAATGAACCACTTGGGGTTCTTTTGGCTTGTTATAGTACGTTTATTAACCTTATAGTGTAATAAAACAAGAAGACACGGTAAAAGTAAAATTATTTAACTTAATGTTAAATCTAAATGATAAGGTTAAAATAGAAACCTAAACTTGTATAAATTCTATTTATTGAGATGATTTCGAAGCATCCCCACCTTTTCTTAGAAATAAATCAATTTTGAGCTATTAAAAACCGAATATGACTTTATAATAAAATAATATTTTTAGTTTTTCCAAAGGTGCCCCTCTCCTCCATCATAAAAGGGCACCTCCTCCCTCTCCTACTCACACCACTTTGACTATTCAAGATCAGAAAAAAACTTCAAATTTCTCTTCTACACTTTTTTAGAAACATCCTAGAGGTCCTGGTATTCTTCAAATACCATCTTTAGTTCCCTAAGAGGAGGTTAAGAAGAGGCACTTCAACGAAGAGGTAATGTCCGTTACCGATTCTTTCAACTTTATTTCATCTTCTACTTCTTCTTATTTAGTTGTTTCATTATGAAGTAATAACATCAACATCAGTCATATAATGATATATTATTATAAATATTAAACAACCTTATTTAACCTTCTATCCATCCTATGGAAAACAAAATCATCGCGCGTGCGTACGTACGGAATACCATCTGCACGACGTGGTGTAATCTGCATTCCACCACCACCTTACTTGGATGGGTATAATGGTGTAAAGAATAACTATATATGATTATTTTAAAGTGATATTGATTCTAAAATAGTATACATACACTTCAATACAATTCCACGATCATGGGAATGATATCATCGCTCGTGCGTACGTACGGCCTACCGTATCCACGATGTGATGCGACTCGTTCTACATGATCTTCATTGCATAATGATTATATAAATGAATTTAATGAATAAATATGATATATATTACACTAATACCATTCTGGAAATGAGTTATCTATAACCTAAAAAGAAGAATAATAATTTATTCGACAAAACACGCATAAGAACAAAAAGTAATAAACACCCGAATAACAAGTAGCAATGAAATATTACTAATAAGAAGAGAAGAATCTAATAATATGACAATATATGATATCATAACAATGGGTATGATTCTGGAATAAGTCAATAACATTATTTAAATCATTATATAGGAGGTTCTAACACGTACGAAGCAAATCGAACCTATGGTAAGGTAAAATCTCACAATCTCATTTTTATCCGAGATTGTTTATACTTTGTTATTTACTGGGGTGTATTTATCATCCACATCCATATTTCCTCAATATGTAATATTATTTCTATCCTCCTACAATTTTTTAAAACCAATTTTACCCTTCTTTGAGTTTTTAGTAAATGATATGAAAGGAATCTTTTGTCATTTTTAGTACGCGGTACTTTTTGACTTTTTCGGCCAAAGTACGAGAAGAATGTTTTTTTAACTTATACGACATGAATGGATTTTTATGATTTATATAATATTATTTCCCTGAATATTCCTTTACAAGTTTTCATGCTTATTTTTAATCATATTCTTTTAGTTTAAAATTATATGACATTTTAATAATGGAAAAATTTTTTGAAGTAGAAAGGATATTTTCCTCAAGAATAGAGTTCAAGAATTTCATCAAAATTATTTTCCATTTAAGATAATATAGGGTTCTGTTTCTATACCTATTTTTACATTGATTTTATTATTTTATGATGGAATTATTTTTATGAAGTCCTTTTATCTTATATAATTTATGTTATGATGGCATGATGTATAAGAGTCCCATTTTTATTACATGGGTTTTGATATGATGTATGATTTATGATCTTATGGCACACATAAGAATGGTATCATTATGAGATGGGTGGGACTTATATCTCTATCCAATTCATTGGGTAAAATTTATATCTCATGAGATAGACATGGCTGGAACGGCAGGTTAATCCGGTTCAGTGAAACAGGACTGAAACGAGGAGTGAATTCAGTTAAAAAATGGACTTTGTCCGCTAAGATAGTCTTGGTATTGAGTCTTGAATACTAAGAAATGATTCTCTATGATTGTGTGTGTATTACAAAAATTTTCATGTTTTACGTTATGATTATTGGGATTACATTTCACTAATATGATTTATCCCATGTTATGAAATTATGACCTCTTTTGCAGGTTAAGATTTCCAAAATGTTATGTTCTTGTGAATATGATGTGATTTATATTTCTTTTGTTTACCCTTACTGAGAATTTGAGCACACCCTTTTCTATGTTTTCTTTCCCTAGGTCAGGAAGAAGGTTATTAAGTAGGATATGACAAAAAGGACTCTAGATATGATGAAATAAATGGGAGACAATGTAGATGCTTTATGAACCAGTTGTTTATGTTTTGCAGTTTCTAAAGACACTATACCTATACGATCTTTTAATGGTTTTGTTATATGTTGTAATAAGTATGCTTCAATTTTGAAGTATTAACAATATATGTAAACTATGGGTCATTATAGTTGGTATCAGAGGAAAGGTATAGTCAACCTTTGGAAACTAGGATGTGAAAGCCTTAGTAAGAACCCTAAGGATAATTCTAAGCATAGAACACAATATTAGTGTTTTATAAATGGACATGAATAACCTATGATAAGACCTAAAGCGTGAAATTTTATTCTTATTATGTGTTTTTCCTATTATAATTAGTGTTTCTCACACTATTCCTCTTGGTTTTAGTCAATGTATGGAACCCGAAGGAACTGTGTTAATTCTAAATGCGACGAGTAATGAAATGATTTTCCCCCTGAGAAACCAAACATTACTAGAGCTGGAATGAGAAATCTTGTAGCCATGCTCAGACAACTTTCTCAAGCTATGAATCATGCAGGTCTTCCAAACGAGTAAAGGAAGGAGCAACATTCTTCTGAATCCTTTATGAGGCAGCGTCCACCCTCATTCAGCGGGTCTACTGATCCATTAGTTGTTGAACAATGGATCAGTACTACTGAAAAGATATTTTCAGTTCTTCAATGTTCTGAACATTCCAAATTCATCTTAGCAGTGTATCTTTTGAAAGGTGAGGCTGATCAATGGTGGAATCTTATCAAAAATACAAGGCAAAGAGATGAAACTGAGTCCATGGAATGGGACGAGTTCAAGAACTTATTTTTCAATAAGAAATTCCCCCCGTATTCTTTGAACAAAGATGGAGAAGGAGTTTCTTGTACTAAAGAAAAAGGTTTATGAATCTGTTGGTACCTACGAAGCAAATTTTACAAGACTTTCAAGTACACTTCTGGGATTATTATCCAACCTGAGAGTAAGATTGATCGATTCTTTAGTGGCTTAAAACCAAGTCTTCGAAGGGCGTTATCCATAAGAGACTTCAATAGCTACGAGGAAATCGTTCGATGTGCTCTCAAGGTTGAGATGGAGATTGGAGTAACCCATCAATCATATGGGTTTGATAAGAAGAGGAAAATAGAATTCAAAGTAAAATATAAAGACCACACTGAAAAGAAGATGAGTTTTCCCTTATTCTCAAAATGTGGAAAGAAACATGGAGGGAGTTGTATTAAAGGGACAAGTAAATGTTTCAAATGTGGAAAAGAAGGTCATCAGGCATTTGAATACCGCAATGATGGGAAGAAGATGTCTAGTGATGTGAACAAATAAAAGGCTACACAGGGTGCACCTCCTACACTTCAATGTTACAAGTGCAAAGAAATGGGGCATTATGCTAATCAATGCCCTAATCCAAGGGTTGTTGATGATGATCGACGTCAACAAACTCTTAAGTCTAATGAAAAAGGAATGTCACATGAAATTTCTATCAGTGATGTGGAGTATGATAACGTAGTGGTGAATGGTACACTTACCATCCACTCTAAAGTAGAAAATGTTTTATTTGATTCTGGATCCACCCACTCTTTTATTTTTGAAGAATTTTCTAAGGGTATCTCCATATTACCTCAACAATTAGATGTTGAGTTAGCTGTGAAAACCCCTAATGACACAACAGTCACATCAAAAGTTTATAATTCTTCTCTGATTTATGTTTGTGGGAAAGTGCTTCCTGCAAATCTTGTGATCCTCCCTATAGTGGAATTTTATGTGATTCTTGGCAAGGATTGTCTTTCTTTATATGGAGATCATATCAATTGCCAAATAAGGGAAGTCACATTTCATATTCTAGATCAATCTATGATTGTCTATCGATGCAAGGATGAACATAACCTTCCAGTGGAAATTTCTTCCATCTTAAGGGTCTTCATTCCACTAAATGAAGGTTATTTATCTCAAATGGTTGGAGAGGAACTCACGATTAAGAATACACCCATTTTACAGGAGTTTGATGATGTCTTTCCGGAGTAATTTCTGGGTCTTCCACCGAATCATGAAGTTGAGTTTTCCATAGAACTCATATCGGGTGCTATTCCCATTTTAAAGACACCTTATAGAATGACCCCAATTGAGTTACAGGAATTGAAGAAGCAACTCCCAGAGAATCATGATAAGGGATTCATACGCCCTAGTGCGTCACCTTGGGGAGCACCTGTTCTGTTTGTTAAGAAGAAAGATGGATCAATGAGACTCTGCATTGATTATCGAGAATATAACAAAATCACTATCAAGAACAAATATCCTATCCCACGCATTGATGACTTATTTGACCAACTACGCGGAGCTCAATACTTTTCCAAGATTGATCTTCATTCAGGGTATCATCAATTAAGGTTCAAAAGGGAGGATATACCAAAGACAACCTTCCGTACAAGGTATGGACACTATGAATTTATAGTGATGCCATTTGGTCTTACTAATTCCCCTGTTATCTTCATGGATCTAATGAATAGATTCTTTAGAGACTATCTTGATCACTTTGTGGTAGTCTTTATAGATGATATTCTTGTCTACTCAAAGAGAAAGAAAGAACATGAAGATCACTTGAGAATTGTATTGAAGACCTTGATAAAGGCAAAGATTTATGCCAAATTTACCAAGTGTGAATTTTGGATTCAAAAAGTATCATTTTTGGGTCACATAATCTCAAAAGAGGGGATATTTGTGGATCCAGCAAAAAAAGAGGTTATCAAAAGATGGTCAAGACCAACAACAGTAACTGAGATCCAAAGTTTTCTTGGTTTGGCTAGATATTATCGACGTTTTGTGAAATATTTTTCACGATTATCTAATCCACTCACCAGGTTGACTCGAAAAGGAGTTAAGTTCATTTGGACGGAGGAGTGTGAAGAGAATTTCAAGGAGTAAAAAAGAAGGTTATCTAGTGCACCTGTGCTCACACTGCCTTGTAGTAGAGAAAGGATTGTGATCTATAGTGATGCATCCAAGAAGGGATTGGGGTGTGTTCTCATGCCAAAAGATATGGTGATAGCTTATGCCTCATGACAGTTGAAAATACATGAGCAAAATTACCCAACTCATGATTTTGAGTTAGCTGCGGTAATCTTTACATTAAATATTTAAAGGCATTATCTTTATTGGAGAAAGGTGTGATATTTATACTGATCATAAAAGTTTAAAGTATATTTTCACACAAAAGGAGATGAATATGCGCCAAAGAAGATGGTTGGAGCTGATTAAGGATTACAACTTCTCAACTCATTACCACCATAGGAACGAAAACAAGGTGGTATATTCATTAAATCGACAAGACCATGCTAGCTTATCCATGATGAGGATCACAAAATATCCAATATTTATGGATTTACAAAGTATGGATATTGGAATTATAATGGAAGGGGAAAAATCTTATCTTTATCAAATTAATGATCAACCATCCATACATGTGAAGATTAAAGAGGCACATAAATAAGATGTAGAGTTACAAAAGAAGGTGAGAATTGTTCTTGAATTCAACCTTGATTGTGATGAGATAATAAAGTTCAGAAATCGTTTTTGTGTTCCTCCCATCCTATAATTAAAGAAGGAGCTGCTGGATGAGGCTCGTAGTTCTTAATTCTCTATTCATCCTGGAATCATGAAGATGTATAGGGACCTGAAAGAGTACTTCTGGTGGAATGGCATGAAAAGAGATGTTGCTGAATATGTCTCTAGATGCTTAGTTTGTCAGCAAGTTAAAGCTAAGTGACAGAAGTCTAAGGGGATATTACAACCATTACCCGTACCCGAATGGAAATGAGAAAACATCACTATGGACTTTGTCACAGGACTTCCTAAAACATCCAAAGGCAATAATTCTATCTGGGTCATAGTTGATCGTCTTACAAAGTCGGAACACTTTATTGCTATTAGAGAGGATTTCTCTCTTGATCAGCTTGCTAGGATATATGTAAAGGAAGTGGTAAGACTGCATGGAGTACCACTTTCCATTATATCTGATCGGGATCCGAGTTTTACCTCAAAGTTTTGGCGAAGTCTTCAGCATACTCTGGATATAGAGTTGAGTTTTAGCACTACTTATCATCCTCAGACAAACGGTCAGTCTAAGAGGACAATTCAAACTCTAGAAGATATGTTGAGATCTTGCTCTATGGATTTAAAAGGAGGTTGGGATCAACACCTACCATTGGTGGAATTTTATTGTAATAATATCTTTCACTCCAGTATTCAAATGGCTCCTTATGAAGCTCTCTATGGAAAGAAATGCCGAAATCCAACTTGCTGGAATGAAGTTGGGGAATGAAATCTATTAGGACCTGATCTTGTTGACGAGATGGCAGAAAAGGTCCGATCTATTCAACAACACATAAGAGAAGCTCAGAGTCAAAAAAAAGTTATGCTGCTAACTGATGAAAATACCTAGAGTTTGAAGTGGGTGATAAAGTGTTTTTACGAATATCTCCATGGAAGAGATTAATGAGATTTGGAAAGAAGGGAAAGCTGAGCCCTAGGTATATCAGTCCTTTCAAAATACTGGATCACGTTGGGAAGGTAGCTTAACGATTGGCGCTTCCACCAAATCTCTCTCAAGTTCATGATGTGTTCCATCTATCTCTCATGAGAAAGTACATACCCGATCCTTCACATGTACTCAGCTCAGAAGTTATACAGCTAGAGCAAGATCTTTCTTATGAAGAACAACTGATAGAGATTCCAGATCATAGCGAAAAAGGTCTACGAAACAAGACCACTCACATGGTGAAATTTTTATGGAGGAACCACCAATTAGAAGAAGCTACATGGGAGATTGAGGATATTATGAGGGAGAGGTATCTTCATCTCTTTGTTACCAAGTGACGAATTTCAAGGGAGAAATTCATTTTAAGGGGGGTAGAATGTAACACCCGAGATTTTTATGAGAAATATTTTGTTTTTTTGTTATATACATCATCAAAGGAATCTTTCACTTCACATAACACTAGCTTGGCTTGCTTTACACGCAATCATGACTTCCTCGATAGCTTACATTGTATGTAATACCGAGTTTCACTAAACAACGATATGCTATTAAAATATTATTAAAACTAGCCGTTATGAATAGTAATACCCACTTTTTGAAATTTTATAAATTTTATCATTCAAAATGGACTTAATTTTTGGATTTGGAATATCGAAATTAGCCTTGGGTGAAATTTTGGTATTTTTGTGAAAACTTTCAATTTTTGATGAATAGTGAAAACAATGGGTTACTATTTAAAAACCAACTTTTTATTTAAATAATTATTTGTTTTATTTAAATTTGTTTTTGGTAATAATTGATACATAATACCTATATATGTTCATAGTAATTCATTTGAGTCATTTTATAATAATTGTAGATATATAAAAAATTTTATTAAACTTTTCACCGTCTTTTACCCACCTCTTAGTAGAATTTTGCAAATTTACATAAAACTTAATTTTACCACTTCTGTGAGTAGAATTTCGAAAATCCAAGAGACATGGTTAATATCAAGGAGTAAAATGTGGTTCAATAAGATAAAAATAAATTTTGATGAATAGTAACTTTTTACTTTTATTTACCACGGTTAAAAGTAAATAGGGTAATTAAGGGTAAAAATGATATTATTATTACCCTAACACATGTCCTAATTCTATTGGATAAGGGTAATTCGACCAAAAACAACCTTAGGAATAAAATATGACCATTTAAGTCCACTTGAATTAGATTAGGACAATTAATATTATTTTATTTAAAGAAGAGTTAAAATAGTTAAAATCAATGTCTAATAACTAAAACATTAATAATATAGGGTTATAAATAAGATAATTTTGAATATAATTATTCATTATAAATCTAAAAATATTTCATACATAATAATATTTTATTTGTAATTTTTAGACATTAAATAAGTTAATTTATTTTTCACACAATGATGATGCAGAAATTACCTTATTATTGAAATATTAACAAAATTGATGTTATAAATACCCAAATAAATGTAATTTGAGACTTTTAATGAATTAAAAAAAATTTATAGGTTAATATGACATGTTAGTATTGATTTAATTAACTTTTTTAGAACTAATAATGCTGTTATGATTTTCACAATAATCAATTACCAAATAGTGTCAAAATTGACATAAAATAGATTTTAAAAAAAATTATATTATTAATTGTTATTTTATTCATAAAAATCTATGGTTCAGAAAAATGACTTAGATAAGTATATATATATTAATAATGAACCACTTGGGGTTAGTTTGTCTTGTTATAGTATGTTTATTAACCTTATAGTGTAATAAAACAAGAAGACACGGTAAAAGTAAAATTATTTAACTTAAAGTTAAATCTAAATGATAAGGTTAAAATAGAAATATAAACTTGTCTAAATTATATTGGATGAGAGGATTTAGACCCATACCCACCTTATATTCGAAGAAAATCAAATTGGAGCTATTAAAAACTGAATATGACTTTAGAATAAAATAATATTTTTAGTTTTTTCAATGGTGCCCCTCTCCTCCCTTATAAAAGGGAATCTCCTCCCTCTCCTCCTCACACCACTTTGAGCCTTGAAGCACGGAAAAACCCTAAGAAGTTCTCTTATACACTTCCCTAGAAACATCCTAGAGGTCCTGGTCTTCTTCAAAGTCCATATTTACTGCCCTAAGAGGAGGTTAAGAAGAGGCGCTTCAAAGAAGAGGTAATGTCTGTTACCGATTCTTTCAACTTTATTTCTTCTTCTACTTCTTTTTCATTAGTTGTTTCATTATGAAGTAATAAAATCAGTATCACTAATATACTGATATTTTATTATAAATATGAAACAACCCTATTTCACCTTCTATCCATCCTACGGAAAACAAAATCACCGCGTGTGCATACGTACAGAATACCGTCTCCACGCCATGGTGTAATCTGTTTTCCACCACCACCTTACTTGGATGGGTATAATGGTGTAAATAATAACTATATATGATTATTATAAAGTTATATTGATTATTAAATAGTATAAATACACTTCAATACAATTCCAAAATCATGGGAATGATATCATCGCTCGTGTGTACGTACGGCCTACCGTCTCCACGATGTGATGCGACTCGTTCTACATGATCTTCATTGCATAATGATTATATAAATGAATTGAATGAATAAATATGATATATATTACAGTAATACCATTTTTTAAATGAGTTATCTATAACCTAAAAAGAAGAATAAGAATTTATTCGACAAAACACACATAAGAACCAAAAGCAATAAACACCCGAATAACAAGTAGCAATGAAATATTACTAATAAGAAGCTAAGAATCTAAAAATATGACCATATATGATATCATAAAAATGGGTATGATTCTATAATAAGTCAATAACATTATTTAAATAATTATATAGGAGGTTCGGACACGTACGAAGCAAATCAGACCTAAGGTAAGGGAAAACCTCACAATCTCATTTTTATCCGAGATTGTTTATACTTTGGTATTTACTGGGGTGTATTTATCATCCAAATCCATGTTTCCTCAATATGTAATATTATTTCTATCCTCCTACAATTGTTTAAAACCAATTTTACCCTTCTGTGAGTTTTTAGTAAAAGATAGGAAAGGAATCTTTTGTCATTTTTAGTACGAGGTACTTTTTGACTTTTTCTTCCAAAGTACGAGAAGAATGTTTTTTTAACTTATACAACATGAATGAATTTTTATAATTTCATATAACATTATTTCTATGAAGCTTACTTTACAAGTTTTCATGTTTATTTTTAATCAACTTATTTTAGTTTAAAATTATATGACATTTTAATAAAGGAAAATGTTTTTAAAGTAGAAAGGATATTTTCCTCAAGAATGGAGTTCCATCATTTCATCAAAATTATTTTCCATCTAAGGTAATATAGGGTTCTGTTTCTATCCCTATTTTTAAATTGATTTGATTATGTTATGATGTAATTATTTTTATGAAATCCTTTTATCTTATATGATTTATGTTATGATGACATGATGTATAAGAGTCCCATTTTTATTACATGGGTTATGCTATGATGTATGATTTATGCTCTTGTGGCACACATAAGAATGGTATCACTATGATATGGGTGGGACCTATATCTCCCTCCAATTAATTGGTTAAAGATTTATATCTAATGAGATAGACATGGATGGAATGACATGTTAATCTGGTTCAGTGAAACATGACTAAAACGAGGAGTGAACTCAGTTCAGAAATGGACTTTGTCTGCTAAGATAGTCTTGGAAATGAGTGTTGACTACTAAGAAATGATTCTCTATGATTTTGTGTGTATGAAAAAAAGTTTAATGTTTTATGTTATGATTATAGGGATTACATTTCACTACTATGATTTATCCCATGTTATGAAATTATGATCTCTTTTGCAGGTTAAGATTTCTAAAATGTTATGTTCTTATGAATATTATGTGATTGATATTTCTTTTGTTTACCCTTACTGATCATTTGAGACCACCCTTTTGTATGTTTTCTTTCCCCAGGTCAAGAAGAAGGTTATTAAGTAGGATATTCCAAAAGGGACTCCAGATATGACGAAATATATGGGAGACAATGTAGATGCTTAATGAACTAGTTGTTTATGTTTCCCAATTTCTAAAGACACTATACTTATACAGTCCTTTCATGGTTTTGTTATATGTTATAATAAGTATGCTTCAATTTTGAAGTATTAACAATGCATGTAAATTATGGGTCGTTATAATAACCCATGAAATGAAATGGGTATCATAAACATCACATAATATCATTACTTATGGAAAAGAGACCGGTTTCATAATCATTTGATCATAGAATAACCCATTAAAGGAAGTGTATTAAATAAGAATTTCTTCATGGTGTAGCCCATGGAAATGAAATGGGTTTCATAAACAACATAACATCAAAACATAAACCATTTAGAGAAATAATAAGAATGGTATCCTTCAATCATATTCCCAGTCAATAATAGGTAACATCAATAGATGTCATCTTATATGAAAAATAATATAGATCGATCATTTAAAACATTTCTTGACTGAAATATATTTTCTTAGAAAATAATTTTTAAAACATAGATTCTTTTTGAGAATATTTTTAATATAAAATAACATTTAAATATTACGAAAGAATCTTTAAAAATTCATTTAGATAATTTATTGATGAAAATAGACTTTCCAATTTGAAAATAATTTTAAAAAATATAAAACAATTTCAAAATCATTTTACTTTGAAATTGGTTTTTTAAAATATAATACTTTCCAAAATATTAAGGAGAAAATTTAATTTAATGGAAATTGTAGAACTTGTAAGGAAATATTTAAATCTTTGAGTGGTTATGACAGTGAAAATACTAGTCATTTTGTACGTTTTATTAAAAAATATTTTTTTTCGCATTTTCTGTAAAAGCCAAATGGACATTATTTTTGGAAAATGACATGAATATTTCATTCAAGAATTTTTTTAGAAAAATATTTAACATGGGTAAAAATTTATCTTATAAATAATAATGGAATAATAAATTATTTTTGAGAAATGTTTTGTAAAACATGGTTTTGAAAGAAAACAGACTTCCAATTGAACAGGGAAATAAAGTCATATTTTATTGAAAACATTTTCTTAACTATATTAATAATAAAAGAGTGTAAAAAATGTATCTATTAATTAAATATAACAAGAATAAAAAGAGGTTAAAAATTAATTATAATTATTTCATGTTAGAACATGAGATTACCACATTGGGGACTTAATCACAGACAATCCTAATAAATGATGAGATTGTACCATAAAATATTTACCATCTTGGTAACATTGAATCATAAGAACCATGTTGGAATCACATAAAATTAAACATAAAATATAATTAGGATGAATAAAATGATTAAATTACTTTTAAAATAGGCTATATATACACCTCATGAAAGAATCTTGGTACGTAGCATAAAATACATCATAAAGAAGTGAAATTGAGATAAACATTTCCTTATCTATTTGGAATCTCTTGAAACATAAATAACATGAAAGAGAGATAATAAAATGTATATATAAACCCCAATATTTTCCTTATAGTCATGATAATATAAAATAATGGGAATTATTTATAATATAAAAAATAAATAGTATGTGAAAAATATAGTGTGTTGCACAAAAAATAAAAGTGAGACAAAAATTCTCATACCTTAAGTGTTGAAATTAATCATACTTGCTTAAACCTCTTGTAAAATAAATATAATTTTATTATAAAAATATCATATAATAATACTTATATATATTATAGCATATAGAATTTTCTTATGACCTTTCATTACCCATTAATTAATAATTTTATGTTAAAGTTATGTTTCGGGTAATAACTACTTTATTTTTATTATATGTTTTGACATATTATTTTTAACACTCTCACTTAAATCATGGTTTCAAAATTTTAATAATTGAAAAAATATATGAATATATTATCTATTCATTATATAAATATTTATATTAATTCTTAATATTTAGTGACAGGAAATGAAATACACTGTTCATAGAGATGGTTGGTTGTACGTATGAATAGACGTTGTTTCCATTTTATTATTGTATTAATAGAAATAACAGAAAATGATATATATATATATATTGTAATTCAAATATAATCTTTATTTAATATATATCACATATTTTTATTAAACTTATCCTTAATACATTCCATGTTAAGTGTGAACGAATCAAATCCCTTTCCGAGGTGGTAGTCTGCTGCACACATGAGCAATGTTATCATATTCCAAATAAATAAAATCAAGAAGTTTTGTGTGATATATTAACTATATAAGAATAATAAAATCATAAATATCATAAATATCATATATAAAATATAAATACAACATTATTAAAAACCTTTAAATGTGGTGTTTTTAAAAATTAAGTACATCATTTTGCGAGACAGTAGTCCGCCGTACACATGAATGATGATCTCATAACCAATTTGATGGAGGATTGTGTGGATATAGGTCCTAAACATAACTTATTTTTTTAATATAGAAGATATTTAGGTTTTTATATAATCATGTTATAATAAGAATTGGTGGGGGTGGGGGAAGAAATAAGACCAAAATTCTCAATGATAAATATTGCCTCTTCTTCGGGTATCAACTTTAGGTTTGCACTAAATCCTAGTTTGGTTAGATATAAGTCCAAAATAGGGACTTCAGTATGAGGTTAGTGAAGTTGGGAAGGGATTTTGGGATATATTTTTCTATCCAACTTGATTGATAAGTGTGAATAAGCTGGGATAATGAGTTCCCTTTTATTGTTGAGGAGGAGTGGCATTCTTGTGAATACTGCAACGTATTCACTATTGGGGATTACATATTACCTAAAGTGGATCCAAATATGATAAATAAAGGTTATAATAGAAATTATGGTCTATAAAAACCTCCAAAAAAAAAATTAAACACATGTTTTAAACATCTAATTCCTTAACATCTAAGTATCCCTATTTTTACCATTTTGGTTTTTCACTTTGATAACTAGTTTTCCAACCTTGGTAATTTAACATTTAAGACTGAACTAGAGTGATCATTATTAGATAAGTATTTACTAATAATTATAAATACGATATCTAATTTATAAAATATAAATCCTATGTGTTTTTGAAATTAATAAGCACATGTAAAGTGTAAAAACACTACTTTAACCTTAACCACAGTAACGGAGATTTTACGATATAATGATCTATATAGTCATTATAATAGAAAAATTGGTCCATGAATGGACCATAGTTGATATTTATTAATATTTATAAATCAATTGGAAGAATATATAATTTTTACTAATTTTAAATCATTTAATAAAATGTCATTTACTATGAAATAACATTAATGTTAATTTTGAAATTATTCATTTAATTTCAATTTTAAAAATAACAAAACAACGATGAAATTGATTTATATAGTTTTAAAACCTATGTATAATTATATATTATTATAAAAAATTATTTAACATAATAATTCATTAAATTTAATTCAATTTTAATAATTTTAGTATCGTTTATTTTATTTTATTGTTAATTAAATAAGTAATGTGTTAGCATTCCATAAACAATTAAATTAATTATTTCATCTCAAAAAAAAAATGAAATAAATAAATATGGTAAAAAAATCATGTATATTTAAAATTATACATATAAAAAAACATATTTTGGTTTCCCCACTATCGCAATGATTTATAGAAATTATATGTAAGAAAAGTATCTTTTTATCCTTTTCTTTACTTAACTTATTATTTGGGTCATATTCAAAGTCAAAAGGAAAGAAATTTCCATTTTTAAGAAAATAAAAATACAATGATTGAAAAAAACTCATTAAATAAAATTAATATAATATTTTAGCTCATTTTCACTCCTATAATTCTAGTTTAACCCTTTAGTAAAACCATTTTCCCTTTGAATGTAGAAATTTATTTTTACTCAATTCATTATTAATTTTGGTCAAAAATTAAGTTGAAGATATAAGAAATTATAAATTTTTCTAATTGAAAATATTTAATCCATTTTCTAAAATTCAAATAACATATGGGTGAAACATAATTTAAAATTAATCCCACAGAAGTTATGAGAAATTGGGGTTTTAAAGAGAAAATGATCAAAAGTTTACAAAATTTTTAAATACAATTTCAATATTAAACTGATTCCAATAAACTAAATTGTATTAATATATATATAATTTAAATAATTAAAAATTTGAAAATATTTAAAATATAACAATAAAATTAAAAAAAAATGTTTTTTTCAATTAAAATTTAGTATTTTTCATTATTCGTAAAAAATATTCATTTCGAAAAATCCTAAAAATTCACCCTACATTAATTTTGTAATTATGAATTTAAAAAATATTTTTATTTTATTAAATTAATTTTCGAAAATCCATATAATTTAGTAATAAAATAAGTGCACTATAAAAGGTGACAAAATTGTTTTTAGAAAAGTATAGTTGTAAGCATAAAATTGGATTTATTCTTATCATTTGTCTAGAAAAAAAGAAGAATATTCAAAATATGATTAAATATATAATATATAAATTTCATTAAATTAATTAACAAAAATTTATTTGATTAAATTATTGATATAAAACAAAATTTTTATCATAATAATAGTTTTTTCATAAAAGGGTTTTCTTTTATTTTAAAACGGGTTTTATTTTTATTCTAATTAATTAATCACCAATGAATTAATTATATAAACATGTTTGAACCATCTTTTCATAATTTAGTTAATCCTATTCATATCAAATAATCCAAATAAAAGTTGATAACTATCATATTAAATAATAATATTTAAATTTTATGTCAGGTTTGGTCTAAACTCGTTGTTGCATGTAGCGCATCAACAACTCTTAGTTGTGTGAAATAAAATCCAAATATAGTATTTTTCATCACACAATATAAAATAATTTCTTCATGGGATGTAAAATATAAAAAATATTAAATATATTTGAAAAAACAATTCACAAAGTCTAAGGGTGTTACAATTTTCTTAGTATATGAAATTTCTGACGGTGGTAAAAATTCAATTTTAATATAAATATAAAAAAAGAAATAAAAAAGGGGTTTTTTAGAAAAATTACTTTTTCATGAATACAAATGAATTTACACTAAAATCATATACAATATTGATTCACATTATATTAATTGGTTTATGGTTAAATAAAGTATATTTATGTTACTTTAAATAAAACAAAAAACCAAATGTAACCTTTCAAATACATAAATAAATATAAGGATACAAAATAACATTATACTATAAAAAACCTCACTTTGGTTTTAAAATGTCAAAAATAGAATTTCTAAATTAAAAATATAATTTTTAAATGTTTTATTTTAATCCCTAAAAACATATATATTCTAGACATAAGGGTTTATAAACTTTTTTTTTCATTCTTATTTCACGATGATGTCAAAAAAATGGGAGTATTTGTAAAAACATTATTTATCCACTATTCACAAAAAATCAACCATTTTAGAAATTACCTACAATTCACAGTAAGATAATTTTGATATGACGAATTAGACAATGGATTTTAAATAATAAAATTAAAAACTACAATTCCTTATCTTTTTAAATGAAAATAAAGAATATAAAGAAAAACCACTTCTAAAGAAAAATGACCATTATGATTTAATTTTTCATAATATTATTTAATATTATTTACTAATTAAATGAATTCTAATATTTTAGTTCATACATTGAAATATTTTATATCATTATAATAAAATTTTAACTGTTATAAAATTAATTTCATAGGATAAAATATTCTATACTACAAAAAAATTATTTAAAAAACAACCCTTTTTAACATGAAATCATATTAATTATTTATCCTCCAAATATAAGAACGTTTAATTGATTAATGAAATTTAATTTACTAAATGTTTTATTTTTATATAATTTTTTTAGTAATGTTCATATAATATGTTGTGACTTTATTCAGTTCAATGTTTAATGTAAAACAATATTTTTAACACAATGTTTATTTAATGAAGATGTAGAGATTGAAATCTGAGTGTGATACATTCTCCCCATCTTACAAAAATTTATCCTCACAATTTAAATTATTTCTCACCAAAATGAATGTATATTTTCAAATAAATAATATATGTTATAGATTTTATCTTGATAAATAATTTCTACGCTATTACTAAGAAACTTAGTATTTGTTAGTCAAATGTTTCTAAATCCATGTATGTACAATTATAAGACTCATACTAATGAATGAGTTTCCAAAAGCATATATTAGAGAGATATTCTACATATAAGACTCAATATATTTATCTTTATCATACTTAAGTTGTATAAATACTTCTAACATATATGTAGATAATATGAGAAAATATACTTGTAACACCATGATATTTCAAAATATTAACTATATTTGATACTATAAATGACACATAACACTGAGATTAAACAAACTGTGAAATATTATCACTAAAATATGTTTTTTATAACCAAGACATTTAATTGAAGTGTATGAATAAAAACAACCGCATTATGAAATATATATAAATTTCATACTCAATATAAATTTATTTATCAATGATTAACTTTATATAGATTCATTATATTACTCAAAAATATATTTCTCCACTAAATTATTTTTATTTATATTTATGATAAAATATTATAATTTATTTATACCAATTTGAAAATTAATTTGATAAAATTAAACTCAATATTTAAATCATCACGTCATAATTATCTTGGAGTGAATATTTTTCATATTCTAAAAAAGTTTTATTTTTTGATGTATAGTGAAAAATACCGATTTTTATCGAGAACTATATTTTTGTATCATGAATTTTCAAAATTATTATTTTTTAAAATGGTTCCATAGTAATTTTTTATATATATTTTAAATAATCCAATCATGGTATTTGGAATAAATTTTATGCTTCATTTTGGAAAAAAACTTTTTATTCCTAAAAATACACTTTTTTTTAGAAATTCTCTTTTCGTTTGACTTTTGAGATTATTTTTAAATTAAATTAAGGAAATTATATGAATATAATTTGAAAAAATGAGTTTAATATTTGGATTAATCATAATTAATATTAAATAATAAGTCAAAACTTAATTTTTTTATCGTATGAAGAATAAATATGGTACATAGTTATAACCCTAATAATGAGTAAATTGGGTTAATTAAGGTTAAATCTAATGTGAAGGGGAATTAAAATATACATATAACTTTCTTTTACCCAATTGGGTGAGTGGAATTCATCCATATTTGTAACATCACAAGTAATTAATTAATAATATATATATTTATCTATGTCTATTTATGAATTAGATAGTGTTTTAGAGGCTTAAAATGAGAATAAATCCAATCTTAAGCATGGAATACACTAATATTTTTAAAAGATTGTTTTACTGCCTTTTGATGGAAAACCATTTTTAAATCAAACTTTTGACAATTTTATAATCTATATTCGTCAAAATAAATATATTCTTTATGATTGGGACATTTAAATTTACATTGGATAAATTTTTGGTATTTTTCTGACAATGTTCATTTTTTAATGAATAGTGAAAAATACTGCATTTTACATCAAAACTGTTTTTTCATCTAATTTAATTTTGTGGTTAGATTATCTTTTTAATTGGTATTAAATTTTAATCTGAATATATTTTTACCATTTAATCCAATGGTGGTCATTAAGATTAATTTCACTTTGGAATTGGGTATAAACTAATGCCAAACATTTCATAGATATTGTTTCAAAAAAACCCGCTATTTGTTTTGACAACGGGAATTATTTTAAAACAAATTATTGCAATTTATATGTTTGGAATTTGGTAAAATGGATTACATATTTGGAATAATATGGTCCAAATTATGTAATCAAGACTCTTTTGTTTTTGGACATTATGAATAGTAACGACGGTAATTGTCTTTAATTATCTTGATTAATGAGTAATCAGGTAGTTAAGGATAATAAAATAATATCATAATAATACAAAATGACAACAACATGTTTCCTAATTCTACTTGTTGTCTCATGGCCGACCATGGGATGCCTTTTTCCAAACTTGGGGACCCCATGGAATCACTTTTGTGTGAAAGTGACATTTTATCTTTTTATTGTTAAAGAAAGTTAAATATAACAAAGAATGTATCACCTGAGTAAAAAAAATTTAATTTTGTCTACATAAATGATATTTTGGACTATAAATATTCTTTGTAAATCTAAAATAATTTCATACATCATAGTATTTATTTCATAATTTTTATACATTAAATGAATTAAATTTTTTATAACATCATGATGATGCAGCGATTACCTCATTATTTAAAGTTTTAAATAAAATAAAAAGATAATGTAAAATCAAAGACCTACACTTGTTAAAGAACTATTGGATGAGTATATTTCGAACCCTTATCACCTTATCCTCTAAATACATCAATGTGGGACCTTTAAAATCCGAAAATCATTTGTAAATAAAGTAACATTTTGTAACTTTCCAAGAGTGCCCCTCCTCTCCTCTTATAAAAGGCCCCCACCTCTACCTAATTAACCACAACTATAAAGCCTTTAGCTCGCCAAAACCCTACTCATTTTGTCTCTACACATCCCTCTATTACTCCTAGAAGTGTCACTTTGGGCAAAAGTCTTCCCAAGGAAGCCTTTGAGCTCAAATCAAAAAGAGTTACCCGATTTAAATGTAGTGTCTTCTCTTGTGTTCTTATGTTTTATTTTACTTCTCCAACCCCCTAAACTCTTTTTATTAATTTCTTTTGTAAAAACTCCAATATCTTCAATATACTAGGATGTTTTTTTTAAGAATCATTTGAGCTACACTTACACACACCTACATCTAATGGTTAAAGAACATACTGTTTCTGTGGATGGTGAATTTCTGCCTCACGAAACGATGATTATTCAATATTCTTCTAACACCTTCAATGGTGGCCATTAAGATTTCACTATATTTATATATGATATATAATATATTTATGTTTTCCTTAAGCTTCTGTATTTTTCATTTATGGCATACCTTCATGGCTTCCATTATGGGTATACACGATATCTTCATTTTAGGAAGTGTTGACTACCGCCCCCTCAAAGTGATTTGATTCGTTAATACCATATGTGGTACGTATAAAGGATAGATTTAATGATATTATATAAGATACCATACTGGAAGTATAATACTATTATTTATCATTATGTTTTAATTCCATTAAAGTATGAGATAGAAATGAAAGTAGCGTTCATGCGTACGTACGGCTTACCGTCTCCATGAACAGTGCATTTCATTTCTTATCGCCAAATTTAATGTACTATTATATATACACATATATAATGGATATATATGATTTATGTTACATCTAAATGATGAATATAATTCTGGAATTAAAATATACTTTTCTCTCATTTAGTTTTAATTCCATTAATATGACATAGAAATGAAAGTAGCCTTCATGCGTACGTACGACTTACCGTCTCCATAAACAGTGCATTTCATTTCTTACCCCTAAATGATTATGTAATATTATAAATTCATTTATATACTTGATATATATGATATATATGGAATCTACATGATGAATATCCTTCTTGAGATTATGGATATTTGACTACGTGAACAACTTGTAAATATAAGAAGTTCATTTTTGACTAAAGTACCAATGATCGTTAAAACGACCGTTATAAACTTAAATAATACCATAGTGTTCATGACATGGTAATAAATGATATAAAAGGAATAATGAACTTGAAAAAGGTTCTTAAACAAGTAGAAATTAATTGAAGTTTATTATTCAGGAGATTAAAGAACGATCAAGTCAAGTCGGATACGAGTTATGAGACTTCGTCTCAATCTCCTTTCATTAAGGCATATTATGTTTTATACACAACTTTATTTTATATGGTGTATAAAACCCTTTGACTTTTACGTTTATCCGAAAGGAATATTTTTTATACAAAGCGTTTTACTATATGAAAAAAGGGAATGTTTTTGTCGTACATATGCGGCGACAACGACTTCTCCACCACTGTGACCATTATTTGAGTTCCGGCCTCCTCTATAAGCCATACCTTTTTTAAATGAAAAATAAATACCATGTTTTAATTTTATTTTATTTTAGTATTGAAAATGGTTTTTATAATGTTTTTATATCAATGTGTTGTATTGATATCTTGTGATTGAGAAGTGGAAATGTTATGTTTCCTTTATGCATGTTTTATGTGATACGATTATGTTATGGTTCTTGGGCATTATTATGAAGATGGGTGGTTCCGAGATAAACTAAGTGCGGGTGAGCCCGATATAGCTCTCCAATGCATTGGGTAACGCGAAGGAGTTAAACGTTAAGGTTTCTCTGAAGAGATTTAGGGAATATACTATGATGGGTATTCCAAACGTAACCAGGAGGGTTACACCCTACGTAATAATGTTATGAATTCCTCAAGTTACCTTTATGTCTTATGATTTCTATGATTTATTCATGATTTGATGAGGTATGTTAATGTGCCAATGTTTTATGGGTAAATTATGATTTCATTCTTATGTATATATGAATTCATGTTTCCTTTCCATATTTTTATAACCCTTACTGAGCTTTTTATGCTCATCCCATGTTTTTGAAATGATTTTCACAGGTCAAGGGAAAGGTACATGATGTGATGATAATGTCAAGGAAGTGTCAAGAAAGAATCCATGTTTTATTTTAAATATATTTCCATTTATGGGAAAAATGAATACTATCTTTTATGTAACCACTTTGTTTATATGTGGAATGTAATGCAAGTTTTATGATGTAATTCTCTAAAACTCTAAACCTGAAAAGATCCTCAATATGTAATCTTTTAATAACTCAAGATTAAGTAAGGTTTAAGGCTGGGCCTTATAGTTGGTATCAGAGGTCGGTTTAGTCAACTTTAGGATTTAGAAAATTGTAAAATTATTAGTTAATTTTTTTTATGATTTAAATGATATAGCATTTAAAGATTACCATGTTGCTTCTACTAAGATATTTCTGTGTTAAGATTGGTATTTCATAGAGGAAACAGAACAGATTTTATTGGAAGGCATATAGAGGAAAATGACCTTTAAAATCAGTATCTTAAGATGGTCAGAATCAGAACTAAACATTTTGTTGTAGTGATGGCTCGGTTGACTCAGGTGAAAAATGTTGGTTGTGTTTATTGATGATATTTTGGTGTTTTCTAAAAGTAAAGAGGAGCATGAAAGACATTTAAGGGTTATTTTGAAAACCTTAAAAGAAAATAAATTGTATGGGAAATTCAGCAAGTGTGAGTTTTGGTTGCAACAAATTTCTTTCCTTGGTCACATTGTTTCTAATGATGGGATAACTGTTGATCCTGCAAAAAAAAAAGTTGTTAAAGAATGGAAAAGCACCACAAATGTAACCGAGATCTGTAGTGTTCTTGGTTTGGCAGGTTACTACCAAAGGTTTATTGAAAAGTTTTCATGGTTATCTAGTCCAATGACTAAGCAAACTCGGAAAGGTGTAAAGTTTATCTGGAAAAAGAATGTGATTATTGTTTTCAGGAGTTGAAAAGAAGATTAGTGAATGCTACAGTTTTGGGCACTTCCTTCCAATAATGGTGAGTTTGTTATCTACAGTGATACTTCATTGAAAGAACTTGGTTGCGTCCTAATGCAGAATGATCAGGTAATTTCTTATACTTCACGACAGTTGAAAACTCATGAGGTAAATTACCCTACACATGATTTGGAATTAGCTGCTGTTGTTTTCACTTTAAAAAATTGGAGGCATCATTTGTATGGAGTAAAGTGTGAAAAATATACCAATCACAGAAGTTTAAAGTATATATTCACTCAGAAATAATTGAACATGAGACAGATGAGATGGATGGAATTAATCAAGGATTATGATTGTACAATTCATTACATCTGGGAAAATCAAATAAAGTGGCTGATACTTTGAGTCGAAAAAGTAATGCTTCATTAACAATGTTTCATTTGGAACGTGATCCTTTGGTTAAGGATTTGATGAACTTTGGAATAGAACTTGTTGGTGTAGGATGTCCTTTTGTTTTGTTTCAGGTATTAGTGAAATCTTCTCTATCAGACAGAATTAAGCCAGCACAGAAGCAAGACAGTGAGTTGCAGAAAAGGGTAGAGCTGGTTCAGAAGGGTAAGCTGCCTGAATTCAACATTGATAATGATTTTGTTTTGAGATTTGGGAAGATATTTGTGTGCCGTGTGATTCACAGTGGAAGAGGGAGTTGTTATGTGAAGCTCATAGTTCCCCATTTCCAGTTCATCCAGGAAGTACTAAGATGTATAGTGATATTTGGGAGTATTACTGGTGGGACGGAATGAAAAGGGATATTGCTGATATTACTGTGAAGTGTTTGACATGTCAACAGGTTAAAGAAGAGTGGCAGTTACCGAAGGGGATGTTTCAGCCTTTACCAGTGCCAGAGTGGAAATGAGAGAATATATCCATGGACTTTGTTGTGGGATTTCAAAAGACACCTCGAGGTAATAATGCAATCTAGTTTATTGTTGATCAGTTGAATAAATCTGCCCATTTACTTTCCATAAGAGATAAATTTTCCCTAGATCAACTTTCCCATTTGTATCTTAAAGAGATAGTCAGGTTACATGGAGTTCCTATCTCCATTGTATCTGACCGTGATCCTAAGTTCACTTCTAACTTTTGGAAAGGCCTTCAGAGGTCGTTGGGTACTGAATTAAATTTTAGTACAGCTTTTCATCCTCAATCAGATGGGCAGTCAGAACGAAAAATTCAGACATTGGAGGATATGCTATGTGCTTGTTCGATGGATTATTATGGAAGTTGGGACCAACATCTTTCTTTGTTTGAATTTTCTTTTAATAATAGTTTTAATTCCAGTATACAGATGGCACCATTTGAGGAGTTATATGGGAAGCGGTGTCAAACTCCAACATTCTAGGATGAAGTGGGTGAAAGGAAGTTAATGGGACCATAAGTGGTAGAAGAGTTGGCTGAAAAAGTTCAGCTGATACAGAAACACATGAGAACAGCTCAAAGTAGGCAGAAGAGTTATGCGGACAATAGGAGGAATGATCTCTCTTTTGAGGTAGGTGATCATGTTTTTCTCAAAGTATCACCTTGGAAAAGTGTGATGTGATTTGGTAAGAAAGGAAAGCTGAGTCCAAGGTTCATTGGACCATATGAAATTCTGGAGAGAGTTGGATCAGTTGCATACCGAGTGGCTTTACCTCCGAGTTTATCTCAGGTACATAGTGTTTTTCATTTTTCGATGTTGAGAAAGTATATGCTAGATCCATCTCATGTTTTGAGTCCATAGGTAGTTTAGTTGGAAGAGAATCTATATTATGAGGAACAACCGGTTCAGAATCTTGATCATAGGGAGAAAGTGTTGTGGAATAAGGTGATTCATCAAGTAAAGTTTTTTTGGAAAACCACATGATTGAAGAGGGAACATGGGAATCTGAAAATGCAATGAGGAATAAATACCCCCACTTATTCGATAAGTAAATAAATTGCGGGGACACAATTTTCTAAAGGGGGAAGGATGTTACATACCATGTAAGTAATGAATAATAGATATTTTTATCTATGTCTATTTATGAATTATATAGTGTTTTAGAGGCTTAAAATGAGAATAAATCCAATCTTAAGCATGGAATACACTAATATTTTTAAAAGATTGTTTTACTGCCTTTTGATGGCAAACCGTTTTTAAATAAAAATTTTGACAATTTTATAATCTCTATTTATCAAAATAAACATATTCTTTATGATTGGGACATTGAAATTTACATTGAATAAATTTTTGGTATTTTTCTGACAATGTTCATTTTTTAAGGAATAGTGAAAAATACTGCATTTTACATCAAAACTGCTTTTTCATCTAATTTAATTATATGGTTAGATTATATTTTTAATTGGTCTTAAAGTGTAATATAAATATATTTTTACCATTTAATACAATGGTGGTTATTAGGATTAATTTTACTTTGGAATTGGGCATAAACTAATGCCAAACATTTCATAGATATTGTTTCAAAAAAACCCGCTATTTGTTTTGACAACGGGAATTATTGATAAATATATTATTGCAATTTCTGTGTTTGGAATTTGGTAAAATGGATTACATATTTTGAATCAGAAGGTCCAAATTATGTAATCAAGTCTCTTTTGTTTTTGGACCTTATGAATAGTAACGACGGTAATTATCTTTAATTATCTTGATTAATGAGTAATCGGGTAGTTAAGGATAATAAAATAATATCATAATAATACAAAATGACACCAAACTGTGTCCTAATGCTACTAGTTTTCTCATGGCCGACCATGGGATTCCTTGTGCCAAACTTGGGGACACCATTGAATCACTTTTGTGTGAAAGTGACTTTTTATCTTTTTATTATTAAAGAAAGTTAAATATAACAAAGAATGTATCACCTGAGTAAAACATTTTTAATTTTGTCTACATAAATGATATCTTGGACTATAAATATTAATTATAAAGATAAAATAATTTCCTATATCATAGTATTTTTTCATAATTTTTATACATTAAATAAATTAAATTATTTATGACATAATGATGATGCAGCGATTACCTCATTATTTAAAGATTTAAATAGAATAAAAAGATAATGTAACATCTAAGACCTAAACTTGTAGAAGACCTATTGGATGAGTATATTTATAACCCTTGTCACCTTATCCTCGAAATACATCAATGTGGGACCTTTAACATCTAAAAGGCATTTGAAAATAAATTAACATTTTGTAACTTTCCAAGAGTGCCCCTCCTCTCCTCTTATAAAAGGCCCCCACATCTACCTCCTTACCCACACCTCTCAAGCCTTTGGATCGGCCAATACATGTTCCCTTTGTCTCTCCACATCCCTCTCTTAATCCTAGAAGCCTCACTTTGGGCAGAAGTATTCCCAAGGAAGCCTTTGACCTCAAATCAAAAAGAGTTACCCGATTTAAAGTTAGTGTCTTCTATTGTGTTCTTATGTTTTATTTTGCTTCTCCAACCCCGTAAACTCTTTTTATTCATTTATTTTGTAACCAATACAGTATATTATATATACTAGGATGTTGTTATAAGAAGCATTCATGCTACACTTACACACACATACATCTAATGGTTAAAGAACATACTGTTTCTGTGGATGGCGAATTTCTACCTCACGAAACGATGATTGTTCAATATTCTTCTAACAGCTTCAATGGTGGACATTAATATGTCACTATATTTATATATGATATATAATATATTTATTTTTTCCTTAAGCTTCTGTTTTTTTTCATTTATGGCGTACCTTTATGGCTTCCATTATGGGTATACACGATATCTTCATTTTAGGAAGTGCGGACTACCACCCCCTCAAAGTGATTTGATTCGTTAATACCATATGTGGTACGTATAAAGGATAGATTTAATGATATTATATATGATACCATACTGGAATTATAATACTATTATGTATCATTATGTTTTAATTCCATTAAATTATGAGATAGAAATGAAACTAGCGTTTATGCGTACGTACGACGTACCGTCTCAATGAACCGTGCATTTCATTTCTTATGCCCAAATGTAATGTACTATTATAAGTACATATATATAATGGATATATATGATTTATGTTACATCTAAATGATGAATATAATTATGGAATTAAAATATACATATCTCTCATTTAGTTTTAATTCCATTAATATGACATAGAAATGAAAGTAGCGTTCATGCGTACGTACGACTTACTGTCTCCATGAACGATGCATTTAATTTATTACCTATAAATGATTATGTAATATTATAAATGAATGTATATACTGGATATATTGATATATATGGAATCTACATCATGAATATAATTTTTGAGATAATGGATATTTGACTACGTGAACAAATTGTAAATATAAGAAGTTCATTTTTGACTCAAGTACCAATGATCATTAAAACGACCGTTATAAACTTAAATAATAACATAGTGTTCATGACATGATAATAAATGATATAAAAGGAATAATTAACTTGAAAAAGGTTCTTAAGAAAGTAGAAATTAACTCATGTTTATTATTCAGGAGATTAAAGAAGGATCAAGTCAAGTCGGATACGAGGTATGGGACTTCGTCTCAATATCCTTTCATTGAGGCATATTATGTTTTATACACAACATTCTTTTATACGGTGTATAAACCCCTTTTAATTTTATGTTTATCCAAAAGGAATATTTTTTATACAAAGTTTTTTACTATACGACAAAAGGGAATGTTTTTGTCGGACGTATGCGGCGACAATGACTTCTCCGCCACCGTGACCATTATTTGAGTTTCGGCCTCCTCTACAAGCTATACCATTTTTTTAAATGAAAAATAAATACCATGTTTTACTTTTATTTTATTTTGGTATTGAAAATTGTTTTCAAAATGTTTTTATATCAATGTGTTGTATTGATATCTTGTGATTGAGAAGTGGAAATGTTATGTTTCCTTTATGCATGTTTTATGTGATACGATTATGTTATGGTTCTTGGACATTATTATGAAGATGGGTGGTTCCGTGATAAACTAAGGGCAGGTGAGCCCGATATAGCTCTCCAATGCATTGGGTAACATGAAGGAGTTAAACGTTAAGGTTTCTCTGAAGAGATTTAGGGAATATACAGTGATGGGTATTCCAAACGTAACCAGGAGGTTTACTCCCTACGTAAGAATGTTATGAATGCCCCATGTTACCTTTATGTCTTATGATTTCCATGATTTATTCATGATTTGATGAGGTATGTTAAAGTGCGTATGTTTTATGGGTAAAGTATGATTTCATTCTTATGTATATAAGAACTCATGTTTCCTTTCCATATTTTTATAACCCTTACTGAGCTTTTTATACTCATCCCAAGTTTTTGAAATGATTTTCACAGGTCAAGGGAAAGGTACATGATGTGATGATAGTGTCAAGGAAGTGTCAAGAAAGAATCCATGTTTTATTTTAAATATGTTTCCATTGATGGGAAAAATGAATACTATCTTTTATGTAACCACTTTGTTTAAATATGGAATGTAATGCAAGTTTTATGATCTAATTCTATAAAACTCTAAACCTGAAAATATCCTCAATGTGTAATCTTGTAATAACTCAAGATTAAGTAAGGTTTAAGGCTGGGGCCTTATAATATTCATCTAATTTTCTAGGTTATGGAAACATAGATCCTTTTTATTTGACGATGAACTATACAATATTTTAGGTAAATAAAAATTCATAATGTCACTCTATTTATTTTATATTTATCTTATATGTTCACTTAAGGATAAAAAAAGATGTAAAAAAAGATTAAATTCTATTTTACGAATAATTATATTATTGTTATTATGGTAAAATATTTATAATATTTAGTGATTATAAAATTACATTAAATGATTATAAAACACAAATATATTTCTTATGCAAGCAGTAAAGAAATTAAATTCAATGATTTTAAAAATATAAAAAATAAATATTTTTTGATTGAATTATGGTGTCAAAATAATTTTATGGTTAAAATATGTTAATTATTTTTAAAATGACAATAATGATATTATATATATATATAATATTTAATTAAATGATTTTAAAATAATATAAATATTAAAAGAATAAAAATGGAATGGTAAATAGTATAAAATTTCATCCATGATCCATTTATGATTCAATTTTTACCTTAAAAATAAATGTATTACCCATAACGAATGAAAAATGTGTTACCACGGTTAAGGGTAAAAAGGGGAAACATGGGTGTTAAACTTAATAGATAACGATTAAAATGAAATAAAAAATTTTCTAAATACTATTGGATGAGTTTATTTTTATCCTATATCATCTTGAACATTAAATTAATCCAATGTTAAATAACTTGGGCATGAATATGAATGTATAATATTTTAATGTTTTTAAAACTTAAAAGAGTGCCTCTCCCCTCACTTATAAAAGGGATCCTCCTATACTCTATTACTCACACATTTTGTGAACTCTAGATCTAACCATACCCACAAATATTTCTTTATAAAATCCCAAAAACTTATTTGAAGTCTTATTTTGTGCGTAATTTCAATCTTAGAGGGCCAAATGGGTAAAGAAAAGGTGGATATCCAAAGAAGAGGTATAACTTTTAACCAATGTTTTTAGTTTTATTTCATAACTTAACTCCTTTAAAACTATTATAAAAATTATGACATCATAATATAAATATATCACATATATTTACATATTATTATGTTAAATTTTATCCATAATCCATCACCCTATTCCACCAAATGGGAAATTAAACCATCGTTTATTTGTACAGAGGACTACAATCTCGTTAACTGCTGTACTTTTTTTTTCCATAACAACCTATTATAGATGGTTATAATGATAAATTTAATGAGTATATATGATATTAATGAAATAATTATCATATTTTAATGATAATATTTCATATTTTTTTTTACAATTCCATCCATTGAAAAATTATAACATTGTTCGTGTGTACATGTGGATTACCACCCTCTCGAAGTGATGTGATTCGTTTTTCATCACTACATCACATGGCTAGTGTATACAAGTGTATTTAAATATAAAATACTATATTTATAATATAATAATAATTAAATAAATATAAAATGATACTCTCCTCATTTCCCTCATGTACATTGAAATATAGAATAATTACTCACATGTATGTACAACTGACCGTGTCCATGATTGTATCATATTTCATTTTTAAAAACCAAATTTAATGGTTTTTTATAGAAATAAAATTAATGTATAAAATTATAATTATTTCTTGTTTAAAATTATAGATATTATTTAATAATGAACACTTTGACCATAGTCAACATATATAATTAATTTTTAAATAATGAACGGAACATCCTCAAAACACCCTGACTTAGGCTTGACTATCTAAATAATTAAATATATCATTGAAATAAATAGTCTAATTATAAAGGTATAAACATTTAAAATTTTATTATGCATGAGATAAATAATATATGTGTCAAGTAAGAATAAAGGAAAGAGACACTTTACCTTAAAACTACATTTTAAATGTTTTAAATATTTATTTTCAAAATATTTGTATTCCATGTGTATATTATATATTTTTATTTTCTAGAATTATTTCTTTAGAAATAAATGAATTATAAATGAAATTTTATGCATCTTTTTAATTTATTTAAAAGGTTTTTAAAAGGAATATTTTTATATATTTTATCTGGAACATTTTGACTTTCCTTATAAATGGAAAAATGAAATGTTCTATTCTAAGGCATACAACATAAAAATATTTTCCCAATAATATAATTTTTAATTGATATTTGTATTCCTTTATAATATTCTATATTTTACCAATAGAAAAACCCACCTTCCCTTGTCTGGGGTATTTTTTTGAAAAGTGGGTTATAAAGGAAAGAGATAAATGAATATCATAAGTTGTTTTGATTATAAATTCAAAATTATTTTTTTGAGTTTGATGTTGGGATGAAAAAATATATGTATTTTATACATTTTATATAAGGCCCCAGCCTTAAACCTTACTTAATCTTGAGTTATTACAAGATTACACATTGAGGATCTTTTCGGGTTTAGAGTTTTAGAGAATTAGATCATAAAACTTGCATTACATTCCACATATAAACAAAGTGGTTACATAAAAATAGTATTCTTCATTCCCATCAATGGAAACACATTTAAAATAAAACATGGATTATTTCTTGACACATCCTTGACTCTATCATCTTATCATGTACCTTTCCCTTGACCTGTGAAAAAATTTTCAAAAAACATGGGATGAGCATAAAAACTCAGTATGGGTTATAAAAAAAACATGGAAAGGAAACATGAGTTCATATATACATAAGAATGAAATCATACTTTACCCATAAAACATAGGCACTTTAACATACCTCATAAAATCATGAATAAATCATAGAAATCATAAGACATAAAGGTAACTTGAGGCATTCATAACATTCTTACGTAGGGAGTAACCCTCTTGGTTACGTTTGGAATACCCATCACAGTATATTCCCTAAAATCTCTTCGGAGAAACCTTAACTTTTCACTCCTTCGCGTTACCCAATGAATTGGAGAGCTATAACGGGCTCACCCGCCCTTATTTTATCACGGAACCACCCGTCTTCATAATAATGCCCAAGAACCATAACATAATCATATCACATAAAACATGCATAAAGGAAACATAAAATTTCCACATTTCAATCACGAGATATCAATACAACACATTGATATAAAAACATTATGAAAACCATTTTCAATACTAAAATAAAAGAAAAGTAAAACATGGTATTTATTTTTCTTTTAAAAAGAAGGTATGGCTTGTAGAGGAAGCCGAAACTCAAATAACGGTCACGACGGCGGAGAAGTCGTTGTCACCGCATATGTACGACAAAAACATTCCCTTTTGTCGTTTAGAAAACGCTTCGTATAAAAAATAATCCTTTTGAATAAACGTAAAAGTCAAAGGGGTTTATACACCGTATAAAATAAAGTTGTGTATAAAATAAAATATGCCTCAACGAAAGGAGATTGAGACGAAGTCCCATACCTTGGGTCCGACTTGACTCGATCGTTCTTTAACGTCCTGAATAATAAACATGAGTTAATATCTACTTTCTTATTAATCTTTTTCAATTTCATTATTCCTTTTATACCATGTTACGAACATCATGTAATCAGTTAAGTTAATAATGTTCATTTTTTCGGTATTTGGTTCTTAAGTCAAAAATAGACTTCTTACACTTACATGTTGTTAATTTGGTCAAAGGTTCATTATATCCAGAATGGTATTCATGATGTAGATATCATATATGTCATATATATCAAGTACATATATGCATTTATAATATTACATAATCATTTAGAGGTAAGAAATGAAATGCACCGTTCATGGAGACGGTAAGCCGTACGTACGCATGAACGCTACTTTCACTTCTATTTCATATTTTATAGAATGGAATCATAATGATATAAAGGTATATTATAATTCCAGTATAATATAATATATAATATCATAGTTCCATCCTTTATATGTCCCACATATGGTATTTAACGAATCAAATCACTTTTAGGGGGTGGTAGTCCGCACTTCCTAAAATGAAGATATCGTGTTTACCCATAATGGAAACCATAAAGGTATGCCCAAAATGAAAAAAAACAGAAGCTTAAGGAAAACATAAACATATTATATATCATATATAAAAATAGTGACATCATAATGGCCACCTTTGAAGGTGTTAAATGAGAATTGAACAATCATCGTTTCGGGAGGCAGAATTTCGCCATCCACGGAAACCGTATGTTATTTAACCATTTGATGTAGTTTTGTGAGATTGTAGCTCAAATAAATCTTATAACAACTTCCTAGTATATTGAAGATACTGGTTTTGTTACAAAAGAAGTAAATAAAAAGAGTTTAGGGGGTTGGAGAAGCAAAATAAAACAAATGAACATGAGAGAAAGAATTACCTTTAAAAGTGTAACTCCTTTTGATTTGAGCCTAAAGGCTTCCTTTGAAAGGATTCTGCCCAAAGGGAATCCTCTAGGATGAGTAGAGGGATGTGGATAGAGTAAATGGGCAGGTTTTGGCCGAGCCAAAGGCTTGAGAAGTGTGTGAAATGGGGTAGAGGTGGGGGCCTTTTATAAGAGGAGAGGAGGGGCACTTTTGGAAAGTAAAGAAATATTACTTTATTTGAAAATTTGTTTCGGTTTTAAAAGGTCCCACATTGATATAATTCGTGGATAAGGTGATAAGGGTTCGAAATGCACTCATCCAATTGGTTTTGGACATGTGTAGGTTTTAGATTTTTCATTATCATTCCATTTTAATTAAATCGTCAAATAATGATGTCATCGCTACATCATTATTATGTCATAAATAATTTAATTTATTTAATGTCTAAAAATTAAAAAAAATACTATGATTTAGGAAATCTTTTTATCTTTACAATTACTATTTATAATCAAAATTTGGACTTGTATAACCCCACTAAAAAATTGTTTTCGTAAAACATATTATGTTTGTTTCATTTTCACTTTAACATTAAATAAAAAGTAATTTATGTCATTTCCCAACAAAAGTGGATCCATGGGGTCCCCAAGTTGACCCATGGCATGTCATGGTCGGCCATGACACAAAAAATGAGGTTGGGACATGTGTCTAGTTCATTTCATTTTATTAAAGTATTATTTATACCTTAAACTACCCTAATTAAAACTAATCGTGATTAAGAACTTAATAAGTTACTATTCACCAAAAAATTATTATAATCTCATCGAACCACATTTTACATACTAATGACAACCATGTATGTCGGATTTTTAAAATTTAATACACATTATTGGTAAAATTTCATTTAACTGAAAAATCAGTTTGCTTGATTATCACTTAGTGGCTTCACTATTCATCAAAAATTGAAGTTTTTCAGAAAATTACCAAAAATTAACCCTAAGCTATATTTGATATTCCGAATTAAAAAATGAAGTCTATTTTAAAAAATTCAAATCATAAAAGTGACATTAATTAATTTTATAATTAATTCTCGCCGCCAGAGCAAAAAGCGTGTTTTTGTGAAACAATAAGTATCAAAAGATTGACACCAGTTTAAGTCCAATTTCAAAGTGAAATTGATTCCAATTAACACCATTGGATTAACTGGTAAAAATATTTTCTAATTTCACTTTAAAACCAATTAAAATAATAATCTAATCATATAAATAAATTATATTAAAAAGATGTTTTGAATTAAAATACAACATTTTACACTATTCATAAAAAAATGAACTTTAACAGAAAGGTACCAAAAATTTACACAAAGTAAATTTTGATGTCCCGATTCTAAAGAAGAGTTATATTTGGTCCAAAATAAAGTATAATAGTGATCAAAACTATATTTAATGATGGTTCACCATTAAAAGGTGATAAGTGAACTTTTAGTGAAAATTAGAGTATATATGCCCTAAAATTGAACTCTTTCCGTATTTTAAGCCTTTATCTTTTATTGGGTAAATGTATAAACATTTAAAAACATATCTAATCATATTTTAGTTATTTCTATCGATTACCGCTAGTACAACGACTACTTGTTAACTAACATTTAAAATAATATTATTTTATTACTAGTGTGCTACGTAAGTTTCAAAGAAACTCATCGTTGTGTATCAGGTACGCTATCGAACATAGCAACCCCTTTAAAATAAAATTAATATTTAATTTGTAAATATTAATAATTATGAAAATTATTTATTCTTTATTTACCTGGGATGTTACATTTTAAGATCCTTGAATTTTATTTGTTATGACAGGTGATCCTGATATATCTGTCCAATTCATTTTATAATGATTATGTTCTCTGAATAACTATGTTAGAAGTTTACCATATAAGTTATTCCACTTAAAAGGGTTCTTTGAAGATGATTTATCAAGACACATACACAAATTTTCTATTATTTCTATTTATTTTTCATGGAAATTCATTTATTTCAAAATTTAAGCTAATGATATTTTATTTTAAATGAATAATTATGACCTTCTAGGGTAAAAAATGTGTATTGTTAAGAGAATATTTTTCAAGGATTCTTATGTTTTATAAGAAACCTTCATGATTATGATTATGAATTTATATTTTACTAAAAATATATTTATGAAAATATTTGTCCAGAAAATCCGATTTAATGTGTATGTAAATAATTCTTTGATCATAATGTTTATTATGTTAATGACAAAACACTTTTTTTATGACCTCATGGTTTTGTAATACACTAATTGGTTTCCATTAATTTTATATATGTCCCTTACATAGAATTGTTTTTCTCATCCCAAATATTCAAATAATATTTCATAGGTATTAAGGATGAGTAAAAAAATTAATAAGTTCATAGTTATATATATAGAAGTTACCTAGAAAGAAGTAATGATTTCTTTATAAATAACTAATTGTTTTTTGGGAAAAATAGATATTATATAAAAATTTCCACTTTGAAAGAGTTTGTCCTTATTATCTAAAACTATAAACCAATAAGGTCCTTGGGTATATTAGTGAACCAATATATTTCAATGTTGTTTAAATTATTGGTTGACTAAAATTAGGACATGATTTTTTTGGAATCAAATCCTACAATGTAAAGATTGTTTTTTAAGCTCCAAATCCTAGAGTGTGGGTTTGAGGTTGTTATAATTGGTATCAGAGTAGGTATTATATAAGTTTGGAGGTTGTTATGTTTTAATGTGAGGTTAAATTAATATATATTGGTAATATCATGGTTTTATAAGTTTAAGGTTGTTTATAAGTTCAAAGTCATAGACACCCCTTTTTAGGTTTTAAGTTATGGGATTTTAAGATGATTACATGTACTTTGGGAGAAATTTATGGTAATAAAACTCTTGGGGTATAATATGTGTTTTAGTAAAAATATTATTTGAGGAATAATTATTTTATATTTTATATACATATGTTTCAAGTACTATTAACCTGTAGGGTTAAAATGATCTTTGATGTTGATGCAATTATAGTAAATTGGGATAAAATGGTTATTACATATTAGGAACAAATGATTAGTCACATAGATAACCATGAAATTGAAAAGTGATTTTGTGACTAATTGATTAAAGTTATTTTTGTAGAAGTTAACAATTTTTGTGAATATTATTTGATTAAGTTAAATGGAAATACCTTTATCTAATATGGGGGTTTTTACTGAAGTAATAAATTTTGAATTATATTTTGGAAGTGTAAGTGATTTTATTATTAATTTATGGTAATATAGGATATTTAAGGAAACCATCATCATATTTTTTAGATTATATGATCAGAATATATTCATTTTTGGGTATATGAATTTATGAGTGACTAATGTTTTTTGGAGATATATGTCAAATTGATCTTGGAAGAATATTTTTTCAAGAACTTTTTGGGTTTTAAGAACATTTTGAAGAGTTTTAAGGTCAGTTATTTGTGGAATGTTTAAATTTGAACATTGGGTGTTATTATTAAGGCTTTAGATAAAAATGTATTATTTATTCATATAATGTTTTATCCATATTTGGTATTATCTATCCTTGTGATATCCATTTTAGTTTTGGTTAATTTATAATGAATAGAGGAATATATTTTTATCCTTTTTTGGTATTAAGTGATCTATTATAAGTTTATTTTAGTCTGTTAGGAATTGAAAATTCATCTTGAAAATTCATTATTTATATTAATTGATGAGATTATGGTGGAAATTGATAAAAGGGTGAAATTATACTTGTCATGTAAGTATATTTTAAAATGTTCTTAATCTAGATGGTAAATTAATTCCTAAACTATAGGAATATAATCTTGAAATAAAACATTTATCCTTGTACCTTATTTTATGACGAATTCATGTTTTTTAGAGCTCATTAGTTTATGGTTTTTGTTCATTAACTTTTTCAGGATCACTTACTTTCTTATAATCAACGGTCATTATTACACTTCATCATTATTTCAAATTAATTTTTCTAATATGTCCATATTTTCATTTCCTAATAGTGTTATCCTATTTGTAAATACAATTATTTTTTATTCTATATGAATATAATATTTTTCTTTCCAACTTTTTCAGAAGAATTTTTTAACCCTTTTATGATGCGGGGTTTCAGAGAAAATAATTTAAAATGTTGAACCCTTGATTATAGATATGAAGATAAAATTATTTGGATGAAATTTATTAAATGGGAGAATATAACACCCTAATAATTCAAAACACAAACATTGTACTTAATAATAAATGTGGAACTCAACCCCAATCTTAAAAAAACCATGAACTATTATTATTTAATTATAATTCTTATAATATAATTCTTAAATTGGTGGTTATGAATAGTACTAACCACAATATGAAATATATTCCTAAATTTCCTACTCAATGAAAATATATTAATAAATTCGTAGGAAAAAAAATTCAATTTTTAGTAACGTCATTTTATGCTTTAAAAATAAAATTTCCCTCAAAAATTGGTTTTATTTATTTATGAGAAAATAATATAATTAATTTAAAGGACTTTTAAAAAATTTATTTGAAAAAATTAACTTCAATTTGGAAATAATCATGTTAAAATTATCTTTGAGTGAATTTTTATGAATTTTATATTTTATTTATTTTTCGATGGATAGTGAAAAATAATAATTTTTATTAAAAACAATATTTTTATTTCAAGATCTTACAATGTTGAATTATGTTTTAAAATGTTTAATATAATAAGTAGTTCTTTAATACTAAAAATAATACAATTAATGTCTATGGAATATATTTTATGCTTGATTTTGGTAAAATAATTTTTTATACTTAAGGAGACATATTTAGGAAAATCACATTTCGTCATATTTTGTTGGTTTAGTTTTAAATTAAATTATACCCATTTTTTGAAAAAAATAAATACAATTGATTAAATATTTTGAATAAACATAATTAATATTTGGTAATAAGTTCAACTTATTTTTTTATATGAATAATAACTATAGTAAATAGTTATGACCACAGTAATCGGTAAATTGGATAAATTATGGCCAAAATAAAAGTGAAAAAGCATTAAAATATACATAACAGTTGAATTTACCATATTAGATGAGTGGAGGTCATCCATAATCATCTAAATCTTGAATTTATAGAAACCTAGGTCCTTTTTATTTGATTATGACCTATATAATATTTTAATTAATGAAAAATAAAAAATAACACTCTATTTATTTTAAATTTCTTTTATATGTTCACATAAGGATAAGAATAAGTTGTCAGTGAATATTAATATTTATTTTTATCATAATTAAATTATTTTTATGAAGTTATTTTATTTATATTTTTCATTGATTATAAAATTATCTTAACACATTATACAACATTCTCACAATGCTTGTGAAAGTAGTAAAAAAATTAAAGTAAATGATTTTACAAACATGGAAAGAAATATTTTTTGAATGCATTATAGAATATAGAAAATTTTATGGATTATAATAATGTATAATGGATGGTTAAATAGTTTATATTCTTAATCCATACATGTATTAAGGTTTCTATACCCAAAATATGTGAATAGTTCTTAAAATGATATTAATGATATTTTATGTTATATAATATTTTACTAAACGATGTAAAAAAGTAAAAAATATTAAAATAGGATATATAGAATGATAAATGGTCTAAAATTTCATAAATCAACGCTTTATGGACAAATTTTTACCTTAAAAGTAAATTTACGACCATTAATGATTAAAAAACATGTTACCATAATTAAGGAGAAAAAGAGGCTACAAGGGGTTGAACTAAAGTGGTACAAGTTAAAATAATAAACATTTGTTTCTAAATATTATTGGTTGAGTCTATTTAAATCATATATGATATTAAATTCTAAACTAATATAATTTAGAAACACATTTTCATGAATGAGACATAAGAATATTTTAATTTTTTGAAAACTTACTAGAGTACCCTACCCTTCACTTATAAAAGGGAACCTCATCTTTTCTATTAGTAACACATTTTGAGCACTCTATATCATTCAATACAAGGAAAAATCCCTTAAATAAAACCCCTCAACACATCCAAGATGTCTTATTTTTTTATAATATAAACATTATAGGGAATAATGTGTAAATAAAATGAGGTTATCTGAATAATAGGTATAGATTTTAAATTAATATTTTAGTTTTATTTATTATTACAATACCTTAAAAAATATTCTAACCATTGGGAAATAATAAAATTAGTATATACCATATAATGAGATGTTATAAGGTCAATTTCTTAACCTTAATCTACATCCATCTTCTATAAAATAGGAAATGAAACTATCATTCTTGTTCATGGAGGACTACCACCTCACAAATTGATGTACTTCATTTTCCATCAAAACCTCTAATTGAAGGTTATAATTATAAAAACCCTAAACTTAGTATCCCAATGATGATGGTTACTTTTTTACATTGGAACATATATAAGGGGTCAAATCCCAAAAGACCAAACAGTTTAGTAGTTATGGATTACTAGATACATACATGATACCCATTTTACCTTGTGAATAGAAAATAAAACAAAGTAATGGAAAAAATTCAGCATCCCTGAACCCATTCAGAGAATTATTCTTTATATTGTGTTGAAAGAAAAAAAATAAAGGTGAGGTAAAAATCTTAGTATGGGTTACATACATCATAATATATCATGAATAAATAAAAAATAGTCAATATGAAAAGTAATTATATGAACACACATGCCATTAAATAACTTGAATATCATGATTAGATAAGGAATAATTAATATAGAAAGGTAAATAACTAAACAAACATGTAATTTATTTTTGAGAAAAAAATTAATCCATGGATATAATAAATTGAATAATATCATAGATAATAATAATTTAATTTTGAATGTAGGAAATAGATAATTTTGGATACCATGATATCATACATCAAGGTATCTATACTATTAAGACTGTTCCCAAGGTGGTTTAAAAAATTGGATAAAAACCCATTTAATTTGGATAACCGGTTTGTCTCATATAACCCACCAATACATCAAGGGACATAAAATTTTAGGTCCCACCTATCACTGCATATCTAAAAAATTCCTTATATATCAGATAATGGATTTAAATCATGAATAATACATCATATCAAAAAATATTCGTATATTGTAATGAATACAATTTTTTCAATATTTCCCAAGTTAATAAAATAACATTAAATGTAAAACCGTTTATACAAATGATATAAAGTTTAAGAAATAATCATATCCCTGATACAAAGAATCTATACTAAAAAATGGGTCTATAGACAAACACCTATTGTCAGAGTATATTAAAACCATGGAAAGAAGATATCTAATGCCACAATTAAAAAAAATACCTGGCCATATACCTCAATCAAGACCCCCACCCAAATTCCCATCCTTGATCAAGAACCCTTATCCTCTTCCTATTCATAGACTATAACCCCCTTCCCATTTTAATGATTTAGATCCACCGTGATCCTCCACAGATCTCTCATAGAAAGCACTCTTGTTCAAGCTCCCCATCCTATGAAGATATCTCCCAACCAGTGCTCGAGATTTTGCATCCCATTCCTCCACATATCTAGTCCTATTTAGTGCTTCCCCTCCTATTGATCAAGCTCTCCATCCTCCGCATGATTTAATTGACCTTCCTTTCATCCTTATATCATAAAGAACCTGATCAGGTACCTGGTCTCAAGAAATCAGCTCGTGCAACTGAACCCTACCCACTCCCTCACTCCCTGGTCTCATGACATCTGCTCACTCAAAGGAATCCTAACCTCTCTAGATCTATCATAGAAACCCTACCCACTCCCTTCTATCATGGATGAACCATTCCATACAAGGGAACTAGATGCCTGGTCTCATGATTCATCCATTTGAGAAGGTAAGAAGAATTATTCCGTTCCATCAAATGAAAAGAAACAAATTTTTATTTAGACTATCTCATTGTTGGATTTATATTTAATTATCTATTACATTGGATGCCTGAGGAATATACCAAGTAACTTCATCTATACCACACATTTACCTTCTTTATAGATACCATCTTCACCAACTATGAAACATTAAGCATAATTTGGTCTTCATTCTTCAAATTTCTTAAAAACGGTAGTCTACTTACTGTAGATGAGTTCCTTTTTTTCATTCATATTACCACTATTTAATATTTCATTTAATAAAACATTATATTCTTATTCCCAATAAGTACTATATATTTGTGTTTTTCATATTTGGTATACTTGGTATATGAAAAATGCATATGTTTTATACGAATTTTAAATATGTTTTATATAAAGGAAATTTAACTAAAATTAATTGAATTTTCCTATTCTCTATTTTGTTCTTTCCTCTACACATGAATACATGAAATATTACATCAATGTAAATCTATAGAACTTTAAACACTGATAAATTCATGATATATAAGTTCGAGCACTAAGTTGTCCTAAATTGTGAGCTGTTTTCGACACAATAGACCACACATCCCTATTTCATCCATAAAATATTTAACAGTACATTTATTGATATGAAATTTTTATATTTATTGGAAGTGTCTATTTTACACATTTCATTTATCCTTGGAAAAAACATCATATCAAAGCATGGTAAAAAATGAATCTGAAATATGGACTGCAAATCTGCTAAATTCTTTTACCATTAATAAGGATGCGACCATATATCTCAAAATATTTTTCAAATAAAGCTGAATACATGTGTTATGATATAGAATAGGATTTATACCAAATTAATTAATTACAAGGAATAAAAATTCCATCTTCCCATATTCTATAAATTCCTACTAAGATGGAATAATAGAATTTGATGATTCCATCTGACTAACAAAGTCAACATTATAATTTAAACCTTATATCAGTCATTAGATGAATAATAGAATTAAAATTTTGAGTTAGAATAATTATTATTTGGAGGAAAAGTATTTTATTATATAAGGTCTATATATTCATCTTTTATAATTTTGAAATAGGAAAAAAAAATTTAGAAGGCTAATTTTATGGGAAACTCAACACCCATCTTTACTATAAATCCCGGCCTCCACTTCCATTCATGGGTGATAGAAATTTACCATGGATGAAGCGTAAATTATAATAAAAAATCATTGATTTATGGTGGGTAATACATGAAAATATATAGATTCAAATATAGGAACATCCCATCCACTTTTCATTAAGCATGATTTACTTAATTATATTATTGTATTCCCTTAAGTGTTTTGGTAATTTGAATTTGAATTATAATAAATGTTTATTAATATTTAATAAACTCAAATAACCATCAATATATTCATATTTATGATCCTAATGTTTCTTAAATTCTTTTGAGATACTTTCTCTAAATAAAATTATAATTCTATAACAAACGTATGTAGTTTCTATTCAGTTCATGTGTGCGAATTTTATTAGTTTAGCTCAGTTATTCTCCCTTTGTCTTTTCTTTTAATTTTTAATCATTTAAATTAGTATCCAAACCACCCTCTATTTATATTTTTAATTAAAAAAAACTTTAGGTTGAGACCTTGTTGGGGGATGATAACTTTATTAAGAGAAGAAAAATTTAATGATAGATAAATTTTCATTTTTTATCTTAGTCAAATTATGACATTTATTATTGACATGTTTGATATATTTTAGATATCCATGGATCATTGGTTCTCTTATAATATAGTAGTTTTTGGATTACTAAAACATTCATAAAAAATAAGTGTGCATGGATTGGATCTTGAGTAGAGGAATGAATTATAACTTAAAAATCATAGACGCCCATTTATTTACCTTTTATATTGGGAATGATAATTTTTGATGACCTTTTTCAATACATAATGATGTTAATCCATTAACTACATACCCCTACTTATTATATTGAATTTTTATATTGTTTAATTCAAATGTAATATATATTATTATTCTCTATTTTCAATAAAACCAAACTCACCATTCATTGAAAATATACTTCTATCAATTCCAAATTAAAAATCTTATCACTCAGCATTAGATTAGAGTTCCATGATGTACATTATAACAAATAAATAGAAAATTGACATTGAATAGGTGAAAATCATCCATGCTTTAGTATAATGAACTCAAATTATTCTCTTTTTCTTCAGGAACACAAATTATTTACATCAATATGTCACACACCATATAATTAATCCCTTCCTTAAGAAAGTCATAGAATATTATGTTAATGATTTGGAGGTCTTGCCTCCATGAAATTGTTATCATATTAACCAACTTGAAACAATTTTTAACAAAAATAAATAAATAAAACTTATATATGAATCCATTGAAATTCGTTATTAAAGAAATATCTAGGAATTTTCATATCATTTTGGTGAATCATCTTGATATCAAATTCAACCATGAAAATTCAAAGGAAATCATTGATAGGAAACTTCCACGACAACTCTATGAGATGATAGGGAATCTAAGACATCATGCATACAACATATTCTTTTTATCTAACATCATAGCTAATTTATTACCCTTAACAAAAATGATAAAGAATGGATCTACCTTTCCATGGGACAAATATAATGAAAGGGCCTTTAATTATCATAAACAAGAAATCCTAAGCTCACCAGTATAGATGGTACCCCCAAAAGGTAAGTTAGTCATTTTATAAATGGAAAACAAATAGTGATCAATCAATTCCATTTTTTCAAATAATAATGATGTTGGTAATTAGAATAGTTCTAAATCAATGTTAGGATAATATTGGGAATTGAGACCAGATATTTTGATATCGAGAAATATTTCCATGCATTAATATTTAAGGTATAGAATCCAAGACACTACTTACAACATCCTATGGTCTACTTGACACTTCATATTTATCATATCAAATACACCCTTAGTTATCAAATCTAATTTTTTGATATATTAAAAAATTAAAATAAGTTAATATATCACCGAATGAAATTTTCCTAAAAATATTTTATTTTTTTAAAATCTCACATTTTGGAAAAGTGTAAAACCATACATAAGATCTACAAAAACATACATTTCATAGTGTATGTTAATTTAACTTATGTATTTAATAGGATAATTAACATTATTGAATTTCAGTATCCTTATCTATAATGGATTTTTTACAAAGTTTGTTAAGATTCTTACATTATGTGTAAGGATTTTCCATTTAATCCTCTTATGTATTAAATCTAGAAAAAATATTACAGATCACGAGAAAAACTAAAAAATATATCACATAAGGTATTTTACATTGTTATTTTTTTTCAAATACTTAGATAATATATTTTTATCTTGAAAATATGTTATGCATCACATGGATTTAATAATTTTGAGAGTTATTTAATAATAAAATTACACATTAATCAAATATAATATGCTTTACTTTTGTTCCAATTTTTCACCTCTTATGAATATTAAAAACATAATTATATATGGAAATCCCCAAATTTTAACATTTCATCAATTAAAATCCTTAAAATATATATATATTGTATGAATATGGATGTAATAATATAGTAGTCATAACATCTTCAACCATTCTCAGTGCATCTCTAGCTAAAATCACAGGAAGACTTTAAATCACATTATAAATAAAACAGATATTTAAAAACCTCTTTCAACCTTACTTAAAATGTATTTTTTTTATATTTAATTACCTAATATATAGTTCTTTAATAACTACTACTATCATTTTAATTCTAGGCAAAAAACAAAATCATCTTTATCTTTTTTCAACTTTTATCTAGGTGATGTTCCATACTGTATACGACAACCTTCCTGATCTATAGCCCATATAAGTGAAAAATAATTTTATTATGAGAAGAATAATATAAATTTTATATTGAAATTATCCATAAATTAATATACTTTAACTCTATGTGAGAATTTATGGTTATATAAATAAAGATAAACTAATCTTGAAAACAAAGTTGTCTATTAATAATAAAAAATTTGTTTCCAAATTTTATGTTTCTCTATATGTGTTGTAAATACTGATTTTTTAAGAAGTTTAAAAACATCACTTTAGTTCAATAAAAACATAAATAACAATTGATTAAAAAAATGGATTTTACCCCTTTCGAGCCATTATTTTGTTCAATATTCACTCTCTATTAGTAATCGGATTTAGTATAACTCCAATCATAAATGGGAAACCAATTAACATACCTAACACATTAGTTTTTTAAATTATATCGAAAATTATATATTTTTAACATGAAATAAAAACTATGGAACTTATCTTCATTAATAGCTTCCCTCGAACTTACTTCAACAAGTGTGAGAAAAATAAGTAGAGGATAAGTCACTACAATAGAGGGGATATATTGTTGTCTAATGATGAATATAAAATTTTCTCTATCTAAAGTATTTTATAATTCTGAATCTAGTAAGTTTCTATCAATAATTTTATAAGTAGTAAAAGAAAAATAAATTGTATTAGTTGATCACTTAATGAGTCAAACTAAAAAAATAATCACAACAGATAAGAAACATAAATAGGCATTATTTTTTGTATTATGAAATAATACATATCACAATAACTAATTTTATAGATTATTCATTTAATGTATGTTTATTTTTCTCTGGATGAATAGAAGTTATATGTTCAATTTCTATTGGATCACTTATGAGATTCAGAAGGGGTTATAATATTTTTTAGACTTCGAATTCAATAATGATTCAGATAGAAGATTGATTTGATACTTATGTTTTGATTGTGATTCAAGATGATGGTTAAATCACGAGGAAGTGAGTTAAAATATCACTAAATATGGTTTCAAAAAAAATATCATTTGGTGTATTATAATGGAGAACAAACTAAATTGGATTATGAAATTGATTATGTTGAAAGGATTGGTATGAAAAATATGATTTCTAATCTGTTTCCATCTGTTTCTAAGGCATGCTCCTAATGTGGATTGATATAAGAGGAAATGAATATTGAAGCATAGTTTTTGTCTATTGATCTGAATGATGACTTTGGGGAGTTAGAAAGATATTGGAATATGTGAATACCCCAGTATATCAGGAATGTGAAAAATGAGTAAACCTGATTTTTTAATGTGATTATGTTATAGGAAATAGATGTATGGATTTATTAATACTAAATTACAATATCTCTGTACATTTATTTAGGATTTACTACCTAATTATGCATGTATTCCAAAAAATTATTACCTATAATCAAAGTTGGTTGACAGATTTGAATTTTCATCTACTAAGAGTCATTATTTCCCCAAGTATTGTAGTCTATTCTAGAAGGAAAATGCAGAGTTGAGTTAGTAAAAACAGTTTGGTACATCAAGGTGGAAGAAAAATGAGGATGGATCTCATTCTTGTATACTAGGGAATGTGATGTGGCACTTCCCTCTAATTCCCATTCAATAAAAAATTATGTCAGAACATAAATAAAGGAATATGATATGGCATGAAGATTAAAGAAATAAGAATATTGATAAAATAGTGCATCCTGCAGATGTGTTATCTTGGAATAAATTTTATATGTTACATCCTAATTTTGTCATTGTCCCATAAAATGTTACATTGGGATTATCCTATGATGGTTTTAACCCATTTCTCCAAATTCATAATTCACATAGCACTTGTTATATTTTCATTCACTTTTATAACTTTCCTTCATGAATGTGTATGAAGAATTCATTTACTATAATGAGTATATTAATATCTGGACTCATTAATAGAGGAAATGATGTTGAAATATACTATTGACCATCAATAGACGAGTTAAATGGTCTTTGTGTTGTTGGTGCACAAGTGTATTATGTATTTAGGAATGAGTAATTTATGTTTTATGCAACTTTATTATGGACGATAAATTATTTCCCTAATTATATAATGTTGTATTGTTTGAGAAAAAAATTGAAATTATGTTTCCCTATTTTTATAAACAATACATGTTTTTAGAGATTAATGTTTCGACAAACTTTTAGCTTCAGAAGGCATTGAAGATTTATACCAAGGGCTCCTTCATATAGGAAAAATCATAGATAGTTCAATACTGTCGTCAATATAGATAAAAAAACCTCAATAAATATTGGGGAATGATATTTTTAAATAACTTTATGGTTTGAATTGTGTTATTGTAAAAAGTCAATTAAATATTAGAAATAAAAAACATGTTAATTCAAATCCAAATAGCAATTGGAGAAATAAAATTACATTATTTGAGTTTCCATATTGGTCATCATATTTATTGTACCATTTTTAGATATAATAAATATCGAGAAAAACATTTCCAATATGTTTCCTGCTACTATTTTCAATAGAAAAGAAAAAAAAAGTTGATTTGCGGCCATTTCATTATTTGATAGATTGGGTTATAAGAGAAACACTTTATCCCGAGTTAATTGGTCAAAATAAGTAGAAAGTCCCTTCTTCGAATTATTTAATTAAAATTGTAGAGAAAAAAATAATTTATTTAGGTCTTGGAAAGTTTTAAGGATCCATATGGTTATTCAAGTAACATTTTGAAAAGGGTGAATACACAAGATGTGAAACTAAAATACATTAAAACCCATTATTACCATGTCTTGTTACATTAGTTGATTCAAATTTTCATTCAATATTTACAGTCACATAATGTGAGAGTTGTTGTGATTAATTTATGTCATTTTTATTGAGACCTTTATACCAAAATACTGAGTATAAGGGTTGTTTCAAAATTATAGAGAGATACACCAATTATTCTTTGTGACATGGAGAAAATTTTCCCACCACCACTTTTCACATTTATGTTACATATGAATGTGCATAACCCCACATAAGTTCTTTTTAGTGGTTAAGTTTTGAGTTGGTGGATGTATGTGATATAAATAACAATGTTTACATTGAAATCTTATGTAAAAATAAAAAACATCCTGAAGGCCCTTTTATGAAAGGATATTTAGCTCAAGAATGCATGGATTTATGTTCATTATACATGTATATCATCACTATAATTTCTAATCAAATAATGATAACTGAATATGAGAAATATGATCCCATTGAGCCTATATTTCCTTTAAATCTCAAAACTAGGGGGATATCTTGATCACACCCATTGTGTACTTTAAGCAAGGATGAGTGGGAATTGGCTTATCCTAAAATATTATTCAACTATGGTGTTATTGATGATTTCATCAAGTAAGTAAACTAATAAATATTCATTTTTTTCATTGTGTGATTTCTTCATATCTTCAAAAATTATAAATATTTAATATTTTTATAGAACGTTTGCAAATTATAAAAATGAGAAATCATTATCCATCTATTAAGAGGAAGGAACAATTTCACATCAAATAATTTACTGCATAGTTAAATTTATAAGTAATAGATTTATTTTTTTCTCATAACATAATCATATGTATTTATTTAATATTGGATATGGGTATCTGTCAGGTTTTTACTTTTACAATGAATAACGTATCAGCTTAAATAAGAGTGTTGTCCTTTGGTCTAAATAATGTGGTATGTGATTGTAATTCAATGGTTGTCAATGGATTTAAATTCATTATAAATATATATTAAAAAAATAGAAATGCAACGTGATTTTGTCATGATAAGTGATATAAATGACTGTGATGTGAGTATATCAGAAAAGAAACCTCAATCAGATCATATACCATATTACATGTTTTTTGAAAGAATAATTTTGTTAGTTTATATGAACATATTGATGTCATAATAATGAAATGAATGTGTTTTGATTCAATGACATGACAATGAATGCATATAAGTAACTCAAGATCTTGAGTGATTGATACGAACTAATATCTTCATACTAATGAACCTTATATTCTTACATCACAATCTAGAAATGTGTTTTATGTAACTGACCAATGAAAATAAAAATTTTGTGTTATTGTTGATATCATTCATAGAAATATTTTTGTTGAATACATGGATGATAATGATGTTTTGAATGAACCTATAGGTAATTATTTGAATGTTTCATTTGATTACCCAAATTATTTAATTTTTTAACTAATTTTGTACTGAAAAGTTTCACATAGAACACTTATCATTGGCACATTTGTAAGTATTTACCTAATATTATTGTAATTGTTTATGTATTTTTTAAACATTCATACATGATATTAAATTTACTAGTATTTAACCATGAAATTTCATGAGATATGGTCTATTTTTTAAATAAACTGTTGATTATGAATTAAAAATAACAAACAAAAAACTATAAAAAATAAATTTTGAAATAAAATATAGATTTTGTTTATGCTCCCAGAGTATTATTTTGGTTAAAAAGTAGAGTCCATATATATTACTAAAAATGTGAAAAAAGTATTAAAATGAGTAATTTAATTTCATAGTCTACAAAAAACATAAAATGTGAAAAAAGATTATTTGGTAACTTTATTAAAGACAATCTAAGAGAAGATATATTTTATTACTCGAAGAATAAAATTTTAAAGCAGTTTAAAATGAGTTAAAACATCTCTTTAATTAGTTCTGATGACAGAGAGGTTTCTAAAAATAAAATATACAAAAAAATACAAAAATGAAACAAAAAATTTAAAATATGCTTGGAATTAATTGTTGGAATATTCTTATTGCTTACTGAAAATTCATATGAAAATCAGTTGTTAGGGAAAAATTAATGTTTTAGATGGAAATCAGTTAGAAATTTATAAATTATGGCACAAAAAATATATTTGAAACCCCCTTTAAACTATGATTCAACACTATTTTTTATTTTTAAAAATAGGTATTTCAAATTTTTCTACTCGCACTTACATAGGTTAATTTTGTATCATTGATAACTATAATTACTATTTGTCAAATCCTAATGGGTTGGGATTAAAATCCAATTTTTATCCTTATTTATTTAATAAATGTAATAATATGTTTTATGGTTTTATTTATCAAGGTAAAAATCTATTCATACAATTTTATTGATGAAATATGATTTTTTGTAGTCTTTTAAAAGATGCATTTCAATTAAATGTTACTGAACTTGTATTCTTAGGATTCTAGACACAAAACTAGAAAACACATGGAAAACCTGTTATTTTATGAAGAAAATATTATTGTTTTTAATGAAAACCAAGCTATTATTAGTAGAAAACCTACTCATTTTAGGGAATGTTCCTCCACTAATTCATGTTTTAAACCTGTCAAACCATCCCTTATTCTGAATTCTGTTCCTAACCCTATGGTGGACTATCCTCCATCAATAAACAAGACTAAAAATCATTTAAATCTAATCCTGAGTTTCTTGATTTTTTTTAATAAAACATAATTAAATATTCTATTGCATGAGGTTGTGAACCAAATACCTAAAAATGATAAGTTTTTAATGGAATTTTACACCAATTGGAAAAATATAAAATTGGTTCAAAATGAATATCATTAATTTATGTTATAGTTTTATTATTTAAAATTTTCATTATTTTTATTTATCATTGAATTTTATTTTAAATTTTCAAGTCAAAATGCCCGATTATATTTATTTTAGAAGAAGAATGATAAAGAGAAATGAATAACACAAGGTGGATTTAGGCATATCTCCTCTGGACACCACTGTAAGTACAATTTATGATTGAATGTTATGTTCTTTAATATTATTTTTCTTGTTATCATTTGATTTATTTTATCATACATTTTATTTTAGGCTACATCTTCCAGGATAGAGTTGGATTATGCTGCAGGGGATGATAATATGAAGGGGTAATAGTCTGACCGATTTTATTATTTAACCTACAATTATACCACTTCATTCATTGGGATGTCATTGAGATTAGCCTCCCTTCATCCCGATTCAGTCACTAAGAGGTCATCCAACAATTATTTCATCTCCATATTTTCCATAACCATTTTTTCCATATCCCTTTCTGCCGACACCCGCACTAGATGATAGTTCTCAGGCTACAATCCATCCTTATTAACTATTACCACCATCCACCATACATGAAACTACTCCCCCATATATCCCACCTTCATATCCATATACACCATCATCTGTATAGTGATATACATTAGGTTTTCTCTCTCATCAATTCACTTATCATCATCGACTATATACAGTATTCCTATTGTATATATCCCACCTACCACAAAAGTAACCCCCATTATCTAGACACAACATTTCAGGGGTCAGTAGATCCCCCATATACTGGTAAGGGTTTAAACATTACAGATAGTAATTCATGATAAATTCATATATTTTATTTTCCATAACTAATTATTTTTCATAATCAGCTACAACCTCCACCCAACAATGAGGACACCCAAAAATGTGAGAGGTCTCGAATCAACACATGCAGATCATGGTTGAATACAATGAGGAAGGTTCTATAATTGGAAATCATTACAAAGAATGAAAATATTTTATGAGAAAACTTTATAAACAAAACAATATCATTCTAGTTCAACAAATAAGTTAGAGGCGAGTTAGAGAAGAAATCAAAAATAATTTCTGGGAAGATATTTGGGTTGGTAATGTTTATCCACTTATATATATATATATATATATATATATTAATTTATAATATTTTCTTAAAAAATACTTTTCATAATGAATCTTTGATATAATTTTCCTAATGTACACAATGGAAAGACCATAATATTAATGTAATTTGGTGATATGTGGTGAGATTAGAAGCATGAATTATATATTGGTTGGAAAGAGAGAGTTGATAAAGAGAATGAAGAAATACTCATAACTCATGATTTCCCAAAATCACATTACAAAGAGATGATCAACTATTGGAAGAGGCTATAGTTTAAGGTATTATTTAAATTTATATATAAAATCATTTATTTATTTGAAAATATTTTTAAGGTATCAAATAATTTTTTTTATGTTAATGGAATTATAGATTTTCTTTTTATAAGAGAAATCAAACCGAAATAAAATAAACAATAGTGAAAAAATACATTCATACTCTTAGACACACTTCACTCCTTCATTAAGAGAAAGAACTGGTAATCTATTTTATTCTATCCTCACCATTAATCATTTCCTTTTATTTTAAGAATGATTTGTCTCCCCAAAAATGTATATGAACCATTTAATAAGTAAAATTAATAGATATATGGAAATTTCATTTTTCTTATTAATTACAACATAGGAATACATTGATGGTTCCAACCATATTCTATAAAATTTCATCACGATCTCTCATAATAGAATGTACATTTATAAGAATAGGTGTTTAGAGACTAAAAATATTGTTGATCCTAACACTGAAAGAAATCATGAAACTCTTCATGTCAATCTTTTATGACATCTATGACCATATTTATGATGTCCCACCGAACAAAAATATAGTTGAATCCCAGAGAGCCATCAGTCCTTCGAGCACTATTAAGTTTTAGATAGTTAACAACACCCCTAATCTCTTCCTCTATAATCATGTCATCAATTATATTATTTAGTAACCAATTTAGAAATGACTATTATTGAAAAAGTATACATGTAAATCCTCTCATATATGTATACTCAAAACCACTCATAAACAAAATAGAATAAAGGAGATGTAAGAGACAAAAAAATGATTGTTTATCTTTTTTTAATGTACATTAATTGACTTCTAATTTTTCTATATTTATTTGTTTTTTCTAGAATAATGAATTTAATATTGTGGTTTTTGTTCCTCTATCGACCTTGTTTTGTAAAATCTGGAAAAAGAGAGATGGTACTGTGATAAATAGCATCACCCCGAAGATTATTGTAAGTATATTTAAATTTATATTATTTTGACCAAATATAATTATTTATATTATTTTATAATTTTAATTTATGTTATAAATCCCAAACAGATTCCTTTAGAGGAATTTTCATAAAAAAATAAACCAACAATTTGTGGTAAATAAATCATCTACATCAGGTATTAGGAGATAATCATTTGAAAAGAGTGCGTTGTTGACCTCAAAAGATATTTGTTCCATGTAGATACTAGTATTACAAAAATGATTCTTTAAGTACCAGTTTTTCTATTATTATACTAGAGAAAATTAATTTCGAAATCAACAAAACAACTCAAAAGTAACTAAATAAGTAGCTCCAAAAGCATCTCAAAACCCATATAAAAACCAGATAAAAAATTATAAGAATATACTCAACATCAAATGAAGATAAATAACATATAATAAATTCAATGTCTGATATTTCTTATACAATTCCACTAGAAGTTGTTGAAGTAGTTGATGACTATCTGATGTTGATGTGTGCTATTAATGTAGATTCCTCTACTCCTACACGTGCTTGTGTTGGTGTCGATTCTGATGTTGGTGCTGATGTCGATGCTAATGATGATGCTAGTGGTGTAAGAGGTGATTATCATGTTTATATAGGAGGAATGGATTATGTTTATCATGGTTATAATGATTCTGATATTGAAGATCACATTTTACGTAAACTATATTTTTTTTGTTTGTTTATATGTTTAATTTTATTATGTAGTTAAGTTTTATTTTTGTTATATTGAATTGTATTCTAGGGTGTCTGTTTGTTTATACATATATTGAATTATTATATTATACTATATATCTATTTCTAAAATAGTTATGTTTTTTTATTATTATATTAAATTGAATCCTCCTCCTACAAAATGGCCACCGTACCTCCACACCAATGCTGATATGAGGCAGAATCCCTACCTCCTCATCCGGAATGCCTCCGAAGGTATGTGTTCATAAATTTTTGAATCAGTTTTTTAATGATTTTTCTAGGATTAATATGTTAAATGTTTTACCTCAAAACTATTTATCCTTTTACTTCTACAAGTGGACCACACATGAGTGATAAAGCTGAAACCTTCTATAAGAAGGACTTTTTCTAGCTGACACCCTACCCTTTCTATGAATCGTACTCCTCCCTCTCATAGTTATTATTATTCTTCCATCCATGCACGTTTTTTTGAAATGTCCTATTTTTTTTTTTGAAAAATTTTATGACTAATGGTATATTCTATTTCATTTTTATTTTTTCATATTTAATTCATGTTTTTTCTTATTTAGGGTTTATTTTCAAGTATCAAACACCATAAATTATGTCCAGTGTCTCTATTATCTCTACATTGGATATTATTTTTAGTTATTTTTCCAATATAAGTTGTTCATTTCCATCTCAAATAAGCTTAGTAGTGATATTTTTTATTTTTTTTACTTTTATTGTTTTTTATCTACTACTACAAAATATAAATGTTTATCAGAAGGTTAAAATTCACAAAACAGAATATTCTCTTCAAATAACCTATGTTAGTGACCCATCCCATCATGCTACTTTCATAAAATGATGTATGAAGGTTCATCATGTTTAGGTTTTCCCCCTCTTATCTTCCAAGAAGAATTGATGAATGTGAATATTAATGTAATTTATAAAACTGAAGAACTACTAGAGGTTTGTTGATTAAATATATTCTTTAAAGGATCATTAATGAAATATTTATATGTTTTTTCTCATTTTTTCCTATTTTAGAGGTGGGGGAAGCTGGAGATGGAGGAAAAATAGTCTAATGTATCTCATTGATCATGGTCATGTTGTTACTAGACAAAAACTAGCTTTAATAATCAAAATGGAGCTAACCAAATCATAATTACACTATCTACTTACACCAAATCCAAAATATTTCCTTAATTTTAGTGGTATTCATGAAATCCAAATTTATATACTTCACACACCATTGTTTAATAATACTCCTCCATAAACAATTTTCACCAACTCAATGTCACACCTAGTTCCTCCTAACTATTTTCATTAGAAATCTTAGTCTAACTAATGGGAATATACTTATAACATAAGTCCTCACCTTATCATTCACATCCAGATGCTATATTTGAGCACCAATATATGATAGACCTAGTCACCCTACATCCCTATTAATGGAAAACATCTCTAGTTGTGCCACCCAACCATTATCCCATATCTAACAGCTTCCTCATACTTAACATAGTAACCCAATATGAATCTCATCATCAAACACCCATATCTATGTGAATTATATTTTCTATAAGTAACCTAGTCTCCCAAATTCTTGCACCAAAAAACAATAACCACTTATGGGTTGGGATCCCTAACACATCACTCCCAAAATTTTCTAAAACCAAAAAAAAAGAATCACATGCTTAAATCATCTATAGTGCGATCCCCCCGAAGAAATTCCTTTCATCACCCCTTGAGAACAATTCCTAACTGCTTCCTTTATCATATGTCTATCTCTCCTCCTGAGCTATGCCCATGCTATCCTTAAAAACGATTTTCAGGGACCAAGCCTTTATTGGTTGTACCATGTTATTAAAATATATTTTTTATATCTACCACATAAAATAGGGACACCTATCAACCTCATAAAGACCTATGTCTAGCACAACTATAATTATATCATCCCTTCCATTAGTCTCCTATCATATAAAAAATTTATCAAAACCACTAGGATAAGCATAATGTTGATCATAAATTCAAAAAACCAACACAACTCAAGGTATCAAGGTTAATCATCCACATAATTTAGGAATTTATGTTCCTTCTATGAACCATATTAAAATCAAAATTCCCTTGAAATTACATATTCAAATCAATTATAAAATCATTCTCATGCACCTCACACCTAATTAAATAGTAGTCCCTTTATACTTAGGTTAAGAATTAGTCACATAAAAAAACTTAACACATATGCTAATCCAAATCTCATAATAATACCCCATGAAATGAGTGTTTCTTATTATATAAATTCCACACTCAACAGTTCCCATTACCTTCCAAACACACCGATCAAACATTCACCCTTGTGATACCGTATTATACCAACATATACAATACTCTAAAATCATAACCCATAAATAATAAACTTTCCATTCTAATAACGAATATGATCATGCCTTTAGTTCTTTTGTAACTCATCAAAATAGGATAACTACTCATACTATCATATACAAAACCCCTAAGGGATCTTCATTGGACATATAAACTAAGAACTCATGTATTACCATGGAACCTCATGTCATATAACCAAAATAAATGATATTTAATTTCTCTAACCTATGTGTATACATTATAGATGAGATGTGAATGCACCAAATGAGCTTCCTTAGTTGGGTCACTAAAATACACGGTGTTTTAGTTGGAGAGTAACCCCTGATAATATCCAATTTTGATATTTATAATAACAAAAAACTTCTAGTGTTGAAGGGTGATATGATATATGACATCTGATCTAGTGGATTATAAGTTGTGTAGTTATTTTTTTTACAAAACTAGTCAACTTAATTATTTTATTTATGTTTTGGGACTCATTATTTCTCTTACTCTAGCTTTTACATTAATTCTTTCCATGTATGACCCCTATAAACCCTCATCTCCCCTCAATGGAGCTTCACAGTACATTTGTTTCTGCACCTATTTTTGGCCATTGTGTCTTAAATCAATGTCATATCTAAAACCCTAAGAGTACTACTTATCCTCTATGATTTAGATAAACTATTACTTTATCATGGCCAAAGAATGTGTTTATATGTGAATTATGAACTGCATATTGATTTAAATTAGGTTTATGTGTTTATTTGGTTAGTTATTAGGTTAGTTGGTCATAAATATATTCATTTTGATTTTTATATTGATTTAAATTACTTATATACTTTTTAATATCTATTTAAGTATGTGAATAATGGTCTAAATTATTCTATCTCATTCTTAGGGTTTACACCTCTTTCTGATTTACTCTTTATTTATTTTTTATATTTTAAGCTTTCATGAAATTCAATTTTTGATTATTTATTCATTTATATAATTTCAACTAATCATTCTTTATTTTCTTCTCTAAGAGTAGTTAGTTTCAAATGTGGATATTCAATTTTCATTTCTTCATTTTATTCATTAATGAAATATTTCCCAAAATCAAGATTTTCCATGCATTTCCTCCTAAAAACATTCTGATGAAGTTCTTATGGATTGAATTTAATTAATATTTTTACAAGTTTAGGTGAATTTATTATTTAAGTTATAGTGGGTTATTTATCCAAAAAAATATCATAAAACATTATCCAGTAGATTTCCAATTTCAATATCCTTTCTAGTTCTTGCTATGATTTCTATGACACTCTATATAATGAGTTTTATTTTGGAATTACATAAATTCTTACTCCATTTAATAATTTGTTTTCATAAGTATCTCCACCTATTCCTCAAAACCATTTATACAGTCTTGGGTTTTATTAAAGAGATTTTTAATCATTTTTTCCATACTTAAGAAGTTGTATTGACGACCCTTGGTGTGATATTTCTTATAATATTTAGTCCATGAAAGTATTCATGAAAATATTCTATTTAGTTCAAAAACCATAAATAAATATGTCATACAGTGTTCAAAAACTAAACCAAATATACATATTAATTTGAATATTAATTGTTCATTTTTGGTTATTAAGTCAGGTATCATTTATCATGTATAGTTGTCACAATAACAAAATACATTTAAGAAGTCATTATATCTCAATTTTCTTCCCTTATTTCCTCAATGGTTTTTTCTTATGATGCAGGTTAATGGAAAATTGACTTCTACAATAAGAACAATGATGTATATTTACTTAGTGGTATATATTTCACTACCGAATATTTTGGCTGACTTTGTTGCTTCATAGTTATTTCCAAATTTTTAAATAATTTTTGAAGGTACTATAGTGGTGAAAATATATTTTTGTATTTTTTATTTATCCCATGTTACTCATCTAAGCACTCACTTCCTAGTTTTATTTATACCCATTTATAAATTCCTATCCAATAGTTCCCTTTTCTTATCACTTTAATTTATTGTTTTCAGAGGTTTTCCCATGGATCTATTGCTGTTATTTGCTACCCATCATCACCATCCGTGAGTCTTAGCCTATTTTCCCTTAGATGGATTTTGGGTTCTTTCATATTTATCACATCCATCCATATATTTGATAGAGAGTGAAACTAGGTTTTCACATTATTGAGGTCTTTGTAAATGTGAAATTGATCCTTGAGTATTGAAGTTGTGATAGAAGATCTGATTTCCTTATGGATTGTGAACCTAAATTTCAATGGTCATCAACATCATCTACTCATGATGTTAAGGTCTTTTATCTAAGTTATTGGTAATTAGTACTTGGAAATGTACTTATAATTTTCTATTATAATAGGCCAGGGTTGTTGCATTGTCTTTGGTCTACTATTGTCTATAGTTATAATTTTTCCTTGTTTACTTGTATAGTGGAACACTAATTCCCATACCCGATGATAATTTTTCAATTTTACTAAAAAATTTAAATTATTATGTTCATGTATTTTTTCTTTACTCCTTTATATGTTTATATTTTTCGGTTAGTTTCACTTATTCATTTGAGTGATGGTTTCTTATATAGACAAGAAATCATTTATTGGAAACACTTCTTTTGTTTTGGTGGTATCTTGGTGTGGAATTGTTTTTGATGTTCTATAAGACTATTTTAGGTCTACTTATGCATGAACTTGCATGTTTTTTATGGAAGCTACTAGGGAGGATATGAGGCAGTAGCAAGGACTTATTTATGGAATCTAGAGGATAAAATCAATATTATAAACTGTGGTAGTAAACATAGTGCCATGGATTATACCATAGATGGGGACTTATTTTCAAGATTGTAAACTATATAAATAATTTGGTTGTGGGCATGATTAAAAAATGTGGAACTATATCCTATTTCCACAGTTCAAACCATGGAATTTGGTCTATAGCCACAGTTTATAGAGGTGACTATATGTATGCATGACATTAGCTATTTTGATGGTTTACAGTCGTAGAAATAGGCCAATTTCTATGGTTGGAATTGAGGTTATAAGGATATACCCGTAGTTTGAACCGTGTAAATGGCCCTATTAACACTTTTTGGAACCTTGACAGTAGGTTTAGCCCTATATTGTCTCCAATAGGATCCACAACCGGTTAAACCATGGCTATTACCTATAGCTATGATTTTGGTTTCTATATCGACAGTTACAAACCACGAACATAGCCTAGTTTTCAAGTAGTGAATATAGCTATTTATGATAAATGTAATTTTCAATTAAAAATTTTCGCAATAAATTTATTATCTCAAGAGAAAGTTAAAAATCAGAAAATTAATCAAGAAATTACAAGTGACTATCAGTTCATCAGGAATATAATTTTTTGAAATAAAATCAAATCCTTTGTAAGAATAAAGTTAATGGAAGTGAAATATTAAAATAATATTTCATTAAAAACATTTACTTGTAAAAATATTGAAAATGTGTAGAAGAATCTATATTTCATAAAACTTTTATGGCGATAGGGAAATACATTATTTCCGTATATGTTTAAAACATTCCCTTTTTCCATTTTACAAAAAATACACTTTCATAAATTAATATAAATATTCCTTTAAAATCATTTTTAATAGTAAACTATAACATTAAAATGACCTTAATAAGTCATTTTATTAATTAATATTATTTTTTAAAATTTTATTTGGAAAACATTGACATGGAAGAAAAATATATCTGATTTATAAGAGAGATACAGTAAGTTTTTTAAACATTCATTTTTTTAATTCAATTACCAAATAGAGGAAATTTTTAATGAAACATTTAAAATCATTAAATACCAATTTTAGAATAAAATTATTGGATATTATGAAGTATACATGATAATATTCCTTCAATAAGAGTAAAAGTGTCCCAAAAGAATGTGTGATTATACAATAAATTATTAACGCTTTTGTAACTTTAAAATTGTAACCCCTTGAAAGAATAAAATTTAATTGAAACATTAAACATCATGAATAAATATTTATTCTTATTAAATATATATAAGGGGTAGTTTATACTCACCATAAAAAATTAATTGGTGCATATTAACAAATATGTCTCAATGAAATGTTAATTGAGATTAAATACCTTACCTCACACTTCTGTTTGGTTTAACATGATTTAACCTAAAATATAATAGTTTTAATCATGTTATAAATTTCTAATAGAACTACATTCATTTTTATATTACTATATATGATCCTATTATAGAATTTTACTACTCATTTGTAAATAATATTTCATCATTTTCATTATTTAGGGTGTTAATTGTATTATTTTATCATGTATGTTTTTTCATGAAAGTTCTAGTATTATTCAAAGGATATTGATCCAATATCTAAATAATGATACTAATTTTTTAAATATCATATTTAATCATTAGATACATTTTTATTAAAAAATTTTAAATTTGTACATGGGAAATTAATCACATTGCTTCGTGGAGACGGTAGGTCGTACGTACACACGAGTAACGATAACAGTTCCTTAATGGGTGAAATGGTAAATAAGTGGATGGTATAATAATATTAAATAATTAAAATCATGTTATATGTCTCATATAAATTCATTATTTTTATCATTATTACTATCCATGTGATTCGGAGATGGAAATAAAATTACATCGGTTCAGGAGGCGGTAGTCTGCCATACACACTAGCGATGGATTTGTTTCCCATTTGATGGAGAAAGAGATGGATAAACATTAGGAAAAATGATGATTCAATAAGTTTTTCCTTATGACTTTTCCATTCCTTCTTGTTTTGAAAATCATAAACACCTTATCTTTAAGGAAAAACAATTTTATAAGGAAAATTGCTTTTATAAGGAAAATCACTTTTATTAGGAAAATTGCTTTTATAAGGAAAGTCGCTCTGATAAGGAAGATCAATTTTGTAAGAAAAATTATCCTTATCATATTTTCATTATCTATATCCATATATTTCTTAAGTATAATAATCGGATTCATTTCTATATTCTCGGAATCGTTTAAAACTTTGATATGAAGCATTCTGTTTTAGGCTCTGAATTCTGGATGAGAACTGTAATGGAGTTCAAATCCGAATTCTAGATACAAACTCTGATAAAGTTCTACTCCGAATTCTAGATACGAACTTTGATAAAGTTCTACTTCGAATTCTGGATACGAACTCTCATGAAATTCGACATCGAAATCTAATGACGAATCCTGATTACGAATTCTCATTACGAATTCGGATGACGAATTCTCATTCTGAATTCAACTATTTAATAGAATCTGATTATCTTTTCTTTATACACTTCGAATTTATTAAGACTACAAATATTATTTTTTGTTAGACTCCGAACTTTCATTTTTCTTACACTTTTTTAATTTGTATATTCTTTGAAATTTTGTTTACCCTCCGAACCTTCACCCCAAACATTTGTGTTAGACGTAAAACGATTTCGTAGACTCTGTTACACTTGTTTTGTTATAAAACGATGTCATCTATTCTGTTATAAACTAATCGGTGGTTAAGTTACACATGTACAGGTCCCTCCGATTTTTAAGGAAAATATGACCGTTGGAAAGGAGGCCGACCTTGCCTATAAATATGAGATCATTTGAAAGAGCTCACAACGACATAGAAGTTGATCGATCTAGAGACCACACGCTACTAAGGTGAATTCTAGAGAGAGAAATCTTTTCATGCCTTGGGTGTACTAAACCTCTCGTTTAGTTTTTTCTTCGTGCGACTCCGAATGTTGGTGATTACATTCGAGGAATTTCGGGGATAGGAAGACAGAGGTGCCGACTACCTTGAAGTTGAGGGCTTCCTTGCTGAGGAAGACAGATATTCCAACTACCTTGAAGTTGAGGGCTTACGGGGATAGCAAGACAGAGATTCCAATATTCATATCGAGGGCTTACCCTGGTGTGGGTAAGACAGACTTGCTTGAAAGTATAAATCAAGGGACCTTTATCCAAGGTTCTTGGATACCCTTCTCTTTGGGTTAATAGACTTATATCTTTTTACTTATAGTTTTACTACTTGTTTGTTTCCACTGCACATTGTATTGTAAGTAAAGTATAACTTTCTTATACTTCCCTACTTGTAATCTGTTTCATTTAGATTATATACGCTTTAAGGTAGAATATCATATTGTAATCTTTAGTTAAGTTTCAATTTCTGGATCCATATTTTCGGAACCTACTTTTGGAATCTCTTTCTAGTTTTAAGCAAGTACATAGAACTTAATGTTGATAACTTCATTACTTATTCTAATTTTTCAATTGGTGTTAGAGGTGTTGTGAATTTTCTTAGTTTAACTTTGTTAAACTTAGCTCTTTCCTTTGTTAAAGGAAATTTTTAAAGTGTATAATTCACCCCCCCTCTTGTATATTGAGCATCTACATCATTATTTCGATCCTACAATTGGTATCAGAGCAGGTCTCTGAAATACTTATACTCACGTTTAAGTTTTTATGGTTCATTTTTCTTTATCCTTCATACTTGCTTAGAAAGTTCTTTTTCATTCCGAAATTTGTCATTCTGAACATTGTCATTCCAAAATTTTTCATTCCGAACTTTGTCATTATGAACTTTGTCACTCCAAACATTTTCATTCTGAACTTTTTCATTTCGAACTTTTCTATTACAAACTTTTTCTACTAACATGTTTTTGTGCCGAAGGTTAATTTAAGTATGGCAGGGGTTACTGTTGGTTCCATTGATAATCTAAATCCTACAAGACCACCAATCTTTGATGGTAATGACGATGAGTACTGGAGAGATCGAATGAAGACTTTTGTTATCAAAACTGGAGTGGATAACTTTGTTATGATTACCGGAGGTTATAAAATTCCTGATAAGGAAGTGAGAACATTCACTAACCAAGAAAATCAAGAGTATCAACTCAATTATAAGGTACACAATACTTTACTTTGTTCAATGAATAGAAATATATATAGCCAAATTTCTTCTTATGAAGCAGCTAATTGTATCTGGAAGAAGTTAGAGGTTTCACACTTCGGAACTTCTAAAGTGATTAAGACTAGGAAAGCTATGCTTAGAGCTGAATACAATGGCTTCAATTTTCCTTATGGTGAACCAATATGTAAAGTTAAACAGAGATTTATGACTATAGTCAACAGTCTACAGTCTATGGGAGAGAAAGGGTTAGATGATGAAGCACTTGTGGATAAGATAATTGATATCTTGCCCAATGAGTGGGAATCCAAAAGAACTGCTATTGATGAGAACAAGAAGGTCACTCAAATTTCTCTTGATGAGCTATTTGGAACTCTTCTCCAACATGAAACAAGAATGAAGAGAGATGCATACAATATCAAGAAGAAAAATGGAAATGGTATTGTTGCTTTTACAACAACATCAAATAAAATGAAAGCTAAGACTCCAGAGAGAGTAACCAGATCCAAGTCTAAGAAAGTTAATTTTCAATCCGAATCTAGTGAGAGTGAAGTCTCTGAAAATGAGTTTGCAAATCTTTCTCGAAGGATTAACAAGATAGCTGGACAAAGAAATTTCCAATCCAAGTATAAGAAAAAGGAAAGGAAATATAAGAAAGATGAAGAAGTCACATGTTATGAATGCAAGAGAGCTGAACATATTAGACAAGATTGCCCTTTGCTCAAAAAGAAAGGAAAGAAAGGCATTCAGACAGGAATAGAAAGAAATATTATAAAGAAAAAGCTAAGAAAGTTCTGAAAGCTAGTGATACCTGGAGTTCCAGTGGTGGTGACTCTTCAGATGAATCTTCTGATTATGAATCTTCAGGACAAAAGAATATTGGTTTTATAGCCAGGCTACCAATTAACAATCATTGTTTTATGGCTAAGGTACGAAATTCTGAATCATTTACCAATGTTTCTTTAAATTCCAATGATAAAGAGTATTATAACTCTTGTGATGAAGAATCCTCTTCTGATGAAGAAAATACTTTACCTACTTATGAAGAAGTTTCTAGGTTTGCTGAACTTCTTGAAATTGAGAATTCCAAACTCAATAAAAAACTTGATAAGGAAAACTCTAGGAATTCTATTCTTATTAAATAGATATCAGATCTTTCTAAAGATCTTGATAGGAAAAATTCTGATTTTGAAAGTATTTCAAAAAATCTTGAGGAAGTAAGTTTTGAGAATAACAAACTTTCTAAAGAGTTAGAAAAAGAAATCTCTAAGAAAAATGCTTTTGTGCCTAGCTTTAGTTCTAAATCTAATGATTTTGAAGATAAAAACTTGTTTATAAAACTCAAGTCCGAAATTTTTTCCTTAAAGAAGTGTTTATCAAACTTTACCAATGGTAATGAAATTTTTTATAAAATGTATTCCCAAATACGACCTTTAAGAAATAAATCCGGAATTGGTTATACCGATGCAATACCAATTTTTAGTAACAATTATTTTTTTCCTCAAAGTGCCCCATTTTGTACCATGTGTCAATGTGGTGGTCATTAGGAAAAGAATTGTTCCTTAAACAAAACCCAATATCTAGGATTTCACAAAGCATATTTCTCTAAGAAGATGTGGGTACCTAAAATTTTGTTATCTAGAAATCTCAGATCCAAACAAGTTTGGATTCCGAAAGTCTAATTCTCTTCTTGATTTCAGGAAAATAAAGAGAGTTCCAGCAGCAACACATGGTACATGGATAGTGTATGTTCCCGACACATGACTGGTAACAAAATCTATTTTGAAAAGATTTTTAAAACGAAAGGAGTAAAGGTAACTTTCAGAGTTAATGCCAAGGGAGAGATTGTTGGTATTGGTAATATTGTTCTTCTAGGTAAAACATTGATTTCAAATGTTCTTTTTTGTTAAGGGTCTTAAGAATAACCGCATTAGCATAAGTCAGTTATGTGATGAAGTTTACCTTGTGAATTTTAATAATGATAAGTGCTTAGTTCAAAATTCCATGGAAGAATTTATTCTCTCAGCTAATAGGCATGAGAATGTTTACACTTTAAATTTAGAAGACCTCAGGAGCCAAGATTTACCTTGCCTAAGTGCAATGGAAGATCATTCCTGGTTATGGCATAGAAGACTAGGTCACTATAACCTTAGAAACTTATGTAAACTCTCTAAGAAGAAACTAGTTAAGGATCTACCAGAGCTTAGATTTGATTCTTCTAAATTTTTTGATCCTTGTCAATATGGAAAGCAACATAAATCTAGTTTTAATTCAATCGGTGAAGTCTCAACAACTAATGGATTACAGTTAGGGAATATGGATCTTTTTGGTCCAACACAAACTGGAAGTATTGAAGGCAAATACCATGTGTTTGTTCTAGTTGATGATTACACTAGATTTACTTGAGTTTATTTTCTAGAAAAGAAGTCTGAAAAATTTTCTTATTTCAATAGTTTTAGAGCTCAAGTTAAAAATGAGAAAATCCTTCCATTGAAAACTATTCATAGTGATCATGGAGGAGAATTTTAAAATTCTGATTTTGATACTTTTTGTAGTAGAAAAGGTATTACTCAAAATTTTTCACCACCTAGAACTCCTCAGCAGAATGGTGTAGTTGAGAGAAGAAATAGAATTCTTCAAGAGATAACTAGAACCATGTTGAGTGAATATTCTATAGCTAGACATTTCTGGGATGAAGCTATAAGTACTTTATGGTATACTATAAATCGAGTTTTGATTAGACCTTTTCTTAATAAAACTTTTTATGAGTTATGGAATGGTAGAAAACTAAGACTTTACTACTTCAAGGTTTTTGGTTGCAAAGTATTCATTTTGAATTCTAATGATAACTTACATAATTTTGCACCAAAATCTGATGAAGGAATTTTCTTAGGCTACTCCACAACTTCTAAGGCTTATAGGGTTTTCAATAAAAATAATTGTACTATTGAAGAAACAGTACATGTAAAATTTGATGAGTCTGATCCTTTTGTTTTTAAACCATCAAAATCCTCATCCTCGGATGGGTTGTCAAAAACTTATTGTCAACCTTTGATAGAATAACCTTCTGATAAGGATAATGTTCAAGAAGATACTTCTTAAACATTTACCCCAGAAGACTTTCTACCCTATGTTGATGAACATGCTTTTCAAAACCCAAATCAGGTGTTTCATAAGAATCATCCCAGTGATAGTATCATTGGTGATGTAAATCAACCTATAAGGACTAGAAGTTCCTTAAGAAATGAAATATAACATCTAGCATTTCTTTCCCAATTAGAACCAAAAAGCACTAATGGAGATTTAGGTGATGATGATTGGATCAAAGCTATGCAAGATGAACTAAATGAATTTTAAAGGAACAAAGTCTGGATCTTGGTTGAAAGACCTAAGGAAACTTCTATTATTGGAGTAAAGTGGGTCTTCGGGAACAAATGTGACAAAAATGGAGTCATAGTAAGAAATAAAGCTAGACTTGTTACTAAAGGCTATAATCAACAAGAGGGAATAGACTATGAAGAAACCTATTCTCCAGTATCTAGACTTGAATCTATCCGTATTCTACATGCCTTTGCAGATTTATTTAATTTCAAAATTTTTCAAATGGATGTGAAATGTGCTTTTCTTAATGTTTTTGTACAAGAGGAAGTCTTGTTGAAAAAACTGCTTGATTTGAAGATACAAAACATCATGATCATGTTTTTAAATGTACCAAAGCTCTGTATGGTCTTAAAAAAGCCCCACGATCCTGGTATGATAGACTCACTATATTTTTCCTTCAAAATAACTATGTTAAGGGAAATGCAGATCCAAAACTTTTTATAAATAAAGATAAAAAAAATGTTTTGATAGTTCAAATTTAAGTTTATGACATTATATTTGGTTCAACTCAGCAATCTTTAACCGACTCTTATGCAAGTCTAATGAAATCTGAGTTTGAAATGAGTATGATGGGTGAGTTAACTTTTTTCCTTCGTTTTAAAATTTCTCAAAAACCAGAAGGAATTTATATATCTCAACATAATTATATTAAAGTTCTTCTCAAAAAGTATGGTTATGACAACACTAAAATTATAAGTACTCCCATTGGTACCTCAAACTCTTTAGATCTTGATGAAGCTGGGAAACCAGTAGATAATACATCTTTTAGAGGTATGACAGGAAGTTTACATTACTTAATAGCTAGTCGACCATAATTAATGTCCTCAGTATGCTTATGTGCAAGGTATCAATCCAATCCTAAGGAATCTCACTTAAAGGCAGTAAGAATATTTTTTCGCTACCTTAAGGGAACGATGGATCTAGGATTATTTTATACTTCGGGAAATGATTTTGTTCTAAAAAGCTTTTTTGATGCTGACTTTGGTGGATGTAGAATGGATAAAAAGAGTACATCCAGAACTTGTCATTTCTTAGGAGATTCATTAGTTTCATGGTCCTGCAAGAAGCAAAATTCTGTAGAAATTTCCACTGCTGAAGCTGAATATGTAGCAGCCGGATGTTGTTGTGCTCAAGTGTTGTGGATGCAACACACACTCATAGACTATGGATTGAGTTTTACTAAAACTAAAATTTTGTGTGATAACACAAGTGCCATTGCCTTATGTAAGAATCCTGCACATCACTCATGTGCAAAACACATAGATATTAGGCATCACTTTCTTAGAGATCACACACTAAAAGGAGATATTATTCTTCAGTTTATCAGAACGCAAGGTCAACTTGTTGATTTTTTCACAAAATCTTTTCCTTATGATAGATTTGAATACATTAAATAGAAGTTAGGAATTATAATCGTAAGGTAATCTTTCTTAATTAAAATTCTGTTGAAAAACTCTCCTTACAGTAATAAACTTCTTTTCTTAGGGGGAGTACATTTGATTGTTAGAGTAACTAAATTTCTTTTCTAAGTTAGTTTTTCAAACTTTTCGGAACTAAAATTTCTGGAATAGGAATTCCCGGAACTAAAATTTTCCAGAATGTATATTTTCGGAATAGAAAATTTCGTACTGGTGTTTCCATAATGATATATTTGTACCGAGACTTTCATAATGAGCTTTTCGTATTCAAACTTTTTTAATGAAATGCTGAATTTCTTATAATGAATTTTTTCATTTTTATTATTATTTTCATACTGGGTTTTCCATACTGAGTTTTCTTTTTCGAAGTGAGTTTTGTGAACTATGTCTTTTCATAATAAAGTTTTTTCTTTTCTTTCTCTTCAAGAAGAATGTTACCCATTACGAGTAATCCTCCTAAGCTAATCTAAAAGGTATAATTTCCTTAATCAGGTTTTTGTAATCATAATTTACTTACTGGTATTTTCTTATATTATGTTTTCGGATTATAGTTTTCTTAAATATTTGTTTTAATAAAAACCTCAAAAGATCGGATTCAAGTTTTCTTGAGAATTTTTTTTCAACCGTCAGATCTGATCTCAGTTATTACAACCGTTCGATCAACTAAGGAAGATGAACCGTTATATCATTGCCTATATAAAGGGGACCCCAAATGGTTGTCCCACATCGGTTTTTCAAGCTCCAACATCCCGAAGCTCTGCCTCTCCTTTTCAAGGCCGTTCCAAACTTCATCAATCTCCATTCTGAACTTCTCAGAAGTCTGCAGATCTGAATGTTTGTGGAAGTAGCTTCTTAAGACATGTCTTCCTCTAAGCTGATTTCCAAGTGGTTAGTATATATAGAAAGGTTGGTTCATCCTAATTTCTTCAAAAAATATGATTCTCTTATATCCAAGAACATAAGGCTTAACAAATGGGAAGATGTTGCTGTATCTAAGCCCAGAAATCAAGATGAAGTATATTCGGAGTTTCTTGCAGAGTTCTATGAGATAGTTTCCTTCTTTAAGGAAGATGGTAGGGAGAAATTTTCGTTCAAGTCTTATGGAAAGACTTATAAACTTTCTTATGTCAAGGCAGCTATCTTGGTAGGGATGGCCTATGAAGGAGAAGCCGAGTTCATCTCTCATGTCTTACCAGATTCAAAAGGAAGCTTCAATAAGGAAAAGGCTTTAGAAACTCTCGGACTGACAGATGACAGGCCTCCGAATATTGCTACTCTCTCTATGAATTTTCAGATTCTAGAATTATTGGTACAAGGTTTTATCGTACCGAGAAAGGGTGACAAAGACAGTTTGAAGAAGAGCGAGATCTATATCCTAGATTTTATGATAAATCTAAGGATGTTTAATCTGATGAAACACATTCTTATCACCATTGAGAATATTAAAAAAGGGAATTTGAGAGATCATATCATAATGTATCCAACAATCTTCTCAAAGTTAATAGTTCGGTGCCTTGAGTCTTTCAAGGAGGCTTGCAAGTCTAAGCCAAGAGTTTGAAAAATTATGTTGGTAAGTGATGGTACCCTAAAAAGGATGGATGTTTCTTTCGACAAGAAGACTAGTGAGTTCTTTGATATGCTAGTTCAAGAAGAAGCGGTTCCGAAAGTAGCTAAACCTGAATCTTCTAAGCCAGTGAATAATAGAAAGTTGAAAGAAGTTGATGTTGAAGTAGGGAACCCCAAATCTATGGAAGTTCATTCCTCACCTCAAAACTGAAGAAGAAGAAATCTTATCCTGATGAGGTAGTTGCTAAGTGGAGGGAAATCAAAGAGAAAAGAGTGCAAGGGAGCCTCAGTTTGGCTTGGATCCTGCGGCGGCTAAGGCCCTGAAGGGAAAAACATCGGATGAGCTAGAAAAACAAATGAAAGAAAAGAAGCTTAATAAGAAGATGTCTGAAGCTGAGGTAGTTCAGACTTTGTTGAAATTTAATGATATGGTCTCCAAAAACATTCCCGTTCTGAGATCTTTTTCTTTGGAATCTATACATGAGACTCCAGGAAGAAACTATGTCACTCCGGAAGTGGCAGTTGCTATGACTGTTGAGGAAGTTGAGAAAATTGAGAAAGTGGAAGAGGAAGAAGCAGTTGCTGAAGGTAGTGGTGAGACCAGAGACGTTTTGAAGAAAGTAGACGATTATAAGGGGACACCTTTAGAACATTTGTCCCTCCAAACATCAGAAGCTGAGTCATCTAAGTTAGTCACTCCAGGGATGGATGAGGAGAAAGGAGAACAAGAATTATCTTATCATGCAGAGGAAGAGAAACTTCTACATGATATTTATCAAATGAAGAATGTAGATGATAGTGTTCAAGAAGATGCTGATGATGAAGACAATGTTGTTCAATTGTTTGACAGTGAAAAGAGAACTTTGGAACAAGACTCCATTCCAAAAAAGGACAAGGGAAAGAAACTCGTTGTTGATACGCCGAGCTCAGTGGCTGTAAACAGAAGAGAAGTTGGTAGTTCATCAAAGTTAAAACTTGAGAAAATTGAAGAAGAAAATTCTCCAAGAAAATTCTTGGATTCGGAGTCATCTTCGTTGGGGCATGGCTTTGTTGTTCAGACATTAAAGAAGTTGGTAGGTTCCATTCCGACCTTCTCATGTATTGATTCAAGATGCCAGATGCTTCAACATTCGTTGAATCAGAAAATAGACTCCGTATCCATGGTTACAGACAAATGTGTTGAGATGGAGGCTCAGTTCAAAACCCTTTTTGTCGGTTATGAAGCCCACAAAAGGTCTTGTAAAAGAATGACTAGTAGGTTGAGGAAAACTATAGAATATATGACGATCTTTGATGAATTCCAAGAAAATGTTAAGAATGATTTTGAGACAGAAGACAAGAAGCTGAATGAACTTACTTCTTCCTTTGATGAAAAGTTGACTACTGAAAAGAATTACCGGATTCAAGAAGATAGAGATCTGAATGGGAAGCTGAATTCTGTTGCTCAAAACTGGAGGTATGAAAGGGATCATCAGATTGAGTTTGGAGAGAAGTTGTTAAAGCAAGAACAAATCTTGAAGGCTCAGGAAGAAAAGCTTAGGGTTCAGGAAGAAAAGCTTAAAACCCATGAAGAAAAGATTGAAGCTCAAAGTGCAAGAATAGTTATGTTAGAGAAGCAAGCTGAGGAAGACCATAAAGACTTGAAGAAGATAAATACCATTCTTAAGGGTCTCATGGAGAAGGAAAAAGATACAAAATATACAAATCCTATCTTTTGTTGTATCTTAGCTTTCTTGTCTTTTGTAATCTTTCAAACTTAGTGAAAATCTTGCTTGCTTGTCTCTTTTGTTGTTGTAACTAATTTTTCATGTACTTTGTTATATTTTCCATTTCCTCGAATTCTTTTTGAAAATCACAAAGGGAGAGAAGAAAAATGAACCATAACAAAGGGGGAAAAGGAAAAAGAACCTTAACAAAGGATGAGAATGAAAAAGAACTCTAATAGAGTTTATCTAAGGGGAAGTTTTTCATTAAAGAATACATTATTATTCTTAATGAAATATCATTCCGGAAATCTAGAATATGATCCTTAGAGTTTCAAAGCCTAAGGGGGAGTTATTCGTATTCATCAACATCCATAAGCAAAGGGAGATAAGCCTTAATGTTTTCTTTCTTCTTAGACTTTCTTTTTCGTAAGGATGTTTGTGCTTTCCAAAAGGGGGATATTGTTGAATCAATAAGGTTTTCCTTAAGATTTTTCCATTCATTCTTGTTTTGAAATTCAAAAACACCTTATCTTTAAGGAAAAACGCTTTTATAAGGAAAATCGCTTTTATAAGGAAAATCACTTTTATAAGGAAAATTGCTTTTATAAGGAAAGTCGCTTTTATAAGGAAGATTGATTTTGTAAGAAAAATTATCCTTATCATATTATCATTATCTGTATCCATATAATTCTTAAGTATACGAATCAGATTCATTTATATATTCTCAGAATCGTTTAAAACATTGATATAAAGCATTCTGTTTTAGGCTCTGAATTCTTGATGAGAACTGTAATGAAGTTCCACTCCGAATTATGGATACAAACTATGATAAAGTTATACTCTAAATTATGGATACGAACTCTGATAAAGTTCTACTCCGAATTCTGGATATAAACTCTCATGATGTTCAACATTGAAATCTAATGATGAATCCTGATTACGAATTCTCATTACGAATTCTGATTACTAATTCTAATTCCAAATTCTCATTCCGAATTCACCTATTAAACAGAATCTGATTATCTTTGATTTATACACTCTGAATTTATTTAGACTCCGAATATTATTTTTTGTTAGACTTCGAACTTTCATTTTTCTTACACTTTTATAATTTGTCTATTCTTTGACATTTTTTTTACCCTCCAAACCTTCACTCCGAACTTTTGTGTTAGACATAAAACAATGTCATACATTCTGTTACACTTGTTTTGTTATAAAACGATGTCGTCTATTCTGTTATAAACTAACCGGTGGTTAAGTTACATGTGTACAGGTCCCTCCGATTTTTAAGGAAAATATAACCGTTGGAAAGGAGGCCAACCTTGCCTATAAATAGGAGCTCATTTGAAAGAGCTCACAACGACATAGAAGTTGATCGATCTAGAGACCACAAGCTACTAAGGTGATTTCTAGAGAGAGAAATATTTTCATGCCTTGTGCGTACTGAACCGCTTGTTCAGTTTTTTCTTTGTGCGACTCTGAATGTTGGTGATTACATTCGAGGACTTCTGGGGATAGGAAGATAGAGGTGTCGACTACCTTTAAGTTGAGGGCTTCCTTGCCAAGGAAGACAGAGGTTCCAACTACCTTGAAGTTGAGGGCTTACGGGGATAGCAAGATAGAGATTCCGATATTCATATCGAGGGCTTACCCTGGTGTGGGTAAGACAGACTTTTTTGAAAGTATAAATCAAGGGACCTTTATCCAAGGTTGTTGGATACCCTTCTCTTTGGGTTAAAAGACTTATATCTTGTTACTTGTAGTTTTACTACTTGTTTGTTTCCGCTGCACATTGTATTGTAAGGAAAGTATAACTTTTTTATACTTCCCTACTTGTACTCTGTTTCATTTAGATTCTATACTCTTTAAGATAGAATATCATATTGTAATCTTTAGTTAAGTATCAATTTCCGGATCCATATTTTCAGAACCTACTTTCAGAATCTCTTTCCAGTTTTAAGAAAGTACATAGAACTTGAAGTTTATAACTTCATTCCTTATTCCGATTTTTCAATTAGTGTTAGAGGTGTTGTGAATTTTCTTAATTTAACATTGTTAAACTTATCTCTTTCCATTGTTAAAGGAAATTTTTAAAGTGTACAATTCACCCCCTATTGTATATTGAGCATCTACATCATTATTTCGATCCTACAACATCATCATAATAAAATATAAGTATATGTGGGATACTTTTATTATTATATTAAAAATTTTAATACATAGCTCACAGTGATAAAAGTATAACAAAAAATAAAGTGATTCATTAAGACTCCTACCTTCTCTTAAAGAAACCTCATTTGGATCACTTATTAAGGAACATAGGGTTGGTATTTTGGGAAGCAAATAGCCTCTATAATGCGGATAATGACACTGGGGAGTGTTTTTTCATGGTTTTGTTGATCCAAATGTCATGATATGTGTGAATAAGTGAGGGGAGGGAGTGCCCTTTTTATAATTGAGGGGAAGATACATTTTTGTAAATACCAAAAACTATTTAATAATGGGAACTTAATCGCACCCCATGTGCCTCTAAAATTGATAAATAATTTAGAGGGGGGAATAAAAGGTATGTAAAAACAAAGAACATATAAAAAATATGTTTTAAATATTCTATTCCCTAATCCTCTAAGTTTATTTGCATTTACCATTAGTTTTCACCATGATAACTAGTTTTTTATCCTAGGGAATTTTTCCTTTAAGACTAAAATAAAATAACCCTTATAAATTCATTTGGGCCCAATGGTTCTTAATAAAAATTTTAATTTTTCAAATAATAATTCCATGTGTGTAGAAAATTAATTTTGACACAAGATCATGTAACATTCAAAACCACATTTTAACCTTAACCATGTTAATTAATTTATTACTATTTTTACTAATCATTATGAACAAACATTAATGTTGAAATTATTACCTAATATTAATTATTATAATTAAAAATATGGAATAAATTTTATCAAAATTCAATTAAAATAAATTAAAAAATTTAACTTAAAGATAGAAATAAAAAAAACCCGCCGAAAAATGATTTTTCAAGAAATGCATTTTTCAAGCATAAGATGATATTATATAGAATATATGACTTTTAATACTAATTATATGGGTTTAAATTAATATATTTATAAATATAATATATTAATTTCCTTTATATCATTTTTAATTAAATATTATTTTAATTAATTTAAATGTATTGACATTATGCCTTTTAAAACAAAAAAAAAGTATGAAAACACAATTGTTTGAAATATATCCCTTTTTACCTCAATGTTTTATTATATTTAATTAAAAAAATTATTATTTAATAAATTTTTAGTTAAAAATATTATAATAAATTATTATAAATCAAATTAGTAAAAGATAAATACTTCATTTTTGATTATTCATAAAAGAATATTTATAGGAAAAAAATATCAAAAATATATTCTTGGATTATTTTGACTAGGTATGTTCAAAACCAACATTAATCCTATAAAATTATAATTTTTTACCATGAAATTTTAACATTTTCATTATATTTTTTTTATTAAAATATAACGTTCAATTATTATAAATGAGGCTTAGGGTTGCATGCATCATAAGCTATCGAAGAGATTGGATTTATTTAAAAGGGAATATATTTTAAAGTCTCAGGGTGTTAAATTCATTCCAAAATTTCAATGGGTTAGATATACATAGGGCTCCAATTCCTTTTCTCACTGAACCTTATGACACCCTTCCATGGATATACTTTCGATAAAACATTTTCTCTAATATAAAATTCCAAATCCATCCTTCAATTATCAGGATAACACTTTTTCAGACATTGAGATGCTTTAATAAGATCATGAATGGTTTCACCATTATTTTTGTCTCTTTAACAGGTTCTAGGCCAATATGTTTCATTTCCAAACATTATCTGAATAAGTTTTAGTATTACATCTCTTGATACATAATGCTTTATATGATTCCATTTGAATACAGAATACTCCTCCAAAATATGTCTGAACAAATTTAAAAACCATAAATTTGAAAATTTTGATCAAACATTTAACCCCATACAATATAAATGAGCTCATAATTTCACATACCAAATATGTGAATACCTTGATTAAAGATTCTCCTAAATCATAGAAATAACCTAAATTACCATAAACCCTTTTTAAAATCATAGTTACTTCTGAAAATTAATTAATTATTTACTCCTAAAATAAATTAACAGATTATTGAACATATTCCATAAGTCCAAAAATACTATAAAATATACCAAATATAATATAAATAACTTTTTTGTAAAATAATTAATTAGTTTGAAGTTCATATATAGTATCCCATTTCCTTTATCAATGTAAATCACCAATTTATTTTTATTAAACACCATTAACACAACATTAGGAACATTTTAAGGGTTATCTTTCTCTTAACCTTGTGTTTTAAGAAAATGAAACCTTACAACTCAATCAATTTTATTGGTTATCAGTACCATTCAACATGTTCTTCTAAATCATTAAAGAAAAAATATCAAAATAGAATACTTATATATTTCATGGTTCTTATAACCAGAATATCATTGATAAATTAATTCTACAACATAACTTTTTAATATAAATTCAAAATAAATTTAACCATTCCAATTAGGATATAGTAATAACATATTATTGAACTTTAAACCTTATCTTATTATACAATATATTACCTTGATGATGGGGGAATTTGTTTGAGTAGTGTCACATATCCTTATAGTTAAAACACTAAACATTGAATAAATATTTCTTACCCTTTCAATCATGTTCCTGATGGCCTTTCTATACACAATTGAATAAAACTCACATTCCATTCAAGAAAGTACTAGTGTGTTTCTTTCCTATAACACCACAACCCCAGTTACCCAGAGTCGGTGTATTTTTACATAACATTGGCATGATCACAAGAAAGATCAAGTCTCGAAAGACCGATTAGTTTAGTAGCCTTGGAATTACTAGATACACTAATAAAGATTATATTACATCATAAAATGAAAACTACAACAACATAGTCTCCATAGTCCACACTCATATCCCCACATACTATCCCAGCAGGTCATTCATAAATTACTTCTTCACATCCTGGGAAAAATAAAACATTGAAAGGGGTGAGCTCAAATGCCCAGTAAGGATAACAATATAGAGGAAACTTTCATAAATAAGAATAAACATTTAAAGCAATGTATAACTAAAACAAAAGCCTTTTAAAATTGAACTTCAACATAATATGGCAGAAATAAAATGAAATAATTCCATTTACTTATTCACATGAATATTATACTAATCGAATAATCATATGCAATATCCACTACCACAAAAAAAGTTTTTCACAGTGCCCCCCTTTATCAGCGCTAATGAAAAAGCACTGATAAAGGGCCCCCCTTTATCAGCGCTTGCTTAGTAGCGCTGATAAAGGGCCCCCCTTTATCAGCGCTTGCTTAGTAGCACTGATAAAGGGGGGCCTTTATCAGCACTTTTTTAGCGCTGATAAAGGGTCGGCTTCAAAAAAAATTAAAAATATATTAATATATTAATATAGTTATATTTTTATATAAATATAATATATAATTTTTAAATATATTTTAGATAAGTATAAATGTACATTTACACTTATTATACATAATATTTAAGATATTTAGTGAAAATGACTTCTTAAAAAATTAAAAAAATATTTTTAATTAATATTTTGAAAATAATTATGGAGTAATAGTCATTTAATAACAATTTGAGGACTAAAAAAATTAAAAAAATTAAAAAAAGATCCAAAATATGTTGAAAACGCAACTCAAACATCAAACGGCCATAACTTTTGATCCGGGTGTCTGTTTGAGCTCTACCACATATCAAATCGAAGCCTGCGACGAGCTCTACGTCGTTGTGACTTAGGGGGGGGGGAATTCAAGCGTTTTTCGTGGCCAAAAGAGGCCCAGAAGGCCTCCAAAACTGAGTGTTTTGTCGGGGTACCCAGATTTTTTAACAATTTGTGGATTTTCAAACTCATTTAAGGGGGTATTATTGGATTTTCTTAGTAGGGACTAAATTTATTCCAAGGTATTACATTCTTATTGATATTATGTATTTAAAATTTTATCCTTTTTTATAATGAACTGCTATTTATAATGAAATATATAACTATATGTACATATTTTTTTTAATATATTCTCACCTAAAAATTAAAATTTTTAAATAAATAATTAAACATATTTACATATAAAATATATTAGCTTTATCTAAATAATAACTAATATCCATTTTATTTAAAATACCAATATATGAATATTTATATACCTATATATTAATCTAACTATATATATATATATTAATCTAAATATATATATATATTAATCTAATAACTATATATATATTAATATAACTACATATATATATATATTAGTATTACTATAAATATTTATATTAATATCACCATAAATATATATATTAATATCACTATATATATATATTAATATAACTATATAAATATATATTCATATAAATATATATATGTTAATATAACTATATATATGTTAATATAACTATATATATGTTAATATAACTATATATATATGTTAATATAACTATATATTAATATAAATATATATTACTATACGAATAAATATAACTAAATATATACATATATAGATAGATATATATTAATACCACTATATATATATATTAATATAACTATATATATTATAATATAACTATATATATATATTATAATATAACAATATATAAATATTAATATAAATATATATTACTATACGAATAAATATAACTAAATATATAAATATATATATATATAGATATCATGAATTGGAAAGGAAATCAAAATAGAGTAGTGGTAAGGGCTTAGGCGCGCAGGGGGGAGGTCTCGAGTTCAAATCCTGGTGGAGGCAGGGGTGCGTGCGCATGGGGAATATTGGAGCTAGCGCTGTTAAAGGGTGGAGGGGGGTGCTTGGGGTGTTGTATAGGGGCCGAAAAGCGCTGTAAATGGGGGGGGGGGGGTTCAAGTGCTGTAAAAGCCCCCCCGATTGGCAGTATTTGTTAAATTTTTTTAAATTTTTTTAATTTTTTTTAAATTTTTTTAAATTTTTTTTAACTTTTATCAGCCCTTTTTTAAAAGCGCTGATAAAAGGGTCCTTTATCAGCGCTAAAACGAGAGCGCTGATAAAGGAAGCGCTGATATAGGACCCCCTTATCAGCGCTAAAAAAGCACTGATAATGGGGTACTTTTATCAGCGCTTTTTTTAAGCGCTGATAAAAGACCCCTTTTATCAGCGCATTTTTTTAGCGCTCATAAAGGGGTCCTATATCAGCGCTTTTCAGAGCACTGATAAAGGGGGACCCCCCACCCCCCCCTTTATCTACACTGGCTTTATCAGTGCTTTTCTAGCGCTGATAAAGGCCATTTTTAGCGCTGATAAAAGCCGTGTTTGTAGTAGTGATCAATAACCACTTTCATAATGATGGAAGGAGTAATGCCAGACTATCATAACCACGTAGTCAAGGCCTCATGCCAAGAATACAAATAAGATTTTGTCAAGGCCTTGTGCCAAGACACTAGTTTGTCTCATGAGACCTACCGATGCATCGAGGAGCTATAGTGGGCTCCACCCGTCACTTATTAAGTCTAATGCATTCCTCAAATGAACAGGTTTAAACATAACATAAACATTCGTATTAAAACTAGCATATGAAATGTCAATACGTTCTTCATAAACCATGAATGGTATAAAAATAAAACATCTACAGTCAAACATATCACAAAACCATCAATAAAATATAGAAGTTTTGTATCATAATAAATCAACTCCAAATAATCTTAAAATCCATCAAAGGATGTTGACATAGATGAAATCAGAACTCTTTTTAGGGAAATATATCTTTCTATTTTGAAATCATTTAAGAGTCATATATTAATAAAATAAAACATTTTCTTTGAAAATATTCTTATAATATTGTAAGGTAAGCTTCAACGATTTTATAATGGTGGAAAATAGCTGCACCTGCCATATAAGTTAAAAAAATATTCTTACCTTAATTCTGTCGAAAAGGTTAAAAATGAACTTGTTTGGAAAACGACAGAAAGATTCCTTAATAAAATTCTTATAAAAATTCAACAAGGGTATAAATGAAATTATCCCATAGTCTTTAAAATAGTATGAATGATTTGTAATACATTTTTAAGAAACATGGATGTGGATGATAAAGTGGTCCGAGTAGATAATTACGTATAAACAACTCAGATAATGAAGAGATTGTGAAATAAACCCTTACCTTGTACTTTTCCTTGGTTAGGGGTAGGTTAACCTCCAGTAAAAGTATGAAATAATTGTTATTAAATTATAAAGGAATTATATAAATTAATCTGATATCATATATGATCTTTTAAAAGTGCTTTGTTAATAATATCTTAACATTATTGTCGTTTCAGGTGTTAACTTACTCATTTTATTTTATATGTTTTGTTACATAAGACATGTTGGTTATGGATATGTTGTATCTTATTCATATCCAGGATGATATTAAGTACTTAAACATTATTATTTATCATCAAATGAGAATTAGACTTGAATGGATACGACAGAGAATGAATCTCATCGCATTCGTGGAGACGGTAGTCTGTACGTACGAACGAGCGACAATATCATTCTTTTGATATTAAAATAATATTTAATTAAATGTTATATCATATATACATAATATTTATCATGTTATATTTATTATTTACATGAATTACACATCATTATTATACCCATCAAAATAATAATATATTGAATAACAATTACACCACGACGTGGAGACGGTAAGTCGTACGTACACACGTATGGTGAGATTTCATTCAATGGATGGATAGAATACTAAATATGGTTGTAACATATTTATAATAACATCAATTTATATATAATATACTGGAGTTTTTATTTTATAATGGTAATAACAAAGAAAGAAGAAGTGGAAGAAGAAAGGAACCTGAAAGAGGGTGGCGAAAACATTACATCTTCTTCGGGTTATTAATTTTGATTTGATCAAAAGGACTCTATAAGTTGGCTTTATGTCTAAAGGAAGGCCTCTATGATGAATTGAGGGAGGTTTAGAGAGTATTTGAGTAGGGGTTTTCCGAACGAAAAGGCTTTTAAGGTGTGAATTAATGATAAGGGGGAGTGCCCTTTTATAAGAGGGGTGAGGGGCACCTTTGGAAAAGCTAGAAATATTATTTTATAATAAATTCATATTAGGTTTCTAATAGCTCAAAAGTGTATTATTTAGCAGTTGAGGTGTATATAGGAAGAAAAACACTCAAATAATAGGATTTATAGAGGTTTGCGTAACTATATTTACCTTATCATTAAGTATTAACTCTTAGTTAATTAGTTTCACTTTTACAATGTCTCTTTGTATATTTATATTATATGGTTAATAAACTTACTATATACATCCAATTGACCCCCAAGTGGTCCATTAATGATACACCTATCATTATATAAGTCTTTTGGCCAAACCTTATATTTTATGAATTTAATATCAATTAATAATATAATATTTCTTTTAAAAACTCTTTTATGTCAATTTTGACACTATTCAATAATTGATTTTTTTAAAAATTAAAAAATAATGATTACATCTAAAAAAGTTAATTAAAACAATCCTAACATGTCATATTAACCTATAAATTTATTGTTTTTTATAAAAAGTCTCAAATTATATTTATTTGGGTATTTATAATATCAATTATTCTAATTGTTCATTAATTAGTTAATTACTACATCATCTTTGTGTCATAAAAAAATTAACTTATTTAATGTTTAAAAATTATAAATAAAATACCATTAGGTAGGAAATAGTTTTATCTTTATAATGAATATTTATAGTCGAAAATCCAACATATATAACCTTATGTAAGAATTATGTTTCTAAACAATATCTGCTTATGTCATTTTTGTATTTATTTTAACTTAATGAATATAAAGTGTCATTATCACTTACAAGTGGCTCAATGTGGTCCCAAAATCGACCCAAAGATACCCATGGTCGGAAATGTATCAACCAATAAGTTTAGGACATGTTTTAGGGTAATTTATTATTATTATAATATTATTTTTTACCCTTATTTACCTGATTTACCCTTTTACCATGGTAAATAAAATTTTTACCGAAGTAATTATTCAAAATGCCTAAAAATAAAAGTTACCTATTTACACAATTTGGAAATCCTGATTCCAAATATTAAATCCATTTTTCCTAATTCAAAACAAAAAAGTGGGAGAAATTAATTTAAAATTAATTCCCGCTGTCAAAACAAAAAGCGTGATTTTAAGATATAATAACTATCAAATGATTGATACTTGTTTATGTTCGGTTTAATTGTGAAACTATGTCCAATGACCAACATTGTATTAAATGGTAATTTTTTTTTCTAAATATACTTTAAAACCAGTCAAATTCATAATTTATCACTATTAATTATTTTTATTAAAAAAGTAGTTTTTAATTAAAATTTAGTAATTTTCACTATTCATCAAAATATAAAAGTTATCTGAAAAGTTCCAAAATTTCAACTTAGGATAAATTCAATACTCCGAATCCAAAAATGAAGTCCATTTTGAGAGATAAAATTTATAAAATTTAAAATAGTAGGTATTACTATTCATAACTTCTAGTTTGATTGGTTGTGTTGTGTGTTAGAACTCGAAGTTGCGTATAACACACACTACTATATTATTCAAAGAGAAGAGTACCGTGGAATCTTGGTGTGTTACATTCTCCTCTCCTTCAAATAATTTCATCCTCAAAATTTCTAGAAAAATATTGCATAAAAGGACTTGGGTGGTTCTTCATCATATGTTCCTCAGGTTACCACGTTGCCTCTTCCATCTTATGGATTCTCCATAGAACTTTTACCAAATGAGTCGTTCTGTTTCTCAACAGTTGTTCTCTTGCATCAAGAATCCTGATGGGCTCTTCGCAATAAGACAGATCGGGTTTCAATTTTAATTCCTCATATGTGAGTACATGCGTTGGGTGAGAGATGTATTTTCTCAACAGATATACGTGGAACACATTGTGAACTTTGGAGAGACTTGGCAGCATTGCCAAATGGTAAGCTACAACCCCAATTAGTTCTAGAATTTTGAAAGGACTGATGTACCTAGGACTCAATTTACCCTTATTACCAAAACGTATAACTCCCTTCCATGGAGATACCTTAAGGAAAACATGATCACTGACTTGAAATTTCAAATCATTCCTTCGATTATCGACATAGATCTTCTACCTACTTTGAGCAGCTTTGATATGGTTTTGGATTACCTTCACCTTTTCCATCGTTTCCTCCACCAGTTCTGGGCCTACAAGTTTTCTTTCCCCAACGTCATCCCAACAAGTTGGTGTGCGACATCTCTTTCCGTATAATGCTTCATATGGTTCCATCCAAATACTTGAATGGAAGCTATTGTTATAGGAAAATTCTACCAGAGGTAAATATTTATCCCACATACCCTGAAAGTCAAGTGAGCATGATCTCAACATGTCTTCTAAGATTTGAATAGTCCGTTCTGATTGTCCATCTATTTGAGGGTGGTCGGCAGTGCTCAAACGAAGTTTAGTATCCAAGGCCTTCTGAAGACTCTTCCAGAATCTTGAAGTAAAACATTGATCACGAGAAAAAACAATCGATAGGGGTACTCCATGAAGTCTCACCACTTCATTAATATATAGTCTTTCTAGACGTTCCAGTGGTAGATCTTCTCTTATAGAAATAAAATGTGCTGACATAGTAAGACGATCAACAATAACCCATATTGAATCATCCCTTCTAGGAGTCTTTGGTAGCCCCATAACAAAGTCCATTGTAATATTGTCCCATTTCCACTTCGGTATGGGAAGAGGTTGCATGACTCTTCCAGGCTGCTGCCTTCTAGCTTTCACTTGTTGACAAACCATACATCTTTACACAAAATCAGCAATCTCCCTCTTCATGTTGTCCCACCAAAAATGTTCCTTCAAATCTCCATATATTTTAGTGCTCCCAGGGTGTATAGAGAAATTGGAACTATGAGCATAGTCTAGAAATTCCCTTTTTAGATCAGGTATATCGGGAACACAAAGTCTCTCCACAAATTTCAAAATTCCATCTTCATACACAATGTCTCTCAATATCCCATCATTCACAGATTTAATCATCTTTTGAAATTCTTCATCATTAGTCTGAGAAATCTTAATCATTTCAAGTAAATATGGTTTGGAAACCATTTGAAAAAGTATTTATGTTTCACCTTCCATGGTAATTCCCATATCCATCTTCACTAGATCAATGAAAATAGGATCCCTTTCAATTCTCATCATGTTCAAAACTCCATGATATTTTCTAATCAAAGAATATTCCACCTTATTTTCCTTCCCCGAGTGGTAGTGTAGCATGAAATCATAATCCTTGAGTAGTTAAAGCCATATCCTTTGCCTAATGTTGAGTTCTTTTTGTGAGAAAATATACTTCAAACTCTAGTGATCAGTATAAATCTCACATTTTTTACCATAGAGGTAGTGCCTCCATATCTTCAAAGAAAATATCACAGCTTCCAACTCGAGATCATGAGTAGGATTGTTTTGCTCATGAATTTTCAACTGTCTTGATGCATAGGCAATAACCCTATTGTTCTGCATAAGGACACAACCAAGTCCTTTCTTCGATGCATCACTATAAATAATGAACCCATCATTCCCCAATGGTAGAGTCAATATAGAAGAATTTAATAATATTCTCTTCAGTTATTCAAAACATTCTTCACACGCTTTTTTCCAAACAAATTTAATGCCTTTACATGCGAGCTTCGTTAATGGGTTAGCCAATCGGGAAAAATTATGGACAAAACGTCGATAATAACCTGCCAAACCAATAAAACTACGTACCTCAATTATACTCGTCGATGCAGGCCATTCTTGGATTTCCTTGGTCTTAGAAGGATTGACAGAGATTCCATCATTAGAGACAATATGGCCAAGAAAAGAAATCTCCTGATTCCAGAATTCTCACTTGCTAAACATCCTATATAATTCATGTCTTCTCAGAGTCTTCAAGATAATGTGCAAGTGATTTTCATGTCTTTCATAGCTTTTGTAGTATACCAAGATATCATCAATAAATACCACCACAAATTCATCGAGATATTCCTTGAAAACTCTATTAAATAGATCCATGAATACAGATGGTGCATTAGACAGCCCAAAAGGCCTTACTGTAAACTCATAATTCTTGTACCTTGTTCGAAATGCTGTCTTCGAAATGTCTTCCTTCTTCACACACAACTGATGGTATCCATATCGAAGTTCAATCTTTGAAAAGTATTGAGCTCCAAGCATTTGGTCAAATAAATCATCAATGCGAGGTAGGGGATACTTGTTCTTTATTGTTATATAATTAATCTCCCTGTAGTCGATACATAACCTCATAGATCCATCTTTCTTTTTAACAAAAAGAATAGTGGCTCCCCAAGGAGAAAAACTAGGGAGAATAAATCCCTTATTAGTCAATTACTCTAGTTTTTTATTTAGTTCCACTAATTCCACAATGGCCATTTTATAAGGGGTCTTCGATATAGGACTTGATCCAGGAATTAAATTAATGGAAAACTCAACTTCTTGTTCTGGAGGATGTCTAGGTAAATCTTCCGGAAACACATCAACATATTCTTTCACAATAGGTACATCCTCTAGTTGAAGATTCCTTTCCTCACCCACAATAATTTCATTCTCTTCCTCCCCAATAATTAAATTTTGTTGAGCTACTAGGGGTGGATCTAGATAAGAATTAGGTGGTGACGATCCTGCTCTAAAGATAAGGTGTTTCTTATCATCATCACCAAAAATCGTAACCTCCTTCTTCTTATAATAAATATTGGCATCATGGTACAAAAGAAAATCCATACCGAGGGTTATATCAAACTCAATCATAGGTATGACGATGAGATTAGAAGATAAAGAACATTTATGTGCTCTAATAGGGACTGATTCAGAAAACTTTGTTGCAATGATACTTCCCTTAGGAGTTTTAACTGACAACTCCCTTGTTAAATAAAATTGGAAATATCTAATTTTCTTAGAAAACTGGGAAGATATGAAACAATGAGATGATCCAGAATCAAATAATGCATTTACTAAACTTGAGGAAACCATTAAATTACCTGTCACCACGTCTTTCAGAGCTTCTACCTTAGCAGTAGTGATAGCATAATCTTGGCCTTGATCCCTTGGAATTTTCTGAGGTAATTTCCCCTGACGCTTAGGAAATTCATTTGCATAATGTCCCATCTCCTTGCAATTGTAGCATTGGACATCAGTAGCTTCCTTCTTCCCCTTACAATCACGAGCTTGGTGGACATTTTCACCACACTTGTAACAGACTCCCATTCTTTTTAAGCAAGTACCAGGTTGTTTCTTCCCACATTTACTGCAGGATGGATATTAAAATTTTCCCTCCTTCCCCTTATTTCCATTCCCAGATTGATCAACAGATCTCTTCTTCTCTTTCTTTTCCTTAAAGTCATAAGACTTAGAGAATTCCTTCTCTATCTTGATAGCACACGAGACAATGTATTCGTACGATGAGAAGGATTATGAGGCTAATTCTTGACGGAGAAACAGTTTTAACCCATCAAAGAAACGATCAATCTTACTTCTTTGGTTACATATATAATCTCTAGCATACCTTGCTAACCTTGTAAAGTTAGCCTCATACTTTGCAACATTCTCATCCTCCTTTTTCCTCAAACTCAGAAATTTTCATTCCATATCTTCTCGATGGTCACAAGGAAAGTATTTTTCTAAAAACAGATCTTTGAACTCCCTACATTCCATATTTGATACTTCTTCATCTTCTTTCGTGTTTTGAATCAATGAACACCATTGATCAGCATCTCCAATGAGGTAGTAAACTGCCATGATAACTTTTTCCCTTTCACTACTCCCCAAAGCCTGAAATATTTTCTCTAGGGAACTTATCCATTGCTCAGCTACTAATGGATTTGTACTCCCATTTTATGTTGGTGGTTGCTGCCTCATGAAGCGATCTAACATTGATCCTCCATGTTGTGGGTCAGGGTGATTCATACGGGTAAGGTTATTATTCATAAACTGAGTGAGTTGTCCCAGTATGGTGATTAGATTATCAGCACCAGTTGCATCACCAGCTCCACTATAATTATCTTGAGAAGGAGGGAAATCCCTACATGGAGTGCGTGCATTGGTACAGTTTCCATTTCTTCCACTAAGCCCCATTTCTAAACAATGTCATAAACTAGATCAGTTTATGAATCAAAATACATAATTTCATACTTATAAAACAATTAACATAAATTTAACTATTTATGGATATAATCCATAATCATAAAAATGTTTTCTTTGAGGATGTATATACTCATAAACCCTTCATAATTATTTTTAAAGAAAATGAGAGTTATCCTTAGCATATCCCCCGGAAGTTTCATAACCAAGAGTGCAGCAAGTCCCGTTTTCGTGCACCAGTTCTCATTCAAGTCTAGCTCAATGCAGAGTTTTTGGGTTTTACTCCTAGGTATATCTGTTCTAGAGCCGCCTCTACCTACTCATCTCCAGACAGGGATGTATTTCTTAGAAAACTCACAAAATCTCTACAATACCAAAATTCTAGGAAGTTCTTCTATACTAATCCTCAAAGTCCATCTTAGGTCAATGTGATCTAATAAGAGTTTATCTAAATCTAGCTTCCAAGGTTCGTACTAAACTTTCTCTGATACCAACTGTAACACCTTGACCCCAGTTACCTAGAGTCGGTGCATTATTACATAACATTGTCACGATCACAAGAAAGATCAATTCTTGAAAGACGGATTAGTTTAGTAGCCTTGGAATAACTAGATACATTAATAAAGTTTACATTACATCATAAAATGAAAACTACAACAACATAGTCTCCATAGTTCACACTCATATCCCCACATACAATCCCAGCAGGTCATTCATAAATTACTTCTTCACATCCTAGGAAAAATAAAACATTGAAAGGGGTGAGCTCAAATGCCCAGTAAGGATAACAATATAGCAAAAACTTTCATAAATAAGAATAAACATTTAAGGCAATGTATAACAAAAACAAAAGCCTTTTAAACTTGAAATTTGATATAATATGGCAGAAATAAAATTAAATAATTCCATTTACTTATTCAAATGGATATTCTACAAATAGATTAATCACATGCAATATCAATAACCACTTTCATAATGACGGAATGCATAATGCCAGACTATCATAACCACATAGTCATGTCCTCTTTCCAATACTACAAATAAGATTGTGTCAAGGCCTTATCACAAGACACTATTTAGTCTCATGAGATCTACCGATGCATCGAGGAGCTATATCAGGCTCCACCCATCACATATTAAGTCCAATTCATTCCTCAAATGAACCGGTTTAAACATAAGATAAAAATTTGTATTAAAACTAGCATACGAAATGTCAATACTTTCTTCATAAACCATGAATGGTATAAAAATAAAACATCCACAGTCAAACATATCACAAAACCATAAATACAATATAGAAGTTTTGTATCATAATAAATCAACTCCAAATAAACTTAAAATACATCAAAGGATGTTGACATAGATGAAATCAAAAATCTGTTTAGAGAAACATTCCATTCTATTTCGAAATCATTTAAGAGTCATATATTTATAAAATAAAACATTTTCTTTAAAAATATTCTTATAATTTTGTAAGGGAAACTTAGAAGATTTTATTACAGTGGAAAATAGCTGCACCCGCCCTATAAGTTAAAAAAACATTCTTACCTTAATTTTTTTGAAAAGGTTGAAAATGACCTTGTTTGGAAAATGAGAGAAAGTTTCCTTAATAAAATTCCTATAAAAATACAAAAAGGTTATAAATGACTTTATCACATTTTATTTAAAATAGTAAGAATGATTTATAATACACTTTTAAGAAACATGAATGTGAATGATAAAGATGTCCCAGCAGATAATTACGTATAAACAACCTCTGATAATGAAGTAATTGTGAAATAAACCCTTACCTTGTACTTTTCCTTGGTTGTGGGTAGGTTAAACTCTTGTATAATGCTGAAATAATTATTATTAAATTATACAAGAATCATATAAATTAATATTATATCATATATAATCTTTTAACATTGCTTTGTTAATAATATCTTAATATTATCGTCGTTTCGGGTGTTAACTAACTCATTTTATTTTATATGTTCTGTTACATAATCCATGTTTGTTATGGATAAGTTGTATATTATTCATATCCAGAATGATATTACGTCCTTAAAAAGTATTATTAATCAACAAATGAGAATTATATTTTAATGGATACGATGGATAATTAATCTCATTGTGTTCGTGGAGACGGTAGTCCGTACATACGCACGAGCGACAATATCATTCTTTTGATATTAAAATAAGATTTAATTGTATGGTATATCTTATATAAAGAATCCTTATCAGGTTATATTTATTATTTACATGAATTACACATCATTATTATACCCATCCAAATAATAATTTATTGAATAACAATTACACCATGACGTGGAGACGGTAAGCCGTACGTACACACATATGGTGACATGTCATTCAAAGGATGGATAGAATACTAAATATGGTTGTATCATATTTATAATAACATAAAATTATATATAATATACTGGATTTTTTATTTTATAATGGTAAAAATAAATAAAGTAGAAATGGAAGAAGAAAGGAACTTGAAAGAGGGTGGTGAAAACATTACCTCTTTTTTTGGTTCTTCGTTTTGATTTGATCAAAATTACTCTTTATGTTGGCTTTCTATCTAAAGGAAGGCACTAGGATGAAGTGAGGGATGTTGAGAGAGTTTTTTGGCAGGGGTCGGCCGAACTAAAAGGCTTTGAAGATATGAATTAATGAGAAGGGGGAGTGCCCTTTTATAAGAGGGGTGAGGGGCACCTTTGGAAAAGCTAGAAATATTATTTTATAATAAATTTATATTCAGTTAATAATATCTAAAAAGTGGATTATTTAAAAGTTAAGGTGGGGATAGGTCAAACAATACTCAACCAATAGGATTTAGACAAGTTTGGGTTACTATATTAACCTTATATTTATGTATTAACTCTTAGTTAATTAGTTTCACTTTTACAATATCTCTTTTTATTTTTATATTATATTGTTAATAAACTTACTATATACATCCAAGATACCCCAAGTGGTACATTAATGATACAACTATTATTATATAAGTCTCTTGTCTGAAACAAAGATATTTAGGAATTTAATATCAATTAATAATATAATATTTGTTTTAAAAACTCTTTTATGTCAATTTTGACACTATTCAATAATTGATTTTTTAAAAATTCATAACAGAATGATTACTTCGAAAAATGTTAACTAAATCAATCTTAACATTTCATATTAACCTATAAAAGTATTTTTATTTATAAAAATTGTAAATTACATTTTTTAGGGTATTTAAAATATTAATTATTCTAATTTTTCATTAATTAGGTAATTACTACATCCCCATTGTGTAATAAATAAATTAAATTATTTAATATCTAAAATTTATAAATAAAATACGATTATGTAGGAAATATTTTTATATTTCTAATTAATATTTATAGTCAAAAATCCAAAATATATAACCCTATGTAAAAATTGTTTTACTAAAATATATATGCTTATGTCATTTTTGTATTTATTTTAACTTAATTAATATAAAGTGTCATGATCACATACAAGTGGCTCAATGGGGTCCCAAAATCGACCCAAAGATACCCATGGTCGTAAATTTATCAACCAATAAGGTTAGGAAACGTTTTAGGGTAATTTATTATTATTATATTATTATTTTCTTACCCTTATTTACCGGATTTACCCTTTAAACATGGTAAATAAAATTTTTACCGAAGTAATTATCCAAAATTTCTAAAAATAAAAGTTACCTATTTACACAATTTGGACATCCTGATTCCAAATATGGAATCCATTTTTCCAAATTCAAAACACAGAAGTGGAAGAAATTAATTTAATATTAATTCCTGCTGTCAATACAAAAAGCGTGTTTTAAAGATATAATAACTATCAAAAGATTGATACTTGTTTATGTCCGGTTTAATTGTGAAATTATGTCCAATGACCAAAATTGTATTAAATGGTAAAAATATATTCTAAATATACTTTAAAACCACTCAAATTCAAAATTTATCACTATAACTTATTTTGATTAAAAAAGTTGTTTTTAATTAAAATTTAGTAATTTTCACTATTCATCAAAATATAAAAGTTATCCGAAAAGTACCAAAATTTCTCCTTAAGCTAAATTTGATACTTCGAATCAAAAAATGAAGTCCATTTTAAGATATAAAATTTATAAAATTTCAAAAAGTAGGTATTACTATTCAGAATGGCTAGTTTGATTGGTTGTGGTTTGTGTTAGAACTCGAAGTTGTATATAACAGACGGTACTATATTATTCAAAGAGAAGCGTTCCGTGGAAGCTTGGGGTGTTACATTTCCACTATTATCACATGTGAAAAAATCATTTTATATCCTATTCCCATTTTCTATTTTCTCTCTTACGTCCTCTTGTTATGTTGATTAAATTTTAATATATAGGATCTATATAATTTCTTATCTTTTTTTGTGGTTTATATAAATATTTCCTCATACGATGTAAATGTTTTAGGGACCAGTGACCCTTAGAGATATAGCTTAAGCCCTTTAAAGAACTGGTAAATCTTTTATTCTATATTGGGTATGTAATCTGTTGAATACCTGGATAGTTTTGTAAAGGTATCCTTATAATATGAAACAATTTATTATTCCTTTAACATTTTGTTAAGAAATTTTCTATTTATTTCAGTTCATTTCTCACAAGGGAAATATTTGTTGAATAAATTTTCCTTAAAATCTTTCCATTCCATGTATTCTACTTTAACTGACCCCATTGTATTTTGGATCAATGAACACCATTGATCAAGATCACCTTTGAGTAAATACACTATAAGTGTAACCTTTTCATTTTCAACGCATCCCAAGGCTAGATATAACTTCTCAAGGACTTAGTCCATCACTCAACTATCTCTAGATTAGTAGTTTCACTAAATGACGGGGTTTATGTTTCATGAAGACTTCCAATATAGGAGAATAATGTTTTGGGAAAATAGGTTGCTCCATTCAAGAAATAATATTTTCATAACCTAATTAAGATACCTTAATGTATACATGATCTTCTCAGTTCTAGTATTAGCTATATTGGATTTCTCAGCAGAAAAATGACTATATTTTTCATCAGTACTGATTCCCTTTTTTCATTATGGTTCAATTTATAAATGATGACATACACTAAATTAGCTAATAAAACTATGAATTTTAAATCATAATATATAATTAAAAAGTTGGTGTAACACTTAACATAAATAAAAAATTTATGAATTTTTAATCTCAAAATTTTAAATTTTGTTTCTTTAGGAATATATTTATTTTCAAATTCTTCATAATTATTTTAAATTAAAATGTTAATTAACCTAAGAATATCTCTCAAGAGTGTCAAACTATATATTTAATATGGGTACACTAACTATATAACAGAATGATGGCCAAAATATACTCAACCAACTTTTTTTAGGGTTATTATCCCAAGATTCATATGTGGTAAAACCATGTCCATTTCAAGTATCTTGACAGAGATGAATTTCATGGAAAAACCATGTAATCCATACCTTACTAAAACTTTAGGATGTTTATATATGATTATCATTATATTATACTATTGGGTCATGTTCACTAATCAATGTTTTATTTATTCCACTTCTTAAGGTTTTCACTAAATTTTATCTAGTACTGACTATAACAACCCAAACTCTTGTATCTTGAAGTCATTGGTTACTTTATTACATTGACATAGATTTAAGGGGTAAAATCCCAAAGGACTGATCAGTTTAGGAATTTTAGAGTACTAAATACATATATGATACACATTTTACATTTGTAATAGAAAATAAGACATATTAATGGGAACCATTTGGCATATCCTTAAATTTATTAAAATAATTATACTTTATATATTGGTGAAATGAGAAAAATAATGGTGAGCTAAAATGCTCTGCAAGGGTAATGTATAGCAGGAGTTATCCTGAAAAAATAAAAAAAACCAATTTCAAAAGGTAAGTAATTAAACACAAATGCCATTTAATAAATTTACTATCATAGTTAGATAACCCATAATCAATATGGAAAGGTAAATAAATAAATTCACATACGATTTAATCTTGGGAACCAAATGTATCAATGGATAATATCAAAAAAATTATATAATTAGGAATAATAATTAATCATTAATTAATGAAGTTATTAATATTGTTTTCCATGATCTCATACATCATGGTATCTATACCATAAAGACCTTTCATAAAATGGTTTAATACTATTGGTAAAACCCATTTAATTTGGCTAATTGATTGGTCTCATGATACCCACTGATGCATCAATGGAAATTATAATTCTAGTCCCCACCTGTCATTGTATTTCCAAATAAATTCCTAATATATTGAATAATAAATTTAATTCATGAATAATATTTCTTATAAAAAATATATGTATTGAGTAAAGATTAAATACTTATAAATATTTTCCCTGTTAATCAAATAAATTTCAAAGTAAATACAGTATGTAAAATGTTATATTGTTCAGGAAATAATCATATGCTTTATAAAAAGAATATGGATTTTTAATAGAAATTTAATACCCAATTTAAAGGAATAACAACAAAGTAATTGCCTCATGATAAATTTAATAATTCTGAAAATTATCAATAAGTGCAGGGTGACCATCAGTTCATTAGAGATATAGGTTTTTTTAATAAAATCACGTCCTTTGGAAGAATAAATGTTATTTAAGTCAAATATGAAAATATTATTTCATAAAAGATTTTTACTTTTAAAACCATTAAAAACGTATAGAATAATTTACATTTCATAAAATAGTTTTGGATGGGGAAGTCTTTTATGGCCATATACATTTAAAACATTTATTTTCAATTTTTTTAAAAACATCCCAATCATAAAATAATATAATGATTCCATTAAACCCTTTTTAAAAGTCTATGATAAATTTAAAATGTAATTAATAAGTCATTTGAGTAATTTAAATTACTTTTTCAATTTTTTTAGGAACACATATACATGGAAGAAAAAAATAACAGATTTAAAAGAGAAAGTAAATTGATTTTTTTAAACATTTATTTTTCAGATTCAAGTACCCAAGTCTAAAAAAGTTTTAAGAGAACATTTAATCATCTTAAATATGAAATTAATAATAAAATTATTTGATATTATGAAGGATAAATGATAACATTCCTTCAATGAGATTAAAATAAATCCCAGCGAAAGTGAGATTGTGAAATAGATTCTTACCTATTTCGTAACTTTCAAATTATAACCCCTTGAAATAATAAACATGAATTCAAAATTAAACATAATTATTAAAATTTTATTCATGTTAAATACATCAAATGGGCTATATATTCACCACATAAAATTTAATATGTGTATATTAACATATATGTCTCAAGGAAATGGAAATTGAGATTAAATGGCTTACCTCATGATTCCCTTTGGTTAAGCATGATTTAAAATACCATTTAATGGATATAATAATTATATTAATTTGTAAAAGAACCATATTAAAACTTATAATATCATATATGATCCTCTTAAAAACATTCTAGCACAATTTTTTGAATAATATTTAATTACATTCATTCTATCGAGTGTTAATTGCCTTGTTTCCACATACGTGTTTACTTATAAAAGTTTTGTTTATTTTAAATAGGATATATATACATCATCTAAAAAATTATATTAATTTTATAAACATAATTTTTGATCATTATATATTTTTTTTATCACCATTACTGAATGTTTACCATTGGAAATGAATCACATAGATTCGTAGAGATGATAGGCCGTGTGCACACCTGAGAGATGACATCATTCCCTTTATGCATGTTAGGGTATGAAAGTGGATAATATATTAATTTTATATAATTAATATAATTTCATATATATCATATGCATTAATTATTTCCATCATTATTACTATTAGTATGATTTGGTGATGGATAATAAATTATATCAGTTTGCGAGGTGGTAGTCCTCCGTACACACGAGTAATGATTTTTTTCAAATTTTATATAGATGGGGATGGATAAATATTATTCCATAAACATAATAAAATATAATTATATGAAATATATTGGACTTATTATATTTTAATTTTTTGATAAAATAATTAATGTGATAAAAGAATAAAGAAAATGAAATAACTTCTTTAAGACAATTACCTTTTCTTAGAGAAACATCCTTTGGATCACTTATTACGGAAAAAAGGGTTGGTCTTATGAGATAAACAAAAACTATATAATTTAAATAAATATGTTTTTTATTGAATGTTTTTTCAGTTTTTTTTCAATACAAATGGATTTATTTTTGTGAAGAAGTAAGGAGAGGAATTTTCCTTTTATAATTTATTAGGTATGGCATTTTTGTAAACACTGAAAAATATTCAATAATGAGAAGTCACTTTAACCCTAAGTGCCTAAAAAAATTGATAAATAATATATTTTGGGGAATTTAATGTTGATCAAAACCTCCAAAACATAAAAAAAACATTTTTGAAACATTTTATTACATTTCCCTATAAGTTTACTTACTTTTACCATTTTAGTTTTCACCACGATAACTAGTTTTTTATCTACAGTAATTTATCCACCAATACTAAAATAAAATTATAATTATTAAATAATATGGAGTGAATTATTATAAATATAAAATATAATTTATCAAATAAATATTTTATATGTGCAGGAAATTAATTTTAACACAAACAATTGTAACGCTCAAAACCTCATTTTAGCCTTAGCCACATTAATTAATTTATAACCGTTTTCACAAATAATTACAAAAAAAGTTAGGTAAAAATTATTATATAAAATTAATTATTATTATTTAAAATATTTAACCCATTTTATCAAATTCAACTCATATATTTATAAAATTTTATTTAAATATAAACTCACAAAATTTCATTGAAAAATTTGGTTTCGAGAAATGTATTTTCAACCATAAGATGATCTTATATTAAATTTATGACTATTAATAATCATTAGATGTTTTTAATTCATATATTTAGACATATTATATATTTATCAAATTTATATCATTCATCATTGAATATTACTTAAATTAAGTAAAATGGATAGACATTATTCCGCTTAAAACAAAAAACTATTTTTTGAAAAGAAAGTTTTCTAAAAAATATAACTTTTTTCTTCCAAATGTTATAAAATTTATTTATATCAAATTTATAGTTAATAAATTATTAATTAAAAATATTATAATACAATATTATTAATAAAATTAGGAATAATTATGTACTACATTTTTTATTATTCACAAAACCTTATTTGAATGGGGAAAATTTAAAAAATTCATTTTAATATTATTTTGACCTTGTTTGCTCAAAATCAATATTTATCTTATAAAATTATAATTTTGTAACATGAAATATGAAAATATTATTTTTATTATAATTTTATTGAAATATAATGTTTACTTACTATAATTGAGGCTTAGGGTTATGTGTATCACGGGTTATCAAAGATATTGAATCTATTTAAAAGGGAATATATCATAAAGTCTCAAGGCGTTACAATAATGATATATATAATGATTATATATGATATTATTGAAATAATTATCATTATTAAAATTTAATATATCATTTATTTTATTAATTTACCATCCATTGAAAAATGATAATGTCATTCATGCATATGGGTGGATTACCACTTCTACGAAGCAATGTGATTCTTTTTTCACAACCATATCACATGAAAGGTATATATATAAGTGTATTTTATAAGATAATATTATATTTATGATATAATAATATTTTCTTAAATATAAAATTATACTTACCTTAATTCCCTTGTGTTCATTGAAAAATGGAAATGCTACTCATGGATACATACGTTTTACGGTCTCCACCATTGTAATATAAATCATTTTTCATAACCATATTTCATGGTTATTTATAAAATAATAATTTATGTATAAAAAATATATTTGTTTATTTATTAATATTAATTATATGATAAAATAATTATTTTTTTGATAGTGTAAAACATTCCAAAGTCATTTTGAAATTATGAGCCGAACATCCCCAAAACACCTAATATTGACTTAACTGAATAATTAATTAAATATTTAAATGAAATATATTATATAAATGGTATAATTATAAGATAATAATGATTCAAATAGTTATTATGAAATTAAATAATTGATAAATGTTTATTGTATTGTATATAAAGAATATATGTGATAATTCAAACATAAAGTAAAGGGCAATTTACCTTAAAAATATCATTTTAAATGTTTTGATTATTTATTTTATAAATTTTTTTATTCCCTATCCATATTATTTTATTTATTTGATATATTTATTCATATTAATATAAATTAATTAAAAATTAAATTTTATGTCGCTTTTTTATTTTCATTCAATGTTTTTCAAAAAGAATATTTTTACGTATTTTATGCAGAATGTTTGAAGTTTATTTACCAATGGAAAAAAATGATTGTTTTATTTTAACTTATTTAAATTTGAATGATTTTATGGCCATAATAACCATTATCTTAATTTTTTTCCATTATAATCTTACAATTTTTTTGAAATAAAAACCCCTCTATTTTTCTGAGTTATTTTAGTTTTGAAAATTATATTTTAAATGAACGTGATATATCTATATATAAAAATGTTTTTGTAATGTATTAAAAAGTTTATTTTTATGATTATTATGATTTAAACTAATGAATATTTGTGTTTTATATATGTTATGGTATTTTGAAATTTTTATGATGATATTTGGGCATGATATATCTCTCCAATTCATTGAGTAATGATTGTTTTCTCTAGAAAATTATGTTGGAAGTTGATCATATAATTTAAAATACATTTAACTAAAAAACTCATATATTTCATATTTAATGTAATTTTTTTCAGTTGTAACAAGAATTTCCTTTTCCAAAATAATCCTCTAATACCCACCAAAAAATATTTATAGATGATACCATTATATAAAAATCATATATATTACCATTTTTAAAATCTTAGGAAACGGAAACATAAGAAGATTGAGCTCAAACACCTAGTAAATGGTTGCATAATTATAAAGGTATCATAGAATAAACAAGCCAAAAATGATATGGAAAGAATAAATGATAACAATATAATTCCACACAACTAATCCCATGAGTTGGAATTATATCCATGGATAAAAATATAAACGCTCAAATGGAAATAAATAATTCATCTCATATGGATATAATTAATAAATAGGGAAATTATAATCTTACCATGATAACCTCAGCTAAGCCAACATAAAAAATTGGGCATATAAAGACTGAATACCCATGATAGTTTGTATCATGAGACCTACCAGTGCATCAGAGAGATATATAAATTTTCTCCCCACCCATCACTAAACACGTCCTCTATATACCGCATATATTGATTGAGAAATACAATACATAATCATTATTCATTAGTAATCAATAAATATTTCTACTAAATCAAGTATATGGAATTCCAATATTCCACAATAAATATAATTACTTTCATAGTAGTCTTCCTTAAACTAAAATAATATATAGATAAATGTATACAATTCAAAAAATATAGAGCATATATTGAATATATCCATGGTACTACAGAACATGAAAATGGATAAAAAAATAAAGTCTTTAGAATAATGATGAGGGAAAAATAAGACCACATCATAGAGTGAATAAACTAAAAATAAACCTTTTGTGAAAAATATAATACCTAAGTTAGTAAGGTATGAAGGGAGAAAATAAATTCATTATAATTGAATGTTTTTTAGTAAAATAAATTATTTAGGAAAATAGATATAAAAATTGATCAAAACTCTAAATACAATTTTCCCTAAAGTTTTGGTGAATTTTTTTGAAAAAAAGTCAATCATCACTTTCATAACCCTTTATGAAATTTCAAGAATAAATATTAAAAATTATTTATAAAATAATTTACAGTAATGTAATATTGAAATTAAATTATTTTTATCTAAACAAAAATGGATTGTAAAATAACCAAACATAAGAGGAATGAAAGCCCTTTTTCAAAACATTTAAAAAATAATAACCTTCTATTTTTCAAAATTCATAGAATAATTAGAATAACTATTAATTTTCCAAAACCATATAAATATATATGGGAAACTATGTAATGAATATTGGTAAGGAATATTTGATTTTTTTTCCACATAGAAAAAAATTAAAAAGAGACTCTTTTCACACAATTGTAAAGAAATTCAAGAATAAATTGTTTAGAAAAAAGTAAAAATATTACTTTTAAACAATTAAAATGAAATTAAAATTTATCAAAAAAGTTACCATAGAAAATCATTAAGTATATAAAATAACATTCTTGAAGAAAAATAAAAAATATAGATATTTAAGAGAATGTTTCTAGACCAAAAGAAGAAATAGGGTCATATTTTCTTATAATGATTCATTTTGTCTATTTTAGTACCAATAAAGAGGAAAATGAAACTAATATTATAAAACTACAAAAAATAACCATATAGAAAAACATATATGGGGTTTTTGAGATAACTAACATACCATTACCCCAATATATATTGAAACATGAATAACCCTAATAGAAAGTGCAATTATAGACTAAACCCTTATGAAATCATGAAAAATAATGTAATGATTAACTAATGAAGTGATTATGTGAAATAAATATAAACCCAAATAAAAAATTGTGAATAAAACATAAATATAATTTTTTATAACAAAAATAATATTGTCTTCATATATTTAATGGATAAGAGTTATAATCCAATGAAAGGGGATTAAGTTAAGAATCCCCTTACCTTATACTACCACTTAGTCAGATGTGATTTATCCTAAAAATATATTAAATTGAAATTTACTAACACGCACACACACACACATATATATATATATAAACACACCATATTTAAACTTATCTTACTAGATAACATTTACCTATAATTTCTTATTACCCATTTAGGAATAATTATTTTAAAAATAATAATTTTTGTGTTAACTATTTTGTTTTCCATGTGTGTATAATTCTATAGTTCTGGTATTTGAACCTTTTTCATGGTTCCATAACCTCGACAATTTTTATAAGGATTTTTATATGTATTTTATATGATTGTGGTGTCCTAATGATATTTAATTGAACTTTTGGTGATGATTCTCATGGAATTCTTTTAAACTCTCATTTTTTATAACTTTTTATTTTAGATAAGGAATTAATTTTATTAATATATATATTAACATTAAATAAATTTGATAAAAACATAAATTAATAATTATTACATAATATTATAACTACATAACAAGACTTAATCATTCATAACATAAAAATTATAATAATGTTCATGTAGTTAGTAAAGTAGACCAAAACAAGAACACATTATAACAGTTTGATGAGTAATGAAATAATATTTTATAATAATAAAATCACTTTTATAGATGATTAATAATATTATAAATATAATATTTATTAATTAAATTCATTTTTATAACCATCCATGTTAGTAGTGGATGAAAAATTAAATTCATAATCCATGAATGCGACAGTTCAAACGTACACACATGTGACATTTTAATTTTTTAATGGATTAGTGAGAAAGAAAGAATATAATTATTTATATTTACAAAATAATAAATTTTTCAGTTATATCATATTTATCCATTAAATCCATATTGATATCCATCTATGTGATGTAGTGATAAAAAATGAAATATGTCGTTCATGGGGGAGAATCGTGAGGGGGGTTTTAATTTTCCAATGGATGGAATGAAGGTAGGTGATGGTTGTTCCATAAAAATAATAATTTTTTATTAAAATATATATATATATATATATATATATTTATTTTAATATATTTATATAATATTTGGGTGATTTAGAATAAGATAGAAACTTAAATGAACTCGGTACAGATGATTACCTCTTCCTTGGTAATATTCCATTGGAACTCTACTTAAGCCTTTGTAGGTTGGTTATTTTGTTACATAGAAACCTACAGATCATATATAAGGGTGTTGGGAAATTATTTTATCATATTTTTAGAGATAAATTTATAAAATTGGGTGGATAAGTGTGTAATGACCCAAACTTTTATCAATAAAAATTCATCTTTGTCTAATTAAATGTCCTATTATTAAAATTCGTTATATAAAATATGCACTTCCTTAGTTTTGTGTTTTTGGATTTCAAAATACCATTAAGAATTGTTATTTTTGCTAATATAGCTATTGAACAGTGATCACATGATTAGTATAAATAAAGGGATTTAACAAATCTAATTTACTTAGACAAAGGAAGCGATGACCTCATCCAATAGAATTGCCTCATATGAAGCCCTTAGAGCTCAGAAATTAGGTGGTGTCATTGGGAGTTTCTCTTGACTAATCCCAATCCAAGATTCAACATGTTAATCTTGAATGGAACTGCATACGGGAGAAGTGGAAGTTGATTGAGATTACCACCCGAGCGATGTTATCCGAGGCACCCCAGGAGTCTGTCACTATCACACACCTTACCCTTGGACTTATGTGGGTGATATATAGGGTTTTGTAACAAGACATAAACATTATGATTTTGTGCATTATTTTTCTATATAATAAATAATATATATTCATTTTATTATTGTGCTTACTTTGTAAATAGTTTTTAAAGAACAAATAATATTTTTAGTTAATATTCAACTAAGAAATATACTTTGATAAATTAATGGATTTTTGAATTAAATAATATTTTAATAAAATATTATTATTATTAAATTACTTTTTATTAAGTATAAATGATTGTATAATTTTTATGAATACAATTGTTATTTTTATTAAGGCCTGAAAGCTATTTTTGTGAAAACCCATGAATTTTCGATAAATGTTGAATTTATTTTAAAATTTAAAAATCACATATTTAGAAAATTATTTTGATAAAATTAATATTATTTTCGGAATTAGGACATTTTAATTATCCAACGGTGAATTTTTAATAATTTTCTAAGATATTCGAATTTTTGGGTAAAAATTAAATACTGTTTAAATATATAATATGATTTAAAACATCATAAAGACCCAATAGTGATGTATTAAAATACTATAAACATTATTTTCAGCCAATATATGTTTTAATATTCAAATAATGTGATTTTAGGTATGTTTGATTTATTTTACAAATCCTTAGTGGACCCTCCAAGACTTAAAAAACATTTTAGACTTTTAAATTGATTTCCTTGAGAGTGAGTCACATCCACATAAGAAACCCTATTATGTTAAGAAGTTTGGCCATTGGCCTTATAAAATATTGTTTTCCACTCCCCTTTAGAGAAAACCATGGGAAAAACCATGGTCTGGTTTGTGGTTTGGATTAGTTTAATGTGTGGAGACCCAAACCTAAATAATAAATAATTCCCTCTCCCTCGTTATATAAACCCACCCAAGACCCCACTTAATCTTCACTAAAAGACCTTGGAGTAAGTCCAAAATATTCCCTCATCTCTTTAAAATCCTTTAAAGGCTCCCCAATCTCCCAAGAAGCCTCTCTCAAGCCTCTCCCAATCCTTTTGGATCACAATTCCATTAAGGGATTCATTCCATTATCATTTTATCAATGTTTCTAAATATTGTAATTCCCTTTTATTTTCAATTATAAATGTTGGGGTATAATTTATAACCTCTCTTATACTATCCTATTTATTTTTTAATTATGAGAGACCTATTTCTCTCTCATCGGTGCCTTTGATATATACCCATTACCATGCCATAATTCTGAAAGGAATTTCTCTCTCCTCATTTACATTTAAGCAATTCTTTTGTATTATGAACATAAAATCCATTACCTATGTTGGGACATGTATCCATATGACACCCTTTCCATTTCATGTATATTTTATGATACATCCATTTATCTCTCGTCAACCATTTATATATATTCTTATGTAACGCCATTACACTGTAGGAATTGAACCAATTTTCCAAGCCAATGTCATTGTGTAGTGAATACCACGCCCATTTCTCTATCAAGGGTATTAAAAAATATGCACATTTACTTATTGATTATAAATTTTCATGTATATATTCCATATACATTTATTGTAGAATAAATTATGATGAATGATTCCATGTTTTATGATCCATGTGGCACACAATTTTTAAGAACGGTGCTCCCTAACAGTAATCCAATGCATTGTGTAAAGTATAATATGATGATAATTCATGAGAAATGGGTGTTTATTCATGATAATTCATGTGTAATGAGGGTTTACTCGTGCTTCACGTGCAATGAGGGTTTACTCATGCACCATGTGCAATGAGCCTTTGCTCATGCTAATACCATATTTAGTATTGTTTCCACATTTCCATGTTATTATTATCATGCTTTATCATGCCTTAATGTTCATGTTTCTATTTTTCTACATTGATATGCCTATTTTCTAACATTTATTGTATTCTTCATGTTATTACAAGTTTATTCCCTTACTGAGATTTATAGATCACCCCTTTCTTATGTATGTCCTCAGGTTATCTCATGCGATGTCAAGTACGAAGGAATGTTGTGGTCATGTAAAATAATTTTTCAATAAAGATGTGGTATTTCATGTTTTATGTTCTTATGTAATGTTTCTAATCCCCAAATACACTAGACCTCTAAATCTTCTATGTTTTATCAAGTGAAGGTTTTATGTAATAAATCATGTCTAATTGTGTAATAAAAATAAGGGGTTTTATAGTTGGTATTAGAGTATATGTTTAGATATTTTTGGGATTAAGATTAGAAAACCCCAGTGAATGCCTAAAGACATGACTAAGTATAATAAAAACATCCCTAAAATTTTGGGGAGTATTGATTATGTTTTTTATCAAACAAATACATCCCTATCTGGATACGATCAGGTAGATGCAGCTTTGGCACAGATGTACCAAGGATTGAAAACTCCAACAAGGAGCTTCAAGCTTGAATCAGGGTATCATGGTACAAGACAATGGGACTTTCTGCACTCTTAGTTACAAAAGTCCTGAAAGCTTAGTAAGAACCATTATTAATGGAATTAAAAAAATTCTCATAAGAATATATGTTAGAAAGTAGATCATGAATAACATAGATTGAAGTCTATTGATTCACAAATTAAGGAAATCAAGTAATTTACAAGTCATTCATTTTTACACTTGGATTACCCTTTTGGTGTTGACCCTAAATTTACCTTTATTCCATCCAATGCCCGATAATAGGAGGACTCAGGCTAACAACTGATGTGAAGATCAATGTGATTGCTATTCTAATGAGATGCCCAATTTGATGGGAGTAGGAATCACAAACTTTTTCACGATACTCTCTCAGTTAAATCAAGATTTGAATAGAAACATGGGTCAAGATGAATGTTCACCCCCCCACCCACAAAAAAACAAGTTGAAATCGAGAGCTTCATTAGACAAAGATCTCCTACTTTTAATGAATCATCTGACCCCTTCATCACCGAAGAATGGATCAACTCCATTGAAACTATCTTATCCATCCTTCATTGTTTGAAACAAGACAAGGTTATTCTAGCTTCTTATCATATGGATGGTGAATCCAATCAATGGTGTACATTGATCAAAAATAAAAAGCCTAAATAGAAGATTAAGACATTGGAATGGAAGGATTTCCAGAAGATGTTTTTTGATAAATATTTTCCGTGCACCCTATGACTAAAGATGGAAAGAGAATTCATTTACCTCAATAAAAGAGTTGACGAATCCATCAGAGTATATGAGGAAAAATACATAAGGATTGCATGATATGCCTCTGGCTTTGTTGTTACCTCCGAATTCAAGGTTGACCGCAAGTTTGGTGGGTTGGAACCTTGCCTGCAGAAATCGATGGTGATCGGTGAATTCGAGATCCATGAATAAATTGTTCGATATGACCTCAAGGTAGAAATGGAGATCGGATAATCTCATGGGTATCATGGGGATAAGAAGCATAAGGTGTATTTAATTTCTGATAGTCCAATGGATAAATCCAACGGTTCTAAGAAAATCCAGCACCCCTTTTTCCAAAGGTGCAGAAAGAAGCACCCACGAAATTTGTTGAAGGGAATGAGGAAATGCTTTAGGTGTGTAAGAGAAGGGAACATAGATATTAACTGACGACAAGAGAAACCCATGGCTATGAAAGAGGAGATGAATGCTCCATTTGACTCTCAACACATAGCTCATTTATTCAACTACAAAGACCCAGGGCACCATGCAAATCGGTTCCCTAAGACAAGGGTTTACAAACGAAACCAAAAACTTCCAAGGCAGTAAGGGAGAGTTTTTTCCATCACTGTTGACGAAGTGAACCCTGGAAACTAAATGGTGATAGGTACTCTAGTTTTTCATTCACGAATATAGAATGTAGTTTTTGATTCCGGTTATACACATTCATTTATATCCCAAAAGTTTAGTATAACAATCCCAACACCACCAAAAATCATGGAAGTAAAGATGTCAGTGAGTACAGAGAATGGGTCAATCATTGTATCCCATGAATATAACTCCTCCCCTGTTAGAATTTATGGATTGAAATTCCCAACGAACCTCATCATACTCCCTCTGGTGGAATTTGATGCAATTTTTAGAATGGATTGTCTTTCTTTATATATAGCCAACATAAAATGTCGTGATAGGGAAATCACTCTCCATGTAAAGAATCAACCCCCGATTATATACAATTTTAAAGAGTAAGATGAATCTTTTTTAGAACCATCATCTCAAGCATGGATATTACTGCCCAATGAGAATGTGTATCTGGCTCAAATGATTAGGTCTGAGGAGGAAAACATCCTTGAAGACATTCCAATTGTGAGGGAATTCGTTGAAGTGTTTCCCAAGTAATTTCCTATTATTCCTCCTAGAAGAGATGTTTAATTATCAATTGACCTTATACCAGGGGTGTTTCCAATATCAAAGACTAAAAATAGAATGGCTACTGTGGAGCTTGAGGAGCTGAAGAAATAACTACATGAGAGTATGGATAGAGGGTTTATATGCCAAAGTGTTTCACCATGAGGTGTACTAGTCCTATTCATTAAGAAAAACGATGGGTCAATGCCACTTTTCATTTATTATCACGAGGTCAACCAAATCATGATAAAGAAAAAGTATCCTATGCCTCGAACTGATGACTTGTTCTATCAGTTACGTGGCGCACAATACTTCTCCATGGTGGATTTGCAGTCAGGATATTATCAAGTATGGGTGAAGAAGGAAGATATCACCAAGACTGATTTTCGTACAAGATACAGGCACAATGAGTTCATAGTAATGCCTTTCAGACTCACTAATGCTCCAAAAATCACCATGGATTGGATGAGTAGAGTCTTTAGATATTACCTTGAAACATTTTGTGGTATTATTTATAGATGATATTCTAATATACTCCAAAACCTAAGAGGATCATGAAAAGCCTCTAAGAACAGTATAAGAGACCTTACAGAAGGGAAAACTCTATGAAAAGTACAGTAAGTGTGAGTTATAGTTAAATGAGGTCTCATTTTTGGTTCATATCATCACATGAAATGGGATATCTATGGACACCTCCAAGGCAAAAGCAATTAAGGTATGACTGAGGCCAACATCACTAACAGATATCTGTAGCTTCTTAGGGTTAGATGGATATTATCACCGATTTGTGAGAAATTTATCACAATTTTCCAACCCTCTTACCAAGCTAACATAGAAGAGAGTAAGGATTTATTGGAGTGACGAATGTTCAGAGTGCTTCAAGGAGTTGAAAATGAGGTTTATCACTGTGCTCATACTCACTTTACCCATAGGTGGAGAACTTTTTTTGGTATTCAGTGATTATTTGAAGAAGTACATGGGTTGTGTGTTGATGCAGAATCATAATGTGGTAGCCTATGCCTCAAGGAAACTGAAAATTCATGAGAAAAACTATCCCATGCATTACCTAAAGTTGGCTTCTGTGATCTTCGTGTTGAAAATATGGTAGAACTATCTCTGTAGGGAGAAGTGTGAGATATATACTCATTAAAAGAGACTCAAATATATATTAACATAAAAAGAGATTAATATTCGTCAACAAAGATGGATATAACTCATCAAGAACTATGACTTCTTGATGAATTACCACCCTTGGAAAGAAAACAAGGTAGATGATGCTCTAAGTAGAAGGGATCCTTCATCATTATTAACGATAAAAATTGAAAAGGATCCAATGTTCATAGATTTGTAGAGGATGGACATGGGAATACTTAATGGAGGAACATCATTAATCCTTTCTCAAATGATTGTTCAACCATCCCTCATGGAGAAAATAAAGGATGCTCAAAGAAGGGATGTAGAAATTTTGAAAATAGTGGAAGCTATCAAAAATGGGAAATACTCATAGTTCGTGGTTGACAAGGATGGAATTATGAGATTTGGGTAACAATTATGCATACCATTAGATCCTAAGATAAATAAGGAGCTTTTTAATGATGCTGATAGATCAACCTTCTCTATTCACCTAGGGAGCACAAATATGTATCGAGATCTTTGAGAAAACTTTTGGGGGGAAAATATGAAAAGGGTGATTGCGAAATATACATCAATGTGCCTGGTATGTGAGCAAGTGATGTCTCAGAGGAAATATTCTAAGGGGATGATGCAACCACTACCCATACCAACATGGAATTCGTACGAAATTACTATTGAATTTGTTACTAGGCTTCTAAAGACATATAGATTAAACAATGTTATATGGGTCATTGTGGATCGTCTTATGAAGACAGATCACTTTATCGCAATTCGAGAGGACTTCTCATTAGATCAAATTTGCACAGATTTACATTAAAGAAGTTGTAACGCTGCATGGAGTACTAATATCTATTGTATTCAATCATGATCTTAGATTCACCTCAATATTCTAGAAAAGTATCTAATATGCTCTATGGAATGAAATAAACTTTAGTATAGCTTATCATTCTCAAACTAATGGCCGATCTGAGAGAACTATTCAGGCACTAGAATATATGTTAAGATCATGTTCTGTGAACATCAAAAGATAATGGGACTAACATATTCCATTGGTTGAATTATCCTACAAGAACAGTTTCCACTCGAGTATTCGAATGGAACCATATAAATCCATTTATTGGAAAAGGTGCAGAACACTAGCATGATGGTATGAAGTTGGTGAGAATAATCTGATAGGACCTGAAATGGTCTATGAAATAGTAGAGAGGTGAAAACCATTCAAAAGCATACCAAGGCAACCCAAAGTTGACAGAAGGCTGATGAAGATAACCATCGATAAAACCTTGAGTTCATAGTTGGAGACATGGTATTTCTATGCATATCTCTATGGAAGATGGTCCGAAGGTCTGGAAAGAAAGGGAATTTAAGTCCTAGGAACATCGTCCCCTTCAAGATTCTTGATCGTGTAAGGCCTGTGGCCTATCGACAAGCACTTACACCCACCATGGAAAAAGTACATGATGTCTTTCATGTAACCCTCTTAAGGAAGTACATTCCAGACCCTTCACATGCACTATATTTAGAGTTAGTACAATTAGTAGATGATATTTCTTATGTGGAGAAACCAGTAACGATATTAGATCATAGAGAAAAATTTCTACAAATTAAGACAATGCCCATCGTTAAGGTGTTGTGGCGCAACCCCAAGTTTGAAGAGGCAAAATGGGAATCCAAGGAACATATGAAATAGAGTTACCCACATATATTTTAGTGTGGGAAAATGAAATTTCGAGGGTGAAATTTCTTAAGGGGGAAGATTTTAACAACCCAAACATTTATCAATAAAAATTCCTCTTGATCTAATTAAATGTCATATTATAAAAAATTGTTATATAAAATATGAACTTCCTTAGTTTTATGTTTTTAGATTTCAAAAGACCATTATGAATTGCTACCGTTGCTAATATAGCCGTTGAACAATGATCCCATGATTATTATAAATAAAAGGATTTAACAAATCTAAATTTCTCAGACAAAGGATGTGATGGTCTCATCCAGTAGACATGCCCCATATGAAGCCCATATTTCAGAGCTCGGAAAAGAGGTGGTTTCATTGGGATTAGATCTTTACCAAGCCCAAGCTCAGATTCCTCATGTTAGGATCAAACAGAACTGCCTACAAGAGAAGTGGAAGTTAATAGAGATTACCACCCGAGTGATATTATCTAAGCCACACCAGGAGTCTGTCACCATCACAAACCTTACCCTTCTGTATTACGCGAGTGTTATAAGGGGATATGTTACAAGACCTTATCAATATGATTACATGCATTATTTTTGTATATAATAAATAATATAAATTCATTTTACTATTGTTGTTACTTTGTAAATAGTTTTTAATGTAGAAATAGTATTTTTAGTTAATATTGAACTAAGAAATAGATTTTGATAAATTAATGGATTTTTGAATTAAATAATATTTTAATAAAATAATATAATTATTAAATTATTTTTTATTAATTATAAATGATCATATAATTTTTATTAATACAATTGTAAATTTTATTATGGTTTGGAAGTGGTTTTTTGTCAAAACTCACGAATTTTTTATAAATATAACTTTTTATTTTAAAATTGAAAATTAACATATTTAGAAATTTATATGGATAATATTAATATTATTTTTTTAATCAAGAAATAGCAATTATCTAACATTAATATTTTTATAATTTTCTGAGACAGTCAAATTTTTTGGTAAAAATTAAATACCGTTTAAATATATAATGCATTTTCTGAAATTAAAATGACCCAATAATGATGTAATAAAATATTATAAACATTATGATTAGAAAATATATGTTTTAACATTAAAATAATGTGACTTTAGGTTTGTTTTTTATATTTTACAAAGCCTTAGTGGACCCTCCAAGACTTATAAAATATTTTAGCTTTTTAAATTGATTTTCTTGAGAGTGTGACTCACCTCCACATAAGAAACCCTGTTATTTTAAGAATTAATTTTCATTAGATGTTAATATTAATCATCAATCCATAATATTCTCATAGGTGGAATCAGAATATCAAATATGACTTAATTTCCTCATAAATTGATATGGGATCTATATAAAGAGAGATCATCCATTCCCAAAATAAACTCCAAATTAACTATAAGGAGAATAATATGAAATATAGGAAGCAGAATCCAAAGAAAATCTATTGGAGTAGAGCTATATACTTGTGATGTGATTATCAAACCATCATGATATTTTAATACTCATTCAATATCTAATCATTAATGTTATAATGTCATACTCTTAGTAAATTATTCATATATAAAATAGTGTGTATATCCAAAAATGAATAATACATTTGTGCTGCTATAATGGATATTAAGAGTACCTTTCACCACTTCATTATTGTGACCCAGTTAATTTGTTGTGATCACATGATATTTCCCTCTTTCTATAGGATTAAGAGGTTGTTGATTCCTATTTTTATAATTTACTCATGAATTCATGCACTTATTGGTATAATTTCTATTTTCCATTAAAGTATAGAAATAGAGTGCGGGTGGAACATTTGGTTGAGTTTTCTCACTATTAGTTTTATTTAATGGACTCTTCACATCAATTTATCATTATTTTTATTTATGAACTTCTTTTATACACATGAAACATTTACCAAATCCCTTAATGAAATTTCCCAAAATCATCATTCCATTCTTATAGCATTAAGTAATATTAATTTTTTTCCTCCATAGGTCTTATTATTATAATCTCCTTGAAATCATTTGTTTCTATTATTGTCCCCAAAACAATGAGAACAATGAGAGTCTATGATCTCTATTTATAGATTGAGAGAACATTGAAGGATTTATTCATACCTATTAATGTAACTTATGACCAATTCTATTTTGAAACATGGTCTTAAACTGATAAAGAACTGATCAATTCTTCTTTTGTGGTCATTTATAAAACATGATGTGTACATTGCGTGTTTGGTGACATTTACCTCATATGTACTAATTGATTCATCATCCCTCTACTTCATTCTATGAAATTCATTCTCTATTTTAATTTGAAGGTTTAGAGGAAAAATATTATTAAAAAAATACATTTTTAAAATCTCCTCATGGCATCGATTCAATTTCCACATCTTGACAGAAATTATTGGAAAGATTCCACCATTGATCAAATTTATATTCCAATGAACACAAAACCAAAATAACATTCTCATGGTATGATCACCATAGAATAAAGATTATCATTTATATAGCATTAAAATATTTCTTAGCAAAATGTGCATTAGAGGAACCAATGAAGGAATGTGTATGTTACCAGATAAAACATATAGTGGTGAGATATTCATTTCTTTGGATATTTTGACGTTCAATATGATTCAATTTAGTGTAAATATTTTTAGAGAGTTTGGTGATCATAGTTTCAATATTTCATATATCATCTATCATCTGATTAAGTTTCTCATAACCATGGTTATTTAATTGGCTATCACATTTTTGTTCACATGATTCCTACTAGTTCCAACAATTTAATAAAACTAAATAGCTTAGTCTGAGTATTAAAAATAAATAATCAGAGTAAGAATTTAAATGATTTGGAAAATAATTTATATAATGTACTAAATGATGACACAATATTTCATCTTATGAAAATTTAATTTATCTCAAATAACTATGGATTATTATAGGTTGTCATAGATTATATCCTCTCATTCATCACAATAGTTCATAAAGGTAATTTTAATTAAGTCATGTATATCCCCCAGGATTATGAAACTAGGTGTGAAATTACGAATCTTTTTCATACACAAGGTGAAGATCGAGTTAATAGAAAACCATACACTTTAGGGTTATTAAACCAAGATTAAAGTGTGATAGAGCCTACATCAACTTATTAGTATCAAGATAGAGATTTAATTTCATAGAAACAACACAATCTCTATATTTCCAAAACTTCAGGATTTGATATTATAAATATTCTTACCCAAATAGTTTCCCCAAATGTTTTTTGATCCTATTCACTAAAAAATAATAAATCCCACTCTGATAAAAATTTAGGATATAAAATAATTAAATAAATAAATATAACATTATTTTATATGAATATTTAATATATCTTATAATAGTACACAACCAAAAAATGTAAAGGTTTAGTGTCTTTGGAGACTGTATAAATACATAATTTATTTATTGAAAAAAATCAAAAAAATACCACAAATTTATTCTTGAATAATACCCTTCTTAAACATACCCTTTTTAAAACCTTCCATTACAACTTTGGGAAACTAAAAAATAATAAAGGGTGAGATCAGATGCTTAGTAATGTTGAAAATTGGAGATATCAATCAATGAACATATGCATGCAAGAGATAAGAATAATTGTATGATAACATAGTCATAAATTATGATATTCATTCCTATATAGGCAAAGATCAATAATAAAAATTCATGTAATAAGGATTTTCAATACTGAAATACATAATTCATAAGATTATAGAATCATCAATAATTAGTCATGATCTATAAGAACATATCCATTTATCAGACAAAATTTTGTTGCACAAAAAAAGATAATATCATTTACTTAGTCTAGGATCACTACCAAGACTAATATAGTGGATAAAGTCCTATATTGGATTGGGTTCACTCCACATTATATCATTTACTTAGACAAGGCTTACTACTAAGACTATCATGGTGGATAGAGTTACTTAGTGATATAGGTTCACTCCCCCTTTATGTTCATATAATCTCATGAGATATCATTATTTATCCAAAGAATTAGAGGGTTATATAATTCCAAACCCTCTCATTACAAAATTAAAACCATAAAAAGGTGTACCGTAAGGTAATTAAAACACCCATTATATCATAACTCATTTAAAATAAATGGGTAACAATAATATTCCATCATTACTTAATTAAATTATTGGAAATTAATGGGTTTCATAGAATCACCCTTAAAAAAACATCACAACAATCTATATACTATAACAAACTGTATGAAATAATATGTTCATATTCTCATTATAGCATAAAAATCCATAAAAAATGTTGGTATTCATTAAAAAAACATTCTAAGAGCATTTTATCATTTTTTTGACAACTTGAAAAAATATCATTTTCCTAAAATATCATTAAAAATATAATTTCTAAAATATTGATAAAAAAATTTTATTTTAAAAGAATCATGAAAAAATATAAAGGAATACTTAGTGAAAATAACTATAAGCTAAGTGAAAAAATCCATTCATGTGGTATAAGTTAAAAGAGAACATTCCTCTCGCACATTTGTAAAAAGTCAAAAGTTATTCATATGATTTTTTTGAAAATATTCCTTTTAATAATTTGTAAATAAATTAAAATAGTAGTAAAAATAACCTTTATAAAATAATATTCCTTTAAAATAATTTTTAATAGTCAATTATAACATTAAAATTTCCTTAATATGTCATTTTATTAATTAATATTATTTTTTAAAATAAATTTGGAAAACATTGACATGGAAGAAAAATATATCTGATTTATAAGAGATATACAATAAGTTTTTTTAAAACATTTATTTTCTTAATTCAATTACCAAATAGAGGAAAAGTTTAAGGAAACATTTAAAATCATTAAATATCAATTTTAGAATATAATTATTGGAGATTATGAAGTATAAATGATAATATTCCTTCAATAAGAGTAAAAGTGTCCCAAAAGAATGTGGCATTATAAAAACAATTATTACCGCATTTGTAACTTTCAAATTGTATCCCCTTTAAGGAATATAATTTAATTGAATCATTAAACCTCGTGAATAAATATTTATTCTTATTAGATATATATAAGGGCTAGTTTACACTCACCATAAAAAATTAATTGGTGCATATTAACAAATATGTCTCAATGAAATGTAAATTAAGATTAAATACCTTACCTCACACTTTTGTTTGGTTTACCTTGATTTAAACTAAAATATAATGGTTTTAATCATGTTATAAATTTCTAATAGAACTATATTCAAATTTATATTATCATATATGAATCTATTATAGAATTTTACCCCTCATTTGTTAATAATATTTCATCATTTTCATTCTTTAGGGTGTTACTTGTATTATTTTATCATGGATGTTTTTTATAAAAGTTTTAGTATTATACTCAGGATATTGATCCAATATATAAATAATGTTACTAATGTAGTAAATATCATATTTAATCATTAGATACATTTTTATTACAACTGTTTAAATTTGTACTTGGGAAATTAATCACATTGCTTCGTGGAGACGGTAGGTCATACGTACAGACGAGTGACGATATCAGTTACTTAATGGGTGAAAGGGTAAATAAGTGGATAATATAAAAATATTAAATAATTAATATCATGTTATATGTATTATATAACTTAATTATTTTCATCATTATAACTATCCATGTGAGTCAGTGATGGAAAGAATATTTCATTGGTTCAGGAGGTGGTAGTTTGCCGTACAGACTAGTGATGGATTTGTTTCCCATTTGATGGAGTAGGAGATGGATAAACATTAGGACATAAACATAATAAAATATGAGTATATATGGGATACTTTTATTATTATATTATATTTTTTAATACAAAATTCATGGTGATAAAATTATAACAAAAAAGAAAGAGCTTCATTAAGACTATTACCTTCTCTTAAAGAAACCTCATTTCGATCACTTATTAAGGAACCTAGGGTTGGTATTTTGGGAAGAAAATAGCCTATATAATATGGATAATGAGACTAGGGAGGATTTTTTCATGGTTTTTTGATCCAAATGTCATGAGACGTGTTAATAAGTGAGGGGAGGGAGTGCCCTTTTTATAATTGAGGAGAAGATACATTTTTGAAAATACAAAAAACTATTTAATAATGGGAACTTAATCACACCCAATGTGACACTAAAATTGATAAATAATTTATAGGGGTTAATAAAAGGTATATAAAAACCTAAAACATATAAAAAAATATTTTTTAAATACTCTATTTTCTAATCCTCTAAGTTTATTTACATTTACTAATAGATTTCACCATGATAACTAGTTTTTTTATCATAGGGAATTTTTCATTTAAGACTAAAATAAAATTAACCTTATAAAATAATTTGGGCCCAATAGTTCTTAATATAATTTTCAATTTTTCGAATAATAATTCCATGTGTGTTGAAAATTAATTTTGACACAAGATCATGTAACATTCATAACCGTGTTTTAACCTTAACCGCTTTAATTAATTTATTACTCTTTTTACTAATCATTACGTACAAAAATTAATGATGAAATTATTACCTAATTTTAATTATTCTAATTAAAAATAAGGAATAAAATTTATCAAAATTCAATTAAAATAAATTAAAAATTTTAACTTAAAGATAGACATAAAAAACCCGTCGAAAAATTATTTTTCAAGAAATGCATTTTTCAAGCATAAGATGATCTTATATAGAATATATGACTATTAATACTAATTATATGGGTTTAAATTAATATATTTAGATATATATAATATATTAATTTCATTTATATCATTTTTCATTAAATATTAATTTAATTAATTAAAATGTATTGACATTATGCCTTTTAAAACAAAAAAAATCTGAAAAAACAATTTTTTGAGAAATATCCCTTTTTACCTCCAGGTTTTATTATATTTAATTATATAAAATTGGTTTTTAATAAATTTTAAGTTATTAATATTATAATAAATTATTATAAATAAAATTCTTAATAGTTAAATTCATCATTTTTTATTATTCATAAAAGCATATTTATAAGCAAAAATATCAAAAATCAATTCTTGTATTATTTTGACTAGGTATGTTCAAACCCAACATTCGACCTATAAAATTATAATTTTGTACCATGAAATTTTAGTATTTTAATCATATTATTTATTATTAAAATATAATGTTCAATTATTATAATTGAGGCTTAGGGTTTCATGCATCATAAGCTATCGAAGAGATTGGATTCATTTAAAAGGGAATATATTATAAAGTCTCAGGGTGTCAAATTATTTCCAAAATTTAAAAGGATTATATATACCTAGGGCTCAAATTCCCCCTATCACTAAACCTTATGACACCCTTCAAGGGAGATAATTTCGATAAAACATTATCTCTTACCTGAAATTCTAAATCCTTCATTCAATTATCAGGATAACACTTTTTCAGACATTGAAATTCTTTAATAAGATCATGAATAGTTTCACCATTATTTTTGTCTGTTCAACAAGTTCTATCCCAATAAGTTTCATGTCCTAACTTTATCTGAATAAGATTTAGTGTTCTATCTCTTGATACATAATGCTTTATATGATTCCATTTGAATACATAATACTCCTCCAAAATGTGTCTGAAAAAATTTAAAACCCATAAATTTGAAAATTTTGATCAAAAATTTATCCCCATACAATATAAATTAGCTCATAATGTCACTTACCAAATATGTGAATACCCTGATTATAGATTCTTCTAAAGCATAGAAATAACCTAAATTACCATAAAACCTTTTTAAAATCATAGTTACTTCTGAAAATTAATTCTTTATTTACTCTTAAAATAACTTAACAGATTATTGAACATATTGCATAAATCCAAAAATACTATAAAATACAAAAAATATAATATAAACCACTTTGTTATCAAACAATTAATTAGTTCCAAGTTCATATATAGTATCCCATTTCCTTCATCAATGTCAATCACCTATTTATTTTTATTAAACACCATTAACACACCATTAGGAACATTTTAAGGGTTATCTTTCTCCTAACCTTGTGTTTAAAAAAAATGAAACCCTACAACTCAATCAATTTTATATGTTATGAGTACCATTCAACATGTACTTATAAATAATTAAAGAAAAACTTTTGAAATAGAATACTTATATATTTCATGGTTCTTATAACAAGAATATCATTGATAAAATAATTCTACAACATAACTTTTTAATATAAATGCACAATAAATTTAACCATTCCACTTAGGCTATTGTAATAACATAATATTGACCTTGAAACCTTATCTTATTCTATAATATATTGCCTTCAAGATTGGGGAATTTTTCTGAATAGTGTCACATATCCTTATAGTTAAAACACTAAAAATTGAATAATTATTTCTTACACTTTCAATCATGTTCTTGGTGGCCTTTCTATACACAATTGAATAAAACTCACATTCCATTAAAATAGTACTAGTGTGTTTATTTCCAATATTATCACATGTGAAAAAATCATTTTTTATCTTCTCCACCTTATCAATTTTCTCTCTTCCATCCTTTTGTTATGTTGATTAAATTTTAATATACATGATCTATATAATTTCTTATCTATTTTTGTGGTTTATATAATTATTTCCTCATATGATGAAATTTTTTGAAGGACCAATGACATTTAGAGACTTATATTAAGCCCTTTAAAGAAATGGTAAATATTTTATTCTATATTGTGTATGTAATCTATAGAATACATGGACAGTTTTGTAAAGGTATCCTTATAATATGAAATGCTTTATTATTCCTTTAACAATATGTTATGAAATGTTTTATTCATTTCAGTTCATTTATCATAAGGTAAATATTTATTGAATAATGTTTCCTTAAAATATTTCCATTCCATGTGTTCTACTTCAACTACCTCCATTCTATTTTGGTCAATGAACACCATTGATCAACATCCCCTTTGAGTAAAAACACTATAAGTGTAACCTTTTCATTTTCATAGAATCCCAAGGATAGATATATCTTCTCAAGGACTTAGTCCATTGATCAACTATCTATAGATTGGTAGTCTCAGTAAATGATGGGGTTTTTGTCGCATGAAGACATCGAACATAGGAGAATCAAGTTTTGGGAAAATATGTTGCTCCTTTCAAGAAGGGATATTTTTCATAACCTAATTAATATACCTTAATATAGACATGATATTCTCTATTCTAGTACTATCTATATTGGATTTCTCAGTAGGAAAATACCTATATTGGCCATGAGTATTGATTCCCTTATTTCATTCAGGTTCAATTTCTAAATGATGAGAGACACTGGATTAGCTAATAGAACTATGAATTTTAAATCATAATATATAATTAAAAATTTACTATAGAACTTAACATAAATAAAAAATTTCGGAACTTTTAATCTCAAAATTTTATACATTGTTTCTTTAGGAATTTCTTTATTTTCAAATACTTTATAATTATTTTTAATGAAAACGTGAATTATCATAAGAATATCTCTCAAGAGTGTCCAAATAGATACGCAATATGGGTACACTAACTATATAACATAATGATGGCCAAGATATACTCAACCAACTCTTTTTAGGGTTATTGTCCCAAGATGCATATGTGGTAAATCCTTGTCCATTTCTAGTATCTTGATAGAGATGCATTTCTAGAAAAAACCATGTAATCTATACCTTACCAAAATTTTAGGATGTTCTTATTTGATTATCATTATATTATACTATTGGGTCATGTTCCCCAATTAATGTTTTATTTAATCTACTACTTAAGGTTTTTACTAAATTTTATCTGATACTGAATATAACAACCCAAACTCTAGTATCTTGATGTCATTGGTTACATTATAACATTGTCATAGATTTAAGGGGTAAAATCCCAAAGAACCGGTCAGTTTATGAATTTTAGAGTACCAGATACATATATGATACACATTTTATATTGGGAATAGAAAATGAGACATATTAATGAGAACCATTTGGAATATCCTTAAATTTATTAAAATAATTCTACTTAATATATTAGTGAAAGAAAAAAAAATGGGTGAGCTAAAATGCTCTATAAGGGTTATGTATAGCAGGAGTTATCCTGAAAAAAATAAAAAAAAAACTAATTTGGAAAGGTAAGTAACTAAAAAGACACTCCATTTAATAAATTGACTATCATGATTAGATAACCCATAACCAATATGGAAATTTTAATAAATAAACCCACATACCATTTAATCTTGGGAAAAAAGATGCATCAATGGATAATATCAAAATAATAATATCAAGGGGAATAATAATTAGTTATTAATTAATGAAGTTCTTAATATTGTTTTCCAAGATCTCATACATCATAGTATCTATACCATCAAGACATTTAATAAAATGGTTTAAAATTATTGGTAAAACCCATTTAATTTGGCTAATTGATTGGTTTCATGAGACCCGCCGATGCATCAAGGGACATTATATTTCTACTGCCCACCTGTCATTGTATTTCCAAATAATTCCTCATATATTGAATAATATATTTAATTCAAGAATAATATTCCTTATAAAAAATGTATGTATTGAGTAAAGATTAAATATTTATCAATATTTTCCCTATTAATCAAATAAATTTCAAAGTAAATACGTTATGTAAAAATGGTATATTGTTCAGGAAATAATAATATGCTTGATAAAAAATATGGATATTTAATAGAAATTTAATACCCAATTTAAAAAAATCACTACAAATTAATTGCCTCATGTGAAATTTAATAATCATAAAATTAATTAATAAGTGACGGGTGACCATCAGTTCATTAGGGATATAGGTTTTTTTTAATAAAATCACATCTTTTGGAAGAATAAATGTTATTGAAGTGAAATATTAAAATATTATTACATAAATGATTTTAAATTTTAAAACCATTAAAAACACATAGAAGAATTTACATTTCATAAAATAGTTTTGGATGGGGAAGTCTTTTATGGCCATATACATTTAAAACATTTATTTTCTAATTTTCTTAAAACATCCCTATCATAAAATAATATAAAGATTACATTAAACCCTTTTTAAAAGTCTATGATAAATTTAAAATGTAATTAATAAGTTATCTGGGTAATTTAAATTACTTTTTCAATTTTTTTTAGGAAAACATGTACATGGAAGAAAAAAATAACAGATTTTAAAGAGAAAGTAAATTGATTTTTTTAAACATTTACATTTCAAATTCAAGTACCCAAGTCTAAAAAATTTTAAAGAGAACATTTAATCATCTTAAATATCAAATGGATAATAAAATTATTTGATATTATGATTGATAATTGATAATATTCCATCGATGAGATTAAAAGAAATCCCAACGAAAGTGAGATTGTGAAATAGATTCTTACGTATTTCATAACTTTCGAATTATATCCCCTTGAAATAATAAAAATGAATTGAAAAATTAAACATAATTATTAAATATTTATTAATGTTAAATACATCAATGGGGCTATGTATTCACCACATAAAAGTGAATATGTGTATATTAACATATATGTCTCAATGAAATGGAAATTGAGATTAAATGGATTACCTCGTGATTCCCTTTAGTTAAACATGATTTAAAATACCATTTAATGGATTTAATAATAATATTAATTTGTAAAATAACCATATTAAAACTTATAATATCATATATGATCCTCTTAAAAACATTCTATCATAATTGTTTGAATAATATTTCATTACTTTAATTCTATATGGTGTTAATTTCCTTATTTCCGCATACATGTTTACTTATAAAAGTTTTTTTATTTTAAATAGGATATATATCCATAATATAAAAAATTATATTAATTTTATAAACATAATTTCTAATCATTATATATTTTTTTTATAACCTTTCCTGAAATTTTAACATGGGAAATGAATCAAATCGATTCGTAGAGACGATAGTTCGTGCGCACATAGGAGAGACGACATCATTTCCTTAACGCATGTTAGGGTATGGATGTGGATAATATATTAATTTTAAATAATTAATCTAATTTCATATATAACATATGCATTAATTATTCCCATCATTATTACTATTAGTGCGATAAGGTGATGGATAATAAATTATATCGGCTTACGAGGCGGTAGTCCACCGTACACACGAGTAATGATTTTCCCCATTTGATGGAGATGGGGATAGATAAATATTATTTCATAAACATAATAAAACCTAATTATATGAAATATATTGGACTTATTATATTTTTATTTTTTGATTAAAAAATTAATGTGATAAAAGAATAATGAAAATGAAATAACTTCTTTAATAGGATTACCTTCTCTTAGAGAAACATCCTTTGGATCACGTCTTACGGAAAGAAGGGTTGGTATTTTGGGATGACCAAAAACTATTTAATTTGGATAAATATGGTTTGGATATAATTTTTGAAAGTTTTTGTTCAAGAAAAATGGATTTATTTATGTTAATAAGGGGAAGAATTTTCCTTTTATAATTGATTAGGAGTTTCATTTTCGAAAACACCGAAAAATATTCAATAATGAGAAGTCACTCTAACCCCAAGTGCCTAAAAAATTGATAAATAATATATTTTATTGAATTTAATGTTGATTAAGACCTCCAAAACCTTAAAATAAACATTTTTGAAACATTTTATTATATTACCGTATATGTTTACTTTTTCCATTTTAGTTTTCACTATTATAACTAGTTTTTTATCTTCAGTAATTTATCCATTAATACAAAAATAAAATTATAGTTATTAAATAATTTGGAGCAAATTATTATTAAAAAATTTAATTTATCAAATAAATATTCTATTTGTGCGGGAAATTAATTTTAACAAAAACACATGTAACGCTCAAAACCTCATTTTAGACTCAACCACATTAATTAATTTTTTACTGTTTTCAGAAATAATTATGAAAAAAGGTTAAGTAAAAATTATTACATAAAATTAATTATTATTATTTAAAATATTTAACCCATTTTATCGAATTCAATTCATATATGTATAAATTTTTTTAAATATAAACTCATAAATTGCATTGAAAAATTAGGTTTCGAGAAATGTATTTTCAACCATAAGATGATCTTATATTAACTATATGACTATTAATGATCATTAGATGTTTTTTAATCCATATATTTAGATATATTATATATTAATCAAATTTATATCATTTATACTTAAATATTATTTTAATTAATTAAAATGGATAGACATTATGCCGTTTAAAATAAACAACTATTTTTTGAGAATAAAACTTTTCTAAAAAATATACCTTTTTATCTGCAAATGTTCTTATATTTATTTATATCACATTTATAGTTAATAAATTTTTAATTAAAAATATTATAATAAAATATTATTAATAAAATTAGGAATAATTATATACTACATTTTTTATTATTCATAATACAATATTTCTATGGGAAAATTTAAAAAATTCATTTTAAGCTTATTTTTACCATATTTGTTCAAAATCAATATTTATCTTATAAAATTATAATTTTGTAAAATTAAATATGAAAATATTTTTTTATTATAATTTTATTGAAATGTAAAGTTTACTTACTATAATTGAGGACCAGGGTTACGGGTATCACGAGTTATCAAAGATATTGAATCTATTTAAAAGGGAATATAGCATAAAGTCTCAAGGTGTTACAATAATGATATATTTAATGATAATATATGATATTATAGAAATAATTATAATTATTAAAATGTAATATATCATTTATTTTATTAATTCAACATCCTTTGAAAAATGATTATGTCATTCGCGCATATGGGTGGATTACCACTTCTACAAAGAAATGTGATTCGTTTTTCACCAACATATCACATGGAAGGTATATATAAGTGGATTTTATGAGTTAATATTATATTTATGATATAATAATATTTTTAAATATAAATTGATACCTAACTTATTTCCCTTGTGTTCATTGAAAAATAGAAATGTTACTCATGGATACATACGTTTTACCGTCTCCACTATTGTAATGTAATTCATTTTTCATAACCATATTTCATGGTTATTTATAAAATAATAATTTATGTATAAAAAGATATTTATTTAGTTATTAATATTATTTATATGATAAAATAATGATTTTTTTGATAATGTAAAACATACCAAAGTCATTTTGAAATTATGAGCTGAACATCCTCAAAACACCTAATGTTGACTTAGCTGAATAATTAATTAAATATTTAAATCAAATATATTAAATAAATGGTATAATGATAAGTTATTAATGATTTAAATAGTTATTAAGAAATTATATAATTGATAAATGTTTATTATATTGTATATAAAGTTCATATGTGATAATTCAAACATAAGGTAAAGGGAACCTTACCTTAAAAATGTCATTTTAAATGTTTTGATTATTTATTTTAAATTTTTTTTATTCCCTATAAATATTATTTTATTTATTTTATATATTTATTCATATGAATATAAATTAATTAAAAATTAAATTTTTTGTCGCTTTTTCATTTTCATTCAATTTTTTCAGAAGGAATCGTTTTATGTATTTTATACAGAATGTTTGAAGTTTATTTAACAAAAGAAAAAAATGAATGTTCTATTCAAACTTATTTATAGTTGAATGATTTTAAGACCATAAAACCCATTATTTTATGTTTTTATTCCATTATAATCTTCCAATTTTTTTGAAATAAAAACCCCTCTATTTTTCTGAGTTATTTTAGTTTTGAAAATTATATTTTAAATGAACGTGATATAACAATATATAAAAATGTTTTTCTAATGGATTGAAAAGTATATTTTTATGAGTTTTATGATTTAAATGAATGAATCTATGTGTTTTATACAATTTTTGGTATTTTGAAATTTTTTGATGATATTTGAGCATGATACAGCTCTCCAATTCATTGGGTAATGATTGTTTTCTCCTGAGAGTTATGTTTTAAGTTGACCATATATGTTACTCCACTTGTATGGGTTCTTATAAGGGTTCTTATAATGTTTTTATAAATATTATATCCCAAGTTACCCAAAAGTATTTTATATTCTTGTTAATTAGTTTTAATGGAAATAATTTGATTTTAAAAGTCAAGCTGATGATCTTTTATTTTAAAGGAATAATTACAACATTTTAGGTTAAAAAGGTATATTTTTAAGACATGTTTTTCAAGGGTTATCATATTTTCTGTGAAACCAACATGATCTGGATTTTACATTCATCTTTTCTTAAAAGGTTATTTATGAAAAAGGGTGGGTAGTAAATATGAATTCATCAGTAATTAAATGATTATTTGTGCTCAAAGTTCATTATATTAAGGGAAAAAATATCTTATATAACCTCATGTTTTTTAGATGGACTAATTGGTTTCCTTTAATTTTATATATATACCATAATTAGAAATAATTTTGAAGGACCCTGGGACACCCTGAGAGGGGAGGGGTGAATCAGGGTGTCAAATTTTTCTTTTAAAACTTGTGGATCTTGTTCCCACGTTGGTAGGAACTAGTTAAACCTGTATGATGGATATGATCGGTAATGAAACATTCACATGAAAAGATATGACACATCAATTTATTACTTGGTTCACCACTAAGGGATAATCTAAGGAGCATACGTCGAAAAGTTTTCAGTTGTAATAAATTCCTCTAATCTTCACTAGTTTTGGATTACAATGGTTCGGGAACAGTCACTCTGTCCCAGGCTCAATTCCTTGACAAAGGTTCAGGGATAGCTCACTACTTCCCTCGGGTCACTCCCGTTGACTCCCCCTGGCTCACTGCCCTTAGTGAAGTCACACTTAGTTTATAGACGTGAAGGTCTCTTCATCATTGCAGAAGAATTCATCCTCTATTGAATGTTGATTCTCTGTTGAAGTCCAAATCTCACTTGTATACTAATACCACTTAGCACCGAAGGTATCAGGAAATCTTCCAGTTTTTGTGTAGCTCCAAAACGTCTGGCGTACAAAAACCTCACCTGAAGCGCTTCTCCAAGACCGGCGTGGAAGTTTCAAGAAAGGCGCACAAGTCACTTGCACGGTACAAAATTGGCGCGTCGGTGTCACTAACCCACTTGTGCAACACTGCCTCTTTCAACTCCAAACTTGCACGACGCTGTGCCTTTAAATCCCAAACCACCTTGGTTGCGTAGCCACCAACCGGCGCGCAACCTCTACTTGCATGACCCAACAACCACTTAAGTGACTCAACCACTTTCATTACGAGAGTTCAAAAAATCTCTATGTCTTGAACTTCGTTTCAAATCAGGAGGGGTGGAGATCTATTTATAGGAAAACTGGACCCCCTACACGGTGGCACGCAAGTGTCCTCATGATGCGCAAGTCCCAACACGTAGCCCCAACCGCCCTCGCCTTTGTCGCGCAATTCACTTGCACGACCCAACCAATACTAGCACGACCTACTTTCCTTGGCCACATTTTCTTGTTCTGATCTTGAAAAACACGTGGCGCACATGTTTCCTCTCTTTTAAGTACAAGGCGCGCAAGTCTGTTTTCCAAAAACACTTTTCTCCATTCGGAACTTCCACTGAGGATTGACAAAAAAACACAAACCATACTCCAAATCATGCATAGAAGACCATGGTTCCAACACTATCCCCCTATAGGTTTGTTGGAAATTAGAAAATAAATTCAAGAGATCCCCATTCATGTTCAAACCAAAAAAGCAAGAATTAACTAAGCCAACACTTTAAGTCTACGTGAGAAATTCTCAGTTTAGAAAACAAGAGAGGAAGCCTGAATTGGGTTCCAATGTTTTGGGATTCTCACTGACGCCCAAGAAGCATAACTTGACCGATGTATTCCTTATCATCCTATCCCTGACCCTGAATTAACATCGTGTCATAGAAGCATTACAGGCTGAAATTTATTTCTTTCTCCCCCATTGACAATAATCCCAAAGACTGGTAATTTTTCAATGTTCATCTCAAACCATACTCCCCCTGGATAGTATCTCCCCCACAAACCTGAATCACATCCATAAGCAGATAAAAAAGTTATTGAAATCGGGGAGAGGGGAATTTTGTAACCTCCAAAAACACTGGGAGGTGGCCGAACACTGGGTTTCAATCAATGATTCTCAAACACTGCTGCTGAGAGTGGCATGGTTAGGAAATCATCCACTTGCTCATCAGTTCCCACATGGTCCATTCTAATCACTCCTTGCTCAACTTTTTCTTTGATAAAGTGATACCTGATTTCAATATGTTTTATATGAGAATGCTGAATAGGATTCTTAGTAAGATCAATTGCACTCTTGTTATCACAGTAAATAACCATTGGTCGCTTCACCTCATCACCAATATCTATTAGTTGTTGCTTCATCCATATCAATTGAGTGCATGACTTTTTTGTGGAGATATACTCAGCTTCAGCAGTACTAAGTGAATTACTTTCTTGTTTCTTGTTCAACTAGACAACACATTTCTACCCAATATAGAAGGATCCAACACTAGTGGACTTTCTGTCTACTACATCACCAGCCCCGACCAGCTTCAGAAAACACCGATAATTCACTATCCCTGCCTACAGAAAAAAATAACCGAAATTTATGTGTACCTTGAATGTACCTCATGATTCTTTTTACTACCGCCATATGTTCCTCCATAGGATTACTCTGAAAGCGGGATGCTAGAAAAGTGGAAAAGACAATATCTGGCCATGTTGCTCTCATTTACAGTAGGCTCCCAATGATCCTAATGTATATGGTGGGATCAACAAAGGCCCCATCCTCATTCTTTCCAAGATTAGTTCCAACTGTAATCGAAGTTGACATTGGTTTGGAGTCTTGCATATTAAACTTCTTTAGTAGCACTCTTGCATACTTTTCCTGATAAATGAAAGTGTATTCCTTCTTTTGAATCACCTTGTGCCCCAAGAAATATGTGAGCTCCCCAATCATAGACATTTTAAATTCCGATTTCATGTGGTTGGAAAATCCGTTCACTGATTTCTGCCTGCTGCCACCAAATATGATATCATCAACGTAGACTAGAACCATGGATTGATCTTTTTGAGAATTATTCAAATAGATATTTTCATCTACTCCTCCTCTTTTAAATTACAGCTTCTTAAGACATGAGTCCAACCATGAGTACCCGCCTATGGTGCCTGCTTCAAACCATATAGAGATTTCTTCAGTTTGCAAACCTCTGTTTCATCAGTACCTAAAACAAAACCCACTGGTTGTTCAATGTAGACTTCTTCATCGAGTACACAATTTAGGAACACTGTCTTGACATCCATTTGATATAATTTATATCATCTTTGGATATCCATGGCAAGGAACAACCTGATTGACTCCAGTCTAGCCACTGGAGCAAAGGTTTCTTCAACATCAACACATTCAATCTGGGAATATCCCTTACAAACCAGTCGTGCTTTATTTATGATAACACTTCCATGCTCATCAAAATTATTTTTGAAGATCAATTTTGTACCAATCACATTGTGATCTTCGGGTATTTGGACAAGATCCCATGTCTGATTCTTGTCAATATGATCTAACTCTTCATTCATGGATTTCACCCAAGATTCATCCTTTGCAGCCTCTTCGAATGAGGATGGCTCCACAACTGACCGAAATACAGACTGTGTGTTGTTCATCATCCTCCTTGTTTGTGTGGGTGCACTCCTATCCCCAAATATGTTAGATGGATCAATCTCAGCTCTACGATTTCTCCTGTGTGGTTCAGTTGCATTCTCTCCAGCCATAGTCGCTTCTTCAGATTCTTCTTCTGAGTCAACATCATGATGTGACTGAGTGTTTTGTACAAATTCCTCTATTTATGTAGTTTTATTTTCTCCACATTCACTTTCTTCTTCACTTTATATCACATCGGCATATGACGTTCTTGAATCATTTGTGGTTTTCTCTTAAATTATCTTAACATCACTGCTTAATATAATATTTCCTAATCACTTGTTGAAACACTTGTAGGCTTTTCTGTTCATTGGATACTCAAGAAAAATTCCATCATCAGCATTGTCACCAAACTTCCCTTGATTTCCTTCTTTGTTTAGGATGAAAAGTTTGCTTCCAAAAACACGAACATATTTCAATGAAGGATTCCTTACATGCCACAATTCATATAATGTCTTTGTTTCTCCCTTATAAAGCGTTGTTTGATTATAAATGTGCACTGCAGCTTTAATAGCTTCCTTCCTGTAATGGCAAGAGATACCAATCTTGATCAGCATAGTCCGGGCCATATTTTTTACCTGTCGATTCTGACATTCAACAACTCCATTTTGTTGTGTAGTTCTCACACCAGCTACCTCATGACATATTCCATGTTTTTCTAGGTTATTTTAAAACTCAATGGATGTGTATTCCCCTCCATTTTCAGATCGCAGGACTTTTATTTTTCATCATGTATCGTTCCTGGCAATCTGACGATAAGTTTTCAAGAAATAAAGTACTTGTCGCTTCCTGTGAATCACCATAACACAAGACATTCTACTATAATCATCTATGAAAAGGATGAATGGGTTCCAAAAAAAATTATTGGGCCACATATGTCTGTATGAATGAGATCAAGAAGATGCAATGCCCTTTTCTTCTTTGGCTGATATGAACTACAGACCAGCTTCCCACGAATACAAGCATCACATGAATTTTCCCGTTCACGTTTTAGAATGGGAATATCCATGACTATCTTCATCTTAGATATCTTTTCCATATATTTTTGGTTAATGTGCCCCAGCCTTCGATGCCACATGTTGTTTTCTTCTTCAGTAGAAAAATAGCCGGAGTTGACACTGTTGTCAACCTAATATAAGTTTCCATATGTTCTACAACCTTTCATAAGAGAATTCCCTATTTTTCCCTTTATAGTGAAGCCTTTTTGATTGAAGGTTATTATGAGCACTGTGTCATAGAATTGACTTACACTGAGGAGATTGTGGCATAGACCGTCCACATAAATAACTTCAGTCTTCTTCATCTTTCCGTTAGTGAGAGCAGTATTCCTACTGCCTTTAATCTTCAAAGCACCATCATTGCCAAACAGAACTGTTCCGTCAACCTTCGTTTCAAAGTTCTTCAAAAGGTCAGCATTTCCTATCATATGGGAAGAGCATCCACTATCATGGATCCAAGTGCTGCTGCTCTTTGTAGCTTTGAGGACTACTTATGCAAGATTGTATTTTTTGATCTTCTTCTTTTCTTTCCATTAGATATTGGATTGAGCATAGGATACTGATTGTAACTCCCCAAGCCCAGTTACCTAGATTCGGTGAATTTTTACATAACATTGGCATGATCACAAGAAAGATCAAGTCTCGAAAGACCTATTAGTTTAGTATCCTTGGATGCACTAGATATATTAATAATGTTTACATTACATCATAAAATAAAAACTTCAAAAACATAGTCTCCGTAGTCCACACTCATATCCCCATATACTATCCCATCAGGCCATTCATAAACTACTTCTTCACATCGTGGGAAAAATAAAACATTAAAAGGGGTGAGCTGAAATGCCCAGTAAGGATAGAAATATAGCGGAAACTTTCATAAAGAAGAATAAACATTTAAGACAATGTATAAATAAAAAAAGCCTTTTAAACATGAACTTCAACATAATATGGAAGAAATAAAATGAAATAATTCCATTTAATTATTCACATGGATATTCTACTAATTGAATAATCACATGCAATATCAATAACCACTTTCATAATGATGGAATGTATAATGCCAGACTATCATAACCACATAGTCAAGGACTCGTGCCAAGACTACAAATAAGATTTTGTCAAGGCCTTGTGCCAAGATAGTAGTTTGTCTCATGAGACCTACCGATGCATCTAGGAGCTATAGAGGGCTCCAACCATCACATATTAAGTCCAATGCATTCCTCATATGAACAGGTTCAAACATAACATAAACGTTCGTATTAAAACTATTATAAAAAATGTCAATACTTTCTCTATAAACCATGAATGGTATAAAAATACCAAATACAAAATCAAAAAAATCACAAAACCTTCAATACAATATGGAAGTTTTGTATCATAATAAATCAACTTCAAATAAGGTTAAAATCCATCAAAGGATGTTGACATAGATGAAATCAAATCTATTTGAGAGAAATATATCTTTTTTTTAAATCATTTAAAAGTCACATAATTATAAAATAAAACATTTACTTTGAAAATTTTATTATAATCTTGTAAGGGAAGTTTCAAATATTTTATGATGGCAGAAAATAACCGCACCTACCGTATAAGTTAAAAAAGAAATTTTTACCTTAATTATGTCGAAAAGGTTAAAAAGAACCTTGTTTGGAAAACGACGGAAAGATTCCTTTATAAACCTCTTATAAAAAGTAAAAAAAGGGTATAAATGACATTAAACCATATTCTAGTAAATATTAAAAATGTTTTAAAATACATTTTTAAGAAACATGGATGTGGATGATAATGAATTCCCAGTAGATTATTATGTATAAACAACCTCGGATAATGAAGAGATTGCAAAATAAACCTTACCTTGTACTTTTCCTTGGTTGGGGGTAGGTTAACCTTATGTATAATGGTGAAATAATGGTTATTAAATTATACAATAATCACATACATTAATATGATATCATATATGATCTTTTAACATTGCTTTGTTAATAATATCTTAGTATTATGATTGTTTCGCGTGTTAACTTACTCGTTTTATTTTATATGTTTTGTTATGTAAGATGTGTTTGTCATGGATAGGTTGTATCTTATTCATATCCAGAATGATATTAAAACCTTAAAAATTATTATTAATCCTCAAATTAGAATTAGACTTGAATGGATACGATTGAGAATGAATCTCATCGCGTTCGTGGAGACGGTAGTCCGTACGTACGCACGATCAACAATATCATTTTTTGATATTAAAATAATATTTAATTGAATGTTATATCATATATACAGAATCATTATCATGTTATATTTATTATTTACATGAATTACACATCATTATTATACCCATCCAAATAATAATGTTTTGAATAACAATTACACCACGACGTGGAGACGGTAAGCCGTACGTACGCACGTATGGTGACATGTCATTCAAAGGATGGATAGAATACTGAAATATGGTTGTAACATGTTTATAATAACATAAATTTATATATAATATACTGGATTTATTATTTTAGAATGGTAATAACAAAGAAATAAGAAGTGGAAGAAGAGAGGAAACTGAAAAAGGGTGGTGAAATCATTACCTCTTATTCGGGTTCTTCCTTTTGATTTTATCAAGAGGGCTCCTTAGGTTGGATTTCTGACTAAAGTAAGGCCTCTAGGATGAATTGGGGGAAGTTGAGAGAGTATTTGTGCTGGGTTTGGCAGAACCAAAAGGCTTTGAAGGTGTGAATTAATGAGAAGGGGGAGTGCCCTTTTATAAGAGGGGTGAGGGGCACCTTTGGAAAAGCTAGAAATATTATTTTATAATAAATTTATATTAGGTTTCTAATGGATCAAAAGTGTATTATTTAAAGTTTGTGGTGGGTATAGGTATAAAACCACTCAAAAAATAGGATTTAGACAGGTTTGGGTTACTATATTAACCGTATCTTTAAGTATTAACTCTTAGTTAATTAGTTCCACTTTTACAATGTCTCTTTGTATTTTTATATTATATGGTTAATAAACTTACTATATACATACAAGAGACCCAAAAGTGGTCCATTAATGATACAAATATCATGATATAAGTCTCTTTGCCAACCTTAGATTTTTAGGAATTTAATATCAATTAATAATATAATATTTGTTTTAAAAACACTTTTATGTCAATTTTGACACTATTCAATAATTGATTTTTTTAAAAATCATAACAGAATTATTACTTTGAAATAAGTTTATTAAATCCATCCTAACATGTACTATTAACCTATAAAATTATTGGTATTTATAAAAAGTCTGAAATTACATTTATTTTGGTATTTATAATATCAATTATTCTAATTTTTCATTAATTAGGTAATTACTCCATCACCATTGTGTCATAAATAAATTAAATTATTTAATGTCTAAAAATTATAAATAAAATTCCATTATGTAGGAAATATTTTTATATTTATAATTAATATTTATAGTCGGAACTCCAACATATATAACCCTATTTAAAAATTGGTTTTCTAAAAGATATATGCTTATGTCATTTTTGTATTTATTTTAACTTAATTAATATAAACTGTCATTATCACTTACAAGTGGCTCAATGGGGTCCCCAAATCGACCCAAAGATGACCATGGTCGTAAATATATCAACCAATAAGGTTAGGATACATTTTAGGGTAATTTATTATTATTATAATATTATTTTTTACCCTTATTTACCATATTTACCCTTTAACCATGGTAAATAAATTTTTTACCTAAGTAATTATTCCAAATGTCTAAAAATAAAAGATACCTATTTACACAATTAAGACATCATGATTCAAAATATGTAATCCTTTTTTATAAATTCCAAATACAAAAGTTCCAGAAATTAATTTAATATTAATTCCCGCTGTCAAAACAAAAAGCGTGTTTTTAATATATAATAACTATCAGAAGATTGATACTAGTTTATGTCCGATTTAATTGTGAAATTATGCCCAATGACCAAAATTGTATTAAATGGTAAAAATATATTCTAAATATACTTTAAAACCACTAAAATTCATAATTTATCACTATTAATTATTTTTATTAAAAAGTTGTTTTTAATTAAAATTTAGTAATTTTCACTATTCATCAAAATATAAAAGTTATCTGAAAAGTACCAAAATTTCACCTGAGGCAAAATTCGATACTCCAAATCCAAAAATGAAGTCCATTTTGAGAGGTAAAATTTATAAAATTTCAAAAATTAGGTATTAATATTCATAATGTCTAATTTGATTGGTTGTGGTGTGTGTTAGAACTCAAAGTTGCGTATAACACATGCTACTGTATTATTCAAAGAGAAGCGTACCGTGGAAGCTTGGGGTGTTACATTCTCCACTCCTTCAAATAATGTATTCCTCGAAATTTCTAGAATATTATTGCATAAACAGACTCGGGTGGTTCTTCATCATAAGTTCCTCGGGATCCTACGTTACCTCTTCCATCTTATGGTTTCTCCATAGAACTTTTACCAAACGAGTCGTCCAGTTTCTCATCACTTGTTCTCTTACATCAAGAATCCAGATGGGCTCTTCACAATAAGCAAGACCAGGTTCTAGTTATAATTCCTTATAGGTGAGTACATGCGTTGGTTCAAGTATGTATTTCCTCAACAAAGATACGTGGAACACATCGTGAACTTTGGAGAGACTTGGCGGCATTGCCAAACGGTAAAGCTACAAACCCAATTAGTTCTAGAATTTTGAAAGGACCGATGTACCTAGGACTCAATTTACCCTTCTTACCAAAATGTATAACTCCCTTCCATGGAGATACCTTCAGTAAAATATGATCACTGACTTGAAATTCCAAATCCTTCCTTCAATTATCGGCATTGCTCTTCTGCCTACTTTGAGCTACTTTGATGTGGTTTTGGATTACCTTTACTTTTTCCATTTTTTCCTCTACCAGTTCTGAGCCTACAAGTTTTCTTTCACCAACGTCATTCCAACAGGTTGGTGTGAGACATCTCTTTTAATATAACGCTTCATATGGTGCCATCTGAATACTCGAATGGAAGCTATTGTTATAGGAAAATTCTACCAGAGGTAAATATTGATCCCACATACCCTGAAAGTCAAGTGAGCATGATCTCAACCTGTCTTCTAAGGTTTGAATAGTCCATTATGATTATCCTTCTGTTTTAGGGTGGTAGGAAGTTCTCAACTAAAGTTAGTATCCAAGGATTTCTGAATACATCCCTAGAATCTTGAAGTAAAATGAGGATCACGATCAGAAACAATCGATAGGGGTACTCCCTGAAGTTTCAAAAATTCATTAATATATAGTCTTGCAATCCATTCAAGTGGTAAATCTTCCCTTATAGAATGAAAATGTTCTGACTTGGTAAGATGATCAACAATGACCCATATTGCATCTTTCTTTCTAGGAGTCTTTGGTAGCCCCATGATGATGTCCATCATAATATTATCCCATTTCAACTCAGGTATGGGAAGAGTTCACATTACTCCACCAAGATTTTTCCTTCCAGCTTTCACTTGTTGAAAATCTATACATCTTGACACAAAATCAACAATCTCCCTCTTCATGTTGTCCCACCAAAAATGATGCTTCAAATCTCTATACATTATGATCCTCCCAGGGTGTATAGAGAAATTGGAACTATGAGCATCATACAACAATTCCCTTTTTAGATCAGGTATATTGGGAACACAAATTCTCTTCCCAAATTTTAAAGTTCCTTCTTCATACACAAGGTCTCTCAATCACCCATCATTCACAGCTTTAATATTCTTCTAAAACACTTCATCATTAGTCTGAGAACTCTTTATCCTTTCTAGTAAAGATGGTTTGACAACCATTTGAAAAATAATTGATGTTTCACCTTCCATGGTGATTCCCATATCCAACTTTACTAGATCCATAAAAATAGTATCCCTTTCAATTCTCATCACGTTCAAAACTCCATGATCTTTACTGCTCAAAGAATCTTCCACCTTATTTTCCTTCCCCGGGTGGTAGTGTATCGTGAAATCATAATCCTTGAGTAGTTCAGGCAATCTCATTTTCCTCATGTTGAGTTCTTTTTATGAGAAAATATACTTCAAACTCTTATGATCAGTATGAATCTCACATTTTTCACCATAGAGGTAGTGCCTCCTTATCATCAAAGAAAAGATCACAACTGCTAACTCAAGATCATTAGTAGGATAGTTTTGCTCATGAATTATCAACTATTGTGATGCATAGGCAATAACCATATCATTCTACATAAGGACACAACCATGTCCTTTCTTCGATGCATCACTATAAATAACGAACCCATCATTCCCCGAAGGTAGAGTCAATATAGGAGCATTGAATAATCTTCCCTTCAGTTCTTCAAAACATTCTTCACACTATTTTTTCCAAACAAATTTAACCCCCTTAGGTGTGAGCTTCATTAACGGGTTAGCCAATCGGGAATAATTCTTGACGAAACGTCGATAATAACCTACCAAACCAATAAAACCGCATACCTCAGTTATACTCGTTGGAGCTGGCCATTTGTGGATTTCCTTGGTCTTAGAAGGATCAATAGAGATTTCATCTTTAGAGACAATATGACCAAGAAAAGAAATCTCCTGAAGCCAGAATTCACAATTGCTAATCTTCCCATATAATTCATGTCTTCTCTGAGTCATCAGGATAATGCGCAAGTGATTTTCATGATCTTTGTAGCTTTTGGAGTATACCAAGATATCATCAATAAATACCACCAAAAAATCATCGAGATATTCCTTGAAAACTCTATTCATTATATCCCTGAATATAGAGGGTGCAATAGTCATCCCAAAAGGCATTACCGTAAACACGTAATGCCCATAACTTGTTCGAAATGTTGTCTTCAGAATGTCTTCCTTCTTTACACACAACTGATGGTATCCAGATCGAAGGTCAATCTTTGAAAAGTATTGAGCTCCATGTAGTTGGTCATATAAATAATCAATGCAAGGTAGGGGATACTTGTTCTTTATTGTTATAGCATTGATCTCCCTTTAGTCGATACATAACCTCATATATCCATCTTTATTTTTAACAAAAAGAACAGGGGCTCCCCATGGAGAAACACTAGGGAGAATAAATCCCTTATTACTCAATTCCTCTAGTTGTTTCTTTAGTTCAACTAATTCCACAGTGGCCATTCTATAAGGGGTATTCGATATAGGCCTTGATCCAGGAATTAAATCAATGGAAAACTCAACTTATCGTTCTGGAGGATGTCCAGGTAAATCTTCCAGAAATACATCTACATATTGATTTACAATAGGTACATCCTCTATTCGAACATTCCTTTCCTCACCCATAGTCATTTCATTCTCTTCCTCCCCAATAATTGAATTTAGTTGAGCTACTGGGGGTGGATATTGATAAGAATTAGGTGGTGACGATTCTTCTCTAAAGATAAGGTGTTTCTTATCATCATCATCATCAAAAATCGTAACCTCCTTCTTCTTAGAAAAAATCTTCACATCATAGTCTGAAATCCAATCCATACCGAGGATTATATCAAACTCAATCATATGTTTTCCTATGAGATCAGTGGATAAAGAAAATTTATGTGCTCTAATGGGGACTAATTCATAAAACTTCGTTGCAATGATACTTCCCTTAGGAGTTTTAACTGACAACTCCCTTGTAAAATCAAATTGAAAATATCTAATTTTCCTAGAAAACTAGGATGATATGAAACAATGTGATGATTTAGAATCAAATAATGAATTTTCTAAACTTGAGGAAACCATTAAATTACCTACCACCACGTCTTTCGGAGCTTCTACCTTAGCAGTAGTGATAGCATAATCTTGTCCTTGATCCCTTGGCCTTTTCTGAGGTAAGTTCCTCTGAAGTTTAGGAAATTCATTTGCATAATGTCCCATCTCCATGAAATTGTAGCATTGGACATTAGTAGCTTCCTTCTTCCCCTTGTAATTAGGAGCTTGGTGGCCTTTTCCCCCACACTTGTAACAGACTCCCATTACTTTTAAGCAAGTAATGGGGTGTTTCTTCCCACATTTACTACAGGATGGATATTTAACTTTTCTGTTCTTCCACTTATTTCCATTCCCAGATTGATTAGAAGATCTCTTCTTCTCTTACTTTGCTATAAAGTCATAAGACTTACAGAATTCCTTCTCTGTCTTGATAGCACATGAGACAATGTCTTCGTACGATGAGAAGGATTGTGAGACTAATTCTCGACAGAGAAACGGTTTTAACCCATCAAAGAAACAATTAATCTTACTTCTTGGGTTACGTATATAATCTGTAGCATACCTTTCTAACCTTGTAAAGTTTGCCTCATACTTTGTGACATTCTCATCTTCCTTTTATCTCAAACTCAGAAATTGCCTTTCCATATCTGCTCGATGGTCACAAGGAAAGTATTTTTCTAAAAACCGATCTTTGAACTACCACCATTACATATTTTATACTTCATCATCTTCCATCATGTTTTGTATCAATGACCACCATTGATCAGCATCTCCAGTGAGGCGATAAACTGCCATGACAACTTTTTCCCTTTCACTACTCCCCATGGAATCGAATATTTTCTCTAAGGAATTTATCCATTGTTCAGCTACAAAGGGATTTTTACTCCCATTGAAGATTGGTGGTTTTTGCCTCATGAAGCGATCTAACATTGATCCTCCATGATGCGGATCAGGGTGCTCCATATGGGTAATGTTATTATTCATAACCTGAGTGAGTTGTCCCAGTATGGTGATTAGCTGATCAGAATGAGTTTCATCACCAGCTCCACTATAATTATCTTGAGTAGGAGGGAAATCCCTACATGGAGTGCGTGCATTGATACGGTTTTCATTTCTTCCACTAGGCACCATTTCTAAACAATGGCATAAAGTAGATCAGTTTATGAATCAAAATACATAATTTCATACTTATAAAACACTTAACATAAATTGAAGTATTTATGGATATAATCCATAATCATAAAAAATGTTTTCTTTGAGGAAGTATATACTCATAAACCCTTCATAATGATTTGTAAAGAAAATTAGAGTTATCCTAAGCATATCCCTCGGGAGTGTCGTAACCAAGAGTGCAACAAGGCCCGTTGTCGTGCACGAGTTCCCGTTCGAGTCTATCTCAAATCGTTGCTTTCGGGTTTTACCCCTAAGTACATCTGTCTGAGAGCCAACTATACCTGCTCGTATCCAGATAGGGATGTATTTCTCGGAAAACTCACAAAATCTCTACAATACCAAAATTCTAGGAAGTTCTTCTATACTAATCCTCAAATTCCATCTTAGATCTATGTTCTCTAATAAAAATTTATCTAAATCTAGCTTCCAAGGTTTTTACTAAACTTTCTCTAATACCAACTGTAACGCCCCGACCCTAGTTACCCAGAGTCGGTGCATTATTACATATGATTGGCATGATCACAAGAAATATCAATTCTAGAAAGACCGATTAGTTTAGTATCCTTGGAAACACTAGATATATTCATAAAGTTTACATTACATCATAAAATGAAAACTAAAACAACATAGTCTCTATAGTTCACACTCATATCCCCAAATACTATCCCAACAGGTCATTCATAAATTACTTTTCACATCCTGGGAAAAAATATAACATTGAAAGGGGTGAGCTCAAATGCCCAGTAAGGATAAAATACAGCGGAAACATTTATAAATAAGAATAAACATTTAAGGCAATGTATAACTAAAACAAAAGACTTTTAAACATGAAATTAAACATAATATGGAAGAAATAAATTGAAATAATTCCATTTAATTATTCACATGGATATTCTACTAATCGAATAATCACATGTAATATCAATAACCATTTTCAAAATGATGGAATGCATAATGCCAGACTATCATAATCACATAGTCAAGGCCTCGTGCCAAGACTAAAAATAAGATTTTGTCAAGGCCCTATGACAAGACACTAGTTTGTCTCATGAGACCTACCGATGCATCAAGGAGCTATAGAGGGCTCCACCCGTCACATATTAAGTCCAATGCATTCCTCATATGAACAAGTTTAAACATAACGTAAGCATTCATATTAAAACTAGCATACGAAATGTCAATACTTTCTCCATAAAAAAGGAATGGTATAAAAATACCACATAAACAATCAAACAAATCACAAAACCTTCAATACAATTTGTAAGTTTTGTATCATAATAAATCAACTTCAAATAAGCTTAAAATCCATCAAAGGATGTTGACATAGATGAAATCAAAACTATTTGAGAGAAATATCTCTTTTTTTGAAATCATTTAAAAGTCACATAATTATAAACTTAACCATTTACTTTGAAAATTTTATTATAATTATGTAAGGGAAGCTTCAAATATTTTATAATGGCAGAAATTAACCGCATCTTCCATATAAGTTAAAAATGACATTCTTACCTTAATTATATCGAAAAGGTTAAAAAGGACCTTGTTTGGAAAACGACGGAAATATTCTTTTATAAAACTCTTATAAAAATTCAAAAAAGGGTATAAATGACATTAACCCATATTCTAGTAAATATTAAAAAAAATTAAAATACATTTTTAATAAACATGGATGTGGATGATAAAGAAGACCCAGTAGATTATTACGTATAAACAACGTCAGATAAGGAAGAGATTGCAAAATAAACCCGTACCTTGTACTTTTCCTTGGTTGGGGGTAGGTTAAACTCCTGTATAATGGTGAAAAAATTGTTATTAAATTATACAAGAATCATATTCATTAATATGATTTCATATATGATCTTTTAACATTGCTTTGTTAATAATATCTTAGTATTATCGTCGTTTCGGGTGTTAACTTACTCATTTTATTTTATATGTTTTGTTACATAAGCTGTGTTTGTCATGAATAGGTTATGTATTATTCATATCCCGAATGATATTAAAACCATAAACATTATTAGTAATCATCAAATGAGAATTATACTTGAATGGATACGATGGAGAATGAATCTTATCGCGTTCGTGGAGACGGTAGTCCGTACGTACGCACGATCAACAATATCATTCTTTTGATATTAAAATAATATTTAATTATATGGTATATCATATATAAAGAATAATTATCATTTTATATTTATTATTTAAATTAATTACACATCATTATTATACCCATCCAAATAATAATGTTTTGAATAACAATTACACCACGATGTGGAGATGGTAAGTCATACGTACGTACGTACGGTGACATGTCATTAAAAGGATGGATAGAATACTGAGATATGGTTGTACCATGTTTATAATAACATAAAATTAAATATAATATACTTGAGTTATTATTTTATAATGGTAATAACAATGAAATAAGAAGTGGAAGAAGAAAGGAACTTGAAAAAGGGTGGTGAAATCATTACCTCTTCTTTGGGTTCTTCCTTTTTATTTGATCAAAAGGGCTCCTTAGGTTGGCTTTATCACTAAAGGAAGGCCTCTAGGATGAAGTGAGGGAAATTGAGAGAGTATTTGGTTATGGGTCTTCTGAACCAAAAGCCTTTGAAGCTGTGAATTAATGAGAATGGGGAGTGCCCTTTTATAAGAGGGGTGAGGGGAACCTTTAGAAAAGGTAGAAATATTATTTTAAAATAAATTCATATTCGGTTTATAATGGCTCCAATGTCAATTATTTAAAGGTTAATGTGGGGATAGGGCTAAAAACACTCAACCAATAGGATTTATAGAGGTTTGGGTTACTATATTAACCTTATCTTTAAGTATTAACTCTTAGTTAATTAGTTTCACTTTTACAATGTCTTTTTGTATTTTTATATTATATGGTTAATAAAATTACAATGTACATCCAACAGACCCCCAAGTGGTCCATTAATTATACACCTATCATGGTATAAGTCTTTTTCCCGAACCATATATTTTTAGAAATTTAATATCAATTTATAATATAATATTTGTTTAAAAAACTCTTTTATGTCAATTTTGACACTATTCAATAATTGATTTTTGTAAAAATCATAACAGAATGTTTACTTCAAAAAACGTTAATTAAATAAATAATAACATTTCATATTAACCTATAAAATTATTTGTATTTATATAAAGTCTCAAATTACATTTATTTGGGTATTTATAATATCAATTATTCTAATTTTTCATTAATTAGGTAATTACTGCATCACCATTGTGTCTTAAATAAATTAGATTATTTAATGTCTAAAAATTAAAAATAAATTACCATTATGTATTAAATCTTATTATCTTTCTAATGAATATTTATAGTCGAACATCCAACATATATAACTCTATGAAAAAAGTGATTTTCTAAAAGATATATTCTTTTGTAATTTTTGTATTTATTTTAACTTAATTAATATAAAGTGTCATTATCATTTACAAGTGGCTCAATGAGGTCCCAAAATAGACACAAAGATTCCCATGGTTGGAAATGTATCAACAAATAAGGTTAGGACATGTTTTAGGGTAATTTATTATTATTATAATATTATTTTTTTACCCTTATTTGCCGGATTTACCCTTTAACCATGGTAAATAAAATTTTTACCGAAGTAATTATTCAAAATGTATAAAAATAAATGTTACCTTTTTACACAATTTGTAAATATTGATTCCAAATATGGAATCCATTTTTCCAAATTCAAAACACAGAAGTGGAAGAAATTAATTTAAAATTAATTCCCGCTGTCAAAACAAAAAAGCGTTTTTTAAGATATAAAAACTACCAAAAGATTGATACTTGTTTATGTCTGGTTTAATGATGAAATTATATCCAATGACCAACATTGTATTAAATGGTAAAAATATATTCTAAATATACTTCAAAACCACTCAAATTCATAATTTATCACTATTAATTATTTTCATTAAAAAAGATGTTTTTAATTAAAATTTAATAATTTTCACTATTAATCAAAATATAAAAGTTATCCGAAAAGTACCAAAATTTCACCTTATGCTAAATTCGATACTCTGAATCCAAAAATGAAGTCCATTTTGAGAGATAAAATTTATAAAATTTCAAAAAGTAGGTATTACTATTTATAACGGTTAGTTTGATTAGTTGTGGTGTGTGTTAGAACTCGAAGTTGCGTATAACACACACTACTATATTATTCAAAGAGAAGCGTACCGTGGAAGCTTGGGGTGTTACACTGATGAACTTTTAATACATTTTTCCACATAATCTGATTCTTCATACCCATAATCTTTTTCCATAGGGGAAAAACTGTTTGTGAGAACAACACCATCAGGAGGATGAAAACTGGCCCGTCTTTGGGTGTTGTATGAATTTATCCTATCATACCTCTGCCTATAATACATAGTTTTATGGCCAAAGTTAGAATGATTAAAATAGTAACCATAGAAGATATTTCTTCTATAATATAGAGGATATGAAATCGGTATCCTTTGTTGACTTCCCAGATCATCCCCATTTAAGTAGCTTCTTGCCTCTTTGCAGTATGACATGGTATGGCCCAGATAACCATAGAACAAACACTTCATGAGAGGAAATGTCTTTTCACTTGAATTTATTCTCATTCATTATTCCTTGGGAGAATAGTTGTACTGCATGTCATTTCTGAAATTTTGAGGAAAATTTTCAGTTCTTCTCATAGTTTGGACTGGGGGTTTATTTTTAAGCATTTCAGGTAATGTTTCAGCAAGTCTAACTTTCATCTTGTCTTTCTTTTTCCTATATCTACTTATAGTAGTTGATGTCTCAGCTTTACATCCAATTGCACTCTTTCCCATTCAAGAGGGTCTTTTATCACTTAAGATTTTCCTACCCCATCTGAACCACTGTTGGCCCTTGCTAGTAATTCTGCATCTGATAATCTTCCAAACTGTATTTTCTTCCTTGATTCTGCTGAAATTGATTCAGTCTCATATTTACTCCTAAGAGTAACAACATCCTCTTCAAGACCCACAAAAGTCTTGTATTTTGCTTCTAGTATAGAGGTTAGGTCATTGATGACCTTTTCATGCTCTTCAATTCTCAGCTTTAGATCCAATACATCATCATTTCTTTCAAGAATTTTAGACTGTACTATCAAAAATTATTCCAGTCGTTCAAATTCAGCTTCAGGTTGATCAACATATTCAGTTGATTATTATACCATTGATTTCCACTTATTGAAACTCTTACATTTAACCTTAAGCTTGCTAACAACATACTTAAGTTGAAACATGGGATATGCACTCATTTTTAAATGATTCTATCCACCAGTATCTTCAAATTTTTCAACAGTGGCCATAACGGAAGCATGTTTCCCAGTTTCAAATTCTGGTTCTTCTTCATCATAGAAAAAATTATCATATTCTTCTTCTTCGTAGAAAAAAATCTTATTCAGAACTTTCTTTCTAGATTTGAAGTCTCCTTTCTTGAAGAACCTTTTCTGAGGCTTCTCAATGTTTTCAGCATCTATATCATAATCATCGATATTTCATAAGCACTGAGAAGCAATGTGTCTAACTTTTACACAACAAAAGCAAGCTAGTGGTACCTTCCCTTTGAATTTCCCTTTTTTACTTCTGGAACTTCTTGGAAATGAGAGAGATAATTTTTTTCCTCATCATCTTCAACACTACTATATATTGGTATTTTCAGTTTCTACATGGATTTTAATGCCATTTCCATGCTTACTCGTGTAGTAGCATCTTCTTGTTTGACTCTCATTTCATATGCCACCAAGTTGGTCAACAGATCATCCAAGGAATGTTTGGAAAGATCTCTTTCCTCAAGGGAAGACACTTTTTCATTGTACATGGGTGGTAGTCTTCTCAGTATTTTCTTCACAATATTAATGTCTCTGATTTCTTCTCCTAGGCCCTGAATTGCTCCAACCACTTCAGTAATTCGATTGAAGAAGGAGTCTGCATTCTCATCAGGATGCATCCTCAGATCATCGAACCTATTGTGTAGCACTTGTAGTTTTTCCTCCTTCACTTTGCTATCACCTTCATAAATATTTTCAAGTTTATCACACATGGACATTGCTGAAGTGAAACTCATCACTTTTAGATAAATCTGATCAGAAAGAGCTGCGGTGAGAGCATTATGTGCTTTAGCATCTGCATCAAGAATTTTCTTATCTGTATCAGTCATAGACAGCCCTGTTGGATCAGAAATATTAATACCTTGCACAGTGGAAAACAGAACTTCCATTCCAAGAGATCTTAGATGAGACCTCATTCTGTTCTTCCATATCTAGAAATTACTTCCATCGAAGAGAGGTACTTCCCTAGTATTGACTGTATTCTCCATGAATACAAAGGATAGATCTAACACCAGAAACCTTCCTCTGATATAACTTGTAGGACGCCGGGACACCTTGAGATGGGAGGTGTGAATCAGGGTGTCAACATTTTCTTTTAAAACTTTTGGATCTTTTTACCACGTTGGTAAGAACTAGTTAAACCTGTATGATGGATATGATTAGTAATGAAACATTCACATGCAAAGAGAAGACACACCAATTTTTTACTTGGTTCACCACTAAGGGCTAGTCCAAGGAGCATACGCCAACAAGTTGTCGGTCATACCAAATTACAATAATATTCACTAGTTGTGGATTACAATTATTTGGGAATAGTCACTCTATCCCAGGCTCACTGCATTTACAATGGTTCAGGGAAAGCTCACTGCTTCCCTTGGGTCACTCCCGTTGAATCCCCCTGGCTCACTGCCCTTAGTGAAGTAACACTTAGTTTATAGACATGAAGGTCCCTTAATCATAGCTAAAGAATGCATCCTATATTGAATGTAGATGCTATGTTGAAGTCCAACTCTCACTCGTATACTAATACCACTTTTCACCAAAGGTATCAGGCAGTCTTCCAGTATTCATGAAGCTCTAAAATGTCCAACATACAACAACCTCACATGAAGAACTTCTCTAAAACCGGCGCGCAAGTTTCAAGAACGGCACACAAGTCACTTGCATGGTACAAAATTGGCGTGCAGGTGTGACCAACCCACTTGTGCGACACTACCTATTTCAACTCCAAACATGCGCGACACTGTGCCTTTAACTCTCAAACCGCCTTGGTCGAGCAGCCACCAACCGGCGCGCAGCCTCTACTTGTGCAACCAAACAACCACTTGTGCGACTCAACCACTTGCGCGATGAGAGATGAAAAAATCTCTAAGTCTTGAACTTTGTTTCAAACGAGGAGGGTTGGCCATCTATTTATAGGCAAAATGGACCACCTGCGCGGTGGCCCGCAAGTGTCCTCACGACGCGCAAGTCCCGACGAGCAGCTCCAACCACCCTTGCCTCTGTCACACAACTCACTTTCGTGACCCAACCAATACTTGCGCGGCCTACTTTCCTTTGCCATATTTTCATGTTCTGATCTTGATAAACACATGGCGCACAAGTTTCCTCTCCTTTACATACAAGGCGCACAATTCTCTTTGCCAAAAACACTTTTCTCCATTTGTCGATTTTCAGGCCCAAATATTTGGCACACACTGGGAAACGACGCAACCTTAAATACTTTTGTCTGCTTGAACTATGTGATCTCTTTGCTGGTACACATTCTGAACGTCCACTAAGGATTAAAAAAAAATAAACCATACTTCAAATCATGAATAGAAGACCATGGTTCCAACAATCTCCCCCTTTGGGTTTGTTGGCAATCAGAAAACAAATTCAAGAGATCCTTATACATGTGCAAACCAAAAACATAAGAATCAACTCATCCAATAGTTTAAGTCTACGTGAAAAATGCTTGGTGTAGAAAACAGGAGAGGAAGCTTGAATTGGGTTCCAGTGTTTTGGGATTCTCAATGACGCCTAAGAATCATAACATGACCGATGTATTCCTTATCATCCTATCACTAACCCTGAATTCACATCTTGTCACAGGAGCATTACATGCCTGAATTTATACCCTTCTCCCTCATTGACAATAAACCCCAAGACTGGTAAATTTTTCAATGTTCATCTCAAACCATACTCCCCCTGGATAGTATCTTCCCCAAAAACCAGCATCACATCCATAAAAAGATAAAAACAGTTATTGAAATCAGGGAGAGGGGAATATCATAACCTCCTTAAGAAATAGGAGGTAGCTGGACACCGAGGTTCAACCAATGCTTCTCAAACACTGATTCTGATAGTGGCTTGGTTAGGATATTAGCCACTTGTTCATTAGTTCCCACATGGTCCAATTTAATCACTCCTTGCTCATCTTTTTCTTTGATAAAGTGATACCAGATTTCAATATGTTTTGTACGATAATGATGAGCATGATTCTTAGTAAGATCAATTGCGCTCTTGTTATCACAGTAAATAACCATTGGTTGCTTCACCTCATCACAAATATCTATTAGTTGTTGCTTCATCCATAGTAGTTGAGTTCATGCCTTTGTGGCGGACATATACATAGCTTCAGCAGTACTAAGAGAAGTACTTTATTTTTTCTTTCTCAACCAAACAACACATTTATGCCCAATATAGAAGGCTACACCACTAGTGGACTTTTTGTCTACTACATCACTAGCCCAACAAGAATCAGAAAACGATGATAATTCACTCTCCCTTCCTACAGCAAAAAATAAACCGAAGTTATGTGTACCCTGAATATACCTCATGATTCTTTTTACTTCCACCATATGTTCCTCCTTAGGATTACTCTAAAATGTGACACAAGACATGTGGAAAAGACAATATCTGGCCATCTTGCTGTTAGGTACAGTAGGCTCCCAATGATCCTCTTGTACATGGTGAGATCAAAAGAGGCCCCATCCTAATGCTTTCCAAGTTTAGTTCCAACTGCAATCGGATTTGACATTGGTTTGGAGTCATGAATATTAAACATCTTTAGTAGCTCTCTTGCATACTTTTCCTAAGAAATGAAAGTGTATTACTTCATTTGAATCGCCTACAACCCCAAGAAATATGTGAGCTCAGCAATCATAGACATTTCAAATTCTGATTTCATGTGGTTGGCAAATTCGTCCACTGATTTCTACATGCTGCCACCAAATATGATATCATCAACGTAGACTAGAACACTGAATTGATCTTTTGTATAATTATTCACATAGAGATTGTGATCTACTCCTCTTTTAAATTCCAGCTTCTTGAGATATGAGTCCAGCCGCGAGTACCATGCCCGTGGTGCCTGCTTCAAACCATATAGATCTTTCTTCAGTTTGCAGACCTTTGTTTCATCAGTACCTAAAGAAAAACCCAGTGGTTGTTCAATGTAGAATTCTTCTTCGAGTACATCATTTAGGAATGCTATCTTGACATCCATTTTATATACTTTATATCATCTTTGGATTGGAATGGAAAGGAACAACCTAATTGACTCCAGTCTATCCACTGGAGAAAAGGTTTCTTCAAAATCAACACCTTCAATCTGGGAATATCCCTTACAAACCGGTCGTGCCTTATTTTTGATAACAATTCCATGCTCATCAAACTTGTTCTTGAAGATCCATTTTGTACCAATCACATTGTGACCTTCGTGTCTCTGGAAAAGATCCCATGTCAGATTCTTGTCAATCTGATCTAACTCTTCATTCATGGCTTTCACCCAAGATTCATCCTTTGCAGCCTATTCGAATGAGGATGGCTCCACAACTGACAGAAATGAATATTGTATGTTGTTCCTCATCCTCCTTGTTTTGGTGGGTTCAATCCTATCCCCAATTATGTTAGATTGATCAGTCTCATCTCTATGATTTCTCCTATGTGGTTCAGTTGCATTCTCTCTAGCCATAGTCTGTTCTTCAGATTCTTCTTCTGAGTCAACATCATGATGTGAATACTGATTGTTTTGTACAACTTCCTCTATTTTTGTAGTTGTATTTTCTCTATGTTTACTTTCTTCTTCACTTTCTATCACATCAACATATTACGTCCTTGAAGCATTTTTGGTTTTCTCTTCAATTATCTTAACATCACTGCTTACTACAATATTTCCTAATCACTTGTTGAAACACTTGTAGGCTTTGCTATTCATTGGATACCCATGAAAAATTCCTTCATTACCATTGTCACCAAACTTTCCTTGATTTCCTTCTTTGTTCCGGATGAAACATTTGATTTCGAAAACACGAAAGTTTTTCAATGAAGGATTCCTTCCATGACACAATTCGTATGGTGTCTTTTTTTCTCCCATATAAAGCCCTATTCGATTCTGAATGTGCACTGCAGCTTTAATAGATTTCTTCATGTAATGGTGAGAGATACTACTCTTGATCATCATATTCCTGGCCATATTGTTGACCTGTCGATTTCGACATTCAACAATTCCATTTTATTGTGGAGTTCTCACAGCATCTACCTCATGTTGTATTCCATGTTTTTTAGATTATTTTAAAACTCAATGGATGTGTATTCCCCTCCATTGTCAGATCGCATGACTTTTATTGTCAGTATTCTATCATTCTCGGCAATCCGATGATAATTTTTCATGCAATCAAGTACTTTTCGCTTTCTGTGAATCACCATAACACAAGAAATTCTACTATAATCATCAATGAAAAGGACGAAGTACCTTTCTCCATGGGTTCCAGTAACATTTATTGGGACACATGTGTCTGTATGAATGAGATCAAGAAGATGAGATGCCCTTATCTTCTTTGTCCGATATGAACTACAGACCAGCTTCCCATGAATACAAGCATCAAATTACTTTTCTCGTTCATGTTTTAGAATGGGAATATCCATGACTATCTTCAGCTTAGATTTCTTTTCCATATGTTGTGGGTTAATGTGCCCCAACCTTCGATGCCACATGTTTTTTTCTACTTCAACAGACAAATAGCAGGAGTTGACATTGCTATCAACCTGATGTAATTTTCCATATGTTCTACAACCGTTCATAAGAGAATTCCCTGTTTTTTTCTTTATAGAGCAGCCTTTTTGATTGTAGGTTACTATGAGCCCTGAGTCATAGAGTGGACTTACACTGAGGAGATTGTGGTGTAGAACATACACATAAAGAACTTCAGTATTCTTCAGCTCTCCGTTGTCGAGATCAGTATTCCCATTACCTTTAATCTTCAAATCACCATCATTACCAAACCAAACATTTCCATCAACCTTCTTTTAAATATTCTTCAAAAGGTCATAATTTCTAGTCATATGGGAAGAGCATCCACTATTAAGGATCCTGGTGCTGCTGCTCTTTGTATCATTGAGGGATACTTCTGCAAGATTGGATTTTTCGATCTTATTCTTTTCTTTCCATGAGATATTGGATTGATCATAGGATACCGATGGCCTTTTAATACTTTCTTCCACATAATCTGATTCTTCATACCCATAATCTTCTTCCAAAGGGGAAAAACTATTTGTGAGAACAACACCATCTGGAGGACGAAAACTGGACCGTCTTTGAGTGTTGTATGAATTTCTCCAGTCGTACCTCTACCTGCAATACAAAGCTTTATGGAGAAAATTGGAACAATTAAAACAGAAACCATAGAATCTATTTCTTGTATAAGATGGATGATATGAAATCAGTATCCTATGTTGATTTTCCAGATCTTCCCCATTCAAGTAGCTCCTTTCCTTTTCGCAGTATGACATGGTATGGCCCAGATAACCACAGAACTGACACTTCATGAGAAGAAATGTCTTTTCACTTGAATTTATTCTCATTCCCTCTTCCTTGGGAGAATAGTTTTACTTCCTGTCATTTTTGAAAGTTTGAGGAAAATTTTCAGTTCTTCTCTTATTTTGGACTGAGGGTTTATTTTTATGCATTTCAGGTAATGTTTCACCAAGTCCAACTTTCATCTTGTATTTCTTTTGGCTCTCTTTACTTCCAGCAGTTGATGTCTCAGCTTTACAGCCAATTCCACTCTTTCCCATGCAAGCGGGTCTTTGATCACTTAAGATTTTTCCTACCCCATCTGAACCACTCTTGTCCCTTGCCAGTAATTCTACATATGATAATATTCTAAACTGTATTTTCTTCTTTGATTCTGTGGAAATTGATTCAGTCTCAAATTTACTCCTAAGAGTAACAACTTCCTCCTCAAGACCCTCAAATGTCTTGGATTTTTCTTCTAGTCTGGAGGTGAGGTCATTGATGACCTTTTACTACTCTTTAATTCTCAGATTCAGATCCACTACATCATCATTGCTTTCAAGAATTTTAGACTGTACTTTCACAAATTCTTCCAGTCGTTCAATTTTTGATTCAAGTTGATCAACATATTCAGTTGATTCTTCTACCATTGATTTGCACTTTTTGTAACTCTTACATTTAAACTTAAGTTTGATAACATTATCCATAAGTTGAAATGCGGGATCAGAACTTGTGTTTAACTGATTCCCTCCACCAGTATCTTCTGATTTTTTAACAGTGGCCATCATGGAAGCATGTTTCCCAGTTTTAAATTCTAGTTCTTCTTCATCACCGAATTCATTATCATATTATTTTTCTTCATATAAAAAACTCTTATTCAAAACTTTATTTCTAGATTTGAAGTCTCCTTTCTTGAAGAACCTTTTCTGAGGATTCTCAATGTTTTCCGCATCGCTATCATCATCATAGATCTTTCTTAAGCACTGAGAAGCAATGTGTCTGACTTTTCCACAACGAAATCAAGCTACTGGTAATTCCATTTTAATTTCCCTTTTCCCTTCTGGAACTTATTGGAAATGAGAGAGAGAATTTCTTTTTCCTCATTATCTTCAACACTACTCTATTTTGTGATTTTTAGTTTCTACATGGATTTGAACTCCATTTCCTTGCTTACTTGTGTAGTAGCATCTTCTGGTTTGACTCTCATTTCATATGCCACCAGGCTGCTCAATAGATCATCCAAGGAATGTTTGGAAGGATCTCTTTCCTCAAGGGCTGACACATTTGCATTGTACATGTGTGGTAGTCTTCTTAGTATTTTCATCACAATATCAATGTCTCTGATTTCTTCTCCTAGGCCCCGAATTTCCCCAACCACTTTAGTAATTCGATTGAAGAAGGAGTCTGCATTCCCATCAGGATGCATCCTCAGATCATCGAAACTTTTGTGTAGCACTTGTAGTTTCACCACATTCACTTTGATATCACCTTCCTAAATATTTTCATGTTTATCCCAAATGGACTTTGTTGAGGTGCAACTCATCACTTTTAGATAAATCTGATCAGAAAGAGGTGTGGTGAGAGCATTCTGTGCTTTAGCATCTGCATCAAGAATTTTTCTATCTGTATCAATCATAGCCAGCCCTGTTGGATCAGAAACATTAATACCTTACACAGTGGAAAACAGAACTTCCATTCCAGGGGATCTTAGATTAGACCTCATTCTGTTCTTCCAGATCTGGAAATTACATCCATCGAAGAGAGGTACTCCCCTAGTATTGACTGTATTCTCTATGACGACAAAGGATAGATCTAACACTAGAAAACTTCCTCTGATACCGCTTGTAGGACCACAAGACACCCTGAGAGGGGAGGGGTGAATCAGGGTGACAAATTTTTCTTTTAAAACTTATGGAGCTTGTTCCCACATTGGTGGGAAATAGATATACCTGTATGATGGATATGATCAGTAATGAAACATTCCCAAGTAAATATATGACACAACAATTTTTTACTTGGCTCACCACTAAGGGCTAGTCCATGGAGCATACGCCGAAAAGTTTTCGGTCATACCAAATTCCACTAATATTCACTAGTTGTGGATTACAATGGTTTAAGAATAGTCACTCTATCCCATGATCACTGCATTTACAAATGTTTAGGGATAGATCACTGCTTCCCTCAGGTCACTCCCATTGACTCCCCCTGGCTCACTGCCCATGGTGAAGTCATACTCAGTTTATAGATGTGAAGGTCTCTTCATCATTGCAAAAGAATGCATCCTTTGTTGAATATAGATTCTATTTTGAAGTCCAACTCTCACTCGTATACTAATCCGAATTTTCACCAAAGGTATCGAGCAATCTTCCTATTTTTGTGCAACTCCAAAACATCCGGCATACAACAACCTCACCTTAAGCGCTTCTCGAAGACCGGTGCGCAAGTTTCAAGAATGGCACACAAGTCACTTGAACGGTACAAAATTGGCACACAGGTGTCACCAACCCACTTGCGTGACACTGCCTCTTTCAACTCTAAACTTGCGCGACGCTGGACCTTTAACTCCCAAACTGCCTTGGTCGCGCAGCCACCAACCGACGCACATCCTCTACTTATGCAACCCAACAACCACTTACGCGACTCAACCACTTGCACGATGAGAGATCGAAAAATATATAAGACTTGAACATCATTTCAAATGAGAAGGGGTGGCCCTCTATTTATAGGAAATCTGGACCCCCTGCACGGTGGCGCGCAAGTGTCCTCACGATGCACAAGTCCCAGCACACAGCTCCAACTGCCCTCGCCTCTATCGCACAACTCACTTGCACGACCTAACCAATACTTGTGCGACCTACTTTCCTTTTCCATATTTTCATGTTCTGATCTTGAAAAACACATGGCGTGCAAGTTTCCTCTCCTTTAAGTACAATGCGCGCAAGTCTCTTTACCAAAAACACTATTCTCCATTTATCGATTTTCAGGCCCAAAAATTTGGCAAACATTGGGAAACGACGCCACCTTCAATACTGTTGTCTGCTTGAACTGTATGATCTCTTTGTTGGTAAACATTCTGAACCTCCACTAAGGATTGACAACAAACACAAACCATAGTCCAAATCATGCATAGAAGACCATGGTTCCAACAAATTTTCCAATCCCATGCTCCCAAATTGTTTCCATAGGGATTATTGATGCGCTAAAATTTTAATAAAGATAGAGTTCAATATATAGAATTTTCCTTAAATTAAGAAAGCATGTCATTATAAAGAAATCATTTTATGGAAAAAATTGGTACAATTTGGAAATGTACACTTTTAAAGAGTTTTTACTAATTATCTTAAACTCTAAAACAAAAAGTTATTTGGGTTTGTAAATGAACCAATATTTTTCAATAATGATATAAGTTTTTATGAATAAAATTAGGCCATGATTTTTGGTATCAAAGACATAAATGTAGATATTGTGTTTTTAGTACTGAATTTAGGAATTTGGTTTCAAGGTTCTTATAATACTTACTTGATTTATATTCACTATAAAAGAATAATTTTTTATATGTATCAATCATTTTTCACATCTGATTCATCTAATATTCTAAACGATGAATGACCAAGATTATTTTTCATACCTGAATCTCAAAAATTTTCTTTTAATGGATCATGTTACCCTCAAAATGATGAAAATTGATTCCTCATATTTCTATACATTTAACATAATAAAAATAATTATAACAAGGTATGAAAATAAAAAATATGAATAAAACATTATATGCAAAAATAATACATCAATCCACAAAACCTAAATAATAACACCCAAAGGTCAACTTAAATCATTATAAAAATAAGCAACCCTAAAACTCTTAAAAATATTCATAAGTAAATTTGAAACCCACAAATAATAAAGTATTGATCACATATTCATACAAATTCAACATTACATTTATCTCTAAACAACCTTAATAACATATAATGTCACATTCAAAATACATTCTCCCAAAATTATTGTAATATTTTCCCAAAATAACCTGAATGTCCATGACATAAAACCATAATTTTATTTATGACTATAAATATTAACTATTTTTTTGTACCTCAAATAATTTAAAGAAATTTCATATAAAATAAAATACTAGATATTAATTTTCTATAAATAAAATAATGATATAATTTTCAAAAAAATATAGTGAATATCATAAAAAATAATGTTAATCACTTAGTCCCCAAAATAACTTTTCAATCTACAAGGTTATCTATACTTTCAAACATATGTTCCCAAAAATATAATAAATGTTTTACAAAATAATCATCAAAATAAGTTATATAATAAACCCGAGGGATATATCTAATCATTTATTACCATATTTTCACTCAAAATATCTTTAATCCCTTCAAAGTCCTAACATATAAGACCTAAAAATGGTACCTATGACTTTGACCTTATTATTAACCTTATACTTATTAACCCATGATGGTATCCACAACTCTTAAATTATCCTTATCTAATAGTATCAAAACTTTTAAAGTTATGTAAACACCACCTTGATATTAGATATAGTATCCATAAATCCATACACCTAGATCTGATGCTAAAAACATATGCTTTACACACGTCCTTTGATACCAACTTAATCAAGCCAAATTCCACCATATGTAATTAAAATATAACTAAATTATATTGAGTGACTTATATATCCAATAAAAAATGGTTTTTAGATTTTTATAGCATATAAAATACATTCAACTAAAAAAATCATATCTTTCTTATTTAATTTAAAATTTTTCAATTATACTAAAATTTCCTTTTCCTAAATAATCCTCTAATACCCACCAAAAAATATTTATAGACGATACCGTTACAGAAAAATCATATGTATTACACTTCATCATATCTTAAGAAATCGAAACATAAGAATATTGAGCTCAAACAACTAGTAAAGGGTAGCATAAATATTAAGGTATCATATAATAAACAAGCCAAAAATTATATGCCAAGAATAAATGATTATAATATAATTACACACAACTAATCCCATGAGTTGGAAGTATACAAACGGATAAAAATAGAAACCCTCAAATGTAAATTAATAACCGATCTCATAAGGATATAATTCATTAATGGGGACATTATAATCTTACAATCATGACCTCAGCTAAGCCATCATAAATAATTGGGCATACACAGACTGAACACCCATGCTAGTTTGTATCATGAGACCTACTAGTGCATCCGGGAGATATATAAATTTGGTCCCCACCCATCACTGAACATGTCCATTGTATACCTTATATATTGATTGAGAAATAAATTACATAATCATTATTCATTACTAATCAATAAATATTTGTACTGAAACAAGTATATGGAATTCCAATATTCCACAATAAATATAATAAATTTCTTAGTAGTCTTCCTTAAACTAAAATAATATATAGAAAAATGTATACAATTCAAAAAAGATAGAGTTTATATTGAATATATCCATGGTACTACAGAACATGGAAATGGATAAAAAAATAAAGTCGTAAGAATAATGATAAGGTAAAAAGAACACCAATTCATAGAGTGAATAAACAAAAAATAAACCTTTTGTAAAAAAATATAATCCATACGTTAGTAAGGTATTAAGGGAGAAAATAAATTCATTATAAGTGAAGGTTCTTTAGTAAAAGAAATTATTTATGAAAATAGATATAAAAACAGAATCAAAACTCAAAATACAATTTTCCCTAAAGTTTTGGTGAGTTTGTTTGAATAAAAGTCAATCATCACATCCACAACCCTTCATAAAATTTCAATAATAAATATTAATAATTATTTATAAAATAATTTACAGTAATGTAATATTGAAATTAAATAATTTTTATCTAAACAAAAACAGAGTGTATGACAAAACAAAACATAAGTGGAATGAAATCCCATTTCAAAACATTTAATAAAATAATAACCATCTATTTTTCAAAATTCATAGAATAATGAGAATAGCTATTAATTTTCAAAAACCATATAAATTTATATGGGAAACTATGTAATGAATATTGGTATGGAATATTTGAAATTGTTTTCATATAGAAAACATTTAAAAGGATATTCTTATCACACATTTGTAAAGAAAGTCAAATATAACTTGTTTAGAAAACATTAAAAATATTACCTTTAGAAAATTAAAATGAAATTTAATTTTATGAAAAAATTTACCATAGAAAATAATTAATAATATAAAATAACATTCCTGAAGAAAAATAAAAAATATAGATATGTAAGTGAATGTTTCTAGACCAAAAGAAGAAATAAGGTCATATTTTCTTATAATCATTCATTTTGTCTATTTTAGTACCAAATAAGAGTAAAATGAAAAAAATATTATAAAACCCCAAAAAATAACCATATAGAGGAACATATATGGGGTTTTAGAGATAACTAACATACCATTACCCCAATATATATTGAAACATGAATAACCCTAATAAAAAGTGAAATTATAAACTAAACCCTTATGAAATAAATAAACCTAATGTAATGATTAATCAATGAAGTGATTATGTGAAATAAATATAAACCCAAAAAAAATTGTGAATAAAATATAAAAATAAAATTTTATAACAAACATAATCTTGTGTTGATATAGTTAATGGATAAGAGTTATAAACCAATGAAAGGAGATTAAGTTTAGAATCCCCTTACCTTAGACTACCACTTTGTCAGATGTGATTTATCCTACCAATATATTAAATTGAAATTTACTATATATATACAACATATTTATACTTATATTACTAGATAAAATTTACCTATAATTGATTATTACCGATTTAAGAATAATTCTTTTTAAAATAATTATTTTTGTGTCAACTATTTTGTTTTCCATGTGTGACTGATTTTCTAGTTCTGGTATTTGAACCATTTTAATGGTTCCATAACCTAAACAATTTTCATGAGTATTTTTATATGTATTTTATATGATTGTGGTGTCCTAATGATATTTCATTGAACTTTTAGTGATGATTGTCATGGAATACTTTAAAGTCATATTTTGTTATAACTATTGATTTTAAAAAAAGAATTAATTTTATTAATATATATATTAAAATTTAATAATATTGATAAAAACATAAATTAGTAATTATTACATAATCTTATAACTACATAACATTCCTTAATCATTCATAACATAAACATTATAATAATGTTTAGGTAGTTTGTAAATTAGACCAAAATAAGAACACGTTATAATAGCTGAATGAGTAATGAAATATTATTTTATAATGATAATATCACTTTTATAGATGATTAATAATATTATAAATATAATATTTATTCATTAAATTCATTTTTATAAACATCCATGTTAGTAGTGGATGAAAAAATAAATTCATAATCCATGAATGCGATAGTTCAAACGTACACACTGGTGACTATTTAATTTTTTAATGGATTTGTGAGAAAGAAAGAATATAATTATTTATCCTTAAAAAATAATAATTTTTTCACTTATATCATATTTATCCATTAAATCCATATTGATAACCATCTATGTGATGTTGTGATAAAAAATGAAATATGTCATTCATGGGGGAGAATCATGAGGGGAGTTTTTATTTTCCAATGGATTGAATGGAGGTGGGTGATGGTTGTTCCATTAAAATGATAATTTTTTTTGGTAAAATATTTATATTTATATTTATATTTTAATATATTTAAAGAATATTTTGATGATTTTCAATAAAATTGAAACTTAAATGAACTCGACACTGATGATTTCCTCTACCTTGGTAATTTTACAATAGAACTCTACTTAAGCCTTCATATGTTGGTTATTTTGTGACATAAAAACCTATAGATCATATATAAGGGTGTTTGGAAATGATTTTATCTTATTTTTAGAGAAAAATTAATAAAATTGAGTGGATAAGTGTGTAACGACCCAAAATTTTATCAATAAAAATTCATCTTTATCTAATTAAATGTCTTATTATGAAAATTAATTATATAAAATATGCACTTCATCAGTTTTTTGTTTTGGAATTTCAAAATACCATTAAGAATTGTTATTGATGCTAATATATCTATTGAACAGTGATCACATTATTAATATAAATAAAGGGCTTTAACAAATCTAATTTACTCATACAAAGGAAGCGATGACCTCATCCAATAGACTTGCCTTATATGAATCCCTTGGAGCTCCGAAATGAGGTGGAGTCATTGGTAGTTTCTCTTGACTAATCCCAATCCAAGCTTCAACATGTTAATCTCAAACGGAACTGCATACAGGAGAAGTGGAAGTTGATAGAGATTACCACCTGAGCGATGTTATCCAAGCCACCCCATGAGTCTTTCACTATCACACACCTTACCCTTTGGTCATATATGGGTGATATAAGGGTTTATGTAATAATACATCAACACTATGATTATGTGCATTATTTTTCTATCTAATAAATAATATACATTCATTTTATGATTTCTGTTACTTTGTAAATAGTTTTTAATGCACAAATAATATTTTTAGTTAATATTCAACAAAGAAATATACTTTGATAAATTAATGGATTTTTTACTTAAATAATATTTTAATATAATAATAATATTATTAAATTACTTTGTATTAAGTATAAATGATTGTATAATTTTTATGAATACAATTGTAATTTTTATTAAGGTTTGAAAGCTGTTTTTGTCAAAACCCATGAATTTTCGATAAATGTTGGATTTTATTTTGAAATTTAAAATTAAAATATTTATAAAATTATTTCAATAAAATTAATATTATTTTCGGAATTTGGACGTTGATTTTATCCAACGGTGAATTTTTCATAATTTTCTGAGACATTCGAATTTTTGTGTAAAAATTAAATATTGTTTAAATATATAACTTGTTTTATGACATCATAAAGATCAAATAGTGATGTAATAAAATATTATAAACATTATTTTCGGCCAATATATGTTTTATCATTAAAATAATGTGATTTTAGGTTTGTTTTATATATTTTACAAAGCCTTTGTGGACCCTCCAAGACTTATAAAACATTTTATCCTTTTAAATTAATTTCTTTGAGAGTGACTCATATCCACATAATAAAACCTATTTTTTTAAGAATTTTTCAATTGGCCTTATAAAATATTGTTTTCCACTCCCCTTGGAAAAATCCATGTGAAAAACCATGGTCTGGTTTTTGGTTTGGATTAGTTTAATGTGTGGTGACCCAAACCAAAATAATAAAGAATTCCCTCTCCCTCGCTATATAAACCCACCCAAGATCCCACTTAATATTCACTAAAATAACTTGGATTAAGTCCAAAATATTCCCTCCTCTCTTTAAAATCCTTCCAAGGATCCCCAATCTCTCAAGAAGCCTCCTTCAAGCCTCTCCCAATCCTTTTGGATCACAATTCCAAGTAGGGGATTCCTTCCATTCTCATTTTATCCAAGTTTATTAATATTGTTATGCACTTTTATTTTCAATTATAAATGTTTGGGTATGATTTAAAGAATCTCCTATACTTTCCTATTTATGTTTTAATGATGAGATACCCATTTCTCTCTCATCAGTGACTTTGATATATACCCATTACCATGCTATAATTCTGAAAGAAATTTCTCTCTCCTCATTTACATTCAAGCAATTCTTTTGTATTACGAATATAAAATCCATTACCTATGTTGGGACATGTATCCATATGACACCCTTTCCATTTCATGTATATATGATTATCCACCCCTTTATCCCTCATCAACCATTTTTATAAATTCTTATGTCACGCCATTACGCTGTAGGAATTGCACCAATTTTTCAAGCCATTGTCATTGTGTAGTGAATAAAATGCCCATTTCTCTATCAACGGCATTCAAAAATATGCACATTTACTTATTAATTATAAATTTTCATGTATGTATTCCATATCCATTTATTTTTTAATAAATTATGATGAATTATTCCATGTTTAATGATCCATGTGGCACACTTATGCCTGAAATGAAATTTTTAAGAAGGGTTCCCGCTGATAGCAATCCAATGTATTAAGTAAAGTATTGTATGATGATAATTCATGAAAAATGGGTATTTATTCTTGATAATTTATGTGTAATGAGGGTTTACTTGTACTTAATGTTCAATGAGGTTTTACTCATGCTCCATGTGCAATGAGCCTTGGCTCATGCTAATACCGTATTTAGTGTTGTTGCCACAATTCCTTGTTATGATTATCATTCTTTATCATGCCTTTATGTTCATGTTTCTATTGTTCTCCATTGATATGCCTATGTTCATAAATTTATTGTATTCTTCATGTTATTCCATGTCTATTCCCTTACTTGGATTTATAACTCACCCCTTTCTTATGTATGTCCTCAGGTTATCCCATGCAACGTTAAGTACGAAGGAATGTTGTCGTCACGTAAAATAATTTTTCAACAAAGATGTGGTATTTCATGTTTTAAGTTGTTATGTAGTATTCCTAATCCTCAAAGACACTAGTCCTATCGATCTTCTATGTTCTATAAAGTGATGGTTTTATGTAATAAATCATGTTTAACTGTGTAATAAAAAGAAGGGTTTTTATAGTTGGTATTAGAGTATATGTTTTGTTATTTTTGGGATTCAGATTTGAAAACCCTAGAGAATCCCTAAAGTGAAGACTAATTATAAAAAAAATCCATAAATTTTTGTGAGTATTTATTAAGTTGTTTATCAAACAAATACATCTCTGTCTGGATACGAGCAGGTAGATGCAGCTTTGGCACAGATGTACCAAGGAGTGAAAACTTCGATAAGGAGCTTCAATCTTGACTCAGGGTATCCTGGTACATGACAATGGGCCTTTCTTCACTCTTGGTTACAACACTCCCAAAGGATATTCTTTGGTAAATTCACAAGCTTAGTAAGAACCATTATTAATGGAATTAAAAAAAATTCCCCTAAGAATATATGTTAGAAAGTATATCATGGATATCATAGATTGAAGCCTATCAATTCATAAATTAAGGAAAAAAAGTTATTTACAAGTCATCCATTTTTGTACTTGGATTACCCATTTGGTGTTTACCCCAACCTTCCTTTTATTCCAGCTAATGGCTGGTAATAGGAGGACTCAGGCTAACAACTAATGCGAAGATCAATGTGATGACTCTTCTAATGAGATGGCCAATCCAATGGGAGCAGGAGTCACAAACATTTTCACGATACTCTCTCAGTTAAATCAAGATTTGAATAGAAACATGGGTCAAGAGGAATGATCAACCCCCCCCCCCCCCACAAAAGAAAAAGTCACAATCGAGAGCTTCATGAGACAACGATCTCCTACTTTTAATGAATCATCTGACCCCTCAATCGCCGAAAAATAGATCAACTCCATTGAAAAGATCCTCTCCATCCTTCAATGTTTCAAGAAAGAGAATGTTATTCTAGATATTTATAATATGGATGGTGAATCCAATCAATGGTGTACATTGATCAAAAATAAAAAGCCTAAAAAGGAGATCAAGGCATTGGAATGGAAGGATTTCTGGAAGATGTTTTTTGATAAATATTTTTCGTGCACTCTCTGACTAATGATGGAATGGGACTTCATTTCCCTCAAAAAAAAAGTTGACGAATCCATCAGATTATATGAGGAAAAATTCACAAGGCTTTCACGATACGCCTATGGATTTGTCATTACCTCCAAATGCAAGACTGACTGCATGTTTTGTGGGTTGAAACCTTGCCTGAAGAAAGCCCTGATGATTGGTGAATTCGAGAGCCATGAGTAAATTGTCTGATGTTCCCTCAAGGTAGAAATAGAGATCATATAATCTAATGGGTATAATGGGGATATGAAGCATAAGTTGGATTTCAATTCTGATAGTCAAATTGATAAATCCAGCGGTGATAAGAGAATCTAGCACCTCTCTTTCCAAAAGTGTATAAAGAAGCACCCTAGAAATTTCTTGAAGGGAATGATTAAATGCTTTAGTTGTGTAAGATAAGGGAACCTAGTCGTTAACTGCTGATAGGAGAAACTCGTGGCTGTGAAAGAAGAGAGGAAAACTCTATTAGACTCTCAACACATTATTCATTTCTTCAACTGCAAAGACCCCGGGAACCACGCAAATCGGTTCCCTAAGACAAGGGTTTTCAGAGGCAGCCAAAAACATCCAAGACAGCAAGGGTGATTTTTTTCCATCACTATTGCCGAAGTGAACCCTGACAATGAAGTGGTGACAGGTACGCTAGTTATTAATTTAATAATAGAGAATGTAATTTTTGATTCTAGTTCTACACATTATTTTATATCCCTAATGTTTAGTATAACAATCCCAACACCACAAAAAATCATGGAAGTAAAGAGGTCAGTGAGTACAGAAAATGGGTCAATCATTGTATCCCATGAATATATCTCCTCCCTTATCATAATTTGTGGATTTAACTTCTCAGCGAACCTCATCATACTCCCTCTGGTGGAATTTGATGCAATTCCTGGCATGGATTTTCTTTCATTATTTAGATCCAATATAAATTTTCATGAGAGAGAAATCACTCTCCATGTGGAGAATCGACCCCTGATTATATACAAGTGTAAGGAGGACGATGGATCTTTTTTAAAACCATTATCTCAAGCATGGATATTACTTCCCTATGAGCATGCGTATCTGGCTCAAATGATTAAGTTTGAGGAGGAAAACTCCTATAATACATTCCTATTGTGAGGGAATTATTTGAAGTGTTTCCCAAGGAATTTCCTATTCTTCCTCCTAGAAGATACGTTTAATTCTCATTTGACCTTATACCTGGGGTGTTTCCAATATCCAAGACTCAATATAGAATGGCTATTGTCGAGCTTTAGGAGGTGAAGAAATAACTACATGAGAGTCTGGATAAAGAGTTTATATGCCAAAGTGCTTCACCATGAGGTGAACTAGTCCTCTTCGTCAAGAAGAAGGATGGGTCAATGACACCTTGCATTAATTATCACGATCTCAACCAAATCACGATAAAGAACAAGTGTCCTCTTCCTGGAATTGATGAATTGTTCTATCCGTTGTGTGGAGAACAATACTTCTCCTAGGTGGATTGGCGGTAAGGATATTATCAAGTATGGGTGAAGAAGGAAGATATCCCCAAGACTTCTTTTCATACAAGATACAGGCACTATGAATTCACAATAATGACTTTTAGACTCGCTAATGCTCCAATAATCTTCATGGAATTGATTAATAGAGTATTTAGAGATTACCTTGACAAATTTGTGGTATTATTTATAGATGATACTCAAATATACTCCAAAATCAAGGAGGATCACGAGGAGACTCTATGAATAGTACAATAGACCTTCTGGAAGGGGAAACTCTATGAAAAGTACATCAAGTGTGAGTTCTAGTTAAAGGAGGTCTCATTTTTTGGTCAAATAATCACATGCAATGGGACATCTATGGATCCCTACAAGAAAACAACAATTAAGGGATGACTGAGGCCAAAATAACAAACATATATCTATATATTCTTGGGGTTAGCTAGATATTATCACTGATTTGTGATAAATTTATCACAATTTTCCAACCCTATTACCAAGCTAATGCAGAAGGGAGTTATGTTTTCTTGGAGTGATGAATGCGAAGAGAGCTTCAAGGAGTTGAAAATGAGGCTTTTCACTGTTCCCGTTCTCACTTTACCCACAGGTGGAGAACTTTTTGTGGTATTCAGTGATGCTTCGAAGAAGATCCTGGGTTATGTGTTGATGCAGAATGATAATGTAGTAGCCTATGACTCAAAGAATCTGAAAATTCATGAGAAAAACTATCCCATGCATGATCGAGTGTTGGAATCTGTGATCTTAATTTTTAAAATATGAAATAATTATCGCTATGGGGAGAAGTGTGAGATATATACTGATTAGGAGAGACTCAAATATATATTCACACAAAAAGTGCATAATATGCATCAACAAAGATGCATATAACTCATCAAGGTTTATGACTTCTTAATCTATTAGAACCCTAGGAAAGAAAAAAAGGTAGAGGATTCTCTAAGTAGAAGGGATCCTGCATCATTATCAATGATAAAAATTGAAAAGGATCCAATGTTCATGAATTTTTAGAGGATGGACATGGGAATAATTAATGGAGGAAGATCATCAATCCTTTATCAAATGATTGCTCAACCATCCCTCATGGAGAAAATAAAGGATTCTCAAAGAAAGGATGTAGAAATTTTGATAAAAGTGGAAGCTATCAAAAAATGGGGAATCCTCAGTGTTTGTGGTCCGCAAGGAAGGAATTATGAGATTTCAGTAACAATTATGGGTACCATTAGATCTAAGATAAATAAGGATCTTTTGAATGACACCCATAGATCAACCTTATCTATTCACCCAGGGAGCACATATATGCATCGAGATCTATGAGAAAACTTTTGGGGGGACAATATGAAAAGGGATATTATTGAATATACAGTAAATTTCCTAGTATGTGAGAAAGTGATGTCTAAGAGGAAAAAGTCTAAGGGGATGATGTAACCACTACCCATACCAAAATGGAATTGGTACTACATTACCATCGAATTTGTCAATAAACTTCCATGGACATATAGAGGAAATAATTATATATGGGTCATTTTGGATCGTCTTATGAAGACAAATATCTTTATCTGAATTCTATGGGAATTCTCATTAGATCAACTTTGCACGGATTTACATAAAAGAAGTGGTAAGGCTGCATAGAGTACCAATATCTATTGTATCCGATTGTGATCCTAGATTCCCCTAAAAATTCTAGAAAAGTATCTAACATGGTCTATGAAATGAAATAAACTTCATTATAGCATATCATTCTCTAAATAATGGCCAATCTGAGAGAACTATTCAGACCCTAGAAGGTATGTTAAGATCATGTTCTATAGACTTCAAAGAAGAATGGGACCCACATATTCCATTTGTTGAATTATCCTACAAGAATAGCTTCCACTCGAGTATCTAAATAGAACCATATGAAGCCCTTTATGGGAAAAGGTGCAGAACACCGGCATGTTGGGATGAAGATGGTGATCATAAGCTTCTTGGACCTGAAATGGTCTTCGAAATGGTGGAGATGGTGAAAACCAATCAAAATCATACAAAGGAAACCCAAATTCAACATAAGAGTGATGAAGATAACAGTTGACGAGACCTTGAGTTCAAAGTTGGAGACATGGTATTTCTATGAATATGTCTATAGAAGATGGTCCCAAGGTTTGGAAAGAAAGGGAATTTAAGTCCTACGTACATCGTCCCCTTCAAGATTCTTGATCGTGTCAGGGTTGTTGCACATTGACTAGCACTTCCACCCACCACGGAAAAAGTACATGACGTCTCTCATGTAACCCTCTTAAGGAAGTACATTCCAGACCCTTCACATGTACTATATTTTGAGTTTGTACATTTAGAGGATGATCTTTCTTACAAGGAGCAACCAGTAAAGATATTAGATCATGGAGAAAATGTTCTACAAAATAAGACAATTCCCACCATCAAGGTGTTGTGGCGCAACCACAAGTTTGAAGAGGCAACATGGGAATCAGAGGAAGACATGAAGTATAGTTACCCACATCTGTTTTAGTGTGGGTAAATGAAATTTTGAGGGTGAAATTTATTAATGGGGGAATATTGTAATGACCCACACATTTATCAATAAAAATTTATCTTTATCTAATTAAATGTCTTATTATAAATAATCATTATATAAAAAATTCACTTCTATAGTTTTATGTTATTAGATTTCAAAATACCATTATAAATTGTTACCATTTCTAATATAGCCGTTGAAAAGTGATCCCATGATTAGTATAAATAAAGGGCTTTAATAAATCTAATTTACTCAGACAAAGCAAGTGATGGTCTCATCTTGTTGACATGCCCCATACGAAGACCATTTTTCGGAGATCGGAAAGGAGGTGGTGTCATTGGGATTAGATTTTGACCAAGCCCAATATGAGATTCCACATGTTAAGCTCGAACGGAACCGCCTACTAGAGAAGTGGAAGTTAATATAGATTACCACCCAAGCGATATTATCCCAGCCACACCAGGAGTCTATCACCATCACAAACCTTACCCTTCCGTCTTATGAGGGTGTTATAAGGGGACAAGTTACAAGACCTTAACAATATGATTATGTGCATTATTTTTGTATATAATAAAGAATATACATTCATTTTACTATTATTTTTACTTTGTAAATCGTTTTTAAAGAATAAATAGTATTTTCATTTAATATTCAAATAAGAAATCTGTTTTGATAAATAAATAGATTTTTGAATTAAATAATATTTTAATAAAATAATTATATTATTAATTTACTTTTTATTAAGTATAAATGATCATATAATTTTTATTAATACAATCATAATTTTTATTAAGGTTTGGAAGCTATTTTTTGTCAAAACCCATGATTTTTTGATAAATATCAGTTTTTATTTTAAAAGTGAAAATTAACATATTTAGAAAATTATTTGGATAAGATTAATATTATTTTTGTAATAAAGAAATAGAAATTATCCAACATTGAAATTTCCATAATTTTCTGAGACAATCAAATATTTGGGTAAAAATTATATTTCATTTAAATATATAATGCATTTTATGACATCAAAATGACCAAATAGTGATGTAATAAAATATTATAAACAATATGTTAAGAAAATATGTGTTTTAAAAATAAAATAATGTGACTTTAGGTTTGTTTTGTTTATTTTACAAAGCCTTAGTGGACCCTCCAAGACTTATAATATATATTATCTTTTTAAATTGATTTCCTTGAGAGTGTGACTCGCCTCCACATAATAAACCCTATTATTTTACAAAGTTCATCCATTGGGCTTATAAAATATTTTTTTCCACACCTCTTTATCCAGAACCAGGGGAAAACCCCATGGGACTGTTTGTGGTTTGGATTAGTTTAATGTGTTGTGACCCAAACCTAAATAATAAATAATTCCTTCTCTTTTCCAATATAAACCCATCGTGCATCAACTTCCTCTTCACTTAGAGCATATGGAGTTAGTCCAACTTCTACCCTCCTATATCTAGAATCTTCCCAAGGTTCCCCAAGCTATTATGAAGCCTCTCTCAAGCCTCTCCTAAGCCTTTGGGATCACACTTTCAAGTAAGGGATTCCATCCTTTCTCATTTTATCCAAGTTTCTTGATATTGTTACGCCCTTTTATTTTCAATTATAAATGTTGGGGTATGATATATCACCTCCTTTATACTGTAATATTTTTGTTTTAATGATGAGAAAATCCTTTCTCTATCATCAGTGCCTTCCATGTATACACGTTACCATGCCGAAATTCTGAAAGGAGTTTCTCTCTCATCATTTACATTCAAGAAATTCTTTTGTATTATGAATCTAAAATCCTTTACCTATGTTGGGACATGTATCCATATGACCCAATTACTTTCCATTAAATTTATATATGAATACACACCACTTTATCTCTCATAAACCATTTTTATGAATTGTTTTGTCATGTCGTTATGCTGTCGAAATTGCACCGATTTTCAAGCCAATGTCATTGTGTAGTGAATACCTTGTCCATTTCTCTATCAAGGGTATTCAACATTATGCACATTTAATTATTGATTATAAATATTAATTTATGTATTATACATCCCTTTATCATGGAATAAATGATTATTAATGATTCCATGTTCTATGATCCATGTGGCACACTTATGCATGAAATGAAATTTTTAAGAAGGGTGTGCCCTGATAGCGCTCAAATGCATTGGGTAAAGTATAGTATCATGAAATGACATGTTCAATGGATATTGAGTCATTTTAATTAAAGTGAAATGAGGTTATACTCATGATTCTTGTGAAATGAGGGTTTACTCATCCTCTATGTGTAATGATCCTTGGCTCATGCTAATACCATATTAAGTGTTGTTGCCACATCTCCATGTTATGATTATCATGCTTTATCATGCCTTTATGTTCACGTTTCTCTTTTTCTCCATTGTTATGAATATTTTATAACATGTATTTTATTCCTCATGTAATTCAATGTTTATTCCCTTACCTGGATTTATATCTCACCCCTTTCTTATTTATGTCCTCAGTTTATCCCATGTAGTGTTAAGTACGAAGGAATGTTTGGGTTGTGAAAAGGAATATTTCAATAAAGATGTTGTATTTAATGATTTAAGTCTTTATGTAATTTTTGTAATAATAAAACACACTATACCTCTCAATAGTTTATGTTGTATCATGTGAAGGTTTTATATAATAAATCATTTCTAATAATTTAGTAAAAAGATGAGTTGTTATAAAGTGAGTAATTTGGGGTCCTTTTATAAGTTATATATGTGATACTTTTTTAAATACTCTTAACTTTAAAATAATACAAATTCCATTCTCAAGGTCATGTGGAACCATGGAAACCCAAAATTGAATATTGGATATGATAGGTTAAAATAAAATAAACCAATTAAATTAAAGGTAATGTTTTTCTGCATTTTAAATTTTATCTTTTAGTTAACCCCCTCATTATCCCTTTTAACCCTTATCATGGTGACAAACCTTTACCACAATAACACATTATTATATCCAAAAAATAAAATTGGACCCATTAGGAAATTTAAATATAAAAATATAAAATATGAAATTTTTTATTTGATTCAACCTCTAAATTAATTTAAAATTAATTATAATATAAATACATAAAACACAAATAAAAATATTTTTTTTAGAAAAAATTATTTTTACACACAAATTGATTTTACACAAAAATAATGCATAATATTGATTCACTGAAAATTTATTGGTTTTTATTAAAAAATGATAGCTCTATAAATTTTAAATAAAGTGATAAACCAAATGTAACATTGTAAATACTTCATTAAAAAAGGATAAAAACAGTTCTTTTATTAGAATAATATATCAATTAGGACTTAAAATGTCCCACATAGGTTTATAAATTGATTATAATATTTTTCAATGTTTTATTTTAATCTTTAAACACTTATTTGGTCTATTCTAAATGTTTCATAAACTTTTATGTTGTTCTTATATCCTAATTATGTCAATAAAGCGACACATTTTCTTAAAAAATGTCATTTTCACTATTCTCCAAAAAAGCAGTCATCTCATAAAAAGCAAAAATAAAATAAATTAAAGATAAATTTGATATGATGAATTAAAAACTGAAGTTAGTTTTATAAAAATTAAATTTTAAAATCCATAAATTTATCTTTTAAATTAAAATATAAAATAGAAGAAAAAATTACTTTTATATAATAAGGACCTTTACAATTTAAGTGTTCTTAATATTATTAAAAATTATTTAATATTTAAATAAATGTTAATAAATTAGTTTATAAATTTAAATATTAAATATTATAATAATAATATTTGAAAATTAATAAATTTAATTTATTAGGATAAATACACATCACATTATAAAAAACAAATTCTTGAAAAAAACCATTTTAACATTAAAATTTATTAATTATTTATCCTCTAAATATAATAATTTTTAATTTATTATTATTATTTTATTCATTAAAGGTTTTTTTATTACTACAATGTTCATAATAAGCTTCATATTATATGTCATCGCTCATTTTAATTCAATGTTGTGTGTGAAATATTCTATTTTACACAATATTTATTAAAAAGATAATTACATATTGAAATCTCAAGGTGTCACATTCTTCTCCTATTGCAGGAATTTAATTCTCACAATTTCAATTTTTTATCACAAAAACGAATCAATATTTACTTTGACATAATATTAGATATAGATTCTATCAAGATAAATAATTTCCAATTTTTTAATAGGAAACTTGTGATTACCTAGTTACATATATGCTATTATAAGACTCATACTTTTAAATGTGTTTCTAAAAACATAACTTGATAATTGAGAGATATTTTACATTTAAGACTCGATAGATTTATTTTCCTTTTACTTTAATTTTGGGAATTCCTTCACCATCATGGTAGAGAATACGACAAAATATAAATACCTTATTTCACTCCATTCGATAAGAACAATTTTATCCTTTTGGTTTTGTGTTTTGGTTAGTTTTCAACAATGATTTATCTGAAAATTTTAATGATCAATGAACTTGATGAATTCCTTATAAATGAATCATGAAAATCAACTTCTAATGGATTATGATTTACATAAAAGCATGTCAATTTATTCCTCTTTATTCCACCCCCTTACCAAATCAAAACTGGTTAGGACAATGTAAAATGATTACAAATATGAATAAAATATCATATGAGTAAATATTAAATTAATATATAAAACCATAAAAATAACTACCATTGTTCAATGAAAATCATTCAAGAAATAACGAATCATAAAAATCTTCAATATATGCCTGACCAAATTCACAACCTAAAAATAAGAAATATTTGATCACATATTATTCCTCAATCTACATAACATTTATCTCTAAATAGCCTTAATCACTTTTAAATTCACATTCCAAATATTTTCTCCCAAAATATAGTAATATTTTCCCAAAATAAGCTGAATCACCATCACATAAAAGAATACAATTATATATTCTTATATAAATTAACTTAATATTTATAGCTCAAATAATTTGGAACCAATTTTATAAAAAAACATACTATCTATTAATTATATATATATATACATTAATCATATATTTTTCCTAAAAATATAGTAAATATTATCAAAAATATCTATAATCACATAGTTACCAAAACAACTTATCAATAATCAAGGTTATCAATACTTATAAACATACATTCCCACAAACATGAGTATATTTTCTCAAATAAACTTCATAGTAAATTACAAACTAAACCCAAGGGTTTTATCTAATCATGTATTCCCATAATGAATCCCAAAACATATTTTATACCTTTAAAATCTAGCCACATATGACCTAGAAAGGGTATATATGACATTGAACTTATGATCAACCATAAAATTATTTACCCATGAGGGTATCCAAATCTCTTAAATTATAATTATATGATAACATACTAACCTATAAAGTTACCTAAACCCTTATTTTTTTAATCCAACTATAATATCTCTTATATTATACACCCAAATGTTATAATAAAGACATATCCTTAACATATTGGGTTTGATACTAACTGATGTGGCCCAAATTTAACCATCCATAATTCAAATATCATTAAATAAAATTTATTCACTTACATACACAATACCATATTATATTTAGAGTTTTTTATAATTATGAAAAACATTTATATAAAAAAACTCATATCTTTCTCATCTCATGGAAGTTTTCCAATTATACGATAAATTTATTATTCCACATTCAGTATTCAATATCCCCTACAAAAATCTCTACACATGATACCATTATAGATATATCACATGTAATACCCAACTTTATAACTTGGGAAGTGGAAATATTAGATGGGTGAGATTAAAATATCCATAAGGTGTAGCATACATTAGAAGATATCATTAAAAAACAAGGCATTAATGATATGTCAAGAATAAATGATAATAAAACAATTCTATATAACTAATTACATACGATTGAAATATATCCATGTATAATAGTATAAACAATCAAATAAACATCAATAACAGATTTCATAGGTACAAAATACATAATATTAGACATCATAATATTATTTTCAAGGTCTCAAAAATGAAATTATAAATACTTGGTTATGTAGATAATTAATACAAATACTAGTATATATTTAAATACCTATTGATTCATATATAGACAATATAATTTTATCACCCACCTATAATTAAAATTTCTAAACAGTTCCCAATATATTGAATTAACAATACAATAGATAATAAATATTCTTTAGTAATAAAAAAATAACCATATTGAATCATGTAAAGAGAATGTCAATATCCCTCAGTTAATAGAATATGTTTTTAATAACATTTCTTTAAAATATATCATATATTGAAAAGGGTATATAGTTAAGAAAATATATATTTGAAACTGAATATATCTATGGTACTACAGAATATGGGCATGAAGGATAAAAATAAATCCAAAAGAATAATGGAAATGGATAGATAACATCACTTCAAGGAGTGAATGAATTGAAAAAACCTGGTTTAAAATATATAAACCATAAATGAAAAGAATAATTAGAGGAGACCATCAATTTATCATAAATGATTTTTTTGGTAAAGGGAAATCTTTTGGAAAATCTAAATAAAAATGGATGTGAAAATAAAAAAATAATTTCTCCTAAATCTTTTGTAACTTTTCATTAAAAATAAATTTAAAAGTCACTTCCATAATTGATTACAAGAGATATCAAGAATAATATTAAAGAATTATTTGGAAAATAATTTACAACAATGTAATCTTGAAAAGAAACTATTATTAAGTAAGAAAACGTGTAGTGAAAGATAAAACTATACGTAAGTGGAATCAAATCCCATTTAAAAACTTTTAATAAAATAAAATACTTTTATTTTGAAAAATAAAAGAATAATGGGAATGGGTATTACGTTGAAAACCCCATTAAAATTATAAAGGAATAAAAATAATAAAAAAAGTTCATGATGATATGAAAATTCATTCCAGTGGAAAATGTTAAAAAAGATACACATTTCATACTGTTGTAAAGAAAGTCAAAAATTACTTATTCGGAAAGCATTAAAATATCCAATTAAAACTTTTAAAAGGAAAGTCATACTTAACAGAAATTTAACATAAAAAATGATTTTTATAGAATAGTACATTGTTTAAATAATATAAATAATGTGGACATGGAATTGAAATATTCTAGAACAAAGTAATAAATATGGGTGAAGTTTATTATAAACTTTATTTCAGTTGATTTGAGTTACAAAAGAGAAAAAACGTAATGAATAATTGAAATCCCCAAGAAATAACTATATTTGAAGAAAATATATGGGTTTTAGGAGGGTAATAACATAACATTCCCCCAATTAAAATTGAAAATAAATAATCCTGATAAAAATTGTAATTATAAAAAAATCTCTTACAATGATCATAAAAATTTGTGGAAGGATCAATTATTAAACAAAATTTGTGAAAAATCGTAAAACCACATAAAAATGTGTAATTATAACATAAAACAATTATATGGAATAAACAATATTACCTTGTCCTCACATTGTCAATGGATAAGTTTTATAACCCGATGAAACCAGATTGAGTTAATAGTCCCCTTACCTCATACTTCTTCTTTGTCATATGTATAATACACTCTTGGTATAATAAATTCATATTTATTATATATATATATTAAAAATAAATCTTAAAATATTAAACTCATTTATAATTTATTAGTACCCATAAAATAATAATTCTTTTTAAAATCAATTTTTTGTTAACTATTAAATTTTCAATGCATATTCCAATTTTGAGGATCCAATACTTGCACCTTGTTCATCATTTCATCACCTAAATAATGATCATAATTATTTTATATATTTATCTAATATGATTTTTGATTCCCATGTGTAACATCCTGTTCCTCTTTTATGTGTTTTTACCCTATGATTTGATTACCCAATTATTAGGTATCTTCTTGGATCATTTCTGGAGTTTTTCAAGACTTTTATGTGGGTTTATTGGAATGTTCACAGATTGAACATGCTTTGAGCATGGTTTGACGTAGTGTAAAACTTGGAAAGTAGGGAGTCAAACAGTTAGTGCATGGTTTGACAATGTGTGTAGCCAATCTGTGCAACACATCTTGTGGCTCAGTTCTAGGTGCACAATTTTTTCTAGGCTAGAAAAAACTGTGCGACATAACTGAAGAAACCATGCACATGGTGATTAAAGTTACAGATATAGTAATTAAAATACCTAAACCACCCTAACTAACCCTTACCTCTTATCACTCTAACCTAAATCAATTATCCACCTTTTGGGATCCCTCTATATCCAGTTTGGCTTACCAAAACTTATCTTATGGTGGATTGAATCACCAATCGAAGTGATGATCATATTTTGGTGAGTTGATTTCTTCTTGATCTTGGATATCACATATCCTACTTATTACTTCTTCTTAATGTTTGTTATATCCTCAAGTTTTATTGGATATTGTTTAATTGATATGGAATTTTAGATCTGGGATCTCCTCTCTCTTCTTTCAATATCTATTTTCTTAGATCTGGTGATCACCATCAAACAAGACACTTCTCATTTGATGTGATTGAATTCATTAATTTATAAGTAGGTGTTTAAATGATTTACCAGCCTTTCTTAATTCATTATTTTTTGATAAATTCATAGATACATGTTTCTTCATTTCTAAAACATGTTATTTGAAATTCATCCATGAAATTCCTTATAAATTCTTCTCTAATCATATTATATTTTAATTGATTTTGTAATAAATTTAATGGATGTAATCTTGATCATTATCATATTTTTTTAAATTTTGTAAAATCTTTTTTTGTATGGATATATTTTCAAATATATTTTAATGGGAATTTTTGTGAAATTGAGATATTTGTTCTAGGTTTTTTATTTAAAAAATTAAATTCCTTGATTTGAATTAAATGAATTCAACTATTTGACCTTTTCAAAACAATTTTAAATTATTGTTTTTATTAAATGAAAAAGAACCACTTTTAAATCATTTTAACATTGTTTTAGAATTTTTTGTTCTTGGGATTTTTGGAATAAATGATTTATTCACATGGAAAGAGGGTGTGGATCCATGTTTTCGCAATGAATTTAATCATTTTAAATTTTTAATACTTCCTTTAAATGATTTTGGGATTATTTAAAAAAATGCTTATTTAATGGACCGTTTGTAATTTTTATGATGAATTATGAAAGGATGAACATATTATTATCGTTCTTAATATTGATTTATTTAAAAGGATCTATAATGAATTGATGATTGTTTTAACGGTCTATTTGGAATTTTAATTATATATTGTGAAAAGAAGCAGGTACGATTATGCTTTTTTATTTTGAATATTATTTAAAAGGATTTAAATTGAATTTATGTTTATTGATGGTCTAGTTGGAACTTTATTTTGATCCTATCGTGTAATAATACGTTATTGTAACTTTATTCTGGTACTTCATATTTTTGGGTGTTGGAAAAGTGATTATTTACTTTTAGGGAATTGGGGGTGAGAGTGAGATGTGATTTGAGGAATAACACCCATGTTTGAGGTTGATTAGGGTCCCTATAGTGATCCTTGTAAGTTTAAAGTATCACTATCCTATTTTTACTAGTCATGGGATCTTGGATAGTTTTATGAGATGTCCTAGATATATGCTTCAATAGAGGGATCACACCCTTCTAGTGAAACTACAGATAACGTGAAGGGTTTAAGAAATGGACATGCGGCCAGGAAAGCAGGTGTACATGGAACTAGTTTTTTTTAGACCTGTGAGACTTTATTTAATACCTTAAAGTGTCCATGTTGTATTTGATTATCACAATAATACGTAGGTTATTCCCTTGATATACATATAACTGATCTCGACACACAACAACATTATTTTTCACTATTTGGCATTATAGTTGTCATTCTTGTTTATTATTATTTAAAATGAATCTTTTATATTATATATCATTCATAATTACATATCAGGTGCATATTCTTATACTTTATTGATTATCTGAATTTATCTTGTGAAATGGTTTTCAAATAATTTAAATAAAATGTTTAGTTTTTAAATTTTTAAATGGAATGTTTTAAAGGTGTATTTTAATATATGATTTTTAAATGTTTAAAATTAGATTTTAAACTAATCATCATACTCTACTATTTGTACTCCACTTTTAGAATATTTGAATTACCTTATGATGTAATTATATTGAATCTTTTGGGGAATCATATTGGGGTATTTAGCATGCACCCTTCTTATACCTATTTGTGTTTTCATCCCTTTATTATCCTATATGAGATGTTCATGTTTTGATTGTCCTTTGTGGGTCCATGTGAGGTGACTAAGGGTGGGTGACTTGGGAGATGGTGTGAATTCATGGAATACTAGGATACATGTTTTAGTGGTTAGGTTCTACATTTAGTTTTCTTAGTGTGTCCTTTTACTTAATATATATGTACTGATTTATATATTTGATTACGTTACCACATTGCACTTTGTTATTGTAATAATTTTTGGAAACATTTCTCCCAACAATGCTTAGGTTATTGTCTTTGACCCATGGAGTTTAGGAACACTCCTCATGCTAGTGGAGAATTAGCTCAGGTATCAGTTTAGATGGTATTCTGGGTCAGTTTTTTTCAATTGGAAACAGAGGAGGTTTTTAATTAAAGGGAAATACTTGAATTTGAAATGTTTAGGTTATTTGGGGTGATTAATGGTAGAAAAGAGATTAATAATGTGTCGGGACTCAAGAGGTATTCCAAGAGAGGGTTCTTGATCACCTTCCCTTCATGGTGATACTTATGTTTCCTGGGATGTTGGGACTTGAGCCTTTCCTTCCATTCTTTTGAGTTCTTGGTTTTCTAATGATAAATTATATTTAGATTAATATTTAGAATATTCTTTTTTGGGGAATCTATTTTGAGCTTTGAACCAGAGTGAAAGGATAACCATAGTGGCCCCATGATTTCACCATCTGGTAAACTGTGAGGAATCAGTGTGGATGATTTGGAAATCCAACCATAAACTGTTGTGAGATATTTTTTTAGTTTACCATCCCATTAGACAATGATATTTTCAGTTATAACATGGTTCTAAAATTGAAAACATAATAATTTTATTAATAGTGACATCACTTATGTGATGTTGGTTATGTTGGTTGTGGATGTGGGTTGTTTCATGCTCTTGTTTGGTTGTTTCTAATCTAATCCTTTATTAATAATTTTAAATCCCTTGTGAAAACTAAATCTTATTTTAAAACATGTCTTTTTATGTCCCTTAAAATAAAACTCATCTTGTTTCCTATATTTCTCTAAAATGTTCTACTAAAATTTAGATGGTTCATGAATAATATATGAAACAAACATTAGTTTCCTATTTGTGGTCATCTGAAGGTGCTTCAAGATCACCTGGACTGACTCAATCCAAAACTAACCTTACTAGGGGTATCCCTCTTCAGTGAACATTGGAAAATTATATAGCAAAAACTCTCTCTATAGATTAGACATGAAAGACATAGTGTGAACATTCCACCTTTCCATGGATTGTTCAGACCATAGGATGCTTCCAAGAAGATGAAAATCCATATGATCCTCTTAAGCCACAATAATCTATTTTTTAACTAAATTAGAAGCATGATAATTTTTTCTCTCTTGATATTCAATTCATATATAATGGGGATGAATTTTCTCTACAAGAAAAACACACTCCTTTGAACACTAGATAATAATAGGGTCAACCTCAATAGGTGATAACAATAGAGAATCACTGTATCATAATATCTCTAATCATGTCATAAGAAGTGATTTATCATGATATATGAATTATTTCATTTCATTTATAAGATATATTAGGTATCTCAATTCATAGTTTATATAGGAAAATATATCAAATGAAATAAATATATCCCTATCATGAACAATTCATGCCAATATATAACCATATGTTCCTATAGTGGAGCATGAAGAATCATATTGTGCCAAACTAGGACATGAGTATAAATATCCAGAATAATGCTATCCAAAAACCTCTGAGTCACCCATGGTGAAATAACATCAACTATAACTAGTGGCATCATGAACAACAATCCCATTCTCGGGCACTCAGGTTTCCCCCATACTTGGGTAAGATAATCCCATGAGAAGCTTATTTTGAAGTCTCAACATATCCTAGTATCCTTTATACCCTTATCTAATAGTAAATAAATAGAAAAGACAACTAGATTCCTCTGGTACCAATTTGTAACATCCCATAATTCGGAATTCTCTCACATGGACAAGTTAGGCTAGTTATAGAACCACAAGAGAACCTTCCCACACACTAGAGGCTACTGACTAGAAGTATGGGTATAATGAATATAGTATGGAGGCTATACCCCCTGATATTGAGTTACAATACAATGAAAATAAATAATAACCAGAATAAAAGAAATAACAGAAAAAATATATATACAACTGAAAGGTAAAGGAAGAACCAATGAACTAAATAACATAGAACAATTTAATGTCAATATGAAATGTAAAAAAATGTAAAACTTAATTTAATATAAATAAAATACCATTCTAACACATATAAACTAAGAAAACACTAGTCTCGAACCTGATGTTAGTCCCATATCCAAGATCTAACCCATCCACAAAGAAATAATCCACAATAATGTCACTTACCCTTCTCTAGAACTGTATTCATGTAATATGGTTAGGTACCAAATGATGTGAAGGTTCCTGGCGCAGCGGAAACATTTGGGTGGATGTGCCCTCTTGGATTTTTTTCATTAACAATGATCAATACAAGATCAGAACGACGATAAATGCCAATCTCCACGGATCGAATCAAAGAAATAGACAAAGAAAAGGAAAGTCCCAGAACCACAAAGTTGGATTGTTATAGGTTGATTATAATAATTTAATCAATTTAAAAGAAATACCTTTTGTGTGTTCTTTCTTCATTGATTTTCTTGATAACGTTCTGATGTGATTTTTCATTGTGTTATAGAAGCCAAGAGTAGACTTCCTCTAGCAGTGATCTACATGTGTACCTCGTATCTCGGGACGTCGCCAAAGGAGTCTCCGGGTGCTAGCATGGAGAAACCTTTAATTTCATTGTCCACCTTAGATCATCTCGATCCAATGGAAGGAGATCTCTCCAAGTATTGAGTGTGTTCTTTGAGGAATAGGTTCTTTCAGTCTTGAAATAATTCTCTAGAGTTGTTGTGCACAACGATTCTCTTCTGTGTTGGAAAAGAGTTAGGGTTGTGAGGATATTTATAATCAGGTTTGAGGTTGTAGAGTTATGACAATAAATAAATACATTACACATTTTATTTATTTCATTGACTCTTATATAAAACCCCCATGTCGAATAATGTGCCCAAGCTGATTATAATAAATATCATTTAAAATAATAATATATCCTCAAAATCCCGACTGGAAAAACTACACGGCGTGTATTAATAAATACACAGTGTGTACTTGTTTTTCATTGAAAACTACATGGAATGTACATTCCATATACATAGAGTGTATATCATGATTTCATTTATTCATTTTCTTTCCATAAAGAAAACTACACGGCTTGTAATTATTAATACACTACGTGTACTTGTTTTCCATAAAAACTACACGGCGTGTAATCATTAATACACGACATGTATATCTTGTTTTTCATTTCCTTCTTCCTACATCATTGAATCAATTTAGGCTTACTTGAATAATTATTAAACCATATATGGGGATAATATTTATTCTACTTGAGATACTTGAATACACTTAGTGTGTGACCCTCTAGGCCTCTTTCTCGTTGGGAATAGGCGAGCTTGCCTAAAGTCCATGATTACTGTCTAGTAATGGGTCAAGGCACCCAAGAGAAAGAAGTTGATGCCACATTGACGTATCACCTCATATGAATGATTACTGTGTAATTTAATCCCTTTGTCTTGATATCTCATAAAGTAGGTTTCATGGAAGTGTCAAAAACCTGTATGCTTGATCCATAATTGTTTGACTACCTGAAATAAACTCGTACTTACACCATGTCCATGGAATTTCATGCGACAATTCTATTTCAATCTAAGGTCCGAGATATCAACTTCTATAAATGGAAGGGACAATTTTTTCTTCAACTTATCCATTAATAACATGTCACTCGTGACGCACCCAACGTACCCTACTTCCTGCCAACTGTCTGCGTGACAATTTTCGTTAGTAAATTTAAGTGTGCAAGTTAGGATATGAGTTAATGATAATATTCCAGTCTAAGGACCATTACACATGCTCATAGATATAAATGTCCGATGAAACAAAGACATACAGAACTTCTACTGGCGGGTCTATTCTCATAATCTCCCATCTTGGAGATTACCAAGTGTAATCTCCATTAGAGAGAGTCTCATCTTCTTACGATTACTCACACATGACGGTTTGTATACTATGTGTCCTATTAGAGTATGGAATCCAACCGTATAAATTTATTTAAGAATATTGTTATAGCATTTCAAGGTTCTCACTATAGCTGGGATCTGCCATGACCTTATCAATGCAACAAATATTCAAGGACATTATTATATTATAGTCATGTAGAACAATGAACAATATATAATAAGTGAAAATTCATATAATCAGAGTACAAAAAAGTTAGTTCTCAGTATACCAACCCTTAAAAACTCCAACTTGGACTAGAGCCAACTGTCTATGACTTTTAGTCTGCTAGAACTCACATGATGATCATGTTTATACTGAGTCAAGGCTTTAGTCAAGGGGTCTGGCACGTTTTCTTCCATGGAAATAATACTCACTACAACTTCTCCTCTCTGAGAAAAATCCCTCAAGAGATAATACTTCCGAAGTATGTGCTTTGTCCGCTGATGTGACCTTGGCTCTTTTGCAAGTGCCACCGCAGTAGTATTATCATAATAGAGTGTGATAGGTTCTTTACTGCTCGATACTACATCCATCTCTTGGATGAAGCTTCGCATCCATATAACTTCTTTAGCTTCCTAAGAAGCTATGATATACTTAGACTCTGCTGAAGAATCTACCACCACACTTTGCTTTGAGCTTTTCCAGCTCACTACACCTCCATTCAAACTGAATATGTATCCAGTCTGTGACTTTATGTCATCTTGATCAGTCTGGAAACTAGCTTCTACATGTCCTCTGATGACTAGTTCCTCACCTCCTCCATAAACTAGGAACATATCCTTAGTACACCTATGATACTTAAGGATAGTCTTGACTGGCATCCAATGGAGGTCTCCTGGATCAGCTTGATATCTGCCTACTGCACTTAATGCATAAGAAAAATCTAGCCTCATACATATCATAACATACATAACTGACCCAATCACGGATGCGTAAGGGATCCTTTCCATTCTCTTTATTTCCTCATGTATCTAATGACTCATTTTCTTGGAAAGATGAATGCCATGTGACACTGGCAACAATCCCCTCTTGGACCGTTCCATACAGAATCTCTTCAGTATCTTGTCAATGTATGTACTTTGACTCAGGCCCAGCATTCTCATAGATCTATCACGATGGATCTTGATCCCAAGAATATATTCTACCTCACCCAAGTCTTTCATGAAGAAGAATTTATGCAACCATGCCTTAACTGACTGTAATACGGGTACTTCGTTTCCAATTAGTAATATGTCATCAATATATACTATTAGGAAAATGACTGCACTTCCACTGAACCTCTTGTAGACATAAGGATCACATTCATTCTTAACAAAGCCAAATTCTGTTACATCTTCATAAAAATTAATGTTCCATGACCTTGATTCTTGATTTAATCCATAAATGGATTTTTGAAACTTGCATACGTTGTTGGAATCCTTTGGAGTCACAAACCCTTCAGGTTGTGTCATGTAGAAATCTTCCTAGAGGTTCCCGTTAAGAAATGCTTTTTTGAAATCCATTTTCCAAATTTAAAATTCATGGTAAGCGGCAATGGAAAATAGGATTCTGATGGATTTTAGCATTGCAACCGATGAAAAAGTTTCATCATAGTCAATTCCTTGATGCTGTCAAAATCCTTTTGTAACCAGTCGTGCCTTATAGGTGCTGACTTTCCCCTCTATGTCCAGTTTCTTCTTAAATACCCATTTATTACCAATGGGCTTTACATCAACTAGATGATCTACCAAAATACTATCTTGGTTTTGGTAGATGGAATCCATTTCAGAATTCATGGCTTCTTTCCACTTGGCAACATCTGTGCCTTCAACTGCTTCCTTGTAAGTAATAGGATCATCATTGTCAACCAATAATGAGTCACCATCCTCGGTGACAAGAAAACTATATCATTCTTGTTCTCTCACCTCTCTCATGCTACTACGCAGTTCTTGTGTCTCTGGAACAGATTGTTCTTCCATGGGGCTTTTTGGAATCTGTTCTTGTACGAACTCTTGTGTATCTTGAGCCTCAACTTCATCAAAGTCTATCTCGCTCCCACTATCTCTTTTGGAGATGTGCTATCTCTCAAAGAATATGGCATGTCTTTCCACTATAACATTTTTGTCTGAGGGGTTGTATAGGTAATATCCCCTTGTTTCCTTGGTATATCCTATATAGATACACGTTATGCCTCAAGGTGAAAGTTTTTTACCTGAAGAGGCCTTAACAAATGCTTCACTACCCCACACATGTAAATTCGATAACATGGATTTGCATCCACTACATAACTTGTATGGAATACCATTTATTGATTTAGTTGGTATTTGGTTTAGTATGTGTGCTGTTGTTTTTAATGCATATCCCCAAAAGGATATTGGAAGACTCACATGACTCATCATTGATCTCACCATGTCCAATAGGGTGTGGTTCCTCCTTTCACTTACACCATTCGAATGAGGTGTATAAGGAGGAGTGAGTTGAGATAGAATGCTAGACTCCCGTAAGAAATCAATGAAGTCGTGATTAAGATATTCTCCTCCTCTGTCTGAGCAGAGTTTCTTAATCTTCTTACCAAAATGGTTCTCAACTTCATTCTTGTATTCTTTGAACCGATCAAAATAATCTGACTTATACCTCATTAAGTAAATATATCCATATATACTAATATCATTAGTAAAATATAAGAAGTACGAGAACCCACCCCTTGCTTCAACTGGATATGGTCTACACACATCCGTGTGAACTAATTCTAGATGCCCTTTATCCCTTTAACCTTTCCCACTAAATGGGGATTTGGTCATTTTTCCTTGTAGACACGCATGACATACACCAAGTGGTTTTAGTTTGAAAGAATCTAAATACCCATCTTGCTGTAATTTTGTCAAACGTTTCTCATTGACATGACCTAGCTGGTGATACCAAATTTGGGTGTGTTATGAGTCATGTGAATTGAAATTTTCATTGATTTCCATTACTTGGTTTGTGTATTCTAACACATAAAGGTCGTTATATAAATGTGGCCTACCAAAACAAATGTTATCTTTATAAAAGTAGAAACATTAATTTCCAAACTTGAACATGAATCCATCAGTATATAATCTGGAAAACTAAAATAATGTTTTTAGTAACAGAAGGCTCATAATAGAAACCCTTTAAAACTATGATCATTCCAGGTGGCAATGTGAGGTGGTAGTCCCCGATAGCTACATCAGCAAGCCTGGCTCTATTGGCTGCTCGTAGATCTACCTCCCCTCGATCAATCATCCTGAATCTACATGGTTCTTGTATTTGGATACAGATGTGGGCACCAAAAGCAGTATATAATACCCAATTAGTAGAAACATATAGATTGAATTCAGTAACAAATGCACCTGAAGCTTCCCCTTGCTTCCTTGGCTGGCTGCAGTTTTTCTTCTAATGGCCCTTCTTGACACTTGAGAAACAAACAACATGCTATTCCCTTGCCTCCCCTTTGATCTTCCTTTTCTTGGAAGGCCTTGAAGAAGCTTTGGGCTTAAAGCTCTTCTCCTTCCCTTTCCTTTTGTTCACCATAAGGACAGAAGGGTATTCAAGCTTTAGGTCATTATTCACTTGGTGAATGAGGATAAGAAGATTAGACAGAGACTTCTCAATGTTGTTCATGTTGAAGTTCACAAAAAATCTTGAGAAGCTATGGGGAAGTGATGTAAGAATGAGATCGGTACCCAGTTCTTTGGGGAGTATAAACCCTAGAACCTCCATGTTCTCAATGTATCCAATGATCTTGACTACACGAGGCCCGGTTGGGGCACCCTCTCCAAGATTTCTCTGAAATAGAGCCTTGGAGATCTCAAACCTTTCCAGTCTTGCTCTCTCCTGGTATAGACCATGGAGGTGCTCGAGAATGCTGTTGGTATCCATGTCTTTATGAGACTTCATGAGCTCACTAGACATTGATGACAGCATCAAACATTGAATGTCGAGGGTATCGCTCAAATTTTGATCATAGACCAAGAAATCTTCATCACTCGCCCCTTGGGTAGGCGGATCAGGAAGTGAGGACTCCAGCACATAAAACATTCGTTCATGGAATAGGATAACCTGAAGGCGCCTAAAACATTCCTGAAAGTTACTACTGGTGAGAATGTTGTCTTTATCTATAAATGATCGCAGAGAAAAGGTGGTTGAGGAGTTTTTCATATCGATTCTACAAAATAAAAGAGCAGATTTATCGGTACTTTCTTGATTACATTCTTATGAGAAATAATAAATGAATTTATTAATTCTCCCACTATTTTATCATGTCCCAATGTCCCTCACCATTGAACTTGGAATGTCCAGTTTCTTTGACATTCTAGTGTCAAAGATCCATATTCCCCCTCGCATAACCCCAACAAGGGTTGGTCAAGCTACTTGAAGGTATTTAGGTAGGCAGGTCTTTGCCAACAATGAGCTTACAGTTCCTTGATCTGTTGAGTGGACTCCCCAATCCTGAAATCCTAACTTGTATTTCCTCAACTCTTGCCTCCAATATTACATCAAGTCTAGCAAGAGATACTCCTCTTGATGTAATATGGTTAAGTCAACTAGAAACCTTTCATAGGGGCTTCCTTTATAAAAGTAAGTGTCCCAACAAGGGTTGGTCAAACACATAGTTTTATTGAGTCTTTCCCTTAATCATGTAACGGAAAGATTGGTATGACTTAATATGGTATTGAGGGATATTAATCTTCATGCGTAGTTTCACATTATCACATGCTTGTTAATATTAAGTGATTCTTTCTTAAGTGATTAACCATGTTCCGATAATGTTAACGTATAGTTCGGTTTTATTTTCTTCCATCTTTGCATGATTGTCCATTTTATTAACTATGTGATCACGACAACACATACATAATAAATAAACCATGCAATCAGACCAAAATAAAATAATATGGCTTGATCATGAGCTTTTATTGGTTAGCTTATCTAGCGGTTTGATAAGCTAACCCTGACCTAGGGAAAAATACGTTGAACCGATGGTTCGTGTTTTGAAGCTCCCACCTGTCCACCTTTGTATCTTCTTGGGTTTGTTTTGCCTCAGTTTTGGGTTTCAAATCATCTCCTATGGCTTGGGAGATCCTCCATTACATGGGGTTTACATTAAAGAAACCATGGGCACGCATGCCCTACATTTTATTAGAATAAGGCTTGCAGACCAACGAATTTAAATTAAACAAATTTAAATGAAACCATACACAAATACAAAGGGTCTTTGGTCTTGTCATGATCATCCATAGCATGCAACGACATTTACATATATTTAGAATTCAAATTCTTTTAATCTTTATATTATTCAAGATCAGCTGAGCTTGAATTCAATTAATTATGATCTTATAATTAATCAATTCTTTATCTTAAATTCCTTTCTGAATTTCCTTGAGATTCTTCTCATCCATATCCCTCGTACAGGTCTTTGTACTTTTAGAGGAAACCTAGTAAAACTTCTGGAAAGTACAAGGCATGTAGATTATATTTACGTGGAATGTATTTCTTTTCACCTTTTATCCAAAGTACATGCTGTGGCTTTGGCGTGTTTTCCATACATTGGAAATTTTTGACTACACGGCATGTAGATAAATCATACGTGGTGTGCACTTCCTTTTTATGCAGTAACCGACCTGGAGATCCCATGTACGTGGTACGCGGCTTCTCGTTTGTACACGGTTTCACTTGGGCCGAATAGAACTACACAACGCGTTTCTCCAACATACACGCTATGTATTCCAGTTCCCACATTCTATTTAATTCTGGTTAACATATGGTGTTAAATACTTAGGTGTATTCAATTCACACAACATGGTTTGGTAGACTAGTACCGGTTCGTTAATCCTAAGTACACTGCGTGTAGTTTTCATTACATGCCATGTATTTCTATATTGTACAGACAGAAAGAGAGGCTCCTCTGGATGAGATCCTCATTTTTATTTTAACCAAAATTAAAATTAAAACGAAGTTTGTGTGATATGATTCAAGGAATGAAGGTGAAAGAAAAGATCTTGTTTAACCAGATTTATAGAATGATTTATTTCGAATTGAATAAAATATGAATTCGTAAATTATCAACAAAAATTAAATAACTATAATAAACATTGTAACCTCCCTTTGATACCATTTGAAGGGTCTGGGAACAGAAGAATCATGTGGTTGGATGTGCCCACTTGACTTTTTGTCATTAACAATGATCAATCCGAGATCAATATGAAGATAAACGCTAGTCTCCACGGATAGAATAACAGAAATAGACAAAGAAAAGGAAAGTCCTGGAACCACAAATTAGGATCATTACTGGTTGATTATAATTAATTTAAACAATTTAAAAGAAATACCTTTTGGGTTTTCATTCTTCTTTGATGTTATTGAACACGTTCCGATGTGATTTGTAATTGCGTCGTAGAAGCCAAGTGTAGAATTCCACTAGCGGTGATCCACATGTGTACCTCAAATCTCAGGATGTCGCCAAAGGAGTCTTCGGGTGCTAGCATGGAGAATCATTTACTTGAGTTGTCCACCATAGATCGTCTTGATCCAATGGAAGAGGATCTCTCTCGGTCTTAAGAGAATTCTTGGAGGAAGAGGTTCTTTCGGTCTTAAAATAATTCTCCAGAGTTTTTGTGCCCAATGATTCTCTTTTGAATTGGAAAAGAGTTGGGGTTTTGAGGATATTTATAATCAGGTTTGAGGTTGTAGAGTTATGAAAATAAATAAATTCCTTACGCATTTTATTTATTTCATTGAGTCTTATTTAAAACCGCCATGTCGAATAATGCGCCCACACTGATTATAATAAATATCATTTAAAACAATAGTATATCCTCATAATCCTGAAAGGAAAAACTACATGGCGTGTATTAATAAATACACAGTGTGTACTTTTTTTCATTGAAAACTACACGGAGTGTATATTCAATGTACATGGCATTTATATCTTGTTTTCATTTATTCATTTACTTTCCATAAAGAAAATTACAAGGCGTGTAATTATTAATACACGGCGTGTACTTATTTTCCATGAAAAACTACACAGCGTGTAATCTTTAATACACGACATGTATATCTTGTTTTTCATTTCCTTCATCCTCCATCATTAAAACGATTTAGGCTTCCTTGAATAATTATTAAACCACGTACGGGAATAATCGTTATTCTACTTGAGATACTTGAATACACTTAGTGTGTGACCCTCTAGGCCTCTTTCTCGTTGGCATTAGGTGAGCATGCCTAAAGTCCAAGATTACTGTTTAGCAACAGGTCAAGGCACCCAAGAGAAAGAAGTTGAAGACACATTGACATATCACCTCATATGAATTCTTACTATGTAATTTAATCCCTTTGTCTCGATATCTCATCAAGAAGGTTTCATGGAAGTGTCATAAACCTATATGCTTGATCCTTCATTCTTTGACTACCTGAAATAAACTCGTCGTTACACCATGGCCATGGAATTTCATGCGACAGTTCTATTTCAATCAAAGGGCTAAGATATCAACTTCTATAAATGGAAGGGACAAATCCTTCGTTGACTTATCAATTAACAACATGTCACTCGTGACGCACCCAACGTATCGTACTTCCCGCCAACTATCTACATGATGGTTTTCGTCAGTAAATCTATGTGCGCAAGTCATAACATGAGTTAATGATAATCTTACAGTCTAAGGACCATTACACACACTCATAGAAAGAAATGTATGATGACACCAAGACATGCGGAACTGCTACTGGCGGGTCTGTTCTCATAGTCTCCCATCTTGGAGATTACCAAGTGCGAACTCCATGAGAGAGAGTCTCGTCTTCTTACGAGTACTCACACATGATGGTCTGTATACTATGTGTCCTATAATAGTACTTCATCCATCCGTAGAACTTTATTTAAGAATATTATTATAACATTTCAAGCTTCTCATCATAGAAGGTGTCTACCATGACCTTATCAATGAAACAAATATTATAGGACATTATTATATTATAGTCATGAACAGTAATGAACAATATATAATAAGTGAACATTCATGTAATCAATGTAAAAAACAGTTGGTTCTTAGGACACCAACCCTTACATGATGAACATGATAGGGATATAATAACACAATGTTGGTCAATACCACCATGTCTAAACAAAAATCGAACGATAATAAGTGCATGAAATAAAGTGGTAACATGTCTATTAATTAAAAAATTAATACAAAACATCCAAAACCTGTTTCGACATCGTTCTAGAATATCTTTAAGCCTGTAGAACAACCATACAAACCATAACCACAAGTCCATTTAAATACCAAATAATAAATAAAATACCTATGTATAACAATTTAAACATCAAGGTTAATTTCTCTATATAATAATTTCAACATAATTGAGAATAGGGATATATATAATCATTTAAACATCTACACCAAGCACTATATATATAATAATTTCAGCATCAATAACATCACAAGTGATAAGGAAATAATTCCATCACATAATTTCATATCATAAGTGACAATGGTTAATTATGCAAATTACAATTTTTCATTCAATTACCCTTTCATTAATTAAATTATATATGAAACTATTTCCATGACAATTTCACACCTATTTTATATCTAATCAACATCATCCATTTCATTAGTCAATTAATACACCTTCAAATGAAAATCATTCATAAGAAATCATATGAATATCTAATCATGGTAAACCGAATTTATTCCATTATCCAAATAAATATTATTCTATTGTAGGGTCACCCAATGGGTATCCATAATCCCAGCCACAACACCATTGGATAGAAATAGATCTAAGGATAAATCCAACACATGATTTATCATCAACAATTATTGAATTACTTAATGAACTTGTTATGTTAGTGAAATCACATATTATATCACATTCATAAGAAATTAGAAATATTCCATAGCATATGGTTTTTGATCACCTAACTTTACATGGTGATTAATGTGACACTATCAATAGGTAACACCAATAAGAATGAAGGCACGGAAGATCAAAATAGAATTGGAACCCATAAGATTAATATCTACACTTATTTCTAGAATAGTCAATGCATTACATGATAAAAACGAGAAACAAGTGTAAGGTAAGTGAATACCAAAGATAAACTAATTATCATAGATTCATCACCGGTTCGAGACATTCAAAATGAAATAAGTCACCCAAAAATCCTAGAAATAACACAGGGATTGGGAGAGGAGGGGCTTCAAGTGGATGAAAACAAAAAATAACGGCATAATGGTTTCAAAACCATTGATCCTAATAAATAAATAGTTTTTAATCATTTCATGTCTTGTATTTTCTAATTTTCGATTAATGCTAACGAATGAATCTCCTGTAGTTAACATAACCCTCCAAGAACATTACAATATGTGAACTAGATTCATTTAATGTATTCCATTCACATCATGAACCCATTTCACGATATCTTCTTGGTTATAGTTACAAATCATGTAATAGGTACACGTCATGTAAATAATGTAACACCCCATGATTTTGTAAAAAAAGTTCTTTTTAATTTCATCGATGTCCTGTGTTGTACGCTACACCAAAAGGAGCTTGAACTACATGCGTCCATGTCTTGTCTTGCATTATACACAATCACGACATTCCACGATAACGTATGTTGTACGCAATACCGAGTTTCACTAAATGACGATATGTTATATAAACTAGCTGTTATGAATAGTAATATCCATTTTTTGAAATTTAATTTTTCAAAATGGAATTCATTTTTGGATTCGGAATATCAAAATTAACCTAGGGTGAAATTTTGGTATTTTTCTGAAAAATTTCAATTTTTGATGAATAGTGAAAACGCTGGGTTACTATTTAAAAAATGAATTTTTATTTAAATAATAATTTATTTTAGGTCAAAATTGATACATAATATCTATATAAGTTCAATGTAATTCATTGGAGTCATTTTATAATAATTTTAGATATATAAAAATTTTATTGATCTTTTCACCGTCTTTTACCCACCTCTAGAAGAATTAGAAAATTTATATAAAACTTAATTTTACCACTTCTGTGAGTGGAATTTTGAAAATAAGAGAGACATGGTTAATATCAAGGAGTAAAATGTGGTTCAATAAGATAAAAATAATTTTTGGTGAATAGTAACTTTTTACTTTTTTTACCACTGTTAAAAGTAAATAGGGTAATTAAGGGTAAAATGGTATTATTATTACCCTAACAATTTTCCTAATTCTATTGGATAAGTTTAATTCGACTAAAAACAATATTAGGAATAAAATATGACCATTTAGGTCCACTTGGATTAGATTAGGACATTTAATATTATTTTATTTAAAGAAGAGTTAAAATAGTTAAAATCAAAGTTTAATAACTAAAACATTTGAAATATAGGGTAATAAATAAGATAAATTAGACTATAAATATTCATTATAAAGATAAAAATATTTCCTAAATAATAATAATTTATTTATAATTTTTAGATTGTAAATAATTTAATTTATTTATGAGACTATGATGATGCAGTAATTACTTTATTAAGGAAATATTAACATAACTGATATTATAAATACCCAAATAAATGTAATATGAGAATTTTCATGAATTAAACTAATTTTATAGGTTAATATGACATATTATTATTTATTTAATAAAAAAAATTTCAAACTAATCATGCTGTTATGATTTTCACAAAAATCAATTACCAAATAGTGTTAAAATTGACATAAAATTGTTTTTAAAACAAATATTATATTATTAGTTGTTATTTTATTCCTAAAAATCTAATGTCCAGCCAACTGACTTATATAAGGTCATATATATTAATAATGAACCACTTGGGGTTCGTTTGTCTTGTTATAGTAAGTTTATTAACCATATAGTGTAAGAAAACAAGAAGAGACGGTAAAAGTTAAATTATTTAACTTAGAGTAAAATCTAAATGATAAGGATATAATAATAACCTAAACTTGTATAAAATATATTGGTTGAGTTTATTTAGACCAATAACCACCTTATATTCTAAATAAATCAATTTGTAACTATTAAAAACCGAATATTAATTTATTATAAAATAATAGTGTATGTTTTTCCTAAAGTGCCTCTCTCCTCTCATATAAAAGGGCACCTCCTCCCTCTCCTCCTTACACCACTTTGTGCCTTCATGCTAGTCCAAAACATGCCCATTTATATTATAAACTTCCCTAGAAACATCCTAGAGTTCCTGGTATTCTTCAAATACCATCTTTAGTACCTCAAGAAAAGGTTATGAAGAGGCCCTTCAAAGAAGAGGTAATGTCCGTTACTGATTCTTTCAACTTTATTTCTTCTTCTACTTCTTCTTAATTAGTTGTTTCATTATAAATTAATAACATAAGTATCACTCATATAGTGATATGTTATTATAAATATTATATAATCCTATTTCACCTTCTATCCATCCTACGGAAAACGAAATCACCACGCGTGCGTACGTACGAAATACCATCTCAATTCTGTGGGGTGATCTGTTTTCCACCACCACCTTACTTGGATGGGTATAATGGGGTAAATAATAACTATATATGATTATTTTAAAGTGATATTTGTTCTGAAATAGTATACATACACTTCAATACAATTCCACGATCATGGGAATGATATCATCGCTCGTGCGTGCATACGGCCTACCGTCTCCACGATGTGATGCGACTCGTTCTATATGATCTTCAAAGCATAATGATTATATAAATGAATTGAATAAATAAAAATGATATATATTACACTAATAACATTCTGCAAATGAGGTATCTATAACCTAAAAAGAATAATAAGACTTTATTCGACAAAACACGCATAAGAACAAAAAGCAATAATCACCCAAATAACAAGTAACAATGAAATATTACTAATACGAAGATAATAATATGACCATATATGATATCATAACAGAGTGTAATATTATGGAATAATTCAATAACATTATTTAAATCATTATACAAGAGTTTTGGATACGTACGATGCAAATCAGACCTAAGGTAAGGGAAAATCTCACAATCTCATTTTTATCGAAGATTGTTTATACTTTGGTATTTACCAGGGTGAATTTATCATCCACATCCATGTTTCCTCAATATGTAATATTATTTCTATACTCCTAAAATTTTCTAAATCCAATTTTACCCTTCAATGAGTTTTTAGTAAAAGATATGAAACTATTTTTTTGTCATTTTTAGTATGAGGTACTTTTTGACTTTTCCAGCCAAAGTACAAGAAGAATGTTTTTCTTTAACTTATACGGCATGAATGGATTTTTAGAGCATTATTTCCATGAATATTACTTTACAATATTTCAAGTTTATTTTTAATCAACTTCTTTTAGTTTAAAATTTTATGACATGTTAAGAAAGGACAAAATTTTTTTGAAGTAGAAAGGATATTTTCCTCAAGAATGGAGTCCAAGCATTTTATCAAAATTATTTTCCATCTAAGATAATATAGGTTTCTATTTCTATCCCAATTATTACATTGATTTGATTATGTTATGATGGAATTATTTTTATGATGTCCTTTTATCTTATATGGATTATGTTATGATGGCATGACGTTTATGAATCCCATTTTTATTACATGGGTTATGCTATGATGTATGATTTATGATCTAGTGGCACACATAAGAATGGTATCATTATGAGATGGTTGGGACCTATATTTCCCTTCAATTCATTGGGTAAAGATTTATATCTCATGAGATAGACATGGATGGAACAAAAAGTTAAACCGGTTTAGTGATACAGGACTGGAACGAGGAGTGAACTCGGTTCAGAAATGGACTTTGTCCACTAAGATAGTCTTGGAAATGAGTCTTGACTAATAAGAAATGATTTTCTATGATTATCTGTGTATACCATACTTTTTCATGGCTTATGTTATGATTTTTGGGATTGCATTTCACTACTATGATTTGTCCAATGTTATGAAATTATGATCTCTTTTGCAGGTTAAGATTTCCAAAATTATATGTTATTATGAATATGATGTAATTGATATTTCTTTTTTTAACCCTTACTGAGCATTTGAGCTCACCCATTTGTATGATTTCTTATCCCCAGGTCTGGAAGAAGGGTATTAATTAAGATATGACAAAAGGGACTCTAGATATGATAAAATAAAAGGGAGATAGTGTAGATGATTTATGAACCAGTTGTTTATGTTTCCCAGTTTCTAAAGACACTATACCTATATGGTCCTTTCATGGATTTGTTATATGCTGTAATAAGTGTGCTTTAATTATGAAGTAATAATAATGTATGTAAATTATGGGTCAATATATTTGGTATCAGAGGAAAGGTATAGTCAACCTTTGGAAACTAGGATGTGAAAGCCTTAGTAAGAACCCTAAGGATAATTCTAAGCATAGAAAATAATCTTAGTGTTTTAGAAATGGCCATGAATAACATACGATAAGACCTTAAGTGTAAAATTTTATTCTTGATTATGTGGTTTTCCTATTATAATTAGTGTTGATCACACTATTCTTCTTGGTTTTAGTTAATGGATGGAACCTGAAGGAACTGCGTTAATGCGAAATGCGACGGGCAATGCAATGATTTTCCCCCTGAGAAACCAAACGTTATGGGAGTTGGAATGAAAAATCTTGTAGCCATACTCACACAACATTCTCATGATATGAATCATATAGGACCTTCAAACGGGAAATGGAAGGAGCAACATTTTGTTGAATCCTTCATGAGGCAGCATCCACCTTCATTCAGTGGGTCTACTAATCCATTAGTGGATGAATAATGGATCAGTACCGCTGAAAAGATATTTTCAGTTCTTCAATGATCTGAACAAGATAAAGTTATCTTAGTTGTATATCGTTTGGAAGGTGAAGCTGATAAATCGTAGAATCTTATCAAGAAGACAAGGCCAAGAGATTAAATTGATTCCATGGAATGGGACGAGTTCAAGAAATTATTTTTCAATAAGTACTTCCCTCGTATTCTTTGAATAAAAATGGAGGAGTTTCTTGAACTAAAGCAAAAGGATGATGAATCTGTTGGTTCCTACGAAGCAAATTTTACAACACTTGCAAGGTATGCTTCTGGGATTATTATCCAACCTGATAGTAATATAGATCGATTCTTTAGTGGCTTAAAACCATGTCTTCAAAGGGCGTAACCATAAGGGACTTCAATAGCTATGAGTAAATCGTTCGATGTGCTCTCAAGGTTGAGAGAGAGATTGGAGTAACCCATCAGTCATATGGGTTTGATAAGAAGAGGAAAATGGAATTCAAAGGGAAATATAAATACCACACTGAAAAGAAGATGAGTTTTCCCTTATGCTCAATGTGCGGAAGGAAACATGGAGGGAGTTGTCTTAAAGGGACAGGTAGATGTTTCAAATGTGGAAAGGAAGGTCATCAGGCATTTGAATGCTGCAATGATGGGAAGAAGATGTCTAGTGATGCGAACAAAGAAAAGTCTACACTGAGTGCACCTCCTACACTTCAATGTTACAAGTGCAAGGAAATGGGGCATTATTCTAATCAATTCCCTAATCCAACGGTTGTTGATGATGATCGAAGTCAACAAACTCTTAAGGATAAATACAAAGGAAATTCACATGCAATTTTTTTCAGCGATGTGGAGTATGATAACGAAGTGGTGAAAGGTACACTTACCATCCACTCTAAAGTAGAAAATGTTTTATTTGATTCTGGATCCACCCACTCTTTTATTTCTAACGAATTTTATAAGTGTAACGCCATATTACCTCAGTAGTTAGATATTGAGTTAGCTGTGAGAACCCCTAATGGAACAATAGTCACATTAAAAGCATACAATTCTTCTCTGATTTAATTTTGTGGGAAAGTGATTCCTTCAATCCTTATGATGCTTCCTATAGTGGAATTTGATGTGATTCTTGGCAAGGATTGGCATTCTTTATATGGAGCTCATATCAATTGCCAAAGAAGTGATGTCACATTTCATATTCTAGATCAATCTATGATCGTCTATCGATACAATGATTAACATAACCTTCTAGTGGAAATTTATTCCATCTTATGGGTCTTGATTCCACTAAATGAAGGTTATTTATCTCGAATAGTTGGTGAGAAACTCACAATTATGAATATTCTCATCGTATGGGAGTTTGATGATGTCTTTCCGGAAGAATTTCCTAGTCTTCCATCAAATCATGATGTTGAGTTTTCAATAGAACTCATACCGGGTGCTTTACCTATTTCAAAGAAACCTTATAGAATGGCCCCAATTGAGTTGTAGGAAAAGAAGAAGCAACTCCAAGAGAATCTTGATAAGGGATTCATATACCCTAGTGCATCACCTTAAAGAGCACCTATTCTATTTGTTAAGAAGAAATATGGATCAATGAGACTCTGCATTGATTATCGAGAATGTAACAAGATCAATATCAAGAACAAATATCCTCTCCCACGCATTGATGACTTATTTGAACAACTACCAGGAGCTCAATACTTTTCCAAGATTGATCTTCATTCATGGTATCATCAATTAAGGGTCAAAAGGGAGGATATACCAAAGAAGGATTTCCATACAAGGTATGGACACTATGAATTTATAGTGACGCCATTTGGTCTTACTAATGCCCCTGCTATCTTCATGGATCTAATGAATAGAGTCTTTAGAGACTATCTTGATCAATTTGTGGTAGTCTTTATAGATGATATTCTTGTCTATTCAATGAGCAAGGAAGAAAATGAAGATCACTTGAGAATTGTATTGATGACCCTGAGAAAGGAGAAGCTTTATTTTAAATTTACCAAGTGTGAATTTTGGCTTCAAAAAGTTTCATTTTTGGGTCACATAATCTCAAATAGGGGATATCTGTGGATCCAGCAAAAATATAGGTTATTGAAAGATGGTAGAGACCAACAACAGTAACTCAGATTTGATGTTTTCTTGTTTAGGATGGATATTATCGACATTTTGTTAAATATTTTTCATGATTATCTAATCCACTCACCAGGATGACTCGAAAAGGAGTTATGTTCGTGTGGACGAAGGAATGTGAAGAGAAATTCAAGGAGTTGAAAAGAAGGTTATCCAGTGCACCTATGCTCACACTTCCTTGTAGTGGAGAATGTTTTTTGATCTACAGTGATGCATCCAAGAAGGGATTGGGGTGTGTTCTCATGAAAAATGATATGGTGATAGATTTTTCCTCACAACAGTTGAAAATACGTGAGAAAAATTAGCCAACTCATGATTTGGAGTTAGCTGTGGTAATCTTTGCATTAAATATTTGGAGGCATTATCATTATGGTGAAAGGTGTGATATTTATATTGATCAAAAAAGTTTAAAGTATATTTTCACACAAAAGGAGCTGAATATGTGCCAAAGAAGATGGTCGGATCTGATTAAGGATTACGACTACTCAATTCATTACCACCCTGGGAAAGCAAACAAGGTGGAAGACGCATTAAGTTGATAAGACCATGCTAGATTATTCATGATGAGGATCACAAAAGATTCAATATTTATGGATTTACAAAGATGGATCTTGGAATTATAATGGAAGGGTAAAAATCTTATCTTTCTCAAATGAATGTTTAACCATCTATACCTGAGAAGATTAAAGAGGCACAAAAAGAAGATGTAGAGTTAAAAAAGAAGGTGAGAAATTTTCCTGAATTCATCTTTGATTGTGATGGGATAATAAGGTTTATGAATCGGGTTTGTGTTCCTCCCATCCCAGAATTAAAGAAGGAGATGCTAGATGAGGCTCATAGTTCTTCATTCTCTATTCATCTTAGAAGGATGAAGATGTATAGGGACCTGAAAGAGTACTTCTGGTGGGATGGCATGAAAAGAGATGATGCTGAATATGTCTCTCGATGCTTGGTTTTTCAGCAAGTTAAAGATGAGAGATAGAAGTCTAAGGGGATGTTACAACCATTACCCATACCCAAATGGAAATTGGAAAACATCACTATGGTCTTTGTCACCGGACTTCCTAAAACATCCAAAGGAAATAATGCTAATTGGGTCATAGTTGATCGTCTTATAAAGTCATCACACTTAATTGCTATTAGAGAGGATTTCTATCTTGATCAGCTTTCCAGGATATATGTAAAGGAAGTGGTAAGATTGCATGGAGTACCACTTTCCATTATATATGATTGGGATCCGAGGTTTACCTCAAAGTTTTGGCGAAGTCTTCAGCATACTCTGGATATAGAGTTGAGTTTCATCACTGCTTATCATCCTCAGACAGATGTTTAGTATAAAAGGATAATTCAAACCCTAGATGATATGTTAAGAGATTGCCCTATGGATTTCAAAGGAGCTTGGGATCAACACCTACCTTTGGTGGAAGTTTCTTATAAAAATGGCTTTCACTCCAGTATTCAGATGGCTCCTTATAAATCTCTCTATGGAAAGAAATGACAAACTCTAACTTGTTGGGATGAAGTTGGGGAAAGAAAGCTATTAGGACCTGATCATGTTGATGAGATGGAGGAAAAGGTCTGATCTATTCAAAAACATGTAAGATCAGATCAGAGTTGACAAAAACTTTATGCCAATAACCGAAGAAAAGACCTAGAGTTTGAAGTTGGTGATAAAGTGTTCTTACAAATATCTCCTTGGAAGAGAGTAATGTGATTTGGAAAGAAGGGAAAGCTGAGCCCTAGGTATATCAGTCCTTTTGAAATATTGGATCGTGTTGGGAAGGTAGCTTACTGATTGGCGCTTCCACCGAATCTCTCTCAAGTTCACGATTTGTTCCATGTATCTCTCCTGAGAAAGTACATACCCGATCCTTGACATGTACTCAGCTCAGAAGTTGTACCATTGGAGCAAGATCTTTCTTATGAAGAACAACCAATAGAGATTATGGATCATAGCGAAAAAGTTCTATGGAACAAGACCACCCGCTTGGTGAAAGTTTTATGGAGGAACCACCAATTAGAAGAAGCTACATGGGAGCTTGAGGATATGAAGAGGGATAGGTATCCTCATCTGTTTGTTACAAAGTAAAGAATTTTGAGGTAGAAATTCATTTTAAGGGGGGTAGAATGTAACAACCCATGATTTTTTGAAAAATGTTCTTTTTAATTTCATTGATGTCCTGTGTTGTACGATACACCAAAAGGAGCTTGCACTATATGCGTCCCTGACTTGGCTTGCATTACACGCAATCACGACCTTCCATGATAGCGTATGTTGTACGCAATACAGAGTTTCACTAAATAGTGATATGTTATATAAAGAAGCCGTTATGAATAGTAATACCAACTTTTTTAAATTTTATTTTTCAAAATGGACTTCATTTTTGGATTTGGAATATCAAAATTAGCCTAGGGTGAAATTTTGGTATTTTTCTGAAAACATTCAATTTTTGATTAATAGTGAAAACCCTGGGTTACTATTTAAAACAGAATTTTTATGTAAATAATTATTTTTTTTAAATTTATTTTATTTCAAAATTGATACATAATACCAATATAAGTTCAAAGTAATTCATTGGAGTCATTTTATAATAATTTTAGATATATAAAAATTTTATTGAACTTTTCACCGTCTTTTACCCTCCTCTAAGGGAATTTGAAAATTTACATAAATCATAATTTTACCACTTCTATGAGTGGAATTTAGAAAATCCAAGAGACATGGTTAATATCAAGGAATAAAATGTGGTTAAATAAGATAAAAATAATATTTGGTGAATAGTAACTTTTTACTTTTTTTACCATGGTTAAAAGTTAATAGGGTAATTAAGGGTACAAATGGTATAGTTATTACCCTAACACATGTCCTAATTCTTTTGGATAAGTTTAATTCGACCAAAAAAACCTTAGGAATAAAATATTAACATTTAGGTCCACTTGGATTAGATTAGGACATTTAATATTTTTTTATTTAAAGACGAGTTAAAATAGTTAAAATCAATGTTTAATAACTAAAACATTTTCAATATAGGGTTATAAAAACGATAAATTAGACTATAAATATTCATTAGAAAGATAAAAATATTTCAAACATAATGATATTTTATTTATAATTTTTAGACTTTAAATAAGTTAATTTATTTATGACACAATGATGATGCAGTAATTACCTTATTAAGGAAATATTAACATAATTGATATTATAAATACCCAAATAAATGAAATATGAGACTTTTCAGGAATTAGACTAATTTTATAGGTTAATATGACAAATTAGTATTGCTTTAATTAACTTTTTTCTATCAAATAATGCTGTTATGATTTTCACAAAAATCAATTACCAAATAGTGTCAAAATTGACCTAAAATAGTTTTTAAAACAAATATTATATTATTAATTGTTATTTTATTCATAAAAATCTATGGATCTGCCAAATGAGTTAGAAAAGGTTATATATATTATTAATAAACCAATTGGGGTTCTATTGTCTTGTTATAGTAAGTTTATTAACTATATAGTGTAAGAAAACAAAAAGACATGGTAAATGTTAAATAATTTAACTTAGAGATAAATCTAAATGATAAGCTTATAAAAGTAATCTAAACTTTTCTAAAATATATTAGATGAGATTATATGGACCCATCCCCACCTTAGCTTCGAAATAAATCAATTTTGAGCTATTAAAAACCGAATATGACTTTATTATAAAATAATATTTTAAGTGTTTCCAAAAGTGCCCCTCTCCTCTCTTATAAAAGGGCACCTCCTCCCTCTCCTCCTCACACCACTTTGTGCCTTCAAGATCGGACAACCCCTACCTATTTCTCTTCTCAAATTCCCTGGAAACATCCTAGATGTCCTGGTATTCTTAAAATACAATCTTTAGTGCCTTAAGAGGAGGTTAATAATAGGCGCTCCAAAGAAGAGGTAATGTCCCTTACCGATTCTTTCAACATTATTTCTTCTTATAATTCCCCTTCTCTAGTTGTTTAATTATAAAGTAATAACATAAGTATAAATAATATAGTTATATGTTATTATAAATATTAAACAATCCTATTTCACCTTCTATCCTTCCTACGGAAAACGAAATCACTGCGCGTGTGTACGTACGGAATACCGTCTCCACGCAGTGGTGTAATCTGTTTTCCACCACCCCCATTCATGGATGGGTATAATGGTGTAAATAATAACTATATATTATTATTGTAAAGTGATATTGATTCTGAAATAGTATACATACACTTCAATATAATTCTACGATCATGGGAATGATATCATCGCTCGTGCATACGTACGGCCTACCGTCTCTACGATGTGATGCGACCCGTTCTACATGATCTTCAATGCATAATGATTATATAAATGAATTGAATGAATAAATATGATATATATTACACTAATACCATTTTGTAAATGAGTTATCTATAACCTAAAATGAATAATAATAATTTATTCGACAAAACACGCATAAGAACAAAAAGCAATAAACACTCGAATAACATGTAGCAATGAAATATTACTAATAAGAAGCTAAGAATATGAACATATATGATATCATAATAGTGTTTAAGATTATGGAATAAGTTAATAAAATTATTTAAATCATTATACAGGAGGTTCGAATATGTACGAAGCAAATCGGACCTAAGGTAAAGGAAAATCTCACAATCTCATTTTTATCCGAGATTGTTTATACTTTGGTATTTACTGGGGTGTATTTATCATCCACATCCTTATTTCCACAATATATAATATTATTTCTATCCTCCTAAAATTGTTTAAATCCAATTTTACCCTTCAGTGAGTTTTTAGTAAAATATATGAATGGAATCTCTTTTCATTTTTAGTACAAGGTACTTTTTTACTTTTCCGGCCAAAGTACGAGAAGAATGTTTTTATTTAACTTATACGGCATGAACAGATTTTTAGAACATTATTTCCATGAATATTCCTTTACAATATTTCACATTTATTTTTAATCAACTTCTTTTAGTTTAAAATTTTATGACATGTTAAGAAAGGAAAAATGTTTTTGAAGTAGAAAGGATATTTTCCTCAAGAATGGAGTTCAAGCATTTTATCAAAATTATTTTCCATCTAAGATAATATAGGGTTCTATTTCAATCCCTATTTTTACATTGATTTGATTATGTTATGATGGAATTATTTTTATGATGTCCTTTAATCTTATATGGATTATGTTATGATGGCATGACGTTTATGAATCCCATTTTTATTACATGGGTTATGCTATGATGTATGATTTATGATCTTGTGGCATACATAAGAATGGTATCATTATGAGATGGGTGGAACCTATATCTCCCTCTAATGCATTGGGTAATGATTTATATCTCATGAGATAGACATGGCTAGAATGACAAGTTAAAAAAGTTTTGTGATACAGGACAGGAACGAGGAGTGAACTCGGTTCCGAAATGGACTTTGTCCACTAAGATAGTCTTGGAAATGATTCTTGACTAATAAGAAATGATTTTCTATGATTATTTATGTATGACACAAAGTTTCATGTCTTATGTTATGATTTTTGGGATTAAATTTCACTACTATGATTTATCCCATGTTATGAAATTATGATCTCTTTTACAGGTTAAGATTTCCAAAATGATATGTTCTTATGAATATAATGTAATTGATATTTGTTTTTTAACCCTTATTGAGCATTTCAGCTCACCCTTTTGTATGTTTTCCTTTCCCCAGGTCAGGAAGAAGGGGATTATGTAAGATATGCCAAAAGGGACTCTAGATATGATAAAATAAAAGGGAGACGATATAGATGATTTATGAACCAGATGTTTATGTTTCCCAGTTTCTAAATACACTATACCTATACAGTCCTTTCATAGCTTTGTTATATATTGTAATAAGTGTGCTTCAATTCTAAAGTAATAACAATTTATGTAAATTATGGGTCATTATAAATAACCTAGTTGAATGCTTAAGTACATATTCTACAAAAGAGATTAACCACCTTTGAAACCATCCAATCTCATAGGAAACCATCATAATCCACATAACACATTTATTCATGGACCCCTTTAATTCAAAAAAACAAACATCACTTGTATTTATGTTATTTTCCCCATAAAAATATCTTCATATCCGAATAAGTCTCGACCACCATAGTTTAAAAAAGAATTAAAAACTAAAAAAGGGGGTTTAATGGAAAACCAAAAAATAGAGATACCTAGAAAAAGATAGTATATTAGATATGTTCTAAAGAGGAAAAAATAATATTTTTAAAGAAAACTGATTTTTTTTACTCTTGTTCTAGGAATCTTTCTCTTCCCTGTCCATGTTTTATTAAAAAAAATTTAAGAATGTTTTACTATTTTACAATGAATGTTTAATGTCTTTTTTACCCATTTTAACATTTACATTATGTGATGTGTGGGTCTAGAATTATATATCCATATTATTCATTTTTAAAATTTTATATCTCATGAGTTAATTATGGGAAACAAGTCTATGTTCATGATCCACTCTAGAAAAGAAGTCGATGTGGTTAATCCACTATAGGAAACAAGTTAATTTTCTTGATCCAATATGGGAACCAAGATAATATGATTGACTCAATATAGAAAAAAGTTGATGTTATAAATCTAATATGGGAAACATGTCAATGTTATTGACATGTTATAAGATACATGTGGTGATACCCGATTTTTTATGATATGGGAAACTAGTGTTGATTTCCAATTTGTTATTATTTTATAGCCTCAGTTGTTAGTTTTGACATATTAAATAGTTTCTATAATTGTGATGGTGCCACACTTTTATGACATTATTTAGATATGAAGTTATGTTTCCTGATTGATTATGATATTTTCATAATATTATGAATCATGCCTTTTGAAATGATAATGTTTTATGTCAGGATTCATGTTTGTGATCTCTGATAGATTGTGTAGGAAATTTATATGTTATGAAATTTATTTAATACCCTTATTCTTATCTTATGTTTTCATATGATCATCAGTTTATATCTCCCATGTTAAACCTTACTGATCATTTAAGCTCACCTTTTATTATGTTTCCTTTCCCATAGGTTATGAATAAAGGTTTTATGTAGTGTATGTCAAGAACTAAATAAAGTGAGAATAATTTTTCTAGAAATGATAAAAAATGTACCTAAATAATATTTTTTTTGTATTTATCAACCAAATACATTGAAAATTTTTGGAAACAATGTTGATCATAATTTTATATATTTAATATTAATCTATTAAGAGGTAATATATATGTATGGAATGATTGGGTCTCTATAGAGTGAAATCTATTGTTGTAAAAAAAATATACTAGATGAAGGTGTTGATCCCAACCACCTATGAAATCTATAGAACAAGATCTAAATATATCTTATAGTGTTTGAATGGTGTAGTTAGAAAGATAATTTGTCTATGGATAATATGTATTTCTAAATTTCAACTATGTATGGATATATTATGAATAATAATATTGAAATTCAAGGAAAACATTAGATCCCAAAAAGGTAGAATAGAATGTTGCAACCCACAAAACCTTACAAATTTCTTAATGTATATCCTAGAAACTTGATTAATTGTCAAATATTCTTTAATATAAATTAAATATGTTTACATCATAAGGTTATCGATTAAAACCGAAATAGAATTATGGAATTAAGATGTTTTGTTGATTCTGATGATGAAATCCATAGTAATGTTTTCCGATTTCTATTCTAGTATGGGTAATGTAAAGGTCATCCCCTTAGACATATTCCACTAACCCTTAAATTACTAACATACCATGAAATGAGACACATACTCCAAAATATCCCTTTTCATGTTTCACCACATAAAATAGTATTTCATATATCTATATTTCTTCATACTTATAGGATAAATAAATAATGATGAACTATGATATTCATCTAACAACTCCTTCAAATCTAGTATTAATGGTATACATACTCAGTTCTTGAACATTATAAATCCATCACAATCATGATTACACTCTAGAACATCCCTCATTTTAGTTTAACAGTCTATATCTTACTTTTATGACAATTTATTTTCGACATTGGTTTTTAACCGACGTCTAAGTCGCTGACGTAAAAAATATGAATTTTTACATCGGTTTTTGTAAACCGACGCGAAAAATGAATTACATTTGTTTTTTGGCATCGGTTTTGTAAAAAACCGATGCCAAAAAAACTAAGTCATTTTAATGGTTTTAGGGGATTCCATCGAAATGATATGTTTTTTTATCATCATATAACTTGTATTTAGAAATTATAATGAATCATCATTATAAGAATGCTAATCGAGTTGTTTAGAAATAATGTATAATAATAATAAAGAAAAAAAATGAATAGAATATGTACCATGTTCAAATTAACAATTGAAGTCGCATAGAAATCTTGATTGAATCGAAGATGTCGAAAATTATGAATGAAAGAGAAACCGAATATATATATAGTAAACAGAAATATTTTCAATTGCGTTGTACAAAAATGTAGGCATGATTTTAAAAATTTAAACGCGCGTTGTGAAAAAAATTGAAATTCTCATCCTGCGTTACTCTTTGGCATCGGTTTTGTTTGAAACCGACACAAAAGAGTATTTACATTGGTCTTTTGGCATCAGTTTTTTAGAAAACCGACACCAAAAATTTTAATTGATATCCTTTTTGGAGTCACATTTTAAATAAAGAGAAGCTAAAAAGTTAAAAAAAATACATTTTTTACCTCGGTTTTTTTTAAAACCGATGACATAAAATTTTTAAAAAAAACTTTGGCATCGGTTTTTTAACAAACAAATGCTAAGCATTAAAAAAAACTTTTTGCATCGGTTTTTTTAAAAACAGACGCCAAAAACAAAAAATAAATTTTTTGGCGTCGGTTTTTAAAAAAACCGACTCGAAAAGCTAAAATATATTTTTGGTGTCGGTTTTTATGAAAACCGACGCCAAAAAATGAAAAAAACAAATTACAGTATTTTAGATAATTTCTTAATATTTGATTTAAATTGGTCTTTTGGCGTTGGTTTTTTAGAAAACCGATACCAAAAATGTCAATCGATATCCATTTTGGCGTCGGTTTTCAATTAAACCGACGCTAAAACGAAAAAAAAAATACATTTTTTGTGTCGGTTTGTTTAAAAACCGACACCATAAAATTTTTAAAAAAAATATTTGGTGTCGGTTTTTTAACAAACCGATGCTAACCATTTAAAAAAAACATTTCGCGTCGGTTTTTATGAAAACCGACCCCAAAAAATTAAAAAACAATTTACAGTGTTTTAGATAATTTCTTAATCTTTGATTTGACTAGTCATGGAGATAAAACAGAGTTACGGATTAACAGTTATGGCCTTTGATAGTTGAACTTTTTTAAGACTTCTTTTAGAGAAGGTGAACTTCAGACATCCATAACTTTTAATCCGTAACTCCATTTTGGCTCCACGACTAGTCAAATCAAATCTCAGAGAAATATATATAACACTGTAAATTTTTTTTTTGTGTCGGTTTTCATAAAAACCGATGCCAAAAGAATTACTTTTTGTTTTTGGCCTCGGTTTTTAAAAAAACCGACACCAAGATTTTTATTTTAAATTTTATGGCGTCGGTTTTCATAAAAACCAATGCCAAAAAATATATATATTTTTTGTTTTTTTGTGTCATTTTTTTTAAGAACCGACGCAAAAAATTCGTCGCAAAATTTATTTACGTCTATTTATAAGAAACCGACATCAAACTGGCGACTTTAAAAATCATTTTTCTACTAGTTTCAATATCCATCCTCTATAAATCTATAAGTATTTGGTCTCTTTTAATCCTCATCTTGGACAAACTATAATGGTCATTTTTTACTTAGATCATCAACCACCTTGTTTTCCTTACCTGGGTGTTAATGTATTGAGAAATCATAATCTTTAATACACTATGTCCACCTCCTTTAGAGATTATTAAAATATTCCTATGTTAATATTTACTTAAAACTTTTTTGATTAGTATATATATCATGAATTTCACCATAAATATAATCCCTCTATATTTTAAATAAAAAAATTACTATTTTTAAATGAAAATCATGATTTGTGTAATATTTACATGAATTTTTAATTTTCATGAGGCATAAGATATCACTATATCATTTTACAGGAGGGAACATCATATTACCTTCTTTAATGCATCATTAAAGATCAAAAAACCTTCTCCAATACTTAGTAGTGCGAGTATAGGTGCACTGAAAATTTTTATTTTCAACTACTTGAAATATTCCTCAGATTTATTTTTACAAATGAACTTGTCTTTATTCAACATCAACATGTTTTTTGGATTTGATAAATATGAGAAATTTCTAAAAAACCATTAACAATATTCAACCAGCTGAAGAAAACTATTGATTTTGGAAAACATAATTAATCTAGGACATTTTTAAATAACTTATATCTTTGAATGATCAATTTATATACCCTCTATAGAGATTATATAACCCCAGAATGAAACTTTTTACCCTTACTAAAATTTTAATGTATATTATACGTCATGAATGTCTTAAATTAAAAATTCAAATGATGTTCACTCTCTTCATTTATATTGTAATATATAATAATATCATCTATTAAGACTACCAAAAGATGATCAAAGTAATTTATAAATACTATATCCTTTAAATCCATGAAGTTAGCATTGTCATGGGTAAGTACAAATGGAATAAATATAGATTCATAGTATATACCTCATAAAAAAAGTTTCCTTGTTTATATCGATCTTTTTAAGACTCAATCAATGATATCCAGATTGAAGGTCAATCTTGGAAAGGTATTTAGATCCTCAAAGTTGATAAAAGAGGTCATCGATATGGGGTAGTGGATATTTTTTTTAATAATTTTTATCTTTTAAAGTTATAAACAATCTATAAAAATATGCATTGTCCCATATTTCATCTTAAAGAAAATAATATGTGTTCTCCATGGAGATACACTAAGGTTTATGAATCCCTTTTCAATATTCTCAGGAAATTTCTTCTTTGAATCTTAAAACTCAATCAAGGCCAATCAATATGGAGTATTTGAAATAGGAGTAGAACTACGTATAAGTTATATTGAATTTTTTTTTTCACTATTTGGAGAAGGACTATAGATACCTTCATGAAATATATTATAATATTCTTAAAAACTAGGTATATCATCAATGTTTTGTTTCCATCCAACCAATTGTGATAAATATCCCTCATGAAAACGTAGCATGACCAATACAATGGAAGTAATTTTCATTAGAAGTTAATATTCACCTTCAAACGAAAATATCATCATAGGTTGAATAAGAATATCAAATTTGACTTACATTCCTCATAAATTTATATGGGATATATATAAAGAGAGATGATACACTCCCAAAATAAACTCCAAATTATCTATAAGGAGATTAATAAGAAATATAGGAAGCACAATCCAAATTAAATTCTATTAGAGTGGAGCTATATACTTGTGATGTGATTATCACAACATGGTGATATTTAAATATTAATTCAATATCTAATCATTAATGTTTTAATTTCATACCCTTAGTAAATTATTCATATATAAAAGAGTGTGTATAACCAAAATAGAATAATACATTTGTGCTCCTATAACGGATATTAGGAGTACCTTTCACCACTTCATTATTGTGACCGACTTAATTTGTTGTGATCACATGCTATTTCCCTATTTCTACAGGATTAAGAGGATTTTTATTCCTATTTTTATAATTTTTTCATAAATTCATGCACTTATTGGTATAATTTCTATTTTCCATTCAATTATAACAATAGAGCGTGGGTGGAACATTTAAGTGATTTTTCTCACTACTAGTTTTATTTAATTCCCTCTTCACATAACATTATCATTATTTTTATTTATGAACTTCTTTTATACACATGAAACATTTACCAAATCCCTTAAGGAAATTTCCCAAAATCATCATTCCATTATTATGTCATGAAGGATTATTAATTTTTTCCTCCATAAGTATTATTATTATAATCTCCTTGAAATCATTTTTTTCTCTTATTTTCCCCCAAAAATGATAACAATGAGAGTATATGATCTCTATTTATAGCTTGAGATGACATTTAATTATTTATTCATAGCTATTAATGTAACATATGACCAATTCTATTTTGAAACATGGTCTTAAACTGATAAAGAATTGATCAATTTTTCTTTTGTGGTCATTTATAAAACTTGAAGTGTACGTTGCATGTTTGGTGGCATTTCCCTTATATGTACTAATCGATTCACCATCCCTCTACTTCAGTCCATGAAATTCATTCTCTATTTTAATTTGAAGGTTTAGAGGAAAAATATTATTAAAAAATAATTTTTTAAACTCTCCTCATGGTACTGATTCAATTTCCTCATATTGAATAACATTATTGGTAAGATTCCACCATTGATCAACTTTATATTCCAATGAATACCTAACAAAAATAACATTATCATGGTATGACCACTAGAGAATAAAGATAATAATTTAAATATAATTCCATTATTTTTTAGCAATATGTGCATTAGAGGAACCACTGAAAGAAGGGGTAATTTACCAGATAAAACATATAGCTGTGAGATATTTATTTATTTGGATATTTTGAAGTTCAATATGATTAAATTTACTGAACATTTATTGAGGGAGTTTGGTGAGCATAGTTTCAATATTTCACATAACATATTTCATTTGATTAATTTTATTGTAATCATGGTTATTTTATTGGATATCACATTTTTGTTCAAATTATTCCTACTATTTCCAACCATTTAATTAAACTAAAAACCTTATTCTGAGTATTACAAATCAATAATAAGAGTAAGAATTCAAATTATTTTGAAAATCATTTATATAATGTACTAAATTATGACACCTCATTTCATCCTATTAAAATTTAATTTTATCTCAAATAACTATGGATTATCATAGGTTGTCATAGATTATATCCTCTCATTCTTCACAATAGTTCATAAAGATAATTTTAATTAACTCATGTATATCCCCCAGGAGTATGAAACCAGGTGTGAATTTAGGAATCATTTTCAAACACTAGGTGAAGATCAAGTTAGTAAAAAACCGTACACTTTAGGGATATTAAACCTAGATGAAGGTGTGCTAGAGCCTACATCAACTTATTAGTATCAAGACAGAGATTTGATTTCATAGAAACCACACAATCTTTATATTACCAAAACTTCATGATTTGATATTATAAATATTCTTACCCCAACATATTCCCCAAAAGTTTTTTTTATCCTAGTCACTAAAAATTACTAAATCCTACTCTAATACAAATTTAGGAGACCAAATAATTACCTAAATAAATATAAAATTATTTTGGTTTAATATTTAATATATCTCATAATAGTACACAGCCAAAAAATGTAAAGGTTTTGTGTCTTTGGAGACTATATAAATACATAATTTATTTATTGAAAAAATTCAAAAAGTCCGAAAACATTATTCTCTAATAATACCATTCTTAGGCATACCCTTTTTAAAACCTTCCTTTATAACTTGGGGAAACTAAAAATTAATAAAGGGTGAGATTAGATGCTCAGTAAGGTTAAACATTGGATATATCAATCAATGATCATATGTGTGCAAGAGATAAGAAAAAGTGTATGATAACATAGTCATAAATTATGATATTAATTCTTATATAGGAAAACATCAATAATAAAAATTCATTGAATAAGGATTTGTCATTATGAAATATATAATTCATAAGATTATAAAATGATCAATAATTAGTCATGATCCATAAGAACATATCCATGAATCAGACCAAATTTTGTAGCACACAAAAAAAGATAATATCATTTACTTAGTCGAGGATCACTAGCATGACTAATATAGTGGATAGAGTCCTATATTGGATTTGGTTCACTCCACATTATATCATTTACTTAGTCAAGGCTTACTACTAAGATTATCATGGTGGATAGAGTTCCTTAGTGATATAGGTTCACTCCCTCTTTAAGTTTATATAATCTCATGAGATATCATTATTTCTCCAAATAAATAGAGGGTTATATAATTAAAAACACTATAATTAAATAATTAATACAATAAATAGGTGTACCATAAGGTTATTAAAACACCCATTATATCATAACCCATGTAAAAGAAATGGTTATCATGAAGATTCCATCATTACTTAATTAAATTATGTGAAATTAACGGATTTTATAGAATCATCCTTAAAATATCATCACAACAATATATATAGTGTAATAATGTGTACGAAATCATATGTTCATATTCTCAGTGTAGCATAAAAATCCTTAAAAAATTTCGGTATTGATTAAAAAACATTATAAGATCATTTTAACATTTTGTTGGCAACATTAAAAAATATCATTTTCCTAAAATATTATTAAAACTATAATTTCTAAAATACTGATAAAAATATTTTTTTTAAAATAATCATTAGAAAATGTAAATGAATATTTAGTAAAAATAAGAATCAGGGAAGTGGGAAAATCCATTCATTTGGTATAATATTAAAGAGAACATTCCTATCCCACTTTTGTATAAAGTAAAAAGTTATTCATATGATTTTTTTTAAAAATATTCCTTTTAATAATTTGTAAATAAATTTAAATTTTAGTAAAAATAACCTTTATAAAACATTTATCTATAGATAGAAACTTCCATAATATAACATGGACATAGAGGAGAATGATTCCCAACCAGAGAAGTAGAATATTGGTTGTAATTTTTGAAAAAAATATTCTAAATAATGTTTAATAGAAAAGAGAGGAAAATTAAATGGGAACCTTAAAACCTTATAAATAATTGGAGGATAACAAAATATATTTTTTAAAAATATAAGGACCATATAATTTCCCATAAATTAAATTTAATATAGACAATCCCGAAAAGAAATGAGATTGTAACAATAAACCTTACCTAAAGTCCCATATTACTTAGTACACATTAAAATTTCATATATAATAAATATATATTTATTATAAATTGATTATATAAAAACATACACACAATTAATACTATTTAATATTCATTTATAATATTTTAATTACCATTTTATTAACTTTTCATAAATAGAACGAACATTCATGTGAGAACTATGTTGTTTTCCATGCTTGTTTCTGTTTGATGGTTTTGGTACTTTCAAATTGGTCATGGTTTCTTAATATAAAGAATATTAATCATGTAATACTTTTTTATATTAATTTATTGTATACAATTTTATAACCATTCATATTAGGTGGGGAATGAAAAATGACTAATATCACTTTGAAAAGATGGTAGTATATACATATGCATGAGTAATGTTTTCACTATTTAATAGATATAATTAAATAAAGGTAAATAAAAGTTCATTTTTAAGATAAATAATTATATCATAAATATCATATATTTTAATTAAATATATCCTTATGAACATCCATGTAAAGAAGAAATGAAAAACAAATCACATCGCCAAATGGAGGTGGTAGTTCACAAGTACCCATGAGAGATTTTATCATATTAAAATAGATGGTAAGTAGATAAAATGGATATAAAATTGACATAATTAATATAAATATTTTAAATATACTTATTACTTCATTTAAATATGAATATAGAACATTTTTAGTTGGTTTAAGAAGAAATAAAATTGAAAAAGGTTTTCAAGAACATAAAACTCTTCTTCAATTATATTCTTTTGAAAATAACTTTAAGGATTCTTGGATGGATATTTTGGAAAGAAGTGAAACTAAAGTGCATGTATAGGGATTTTTTGATATAATTTGGGTAGATTTTGGTTGAGATAAATTTTATTTGGTGGTGTGAGTAAGTGAGAAGATGAGGTGTCCATTTATAAGTGAGGTGGGTGGAAAACTTGTAAATATTTGAAACATTATTATGTAATATATGTATTACTAAATATTGTTGGGAAAACATTGTGTATGAAGATTGTATTTGTTGTCAAAAATCGTCAATACTAGTCAAAATGAAGAAGGAGATGAATAAGGACTAAAAACATAATGGTTATTGGGGGAAGTGAGGTCGCTTGTAGAATTGTTATGAAATCATATCATTAGATGTCATACATGAGAAATTTTATAAGAAGATCAATTCAGACTATTGTTAAATTGATCCAAATTCAAATAACTTGTGTTAAAGGTGAAACATCATTTACAATAATGAATAATGGCTAAGTATCATCCATTTGAGGGTGATTGTAGCCGAATGGTGAAGTATCATCTATATGATGATGATTGAAGAAGAATGAGGATTTGAAGTAGAGAAGGATGGTTAAAGAAGAAGAGACAGTGTAGAAGGGATTGTAATTCTATGATGGTCATGCCTTACACATTTCCTTGAAGTTAGATGATCATAACACTGTACATAAAGTTCCAAATACATGTATCAAACGTGATACATTGTCTACAACATTAAAGGTGATTGAAGAATCCTCAAGCCTCCACTTTTGGATGAATAGAGATGATTGGAGTTCTTTGAAATTAACACTCCAAACACGAATTGAGGATTTGTGGTAAGGATGAAGAAGTACTTTGGAATTAAAATTCCAAAGATTTTTAGAAGAAAGAAGGATGATTTTAGAAGATGAAGAGAATACGTGAAGTAGTGCATAGGCTTGGAACTATGAGAATTTCCAAAATTATGATGATGCTTTACTGATTTGTATTTCAAAAATATAATAAGTTTGGAGAACATGTGATGCAGGACTTATGAAGGATAGGGATATTAAAGAAGTGTTTTTAGAAAAGGAAATAAATTGGTGCTCAAGTCAAAAGTGGTGCTCAAGTGTGGCACGGTAGTATATGTGGAGCGCAAGTGTATGTTGCACAAAAGTCATATTTCAAGATCATCCCATCAAAATACAACAAAGGAAATAAAGTGGTGTGCAAGTTAATGATTGGAGCGTAAGTCAAAAAGTGGCTTTCAAGTATAAGGGGGTGCAAGTGTGAAACGTAAGTATAAGAGGTGCGCATGTGTATGTTGCGTGCAATTCATATTTCAACATCACCATATAAAAATATAACAAAGGAATGAAAGTTTCACGCTAGTGATGGAATGGAACACTAGTGATGGAGCAGCATGCAAGTGATGGAGCGACACACATGTAAGTATGAAACACAAGTGCATGTGGTGTACAAGTCACCAAAATTCCTATAAATAGATGACTATCCTCCTTATTTTTCAACTCTCAACACTTAAAGAGGAAATTTGAGCTCTGATCGTGCATGTAATAGAAAGTGGGGAATAAGATGAAGTGGCATGCAAGTAGGAGGTTATTTATTAGGTGCGCATGTAGGGTGGCGCGCAACCAGAGTGGCACGTAAGATGTACGAGGCACACAAGTAAGGAGTTGTGTGTAACAATTGGGTTGGTTCTAACCCCGAGGTGGTGCTCAAGTTTTGAGTGGTGCACAATTGTGGCATGCAAGTATTTGGTGGTGCGTAAGCTGGGAGTTGTGAAAGCAGGGTGGTGTTCATGTAAGGATTAGCGTGAAATCTGTGAGTTGTTATATATGTTATTACCATCATTTTATCAACTTTGATGATGCTAAGTTGAGCTAGACTTCATTTTTTTAACAATCAAAAAGAGAAATTGTGATTCTAGAAAGATGAAGAAGAAGAAGAAGAGCTCAGTACAGATGGTTTTACTCTGAAATAAAATGTCTGAAGAAGAGAAAATTTCAGTGTAGCTAGTTTTTCATTGAAGAAGTATATGAAGAAGAGTGTGCATATTACAGGTTTGCTACATAGAAATAACAGAAGAAGAATAATAATAGAGTATTCCCAATTAAAGCCTACAATTATTTAGGTCAGTTTAATTAAGTTGATGCTATGTGATCTGATCCTTAGTGTCTGAATAATCAAATTGGTATATGTGAGCCTGGACAAGAAAAGAGAAGAAAATTTATTGCAGTTGATTATTTCACTAAGAAGAATAAAGAAGAAGTCTAGTGTCATTGGTGTTGCATTAGAGAAGAAGGGAAAGAAAGAAGGAATAATTGCTTGCCTACTGATTTGAAAGTAATCAACTGAATATCACTAAATAAGACCAAGAGAAGAACCTACCTTATAAAGAAGAAAGAAGACCATCACTACAGGTAGTATAAAGATCCAGCAAGAGGAAGGAAGTTGGACTAGGCTATCACCAGTCTAAGGAAGAGGATTGTTTCTCACCCTCCTCTAACGTGTAGGGACTCACACTGAAATGAGGATTGTTTTCCTAGCCACTCTATTATAAAAACATATTAAATTATAGTGGAGAATCCATGCACTGGTCATTCCCATGAATGAAAAAGATGTAGCTACTCTTATTAAGTAGTGAACCTTGTAAAAATATCATGTTCATGTTTTTATTTCTTTCTATTATTTAATACGACTTGTAAAAGAAAATAAGAGAATCAAGATCCTAACATGTTAAGAGGTGAAGGGATAAAAAGTAATAATTGGTTTAAAAATTCCTCAACATTGATTCACCCCCTCTCAGTGTTAGGTATATCCCAAAATGGTCCGATCAATTGGTATCAATGGAAAAGGTTCAACTCTGTTGGATTCCCTATATTGATGTTATTCTCTTTTAAAGATTTGAGATTCTTTCCTGTGTCAAAAATGAAGTGAAATTTTGATGAAGAGTCAGTTATCTCTGTGAAAAATTCTATATATACTAAAACCATGTTGAATAGGAAAATGAAGGAGAAGATAATAATGAAGAAGTGCCTCTTTTATAAAGAAGAAGAAGTATCTGTATCTCTATGCCTTGCTGAAAATGAGAAGATATCAGACATGGAACGTAATGGGATGGTGGTTCATGTTTTCACTAATAAGATGGAAAACCTTCCTACCTCAACAGATCAAGAGGTTTGTGTTAGTAAATTTGGAAATTATTCTCATGATGAAAATTCTAGCACAAGTTGTGATGATCAATCTACTACATCTCAAGAAATATTAGTTGATAGATTAAGAATGATTCTGGATGGTATCCTTGATGAATGTACCTCCCTAGATTGTGAATTATTTCAATGCATGCAGAAAAATATCACTCAGCTAGAAGAAGAAACTGATGTTTTGGATAAAGGCTTACAAGAAAAAAATTATTGAATGTTTAAAGCTATCTAGCCATGTCGGAGCCTTTGAAGAAACAAATAGAGTATTTGAAGTAAGTTCTTCAAAGTGGCTGAAATATGTTGAAGAAAAAGAGGGAGTCAACAAAACACTAGAAGAGAAAATCCATTCACTTGAAGATGAGCTAAAAAAGAGCAATGAAGTTTAAAAGTTACATCTGGAAAAAAAATTCAAGAAGATCAAGGAACATGACTCTTTGTTACAAAATAAATTAAAGATGCTTGAAGATGAAGTTGAAAGATTAAAAAAGGCATGTGAAGTGCTGATGACTATGATTGAAGACCAGGAAGTCATCCTCAATATGAGATGTCTAGAATTGGAAGCTAAGTTGACCAATCTTGAGATGACACATATTGAGTCTCCACAAAAGAAGAAATGAGTTTCTGCTAGTACTCAATGCTCAATGGAGTATTATACTGTCAAAATACCTCAAACATGTGATTATAAGATCATGGATTCACTCATTGATCTATCACAAGAAGCTGAGAAAGTAAAGGTGACATCCATACCAACTTGTATGAATGTTTCTAAAATTTCTTGTACAAAAGGTGAAGGTTGGAGGAAAAATTATAAAAAATTATTAATGAACAAAATTGAGAGTATTCCTACCATCATGGCTAGAGTGGATAGTAGAAAGAGTGTGGATGATAACTCCCCACAGAAAACATATCATACCAAGAAGAAGATTCAGTAACCTTATAAAGAAGATGGCAATAATTTAAGGTTTGTTGGTCAATGATGGTGATGTAATATATTTGGGTATTGTGAAATAGATTGATGGTACAACCCATTAAATGTAAAATCATAGATAGATCCAATCATAAGGGGGAGAAAGCTAGTGAAGAAGAAGCAATAACCATAGATAAAGAAGAATTTGTACACTACAAACTGATTTTGAATGCTTGAAAACATCTCTAATGTATACAATGGAAGTGGTCACAAGTTTGTTAAATTCTCATCTCAACATGTATCCAAAGATGATAAGAAAGGAAGATCACAAAATATGGCTAATAATGAAGAAGAAATCTTGGGAAGAAATCAGAAGAATGTTGCAAAATCAAAATCTACCATGAAGACTCCAAGATGGAAAGATGAGAAAACCTTGGATTCCTAATCCAAGAAGGTGAAGGGTAGTGCATTAAAAATAAATTCTAAGAATTATGACACTCAGAAGAAGACATTTGGAATATCCAATCTTGTTTCCCGAATTTATAAGGACTTATTGGTTATCTGGATAGAATATTTGGAAAGTATGAGAAAAATGGATGATGTACAAGCTAAGACCTGTGTAAAAAGTAAGAAGAAGATTCCACCCAAGTAAAATAAAGTTATGTGTGTGAGGTGAAACAAGGCTGGTAAATTTTTTAGAAATTTCATTGTATTTATTCCAACCCAAGAAGAATTCCTCAAGAATATGAATGTTTCATCAGGAGATTCTAGTTCATTGAAAGCTCTTGAAGAAAGAAGATTCACACACAATGAAATGGAAGAGGTGATAATATCCACTCAACCACAATAAGAATTGATGATCAAATGTGAAACTATGAAGACTGGAGAAAATGGAGCATGTTGGTTGGAAAAACCCTCTCAACCTTATTGTTAACATTGATGAATAAGGATGATCCACCTTATCCCCTAAAATCATTTTTGTATTGTATTTGTGCTTCTAATACAGGGAATGGAAGGTGAAGCAAGCTCTTAGGGGAAGAACCTAAGAAGCAGTGATTGCTATCAACTCATGATAGAAGAGATGAAGAAGTTGTAATTTGTGGATGATTTTTCAATTAATATTCAAATGTTAATATGATGAGGGATCACCATTTATGAAGATGATCAGGAGTGTTCCCTTGAGGGGGAGACATATGAAGAAGACTCCAGAGTTATTATTTTTATTAGTTTCATCTTTAGTAGTTATTAAATACAATTACACTGGAAATTTATTGAATAGAATTTCATTGGAAAAGGTATGTAATTTCGTAATCTCTCATCCTTGGTTACTCAAAATAAAGATAAGTTTACAAAGGTGGAGTAACTAAGTCAATCAGTGACATAAGAAAAATGGAAGTGCCTCAAGGCCACCTATCCTTCAAATTGCACTTGAATGTTTTTTATACTTTTGTTGAAGTGAGTACATTAATTTTAGGATTGATTATTTTCTACCAAATTTAATATCTTCTTACTTTCATGAAAGTGGAAAACCCTTGAAGACAAGTGTAAGAGATATCATCTCATGAGGTATCATGATCCGTGGATAATGGAAAGATTTTTTGTCTAAATCAAATCCTCTTGTTCTCTATATCGATCTTTGGTCATGTAGTCTTAGAGTGTAGTGATTGATGGCACACTACTTATGTAAGGATTGATACCCTCTCCACTATGAACTTTCTATTTCTTTTCAATAAGGGGTAGAGAAATTGAAATGAAAGTTTGAAATATAAGGCGAGAGAAAGAAGTAATGGGGATATAAAATATTTTCATTTTGACATTGAAAAATTCATTTTTGGAGACTTTAAGGTATTGACAAATAAATTAAAAGGTGGAGATTGTCAGGAACACATTGTGTATGAAGATTTTATTTTCTGTCAACAGTTGTAAATACTGGTCAAAATTAAGATGGAGATGAATAAGGAATAAACAGTTAATGGAGATTGGGTGAAGTGAGGTTGTCAGGAGAATTGTTATGGAATCATAGAATTGGATTTCATAATTGAGAAATTATCTAAGAAGATAAATTCAAACGATTGTTGAACTGATACTAAGTTCAAATAACTTGTGTCAAATGTGAGATATTGTTTAAAAAAATAAAGAATGGATAAGTATCACCCATATGAGGATGGTTGGAGTATAATTGTGAAGTATCGTCTATCTGATGACGATTAAAGAAGAATGAGGACTTGAAGTAGAAGATGATGGTTGAAGAAGAAGAGAGAGTATGGAAGGGATTAGCATTCTATGACAGTCATGAATTACACATTGCCTTAAAATCACATGATCATTGAACTGTTCTTAAAATTCCATATACAAATATCAAAGGTGATACATCATCTACAACTTTGAATGTGTTTGAATAATCCCAAAGCCACCACTTTTGGATGAAGAGAGATGATTGCAGTTATTTGAAATTAACACTCCAAAAAGGAATTGAGGATTTGATGTGAGGATAAAGAAGTTCCTTGGAATTCATATTCCAAAGAGTATAAGAAGAAAGAAGGATGATTTTTGAAGATAAAGAGAAGACATTAAGTAGTTCATGGGCTTGGAACAATGAGAATGGACAAAACTATGATGATGCTTTGCTGATTTGTATTTCAAAAATATCATAAGTTTTGAGAACTTGTGATGCATGGATTATGAGGGGTAGGGAGAGTAAATAAGTGTTTTTGGAAAAGGAATGAAAGTGGAACACAAGTCAAAAGTGGTGCACAAGTGTGGAGTGCAAGTATATGTGGCACACAAGTGTATGTTGCTTGCAAGACTTATTTGAAGAACATATCATAAAAATATGACAAATGATATAAAGTGGGGCACAAATCAATTATTGGCACACATGTCAAAAAGTGGCTCACAAGTATAAGGGGCGTTTAAGTGTGGCACGCTAGTATAAGAGGCGCACAAGTGTATGTTGCGTGCAAGTCATATTTCAACATCATCATATCAAAATATGACAAAGGAATGGTAGTTCCGCGCTAGTGATGGAATGGCGTGCAAGTGATGGAGTGCTGCACAAGTGATGGAGCGGCACATAGGTAGGAATGATGCACAAGTGTATGTGGTGCATAAGTCACCAAAATGTATATAAATATATGACTATACACCTTATTTTTCAATGCTATAAAATTAAGAGAAAATTTTATCCCTAATCACATAAGTAGTAGAAAGTGGCACACAAGATAAAGTGGCGTGCAAGTTGATGGTTATTTATAAGGTGCACAAGTAGAGGGCACGCAAGCAGAGTATCATGCATGTTGTAAGAGGCGCGCAAGAAAGGAGTTGTGTGAAAAAAGTGTGTTGTGTCTAGCCCCGAAGTGGCACACATGTTGGGAGTTATGAACAATTGTGGAAGACATGTATTTGCTGGCTTGCAAGCAGGGAGGCATGCAAGACGGGTGGCATGCATGTATGGATGGGCATGCAAGATGTGAGTTGTTCTAGAAGTTCTTACCAGCTTCTGATCAAATTTGATTATTCTAAGTTGAGCTAGATTTCATTTTTTTGACTATCACAAAGAGAACTTATGATTCTATCTAGAAGAAAAAGAAGAGCTCAGTACAGATGATTTTTCACTGAAAGAGAACATGTGAAGAAGAGAAGGTTTCAGTGTAGCTAGTTTTGCATTGAAGAAGTAAAAGAAGAAGAGTGTGAAACATACAGGTTTGATGCATAGAAAGAAGAGAAGAATAATAATAATAGAGTATTCCCAATTGAATCCTACAATTATTTAGGACAGTTTAATTCAGACGATGCTATGTGAGATAATCCTCAGTGTCTGAATAATCACATTGGTATATGTGATTCTGGACATGAAGAGAGAATAAGATTTAGTGTAGCTAGTTATTGAACTAAGAAGATGAAAGGAGAAGTTTAGTGCAGTTGGTGTTTCACTAGAGAAGAAGAGAAATAAAGAAGGAAGAATTTCTTATCTACTTATTTGAAAGTAATCATGTGAAGATCACTAAAGAATACCAAGAGCAAAACCTACCTTATCAAGAAGGAAGAAGACAATCACTATAGGCAGTATAAATAACAATCTAGAGGCTGCAAGATGGACTAGGCTATCATGAGTCTAGGGAAGAGGATTGTTTCTCATCCACCTCTAAAGTGTAGGGACTCACACTATCTACATGATTGTTTTCCTAGCCACTCCATTGTAACAACATTTTACATTCTAGTGGAGAATCCATGCACGGGTCATTTCTATGCATGGTAAGGACGTAGCTACTATTTTTGAGTGTTGAAACATGTAAAAATATCGTGTGCATATTTTTACTACTTTCTATTATTTCATGTTACAGGTAAAAGTGAATAAAGGATTCAAGATCCTAAAAGGTCAAGAGGTATAGGGATAAAAAGTATGAATATGTTTAAAAATTCCTTAACACCGATTCACCCCCTCTCAATGTTAGGTATATCCTGAACTGGTACTCTCAAAGATAAGTAGCTATAAAATTAATAATATTTTAATATATTAATGGTAATATATAAATAAAATAAAAAATTAAATTAAATTATGTTTTCTTTATATTTCAACCATTATCTCATAGGTTAATCCCCTCTTTAACCCTTTTTTGTAGTGATAAATTTTAGCATGGTTACTATTCATTATGAAAAAAATTAATTGGAACTTATTAATTAATATTAATTATTATTATTTCAAAAATGTAATTAATTGTGAGATATTTAATTCTTAAAATTGATAGAAATTAATTCTAAATTAAATATGAAAAAACATGAAAAATTAATTTTCCAAAAAAAATGATGTTTTCAATCATAAAGTGAATTTTCATTCATTATGTTCTTAGTTACCACCATTATATGAACATTAAGTAGATTAATTGAATAAATTATATATTAATTTCATTAAACTCATTCATAAATAGTGTTTAATTTAATTAAATAAGATAAAAATACATTGTGTATATAAATATAGTTTTTTTGAATAATAATGATTTTTATCTTCAACCGATTTTATCTTCCCTCATAACCAACTTAACATAAATCTTTTAATCATTAATAATTTTTTAAAAATAAATACAAATAAATTTCATCAAAATCATAGTTCATTAGTGATCAATTTATGTATCATATATAATAAATATAGTACATTAAAAAAATTATTTTCAACAAAAAATGATATTATTTATAATATTTTAAATTTAATTACTTATTTCCAATGAATTAATAAATATATTTTCATTAAGGAAAACTTTTATTCATGTTTTTTATAATTTATTTAGTCCTATTTACACTCGCAAATCCAACAACTCGGTGATAATAATTATATTTATTAATATTATATTAACAGTATTTCATGGTTAATTTAAGTTCAATGGTGTGTGTAAAGAACGTTATCCAAAAAATAAGATTTATTTATATAAAAATATATAATCAAATATGTGTGTGTTACACCATTTGAGCTAGTGATGAAAAGTGTAATACACAATTCATGGGGGAGGTAGTCTGTACATACACAAGAGCGATGCTTTCATTTGAAAATGGATGAAATTGAAGTAGATGATGGATGTTCCATCAAAATAATAACATTTTAATAAACTAATAATATTTATGATGTTATTTTAACGTGGTTATATATTATTTTTGGAGGCTTAAGATGAAATAAACACAAATGAACTCGGTTAATATGATTATCTATTCCTTGGGTATCTTCCATTAGATCTATCCTCAAACATTGTTCGGTTGATCTTTTGATTATTTCTAAAACCAATATTTAATTAATAAGCTTATTAGGAAGTTAATTTTTTTATATTTTTGTTACGATAAAGTGATCGTGGTTTATGGATAATTGAAAGGTGGAAGGGTTATTTTATAAGTTAGTGGCGTGAAGCTTTTGTAAATATTGATAACTATAAAATAATATAAGTGTCTTTCTCAGGGACAAGTGGAAAAAGGAGAAAAACCCAAAGATATGATAGGATAGGTATAAATAAAGAAAATAAATAAAATTGAATGTAATTTTTTTAGTATTTAAAACCTTATCTCTTTGTTTAATCCCCTCATTTATCATTTTAACCCTTACTACTGTGAAAATATTTGACCACAATAACTCATTTTTATGATTGCAAATGATATTGAACTTACTAAAAAACATTAATTTTATGATTCCAAGTATAATATTTCTATTAGATTAAATTTATATAGGTATTAAATATCATTTTTAATACAAGTATGTAAAAAATAAAAAAATATTTGTAGAAAAATGTATCTTTATCTTAAAAATGATTTTACAGCAAAAATCGTGGGTAATATTGATTCTCATAAAATTTATTAATTTATGGTTAAAAATGAGAGTTATGTGACTTTAAAATAAATCCAAATCCAAATGTTACCTTATAAATACTCAATTAATAAAATGGATCAAAATAGTTCTTTAATTAGAATAATGCATCACCTATGTTTCAAAATGTCAAACATACTTGTCAAAATTTAGAATAATATTTTTAAATATTTTAATTTTATCCTTAAACATGTATTTAGTCTATTAAAATGTTTAATGAAATTTTAATTCATTACTATATCATGATGATGTCATAAAAGTTACACTATCTGTAGATACTGTATATTTTCACTATTCACTAAAAAAATCAACCATTCAGAAAAATAACAAAAATTAACACTAAGATAATTTTCATATGATAAATTAAAAAATGAATTTATTTTTATAAAATTAAAATTATTAAAATCATAAATTTATCTTTTAATTGAAAATAAAAAATACGAATAAAAACTACTTTTTATAGAAAAAAGACCTTTAATCTATAAGTGTTTATAATATTATTTCATATCATTTTCAAATTAAATTAGTGTTAATATATTATCTAATACATAAAAACAAATCTATCTTTTAATTCAAGATAATTTTGATATGAAAAAAATAAAAAATTACTTTATTTTTATAAAATTACAATTATTAAAATCATAAATTTATGAATTAATTTAAAATATAAAATACAAATAAAAACTATTATTTTATAGAAAAATGACCTTTAATCTACAAGTGTTTATAATATTATTTCATATCATTTTCAAATTAAATTAATTTTAATATATTATCTAATAAATAAAAATATTTAATATTATCTAAATAATATTTTAAAAGTTAAAAATTTAATTTATTAGGATAAAATGAACAAAACATAAAAAACTGTTTTTTGAAAAAAGTTCCTTTTTAACATTCGATCATATTAGTTATTTACCTTTTAAATTTAATAATTTTTAATTGATTACTATATTTATAACTTCTAGATGTTTCATTATTCTTATAATTTTCTTAACAATTTTCATTTAATATGTGTTGGCTCATTTTAATTCAAAAATGCATGTCAAAAAATATACTTAACATAGTATATATTTAAAGCAGAATTACATATTGAAATATCATGGTTTTAAATTACCCCCATTTTAAAATAATTGTTTTATCACAATTTCAATTTTTTCACACCAAAATAAATTTATCTTTTTATAGATATAATATAATATGTATATTTTATGCTGACCAATAATTTCTATATTAATATCAGGAAACTAGTATTTCTTAGTTTAATATTTCTAACACCATGTATACACCATTATAAGACTCATACATGCGAATAAGTGTCCCAAGGAAAATCATGATATCTACATAATATTCTCCATATTAGAATCAATTGATTTATCTTCCTATATTTATTTTTAGGAATTATTTTCCCATTGAGGTTGAGATTATAAAAAAATATACATACTTGATTTATTTCAATTATATAAGCACAATTTTAGCATCTCATTGTATCTTTCAACCTATTTTCACCTTTTATCTATCTCAAAATCTAATTAATTAATGACAAAGATGAATTTTTCATTCCCTAAGAATGAAAATAAAATTTTAATAGATTATGAGATCTATAAAAATATGAAATGTTAAACCTATTTATATCCATTTAACAAAACCAAAATTGTTTGAATAAGGTAATATAATTATTAATATAAATAAACCTTTATATGAAAAATAGTATACTATTCTCAAAAAACTCAATAATAACACCCAATGATAAACATTAATCATTCAAAAAATAACTGACCCAAAAACACGTTAACATATGCCTGATTAAATTTAAAACCCAAAAAATAAGAAATATTTTTTCGCATAGTCTTCCCAAATCAACTTAACAATTATTTGAAAAAAATATAATCACTCATAAAGTCACATTAAAAATTATTTCACCCAAAGTATAGTAGTATTTTCAAAAAATAACATGAATCACTATGATATAAAACCATAAAATTATATCTACATCTAAAAATTTACTCAATATTTATACCTCAAATAATTTCAACCACATTGATAAAAAACAAATACTGGATATTAATTACATATATATAACTTAATAATATAATGTTCCCAAAAAATACCATGAATATCATTAAGAATACCTTTAATCACATAGTCACCAAAATCACTTCTCAATACTCAAGGATATCTATAAATTCCAATATTTTTTCCAAAAAATATGATAATTTTTTTTCAAAATAACATACATAATTAATTACATACTAAACCCAAGGGTATTATATAATAATTTACAACCATAATGTATCTAATTTTTTTAAACCATTTAAAATCTAGTCACACAAGACCATAAAAGAGTACCCATAACATTGGGCTTATGATCAATTGAAAACTTGTTACTCCATGATGGTATCTAAAAATATTAAATTATACTTATATGATAATATACTAACCTCTAAATTTATCAACACCCTACTCTGATACCAATTGTAGTTACCCAAAACTCATACACCCAGATCTCATTCTAAAAGAATTTTATATATATATTGGGCTTGATACCAATTGAAGTAACCTAAATTTAACAATCCATAATTAAAATATCAATAACTAATATTGATTCAATTAAATTATAAAGACCATTTAGGGAAATTTTTTATATAATTAGGAAAAAAATATAACAAGAAAACCCATATAATTCTTAGCTAATGGAAAATTTTCTAGTTATACTAAGAATAATTTTTCCATAATAATATATAAACACCCCCTAGAAATCCACACACATGATACCCTTAAATAGATATCATATGTAATATCCTTCTTCATAACCTAGGAAATGGAAACATAAGAAGCTTTAACTAAAATACTCAGTGAGGGGTAACGTACATTAGAAGCTATCATAGAGTAAATAAGGAATAAATGATATGAAAAGAATAAATGATTATAAAATAATGTCGTATAACTAATCTCATAATATTTAAATATATCCATAGAAAAAATATAAAAAATTACATGCATATAAATAAAAAAATTTATAGGGATTGAATTAATAATTTTAGATATCATAATAATGCCTTTAAGTCCTTATCCAAGACATCATAATTAATTGGGAATGCATACACCAAATACCCATGCTAGTTTGTCTCGTGATACCAACTGATTCATCAAGTGGGAAATTAATTCCATGTCCCAACCCTAACTAATTTTTTTTAAAACATTTCTCATACATTATTTAAATAATACAATACATAATCAATATGACTTAGTAATCAATACATATATATATTGAATCATGTATAAAAAATTTCAATATTCCCCCATCAATCAAAGAACTATGTTATTAAAATTCACATAAATAAAACCATATATATATAAATGGGTATGTGGTTAAGAAAATATTTATTTTATATTTAATATATCCATGGTACTAGATATCATGGACATGAAGGTGAAAAATAAAGTTATAATGATAACGAATATTTACAGAGAACACCACTTAATTAACTAAACGAACTAAAAATAAACTTTATAAAATTATAATCATTATATCAGTAAGATATGAATGTTTTCCACCAATTAATTATTAATAAATAATATTTATTAAAGTAATTAATTTTAAAATATATGTTGAAAAATTAATGTGAAAATTAAAAAAATTTCCTGAAATGTTTTTTAACTTTGTTGCAAAAATGATGTTAAAGTCGACATTAAGAAATATTTTCATGATATTTCAAAATTATTTAAAATAATAATAATTTAAAATAACGGAATCCTGAATAAAACCGTCATTAGTTAAGGAAATGTGTTTTATAATATAAAAATATACATAAGTGGAATGAAATCCCTTTAAAAACATTTAAGAAAATAATTTCCTTTTATTTTTAATTTTATTTAAAATAATGGGAATATATATTAATTAGAAATATTTGAAAATATATAAAGGAAGATAAATAATGTTAAATTTCCATTAAGGTAGGAAAATGAATTCATGCAGAAAATGATTCAAAATATATTCTTTTCACACTATTGTAAAGAAAGTAAAAAAGTGAATTAATTAAGAAACATTAAAAATATTCCTTAAATGTTTTTAAAGAAAATTAAAATTTTACATAAATTAAAATTATAAAATTTAACATATGTGACTTATTTTAAATTCATTTTTCATTTAATTTCCACCATTTCTTTGTTATGGGGGTTTTCCATGTATTTTGGTGGAAAATGGTGGGTTTTCTAAATTTGGGCCAATCGTGAGCCCATTCCCGTAATTAAAAATAAAATTTTCCTCTTTTATAACTCATTCATTTTTCAAAATTTTATAACGATTCCACTTAACAATTGGAATAACCTGGTATATTAAAACCACCATACCTATTTGGACCTCATATGAATCCATAATAATGATGGATATGTGTTTTTTATTAAGGTGTTGGGCCAGCCTGAAATCCCATTTCCTGCTTTAAATTTCTTTGTTTTATTATTTAATATCTCATGAAATTTTTATGTTTTCTTGATGATTCCAACTGTCACCCGAGACAACATACTCAGGGAACACCCCCATTCTCTCCTCCCCCAATTTAGAGCTCATTTGGATCTCGAATTTGGGCGAAACTTCATTAGATTTCACAAATCCCCCAGATTTGAAGAGGTAAATTGATCCTTTAGTATCTCCTTATATTTTTACTCTTTTTCACCCATTCTAGTTATTAAATGACCACCTTAAACTTATGAGAACCTAATACGAATTTATGGTTGTTTTTGAAATTCCAATATAGGTGTATTTCGGTCATTTTCTTCAAGATTTATTTGGGTAAGCGTTTCTCTTTTCATTTCCTTCCTTCTCCATAGGGTTTCGTCCCTATTTCATGAATTTATAGAGTGTACAAAAGGAAGATATCATACCTAGAGTTTTATTTGGAGTTTTTTGGTGAAATATTATGTGTTAGGATCCATTTTCACTTCCTTATGGTGCGACAGAGGTGTGGTTGAGGTTTCACACCAAGATTCAAGGGTTTTGACCCAAAAGGTAGGTGGTTCCATGTGTAAGAAATTTTTGATGAGTTATTTTTCTTTATTTACTAGTTTTATTGTTCCTCATATGATTATTGTGGTGGAAAAACCATTTTTTATTGATAATCTTATGTTTTTTATTTTATAATTTCATTATGGCTTGAAATTGGGTGCTTTTCATTGGTGACTCTTGGGGTAATGTTTGGGTGTATTTTATAACACATGAAAGTCACTTATTGGTGTTTAAATGGAATCAACATTATGGGTTGTGAATACCTTAGTGTCATGTGGGCCTTGAAATGGGTTTTTAATGGGTTAAAGGTGTAAAACCATGTTGTACTTATTGGAAGTGATTTGTGAAAATGTGTGTTTTTCATGTGTGTCTTTTGTGGAGTTAATTGAGTTATTTTTATAACACTAGGGGGTAGTTTAATAAATGTTGTTAGGTCTGAAAATTATATTATGGATTGGTATTGGTATTATTTTGGAACTGAATGAGGGATTTGAAATGGGTTTTGTGTGTGAAGCATAGTTACACCCATTGAGTTTGTTTTATAAAATTTTTGAATGTTTTGTTTGGTTAAACAAAGTGTGAAAAAGGGTGTATATGTACTTTTTGGTGGGTGTGTTTACATAATATGGGTTTTTGAAATGAATGGTGTTCATTTAAGATGCAAAATATTTTTTTGAAATGTTTTATAATGTGCTAAAATTTTTTAGCAAATGGAAAGAGAGCTGTGAAACATGGTTGTGAGATGTTTTGTGTGAGTGTGTTGTGAAAAATAAAAATTTTTGATGAAAGAAGTATTATTTGATATTTTAGTGGGCTGTTATGTGAGTTATAATGTCTTTTAATTGTTTTATAAAATTGTTTAACAAAATTTTGGAAGTGTTAATGAAATGTGAGAAGTGTTGTGGGATATTTTTGGAGTGAGTATGCTTTCAAAATGCATTTGAATGAAAAAGTGGATTTTTTAACTTATGTGATGTAGATGTGATATTTTTGGTGAACTTGTGATGTGGAAATGATATTTTCATGTGAAAATTATATTTCTTAACCTATTGAACTTGTTTGAGCATAATGGGAAACTCGGGGATCTAGGTGGGTGGATGTATACTAGTATGCTAGTGAATCTATGGGGTTTGGCCTTAGTTTCACATTGCAAGATTGATGCTTATAACACTAAATAAACTATGATAATAATTATTGGGGACAACTTGGTTATGGGTATGTTCTCTACTAGTGTCTCATGCCCAAGAATGAATATTGTGTTGGTTACTCTCACTGAGATATGAGGTTCCGGGGACCCACAACGAGCTACTGCCCATGGGTTATTTCCTTTTCTATGATCATTAGTTACTTTGTGAATACCCTAAGAATACGGTATGGTTCGATGGAAAATTTAGTAATGATGGATTTATTTTTAAAACTGTTGATTTTTAATGAAATCCCACTTGAAAACAATTTTAATTTTTAAGTTGCATCTTTTAGAAATTGTAACTAGCATTTCCTATTTATGAAAATTTGTAAGATTTTCATATTTAAATGTTTTTAACATGGAATATTTTAGTGGTGGTACCCTAAAGGGCATTTTATCACACCCTTCTTACACCCTTGGGTGTGAGTAGACTTGGTTATTTTTGTTGTAACAGGTTGGGTACAGTTTTTAGTGCCAGTTCTCTGGGTTTTCACCAGGTATGTGGTGGTGATGTCTTGTGGAGATGGATTGAGGGAGGTTCCCCTTGACTTGAGGGTTCTGGAGATATTTAATTTTGTTTTTTACCTTTTTTATTGTCTTTGTGAGTTGTTTTAACCTATTTAATTCTATTCTGATTTTTTGTAAAAGATTGTTTGGTTTGAAAAATCCAGATTTTGTTTATTGGATTCATTTTTTGTTTTAAGTATATAAACTCAGGTAAATCATCCCCAATTCTCATTTAATGATACTCAGGTACTTGTGCCAGCCTGTGGGGATCAGGAATGACCTTCATGACTGGTCACAAGCTGGGTTTGGCATCGATTTTGGTTGCAACCAGATTTGGTTTGTGAGCAAATGGTATCAAAGGAGGTTTATGTTAAGTCTTTGGGTCATGTTATTTGAGGAAGATTCGAGATAGTATGGAGTTAAGATGGTCAGGAATTGGTATTATAGTTATGGGAAGTGTGATTGATCACCAAAACTCATGAAGAGATTTAATTTGATAGGGGAAGTCAGGTTTTATCTAAGTCCATTGGTTTTCTTGGTTTGATGATGATCAGGGGAAATGAAAAGAGAGTTGGGTTAATGGTCTAAATGAGCTCATAGGTCCCGACAAGCCATGTGTAGACATGGATATTCCCTTGAACACTCTCTATGATGGTGATATGATTAGAATATGGATTCCAACCATATGTCATAGTCACCAACTGAAACTTGTTTCCTCTCGTATTGTCTCGTGTTCTTTAGTTTTGAAATCTTGGAACTTTGGTTTTGAAGTGACTTGGTTTTAAGAAGCATACGGTTTTTGTAAAATGATTTTTAAATAAAGAGGGAATGGTTTTATTTATGAAATGGTGGAACTGAATTTTCAGAATTGTTTTGAAATGGAAAATGGTGTTCTTACACCTCTTTTGAAATCATGAACTATATTGATGTTGGTTTTGAAAAAGTGTTTCAAACAGAATTTTCTAAATAATAAAAGGGTGTTTTAATGGGATGAGATGTTTTGAAATTGATGTGAATAACTTGAAAGTGAGTTTTGATCTAAATGGTTGTTTCTTTATAAAATGTTTTGTAAGATGTGAATTGGGATTTTGAGCTCATGGTTAGCAGTTTTTAGAAAACAGATGTGTTGGTAAAAAGTTTTCATTTTGAAAAGTAGAAAGAATTGTTGTTTAAACCTTTGGTACTTCCATGAGTGACCACATGCATGGGGTTATGTGGGACTGTTGATGGTTGATGGCAGGTCTAGATGAGTTCCAGGACGGATATGAGGAGGGTGTCCGGTGTGGCACAGAAACATGCATGTGTGAGGCCCATGTGGTACCATTGGTGGATACACTAACCGTTGAACCATTTATTTTCAAAGAAATGTTTCTATAGAAAAACATTATGTCTGGATGAATTTTTTGGGATGATATATATTATGGATCTTTGGAAAATGTTGATGTTGTGGGATGTTTTGAGCCCAAGAACCCCTCTTGTTCGGACTGTATTTTGTATTTGTGTTTGGTCGGTAAGCTGGGTAGAAGGACCGGTTAGTAATCTCTTCTAAGATATGTTTCAGGACACCATTATGGTGGTTCCCTTCATGTTTTTGGATCTATTTTATGGAATGTTTTGACTAATGGACATGCTTGGTTGGGTCCTTGGGTTCTTTCCTTGGATAAGGTATGCCCCCATTAAGGGTTAATGCACAACTGAAGGGCAACCCAAATTTTTTATCCATTAGATAATCCTCGAGTTGATCAATATATTGAATAATTTATTGATATTTTTTTATTAATTTTCCACTAATTCCTTTCATTTATTTTTGGATCCTCTGGTAGTGGGATATTTCTCTTTGAAGGTCGAATGAGACATTAGTTTCTTAAGTTACCTAATTTGTTGATGTTCAAAGTGGTCTGCGGTTGTTAGTGTGGATGAGTGTCTTAATGGTTTCAAAGAGGGCCTTTGTGTTATTTACAGTTTCTTTGAAGTAGGAGTTCATGTTAAACAACCAGTTTTGGGAATCTGGTCATGAGAGGCTACTGTTGGCACTTTCTGGACTTGTGTGTTGTTTAGGGACTTATCATAAGGTCTTTTTCTATGTATTGTTTCTATCAGTCGCAATGGTAATGTTCGATGATGCCTTCTGATGTCATGTGCTAATTTGACAATAAAGGTAAAGGTTATGCAATCCTCATAGAGTCTATGTTATGTTGGGAGTATATATCCCTTAAAAAATGTCAAAATTATCTGTTTCATAGGAAGGTGTTTATATGCGTCCTTTCCTTATGTTGTTTCTCACTCGAAGAAACATGGTGTGATGTTGGTGAATCTTCTAATACCTTTTTTCAGTGAAATGTTGGGTTAGGGTAATGTGAGCTTGGTATGTGTTTGGTCTTAGTAAACTTAATGGGGATTGTGGTGTAGTTTTTTATCACCAGAATAAGAAGTACTATTCAAGTGGTTTTCAAAGCCAACCTACGAGGCCAAAGATGCTTCAATCATTTGAGCTCCAGCCATAGATCCTAGAGAGAAGCTGGCATGTAGTCAGGAGAAATCCCAGTGTCATTAAAACCCTTGTACAAATTCCTATCCTTAGTATGAATGATAGGAATATTTTAAACCTCTATTTTCATCATCTTTTTCCATTTGTTCCCATTTTGTGGTAGAGGTGGGCGGATTTTGATTCTATGTTGTATCATAAGTTCGTACTTTCCCCCATTGGTTTCTACTGGGTATTTTGAGAAAGGTTTTATGTTTTTATAGATAGGTTAAGCACACAATTTTCACTGGGTTAGTAGTGGGAATATCCAAGAAAACCATGTAGATAAAATGATCCCCATGGTTAGCACACTGTTTTCCAAACTGTAAAGACTAACCATGCGGTCGTCCCAACTCTGTAAATTTTGAGGTCTTTCAGTACCAGCCCGTACTGGTCGGTTATGATGGTTGGTTCTTATGGTGTGGATACCCACTATGATTCTTATATAGGTTCTTTTGTAATGGTCTGATGTAAGTCTACCCCTTAAACTGGGGTGTCTGTTCAGGCCTCCCCTTGTTAGTGTCCTGAACCTATCTCGGGAAAATTTAAGTTTCTCTTGTGGCGGGGAGTCCATTTGTGTCTCCGTATACCAGTAACTCAGATTGGTCATTGGTCTTGGACTGGTGGGAGGCAGTCTCATTCTGATCTATCTAACTACCAACATCTTTCAGGGGTAAACGTTGGGATTGGAGAGTGCCCAATGGTTTAGTTAAAGCAATGTAGGTGTAACCTTGTTTGTTGTTGTTGTTCATCTAGGTAGATTAGTTGAGTCTTGTTCATATAGTTTTTTAAGAGTTTTCATTTGGGGATAAATTCTGAATGTTCTTGATAATTTTTTAAAATTGATGCATGTTTTGGTTTGTTTGAGTATTTCTTCCTTAATTGATCACTAGAGGTGTTTTGGCCTTTCAGGGGAGGACAAAACTTGGGGAAGGAGTACATTTCTGTTCTATCAGTTGGGTCTAGTTTTTTCTTTTGTCCTTATTGTGGATTTCTGGGGGGCGTAATTTTTTATGGTGGGGATAATTTTAACATCCATGATTTATTTTGATGGAATGTTTCATTTTATTTCCATCCTTTCTCGGTTATGGGGGTTTCCCATGGAGTTTGGGGGAAAATGATGGGTTTTCAAAATTTGGGCCAAACCATGAGCTCATTCCCAAATTTAAAAATAAATTTTTTTTCTTTTATAAATACATCATTTATAAAAATTTTATACCCATTACACTTCCCCATTGGAATAACATGGTATATTTAAACCACCATATCAATTTTTACATTATATTAATCCATAATAATGACGGATTTGGGTTTTTTTATTAAAGTGTTGGGCCAGCCTAGAAGACCATTTCCTACATTAAATATATTTTTTTATTATTTAATATCTCAATAAAGTTTTACATTTTTTGGTGATTCAAACTCTCATCCATGCCCACAAACTCAAAGCGCACCCCCATTCTCTCCTTCCCCAATTTAGAGCTCAATTGAATTGTGAATTTGGGCGAAACTGCTCTGGATCTCACAAATCCCCTCGATTTGAAGAGGTAAATTGATCCTTTCATAACTCCTTAAATTTTAACTTTTATTCTCCCATTTATGTTCCAGCTAACCTAATCATCCTTATTTGAACCTCACATTCATATATGGTTGTTTTGAAATTCTGATACTGGTGTATTTGGGTCGTTTTCTTCAAGATTTATTTAGGTAAGTGTTTCTCTCTTCATTTTCATCCTTCTCCATAAGGTTTCCACCCTCTTTCATGAATTTATAGAGTGTCTAGATGATAGGGTTCATACCTATTGTTTGATTTGGGGTTCTGGTGAAATCTTATGGTTTAGGGTCTATTTTCACTTTCTTGTGGTGCGGTAGAGGTGTAGTTGAGGTTTCACACCATGATACGAGGGTTTTGACTCAAAAGGTAGGTGGTTCCACGTGTAAGCAATTTTTGATGAGTTATCTTGATTGATTTACTGGTTTTAATGTTCCTCATATGATTATTGTGGTTCAAAAACCGATTTTTATGGATTTTCTTACGAGTTTAATTTTATAGATGCATTATGGTTTGAAATTAGGTGCTTGAAATTGGGTACTCTTGGGGAAATATTTGGGTGATTTTTATAACACATTAAAGTGACTTATTGGTGTTTAAAGGGGATTCCAATTCTATTTTTCTAATTCTTTAGTGTCATGTGGGCCTTGAAATGGGGTTTTTGAATGGGATTAAGGTGTAAAACATGTTTTACTTCTTGGAAGTGATTTATGAAATCATGTGTTTTTCATGTGTGTCTTTTGTGGTGTTAATTAAGGTATTTTTATAAAAAATTTGGGTAGTTTAATAAATGTTTTTTGGCATGAAAATTCTATTATGCATTGGTATTGGTATTATTTTGGAATTTAATGAGTTATTTGAAATGGGTTTTTAGTGTGAAGCATTGTTACACCAATTGGGTTTTTTTTATAAAAATTGTGGATGTTTCCTTTGGTTAAAAAAAGTGGGAAAAATAGTTTATATGTACTGTTTTGTGGGTTTGTTCACCTAATATGGGTTTTTGAAAGGTAATATGGTTATTTAATATGTCAAATATTGTTTTAGAATGTTTAATAAAGTGCTTAAATGTTTTAACAAATGGTAAGAGAGATGCAAAACATGGTTGTGGGCTGTTTTGTGTGAGTGTGTTGTAAAGAATGAATTTTGTTGATTAAAGAAGTATTATATGATATTTAAGTGGCCTTTTATGTGAGTTAAAATTTCTTGGAATGGTTTTATAAAATTTTAAATGGATTTTTTCCAGTGTTAAAGAAATGTGAAAAGTGTTGTGGGCTATTTTTGGTGTGAGTGTGAATTCAAAATGCATTTGAATGAAAAAGTGGATTTTGTGACTTGTGTGATGTACATGTGATATTTTTGGTCATCTTGTAATGTGTAAATTATATTTTCATGTGAAAAGAATATTTCTTAACTTTTTTAACATGTTTGATGACAAGGGGAAACCCAGGTATCTGGGTGTTTGGACATGTACTATTATGCTAGTGAATCTGTGGGGTTTGGCCTGAGTTTCACATAGAAAGATTGATGCGTAAAAAACTAACTAAACTATGATTATGATTATTGGGGACTACTAGGTTATGGGTATGTTACCTACTAGTGGCTCATGCATGAGAACAAATATTGTGATGATTAGTCTCACCGAGATATGAGGTTCCTGGGACCCACAATGAGCTAGTGCCTAGGGGTTATTTCTTATTTCTTGTGTTGATTAGTTACTTTTGGCTTACTGTCGGCATAAAATATAGTTTTATGGAAAATTTATTAGTGTTGGATTTATTATAAAAACTGTTTATTCTTAATGATAGCCCACTTGAAATCTATTTTAATTTTTAAGTTTCATCTTTTAGAAGATGTATGTAACATTTCTTGTTTATGAAAACTTGCAATTTCTTCATTATTGAGTGTTTATCACATGGAATCACTTAGTGGTGGTACCCTACATGGAATTTTCTCATACCCTTCTTACACCCATGGGTGTAAGTAGATTTAGTTATTTTTTTTCCTTTAGTTGGGTACAGTTTTTAGTGCCATTGGTTTGGGTTTCTAGCAAGTCCGTGGTGGTGAAGCCTTGTGGAGATGGCTTGAGGGAGGTTTCCCTTGCCATGAGGGTTATTGGGATATATCTTTTTGGGTTTTTACCTTTTTATTGTCTTGGTTAGTTTTTCTAAACAATGCAATTCCGTTCTGATTTTTTAAAAAAAAATTTGTTTGAAAAATCTAGATTCATTTTATTGGATTAATTTGTTGTTTTAAGTTTATAAACTTGGTTAAATCATTCCCAATTCTCATTTTATGATACCCGGGAACTTGTGACAACCTGTGGGGATCATGAATGCCCTTGGGGCCTTATCACGGGCTGGGTTTGTATAACGACCCGACCTTTTCATAAATTACTATTAAATCATTTCAAAGATAAACAACATAATAGTATTACACATGGAGGATCCAGAGGTTTAGTGTCTTGGGAAAACTAGGACTCATAACAAGTACAACATCAAGCATAAAAATTCATTTAATCTCTTCTTCTATAGCTTCTTAGTAGCACTTGTCCTCTCCTTAGTATATGTAGCCTCCTGAGGATATACATCAAAAGGGGTGAGCTAAAAGCCTAGTAAGAGGATAGATAAGAACAATATAGCATGGGGTGAGCATAATCATAACATAGGAAGAAGATCTTGAACATGAGAGGAGCATAAACAATAAACTTGAAATGTGGCAAAGCACAAAAATGAAACATCATGTCTTAGTGGTTAACTACCACACATAATTGTGAACAAAGCTAGCATCATGTTCACGCATCATTTCAAATTTACTCATGAGATTCATCACTTTACCCAATACATTGGAGCGCTATATAATTCCGGGTGCACCCGTCACATTTAAACATTCATATTGCGCTATATAATTCCAGGCGCACCCGTCACATTTAAATGTTCATATTGCCCTATATAATTCCGGGCGCACCCGTCACATCATAACATTATCATTATCATGCTTTCCACATAGAACATATATCAAACATATACATAAATAACCCATGGAAAGGAATGGGTTTCATCTCATAATAACACATTCACAAGCTTTGGGTTCCCAAAAGAAAGAGGGAACAACATACTTGATATAAGAACCATCAACCTTGAATGAGAGGTAAAAGGTGAGATCTTGAAAGAAGAGTTCTTTTGGAAAACATTTTGATGGACATAAAAACCAGTGACAGATATGTATATCCCAGAAAAGTAAAGGAAAATATTAACAAAAGACCTTTGAGGAGTAACCATATCAAAAATGGAGTGAAAGAGGGAGAACCCGAAGGGAGAAAATCGGGTTCGAGATTTCCCCTTACCTTGTACTCGAATGCCTCCTTCCCTTTAATGTCCTGTATAATGACATTATATTCATTAATTAGAAATTCCAGAACCATTTATACATTAATAGGGTTCATTCTGGTTTCATTATTTCATATTATGTTCCTTTGGATGACTTATAGAGTTTAAAAACATTGTTCGGGGATGTTCGTTTTTATGGTTTTCTTGAGCGATCCACTTGTATTCTTAAATTGATGTTTGGGTAGATCATGGGAAAACATCTATAACTAATATTAAATTTAATTAATGATATTACATAAGCTTTAATGATTTTATAATGAGTTATATTAGATCCATGTGGCCGAATCATTAGATTAGAATTAAATTATGATTATTTGGGTTAATTTGAGCGGTTTTTGAATCACAACAAACTTGTTTTAACTTTTCACTTAGTAGTATGGCCATAGGTTATTTACAGAACTTAAAATAGAACATAATACATAAAACATATTTTGGTTCTACCATAAAAATGGTTTAATGACCAGATTGAAGGTAGAAATGGAAGAATAGAATATGTTGTTTTTGAAGGTGATAAATTATCACCACATGAACAACGTTCTCTTTAATAAAATAAAAGGAAGAGGGAAAGGGTGTGGGGTGATATAATATAACATTATAATCATAATATTATAGTATATATATAATACTGGATTTACAGAACACTTTGGATGAAGATAGATAGAGAGAGATCAAGAAAAGAACTTGAACTTGAAAGGAAATTAAAGGAGAAGAGAGAGAGAGAGAGAGAAATTACCTTTAGAGTCCTCCTCTTGAGATCCTCTTTAAGGAAGCTAGGATTGGTCTTTTGATGAGACCAGAAGCTTTTGGACGTGGGGGATGATCTAGGGAAGGTGTTTGGTCAGAATTTAGAGAAGTCTTGTAGCTTGAGAGGTGTGAGGAAAAGAGGGAGTGAAGGGTGGCTTTTATAGTGGAGGGGAGAGGGGTTTCCTTAATATAAAATTAATTAGTTTATTAATTTCACCTAAGACAAGGAATAGTGAGTCTTGGATGACTAAGAATAGTAAATAAGACTTTTTAATTCTGGATTAGGGTGCTTACATCACTTGTGATGTCAGGAATAGTGGGTTTTAATTAAAATGTATTTATATGATAAATTAATGTATTCTACTATTCATAAAAAATTCAAGTATCTCAGAAAAATCCCAAAATTTTACCCCAACCATTTTTCGACGTTTAGAATCCAAAAAAGAAGTCCATTTTTCAAAAATAATTTTCTAAATATTATTAATTTAATATTTAATTAAAATTATAATTTACTTAAAAAACAGTTTTTAAAATTAAAACTGATTTTGTAGTTCTTTCAAAAATTACTTAGGCTCTTATAAAATTATCTAAAAACTATTAGACATTGATTCAAAAATTTATGAATATATTTGAGGAAAATAAATATTCTTTAAAATTAATTAATTAATTATAATTAATTATTTATGACTTATAAAATACCAAAAACGTTTACTAAGGTCAAATTATCACTTTCTATGATGTATAAATTTTATTTTATTATTCATAGGTAATGTTACACTTATTTACTATTCCTAAGGGTCATATTAATATTAATAATGGTAGGTTACTATTCATAAGGGTAGGTTACTATTCACCAAAAATTATTTTTGTTTCATTGGACTCCAAAAACTATCTTGAACACAACCGTGAATGTTGGATTTTTAAAATTTCAAACATAGGGGTGAAAAAATTATGTTTAAAGGTCACTTATCACTTAGTAGTTCATTATTTTGTGTTTTTATGACATAGATATAAGAAGGGAATTTTCTATTGAAAAACTTTGGGTCGTTACATTCTTCCCCCCTTAAGAAATTTCGCCCCCGAAATTTTACATTACACAAACAGGTGTGGGTACTTCTCGTACATTGCCTCTTCTAGTTCCCACCATTTTCTAGAATAGAAAAGGATAGAACAAAACATACCTAAACCAGTGATGAATAACTTAATAATTTAGACAACTAAACCAAAAACATAACATATGGGATCCCTAGGTAAATATCCTTGTGTGCATATTTGTACTTAGTCTCTTGCTAGAGGTTTTCTTTAGGGTTCACTAATCCTAATTCCCAAATTAACTAAACCTTTCCTCTGATACCAACTATAGCAACCCGACCTTTTCTTAAATTACTATTAAATCATTTCAAAGATAAACAACATAATAGTATTACACATGGAGGATCCAGAGGTTTAGTGTCTTGGGAAAACTAGGACTACACATAACAAGTAAAACATCAAGCATAAAAATTCATTTAATCTCATCTTCTATAGCTTCTTAGTAGCACTTATCCTCTCCTTAGTACATGTAGCCACATGAGGATATACATCAAAAGGGGTGAGCTAAAATCCCAGTAAGAGGATAGATAAGAACAATATAGCATGGGGTGAGCATAATCGTGACATAGGAAGAAGATATTGAACATGAGAGGAGCATAAACAATAAACTTGAAATGTGGCAAAGCATAAAAATGAAACATCATGTCTTAGTGGTTAACTACCACACATAATTGTGAACAAAGCTAGCATCATGTTCACGCATTATTTCACATTTACTAATGAGATTAATCACTTTACCCAATGAATTGGAGTGCTATATAATTCCGGGCGCACCCGTCACATTTAAACATTCATATTGCGCTATATAATTCCGGGCACACCCGTCACATTTAAACGTTCATATTGCGCTATATAATTCTGGGTGCACCCGTCACATCATAACATTATCAATACCATGATTTACACATAGAACACATATAAAACATATACATAAATAACCCATGGAAAGGAATGGGTTTCATCTCATAATAACACATTCATAAGCTTTGGGTTCCCAAAAGAAAGAGGGAACAACATACTTGATATAAGAACCATCAACCTTGAATGAGAGGTAAAAGGTGAGATCTTGAAAGAAGAGTTCTTTTGGAAAACATTTTGATGGACATAAAAACCAGTGAAAAACATGTATATCCCAGAAAAGTAAAGGAAAAGATGAACAAAAGACCTTTAAGGAGTAACCATATCAAAAATGGAGTGAAAGAGGGAGAACCCGAAGGAAGAAAATTGGGTTCGAGATTTCCCCTTACCTTGTACTCGAATGCCTCCTTCCCTTTAATGTACTGTATAATGAAATTATATTCATTAATTAGAAATTAAAGAACCTTTTATACATTAATAGGGTTCATTCTGGTTTCATTATTTCATATTATGCTCCTTTGGATGACTTATAGAGTTTAAAAACATTGTTCGGGGATGTTCGTTTTTATGGTTTTCTTGAGCGGTCCACTTGTATTCTTAAATTGATGTTTGGGTAGATCATGGGAAAACATATAGAACTGATATTAAATTTAATTAATGATATTACAGAATCTTGAATGATTTTATAATGATTTATATTAGATCCATGTGGCCGAATCATTAGATAAGAATTAAATGAAGATTATTTGGGTTAATTTGAGCGGTTTTTGGATCACAACAAACTTGTTTTAACTTTTCACTTAGTAGTATGTCCATAGGTTATTTCCAGAACTTAAAATAGAACATAATACATATAACATATTCTGGTTCAACCATAAAAATGGTTTCATGACCAGATTGAAGGTAGAAATGGAAGAATAGAATATGTTGTTTTTGAAGGTGATAAATTATCACCACATGAACAACGTTCTCTTTAATAAAATAAAAGGAAGAGGGAAAGGGTGTGGGGTGATATAATATAACATTAGAATCATAATATTATAGTATATATATAATACTGGATTTATAGAACACTTTGGATGAAGATAGATAGAGAGAGATCAAGAAAAGAACTTGAACTTGAAAGGAAATTAAAGGAGAAGAGAGAGAGAGAAATTACCTTTAGAATCCTCCTCTTGAGATCCTCTTTAAGGAAGATAAAATTGGTCTTTTGATGAGACCAGAAGCTTTTGGACGTGGGGTATGAGCTAGGGAAGGTGTTTGGGAAGAATTTAGATAAGGCTTGGAGCTTGAGAGGTGTGTGGAAAAGAGGGAGTGAAGGGTGGCTTTTATAGTGGAGGGGAGAGGGGTTTCCTTAATATAAAATTGATTAGTTTATTAATTTCACCTAAGACAAGGAATAGTGAGTCTTGGATGACTAAGAATAGTAAATAAGACTTTTGAATTCGGGATTAGGGTGCTTACATCACTTGTGATGTCAGGAATAGTGGGTTTTAATTAAAATGTATTTATATGATAAATTAATGTATTCTACTATTCATAAAAAATTCAAGTATCTCAGAAAAATCCCAAAATTTTACCCCAACCATTTTTGGACGTTTAGAATCCAAAAAATTAATTCCATTTTTCAAAAATAATTTTCTAAATATTATTAATTTAATATTTAATTAAATTCATAATTTACTTAAAAAAACAGTTTTTAAAATTAAAACTGATTTTGCAGTTCTTTCAAAAATTACTTAGGCTCTTATAAAATTATCTAAAAACTATTAGACATTGATTCAATAATTTATGAATATATTTGAGGAAAATAAATATTATTTTAAATTAATTAATTAATTATAAATAATTATTTATGACTTATAAAATACCAAAAACGTTTACTAAGGTCAAATTATCACTTTCTATGATGTATAAATTTTATTTTATTATTCATAGGTAATGTTACTCTTATTTACTATTCCTAAGGGTCATATTAATATTCATAAGGGGAGGTTACTATTCATAAGGGTAGGTTACTATTCACCAAAAATTATTTTTGTTTCATTGGACTCCAAAAACTATCTTGAACAAAACCGTGAATGTTGGATTTTTAAAATTCCAAACATAGGGGTGACAAAATTATGTTTAAAGGTCACTTATCACTTAGTAGTTCATTATTTTGTGTTTTTATGACATAGATATAAGAAGGGAATTTTCCATTGAAAAAATTTGGGTCGTTACATTCTTCCCCCCTTAAGAAATTTTGCCCCCGAAATTTTACTTTACACAAACAGGTGTGGGGACTTCTCCTACATTGCCTCTTCTAGTTCCCACCATTTTCTAGAATAGAAAAGGATAGAACAAAAAATACCTAAACCAGTGATGAATAAATTAATAATTTAGACAACTAAACCAAAAACATAACATATGGGATCCCTAGGTAAATATCCTTGTGTGCATATTTTTACTTAGTCTCTTGCTAGAGGTTTTCTTTAGGGTTCACTAATCCTAATTCCCAAATTAACTAAACCATTCCTCTGATACCAACTATAGAGACCCGACCTTTTCTTAAATTACTATTAAATCATTTCAAAGATAAACAACATAATAGTATTACACATGGAGGATCCAGAGGTTTATTGTCTTGGGAAAACTAGGACTACACATAACAAGTATAACATCAAGAATAAAAATTCATTTAATCTCTTCTTCTATAGCTTCTTAGTAGCACTTGTCCTCTCCTTAGTACATGTAGCCACCTGAGGATATACATCAAAAGGGGTGAGGTAAAAGCCCAGTAAGAGGATAGATAAGAAAAATATCGCATCTGGTGAGCATAATCATGACATAGGAAGAAGATATTGAACATGAGAGGAGCATAAATAATAAACTTGAAATGTGGCAAAGCATAAAAATGAAACATCATGTCTTAGTGGTTAACTACCACACATAATTGTGAACAAAGCTAGCATCATGTTCACGCATCATTTCAAATTTACTCATGAGATTTATCTCTTTACTCAATGCATTGGAGCGCTATATAATTCCGGGCGCACCCGTCACATTTAAACATTCATATTGAGCTATATAATTCCTGGCGCACCCGTCACATTTAAACGTTCATATTACGCTATATAATTCCGGGCGCACCCATCACATCATAACATTATCATTATCATGCATGCCACATAGAACACATATCAAACATATACATAAATAACCCATGGAAAGGAATGGGTTTCATTTCATAATAACACATTCATAAGCTTTTGGTTCCCAAAAGAAAGAGGGAACAACATACTTGATATAAGAACCATCATCCTTGAATGAGAAGTAAAAGGTGAGATCTTAAAGAAGAGTTCTTTTGGAAAACATTTTGATGGACATAAAAACCATTTAAAAACATGTATATCCCAGAAAAGTAAAGGAAAAGATGAACAAAAGACCTTTGAGGAGTAACCATATCAAAAATGGAGTGAAAGAGGGAGAACCCGAAGGAAGAAAATTGGGTTCGAGATTTCCCCTTACCTTGTACTTGAATGCCTCATTCTCTTTAATGTCCGGTATAATGACATTATATTCATTAATTAGAAATTCCAGAACCTTTTATACATTAATAGGGTTCATTCTGGTTTCATTATTTCATATTATGTTCCTTTGGATGACTTATAAAGTTTAAAAACATTGTTCGGGGATGTTCGTTTTTATGGTTTTCTTGAGCGGTCCACTTGTATTCTTAAATTGATGTTTGGGCAGATCATGGGTAAACATCTAGAACTGATATTAAATTTAATTAATTATATTACATAATCTTGAATGATTTTATAATGAGTTATATTAGATCCATGTGTCTGAATCATTAGATAAGAATTAAATAAAAATTATTTGGGTTAATTTGAGCGGTTTTTGGATCACAACAAACTTGTTTTAACTTTTCCCTTAGTAGTATGACCATAGGTTATTTACAGAACATAAAATAGAAAATAATACATATAACATATTCTGGTTCAACCATAAAAATGGTTTCATGACCAGATTGAAGGTAGAAATGGAAGAATAGAATATGTCGTTTTTGAAGGTGATAAATTATCACCACATGAACAACGTTCTCTTTAATAAAATAAATGGAAGAGGTAAAGGGTGTGGGGTGATATAATATAACATTAGAATCATAATATTATAGTATATATATAATAATGGATTTACTGAACACTTTGGATGATGATAGATAGAGAGAGATCAAGAAAGGAACTTGAACTTGAAAGGAAATTAAAGGAGAAGAGAGAGAGAGAAATTACCTTTAGAATCCTCCTCTTGAGATCCTCTTTAAGGAAGCTAGGATTGGTCTTTTGATGAGACCAGAAGCTTTTGGACGTGGGGGATGAGCTAGGGAAGGTTTTTGGGAAGAATTTAGAGAAGGCTTGGAACTTGAGAGGTGTGAGTAAAAGAGGGGGTGAAGGGTGGCTTTTATAGTGGAGGGGAGAGGGGTTTCCTTAATATAAAATTGATTAGTTTATTAATTTCACCTAAGACAATGAATAGTGAGTCTTGTATGACTAATAATAGTAAAAAAGACTTTTGAATTCGGGATTAGGCTGCTTACATTACTTGTGATGTCAGGAATAGTTGGTTTTAATTAAGATGTATTTATATGATAAATTAATGTATTCTACTATTCATAAAAAATTCAAGTATCTCAGAAAAATCCCAAAATTTTACCCCAACCATTTTTTGACGTTTAGAATCCAAAAATGAAGTCCATTTTTCAAAAATAATTTTCTAAATATTATTAATTTAATATTTAATTAAAATCATAATTTACTTAAAAAACAGTTTTTAAAATTAAAACTGATTTTGCAGTTCTTTCAAAAATTACTCAGGGTCTTATAAAATTATCTAAAAACTATTAGACATTGATTCAATAATTTATGAATATATTTCAGGAAAATAAATATTCTTTTAAATTAATTAATTAATTATAATTAATTATTTATGACTTATAAAATACCAAAAACGTTTACTAAGGTCAAATTATCACTTTCTATGATGTCTAAATTTTATTTTATTATTCATTGGTAATGTCACTCTTATTTAATATTCCTAAGGGTCATATTAATATTCATAAGGGTAGGTTACTATTCATAAGGGTAGGTTACTATTCACCAAAAATTATTTTTTTCATTGGACTCCAAAAACTATCTTGAACACAACCGGGAATGTTGGATTTTTAAAATTCCAAACAGAGGGGTGACAAAATTATGTTTAAAGGTCACTTATCACTTAGTAGTTCATTATTTTGTTTTTTTATGACATAGATATAAGAAGGGAATTTTCTATTGAAAAACATTGGGTCGTTACAGTTTGGCACTACTTTTAGTGGAAACCAGATTTGGTCTGTGATTATAAATCATTGAATTATATTAGGGGGCATTCTTGAAATAAACTAAATAATATTGATATGGGAGAGAAAGGATCACGACTAAAATAATAAATAAAGTTAAATTTTATTATAAAGAATATTTTGGTTGATTAAAGTTACAAAAGAAGAAAATGGGAGGAATAATTGAAAAAAACATATAAATAAATAGATTAGGAAAAAAATATATGTGGTTTAATAGAGTATGAATAAACAATTCCACATATAGAAATTAATACATAAATTATCATGATAAAAATTATATTTATAAAATACACTCTTACAAAATCATAAAATTTATAATAGGGACCAATTAATGAAGTGATTTTGTGAAAAAAATATAAAACCAAAAAAAAGGTGTAAATAAAGAATAAAATAATCATATTTAATAAAAATTATAACCTTTTCCTAACATATTATATGGATAAGGGATATAACCCAATTAAAAGAGATTGACTTAAAAATCCCCTTACATTAGGATTCTGATAAATTAGATGTCCTCTATCATCCCTAAATAACAAATTTATATTTATTATAAATATATATAAAAGAATATTTATACTCATATTACTAGATACCATTAAATTTTAATTTATTATTACCCATTTAATAATAATTTTTTTTAAAATAAATATTTTTGTGTTAAGTATTCAATTTTCCACTCATATCCGGATATAGAGGTTTCAGTCCTAGAACATGGTTCATGGTTTCATCACATAAATTATATTCATGATTATTTTATATATTTATTTGATATGATGATGGATTCCAATGGATATTTTACTGAAATTATGATTATCATTGACATGGAAAACATACAAAATTACATTTTCTAAATTTTTTATTTCATAGAAAGAATTGATTTTATTAACACACACACACACACGCATATATATTACCATTATAAATGTTTGAGAACATGATAAATTCTTCATTATTGAATAACATTACCATTACATGACATTATTTATTTATTAATAATATAAACATTATAAGAATTCCCATATAGGTTGTAAAATCGACTAAAACTAGAAAACATTGTAATAAAAAACCGACTAATAACATACAATTATATAATTATAATACCACTTAAAAAAATAACCATTCTATAAATATTATACTTATTTATTATATACAATTTTATAACCATCCATGTAAGGTAGTGTTGAAAGATGGAAATTTTCATTCATGGAGTCCATAGTATGTAGATATAAAAGTGTGATGTTATCATTTTTAATGGATTGAGTGGAATGAAAGTTTATATTTATTTATTTTTAATGAATCATTATTATTTAATAGATATAATATTTATTTATTAGATGAATAATTATATCCATACATGTGAGGTGGTGATGAAAAATGATATATGTTGTTTGTAGAGCCGGTATGCTGCACATATGCACAAAAAATATTCATTTCAAAAAAAGAAAACGATGTATATGATGGTTGTTAAATTAAAAAACAACATCTATTCAAACAATTTTTACTACTTTTTTTTAAATTTTAATATGTTATGGAATATTTTGAGGAGGTTTAATAAGAAAGAAACATGGATGAACTCGGTTAAGACAATTACCTCTTTATTTACATCTTTATTAGGATATCTTGTGAAGCCTTATTAGATTTTTTTGTGATGTGAGAAACTCTATGTCTAGGATAAGGGTATAGGTAAGTTATTTCGTTAGATATTAGTCAAGATAAAGTGCTCAAAGTGGGTAGATAAGTGAGGGAATGGAGTTCTTTTAAAAGTGAGAGGGTTAACACTTTGGTAATTAATTTTAACATTAATATAATATAAATATATTTCTCAAGGTCAAGTGGAACCAAGGAAACCCAAGTTCAAATATAATATAAAATAAGTCAAAATAATCTTGGTAAATGAAATTAAAAGTAATATTTTTTTTATTATAAACATCATCACTTCATTTAACCACCTCATTATCCTTTTTAACAGTTACTATGATGGAAATTTTTTATAACATTAAGTCATTTTTATGAAGAAAGATGAAAGTGAGCTTATTAGAAAAATTTGAATTTGATGATTTAAAATATAAAAATAATTTTATCATATTCAATTTTTAACAGTGGTAAAAATAAATTTTAATATAAGTACATAAAATGAAAATAAAAATACTTTCTTAGAAAAATATATTTTTATTCATAAAAATGATTTTACACCAAAATAATTATAGTATTGATTACCACGATATTTACTGGTTTATATTTAAATAAAGGAGTGTTTTGTGGCTTGGAAATCAAACCAAAACTAAATTCATCCCTACAAATAACAATTAGTGTGAGGTCTCAAAAAATGTTCTTTTATTAGAATAAAAAATGACATAGGTTTTAAAATGTAAAATTTAAATTTCTAAATACAAAATAATATTTTGAAATGTTTAATTTTAATAATAAAACACATATTATTTCTATAAAAAAGGATTCATAAAAATTTAAGCCATTATTATATCATGATGATGATATAAAAGATCCAGTATTTTTAATCAAGTAATCTTATTCCTTTATTAGTGAAGTAGTAGTGTTTCTCTTGTGGAGTAGGACTAATTCTGAACCACGTTAATCACCGTAGTTCTACATGTCATATGTGAGTTATTTATTTCTTTAATTTTTTATGTTATTTAGAAGTTAATATAGATATAAAGGTTATCTATCATTAGATGTTAGAGTGTAGTTCCTACATCTAGATGTTGAGATCAAATACTGCTAGTTTTGGAAAGTTTGAACCTTATTCTGGAAGTGAGGTTTTAGAGAAGAGTTTTAGAACAAATGGTTTTCAACAAAAAATAATTATTCCCCAAATTCATAACTGTAATCCAAGAGTGAATTCCTAAAAAAATCATTTTCACTAATTCTATAATGGGTAATTCCATGATCTCCATCAAACACACTCATATATTCATATAAACAAGATCACCATAATATTTATCTCAATAATTGTTATTCGTGATTGTATAATCCATTTTATCAAGTAATTCTGTAACCAATTAACATAAAACATGTGAATTTAGTATTGCATACATTATACATTCAATATTCTCCAAAATAGACTGCCTTATTTGAATAAATACATCATGTGTCTTTCATCTTAGTATGGATATGCATTTCCTAAATCTTACTCAATTAAGGGACCAAATTACAAACTTATTATATAAGAGAGAAAACCCTATATTGGTTATTATCAATTGAGTAATTAAACAATAAGTTACCCAAATACCCCTTCATTTTCTCAATCTTAAGGAGAACATAATAAATGTATCAATGTATAAAGGTTTACAAGATAATTATCTTGATAACCTTAGCTAATAGTGATTAATTTTAGGTACGCACTAAAAACTATTTCAACAACTCTATAATATTAAATGTGATATAATTTCATAAGTTAGTATTGATAAAAAGTCTCTAATTATTATCTATTGAGTCTACTCTGTATCATATACAATATCTTATTCATTCTAATCTTAGCATACAATCCAAAAATATAATACTCCATGATGATCATTGATTATAGAAAAATAAAATTCGTATATTGAGAGAATTTTATCATTCCACCATTAATGTAATATATGGAGCATAGAAAAATGAAGGATAAATGGAGATTTCCATTATTATTAAACCATGATAAAAATCCATTAAAAATGAATTATATCCAGTCTCTCATGATTCTAATACGCAAAGAGTTTATAATATCATCATTTTTTCTATGTTATTTTTTTATTTTATATCTTATATTCTACATTTTATACACCCAATAAATCGTTACAGTTATACTCTTAGTGATCTCGTGAATGAGTTGGTATTTTCTGATGATGTTTTTGGTATTTTAGTGATATTGGGGTTCCATGGATGGGAAAATAGATCTACGATTGTCACATTAGATATAAATTACTCCCTCAATGTGGGTATCCACCCTAAGTTCCATAAATAACTTTTTGATCCAAATTATAACACCCCTATATTTTTTGAAATATATTTTTTGAATTAATTTAATCTCTTTGATATTTTACAATTCACGCCACACTAAAAATAATCTATTTTATATTAAAACACTATGTACAGATTTCACTATACACAAGGAAATGTTAATCATTCACTTAATGCAATATAAATGTTAGGATTCTCTACACAGAACACCAAGGTTATATTACGTTATGTGCAATACTGAATTTCTTTGATGGCTTACGTAATATGCAAGACCAAGTGTCACTGAATAATAATTCATTATTAAAATATTATTATTTAATAGGATATAATAGGACCATTAAATTTAATATTATAGGATTTACTAACTTAGGAATAAATATAGTTTAATTCCTTTTTACCTAATAATTAGAAAAAAAATATTGATTCCAAATGAATATAAAGGAGAAAATTTTATAAAAGTCTATTTTTTATGTAAAAAAGACGATTGATGTTAAGAAGGTTAATTAATTACTAATATTCAAAGATATTAATAAAATTTAAATTTTTTATAATTAAAAACATATTTTTCAGAATCATCCAAAAATATTTGATTGATATAATATAAGAACTAACCCAATATTATGCTTTAAAAACTATATTTTTATAAGGTAGTTTTACAACCTCTTAATTGAGAATCCATTTAAATCCAATTTTTGGGACTTTTATAAATTTAATATGTCCAATTAAACCTCAAAATTTAAATGTAGACATAAAAATTTTGGTTCAGATATTTTTTCTTAATTTTTATACAAGGTTTCATTTTTTAATGAATAGTCAAAATCATTGAATTTAAATTCAAAAATTATTTTTCATATAATTCATTTATAAGGTTTAGTTAAATTTTAAATTGGTTGAAAAGTTTAATTAGACAATATTTTTATAAATTAATAAAAATTAGGTCATTGTAATCAGTTTTACTTTGAAATTAGATGTATAAACAAAGAAATTTTTTGGATGTTTTTTACATTAAAAACTCACCGTGTCGTCCCGTTTACGGAATTATTTTAAATATTTTTCCACTTATAGGACTATAATATTAAAAAAATTATTTCATATTTGGAATAAGAATTATTTATAATTTAGATTATGTTCCAATCTTTTTTAAAAATAATATTAGTGAATGTGATTAAAATAATTTCAATGATTAAAAGAAAAATTTGGTTATCGAAGAACTAATCCTTAAATTTAAGACACATAATGACCTATAGAAATTGTCCAAAACCCATTTTATAACCATTATTTGTCTATGAACTTTCAATTATGGAGTTTATTTTTGGTTTTTATTTCTATTTTAGGTAAAAAAGTGGGTACACATAACTTGTTTTAAAAAAATCCAAGTGTGCCCTTTCACATCCGTATAAAAGGCCACCCCCTTTCCCTATTTTTAAATACCCTGAAATTTCACGGAATTTTTTTTTCTTAAATAATTTTGAATTTTACGAGTCTGTGGCTCTTGGCAGTGCTTCAATCTGAGGCTCGGTGTGCCCGGAATCTATTTCGGAATTTTAGCTCGGGTACATTTAATGAACGAACAAGCAGGTTTTTCTATCTTTTGAACCGGTGCTCGGAATTGAAATCCGAGGACACCGATGAACTCGCAACGCCAATAATTTCTTTAGGTGACATTTACCGCAGTTGCGTTTTATGTGGGTTTGAAGTTATATTTTGGGGTTATTTGAGAAGTAAATAAAATTCTTGTACAATTTTATTTTATATCTAGGGATGATAATTCCTTCCATGTGTAGTTAAGGGTGGGACCCACAACCACCTTACTTCCCAAGGGTGCATGTTAGAGAGGTGAGGCCCACACGAACCCCAACCATTCAATTTCTCTCTAACTCTTTAAAACCCCCTCATTAATTTCGGCAAACCCTCCCTATTAATTATTTGTCAGGACGTTTAATTAATGGGGATCTTCCCTCTCCCTTCCCTTAATTAATTGTCATCACGTTTATTAAATGTGATGATTTGAATTTTGGGAAGTTACTTTTCATGTGTAATAAAATAATAGGAGGAGCCTATTATTTTATTTTGGGGGAGAGAATTCATTGTGCGAAGGAAGATCGAGAGAGATCTTGAGTTTTTGGAAGAACCCCGGCCTCCGACGTAGAACGACGTATCCTTCGACGAAGAACGTCGGTTCCTTGAAGAACGGCTTCGCGCCACCCATTCTATTCTCCGCGACAAGAGAGGAGATGCCACTTCCTCCTCGGTGCACTCCAACGTCACCTATAATCCCTTTCCCCATGACGCTGACTTTCAAATCAATTTTTGAGGTAGGGAGAAATTTGTATATTTTTCCTTTGTGAGATTTATACCCTCGTACATGGCGTTTAAATTGTTGGCCGATGATTTGAACCTCTAACGTGGTGGGTGCGGGTGATCGAACAAGCCCAGACTCACTGCTATTTTGTTTTTGATACGTGGGGTTATTGGTGACGATGAAACAAGACCGCCATGGAAAATACAAGCCTTCATAGTGGAGCTCGGGTCCCGAGATGACCGCAGGTGAAAACAGGAGCAAAAAAGGACCACCAGAATGACTCCGGTGGCTCGTGGAGTACCGCGGCATTGCCCCGGCGCGCCGCCGGCAAACGCCCACCACGACATCTGCCGCAGCTATGAGGGAGGAGTATCCCACGGCCGCACGGGATCTGGGATGGCTAGTGGCGCCACCCTAGTGCTGCGTCCATGGAAAACGTACCCCCCCCCCCCCCCCCCGCTCGGCCACCTGCCCGAGCCAGCGCACACCCCCCCGATAGGGCCAGGGAGGATCACTCGGACCGGGCCATGCCGGCCGAGCAGGGCCATGCCCCGCTGGGCCGAGCCGCCCCCGACTAGGCCGGACTCGGGTCGGGTTGTCCTGGTTTGGTCCAACCCAGGGTGGTTGGGCCGGGTCAGACCTTGCCCAGACCCCCACTTCGGACCATTTTTTCGGTCTTTTGCCCATAACATGAGATACAGACCTCCGATCAACAAACTGTCAATTACATAGTAATTCTTGGATCAATAAAACCATATCTCTATACTACACTCGAGGTTTCGGAAATGTTTGAGTAAGGATGGGTTGGTTAAAACCCGAAACCAACTGGGCCCTTGGAGCAGAAACACTTATAACTTAAGAATCAGATGTCAAATTGACGTGCAATCAACTGCGTTGAAATCCTTTTTTTGAGGCGGTTATTTTGGAATACTACAATTGAGGTTTGGATGTAGCTGGAGTACGGTCGGGTTGGTTTTAGCTTAAAAACCAACCGGGCCCCTAGAACGGAAAATCCAATAACACTCAGACTAGGCGTCCGATTGACACACCGTCTATCGCATTGGGTGTCTTTTAGAGAGACAGAACTTTGGGATACATCAACTCTAGAATTTGTGATAGTTGACGTATCAACTCTCTTTCTCGAGGAGCAGATCCTCCTGGAATCGAGCATGCTGTGTGCGTGAACCCTAGAGCTGGCTACGACTGCATCAACTACTGTACTGGAATCCTCTGTGGGTTCGACAGCGACGACTACCATACTGGGATACTCCGTGGGTTTGATGGCGATGACTAATGTTCTTGTATCCTGTGTGGGTCTGACAGTATTGACCTTTGTACTTGTATCCTGTGTGGGTCCGACATTGTAGCTGGTCTTGTATCCTGTGTGGGTCGGACAACTTAGTTGGACTAGTATCCTTTGTGGGTCCGATAGCTTAGATGAATCAGTTACTACCTCTGATCATCTCTATCTCTATACGAAAGATGTATACCTGTGTGACCTGAGTCTTGACTTCAAACATTGTCATCGATGTGTTTGACTTGTTTTCCGGTGTGGAATGGGTTATCCTTGGGCTCGAGAGTTGGAGACGAGCCGTAACTGATGACTTAGGTATATGTATTGGAATATACCTAATTAGAGTCAATTGATACTTCGTGATTGTATCCTTCCTTTGTGGTTTGTCTTTCGTGGATTCTAAGAGACCTTCGGGGGTCTCGAGGTCCCTACTGAGTATCGTATACTCACCGCTGCATGGGCTATGCCTGCACTATGTTGTGTTGGATACAGACAACAGACAACACTGATCGAGGTGGAGGCTTGTAGAGCTGGACGGTACCCAGAGGTGGACCACTTGGTAGGACACACACAAAGTAGGCGGCCAGACTCAATGAGATGAGGAGACTATCTGTACCCACCCTTCAGGTGGGATTTCCATAGGACGACTCGATGCTACTGTTTTACTTTTCTGCAGTTGTTCATTATTTTTTTAGTTGTACTGTAATTTTAGTTGGGTTTGTATATTGGCCCATTAACTTTTTATCACCTACTTTTGTACTAAGTTTTACTTAGTGCATACATCACTTGCATACTCTGTTGTGTGTGTTTACTTTATAAAGGAAATGCCTTCCCCTTTTCTAGGATTTATGCCTTTGGTGCTAGTCGCCAGCCCCTGGCCTATGGAAGGTGGGCTTTGGGTAGTCATGGTAAGGGCCCCGAGGATGGGTCATGACAAATTGGTATCATAGGAGTCGGTTATACCACAGAACTCAGGACTCCGATCTTTCCTTTATGTGAAGCAATAGTGTTAAGAGGATTTAGTGTGGTTTCCAGTCCATGGAGTCCAGTGTTGGTGTGGCGGCCGACCTATCCATACACTAGTACCCTGACCTCTGATTTCCAACTCAGTGCACGAAAACACTGATCGCATGTGTGTTTCCTTTGAAAAGTTTTCTTTGTGATTACTTTTGTCAGCTCACCAAGTATACTCTTTGACCGTGGAACACCTGTTTCTTTTAAGGATGGCCCCACGACGGCAGCCAGCCAGGGTTCTTAGTTACGTGTAGGATGACAGCCCACAGAGCGACGAGGCCTCAGTATAGGGCCCCATTACATTAGAGGCACCAATAGTACCACTACCCACCGATCCACCGATGCTTCCAACCCCATCGGCAGAGAGTGCACGCCACCTGAGCATGTTGCACGAGTTTCTGAGACAGAGGCCACCCAGGTTCCATGGAGAGATGGACCCTCAGGCAGCTGAGGATTGGTGGGATGCTATCATCAGAGTCTTCAGATTGGTAGGGACACTAGCAGACCTTATGGTGATCCTTGCTGTGAGTCTCATGCACGCATCATCAGGTAGATGGTGGAGCCTAATGCTCTAGGAGCATGATGAGGCATCTCTACTTTGGATGGACTTCAAGAGTCTCTTCCGCTCAGAGTTTGTTCCAGCCACCCTCTGTGCGGTGTGCATCCAGGAGTTACTACAGTTGCGACCAGGCAGCATGTCAGTAGCCCTGTCCTGGGCGAGATTTACCGACCTCTCGTGCTACTCCACGGACATGATACATGACCCATTCCTCCGGGCCCAGACCATTGAGCAGGGACTCAGGCAAGAGATCAGAGCTTCGATGATTCCCCTCAGCTTCCGGATGCAGGCATGGGTGCTGGAGCGAGCCCTTTTAGTAGAGAGATTTCTCATCGAGCAACCACTAGTAGTGAGACCCACCACAGGACGGCACGGTGTTGAGTCTTCTGCATCAGGTAGTCGACAGGTGTTGTAGGGTTCCAAGCAGACCAGGTCGTTAGGTGGGCGACCTCAGGATACAAGTTCGGCTGTGTGGGGCACACGACACAGAGCCAGTCTTACGAGGAGCAGACAGTGCTATACATGCGGCGGGCTGGGCCACATGGCTCGTGACTGCCCTACCCACCATGCAGACGAGAAGAAGACAGTGGAGGGACCTCCCAGGCAGAGGAAGATGTTCAACTATGGTGGTTCGCAAGGAGTAGGCAGACGGGGCAGAGGAGTTGGCTGAGCAGTGGGTGTTGGATGATGTTTTGAGGCTCTACCACCACCACCCCCAGGAGGTCCACCCCAACCACATGGAGCTGGCGGGCAGAGGCAGGCTCAGCTCCAGGAAGCGGAGGCTTATGACGCTGGTGCACCTGAGATGATTCGAGTTATTATCTATGTATACTCCACCATTTATGCAGTTCTTATAGACACATGTGTGAGTCATTTTTTTATTGCCACTGCCCTTATTTGGAGTTCGGAGATTCCAACAGAGCCGTTGGATCGATCCTTACAGCTAGAGACTCATATGGGAGTAGGCTCGACGATTAAGCACTAGTTCCGGCAGTGTGAGCTTACTCTAGAAGGCGAGATCTTCGACGGGGATCTTCTTGTAGTGGCGTCGAGGCCTTACGAAGTCATTTGGGTATGGACTGGTTATCTATAGTTCATGCTCAGATTGACTGTATTAGGCACAAAATGCGGTGTGTCCGCACTAATGGTACCAGGTTCACCTTCACTGGAGAGAAGGGAACCTTTGCAGCACAGGATGGACTTACGTAGAGGAGAGGGTAGCTGAACACACATCAGTTGGCTAGTCTCATCCTCAGAGCAGTTGATGTGCAGAGTCCGAGTTTTTTTGTTGTGGTGGATCAGTATGCTGACGTTTTTCTCTAACGATGTTCCAGGATTACCTCCACGCAGGGAGGTAGATTTCTATATAGACTTGTACCCCAGTACATCACCGATATCTACTACAGCATATCATATGGCTCCCGTTGAGCTTCGTGAGCTGTGTGTATAGCTGGAGGAATTACAGAGGAAAGGGTTCATCCAACCCAGTGTTTCACCTTGGGCTTCTCCGATTTTGTTCGCCAAGAAGGGGGAGGGGATCTTGAGACTGTGTGTCGACTACCGTCGCCTGCACCATGTGAATGTGAGGAACAAGTACCCCCTTCCGAGGATTGATGACCTCTTCGATCAGATCAAGGGAGCACGATGGTTCTCGAAGATAGACCTTAGGTCAGGCTATCATCAGCTCAGAGTTCGAGATGAGGATGTGCAGAAGATTTCCTTCGGGTTTCGGTATGGTCACTACGAGTTGTTGTTTATTCCCTTCAGCATTACCAATTCTACGATAGTGTTCATGGGTCTCATGAATAGGATCTTCCAGCCTTACCTCGATCAGTTTTTCGTAGTCTTCATTGACGACATATAGATTTACTCGACTACTGGGGATGAGCACGCCTACCAATTGCGGGTTGTACTGGATACACTCCGAGATCAAAAGCTCTATGGTAAGATCTCGAAGTTCTTGTTTTGGATTTGAGAGGTTCACTTCTTGGGGCACGCCATCTTAGAGGCGGGAGTTGCAGTGGACCCTGCGAAGATCGAGGCCATACATTCTTAGGAGCCACCTAGGAGCGTGATGGAGGTACGAAGTTTCCTAGGTCTGGAGGGGTACTATCAGAGACTTATTCCAGACATCTCCAGAGTTTCAGCACTTATTACAACGTTGATGAAGAAAGGGGAAACCCTTCATGTGGTCAGACAGATGATAGCAGAGCTTTCAGTAGCTGAGGTGGAGATTGTCTAGTGCGTCCATCTTGAGGCTGCCGAAGGAGGGCGTAGGGTACGTAGTTTACTGCGACACATCAGGGGCCAGACTCGGGTGTGTCCTGATGCAAGAGTGAGAAGTGGTCACTTACAGTTTACGGAAGTTGAGGCAGCATAAGCATAACTACGCTACCCATGACCTGGAGTTAGCAGTAGTGGTCTTCCCCTGAAGATGTGGCAGAACTATCTAATGGGCGAGCACATTACAGTCTACTCTGACCACCAGAGTCTCAGGTACATTTTCTCGCTGAAGGACCTAAACCTGAGACAACGGTGACGGATCGAGTTCCTCTAGGATTATGACATTGAGATTGTCTATAGTCCTGGGAAGGGGAATGTTGTGGCTGATGCTCTCAACAGGAGATCGGGCATTCAGCTACTTGGAGAGGCAACATAGCAGGTAGCCTCTTTGCAGATATCCTTCATGGATAGATATGGGGAATCCTATTTACAATCCCTCACATTCACTCCTCCACTACTTCAGCGGGTCAGAGAGGCACAACATGGAGACGTTGACTGCGAGGTGCGACATGGTCAGATATCCTCAGGGCTGACACCCGATGGATTTTCTGAAGGTGGGGAGCATGTCATCCTCTTTAATGGTCGTACCATGGTACCAGTAGCACTATAGGAGGAGGTTATGACAGAGTTAAAAACTTCCCCTCTAGAGGTATATCCAGGAGTAGTGAAGTTGTATCAGGACCTCAGACGACAGCACTGGTGTCCAGGTATGAAGAAGGTTGTAGTAGAGTTAATTTCTTGATGCTTCACTTATAAGCAATTGAAGGTGGAGAACCAGGTATCAGCAGGCTTGGTACAACCCTTAGAGGTCCCAGATTGGAAGTGGGATGAAATATCCATGAATTTTGTGATGAGGCTTCCACGTACTTCCAGAGGGAATGACTCTATCTGGGTGATTGTCGACCGACTCACCAAGTCGGCCCACTTCTTACCGATCAGGGAGCAGGGCACAGTAGAGATCCTAGGATGCCTCTACGTACAGTAGATCATACGAATTAATGGTTTACCATCATCTATCATCTTCTATTGAGATTCTCACTTTAATTCCCGGCTTAGGAAGGGGTTACAAGAGGAATTTGGGAGGCAGCTATGCCTGATCACTGCCTTTCACCCTCAGACGGATGACCAGATGGAGAGGACCATTCCGATACTCGAGGACATGCTCCATGCATGTGTCCTTGACTTTGGTTGCAGTTGGACGGATCAACTACCCTTGGTGGAGTTTGCGTACAACAACAACTACCACTCCACCATCAGGATGGCACCCTAAGAGGCACTGTACGACCAAACATGCAGATCACCTCAGTGTTGGACTGACCCCAGGGAGTCAGCACTCGTAGGACCAGAGATGGTTCAGGCTATGACGGAGAAGGTGCAGTTCATCCAGGAGCGGATGAGGACTATACAAAGAAGACATAAGTCCTATGCTAATAGGAGATGGAGGATACTGGAGTTCGAGGATGGCGACCAAGTTTTCTTACGGGTCTCACCTCGGAGTGGATTTAGATGATTTGGCCAGGGCGACATGTTATCTCCGTGCTTCATCATGCCTTTTCAGGTCCTCAATAGAGTAGATGAGTTGGCTTACTGCTTGGACCATCCACCTCGGTTGTATCGGGTGCACGACATCTTCCACGTATCTCAGCTGAGGAGATATGTGCACGACTCAACACATATCATTGACCACGGGGAGTTGGACATTGATGACATGGCAGCATTTGCGGAGGTCCCGGTGGAGATTGAGGATCGACAGGAGTGTGTCCTATGTGGAAGGTTGATTTCTCTTGTACGCATTCATTGGCAGCACGAGAACCTCCAGGAGAGCACATGGGAGAGGGAGGGTCAGATGCGTGCTCAGTACCCTCATTTGTTTCCATAGTTTATGTTGTAACTTTAGGGGACTTAAAGCCCTGAGGTTGGAGTAATTTAAAGACCCTGAAATTTCATGGAATTTTTGTTTCTTAAATACTTTGAATTTTACGAGTTTGTGGCTTCTGACGGTGCTTGATTCCGAGGCCCGGTGTGCCCGGAATCAATTTCCAAAGTTTATCTCGAGTAAGTTCAGTGAATGAACGAGCGGGTTTTTCTATCTTTTGAACTGGTGCCCGGAATTGAAAATTGAGGGCACTGATGAACTCGCAGCACTGGTAATTGCTTAAGGGGACATTTACTGCAGTTGTGTCTTATGTGGGTTTGAAGTTATATTTTGGGGTTATTTGAGTAGTAAATAAAATTGTTGTACAATTTTATTTTATATACAGGGAGGTTAATTCCTCCCATGGGTAGTTAAGGATGGGACCCACAACCACCTAACTTCAGAAGGGTGGATGTTAGAGAGGTGGGGCCCACATGAGCCACAACCATTCAATTTCCCTCTAAATCATTAAAACCCCCTCATTAATTTTGGAAAACCCTCCCTATTAATTATTTTCCAACGCATTTAATTAATGGGGATCTTCCCTCTCCCTTACCTTAATTAATTGTCAACACATTTATTAAATGTGGTGATTTAAATTTTGGGAAGTTACTTTGCATGTGTAATAAAATAAAAGGAGGAGCCTATTATTTTATTTTGGGGGAGAACTTTCGTTGTGCAAAGGAATATTGGGAGAGCTCTAGAGATTTTGGAAGAACTCCAGCCTCAAACGTAGAACGACGTCTCCTTCGATGAAGAATGCTAGTTCCATGAAGAACGATAACGCGCCACCCATTCTATTCTCCGCGACAAGAGAGAAGACACTGCTTCCTCCTCAGCGCACTCCGATGTCGCCTACAATCCCTTTCCCTACGACGCTGATGTTCGACATCAATTTTTGAGGTAGGGAGAAATTTTTATATTTTTCTTTTATGAGATTTATACCCTCGTATTTGGCATTTAAATTGTTGGGAGACGATTTGAACCTCTAATGCAGTGGGTGCGGGTTAATTAATAGGCCTGGACTCACCACTATTTTGTTCTTGATGTGTAGGGTAATTGGAGACGATGAAATGGGACTGCAACGGCAAATCGACGCCTTCGCAGTGGAGCTCGGGTCCCGAGACGACCGCATGTGCAGACGGGAGCAAAAACGGACCACAAGAATGAATCTGGTGGCCCATGGAGTACTGCGGCGGCGGCCTGGTGCACCACCGGAAGAAGCATGCCACGACATCAGTCATAGCAGTGAGGGGGGAGGATCTTGAGGCAGCGTGGGATCTGTGATGGCCAGCAGCGCCACCCTGGTGCCGCGTCCGAGAAAACGCCCCCCCCCCCGGCCAACTGGCCGAGCCGGCGCACACCCCCCGGCCGGTCTGGGGCGGGTCACACGGACCGGGTCACGCCCCGCAGGCCCAGACCCAGACCCAGGTTGGGTCAAACTGGTCTGGGCCAACCCGGGGGGGGGGGGGGGGTGGGCCGGGTCGGACTGGGCCTAGACCACTACTTCGGACCGTTTTTTTGGTCTTTTTCCCATAACACAAGATAATGACCTCCAATAGATGCTCTGTCAGTTCCATATGAATCCTTGGATCGAGATGGTCATTTTGGTTTACTACACACGAGGTTTCGGCAAAGTTTGTGTACTTCCGGTTTGGGTCAAACCCGAAACCAACCGGGCCCTTGGAGCGGAAACACTTATAACTTATGGACCGAAACTCTGATTGCCATGATGTCAACTGCATTAAATTTCTTTTGTTGAGAAGGTTATTTTGGAATACTCCGCTTGAGGTTTGGATGCATCTCGAGTACGTTCAGGTTAGTTTTAGCTTAAAAACCAACAGGGCCCCTGGAACAGAAAAGATAATAACTCTCAGACCGGGAGTCCGATTGACGCACCGTCTATCGTGTTGGGTTTCTATTGGAGAGATAGAACATTGGGATACATCATATCTGGACTTCGTGATAGTTGATTTATCGACTCTCTTGATTGAGGAGAGGATCCTCCTGGAATTGAGCATGCTGTGTGGGGGAACCCTAGAGCTGGTTGCGACTGCATCGACTACAGTATTGGAATCCTCTGTGGGTTCGACAGCGATGAATACCATACTGGTATCCTCCGTGGTATCAATGGCGATGACAACTGTTCTTGTATCCTATGTGGGTCCGGTAGTATTGACCTCTGTACTTGTATCCTGTGTGGGTCTGACAGAGTAGCTGGTCTTGGATCCTGTGTGGGTCCCATAGCTTAACTGGACTTGTATCCTGTTCGGGTCCGACAAATTATATGAATCAGTGACTACCTATGATCATCTCTATCTCTATACAATAGATGTGTACCTGTGTGAGAAGATTCTTCACTTCAAACTTTATCATAGTTGTGTTTGACTTTCTTTCCTGTGTGGACTGGGTTGTACTTGGGCTCAAGAGTTGGAGATGAACTGTAACTGATGACTTAGGTATATGTATGTCCATATACCTATATAGAATCGATTTATACTTCGTGATTTTATCCTTCCTTTGTGGTTTATCCTTTGTGGATTCTGAGAGACCTTCGGGGGTCTTGGGGTCCCTACTGAGTATTGTATACTCACCCCTGCACGGGTTATGCCCGCACTACATTGTGTTGGATGCAGACGATGGACAATACTAATCGAGGTGGAGGCTTATGGAGCTAGAAGGTAGCCAGAGGTGGACCACATGGTAGGACACACACGGAGCGGGCGGCCGGACCCGATGAGCTGAGGACACTATCTGTACCCACCCTTCAGGTGGGATTTCCGTAGGACGACTTGGTGTTGCTGTTTTACTTTACTGCAGTTGTGCTTTCTTTTTTTAGTTGTACTGTACTTTCTGTTGGGTTTGTATACTGGCCCATTTACTTTTCAGCACCTACTTTTGTACTCAGTTTTACTTAGTGCTTACTTCACTTACGTACTCTATTGTGTGTGTTTACTTTATAAAGGTGATTCCTTCCCATTTTCTTGGGATTTACACCTTTGGTTCTAGTCACCAGCCCATTGCCTATGGATGGCGGGCCTGTGGTAGTCACAGCACGGGCCCTGAGGACGGTTCGACACACTCTTCTTCAAACATCTCAAACCAAATAGGTTTGGAAAACATAATACCTATAAACTCAAAAAAAATTACTGCATTTAACATATAATTATCCATTTTGGAATAAAGTAATCTAAAGTAGCCTTTTCGCACAGTCCAAAAGGAGTTACCTGATTTAGAGGTAACGAATTCTCTCAAGCTCCTTTCATTTATTTTATTTCTCCACCACTATAATAAATTTGTTACATGATTTTAAGAAAAAACTAGTATATAAAGTTTAAATGAATTTTTTTATGTATTATACCTACACTTTCACACACCACCATCTAATGGGTAACGAACATACTGTTTATGTGTACAACAAACTTCCGCCTCACAAAATATTGATTGTTTATTTATCCTTACCACCAATAATGGTGGAAATTATGATACAAAATATGTTTATATATGATATATATTATATTTTTTATTTCTTTAATCTTCTTTAATTATTTTAAAACACATAACTTTATACTTTTCATTTTGTGCAAATACAATATTTTCATTTGAGGAAGTGTGGACTACCGCCCCCTCATAGTGATGTGATTCATTCACACATTACCTAGAATGTATTAAGGATGGATTTAGTGAACCTATATGATATATATGATATTATATGTTTACTATAATAATTTTATATATACCCATATACACATATATTTCATTTACTTAATTTCATTCAATATGACTACTAAAAGGAAACAACGTTCATTTGTACGTACGACCTACCATCTCCATGAATGGTTTATTACATTTCATACATCTATATTATATAGTTTATTATAATAGAAAGATAATGAATATAAATGATATTTTAATCATGGTTTAAATTTTGGAAATCATGATACAAGTGTAAGGACCAAAGATATAACAAATTAAGACACATGTGAAAAACAATGTGAATATTACCTAATGAAAAACATTAACATGGAATTGTTAAAAAAGGGTAATATAAAGTCATAACCAAAACATATATGATATTATATATAATAATATTTTCATGTGGTATATGTATAATGTACGTATTTTTATTATATGTGATTTTTGAATGAGTATGAAAAGAGTCAAGACATAAGGTAATTGAATTTTATATCACTTTTTATTTCTATGAGATACATGATTTATTCACCACCCATTACTTTTGTGTGATTTGTATACTTCTCATGGATGTATTATAAAATTATTATTATAATTTAAATTTTGGGTATTTACATACCAAATTTATGGTATTTCTCTCATGGGATTTATGTTTCAAAAGTTATAAAACCAATAAAGTCATTTTGTCTCAATTTTTATTCTATGAGACACATGCCATGTTATACACCTATATTTTTCCATTAGGTGTATATAATGCCTTTGATATGTTATATCATGAATATCATTATTTTCATAATATATTATGCTTCATTTAATTTCATTTTCTTACATGGGTAGTATTGTTCAAAGTTACCAAGTGGTAAGAGTTTATTAAAAAAATCTCATCGCCTTTGAAGATTGTTTATATTTATTCTTCCTTTGATGAAATATTTTGATAAAACCCTCAATAAAATCTAATAATTTTCTTATAATATGGTTATTAATGATTTATACATGTATTGGTACCATTTTAATACTCTTTGGTACATAATATATGTAAGAAAGTGTTTTTAAGATATCCCAAATTTACTCTCTCTTTGATAAAAAATACATGTTCTTTCGAAACCATGTTTTCTAAAAAGGTTTTTAGATTGATTTCAATAATTTTTTATACATTTTCAAAGTATTTTAAAATAAATGGTTTTCCAACCATTTTCAAGAATTATTTATATGTTTTTAAATTACATTCAATGAAATGGATTATAAATTGTTTTCAAATATTATTTTAAATGTTTAAAGGGACAAAGGGATTTTACAAACATATTCAAGATTATTTCATACGTTTTTTATTTTAAAAATTATTTTTTAAAAAAATTAATTATTTATTTATAAGTTTTAAAATTATTTTCAATGAAATTTTTTTCAATTCTGTTTTCATGATTTCGTTTAATGTTTTCAGGTAGTTTTCAAAGAAAAATGTTTCTAAAATGTTTTGATGCTTATTCTAAAAGTTTTTATTGAAAAAATTTTGAAAATGATTTCATGTCATATTTATATGTTTTCATTTTATTTTATTGGGAAATTATTTTCATATGGTTTTATACATTAAAAGTCCCTTTTAAAATAAGAAATATTATTTTTTTCAAGAAATGTATTTTTGAAAGATATTTGAAAATTATTTTCCATCTAAGATGCCATCCATTTCTATTACTCATGAATTTAAAGGAAATGATCTAAAGGTTCCATTCATATTTATTTTATGGATGGGTTATGATTAATGGCCTGGTCATTATCAAACCTGTTTCACATTCATGGGTTATATGTTTATGAATTCCATTACTCTTTTAAAGGTTATGTATTTTTGAAATCTATTTCTCTTTCACAGCTTATGATTTTGATGAAATATTTATGAAACCTGTATATTTTTTTAAATGTTATGATATGATTACATGTTTATGATACCCATTTAATTTGATTGGTTATGATATGATTTTTAGTGATCTTGTGACACGTTTATGTATGATTTCATTAGGATATGTGTGAGACCTATATATGTATCCAATTCATTGGTTAAAGATTTATATCTCTTGAATTTGACTAAGATGGTCTTGGGAGTAAAACTTGAATACTAATATTACCATGGGAGTGAACCAGGGCTACCGTTATGGTATGAGGAGTGAACTCACGGTACAAATATGGTCATGGGAGTGAACCATAACTACCATTATAGTATGAGGGTGAACTAATTCTACTAATATGTATATGGGAGTAAACTATGGCTACAAAAATGGTATGAGGAGTCAGAAAATACTAATAAGAGGGTTTTGGAAGTGATGCCTTTGATACTATCAAAACAATATTATATTCTTATGAATTTTCCACAATTTCCTGTTTTGTTCTATGTTATGATTTCTTGGATTATGTTTTTTATTTTCATATGATTCATGTCATATGAACTAACAAAATTTGTTCCATTATTCATATATATGATCATTAATATGTATGGTATGATCTTTTAGTTTCTTAATCTTGTTTTCATACCGTTATGCTCATGATTATTCTTACATATATCGCTTGTTTACCCTTACTGAGATTTTTATATCACCCTTTTAATGTTTTATTCTCTAGGTTATGAAGATATGTATTATGTTCGATGTGTCTAAGAAGGGTGATATCCAAAATAACCTAGTGTGATATAATGTATCTCATTTATGTACCAGTGTTTATGTTTCCATGTTTCCCAAGGCACTAGACTAGGATGTTATTTGAGAATCTATTTGTATAATGTTTTATGTATTGTCAAAATGTTATGTAATATTAATGGATTAAAAGATAAGATATATATATTTTGTGTAAAATAAAAGGATTAGTTAAACTTTAGAAACTAGGATGAGCAAACTTTAATGAGATCAGTAGGTATATTTATAAGGATATGTCTAGAAATATCCCTAAGGATAAGTATATGGACGAGTCAACATGTACTAAAATGTCCTAGAATTTTGTTAAAGGATACAGTGAGTGGTTTCTTTGAAATAAATCCTTTTCTAGATACTACAAAAGGTTGTGGCTTTTCAGTAGATGTACATAGGGGTAACATGTCCAACAAGATGTCCCAGACCTGACTCGAGGTAATTTGGTACATGACAATGGGCCTTGCTGCACACCCGGTTTGACACTCCTGGGGTATATGATTTGGAATTTAATAACTATTTATAAACCATCATTAAAGATTTTAATAGAGAATGATTATGAATTTCCTAGGATAAACCTAAGGGGGTATATATTAATGAAGTATAATCAATGATTTAGGCACCATATAAGAAAATTTTCATGACTATATGGTATCCCAATATGATTAATGATTCTCACACTATGATTTATAGTTTTAGACAATATAGGGAACTAGAAGGAACATTGTTAACATTTATTGTTTTTTATGAGGAAAATATAGGAATTATGAAAATCAATTTCCCAAGAGGAAATCTCATAAAGAGAATCAGTAAGGTGTTACAAGTATTGGTTATACTTATGAAGATATTGAGACCGCAATCAAAATGTGAAAGGTATGTGACGTTCTTCTAGCATTGTTTACATTAAACATAAGAAGCATGATTATATTGAGGTTGAGGAAACTTTAAAATTATTCTCACATCATATTCTATGAGATTATTATTAAGGATTATTTTTATGATGCATGTGTAATGGTTTAAGAATAAGGATGGATTAATGATGTTTTCCTTTTGTAATTAATATATTATGTTATATGAATCATGAAATATATAATTATTTTTAATATAATTTTTCATTAAGGATTGAAAATGTCATTTTTTAATGGCGATGAATACATAGAAATTTTATTTCTTTTAAAGGAAATATTTTGATTACGGGAAGCTAACCCTTATTTAATGTCTGACGTCAGATAATGATGGTTGGATAAATATATGCTAGATATGAATATATAAATTGGAAGGTATAAATTACTCTATAAATAATTATTGACAATGTTTTATATATCATCAAGGACGAGGTTTACAACTTATTGGATTTAAATAATATATCCAGAAGTCATTGGAATAAGGAATCATGAATGTTTCCAAAAGGATTTATAGTAATTAAGGCTGTTACCATGTTTCAAAGGAATATAGAATGAAGGTATTCACATGTTTGGAATTTGACAACCAGTGGTACTTTGTGATATGTGGGGGATCAATGTTAACCCTATTTCATAACATTCATTCAAAATCTTTGAATTTTCATATTTTAAAAGGGTTATAAGGTTATCAATTTATGGAAAGTTTAAGTAAAAATAAAAATGAAACCAGTATGATTAAAGGGTTATCTCTCCATATAAGTATTTAAGAATATTGGATATTGTTTTTAAAGGTATTTCTGTTTATGAAAACTGATGAAAAATGGGATGGAATATCATGATCTGTTAGTACTTCAGGAATGAAAAAGTCTCCTTCCTTTTTAGAGAAATATATGAAGTGGATCAAAGAAAAACAAAGGGTGATATTGTCCTGAAATCATTAAAGTATATCATTTTATAAAAATTATTTAACTTTAAGATTAAGGATCATAAAATGAAATTTTTGTCTCAGTAACTTCATTTATGATGAAACAGAAGTTTCCCCAGGTCCTCAAATATTTATGGCTTGGTGATTATTAGATTTCATTAGACCTTGTTCTCTATCACTTTCCATCAGAATATGACTACTATATTTGTCTTCAATGTCCATGTTTTCACATACCACCAATTATATCCTATATGGGAATCTGATTATGGGTTATTTTGGGTAATTGTTATGGTTCCAGAATTCCATTTTCACAGGAAGGTTTGGTATTTATTTTTACGATGTGGGTTTCTATGAAAGGAACTCTAAAAGATTAAACCTTTGATAACCCAGAAGAATTTCTAGTGGAATATTAATTTTACGGGGTTGGGGGTAGAACGTAACACCCTGAGATATTATGAAATATTTTTTCTTCAAATTTATTTAATCTCTTCGATATTTTTCATTTCACACCACACTGAAAATATATTATTTTATATTAAAGAAATACTTATTTATTGTGTAATACGTAAAAATAAGTTAATAGTTAACTACACAGAATATAAATTTTATCTTTCTCTACGTGTGACACCGAGGTTATATTATGTTACATGCAAGACTAACTTTCCCCGATGACTTACATAACATCCAAGATCGAGTGTTACCAAAAAATAATTCATTTTTAAAATAATATTATTTAATAGTATATAACATGGGCATTAAATTTATGATTATAGGATTAAATAACATATAAATAAATATAGTTTAATTCAATAGTTACCTAATAATTAGAAAATAATATTGAAATTAATGAATATAAAGGGACTAATTTTATAAATTCTATTTTTTTGAGAAAGACGATTTATATTAATAAGTTAAATTCATTAATAATAGTGAAAGATATTAATTAAATTTATATTTTACATCTTAAAATAATTTTTTATAATAAAAATTTTTTTTATAGATATAATATAAGAATAAACCAAATTTTATACTAAAAAAACTATATTTCTATAAAGGTAGTTTTACACCATTTTAATAGAGAACCCATTTTAAATAAATTTTTTTGGAGATTTTTTATATTTAAAATATCAAAATAAACTTCATATTTGAAATTGAAACATTAAAATTTTTTTAGGATAAATATTTGGTATTTTTTGTGAGTTTTCATCTTGTAATGAAAAGTTTAAAACACTAAATTTTTATTCAAAACTGCTTTCTCATTTAATTCATTTATAAGGATTCATTATATTTTAATTTTTTTAAAGTTTGATTAGATAAAAATTTAATATATTAATCCAATTTAGGTTATTAGAAACAATTTTGCTTTGAAATTGGGTATAAAAACTTAGTAACCTTTAGATCCTTTTTATTTTATCAACCCGCTCTTTTGGTCAGTCAGTGTGATTATGTTCAAATTAAATTCTACCAATTATGTGATTATAATTTAGAAAAATTTATTAAATATTTGGATTCCTAATAATTTATAATTTCTAATTAGGTAATTTTTTTATCAAAATTATTTGTGAAAGTGAATAAAATTAATTTCAACGATTAAGAGAAAAAGTAGGTTAGCAAAGTACTATACCTTAAATTTAAGACCCAAAAAAACATAGAAACTTGTCCAAAACCAATTTAATTTTCATTATTCTCAAAATAAACTTAAATTTTTACGTTTTTTTGGTTTGTTATGACTTTTGTTTTTTAAAAATGCGGGTACACGTAACTTGTTTTAGAAAATGCCAAGTGTGTCCTTTCCCTTCCCTATAAAAGGCCACCACCTCTCCCTCTTCTTCATACATCTCAAATGACGTAGGTTCTAAAAATATCTACCAAATAAAATTTTAATCATGACTCTATTACTTATATAAGTCTCCCCTTGTTCAGAAATCATCCCAAGTAAGTGTTTTTTTCACAAACCAAAAGGATTTACTTGATTAAGAGGTAATAACTTCTCTTAAGATCCTTTATTTTCTTTTCATTCATCTCACCCTCCACTATATTTATTCAATAATTGTATAAAAAACAATATATTAAATATAATAGTACGTTGTTATTATAAGGGTTATAACTACACATACACACACCTCTATCTAATAGGTAACAGACATACTTTTTATGTGTATGACAAACTACCGCCTCACAAAATGGTAATTGTTCATTTTTACTTACTAGCTATCATGGTAGAAATTATGATTGATAAAATATTTAAATATGTTATATATTATATTAATTATGTCTTTAATAATATGTATTTATTTTACAACACATATCTTTATACTTAACATTTTGTTTAAATATGATAATTTCGTTTGAGAAAGTACGGACTACCTTCCCCTTAAAGCCATATGATTCGTGTACATACTACATGGAATGTATTAAGGATGTATTTATTTAACTTATATGATATATATATGATATAATAATTCTAAATTTATAATTATATATATACATATATATACATATAATTCATTTACTTTATTTCAATATGACTATTAAATGGAAACATCAGTTATGTGTACGTACGAGATATCGTATCCAAGAACGATGTATTCCATTTAATAATTATATATTATATAAGTTATTATAATAAAAATATAATGAATATAAATTATATTTATATGATATTTTATATTATTTAAATCATTATATATGTATAAGGATCAATGATTTAACAAATTAAGACACATGTGGAAAACAATGTGAATATTACCCGAAGCATAACCTTAACATTTAATTGTTAACCAGAGGGTAATTTAAAGTTGAAATCAAAACATATTTGGTATTATATATAAGAATATTTTTATTTTATATATTTATAATAAACATATATTTTTATATAGTATGGTTTAATGAGTTGATTATATTCAAGACACAAGGTAATAGAATTTAATATCACTTTATATTTCTTTGAGATATATGCTTTATTTACCAAAAATTACTTTTATGTGGTGTTTATACTTCCCATGGATGTATTCTTTGATAATTATTAATAAAATTTTGGGGATTTAAATATTTATTTTATTATATTTCTATCATGGGATTTAATTTTCAAAAGTTTCCAAATGGGTAAAGTAATGTTTTCTCAATTTTCCTTCTTTGCGACAAATGCCTTATTATACACCAATATTTTTTCATGAGGTGTATAAACATAATATTGAAATGTTATATAATGAATCAAATTATTTTAGTGATATATTTATCTTAATTAATTTCATTTACTTAAATGGAGATTATCATTCAATGTTACCATGTAGAAGAGTTTATTGAAACAATCTCATCACCTTTCAAGATTGTTTACGTTTATGCTTCATTTGAGGAAATATTTTGATCCATTTCTAAAGAAAATTAATCAATTTTATTATCCTATGGTTATTCATGACTTATTAATGCATTGGTACCATTTTTATACTCTTTGGTATAAAATATTTATAAGGAAGTGTTTTTAGGAAAACCAGACTTTAATATCTCTTTGACCATAAATATATGTTGTTTCAAAATCATGTTTTAAAAAAAGTATTTCTAAATGTTTTCAAGAATTATTTATATGTTTTAAATGTATTTTAAAATATATGGTTCTGAAAACGTTTTAAATCTTTTTTTATCTTTTTTCAAATTGTTTTCAGTATAATGTATTTCAGAATGCATTCAAAAATCATTTTTAATATTTCTAGTGGAAAAGGGGTTTCTTAATGTTATCAATATTATTTCATAAGTTTTCAAGTAAAAAGGATTTAATTTTTTTTTAAATATTTCTCTAAATGTTTTAAATGTTTTTTTTTCAGTCAAATGGTTTTCAAAATATTTTCAATCTTTCATTTAATGTTATTGATGTATTTTCAAGGAAAAATATTTTGAAAATGTTTTGAAGAAAATTCTATCAGTCTTCATAGAAAAGGGTTTTAAAAATGATTTTAATCCTTATTTATAGGTTTTCTAATTATTTTCTAAAAGAATTATTTCTAAATTATTTTATGCATTAAAAATCCGTTTTCATTAAAAAGGATATTTGACACAATAAATTTTTTGGTGAAAGATATTTCAATTTTTTTAATCTAAGATGACATCCATTGATGTTACTAATTCTATTATATGAAATAATCTCAAGGTTCCATTCACACTCGTTCTATGGATGGGTTATAATTAATGTCTTGGTCTTTATAAAACATATTTCTCTTTCACTAGCTATACGTTTTTGAAATCTATTCCTTTTTCACATGTTATATGTTTATGAAATCTGTTTCTCTATCATGGGTTATGCTTTTCATGAAATAATTATGAAACCTATATATTTTCCACAAGTAATGATATGATTACATGTTTATGATACCTATTTCATTTCATTTTTTATGATGTTATTTTTAATGATATTGTGACACACGTATGTATGATTTTATTACCAGATCTATGGGACCAATATCTACCTCCAATGAATTGGGTAATGGTTTATATCCCATGATATTAACTATGATGGTCTTGGGAGTAAAAACTTACTACAAAGATGGATGTGGGGGTGAACTATGACAACCAATATGGCATGAGGAGTAAACTCATGCGACTAAGATGGCCATGGGAGTGAACCAAAACTACCATGATGGTATGAGAAGTGAACTAATGCTAAAAAGATGGCCTTGGGAGTGGACCATTACTACCAAGATGGTATGGGGAGTGAATGCGGACTATTAATATGGTCTTGGTAATAATACCTTGAGTACAATAGAAATCATATCATATACTTAAGTGTTTAATATAATTCCATGTTTTGTTTCTATGTTTTTCTTTTATGGATTATGTTATTTATTTCCTTATTATTCATATCTAATGAACTTCCATGGTTTATTCTACAATTCATGTAAATGATCTTTGATATGCAGGATATGAACTTTTATTTTCATGATCATGTTCTCATACCCTTATTCTCAAGATTATTCTTACATGTTCTCCTTGTTTACCCTTACTGAGTATTTATACCCCCCCATTTTTATGTTTCCTTCCCTAGTTTTGGAAGATATTAATTATTTTTATGTGTCTAAGAAGGGTGATAGTAAAGAATAAACTAGTGGGAGATAATGTAGCTCATTTATATACCAGTGTTTTTGTTTCCATGTTTCCAAAGGAAATAAACTAGTATGGTATTTGGGAGTCTATTTTTGTAATGTTTTAAGTATTCTAAAAAAGTAATTTAATTTTAATGCATGAAGAGGGTGAGTCGGTATACAAATATATTCTTTTATATAGAGTGAGATATTCTACCTTTATTGTTAAGTCCACCATGGTGTATTTTTTGGGTCTCTTACAACTAATAGCTCTATCGTTGAGGAAAATAATGAAACCAAACTGAGATCTCATATCATCTTTATTGGATATTAAAATAGAATTAATATAATATTATATTATGATATCATTCTCACATCTAAATACCAAGAAAATATTCTAACTTATTCTCATATTTCAAAGGATATTCTTGACAAAAATATAGTAAATCTCACTAGGAATGGATTGGTATCTACTTAATATGCTCATAGAATAAGTAACATTGGGTTGAGTACCTAATAAATGATAGATCCTATAGCATACAAATAAAAATTTTATCCATACATTATAAATCATTATAAAGATCTTGATTATTCCAAATATTCATGAAATAGAAAATTGGTAGAAAACCATTCAAGTAATTTTCCATGATATAATACTTTATCACCTTACCAATATATATGTTATGAAATTGTCTGGTCAACCCATTTAATATAGCACTATAGACATTCATTAAAATTATATAGTTTTCTTCACGAATGTATTTCAACAAGAATCAATTCTATGACCACATATTTATTGAATGTAATGGTAATACATTAAATATAATAAATATTATTTTATCTGCAATAACACCAAAAATTTAACAACACTCCATATAAAATACTTTTATACAAAATAATAATTTGAATTATTAATGAGACAAAACTATTTTATTGAAGAAATTTGAATTTTCTAACCTCAAAAATATTTCTTCAATATATAAATGGACCATATAAACTTCAAAACCTTAATAAAATCATTTGAAAATTCAAAAACTTCATGTTAAATCTTATAAATATCCTCAACTATATTACCATAATTGAGAGATGTTTTAAAATCTATTATATATATTTTATAATCATATTGATCTTTTGTGGTACATGATATAAAAATATATTTTATCATTTCAACTAAAAAAATGGTTTATTCATATTGAATACTATGAAATTATTTTTAAATTTTATGTATTAGAAGATATTTATAGGTAGACACTCTACCATCTATTCCAGCGTTCTTATAAATACCCAACTTTAATCTCATAGGTATCACTTCTTCAAGAACATCCACCAATTTCAAAAAATGATCAATGTATATAGAGTTTATATCATATTTTATAGCCTCAAACCAGTTCTTCAAATATAAACTCTTAATATATTATTGGTATTATTTATAATAATCATATATGTTCATCATTTAATTACCATTTTCTATAAGAAATTAATATCTCTTTGGATATTAAGGAATTCTATTAGTTCTTCAAATCACTTATGTAACCTGATTTGCATCTTTTTTAAAAACTCTTTATAGATCTAGATCAGTATCTATATAAGGAAAAGACTATATTTTCGGGTCAAAGAATTCTCTAAAATTTAATTTTCCTCCGATTAAGTTCTTAATTCATGTGTTGATTCTCAATGGAAGAAATATTTTAGGCCATATACACTTTGTTTTTTATAGGATTTTAAAAATAATATCTCATTATTTAGTATGGATAAATAATCGATAAAAACTTATATGATTTGGGTTTTTCAAAATCCAAACATAATACATATTATTTTTAACACTAAACTCTTATAAAATAAAAATTGCGATGCCTCCTAGTCCCAATATCATATAGTTTTTTCCATATACTTTAGATAAAATATCACAGTTTCTTAATAATATCCCTAGAATGATATTGAAAGGGAACACGGACATATCATCAATTTCATAAACTCTAAAAGACATGATTCCTCCTTTTTAACACACTATTCCACATCAGTGCTTAGTGAGTGAGTTTTGAACCAATTCCAAAATATTTTAGATGACCAATAAATTCATGTCACATGTTTTGGCCACAAAGAAAAATTTGAGAATTTAAATATCTTTCCTAATTTATTATATACTTCTTGAATACCTTAAAATTATGAAAATATTAAAACTTGTGACTCATGAGAAATAAATAATAGTACTGAATGAAATCATTAATAAGGATTACAAAGTACCAATACCAACCACTTTGTTAACTACTCATCGATCTACATACATAACTATGTATTGGATCAAATAGTCTATTATATCTTTCATAATTTCTATTAATATTTTATTTTTCCCATTTTATTAATAAATAAGATTCAAATTTATCAAATGATTCATAATTGAATGATTCCAAAAAAATCCATCTCTATAGAGTCATTGTTTGTGTTTCTCATTTATATGTACCTGATGTTAACGATAAAGATAAGTGATGTTATATTGAACCTTGAACTTATTATATTCATTGTTATAGATAGGATTATATATATTTAGAATATATAATCCTTTCAAAATATTACCAATTCCAAAAAACATTTCATTCATTATATAAAACAACTCATGTTCTTTATAATAAATGAAATTACATCTTATCTAAACATGATATTGATATCAAATCCAAATTTATGGATAAAAAATAAAAATAGTTTTCTAACTCTATAACTAATCCACTACTTAGGAATAGATTATACGTGATAAACTATAATTAAATATTTTATTCACCATTGTTAATATATTGGTATACTTTACCTTTCATTGATTTTATCATATTTCTAATTCTATGATTGTCGACACAAATGTGTGATGCACACCTGGTATCCAATACCCATGAGTTTAAAATAGAGATATTTATTTATATAACCTTCACAGCTATATCCTCTAAAAAATTCCATTTTAAAGCATCTCTCAATCTTACATACCGTTCTAGAATTACATTATAATTCATACCTATTAGAGATCTCAAAACAAAAATCATGATGAATGACATAATATATATCAATTCCATGTCCATTAGTGATTATCATATTTAGATATTTTTATAAATTAATTTTAATGAATTTACTCCTACTAAAATTTTGACCATATATATCATTACCTTTAGTAGGCCAAGATCCATATTTCATAATGTCTTGAGTCCACTTTAGTGATCATCTCAAAATTTGTTTATTTATATAGTACTTCACACAAATCATATCATATATTATTATTTGATAGATGAGTAGATAACCCATTGAACAAATATATAATATATATAAAATCAACTCTATACCTTTGGTATCTTATATTATAGGGTTTCCTAACTATGTATCACATAACTATTATAATGGGATTTGGTTACCTAACACCTAATTTTATCCATTTTCACTATTATTTACGTAATATAATCCACATTCTCTTATATTTAGTATGAAACTAACCAATTAAATAATCATTTCCTTTATTGTTTTGTTTATATGTAATACCATGCTTATTATATTTATGGGTTTTCTTTGTCTCATGATCCCCATATAAACCCTATGTATATCATATGTAACTATCACATCCTATTAAATATTTATATAGTACCTATATGTATGCACACTTCTAGAGATTCAGTTATTAAACTATCATCCCTTATATTAAATTAATATGCTCAAACCATACTAATATATTACTCATTACACAACTCACAATTTGTGTTACTAACACAAAAATAAAAGATAAATGTATTTACACATGTCCAAATATTATATAATACATAGGGTACATGACAATATTTTATGTAGATACATAGGATCACATGAAATCAATAATAATCAAAAGTGTAAGCATTGCGGGAAAGGTATTCGACCACCATATTACTTGATAAGGCATAAGCCTTTAGCTTAGTGAGAAATCTGACCGACTATACTTCTACCCATAATTCATTACTTAAGATCTCCAACTCCTTTTTTATCTATAAATAAATTATAGGTTTTGGTGGGAACCTAAAAAACTATCATTGACTACTGAATGAACATTATTGAAAAGAAACCAAAAAACCACAACAACAACATTTCAATTTAAAAAAACAGGGGCCTAAGCCGGTGGGAATACCATGTCAGACAGTTGGATGCTATAAATAAAAAAATGGGTCACTATAACACAGACACCACATGATAATTTGGGATCCATGAACAAAAAAAACCTACAAGATACATCAAGACCCACTTGTAAAACACATCAATGTTGATCAAACCAGTCACTATAGGGACCACCATTTCTTCAAAACTAAGTGATCACCCAACCCTCCATTGAATAAACCAAAAAAAAATTGGAACCAATGATGAATCCAACATCTCGATCATTCCACATAACTTTGGAAGACCATTTAGGAATTAAAACATCAATAAAATCACCATGGACTGAAATTCCTTCATCGATGGCATCACAAACTAGATCGTCACTAATAAAAATCATCACGCCATGAACATAGTCAACATAAATGATTCATGAGGTATCTAAAGATAAAGTTTGATATATTTAATCAACTAAAAACCCCCAAAATACTAGGCCTATCATATGATGAGTCTCACGTTACCACCAATCTCACTAAACATGTAGAGACTCTGGTGTTTTCGTGTAAGACTTTAGAATATTACAATGAATATTTTTCAAGCTAGGTGCTAAGACGATGCCTGATTCTAAGGTTTAGTGAGCCCAAAATTAATTATATAAAAATATTTAATATGTATTTATTTCATGTGAAAATTTTTCTTAAAAAGGAATATCTAATAAAAAAATGTCTTAGATCAGAAATCTAAAACCACAGTTGAATTCAGAACATGGAGTTTATCCTATGCATGGCATAAAGTTGGTCAACATAGATCATTGGGATGGAGTAGATATTGGTTAGTGAATTTGATAAATAAATAAATTTAAATTAATATATTTAATATCCCTACTCTAAATAACTCGTAGATGGAGACTCAGACTACCATTGAGTTTGGATTGCGGTGTTTAGCTTAGGCATGACCTAAAATTGGCCGGTGTAGGACGTTCAGATGAGGCAGCTGTTGGCTAGTATGTTTAATAAAAATAGATAAGTAAATAATTTATTTATTATATTAAAAAACTGAATTAAAACCACTCTAAAACACCTCTCTTGAAAACATTCCATGTGTTTGTCACATAACCTTTTCTAGGCCTGGGAGGATGAGGAGAGCATCCTTTGTTCATAGATTGAGACAACATGGCGGCCAATGATCAGATAGAGGTGAATCAATTAGAGATGAATGAAAAGGACCATATTAATCACTAGTAGATGAATTATACAACATAAATTGATCCATATTATATGTAAGACTCATCAATTGTGTATTCCCCCTATTTAGTAAAATATTGACAATTTATTTTATCTCCACTTGATCTGTGATTATTGTTATATACAAAAGCCTCAAAATTTATTATTTATTATAGATATCTGTTTTTTATTTTAATAGAAACAAATTGTGTCCTATTCAAATATTAAAGAAGATTCATTCCTCAAATTTTATATAATGATCCTATCCCCCATTATTTTTCCCTTATTCATCATTAATTTTTTTGACAACAATTTAAAAAATACTCGAAAATAACCCCATTCACAATTAATCTTTGGTGGAATAGTTTGATTCCCCCAAATATGGGTTTGAGATAAAAATTGGATGATTTGTGGAATTCTAATGGAATAAATGATAGATTGATAGTCTTTAAGCATGTTTTAACGTGCATGATATAGGTTATTGGAAATCTATTTTTCCTTCAGGTGGATCCAAGGATAGTTTTATCCACCAGTGATAGATTGGACATAATTGACCCTAAATACACACTCCCCAGTGAGTGGTGGTTTGGGATTCAGTGACAAGGAAGCGGAGATGGTGGGTTGACGTAGATGAATCTGTTGATTAATTGAAATGATAGACGCTTTCATTCATGATTTTTAGATTCCACATACATGACTTTTGTATGTCGCGTGAAGAGGAGTTGCAAGCAAGGAGGAGACACATGTCTAGATCGAGCAATATTTTTGCCAAAGACGAACAAATAAATTTTTTTCCCATTATGTATGAGTGGTTAAAATATTAGACCGACATGAATCATATTAGAGCCCACACATTACTGGCCTAAAATTAAAAATAGATTTAAAACCACCTTATAGGTGAGCTTGAAGAAATAATTTTAGTCCACATATGGACCAATATATAGACTAAACCACATAATATTAAATAAAAAATAATAAATAAATAATACATATATTTGAAAATTTGTAAAAAAACACGAAAAACTACTAAAATAGAATGTCAAATAGTTCATTAAATCATATTAAAACTTCTATATTATATGTATGTAAATTCAAATTAAACAAGGTTGAAAACAAAATTTATTAAAAGAACATAATTTTTCAGTAGTTAATCTTATAATGAAATTCAAAACCAATCAAAATGGAAGTAAATATTGAAACAATTTGTCTATTAATCCATTGAAAACAAAATTAAAAGAGGTATGTACATAGAAATAAATCATCTAAAATCAATACATGATTGAGTATATAATGTCAACATAAATCAATATCAAACAATGATTTTAACAAGTAATGTTTTTTCTCTTTCATTTTTCAAATGTTACTTCTAAACATAAAAAAAATGTCTTATATCAAAAAATAAAAAACTACACACTTTTTACCCATGCGAAGGAAAATAAAATAAAGGAAAGTAAATTATGAAAACATCTAAAAAACTAAATAACTGCTTCATACCATTTGAGAAAACAATACCAAACTAAGATATAAACAAATTAACAAATATCAAAGCCTACCTGTAATAATAAAACCGTAAAATACCTTTAAATTAAACCCAAATGACAGTATAGGATTAATAAAATAAGTCTTAATACCTTATAGAATCCAAAAAACGTAGTTTAAGGCCCAATGCCAATATGTATTTATATTAAAAAAAATAAAATAATATGAATTACATGAAACCAACACTAAACATCAGTAAAGTTAAAATTAACTTTACACACAAGTTTTTTAAAATAAATCTTAGAAATGTTACCCAAAATTTACACTAAATTGAATTAAATTTTTTTTATATGTGTCATATAATACACTAAAATGTGATAATAAAGAAAATTTTAAACAATAAATCATAACATATATATGATAAATGAATTTTGTGTTTTCATTTAAATTGACTCATAAATGATTGAAAAATAAAATAAAATTTACCTACGTTTTATAGAACAATTTAAATATAATTTGAATATTTAATTAAAATCATTACAATATTCCTCTTTATATCCCTATTTTTATTCATAACCTAGAAACATTTGAACCAATATATTTAAAATAACACATTAGTTGAATTAAAACACACACTTTTAAATAGAAAATAACATTATCAGTTGGTGTAAAACCATGAACCTAACTTCATATACAAATCGTGACTTTAACATTTTATAGGAAAATGTGGCACCTATTTTCATTTAAAATATTCCCTCTATATCTAAAAATAGATTCCAATGTAGTAGTTTTGATATGGATGCTTAATCAAACAAGTTAAATAATGCAATTAAAAAGAAATATAAAATTAAAATGAAATAAAGCAGGACATACTTGGTTATGTTTCAACGCTTCATGAACCTAATTATGGTACTTTACAATCCAATTCAAAGGAAAACACTTGTCGAAGCATTAAATGATGCAAATTCATCAACTGACTCATCATAATTGAAATTATGTAAAAGTTCATTTCTAATTGAAATCATTACCAATGGGAAAATATATCTTGATACATGGTAATTTGAAGATATGTTTTGTTTAACTTTAGCATATAAATGTTTCTTTTTTGTGACTCAACTATAACATGTATAGTAAATAAATTCAATATGTCACCCTTGTCATTTAATATGTTTAACAACTAAAATGAGAAAAATAATAAATCAAATTTTATCAACTACATAATTTTTTTTAAATGATGTTATATGAAGGTAATGAATTGTCTCATTAAAAAACTAAATTAAACGTTGTAGTTAATTTTGAAATATTATTCATGTTTTCAATTTTTTTGGTTATCAATATGTAATAAAAAATATAAAATACCATGCTTTCAAAAATGTTTTAAAAAAATAAAATAAAAAATATTCTCTAAAACCAATTTCATTTAATTTTTATTTTATTTTAAAAAAATATAATTTTTATTTTGATTTTATAAAAAATACTTTGAGATTTATATATTCAGATATATTTTTTATTAAATTTATAGAAACACATTATTACTTTTCAATTTAATAAAATAAAAAATAAAAACTAATCAAATCCTAAAATGAAACTTTTATGGATTATTAGGATGACTAGAAAGTTTTTAAATCAAATTTTTTTATATAAAAATTTGATAAACCAATCAATATTTAAATTATTTAATCCTAAAATAAATAAAAAGTAAATGAGAAAATAATCACCTAAGGAGAAATTGTAAATTTTAAATGATCCCGTGAATCCCATAATTCCTAATTTTTTTAAAAATAATTAATAAAATTAATAAAAAATGATAATAAAAAATTATTATAAAATCTCACAACATCACTTGGGGGGTTAGTTAGAAGGCATAAACCCAAAGGAGTGGGGTATTGGTTTCCATACAGCTAGCTAGAAATAAGTTGGAATGCACATCAGCTCGAACATTTCCATACTGGTAAAGGAGGATCATGAAAATTCAATGGGTGTACAAGATAGAAAGGATCAATTTTTTCAAATCAGTGAAGCAAGGCAGCCAAGTGATCTGGTGAGGACAAAAATGGTGAGTGGGGTAGGATATGGGATGTGGGAAGCCAGGGTTGGGCCATTAGGGTGCTGTTGGTTGGTATAGTAGAAGGAGAGTATGAATTTGAGACTGAGTAGTGGATAATCACATGTAAGTGCTTGGTGGAGGAACACCTATCGAAGGATGAAATGGGGGTGGGGGTGGGTAGGGGTGATTTGATTCCCCAAATCGTGGTGTTTCCCAATCCTAGGGGATTTCTGGGCTTACCCCAGGGCCATCCTTGAGGAAGCACCAGGGGTACGTCATGACTAGAGTTTATAGTGGGGTGGAGGGGCATAAAGTGGGTTGAAGAATAGGATAAGGGATAAGAATAAAATGTGGAATAAATATTGAAAATGATTAGAGAGAAAAAATAAAGTAATTAAATGGATAAAAGAAAATAATGACTATAGGTGGCACCATGTTTGAATATTGTGGGGGAGTTTTTTGAATGGACATACCCCCTTATAAAATTAATAGTGTTTATAATAATAATAATAGTATTATAAAAATATTTTTATATTAATATTATTGAAACCTTATTTCCATCATATCTTATTCGTATGACGTTGGATTGATGCACTATTTGTGGCAGCATGACCCAAAAATTGAGATGGTCATTTTAAAATTGATGTTGGATACCTTTTTTTCAGAATTGTGTATCAAGTTAATGAAACACCGAATAATAATAATAATATGGAATATTTTATTTGACATATATTTTTCATAAAACATTAGATCAATGAGCTGTATATGATGTTGAATCCCTAAAATTGAGGTAGGCATTTTGAGACCTACATATGGTATTTAATTCGCCTTCACTGATTGGACCTATAAAGCACCATTCATGCGTTATGTGGTGAAATGTGACTTTTCATTGGGTTTATAATTTGGGAAATTGAATATCCTATCTTGATCATTTTTCATGGAGGATCAAAAAAGTGTGATCTATTTGTCCATCTAAGTCTGTTTTATATGTTGTATTAGTGAAGTTATGTTTTTTACTTTTGAACTAATGGTGATACTCATTCTTTTGTCATGATTTTAGCTGAGACATGTCATATAGTACCCTTACAATCCATGTCATACTACATGGCCAACAATCCATCTATTGATGAGGACATGACCATATAGAAGAGTAGGACCACATGCCATGTGGGTCCCTTACATGCCATGTACTCCTTTATGAATCATTAAACTCTCGTATTGCCTTCGTTTGAACATGAATTTTAGCCTACGGGTATCCTATATTTATTATTTTTGTACATAGAATGAGTTGGTGCATTGAGTTTCACCTTTTTAGATACGCGTTAAAATGTTCAAGGCACAAAACATGGTTGGGTGACTCTCGCCACTTTTTGAGAAGGTCCGCCAGTAGGACTAGGCAGTGGGGTCCTCAATGCTTTCCGAGTATACCCTCTAATAGATACTTGGTAGTGGGATCCTTGACACTTCCCATTTAAATCTCCCTGTAGAGACTGGGCAGTGGATTCCTTGATGCTTACCGAGTTGACCATCTAGTAGAGATGGCCAGTGATTTCCTTGAAGGATACCGAGTTAACCCTCTAGTAAATATGTGTAGTGGTGTCATTAATGACTTATAGAGTATAATCCCCCTGATGTAATAGCATACAGTTCCTCTAATTAATTTTTGTTCCCACTCATATATGTGTCATTGTTACGTGGAGGGTTTAGACATGTACACTTACTTCTAGGTAGACATGTGAGATGCGGTGAATCGTTGATGAACTTTTGGGACTATTGGATACTCTCTGTCTTGGGATGATCTATGATATAGATATCCCCTTACTCAATCATTTGGGATTCATTCAATGAGAATATATATATATATATACATTCTAATGTATCCCCACCTTGGATTTTGCTACTCTCTTTCCATGGGAGGTGAAGACATGTGGGGTATTCTATGTGATTTCTGTGTTTAGCATCTCAGGGTTGGATGATTATACACTCTTATTATGGATGGAGAAGATTCAATGATAATTTCATGTAGTCATTGTATTTATCCCCTTTTTCATGGACAAGCATACTTTTACTCTTTGTATGTTTGATATATTCTCTTTGACAGTATCTTGCTTCTACACTCTTTCTATTCCTATTATATCTCTTACTGCTCCCCCTTCAGCTTTTATGTAATTCTAATGGGTATGTATATACTCACCCTTATATGATATTTTATCGCATGTGTCATGTCTTATGTAGATAATGGACAAGTCAACATTGATTTCAAATTTACTTAGGGATACATAGTACTTTGGACCGCATACGGTGGACACAGCTTGGGATTCATGAGATACGCTCTATTAGAATTTTCAATTACGGTTTTATTAGTTTAGGATATATTTCTATTTAGGAATGTATTTTTTCCCTTTACGTTTTAGTGTAATTTACTATACCCTGGTTCAGTCTAGATATTTTACATGCATGGTTGTTCCCTTATCATTTTTTTCTTTTACTTTTACATCATATGTGATTCTAGATTGATATGGTTATGTGTATCAATACAGGTACATTGAAAAATGAATCCCCAAGTTAGTTATTCCTATGGTTCTTGTCGCCACCCCTAGCCTATGGAGGTGGTCTTGGGGTAATTGCTCCACGAGACCTAGTTTGGGTCTGCGTTTGAGAGATTGATATCATAGAAATTTCATTCCATGGAACACTGTTCTGACTTCTCCCTTTAAGATGACTTGATTGGTATTGGGGAAATAATGTCAATGTTTCTCGACTAAAACTCCCAGGATAGGGAATCTAGTGATGGTGCGGGTGGCCGATATATCCATCCACCATGGCCCTGACTACTTACTTATCAACTCTTCAAACCAAGACATTGCATATTGGGATCAATGGTACATGCATCATATATGAATGATCCTTTACCAGTAATAATTGATTCATCACTCCATTTTAATTATATATATATATTCTCATTTGACTGTTGTACCTCTCGATCACTTTAGATATACCTCTGTGAAGACAACCATCCATGTTATCGATTTTCAGATCATGATGAGGATTTATAGGGTGATCACATCTCATATTAGGGTCTATCCCATGAGAATTTTTTCTCCAGTCAGGTAGATAACAACACACCCACCTATCGAGTAGCAGGTAATTCTACAATAGCAGGCTGATGATGCATGCATGCTTAGTGAACTCTGCAAGTTGCATCACTAGAGATTTCTGTTGTTCCATGATGATCTAAATCCATAAGATGAAGAGGATTAGATTGATTTGGTGATCTGAGTTCTCAAAAAATGGTGGATATTGACCTATCAGATAGTTTCACTCAAAAATAGTTCTCTTTGTATAGTAGAAGTTGGTTCTAGTGGTATTATAAGTGATTCATTAATACTAAGTGTTCATTTCAAGTTCCATAGATAGGGATCTCTCAGGTATCGTGTTGACATAGACTCCCTTTTCAAGTGGTTTATGTCAGGCCTGATCTAATGGTTTGGATATCCCTCTTGGATGAGACCCCTTTGAATGGTGTTCCTCATGATAATACTTCTATTGGGTGACATAGAGCATTGATAGAGCCCTATATTGGTGATGTTCAATGTGGATTCATACATGCAAGAAAAAGGGACACTTTCCCCACTGAGATGTGTTCTTGTGAAACAATCTAAAATAGTGCAGGTGAGGCAGTGACATCCCATAGTAGATAATATTGAGGTGTAATGGATGAGTTCTTGTGGGTTTTATTTTTAAGGTCTTTCTAGTTTTCTATGGTGTCAAAGCAATCCCTGGTTGTGGTGAGAAGACGATAAAGGGAATGGATAGCTTTAGTCGGTAGAATATTGTGGCTCAGGTGTGGATTGATATCTCCTGAACCAACTGAATATCAATAAGGAGTATCAACCACCAATAATATATTATTACTTCTACCACTAGATTAGTGTGATTTGGATCTATATGTTTGACCTCAGGATAGGCTATCACCAAATCTTGGTTTGAGAGGTGGATGTACAATGTGTGGCTTCCTAGAGCCAATATGGTTGATTTGAGTTCCTGGTGATAACCTATGGTGTGTCGAATTCCCATCAATTTTTTCAAGACTAATGAGATAGATCCTTAACCCTTTGTGTACCAGTATATGGTGTTATTCTACGATGAAACCCTCATGTTATTGGCATGAATGTTGGAACACACGATACACAAGAGGACGATTCATAACATGCTCCCAAAGTTCTAGTATTATGGTAGCTCTAATGGAGATAGTTCTAGATTTGAATGTCCAATTTTTGGTATATGTCTCCTCAAACATAGTTCTGATAGTGGACCTTGCAATGGATGAATTGATGTGAGCTTGGGGTCCACTCAGGGCATGGCCCTGATGACAGATGATCACAATAAGGTTTTCCAGCTATTGTTGTCAAGCAAGGTGACAGATTTGTTGACCCCTTTATAATTGACTGTTGTGGGTTACGATAGTGTAGAATATACCCAATCAATGGTTTTTACCCATCTGCTTCTTGAATGAGTTACGGAGGTAGAACATGGGAATATTGATTGAGATATTTTTTATGACTATATATCCATAGAAGTTTTACCCGACGGATTTTCAAAAGAAGGTAATTATATTATCATATTTCTCGGATGAGTGGTGATTCTAGTCATTTTACAAGAGGAGGGTATTTTATCACTTCTCCATTTCTATACATCCCAGTGTAGGGAATATGTATGATAGAGCTAGTTGTGGGATGTGTATCCCTACATTTTCATTAGTATTTTCGTTTATAGATCAAAAATATTTGAAGAATAGAATAATATATAGACATTTTTTTTATAATGTTAGACTTTATAATATTTCTATGAATATTTTTGGAGCCAAGAACTGAGATGATGCGCGATTCTAAGGCTCGGTGAGCCCAAAATAAATTTTATAAAAATATTAAATATATTTTTGTTATACCGATGCATGTTTCATGAAAAAGTGAAATATCTAATAAAAAGAGTTTCAGATTAGAAATTTTATACCACAGTTGAATTCAGAAAACCAATTTTACCGTAGGCATGAACTAATGTTTGTTAGTTTGATACATTCATATGGGGTTTCCATTTGGGGGTGTATTGGGTAAATAAATTAATTTAAATTTATTTATTCAATAATCTTAACCCAAATAACTTATATATGGAAACTATGATGGAAGATCTGATACAACAATTGAATTTGGAATGCAGTGTTTACCCTAGGTATGACCTAATGTTGGTCATCATGTGATGTTTAGGTGATGAAAACATTAGTGGGTACATTTTATTTAGTAAATAACTAATTTATTTATTTGTTATATTATACTTCCTAACTATAACCTATCTAAAAACCCTTTTATAATGATTTTCCTTAGGTTTTCTACATAACCCTTTCTAGATCTAGGAGGAGGAGGATAGCTTCCATCAGAAGCAGATTGAGAATGAATGATTAATGGTGATTAGATCGAGGAGAATCGATAAGTGATAGACGGAACAGATCATCCCCATCACTTGTGGATGTGTTCTTCACCAAAAATCAACCCATAATCGAGGTAAGACTCTTGAGTTATGATTTCTCCCCCTTTTGGATAAATTTTTTTTCATTTCTTTTATCTCACATTGATCCAAAATTATTATTATATAAACATGCCTCACAGTTTATTAATTATTTTAGATCTTCATTCATATATATAATGGAAAAAATTGACTCTAATCCAAATAAGGACTGAGGATCATTCAGAAATTTTTTTATATCAATCTATTATCCCCTCTTTAATCATTCATTCTTGATCATTAATTATTTTGGTAGCAAAATCGAAAAATACCTGAAAAATAACTCATGGAAAAATCAATCACTGGTGAAATAGTATGATCCTAAAAAAATTGGGTTCAAGATCGAGATTGGATGATTTTTTGAATTCTAATGGAATCAATGATTATCAATAATCATTGAGTGTATTTTAGAATGTATGATACATGTTAAAAATATATATTTTTCTTTCATGTGGATCAAAGTCTAGTATAAAGCAATGATGATCGTGTACAACTGGCACTAAATTCAAACTCCCCAGATAGCGTTAGTTTTGGATGTGGCAGAAAGGTTGGAGTGGTGGGAGTTCGGCATGGATGATTCCATGGATCTATTACAAAGCAGTCCGCCCACGTGCCTAATTTTTAGATGTTTCATGCATGAATTTCAGATTTCATGTGTTGTGGAGCTGTGTGCAAGGAGGAGTAGAATGGGATACTACGTATCTAGGGTTTATAGTGGGGGGTGACTTGGGTTGAATAAGAAGATAAGAGAGAGTGGTAAAATGGGGAATTAATAATAAAAATGATTAATTATAATGAATTAATAAATTAAATGGATAAAACAAAATAATCACCAAAGGTGATACCATGATTCAATAGGTTTGTGGCATTTTGTTCCTGACCTCATCCCCTTATGAAATGAATAATGTTATAATAATAATATTATAATAATATGGTTATTGTGAAAATTATCAAAACATGAATTCAATCACAACATCTTCATATGATGTCTGATTGATGTTTCGTCTACGGCAGTATGACCCTAGAATTGAGACGGTCATTTTAAGACCAATTTTGATATATATATTTTTGGACACGTGTCTTGGTTCAAAAAAAAATACAGTAACAGTATAATTATTATTATAGAATCTTGTGTCGGTCATATATTATTCACATGGAATTGGAATAATGAATCTTCTATAACATTGTGACCCTGAAATTGAGAGAGATATTTTGTGACTAATATCGAGTATTTAATTCAGCTATTCAGCTCGGGCCGATGAATCACTTTTGGGGTATTATGTAATAAAATGTTACTTTTTCCCTGGGTATTAATTTGGGAAAGTTAATAGACTATCTTGAGTGTTTTTCTATTAGGATCATAATAGTGTGACCCATTGGCCATCCAAATCCATTATTCCAGGCATATTAATGAAATTAAATTTTTTATCTTCATGCTGATGAAGAGACTCATTCATTCATCCTAATTTTCGATGATACATGTTGTTTTTTTTCCTCTACACACTATGTTGTACTACATGTCGAGAAATCTATTTTCTTGCAAGGATACAACCTGACAACAAAGTGGGACTACATACTATGTGGGCCCCTTACATTCCATGTAGTCCATTAAGGATTTTAACCACATGTATCCTAATTGTTTGAAATCCAATTTTATCTCATGAGAATCCTATCCTTAGTTTTATAAGTATATAATGTGATGGTTAATGTTTTTAAAAACATTTAGATATGAGGTTAAATGTTCTTTTCACGACGCCTGGTTAGGTGATGCTTGACGCATTCCAAGTAGAACCTTTAGTATGGTTGGGCAGTGGAGTCCTCGATGCTTTTTGAGTATAACCTCTTGTAGAGACTATATAGTGGAGTCCTCGATGCTCCATGAGTATACCATCGAGTAGATATTGAGTTGTGGGTTCATTGACACTAACCAAGTTGAACCTTGAGTAAAGCCAGGTAGTGTATTCCTCAATGGATACCGAGTAACCCTCCAATAGAGCCAGTTAGTGGAATACTTGATGGATTATAGAGTGGAATATCATTGATGTACTAAGGTGTGTGTCTTCTATATCAAGTTTTATCACACTCAACTATGAAACATAGCGATGAGGCATGGTTAGACGTGTATGGTTACTTCTTGAAAAATGCGTGAGATGCTGGGCATCGTTGATAAACATTCTGAAATGTTTCCTAATCTCCTTCTTGGGATGAGATATAATATGGATATCCCATTACTCGATAATTTGATATTATTTCACTAATAATATATTTATATATAAATATATATATATTCTTCTATATCCAAACCTTGAATTTGTCTACTCTTCTTCTATGGGAGATGAATACACGTGGGGTATTCCATATATTTTTTCTATTTAGCTTCTCATGGTTGGATGATTCTACATTCTTACTATAGGTGGAGAAGATTCTCTGAGATGTTTATCTACTCACCATGTTTAGAACCATAGTCTTGGATGATATTACTTTCACTCTTGGTTGGGTTTATTTGTTCTCTTTGACATTATCTTGCATCTACAATCTTTTTATTCCTTTTATATCTCTTACTACTCCCCGATCAACTTTTGGGGAATCCTCATAGGTATTAATATACTCACCGCTATATGAAATTTACCCACATGATTCATGTATTATGTAGATCATGTATAGTTTGATGTTGACTTTAGATGATCTTAGGGACACATGGTACATTGGAACACATATGGTGATCACAACATGGGATTTAGGAGTTGGGATCTTTCAGTATTTTACATTATATTTTTTGGGTTGGAACATGTTTTTGGTTTGGAGTGTATTTTTACCCTTTACTTTTCAGTTTACACTAATGTACCCTTATACAATCTAGATGTTATACATTCATGGTTGTTCCCTTAGCATTTTTTTCTATTATTTTTACTTCTTCTGTACTTATACATCCATATGGTTGTGTGTGTGTGTATAACTACTTAAGAAAAGTAATCCCCATGTTATTTATTCCTTGGGATCTTTTCACCACCCATAGACAATGGAGGTGGGATTGGGGTAGCTGCACTAGAGCCCTGACTAGGTTCAGGTCCTGAAAAAATCCAATATGAATTATCAAAACCACCCAGTTCAGTACATAATTCAGGACTAATCCACATGTTTTGAATTCCTCCCCCATAATAGTCTTAAACCACCCCAATTCACTATTGAGACTATAAAAAATGTGATATAGTGTGATGAGATGGATAGAAAGGGTAATGAAATGGGATAATTAGGCAGGAATAATGAGATCTGTCAAAAAACTATCCACCCACTATTGTGTGACCTTGAAACCAAGAACAAAAAACAAGAAGTCACAAAATGGTGATCCCCATAAAATTATTAACTATTACTATCCAAAAATCCTATGATACCATCATGTCTAACCATAGTGGGGATTTATATTAATGCTCCAATAATAAGTAAAATATTGGAGGCTAGACATGAACCTTGAAATCATAATAACATAGGGACACAATATGATAATTTATTATAAGTATTTTAAAATGTTTAATCATAATCATAAATTATTCAAATCATATAAATTTTTTTATCCTTCAATATTTAAATAAAAATTTCATAATAAAATAATTGAATTATCTAACATGAGATATCACAACTTTGGAAAATCATAAAATTCAAAAATACTTTGGATATAGTCTAACGTCAAATGGATTTGATGCTTACCCTTTGGCCCCATACCTATGAAAGTTTTTTGAGAATTTTCTTTAGTTTTGTAAAGAACATGGAATTACACCATAGTATAGTAAAATATTCTAAACCATGTTCAACCATGGAGTAATATAAAATCATACTTAACTTCTGTTCTTTGGTCTTACCAAGATCCTTAAAGAACCAATATTCACGATAATATAACCCATTACTATTGTGGCTTACACCGTGACCAGTGTACACCCACTAGGATGTGTTTTGTCCTTATGGTGCCTCTAACCACGTCATATATGTTATATAACCATGTAATGGCAATGTTGAAAATGATTCTCTATTTTATATTTAGAACAGTCACAAAATTTTCCCTAAAAACGTGAAATTTTACCATTAAATTAAATAGAACATGATGTAGTGATTGGATAACCACACCATTTTGAGGAAAAATACATATACAATACATGGTGAAATAACCATGATCATGGTTTTAAAAAACATAAAATATGGGTATTAAATTCTATATTGATCTTATGGATTCTTCATTGTATTTTGATTTGTTACTACTAATGGGTTTCGTGGGACGTCTTTATGCCCATAAGTAGTGAAGAAAACAAAAAACCTATACTAACACCAATTTAATGTGGAATCAACATGATAAAATATAAAAAATATAAAATGTTCATACCTTAATGTACATTATTTTAATCTTCCATATAAATGTGTTTGATCAATTTTCCCTTGTAATAACCAATGGATTCTTCTTTCTAGAGGTATCCACAAGACATTATAATAATTAAACTCTTTAATAAAACCTCTCTTCCACAATAGTGTTTGGTAATATCTTCCTTGACATAAAATAGAGAGAATAGAATTGAATAGAGCTTTATCCAATAAAGAATAAACTCCTATATAAAAAATATAGCCCATGAATCTCCATTTTATAAGATAGATTCATTAAATAAAGGAACCTAATATTGGTTTAATATTTCATTCATTATAAAAAACTGAATCTTTTGAATTTATAATTTTATTACTAATTAAAATAGCAAACTCAAATATTTTTTATTATTAAACACCTATAAAACCATTATGATATTTTCAAATAATCACATGACATGTCAATAGTTAAAGGAACAAGATTATTAAATTTGGAGAATCTATAACACTTTTACATGGGATAGAAAACCATGAGAAGAAACTGCACATTATGACATGAATTTCACTATATCATAGTTTATGATTTAGTGAATTATATTGATCAAAAATTGGTTATTTTATTTAATTTAGATTAATGTGAAGTGGAATTTTTATATATAGTTTTTCAATCAAGAACTCCAAGAAAGGGTCTTTAGTAGTGTTTCATGGTTTAATTCTTATGAAGAATCAATATCATTATAATGAGATAGAAATAAAACACATGAATGATATTCTATATTATTTGATAATTAGATCCAAAATGTATGTAATTTCTTGTACTCAATCTAATTTATCTTATTCTTTGAGTATAAATTGTTGATACCTTCTTAATCATGGTGAGAGCCACTAGATTTTAATGAAAAATATCTTTAATAACTTAAGAAAACTATGATTTTTTTCTAATTCATTAAAGGTGGTAAAAAGATCATTATAAAGGGTTACATTTATCCTAGTTTCATAATTGAAAATTAATGATTAAATATTTTAAATCGTTATGTTCCTGGCATCAATGAATTCTTTTTAGTTGCAAGATTTCTGACAAACTCACTATGTTGGACTTATCAATAGAGGCAAAGAAAGTCATTATTTCAAATTCATTGAAGGAATATTTTTGGATATAGAAGTTCATTAATAAATATATCGTTGTTAAATATATATATAATAGAAATAGATATCTATTTTGAAAATAATGGATTAACCCATCAGTTTAAGGAACCACAATCTAACTAAATTGATAGAAATGTAATCAAAAGGCACAACCATGATATGGTGGTTTAAAACACATACTTTTATATGTTTGGACATGAAATGGATTTTTGAATACTACCTTGTCATTATGAAATTCCATATATTTTATACAATTTATTTCATGATTTATGACCTATAGAAACACATAATACAATCTAAGAAGATTGAGAGGCCCAGTGTCTTTAGAAAATTAGGTACATAACACATTAACATGAAAATGGGATGCAAAAAAATTATTTAAAATATCTACAAAATTCCCTTTTATTCTATTGATCTTCTAATACTGCATGGGATAACCTCAAGATGTAAATTTTAAAGGGGTGACATATAAATCCTAACAAGGGGATAATCAAATCAGAACATGATCAAAGTAATACATGTGATTCAAGAGTTATATTAAAGAGACATAAAAGGGTGACAATTATAAGAATGAACATTGAAGAATGAAATAAGTTGATAACATATAGGAAACATAAGAATGTGGAAAATATATACAACATGAAATTATAATTATAAGTAAAGGATATCCACCAAAGTATAATAACATAACATTCTTAAGATAACCTCTTCTGCACCACATGTATCATCTCTCCCCAAATTCCACTAAGTGGTGCCATAAAACCTTTAGACACATGACCTCTATCGTGCCACCCCATACTAGATTGGGTGATGAGCAACAATGATATTATATTGTGTGTCCTTGGGGAGACTATTCCCTCATGATTCAGAGTACATCACACTGGTAATTAAAATTGTATAATCAGTTAAATCAAAAAAGGACAATAAATAATGGAATAACAATAAGAAATCATCCAATATAAATTAATAGTTGGAATTTGAATAATAAATAGATACAATGTTATGATGATAATTTCATGTAGCTATAAAAAATGAGGTACATGGGATATAAGGCTGAGTTATTATTCCTCATGCTATAAAAAAATACAAAAAATGACTAAATGCATCCCCTAGTAGAATCAAAAGCATTGGTGTGGTCATCTACTCATGTACTCCACCAATGTACTCAGAACCAATCATTAGAAATTGGGAACTTACCTTTATCTAGTATTGAAATAATTATGCTTGATTAGGTACCCTATGAATTTCAAGAAGGGTGTGTGATATACTATGTAGGACACCGACAATGGTGTCTAGAACAATTCAGTATATGCATATAAAATGAGCAGTTTGCAGGTACATGATAAATATAAAGTAATATATTATAAAACATATCGGTCTGGGTTACTCATGGATACCCAAATGACTTTATCAGGTTTTTATAAGATGAGATACTCTTTAATAGAGTCATCCTATACATATATATAATATGGGTGTAATAATAAGTCATCATGAATCGTGCATTAAATGTGGATCGAAGCCAAGAATTTGATTTGGATTTGCGAACGTGTCCCTCGTATGAAAATTATGAATTCACATAATTTAATAAACATGAATCCTTTGAATATATAAATGGAATCTTGATACCATCCAAGGTGGTCAATAAAACGAATCCCAGGTATCACTCAAGGAGCCTAATGAATACCATTCACCATAGTGTCTATCCAAGGAGATCCAAAAATGGTATAGCATCTATCACTCTCATCATGGTGTAAGTATGACCTCTAATCCTATACCAGGTATGTCATATAAAGGAACAAATATCGCATGTGGAATGGTATAACCATCATACCAACAAGCTCGTCTATGGTGACTTCCCTATGGAACCAGTCTCACTCTTGGGTAGATAAGTAATTCGCATGGGGATCCCATCCATGGAATCCCATAAGGATACCTATTATCACGCCTAATATATTTATAATCCATATCAAGTCTCAATTATAAATACTGATGATCCCATCCAAGGAGTCCATAAATATGTACCCCTATATCACCCTCATCTTGGTAAAAATAAAGGTCTAGATATCAACAACTCACATCATTTAACAAGAATGAAAATCATATGACTTTATCAATGTTTTAAAATTCATTTAATTCACATAATTCAAGTTATCGAATAAATAACAAGGTACTAACACATATCCCCTAATTTTCCTTAGTTCAATTCATTTTTCATAATTGTTATTTATTTTAAGTAAGAAACACAACTCAAAATGCAGTTTACTAATTTGAGGCAAAGGGGAATTCAGGCACTTAAGGGAGGGAACACCATAGGGGTGGATATTGTCAAGGAAAATGCCCATAAACATTATTTCATAAGTATCTAGGGTCTTGTTATACCTGATAATAACCTTTAATTTAATAAATTAAATATTATGGAGTTGATGTTTGATGGTTCGATGCATGACACAATAATGTATCAAAAAAATGAAATGAGACATTAGAGAAAATATCTAGACTGCCAACATTATTCCTACAATACTCTCCTTGTCTAGTATCAACCCTTTAATCAAGATAAAACTAGATAAATCATAAGAATGGAAGAAAACTATGAAAATGGGGTATATGAGATTACACTAAAATAGTGCAATTGAGAGAATGATAATCAATGGTAGGAAGGAAGATGAGTGTGGAGCTTACAATTTTGGATTCAATGTGACTGATGAAGAAGATAATTGGGCTTGGATAGGGGAGATCCCATGAAACATAGTTTGGGTTTCATAGGGTTCTCTCTTACATGGATTATACTAGATAAAATAAGGACCTATTTCAAAATAAGAGTCCCTTCCTCCTTTAAAAATCCTATGAACTTACATAACATGAATGATTTTGACGCCATGTAGAGATCAGGGTTTTCCCCTCTAAGGAAAACATGTTCTTGATGTTCAAGGGGTCTAGGTGACCAAGTTTACATCATGTATTTAAATAAATTCCTTGTATTTCATCTAAATCTAGGTTATAGCTTTTCGACTCTTCCTTTCTAGAAATAATTGAACAGCCCATGGGAATGGTTACCTGAGATAAGAAAAAAAACCCAATGAGGGTTAGATTGATAATTAAATCAAAATATACATTGATGAAAATCCTTGAAATTACAACCACCCCTCCTTAAAAAAATAATACCCAAGTTTCACTTATAACGGTAATAAATCATTGTCTGAGAAAAATTATGGCCAATGAGTACGTACATCAGCCTCTCACTCCATGTTCTCGTCTGGTAAACAAATGTTCTACCGCAACACTCATATTAGAGAAAGTACCCTACCACAGGGAGCCTCAATGTCCTAGTAAACATAACACATCAGGTACTCTTCAAAGGAAACATCTTTCTCCAACTCAATATCCTCAAGATCAAATGAATGAGATGGTTTAGAATGATACCGGTGAAGTTGTGATACATAGAAGATGTCGTGCATGGAATCTTACCTATGATTCAACTATAACTAAAAGGGTACCGTCCTGACTCTTCCCATGATCTTAAATTACTCAAAATAATGAGGCAATAGATTTACCTATCTCAAAATATTTATATGACCCAATCTGGGGGAAACTTGTAGAAAGGCCTGATATCCTACCTCGAATTCCAAAGGATGAAAATGACAATCGATATAAGACTTATTTTTAGACTATGTTATATCTATACTTTTTTGAATCATATGTACTTTCTCTAAAGTCTCTAAAATGACATGAGGACCAAATAGTTCTGCCTATATCTAGAACATGGTTGAATGATACATCCTACCATTAAGGTTTTGATAATGATTTATCTGAATCGTTTCCTAAATACTATTATATTTGAAAAAACCAATGAGAGGTCGGTGTTTCTCTCATCAACCATTGAAATCAATGACACATGCCTGATGCATGCCCTGTATCACCCACTTCATATGTTCGAATTATTCGTCAGTCTGAGGGTGATATTATGTACTCAAGAGCACATAAGAATCTTGATATTTTCATAACCATTGTAAGAATTTTGATTTAAAATGAACTTCTATGACATATATGATAGATAAATAAAAATCATGAAAGTGTATAGTCTCTCCAATATAAATCCTCCCAAACTCATCAACCGAGAAGGTATCACTGATAAGTATGAAGTAAACTGCCTTCGTCAACATGTCTATAATCACTCATACCATATCACTACTAAGAGGGGATATCAGAAAACCTATCACAAATTCCATAGTCATATCATCCCATATCCACTGAGGAATGAATAGAGGATGTAGTAGTTCTAATGAATACTGGTTCTCAGCCTTTAGTTGCTGACATGTGGAGCACTGATTAATGAAACACTCAGTTTTCCTCTTCATACCCAGCCACCAATATAGATGATGTATGTCTCCATACAGCTTTGTAAGATTAGGGTGAAATATCTTAATAATGGCATGAAATTCCTATATAAACTCTTCCAAAATATTTGAAGGAACCAATATATAGCCATGGATGTTTATAATATCGTCCTATGCGATAACCCAACTAGGTGGTGGGTCCTCACCTACGAAACTTTTCCTTAGTAATAATTCCACTAGATCAGAAATATTCCACATACTTACCCATTCAAGAAGATAGGATTCCATTCCCAAAGGTACTAAAAAATCATAAAATGATATTTCTAAACCTCCAAGAGTTTCGTAAAAAATAAGGTCGTCAATTTTCACTCATTACAAGCCTCCCAGATTGTATATATCCGAGTCTTATAGCTTAGGGAATAATCTACTGCATTCGCCTTCCCAAGGTGCATAATCAAGCTCAAAGTCGAACGAATGTTGGTAAACAACAAACCTGCATTAGCTAAGATTCATATCACATTGTGTGGAAATGTATTTGAGACTTTTATGGTTTGAGGTAATGAAGAGTATATCTCCTAACAGATAATGTCTCTAATAATATAAATCACGAACCATGGCTATTAGCTCGAGATTGTGCACAAGGTAATTCCTCTTATTAGGTATCATCTAGAGGGACTTGTAAACTATATCATGATCTACCTGAATCAGAACATCTCCAAGCCTAATTCCTGACACATCACAATAAACTATATAGATTATGCCCAACTCCTATAGAATATGTTGGAGTTATAGCCCTAGAATGAACTTTTGTGTACATTATGATAACTAGTATTCATATTTTTTAATATTAATAAACTCTTTATCACATCATGATTATCCCTCTACCTAAAATTGTATGAAATAATTCCATAATAGTATCTATCACACTACATGATCATAGTAATTAACCTCTATGATGAGAACACTTAAGTGGTATGAAACAATTCTCTAATATACATTCAATGGATGGATGATATCATTTTATAGAAATGAATGATTCAAGCTATCAGGGTTGGATACTCATAGGACATTGAGGTACCTTCTCAGGGTGTATGCCCTTGGTAATATCCAATATAGGATATTATTAGAATGAGACCCTCCAATAGGAAATCCACATCTATATGTGTCATTGGATATCCTTATATAAAGATGTGTGTATTGATACTTAGACATTAATATTATTATTAATGAATATTATATGTAATGTACATTGATGTATTGATGAATACCATATTGACATTTGTTTATAGTGAGGTAGGATAAATTTTGTGTGTCATAAGTAATAATGAATTAATAAATAATTTGAGAAAGGATTTTTCCATTATCTTCCATAACAAAAGTTGATATTTCAACACCTTTCATGGAAATGATAAAGCCAAAATAATACCATATCTATGTTGTTCTTTGGTACGGTTCAATTTATGGAATGTTAAAGAAATAGACATTATGCACAGAGGTTGATGGCACCAATATACAACCTACTTTATTATATATATCATGATAAAGTGATTATGTTACATAGTTAGCATCTATATGAGGTATTATTGCATCACGAAATCAACTTATTTCTATATGGGGTCATGAATTTTGAATGGAATTAACTATGAAATTTAGGCTACTTAGCCTAATTCTATTGAGAAAGGGGCCTAGAGTGTCACACACTAAGTGTATACAAAATTTCAGTTAAATAATATATTATGATTTATTATTTAAAAAGTTGAATAAATATTATTCTCATAGGTGGTTTAATAATTATTCATTTTTTCTAGATCTTACATAATATCTTATGAGTTATTCCAGTGAATATGATGTAAGAAAAATATTTAATAAATAAATATTTTTTATTTAATAAATTTAATATTTATTTATTTGTTGGTGAATAATGCAATGATATTTATTTATTAAATAAGTATTCATTATTCAAGTATAGATAAATATTTTGGAGTAATGATGGATGATGTTTTCAGGTCAGGTGAGAAATAATATATATAAAATATTATTTGATTAAATAATACTTAATTTAATTCCCAAGATAAACACGTGTTAAAGAAATAATAATAATAAAATTATTTTAAACATGGGATTTTCTTAAGGGATTAAAAAAATAATAAAGGGAACTTTTGAATATATTTATTTTTAAAACCTTGTGGTATTTAGACACAATTAAATTATTTTTCAAGAGATCAAATTTCATTTGTGTCATTCACAACAATTTCCAGATAGAATCCTCTTAATCCCAATAGAGCTCCCTCTCCAAGAACTCTCCCAAGAACAATGCGTGATTGTCCTCTACCATCCACTCTTGTGTCTAGAGACATTAAGGAGAATGCTTTGGAATGGATTTTCAGGGTGATCAAAGGTGAATGATGAAAGCAATAGAATCTTCCATGCTAGCACAAGAAGATTACAATAGTGATGTAGAGAGATTTTTGAAATGTGTGTGGATAACTAAAAGAGGGACTTTGGTCTTAATTCCAACAATTCTGTGACTTTAAAATGTAGACATTTTTTTCATATCCATCAAAAAATATAGAATTCACACATGGTAACTCTTTAATTGATTTTGTTAATTATAAATAATATGTTATGATCATGTGCTTGGTTATGGATTATATCCCTATTCAGTTTTCTTTAATTCATTTCTATTGATTATGGAATTAATCACCATGTGAATCTCAGATATATCATTAATCATAAAAAATAAAAGAAATGGTGAGAATGACCCATAACATGCTTAAACTATGTCTAAAACCTTCATACGGTATCATAGGGGTCACATAATTATTTATAATTGTAACAACCCAAAGTTTTTATGAGAATTATTCTTTATAATTTCATTTATGTCTTGTGTTGTACACTAAACCAAAATTAGCTTGCGCTATACGCAACACCGTATTATCTTGCAGTATACGCAACACTATTCTTGGCTCGTGTTACACACAATTTCAAGTGTTTTTATAGGAATTATTCTACACAACATTAAGTATAGATTTTGTTTAATGAATAAATTAAATAAGTTTTCATTATGTTATATGCAACACAAAATGGAACTCGCACTACATGCATCCCTAACTTGGCTTTCATTACACGCAATCATGACTTTCCTCGATAACGTGTGTAGTACGCAATACCGAGTTTCACTAAACAATCATATATTATTATAAAAATATGAACTAGCCATTATGAATAATATTAACTACATTTTGAATTTATAACAATATTATTCATTTTACGCATTTTATAAAACATGTTATGTGAATAAAATAATTTTTTCGGGTAAAATATGTATTTTTCAAAAAATGCAGTTTTCCCACCTTTTGATGGAGAACCCACATAAAATCTAGTTTTTGATAGGTTTATAAGTTAAATTTGACAAAATAAAATCCTTCTTTTGAATCAGGATATAAAAATTTACTTCAGATAACTTTTTCATATTATTCTCATAGCTTTCATATTTTAATGAATAGTAAAAACACGCTACATTTTTATTAAAAATAACTTATTTCATCGCAATAATTTATATGGTTAAATTATAATATTTAATGGTTTTAAAGTATAAATGGAATAAATTTTTTCCAGTTAATATAATTTATGCAATTACCATTAATTTTACATTTAATTAATAGGTAAAAACATTTCAATCTTTGGCAATGTTTTGACTTTTAAAACCTGTTTTCTTAACAACAAGATTAATATTAAATTGAATACTACCACTTCTATGTTTTGAATTTTTAAAAATGGATCACATATTTGTATTCATTGGGTCCAAATTATGTTAATAGGTTACTTTTAATTTTTTGATATTATGAATAGTAACTACGATAATGTTTATTTACTACAGTTAAAGGTAAATCTTGAAATTAAGAGTAAAAATAAGATTATAAAATTACCCAAATCCTTCCAAAATTATATTGGATGGCTAAAAGTTAACCCATATCACCTAAATATTAGAATAGCTTTATTTTATGGACTTTTTTTTACGAAAATAATATAATTATTAATAAAACCAAAGAAAGTGACAACATGTCACTCTCTTAAATCTTATAAGTATAATAACTTTAATTTAGTGATAAACATCATGAAAATTCAAAAATTAATAGTCTCAAAAAATCAAATAATTTTAATTTAGGATTTTATTTAAATTCAAATAAATGAATAGTGTCAAAATTGACACTATTGTTTTTTAGAAAAATTACATAATATAAAATTGTTTAAAAATCTGAAAAATATTTAAAAATTATAAATTAAAATTTATATGGTCTACAATGTCATAAATTATCCAAATATGGAAAATTCAAAACATATAAGTAATTATTTATTTAGAATCTTATTACCAAAAATAAAATTAAATAGATTAAATAAGGATAAACAAAGTTGATAATGTTTAAAATAAATTTCCAACATGTCTAAATTTTTTTGGTTGATGAGATTACAACCTTATCTCATATAATCTTAGAATATTAGTAATTTTTGGAGTTTTTTAAGTGGGGTTTGATTTATTATAAATTAATATTTTTGAGGTTTCTAAAGGTTCCCCTCTTATCCCTTATAAATCGACACCTCCTCCCTCTCCTCTTTACACAAATTTGAGCCTTCAAGTTCAGCCAACCCCTGCCCATTTTCCTTCTCAACTTCCCTAGTAATATTCTTGAGGTTCTGGTCTTCTCAAAAGACCTACTCTAGTACCTTAAGAGGAAGCTTAAAATAGGTGCGTCGAAGAAGAGAAGTTTCAGATACATAAGAAGTATATCAAACATAAGGTAAGTGATAATTTTGAAGACTCATTTTTATTCGAGATTGCTTATACGTAAGTATTTAATGGAGTTATGTTTATCATCCATCTCCACGTTTTCGAAATTTTTTTTATAAAATGTTTACTATTCTTCCATGTATGTTTAAAGTCATTTTTACCCTTTTTTTTTACTTTTTACAACATTTTATGGAAGGAATATTTCCTTTGGTTAACATATAAGGTACTTTTCAACTTTTCCGACAAAAGTACAAGAAGAATGTTTTTTTAACTTATACGACATGAATGGATTTTTACGGTTTCATAACGCCTTATTTTCATGAAGCTTAATCTACAAGATTTCATGACTATTCAACAAAATCGTTTTCTTTTAAAATTGCATGGAGTTTTTTGAAAATAAAATGATTTGGAAGAAGAAAGGATATTTTCCTCAAGAATTCATTTCAAGTGTTTTGTCAAAACTATTTTCCATCTAAGATGACATTATTTAGTATGATTATGTTTCAAGTATAATTTCTATATTATTTACATGATTTGATTCTTCTTATGATGAAATGATATCCATTTGTTTTATATGGATTAAGTTAAGATGTGATGATGTTTATGAAACCCATTTTATTCTTTGGGTTATGATGAATTATTTATGCTTATTTTGTGGCACAAGTAAGAATGATTTCATTATGAGATGGGTGAGACCTATTTATCACTCTAATGCATTGGGTAAACATTTATATCTCATGATATAGAGATGGATAAAATGTTATGTTAACCCGGTTCAGTGATACAAGACTAGAACAAGGAGTGAACTCGATTCAGAAAGGGACTTTGTCCACTAAGATGGCCTTGGCAGTAATGCCTTGGCTACTATCTAAATCAAATCATGTGATTAATGGTTTGTAAAAATTAAATGTTTTATTACCAAGCTATTTTATCATGATTAATGTTTATTTATGATCTATGCCTTATGTACTGACATGTTTTATATCATTGCTCAAGATTTTGATGTTTAAACATTATGTTCATGTTTTTTTAAGTTCAAATATATATGATTTGTTTTATTTTCTCCATGAATCCCTTTACTTAGAATTTGAAATCACCCTTTATATGTTTTCTTTTCCCCAGGATATAAACAAAGGTTTTAGGTAAGAAAAAAAGGGGAAGATCTTTATGGGAGATGGTGAAGATCTTTTACCACGATTAGAAGATAATGTTCTGAGTTTCCAAAGACACTAAGCTTTAACGATCCTTCAGTGTCGGTTTTTTGTTATGTATTAAGTATTCTGAAAAAGTAATGTAATGTCCATGTACGTCAAGTTTTGGGTCTCTACAGTTGATATCAGAGGAATGGTTTAGTTAACCTTTGGAAACTAGGACGCGAAAAATTTAGTAAGATCCCTAGAGATATTTCTAATATATGTCTTGGGATGTCCCTAAGGTTAAGAATAAGTATAGGTTATAGTCCTAGAATTAGGGTAACGATCTTAGAATTATACCAAAGATGTTATATATTGATCGTACTTCCCATTTATTATGTTGTTTTCCTAGATTGATTTTTTCCTCTCACACTATTCTTTTTGGGTTTTAGGCTACGGATTGAACCCGAAGGAACCATGTTGATCAATGTAATGGAAAATGAAATGATTTTCCTCTTGAACAAACCAATGTTATGGGAGATGGAGTGAAAAATATTATTGCTATAATTACACAAGCTATGAATCATTCAAGACTTCCAAATGAGCAGAGAATGGAACAATATTCTATTGAGTCCTTCATGAGGAAACGTACACCTTCGTTCAGTGGGCCTTCTAATCCACTTGTTTCTAAACAATGGATCAGTACTATTGAAAATATATTTTTCCATACTTCTCCATTCATAACATGAAAAATTCATTCTGGATGTTTACCATTTATAAGGTGAAGCAGACCACTGGTGGACTTTAATTAAGAATACAAGGTCCCAGGATGAAATTGAATCAATGGAATGGGATGAGTTCAAGGGCTTATTTTTCAATAAGTAATTCCCTCGTATTCTTCAAACAAAGATGGAAAAGGAGTTCCTTAAGATTAAGCAAAAATATGATGAATCTGTTGGTATATACGAAGCGAATCTTATAAGGATTGCAAGGTATGCATATAACTTTATCATCCAACCTGAATGTAAAGATGATCAATTCTTCAGTGGCTTAAAACCAAATCTTCGAAGGTCATTATCTATAAGAGACTTCAGTATCTATAAAGAAATAGTGCGTTGTGATATCAAGGTAGAACTGGAAGTTGGTGTTACAAATCCATCTCATGGTATTGACAAAAAATGAAAGGTGGAGTTCGAGGAGAAATATCAGAACAATGGTGAAAAGAAGATGAATGTTTCTTTATGCTCAAAGTGTGGAATGAAGCATGGTGGAGATTTCCTAAAAGGCACTAAAAATGTTTTATGTGTGGAAAAGAAGGTCACCGAGAAGTTGAGTGTCGAAGTAATGAGAAAAAGGTATCTAATGATGTGAATAGAGAAAAGACTACAGAGAACACTCCACCAACACTTCAGTTCTTCAAGTGCAAGGAAATAGGGAATTATGCTAATCAATGCCCTATTCCAAGGATTAATGATGATCAACGTGAGCAACATCTTTAAGAAAAGGATAAATGGAAGTCACATGCAATCACTATCTGTGATTATGAGTATGACAATGATGTTGTGGAATGAGTAAGTGTATATGTAGTGGGATTTCAAAATAGTATCATGGAGTCTCATTTATGGTATCGTGGAATTTTTGAATATCAATATTTTGTAAATTAAATGGTACCGGTAACAATGAAAAGGGATTGTAATATTTTTGGAAATACGATGATATGAGCATTATGAAGGGATAAGGAGTAAATAATATGTTTGATAGTATGAATGAGCTCATGACTGATATAAGGACAAGTGATATCATGGTTTGAGTATATAGAAATTTTTAGATATTGGTATGTGGAAAGAGTTTACTTTTGACAGCATTCATGTTTTCACTAAAGTTCAATGGGTATTCATTTTTCAAGAGAATACATGATTAAGGTATTCACATGTTTGGAATGTGACCAACAACAAGATATATCATATGATATATGGGGGACAAATGAGGGAATTCACATGCACGGTAGATGAAATTTCTAGTAATCGGACAGACGTATTTTTGATAAGCCTAAAGGTTGGAATGGACATCATATAGTATTGCTTAAGGCTATAACTTTTTATTTCTAAAATGTTATGATTGTATAGTTTTAGAAAAAGGACAACCGGCACGTCGAGCGACAACCCGTCACGTCAGACAAGGTTGCGGGAATCGAACCCACAACCGAAGTGGGACAGGCCTTAATCGCAAACCACTGGTCTACAGGAAATCCCTGGTTAGTATAAATTAGTTTTAATTTATTAATTAGTATGATATATGAAGTATAAGTCCATTTTAGGAACCATATATTATTAATCTCACTATAGATGGACTTATATATATTTAATAACTTTTTCTAACCTTACGTTTGAGACAGATGGAATTACCTATCATTCTATCACATTATCTGCTAACACTTCACAGAAGACAAATTCAACTTCATTTCTTTAAGAGATGAAGTGGAAATTGTTCAAGGCACAAAAAACAGTGATATTGTACCAAAATCAAGTAAGTATTTCTTCTATTTCAAAATATTCAACTTCAGGGAAATGATATTGAAAACCAAAAATGTTGTCCTAGAGCTCTTATATCTTATGAATCAGATGGTACCTTAGATCATCACAAATTTATGGCTTTATGATTGTTGGATTTTTCATAGCCATGTCCTCTACCACTCTTCATCAGAAGTTGATGGTTATATTTCTCTTCCATATCCATATTTTCACATATGTTCTCTTGTGTGGAAACCCAATGATGAGTAAATTTGGGTAAACATTATGTTTCTTACTTCACTTTTAAAAATAAGTTTTAGTGTTCCTTTTTACGATGTGGGTTTCTATGGAAGAAACTTTCAAGTTGTAAACCATTTATAACCCCGACGAATTTCGAGGTTGAAATTCATTTTAGGGGGGGGGGGGTAGAATGTAACAACTCGAGATTTTATGAGAATTATTATTTATAATTTCATTTATGTCTTTTGTTGTATGCTACACCAAAATTAACTTTCGCAATACGCAACACCGTATTATCTTGCAGTATACACAACACTATTCTTGGCCCATGTTACACACAATTTCAAGTTTGTTTTGTAGGAATTATTCTACGCAACATTAAGTATAGATTTTTCTTATTCTATAAATGAAATAAGTTTTGATTATGTTATATGCAACACCAAAGGGAGCTTTCACTACACACATCCATGACTTGGCTTACATTACACGCAATCACGACCTTCCTCGATAGTGTGTGTAGTACGCAATACCAGGTTTCACTAAACAATGATATATTATTATAATTTTATGAAGTATCCATTACGAATATTATTAAATACATTTTTAATTTTATGACATTATTATTCATCTTACACATTTTCTAAAACATGGTATGTGATCAAAATAAATTTTTCAGGTCAAATAAGTATTTTAAAAAAAATGCAGTTTTGCCGACTTTTGATGGAAAACCCACGTTAAATCTTGTTTTTTAGAGGATTATAAGTTCAATTTGACAAAATAAAATTCATCTTTTTAATTATGATATAAAAATTTACTTTGGATACATTTTTCATATTATTATGATAACTTTCATATTTTAATGAATAGAAAAAACACTCTATATTTAAATTAAAAACAAATTTTTTCATCACAATAATTTAAATGGTTAAATTATATTATTTAATGGTTTTAAAGTATAAATGTAATATATTTTTACCGTTTAATATAATTTATGTCATTACCATTAATTTTACATTGAATTCAGGGTAAAAACATTTCCATCTTTGGCAATGTTTTAACTTTTAAAACCTGTTTTCTTAACAACATGATTAATATTAAATTGATTAATGAAACTTATGTGATTTTTATTTTGAAAAATTTATTACATATTTTAATTCATTGGGTCCAAATTATTTTAATAGGTTACTTTTATTTTTTTGTTATTATGAATAGTAACTTCGGTAATTTTTTGTTACTGCAGTTAAAGGTAAATCAGGTAATTAAGGGTAAAAATAAGATTATAAAATTATCCTAACACATTAAAAAATTCTATTGGATGACTAAAAGTAGACCCATATCACCTAAGGGTTTGAATAGATTAATTTCAAGGTCTTTTGATCTTGAAAAGAATTTAATTATTATTAAAACCAAATAAAGTGACAACATGTCACTCTCTTAAATCTTATAAGTATAATAATTTTACTTTAGTGATAAACTACATGAAACTTCAATCATGAATAGTCTCCAAGAAATCTAATAAAATTATCTACATCATGTGAATTTATTTATAATTTTTAGGGATTATATAAATATTTTTAATGGTGACACAATAGTGATGTTGAAATTATTTTATTGATTGAAATATCAAATAAATGGTTTTAAATTTTTTGAAATAAATATTATATGAACTATTTAAGGTGCTCCCCTAATTTTATATATAAATATGACATGTTATGAATATATTAAAGTGTTTTGTTCGAACATATATTCTGTGAGGATTTTATTTAAATTCAAATAAATGAATAGTGTCAAAATTGACACTATTGTTACTTTATAAAAATAACATAATATAAAATTGATTAAAAATCACAAAAATATTTAATAAATATAAATTAAAATTTATATGGTCTAAAATGTCATCAATTATCCAATTTTGGAAAATTCACAACACATAAGTAATTATTTATTCATAATTATATTACCATAAATAAAATTAAACAGATTAAATAAGGATAAACCAAGTTGATAATGTTTAAAATAAATATCCAACATGTCTAAATTTTGTTGGTTGATGAGATTACATCCCTATTTCATCTAATATTAAAATATGAGTCATTTTTAAAGGTTTTTAAGTGGGGTTTTTTATTATTATAAATTAATATTTTTGAGGTTTCCAAAGGTACCCCTATTCTCCCTTATAAAAGGGCACCTTATTCCCTCTTCTCTTCACACAACATTGAGCCTTCATGCTCGGCCAACCCCTTCCCATTTTCCTTCTCAACTTCCCTAGTAATATTCTTGAGGATATTGTATTCTCAAAATATCAAATCTAGTCCCTTAATAGGAAGCATAAAAGATGTGCGTTTAAGAATAGGAGGTTCAGATACATATGAAGAATATCAGACATAAGGTAAGGGATAATTTTGAAAATAACATTTTTATCTGAGATTGCTTATATGTAAGTATTTAATGGGGTTATTTTTATCATCCATGTCCATGTTTTCAAAAATTGTTTTCATAATATGGTTTCTATTCTTCCATGTATGTTTAAAGTCATTTTTACCCTTTTTTGACTTTTTACCACATTTTATAGAAGGAATCTTTCCTTTAGTTACCATATAAGGTACTTTTCGACTTTTCTAACAAAAGTATGAGAAAAATGTTTTTATAACATATATGAAATGAACGGATTTTTACAGTTTTATAATGCCTTATTTTCATGAAGCTTAATCTACAATATTTCATGACTATTTTCAACAAAATCCTTTTCTTTAAAATTTTCATGGAAGTTTGTGAAAAAAAAGATTTTGAAGAAGAAATGATATTTTCCTCAGGATTTCAATTCAAGTGTTTTATGAAAACTATTTTCCATAAAATATGACATTATTTATTATGAATATGTTTCAAGTATAATTTCACTATTATTTACATGGTTTGATTGTTCTTATGATGAAATGATATCCATTTGTTTTATATGGATTACGTGAAGATGGGATGATGTTTATGAAACCCATTTTATTATTTGGGTTATGATGAATGATTTATGTTTATTTTGTGGCACAAGTAATAATTATTTCATTAAGAGATGGGAGGGACCTATATCTCTCTCCAATGCATTGGGTAATGATTTGTATCTAATGAGATAGACATGGCTGGAATTGTATGTTAATCCGGTTCAGCGATACAGGACAGGAACGAGGAGTGAACTCGATTTAGAAAGGGACTATGTCCACTAAGATGGCCTTGGCAGCAATGCCTTGGCTACTATGGAAATCATATCATGTGCTTAATTATTTTCCATAATTAATTGTTTTATTCCCATTCTATTTTATCTTGATTAATGTTTCTTTATGATATATGTCTTATGTACTTCCATGTTTTATGTCATTGGTCAAGATTTTGATGTTTAAACATTATGTTCAAGTTTTTTAAGTTCAAATGTATATGATTTGTTTTATTTTATCACTGCTTACAATTACTAAGCATTTGATCTCAACCTTTATATGTTTTCTTTTCCCTAGGATTTTAGGAAAGGTTTTAGGTAAGAAAACAAAAGGGGAATATCATTGTGGGAGATGTTGAAGATCTTTCAACATGATTAGAAGATTATGTTCCGAGTTTCCAAAGACACTAAACTCTTACGATCCTTTAGTGTTGGTATTTTTTATGTATTAAGTATTCCGCCGATGTAAAGTAATGTCCATGTACATAATTTTTGGGGTCTCTACAGTTGGTATCAGAGGAAAGGTTTAATTAACCTTTGGAAACTTGGATGCGAAAACTTTTGTTAGATCCCTAGAGTTATTTCTAAGATATTTCTAGGGATGTACCTAAGGTTAAGTATAAGTATAGATTATAATCCAAGAATTATGGTTATGATATTATAATTAAACCTAAGATGTTATATATTGAAGGTAATTCCCATTTATTATGTTGTTTTCATAGATTGATTTTTGCCTCTCACACTGTTCTTTTTGGGTTTTAGACGATGGCTGGAACCCGAAGGAACTATGTTGATCAATTTAATGGACAATGAAATGATTTTCCTCCTGAACAAACCAATGTTATGGGATATGGAGTGAAAAATCGAATTGCTATACTTACACAATCTATGAATCATTCTGGACTTCCAAATGTGCAGAGAAGGGAAAAATATTCTATTGAGTCCTTCATGAGGAAACATCCACCTTCTTTCAGTGGGTCTTCTAATCCACTTGTTCCTGAACAATGGATTAGTACCATTGAAAATTTATTTTCCATAATTCTTTGTTCAGAACTTGAAATAGTCTTTCTGGCTGTTTAATGTTTAAAAGGTGAAGCAGACCAGTGGTGGACTCTAATTAAGAATACAAGGGCCCAAGATGAAATTGAATTAATGGAATGGGACGAGATCAACAAAATATTTTTTCAATAAGTAATTCCCTCGTATTCCACAAACAAATATGGAAAAGGAGTTCCTTTAGCTTAAGAAAAAGGATGATGAATCTGTTGGTATATACGAAGAAAAATTTACAAGGCTTGCAAGGTATGCATCTGGATTTATCATCCAACCTGAAAGTAATGTTGATCGATTCTTTAGTGGCTTAAAACCAACCTTCGAAGGGCATTAGATATAAGAGACATTAGTATCTATGAAGAAATAGTGCATTGTGATATCAAGGTCGAACTCGATGTTGGTGTTACATATCCATCTCATGGTTTTGACAAAAAACAAAAGATAGGGTTCAAGGAGAAATATCAGAACAATGGTAAAAAGAAGATGAATGTTTCTTTATGATCAATGTGTGGAAAGAAGCATGGTGGAGATTTCCTAAAAGGTACTAGAAAATGTTTTAAGTGTGTAAAATAAGGTCACTGAGTAGTTGAGTGTCTATGTAATGGGAAAAAGGTAGCTAATGATGTGAATAGAGAAAATACTACAGAGAACACTCTACCAACACTTCAACGCTTCAAGTGTAAGGAAATGGGGCATTATGCTAATAAATTCCCTAATCCAAGGGTTAATGATGATCAACTTGAGAATCCTCTTAAAGAAAAGGATAAAGGGAAGTCACATGCGATCACTATTTGTGATGTTGAGTATGAAAATGATGTTGTGGAATGATTAAGTGTTTATGTAATTGGATTTCAAAATAGTATCATGGAATCTCAATTATGTTATAGTGGAATTTTGGAATATCAATATTTTGGTAATTACATGGTACCTGTAACCATGAAAAGTGATTGTAATTTTTTTGGAAAGATGATGATATGCACATAATGAAGGGATAAAGAGAAAATAATATGTTTGATATTATTAATGAGATCATGACTGATATAAGGACAAGTGATATCATGGTTTGAGTATATAATTTTTTGAGATTTTGGTATGTGGAAAGTGTTAAATTTTGACAGCATTCATCTTTTCACTAAATTTCAATGGATATTCATTTTTCAAGAGAATACATGATTATGGAATTCACAAGTTTGGAATGTAACCAACAACAAGATATATCTTACGATATATGGGGGAAAATGGTGGAATTCACATGCTCGGTAGATGAAATTTCTAGTAATCAGAAAGAAGTATTTTCGATAAGCCTAAAGGTTGGAATGGACATCATATCATATTGCTTAATGCTATAACTTTTTATTTCTGAAATTTTATGATAGTATAGTTTTAGAAAACGGAAAAACTATAGGACGGGCGATAACCCATCACGTAGGACAAGGTTGCAGGAATCGAACCAACAACTGAAGTGTGACTGGCCTTTATCTCAAACAAATGGCCTACAAGAAGTCCCTGGTTAGTATAAATTAATTTTAATTTATTAATTATTATGATATATAAAGTATAAGTCCATTTTAGGAACCATATATGATTAATCTCACTATAGATGACCTTATATATATTTAATAACTTTTTCTAACCTTTTGTTTGAGATAGATTGAATGAACTATCATTCTATCACATGATCTTCTAACACTTCACGGAAGACAAATTCAACTTTATTTCTTTAAGAGATGAAGTAGAATTTGTTCAAGGCACAAAAAATAGTGAGATTGTACCAAAATAATGTATGTATTTCTTCTATTTCAAAATTTTCAACTTTAGGGAAATGATATTGAAAACCAAAAATGTTGTCCTAGTGCTCTTATATCTGATGAATCAGATAGTACCATAGATCATCACAAATTTATGGCTTTGTGATTGTTGGATTTCTCATAGCCATGTCCTCTACCACACTTCATCAGAAGTTGATGGTTATATTTCTCTTCGATATCCATATTTTCACCTATGTTCTTCTGTGTGGAAACCCAGTGATGAGAAAATTTGGGTAACCGTTACATTTCATACTTCACTTTTTAAAATTATGTTTTAGTGTTCCTTTTTACGATGTGGGTTTCTATGAAATAAATTTTCAAGTAGCAAACCATTTATAACCCCGAGTAATTTAAAGGGTGAAATTCATTTTAAGGGAGGTAGAATGTAACAACTAGATATTTTATGAGAATTATTATTTATAATTTCATTGATGTCGTGTGTTGTACACTACACCAAAATTATCGTGTGCTATGCACAACACCGTATTAGCTTCCAGTATATGCAACACTATTCTTGGATTGTGATACACACAATTTCAAGTATGTTTTGTAGGAATTAATATACGCAACAATAATTATAGATTTTTTTAAATGTATAAATGAAATTAGTTTTAATTATTTTATGTGAATCGCCAAAGGGAGCTTTCACTACACGCATCCCTGACGTGGATTGCATTACACACAATAACGACCTTCCTCAATAGCATGTGTAGAACGTAATACTGAGTTTCACTAAACAATGATATATTATTATAATATTATGAACTAGATTTTATGAATAGTATTAAATAAATTTTTAATTTTATAATATTATTATTCATCTTACACATTTTCTCAAACATTATATGTGAACAAAATAAAATTTTCGGTTAAAATAAGTATTTTTCAAAAAATGCAGTTTTGCCGCCTATTGATGGTGCACCCACTTTAAATATAGTTTTTAAAAGGTTTATATGTTCAATTTTACAAAATAACATTTTTATTTGGAATAAGGATATAATAATTTAGGTTGGATAAATTTTTCATATTATTCTGATAACTTTCATATTTTAATGAATAGTAAAAACACGCTATATTTTAATTAAAAACAACTTTTTTCATCGAAATAATTTTTATGGTTAAATTATAATATTTAATGGATTTAAAGTGTAAATAGAATATATTTTTACCATTTAATATAATTTATGACGTTACCATTAATTTTACATTGAATTCATAGGTAAAAACATTTCAATCTTTGGCAATGTTTTAACTTTTAAAACCCGTTTTCTTAACAACGAGATTAATTTTAAATTGATTACTGCAACTTCTGTGTTTTGAATTTTGAAAAATGGATTCCATATTTTATTTCAGTGGATCAAAATTATTTTAAAAGGTTACTTTTATTTTTGTATAGTATGAATAGTAACTACGTTAATTTTTATTTACTACAGTTAAAGGTAAATCGGGTAATTAAGGGTAAAAATATGATTATAAAATTACCATAACACCTGTAAAAATTTTATTGGATGACTAAAAGTTGACAAATATCACCTAAGGGTCGGAATATATTAATTTTATGGACTTTTTACCATGAAAATAATTTATTTATTATTAAAACCAAAGAAAGTGACAACATGTTTATCTCTTAAATCTTATAAGTATAATAATTTTAATTTAGTGATAAACTTCACGAAACATAGAACATGAATAGTCTCCAGAAGTCTAATAAAATTATCTACATCATGTGAATTTATTTAGAATTTTTAGGGATTAAATAAATATCATTAAGGGTGATACAATAGTGATGTTGAAATTAGTTTATTGATTGAAATATCAAATAAATGGTTTTAAAAATATTAAAATAAATATTATATGAACTATTTAATGTTCTACACTAATTTTCTAGATATATATGACATGATATTAATCTATTACAGCTTTTATTTCGAACATATATTTTTTGAGGATTTTATTTAAATTAAAATAAATGAATAGTGTCAAAATTGACACTATTTTTATTTTATAAAAATAACATAATATAAATTTTTTAAAAAATCACAAAAATATTTAAAATTATAAATTAAAATTTATATGGCCTACAAAGTCATAAATTATCCCATTATGGAGAATTCACAATGCATGAGTAATTATTTATTTAGAATCTTATTACCACAAATAAAATTAAATAGATTAAATAAGGATAAACCAAGTTGATAATGTGTAAAATAAATTTACAACATGTATAAATTTTATTGGTTGATGAGATTACAACCCTATCTCATCTAATACTCAAATATGAGTCATTTTTTAGGGTTTTTAAGTGGGGTTTGAATTATTATAAATTAATATTTTTGAGGTTTCGATAGGTTCCCCTCTCATCCCTTATAAAAGGGTACCTCCTCCCTCTTCTCTTCACACAACTTTGAGCCTTCAAACACAGCCAAACCCTACCCATTTTCCTTATTAACTACCCTAGTAATATTCTTGAGGTTCTGGTCTTCTCAAAAGACCAACTCTAGTCCCTTAAAAGGAAGCATAAAAGAGGTGTGTCGAAGAAGACGAGGTTCAGATACATACGAAGCATATCATACATAAGGCAATGGATAATTTTGAAAATATAATTTTTATCCGAGATTTCTTATATGTAAGTATTTACTGGGGTTATGTCTATCATCCATGTCCATTATTTCTAAAAATGTTTTCATAAAAGTTTTACTATTCTTCCATGTATGTTTGAATTCATTTTTACACTTTTTTTTCTTTCTACCACTTTTTATGGAAGAAATCATTCCTTTGGTTACCATATAAGTTACTTTTAGACTTTTTCGACAAAAGTACCAGAAGAATGTTTTTTTAACTTATACGACATGAATATTTTTTACAGTTTTATAATGCCTTATTTTCATGAAGCATAATTTACATGATTTCATGACTATTTTCAACAAAAAGATTTTCTTTTAAAATTGCATAGAATTTTGTGAAAATAAAATGATTTTTCATAAGAAAGGTTATTTTCATCAGGAATTCATTTCAAGTGTTTTGTCAAAACTATTTTCCAACTAAGATGAAATTATTTAGTGTGATTATGTTTCAAGTATAATTTCTCTATTATTTAGATGGTTTTATTCTTCTAATGATGAAATGATATCCATTTTTTAATATGGATTACGTTAAGATTGGGTGATGTATATGAAATCCATTTTATTATTTGGGTTATGATGAATGATTTATGTTTATTTTGTGTCACAATTAAGAATGATTTCATCATGAGATGGGTGGGACCTATATCTCCCTTCAATGCATTTGGTTAACATTTATATCTTATGAGATAGACATGGATGGAACGGTATGTTAATCTGGTTCAGTGATACAGGACTGGAACGAGGTGTGAACTCGATTCACAAATGGACTTTGCCCACTAAGATGACCTTAGATGCAATTCGTTGGATACTATGGAAATCATATCTTGTTCTTAATGGTTTTCCACAATCAAATGTTTTATTCCCATGAAATTTTATCATGATTAATGTTTCTTTAGGATCTATTCCTTACGTACTGCCATGTTTTATGTCATTGCTCATGATTTTGATGTTTAAACATTATGTTCATGTTTTTTTAAGTTCAAATGTATATGATTTGTTTTATTTTATCAATGCTTACAATTACTAAGCATTTGATCTCAACCTTTATATGTTTTATTTTCCCTAGGATTTTAGGAATGGTTTTAGGTAAGAAAACAAAAGGGGAATATCATTGTGGGAGATGTTGAAGATCTTTCAACATGATTAGAAGATTATGTTCTGAGTTTCCAAAGACACTAAACTCTTACGATCCTCTAGTGTTGGTGTTTTTTATGTATTAAGTATTCTGCAGAAGTAATGTAATGTCCATGTACATAATGTTTGGGGTCTCTACAGTTGGTATCAGAGGAAAGGTTTAATTAACCTTCAGAAGCTTGGATGCGAAAACTTTTGTTAGATCCCTAGAGATATTTCTATGATATGTCTAGGGATGTACCTAAGGTTAAGTAGAAGTATAGGTTATAGTCCTAGAATTATGGTAACGATATTATAATTAAACCTAAGATGTTATATATTGAAGGTACTTCCCCTTTATTATGTTGTTTTCATAGATTGATTTTTGCCTCTCACACTGTTCTTTTTGGATTTTAGATGATGGCTGGAACCCGAAGGAACGGTGTCGATCAATTTAATGGACAATGAAATGATTTTCCTCTTGAACAAACCAATGTTATGGGATATGGAGTGAATAATCTAATTGCTATACTTACACAATATATGAATCATTCTGGACTTCCAAATGAGCAGAGAATGGAACAATATTCTATTGAGTCTTTCATAAGGCAACATCCACCTTCTTTCAGTGGGTCTTCTAATCCACTTGTTGCTGAACAATGGATTAGTACCATTGAAAATATATTTTCCATAATTCGTTGTTCAGAACTTGAAAAAGTATTTCTGGCTTATTACTGTTTAAAAGGTGAAACAGACCAGTGGTGGACTCTATTTAAGAATACAAGGGCCCAAGAAGAAATTGAATCAATGGAATGGGACGAGATCAACAAAATATTTTTTCAATAAGTAATTCCATCGTATTCCATGAACAAATATGGAAAAGGAGTTCCTTGAGCTTAAGAAAAAGGATGATGAATCTGTTGGTATATACGAAGAAAATTTTACAAGGCTTGCAAGGTATGCATCTGGATTTATCATCCAACCTGAAAGTAATGTTGATCGATTCTTTAGTGGCTTAAAACTAACCTTAGAAGGGAATTAGATATAAGAGACATCAGTATCTATGAAGAAATAGTGCATTGTGCTATCAAGGTTGAACTCGATGTTGGTGTTACATATCCATCTCATGTTTTTGACAAAAAACAAAAGATAGAGTTCACGGAGAAATCTCAAAACAATGGTAAAAAGAAGATGAATGTTTCTTTATGATCAATGTGTGGAAAGAAGCATGGTGGAGATTTCCTAAAAGGTACTAGAAAATGTTTTAAGTGTGTAAAATAAGGTCACTGAGTAGTTGAGTGTCGAAGTAATGGGAAAAAAGTAGCTAATGATGTGAATAGAGAAAATACTACAGAGAACACTCTACCAACACTTCAACGCTTCAAGTGCAAGGAAATGTGGCATTATGCTAATAAATTCCCTAATCCAAGGGTTAATGATGATCAACTTGAGAATCCACTTAAAGAAAAGGATAAAGGGAAGTCACATGAGATCACTATTTGTGATGTTGAGTATGAAAATGATGTTGTGGAATGATTAAGTGTTTACGTAATTGGATTTCAAAATAGTATCATGGAATCTCAATTATGTTATAGTGGAATTTTGGAATATCAATATTTTGGTAATCACATGGTACCTGTAACCATGAAAAGTGATTGTAAATTTTTTGGAAAGATGATGATATGCACATAATGAAGGGATAAGGAGAAAATAATATGTTTGATAGTATTAATGAGATCATGACTGATATAAGGACAAGTGATATCATGGTTTGAGTATATAAATTTTTTGAGATTTTGGTATGTGGAAAGTGTTAACTTTTGACAGCATTCATCTTTTCACTAAATTTCAATGGATATTCATTTTTCAAGAGAATACATGATTATGGAATTCACAAGTTTGGAATGTGACCAACAACAAGATATATCTTACAATATATGGGGGAAAATGGTGGAATTCACATGCTCGGTAGATGAAATTTCTAGTAATCAGACAGAAGTATTTTCGATAAGCCTAAAGGTTGGAATGGACATCATATCATATTTCTTAATGATATAACTTTTTATTTCTGAAATTTTATGAAAGTATAGTTTTAGAAAAAGGAAAAACTGTAGGATGGGCGACAAACCATCACGTCGGACAAGGTTGCAGGAATCGAACCCACAACCAATGTGTGACTGGCCTTTATCTCAAACCACTGGCCTACAAGAAGTCCCTGGTTAGTATAAATTAATTTTAATTTATTAAGTATTATGATATATAAATTATAAGTCTATTTTAGGAACCATATATGATTAATCTCACTATAGATGAACTTATATATATTTAATTACTTTTTCTAACCTTTTGTTTGAGATAGATTGAATGAACTATCATTCTATCGCATGATCTGCTAACACTTCACGGAAGACAAATTCAACTTCATTTCTTTAAGAGATGAAGTGGAAGTTGTTCAAGGCAAAAAAAATAGTGAGATTGTACCAAAATAATGTAAGTATTTCTTCTATTTCAAAATTTTCAACTTTAGGGAAATGATATTGAAAACCAAAAATGTTGTCCTAGTGCTCTTATATCTGATGAATCAGATAGTACCTTAGATCATCACAAATTTATGGCTTTGTCATTGTTGGAATTTTCATAGCCATGTCCTCTACCACACTTCATCAGAAGTTGATGGTTATATTTCACTTCGATATCCATATTTTCACCTATGTTCTTCTGTGTGGAAACCCAGTGATGAGAAAATTTGGGTAACCATTACATTTCATACTTCACTTTTTAAAATTAAGTTTTGGTGTTCCTTTTTATGATGTGGGTTTCTATGAAATAAATTTTCAAGTAGAAAACCATTTATAACCCTGAGGAATTTAGAGGGTGAAATTCATTTTAAGGGGGGTAGAATGTAACAACTAGAGATTTTATGAGAATTATTATTTATAATTTAATTGATGTCTTGTGTTGTACACTACACCAAAATTAGCTTGTGCTATACACAACACCGTATTAGCTTCCAGTATATGCAACACTATTCTTGGATCGTGATACACACAATTTCAAGTACGTTTTGTAGGAATTAATATACGCAACAATAATTATAGATTTTGTTTAATGTAAAAAAGAAATTAGTTTTGATTATTTTATATGAATCACCAAAAGGAGCTTTCACTACACGCATCCCTAACTTGGATTGCATTACACATAATAACGACCTTCCTCAATAGCGTGTGTAGAACGTAATACTGAGTTTCACTAAACAATGATATATTATTATAATATTATGAACTAGATGTTATGAATAGTATTAAATACATTTTTAATTTTATAATATTATTATTCATCTTACACATTTTCTCAAACAGTATATGTGAACAAAATAAAATTTTCGGGTAAAATAAGTATTTTTCCAAAAATGCAGTTTTGCCGCCTATTGATGGTGCACCCACTTCAAATATAGTTTTTGAAAGTTTTATATGTTTAATTTGAAAAAATAACATTCTTCATTGGAATAAGGATATAATAATTTAGGTTGGATAAATTTTTCATATTATTATGATAACTTTCATATTTTATTGAATAGTAAAAACACGCTATATTTTAATTAAAAACAACTTTTTTCATCGAAATAATTTTTATGGATAAATTATAATATTTAATGGATTTAAAATATAAATAGAATATTTTTTTACCATTTAATATAATTTATGACGTTACCATTAATTTTACATTGAATTCATAGGTAAAAACATTTCAATCTTTGGCAATGTTTTAACTTTTAAAACCCGTTTTCTTAACAACGAGATTAATTTTAAATTGATTACTGGAACTTCTGTGTTTTGAATTTTGAAAAATGGATTCCATATTTTATTTCAGTGGATCAAAATTATTTTAATAGGTTACTTTTATTTTTGTATAGTATGAATAGTAACTATCGTAATTTTTATTTACTACAGTTAAAGGTAAATCGGGTAATTAAGGGTAAAAATATGATTATAAAATTACCATAACACCTGAAAAAATTCTATTGGATGACTAAAAGTTGACACATATCACCTAAGGGTCGGAATAGATTAATTTAATGGACTTTTTACCATGAAAATAATTTATTTATTATTAAAACCAAAGAAAGTGACAACATATTACTCTCTTAAATCTTATAAGTATAATAATTTTACATTAGTGATAAACTTCACGAAACATAGAACATGAATAGCCTCTAGAAGTCTAATAAAATTATCTACATCTTGTGAATTTATTTAGAATTTTTAGGGATTAAATAAATATCATTAAGGGTGATACAATAGTGATGTTGAAATTAGTTTATTGATTGAAATATCAAATAAATGGTTTTAAAAATATTAAAATAAATATTATATGAACTATTTAATGTTCTAAACTAATTTTCTAGATATATATGACATGCTATTAATCTATTACAGCTTTTATTTTGAACATATCTTTTTTTAGTATTTTATTTAAATTCAAATAAATGAATAGTGTCAAAATTGACACTATTGTTATTTTATAAAAATAACATAATATAAATTTTTTTAAAAATCACAAAAATATCTAAAATTATAAATTAAAATTTATATGGTCTAAAATGTCATTTATTATCCCATTATGGAGAATTCACAACACATGAGTAATTATTTATTTAAAATCTTATTACCAAAAATAAAATTAAATAGATTAAATAAGGATAAACCAAGTTGATAATGTGTAAAATAAATTTACAACATGTATAAATTTTATTGGTTGATGAGATTACAACCCTATCTCATCTAATATTCAAATATGAGTCATTTTTGGAGGTTATTAAGTGGGTTTTGATTTATTATAAATTAATATTTTTGAGGTTTCGATAGGTTCCCCTCTCATCCCTTATAAAAGGGTACCTCCTCCATCTTCTCTTCACATAACTTTGAGCCTTCAAACACAGCCAACCCCTACCCATTTTCCTTATTAACTACCCTAGTAATATTCTTGAGGTTCTGGTTTTCTCAAAAGACCAACTCTATTTCCTTAAGAGGAAGCTTAAAAGAGGTGCGTCGAAGAAGAGGAGGTTCGGATACATACGAATCATATCATACATAAGGCAATGGATAATTTTGAAAATCTCATTTTATCCGAGATTTCTTATTTGTAAGTATTTACTGGGGTTATGTCTATCATCCATGTCCATGATTTCTAAAAAATTTTCATAAATGTTTTACTATTATTCCATGTATGTTTGAATTCATTTTTACACTTTTTTTCCTTTCTACCACTTTTTATGGAAGAAATCATTCCTTTGGTTACCATATAAGGAACTTTTAGACTTTTTCGACAAAAGTAACAGAAGAATGTTTTTTTAACTTATACGACATGAATGTATTTTTACAGTTTTATAATGCCTTATTTTCATGAAGCATAATTTACAGGATTTCATGACTATTTTCAACAAAAAGATTTTCTTTTAAAATTTCATGGAATTTTGTGAAAATAAAATGATTTTGCATAAGAAAGGTTATTTTCCTCAGGAATTCATTTCATGTGTTTTGTCAAAACTATTTTCCAACTATGATGACATTATTTAGTGTGATTATGTTTCAAGTATAATGTCTCTATTATTTACATGCTTTTATTCTTCTAATGATGAAATGATATCCATTTGTTTTATATGGATTACGTTAAGATTGGGTGATGTATATGAAATCCATTTTATTCTTTGGGTTATGATGAATGATTTATGTTTATTTTGTTTCACAATTAAGAATGATTTCATTATGAGATGGGTGGGACCTATATCTCCCTTCAATGCATTTGGTTAACATTTATATCTCATGAGATTGACATGGATGGAACGGTATGTTAATCTGGTTCAGTGATACAGGACTGGAACGAGGTGTAAACTCGATTCACAAATGGACTTTGTCCACTAAGATGACCTTGGAAGCAATGCCTTGGATACTATGGAAATCATATCTTGTGCTTAATGGTTTTCCATAATAAAATGTTTTATTCCCATGCAATTTTATCATGATTAATGTTTCTTTAGGATCTATTCCTTACGTACTGCCATGTTTTATGTCATTGCTCAAGATTTTGTTGTTTAAACATTATGTTCATGTTTTTTTAAGTTCAAATGTATATGATTTGTTTTATTTTCTCCATTCATACCCTTAATGAGAATTTGATATCATCCTTTATATGTTTTCTTTTCCCTGAGATTTAAAGAAAGGTTTTAGGTAAGAAAAAAAGGGGAAGATCATTATGGGAGATGTTGAAGATCTTTCACAACGATTAGAGGATTATGTTCCAAGTTTCCAAACACACTAAACTAATACGATCCTTGAGTGTTGGTTTTTTGTTATGTATTATGTATTCCACAAAATTAATTTAATATCCATGTACTTAGAGTTTGGGGTGTCTACAATAATTTTTTAAATATTATTGATTGATATACATTGTTATAATTCAGTTTTAAATTAATGTCTAATTATTATTTAGACCAAATTGTGTGATCTGCTTCTTCCTATTTTTTCCCAACAAACATATCAAATTGATTAATTTTATGAGTGAAATAATATCAAAGAACTCACCCCGAGGTACCAAGGATTCTATATAGACAACACAAGAGTAGACACCATGTAACCAGTGTTACACTCCATGTACTAGTGTTCACTTCGAAAAGAATTAATTAATAATTAATGCAAACACTTTACATTTGAAACATGTAGTGAATTTAATTTCTTACATCACGTAATGACTGAGCTATCCTCATGCACTGTCCGCTAGAGTACACACCATGAATCCAATTTACAAGGAATGTAGTCCTTTAAGTCACAGAAAGACCATGTATTTTTATAGACAAGCTACCTGATTGGTGACATGTAACTCTAAGACCACACACCATGTATCCCTTGTACATAGCATGTAATCCAATTTTTCTAAGGCACTATTTACATGCTGAGACCCTAGACATGTGACTCAGATAAAAGGTGAGAGATGTACACATAAAGTAGCTTGCTTATACATTCTGTGTACTTATACTAAATATTTCCTAAATAAAATTAATTTATTATACAATGTAAAACTTATCGATATGTTCTTTCTTGTGTTAATTATATTTATATGAAACTCCATATGACGAGTTTTAATATATATATATATATATATATATATATATATATTTAATTAATTTCTACATATTGTCTAGATCGTCATATCATGTATGAGTTGCATAAAATTTTTCAATCCATGTTCATTGAATCATAACATGAGACTAAAAATCATATAATTCATGTAATCATTAAGTTGATAGTACACATCAAGAAAGTACATGATACGTTGTGTATGGAATATGTCACAAGAGTTAACAATGTATGAATGTAATACAAGTTGGGTAGATTTGGATGAGTATTCACCGTGTTGCCTCAGATGTACATTTATGTACAGAACCAGTGTTGAATCAAGATAAAATAATTGATTAATTAAAAAAGATAATTAAGTGATCTGAGCATGATTTATCTTAAATAATACTGATTAAGAATTTAATTTTACTTCTTTTTAATGTGTAATTTGTTTCATAAAGGTCGATGGTCCTGATCATAGACCAGACCTTTTTATGTGATTGGTATTATTTTATATATTAATAAATTTATTTTTGGTACTATGTGTTATCTCTCATATCTTTTTATATGGGCCTGTGTTCCCACAGTTTATTTTATCTAAACCCTTTTCCCCTCACCTAAGTGTGAGTAAATGTATATTTAATGGATGAATCTCTCAATTTAAAGGAGGAAATTCATGGTCATAGATGAGGTGAATCCAATCCAAGATAGATACATAGGTTGATCAGTGGAATGTTATAACAAAATCCTTAATTTGTTCAAGGTATTTTTCCATATTTCTATAGTTAGTTTATCATTTTCTTGATAAAATAACCATTAGTAAAATATCATCATAATACCACTTTATTATTTTATTTCTATCAAGTTCCATGGATATTTCATTATTGATGTTCTTTCAAGATCCCATGAAGTAATTAAATTAACAAGCATGAAATATATAACTAAAATAAATTGGATTATGCATAAACATTATATAAGACATGGTTAATCATTTAAGTAAATTCACATAAAATTAAAAATAATGTGAAAAATATAATAATTATAAATTTATACATAAATAATAAAAACCCTCATTTATATATATTAAGATGGCATGAAGTTCCACTACTTTAGTTAAAATCATACTATAATTCACAATGCTCGACTAGCCAAAGATTGAGTACTTTCAATTTTCATAGAATTATAACTTGATGTTTTGGGATGAATTAAATTATTTCATATCAAGGGTTTACATAAAAATTATTAAATGGTGTAACTTAGAGTCAATGGTTGAGTAAAACAAATTTAAGGATTTATGGGTGGTGACATCCACTCAATAGCTAATGGATTTGTGAGTTAATGTTGTTGGAATTTGGGATTCCTACCTAAAACCATTCCAGTTGATTGGACAACCAATGTTTTGTTAATGAGAAGTGGAATATGGATCATTTCCATTTGAATGTCCAAGAAAAAATATATTCTAAAGCTAATGATGAGGGATGTTAGTTTTTGATAAACTAGTAGGAGATTAAAAAAATTAATATTTATTCATTTATCTAAATTCTATCAGATAAATTACTAAATTTCTTCACATATTACGTGTAAAAAAATAATAATAATGAAATAAGAAATCTCACTATAATCCATATTTGAGAGGGATAAACTTTTCATTGACACACATTTCTAGGAGTGGAAAAGGCACTTACACGTTATCTTTCACAATAAAAGGAAATTTTATGTGCTAGAAGAACCAATTTTACAATCACATGGGAATGAGGCTAGTGATAATGAGTTTTCTCTCATTGAGGAACATTTATACAATGATATAAATGTACTACATTTCTTTATATCATCCATGACTACTAAGATTTCATAGCAACATGAGAACATGGATTCATATAACATGATGTCTCACCTTCAAGATCTCTATCATGTAGAGAGAGTAGAGAGATACAATATCTCTTATGATTTTCTAACAAATATTCTTGGATATTTTTCACTATATGGGCCTCACTTACTCAATAATATTTCCTACATTGACCACTTAGACATATTATGGAATAAATTACTAGATGAGTTGCACACAGATCTCATACCTTCCTCGCTACCGAGGACCTTCTCCAGTTGTATTGTTAATTAAAATTTGAGAAATAATGAGAAGAGTCTTCCAAAACTTATTACTTTAATCTTTCAGGTGGATAAGGACATATGACAAAATAAAACCACAATCCTTAAGTTGAATAAGAAAATAGAAAAAGGTAAAGGGTCTTAAGACTCACAAAAAGTGTAAAGCTATCGAGAATGGTCCTTCCATGAAGAAGAAGATCCAGAGTCAGGGCATGGAAAATGATGCAGTATGATTTTCATATAGAAAGAAAGGCCACTAGAATAATAATTAAACCCAAAAGTGAGAGGAAGATAAAGTTGAATTTTTTAGTCTAGTTTAATATTTCATTAACTACACATTGGATAATAGATATAGCTGGTGGTTCTTAAATCTGTTTCCAAATGTAGGAAACAATTATATTAAAAAAGATTATTAGAGGAGAGGTGGTTCCATGAGCTGAAAATAGTGTGATGATGGATTCTCTAGACATTGGTTACTACCACCATTCATTGCAAACATGAATGATTTTGGATTTTAATAGTTTGTTATCATGTATCAACTGTTACCAAGAACATAATTTTTGTATCATTCCTAGATATAGATGGGTTTTTTAAAGCGTGGAAATAAAATTTGTTTCTTTTATAAATAAAAAATTTATTAGGGTATGGGGAATTTAATTAACTATCATTATGTATTAAGTTATGAAAACAAGTATTGGAAAAAGAGAACGAATCATTTCCCAATGAATCAAATAACACTCAGCCATGGAATAACCATCTTGGATATATAAACGATAAGTGATTGACAAAGCTATGAAAAGATAGTTATTTAGACTCTTCTAAGCTAAACTACTTGAAATATTTCATGATTATTTACATGGAAAAATTAGAAAACCACCTTTTAGTGTAAAGAGTGAAAGGTCCAAAGAACTTCTAGGATTGGTACAAACTGATGCGTGTGGACTATTTCCACTAGATACTAGAGGTATGTATTATTACTTCATAACATTTACTAATTACATGGATAGATATGGTTATGTCTAACTAATGAGGTATAACCATGTGTCATTTGAAAAATTCAAGGAAATCAAGAATTATGTAGAGAATCAAATTGTAATGAAGATAAATAATCATCAATCAGATCAAGGTGGTGAATGTCTTAACCAATAGTTTATCAAATTTTTATGGGAGTTTCATATTCTCTCTCATCCCACTATACACTACTGGAATATTGAGGTATACCAACAGATGTATACCAATGGTTCAAAAAAAACATTGGTATAGGGTCTTTTTACCATCAGTTTCACTAAAATATTCAGAAAGGGTGGCATGTAGAGGCTTTTTACCAATAATGATAGTATATTACCAATAGTTTAGGTGAGACATTAGGAAAGGTGGAATATTAACAATAGTTTTCTTAAACTGTTTGTAAAATAATTATATACCTATGGTTTTATGAAACCATTGGTATCACTCATCCCAGCTCAAGGGATAGGGAAATTCGGGTTTCTATCTATGACTCAATGTAGATAATCAATTTCCTGCACGCCTTTAGTTCTATAACCTACATCTCCTATTATCCTGCTTCCCCACTTGGTCCACCTCCACATCTCCCATGTTCCCTACTTCTCCTATGAACACACATCCTCACATCAATCACCATCGTGCCTCCTGTCTTCCCCACATCTTTTATTCCCTACTCACCCCACTTCTTCTAGGGTTAACCCACTTCTCCACATCGTTCACCTCCTTTTTTACCTGAATCATCAATGTTTTGCTCATCTCTTTACTTCAAAGCTTAACACACTTCGCTGAATCATTTCATTGCACTTCCCAGCTTCGCCACATCATATTTTGTGTTCACCTTAGCTTCTGCACTTCTACGATTCTTGGGTTTTCTATGTCATCAGAGGTTTGAAATATGTTTATTTTAGTTTATTTTCAGCCTTACATTTATATTTTATTTGAAATATTTTTTAATTTTGTATCTTCAAGGATCTCGCCCCACTATACATACATCTATTTGAGATAAAATAGAACAATCAACCTTCCTTCATCTTCAATAAGTCCATGGTCTAGAAGTCCATTCAAAATCAAATGAGGGGTAACTGGTTTTAGGATAAGGGTAAGCAATTTTATCCCCAATTGGTCAAATATTTTTATTCTAATATATATTTTGAATCTACTAATACAAGGGAAACCAATAAAATAGTAGTAAGTGGATAAGATTAGGTATTATCTTCAATAATCCAAGCTAAAAGATTTAATGACTCTCATGTCATAAAACATAAATATTACCAATATTTATATCCTTCTAATCACTTAGAGTGTAATTTTTAATGCTTTTGTGAAGTTGACTTCTAATATGACTCTAATAAGACCAATTAACCAAGATTTATATGTATATTTCTAATTTTTAGTGAAGTATATCTATTATCTAATTATCCCCATGAAAGAGTACATAAAAAATTTGAGGAATCTAAATTTTTTCATTCTATATATGATTAAAATCGTTGTTTAAATACGTGTATTAGGTTATATCATGAGGAATATCAAAAAACTATGATAACCCGAACCCATGTTCAATTCTCTACCTTACACTAAATATATCTAATAAACATTTGATATTAATGGTTATGTTCTTGAGGGGGGAATTACTTTTCTTTTTTTATTTTTTTCTTGAATCATAAAATTTATAGAATCATGAATGTTAATTGGAACCCATGTAAAATGAATTAGGTAACGAATAATGAACGGTGTGTGAGATGTTTAATCATAATAATTATTATGTTATACTAATGGAAAAGGTAACTCTTATTATATAAAATGATGTTATAGTTGAGTATTATTTAGTTGAAAACGACGTTTCTTTAGATGTTCCAGAACAAGATATAGACATGGATGAATTTAGTGTAGAAGCTAGGGTAACCTTTGATTAATTTAGATATCCTTCTTTTGTGGTTTTTGTATACCTCCATATTTTTCCACACATCTACCCTCACAAAAAATACAAATTAATGATGATGCCTTAAGTATAATGATGTATCATTATGTGATTTCTTTTGAAGAAATAGCGTGGGAGGATAGTGACTTAGGAGAGTATGAATTGAGTGGGAGATGTTTTGAAAATTACTATTCTTTAATACCTATAAATATAAGGATTCATAGACTAATTTCAAGATGAGAGACTCTTATATAGCTTCCCTTCATACATCTTCCTCAGTTTCACCTCTTATTCCTATGAGAGTTTTTAGTTCTTCCCCTCTTTTACTAATGTGAAAATTATTTATGAGAGTTCCAAAACATGAATCATCATTTCTCTAGGTAACAATATTATTACGATGAATTTTTTTTGGAACTAAATTTTTAGGATATTTTTATCCAACTTTATATTTATGAGTCTCTTAAGGTTATTTTTGTAACAATCCTACTCTAGTGTCCAAGTTATAAATGGTGGAAGTATATTTTTTAAACTATGCCAGACAAGGACTATTCTAGGAAACGTTTCAAGGCATGGTTCAATTATAATTATTTTATAAATAAGTTAAGGTACTAATGGATATAGAATTTTCTATCCTCTATTAAAGAGATAAAATAGTGTTCGAGTACAAAAATCATTTTATCTAGTTGGTGCCATACATTCCTAATCTTGACATGGACGAATCCTTATTGGCTTGGTGGTTTTAGTAAAAGTCTTTGACCAGACTTGTCACTAGGTGCTTCTTCCATTGGAATCCACTTCTATATAGTGGTTGTGAGATAAGCTATCAATGTTGATGCAAGATTAGTAGGATCACCCGTGGTATATCATTTTTCTTCCATTCCTGGGTGTGGCAAAGGAATCTCTGATAAGGGGAAAAGGAAGTCTGTTATGTCAGACCTTATAAGTGGTGGTTTAAAAATTATAGATTTTTTTCTCACCGGGTTCTTTTGGGATAAAATATTTATTTTTATATTAGTGCCAAAAAGTGGTTCATAAGAATCAATCTTATTAGGAATCGAAGAAATCATTCATACTTTTGGTCATTTGGTCCATCTATTATGATTCTATTGAGGAAATTATTATAAAAAAGTAGAGATAAATGTTTCACTTCTGAAGAACCATTGAATCAACCTCTTAAATTTGATAAATATGTAACAATTTTCTGCGATTCCTTTTGATGCAATATGTTTCCTCTAGTTAGACTTTTGTTTTTGGAGGTTTTGTTTTGGTTTATTTATGAGTTTTACTGATAAAATTTTTAAATTCGTCATTGTAGATCATGGATTCAATCTTGGGGAAATTAGGATCTAGTTTATATGGATTACCACACAATATATTCTCATGTTTTTTATTTATATAAATTTATTTAAATGAGTCTAAACAATGTGAATATATTGGGATAGATGAATCAATTTAGACTACAAGATGGAATATTTGGGATACTGAATCCATTGAGGTGATTCATATTTGTTTTGATATATTGGTTAATATCATTACTATCCAATATGAGATATTGGATGTACTAGTATGACATTTACCTTTGTGATCGATAGTGATTCTCTTCATTTGGTGTGATTAGAAATTTCTTTCCAATGTTACCCTAGTACTGGTAAGGCTCTTATTCTCACTTCCATTTCATATGAATGATATTAGAACTTATATATCTTATTCTAAGAAATTTATACCTCATATAGTAATAAATCAATAAATATGTATACATAATGATTTTCCTTCCAATATTGAGATTTTTTTTGTTAAACACACGTTCACATAATGTGACAAAATCATCCAAAAATGTATTATTTTGTTGAAACTTTTCTTTTATATTCCATACTTCTGGATATGCTATATCTCTTTCCTTAATTTTAAATTTTCAGATTTGGAGCCTAGAATTCATTACTTGTTGTGGATTCTATATAGAGAATTGTCACCTTCTATTTTACCTTTGATAGATAGAAATTTATATTAATATCCCTAAACGTTTGATCATTATATTTTGGTTGAGATTCTATCTCCTTCAATTTGGTTCCAACTTTTTTTCTAGTAATATCCTCTATTATAACTCAATTTTGAGAGAGAAAACACCTTTCATCAATTATTCCTCTATAAATATCTATTTTCTGACTTAGTGGGAACTATATTAACGTATGTTACTTTATTTCCTTCAACATGGAACCCATATACTAATTTTTACTAGCTTTTATATGTATTGTGTGATGCTTCATATGCTTCCCTGATGGAAGCATGCTGCGTGATTCCCTGTTTTTCTTATGCTACCTTACCTGCTACTGACTGGAAGGAAGCCTACTGTGTGTGCTATGTGTGCTAGAATGAAGGCTGTTGGAAGATAACTCATGTAAAATTTTGAATACCTTTAATAAAAACCACATCAAATTGTAATTATTTCACACTTTTACTTACCATACTAAGATAAGATGAAACCATTTTTAATTATTCTCTCCTAAAAGTAGATTATAACAAGATTTCATTAGAAATAACTAATTGAATAGGTTTCATAGATATACATAGTTATTATAGAGCCTCCATCAATAATTTTATATAAAAACTAGAATTAGATAAAATATTTCATTGGGAAGGAGTAAAATGTTTTATGAATTAAAATTAAGAGTCAATCATTCTCTTCAGAAAATGAGTATCTACTTTAGAAATAGAATTTTATTTTAAATATTTCAACTAATCTAGAAAAGATAATAATTCCTCCAAAACATGTATAGAATCATCTATTTGAATAGGATGATGATTCTGAAGTAGGTCACATTTAGTATTCATCAACTGCATCATGCTTGAAAAAAATGAAATGTGGATTTTGAGTGTCCAACATCTCCATCTTGTGTAAAATAATACTGGGAATTTGTATAAAACTCTTTTACTTCCATTTATGAAAATGATCCTATAATCATTTCATCAATGATCAATTCCCAATTTTTAAAAATTATAAATTTTCTCAAAATTTTATTTGTTTGACTCATCTAACCGTGATCAACAACTCTTCCTAGTAGCACTCGTCGATCTTGTATATGTCAAATTCCACACTTCTAGTAGACACTTCATTCCCTATGTACATGCATCACAGTACACACTACTTAACCTATGTATATCCTTTCAACACATAATATTACATGACCAAATGAATTATATATCATGGTAGATTACTTTTTTTGAGTCTCTAGTTCAATGATCCGAGAATTAAATTCAATAGAGGGAGAAATAGAGCATCTATTTTTTCATCAAAACCACTTGTTGCCTAGTAATAAACATTAAATATGAGTAAGAGGTGTTTTATCATAATTTAATATTAGAAAATAAACAAATTCTTCTTTATTTTAGTAATCAAATACATTCATATTCATTATGGCCCAGGCTTGTAGGACATCCAACACATCCCACCATGTTCTAGTCATGTATTCTCTGTTTTCCCGCACTTCCAAGGTCTCAATAACTACAGTTTCGTCTCATAATAATTTTTTTAAAAAGACTGTAATTGACCTAGATAAATTAGATATTAATATAGAGGATATGGATCAAACCATTATTTATTTAACTTTATAGTATTGATCAGTGTTTTGTGTTTTCTTGGAATTACATGTGGCAGGTGAAAGTGTTTTTTTGCAAGTGTTCTATGTAATTTTTCTGTATATTCTGGGCATTTCAAGTTACATTGGGATTTAAATTACATTTAACTGTTTGTCTATAGTGTAGTTAGGCATTATAGAGTGTTATTGCATTGTTTTTCATTCTGTTCAATTTGTAAAGTGGTGTTATTATATGCAACTCAACAAAAAACATATGGTGTGGGGGATGCATATGTTGGATACATATACAGTGAGTGGGAAGTGGGGGATGCATATGTTCTATTTTTTGTGATGGATGTATATGTAGTGAGTGGGTAGGGGGGAATGCATATATAGTGGGGGATCCAGGAATTGTGATTGATTCATATTCTATGTGTTGGATGCAGTGGGGGATGGAGTGTAGTATTAGGTTATTCAATTTTGAAGTTGCTGGTGTAGGGTAGGGGGATGCAGTGGGAAGTTGCAGGTGCAGGCTAGTGTAGGGTAGGGGATGCAGTGGGAAGTTTGCAGGTGCATGCATGTGTAGGGTAGGGGGATGTGATGAGAAGTTGTAGGGGAAGTCAGGTGTAGGTAGGGGGATTTAGATTTCTATTAAGATAGAGGGGTGTATTGTAACGGTTTCAAAATTGTTGGTATCTATACCACTGCAGCATCCTATACCAATGGTTCCATCTAAACCGTTGGTAAAATAAATAAATTCCACCATATTCCAATGGTTCAATGGAACCATTTCTAAATTAAATGAATTCCAGTAACCTATATACCAACGGTTATGTAACCGTTGGTATAAACCTATTCCAATGGTTCGGACTAAACCATTGGTAAATTATTATTATTCCCATTCTGTACCAATGGATTTTCCTAAATTGTTGGAAAAGGGTTATTCCCATAGGGAACCTGCCAATGGTTGTTCTAACCATTGGGATACCCTATCCCAATAGTTTCTACTAATTTCGCAATGGTTTACAACCATTGGTATAGGTTAGGTTTCCAATAGTGACACCTTATTCACCACAATGGATTGGTTTTATTTAGAGGATGAACCATACCTTGTTAGACATGACATGTTTGATGATAATTCATACATATGTTCTTTTATCCTTTTTGGGATATTCATTAAAAAATGTATCATACACATTAAAACAAGAACCATCTAAAACATAACACAGATTTCCCTTTAAGTTATGGAGTGGAAAGAAACCCATTTTGTTGAATACACATGTATGGGGTTGTGAGGCATTTCATAATCCTTCTTAGGTTACAAACTATCACCCTAAGGCATAATATGTATCTTTATTGGGCATCCCATGGAAGAAAATTGATACCACCTATAAAACCCGTCAATAAGAAAGTAAATATCAATAGAAAAACAATCATTATTGAGAGGGAGAACATCTTAAAAATGAATAGTGTAAAAAATATTAACTTCAATGAAGTTGATGCTCAAGATACACAGGAGGTGGTGCAAGAAAATATTCCTTAGGTACGCATCGAACAATTACTTCAAGAAACATATGTACTACATAGGAGCACAAGAGACGTAATAGAAGTAGAGAGATATGTGTTTCTTGTCACCGAATATGGTGACTCATTATTAGTTTACAATAATGAACCTATCTCCTACAAATTGGTAGTAGAGAGCTAAGAAGCCATGATATGACAAGAATAGATGGATTAAAAAATCAATTCCATGTATTAGAACAAATATTGGGTTATGACCGATGATCCAGTTGATGTAAAGCCCGTAGGGTGGAAATGGGTATTCAAGTGAAAACAAGACATGAAAGGTAATGTAAATACCTATAACATAATAAGAGCGTCTGAAGGGTTTAAATATCACCTTGGAATTTACTATGATATAACCTTTTCACTAGATTACATTTTTAAATATGTAAGTACTCTATTTTTGACTCAGGTATGGATCCATTGAATTTGATATATGATTCATTTAATGACCCAAAATGGATGCCTAATGAGTTAGTGATGGTCTTGGGGGTGTCTGGGGCTTATTAAGAGCCCGAAACAAGATTTTTGGGAGAAACGACATTTCACATGGTTAGAGTAAACCATATGAAGAAGGCCTTATGATTTGTTTAAAGTGTGAAAGGCTGGACACTGATCTAATAATGGGCGCACACTTTTCATTAACCGTATGACTTGGGCTATATGACCGTGTGAAAACCTGCAGAAAAACATTAGAGGAATTTCTCCACATTGGTGAATGGTTTATCTAACCATGTGGCCTAAATATGTATATTACACTTCCTAGAACTATGTGTGCCTGATTTTCATATGGTTTGGACAAAATGGGTAGAAAAACCATGCAACCTAACTGTGTGAAGGGTAATTTATGGTGGAATGTCTATTTTTACCTTAAAATATCATTAAACATAACGTATCCACCCATTTCAATTTTCCAATGGAAGAAACCCCATCTTTATCTAATTTTGAATGAAAAACTCATCTATTCCTGGATTTGTGCTTGATCATACATATTGAGTCCAAACCGATCATCATTCATCTCATTGGATCTGTGCTGGTACATTCTTTATTCCATTTTTAATATTACATTTTTCTCCTTCCCATCTACGATGCTATTTAGATGTAGGCTCATATGCCCCAGTTTCAGAACATTGATGTGTCATTTATATCTACTCCAATATAGGCTAAATTAGAGGTTGATAATGGATGAGGAGAGTCGTATGAGCCTAATATAGGTGGTCAATAACTCATCCCCCGATTGTTGTCATTTTATAAATTATCGTATCATCACTATGATTTTTCGTGCATCATCTATTAAATTTATATTTCATTATTAGAGTCTTTAGGGCCATTTTCTAAGACCCATTCTATATATTTCATTCATTTTTGGGGGTTATGTCTACTACTTAATTCACCCCATGTATGGTGATGCACCATAATTGGGTTTTTGGAGTTTTGACACATTTGAGCCACAATTAGGGTGTGTTTAATCATGAACATTCTATTGGTAAGCCTCCTTATAATAAATGAATATTAAATGGGGATTTTACTATGGAAAGTACCATGTGTGCCAAATACTTAACCCACCAATGATAACTTCTTGAACTTGATCAAATTCCTATTAAATTGAATTAGAATGTATATGGTATAAATATGTATTATACTAGTTTATAATGAATGGATTTCATGTGGTTTCTTGTATTTAATTTTTTTTCATGTTATTAATGGTAAATAAGAGAAAAATGTAAATGAATATGAAATGAAATTAATGATTTCATTCCCTTGGAAATGTTACACTAATGAAAGGAAAGTCTTGAACCACTTGAACTCATTAAATGATAGGATTATATCTTTGATTATTTATTTAAATGAATAATATTTAAGGTTCCCAATTATACATATGGAACTTGAAATATCTATAGGGGTAGTCAGACTTGAGTTAGTTCATGGATTCCTAAGGGAATTCCTTGAGCACTCATGGATTCTAGTCCTATCCAAGGATTCTAGTTTCCTCGGTTGGGACCCCCTTCAAACCTAATACTCATCTATTAGTGGATGAAAGATATTACACTATAATATCCCTCATTTATTTTTAGAGTATTCCTTGGATACAATCTGTGGATCCAACATGGCTTCAGAAAACATGAGGTTATATGGTTACATCATTGGGCCTAACCATATCTTATCCCATTTTAAATTGGATATAATCATTGGAATTGGTTATATCAAACTACTATGTAATTATTTGGATGATGAAACTTGGATTACACTCTTACCCATTATCCAAGATGAATTCACTACTGAGTTGGTGACTGTTGAGGTCTAGGTTTCTTTGGTTATTACTTTCGAAACCTTTTATCGTTATTACCATTTGATGTTGCCTTATTACATCTTAGAACCTATACTATTACTACTATGTAGTGATGTATGTGATGGACATTCCTTACGTGACTTATTTTTATAAACTAGAACTTAATTAATTAATTAAATGGTTACAAGTTCAGACACCAGCTGGGGAATGAAGTAGGTACATGGGTATTTATGTTACTGTACTTATTTAATTTAATGTATGCATGCTTTCACATTGTTTTAGTTTATATTACATGGAAATTATGGTATATACACCCTTATTGGTGGCCTACTGAGATTTATCTCACACGCTATCTGGGTTCTATTGGTACTCGTGAAGGCTATATGTATGCATGTGTTGATAAAGGGAAGCATATTTCTTTAGACAAATAATTGCTTGTTGTTTTAAGAAGGATCTAGTAGTAGATGATTGAACTGGTGATCGGGATACTTTGGATAGAATTTTTATTTTTGTACTTATTTTTTTGTAGATTTATTCTATGATTCTTTTTATCCATGTTTTCATTATTTCTAGAGACATAGCATATATCATCCTCATTTTTTGAAAATTTATATCAGTTTCAGCTGATGTATTATTATTCAGTCTGCATATTTTTTGGCTTCTAATTGATTATATATCTTACACTAACTATCTCATATTCTATTACATTCATCCATTATGCTACACTATAGTAATGTGGTATTAGTCTCCCCACAGAGACACCCTAGGCCCTCACTGCATGTTGGTAGCCTTTGGTATTCGGGGAGATGCACTTGAGGACATGCAGCAAACTAGGCTCGGGGAACTTTTAGTGGAATATAGGCCTAAGTCATCACAAAGTTTTATAAGAGTGATTTATTTCTTGGTTTACTATTTTGAGACAATATATTCGAGATTAGGAATGATTGGAACTTGGGGATAACCAATGATTGGGCATCACAAACCCGTGTTTATTGTAGAGACTAGGTTTCCTGAATTATGACAATTGTTTTTCTTTCATCTATTACAATTAATATCAGTTCACCTTGGGGTGACTCACATGATATGAGGTGTTTTTGACTACTATTATGATTACGGATATTATTTCATCTGTGGCCCGACGTTATTATGGATAGAAGAATTGTTACATGAATCATCATAGACACCTAGAATTTGAATGTAATGCTTATTACCATGCCTTATAGGTGAATGTCACTCATTGAATTTCTTGATATGAATGTTGCCACAACTCAAATTTTGACTAAGGTACAGATCATTAGTCTTTCATTTTTAATCATTCATTTCAACATTGTAGAGGTGTGATACTTCCAAGGGACGTCCTGAGGACCTTCGGAGGCTGGTTCGGATCATGGATATCTGGAAAATGTGCTGCAGATTGGTTCACACATTTAGTGTAAACTATGCAGACCCCAGCGTAAAACCATGAAACCTACCATAGAAGGCTTTAGAGCCTTTACACATAGATTTCACATGGTTTGCGAAACCATGAGAATAAACCATGCAATCTTGAAAAAGTTAGCAGATGGAGGAGATATCAATAAATCCAAGGAGGAATAATTCTTGATCGTCAAAGGGGAGGAGGCCACTAGTTATGTTTAGTGGAATTAGGTACAACTGACAACCTATCAGCATATGCTCCTTGGATGTTCCCTTAGTGGTGAACCAAGTAAAAGTGCTATGTCACCTCCCTGCATTATATTGTTTGATAGATTTAACAAGTTTCTAAAAATTTGGAAATAAGATCCACCACATTATAAACAAAAAATTGAAACCATAATTCACCACTCCCCTCTCAGGGTGTTCTGGGGTCCTTCACCAAGCTTCATCGAGGACCCTAAGGTAGGTGGTCACGTATTTTTCCATTTGAGTTTTTACCATTTCATATTTATTCGCATTGTTCCATAATTCGGCCTTTACAGAGCTTAAAAATTGTGTTATTTAATTCATTTCAAAATTACATTAGTACCTTGATATTAGTGAATTGGGTTTGGTTTAGCAGTTTAATGGTAACCATTTCTCTCTATGGACCCCATGTGGTGTGCCAACCAATTTGGCCATTTTAGGCCAATTTTCACAAAATATAAAATTATGGTTTGTATCTATCTGGTTGTGTTTAAATTGAATTTACCCTTGTCTCACATGTATTCTATTGAACCCAAGACACCCCATGGGTGTTTGGACATCTTAGGCTTGGAATTTCCAAATTGGATCTGTGACTATTAGATATGACCTTTGTAAATGCTTTTTCAATTGTAATTGGGATTTCCATGTTAAGAAAAGTGAGTGAGATGTCTTGATAAATTGGTTCACCTATAATGAATGGTTCCCCAATAAATGAAACAAATTGATTGACTTTTATTGGATGGTTGAACCCATGCCTTAATCCCATTGTTTTTATTAATGTTTTGAATTAGAACTAAGTAAGATGGTTTTCCCTTAGGATACATGATATGAATTGTTATAACATTGTAGTGATTGGGAGATTATGAAATATATGGATGGGATTCATTCATACCCCATGCTATCTTATGATATAAATGGGTGTGATACATGCTTTCTACATGCCAGTGACATCCTATATATAAATATATGGATGGGAAGAATTCTTACCCCATGAAAATAAGAATCTCTACTTTGGTGGGAGGAATTCTCACCCCACACCAGCTTTGATATAAATGTTTGGATGAGAGGCATTCTTACCTCATGACAGTGACAACCCCAATATATATATATATGAATGGTTGAGAGACATTCTTAACTTATTCTAGTGATAACATATATATATATATACATATACATATGGTGATTTTTTCAGACATACCAGCCGTGAGCTGAAGAAGGTAGACCCCCCAGGTGTCCATTGAGAACCAAAGAGGGAGATTATTTATTTATCAAGTATTTATTAATTTTTGTGTATTACCACCACACTACTTACTTATGAGCACCAACTCTGATTACTCATAGACACCATTGGTGGTGGCATACTGAGATGTTATCTCACACCCTACTCGGGCCTCCTTCGACACCCGATAAGATAGTTTTCATGTAGGTATGGATAGAGACAAGCACCACTATTACGGTTGTTGAATCATACTGTTTAATTAGATATTTGGATATGAGGATTAGCCCTAGGGTTGGGATTCTATAGAGTAGATTTTGGATTTTGTTCAATTTTGTACTTTTGTATTAGTATGTTTGCTACCTATTTTCTATTTCAATTTTTTACTAACATGTCGTGCATGAATATCTATATCAGAAAATACCTATGTGGATTTTTCTATACTATTCAGTTATTCATACATTCACTGTTTCTATTTATGTTACTACTATTCATTGTATTTTTCTAATTGGTTATGCATTTTCTACTGGTTATTTTTATTGCATCCATTATGTACTTTGACATGTTGGTAAACTCTCCCCGCCATTCAACCTTGATACCCCCACTATTTTTTGGTATCCCCTGGCTTAAGGGGAGACATGCTAGGGGTCATGTGGCCAACTGGGACCGGGGAACAAGTTATCCGGATTCTGGGCCTGGGACATCACAAAGTGATATAAAAGGATGAATCATATCTTACTTTACTATTTGGAAACTAAATATTTGAGAATGAGAATTCTTGGGACTTGGTCAAAAGTTGTGATTTGGCAATATGGACCCATTTATGGGGTAAGGTCTATGTTTCTTGAATTATTGTTGTTCTATTTATGACTATTACTATTGATAACATTTCACAATTGGGTGATTCACATGTTTTGGGATGTTATTGTTATTAATGCGATTGGAATTATGATATTATTGCTTGAACTAATGAAATAAGGGTTATATAATAAAAAATGAATCATGATTGGCACAATATTAATAGACCATGATTTTTCCCATGTAATATTTACAATTTCAGCCAAAAAATTTTGTTTCATATTCATTATGTAATCCCTTATATATAAAAAGTTATGTTGAATCATCTTGAAGGATCTAGATCATTCTATAGTGTGAGTTTAGTAGGAGCCCCTCTCTGACTCATATGGTGTATGGGCCCTTATAGATAAGAAAATGAAATTCCATCCAGCTCAACCATTTTAGAAACTATATAATCATTTGGATAAGCACAATTAAAATGAAAATGACATCCAAGTGTGTGTCATATGTTGGAGAATAAGGTGTATGGGACCTTATGGGTTGGAAAATTAAATATCATTTGGTTAGGATGATTTAAATGACTTAAATGTTCAAATGAGAATACTTTCAAATGGGGAATGACATTTAACTTGAGAACAACCACCTTGAACATTCATAACATAGAAAATTTACCTGGACCAGACCTTTTTAGTGGGTAGTGTGTTTCTCTGTTCTCTTAACTTGTTATGGACTGTTCCATCATCAAGTCCAAGCTTTTGATGCAAGCATATATGTGTGTTTGTTCTTATAGGAAGGATTTCAAACCCTTCATAGTTTCATGAATGAAATTTTCAAAATATCTTGTTTTCATTTTGAGATTTTCATTTGGAATTGTAGTTTTATTCCAAATATGAATTCCTCATGTTGTGTTCCTTTAAGGCGATGATGATCATGTTCTTGAGGTGGTGAGCCTTGGGCCTCTATTTTCCCTTTCAGTAGAGCCACAAGGGGAACCTCCTCCTATACCCAAGTAGGTGGTGATTCCCAATTTCAAAAGGGTTTCTTGCATATGATGTAGAATATCTATGTCGAGGTGTGAAATTCCCCGAACATGGAGGAGTTGAATCGTGAGTTTCAGTAGCTACATCCTCCTACATTCTCATGGGATGGTAGACCACTTGATAAAGAGTCCTGGATTAAGAGAATCATGTCTATCTTTGAGCATCAATGGAATCCTCTACAATAGTAGTTCAAGCTAGATTCTTATATGTTATGAGATTCATCCAAGAGGTGGTGGGATGTCATCACCCAGGTAGGACAATATAGAGAGATGGTGTGGTATAATTTTCAAACTATCTTCTATGACTACTTATTTCCCCATACTCTAAGGGATGATAGATCTAGTGAGTTCATGAATCTTTATCTAGGGACCATGTTATTTATATATTAATCATCTTATTGTACTGATTTATAAAAAAAATCTCCTTCTCTGGTAGCTGATGATCTGATGGATGCAAGGCGATTTGAGGATGGGATTTGTTATGCCATTAGGTTAGAATTCAATGTGTTCAGGATGAAACAAATTTCTCATATCATCTACTAGGTCTTAATTTTAAAGAAAAACCTAAGATATTTGGATGGTGAAATCCATGGTTGTTCAAAACCTAAGGCATCTAATGGATCTTCTTCTAGGAAAAAGGGATGTTTTGAATAATCTCATAGAGGTAGCAGTGGCTAGGCTCCTTTAATGGGTAGTTCCTCTATTTTTCACCTGTAGAGAGTTCCATGACATTATATGAATAAGTGTACGCTGAATCTAGTGGAGTGCAGAGGTTGTGGTATGATGGGATATCTCCATCACTTCTGTAAGACTTTCCCACTAGTTCCTAGAAAGAAGGTATCTTCACCTACTCCTCGATTTAGAGCAGGGCCAGTAGGATCACAAAAATTAGGAAGATCGAATACCACCAATCGATTAATCCGAGGTGGTAGTCAAGGCCTAGGTAACAAGATAAATTATTTTCAGTGCTAAAAGAGTGGGCCTACTCAATGTAGTTTGGTAGTGACTCAGGGACACGATATATGCCAATTACATACAGTCTAAACTATGTTGCAAGAGTATAGTGCATGTCTATCTACTGTATGAGGTATTATTCTAGTAGCATCCACTTTAGTGTCTTTTTTATTTGATACATGGGCGTCTCACTCATTCATATCTAAGAAAATCACTAAATGTATGGGCCTCTAGATTGAGTTATATCATTGAGTCACGATACTAGATACACCCTTAGGTCTCCATTTAGAGGGCATTCACTGCTTTTAGAATCCCCCAATGAGATATGTGGTTACCTTTCCATATAGAACCTATATGTTGTCGACATGATCTGCTTTGATGTAATCATTGGGATGGACTGGTTAGTAACTTATAGAGCCAGTATTAACTACTATCATTTAAGGGTGAAATTTAAATCACCAAAGGGAAGTATGAACGTGCATAAGGGAGAATGGGATCTCAGTACGAGAGGAGTAGGACCCAAACAACAAAGGCTAGGTATTTCTACAAAACAAGTTGTTTTTCATTACATAAATGACCATAAGTTTCAACCAGTTATCTTTCCTCTGATTATGGAGATTTTCATAGTGGTTTTTTCATATGACTTCTATGGTCTACCTCTAGTGTGAGAGGTAGAGTTTACTATTGGTATCATGACACGTGAAACACCTATGACCATTTCTCCATTTTAAATGGCACCTACGGAGCTTCTAGAACTCTAAAATCAGTGGGAGGATGTTGATATGAAAGTCTTCATATTCCCCAAACCTTCTCCTTGGGGTTCACCTATCATATTTTCCAAGAAGGTAGATGGTACCCTTAGGTTTTTTTGGATTACTGTCAGTTAAATCAACTCACTATAAAAATATTTGTATCCAATACCTATAATAGAAGACCTCTTTGATCAGATTTCTGGAGTGAAGGTAGTTTCCAATATATATTTAAGGTTAGGCTATCATAAGGTGCATGTCAGAAACATAAACATACCTCACACAAATTTTAGAAGCATGTATGGTGTATAAGTGTACCTGGTTATTCCATTAAAAATCATGAATGCATATATTATCTTGATTTCTATTATGAATTAGGTTTTACACCCATATCTAGATTCTTTTGTGGTTGTATTCATTGATGATTTCTTAGTGTATTATCTCTTTATAAATGACCATGAAACCCATATTGAGATCATGTTTAACATGCTGAGAGAGCATCATCTCTATGCTAAGCTCATTAAATGCCACTTCTAGATAGATAATGTTCACTTCCTGGGGCATATCATCTCAAAATCAAGAGTTTATGTTAAACCAAAGAATGTGAGGGATATAGTTTCTGGGGAGAATCCTAAGAACCTTTTTGATATTTGTAGTTTCATAGAAATTTATAGATACTATAGATGCTTCATTCAAGATTTATATTTCCTTTTAGCACCACATAAATGGTTTATGAAGAAGGTTGTAAAATTTGAATGATCTGAATCTTGCAAAACATCCTTTTCAGAATTGAAGGGAAGACATACTTCAATGCCAATACTAGTTTTGAATGAGATAGGAATGACTTATAAAATATATTATAACACGTTATGTGTCATTCTTGGTGTAGTTTTTGATCCAGGATGAACAAGTCATTTCATATAGATCTTGTCAGTTGAGTCCTCATGAGAAGAATTACCTGTCGCATGACCTCGTACACAATGTATTGGTACATGGCTGTTAGAGGAAATACCTCTTAGTATGGAATTTTGTTGTAGTTATAGACTAAAAAATCCTCAAATACATATTCAATCAATGGGATTAAAATCTAAGATAGTTTAGGTGGGTTTATTACATTCAATATTTTGATTCCAAACATCCCTACACTCTAGGGAAATGAAATTAAGTAGTCGATGCTCTGAGAAGGAAGACTCGGACACAAGAGGTTCACTAGTCTAGTTAGGAATGGAAGCTTATGGCCTTATTCTTGCAGATGTACATTGAGGTTCAAAAGGATCATGGTCAGACCATTCTCTTATCCTTAGCAGCGACATCCACTCTTCCAGAATGAGTAACGTCAATATAGTTGCCTGATCCTGGAGTACTTGTACTATGAGAGAGGATTCTTGGTGATGATATATCTTTTGATTGGAGGGTTTATTGAGTTGAAACTCTTCATTTTTTTTGGGAATATATGGGTCCAAATAGACATTATAATAGATCTGATGAGGTATTTCCATGGCTTAGTACGGGTGTTTCACTCGGGTGTTACCGAAAAAATTTGTTAACTACGATGTCAACATTGGTGACTCGGTATGAAATATGAGATAACTGATTTCATTATGAGATGATCCACCTATAAGTATGTGAAGGATGGACATCAACATTTGGTATGGATTCTTTAACCATTTTACAACCATAATAGGAAATGAGTCAATGTTTCTATGGACTTTGTAACGGGTCTACCCAGATCATATTGTTTCTAATAGTGATTCTTTTTTATGTCACTATTCTGGCAGGGGTTACAAAAGGACATGGTAAATGATGTAATTTTGAGCATGACCTATCACTCGTAGACCAATGAAAAAATGGATTATACAATAGAAGTGCTTAAGGACATGTTATGTGCCTAAATTATTGAACTTGGGGGTTCTTAGTTTAATCACATTCCCCTCATCGAGCTTTCTTATAATAAAATCTTACAGGATACCATTAATATGAGTCCCTAGGAATCATTGTATGGTATGCCTTATCGCTCAAATTTGTTTTGGATAGAGGTGGGGGAAGAATTTGTACTTGGGCCTCATATTATGCATGACACTATAGAGAATGTCTAGATAATAATGAAGTGTATGTTGATAGATCAGTATTGAAAATAGTATTATGCCAACAGATGCCGGTGACCTCATGAGTTTGAGGTTGTAGACCAGGTTTTCTGGAAATTCCCTCCTAGGTTGGGGAATAATTGTATTCGGAGGCAGGGTTAGATGGCACCAAGGTTCATTCGACCCTTTGAGGTTTTGAAGTGGATCAGACCAGTGGAAAAACAGTTGACACTACATCAATCCATACACGATTTATTCCATGTATCTAAGTTTCTATGATATTATCTAGACACATATCATATCTTTCATCCTAATGAGGTTGAGATAGAAATGGATTCATTATTCATGGAGTAACTAGTTTTTATTGTTGATCCGAGCATAAGGATACTTTGAGGAAGATCCATTTGTCTTGTTTGGGTTCTATGGTAGGAAGACCGGGTATACGCTAAGACCTTGGATTGGAAAGCTGATATAAAATCTCAGTGGCTAAAACTCTTTGCTAAAAAACCTCTTTACCCTTAAAATGAAAACATAAGGATGAGTTACTATAAGGAGGGGAAGTTGTAATAACCCGTCTTTTAAAAAGTTTAAAAGTTGTTGATTTTTAGTTTTTCAAACGTTCCATTGAACAAGGTAGAGGTGTTATATGTCCTAGGAATGTCTCAAGGAGCGTCTGGGTTTGGTTCAGAGGATAGAGGTCTGAAAAATGGGCAGGAGTATGGGCCGCATAGTTCATGTAAACCATGTGGTCCTAGGAACACGACTGTGTGGCCTACTACAGAAGGTTGTAGAGCCTTGATTAATAGTTTGTGCATGGTTTGGTAAGCTATTCACATAATCCTTGTGTCCTTGAAGAATATGGAAGAGACTTCACACACGGTTTTCACATGGTTTGGTAATCCTTGCACATAAACCATGCGAGCCCTATTTTTTAGGGTGAAATTTCCATTTTAACCACTAAATATCTAATATTTTTCTCCCTTTTCATCCTCCCTAATATGGATGAAACCATGGCCTCCTCCTATTTAATGATCAATAATTCAACCTCCTTGTATTTCTTAGTATCTCCTCCATCTGATGATAGAATGTTGGTCCAAGAGAATAATTGAACCCCTTGAGGTAAGGATAACCCCATGAGCCCTCATTTCTTTTCCTAATATTGCCATATGTTGTGATATTTTGATTTAGGCTCATTTACCCATTTTTTATGTGTTGGATTAAACTAAATTATCTTTCAACCTACTTAGAATCTGAGATTTATATCAAGTGAGGATTCATCTATGACCCTACGGTAGGTGTTTACATAGTTTTCCATTTGAGTTTTGACCATTTTGTATTTATTCTAATTGTGTAATAAGCCGGCCTTGGTCCATGATCCTAATTATGTTTTTTAATTCATTTATAATTGATCCCAGAGCCTTGATATTGGTGAATTGGGGTTCAGTTAGTGGTTTAGAGATCACCCTTGCTCTATATGGACACCAAAGGGGTTTTCAAACCAAATTGGCCATTTTAGGCTAGTTTTCACAAAATGAAAATTATTGTATTCATCACTTTGATTGAGTTTAAATTGAATTAGACCATGTATCATGGGTATTTTGATGAACCCAAGACACCACATGGGTGTTTGGACCTCTTTGTCTTGTAATTTCCAAGTTTGGTATATGACAATTTGATATGACCTTTGTGAATGCTTGTGGTATTGTAATAAGGTTTTCCATGTTAGGAAAATTGAATGAGATGTCTTGATAAATTAATTCAACTTTAATGAATGGTTACCTTGAAATGAGACCAATAGATTGACTTGTATTGGATGGTGGAACCCAGTCCTTAAGAAAATGATTTTAATTAATTTTTTGAATTGGAATGATTTAAGATGGTTTTACCTTACATTATATGATATGAATTGCTATTACATTTCGTTCTTTATGAGCTTATGAAAGTTATGGATGAGGGGAATTCATACCCCATACCGAATTATGATATGTATGGGTGGAAGGCGTGATTACCCCATGGTAATGACAACCACTCTCTATCTCTGTCTATATATATATATGGATTAGAGGCATGCTTACCCCATGCCAGTTATACACTCTATGAGGATGAGATGAATTATTACCCCACTCCAGCTATGATATACATGTATAGATGAAAGGAATGATTATGTCATGCCAGTGAAAAACCCTATATATATATGGATGGAATAGAGGAATTCATACCTCATGCAAGTGATAACCTATATATATAAATACATATGGTGAATTGTTCAGACATACAATCCATGAGCTAAAGCCGGTAGACACACCAGGTTTCCTTTGGGAACATGAGTGGAGTATTATTTATTTATTTATATTTCATAGTTTCCAACTATTACCCACACAATATTTACTTATGAGTTCCGGCTCAGATTATACGTAGACACCATTGGCGGTGTCCTACTATGATGTTATCTCAAACCCTACTCTGTCTGCCTTTGGCACCTGAGAAGACAGTTTTCCTGTAGGTATAGATAGAAGAGAGAAACACTAATCTAGATTTTGAATCTTACAATTTATTTTGATATTAGGCTGAGAGGATTATTCCTAGGATCGGGATTCAATGGGGCATCTTTTGGATTGTGTTCATTTTTTTACCTTTGTATTAGCATGTTTGCTTCCTATTTTCTACTTCCATTTTGTACTAACATGCCATGCATGCATAAATGTATTAGGAAATCCCTATGTTTATTTTTTATGTTATTCGGTTATTCAAATCTTTGTTATATCTATTGGTGTTATTCATGTTTTTTTGTATTAATCTAATTGTGTATTCTTCTGCTACTGGTTATTTTTGAGGCCTTCATTGTGTGCCCTGACATAGGGGTAGATCCTCCCTGTTTTTCTACCTTGACACCCCCACTACTAGTTGGTATCCACTGTCTTAAGGGGAGACATTCTATGGGTCATGTGTCCAACCAAGCTCGTGGCACATGTTATGTGGAATCCATGTCTAGAATGTCACACCTATGATTGTTGAGTGATGATTTGGTAGTTATATTATTTCCATGCTTTTCCTTATCTACATTTGTGTGATTAAACGTTTTCAATTCATGAGGTGTTATGTGACCTCATGGGATATGATTGGTAATTTACTAAGTCTATCCATTAGATTAAAATCAAAAGGTTATCATTTTCAGTTATAAGGATCATGGGACCTTATTCAATTGCAATGGAGATCATTTTAAAATGAAAATTTATATAAGTCATAAGAAAATGAAAATAATAAAAGTGAAAAAATTGTATCTAAAATTCAATGGGTTCACATCCTTATGCCACCATTCTATATTTATGAATGTTAAAGGAGTGCCCTTAGAAATTAAATATGATATAAATGAAATGGTTTCTAGTAAATGTTTAGGCAAGGTACTATTGACCCTTCATCTATTGGGAACCCTCAAGTTTATAATTGATCACTTCTAATAATTGTCCATCTAAGCAGGTAGTCGGGGTAGTATACCATGGGTATTTAACCCTTTATTATGTTAATATTCCACTAGTGATGTTTTTAATCTTCTTATAATATTTATATGAGGTGTCTTATTGGGGTTTGTTGTCTAATTCTTCATCTATTTCCTCATGTTATGTTCTGGGAAGGTGGAAGAAACAATGATCTAGACATTGTGGGGCCTGATCTACCAATCTTATCATTAGGAGATCCACTTGTGGTTCCTCTTGTTATACCTGATCTTGGCACCAATGATCGAGTTTGTGATAGATTCCTATGTATGATTTAGTCAATGGATGGTTCTCCATGAGTTTTACATATGATGGTTTATATGATGCATGAGTTATAGTAGCATCATCCTTCTACCTTCTTGTTGATTGGAGCCCATAGGTTGAAGATTATTAACTAGTGTCCACATTATCTGTATTTTAGCATCTAGAGTTACATCGAGAGCGGAGGGTGAAGATTTATATGTACATGCTGTATGATTTCTCTATGAACTAGTGAGATGTTGTTACTAATGCTAGTCATCATCAGGGTATGGTATGGGCCGATTTTAGGCTTCTTTCTATGAGAAGTTCTTTCCTCACATGATTAAAGATGACAGAGCCATGGATTTCATTCATCTTGACTAGGGTTCTATGTCAATAATTTAGTATTCATCTCCTTTTACTAAGTTTTAGTGTTTCACACCACTTTTATCCAGGGAAGATCTTTCACATCCTAAATGCTTTGAGGGATGGGTTTTGTATGCCATCCTTACTCAGGTGAATATCTTCCCCCTTCATACTATTTTTGAAATAGTCAATCAGACTCTTATGACTGAATACAAACTGAGTGATGAAATATAGCGACACTAGTTTTTTACACATATCATTACACTAATTTAAGCATAATAAACATCAAATTACAGGCCAAGGATCATAAATTACTATGTCTTGGAAGACTAGGTACAAAAAACTGAAAACATGGGACTAAATAAAAAATTTCATTATTTATCATCCATTATGAGCTCCTAACTTATTTGGGCCCTTACATATGTATAGTATACCCTAGGGATAACATAAACAAAGGTATGATCTAAAAATCACAATAAGGAAATAAACATAAAAATTGATCTTAGCAAATGGGTTAGAAGGCATAACAAAATGATATAAAACGGGATAAAACATGGTGAAAAATATGGAATTATAAAATGGTATCATATAATCATGGATTAATAGTAACATGGATAAAAAATAAAACAAGAATTTTTCACAATTCAAGTCCTTTTGTATATAGATAAGTAAGAGTCCTGGTTCGTTGAACATATAAGAGCACGAGTAAATGCTAACCACCAAAACTGTTGCACATAATGTCTCATGAGAGTAAATATTACCCAATTCAGTAGATTGATATCTAGGATTAACCATATAACATGTTCAGGAATATGTGTGACACATGAATAATCATACATAATCAATCAAACATAAACATAAGGGTCTCCCATGGTAAGAATTGGGTAACATAATCATGTAAAAAGCATAATAAATTGAAATATCATAAAGCCTCTATGAAAGAAAAGAATTAAATAATACATGGAAATTAATAAATTATAATATTCAAATATCATTATTAGTGATGTTAAACTGATGTGATGTCATATAAGAAGTGTATTTACGAAACTTTATAATTAAAATATTTTAGTGTGGTTTAAGGAAAATATTAAAGAGCATTTAAAGTTGAGAAGGGAATAATATTTTATACGAAACCATAATTTAACCAAGAAATTTTTCATAATAAAATTATTTATTTTATGAATATAATGTTTTCTTAAAATATATTATAGAGTGTACATGAAATTGGGTAAGAATTCCAGAAGTTCCCTTGAATCGAGTCTTCTTATCCGGGAGAATTGAGTACAGAACGTTTTAAAAACAGGTATATCCCTAAAAAGGAAGGATAAATGGATCTTGATAGATGAGTTTCGAATATATAAACATTATTTAAAATAGTAACGTAAAAATAAAATAGAATTTTATTTGGGTAAAAATAGATAGATAACCCGAAGGAATAATGGAGGTTTGACAAGATTCCCTTACATTATGTCCAAAATGATTATTCCATTGATCTTAATTTCATGAATAAGAAAATTATACTAATTAATTAATAATTATAGAACCCTTTATACATGTATTTTATTTATAACATTATTATGTTTGTTTACGACCATTTTTATTGGTTAATAGGTTCAATTTCATTGTTCAAGAGTGTTAATTTCCTTGGTTTTCATGATATGTTTTCTTGTATATTTGTATAGAAAATTATGTATAATGGTTATAGTTGTCCAAAAATAAACTTATATGTTATTAATGAACTTATATAATATTAAAATATAATTTTTATTCCATAAGTGATGATGATTCATTAGATAAATCATTAATGATAATCATTTGGATTAATTTAGTGTTTTTTGATCAAAACAAACTCATTTTGTGTTATAAATTAATATCATGAATAAAAAATGATTTCATAACACTAAATAAGATATAATAAATATTTTATAATTTGGTTCAACGATGAAAATGGTTTCATGATTAGAATTGAAGATGAAATTGAAAGATGAAAGAAAATCATCCACGAAGGTGGTAAATCGGCACCTCACAGATGATCTTTTCATTCATAAAGTAAAAAGCAGAGGATAAGAGATTTGATGTATAATTATTATATCAAAAATAAAAAATTTAACTATATGTTTTCATTACATTTTTATTTGGGGAGGTGAGGAGTGGAAAAGATAAGGGAACTTGAAATGAAATTGAATGAAAAATAGAAGAGGGTTTTACCTCTTGATTCCTTCTTCTTGAGAACCCCATTAATGGATTGGTTTTTCTATTATATTAAGAAGAATAGCTATTTGATTTTTAGGAGATGTTTTTATTGATTATTGGGAATAATTTAGACAAGTATAAATTCTTGAGAGGTGTGATGAGGAGAGGTGGAGTGGGTGGTATTTTTAGTGGAGGAGAGGGGTGTTTTCTCATTAATTTACCCAATATTTTATTATTTTCATCAAGAAAAGCAATAGATCTTATTCTTGAGACAAAATAGGGTAATTATATCATGTGATTTAAAACCATTTTTTCTTAAATCATCTATTATTCAATGAATAATGTAATTAACTTATAATGTACATATATCATAAATTACCATAGTTCACTATTAATAAAAATTTCTAGTATTTCAGAAAAAATCCATATAAAGAACCCTGATAATTTTTTGATTGGTAGAATTCAAAAATAAACTCTATATTATAAAATTATATTTCTAATTAATAAAAATATAAATTTTATGTAAATTCATCATCTACTTGGAGAGTATAAATTTTAAAATTATAACTACTTTTACAAAACATAACAAACTAATTAAGGTCTCATGAAATTATATCATAATCATAGAACATAATAATATTAATTTATGAATTAGTTTTATGAAAATAAATTTTCTATTAAATTAATAAATTAATCAAAAAATGAAAGTAAATATTTATGACCACAAAATTCTTACACTTAATTAATATTTTTTAAAATATTTATTTACTTATACTACGATATAATTATATAATATTTTTACTTATAAGATGGATAAATTTTATTTATAATTTCATTGGAGAGGTTACTAAATAATTGGCTGATTTACTATTCATAAGGATCACATTACAATTCATAAGTTCAAGTTATTATTTCATCAGTATAAATTCATTTACTTTTAGAAACACCTCCTAATTTGTTCATTCATCATTTATAAATCATTTATTGTGTTCACTTATGTGTTTACACCATATGAAAAAATTATAATAAGGGAATTTCAATTGATAAAACATTGGGTCAATACATTCTCCCCCTTATGAAATTTATCCATTGAAATTTCATTACACATACTAAGGTGAAAATTGGGGCGAGTACTTTTCATTCATCACTTCCTCTGATGCCAATGTTTCCCCTTCGTACATATAGTTCTACCAAAGTACTTTTACGAGTTGATTAGTCTTGTTGTGTAAAAAATTATCTCTATGACCCAAGATCTTCACTAGCCACTCCTCGTATGAATGATCAGACTCCAATTGTACCACCTTTAAAGTCAGTACATGTGAATAATTTGGTATGTACTTCTGTAAGAGGTATATAAGGAATATATCTTATACATGAGACATTGTGGGTGGATGTGCTAGTTGATAAGCCACATATCCATCATGATCAAGGATGTCGAAGGGGTTTATGTACCAGGCACTTAACATCCATTTTTTTCTTGAACCTCATGATACAATAACATGGTGATATGCAGAGGAATACCATGTCTTGAACATTAAACAATAGTCCACATAAATGATTCTCCTAATAACTCCTCTATCAAACTCGAGTTGACTTGATGTGATATTGAATGTTTTTCTACTTTTCCACCAATTCTACGACCATTTCAGGTCCCACCATCTTATGCTCTCTAACATCATCCAATCATGCCATTGTTCTTCACATATTCCCATAAAGGGATTCATATAGGTCCATTTATATGTTTTAGTGGAAAATATTATTGTAAGAGAGCTCGACCAGAGCTAGCTATTGGTCCCATACTCCTTTGATGTCCATAGAACTTGCTATCAACATGTCTTATATTGTCTGAATAGTCCACTCAGACTAGCCATTAGTTTGAAGATGATAGGATGTACTACAAAAATCTCAGTTCATAGAGAATGATTGAGACATTTTTAGAACATGGAGGTGAATTTTAAATCTCAGTTAGATATAATAGTTAGGGGTACTCTATGAACCCTTTTTAATTTATTGATGTATATCAGTTCATATTGATCCAGTGATAAGTACTCTCAAATTATTATAAGGTGTGCTCTCTATCTAAGATGATCCATAATAACCCATATATCATTGTTTCCACTGGATGTATTTAGAAGTCCAGTGACAATTTCCATGGAGATGTTACCCTATTTCTATGTTGGTATGGGTAATGGTTACATTATCCCTTTATAATTTTCCTTTGTTCCTTCACGTGGTGACATACTAGGCACATTGAGGTATATTTAGTGATCTCCTTTTTCATATTGTCCCATTGAAAGTTCACTCAGAGACATCAATATATCATTTTGCTTCATGGGTGAATAGAGAAGGTTGATCTATATGCGTCATTCATATGTTATTTATTTATATATGGATTGGATGGTACACATAGTCATAACCCAAATATTAAGACATTGTCCTACCTGATCTTGAACACATAGGATTTCTCATTTCTAATATCTTCCACCCATTTTTGAATTTCCACATCATTTTACTGAGAATACAATATTTTATACACAAGGGATGGTTGAGAAATCATTTGAGAATGGATTTATTATGTTCCTCCCATAATGATTTCCATTTAAATCCATTGTAAGTATAAGAAGATTGTATCTTTCTCAATTCTCATCATTGATAATGATGTAGGATCCTTTCTACAAAGAACATTCACCACCTTATTTTCCTTACGAGGATTGTAGTAGATCGAGTAGTCATATTCCTTGAAGAGCACTAACCATCTTCACTATTTTATATTAATATTATTCTATGTGAATACATACTTGAGACTCTTGTGATAAGTATATATCTCACACTTCTCCCCATCATGATAATACATCTTGATTTTCAATGTAATTATCATAGTTTCCAAATCTATATCATGCATAGGATACTTTTTCTCATGAATTTTCAATTACCTTGAAGAATAAGTTATCACATTATCATTTTCATCCATAAAAAACCTAAGTCTTTATTTCAAGAATCAATTTTTACCTCCAATAGTTACCCACATATCTAGAGTGTGAGTACTGGTACAATGATTAGCCTTATTTTGAGTTCCTTATAGTTTTCCTCACATTCATGGGTCCAGAAAAACATTACTACCTTCTGTGTCATCTTGAATGATGGGTTTGAAAAACATGAGAATTTATTCACAAATTGTAAGTAATACCCAGCCAAACCATGAATGTTGTAGATATTCATTACAGATATTGGATGGGGCCACTCATTAATTACATTTGTCTTGGAAGGGTCCGTAGATGTTTCTTTTCGAGCGATAACATTCCCTAATAATGATACCTCCTCCATCCATAACTCACATTTACTATAATTTTCATATATTTTCTCACATCACAATGTCATCTACAATATATTTAAATGATCCTCACATTCCTTTTTTCCCTTGGAGTATATCATAATATCATTAAAAAATACTACCAAAAAAATAAAGGAAATATCTAAAGACTCCATTCATTAAGGATATGAAAATTGTTGGGGAATTAGTGTGTCCAAAGGGCACGACTATGAGCTCATAGTGTCCATACCTCATTCTAATGGTAGTCTTGGGAATATATTCCTTTCAAACCTTTAATTGATGATATCCCATGTGAAGGTCCACCTTATAGAAATAATTGGCCAATGTAGATGATCCAACAGGTCACATATCCATGGCTAGGGATAAATTTTCTTTATCATGATTTTATTATGTTTATGATAATTGCTGCAGAGGAACATTGATCAGTCATTCTTCTTGAAAAGGAGGACTCGTTCACCACACAGTGAAGTAGTCTGGTATATGAAACCCTTTTCTAGATTCTTCTATATCTACTTATTTAGTTATTCTAGATCAATGGTGACCATTTTATACAGTGTCTTTGATTTAGGTAAATATCCATAAATAAGTTCAATTTATAACTAAACCTCTGAATTCAAAGGATGTCCAGATAATTCTTCATGGAATATAGAAGTGTATTCCCTTGTTATGGGAATGTCTTCCAGCCTAGTCATATCCTTTGTATAAATCAGTTGACTGAGATATTCTTTCTCATAAGGTAGTAATATCGACACTTTTAATGATGATTCTAAAGTAGATTCATCTTCCTCCAAACACATCTAAAGAATTGGATGATTCTTTGGGATGTGAAGAGCGATCTACCTTTCCCAATAATTGATGTTGGCTTTGTATAAAGATATCCAACTCATGCCCAAAATAGAATCAAACTCTAGAAAAAGAACTATGACCATATTTCTTGGGAGGTTCAGTCCATAAACATTAATTAGGGATTTATTATGTACTTTTGATGCAATAATTTCCCCATTATCTATTCTCACAAATAACCCAACCTCAAAATTCTGTGGTGGGGTTTGAATAGTTATAATAAACTACAATGATATGAAAGAATGAGTATAAATAGAATAATATAATACGTTTTATAAGAACCCGGTTCTTCTTCTAAAGGTACGAGTTCTTCTTTTCCGTTTTCCTTATGTGTTTTTTGAGAAAATTAGAATAATGGGGAAAATCCAAAATTTTGTGACTACACACCATGTACTTTTCCACACACTGTGTACTTTGGCAGTGTGGGATGAGTACACAGGGCATGTAAGATTGTCGGCAATGAAGGGTGTAAAAACTGATTATACGTTGTGTATAGGTTATTTAAACGCAGTGTATTCAGTCGGCAGGTGAATAGTAAGGTGGTGGAGGAAGCAACCAACGAATTGATAGTACATGCAGTGTAATCAGTACTACATGCCATGTACTCATGTAGATAGATGAACAATGTCACGGTGGAAAGAAGCCACCAGAGGAATAATTAAAAAAATTGAGAAGTACACTCCATGTACATGAGAGTACACACCATGTAGTTTTTTTCGCTTAAAATGGACAGTACCCTCCTTTTTTCACAAAGGAAACTTAGAAGACTAGAGGAAAGCGGGAGAGATGTCCAGAGCTTGGAGGATCTCCCGACCACACACCGGGAACCCAATTCCTACACCGTAGATCTCCTTGGAACCACATGAGTAAGTTCTTCCTTATCCTAGAGCCTTTATTAAAAATTATTTCCTGATGGAAAGTTATTTTAGTTTTAATGAGATTATGTTCACTTCATATATGCAATGTTATCATTTGTTTCAGGAGGCGTCGTTCACATATTCAGATCAGGGGTGATCGAGGTAGGTGGTCTGATGTTCCTATCAACTGTTGTGTTGAAATTGTGTATCGTTGTGCTACAAACCCATGTTGGGGTGTCATATGTCTAAGAACATTACTGAAAAGATATCTATAATTTCATAGATAGTCTAATGATAAGATTAAAATGTTTTTTGCGATCACTGCTTGTATCCAGGATCACCTCAGAAGTGAATTCCTCTGTTTATCCATTTTTCCAGGATACCCAAGGGTATGCCATGATTATATTGTGCATTGATTTTTCTTGAGACAAAGTTTATTTAAATTGTTTTTGATGCTTGGGCCCGGCCCGGTCCTTTATCCTGTGGGTAGTGTTTTATTATCCTGAGGGCAGTGTGATATTTTTCTTGGGGGCATGTTTATATTATCCCGATGGTGCGGTTATATTAGCATGAGGGTGTGGTTATATTATCCTGAGGGCATTGTGATATTAGCTTGAGGGCATGACTATATTAGCATGACAGCATGGGCACAACTATCCTGAGGGTGGGGTTCTATTTTTCCTGAGGTCATGGTTCTGATTAGCTTTGAATTTAATTAAATTGAATTTTTAAAAGAATATTAAAATAGTAATGAAAACTGTTAGTGATAGTTACATTGAGTACTTACTTGTTTACTTCATTTTATTATAGCACACTGTTGTAGAACCTTTCACTGACACTTGGGCGCAGGCCTTTGCTGGGTGCCTACAGGGATTTATTTCTCACACCCTTTTGGGTCATGTATTCGGCCCAAAAAGACTACATTGGTACAGGTGTCGACAGGGGAAAAGGTCCCTATACAGGTACATGATTGTAACAGGGGAGTTGGAGATCATGGGACTGAGATTAGGATTGTGATTATGCTGCATTCTATTTTCTATGATTTGTTGTTTTTTGGTACCTTGTGCTTTTATTTTTATTGTATTATATTGTAATGTATCATGTTCTGGCTATTTTCATAGAATTGGAGACATGCTGCATCTTTATATAAATGACAGCTAGTTCACTTTTAATTCCGTTGTCCATTTCTTTTTTATATGGTTTACTGCTTCCACTGTTGTATATTATTTATCTTTTCCACTGCACTACACTTTGACAAATGGGGGCATAGTTTCCCTACTATTAGACCTGGGCCCTCACTGCTAGTCGGAAACCTCTAGTGTTTGGGGATATGCGTTTGAGGTTATGTGACCAACTGGGTTTCGGGAAACCGGATCTGGGACGTTACAAAGTGGTATCAGAGGCATTCTTTTCTTTGACTTACTGTTTGGAGCCTTAGTCAGAGATAGGGAAAAAATGGTAGTTGGTAATAAGTTGTGACCAAGAGTAGCTAACCCGTGCACATGGAAAATCCAATTTACCTCCTGTTGTAATTATTTTGATTTTTCAATTTTATAGTTGATTGAATTTTTCACTGTTGGGTGACACACTTGTGATTGTGTTGTTTACATGTTATACATGGGTTCTATTTGGTTGCAACCTGATGAGATGAGGGTAATCCATCTCATGCATCATTGAGGCACATTCTATAAATCAAATTTCATGCGTTCCTTCCATGGCATTTAGGTGTATAATAAATTGCACGTTGTTGTGATAGTTGATGTGCTAGAAGAGCATGCTATTGCTACATATGCTTTGATAATACCTACTTTTGTTAGGTAATTTTGGTGTGTGGTTTTGATGGAATCAATGCCAAACTTTGGTTCTTGAGGAGTATGGGCCCTTAATGACCGGAATTTGGTGGATCACTAATGTGTTTCCCTTGTTATAACATGTATAAGATACCAAGCCTTCATTTGTGGGGAGTATGGGCCCTCAAGTATCAGAATTTGGCACTTAGGTGTTTTGTTCAGTGTTTTTTTGGGTCTTGGAGTAGTTTCTGAGGCTTACTGTCTGGAAAACCCAGGATAAACGCCATGTAGTTCCTTAGACACATGCCTTGTGTTCTTCTGTTCAGGAAGAAATGAAAACTTCTGGAGTACACACTGTGTACCCTCAGTACACACCATGTAGTCTCTTCCCATGTCATAGGCCATGTGGGCGAGGACACGGGGTAGGGAATGGCTTAGGGAAACACACCGTGTACCAATTGTACATGTCGTGTACTGTTGACCCGGTGTCCGCCCATGTGACTAACAAGAAGGATGGAGGAAACAATAAGGCATACACACCGTGTCTACCTTGAACATGCCGTGTAGTCTGACACAGGTACCTGGCCGTGTCACAAACAACACATGCCAGTGTTATCTTTCCTAGAACATGTTGTGTCCGCCTGGAACACATTGTGCAGTGTTAGCCATGTAGTCGGAAATCTAGTGAGCAACACGGGTTAGTCTGGGGAATCCTTAAACATGTCGTGTCTTTTTAGAACACAATGTGTAGTATGACCTGGGTACACAGGCTGTGTGACGAACAACACGGGCAGGTGAAAGCTTATAGAGTACATGTCGTGTCTACCGCTGAACACGCCATGTAGTCTTAGGTTAAGAAAGTCGTGTGGCCAAGCCGGGTGGAAGTACTCGGGCGCAGAAGAAGTATTCAAGTCCATGCCATGTGTTTGGATAACACGTCATGTATTTGGGGTGTTACATGACTAGTTTTAGCTGGAGTACACACCCAAGTGGATGGCCTATGACAACACGCCGTGAAATATTTATACACGCCGTGTACTAAAGTATTGTGACACATGAATGGTTTTCTTCTCGTGTTCCATTCTTACACTCGTTGTTTTCGATCACTGATAATATTGATCTAAGGTGTGCGTTTGACCTTGTAGAGTCATGCCACCGAGACAACCACGAGTTGTTTTCCAGGAGAGTGGCGAATATTATACTCTTGAGATGGTTGGCCATGGGCTACCAGTGGATCCTCCAACAGTGCCAGATGCGGCACCAACCATTATACCAAACATGAGGGAAAAGTTTCAGTTCCATGAAGGCTTCATGTGGTTTATGCAGACCTTCTAGGGAGAACCGCAGGCCGCCACATCTATGGAAGAGCTGATGCATATCTTCCCACAGTAGCATCTGCTTACATTTTCTGGGGATGGCAGACCACAGACTATAGAGTATTGGATGGATTTGATGCAGAATATATTCGAGCATCTAGAGACGACTCCTGGGAGTAGGGTCAATTTTGCAAAATACATGCTTCATGATTCCACCAAGAGGTTCTAGGATGTTTCCACCTAGTCTGAGCATCACCGAGACTTGGCATGGGATGATTTTTCGGCAGCCTTGTATGACTTCTTCTTTACAGAGACGCTGTGAGCAGATATAGCTCAAGATTTCATGAATCTACAGCAGGGAGCCATGTCAATGATGGATTATTCTGCTCTCTTCACCGAGCTTCAGCATTTTTCACCCCTTCTGGTGGGTGATGATGCATTAAGGGATAGATGCTTTGAGGATGGAATTCAGTGTGACATTCGAGCACTGGTGAACATTTTTAGGTTGCCTACCGTACATGCTGTTGTGAACCAGGAACTTATTTATAACAGAACTTGTGGGAAGCTAGTGGTGTGGGATAGGGCGGTTTGGCACAAGTTTCTGGTACTATTTCCATTAGCAAGAGGAAGAGGCAGAAAAATTTCTCTCACGGTGGCAGTGCTAGTAAGAGGAATTCTTCAGTTGGCCCAATAATGTGCTACCAATGTGGTAGAGAGGGGCACAAGAGGCCTCAGTGTCCACGTGAACCAGTGGAGTGTCGAACATGCGGCAAGATGGGTCATCTGCAGTGATTTTGTCGGGCATTTCTATCAGTGGCTAGAGAGAGGGGTTTTGTGCAGACTCCGCGTGCGGGAGTAGGACCAGCAGCTACTTACCAGTCTGGTAATTACGGTACGTCAGGGCATGTAGGCAGGGATGGTGGTCGTGGTCATGGTAGTCTGACACCAGGATCTCAGAGGCATCAGAGATGGTTAGATAAGGGTAGAAAGGTTGTGTCATAGGGCCACAACATTGGGCAGGCATATATAGTGCAACAGACCAAACCGGAGCAGGATCTAGGACTTTCTACTGTCAGAGGTACTATCCTAGTTTCTTCTATTTTATCTTCTGCACTTTTTGATACTGGTGTTATGCATAGTTTTATATCTGTGGCTGTTGTGGAGAGCCTTGGCCACTGTGTTTCTTCTTATTCTGATATCATGACGCTAGATACTCCGTTGGGGACTAGAACTACATGTCTGCGTCAGTACAACGAGTTCCCCCGAGAGGTTGGTGGGTGTTAATTTCTTTGGGGCCTCTATGTCTTAAAGATGAAAGCTTATGATTTCATACATCGGATGGATTGGTTGGTTACCTTTCGATCCTTTGTAGATTTCTATCGTCGTAGGGTGACTTTCACGTCAACAGTGGGCGGAGAGTTTCTATACAAGGGCGAATGAGATGTCAAGGCGAGCTGAGATGGACCTGAGCATCGTGGGTGAGGTGGTGTGACAGACCAGATTGCGAGCTTATATCTGGATGATCTGGGAATCTATCATAGGGATTTCCCTCCAGTGGTTGATCGTTTCATGGATGTCTTCCCGAACGACTTTTCATGTCTACCTCCGAAACGTGAGGTGGATTTCTTTATTTATCTTGTTCCATGAGCAGAACCGGTGTCCATTCCTCTTTATAGGAGGGCCACACACAAGTTGCAGGAGCTCAAGAGGTAGTTAGAGGAGTTGCAGGCCAAGGGTTTTATCTGCCCAGTGCTTCTCCTTAGGGTTCCCCTGTCTTGTTTGCTAAGAAGGCGGACGATACAGTCAGACTTTGTGTGGATTATCGGAAGTAGAACCAGTTGACGGTCAAGAACCAATATCCCTTTCCAAGTATTGATGATATTTTTTATAACCTTCGAGGAGCACTAGTGTTCTCGAATATTGACTTGAGATCTGGATATCATCAGTTACGCATTAGACCATCTAACATACCGCTTACAGCATTTCGAAGCAGATATGGTCTATACGAGTACTTGGTGATGCCATTTTGACTTACAAATGCGCCAGTAGTTTTCATGGCTCTAATGAATCGTGTGTTCCATCCCTATCTAGATTCTTTAGGGGTATTCTTCATGGATGATATCTTGGTGTACTCTCACACTCGACATGACCATGCCACCCATCATGAGATCCTACTCAGTACACTGAAAGAGAATCATCTATATGATGACCTCTAAAAGTGCCACTTTTGGGTGGAATAGATTCACTTCTTGGGTCATATTATCTTAGGGGAAAGAGTTTTAGTAGAACCAGAGATGGTGAGAGCATCATTTTCCTAGGACCAACCTATGAATGTGTTTGAGATACGGAGTTTCTTAGGGCTGGCTGGTTACTACATGCATTTTATACCGGACTTCTCTATCTTAGATGCACCATTGATGGGTTTAACTAAGAAGGGATTAATGTTTGTTTGGTCAGAATCTTATGAGATAGCCTTTCAGGAGATGAAGGAAAAGATGACATCAACACCAGTCCTGATACTTCCAAAGAAAGGGAGGAGCTATATAGTTTAGTGTGATGCATCAGGTATTGGGTTGGGAGTGGTGTTGATGTAGGGTGATCAAGATATTTCATATGGGTCTCGGTATTGGAGGCCACATGGGAGGAATTACCCGACACATGACCTCGAGTTAGCTGCAGTTGCTTATGCGTTATACTATTGAAGATATTATCTTGTGGGAGAGCATTTTGTGGATTTCACCAACCACAAAAGTCTCAAGTACATCTTTACTCTGTGTGACTTGAATATGAGACAACTAAGGTGGGTTGAATACCTTCAGTCCTTCGACATTGAGCTTGACTATACACCTGGTAATGGTAATGGAGTAGCTGATGCACTGAGTAGAAAGACTTAGACACAGAAAGTGCAGGAGGCTAGTAGTGAGTGGCAGCTTATGGATTTGTTCTCTGAGATGAATTTGGAGGTGCACGATAGTCAGGGGATAACCTATCCTTCATCGTTAGCTATAAAATATACCTTTCTGGATAGTGTGAGGATGAGACAACTATCTGATTCAGAAGGCCTAGTTCTACGAGAGTCAGTGGAAAGTGAGGACCCTCCTCCTGGATGGACGATAGGCGATGATAAGGTACTGTGTTTCCATAGACGAGTGTGGGTTCAAGGGGATATACATGAAGAGATGTTGTGTGTGTTTCATGATTCATCCTGGGCAGTGCATCCTAGAGTTACCAAAATGTACCGTGACTGGGGACGTTAATATTGGTGGCCGGGTATGAAACGGGAAGTAGCTGGTTTTCTTATGAGATGTCCGACCTGTCAGTAGGTGAGGGTGGAGCATCAGAGGCCAACTGGACTGTTACAGTAGTTACCCATTACGGAGTGGAAATGGGATGATGTCATGATGGACTTCGTGACTGGGTTTCCAAGGTCAACGTTTGGCAGTTATGTCATGGGGGTTGTTGTGGACAGACTTACAAAGGTAGCTCACTTTTTTCTGATCAAGGAGACCTTCAGTGTTGATGAGCTTAGAATTTTTTACATCCAAGAGGTAGTATGTCTTCATGGGGTCCCTCGTTCTATCATTTATGATAGGGATTCCGGCTTTACATCTTGTTTCTGGAAGAGTTTTTAGAGGGCACTGGGTACACAGGTGCTTCTGAGCACAGCTTACCACCCTCAGATCGATGGCCTGTCAAAGTGTAAAATACAGGTGCTTGAGGACATGCTGCGTGCATGCACCATAGACTTTGGGGGCTCTTGGGAGAAGCATATACCCCTGTTTGAGTTTTCCTATAATAATAGTTTTCACGAAACTATTGAGATGTCACCTTATGAGGCTTTATATGGTAGGTCATGCTGATCACCTTTGTGCTAGTTGGTGGTAGGTGAGGCAGCTTTACTGGGACCACGTCTCATCCAGGAGACTTCAGAGCCGATCCAATTGATTCAGAAGTGGATGGATACCACACAGTCTCGTCAAGAAATCTTACATTGATCACCGTAGACAACCTTTTGAGTTCGTGGTTGGGGATCAGGTTTTCTTATGTGTTTCGCCAAGGTTGGTACATAGGCAGATTATGAGATAGGGTAAACTTTCACTGAGGTATGTGGGGCCGTTTGAGATTCTGGAGAGAGTCGGGTAAGTTTCCTACAGGTTGCAGTTACCATAGAGGTACTGGGCCATGCACGACTTCTTTTATGTGTCTCAGCTACACCACTATCATTCAATCCCATATCATGTTTTTCAGCCTGGGGAGGTTGAGCTTCCGGTCGATGCATCCTTTGAGGAGCATCCAATTTGTATTGTTGATATCAGCACGAAGGTTCTATGAGGCCAGTCAGTTCAACTTGTACGGGTGCTATGGCAGCATGGTCGAGTGAAAGATGAAACCTGAGAGTAGGATAAGGACATACTTTCTCAATGGCCAGATTTTTTCTATGATTTATCTTCACCACCCTTGGAAGGGAAATTTGGGGAAGAATTGGTTTAAGGGTAGAAGTTTGTAAGAGCCCGGTTCTTCTTCATGAGGTACGAGTTTCTTCATTTCCTTTTTCCTTAAGTGTTTTTTAGAAAATAAGGAAAATGGGGGAAATCACAAATTTTGTGACTACACACTGTGAACTTTTCCACATGCCATGTACTTTGGCCATGTGGGATGAGTACACAGGGCTTGTAGGCCTGTTGGTAATGAAGGGTGTAAAAACTGACTACACTCTGTGCATAGGGTCTTTACATACCATGTATTCAGTAAGTAGGTGAACAGTAAGGCAGTGGAGGCAGCCACCAGTGGAGTGACAGCACACACCATGTAATCAAGACTACACACCATGTACTCATGTCGAAAAATGAACAATGTCACAGTGGAAAGAAGCCGCCAGAGGAACAATTAAAAAAATTAGAAGTACACACCATGTACTTGAGAGTACACTTCGTGTAGTTTGTTTTTTTCACATAAAATATGTAGTAGCCTCTTTTGCTCATAGAGGAACCACAAAACACTGGAGGAATGTGGGAGAGACAGCCGTAGCTTGAAGGATCTCCCGACCGCACACTGGGAACCCGATTTCTACGTTGTCGATCTCCTTGGAACCGCACGGGTAAGCTCTTCCTTATCCTAGATCCTTTCTTACCAATTATTTACCGAGGGAATGTTATCTTAGTTTGAACAATATTATGTTCACCTTAGATGTTCACCATTCTAGTTTGTTTCAGGAGGTGTCGTTCACATATACTGATCAGGGGCGATTGAGGTAGGTGGTCTAATGTTCCTTTCAACTGTTGTGATGAAATTGTGAATTGTTGTGCTACAAACCCATGTTGGGGTGTCGTATGGCTGAGGAATTTGCTTAAAAGATATATAGAATTGCATAGATAGTCTAATGTTAAGTTTAAACTACTGTTTGGGATCACTTCTTGGATCCAGGACCACCATGGAGATGCGTTCCTCTGTTTATCTGTTTCGCCAGGATATCCGTGGGTATTACATGATTATATTTTGCATTGATTTTTCTTGAGAGAAAGTTTATGTAAATTTTTTTTATGCTTGGGCCTGGCCTGGTTCCCTTAGACAGAGGGAAGCGTTTTATTATCTTGAGGTCAGCGTGATATTTAGCATGAGGTCGTGGTTAAATTAGCCTAATGGCATGGTTATATTAGCATGAGGGAATGGTTATATTAACCTGAGGGCATGGTTATATTAGCCTAAGGTCATGACTATACTAGCCTGAGGGAAAGGGTACAACTAGCCTAAGGGTGGGGTTCTTTTTAGCCTGAGGGAATGGTCCTGATTAGATCAGAATTTAATTACATTGAATTGATAAAATAATATTATAATATCAATGTAAACTGGTAGTGATAGTTACTTTGCGTACTTACTAGTTTACTGCATTTTATAATTGCACACTACTATAGAACGTTTTCACTGAAAGTTGGGAACAGGCCATTAGTGGGTTCTTACTGGGATTTATTTCTCAAAACCTGTTTGGGTCATGTCTTCAGCCCAAACAGACTACATTTCTGCAAGTTTCAATAGGGGAAAGGGTCCTTATACAGGTACATGATTCTAGTATAGAAGTACGAGAGCATGGGACTGAGATTAGGCTTGCGATGCTACTGTGTTCTATTTTCTCTAATTTGTTGTTTGGTAGTACCTTGTGATTTGAGTTGTATTTTATTGTATAGCGTATCCTATTTTGCCTATTTTCATATAATTGGAGATATGCTGCATTTTTTATATATGACTGCTGGTTCACTTTTACTTCTGTTGTCCATTTAAGTTGTATATGGTTTACTGCTTTTGCGGTTGTTTGTTATTTATATTTTCCGCTGCGTACACTTTGACAAATGAGGGCATAGTTTTCCCACTATCAGACCTAGGCCCTCGCTGCTAGTCAGCAGCCTCTGGCATTTCGGTAAATGCACTTGAGGTTATGTGACCAACTGGGTTCGGGGCACCCGTGGTGTGACACCCAGATTCGAGAAGTTACACATTTTCTATTGTTGAATGAATAACTAGTATACCTATCACCACATTTTTGAATAGATCCACATCACTAGTAGTGATAGAAAAAGACCTTGCTTCCAGGGAGGTTATTGTTGATTGCCTATAACATCCCTTGTCTTAGGAAATCAATTTAAAAAATTCCCATGTTCCAAGTAGATTAAACACTACACTACTGGCAGAGAATTAATATAAACCATCCTTTATTCTTCCAAATTAGTGGGATTCTTCATATAACTTTCATAGTTCATAGGATGATACCTCATTATTCCACATTTGATGTATATCCTAGTTCCCTATAGATAGTTACTAGGTTGATTCTTCCAATAATTGTAACACATGGGATATTCGGTATTTTTCCATCATGGGATTTATTTTTTCATCCACCCATATTAGACTCCATTTTATGCTTTTTTTGCATCCAACCCATGAGAACTCTGAGAGCTTATGATCTCTATTTCAACCTTGGAGTCACTAATGATTATCTCATCATATCAACCAAAGTCTCTAATGACCAATGATTTTAGTTGACTAAGATTTAGTTCACTAAATAATTGATCCACCTTTCTTTAAATGCTCATGATAAAGTTAGAGGAATATCTTACATGCTTGTAATGTTTTCTTCAGACACCTAGATAGACTCATTTTACATATGATTAAGTCTGAGGAACTCTCTTTCCATTTTGAGACAGAGGGTTTAGAGAAAATATTTATTGAATTTTTTTATTTAATTCCTCATAATCCATGAAATCAATTTCCTCCTTATAATATCTATTTTTGATCAATTTACACCACTGATCAGTTTCCCCAACAAGATGATTCACTACCAACACGACATTCTCTTCTTCTGATCATTGGAGGACCGAACATATATTTTCAATGGAGTTAATCCACTATTCCATTAAGAAGGGATCAAAATATCCACTAAACATGGTAGACCTTTCCTACATGAAGGATTCAATTGAAACATTCTATTTCCTTGGAGAAGGAGGGAGTTACACATGGTTCATGTTATAATTTATAACTTTATCTAATTGAGCAAGTACTTTCATGAAGTTTTGAAATCTCATTTCCATCATATTTAGAATATCATTAGAGAAACCATCACATTTCCTAGGAAATTTATTATTTGGAAATGTTCTCATATTTCCCACCATTCACTAAGAAAAAATTGAAATTATGGGGCTTTAATAAAAATCTAATAAGTATAAAAAAGAAACTTGAAACGCAAAAGGTTGAAATATTAATGAAAATGTATATCATAACTTCTGATTTCGTAGGATTAAATTTAGGCAATCTATTATCTATTTTCTGACATATATTCTTATGGTATTTTTTTTTTTCCTTATTAATTTTTCATAATGAGATTATGAATTTAAGAAATCATATCCCTTATGAGTTTCAAACTATGTTAACATTAAGACCCATTTTCATTCATCAGGATACCCTAAGTCAGGTCTGAAACAACTTTTCGGATTTGTTACTCCAAGGTACATCTATGTCAGAACCATGTACCCTTATAGTATAAGGAGAGGGATTTATTTTCCTGATAAACCACTTACTCTATACAAACAAATGTTATGGTATCTTTTCTCAAACATAGTCTTATACATAGGGTTATTACTAAAGTTTTCTATTCAAGGTCCCTAAAAATAACGAAATATCTCCTCTAATACAAACTGTAGTGAACCTTGTCTGTTAAAAAACCCATTACATTATTTTAAGCATAATTAAACATAAAATTACATTCCAAGGATCATAAATTCATGTTTCGTAGAAGACTAGGAACATAAGACTGAAAACATGGGACTAAATAAATCATTTATTTATTTATCATCCATTAGGAGCACCTAACATTATTTGAGCCCTTACATCTGCATAGGATAATCTGAGGATAACATTAAAAAAGTAATGAGATAAAAATCACAGTAATGGAATAAATGAAAAAATAATGCTTAGCACATGGGTTTGAAGGCATAAAAATGATATAAAATGTCATGGAACACGATTAAACATAAGGAATAATAACATGAGATCATATAATCAAGGATTAATAGTAACATAAAACTAGAATTTAGCCTTATTCCAGTATCTTTGCACATATATGAGATGGATTCGAGGCTTTTTGCACATATAGTAGCATGAGTCTATGGTAACCACCAAGACAGTTGCACATAGATCACGAGTCAAAGCCAAAAACCAAGACTGTTTCACATAACGTCTCATTGGACTAAACATTACCCAATGCATTGGAGTGATATCTAGGATTACCCAAAATCACATTTTCATGAATATGTGTTCCACATAAAGAATCATACATAAGGAAGCAAACATAAACATAAGGGTTACCCATGCTAAGAATTGAGTATCATAATAATGTCAAAAGTATAATAATGGGGCGTATCATAATAGTGTCCATAAAAGAATGTAATTAAATAATATATGCAAATTAATATTTGAGAATATTCATAGATCAAGATTATTGATGTAAAACGGAATTTATATCATGTAAGAAGAGTATTTCTAAAACATTACAATTAAAACATTTTATTCTGGTTTAAGGAAAATATTAAAGAGAATTAAAAAATGGAATAATCTTTTATATAAAAAAATAATTAATATAAGAAAATTTTCTAAATAACATGAGTGATTATAGAAAAATAAATGTTTCTTAAAACATATTATATAATGCAAATGAAATTGTGTAAGAATTCGGGAAGTTCCCTTGAATCGAGCTTGCTTATCAGGAATAATTGAGTGGGGAACCTTTTAAAAATATGTATATCCCAAAAAAAATAAGGATTAATGGATATTGATTATGATTTTTTAACATATACACAACATTTATAAGATATAAATAAAAAAAATATAATTTCATTTGTGTAAAAAGAGGAAAGAGTAACCCAAAGGAATAATGGAGGTTCAGATAGAACCCCGTACCTTATGACCGAAATGATTCTGAACATGATCATAATGTTATGAATAATAAAATAAGTATCATTAATTTATAATTTCAGAAAAAGTTATACATATAATTTATTTATAACTTTATTAAGTTCATTTATAGCCTTTTGGAAGGGTTAAGAGGCTCAATTTCATCATTTGAGAGCATTAGTTTCCTTGGTTTTCATGATTGGTTTACTTGTATATGTGTATGGAAAATCATATTGAATGGTAATAATTGTCTAGAACATAAATTATATGTTATAAATGAACTTATATAATATTAAAATACCATTTTTTCATAATATAAGATTATTCATTAGATAAATCATTAATGATAATATTTTATATAAATTTATCATTTTTTTATCACAACGAGCTCATTTTTTTATAAATTAATACCATGTGTAAAATATGATTTCAGAACATGAAATGAAATACAATAGATATATTATAATGTGGTTCAACCATAAAAATGGATTCATGACCATCATTTAAGTAAAAATATGAAGTTGAAATAACTTTTTCCTTAAAGGTTTTAAATCACTACCTCATAGATGATGTATTAATTCATAAATTAAGAGAGAGAGGAGAAGATATTTGATGAATAAGGAATCCATAAACATGATAAAATTAATGTATATGTTAGATACTTGATTATTCATTCCATTTTTATGAGGGGAGGTGAGGAGAGAAAAATAGAGGAACCAAAAATTAAATCGACTGAAAATAGTGTAGGGTTTTACCTCTTTATATTTTTTGAGAACATAATCAGAAGATGGGTTTTGGTATTTTATTTAGAAAAAAATTTCTTGGAAGTGGGGTAGTTTTCTGGGAAGAGTATTGGGTAGAATTTGGACAGGTGTCAAGGCTGGAGAGGTGTGACGAGAAGATGGGGTGATGAGTGGTATTTATAGTAGCGGAGAGGGGTGTTTTCTAATTATTTTTCTCATTATTTTATTATTTTCCTCAGGACAAGCAATAACTTTAATTCATGAGACCAAATAAAGTACATCAATCATGTGAGTTTGAAACAATTATTCTAACATCATCCATGACTATATTAAAAGTGTAATTAATTTATTATGTATATATACCATAAATTATTATATTTTACCATTCACAACAAAGTCATGTATTTGAGAAAAACCTAAAAAAATTCCCTAAACATTTTTTGACATGTAGAATTCGAAAATAAAATCCATTTTATGAAAATAAAATTTTAATTAAAATCATCATTTACATATAAAATAAAAATTTTAAAATTAAAACCACTTTTCTTACACTTTGAAAAATTAATTAATGTCTCATAAAATTATATAATAGTCTTAATAAATCAAAATATTATTTTATTAATACATTTTATGGAAATAAAATTTCTTAATATTATTAAACTAATTTGAAAAAATGTAATTTAATATTTATGACTTAAATATACCTATACTTTTTTAAGAAGTTTTTAAATATTTATTTGCCGATAATATGATATAAGTATATTTAATTGTCACTTATACGATTGATTAATTTTATTTATAATTTCATTAGTGAGGTTACAATATAATTGGATTCTCTACTATTCATAAGGGTCACATTACTATTCCAAAGGTCAAATTAAAATTTCATCAGTATAGATTCCCTCATGTGTTTATTATATATGAAATAATTATAAGAAGGAAAACTCCATTGATAAAAATTTGGGTCGTTACATTCCTCCCCCCTTATGAAATTTCACTCTCGAAATTTTGTTTTATATTCTAATGTGAAATAGGTGTTGGTATACTTCCTTCATTCCTTCCTTCAGTTCCTATTTTTCCTTTTATTACTTATGGTTCTTCCAATGTACATTGACTGAGTGAGTTGTCTTATTCTGTATAATTATATCCCTACAATCCAAGATCTTCACTAGAATCTCCTCATAAGAAATATCATTCTCTAACTATACCACCTATGAAGTCAGTACATGTGAAGGATCTATTATGTACATCTTTAAGAGGGTTACGTGGAATACATCATGTACTTTATACATTGTTGGTGGAAAGGCTAGTCGATAGGACATTTCATCAAAACAAGCAAGGATATTTAAGGTGTCGATATACAAATGAATTAACTTCCCTTTCTTTCCCTATATCAAAATCATCTTCAATGGGGATATATAGAGGAATACAATGTCTCCACCCTTAAACACCTGGTCCCATCGATGATTATCTGAAAAATTATTCAGTCAACTTTGGGATGCCTTGATGTGATATTGAATGGTTTTCACCTTTTCCACCATTTCTTTGACCATTTCTGGTCCTTGCAGCATACACTCACCGATGTCATCCCAGTATGATGGTGTTATGCACCACTTCCCATAAAGTTATTCATATGGATCCATTTGGATGTTGGAGTGGGAAATATTATTGTAAGAGAATTTTACTAGTGCAAGATGTTGATAATATCCTCTTTTGAAGTCCATATAATACTCTTTCAAAATTTCTTCATATGTATGAATAGACCACTAATACTGGCCATGAATTTAAGGATGATAGGTTGTATTGAAGTTTTTCTCTATTCTTAGAGAATGTTGGAGACTTTTCCAGAATGTGGAGGTGAATCCCAAATATCATTTAGATACAACAGATATTGGTACTCCATAAAACCTTATGACTTCTTTGATGTATATATAACTCTTTTTATCTAGTGATAAGTCATCTCAAATTGCATTAATGTGAACTGTCTTTATAAGATGATCCGCTATAACCCATATAGAAATGATTTCTCTATATTTATTTGAAAGTCTAGTGAAAACGTCTATGTTGACTTTTTCCTATTTCCATGTTGGTATAGGAAACGGTTCCACCATCCATTTAGACTTATTCCTTTCAGCCTTTACTTTCTTAAATTCCAGGCACTTTTATGTATATTCAGAAATCTCTTTTCTTTATATTGTCCGACAAAAAGTTTTCCCAGAGATCTCTATACATATTTGGGCTCCATGGGTGAATAGAGAATTTTGAGCTATGTTCATAATTAAGAAGCACTATCTTTATCTCTATATTGGATGATACAAATAGTCATGTCCCAAATCTTATGACTCCATCCCCACCGATCTTGAACTCATAGGATTTACCATTTCTAATAACATCCACCCTTTTTTGAATTTCCACATCATTTATTTGAGTATCTTTTTATATCCATAAGGGAAGTTTGATAATTCATTTGAGAAAGTATTGATAATGTTCCTCCATTAAATATTTACATGTACATCCTTTGTATGTTAAATAATATTGGATCTTTATCAATTCTCATCATTGATAAAGATACAAGATCATTTCTACATAGATCATCTTACACATTATTTTCCTTACCAAGATAGAAGTGGATTGAAAAATCATAATCATTGATGATATCTAACCATATTCATTGGTTCATATTAGTCTCATTTTTTGTGAATATATATTTCAGACATTTTTGATAAGTATATATCTCTCACTTCTCCCTATAGTGATAATGCCACCAGATTTTCATCGCAAGGATCATAACTACCAACTCGAGATCATGTGTATGACAGTCTTGTTCCTAAATTTTCAACTTCTTTGAAGAAAGGCTATCAATTTTTCATTTTTAATTAGTAATCAACTTTGGTCTTTCTTCGAATCATCATTGTATTCCAAAAAGATTTACCCACTTATTGGGAGTGTTAGTACTAGCATAATGATAAGCCACTTTTGAGATATAGAAATATTTTCTCACATTCTCGTGTCTAGAAATGTTTCAATCCATTCTATGTTATCTTGGTTATTGTGTTTTAAAATCAGGAACTGTTCTTAAAAAATTGTGGGTAATACCGGAATAGAACAAGAAATATTCATATCTCTCTTACAGATGTTGCCCTGGGCCACTCTTCGATTGCCTTTGTCTTGGAAGGGTCCACAAATATTCATTTTATGGTGATAAAATAACACAAATATGATACTTCATCCATCTAGAACACACATTTAATGTACTTTGAATATATTTTTCCCTTAAAAAAGTCTTAAACACAATAATCAAATGCTTATCATATTCCTCCTTTCACATAGAGTGTATTAGAATACCATCAATAAATATTACCAAATATTTGTTAAGGTAATATCTAATGAATCTATTCCTTAATCCCATGAATATTGATGGATATTTAGTGAGTCTAACATGAATCAATATGAACTCATAGTGTTCATACCATGTTTGAAAGGAATTAATGGGAATATCTTCCATCCCAACCTTTAATGGATGACTTCATGTTTGAAGGTCCACCTTAGAGAAATAGTTTTCCCCACATAGTTGATCGGTCAATTCATATATCTATGGAATATGATACTTTTTATTTATCATGATTTTATTAATTTCATTATAATCTATTTAGAGGTGCATTGAAACATTCTTTTTCTTGACAAAGTGGAATGATGAAACTCACAATGAAGAACTCAGGTATATAAAACCCTTGTGTAGATTCTCTTGTAACTGCTTCTTTAGTTCTTCCTAATCAATAGTGTCTATTCTATATGGTTTCTTTGATATAGGCGTAGATACTGAAATAAGTTCAATTGAGAACTCAACCTCTCAATCATGAGGAAGACCAGGAAATACTTTAGGGAATACAGTAGTGTAATCCCCCATAGTAGTAATGTCTTAAAGTGAGATCATATCCATCATCTTAATCATTTGAGTGAGACTTGATTTTTCATAAGGTAATAATATACACACTTGATAGATTGATTTTGAAAGAGATTCATCTTCCTCCTTACACATATAAGGAATTGCAGGATGATTTGGTATGTGAAGAGTGATCCTCCTATCCCAAAATTTGATGTTGGATTTTTATAAAGATATCCAATACCTTCCCAAAATAAACACACACTATACCAAAGGGAGTGTGACAATATTTACTGGGACGTTCAGTTCACCAACCATAACCAGGGAAGAGATGTGTACTTTGGATGCATTATGTTTTCCGTTATATTTTCTCCCAGATAACTCAACCTCCAAATTTTGAGGCGGTTTTTGAAAAATTCTACTAAACTTGAATGACATAAAAGAATGCATATAACCAGAATCAAATGGTACATTTTCCATTATTGAATTAATAACCAACATACTTATCACCACATAATTTTTTGGCTCCACATCAGAGGTAGTGTGAGCATAATCCTATCTGTGTTACTTTGGATGTTGTTTTTTACTTCCTCTGATAACCCTGTTCCTATGGAATAGGTTAAAAAATTACCAAACTCCTTGAGGTTGAAACACTACACTACGGTCATAGTATTGATATGAATCTTCCTTTCTTCTTTCACATTAGTGGGATTCTTCATATCCATTTAGTAGTTGTTATCCAGATTCCCCATTTATCAACATTTGAAACATTTCTTAGTTCCCTTTAAATAGTTCTCAGGATGCTTCTTACCACAATTTTTACACATTTGATATTCGACCTTTTTCCCTAATGAGATTTATTTTTCTGATAAACCCATATTAGATGCCATTTTCCACTTTTTCACTAGGCCCACAAGACCATTGAGAGTCTCCGATATCTATTTTAACCTTTAGGGGATAACAAACAATCTCCTAATAAATGTCAATGTCTTGAATCAACAACATTTTTTGTAGACATGGATTTAGTCATCTAAATATGAAATACACCTTTCTTTTGGTGTTCATGATATAGTCATAGCAATATCTTTCAATCCTTGTATGGTTTGATTTATACACCCCGGTAGAATAATCTTTCTTCTACTTATGTTGAAGGAACTCTATTTCCATTTTGAGATGGAGGGTTTTGGGGAACTATTTATTAAAAATATCTTTTTGAAGTCATCCCAATCTATGGTATCAATTTTCTCCTTGGACTTCATATTCTTGATCATTGTCCAAAACTGATTAGTTTCCCCCTCAAAATGATAGGTCGTCATTAGAACATTCTCTTCTTCTGAGGACTGGAGGACAAATGGTGTCTTATCAATAGAGTTAATCCAATATTTCTCAACAAGGGGATAAGAAAATCCCGTAAACAAGGGTTTAATTTTCCATATTAAGGATTCATTAGAAACATTATGTTTTATTGGATAAGGTGGGCATTACACATGATTTATGTTATTATTTATAAATTGAACCTATAGAGAAAGTACTATAATGATGTTTTGAGCTCCCATTTTCATTATATTTGTCATATAATTAGGGAAATAATCATATTTCCCATAAAATTGATTGTTGTCATGTTTTATTTTATTTCCTACCATTAACTATGAAAAAATAAAGGTAAATAAGGGCGCATTAATACATAGATAATATGTATAAAAAAACTATAACCAGAAAATGATAAACTATAAAAGGAAACGTATATCTTAACTTGTGATTCCCTAGTTTTCAAACTAGGTTAATGACGATATTTTTTCTAAGATATATTCTTAAGGGATTTTTCCCCTTAATAATGGTTCATAATGAGCCTATGAATTTACCAATGTATATCCCCCAGGAGTATCAAAACAGGTGTGCAGTAAGGCCGATTATCGTGTACTAGGGTACCCTGAGTCAAGCTAGGAACACCTTGTCAGAGTTGGTACTCCGAGGTAAATCTATTCCAGAACCTTATCCTCTTGTTGTTTCCCTACAAGGATGTATTTTCTTGATAAACCGCTTAATCTATACAAACCAAAATTTACGGATTTTTTCACATACTTAATCATATCCCTAGGGTTCTTACTAAAGTTATAAATGACTATATCCCAAAGTTACTAAAATTTTATTATGATACCAAATATAGTTACCATAGTATTTTACACATATCTTTACAATATTTTAATTATAATTTAGCATCAGAATACAAGCCAGTGATCGTAATGTGTTGTTTCTTGGAATAATAGCCACATAAAAGTAAAATCATGGGACTAAATAAAACATTTATTTATTTATCTTCAATTATGAGATCATAATATCTTGTGAGCCCTTACATATGCATAGTATAACCTAGGGATATCCTGAAAAAATAATTATATACAAGTCCTAATAAGATAATAAGCATTAAAATAACGTTTAGCACATGGGTTTGAAGGCATAACATAATGATATAAAAAGTCACAGAACATGACTAATCATAAGGAATCATATCATTGGATCATATAATCTTGGATTCATAGTAATGTGGTAGCAACATAAAACATGAATTTTTCATGATTCAACATTCTTTTCACATATAGGAGAAAGTGTTTAGGTTTTTTTCTCTTAGAGGAGCATAAGTCAAGGATAATCACCAAGACCGTAACACATGGAGCACGAGTCAAGGATAATAACCAAGACTGTTGCACATAATGTATCTTGAGACTAAAAATTACCCAATGAATTGGAGTTATATCAGATAACACCCATAATAAATTGTTCATAACTATTTTTGATATAAAAATAATCATACATAAGGAATCATACATAAACATAAGGGTTACCAATTATAAGAAATGGGTATCATAATCATGTCTAAAGAATAATTAATGGGTGTATAATAAAGTGTTAATGAAATAAAGGAATTAAAAAATAAATTAAAATTAGTAAATGATAATATTCATAGATCATTATTTGTGATTTGGAACTGAAGTGATAACATGTGAGAAGGGTATTTATGGAACATTAGAATTAAAACATTTTAGTGCAGTTTAACGAAAATATTATAGATTATTTAAAGTATTAAAAGGAATAATAATTTAAATAAAACCAAAATTAATACAAGAAAGTTTTCATAAAAAATGACTGTTTCTATAAAAATAATGGTTTATTAAAATAGACTATAGAGTTTACTTGAAATTGAGTAATTATTTAGGAATTTCCTTTGAATCGGGCTTGCTTATCAGGAAGAATTGATTAGGGAACGTTTAAAAAACATGTATATCCTCAAAAAAGAAGGATTAATGGATATTTATACATGATTTAGGAACATATAAACAGAATTTGAAACATTTAAATAAAAATAAAAGATAATTTCATGTGGGTAAAAAGAGAGAAAGAGTGACCCGAAGGAATAATGGAGGTTCAGGTAGAATCCCATACCTTATCTATGAAATGATCTTGCATTTGATCTTTGTGTCTAGAATAATAAAATTAGATTTATTAATTAATAATTATAGAAACATTTATACATTTATTTTATTTTTATCTTTATTAAGTTCATTTTTTTCCTTTTTGATTTGTTAATTCATTAATTTTCATCATTCAAGAGTGTCAGTTTCCTTGGTTTTCATGATCATTTTACTTGTATATGTGTATGGTCATTTAGAATGAGTATAGTTGTCTAGAATGGAACTTATATGTTACTAATGAACTTATAAAATATTAAAATAGCATTTTTTGAGAATTTATGATGGTTTGTTAGATAAATCATTAGTAATAATCGTTTAGATTAATTTAGTTTTTTTATCACAACGAACTCAATTTGTTTTATAAATTAATATGATGTGTAAAAAATGATTCTAGAAAATTAAATAATATATAATACATATATTATAATATTTTTCAACTCTAAAGATGGTTTCATGACCATACTTTAAGATTTAATTTAAAGATGAAATCATGCAATCCATGAAGGTGGTAAATCGGCACCTCACGGATGATGTTTTCACTCTTAAAGTAAAAGAGAGAGGAGAAGATAATTGATGAAAAATTATTCCATAGATATGATAAAATTTATTTATATGTATTATAATGGAGCTTTAATTCCATATGGATGTTTGGAGGTGTTGATAAGAAATTAAAATAAAGGAAAATTAAAATAAATTGAATGAAAATCGAAGAGGGGTTTACCTCTTGATTCCTTCTTCATGAGTACCTCCTTAGAGCATTGGTTTTGGACTTTTGTTAAGAAACAAATATACTAATCATGGGAAATATGTTTTAGAAGATTATTGGCATAATGTGGACAAGGATCAGGGCTTGAGAGGTCTGAGGAGAAGAGGTGTTGAGAGGTGGTATTCTCAGTGGAGGAGAGCGGGGCTTTCTCATTATTTTACTCAATATTTTATTATTTTTCTCAAGACATGAAATAGTATTGATTATTGAAACTAAATATCGTAATTAGATAATTTTATTTAGAAAAAAATTGTGTTTACATTAGCCACGACTCAGACAATAGTGTATTTAACTTATAATGTATATATATCATAAATTACTCTATTTTACTATTCGCCCAAAAATCAAGTATTTCAGAAAAATCCAAAAAATCCACACTAAATTTTTTTCAATGTGTAGAATTAAATAATGAATTCCATTTTATATAAATAATTTTATAGATATGAAAAATATAATTTTTAATTAAAAGCATCATTTACATGGAAAATACAAATTTTAAAATTAAAATTGCTTTCCTAACACGTTGAAAAATTTATTAAGGTATCATAAAATTATCTCATAATATTAAGAAATAAAAATATTTTTTTATTAATATATTGTATTAAAATAAATTTTATTAAAATTATTTAATTAATAAAAATGTAATTAAATATTTATGACCTAAAAATACATACACATAATTAATAATTATTAAAATATTTATTTACATATAATATGATATAATTATATAATATTTTAACATAGAAGATGAATAAATTTTATTTATAATTTCATTTGGGAGGTTACTATTCAATTGGCTAGTTTACTACTTATAAGGGTTACATTAATATTCCAATGTCCAGGTTACTATTTCATCGGTATAGGTTCTTTAACTTATATAAACACTTCTAGTTTCATTCATTAATGATTTATAAATCATTAATTGTGTTTTGTTACGAGTTTATACCATATGAACTAATTATAAGCATGGTTTTTCCATTAATAAAATATTGATTCGTTAAAAAATAAGTGCATTGGGCATAGAGGATCAGTGTCATGGCATGGTAGTAGTTCTTCCAGTAGTAGAATGTGATCTCACAAGGTTTCTTGTTAGGGTTGTGGAAGTCCTAGTACCCATACTATAATCCCTATAGTGTGTCACTAGTATGGATAATAGGGGCATCTGAAGCCTCAGTGTTCTAGATACCCTTTAGAGTTCTGGTCTTGAGGTTGTATGGAGAATCTTTTGAGATTTTTTCAGACCTTTCCATCAACTTTTAGTGGAAGAGGTACTGTACTAGCACCACATTTAGGGGCATGTTCTTATAAAATGTGTCAGGTGGGGAGTTGGAGTAGAACCGACATTACTGGTTAAAGAGGAGGTCTTGGCCATGTTTTCCATCCACTTGACCACCAACAACACCAGAATTGAATCTTTGATTGTGGTTGGGTAGCTATTTCACATGACCATGGATCAGTATAGTTGTAGGAATTACAGCAGAAACCTAAGGATCCATCTATAGGACCATATATAGTACGAATTACTATTCTAGTAGCTTCCACTATAATATCTGATTTATATGATACAAGTTATTCACACTCCTTCCTCGAATTATCAAATATGGGATTTATTGGGAAGGAAATAAATTATTACAGTGATTTAATGTCCACAGATACACAATTGGTAATATGTTTTGAGGTAATATGCCAATATAAGGATTGTCCCCTTGAGGTAGGTAGTTACCCTTTCTCGTTGGACCTATTTGTTATTGAGATGATAGGATTCAATGTTGTTCTCAAGGTAGATTATTTTGTTTTGTATAACACCTTTGTAGACTACTATTGCTGTAGAATATTTTTTACATCACTAGAGACCTATAATTATATTCAAAATGGTGATTGTGATTTACAAGCTAGTAAAATAGGACCAAAACATCATGGGCTAGGTGGGGTGAGCACCTAAATTTCTAATATATTTATTGAGGATTAGGTTTTTTGTTAAGATGATTTTTCTCCCGTAGTGGATCATTACATGAATGTCTTTCCCAAATACTTTCTTGGATTACCTATCGAGAGAAAGGTACATTTTACGATTGAGCTTATTCTAGGTGTAGCTCTAGTGTCTATTCCTCTATATATGATGGAACATTCTGATCTCTAGGAGATCAAGAGGTAGTTAGAGTATTTCTATGCCAATGTTTTTATACGACATAGTACTTCCTAATGGAGTTCACCCATGTTATTCTCTAAGAAGGTGGTTAGGACCCTATGTTTATGCATGGATTACATATGGTTAAACTTGTTTAAGGTTAAGAATCATTATCCACTTTGATGATTAGATGAACTATTTGACCATTTGTAAAGATCTAGGGTGTTGTATACAATCAATATGAGATCATGCTATTATCATTTCCAAGTCATGACATTATAAATAACTTATACAAATATTCATAGAAGGGATGGTCTATATGAATACCTTGTTATGCCATTGGTTTTTAAGAATGTGCCCTCCATTTTCATTATTCTAATGAATAGGGTGTTCCATCCCTATATAGATTTATTTGTCATAGTGTTTTTGGAAACCATATCAGTTTACTCTCACACTCACAACGCCCATAAAAATAACCTTGAGATAATTATGAGCACATTGAGATATCATCCTCTTTATTCCAAGCATGTTAAGTTCCAAATATAAATTTATAGAGTTTAATTATTTGGTCATATTATCTTAGAATCATAAGTATCTATTGATCCATAGAATGTGACTATTGTAGTTTCCTGGAATAATCCCAAGAATACATTTGAAATGAATAGTTTTATAGGGATGGTTGGATATTATAGGCATTTCATAAATTATTTTCTCTCCTTAATGCACACCATACTAGTCTTATAAAGATGTGTGTTCAGTTATAGTGGCAATAAGAGTGAGATAATTCCTTTAAGGATCTAAAATTAAGGCTTGTCTCAACATGTATTCTGATTCTAATATATTAGGTAGGGGCGATACAGTGTTCTTTAAGGCATCATTCATTGGATTTGGAGTGGTTATAATGAAAATGAAATATTTTTTGCGTATGGAACTGGGTAGTTGGGGTCTCATGAGAGAAATTCTCTGATGCCTAAACTTGGGCTATCAGTAGTTATCCATGCCTTACATAGATGGGGAAATTATCTGTTGGGTGAGAAATGTTTGGTGTATAAAGACCATAAGAGCCTCAAATATATATTTACACAATGTGACATGAATATCACATAGTAAATATGGGCTGAATATCTGCAGACCTTCGATTTTAATTTTTCCTTCACACCTGGAAAGTGAAATACAATAGCTATTGTTCTATGTAAAAAAAATCAGGCATAGGCTGTATGGGAAGACAATAATAATTGGAAATAGATGAACCTTTTCTTTGAGAAGCATCTAAAGTTTCATGATAGTAATGAGCAGTCTTGTCTCTCAACCTTAATATTTACCTCTTCCCTCCATGAGAAGGTGAATAGTAGAAAATTTTCATATTCTGAGGGCATGGTTCTTTATGAGAGTATTTCAGGAGATAAACCACCTCCATATTGGTCTATGTCCAGAGGAAAAATCCTTCATAAACACAGATGTGTCTAGGTTCATATAAATATGACAAAGGATTTGATGTGAGAGTCCCATGCTTCTCAATGGGAAGTTCATCTAGGAATCTCCAAAATGTATTGGGACATGTGATGCTTGTATTGGTGTCCTAGGAAGAAGCAACAGATAATTTGACTTATCACTAGGTTCTCCACCTATCAGCAGTTGAAGGCAAAGAACCATATACCTATAAGATTTTTACAGCTGCTTCCAATATTAGAATATAAATGGGAAGATATTATATATATATATATATTTATGTGTCTTATTGAGGTTTTCTAGAGGTTGAAACTTTTTATGGGTAGTCATTGACAGACTGATAAAAGTTTCCCACTCCATTCCTATTTAAGACAATTTTTCAGTTGATGAGTTTGAATGATTTTATGTCCATGAGATCATAAAAATACATGGGGTCACTCATACTATCATTTCAGATAGGGAAACTTGTTTCACATCACATTTCTAGAAGGGGTTGCAAAAATATATTGGTACCCAGGAGTTTCTGGGAATAGCTTTTCACCCACATACCAATGGAATGTCTGAACAATCAATTAAGGTTCTAGAAGAAATTATATGGGAATGCATCCTTCATTTCAAGGGTTCTTCAGAGAAGCATATCACGCTAGTATAGTTCTCATATAATAATATATTTAAGGAGATATTTCAGATGGATCCTTTTGAGGCCTTGTACGGTAGGTCATGTTGTTCACTGCTATGTTATCTTGAGGTAGGGGAGAATCCCTACAAGGTCCTTATCTCGTTCCAGAGACTTTAGAGCTAGTTTTGTTGATTAGGAAGAATATGATTGAAGCTCAGTCTATATAGAAATCTTATGCGGGTCACCGTAGAAGACCTCTGGAGTTTCAAATAGAGAATCGTGTTTTCCAAATGGTATCACCCATGACAGGTAATAGAAAAATATTGAGGCAATTGAATTTTTCACCATGCTTTTTCTATCTATTTCAGATTATAGAGAGATTCGAGATGGCAGCCTATCGGTTTATATTACCTCATAGGTACCAATCCATGAACAATGTATTCCATGTTTCATATATTTTTCAGTATCATACTGACTCATCTCATACTTTTTTATTCCAAGGAAGTTGATCTCAATATTGATGATTTGTTTGAGGAGAATCCTATATGCATCATCTAACGAAGAACATATGATCTTTGGGGACATTATGTCCCTATTGTATGGGTGATATGGAATCAAGATTGTGTATAGGATGAAATATGGGAGTTGGATGCAGAAGTACATGCATAGTGGCCAGATTTGTTCATAAATAGTGTTTCACCTCCCTTGGAATGTGAACTCAGGGACACCTTCCTTTAAGGGGATAAGACTATAGGCACTTAGTTTTTGACATAGGTATGTATCCTTTAAATTTTGATCTAATCTACCTTTATGGACCTAAAATGGATTTATAATGAGTTAGACAATGTCACATGTGGGTCTTGGGATTTTTTGTAGCAGAAACCAGTATTTTTGGGAGAAAATGCCTATTTCATGATTACAGTAAACCATGAACAGTAGTCCTCAATGTTTGTATAAACTTCGTGAGGATAGACAATGGACTGGTGTAGGGAGCATGATTTTCCTTAACCAATCTCCTTGGGTTGCATGATAATGTGAAATTTTTTAGACAAATTATAGAGGCATTTCATATGGTTGGTGCATGGTTTCTATAATTGTGAACCCTAATCATGCATATTCCCCTTAATATAGCTACTTGTGCATGATTTGTGCATGGTTTGGCCAAATTATGTGGAAACATCGTGCGAAAGGAAATTTTTAATGAAATGTCCTATTTACCCTCAAAATATCATTAAACATAATCCGTCCTCCCATATATATTTTATTGTAGAGTAAAACATTTATTTATCCCATTGTAATGCCAATAGTTATATATTCTAGGATAGGAGGTTGATCTCTATCTAGAGTCTGAGTTGACCACCATTTATCTTGTTGGACTTGCACCGATACATTCTTGATTCCTTTCTAATATTACATCTTTATTCTTCTAATATATGATTCCATTTAGATGTAGAATCATATGCCCCAATTTTAGGGAATTGACTGATTCTTCAGATCTACTCCAATAGAGGCCGAATTATAGGTTGATACAAGATGAGGACAGCCTTATGAATATAAGGTATGTGATCTATAACTCGTACCTCAATTTTCATCATTTTGTAAATTTCCATATCATCACACCGATTTCATCGGGCATCGTCTGTTGAATTTATATGTCATGATTATAGTCACTAGGAAAATGTTCTAAAACCCATACTATATATGCCATTCATTATTGGGGGTTACATCCCCAACTTCAATAAAACCATTTTTATTGATGTATCCTGATTGGGTTTTTGTGATTTAAAACCTTTGAGCCACCATTTCTGGTTCTTAGAGCTTGAACATTCTAATGGTAATCCTCCTTATTATAAATTGATAATGAATTGATAATTTTCCATGGAATTTAAAATATGTTCTGTTCACTTAACCCTCATAAGGTAAGTTCATGAACTTGATTAAATTACAATTAACATGATTTGGAATGTACATGGTATAAATATGACATCGCTTGTTTATATTAGATGGGTATCATGTGGTTTATTGTACTTAGAACATCCTTTTCATGATATGAAATGAGAAGGAGAGAACCAAGTAATTGAATATATAATGATTAACTGGACGCATTTCCTTGGCCTTGTCACACTAATGAAAGGAAAGGCTTGAACCTCTTGAAATTATTAAATGATATGATTATATTTTGGATTAATTATATAAATTAATCAAATATAATGTCACAAAGTATACATATGGGACTTGACCTATCTATTGGTAAGGCTAGTCTCAAGTTAGTTCTTGGATTCCAAGGGTAACTCCATGAGCCCTCATGGATGACATTTCAGATGCTGATAGCCTTGGTTAAGACTCACCTTGGAACCTAATCCTCATATATTAGTGATTCTTATTATAACACCATAGGACCCTCATTTACTATTACAAGATGCCTTGGATAATGTACTTGGATCTAGCATGGATTCGACAGAAATGAGTTGCCTCATTTATAACCATAGGCCCAACCAAAGCTTATACAGTTTTACCTTAGATGTATTTGATGGACTAGGTTATATCAAACTATTTTGGAATTCCTTGGATGATGATCCTTGGATCACAATCTTGCACCTTAGCCAGGAAACAGTCATTACTGAGTCAAGGAACCTTTTTGTTTATTACCTAGGAACCCATTTAGCATTATTAACATTTTAGGATTCCTTGTTACATCTTGGAACCTCTACTATTAATATGATGAGGTAATTTTAGTGTTGGATATGCTTGACATGACTTATTTATATAAACTAGAACATAATTAAATAAATAAATGGTTACATTTTTAGACACCAGCTGATGGATGAAGTAGGTACTTGGGTATTTATATTACTATATAGTTTTACTTTTGCATATTCATTCTTGCCACTATTTTTATTAACATGGAACATAAATTATTGTATATACACCATTGGTGGTGGACTAAAGATATTTATTTCACAACCATTCCAGGCGCCATTGGCACGTGAGAAAAATATATGTATGCACATGCTGACAAAGGGAAGCGTCTAGATTCAAAGACTAGATTGATTTCTCTTTTAGGGTGGATCTTGTAGTAGATGACCCAGTTAGTGTGTGGGATTATTGTGATTTATTTTTTACCCTTTTTTATACTTTTTTATATAAGGATTTCCTGCTTCATTTTATACATGTTTTCTATCATTATAGTGACTTAGAACATATCATCATCATATTTTGATTTTTTATATCAGTTTCAACTATTCTATTTGTTTTTAACCTTCTTCTGTTTTTTCATGTAATAGTTTATATTGATTCTGATACTTATCTCATGTTGTATTATATTCATTTAGTATACTACACTCTGGTAATGATGTCATAGTCTCAACATGAACACACCCAATGCCCTTACCTCTAGTCGTAACACCTGGCCTTTAGGGAGATGTTCTTAAAGCCATGTGTCCAAACAATATTGGGGAACATTCAATGGATTCTGGGTCCAGGATATCACAAAATATGTCATAATTATACTTTCTATAACATCTTACCATGAAAATAAAATATGGATGATGAATGTAAAAGCTAATTTCCCTAATGGGAACCTTCAATAATATGTCTATATAACACAACCAGAAGGGTTCGTGACTCAAGATAATTTCAATGGAATTTAATTTTTTTAGAGATCTATATATAGATAGAAGAAAGCATCCCGGTCATGGAATATTAAATTAGATAAATCTATAAAAAAATTTGGTTCTACTAAGAACTAATAAGATTCATTAATGTATAAGATGTTTATAAGGAATTCAGCCATTATATTTTTATTATATGTTTATGACATACTACTTGTTGGAAAAAACATACCAGTCATACAATCAGTTATAGTTTGGTTAAAAAAAATTTCCCCATGAGGGACTTAGGTGATGAATAATATATTCTAGGGATCAATATCATTAGTGATAGATCTAAGAGATTTCTTGGACTATGTAAAAGTATATATGTTGACCATATAGTAAAGATATTTATTATGGAACAATCCTGGATGGTATTGGTTGTAGTGCCACATGGTTTACATCGTTCTTCTAAAAATGATTCCTTACACACAATAAGAGAATGAGAGTATGAGTAAGATCATATATTCTTAAGTGATTGGATCAATCCTTAATTCCATGTTATCTACTAGACTTGATGTTTCCAATGTATTTATAATTGTAGGAATATATCAAGAAGATATATGAGAATATAATTGATCTTCTACATAAACTATATTCATGTATATGAGAAGAACATACAATATATGACTAGTGTATGGAGGATATAAGGAGCTGGTCATCAAGGGTTATAGTGGTGAATGTTTTTAGAAAAGTCAGAATTATTTGAAGCTACATTGATGAATTGTTTTATGTCTCAAAAGAGGAACTATGAGCTTGAAGAGTTCAATGCAACTAGTTGTTGCTGATTCAACAGTGGATTCTGAGTATATAGTAGCTCCTGATGTAGCCAATGAAGTCATTTGGATATGAAATCTTTTCTAGGATCTTGATGTGGTTCCTTTTAGTAAATATGCAATCAAATTTCATTGTGATAATACTATAGGGGTAGAAATTTAAAAGAAGCCAAGGTCACACTAACTGATAGAGAATATAGTCTAGAATTATCACCTCTTTGGGGATTTTTATCAATGTGGTGAAGTTTTAGTAAGAGGAGTGACCACAAAAGAGAACATGGTAGAACCATTGACTAAATACATATCTCAAAAGAAACATGAGTATCATGTGAAAACTAGCATACTGAAGGTTATTAGAGGTTAGATCTAGTGCCAGTGGTAGTATTCAGGTGTTAGTGTCATATAACCAATGTCTATGTACTTCATGAAAACCGATATTCATCATTTTTAATAATAATAAACTGTTTATGACATCATGATTGTTCTTATGTGTAATATAGTATGTGATAATGTCTTAAGAGTGGTTCTTTCAGTAAAAGATCAAAGCAGTCCCCCGCTATGATGAGATCACATAAGTTCTATGACCCTATTCATAAATATATGTTCTATAGAAGGATGCTATCATTTAGGGGACACAAATAATACAGGATATTAGAGGTAGAGACTCATATAACATTTAAGAACCTTTTCAAGGTATATTCCCTTGGTAATATGCATTGTATGATATTATGAGAATGAGGACCGCGAGTAGGAAATCCACATTGTTATATTTTATTGGATTTTCCAATATGCAGAAATGTTTATTGATCCTTAAACTTTAATATTATTATTAATGAATATTATAAGTCATACAATATTATGTATTTATGATAATTGTGATGACATATGTTCACGGTGAGGTAGCATACATTGGATTCTTCACGAGTAATATTGAATTAATGAATAACAAAAGGAATTTTTGTACCTTCGGTTCTTTAATGGAAGTTTATATCTCATTACCTTTTAGGGAAATGATATATCCTAAATAAATACTTGTCCACGATGTCCTATAGGCAGGTACAATTTCAAAAAATTCAAAGAAAGAGATATTGAAAATGTAGGTTGGTGGGACCGACATGAAACCTTCTTGATTAAAGATATAATGATAAAGGGATTATATTAAAAAGTGAGCATCCGTATAAGGTATTATTTCATTGTGGCATTAAATTATTTCTCTATATATTCCTTGGTGTGTTTCTAGATGATAACCATGGAATTTAGTCTGTTTCACCTAATGCCACTGAGAAAGGGGCCTAGAGGGTCACATAATAAGTATATCTAGAATCTTAGTTAAACAATATATTAATAATTTTAATTGTAAAAGTCGAATAACTATTATTCCCACATGAGGTTTGATAATTATTCATGTTTTCTTGATCTTATATATTCTATCACCAGTTATTTGAGAGAATATAATATAGAAGGAATGTTTAATAAATATTTATTTTTTATTTAGTGTATATAATATTTATTTATTTATTCATGAATAATGTAGTGATATCTTATTTTTGAAATAAATAGTCATTATTCAATCCTTGATAAATATTTTGGAGGAGTGGTGGAATGAGTTTATAGGTCCTATGAGAAATAATATATATTTAATATTATTTGATTAAATAATATTTAATTTAATTCGCATGTTAAGTGCATATAGAGAAAATAATAATATTATTATTATTTCTAACAAGGGTATCCACAAGGTATTATATAAATATTAAAGTGAGCTTGTGAAATTTTTTTATAAGCCCTAGAGGTATTTAAAAAAATATTATTTTTTCAAGAGAGCCAATTTTGTTTGTGTTTTAAATAATGACAATAGGAGAAAATCAAATCAATAACCAGAGAGATCCCTCTCTAAAAAATATCCCTAGAATAGAGAGAGATATTCCTCCGCAATCAACTCTAATTTCTAGATTAATCAAGGTGAATAATTGGGAAGTAACTCTCATGGCGATCAAAGAGGAACAACACATGTGATAGGATTTCTCGTACAAACACCTGAAGATTCCCCTAATGACATTCATAGATTTATAAAACATGTATGGGTAACTACTAGAGAAAATAAGCTCTTGATTCTTATAACATAATGATTTTACAACACAGATATGTTTTCAGATCCATAAAAAAAGAATTAATTCACGAAAGGCAATTCATTAATTTGTTAAATTAATAAAAAATTATATGTGGTTATTCAACACTTAGTTTTGTAGTTCTATCCATCATCTATTTTATTTGATTTAATTCAATTTATTATCATGTTTATAATCATTTAAATCTTAGATTGATCATAGATCATGAAAAAAATGAAAATCATGTCATGTACCATTGAATGCATCTGTTGTGTACGAATCCTTAAGAATCAAGATTCGTTCTGAATTCATTCTCCCCTTCAACTCTTGAAGTGATGTCCCATAATATTCATACGATAAGAACATCACACCCTTTTTATTAAATCCAATTACATCAACTTCTATGCATGATGATTCCTGGTTGAAAGTCCTATAATACCCATCTATCCCCAAAAAACAATACATGTCAATGTCATTTTTGGGATTCTCCTAGAAAACTATGACAATCGCCTTCTGTAGGTCAACATATATGCCTTCCTTTGAAATGATATGAACCAATAAGTGAACCATTCCAATCCAAAATTGGAATTTGGTGAGCTTAAAATAGAACTATTTCTCTATCATTGTATTCAGCATGATCTCCAGATGTATGAAATTGTCAGGTATAGTATGAGAATACAACAAGATGTCATCCACAAAGACTACAAAAAATGCATCTAGACATGGGTTTAAAACCCAATTCCCTATATCCATGAAAATGTATGGTTAATTTCTAAGGACGAATCATATAAAAACATTCTCATACATGTCATAACAACTCCAAAATGACATATATGGTATGTCTGATTGTCTCACAAGAACATAATGATTTATAAAATTAAAATAAATCTTAGAGAAAGCTATTCCTCCTCAGATCTGGTCCAATAGGTCAGCTGTAAAAGTTAGTGGATACTGGTTCTTAACCTTAATATCATTCATATAATGTAAAACCACACAAAACCTAAGGATATCATCTTTCTTCTGGGTGAAAATGATAGGTGAACCCCAATGGAGTGGTATTGGGTCATATAAAACCATTTGACTCCAAGTATTCTAACTATTTTTGAGTTCCTATAGATCTATAGGTTTCATATTATAGGCGGGAATAAACACTGATTCTGCTCCTAAAACATGCTTGATGGTGAGCTCCATGTCTCTCATAGGAGTAAAACTAGAGAAGTCACCATTGAAGATGTCCATAATATATTCCTCTACATGAGGGAATTCCTTAAACTACATTCCCTGATTTATCAAAAAGAGACTAGACATATGGACTTTCACTTTTCCAAGGCCACTATTCTCAAGTTCATATCGACATTCTTGAACATCCAATTAACCCTTATGGTTGTACTCATTTCCCTAGATTGATGTAAACAACACCATATAGTGATAGTAATAAATAGGAGTAGGGTAAGGCACTAGCCAATCCATTTAGAGTATGAGGTGAAATCCAATCTTCTAAAGGATATTGAAATTTTACATACTTATGGTCTATCCTACCATACTGGTAACATACCACAAAGCCATCAATTCATGTAATCTCATAGGCACTACCCTCCACATGTAGCAACAAAATGACATTTCCTTCTACTTGATGAACCGTCTTCCTGTCTCGAAGATAAACCACCCGGGATCACATTTACAACATCCCTCAGGCCCCACTCTATAATGAGGGCTTGGTTTACAATATCTAAAATAATGGTTACCTAGAAAACATTCACCATAAATTATATGATGTACACAAGACCATCCTCAAATAATCTCTCACTCATAAACTCTTCATTGGTTAAATTCAGTGAAAAACACTAAAACATATTGAAATGATATGAGTATCCCATCATTGACATGGAAACCTATTTTTAGGGAATAAACTCTCTAGCACAGTCTACTCTCAATGAATACATAAATAAGTAGTCAAAGAAGGATTTATAAAAGTCTGCTGAGACTATACCCTGGATACAATCATTCTGAGAGATAATATCCCACCAATGATTTGTGGAGTCATAGAGAATAATGTTAGTAATCTTGACCCTCACCTTCAGAGGCATCTTAATATTATTAAAGAACGATAATATGACCTCTATCCCAGACTCAGTAGCATAAGGACCTCTATCCTGATGAAGGATAGAGGATGATTCTACTAGAATTCCCATGAAAACTCATCCATAGTGGTGGAAGGTTTGGAAGTTCCTTATATATACTTCATGAAGGGAAATAATATATCATGAAACTGAGCATTAGTGCATAGTGTAAGATCAATTGGAGGTTTCTCAAGTGGAACTACAAGAGGTAAAACTGGTGGTTTAGCGCCAAACACACTTGAAGTAGAGTCCTCACCACTATCCTGGTGCATGAATCAAGGAAAACATGGAGGTATAGATCTACAATTTTCATGTTCATGCCTCATATATGATATAAAAATATATAGTCAGGAATTGAGATAATAGAAAAAGTAATTTAGAAGGCCTTCCTATAAAAATTCACATCTCCCTTTATACTCCAAAATCATGGTCTAGGTGATAAGAAAGATCATAATAAATCACATTAGGCACAAACTACATCCCACTAAAAAGGTCTGGTCAGGGTTGAGGTATCATAAAACACATTAGATGTTCTAATATATGGAGTTTCAATTTCGAGGTATAGAGGAAAACACCCCTTAATTTTCAATTTAAATCCACATTTAGAACTAACCATCACATTTTAAAATTTAAATTCATTTAAGTTCACGACTATTTATATTAATGTTGATATAACATTCAAGTTAGATGTCTCACCATTCCCAATTTATAAAATCCCATGATCTTTATAAATTTAAATTGGTATGTTACGTAACTGTGGAATAAACTTTAATTATGGTATCAGGATATAACAGGTCATGTTTGATGGTTTGATTTAATGTACTTCAATTCCTAATTTATATAAGTACATTCGTAATAAATTAAAATTTTCATTCATTAATCAAATCAACTATTATTTTATACAATAGAACAAGTGGTTCATGGATGAAATATGGAATAATTGGATAATTAATGTTTCATAATAAATATATGTTTGAAAACACATTTTAAATTGATGTAGGAACATTAATTAATCCAATAATGTTATCCCTATAAGAAACGTTAGCACATTCCATATAAAATAATCCAAGCACCAACTTTAAGAATATTGTAATGCACGTACAAAGTAAACGTGGAATGAAAAATGGCATGGAATATATGTCCTATAGTTCCTATAATGATGTATGATATCACACCTCCTTGTCATAGATGTAAATTGAATGCAAAATCGATAATAATAAGATCAATAATAAAAATGTCAACAACCATGTGTGTCATGAAATGCTGTAATCAATACTACTATAATAGGAATAACCCAATAACATCGATAACCCATCCCAGGTAATTTGTGTTTCCACTATAAGTTGGTCAGGTACTCCTCAGAATAGTTTAATTAACAATATGGATACGATTTAGTCCCATTTATAATACCAAAATTTTATGGAAAAATAAAAATAACCTCTAATACCATTTTGTATCAACCTCTAGTAGAATCCATTGAGTTATGCCACGAGATAGTAGGCCATATGAACTCAAGCACAAGTGCCCATACACCAGAGGCTACCAACCAGCAGTGAGCTCTTAGGGTGTGTCTAAGAGGAGACTGTTCTCTCATGAGTCACATTGTAGTCCAACAATAATATAAATACAACAATTAGTTAAATAAGAAAAATCTAAGAAGAGGATGGATTATATTAAAAATAATGCAGTATAAATAAACATGATTAAGAAAAAAATAATAGATAAAAAGTTAGGATGATCATGTCATGTAACTATACAAAAATGAGGCACACGAGTTTTAGGGGAGTTAGTATATACCACATTCTATACAAAAATACAAAAAAGACCAAAATTTTTCAATACTAGCACTACAAGAATAGGTTTAGTCCTCTTCTCCCTTACTTCATCCTAGTACAAAAAATCAACATTGGAATCTACAATTTTCAATTTATATAATTCTTCAATCATGAAGTTGGCTCACGTAACTTGACTATCCCAAAGAGAGTGTGAGATATAATCAATAGGCCACTACTAGCAGTGTCCAAAACAATATGGTCTATGCAAAAAAAAATGATTAGTGTTCAAGTACATGATAAATGTAAAGCAATAAATAATAAAACATACTAATTTGTGTTCCTCATGGACCAAATTTAACTAGTTCTACCTAACATTGGTGTCTGTAAACGAAGGTGCACCAGTACATATATATATTATGGCTGTAATAATGATTCATCCCAAATAAGGCATCAATATTGGACCAAACCAAAGAATTTGATTTGGCTTAGCAGATGCGTCCCTATTATACAAATTGTGTATTTTAGAATTTAATAAATTGATATCCTTATAATTCCTAAATTAAATATTGTGCTCATCTAAGTAAATCCAAAAATAGAATCCCAAGTATCACTCTAGGATCACTATAAATAACCATCACCATAGAGACCATGTAAGGTGGTCCATAAATGGTATTTGTTGTATCACTCTTTTCATGGTGTAAGAACAACCATTTATCCCATCACAAATATCTCATGTAGGAGACTGAATATCACTCGTGTTAGTGTATAACTATATTTATACCAAACCCATCAATGGTGACTCCCACAAGGAACCAGAATCACTCATGGGTAGATAAGTAATCCATGAGGTTATCCCATCCAAGGCATCCGATAGGATATAAGTATCACACCCGGTGTATTTATAATCCATAAAAATTCTCAATTATAACTCAAGATGAGATAATCTAAGGAATACTTAAATTGATAGCCTTGTCTCTCCCATGGATTGGTATGAAGAAAGTTTCATTTATCAATATCCCATATCATTTGAGAAGAATGAAAATCATAAGACTTAACCAATTGTAAAATTCATTTAAATTACACAATTCAAGCTAGTTTATAAAGGCAAAAAGACTAAAACATTGACACTCATTTTCCATATTTTAATTCAAATTTAAAAATTATTATTTATTACAAATAAAAAAACACCGAAAAGGAGGATTAACAATTTGCGGAAAATGTAAATTTTGTCCCTTAAGGGAGGGGATACCCATAGGGTTGGACCATGTCAAGGAAAACACCCACAAATTTTTTTTACAAGTGTCTATGGTCACATTATACATGATAGCAACCTTTAATTTAAGTAATAAAATATTATTGAGGTGTCACAAAAAATTCCAAAGCATGAAATAATGAGACATGATAAAAAATGCTACAAGACTTTTGGGAAAAGAGATAAACCACCAACCTAAACCCTATAGTAGTTTCCAGTTCTAAGATCGACCATTAAATCAAGAAAGAACATGAGAAATCACAATAATGAATCCAAAAACTGAAAATAGGGTATAAGAGCTCACATAAAAATAGTGAAAAATATATAAGGATATATGATGTTATGAATGAAGAGGAATGGGGATATTATAATTGCATATCCCATATAAATGATGATGAATAGAATGAAAACAGGGCATATGAGATCCATTGGAATCTAGGTTTTGTGTTATAGGGTTCTCTACCAAATGAGTCCTTCTCGAGAAAGCGAGTACATCTGTTAAAATAAGAGGCCCGACATCCTTTTTTAAAAACTCTTAGGGAACATACATGTCAAGTAATCTTTACACTCTTTGTAAATCTCGGGGTTTCCCCCTAAAGGGAAAACCCAATAAGGAAGTTAAAGGGGCATAAATTCTAATTTTAACAACATTTATTTAAATACATGCCATGTATTTGGTTTTAATCTTGGTTCCAGCCTTTCACTCTCTTCCTTGGCAGAAACAATTGACCAACTTAAGGGCATGATTACCCAGGTCTAAGTAAAAAAGAAACCAATCTGGGTTTGAACTATAAATAAATAGAAAACATGTCTCACTAAAAATAAAATATCTTACACCAAACATGGAATTTAATGAGATAAAAACACTGCCCAATGCATTTTATGTCTATATAATGTTGGATCACTAATCACATTCATATCATGTACATTCATTTATGTTCCACATAGATCTTATAACAAAATAATGTATTTCCACACTTTTGTTACCATGATTAAGAAGTGTGGTTTAAATACATGTTATTCCACTAAAAATTAAGGGATATCTCATATAGGTGAATTCCCATGACTAAAAATGGATATTGGTATTCTCAACAGAAAGGTATGGCATGGAAAATCATGGGATAATTTTAGCAGCATAATGAATATACATAAAGGTTCTTGGAAGGTTTGAATGAAAATGAAATTTAGTATATAATTACCAAATAATAATATTAATAGTAAAGGGATATTTGAAACATATTACTATATGAAAAATTGGAAATCCAAAGGCTTAGAACAAAGAAAGTACTTGAAATAAAAAGGTAGAGAAGAGGGCCCCTTACCATGGGAGGGAGCCTCTAAAGGTTTTATAAGAGATTATTAAGATATTGGGAATACCTTTGGAGGGATTTATATATAGATATACATATAAATTAAATTCCTAATGAATAGGATTTTTCTAAAGAGGAGAGGGAGTTTGGGTTGGTATTTATTGAAGAAGAGAGGGTAATTATTTATTAATTTCTAAACGTAGGTTTTTGAATCTATATGATAAAATAATTGTATAAAAAACATTATAAGGTATATTCCTTAAGGTTTCATACAAATAGGATTGGATATAAATATTTTATATTTCCATGAATTGACAATATTAAAATAATACCACTGGTGTTGTAGGGGTGAGTTTTGTATATGAATATTTGATTTTAAAACCTTAAAATAAAATATAGTTTTTGGATGATTCATTAAGGGTTTATAAAATTAATCAAATTAGGTAAAACAGAAATTATATTAAATGGGAGAACTATATTTAGTTATTTATGTATTTAATATAATTTATTACATCACTTTTGGGCAATTATTTTGTCGTAATACAAACCATATATTTGTATCATATTTAATTTTTACCTAAAAAATCATCTGTCTTAAAAAATTATAATTTTATTCATTCGATAATTTCAATTTGATGATGTAAAAAACTATATTTATTTTACCAAAACAATTTTATAAATATAATAATTTACCATTTTAAAAAATATTCTTATTCCCAAAAGATATTAGTTTTCATAGCAATAATAATTTTATGACCCTTATGAAGATTTTATTGGATTTAAATAATTATATCATAATTTTTATATAAATAAATATTATTTAATAAGAATATTATATTAAAATCATATTAATTTTAAAATTATTTAATTTATTAAAAATAGTATTTTAATTAAGACCTCATATTTTCCTAAAATACTATTCTGGTTTCTTCATATCAAAATCTAATTTTATCAACTCATATATAATTGTATATATAAAGTAATAATCAAAAGGAATAAATATAATAATTATTTTATTATAAATAAAACACCTAAATTCATAGTATTAGGTTGTAGATACACAACCCCTTATCACCCCAGCATACACCCTAAGGGTAATGTGTGCAATGATTATAATTTCTTTTGGTGGTTCAAAAAATATGGTTTTTGTTATGATTGGGTTAATCTTAAACTTATCCATTAAATTTTTTTTCTCATGATTTAGTTGTTCAATATAGACTAGAGCTTGGTCAAGTTCAAATCCCTATAATTCCATCTCATTTGGATGCTCTGATAATTGGGATTCATAGGGTATGATCCTGTTGGTCATGCCATCACTTCTTCTATCTATTTCCATTAGAATTTATCATGACCCATAATATGTACAAATATTAATAGAAATTGTATAATGGATATATTATTTATTCTTATGATTCATAATGGTATTTTCAATTCAATCAGGTATATTTTATAATCGTCCAAATAACCAAAGTAGTGGATTTGTTTTCTATAACAATGTTACACAATAATTCATTTATTCATTAAAAAGGGAATTCCATTTATAAAATTTATTGTCATTAGAGTGTTCCCCCTTCATAAATTCCCCTTTAAATTTTATTTCATGAACTAAAATAGTTGAGGTAACTTTTTCTTCATTTCCTTTTCTAGTTCCCAAGATGCTTCTTTATAAGTTTGGTTCCCCAACTATTCTTTGACCAGGGGAGTTTTCTTGTTTCATAGAACTTTATCTATATGATCTATGATCTTCACCATCTAATCCACACACGAATGATCATTCTCTAAGGATACCACATATTGATTCAGTACATGTGAGTGTTCTATCATATACTTTCTCAAGAGGGATACATGAGACACATCGTGTACTTGAGATACATTAGTTGAGAGTGCTAGTCAAGAGTCCATATCTCCGATGAAATCATGAATCTCAAATTGGATGCTGTATTTGGGAATAAGATTTCCCTTCTTCCTACACATCATGAATTTTTTCCATACTGATATAAAAACTAACACCTTATCTCTAGCCACAAACTTTAGGTATCGTTGCTTATTATCTATATTGCTTTTCCATTGAATTTTTGTTGATTTCAAATGATGTTGGATTGTTTGAACCTTCACTGTAATCTCTTTGATAATATCAAGTCCCATAAGATTATTATCACAAAATGTATACCAAAATGTTTGATTTTAACACATATTCCCATATAGATCCTCATAAAGTTCCATTTGAATTTGGTAATGAAAACTTTTGTTATATGATAACTGCACTAGAATATTTTTTTGATCCCAACATACATGGAAATATATTGAACATGATATCAGCTTGTCCACTATAGTTTTAATTGATCTCTCAGTCTGACCATCCATGTGAGGATGATAAGCAGTATTGAAACTCATCTCTATATCAAATTCTTTCTAATGGATTCTCTATAACCTCTTGGAAAACCTCAAATATCCATCAAATACAATGGATAGTGGGAATCCATGTAGTATTACCATTTATTTTTTGTATATCGTGGTGATTTGGTCAAGAGATAAATATTCCTTGATAGAAATGAAATGTGTGGTACTTTTAGGGAAATTTTCTACCAACCAGATGGAATCATTACCATTATATTCCCTAGAGAGGCCTACAATATAATCCACGGTTATATTTTTCCATTTCAAAACTGTTTTGGGAAATGGTTACATCATACACTTAGAATTATTTCATTCCTCATTGAATTGCTGGAACACCAAGAATATATATATATAAATTTCAATCTTACTCTTCGTTTTTTACCACAAAATGTTTTACAACATATATCTATACATCTTAGTGATTCCTTAATGAATAGAGAATGTTGATTTATCCACATCATCCAAAAGATCCCTATTAAACTCTTGTTTTTATGAGACATTTATTCAGGTACAAAACCTTATAATACAATATTTATAAAAAACACACTCTTGAATATTTGATACATTTCATTACAACTCTTTATCATTTTTTGGTAATCCTTGATCCTCTCAAAAATGGATGGTTGAGAAGTTATTTGAGAAAGGAAGGAGGAATTACCTTTTATGATTCCCATGTCCAAAATTTCATATCTAATAAAATTGAATCCCTTTTAGTCCTCATCTTGGATAGGGTTTTGGGATTATTTCAACTCACAATATATTCAAAATTATTTACATTTCCAAGATTTAAATGGATTTATCAATCACAATCCTTGATAAAAAATAATCAACTTTATTGGTTCATATTAAACTTTTTTTGTGTAAATACATACATTAGGAGTATATTTTCCATATATATGTCACTCTTTTCCCTATAGAGACAATGTATCCAAATAATTAATGTGAAGATCACCACAACCCATTCTAGATCATGATTTGGGTTGTTCAACTCATGTATATTTAATTTTATGGAGAAATATGCTATCACTTTATCATTTTTCAAGAGCACACAAACCTAGATTTTTTTGGTCGCATCACTTTAGATAAAAAACACTTCACCACTGGTTAGTAATGTGAGAATAAATTTAATGATTGTCCACTTATTTAACTCTTTAAATATCTCATAGTATTCATTAGTCTAGATTAACTTAACTCTTATACAAGTTATCTTGTTTAATTGTATTTACAATCTTGATAAGTTTCACAAAAATCAATGATAGTACTCAAATAATCCATGGAAGCTATAGATATTCCCCCTAGATATTGGTTTGGTCCTTCCTTAAATTGCCAATGTTTTACAAGGATCCACTGTTATCCCTTTTCTAGTGATAAAATTCCCCAAGAATGAAACTTACTCCATCGAAAACTCATATTTTTTTCACTTTTCATACAATTTTTAATTTTTCAGGGTATTAAATATTGCTTTTATATGATCCTCATATTAGTCCTTTATTTTGGAGAAAATAAAAACATCATCTATAAATAATACAAATAATTTATTTTTGTAATATCTAATAATATATTCATTATTTTTAAAAATATAGCTAGAGTATCAGTGATTCCAATTGGAATCATTATGACGCATAATTCTTTTACCTTGTATGAAAATATGTTTTGGGGATATCCTATTTCGTCCATTTTACTTCATAATATCCTTACTAAAGATCGACCTAAGAGATGTATTGGGATCCCTGTATCTAATTGTATAATTCATCAATCCATGATATAGGATAATTTTTCTTTATTTTGATTTTTTAAGGTCACAATAACAAATTAAGATTTTCATTGACCATCCTTTTTTATGTTGAAGAAGACTCGTTCACCCCATGATGAAGTACTTGTGTGTATAAACACCTTTATCCAAATTCTCATGTAGTTTCTTCTTCACCTATATGTGTTAAATATTGGAAAATATATATAGATTCTGGGATATTTGAAAAACTCTATGTATAATTTTGATTAATAGATCATACACCCATCTAAGAGAAAGACCAAAAAATATTCAAGAAACACATCAATGTATTCCCTCATAACAATCATGTCATCATGTGTGATATTTTCATTAGACTCAATCATTTGATTTAGATTTTATTTCTCATATGGAAATAATATCCATCATTTAGATGATTATTCAAAATGATATTGATCACATTCCTTTCAATTATATATAATCAGAACATGATTCATGATACAAAGGGAGAATTCAATATCTTAACAATTTATGTTGGCTATATACAAGGAAAACTACTCTATTTCTAGGATAATAATGAAATTTGATAAAGATTGATGTAAATATTTAAAATAAGTACATTTTTAAAACATCATCTTTTTATACTATATTCATATATGTTTTCTATGATAATATCAAATAATTTTAAGTGGTGACTCGATGTTCTTAGAAAACATACTAGATATACAAGTGTGGAATGATGAAGACATACTCAAATAGAGATTAGAGGTTATGTGTACATCAATCATAATGTTTTTTATCATTGATTTTCTTAACATATTACCTTCCTTATTACCTTGGACTAGGAGATTATTTATGCCCACAATCATTGATAGTTATTAGAATAGAAAATTATCATGGATAATTCACAACTTCAAAACATTTATGAAATAGAAATTGTATGATACTTAATTTTCAAAGAGGTGATTTTGATTTTTAATTTTGGTTAAAATTCATTTAAAATGTTAATAGAATGACTGACAGGTGTAGGGAAGGTCTTATGATTGTCCAGGGGGTTCAAGACATGAAAAATGGGAAAATGTGGTCATACTATGTTGGGTGCATGGTTGGGCATGGTTAGTACTAACTATGTTCCATGAGCATACATCATGGAGGATGAAGGTTCATGTAAAGGAAAAAAATATCATACATAAATATTACATCTTAATAGAAGAACATTCATTACATAACATAACAATCCACAATAGAACCATTTAGGTTTGGTTCCATTGGAAACATTGAAACATAAACAACTAGTCCACAAGTGAGCTATATAATCTCCCACTATATTCTTCATAACTAATACCCTTCTATTACATATCATACATAATACAATTCTTCATAACTTATGGAATGTAAATATAAGAAAGGATGATATCATATTCTTAGTAATGGTAAACAAGGGAGATATAAACATAAAATGAAAATGTTGGTATGAGAACATGTGAATAACATTAGAATAACCATAACCTAAATATCTCAAATCATAAAATTGAGTCATGGAAAAAATCATCGTAGTACAAAAGATGTGAATTATAAAGGAATCGAAGAACATGAGAAATGATTTTATAACATTGGCATAGAATATAGATTTGTGGCATACACATAACCATTGAAAATATTATGTTAAATATATATATAATGTCCTTAATAACATGTTTGGCATGGGGTAACCACCATGACCCTACTTTGGGATTTTGATAAACTCACATTTATTCTTTTTCATGCTTTGTATAACCTTCCTATGCACTCTTTGAGATCATATAACATTTTTCATTACCCAATTCATTGGAAAAATATATAGTTCCACTACCACAAATCTTGGTTTCCACAGTGGAAACCTTTAACAGTGATAAAAAAGTACTAATAAAGGTGGGGGGGGGCTTTATCATTGCTAAATAGTATATTTATATTTATATAAATATAATATATATATTTTAAATATTCTTTAGATAAGTATAAATAGACTATTACATTTAATATATAAGAAATTTAGTAAAAATGGATTTAAAATATTTTAAAAAATATTATTAATATATAATTTTATAATTATCATCAATTAATAAACTTTTAATTACAATTTTAGGACACAAATAATCAAAAAAATTAATACAAGATCTAAAATAAGTTGAAAATGTAACTGAAAATTCAAATGGCCAAAACATTTGATCCGAGTGTCCATTTGAGCTCTACAACATATCAAATCAAATATTGTGATGAGATCTATGTGTTAGTGACTGAAGGGAACCTTAATTCACATTTTTCAAGGACCAAAATGGCCAAAAGGCATCCAAAACTGATTTATTAGTCCGGATAACCCAATTTTTTAACATTCAAACATTTATAACTTCTGATCTGGATGTACTCTAGGCCTTTACCACATATCAAATCAAATATTATTTCATTTTATTAGATATTACTAGTTGTGAAGTTGTAATAGACTTCTGGATTAGAAGTTATGGTCGTTTTAACATTCTATGGATTTTCAAATACACATACATATATATGTATTTGTTCGTAAATATATATGTGTATGTGTGTGTTGTATATATGTATTTATTTATTAATTTATAAACACACATAGAAAACATATCTTATAAATGTATTTAAATATAATCTTATAAATATATATTAATATACAAATAAATATATAGATACAAAATTATAACTGAATATATATATATAAATATAAATTAATATACGAATAAATATATATATACTAATATATTAATAAATATATATTTATTAATATAACTAAATATATTTATATTAATATAAATCTATATTAATATACAAATAAATATAACTATATATATAAATAAATATAATTATATATTAATATACAAATATATATATATAATTAATATATGAATAAATATATATGTATTAATATAACTGAATATTTATATATTAATAGGAATCTATATAAATATGCGAATAAATATAACTATATATATAAATAAATAAATAGATATATCATTAAATGGAGAAAAAACTAAATGGCTTAGTGGTAAAGCTGCAGGCGCACAAGAGGGGATGTAGGAGGTTCGAGTTCTGGTGGCAGTAGGGAGGGGCACGCGGGAAAGTGGGTGTTTCACGGGCAAGGTAATCACCTTGGAGGATGGGAGGGGGTCCACCAAGAGCAAATAAAGGGGGGGGGGAAGCGCTATTAAAAGATCCCCTATGAATATTATTTTATTTTTTATTTTTATTTTTTATTTGACTTTTATCGGTGCCAAAAAAATCACTGATAAATGACCTTGTTTTCAGAACATTTTTTAGTTATGATTAAAGTCACAGATTATTAATTCTTTCATTAGCACTAATAAAAGGGGCCTTTATGGGTGATTTTATGAGTGCTAATAAAAGGTACCCCTATCTTCGCATCAATTAACAACACTTTTCTAGTGCTGTTAATGCCCTTTTCCAGCACTAATAAAAGCCATATTTTTGGTAGTGGTCTCTCCCACCCCATTATACATATATTTTTTAGATAAAATATCATAGAAACTTTCATTATATCAAAATACATGAAAATAAATGTGTTTCATAAACATTTCATCATAGCATAAGCCGTATAAAAAAATGAGCTTCATAAAAATTTGATCATAGCATAACGTATGGAAAAGAAATGGATTTCATAAACATACCATCATCATAAAAGTGAACAATATAGATAAATAATGAAGATTAAATATAAAAAGACCTATAATTTCCACATATATATATATAATTAAAATTATTGGGGATTATTATGGGTCTTCAAAATCTGACGGCATGTGATTCCGAGGCCCGGAGAGCCCAGAACGGAATTTTAAAATTTGTTTAAGGTACGTTCAGTAAACGTGCGGGCAAAGATTTCTATCTTTTGAACGAGTGGTCAGATTAAAAATATAAGGGTACCATTGAATTCTCTACACCAGTATTTGCTTAGTAAATTCTTATCCTTTATTGGCAAGGGTCAGACGAAAAAGTAAATTTTTGGACTTTACTAAAAATTAATAATAAAATAACTCCATGGGTTATTTTATTTATTTATTTTAACTGATGGGCGACGGTGGTGGGACCACTAGGTTCTCAGATCATGTAATTTTCTGTTACACATTGTAAGAACCTGGTTCTTATTTTAGAGGTACGGGATTCTTATTTTCCTTTTCCTTACGTGTTTTTGAGAAAATATGGAAAATTGGGGAAAATCCTGAATTATTGAAACTACACACCATGTAATTTATCCACACACCCTGTACTTTTGGCCGTGTTGGAATGAGTACACGGGGCGTGTAGCCTTATCGGAGACGAGGGGTGTCAGAACCAACTACACGTCGTGTAGTGGTACCTTACACGCCGTGTAGTCAGTCGGGAGGCTTGAATAGTAAGGCGGTGGAGTCGCTGCCAGCTGGGTGACAGTACACGCTGTGTACTTAGGAGTACATGTCGTGTACTCATGTCGACGGATGAACAGTGTGGTGGTGCCGCCAAATGAACAGTTAAATGAAAAATGTACACGCCGTGTACTCAGAAGTACACACCGCGCACTTTGTTTTTTCAACTTAAAATAGGCAGTAGCCTCCTCATTTGGCAAAGGAGGAATTTGAGCCATTTTGGAGGCAAAGAAAGAAGCTGGATCTTTGAAGATCCACCGGGCATTCGTCTGAAATCTATTTTGGCTTTGGACAATTCTGTTGGAACCGCACGGGTAAGCCCTCTCCTCTCCTGGTACCATTCTTACCAATTCTTCTCCTAATGTAAGTTATCCAAATTTGAATGGGTTTTGTTCTTCGTCAGATCTACGCCGTTTTGGGCGTTTCTGGAGTCGGTGTTTGGGTATAACGTTCGTTGGCGAATAAGGTGGGTGGCTTTGTGTTTATTTTCCAACTGTCATGCGTTTTTGTGCGTTTTTGTGCCACAAACCCATATTGGGGTGTCGTGTGGCTGAGGCCATTGCTATATTTAATTCCTAGAATTGATTAGGTATTTAATTGTGATAATAAAATGCTGGTTGGGTTCGTTGCTTGGATCTGGAACCACCCCGGGGGTGGGTTTCTCTGTTTAGCCTTTTGGTCAGGATACCTGAGGGTATGCCTTCAAAGTAGTGATTGTAGAATTTCCTTGAGAGGAATTTCATGTTACTGCTTGTTACTGTTGGGCATGGACCGATTACCTATTTAGCCTAAGGGAATTTTTTTTATTTAGCCTGAGGGCGTTGTTGTGAATAGCCAGAGGGCACTGCACTATTTGGACCGAGGGTTATAGTTATTTCGCCTGAGGGAAACCTTTCATGCCTAAGGGTGACACTTCCTACACCTGAGGGAAATTTCTGTTACACCTGAGGGTTATACCTGTGGGTTGGGTTCTGCTTACATGAGGGTATGGTTTTGTTTGTCTGAGGACGTGGACTTCTTGTTTAGAAATGTATTGTGGTTATTTCTAGTATATAATGAATTAAATGAATAATAAAATGCCAAATTAATTGTTAACTTAGTTACTTGTAAGTACTGCTTACTTTATTGCATTTTACTATTGCACACTATATTTGCATGCTTACACGCAATTGGGAACGAGCCTTTGGTGGGTGCCTACTGAGATATATTTCTCAAAACCTGTTTGGGTCATGCTTTTCGGCCCAAACAGATTATGGTACTACATGTGTAGATAGGGGCAAGAGTCCCTATATAGGTACTTGACTGTTGCTGTGGAGTAGGAGGGCATGGGACCGAGCCTGGGCTCGCAATGCCGCTGCCAGCTATTTTTCTTATTTTGTTGTACTCTATGTCTTGTTGTACTGTATTTATGTATAACATGCTCTAGATGTTTTCAAAGAACTTGAAACATGTAGCATCATCACTTATATACTGTTGGTTATATCCACTATTGTAGTTATTTCAGTTGTGTATGTTTACTGCTTCTGCTGTCATTGTAGGTTTTATTTTGTATTCCATTGCACAACAGTTTGACAAATGAGGGCATAGTTTCCCCACTATCAGACCTGGTCCCTCGCTGTTAGTTGGCAGCCTCTGGCGTTTGGGGAAATTCGCTTGAGGTCACGTGGCGAACCGGGCTCGGGGAACCCGTTGCATGGCACCCAGGTCCGGGACGTTACGAAGTGGTATCAGAGGGGTTTTTTACTTTGACATACTCTTTGGAGTCATAGTCAGGGATAGGACATAACAATATTTGGTAATAAGTTGTGCAAGGGCGTAGCTAACCCGTGTACAGGGAACATCCAGTCTACCTCGTATTTTGCAATTTTGTTGATTTTTCAATTTTACGGTTGATATATTTTCACCATTGGGTGATTCACTTGGGTTGTGCTGTTTATATTTTATCCGTGGGTTCTATTTAGTTGCAACATGATGAGATGAGGGTATGTCGTCTCCTGCATCATATAGGCACATGCTAGAAATCACATGCCATGCACAGTTTTCATGCCATGTAGGTGCATTAGGATTTGCTTGTTGTTGTGATAGTTGATGTGATAACAAATCATTCTATTGTGATAGCTGCTTGATAAATACTGGCCTTGTGATATGGTGTTTGTGTTTGAGCCTGTTTATAGAATGGACGCCAAACTTTTGTTTTTGGGGAGTATGGGCCCCCATTGATAGGATTTTGGTTGATCATTGACTGTTTTTTGGTTATAACATAGATAAGATGTCAAACTTTGATTTGTGGGGAGTATGGTCCCCCACGGATCAGAATTTGACACTTAGGTGTTAGTTTTTAGTATTTTTTGGGTTCTGGGGAAGTTTCTGAGGTATACTGTCCAGAAAAACCAGAATACACTCCATGTAGGACCTCACACACGCCGTGTGTGTTCTTCTATTCGGGAAAAAATGAACTTTTTGAGTACACACCATGTACCCCAAGTACAGGCCGTGTAGTCTCTTCCCGTGTCACAAACCGTGTGGGCGGTGACACAGGGTAGGGAAAATCTTGGGAAAAACACGCCGTGTAGTTTCTGTGCATGCCGTGCAGTGTGACCTAGAGTCCAGCCATGTAACTAACAACATGGGTCTATGAACTCCTTGACAGAACACACTGTGTCAATAATAGACATACTGTGTAGTGTGACTTGGGGACTCGGCCATGTAGCTAACAACACGGGCCAGTGTCACCTCTCCCTGAACATACAATGTACCTGTAAGACACGTCGTGTAGTCTTGTCCGAGATAATACTGTGTGGTGTTAGCCGTGTGGCTAGGAAACAGGATGGTTTACACACCGTGTGTGGGTGTAACACACGATGTGGTGTAATGCCGAGTAGTCGGCCGTGTCACAGACAACACGGGCAGTTGGAAAATAACATCGTACATGCCGTGTAGATATTGTACACGTTGTGTAGTTTTGTTAGATGGAAGCCGTGTGGCTTAGCCGTGTAGAAGGACCCGGGCAGGGGAAGGGAAGTCAAGTACACACCGTGTAGTCAGTGTACACGCCGTGTAGTCTTGTTTTGAAAATTTTGAATTCTTTCTTCCTCTTGTTTCCTTGTGGTTTCTTCACTTTTTGGTCATAATAAACTTGAATATGAGGCGTGATTTTGACCTTGTAGTGTCATGCCGCCTAGACGACCGCGATTTATTCTCCAGGAGAGCGATGAAGATTATACTCCGGAGATGGTGGGCCATGGGCTACCAGTTGATCCACCAGTAGAGCCAGATACGACGCCAGCTGTTATACTAGACACAGGCGTGGAGACGTAGTTCCGTGAAGGCTTATTGCGGTTCATGAAGACCTTTTAGGGAGCACCGTTGGCTGCCACATCTATGGCCGAGATGACACGTATCATTCAGTAGCAGCAGCAGCCTACGTTTTCAGGTGATGGAGGACCACATGCTGCAGAGTCTTGGCTATGATCGAATCAGACTATTTTCGAGCACCTTGAAATGCCTCCAGGGTGGAGGGTTAAACTCACGACTTACATGCTGTGTGATTCCACCAAGAGGTGGTGGGATGTTACCACTGAGACAGAGCATCGAAGGGACGTGGCGTAGGAAGATTTTCAGGCAGTCTTCTATGACATCTTCTTTCCCGAGACGGTGAGGGCAGATAGAGCTCAAGAGTTCATGAATCTGCAGTAGGGAGCTATGTCGGTGATGGACTATTCTGCTCATTTTACAGAGCGTCAACGTTTTGCACCCGTGCTGGTGGGTGATGAGACATTGAGAGCCTTACGTTTTGAGAATGGTCTTCGGTATGAAATCCGAGCACTGGGGAATGTTTTCAGGTTGCCTACTGTACACGCGATTGTAAACCAGGCGCTGATTACAGAGAGGAACCTGTGGGAATCTAGTGGTGTGGGCCAGGGTGGTTCAGCACTAGTTACTGATATTATTTCTGCTGGCAAGAGGAAGAGACAAATGGTCTTCTCTTAGGGCGGTAGTACCAGCCAGGCAGCTTCTTCAGGTGGACCGGTCAGGTGCTACCAGTGTGGCAGAGAGGGGCACAAGAGACCTCAGTGTCCATGAGACCCAGTGGAGTGCCGATCTTGCATCAAGATGGGTTATCTGCAGTGCTTTCTCATGGAATTTTTATTAGTTTCAAGTGAGAGGGGTTCTGTGCAGACTCTGCGTGTGGGAGTAGTACCAGTGGCTTCTTACCTGTCAGGGAACTGGAATACATCAGGGCGTGCAGGCAGAGATGGTGGTCGTGGCCATAGTATCCAGACACCAGGATCGCAAAGGCAGCAGGGCGAGACAGCTCAGGGTAGCCTGGCTGTGTCGCAGGGCCGCGACACTGGGAAAGCGTATGCAGTGCAACAGACCTAGCTGGAGCAGGATCCCAGACCTTCGATAGTTAGAGGTACTATTCTAGTAGCTTCTGTCTTGTCTTCAATACTTTTTGATACTGGTGCTACGCATAGTTTCATATCTGTACCCGTTGTGGAGAGCCTTGAGCTCGGTGTTTCTTCTTCTTCTGATATCATAACGCTAGACACTCCGTTGGGGACTAGGATGGCTGGTGTGCATTAGTGTATGGAGTTCCCCCTTGAGATTGGAGGGTGTCACTTCATTTGGGACCTTTATGTCTTGGAGATGATGAGCTATGACATCATACTCGGGATGGACTGGTTGGTTCCCTTCCGAGCCTTTTTATACTGCTATCATCACAGGGTGCGTTTAACATCACCAGAGGGCGGAGAGTTTCTATACAAGGGCGAATAGGATGTTCAGGCGAGTTGAGCTGGACCAGAGCATCATGGGCGAGGTGGACTCACAGCCCAGTTTGCGAGCTTATATCTGGATGATCAGGGGACTTGTCAGACGGATTTCCCTCTAGTTGTTGATCGTTTCAGGTATGTCTTCCTGGACAACTTTTCAGGTCTACATCTGGAGCGTGAGGTATATTTCTCTATTGAGCTAGTTCAAGGACCAACACCGAGGTCCATTCCTCCTTATAGGATTGCCACGACTGAGTTTCTGGAGCTCAAGAGGAATTTAGAGGAGCTATAGGAAAAGGTCTTTATCCGACCCAGTATTTCTCCTTGGGGTTCTCCGGTCCTTTTTGCGAAAAATGAGGACGGTACCCTCAGACTTTTCCTGGATTATCGGAAGCCGAACCAATTGATGGTTAAGAACTGGTATCACTTGCTGAGGATAGATGATCTGTTTGATCAGCTTCGTGGAGCACGAGTGTTCTAGAAGATTTACATGAGATCCATTTATCATCATCTACGCGTTACACCATCTAATATACCTCTCACAACTTTCAGGAGTAGGTATGGTCTATATGAGTATACGGTTATGCCGTTCGGGCTCACGAACGCACCAGCAGTTTTCATGGATCTGATGAATCGTGTGTTTCATCCGTATCTTGATTCATTTGTGGTAGTATTCATGGACGACATCTTTGTGTACTCTCACACTTGACACGACCATGCCACCCATCTTGAGATCGTATTGAGTACACTAAGAGAGCATCACTTATATGCTAATCTCCCGTAGTGCCACTTTTGGATGGACCAGATTCACTTCCTGGGTAACATTATCTCAGAGGCAAGAGTTGTAGTAGACCCAGAGAAGGTGAGAGCAGTAGTTTCCTGGGAGAATCCAAAGAACGTGTTTGAGATACAGAGTTTCTTAGGGCTGGATGGTTACTACAGATGCTTCATACAGGACTTCTCCCGCTTAGCAGCACCGTTGACAGGTCTGACTAAGAAGGGTGTGAAGTTCGTTTGGTGAGGAGCTTGTGAGGCAGCTTTTTAGGACCTGAAGGGAAGGGTGACATCAGCACCGATCCTGATACTCCCAGAGTAGGGGAAGAGCTATACAGTTTACTGTGATGCATCGGGGATTGGTCTGGGAGCCGTTTTGATGCAGGGTGACCGAGTTGTTGCGTACGGGTCTCGGCAGTTGAGGCCACATGAGAGGAATTACCCGACGAATGATCTCGAGTTGGCTGCAGTTTTTCATGCATTGCGCTGTTGGAGACATTATCTGTTGGGAGATCATTTTGTGATTTTCACCAACCACAAAAGTATCAAGTATATCTTTACTCAGTGTGACCTGAATTTGAGGAAGAGAAGGTGGGTCGAGTACCTACAGTCCTACGATTTTGAGCTTTCCTATACACCTGGAAAAGGTAATGTAGTAGCCGATGCACTGAGCAAGAAGACCCAGATACATGCAGTGCAGGAGGACAGTGGTGAGTGGCATCTCATGGATTTGTTCTCTGAGATGCATCTGGAGGTGCACGACAGTCAGGGGCAGTCTTATCTTTCTTCTTTGGCTGTGACATCTACCCTCCTGAATAGAGTGTGGATGAGACAACTATCTGATTTAGAAGGCCTAGTCCTACAAGAGTCGGTGGTAGGTGATGACTCTCCTCCCGGTTGGACGATAGGTGATGATGGGGTTTTTCATTTCCGTGGACCTTTTTGGGTTATAGGGGATATACGCGAGGAACTAATGTGGGAGTTTCATGCTTCCACATGGCCAGTTCATCCCCGGGTTACCAAGATGTACTGAGACTTGAGACGTCAGTACTGGTGGCTAGGTATGAAGAGAGAGATAGCTGGTTTTGTTACGAGATATTCCACCTGTCAGCAGGTGAAGGCAGAGTATCAAAGACCAGCTGGGCTGTTATAGCAGTTGCCCATTCTAGAGTGGAAATGAGATGATGTCGCGATGGATTTAGTGACAGGATTGCCGAGGTCACCTCGAGGTAATGACACCATGTGGGTTGTTGTGGACAGACTCACGAAGGTAGCTCACATCTTACCTATCAAGGAGACCATCGGTGTGGAAGAGCATAGAAGGCTGTATATCCGATAGATTGTACGACTTCATGGGGTCCCTTGTTCTATCATTTTAGAAAGGGACGCCCTCTTTACGTCTCATTTCTGGCAGAGTTTTCAGAGGGCGCTGGGTACACTGGTGCTTCTGAGCACAACGTACCACCCTCAGACAGATGGCCAGTCAGAGCAGACGATACAGGTGTTAGAGGACATGCTACGCGCATGTGTCCTAGACATTGGGGGCTCGTGGGAGAATCATATACCCTTAGTCGACTTTTCCTATAACAATAGTTTTCAGGCAACTATTGGGATGGCACCATACGAGGCTTTATATGGTAGGCCATTCCGATCACCCTTGTGCTAGTTAGAGGCAGGTGAGGCTGCTTTACTGGGGCCATAGCTCGTGCAGGATACATCTAAGCAGGTCCAGTTGATTCGGAAGTGGATGGCTATCGCACAGTCTCGTCAGAAGTCTTATGCTGATCGCCGCATATGACCTTTGGAATTTGTGGTCGGGGATCAGGTTTTCATATGTGTTTTGCCAAGGCTAGGACACAAACGGATCAGGAGACATGGTAATATTTTACCGAGGTATGTGGGACCATTTGAGATTATGGAGAGAGTCGGGTTGGTTGCCTATCGATCGTAGTTACAGCAGCTGTACCGAGCCATGCACGACGTATTCCATGTGTCTCAATTGCATCGCTACCATTCAGATCTGTCTCACACCTTTCAGCCCGAGGAGGTTGATCTTTAGCATAATGCGTTCTTTGAGGAGAATCTAATCCGTATCGTTGACAGGAGAACGAAGGTTCTCCGAGTCCAGTCAGTTCCTCTCGTACGGGTGCTATGGCAGCATGGCCTAGTGTAGGATGAGACCTGGGAGCATGAGGCTGACGTACGTGCTCAGTGGCCAGAGCTGTTCTGAGCTTTATCTTCCCCACCCTTGGAAGGGAAATTTGGGGATGAATTGCTATAAGGGGGGAAGTTTTTAATAACCCGGTTCTTTTTTTAGAGGAACGTGCTTCTTCTTTTCCGTTTCCTTATGTGTTTTTGAGAAAATATGAAAAATGGGGAAAAATCCTGAATTTGCAAAACTACACGCCGTGTACTTTGTCCACACGCCATGTACTTTTGTCCATGTTGGGATGAGTACACAGGGCGTGTAGCCTTATCGGTGCTGAGGGGTGTAGGAACCGACTACACGCCATGTAGTGGTACCTTACACGCTATGTAGTCAGTCAGAATGCTTGAATAGTAAGGCGGTGGAGTCGCCTCCAGCTATGCAATAGTACACACCGTGTACTTGGAAGTACATATCGTGTACTCATGTCAATGGATGAACAGTGTGGTGGTTCCGCCAAATGAACAGTTATATGAAAGTAGTACACGCTGTGTACTTTGTTTTTTCATCTTAAAACATTCAATAGACTCTTCATTTGGCAGAGGAGGCATTTGAGCCATTTTGGAGCCAAAGGTGGAGGCCCGATCTTTGATGATCCACCGAGCATTCATCTGGAACCTGTTTCGGCTTCAGATGATTTTGTTGGAACTGCACAGGTAAGCCCTCTCCTCTCATGGTACCATTCATACCAATTATTCTCCTACCATAAGTTATCTACGTTTGAATTGGTTTTGTTCTTCGTTAGATCTACACTGTTTTGGGCATTTCTGGAGTCGGCGTTCGGGTATAACATTCATTGGTGAATAAGGTAGGTGGATTTGTGTTTATTTTCCAAATGTCATGCATTTTTGTGCATTTTTTTCCACGAACCCATGTTGGGGTGTCGTGTGGCTGAGACCGTTGCTATATTTAATAACTAGAATTGATTAGGTATTTAATTGTGACAATAAAATTCTGGTTGGGATAATTTATTGGATCCGGAACCACCTAGGGGGTGGGTTCCTCTATTTAGCCATGTGGTCAGGATACCCGAGGGTATGCCTTCAAAGTAGTAATTGTAGAATTTCCTTGAGAGGAATTGCTTATTACTGCTTGTTACTATTGGGCATGGACCGATTACCTATTTAGCCTGAGGGCGTTTTTGTATTTAGCCTGAGGGCATTGTTTTGATTAGCCTGAGGGCACTACACTATTTGGCCCAAGGGCTGTAGTTATTTCTCCTAAGGGAAACCTTTCGTGCTTGAGGGCTTGAATTCTGTGCCTGAGGGCGACACTTCCTACGCCTGAGGGAAATTTCTATTACACCTGAGGGCTATACCTGCGGGTTGGGTTCTGCTTACCCGAGAATAAGGTTTTGTTTGTCTCAGGATGTGGACTTCTTGTTTAGAAATGCACTGTGGTGATTTCTAGTATACAATGAATTAAATGAATAATAAAATGGAAATTTAATTGTTAAGTTAGTTACTTGTTAGTACTGCTTACTTTATTGCATTTTAGTATTGCACACTATTGTTGCATGCTTACATGCAGTTGGGCATGGGCCTTTGGTGGGTGCCTACTGAGATATATTTCTCCCACCCTGTTTGGGTCATGATTTTCAGACTAAACATATTACGTTACTGCAGGTTTAGATAGGGTCAAGAGTCCCTATACAGGTACTTGACTATTATTGTAGAGTAGGAGGGAATGGGACCGAGCCTGGGCTCGCGAGGCCACTGCCAGATGTTTTGCTTGTTTTTCTACTTTGTGTCTTGTTGTACTATGCTGATGTATAACATGTTCTGGCTATTTTCATAGAACTTGAAACATGTAGCATCATCACTTATATACCTTTGGTTATATCTACTGTTGTAGTTATTTCAGTTGTGTATGTTTACTGCTTCTGCTGTTGTTGTAGGTTTTATTTTGTATTCTGTTGCACTACACTTTGACAAATGAGGGAATAGTTTCCCCACTATCAGGCCTGGGCCCTCGCTGCTAGTCGGCAGCCTCTGGCATTTGCGGAAATGCGCTTGAGGTCACATGGTGAACCGGGATCGGGGCACCCATTGCATGGCACCCGGGTCCGAGACGTTACACACATGGTTGTGTAACAGCACCATCAAGAGATTAATTGGTTCATCAATTAAACTCAACAATGAAGCACATTAATTGTGAGATATATTAAACTCCCATTTCATTTATTTAAACAAGAGGTTGGCGTGGGTTTTGGGAACCCACAAGAGATTTCTTAACGAAGTGATGGCGATGTCTTCCACTATCATAGAACGAAGCTTCAACGCCTTTGAGGATTAAATCTGGAGATCAAAGAATGCTAACGAACACACTTAGAATGCGGAACCTTCTTCCTCATCTGCACTATCTACCAACGTATTTGAGGTAGGGGGTTTCATTGTTTTACTAAGATTTGTTCATTCTGGAATTGCATCCCATGTTGTAATGCTAATGAAAAAGGTGTAGGTTGAACGAACAAGGCCCAAACCCTCCGCCGATCTCAGTATTGGTGGAGTTATTTATTTTCGACTGAAACAAATAGTGGAAAGGTGAAATAGAGGGCCACGCAGTGTAGGTACTATCCTAGGAGGTCCGTAGGCACAGACGGGAAAAAATTAGACCACCAGAGCTTCATTAGTGGCATGTGAAAGCTCTTTCGGAATGACGATGTCGATGACCGGAGGAGGCGGAAGCCGAATCCCATCAGCCACGAAGGGACAACAGCGCTTGAAGCTATTGTGGAGGACAAGGGTGAATGACCTTTTCCGGCCATGTTGAAGTTGGGTAGCACGCCACGAAGGTGGGCCGCGACTCGCACCCACAGTGGACGGCGGACCCATGCCCATGGGTCCGTAGATGACTGGTCCATGCAGATTGACAAGGTGGAGCAGTGCCAACTAGCACCGTTGATTGAAGGACCCAAATGGATGAGTCGTTTAAGAGGGGAGTGGACCCCCGCACCAGATAGCGGGTCGGGCTGTTCTGCGGGCCGTGCCAAGAAAGGTGGGTCTAACTAAACTCACGGCCTATTGGGATGATCCCACGGCCAAGTGAGCCAGACTAGGCCCAGATGAACCGATCCGAACCCAACACTTTCATTCGGGCCAAGCGGTCTAGGCCGGGTCAGTCTGACCGAGTTAGACCAAATGTAGACTAACTTACATCCCAGTTTCCCTTAAACTGGCATATCTCCTAAGATAGATGGCAGTATGACGAACTTTCTGTGGAGCTAGAACCCATAGGATGGGACAATACTTTGGAGATACTCCACTTGAGTTTTGAAGAATGTTGGTGTATCGATGGTTTGGATTGAACCTCAATCCATCCAGGCCGCCAGCACTAAAATTTATATAACTTTTAAAATGGGCATCTAATTGACACACCGTCTATTGTGTTGGGGCCCTTATGACATGTCAGTTCATCGAGTTTCTTCTTCATGGGGCATAGTTCTAGTTAATATACAATTGAAAGATTGAAGATCATATTCTCCCTTAATCAAGTGCAAGTATGGGAAACTAGTGGATGGTTTTGAAGTGGAGAATGATGGGTGATCCTGTGAGGGTTTGTACCTATCGATCATGTGTGGGTCAGATCCTGTGTGGGTCAACAGTCATCAATCATGTCTGGGTCATCAAATACCGATCTTGTGTGGGTTAGTGCTCAACCATCCTGTGTGGTTCAGTGCATAGTGATTGTAACGACCCAATGTTTTAAATGGAAATTCCCTTCGGATATTTATGTCATAAAACCACTTGAAATCACAACATTATGAACTACTAGGTGATAAGTGACCTTTAAAAATAATTATGTCACTTCTGTGTTTGGAATTTCGAAAATCCGGCATACACGGTTATGTTCAAGATGTTTTTTGGAGTCTAATAAAAAAATAATTTTTGGTGAATAGTAACCTACCCTAATGAATAGTAACATACCCTTATGAATATTGATAAACGCTAATGAATATTAACCTCACCTATGGTGGTATAGAAATAATATTCAAGTTGGGAGTACGATAAACCTATATTGTAGAATAAGTTAATGAATGTTTTAAAACTAGTTTTTGATAATAAATTATTATTTTAATTAAATATTAAAATAATCATATTTGGAAAATTATTTTGGTAAAATGGATTTCATTTTTGGATTATACACGTCAAAAAATGTTTTGGGAGAAGTTTTGGGATTTTTCTGAAATACATGAATTTTTGAGGAATAGTAGAAACTGATAATTCACAATAAATGTTAAATAATGGATTATTTGAGTCATGTGTGATGTTCTGCTGATGTAATCCCACTTGGTTCAGGATTAAATTATACGATTACTATTTTTGGTCATGGAAGACCCACTATTCCTTGTCTTGTGAGGAATTAATAAACTAATGAATTTTATATTAAGAAAAACCCTCTCTCCTCCACTATAAAAACACCCCTTCACTCCCTATTTTTACACTCCTCTAGTGCTCAAATACTTCCCTAAATTCTGCCCATATACCCTCCCAAGATCCTTCCCCACGTCCAAGGCATTCCGGTCTTTCCAAAATTCCAAAACCAAATCCCCTAAGAGGAGTCTCAAAGAGAGGAGATCAAAGGGTAAAAACCCACTTTTGTATTCAAGTGTTTTGTTTTCATTTTCTTTCTTTCCTTATACCCTCTTCCCCGTCCCTTATCCAAAAGGCATGAAAGCTCTGAAATCTTATATATTCTAGATTCTAATCATTTTTATGGAAAATTTCAAGCATCATACTTTTCCTCCCCTCTCTCACGTTCTAGAATTAAACATCGTCTGTGATGGGTCAAATTACCGACATCATGGATAATGGGTTTTAAAATTCTCTTATCATTTTGATTCTGGAAATGAAACCATTAATGTTATGGTTGAACCAGATTCTTATATATTTTATATGTCCTGTTTAAGGTTCTGTAATACTCATACACTATGGATATAAAACAATAATACAAAACAAGTCAATCATGGGAAAATTCGTTAAAATTAATTCAACTTTTTATCATTAATGTTTAATGTAAAGGTTATCTTTCACTCAAATTAACCAAATTCATTTTGTAACCATGTAACCTACTAAATGTCCACTAATTTTATAACTTCAATTCTGGACAACCACTTTCATCATACAATTTATTTGAACCAAAATACAATTTAACTGGTCATTAAAACAAATGAAAGAAACAAACACGGACAATGAAATTGATCCTCATAATCATCCAAGATGGGCATAAATAAACATAAAAAAGTTATAATGAATATTTTAATTTTAGATATGGTTCTGTAACTATTGATTAATAAACCCAATTTGACTTTTCAGTTCATTAATATCAAGTGAAGAACACCAATGGGCCTAAGGTAAGGGATCCTCTCCTTTTCTCTCTTAATCAAGATTGTCTTCTATTATATGCCATATTATGTGTACTAGAAAATGATGGGGTATGTTTAAGAACCATACCCATAATTCCCTATGGATTTATAATTAATGAAAAAACCCTATTTCTCTCTCATCAATCCCTCTTAGTTACACCCAACAACATGCTGATAAAATTGTAACAAATTCTACCCGAACCTTCTTTGTTCTTTTGGGTTTCCATATCTTTCTTTAAAAATTGTGTTATCTTATATATCTCTGTGAGTATTATAAATTATGTTTAGTTGTACAATATTCTTATATCAATACCCTTTCATCACATTCTTTTGGGATATACATGATTTTGAAATATTCCCTCGTTATAACTTTCGGATAAGCAATCCTGTTTTATGGGGACTTCCCAAATTTTTACCCAAATTTCAAGTGCACTCTATCCTATGTTTTAAACACAATTTTATTTATAAAATCATTATTTTTATTATGAAATCCTTCTTGGTTCAATTACGGTTTTATATAAAATAATGTTTTCTTTTCAATTTGATAAGCTCTATAGTGTTTTCCATAAAACTGCGCAAAAATGTTTTAATGCTAATGTTTCTAAAATACATTTTTAATATGTTGTCCCTTATATTTGAAACCACTTACCATGGTATATGCCTATTTTACCCTATTAATGTCCATGTATGTTCTAATCCTTTCCTTTCATGGAAACATTTGAGATACACCCATTGGATATGTTTTATGTCATGATTGTGGTACCCAATTCTTTCCATAGGTACCCTTATATTTATGTATCGTTGATTATGTATGATTATTTATGTGTAAAGATTATTCATGTGGAAAGAATATTCATGAATATGTTGAGATGGGTGTTCCCAGATATCACTCCAATGCATTTGGTAAAGTTAATGTCTCATGGGAATATAATGGGAAAACGGTCCGGGTGGTTAGCCTTGGCTTGTGCTATTATGGGAAACGAGATTGGCGGTTAGCCATGACTCGTAGTAATGTTTTGTTTAATGTTACTACCAACTCTCTATGAAACTATGGTTATATAATCTCATGCCTATATTATCCCATGATTATTTTACCCCATGTTTTTATGATCCCAGGTTTATATGTATTGATTCCATATGTTCCATGATTCCAATGTAATTATGTCAAGCCTCTTAACTCATATGCTTAAAGTTTATTCTTATTTACTTTACCTTACAGGGATTTTTAGCTCATCCCTTTGTTCATGTGTTCCCCAGGGTACCCTATGATGATGTAAGGGCTCAAAGGAAGTTAGGAGCTCATTATGATGATTAAATAAAGAAGTTTTTTAATCCCATGTTTTTTGTTATATGTACCTAGTCTTCGAAGACACTAGACTTAACAATCCTTGGCTTATACACTGATGATGAGTTATGTTTAAAATCATGATATGTTATGTGTAAAAGGCTAGGGACTCTATAGTTGGTATCAGAGTATGGTCTTGTTATTTTTGGAGATTAGAAATAGAGCACCTTAGTGAGAACCTTAAGGATGAGACTAAGTATTAGAAAACATTCCCAAATTTTGGTGAGTATTGAGTAAGTGGTTTATCAAGAAAATAAATCCCTATCTGGATACAAGCAGGTAGAGGCGTCTTTGGCAAAGATGTATCCTAGGGGTACAACTCGAAAACACCGCTTTGAGATAGACTCGAATGGGAACTGGTGCACAAAAACGGGCCTTTCCACACTCTTTGTTACAACACTCCCGGGGGATATGTTTTGGTAGATTCGCGAGCTTAGTACAAACCATTATTAAGGTAAAAAGACCATACAAATATATGTTAAGAAATATATGGAGGATAACCTAGATATAAATCTATGGAATCACAAGTTAGGATGCACTTCTTCTTTATAATTTTATCCTTTAATGATCAAAGTTTCCTTTCTATGCTCAATTGCTAAGTACTAAAGACCTCTAATTATATGTTCTTTCTCTTAGTTAATGGTGGGAAATAGAAGAACATGTACCAACATCAGACGTGATAGGCAATGTGATGATTTCCCTAATGATACGCCTGAGGTGATGGAATTGGGTGCTCAAAACTTCATGGAAGTACTTGATCAGCTGGCTCAAGTTATGAATAATAACTTGAATAAGGTGGAATGTCCTCCTACTCCAAGGAAAGAGAATTTTGTCATGGAATCCTTCATGCAATGAAGGCCTCCCATGTTTAGCGGGTCTTCTGATTCCCTCCTTGTAGAACAATGGATTAACTCCATTGAAAATATTTTCTCTGTTCTCCAGTGCTCGGAAGAATAGAAGTTGGTACAAAAGGTGTATCTTTTTATTGGGGAAGCTGATTAGTGGTGTACAATGATCAAGAATACAATGTCCCAAGAGGAAATTGATTCCATATATTGGGAGGAATTCAAGAGGATGTTTTGCAACAAATATTTTCCTCGAACCCTCCATCTCAAGATGGAAAGAGAGTTACTCAGACTCAAGCAGAAGGAAGATGAGTCCATCGGGGTGTATAGATAAGACATTATGAGGATTTCAAGGTATGCCTCTGGCTTTATCATAAACACTGAAAGAAAGGTAGATCGCTTATTTAGCGGACTAAAGCTAAGTCTACGAAAAGTGTTGGCGATTCGAGACTTCGACAGCTATGAAGAGATTTTCTATTGTGACATCCTGGTTGAAATGGAGATTGGAGACTCTCAATGGTCTCATGGGCCTAGTGACAAAAGAAAAAAATGGAGAACAACACGGGTGGTTCACCAAACAAATCCCCTGATGGAAAGAATCCCGACTTTCCCCTTTTCAAAAATTGTGGGAAGAAGCATCCTGGTAACTCTCTGAAGGGAACTAAGAATTGCTTCAAATGCAGAAATTTTGGTCATATGGCCAAGAATTTCCGAAGGGATATGAAAAATCCTACTAATATTGAGGAAGAAAGGAATGTTTAGATCAACACTCAGCCTGCAGTGCAGTGTTATAACTTCAAAGAGCTTGGGAATTATGCGAACAATTGTCTTAAGCTGAGGGTTGTCAGAGGAAATCAACAACAACCTCCAAGGAAAAAAGGAAGATCTTATGCTATCAATACTACTAAGGTGGAGCCAGAAAACAATGTGGTGACAGGTATGCTTGTTATTCATTCAATAATAGAGAACTTACTATTTGATTCTTGTTCTACTCATTATTTCATATCTTTCATGTTTAGTAGAACTATTCAATCACCACCTCAAAATTTGGAGGAAAGTTATTTGTGAGAATAGTGAATGGGTAAATCATTGTGGTCATGGTTTATAACTCCTCCTTTGTTAACGTTTGTGGACTGATACTCCCATAAAATCTTCTCATACTTCCTTTAGTAGAGTTTGATGCCATCTTGGGCATGGATTGGCTATCTTTGTACAAGGTCAACATCAACTATCGTGAAAGGGAGATCACTTTTCACATCCCGAAGCATCCACCAATTCATTACAAGTGTAAGGAGGAAGATGAATCTCTTTCAGAATCTTCATCTCGAGTTTGGATTCTACATCCTTGTGAACAAGCATATCTAGGTCAAATGATTGAGACAAAGGATAGAATCATGCTTGAAGACATGCCCATCGTGAGGGATTACAATGATGTATTCCCTGAGGAGATTGTTGGTCTTCCTCCAGACTGAGAGGTTGAGTTCTCAATTAAACTTATCCCTGGGTCTCTTAAAATATCATAGACACCTTACTGAATGTCCACCGTAGATCTAGAAGAGTTGAAGAAGCAGTTATAAGTGAATATGGAGAAGGGTTTTATACGCCTGAGTGCTTCACCGTGGGGTGATCTAGTCCTCTTCTTCAAGAAGAAGGATGGATCAATGCGCCTCTGCATTGATTATCATGAGATAAATAAAATCACAATAAAAAACAAGTATCCCCTTCCACGGATAGATGAATTGTTCGATCAGCTATGTGGGGCCAGTTATTTCTCTAAGGTGGACCTTCGGTCAGGATATCACCAAATAAATGTGAGGAAGGAAGACATTCCCAAGACTGCCTTTCGAACGAGGTATGGACACTATGAGTTCATAGTGATGCCCTTCAGACTCACTAATGCTCTAGAATTTATGATGGATTTAATGAATATAGTCTTTAGAGATTACCTTGACAAAGTTGTGGTAGTCTTTATTAATGATATTCTAATATACTCCAAGAGCAAGGAGGAACATGAGGAGAATTTGGATACTATATTAAAGACATTACAAAGGGAGAATTTGTATGAAAAGTATAGTAAATGTGAGTTCTGGATAGACGAAGTATCATTCTTGGGGCATGTTATCACCAGTATAGGGATATCTGTGGCCCCTTCCAAGATGAAGGCAATTGAAGAGTGGCCCAAACCAACTTCTGTAACGGAGATCCGTAGCTTTTTGGGTCTAGCTGGGTATTAATGACAATTGTCGAAGAACTTTTCACGACTGTAAAACCAAATGACCAAGCTGACATGGAAGGGAGTAATGATTGTGTGGACACATGAATGTGATGACAGTTTCATTGAGTTGAAAGGGAGGCTTATCACTACGCTAGTACTCACACTCCCTACCACCGGGTAACTCTTTGTGGTGTATAGTGATGCTTCTAAGAAGGTCTTAGGAAATGTGCTGATGCAAAATGATAAATTGATAGCCTATTCCTCAAGGTAGCTGAAAATCCATGAGAAAAACTATCCAACGCATGATCTGGAGTTAGCGTCTATGATCTTTGCCTTGAACATCTGGCAGCATTATCTCTATGGGGATAAATGTGAGATATATACTGACCAAAAGAGTCTCAAGTATAGATTCACATAGAAAGAGCTTAATATGCGCCAAAAAAGATGGATAGAGCTCATCAAGGATTATGACTACTCAATCCACTACCATCCCGGCAAGGAAAACAAGGTAGTGGATGCTCTAAGTAGAAAGGATCCTATATCTTTATCAATGATAAGAATTGAAAAGGATCTGATATTTTTAAATTTTCAACGGATGGACATGGGAATCATTAATGGAGGAACATCATCAATACTTTCTTAAATGATTGCTCAAGCATCCCTATTGGATAAAATAAAGGATGCTCAAAGAAAGGATGTAGAAATTCAGAAGAGGGTGGAAGTTGTTAAAAATGGGAAATCCTATGATTTCAGAAATGATGAGGAAGGAGTTGTAATATTTGGGACACAATTATGTGTACTATCTGATCCAGAGATAAAGAAATAGCTATTGAATAATAAACAGTTCTCGACCTTCTCTATCCATCCTGGGAGTTCCAAAATGTATCGTGATCTCTGAGAACAATTCTGGTGGGATAACATGAAGAGGGAGATTGTGGAATAAAATCAAGGTGCTTGGTATGTCAGTAAGTTAAAGTTGAGTGACAAAAGTCCAAAGGTTTGATGCAGCCATTGCCTATACCCATGTGGAAATTGGAAAATGTTACTATGGACTTTGTCAGGGGTCTCCTGAAGACGTCTAAGGGAAATAATGTGATATGGGTTGTGGTTGACCGACTCACCAAGACATCCTATTTCACTGCTATTTTGGAAGATCTCTCACTTGAATAACTTGCAAAGTTATATGTGAAGGAAGCGGTGAGACAGCACGGTGTTCCACTCTCAATTTTCTCTGACCATGATCCAAGGTTCACATCTAAATTCAGGAAGAGTCTTCAACATGTTTTGGGTACTTAATTAAATTTTAGCATGACCTATGACCTCCAAAATGTAGGCTAGTCTGAAAGAACTATTTAGATGCTTGAAGATATTCTTAGAGCCTGCTCTCAAGAATTCAAAGGTGGATGGGATCAGCATCTCCCATTGGTCGAGTTCTCATACAATAATATCTTCCACTCAAGTATTCAGATGGCTCCATATGAAGCTGTGTATGGAAGGCGATGTAGAACTCCAACTGTTGGGAAGAAGTTGGAGAAAGAAAGCTACTTGGACCCGATCTTGTTCAAGAGATGACAAAGAAGGTTTAAGTCATCTAGAAACACATCAAAGCTACTCTAAGTTAGCAAAAGACCTATGCTGACAACCATCGAAGGGACTTGGAGTTCGACGTTGGAGATAAAGTCTTCCTTCGAATATCTCCATGGAAGAGGGTCATGTGATTCTGGAAGAAAGGGATCCTAAGCCCAAGGTATATTGGGCCCTTTCAGATCCTTGACCACATAGGATCCGTGGCCTATCATCTTGTACTTCCACTGAATATGGGTCGAGTTCATGATGTTTTTCATGTATCACTCTTGAGGAAGTACATATCTAATCCCTCACATGTAATAAACACAGAGGTGGTGCATGTGGAAGATGATCTCTCTTATGAGGAGCAGCCAGTAAAGATTTTGGATTAGAGAGATAAGGTTGTACACAACAAGACAACCGAACATGTAAAAGTGTTGTGGTGGAACCGTATGTTTGAGGAATCAACATGGGAATTGGAGGAAGCAATGACGGAAAAGAACCCGCACCTATTTTTGGCATAGTTTGTAAAACGAAATTTCGAGGGTGAAATTTCATAAGGGGGAAGAATGTGACCACCCAAACATTTAAATAGAAATTACCATCTTATATTGATGTAATAAAATCACATGAATTCACAACATAATGAAATACTATGTGATAAGTGACCTTTAAACATAATTTTCTCACTTCTGTGTTTGGAATTTTGAAAATCCGACATACAAAGTTGTGTTCAATATGTTTTTTAGAGTCTAATAAAACAAAAATAATTTTTGGTGAATAGTATCCTAACCTAATGAATAGTAACATACCCTTATGAATAGTGATATACCCTAATTAATAGTAACCTCACCTATGGTGGTATAAAAATAATATTCAAGTTGGAAGTATGATAAACCTATAATGTAGAATATGTTAATGAATGTTTTAAAACTATTTTTTGATATTAAATTATTATTTTAATTAAATATTAAAATAATTATATTTAGAAAAATATTTTGGAAAAATGGAATTCATTTTTGGATTCTACACATAGAAAAATGTTTTGGGTGATGTTTTGGAAATTTTCTGAAATACTTGAATTTTTTATGAATAGTAGAAACTGATAATTCACAGTAAATGCTAAATAATGGATTATTTGAGTCATGTGTGATGTTCTTCTGATGTAAGCCCAAATGGTTCGGGATTATATTATTAAATTACTATTTTTGGTCATGAAATACTCACTATTCCTTGTCTTGGGAGGAATTAATAAACTAATGAATTTTATATTAAGAAAACCCCTCTCTCCTCCACTATAAAAAACACCCCCTTCACCCCCTCTTTTCTCCACTCCTCTCAAGCTCAAAGACATCTCTAAATCCTGCCCAAATACCCTCCCAAGCTCTTTCTCCATGTCCAAGGCTTTCTGGTCTTTCTAATAGTCCAAAACCAAATCCCCTAAGAGGAGTCTCAAAGAGAGGAGATCAAAGGGTAAGAACCCTCTTTTGTTTTCAAGTGTTTTGTTTTCATTTTCTTTCTTTCTTATTACCCTCTACCCATTACTTTATCCAAAAGGCATGAAATATCCATAATCTCATATATTATGTATTCCAATCATGTTTATGGAAAATTTAAATCATCATAATTCTCCTCCTCTCCTTCACGTTCTAGAATTTAACTTCGTCCGTGATGGGTCAAATTACCGACATCATGGATATTGTGTTTTCAAATTCTCTTATCATTTTGATTCTGGTAATGAAACCATTATTGTTATGGTTGAAGAAGATTATTATATATGTTATATGTCCTATTTAAGGTTTTGTAATCCTCATACACTCATTATATAAAACAATAATACAAAATAATCAATCATGGGAAAAATCGTTAAAATTAATTCAAGTTTTTATCATTAATGTTTAATGTAAAGGATCTATTTAACTCCAATTAACCTAATTAATTTTGTAACCATGTAATATAATTGATGTCCACTAATGTTATAAATTCAATTCTGGAAAACCACTTTCATCTTACAATTTATTTGAACCTAAATACAATTGAACCGATCATTAAAACAAATGAAACAAACGGACCCGAACATTGAAATTGAACCTCATAATCAACAAAGATGGGTATAAATGAACCAATAAAGGTTATACTGAATATTTTAATTTTATATATTGTTCTAGAACTATTGATTAATTAACCTAATTTGACTATTCATGTCATTAATATCAAGTGAAGAACACTAATGGGCCTAAGGGAAGGGATCCTCTCCTTTTCTCTCTTAATCAAGATTGTCCTCTACACTATACCTTTTAATGTGTACTAGAAAATGATAGGTTATTTTTGAGAACCTCCCCCATACTTCCCTATGGATCTATATGTGATGAGAAACCCCATTTATCTCTCATCAATCCCTCTTGGTTACACCCGACACCTTGCTGATAAAATTTTAACGAATTCTACCAAAACCTTCTTTGTTCTTTTGGGTTTCCATATCTTTCATTTAAAAATGGTGTTATCTTATCTATTTATGTGATTATTATGAATTCTGGTTATTTGTACAAGATTATTATATCAATACCCTTTCATCACATTCTTTTGGTGATATACATGATTTTGAAAGATTCCCTCATTATAACTTTCTGATAAGCAAACCTGTTTTAAGGGGACATCCCAAATTTTTACCCAAATTTCAAGTGCACTCTATCCTATGTTTTAAACAACATTGTATTTAAAAAATCAGTATTTTTATTATGAAAATATTCTTGGTTCAATTCTTGTTTTATATACAATAATGTCCTCTTTTCTATTTGAAAATCTCTAGAGTGTTTTCCTTAAACCTCACAAAAATGTTTTAATGCTAATGTGTCTAAAATACATTTTTAATATGTTTTCACTTATATTTGACACCACTTACCATGTTATATTCCTATTTTACCCTATGAATGTCCATGAATGTTCTAATCCTTTCTTTTCATGGACACTTTCATGATACACCCATTGGATATGTTTTATGTCATGATTTTGGTACCCAATTCGTTCAATGGGTACCCTTATGTTTATGTATGGTTGATTATGTATGATTATTTATGTGGAAAGGTTATTTATGTGGAAATAATATTCATGAAGTTTTTGATATGGGTGCACCTAGATAGTGCTCCAATTCTTTGGGTAAAGTTAACGCCTCATGAGAAGATTATGGGAAAACGGTCCGGGCGGGTAGCCTTGGCTTGTGTCACTATGGGATACGAGATTAGTGGTTAGCCTTGACTCATACTAATGTCTTGTTTAAAGTTACCACCACCTCTCTATGAAACTATTCTTATATAATATCATGCTTATATGATCCCATGATTATTTGATCCCGTGTTTTTATGATCCCATGTTTACATGTATTGATTCCATATGTTCCATGCTTCCAATATCATTATGTCAAGCCTCATAACTAATGTTCTTAATGTTAATTATTATTTTCTTTCCATTACTGGGATTTTAGCTCATCCATTGGTTCATGTGTTCCCCAGGGTACCCTATGCAGATGTATGTGCTCAAAGGAAGTTAGGAGCTCATTATGAAGATTAAATAAAGAAGTTTGTTTATCCCATGTTTTATGTTATATGTACCTAGTCTTCCAAGACACTAGACTTAACGATCCTTGGCTTGTAATCTGATGATGAGTTATGTTTAAAATCATGATATGTTATGTGTAAAAGTCTAGGGTCGCTATAGAGGTCCTATATGGGTTAGCGCCAATTGATCCTGTGGGGGTCAGTGAATAGTGATCTTGTGTGGGTAAGTGCATACCGATCTTGTGCAGGTCAGAAACAAAGCCTCTTAACAAAATAAGATGATCTATATTTACAAATAATCATATATAATTCTATACTTAAGTTATACCTTGTGTGAAATATCTATTATTTTGTGCATTGTGATTGAGATCATTAATTGTGTATATTACTTTGTGGAATTATGAGAGACCATCGGAGGTCTTGGGGTCCCTACTAAGTATTGTTACACTCTCCCCTGCATGGGCTTCTCCCTCACCATGTTGAGTCATGTGCAGACAATGAGAATATTTGACTGAGACATGAGGATATAGGAATTTACGGTGTACAGAGGTGACCGGTTAACATGGAGAGCCATAGTGATGAGCTATACCTACCCTTCAGGTAGGATCCTTGGCAGGTGACCTCAGGAGATGTTTCTTCTTTTACCTATACTTCCATTTCTATTGGGCTTATATTCTAGCCCCTTTTACTTTTAGTACATACTTTTACACTCAGTAGAGGTTTTTAGTTTTGGTTTTACCTTTCTCCATCTATTGTGTTATACTTGTGTGCAGTGTTCCCTATATGCGTGTGTAAAGGTTTTGAGGAAATTCCTTCTAATTTTATGGATATGGCTTTCTGGTGCTAGTTTCCAACCCCTGGCCTATAGAAGGTGGTCTTGGGGTTGTCACATCACAAGCCCCAGGGGATCGGTTGTGCAATAGTGGTATCAAAGGGTTTGGTTCTACCAGAAAAACTAAGAGTCTATGTTTTCAATGGAGCAATAGTGTTATGTGTCCTAAGTTTGGGATTCAATTCGAGGAGTCCAGTGTTGGTGTGATAGCCAATGTATCCATACATCGGGACCCTAAATTCTGATTTATGACTCGTTACACGAAAACACTAGTTTCATGTGTTTTGAAAATGTTGTTTTCTTTTGGATCTCTTTGAGTCAACTCAACAGGTATAACTTATTGACCATGGCGCACCTATTTCTTTCAGGATGCTTCCGCATAGACAGCTAGCTAGTATTTTAGATAAAGATCAAGATGACGGCCCACCGGGCAATGAGGTGTCAATGCAAGGCCCTCTTATGGTGATAGCTCCTTCGTGTGGTGTTCCAGCAACAACACCACCCATATGGCTACAATTTCCACTAGCTCCACTAGCAGACCGTGCACTCTGACTGAGTGTGTTTCATGAGTTCCAGAGATAGAGGACACTGAGGTTTTTGAGGTGAGAAAGACCCGCAGGTGGATAAGGACTATTTGGAGGTTGTGTCATGGTTTTTTTCATGGTTAAGACACTAGCAGACTATATGGTGATCCAAGCTACTAGCCTCTTTCTGGGAACAATAGAGAGATGGTGGAGCCTGACACTCTCGAAAATTGAGGTGGCAACACTCTCTTGGTAGGACTTTGTGATACTTTTCCAGGAGGAGTTAGTACCAGCAACTCTATGCTCTGTGTGTATTTAGGAGCTGCTTCACTTACAATAGGGCAGCCTGACAGTTTCCCATTACTTGATGAGATTCATTGACCTCTCTCTCAACTCCACCAACATGGTATGTGAACCTTTCTTTAGGTCATTGACCTTTGAGAAGGGTCTTCGATGGGATATCATAGCATCAATGATATCACTCAATATCATAACACTGGATATTGTGTTTGAGCGAGCATAATTTTTGGAGAGCTTTCTAACTGATCATGCACTGACAGTGAGAGCCACCACCAGATGACATGTATCCAAGTAATATGCAGCAGGTAGTTGGAAGATGATACGGAGGATCAAGCAAGCCAAAACTTCTAGAGGGAGACCCTAGGATTTACGGTTGGAGGTGTAGAGCTCAAAAGAAATAGGTGGTCAAAAGAGGAGAAGACCGTGCTTCACATGCGGCGGGTTGGGTCAAAAGGCTCAAAACTGCTTAACCCACCATACTGATGATCAACAGACGGTTGAGGGACCTCTAAGGCCGTATCTGAGGTTCAAGCAATGAGATCCGTAGGGTGGAAAATGTGACAATGTAGAAGGCCATGTAGTAGGTGGTGGATGGCGGTTTGAGGTTCTACCACCACCACCTCTAGGTGGTGCACCCCGATCGTAGGGAATAGGTGGACATGGGAAAGATTAGATTCTGGTAGTAGAGGCCGATGGCCACAACACTATGGACTTTATTCCTGGTATGATCTATGTCTATTACATCCTAGCTATAATACTTATAGACACAGGTTCTACTGACTCTTTCATTATCATGACACTCGTTTGGAGCTCGAAGATTCCGATGTAGTTGTTGGATCGATCCTTATGTTTAGAGACACCTACAGGAGAGGATTATATGATTAAACACCAGTTTAAGCAATGTGATCTTACACTAAGAGGTGAGTGTTTCGGCTGGGATCTCTAAGTAGGAACATCAAGGACTTATGACGTCATCATGAGTATGGACTGGCTATCTACAGTCCATGCTCTAATCGACTATTTTAGGTGAAAAGTGTAGTGTGTCTGGAAGAATGGGATCATGTTTTCCATAACATGTGATAATGAAACATTTGAAGCATAAGATGGACTTTCTTGAAGGAGGTGGAAACCGATCACTCATTAGTTGGCTAGCCTCGCCCTTAGAGTAGTGGACGAGTGGAGTCTGAGTTATCCTATTCTGTTGGACCAGTGGGTTGATGTCTTCCCTGTTGATGTTCTGGGACTACCTCCTCACAGATAGGTAGAATTTTACATTTACCTTTACCCTAGGATGGCACTGATATCTACAACAGCATATCGAATGGCTCCCTTGGAGAATCGTGAGTTGAGTGTACAATTAGAAGACTTATAGAGGAATATGTTCCTAAGGACCAATGTTTCTCCTTGGGCAACCCCGATTTTGTTCACCAAGAAGGTAAATGCGAGTCAGAGGCTTTGTGTTGACTATCTACACTTGTACTAGGTGCTCATGAAGAACATGTATCCTCTATCAAGGATTCATGACCTCTTCGACTAGCGGAAGGGAGCATAGTGGTTTTCGATGATAGACCTCAGACCAGGCTATCATTAGCTTAGGGTATGGGATGAGGACGCACCAAAGACAAACTTCAAATGTTGGTATGGCCATTATGAGTTATTTGGGATACCATTCAGCCTGAACAACACTCCCCAATAGAGGAGGAGCATGCCACACATCTGAATATATTTATTGATACACTATGAGAGCACCGAATTTATGAACAACTCTCGAAGTTCCTATTCTAGAAATAAAAAGTCCAATTCCTGGGGAATTTGATCTCAAAGGATGGAGTTGTAGTGCATCTAGAAAATATAGAGGAAGTGCTTGATTTGGAGCCACCCATGAGTGTGAATGAGGTGCAGAGTTTTCTGCGGTTGGATGGGTACTACATGAGATGTGTACCTAAATTTTTTAGGGAAGCGGCACCCTTTTCTACTTTGGTGAAGAAGGGGAAATTTTTCTTGTATATTGAGAGGTGCCATAAGACTTTATAGAAGCTCAGGATTAGATTTTTGAGTGCCCCCATCTTGAGGATACTAGATGAGGGCATTGGGTCTGTAGTCAATTGCGATGCATGAGGGACTAGACTAGGGTGTTTCATGATGTAGGAGTGATCAATGATCGCCTATGGCTCATAGAAGCTGAGAAACCATGAGAAGAACTACACTACACCTAAAATGGAGTTATTTGTAGTTTTATTTGTGTTGATGATGTGGTAGAACTACTTGATGGGTGAATGGTTTACCGTTTACTCTGATCAGAAGAGTCTCTTGTATATCTTCTCACAGAAGGACAAGAACCTGAGACAATAATGATGGATGGAGATCCTCTATGACAATGAATTTGAGATAGTCTACGCTCCTAGGAAGGGAAAAATTGTAGAATGAGAACTCAGTAGGAGGTTTGGTCTACAGTTTTTGAATGAGATGATAGAGTACTTAACCATGTTGCAGATATCATTCGTGGATAGTGATGAAACAACTTACCTCTAGTCTTTTACTGCAACTCTCCCACTCTTTTAGAAAGTTTGGGAGGAATAACTTGGGGATTCGGACTATGAGACACGATGTACTCAGATATCCTCAAGATAAGATACTCTGGTATTTAATGAAGTTGGGGAGCATGCCATACTTTTTAGAGGACACACCGTGGTACCCGTGACACTGCAAGAGGATATATTGAGGGAGTTCCACACATAACCTTTGACGGTATATCCTAGAGTAGAGAAGATGTACCCGGACCTCCAGTGTCAGTAATAATGTCAATGAGTGAAGAATTAAGCTGTAGAGTTCCTTTCACAATGATTGACTAGTCTGCAAGGGATAGCTGAGCATCAGGTTCCAGCAAGCTTAGCACAACCACATGAGGTGTCATAATGGAAGTGGCATTGTATCTCCATGGACTTCGTGACGTGACTAATGTATACATCCAAGGACACAATTCCTTTTGGTTGATTATTGAATGAATCCCCATGTTAAACCACTTCCTACCCATTGGAGATCCAGGATCAGTAGAGGGCTTGGGATGCCTCTACATAGAGACGATTGTGCGGCTTCATGGGGTGCCATCAATGATCGTCACAGATCACGATGCTCGTTGTACTGCATGGTTGTGGAATGGATTACAAGAGGCATTCAGAACTCAGCTATGCTTGATTTCCCCCTTTCATTTGTAGATAAATGGTCAGAAAAAGAGGGCCATACAGACACTCAAAGACATCCTACATGCTTGTGTCCTTGATTTTGGCCACAGTTGGGAGGACCACCTACCATTGTTGGAGATCTCATACAACAATAGTTATCAGTCCACCATCAGCATGGACCTGTTCAAGGATTTTTATGGGAGGCCATGCAGATCACCTTTATACTAGATAGAAGTAGGGTATTTAACTCTTATGTGTGTAGAGTAGGTACATGCTACCACTAAGAAGGTGCAGATCATCTAGGAGTGGATGAATACTGCACAGATCCAACAGAAGTCATATTATGATCGGAGATGGAGACCCTTGGAGTTCTCGGATGGAGACCATGTATTTCATTGGGTCTCACCCCGATGAGTATTTTATAGATTTTTCTAGGTTGGAAAGATATCTATGAGGTTTATCAAAACTTTCTAGATTCTTAGAAGAGTGGGTGAGGTGGCGTACCATCTAGCTCTACCCCAAATATGGACAAGGTGCATAATGTTTTCCATGTGTCGTAGATGAGTAGGTATGTGCATGATCCATGACATTATATTGAGTGGGGAGAGCTAGACATTGACGATGGGGTGATGTTCGTAGAGTTCCCGGTTTAGATAGAGGATCGACAGGAGTGGGTCCTTCTTGGATGGTTGATTCCTCTGGTGCGAGTTCTGTGGTAGCATGAGAACCACAGGGAGAGAACATGAGAGTTGGAGGCTCAAATATGTTCTCAGTACCCCCATTTTCTTCCCGATTTTTGGTGGATTTTAGGGATGTAAATCCATAAGGTGGTGAGAATGTAAAGACCCATAATTTCCATTATTTGTTTTTAAATTATTTGGGATTATTATAAGTCTGGAAAAATTGATTACATGTGATTTCGAGGCCTGGGGATCCCAAAAATGAATTTGTAACTTTTTAAGGTATTTTCAGTAAAAGTGTGAGCTATGATTTCTTTATTTTTAACGAATGCTTATATTAAAAACCAGAGGGAACTGTTGAATTCGCAGAGTCAAGATTCACTTAGGTGAAGCATAACTTCAGCCTGAAAGGGTTAGATGAAAATTTTATTTTTTTACATTACAAAAATAATAACTCCACGTGTTATATTATTTCATTATTTATAATTGATGAGTTATGGTGGAGGGAAAAATGGGTTTTCAGATCATTTAATGACCGGTTACACTTGGTTGTGTTTTCGTACTATCGGGAGATTAATTAATTCATCAATTAAACTCATTACCAAACTGAGTTAATAGTGAAAAAAAGTTAAAATACCCTTTATTTTATTTAATCAAGATGATTTCATGGGTTTGGGGAACCCATTTGAGAATTCTTAACGAAGTGTTGGTGACGTCTTCAACCATCGTAGAATGAAGCTTCAATTCCTCTGAGAATTCAATCTAGATATCAACAAATGCTAATGAAGATTCTTCTAACACAGGCCTTTCTTCATCATCCGCACTATCTGAAAATTTATTTGAGGTAGGGGGTTTAATTATTTAACTAAGAGTTTTTCATTATTTAATTTCCTCCCATTTTATAATGATAATGCGAAGGGGGATGACCGAACGAATAAGGCCCAGACCCTCTTCCGATCTCGGTATTGGTTTCGTTTCTCGTGGGAGACCGAAAAATATGGAGACAAGGTGAAACTGAGGGCCGCGCAGGGTAGGCGTCGTCTTGGGAGGGCCATAGGTGTAGACAAGAAGAAAATCAGACCGTAAGAGATTCCCCAGTAACATGTGTAATCTCTACCAGCATGGCGGCACCGATGTTTGTAGGATGTCGTGGTCAGCTCCCACTGGCATTGAAGCGATAGTTGCGCTTGAAGGCGCTGCGACAGAAAGGGGCGGCCAACCTTTTCTAGCTTTGTTGATGTAGGGTGGTGTGCCGTAGAGGAGGGTTGTGGGACTGATCCATAGTAGAAGGAATACCCTTTCCTATAGGTCCACATATGACTAGTATATGTAGATAGACTAGGTGGAGCAACACCAATGGGTGTAGTAGGTATTAGGACCTGAACGACCGAGTCATTTGGGATGGGAGTAGACCCCCGCGCCAGCAAGTGGGCCGGAAGCTTCCGTAGCCTATCGGGCTGGACCCAGGGCCAGTGGGCCGAGCCTGCATCCCACCCGAGCCAAGCAGAGTCCAACCCCTTCGAGCTGGGTCTGGACGGTCCAAACGGGTCGGACCAGACCCGGACCCACTTATGACCCGGTTTTGATTAAATTAGCATGTCTCCTAAACCAGATGTCCATTTGATGAACTATCTATTGTGCTAGAATTCTTAGAACGAGATGGTAATTTTGAGATACTGCATAAGAGTTTTGGATAATTTTAGAGTACGATGGGGTTGGATCGAACACGAATCCAATCGGGCCCTTAGTACTAAAATGCCTATAAATTTCAAACTGGGTGTTTGATTGATGGGTCATCTATTTTGTTGGAACTCTTATGACATGGAGGTTCATTGGGTTTCCTTTTCATGGGAATTCATGCCCGTTGAAATATGAGTGATGACATGAGGAGATGATTCTCTGAGAATCAAGCGTGCTAAGTGCTGGAATCTAGTGGTTGGATGTGATGTGTTGAATGAATGGTGATCCAGTGTGGGTTACAACATATCGATCCATTGTGGGTCAGATCCTATGTGGGTAAGATCTTATGTGGGTCAACGCTCAGTGATCCTATGTGGGTTAATTAATACCGATCCTATGTGGGTCAGTGCTCAGGGATCCTTTGTGTGTAAGCACCTATCATTTACTTGTGGGTCAGATCCTTTGTGGATCAGCAGTCTGTGATCTAGTGTGGGATAGAACCTATCGATCCCATGTGGGTTAGTGCTCAACGATCCTATGTGGTTGAGCACATACCAATCTTGTGTGGGTCAGTAACAAAGCCTCTTGACAGAATAAGATAATATATATTTACAACTAATCATCTGTACTTCTGTACATAAATTATACATGGTGTGAGGTGTCTATTTCATTGTGCTTTGTGATTGATATCAGGCTTTGTGGTTATTCTTTTGTGAAATTATGAGAGACCTTCGGGGGTCATGGTGTCCCTACTAATTACTACTATACTCACACCTATATGGGCTTCTCCCACAACGAATTGTGTCTTTTGAAAATGACGAGTTGCTTTTACGGAGACTCTGGTAGCCAGGACTCGACGGTGCATAGAGGTGACCGATTGACATCGAGAGCTGTAGTGATGAGCTGTACCTACCCTTCAGGTAGGATCCTTGGTGGGAGACCTCAAGAGTTTTTTTTCCTTTTTTACTTGTACATCCATTGTATTAGGTCTTGTATTCTGGCCCCTTTTACTTTCAGTACTTACTTTTACACTCAGTTGAGGTTTTTAGTTGTGGTTGCACCTTTCTTCTTCTATTGTGTTATACTTGTGTGTAATCTTCCCTATCTATGTCTGTATAGGTTTTAAGGAAATGAATTCCATTTTTTTGGGTTATTTCTTTATATTGCTAGTCACCAACCCCCAGCCTATGGAAGGCGGGCTTGTGGTAGGCACAACACGTGCCCTAGGGGACGGTTTATGACACTAAAATTTGATTATATCCCTATTGAATCTTAAGTAACATCAAATTTCATCATCTTACATTGAAAAATATTTTCAATGACCACTTGGACCATTTCCTGAGAAAAATAACCTTTTTACTTGAAATTAATGATTTAAATTATTAAATTTCTTAAATATTAATGAAAAAATTTTATTTGAAAATAAATTTAGATAATTTTAAGTTAATATTTAAATAATTGATTGATTATAGTGGTTGTAAATACTATTTATGTCATACATTTTAAAAAAATTACTTTTAGTTTTTTAGTAAAATCCAAATGATCCTTGTTTAGAAAATGAAATGAAGATTCATTTTAATTTTATTATAATCCAAAAAATGGGTATAAAATACTTTAAAAAAAATTATACAATAACATTAAAAAATTCTAGAAAATAGTTTTTATAAATCATAGATATGGAATTAAATTTTTTCTCGACTGTGGAGAGAGATAAACTCATTTAAAAAATCATTCTTTTAGACACTTTAGTACATAATTAGAAGAAAAGAAAGGGAAAAATTTATTCTCAATAAATACATAAATATGGAAAAAAATTAGTGATTTTCTTAAGAAAAATAACATATGATTTTTTCATCAAAATTATAGTAGTAAAGAATCTCGATAAATAATGAGATTGTAATGTCAAACAGTTACCACTATGGTTACTTGTGAATCATAAGCCCCATGAAACAATAAATTTAAATGAATCTTCAAATATAATGAGGAAAAATAATTTCCTGATATCAAATTTCATAGGGGTTGTGAGTAAAACTCATAACAAAATATATGTGTATAACATAACAAATTTCCTAAAGAAGGTAAATGGAGACAAAACATATCTTTCCTTAAGTATTGACTTCTTTCATACATGTTTGAAATTAATTTTTAATAAATATAATTTCATTATAAATCTATTATATAACCACATTCATATGTATCATACCATATATGATTTATTTACGACATATTATTACCATTTTATTAACAATTATTTGTTAAAATATTGTTTCGAGTAATAAATGTTTCATTTTTCATATATATTTTTTCCTAGTATCTTCAGTCCATCCATTTTTATCATAGTTACATCATATATATAATATTATCCATAATTTATATATAATATATTTTTATTATATAATTATTTACAGTAATTCGATAATTTTATTGTTAGAAAATGAATTAAATCATTCATGAAGATAATAAGTCATACGTACGCACGAACACTATTTCCATTTTCTTGAAGGATGAAGAGAAAGAGAGGGAAATAATATATTAACCTTAAAAAATTATTTTTATTTCATATATATAACATATATTCATTAAATTTATCCTTATTACATTCCATGTAATCTTTAGGTGAAAAAATGAATCACATCGCTCCATGAAGTGGTAGCTCGCCGTACACACAAGCGAATTTTTCATATTCCTAAAAAATTAAAAGGAAAAAGGTATATGTGATATTATAATTCTAGAAGATTAATATTATCATAAATTTCATATATATAAATTTTAAATCTATCATTATATCCAGCTGTGAGATGTGGTGATGGAAAACATATAACATCGGTTGACGAGGCGGTCCTTCACTGTACACACGATCGACAATTTTGTTTTCCTTTTGATTGAAGAAGAGATAGATGAAGGTTATTACATTAAAATAATATAATATTAGTTTATGGGATATAATGGTGTGATTATATTATAATTATTAAGAATATTTGAAGGAGGTATAGGTGGAAATAAATTAAAAACACTTTTTAAAGAATTTTACATCTTCTTCCGATAACTTCTTCATGTTTATACCAAAAAACCTTTTAGGAGGTTCTACTAAAAATATAAGGCCTTTATGATGAGGGGAGGAAAATATGTAATATTATTTTTGTATTATTTTTTGAAAAAATGGTTTTGGAAGTTTGAATAGGTTAGGAGAGGAGGAGGCCTTTTATAAGTGGGGAAGATAGCAAAGTTGATTTTTTTTAAAATAATAAAGTGTAACCACATTTTTCAAATTCTAAAAGGCACAAAAATGTGTAATTTTAGAAATTTATGTGTAATAATATTTTTATATTTCTTTATAAAAATGTTTATTATATGTTTGTATGTCATTTTAGCCCTTATAGCTTTTTAACTCTCTAGTAAACACATTTTAACCACAATCACGGTAATTAGTTTTTATTGCATTTACTATTCATTTTGAAAAAAATTAAGTTCACCTTATTATATAATATTAGTTTTTTTGATTCCAAATATTGAATCAAATTTTACAAATTACATTCAATGATGTATAAAAGAAATTAATTTAAAATTAAACCCACAAATACGATTAAAAAGACTATTTTCAAGAAATAAATTTTCAAAAGCTCTAAAATGATTTTTATAAAAAAATCAATATGATATTGAGTCCAATGAACTATAATAGATTAATTATAATATTATTTAGATGTTTTTATTTTTTTTAAAATTTCTTTTTAACAATGTAACCATATAAATTATTTAGATGATATGACAGTTTTCAATACAAACCAGTATTTTTCACTATTCAACGTAATGTTAATCTTTTCAGAAAAATCCAAAAAATTCACCCTAATATAATTTTAAAATTTTTATTCCGAAAAATAATTTAAATCTTTAAAATATTTTTTTCTAAAAATTTCAAAAATTGTCTTATTATTTTTTGCAAAAACTGAATAAAAATATTATTTTTTTCCGAAAACATATTTTTTCAATGAATATAAGAAGTATACTAAAAATTATGTACTTTTTAATCAATATGATTTATTTATATAAAAGTGTTATACTAAATTTTTTAAATCTCTTTATTAATATTTATTCCAACAAATTTAATTCATAGGTATTATTGGTCAAGTTTAAATTATAATATTAATAGTTTGACACTTTTTCTAAAACTTGTTTTTGCATGCAATGCAATTTATCAATGAAATTAAATTTATTAAAAAAACACATTTTATAAAAAATTTATTCGTTACATTATATCCCACATAAAATTAATTTCTCCCTCTAAATTCCACCACTTTGGTAAAAACAATGAGGATACATCTACATCATTACATCCTCAGGTTCCATCATAGCTTTTTCAAGCTAGAGTTTTCAAAAAAACATTGACCAAGTGAGTGGTATCGTTTCACAGAAAATTATATTTATGATCCAGAAACTCCATGAGTTTTTCCTATAAAAAATATTATGATCCATTTGTATGAACATTGAGTTTAGTACATATTATGGATCATATATGTACTTCCTCAGGATATATGCTTATAACAAATCATGAAACTGAGAGAGGTTTGGTAGATGCACCAAATAATATGCTAAGATACCAATACAATCAAGAATTTAAAATGGGATGATATACCTAGTGATATGATTGACCTAATTTCTAAATCTCATTACCTTCTTCAATATATAAATTTTTAGAAACACTTTTTCACCAATATAAAATTCCATACCACACTGGCCATTTTCAACATAACTTTTCTACAGACGTTGTGCTGGCCTTATAAGATTATGAATGGTTTTAATATTACCTTCTATTTTTTCTACTATATCAAGTATAAATATATTTCTTTATCCAACATCATAATAGTATGTGGGAGTTCCACACTTCTTTATATAGAGGGTTTTAAGCAACCATCATAATAGTGGAGTGAAATCTATTGTTGTTAGAAAACTAAACTATTGGATGTGTTGATCCCATAAATATTTAAAACCCATTGAAAATAAATGATTATATAATCTAGGATTTTAATTTTTATATCTATGTGTATAAATGTTTGAGGATGATACAATGTTTAGAAACATAACTCTGTTTCAAAATCTTGCTAAAGACTTCGCCACGACATCGAGGTAAACCTCAAATCTCAATTAGATAAAATGGAATATGGTGCTCTGTGAAACCTTACCACTTCCATAATGTACATACTGTAAAGATGACATGAAGATAAATCATCACTAATAGTGATTAATTGAGATTAATTTGTAAAGTGATTGAAAATAAACCATATAAAGTTATTCCATTTTTTTGTTTTGAGGAGTATATTGAAAAACTCCATGGTGTTGTTTTCCCAATTCCATCTAGGTATGTGTAATGGTTGAAAACTGAAAGAGAGCTGTCGTGGGTGCCCTCAAATGATTAGTATGATTTTGGGGTACTTAGGTACAGCAGAGTGGCTGACCAAGGTCGTCTCTCAAAGGAGGAAGTGAATTAAAACAATTTTTAGAGGTATTCTAGAAGTAAAATAAAAGAGAATAAAAACACTACATTAAAGGATGTGGGTGTTTGTTTATAGTTTATGAATCTAGAAAAAGTTTGCTGGAAGAAGATTGTATTTTTTTTGTTTTTAGTTTTGAAATGAAGTTTGATTAAAATGACACAACAAAAAGATGTTTGTTTAGACAAAATTTAAAAGACGTAATCGATCTAACTCTACCTCTTCAATAATTTATTAATCATTATCATTTAAATTAATATTTACTTAATTATGATCCCTTAATTTGTTAAATCCCGAACCCTACGAGAATTAACTTTACCACGAAGATTGAAGTGAATTTTAACCTTAGGCTAACTTCGGAACATGAAATCGCAACACCCTGCTTTGATTGATGTTCTAAAATTAGCTTATGGTTAGTGGTAAATTAAGGCACATAACCACTCTGGAAATGAGTATTAATTTAGTTTAGGGATTATATTTGAACTCTACAAATTGATCCCATGTGGTTTTGAATTACCGGTTAAGGTTGCGCTCTCACAGTTCACACAATTCCCGACCTCGCGTGTTTTGTGTTAACTATTCAATTGCTTGCTTAGTTTCAGTTAAATTAAAAACTCAATTAATATATCATAATATGTGAATTACAGTAGCTCATTGATTCAAAATAAATGAATGAATAAGGATAGAGGTCGATCGATTACTAAAAAGAACTACTCTTCCATGGGTGGTGTAGTCATCGTGGAGACGTTTTGCATAAGCAATGGATTGAAAGGGTAGAACCCAATCTTGTCTCCACTCTTGATTCCAACCCAATTAAGAAGATTAAGATAAGAATAATAGGGATGAACACAGAATATTTTTTGAAGAAAAATTCAAGAAACAAACATGAAAGAAAAGAAATACAAAGAAGAGGTGAGAGAGGAGAGCCTTTTTGGAAGAGAGGTTTGAACAAAGGCTTACTTCCTACAAGAGTTGTGAGGGGATCCCAAGAGACACCCTTTCTGCCACACCATCCCAAAGCCTCTACGAGCCCTCTCAAATAGTTAAAACCCCCCTTTAAATAGAGTTTGTGAGGGCTAGGGATACATAACTTTTTAAGTGTGAAATGAAAAACTCGGCCAAATATTTTATTCCATCTTGCACTGCCCATTTGACCTCCAAAACGCGTGAATTTGCCGCCTTCCAGAAGGATGATTTGTGACAAATCACGTCCCCGAGATTTCCTCAAACTTTGGGCTCCATCCAAGCCCGTATGTAGAAGATATGGCCCAAATACAGAACCCATGTCCATTCTGCCGAGTCCAGCCCACCATTGGATTAATGGCTCCTTTACTCCATCCAAATGCACTCTTTAGCTCTAGTGTCCTGACTGAAAGTTGTATAAGATGAAGTTAGGAACACTGTTACAAAATTTCAAATGCAAATAATAAATATAAAAATATTTATCTTCGAAATACTACAGTGCACTATTAAGGGTAAAACTGGAATTTTCACCAAATTTTCAAATGAATGATCAAATCCCAAATATTTTATAAATAAACATATTTAACACAATGTGAGGAAATTATTTCATTTATTATCAATAAAATATTCAATAAAATAGTGTTTTATCAACTCCCCCACACTTACCCTTTTGCACACCTGGGCAAAACCTCATATCAAGTAAACATCAATATCAAATCAAAACCAATTTTAAAACACATATCCTTAAGATCAATCAATTTCACACCAAGAATAAAAAAGATATCATGCCTCATAAAAAACCTTATTTCAAGTTATCCATTTATATCATTCAATATATTTCCACTTCATTTATCCGCCCATGCACAAAACACAGACCTCGCATGAATTTTCTCTCATCACTCAAATATCAATTTTTTTGCAATGTCTTTCTCATCCAAACTCATACAAGGGTCACCATAGGCTTGATAGATTCCTACATCGCTACCCGATGTGAGTCAAGGACATATATTTATCATGAGGACTTTTCAGGGTTGTTCTGTGGCTTTCGGTTGGTAGTATTAAGCTGTGAAAAACTCTGAGGCTGAATGAGGAGGGCTTGACTCTTTTGAAGCAAAATTGCATTAATCTAATTTTCACTTAAATATGGTCTTCTCTTCAATCCCCATAGTATCAATTCAGCTCCATCATCATGAAAATTCATGAAAGGTTTACACCATTCATCATTTCAGCATAAAAAATGTCAATCTTCTCAAACATGATTTTCTTGAAAGCACTAGATGGGCACAGCTTTCCACCTCAATTAGAAGCTCCAGAATAAAGGCACAGCTTCACTTGTCATGAAAGCTCCAGAAAAGGCACAGCTTTCAATATAATGACTTTCTTTAGCAGCAAACACATCTCTTCAGAATTTAATTTTCCACCCAAAGTATCACAGAATGTGGTGGCAAAACCCAAGACAACTTCCCCCACACTTAATCACAACTAGATTATGCAATTTCACTTCAAGAGTTGGTTGGATAGCGAAAATTGGCTTGTAATATGGCTTAACCTAACAGGCTGTGCATGGATTCTAAGGGCTACAAGGATTGAATATTCATGTTAGGCCATTATAAAAAAGGATTCTTTGAAATAGGGGCTTTAATACCAAACAAATGCCTCAATCATTTAAACATAAGTACCTCAAACCCTCAAGTTTTGACAGGAATAGATCAAATTTTGGTTAAATAAAGTATGGTTTGGTTCTCTCAAGAAGTGAGGTGAATGTAAAGAATATGAAAATAATGGTTTAGAAGCCTCACAGGAAAGTGATTTCAAATATAAAGACAGTGAGATTGGCATGGGATTCAAAATTCAGCGTACTTTTCCTGAAATTACTAAATGTTTGAACTTGAAACAAAGTCATTTCAGCATTCATTTAAGCTTAGTTTCAAGGGGTAAATTGTTTCACTTATTGATATGGATTTAAAAATGGTTATGAGAATCATTTCAGCCCAAAAGTTTCAAAAACACAAAGACAATTGTAAAATAAACACACAAATTTTGAAAAACACACAATTTTTTTTGGTTTTTTTAATAGGAAAACAATTGAAATTACTAAACTAAAAGGTTCCCTCCCCCACACTTAAAATATTGCATTGTCCTTAATGTGAACCCGTGAGATGATATATGCGCATGAAATTCAGAATTTTTAAATAGGAAAAATAATATAAAAGTGAAAGGGTTAGGAATAGCCTGATGTGATCAAGTGGTGATGGGGTCATCCAGTGTGATAAAATCCACTGCATCAGTAGGATGTCCCTCAATGTATCTCATCAAACGTTGCCCATTGACTTTAAAGCACCTTCCAGTGTCCTCTTGTGTGATCTCCACTGCACCATAAGGAAAAACATTAGACACAATATAAGGACCTAACCATCTGGAACGCAACTTACCAGGCATCAACTTCAGTCGTGAACTATAGAGAAGGACTTTCTCTCCAACATGAAACTCCCTTTGTTGGATCATTTTCTCATTAGCTGCTTTTGATCATTCCTTGTAGAGCCTTGAGTTCTCATATGATGACAGTAGAATATCCTCAAGCTCTTGAATTTGCAACTTCTTTTGAATTCTAGCTTGGGCCAAATCCATGTTACATTTCTTTATAGCCCAATATGCCCGATGCTCGACTTCCACGGGGAGATGACACGCTTTCCCAAAAACAATCCGAAATGGGGACATACCAATGGGGGTCTTGTATGCTGTCCTATAAGCCCACAATGCATCATCCAAGCGCTTGCTCCAATCCTTCCTATTTGGCTGCACAGTTTTCTCCAAGATTTGTTTCAACTCACGATTTGAAACCTCAGCCTGGCCATTTGTTTGGGGGTGGTATGGTGTTGATGTTTTGTGTGTCACCCCATACTTCTGAAGGAGGGAAGAAAAATTCCTATTGAAAAAGTGTGTCCCTTGGTCACTGATGATGGCCTTTGGTACTCCAAACCTGCAAAAAATTTGTGCTTTGACAAAGTCCACAACAACATGAGAATCGTCAGTCCTGGTGGCCTTGGCCTCCACCCATTTACTCACATAATCATCAAAAACCAAAATGTACAAAAATCCAAATGAACTAGGAAAAGGACCCATAAAGTCGATGCCCCATACATCAAAAATCTCACAAAATAGTATGGGTTATTGGGGCATCTCATGTCTCCTAGAAATGTTCCCAGTGTGTTGGCAACGAGAGCATGAATTACAAAACACATGGGCATCATGGAATAATCTAGGGCAATATAATCCAGAGTCCAAAACATTCCTAGCTGTCCGTTGGGTTCCAAAGTGTCCACGACATGCAAGTGTATGACAGAAATGCAAAACAGGCTCAAACTCATGATCGGGAACACACCTCCTAATGACTTGGTCACTACACATGCGCCATAAGTATGGTTCATCCCAAACATAAAATCATGACTCACTCTTTCATTTTTGGACTTGATGTTTCTTAAAATTTACTGGGATTTCAGAGCCAACAATGTAATTAACTAAATCAGCATACCATGGATGCTTACCTGAGATGGTATAGAGATTCTCATCGGGGAAAGTGTCCCGAAGTGGTACATGGTCCAAGGTGTCACCCTCAAGTGTGTGAGTAAGCCTACTCATGTGGTCCGCCACCAAGTTTTCTGACCCCTTTTTGTCCTTTATCTCGATGTCAAACTCTTAAATAAGGAGCATCCAACGGATAAGTCACGACTTTGCATCTGGATTCTTCAGGAGGTACCTCAAAGCTGCATGGTCAGAAAAAACAACTACTTTAGAGCCCAATAAATATGAACAGAATTTATCTAAAGTAAATATGACAGCAAGAAACTCTTTTTCTGTGGTTGTGTAATTTGATTGGGCTGAATCCAGTGTCCTTGATGCATAAGCGATCACATGTGAACGTCCTTCCACCCTCTGAGATAAGACAGCTCCAACCGCGAAGTTGGAGGCGTCACACATAAGCTCAAATGGAAGGTCCCACCGTGGGGGCTTTATGATAGGTGGAGTGGTCATACACTTCTTTAGCTCATCAAAGGAAGTCCTACAAGAATCATCAAACACAAAATCAGAATCTTTTTGAAGTAATCGTGACATAGGATGAGCGATCTTACTAAAATCTTTGATGAAGCGCCGATAAAATCCTGCATGCCCTAGGAAAGAACTAACATCACGCACACATGAAGGATAGGGTAAGGATGAAATAATTTCTACCTTAGATCTATCAACCTCTATCCCATGTTTTGACACCACATGCCCTAAGACAATGCCATGCTCTACCATAAAATGACACTTTTCAAAGTTCAGGACTAGATTCTTCTCAATACAACGATTCAACACATTTCCCAAACTACTTAGACATTCATCAAATGAAGACCCATACACTGTAAAATCATCCATAAATACCTCCATGCAGGTCTCAATAAAATCAGAAAAAATACTCACCATACATCTCTGGAAGGTACCTGGGGCGTTGAAAAGTCCAAATGGCATCCTCCGGTAGGCAAATTTGCCAAAGGGACAGGTGAATGTAGTCTTCTCCTGATCCTCTGGAGCTATAGGAACCTAAAAATATCCAGAAAATCCATCCAAGAAACAATAGTGTGTTTTCCCAGCTAGTCTCTCGAGCATTTGATCAATAAATGGGTGGGGGAAATGGTCCTTGCGAGTGGTCTGATTTAGTTTCCTATAATCAATACACACACGCCAACTGTTTTGCACCCTCATTGGAACTAAATCATCTTTCTCATTTTTAACAACAGTAAAACCAGTTTTCTTAGGCACAACCTGAATTGGACTTACCCACTGTGAATCTGAAATGGGAAAGATTATACCTGCCTCGAGCAATTTCTCAACTTCCTTTTTAACAACTTCCAGGAGGGTGGGATTGAGTCTCCTTTGTGGTTGTCTCACCGGTTTAGCCCCATCCTCCAAGAGAATCCTATGCATGCAAATGGAGGGGCTAATACCTGATATGTCAGCCAAGGTCCACCCAATCGCCCTGATGTTCTCCCTCAAAATATTTAAAAGCCATTCTTCATGTTCAAAAGGGATATTGTTAGCAATGATAACAGGTAATCTCTCACCACTCAACAGGTATGAGTATTTCAGATTTGGTGGCAATGGCTTGAGTTCTAATGAAGGAGGGTGTAGTATGGATGGAAAAATTTAAGGAACTGAAATATGTGCACAGAGAGCATCAGTATCAGAATAGACATCATCAAAATCATAGAATAAAGCATCAAATCCATCAGCATACTCAACAGCCATTTCATAATCAGAGTGAACATGATCAAAATCAGAATATGAATCCACATCAAAATCAAATCTTAGAGTGTCTTGTTCATTAGAAATAGGTGTGGAAGTTCTCTTAGTCATTAAACCAGAACCAATACTCATAATCTCCCTAAGCATAGGACAATCCAATTCCATGATGTTTTTACTTGGTGGTTCAAAATGGGAGATACCAAAACAGAATGGTCCTCTGAGGGGTACTTCATGGAATCCATAACATTAAATATCACAACTTCATCTCCAAACTCCATGGAAAGTGTACCCTCATTGACATTTATGATAGTTTTTGCAGTTTTGAGGAAGGGTCTACCTAAGATAATGGGGGCATGAGAACTTAACTGATCATCCTCCATGTTAAGAACATAGAAATCCGCTGGAAAGATCATGTCTCTTACCCGGACAAGTACATCCTCAAGGACTCCCGCTGGATATGCCATAGCTCTATTCGCCAATTGCACCACTACTCTTGTTGGCTTCAACTCACCAACCTGCAAGGAAGAGAATACAGAGTGAGGCATCACATTTATGGAAGCACCTAAATCACAAAGTGCATCAGAAAAGTGAAACTCCCCTATGGTGCATGGGATGGTGAATGTCCTTGGATCCTTGCACTTTGTTGGCATTGCTAGAGTTGGTGAAATGAGTGCTGAGACATTCCTTCCAAGGTTTATCCTCTCATTTCCCTTGAGCCCTCATCGATTGGTGCAGAGTTCTTTTAAGAATTTGGCATACCTTGGGATTTTCTTAATGGCTTCAAGTAGAGGAATGTTGATCTCCACATGCTTGAATGTGTCCAAAACCTCCTTTTGCATTGCTTCTTCATCCATCTTCTTGGTTTGAACAACCCTGTTTGGAAAAGGAAGGGGTTTAGGAGGAACATCATCAATCTTTTTCTTACCTTTATCTTTCTCCTTGGATTTCTCATCATTTGGTATGGAATGCGGCTTCTCTGAAGTTGAGGTGAATCCCGGTGGAATGGTAGGTGCAGATGTATCGTTCATTTTCTTCCCACTTCTCAATGTGATGGCACTAACATTCCCCTTTGGATTTGGAGTGGGTTGGGAAGGTAAATTTCCAGAATTCTTACTCACAAGTTCCTGGAGGGCGGTGGCAATCTGACTCATTTGAGTCTTCAACTCTCTCAGCTCCTAACCTTGACTCTTCAGCTCATTCTGTTGATTAAGAACAATTTTTTTCAAATGATCATCAGTGTTAGAGTCTAACTTGTGTTGGATATTACCTTGTTGCTGACTCGTTGATGTTTGAGCTTCGAATCTCCTTTGGGGTTGTTGGAAACCCTGTTGGTAAGGTGGAGGTTGCTGGAAGTTTGGTTGAAAAGGGGGCCTTTGTTGTTGTCCAGAGCCATACCTCATGTCCGCTAGATCATTCCACCCTTGGTTGTATGTTGGTTAAAACTTCTTTTGGGGATATGGTTGTTGTTGTTGCTGCTGAAATGGTCTCCCAGGGAACACTGCTGCACAATCATCTGTTTCTTGGAGTTGTGGGCAACAGTCAGTTGAGTGGCTTGTCTCAGTGCAAATACCACAAGGCCTTGAAGGAGGGGGTTGGGATGTCTTTTGAGCCAATTCAATCTGCCTCACCATAGTTATCAATTCTTCTAACTTAGTATCAATAAAATTACTTTCAAGAGAAGAAGGACTTACTTGATGTACTCCTCGAACATGTGGTGTACCTCTATCACCGAATTGTTGAGAGTTTTGGGCCATTTTGTCGATCAATGCTCGTGCAGCTACTGGTGTCTTGTCCGCCAATGCTCCTCCAGCTGCAGCATCCACCATGCTCCTCTCCATGGTTGTGAGTCCTTCGTAGAAGTATTGGATGAGGAGTTACTCACTGATTTGGTGATGTGGGCAGCTTGCACACAACTTCTTGAATCGCTCCCAGTACTCATACATTGACTCCCCTTGTGCTTGCTTGATCCCTGATATCTCCTTTCGAATGGATGTGTTCCTTGATGCTGGAAAAAATCTCTACAAGAAAAGACGTTTCAAATCGTTCCAACAAGTTACATCTTCGGGTTGTAAATAATACATCCAATCTTTCGCAGCTCCATCAAGTGAGAATGGGAATGCTCTTAGTTTGATTTGATCTTCAGAGACATTTCTAGGTTTTAGGGTTGAGCAAACCACATTAAATTCTTTCAAATGTTTATTGGGATCCTCACCAGAGAGGCCATGAAATTTTGAAATTAAGTGAATTAACCCAGATTTCAGTTCGAAGTCCGATTCGAGATTTGGGTATGCAATACAATTTGGTTGATAGTTAATAGCAGGTGCAGCCAATTCTCGAATGGTTCTATTAAGTTCATTTCCATTGTTTCTAGCCATTGGTTCTTGTTTTATGGTTGAATTTGAATTGCTTCCAATTTCAATGTTCTGATATTGGAGTAATTCTCCAACTGTTTGAATGTTGAAACTTCCCGTAGACTGAGAATGTCTGATTCGTTCCCTAAGGCTACGTTCAATCTCAGGGTCAAGATCTAAGAGATCTTCAGGATTAGTTCGTGTCATCAATCAATGAAAGATGAAAAGATGGAATGTGGACCATAGTAAAATAAAAATTAGAAGTTTGAGTTGATGGTCCAAAAAGAATTAGAAAGAGATAAAAGAAGAAGAAGAAAAAAAAATCAGATTGGGTAAAGATGGAAGAAAGAAGAGAGGAAGAGAATTAAAATGTAAAATAAAATAAATACCTCTAATTGGTTGAAATAATTACTTGCCTCCCTGGCAACGGCGTCAATTTGAAAGAGCACTGTCGTGGGCGCCCTCAAATGATTAGTATGATTTTGGGGTACTTAGGTACAGCAGAGTGGCTGACCAAGGTCGTCTCTTAAAGGAGGAAGTGAATTAAAACAATTTTAAGAGGTATTCTTGAAGTAAAATAAAAGAGAATAAAAAAACTACTTGAAAGGATGGGGGTGTTTGTTTATAGTTTATGAATCTAGAAAAAGTTTGCTGGAAGAAGATTGTATTTTTTTTTATTTTAGTTTTGAAATGAAGTTTGATTAAAATGACACAACAAAAAGATGTTTGTTTAGACAATATTTAAAAGACGTAATCGATCTAACTCTACCTCTTCAATCATTTATTAATAATTATCATTTAAATTAATATTCACTTAATTATGATCCCTTAATTTGTTAAATCCCGAACCCTACGAGAATTAACTTTACCACGAAGATTGAAGTGAATTTTAACCTTAGGCTAACTTCGGAACATGCAATCGCAACACCCTGCTTTGATTGATGTTCTAAAATTAGCTTATGGTCAGTGGTAAATTAAGGCACATAACCACTCTGGAAATGATGATTAATTGAGTTTAGGGATTATATTTTAACTCTACAAATTGATCCCATGTGGTTTTGAATTACCGGTTAAGGTTGCGCTCTCACAGTTCACACAATTCCCGACCTCGCGTGTTTTGTGTTAACTATTCAATTGCTTGCTTAGTTTCATTTAAATTAAAAACTCAATTAATAGATCATAATATGTGAATTACAGTAGCTCATTGATTCAAAATAAATGAATGAAGAAGGATAGAGGTCGATCGATTACTAAAAATAACTACTCTTCCATGGGTAGTGTAGTCATCGTGGAGACGTTTTGCATAAGCAACGGATTGAAAGGGTAGAACCCAATCTTGTCTCCAATATTGATTCCAACCCAATTAAGAAGATTAAGATTATAAGAAGAGGGATGAACAAAGAATATTATTTGAAGAAAAATTCAACAAACAAACATGAAAGAAAAGAAATACAAAGAAGAGGTGAGAGAGGAGAGCCTTTTTGGAAGAGAGGTTTTCACAAAGGCTTACTTCCTCCAAGAGTTGTGAGGGGCTCCCAAGAGACACCCTTTCGGCCACACCATCCCAAAGCCTCTACCAGCCCTCTCAAAGAGTTAAAACCCTCTTTAAATAGAGTTTGTGAGGGCTAGGATACATAACTTTTTAAGTGTGAAATGAAAAACTCGGCCAAATATTTTATTCCAACTTGCACCGCCCATTTGACCTCCAAAACGCATGAATTGACCGGACTTCCAGAAGGATGATTTGTGACAAATGAAGTCCCAGAGCGTTCCTCAAACTCTGGGATCAATCCAAGCCCGTCTGTAGAAGATATGGCCCAAATACAGAACCCATGTCCATTCTGCCGAGTCCAGCCCACCATTGGATTAATGGCTCATTTACTCCATCCAAATGCACTCTTTAGCTCTAGTGTCCTGAATGAAAGTTGTATAAAATGAAGTTCGGAACACTGTTACAAAATTTCAAATGCAAATAACAAATATAAAAATATTTATCTTCGCAATACTACAGTGCACTATTAAGGGTAAAACTGGAATTTTCACCAAATTTTCAAATGAATGATCAAATCCCAAATATTTTATAAATAAACATATTTAACACAATGTGAGGAAATTATTTCAATTATTTTCAATAAAATATTCAATAAAATAGTGTTTTATCAAAAACCCCCTAAGAATTTTGTCTCTTAGCATTATAATTGCATCATACTAAGCACCGAGATACATACTCTTGAATATCTCACTTTATGTTTCCCCACCACAAATATTTGTTCATAAAGGTTAGTGGTAAGCAGTATACCCTTGTCACCCTTTGGCTATGGGTTCAATCCCCCTGAACTTGTTTGATGCAATAGGATATTTCCTAGCTTAGAGGTTACCCTTTATAAAAAAACTATATTAATATATTTCTTAAAATGTTCCAAAATTTCAATAAACCATAATTAAATTTACATCAATGATCAGATAAACCATAATGGTTAAGAATACCTTTAATCATATTCTTACACAATATAAAGGAATTCCACCTCAAATAATTTTTTTCCACTAAAATATATATAAAAAGAAACAGTTTTATTTTTATAAATTTCTCTCAAAATATCCTTAATCTTGTAAAAAATCCATCACATAAAACCTCAAAAGGGGTGTACTAGAATTTGATCATATATCAAACTATGAAATCTTAAACTTATCATTGTGTCTATAACTCTTAATTAATTCTTACATGGAGACATATATGTTTCTAAAAGATAATTCACTATTTGTTCCATAAATAATTTCCCTTGGACTTTAGGATACAAACTTATACTGAAATACTATCAAATATGATTTCATTATTGTTGAATCCATGTATAGGGGATAATCAATTATCAATATCAAATCAAAATTTAATAATATTTTCATAGGGATACTTCATAAAATATCAAACATGAATTTCCTAACTAAGGAGTTGGGGATATGTGTTCCCTAATTATTATGGTTCATTTAATCTATTTCAATTTCATAATGTTTCAATTTTTCCATTTTCATCACATGTTTTTGTGTCATTTCATCCACATTAGCCCCTTTATTAGGAATATATTCATGCAATTAACAAACTCCATGAATATTAGGAAATGGAGTGTGGGTGGTTCATTATATTGAGATTTCCCTCTATTTTCATTACTATATATCTTTTCCCTATAACTGTATCATTCATCCACAGGATGAAATTTCTTTCTACACTAACAACAATTATTAGTTTCGTTAAGACAATTTATTCTTGTGATTCCTTCCACACATCAAGCAAAAAAGGAAAACTCATCTTCTTTTATCAATGTTTTTTATAATTTTCATTTTGTTACATATTTATTTTCTTATCAAAATAATGAGATTGAGGGGTAAATCTAATATCCATTTTAACCTTGATAACACATCATATTATCTCTTAATAGCTACTAAATTAAATTATGGTTTACAGCCTTCAAAGACTTGGTTTTAAGACAATAAATAATTGACTGACCTTTCTTTCAGGTTAGATTATAATACCAGATGTGTACCTAATATATCTTGTATGATTTTCTTCATAGGTACCATGATATTAATCATCTTTCTATTTTATCATCAATAATTCCTTAACTATTTTAATATTAATAATACTAGGAAAAAACTTACTGAAAAATAATATCTTAAAATAATCCCACTCCATGGAGTCAATTTCATCTTGTAGCCTCATATATTTGATAATAATCCACCATTGGTCTGCCTGGCCATCCAATAAAGATAACAAATGAATTTATAATGATCCAAACAGTGAGGAATATAAAATATATTTTCAATGTTATTGATCCATTAACTAAAAACTAGTAGATCAATAGGACCATTAAAATAAGGTGGATTTTTCCTCATGAATGACTTAATATAACATTGTTACCTTTTTTCTGTTTGGAACTCCATTAGTATTGACATATTGAGAATGTTTTGTGAGAATAAAAATGGGATTTTAAAATTTAGATCACATAACATTTGATATATCAAATGAAAAATAATTTTATTTTCCATAATACTATGAATTTACATGGTTTCTTTTGGTTCCAACCATTGACTAAATCTAAAAACATCATATAATAAAAAATAATCAGAATCCTGAAAAATTATTTATAAAATGTCTAAATATTGAATCATTTTTAAAAAACTATGACTCGTTAGGTTTTACCTAGTTTATTAATGATCACCATCTATTGAAATCCTTTAAGATGGTTTTTAAAGAGTTTGTGAAATTTTAATGAATATCCCATAGTATGTCAAAGAAGGTGCATAGTAAGGCATGTTGTCATGTAAAAGGTAACACCCATGTCAAGCCCATGGTTCATTTTTTCAGAGTTATTAACCCTAGTTGCATCTATTCTAGAACCATGTCCACTTATAATTTACAGACATTAATTTAATTTCAAGGAAACTGCTTGATATATCCTTTACCAATATTCCAGGATATTTTCCTCCACATAGAATTGTCCATACAATTATCCTTATATATATCACTACGTATATCTATAAATTATTATCATACTAGTTTCTAAAGGTTAAAAAATACATACTCAGATACAAACTAAAAAGTCTCAAAATCTCATACATTAATATTATATTTTAATAGATAAATATTAATTACATAACATTACAATCCACGCTATAGTCATTAAGGTCTTTTGACTTTAGAAACATGGAAACATAAACAACTGATCCATAGAGAGCTATATCATATCCCACCATGTTCTTCATAACTAAAACTTTTCTTAGGAATCTCATACATAAAACCTTTCTTCAAAACATAGGGAATGAAAATAAAAAAAGGGGTGAGATAAGATGCTCAGTAAGGGTAAACAAAGGAGATATCAACATAACATGAGAATGAAAGCATGATAACATGAGAATAAAATTTGAAAAACTATACGCTACATATCATAGATCATAAACATTAGTCATTGAATAAATAATTAAATCTTATATGGTATAAATAAAAAAGGAATCTAAGAACATGATCCATCACATCACGACATTGGAATAAGACCTTGATTTGTGGAATACACATAATCGTTGAAATTATTATAGAAAGGATATGCACTAAGACATTCATAACATGATAGGAATGGAATAACCACTAATGTAACCTCTTATGTATTGGTATTAGCTCGCGTGTACCCTCTTTTGGGCTTGATATAACCTCTTGTGTACCATTTTTTGGGCTTGGGATAACATCATATAAACCCATTGAGATCATATAATATTAATCATTACCCAATTAATTATAAGAAGATATATGATATAACCATTACATAATCCTTATATTTTAGTGCCACAATATCATGAAACATTAATCCTATCATAACCCATGAAAATTAAATGATTTCAAAGACATTTTCTCATACAATAACCCTTGGAAAACAAATGTGTTTCCTAAAAATTTTATAATTTCATCATAGCGTAACCTGTGGAAAAGGATTATATTTCATAAGAATGTTGTCATCATATAACTAAACCATATAGAGAAAAAATATATATGGTACAATTGGATCATATAAATTATAAATCATAAGCAATATAAAAGGCTGTAATATTAGATATAAAATGATTTTTACAGACCACTTAGAAAATTTCCAAACAAAATGCGCATTTTTTCATGAAATCCCAAATTGAAAAATTAAAAATTTCATAAATATTAAATACCAAATTTTCTTTAAAAATAAACATAGAAACATGTATCGTATGCTTTATATAATTTAACAGTTATGGAGGCTAGAAACAGCGTTCATGTCATACATGTTAAAAAAGGGTTTCCTTTTATATTTTTAGTAAAAGAAAAACTGTATTTTTTTAAAAATAGAATGAATATTAATTTTAAATAATTTTTTAGAAATTTAAATTGTGGTAAGAAATACCTTAAAAATCATATATGTTACACCCTGAAATTTTGTGATTTATTTTTCAAATGAATTTAATCTTTTGATATTTTTTGTTACAAAAAATATTATGTATTTCTTTATTTATAAGAAACCCCAAGTTAATATTCTATTATAAAAAACACCATGTTAATGTTTCATTACCTGCAACACTATGTTAATCTCTCACTACACATAATAATGGGTTATCTTACAATACAATGTTTTAACAAAACCATGATATATTATATAGTTATTTAAATACAACCACCATAACATAGACATTATACTTAGTGATATTAATTGTAATAGATAATTTTGAAATATCATGTATAGTGTTTTTGTATAAATAAATTTTATAGAATAAAATTTACTTAATATGTTTAGAAAATTCTATATATGTTTCGAAAAAATCGTTTTATATAAAATGATATTTATTTAGTTTATAATTAATTTTTGACACTTTTAAAGAATTAATTTACTAAAATAAACATCAATTTTTTTAAAAAAAATTAAATATTATCTTAGGGTTAAAATTTGGGAATTTTCTGAAAATATTTATTTTTTGATGAATATTGAAAATACTAAACTTAAATTTAAATAACCTTATGGTTTAATTTATTTATGATGTATGATTATAATTTAAATTTTATTTATAGTAAAATTAGATTAAACTTTAAATAAATTATTCCTATTTAACACATTGTAATCAATTTCATAATGGAATTTTATATAAAAATATTGTAAAATTTTGGACATTTTCTCTATAAAAACCCTTAAATTTAATCGCATATGTGGGATACATTCTAAATTAAAATTTTCCAATTATGTGAACTAAATTTGAAAAAATAGATTACATATATTGAATTATAATATTTTATAATGTCTAATAAGGTCATATTAGTTTTTTACTAAAATTAATTGTGAAACAAGAAAAAACTAATTACCATCATAAAGGTAAAAATGGATTTAATGGGAGTTAAATAAAGAAGAAAAGGTTTAATAATCATCAGAAAACATTTCCAGCACCCATTTATGGTCCTATTTTTACATTATACCTTATTGGTTAAACAAATCCCCAATTTTTAGGCCTTTTTCATGATAAAAATGTTTTTATGATTGAATCATTTCAAAAAAATACAAGTGTGCCACAATCCTCACTTATAAAAGGCTACTACACCTCTTCAACTCATCACAACATCACATAATTTTGGTTCAACCAATCAAAACCCAAATCACATTCCAACATTCCTCCTCTAATATGATAAACCCTATTTCTTGACATAAATCCATCCAAGTAAGGCGTTTAGTGAAAATATATGGGGGATACATAAATAAGTGGTAACACACATCAAAGAGTATTTTTATTTTATTTATCCCTTAAAATAATTAAATTATTATAATTACATTATAATATAATAAAATTTTTATATTAAATATAATGATATATTTTTATTTTTAGTTCATGACATACAACCATCTACACTTCCATCAAATGTGTTATGAAATCATTGTTCGTGTGTACAAGGATCTACTACCTCGTGAAATGATAATGCAACAACCTGAGTTTTTATGATCTTTTTAAAAAAAATTCATTTTATTTGAGGTATTTTTTATGCTATATAGCATGTAAAGCTTTAGTTATATGCTACACCAAGATATGCTAGCACTATATGCAAATATGACTTGGTTTGAGTTACAGACAACAATGAGTTTCTATGAAACATCATTTTATTTTTACAATGATTTAATTGGGAAAGTTTTATAATAGAATTCAAATTTATTATTATTAATATTAATAAATTATTTTTTTAATAAATAAATCATATTTTTGTTAAAGCCATTATATGCTTGAAAACACTATATCATCAAATGAAATGTTTTTTTTATTCTATGAATAATAATAAAATTAATTTTACACACTTTTAGAAATTTAATTTAATTAAAAACACAAATTTTTTAATTCATAATAATGAAATTATCTTAGAGTTAATTTTTAATAATTTTCTGAAATTCATCATTTTTTTTAGGATGATGAAGACTAGGACTTTAATCTGATTTATTTTAATGGATAAATTATATTTTCATTTGGGTTTGAATACTGATTAGATAAATTTTACATCAATTAATACAATTTATTTCATTGAAAACAATCTCACATTGAAATTTAATATAAAAATATTTTAAACTTTCAAAACATTTTTTTAAAAAAACCTATTGTTCCGGCACATCCATGTGATTAATTTTAAATTAATTTATACCTCTAATTTGATTAGAATTTGTCAAAAAGGATTCTATATTTACTATAAGATTAATTTATAATTTATAATAATGTAAAATTAGTTTTTTACGAAATAAATTAGTGAAGGTATATAAAATTAATTAAAACAATTAAGGTAAAACAAGATTACTTAGTAGTTAAACAATAATTTAAAGGTCCAAATAACCTAGTAACATGTCAAAAAGTGATTTGATAGACTTATTTATAAAGACTACCATATTTTAGAAAACACTAAAAATTATTTTAGGCACATTATTTAATGGATACCTCCCAATAGTCCTTACCTTTTTATATATACAAGAATGCCACTCCTCCTCCAATATAAAAGGTCACTCACCCCCTCACTTCTTCTGACCTATCAATCCATTTTTATTAGAAAAAATACTCCAAAATATCCTCTAAAATAACTCCCTTATATTATAATCCTCCCTTTGGAAATAAATCTATACAAGGAAGACCTTTGGTGTAAACCCTGAAGAGTTACCCATAGAAGAGCCAACATCCTTCCACAAGCACTTTTGTTTTATTTTCATTATACACACCCTCAATTATTATTATTATTACATGATTATATAATATCATTAGTATTATAAATATATATAAATGTTTTTATTATAAGAGTTATAACTATACCTACACACACTTAAGTCAAATGGGTAACAAACTTACGATTCGGGTGTACGGTGGACAACTGTCTTGAAAAATTATATTGTTTGTTTTTCCTTTACCACCTTTCATGGTTGATAAATATGTTGTAAATAATTTTTTTATATGATATATATGATATATTTAGGATTTATAAATTATCATACCAAACAAATCTTCATTATTACAATTTTTTGGTAAATGCGATAACTTCATTTGTGGATGTTTGGACTACCACCACCTCAAAGTGATGTGATTCATTCACACATTACATGTAATATATTTAGGATGAGCTTAGTAATAATATATGATATATATGAAATTATAATTCTACAATAATTATAATAAATAATAAAATAATCACACACACACACACACACATATATATATACATATATGTCATTTACTTTTGATCTGTTAATATGATAATAAAACAGAAATAATGTTCTTCCATACATACAACCTACCGTCTCCACGAACGCTGTATTCCTTTTAATATTTATATATTTTATATATTATTATAAATAAACATATACTTAATATATATGATATTTATATCTTTTTATAAATTCTGGAGATCATGATATATGTATTAGTATAAAAATATTACAAGTCAAAACACATGTGAAAAACACAACAGTGATTACATGAAAGGTAAATTTAACATGGAATTATTAACAAATAGGTAATACAAGGTCATAAGTAAATAATATATAGTATGATATTATTTTATAAGTTTATTTGATAGATTTTAAATAATTTAATATTTATTATACAATAGGTTTGAAAGAGTAACAAGAAAGTAAAGACATATGGTAAGGGGATTTTTTAGTATCACTTTTATTTACACAAGAATTATGCCCTATTCACCACTCATTTCATTGGGGAGGTATTTATAAATCCCTAGAATATATTATATGATTATTATTCTTAAGCTTATAGTAATTTATATATTCATTTTATAGTCATCATCTCTTGGGGTTTTAAGGTTAAAAAGATACCAAATTAGTATGGCAGTTTTGCCTCAATTTTTTTATCTTTGAGACACATGATTTTTATTCATCTATATACTTTTATAAAGTTTATATACAACAATTTTTATTGTTATATCATTAATATACTTATTTTTATGATATTTAATTCTTCTTTTAATTGCATTTTCTTACGTAGGGAGTTTGACTCAAAGATACCAAAGTTGTAATAGTTTTTTGCAACAATAACATCATTTATCAGGATTGTTTATGCTTATGCTTCCATTAATGAAATATTACGATCCATATTCCAAGAAATATCATGAATTTTATTATCCTATGTTTATTAAAGATATATCCATGTATTAATACCATTTTCTACTTTTTGAAACATAAGATAATTAATAAATTTTAAAGAAAATCTAACCTTATTTATCTCATCAGTTAGAAATATATTTTATTAAAAAATAATGTTTTCAAAAAGGTTATAAAAAATGTTTTACGATTTATGTTTTTTTAAAGAATAATGAATATTTTACCTAATATTTTTTTAAATTATCTTTCCAAATTATTTTCCATCTAAGATGACGTCCATTGGTGTCACTCAGGCATTCCTAGGAAATAATACAGAGGTCCCATTCATATTATTTCCATGAATAGTTTATGTTTTTATATAATGATGATTACGAAAACCATTTCTATTTCATGGGTTATATTCTTATGAAACCTGATTGTTTTCTTGGGTTATTCATTGGTAGAAAGGGTTATGAAACCTATAGCTTTTACAATGGGTATGATATGATGACATGTTTATGATACCCTTTTCATTTAATGAGATATGAAATGATTGTTTATGATATTTTGAAAAATATATATTGATTTCATTATGAGATGGGTGGGACCTATACCTCCCTCTAATGGATTTTTTCAAGAATTATATCTCAAGAGATAATTATGGGTAACAAGCAATCATGCTTTATTCACTATAGGAAAAAGGGGAAAACAAATCCACTATGGGAAGAAGGGGAAACCCAATCCACTATGGGAAAACAGAGAAACTTGATACCTTATAAAGAAACAAATATGACTGGGGATTGTGGTGTGTCCCAACAGCCGGTTTACTGCCCTTGATGTTCCATGATATGTTTTGGAAATTTCCCTTGACTTATAGGTTATGATATTACATGTTTATTTGTATTCCACAATTCCATGTATTATTACTATGTTATGTTTTCATGGATTATTATATTCATTCCCATAAGATTCACAACATATGAAGTAATAATATTTATTAAAAGATTATTATTTTTTTCTTCTATATTTAGGGTATGATATTCTATTTTCATGATTATGTTTTCATACCCTTATGCTCGTGATTATGGTTACACATATCCCTTTTTAGCCTTCCTGAGAATATGAGATTACCCCTTTTTATATTTCCTTTCCCCAGGTTATGAACATATGTATTATTTATGATGTGTCAAAAAGGGTGATAGTCCTGAATAACCTAGTGGGAGACAATTTATCTCACTTATATGGCAATGTTTATGTTTCATTATTTTTAAAAACACTAAACTAATACGGTATTTGGGAATTTATTTTTTTAATGTATTAAGTATTTTGTAAAAATGATATAATATTAATGTATTAAAAGTGAGGGTATTAATGGTTGGTACCATATCAATATTGTAGTTATACATTGGAATATAGGATGGGAAAACCTTATTCCGAACCCTAAGGAAATGTCTAAGGATATATTAACGGATGAGGGAATGTATATGAAAATATCATAAAATTTTACTAAAGGATTGAGCGAGTGGATTCATAGAAATATATCGATGTTAGTATACTACAAGTGGATGTGCCTCTGGCATAGATGTACATAGCATTAATAACCCAAAACACCATATTGATCTAGACTCAATTGGGTACTAGAACACGATAATGGGTGTTACTGCTACCATAATTTGACACTTATAGGGGATATGATTTGGGAATTAACAAACTAATATTGAAACATCATGAAGGATATGAATATAAGTTGGCTAAAAATAACCTAAGATAAAACTAAGGTATAATAGATTAAAGAATGTGTGATCATTTAGACATCATATAAGTGGATTTTCATGATTATTTGGTTCCATATTATGATAACTATGTCTTACTCTATGATTTTTTTTATTCAATGTATGGAACCCAAATAAACTATGTAGATTATGGTTAAAATAGAAAATTCAATGATTTATCTCCTGAGAAACAAAATTATATGGGAGATAGTTTAATGGAACTAGTCTTTTGCACATATTATTACATGATTTTATGAATTATTAACCATTTAATAAAATCAAAGGACCATAAATTCTACATTCTTTAGATTATTTGGTACATAAAACTAAAAACAAGAAAAAAATGAAAAAATATTTTATTTAAACACCTTAATGATCTCCTAACATTCTTTGATCCCTTAATTATACATATTATAACCTTGGGAATAAATGAACAATGAAAATATCAAAAAATACCATTATGAGAAAAATGTAAGAATAAAGAATAAAACCTGGGTTAGAGGGCGTAACATAATTACATAAAAGGAAAGTAATATTAATAAACACATATAAGTATACCATATAGACCATGGGATCATATAATCATGTAATAATAGTAATGTGGATGAAATGTAAAATTTGATATAAGAATTATTCAATTGTCATTGCACATGGAAGATCACAAGTCAAGGCTAGCCACCAAGACCATTACATATGGAGTATGTGTCAAGGCTAACCACCAAGATTGTTGCACATGACATCTTTAGAGAATAAATGTTACCTAATACAATAAAGCACTATATAGTTACACTGATCAAAGAATGTTCATGAATATGTGTTCCACATATAAAATCATACATAAGGAGTCAATCATAAACAAAAGGGTTACCATGGAATGAATTGGGTATCATAATCATGTCATAAGTCATATCAAAACTGAATATCATAATAGTGTCTATAAATGAATTAATTTAAATGCTACATGTACATTCTAAAGAAAATATTGGCACAGATCATGACAATTGACATCAAACTAAAGTGAAAACATGTAAAAAGCGTGGTTAAGAAACATTATAAAAAAAATTTAGTGTGGTTAAGGGAAAATTTTCAAGATTCTTTAAAATGAAAAAGACATAATTGTCTATATAAAACCAAAAAAATAACCTATATTGTTTTTCATGTTAAAATGAGTAATTTTATAAAAATAATGGTGTAATAAAACATACATTAGATTACACTTGAGAATGGATAAGAAATAAGAAAGCGCCCTTTAATTAGGCTTTCCTATGAAGAAGAATTAATAATAAAACCTTTTTAGAACATGTATTTCCCAATCAAAGAAGGAAGTAAAAATATAGATACAGGATTTTGGAATATATAAATATAATGTGGAATAATTATATAAAAATTTACAATAGTAACATTGGGGAAAAGAGAGATAAGAGTAACATAGTAGAGTAATAGAGGTTTGGAGAGAATCCCTTACCTTATATATGAATGTTTTCAACAATTGGTCTTACAATATTCGTGAATTAATTTCATTTGGAACCTCATTCAAGGAGTTTAGTATCCAATTTTATTGAGACAAAGCCTCTTGGATTTGGGGTAGATACTTGGGAAGATGAATTGGCTAAATTTGGACAATCTTTAAGGCTTTAGAGGTTTGAGGAAAAGAGGTGGTATTTATAGAAAAAGAGATAGGTGTTTTTTAATTATTTTATTCATTAGTGTATTGTTTTTCCTCAAGACTATGAATATATTGAGAATTATTAATAAATATATTAAAATAGTGAATGATTTTTTGAGATTATCAGCCTACATCATCCATTAATCATCTATGAATCAATAATTTATGTATTTTTTAAATATTGAAAATTGTTGTATTTCACTATTAAATAATCAACTATTTTATAAACATCCCAAAAATTCAACCTAACAATTTTCAATAAGTATAAATCAAATATGGAATCCATTTTATGAAAATAATATTCTAAAAATTAGAAATTTAATTCTTAATTAAAATCATCATTTACTAAAAAATATAGATTTTAAAATTACAAATGATTTTATAGAACTTGAAAAATTAATTAAGGACTCATAAAATTATTTTGAAATTATATGACAAAAAAATTAATTTATGAATCTAATTTTGGAAAATTAATTTTCTTTGAAATCATTATATTAATTATAAAATAGGAAATAAAAAATTATGTTTTATAAAAATAAAAACGTTTTATCATTTTAATGACATTTATTCACTTATAAAATGATATAATTATATATTATTTTCATTTAAAATGTGGATAAATTTTGTTTATACTTTCATCAGTGAGGATAATTTTCTTTTGGCTATTTTACTATTCACAAGGTTCATTTTACTATTCCAAAGGTCATGTTACTGTTTCTTTATTATAGGTTCCTTAATTTCTCAAAAAAACCCTCTTATTTCATTCATTTAACATTTATAATGTATGAATTGGGTAATATATATGATTTTATGTGATTTATACTATATAAACTAAATATAAAGAGGAATGTTTCATTGATAAAATTTTGGGTCATTATATTCATTCGCCTTATGAAATTTCACCCTTGAAATTTCATTTTACAAACTATAAAGAAAAATAGGGGAGGGTACTTTTCCTTCATTGCTTCCTATGGCTCCCATGTTGAATCTTCTTATTTATAGTTCCTAAATAGTACTTTGACCAGATGAGTGGTCTTGTTGCATAGAACATTATCTCTATAGTCCAAGATCTTACTGGCTACTCCTCATAAGAGAGATCTTTCTCAAACTATACCACCTCTGAATTTAGTACATGTGAGGTATCTGTTATGTACTCCCTTATAAGGGATATGTGGAATACATCATGTACTTGACACACTGTTAGTGGATGTTCTAGTTGATATGGAACAACTCAAACATGATAAATAATATTATAGGGGATGGTGTACCTTAGACATAGGTTTACCTTCCTCCCAAGTCTCATGATTATCTTCCATGGGGATATGTAGAGGAATACCATGTATCCAACCTTAAACTATAGGTCTCATTGACGGTTGTCTTCATAACTCTTTTGCTGACTTTGGACTGCCCAAATATACTACTGAATGGTTTTCACCTTTTCTAGAATTTCTTTGGTCATTTAATGTCCATGAATCTTATGTTCAACAAATTTATCCTAGTATGTTTGTTTTCAATAGATTTTACCATAATGGGATTCATATAGAGACATTTGGATTCTCAAGTGGAAACATTTATTGTATGAGAACTTGACTGAGGAAGATGTTGGTACCATAGACCCAAGAAGTCCATAGAACATGCTCTTAACATGTATTCATGTGTCTGAATAGGCTACTCAGATTGGCCACTAGTTTGAGGTTGATTGGTAGTACTAAATCTCATCTTATTGTTTAGATCACGCTGGACAGTTTTCCAGAACATATTGTTTCATCTAAAATCGTGATTGGACACAGTCAATAGTGGAACCCCATGTGGCCTTACCACTTCTCTAATGTATAACCATGAAAGGAAATCTAGGGATAATTCCTCTCTAATTATAATAAACCGAGTTGTCTTTTTAAGATGATCCATAAAAACACATATAGGATTGTTTCCTCTAGATGTATTGGGATGTTTAGTGACAAATTCCATGGATATGTTTTCCTATTTCCACGATGGTATGGGTAATGTTTTCATTGTCAATTTTTAATTTTTCCTTTAATACTTTAATTGTTGACATACCAGGCACTTTGATGCATATTCATTAATCTCCTTCTTCATATAGTACAACCAATAGTTTTCTCTGAGATCACGATACATCTTTGTGCTCCATGGGTTAATATAGAAGGATGAGCTATGTACATTATTCAAAATCTCTTTATTTACCTCTGGATTGGATGGATCACCTTGTCATGACCCAAATCTCAGGACACTTTCCTCATCAATTTGGAACTCTGAGTATTCTCTATTTTTGATAACTTCTACCTTTTAGGAATTTCAACATCATTTCTTTGAGAATTCTTTAATTTCTCTATAAGGGATGGTTGAGAAATAATTTGAAAATAGATTGATGATGTTATTTCCTTAATAATTAAAATGTAAATTTTTTGAATATCTACGGAGATTGGTTCTTTCTGAATTACCATTATTGATAAAGATGTAGAATATTTTTTACTTATAGCATCCTCTACCATGTTTTCTTTACTAGGATTGTAGTGGAATGAATGGTAAAGATCCATGATGATCTCTAAACATATTCTCTAGAAAATATTAATGTCCTTATTTGTGATTATATATTTGAGGCTCGTATGATTAGTATATATCTCTCACTTCTACCTAAAGAAGAAATGCATCCATATTTTCAATTCAAATATCATTTCCACAAACTCCAGATACTGCATGGGATAGTTTTTTCCAAGATGTTTCATCTTCCATGATGCACAGGCTACCAATTTTTCATTTTTTAGCATTACATATCCTTATTTGTTCATTGAATCATCACGTTACACCATAAAGAGTTCCCCACTTGTTAGTAGTGTGACTACAGGTGCATTGAAAAACCTCTTAATGAACTCCTTAATATAGTTTTCACATTAACTAATCCAGAAAAACATTTTTCCCTTAAAATTCATCTTGGTTAGTGGGATTGAAAATCCAGAGAAGTTTTTCACAAATCAGTGGTAATACACAAAAAAATGTAGAAAAATACTAATCTCTACTACAGATGATAGCCCAATCCATTCTTTGATTGTCTTTGTCATGGAAGGGTCCAAAAATATTCTTTTTTTGGTCATAAAATCCCCTAATAACGATACTTCATTCATAAAAAACTCACATTATAGTACATTTAATAAATTTTATCCCTTCATGAAGCCTTTAAAAAGTATTCAAATGCTCATCATGTTCCTCCTTGATCTTACAGTATATCATGATATAATCAACAAAGAATAAAACAAATTTGCCGAGGTAATCTGTAAAGAATATATTCATTAAATCCAAAAATATTAATGAAGAACTTGTGAGTCTGAAATGAATCAATATGAACTGATAATGTTCATACCTTATTCGAAAGGTAGTATTTGAAATATCTTCTTTACACACCATTAATTGGTGACATACTGACTGAATGTCCACCTTATAGAAATAACTGGGCACATGTATGTGATCAAATAAGTCATTTATCCATGTAAGTGGATACTTTTTATTTACCATAATTATTTTGAGCTCATGATAATACATACATAGGCACATCAATCCATCATTATTTTTGATTAATAGGACTGTTTCACCCTATGGTGAAGCCCTTAGGTGCATAAAAACCTTGTCCAGATTCTACTATAATCACATCTTCTATTTTTTCAGCTAAATAGTGTCCATTATATAAATTTTATTTGAAGTAGGTAGAGGTATTGGAATATTTTTAATTGATAACTCAACATGTCAATCAAGAGGGAGTCTATGAAACTCTTTGGGGAACACATCAGTGTAGTCCCATAAAAGGGGCACGTCTTTGAGCATGATTCACTCCTTTGTTCCAATCATGTTAGCCAGATATGTTTTCTTATTAAGAAATAATATCCATAGTTTAGATGATGATTATGATAGAGATTCATCCTCATACTTAAACTTTTATATAATTGGAGGATGCCTTGGGATGTGAAGAGTGATCTCCCTTTCTCGACAAGTGATGTTTTCTTTGTATAAAGTTATCTAAACCATTTCCAAATTAAAATCAAACTCCACCAAAGAAATTAACCTATGATTTTTTGGGAGGTTCAGTCCACAAACATTATTTGGGGAGGAGTTATATATTATAGAAGCAATAGTTTCCCCATTTTCTCTTCTCATAGATAAATCAAACCCATATTTTAAGGTGGTGTTTGAATAGTTCCATTAAACCTGCATGATATGAATGAATGCAGAGAACTAGAATCTAGTAGTATATATTCTCTTTTTGAATGAAGAAAAATGTACCTATCCCCACATAATTTTATGGTTCCACCTCCATAGTAGTGATAGCATATTCCATTCCATACTAACTTAGAGGTTGTTGTTACCGATTGACTCCAATAACCCTTGGATTATGGAAATTGTTCTTTTAATTTCCTTGTTCCTTGCTGTTGTAACACTGCACAATAAGATGAGTGTTTATATGAACATTCCCTTATTATTCAACATTAGTGGGAATATTAATATCCCTTCAGTGGTTATTATCCAAATTCCCCTTTCTTCCACATTTTATTCATTTCCTGGTTTCCTTTACATGGATCTAAGGATTCATCTTCATACAATTTTGACACGTGGGATATTGTATTTTCTTTTTATCATGGGATTTATCTATTGATACCCCTATATTGAACTCCATTTTCATATTTTTATCCATCGTTCTATGTGACCACTGAGAGTCTCTGATATCCATTTCAACCTTAATGGAAAAATGAATAATCCTATCATAGCTGTAAAAGTCTTGATTCACAAATGGTTTTTGCAGACTCAAATTTAGTCCACTAAAGAAGAGTCCCACATTTAATTTTGTGTTCTTGATAATTCTAGATGTGTATCATGAAATACTTGTGATGTTTACTTAATACTCATCGATATAATTATCTTCACTCTACTTTAGTATAAATAATTTCTTTCCCATCCTGAGATAGAGGGTTCAGGGAAAATATTTATTGATTTTTTTTCAAGAATTTGAACCAATCCATGGAATAAATTTCATCATTAGAATTTGTGTTCTTAATTAGTGTACACCATTTTATCAGCTTCCCCATCAAAATGATAGATCGCCTACACAAATTTCTCTTCTTATGAGAACTCTAGGATAGATACTATCTTTGTAATGGAGTTAATCTGTTGTTCTGTGAGGAGGGGATCATAAGATCCACCAATCATAAGAGGAATTTTATATATGAAGGATTCATCCACAACTTTATCTCTCATAGGACAAGGTGGGTATTCTACATGATTCAAGTTATTATTCATAACTTGAACCAATTTAGAAAATATTTTTCATGATTTTTTGAATACCTTTTCCCAATATATTTGGACTTTCAGTAGGGAAATCATCACATTTCCTATCACAATGATTGTTTCCACATGTTATTTTATTTCCATCCATTAACTAAGAAAAAATATTACAATTTGGGAAATTAAATACTTGGTTAATAAACATATAAAAAAAATAAAAAGTGAACATTGAAGTATAATAATTTAAAGGAAAAGTATATCCTAACACGTGATTCCTAACATTTTAGTCTAGGTTATCCATGGTGATATAATTATCCCAAGGGTTCTTATTAATGTGTTCTACTAATAATATCTAAAAATAACTAGACCTTTCTCTGATTCTAACTATAATATCCCTTGTCTTTTACACATATTATTTCATGATTTTATGTATAGTTAACCATTAAATAAAAACCAAGGATTATAAAGTCTAGTGTCTGAGGAGTATTAGGTACATAAAACTTAAAACATGAAGCCCAAATGAAAATGGATTTTATTTAAACTCCAGAATGATATATTAATTTTCTTTGATCCCTTACATCTGTATAGGATAACAAGGGTAATACGTGAACAAATGTACGAGATAAAAATCTCCGAATGGGAATAAACAAAAAATTAAATCAATGAACAAAGGTTAGAAGTCATAAAATGATGACATATAAGGCATAGAACAATAATTATTACATGGAAGTACAAAATATAGAACATGTGATTATATAACAATTGAATAATATCAATGTGTAAGAAACATAAAACATGAATTAAGCGTGAGTTAGGGATCGTTGTACATGGTGGAGCATGAGTCAAGGATAACCACCAAGACTGTTGCACAAGGAGAACAGACAAAGGCTAACCAGTAAGGTCGTTGAACATGAAGTCTCATTTGACTAAAAATTACCCAATTCATTGGAGTTCTATCTAGGGTAACCCATCATAACATGTTCATGAATATGTGTTCCACATAATGAATTATCTATAAAGAATCAAACATAAACATAAGGGTCACCCACTACTGGTGGTGGGGTGGTAATGGTTTTGGGGGTATGAGATAAGTAGCAGGGTAAAGCCCTTATACCAATGATTATTTAAATTTTCTTCCTTTCATTGTGTTTCTCGATGGAAAATTTAATCTACCTAGTATAAACATGCGTTCTACCCATGGAATGAATTTAGTATCAAAATCATGTTAGAAGGGATATCAAAAGGGAATATCATAATGGTGTCAAAGAATTAATGGATTTAATCCATACATGGACATTAATAAGTGAAAATGTGCTTAGATAATGATAATTGACATAAAAATTGAGTTGAAACATGTAAAAAGAGTGTTTAAGAAAACATAGAAATAAAACATTTTTGTGCGTTTTAATAGAAAATCTTCAAGATTCTTTAATATGGAAAAGAATTAATTGTCTGTATAAAACCAATAATTAACAAAGATATTTTTTCATGATAAAATGAGTGATTTTAGAAAAATAATTTTGGATTAAAATATATTATTGAGTGTATATAAAAATGGGTAAGAAATTGGAATGTTCCCTTTAATCAGGCTTGCCTATCGAGAAGAATTGATAAGTGAGAATTTTTAGAACATGTATTTCCCCATAAAAGATGGAAGTAATGTTCTAGATACATGAGTTTAAAACCTATAAATAGAATGTACAAGAATTATATAAAAATAAAAAATAGTTTCATTAGGGTAAATAGAGAGTAATCATAAACCGAATGAGTAATAGAGGCTCGGTGAGAATCCCTGACCTTATGTCAGAAAGTTTTCTTCATTTGGTCTTAATGTCCTCTTGAATCCTTCTACTTATGAACCTCCTTAAGGGACTTGAGTTTAGACTTTTATTGAGAATAAAGGATCTTGGACATGGGGGTGTTACATGGGAAGATTATTGGTCATAAGTTGGGCAAACAACAAGGCTTTATACGTGTCAGGAAAAGAGGTGGTGAGGGGTGGTATTTTTAGTGGAGGATTGAGGTGTTTTCTCATTATTTTATTCGACATTTTATTATTTTGGATCAAGAATATGAATAGTTTTAGAATTATAACAAAATATATTAAAATAATGAATAATTGGTTGAGATTATAGGCTTAAATTATCCACAAATCATTTACAACTCAATAATTCTTGTATATGTTAAATACCGTAAAGTACTAGAGTTCAATATTCACAAAAAGTTCAACAATTTTATAAAAATACAAAAAATTATACTTACAATTTTTATTTCATTAGATTTAAAAAATGAGGTCTATTTTATTAAAATAATATTTTAAACATGAGAAATTTAACTTTTTATTGAAATCATCATTTACCCAAAAAAATAAGAAATTTAAAATTATAACTGATTTTATAAAACTTTTAAAAATTGATTAAGTTCTCATAAAATTATGTTATAATAATAAAATAAAAAATATTAATTTATGAATCTATTTTATAAAAATTAATTTTCTTTTAAATCATTATATAAATTTTAAAATTGTAAAAAAATTTATGTTTTAAAAAAATAATAACACTTAATTAATCATTTCCAAAAAATTTATATAAAAATACTATGATATAATTATATCATATTTTAATTTATAAAATTGATAAATTTTATTTATAAATTCATAGGCGAGGTTACTATTATATTGGTCGGTTTACTATTCATAAGGGTCTTATTACTACGCAAAATGTTACATCACTATCCCATTGGTATAGGTTCCTTAATTTTTGGAAAAGCCTATTATTTCCTTAATTATTCATTTGTAATGTTTTGTTATGTTCTATATGGGATTTTATTTGTTTTATACTATATAATATAATTATAAGAAGGGAATTTTAGTTGATAAATTTTTTGGTCGTTACAGCTGGAATGGAAAATATCATTGCTCTGCTCACCAAAATTTCTCAATCTGTGGATCATATTGGACTTTATGATGATAAAAAGAGTGAACAATATTCTGTTAAGTCCATTATGAGGCAACACCCACCATCTTTTAGTGGGTCTTAGGATATACTTATGGATGAAAAATGGATTGGTACCACTAAAAAGATATTTTCTATCCCATAGTGTATATAACATGAAAAATTAATTCTAGATATTTATCGATGTAACGCCTCGGTTCCAGATGCCACCTAGAGGCTCCCCATACCCATTTGGTCACTTGTCCTGAAGCACATTTCCCTGAATGCCAGAGGCTGCCGATTAGCAGCGAGGGCCTTGGGTGTGATGGTGGGGTAACTATACTCTCATTGGCAGAGTACACATCATAAGTAAACAACATACAATAGAAGAAGTAGCAAATATCCAATAATAGAAAAAATAGGATACTGATAAAGAAAAAACTCGAGCATAAATATATATAGATGATGCATGAGACATATATGTCTAGGAAAATATCCAACAAGTCAAAATGTTGAATACAGTACTAAACCCAAGTACAAAAGAAAAACTGATAAGCAACTCCTCAGCATCGCAGGCCTCGGCAAGATCCTATGCTCTCGAGCTCCAAAGCAATCAAGTACCTGAAGTTGAAGGCAACTTTCCCTTGTCTATACCTGCAGCAATATAATCTATTTGGGCCCAAAAGCATGTCCCAAACAGGGTTTTAGACTAAATCCTAGTACGAAACCACTTGAATATCCTTTCCTAACAGTTAGTTAGTATATGGCATCTAAAATTACAGAAAGCAGTAAACATGGAAGCACTAAGAAGTAAACAATCCACAGTTTAAGAATTAAAAACAAAACAAAAAATGAAACAGCAAAACAAGTAACCCAACAGGTAACCCTCTGGGAAGTACACAAAGCCTATACCCTCTGGTTCTACCTATCATGAACAAGCAACCCTATGGGTGGCACAAACAGTCTCACCCCTCTGGTTCAGCTAAAGTTTAGACTCTCTGGGGAAGCACTCACCATTAATTCCCCCTATAGTCTCGTATCCTACTAAAAGCACTTTGTGGAAGCACTCAGCGTCAATTCCCCCAGTGGCCTATGTTAAGGAACTAGAGACACTCTTGGGAAGCACTGAACGTCAATTCCCCCTTGTGGTCTCACATCATATAATTATAAAGACACTTTAGAGAAACCCTCAACGTCAATTATCCCTATGGTCTATACACCAAGATCTCATGGCCCTATGTAAGTCAAGCAAGCATAGCATCACATAACGGCCAAAGTAAACCTCAAGAACTACTTGTCCAGAAGTCTATAGTATAGCAGCATATCAGAACAAAATTCACTCCTTCCTACAATACTAGGCATGGAAAAGAAAACAGTAGGCTAACAGGCTAACAAGACCCAAAGGTAAAAACAGTCAAAACATGCATGGGAAATACATCCAAATCACAAAACTTCACCCTATTCCCAATCAATAATGTTATAATCAGGCATACTAGTATAGAAGAGAATCAACTGGGTCAAAATGGTAATCACACAATACCCCGTTCAAGGGTATTGGTGGAATCTTCACATAAAACTCAACGACATTCAACTAAATGGCACAAACCACCTACCTCAGGGTTAGGAGATCAATATACTTTATCCTCAAAGGTCTAATCTTCCTAGAATGTCATAGATCTACGAAAAAGCATAACCATTCAACCCAATTTAACATGAAATAGAAACAAAATTGGAAAAGATGCTCTAGAAGATGAGAGAACTCACCATTATTATTCCAACACAATCAATGGTTCTTGAAATGGAGGACAGGCGGAGGATTAGGGGCTCATCGAAGATCCACAGATGCTCGGTGCTCTTGGATGAAAAAACCGAAAAGAAGTGGTTTCTATTTATCAGAAATGACCCTAGAGTGTTTAATGAAAAAAAGAATGTACACAACGTGTAATTTTGAAGTACATGGCCTGTACTAGGATTTTCCGTACTCCTCTTTAAGTGGCCTCTAAGTCACCCCACATGACCGTGTGTGTGTCCATGACACGACCAACACACGACCTCCTATAACAACGATGTACATGATGTGTACTCATAATGTACACGGCGTGTACTTCGAAAATTTCTAGAAACTCTTCTTTCCTGAAAAACATCTGAAAAAGGAAAAACATACCTGAAAATAAGGTCTGGGTGCTTACAAACATTCCCCCTTATTGAAATGTATCCTCGAATTTCCCTAGCGTGGCGTAGAAGAAGAAACCTCAATCAACTTTGGCCACTGCGATCATACATATACTTCCCTCTCCTATGTCTCATCCTGTACTCGCACATGCTACCATAGCACCCATACCAGAGGAACAAACATGCCATGGAGAACCTTCATACTATGATTGAAACTTCGGATAAGATGCTCCTCGAAAAATGCATCTGCCTACTACTCGAATTCCTCTGGTTGGAAAGCATGAGACGGGTCTGAGAAGTAATGTCGGAGATGAGAAACATGGAAGACTTCCTGCATAGCTCGGTAGCTCTGAGGTAAGTACAACCTAAAGGCAATAAGCCCAACTCTCTCCAACACCTCAAACGACTTGATGTACCTCGGTGAAAGATTAAACTCTCTCCTAATCCTCTTGTGTCCCAACCTCGGTGTGAGATGCAAGAAAACATGATCCCTAACCTCAAACTCCATAGGTTGTCTCTTTTGATCAACATAAGACTTCTGATGAGACCGTGCATTTTCCATCCTCTTTCGAATCAACTCTATTTGATTTGTGGTCTGCTAAAAAAGACGAGGTCCCAAAAAAGTTGCCTCTGCTGCCTCCAGCCAACATAAGGGTGATTGGCAGGGCCTACCTTACAAAGCCTCATAAAGTTCCATATGAATTGTTGCTTGAAAACTATTTTTGTAGGAAAACTCCACAAGAGGTATATGCTTCTCTCAATAACCTCCAAAATCCAGAATTCATGCTCGGAGCATATATTCAAGCACCTGAATCATAAGCTTGGACTGACTATCTGTCTGGGGATGGTAATTTGTGCTCAAAAATACATGTGTGCCCAAATCATTCTGAAGCCCCTGCCAGACCAGAGATGTAAAACAGTCATCCCTATTTGAAACAATGGAGTTTGAAACTCCATGCATACGTACAATCTCTCGGAATTAAAACCACCCCATCTCATCAACACTGAAGGACTCCTTGAGCATAAATAAGTGTAAAACCTTCATGAGTCTATCAATGACAACCCAAACTGCATCATTACAATGAGGCAACATCAGAAAACCGGTCACGAAGTCCATCGCGACGTCATTCCACTTCTACTCAGGAATGGGTAACAGCTGCAAAAGCCCTACTGGTTGCTGATGCTCCACCTTCACCTTCTGAAAAGTGGAACACCTCATGACAAAACCAGCAACATCCCTCTTCATACCTGGCCACCAATACTAACGGTGTAGATCATGATACATCTTGGTGATCCCAAGAAGAACTACCCAAACTGAGGAATGAAAGTCCCGCATCAGCTCCTCACGTATATCTGTTGGCACCCATACGCGTCCCTGGAATCGCAGGATCTCATCCTCGCCTATGGTCCACCTAGGAATAAGATCCTCTGCTGACACACCTTACCATAGGACTAGGCCTTCAAAATATGATAGCTACCTCATTCGTACTCTATCAAGAAGGGTAGAGGTAACAACTAAAAATGATAGAAATTTCTTCCCCTGTTTGTTGTACACCTCCAAATGCATCTCAGAGAATAGATCCATAAGTTTCCACTCACTACTGGCCTCCTAAACTTCCTGTATCTGAGTCCTCATGCTAAACGCATCAGCCACTAATTTTCCCCTCCCAGGCATATAGGCATGCTCAATTTCAAATGACTGTAGGTACACAACCCACCTTCACTGTCTCAAATTCAGATGACACTGAGTGAAAATGTACTTGAGACTATTATGGTCGGTGATAACCACAAAGTGATCACCCAGAAGATAATGTCTCTAGTAGCATAGGGAATGAAAAACAGCTGCCAACTATAGATCGTGCGTCGGTTAATGTCTCTCATGTGTTCTCAACTGCCAAGACCCGTACGTAATGACTCCATCTCCCTACATAAAAACAGCTCCCAACCCGATACCAGATGCATCAGAGTAAATGAATAGCTCTTGCCCGGCTCTGGCAAGACTTGTATCAGTGCTGAAGTCAACTTCTCATTTAGCTCTTGAAAGGCTGGCTCACAAGAATTTTACAATAATAACTTCACATCCTTCTTGGTAAAACCTATCTGTGGTGCTGCTAAGTTTAAAAAGTCCTATATGAAACGTCCGTAGTATCCAGCAAGCCTAGGAAACTCCGCACCTCAGACATGTTCTTTGGATGCACCCAGGGAACTACAGCCCTAACTTTCTCTGGGTCTACTGACACTCTTGTCTCTGAGATAACATGACCCATGAAGTGAATCTGGTCCATCCAAAAGTGGCATTTTGAGGGCTTAACATATAACTAATTCTCCCTCAGGGTACTCAAAATTATCTTAATATGGGTAGCATGGTCCTGTCAAGTGTGAGAGTATGGCAAGATATAATTCATCAAAACAACCATGAAGGAATCCAAGTATGGATGGAACACTCAGTTTATCAGTGCCTTGAAAACGGAAGGCGCGTTCGTGAGACCGAACGACATAACCATATACTCGTATAGGCTATACCTGCTTTAGAAGGCTATAAGTGGTATATCAAATTGTATAATGCGTAACTAATGATAACCAGACTTTAATTAAATAATTGAGAACCCTTGGGCTCCTTGAAGATGATCAAGGAGATCATCAATCCTAGGCAATGGATATCGGTTACTGACAGTAAACTAGTTCAACTTCTGATAATCCACACAAAGCCTAAGGGTATCGTCTACCTTCTTCGCAAACAGGACAGGTGAACCCCAAGGAGAAGTACTGGGTCAAATAAAACCATTGGCCTGTAACGCCTCCAAATGTTTTTTGAGATCCTGTTTTAGCGACCCCAAACATGACCTACATGGACATTACATTACTTTTGCAGAATACTTAATACATAACAAAAACAGACACACAAGGACCATAATAGTTTAGTGTCTTTGGGAACTCATAATATTATCTTCTAATAAGGGTGAAATATCTTTAACATCTCCCATAAAGATATTCCCCATTTTTCTTACCTAAAACCTTTCTTTAAATCCTGGGGAAAATAAAACATATAAAGGGTTAGCTCAAATGCTCAGTAAGGGTAAGCATGGAGAAAATTAAACAAATCATATACATTTGAACTTAAAAAAACATGATCATAATTTTTAAACATCAAAATCTTGAGTGATGACATAAAATATGGCAGTACGTAAGGCATTGATCATAAAGAAACATTAATCATGATAAAATAGAATGGGAATAATACATTTAATTTTGGAAACCATTAATCACGTGTTATGATTTCCATAGTAGCCAAGGCATTGTTGCCAAGATCATCTTAGTGGACAAAGTCCTTTACTGAATCGAGTTCACTCCTCATTCCAGTCATGTATCACTAAACCAGATTAACTTGTTGTTCTAGACATGTCTATCTCATGAGATGTAAATCATTACCCAATGCATTGGAGGGAGAAATAGGTCCCACCCATCTCATAATGGAATCGTTCTTACTCATGCAATAAATTAAACATAAATCATTCATCATAACCCCAAAGAATAAAATGGGTTTCATAAACATCATCCCATCATAATGTAATCCATATAAAACGAATGGATATAATTTCATCATAAGAATAATAAAACCATTTAAACAATAGATACATTATACTTGAATCATAATCATACTAAATAATGTCATCTTATATGGAAAATAGTCTTGACAAAACACTTGAAATGAATTCTTGAGGAAAATATCCTTTCTTCTTCAAAATCATTTTCTTTTCAAAAAATGTCATTAAATTTTAAAAGAAAATGATTTTGTTGAAAATAATAATGAAATATTGTAGAGTATTTATGAATATTAGGCGTTACTAAACTGTAAAAATCCGTTCAAGCTTCATATGTTAAAAAACATTCTCCTCATACTTTTAACAGAAAAGTCAAAATGTTCCTCGTATGGTAAACAAAAGAGAGATTCCTTCCATAACACAATGTAAAAGTCAAAGAGGGGTAAACATGACATTAATCATACATGTAAGAATATTAAACAGTTTATGAAAAATATTTTTATGGACATGGATGAAATATATAACCCCAGTAAATACTTACGTATAATCAATCTCGTATAAAAATGAGATTTTCAAAATTATCCCTTACCTTAAGTCCGATATTCTTTGTATGTATCTGAACATCCTGTATAATGATTTAAATAGTGTCATTGACTTATTATAGAATCATATTCACTGTTATGATATCATATATGGTTTACTTATGACTTTATATTACCCATTCTTTTGTAAATTCCATGTTAAAGCAGTGTTTTGGGTAAAATCGTTTCATTTATCGTACGTGTTTGGACTTGTTGTTATTGATATTATTATTACTTATATCATGAGTTACTTAAATCCAGAATGTAAAACATGATTTATATATCATATATATTTAGTATATATAAATATATATATAATATGTAGTTAAATAAAATGAAACACACCGTTCATAGAGACGATAGGTCGTACGTATGCATGAACGTTGTTTTCTTTTCTTTATTGACTTGAATAAAAGTAAGTAGATGACATATATATATATATATAAATAAATCCAGTATCATTATTATGTTATATATACCATTATTATTCATTATATATACTTTATAATCATTCTTGAATGGTTAACATGAAGAACGAATCTCATCACGTCGCGGAGACGGTAATCCATACGTACACACGAGCGATGATATCGTTACCATAATTATTGAATGGAATTAGAGTGGATGATATAATATCTCAGAATCAGTATGATGTTATAATATCCATATATAGTTATTCTTATCACCATTATACCCATCTATGTAAGTTGGTGGTGGAAAAACAGATTACACCATGACGTGGAGACGATATTCAGTACATAAGCACGCACGGTGATTTCTTTTTCCGTAGGATGGATAGAAGGTTAAATGGGGTTATTTAATATTTATAATAACATATAAGTATATTAATGATACTTATTTTATTACATTTTAATGAAACAACTAAAGAAGAAGAAATTGAAGATGAATGAAACATGAATGAATCAGTAGAAGAGAGTACCTCTTCTTTGACGCACCTCTTTTAAGATTCCTCTTAAGGGTCTAGAGTTGGTCTATTGAGAAGAAAAGAAACTCCAGAATGTTTCTAGGGAAGTGGAGAATAGAAATGGGCAGGGGTTGGTCACGCTTGAAGTCTTAAAGTGTTGTGAAGACTATAGGGAGGAGGTTCCCTTTTATAAGGGAGGAGAGGGGCACCATTGGAGACATAAGAAATATTAATTTATAATAAATTCAAACAACACTTAAAAACCTACATAAAATGACTCAATTCGAAGATGAGATGAGATATGGTTGTAATATAATCATTCAATAAAATTTACAATTGTTGGAAAAAAAATTTAAACCTTATCAATTTGATTTATCCTTATTTAATTTTTTTAATCTTATTTGTGGTAAAAATATTCTAATATTTAAATTGTTATATATAATTTCTTATGATTTTTGAATTATAAATAATTAGGTACTTTATGACATTTTAGACCATATAAATTTTAATTTATAATTTTTAAATATTTATGTCATTTTCAATCAATTTAATAATATGTTATTTTTATAAAAATAACAATAGTGTTAATTTTAACACTATTCATTTATTTGAATTTAAATAAAATCCACACAGAAGATATATTAGAAATAAAATTTTTAATAGATTCCTAACATGTCATATTCATCATGAAAATTTGTGGAGAACATTAATTAGTTAATATAATGTTTATTTTAATATTTATAATACCACATATTTGATATTTCTCTTAATAAAATAATTACTACATCTTTTTTGTATAATCATTTAATATACTTATTATTTGCATAAAAATTAAAAATAAAATCCAATGATTAAGATAAATATAATAAATTTCATAATAATATTTTTACTCAAATTTATCATCTTAAAATTAGAACATTTAAATTGTTATATTTATTAAATTATGAAAGTGACATCATTGATATCATTTAAAATAAAATAATATAAATTTCCTAATCAGTTTTCTAAGGCACCAAATGGCCCACAAATCGACCCTTGGATGATTAGGGTATATATATACTCGACCTATAAAGATTTTTCAAGTTTTTGGTCCTTTTGATAGGTATTTGTATTTTAATACAAATTATATTATTGATTTTTCACTAAATAAATAATTTCTACATCATTAATGTATAATCTATTAAGGTAAATAAATATTTCTTAAAAATTAAAAATAAATTACCATGATAAATAAAAACATTTTATCTTTCAAATTTTTTTAATTGAAATTTTATTCTGTATCCACTTATATTAAAAATAATCTAATTATTAATGTTTGAGTGAGACGTATTTCACTTTCCTTTAAATAAAATAAATAAAAGGTCTTAATCAAATACAAGCAGATTACATTAGATTCAATTTCCACCCATGTATGATTTAGGAAAAAATATAATAATCCAATAATATTAGTATAAGTGTTAGAGTAATTTTATAATATTATATTTACCCTTAATTACCTGATTTACCTTTAACAATGGTAAATAAAATTTACCGTAGTTACTATTCATAATGAATAAAAAGATAAAGTATCTTATTAACATAATTTGGACCTAATGATTTCAAATATGGAATAAATTTTTCCAAATTCAAATCACTGAAGTTGCAGAAATTAATTTAAAATTAATCCTGTTGTTAAGAAAACGAGTTTTAAAAGTTAAAACATTGCAAAAGATTGAATTGATTTTACCTATGAATCCAATGTAAAATCAATGGTAATGAAATAAATAATATTAAATGGTAAAAAATATTCTATTTATATTTTAAAACCATTCAATATTATAATTTATCGATATTGATTATTACTATGAAAAATATTGTTTTTAATTAAAATATAGCGTGTTTTTATTATTCATTAAAATATGAAAGTCATCAGAATAATATGAAATTTTTTTCAAAAGTCAATTTTTATATCCTGATTCCAAATAAGAATATTATTTTGAAAAATTGAACTTATAAACATGTCAAAAACTAAATTTAATGTGGGTGCACTATAAAAAGGAGGCAAAACTGCATTTTTGGAAAAATACTTTTTTTACTCGAAAAAAGTATTTTGTTGTCATACCATGTTTTATTAGATGTGTAAGATGAATTATAATGTTATAAAATTAAAAATGTAGTTAATACTATTCATAATGACTAGTTCTTAATATTATAACAATAAATCATTTTTTAGTGAAACCTGGTATTGCATACTACAGACGCTATCGAGAAAGGTCGTGATTGCGGGTAACGCAAGCCAAGATAGGGATACGTGTAGTGCAAGATCTCTTTGGTGTTTTGTATAACATAATCAAGACGTATTTCATTTATACATTAAACAAAATCAATACTTAATGTTTCATAGAATAATTTATACAAAATGAACATGAAATTGTGTGTAACACGAGCCAAGAATAGTGCTGTGTATACTACAAGCTAATACGGTTTTGCATGTAGCACAGGATAATTTTGGTGTAGCGTACAACACAAGACATAAATGAAATTAAAAATAATAATTCTCATAAAATCTCGGGTTGTTATATTCTACCCCACTGAAAATTAATTTCACCCTCGAAATTCTTCAGGGTTATAAATGGTTTGCTACATGAATGTTTCATTCATAGAAACCCACATAGTAAAAAGGAATTCTAAAATTTTATTTTAAAAAATAAAGTATGAAACATAATGGTTACCCAAATAAATTCATCACTGGGTTTCCACATAGGAGAAGATAGGTGAAAATATGGATATGGAAGGGAAATCTAACCATCATGTTCTGATAGAGAGTGGTAGAGAACATGGGTATGAAAAAGACAAAAAATCACAAAGCCATAAATTTGTGATGATCTAAGGTACCATCTATGTTTTCAGATATAAGGGCACTAGGACAACATTTTTGGTTTTCAATATCATTTCCCTAAAGTTAAAAATTTTGAATTAGAAGAAATTCCTACTTCATTTTGGTACAATCTCACTGTTGTTTGTGTCCTGATAAATTTACACTTCATCTCTTAAATAAATGAATTGGAATTTTTCATTCGTTAAGTATTAGCAGATCATGTGATAGAATGATAGGTCATTCCATCTGTCTCAAACATAAGGTTAGAAAAAGTTATATACATCAGTCCATCTATGGTTAGATTAATCGTATATGGTTTCTAAAATGGACTTACACTTCATATATCATTCCACTTAATAAAATAAAACTAATTTATAACCATGTACTTCTTGTAGGATAGTGGTACACGATGTAGGCCTGTTATACTTCAGTTATGGGTTCGATTCCCGCAACCTTGTCCGACGCGACGGTTTGTCACCCATCCTGCAGGTTGTACTTTTTCTAAAACTATACTATCATAACATTTCAGAAATAAAAAAAATGTTATAACCTTAAGTAATACAATATGATGTCAATTACAACTTTTAGGCTTATCGAAAATACTTATGTCCGATTACAAGAAATGTCATCTACTGAGCATGTGAATTCCTTCATTTGTCCACCATATATCATAAGATATATCTTTTTGTTGGTCACATTCCAAACATGTGAATACATTAATCATGTATTCTCATGAAAAATGAATACTCATTGAACTTTAGTGAAAACATGAATGATGTCAAAAATTAACTCTTTCCACATACCGAAATCTCAAAATTTCTATATACTCAAACCATGATATCACTTATCGTTATATCAGTCATGAGCTCATTAATAATATAAAATATATTATTTTATCCTTATCCCTTCATTATGCGCATATTATCATCTTTAAAAACTATTTCAATAACTTTTAATGGTTACCGGTACCATATAATTATTGAAAACCAATATTTTGATATTCAAAAATTCCACGATACCATAAATGAGATTCCATGATACTATTTTGAAATCCCATTACATAAACAATTATTAATTAAAAAACATCATTTTCATACTCAACATCACAAATAGTGATCACATGTGACTTCCCTTTACCCCTTGCCTTAAGAGGTTTCTCACGTTGATAATCATTAACCCTTGGATTTGGGCATTGATTTCCATAATGCCCCATTTCCTTGCCCTTGATGCATTGAAGTGTTGGTGGAGCATTGTGTGAAGTCTTTTCTCTATTCACATCATTAGATACCTTTTTCCCATTACTTAGACACTCAACTGCTCGATGACCTTCTTTTCTACACTTAAAACATTTTCAAGTAACATTTAGGCAATCTCCACTGTGCTTCTTTCCACACTTTGAGCATAAAGAAACATTCATCTTCTTTTCACAATTGTTCTGAGATTTCCCCTTGAACTCCATCTTTTGTTTTTTTTCAAAACCATGAGATTTATATGTTACACCAACTTCTAGTTCTACCTTGATATCACAATGCAAAATTTCTTCATAGATACTGAAGTCACTTATAGCTAATGCCCTTCGAAGACTTGTTTTAAGACACTGAAGAATCGATCAACTTTACTTTCAGGTTGGATGATAAAGACAGATGCATACCATCAAAGCCTTGTAAAATTCACTTCGTATATAAAAACAGATTCATCATCCTTTTTCTTAAGCTCAACGAACTCATTCTCCATCGTTGTTTGAAGAATACGAGGGAAGTACTTATTAAAAAACAAGTTCTTGAACTCATTCCATTCCATTAATTCAATTTCATCTTGGGGCCTTGTATTCTTAATTAAAGTCCACCACTGGTCTACTTCACCTTCTAAATGATAAATATCCAGAATGACTTTTTCATGTTATGAACAGAGAAATATGGAAAATATCTTTTCAATGGTACTGATCCATTGTTCTACAACAAGTCGTTTAAAAGATCCACTGAAAGAAGGTGGACGTTGCCTCATGAAGGACTCAATAGAATATTATTCCCTTCTCTGATCATTTGGAAGTCCAGAATGCTTCATATCTTGTGTCAGTATAGTAATAAGATTTTTCACTTCATCTCCCAAAACATTGATTTTTTCAAAAGGACAATCATTTCATTGTCCATTACATTGATCAACACGGTTCATTCGGGTTCCAGCCATCGTCTAAAACCCAAAAAATAATAGTGTGAGAGGCAAAAATAATGCTAGGGAAAACAACATAATAAAGGGGGAGTACCTACAATATATAACATCTTTAGTTTAAATCTAATATCATTACGGTAATTCTAGGACTATAACCTATACTTATACTTAACCTTAGGGACATCCCTAGACATACCTTAGAAATATCTCTAGGGATTTCACAAAAGTTTTTGCATCCTAGTTTCCAAAGGTTTACTAAACCTTTCCTCTGATACCAAATGTAGAGGCCCCAAACATGACGTACATGGAAATTACATTAATTTTGAAGAATACTTAATACATAACAAAAAATAGACACACAAGGAACGTAATAGTTTTGTGTCTTTGGAAACTCAGAATATAATATTCTAATCGGGGTGAAAGATCTTCAACATCTCCCATAAAGAACTTCCCCTTTTGTTTTCTTACCTAAAACCTTTCTTTAAATCTTGGGGAAATGAAAACATATAAAGGGTGAGCTCAAATACTCAGTAAGGGTAAGAATGGATAAAATAAAACAAATCATATACATTTTAACTTAAAAAACATGTATGTAATGTTTAAAAATAATAATCTTGAGAAATGACATAAAACATGGTAGTAAGTAGGGCATAGATCATCAAGAAACATTAATCCTGATAAAATAGCATCGGAATAAAACATGGGGTAAGCAAAGAGAAAATAAAACAAATCATATACATTTGATTTTAAAAAACATTTACATAATCTTTAAACATAAAAATCTTGATCAATGACATAAAACATGGTAGTACGTAAGGCATGTATCATAGAGAATCAGTAATCATGATAAAATAGCATCGGAATAAAACATGTAATTGTGGATACTATTAAGAACATGATATTATTTCCATAGTAGCCAAGGCATTGCTTCCAAGACCATCTTAGTGGAAAAAGTCCCTTACTGAATCGAGTTCACTCCTCGTTCCAGTCTTGTATCACTGAACCGGATTAACTTTCCATTCCAGCCATGTCTATCTCACGAGATATAAATTGTTACCCAATGCATTGGAGGGAGATATAGGTCCCACCCATATCATAATGAAATCATTCTTACTTGTACCCCAAGTTAAATATAAATCATTCATCATAAACCCAATGAATAAAATGGGTTTCATAAACATCATCCCATCATAATGTAATCCATATAAAAAAAAGGATATAATGTCATTAGAAGAAGAATAAAACCATGTAAATAATAGAGACATTATACTTGAAACATAATCTTACTAAATAATGTCATCTTAGATGGAAAATAGTCTTGACAAAACACTTTAAATGAATTCTTGAGGAAAATATCCTATCTTCTTTAAAATCATTTTCATTTCTCAAAATGTCATTCATTGTTAAAAGAAAAGGATTTTATTGGAAATAATCATGTAATATTGTAGTGTAAGCTTCATGAAAATTAGGCGTTATGAAACCCTAAAAATCCGTTCCTGCTGTATAAGTTAAAAAAACATTCTCCTCGTACTTTTAACAGAAAAGTCAATAAGTTCCTCGTATGGTAAACAAAAGAAAGATTCCTTCCATAACATAATGTAAAAGTCACAGAGGGGTAAACATGACTTTAATAAAACATGGAATTATATTTAAAACTTTATGAAAATCATTTTTATGGACATGGATGAAAAATATAACCCCAGTAGATACTTACGTATACGCAATCTCGTATAAAAATGAGATATGAAAAATTATCCCTTACCATAAGTCCTATATGATTTGTATGTATCCGAACCTCTTGTATAATAATTTAAATAACCTCATTGACTTATTACATAATCATATTATTATTATGATATCATATATGGTTCACTTATGACTTTATATTACCCATTGTTTTGTAAATTCTATGTTAAAGCAGGGTTTTGGATAAAATCGTTTCATTTATCGTACGTGTTTGGAATTGTTGTTCTTGATATTATTATTACTTATATAATGATTTAAATACTTCTAGAATGTAAAACATGATTTATGTATCATATATATTTAGTATATATATAATAGGTAGATAAATAAAATGAAAAACACCGTTAATGGAGACGGTAGTCTGTACATATGCATGAACGCTGTTTTCCTTTCCTTATTGACTTGAATTGAAGTAAGTAGATGAAATATATATATATATATACATAAATCCAGTATCATTATTATGTTATATATAACATTATTATTCATTATATATACTTTATAATCATTCATGAATGGTTAACATGGAGATTGAATCTCATCTCTTCGTGGAGACAGTAATCCGAACGTACGCATGAGCGATGCTATCATTCCCATAATTATTGAATGGAATTAGAATGGATGATATAATATCTCAGAATCAGTATGATGTTATAATATCCATATATATTTATTCTTTACACCACTATACCCATCCAAGTAAGGTGGTGGTGGAAAAATAGATTACACCACGGCGTGGAGATAGTATTCCATACGTACGCACGCGCGGTGATTCCGTTTTCCGTAGGATGGATAAAAGGTGAAATGGGGTTGTTTCATATTTATAATAACATATAAGTATATTAATGATAATTATGTTATTACTTTATAATGAAACAACTAAAAAAAGATGAAGTTGAAGAAGAAATAAACGTGAAAGAATCGGTAGAAAAGATTACTTCTTCTCTGACGCACCTCTTTTAAGATTCATCTTAAGGGACTAGAGTTGGTATATTGAGAAGAAAATAACCTCTATAATTTTTCTAGGGAAGTGTAGTAGAGAAATGGGTAGGGGTGGCCGAGCTTTAAGCCTCAAAGTGTTGTGAAGAGGAGAGAGAGGTGGTTCCCTTTTATAAGGGAGGAGAGGGGCACATTTGGAAACATAAGAAATATTAATTTATAATAAATTCAGACACCACATAAAAACCTCCAAAAAAAATTCATTTATAAGGTTAGATGAGATAAGGTTGTAATATTATCATAAAATAAAGTTTAGACATGTTGGGAAATTATTTTAAACCTTATCAATTTGATTTATTTAATCTTATTTGTGGTAATAATTTTCTAAATTTTAAATTGTTATAAATAATTACTTATGTGTTTTAAATTATCCATAATTCGGTAATTTATAACATTTTAGATCATATAAATTTAAATTTATAATTTTTAAATATTTATGTGATTTTAAAAAAATTTAATAATATGTTATTTTTATAAAATAACAATAGTGCTAATTTTTACACTATTCATTTATTTGAATTTAAATAAAATCGACACAGAGGATATATTCGAAAAAAAATGTTTAATGGATTTATAACATGTCATATTCATCTATAAAATTTGTGGAGAACAATAATTAGTTCATATAATGTTTATTTTAATATTTATAAAACCACGTATTTGATATTTCTCTTAATAAAACAATTACAACATCATTTTTGTATAATCATTTAATATACTTATTATTTGCATAAAAATTAAAAATAAAATACTATAATGAATATAACTATAATACCTTTAATAATAATATTTTCACTTGAATTTATCATCTTAAAATCACAACATTTAGATTGTTATATTTTTTAAATTATGAAGGTGACATCTTTGACATCATTTAAAATAAAATAACATAAATGTCCTAATCGGTTTTATAAGGCTTCAAATGATCCACAAATAGACCCTTGGATGCATAGGGTGTATATATACTCAACCAATAATGTTTGGTCACGTTTTTGGACTTTAGAAAGGTATTGTTATTTTAATAAAAACTATATTATTGATTTTTCACTAAATAAATAATTTCAACATCATTAATGTATAAGCTATTAAAATAATTAAATATTTCTTAAAAATCACAAATAAATTACCATGATAAATAAAAAAATTTATATTTAAAATGATTATTTATAATATAATGTATATTCTATATAACCTTATATTAAAAATAATATAATTATTAAAGTTTGAGTGAGACATATTTCACTTTCCTTTAAATAAAATAAATAAAAGGACTTAATCAAATTAAAGTGGGCTCCATTAGATTCCATTTCGACCCAAGTATGGTTTAGGGAAAAATATAACCATACAATTATATTAGTACAAGTGTTAGGGTAATTTTATAATATTATATTTACCATTAATTACCCGATTTACCTTTAAATATAGTAATAAAATTTACCGTAGTTAGTATTCATAATGACTAAAAGTAAAAAGTATCATATTAAAATAATTTGTACCAACTGATTCCAAATATGGAATCAATTTTTCCAAATTAAAATCCCAAAATTTACAGTAATTAATTTAAAATTAATCTCGTTGTTAAGAAAACAAGTTTTAAAAGTTAAAACATTGCAAAAGATTGAAATGATTTTACCTATTAATTTAATGTAAAATAAATGTTAATGAAATAAATTATATTAAATGGTAAAAATAAATTCTATTTATACTTTAAAACCATAAAATATTATAATTTAACGATATAAATTATTACAATGAAAAAAGTTTTTTTTAATTAAAATATAGCGCGTTTTTACTATTCATTAAAATATGAAAGTTATCTGAATAATATTAAAAATTTATCAAAGTAAATTATTATGTCCAGATACAAAAGAAGAATTTTATTTTTTCAAATTGAACTTATAAACATGTCAAAAACTAAATTTAATGTGGGTGCGCCATAAAAAGGAGGCAAAACTGCATTTTTTGAAAAATACATATTTTACCCAAAAAATTTATTTTGTTCTCATACCATGTTATATAAAATGAGTAAGATGAATTATAATGTTATAAAATTAAAAATATAGACAATACTATTCATAATGGCTAGTTCAAAATATTATAGTAATATATCATTGTTTAGTGAAACACGATATTGCGTACTACACACACTATCGAGGAAGGTCGTGATTGCATGTAATGCAAGCCAAGTCAGGGATGCATGTTGTGCAAGCTCCCTTTGGTGTTGTGTATAACATAATCAAAAATTATTTCATTTATACATTAAACAAAATCTATTCTTAATGTAGCATAGAATAATTTATACAAAACGAATTTGAAATTGTGTGTAACACGAGCCAAGAATAGTGTTGCATATACTACAAGCTAATACAGTGTTGCATATAGCACAAGATAATTTTGGTGTAGCGTACAACACAAGACATCAATGAAATTAAAAAGAATAATTCTCATAAAATCTTGGGTAGTTACACCTACAACTCTAGTGTATCCATCCTATAAGGAGGAATGGACACCGGTGCCGCCCCTAGCACCATCTCAAAAGAAAATTATACCTCACACTACAAGGGAAAACCTGAAATGTCATCTGGAATGACATCTTGGAAATGATACACCATAGGAGGAAAGTCTAACTGTAAAGTCCCCTGGTCATCTAGATAAATGATAGCAATCTGAGTTGTAACTACTCCCAACCGATGATGCACTGGTCCCAATCTGCTTGCTTGGACATCCCACTCGCCCTTATGAAGAAAAGATCCACCCTATGGTGATATGAAACTCACCCTGTGGAGATAGTAGTCATTGAATGCCTCTAATGGAAGTAGATAGTCCATTCAGATAATGACAAGATAGCCTGTCATCTATAGAACATAATGATCCCAAAAGAAGTGACACCCACCAACCTCAAGAGGGAACTCCTTGAACTGACGTACAATTGATGTTATTGTCCCCAACGGAGTGTCTAGTGTCAAAACATCGATAGAAAAAAAGATACAGATCCCAAGGCTCTCCAAAAAAACGATAAATATAAAGATATGTGTAGCACTAGTATAAAAACGAGTTGAAGATAAAACCAAGGAAAATAGGATTGTACCCTGAACTATAGAGGGGTTGGGATCCTACTCCTGATGGGCTGCTCCACTGCAAAAGTCTGGCCATCTCTACGACCATGTGACCCTGCCTGACTACTGTGAGATGATCCACCCTGCTGTCGATGGTGGCATGGTGACTAACCACCGCAGCCGCAACCTCCACCTTGGCCTGAACAGTCAAAAGAACTACAGTTCCTAGACCGGTGAGAAACTACGGAGCTGCTCATGTGTGAGGAATCATAGAAGAACCCCTGTCACTAGCTGCTGGTGAAAATATTTGATAGAAATGATGAATGTGTCCCAACTTGCCTCAAGATCAGCAGTCAACTAGGTCTCTCTGGCACTACGGCCTCATATGCCCATTTCTCCCGCACTGGTAGCAGGCCACTTGACTACCATTAGATGCATCCCGCCTACTCAGATCTCCGCATGTAGTCTCACTACGGCGCTTCTAGCTATCAACCGACGAAGCACTAACTCCATAAGTTGATCCGCCCTGGCTAACAACTTTGGATTCCATCAGATTCCTCTCCGTAATTAGTTCCTGGTTGATGATGGAAGATATGGAAGTCAACCTTAAGATATTCACATGGGATCAGATGTCCTTTCTGAGGCCATCCTCAAACTTCCATTCCAGAAATAACCAATCTCCTCCCAGGAAGGGTGTGAAACGCTGAAGCTCAGTGAACTGAGAGGAGTACTCCATAACGGATAGGGTAACCTCTTAAAGGCTCATAAACTTCTGGCCTCGGTCAGCTCTCAGGGTCTCTGGATAGAAATAGTCATAGAAGATGCGTAAGAACTCCTCCCAAACCATATCATACTGATGACCTTCCTGTGAGATCACATCCCACCATCTCTTGGTATAATCCTGTAGCATATAGGTAGAGAGCATAACTCTCCTCTCTGGAGGTGTCTCCAGATGCTCAAATATCATCAGCATGGATTTGATCCATGACTCTGCAACGTGAGGTCCTCCATCCCCAATGAAAATGGGATGCTGCTACTACTGGAAGACCCGCGTCAAATCAACCATTGACGGGGCATAAGGCAGCGCTCCCTGAAAAGTCTACATCATCCTCATGAAGCCTTCCCTGAACTATGCATCAACACCGGTAACAGGTATAACTGCTGGATCCAAGAATGACACAACAAGAGGATCTGCAGGTGCTCTTTAATTAGCCTTGTCCGGTGTCTGATCACCGCCTAGAAACTGGTGTACAACTGGAGGCCACCTCGGCGGCATAACTCTGCAAAGTTAGGTGCACACCTTAGATCAGAATTATCAAGGACCGAAAAAATGAGTGTAATAAGATAAAAATAGGAATGAAAAATCCATTTTTTACAAAACATGACTACATGGCGTGTACAATACCTAAACGGCGTGTTCCCTGAAGTCATTCTCATGGGCATGCACTTTTTCCTAAACTGGTCATGTAACACCCCAAATACACAACGTGTTCTCAAAATACACAACGTGTACTTGAATCCTCTTCCCCTGCCTGGGTCCTTCTACATGGTTAATCCCCACAACTCTCCTATGACAAGACAACATGTCGTGTTCAAGGTAGACACGATGTGTACTAGACAAGCTTCAACTGGCCCATGTTGTTAGTGACACGGTCTGACACACATCTCAAACTACACGGCATGTTCCTGATAGACATAGTGTGTACGTGAAATAATAACAACGACCGGTGTAGTTCCTGACACGGCTGGGTACCTGGGTCAGTCTACATGATGTGTTCAAGTAGAACACATCGTGTATAAGAAGAGACTCTACCGACCCATGTTGTTATCAACACGGCTGGGTTACAAGGATTATACTACATGATGTGTTCAACATGGACACAGAATGTTCTCACCAGATATTTCCCATCCCGTGTCTCTGCCCACACAGAAAAAGACACGGTTAGAGACTACACGTCACGTACATAAAGTACATGACCTGTACTTAAGAAAAATTATTTCTTCCCGAACAGAAGACACAAGGCGTGTACTTAACATTACACGACATGTATTCTATATTTTCTCAGACAATAATCCTATAAAACAACTCCGGAACCCAAAAAACACTGAAATAAGAATTGAAAGTACCAAATTCCAATCTGTGAGGGCCCATACTCCCTGCAAATCAATGTTTGGCACCCTGTACAAGTTATAAACAAGAAGACAGTTCAATGATCCACCACATTCTGGTCCATGAGGACCTATAACACCTCAAGAACCAAAGATTGGTTTTCATTCTAACAAAACCTTACACATAATTCCCTATCAAATATCAGGTATATCTATAAAGAAATATGTCACAACATCATGCACATTCTACACAACATCTATCACAACGACATGCAATTTCTAATGCATTCTAGATGGCATGGAAAGGATGCATGGAATTTGATTTCTAACAAGTGCTATATGATTCATGAGATGTAATACCCTCATTTCATTGGGTTGCAATAGAAATATAACCTCAATAACATCAACGGTAATCACAAAAAACATGTGAATCACCCAACAGTGAAATCAAATGATCTATAAAATTGCAAACCATAAAAATTGCAATAAGTAGGTTGATTGTCTTTTCCCTGTACATAGGTTATATACTCTTGGGCACAAATTATTACCAAGTACCTATTCCATCCTATACCTAGATATAGGTTCCAAACAATAAATCAAGAGAAAAGAATTTCTATGATAAAACATTATAACGTCCGGGTTCCGGAGGCCACCAAGAGGCACCCCATGCCCGGTTGGTCACATGACCTCAAGTGCATTTCCTCGAATGCTAGAGGCTACCGACTAGCAGCGAGGGCCTTGGGTGTGATGGTGGTGAAACTATGCCTTCATTGGAAGAGTACATAGCTGAAGTAAACAACATACAATAGCCGAAGTAGTAAATATCCAATAATGGTAAACAAAGGAAGCTTGATAAAGAAAACAACTGGAGAAAAAATATATATAAATGATGCATGAGATATATGTGTCTACTAAAATACCCAAACAAGTCATAATGCTTAATATAGTAAAAAAACCCACTGAAAAATAAAAATAGATGAGCAAATCCTCAGTATCCAAAGCCTCGGAATGGTCCCATTCTCTCCAGCTCCTATGAAATGATGTACCTGTAGTCAAAGGGTTCTTGAAATTGTCTATACCTACAATAATATAATCTATTTTGGCCCAAAATCATGGCATAAAAAGGGGGTGAGACAAAATCCCAGTAGGAAACCACTCAGAGAGGTGTACCTAATAGTTAGTGAGTATATGGCAGGTAAAAGTATAGAAAGCAGTAATCAAGGAAGCACTAAGTAGTAAAAAATACACAGTTTAATCATTCGAAACACCACAGAAAATTCAACAGAAAAATAGATAACACAATAGGTAACCCTCTAGGAAGTACCCAGAGCCTATACCCTCTGGTTCTACATATCAAGAACAAGCAACACTCTGGGTGGCTCACATAGTCTCACCCCTCTAGTTCAGCTAAAGTATAGACTCTCTGGGGAAGCACTCACCGTCAATTCCCCCTATAGTCTCATTTCTTACTAAAGGCTCTATGGGGAAGAACTCAATGTCAATTCCCCCTGTGGCCCATGTCGAGGAACTACATACACTTTGAGGAAGAACTCAACATCAATTACCCCTGTGGTCTTGCATCGTTTAATTATAATGACACTCTAGAGAATCCCTCAATGTCAATTCTCCCTACGGTCTATACACCAAGTTATCATGTCCCTATGTAAGTAAAGCAAGCATATCATTGCATAACAACCAAAGTAAACCTTAATAACTACTTGGATAGCAGTCTATAGCACAAAAACATGTCACAAAAGAAGTCACTCAGTCCAACTATTCTAGGCATCGGAAAGCAAACAATATCCTAACAGGAAAACAATACCCAAAGGTCAAAACAGGAAAAACATGCATGGGAAATACATCCAAAGCACAAAACTTCACCCTATTCTAAATCAATAATAATCTACATAGGCATACCAGTATAGTAGAGAAACAACATGGTCAAAACGGTAATCACGCAATACCCCGTTCAGGGGTATTGGTAGAATTTTTACATAAAACTCAAAGGCTTTCTACCAAAAGGAACAAACCACCTACGTCAAGGTTAGGAGATCAATATACTTGAACCTCAAAGATTGAATCTCCTTAAAATGTCGTTGATCTATGAAAACTCATAAAACACTCAACCCATGATAACTTGAAAAAGAGGATAAATTGGAAAACAATTCTCCAGAAGATGAGAGAACTCCTCGATGTGATTCCAACGCAATCAATGGTGCTCGAAACAGAGTACGAATGGAGGATCAAGGGATCGTAGAACATTTTCAGATGCTTGGAACTCTAAAATGAACGAAACCAAAAATAAGTGGATTCTATCTGTCAGATGCGACCCCAGTGCCTTTAATGAAAAATAAGAAAGTACACAGACTGTACTTTTGAAGTACACAACATGTACTCGGCTTTTCTATACTCCTCTTTAAGCGGCCTCCCAGTCTCCCCACACGACTGTGGGTGTGTCCATGACACGGCCAGCACACGGACTCCTACGGAAATGAAGCACACAACGAGTACTCATAATGTACACAATGTGTACTTCCAAAATTTCCAGAAACTCATCTTTCCTCAAAAACACCAGAAAAAGGAAAAACATACCTAAAAATAAGGTCTGGGTTCTTACAATTGGTTAGAGGGTAGATCCAGCCAGTGGAACCTAATAAAAAATACATGGAAGCAATATGGAATTGATTCTATGTATTGGTATGAGTTTAAGTACTTATTCGTCTATAATTTCTTTCCTTATGTTCTTCAGATAGAAAAGTAGTTACATGAATTGAAGAAAAAGGATGATGAGTCTATCAGTACCTACATGTTTAATTTTAAAAGTCTTGTGAGGTACACTTCTTGTATTTTTATCCAACCTGAAATTAAAGGTTATAGGTTCTTTAGTGTCATAAATTCATGTCTCGGAATGTCATTTTCCATAAAAACATTATAAGATACAAATAGATTATGTGTTGTGAAATAATGGTTGAAATAGAGGTTATAATTACATATTAATATCACGGTGTTTAAAAAGGAAAGTAATATAAATTTCAAAGGAATATCCAAAAACCATAGTTAAAAGATTAATATCCTTCCATTATGCTATATGTGTGGGATGAATCATTGAAGAACTTGTCTCATGGGATCTAATAAATGTTTTAAGGGTGGAAGGATTCCCATTAGGAAATTTATTATTGAACTGATGAGAAGTGGTTAGATAATGATGCAAGTAGAGGGAAAGCTACACAAAATTCACCCCCACACTTCATTGATTGATGTTTATAGAGAATGATCATTATTATAACAAGTTCCCAAACCTATGGGTTAGTGATGATGATCGATGTCATCAATATCTTAAGCAGAGGGAAAAACAAAAATCTTATGCAATCACTATTTCAAATGAGGTGTACGATAACGACATGGTGAAAGATACACTTACCATCCAATATATTATGGATAATGCCAAATTTGATTTTGTATCTACCCACTATTTCATATCTAGAGAATTTGGTAAGGGTATTACGATTCCACACAAACAATTATATCTAGAATTAGATATGTAAATGCTTAATTATACGATGATTTCATCTCATGTCTATGATTACTCTATAGTTGATATTTTGTAGGAATGTGGTTCCTAAAAATCATTTAATTATTCCTTTGGTATAATATGATTTTATCTTAGTCAAGGGATATATTTCACTACATAAATAATTCATCAAATTTTTTGAAAAGAAAGTTACATTTGATATTACAAACCAACCTATGATTGTCTATAAATGTTACAATAAGTGTGAACTTCCAAAAAAGATTACATCTAACTAATTGGCGTTTGTTCCCATAAAGAATATATTTTTATCTCAAATAGTTGGGGAGAAACTCAACATCGATGACATGACTATTTTTAGAGAGTTTTTAGATGTATTTATAGAAGATCTTACTAACCTTCCACCAAAACATGATGTTGAATTCTCAATTTAAATCATACTTAGTTCCACACCAATTTCAAAGACTCCATATTGAATGGACTTAATTGAGTTATTGGAATTTATAATGTAACTCAAGAAAACCATAATGAGGGATTAATTTGGTCATGTGTTTCCACTTGGGATGTACATATTTTTTTGTGAAATAAATATCGATCAACATGACTATAGATTGAATATAAGTATTTGAAAAAGATCACGATCAAGAAAAAGTATCATCTTCCCTATATTGATGAATTTTTATGGTAAAGTTAATGGATCTCAATACTTTTCCATTATTTTCCATCATTTTGGATATCACCAATTTTGGGTTAGGATAGAGGAAATACCTAAGATGACATTTTATACAAGGTATGGACACTATGAATATACAGTGATGCATTTTGGTCTTAAAAATTCTTCTTCCATATTTATATATTTGATGAATAAAGTATTTAGAGATTACCTCAATCCATTTTTGTTATCCTTTATATATTATATTCTTACCTATTCAGAGTGCAAGGAAGTGCATAAAGACCACATTATAATTGTACTAAATAACCTAAATAAAGGAGAAATTATATAAAAAATTTAAAAAGTGTGAATTTTGGCTGCAAAAGTGTTTCATTTTGTAGTCTTATAATATCAATAGAGGGTATAATAGAAGATCCATCAAAGATGGAAGCTATTGAATGTTGTACTAGATCAACCACAGGGAATCAAATCAGTAGTTTTCTTGAATAGTTGGATATTATCGACAGTGTGTGGAGAATTTCTCATGACTGTCCAATACTCTAACCCAGTTATCATGAAATGGTGCCATGTTATTCTAGATTTATGAATATGAGGAAAATTTCAAGGAACTAAAGAGAAGGTTAGTCAGTGCACCTGTTCTTACGTTACACTATAGTGGAGAACGGTTTGTAATATATAGTGATGAATCCAAGAAGGGATTGTAGGGTGTTTTTATATAAAATACCATATTTACTTTGAATGCCTTAAAAAAATTGATGATTCGTGATAAAAATTAGCCAAATCACGATTTGGAGTTAGTTGTGGATTTTTTTTCATTATATATATAGAGGCATTATATTTATGGAGAAAAGTCTTATATATATACCATAAATAAAAATTTAAAGTATATTTTCACATATATGGAGTTGAACATGCATCAGAGATGATGGTTAGTGATAATAAAGGATTTGATTTATCAATACATTACCGCCCTTGGAATGTGAATAAGATAGACGATGGTTTAATTCAAAAGGATCATTCTAGTGTATTCACAATGAGGATCAAGAAAATATCAAATATTTATGGATTTGCAAAGTATGGGCTTAGATATCATGATATAAGAGAAGAAATATTATATTTCTCAATTGAATGTTCAACTCTATATCAATGTGATGATTAACGAGGTGCAATAAAAATATATAGAGCTAGGAAAGAAGATTATAAATGTTAATGAGTTTAACCTTGGTCCTGATGGAATGATAATGTTTAGGAATCATTTATGTGTTTCCTTCATAGTAGATTTGAAGAAGGAGGTATTAGTTGTAGTTAATAGTTATTCATTGAATATTCATATTGGATGTAAAAATATGTATCGAGACATGAAATAATACTTCTAGTGGGACAAAATGAATATAGATATCACAGAGTTTGTAACTTATTTCTATGTATTCCAGCATGTTAGACAGAAAGAAAAAATTCAAATAGGAAATGGCATTCATTAACCATACCAGGATGGAAATTGGAGAAAATCACAATAGATTTTTTATTGGACTCCTGAAATCATAAAAAAGGGTTTAATATATTATGGGTGGTATTCAATCGCCTTACAATGTCATCACACTTATTTTCAATAACAGAACACTTCTCTAAGGATCATATCTCTAGGATATAAATTGAAGAATTTGCAAGTTTTCATTGATTACTACATTACATTGTATCTGATGGGGATCTGAGAACTAAATCAAGGTTTTGGTAAATTATTTTGTAGTAACTTGATACAGAATTGGGTTTCAACACTACTTATCATCCTTATAAAGATGGATAGTCTTAAATAATAATTCAAACCCTAGAGGATATGTTGAGATCTTGTACTTTGGATTTAAAAGGTGGTTGGGATTGAAACATTAATCTAGTTCAATTTTCTAACAATAATATATTTCACTCAATCACTCATGTGGAACCTTATGAATCCTTAAATGGGAATAATTTTAGAGCTCTAATGTTCTATGATGAAGTTTGAGAAAACAATCTATTGGGACCAGAGATAGATGATGAAATGGTAAATAAGGATATAACCATTCAATAATATATCAAAGAAGAATAAATTCATAAGATACATTATGATGAAAATAGTGGACATGAGCTAGAATATAACATTGTTGAGAAGTTTTTTCTACAACACTCTCTATGGGATAAGGTTATGAGATTTTGGAAGAAAGGGAAACTAAGCCCACGATATATTAATCCATTTGAAATTACTGATCATATTGGGATGGTAGCTCATTTAATAGACCATCTTATAAATCTATCTCAAATATATGACTTGTTCTATGTGTCTCTCCTAATGAAGTATATAACTGACCATTCACGTGTACGAAACTTAGAGGTCATCCTATTAGAGCAAGATTTTTCTACGAGGAAAAACCATATGAAATTATGGATCATTTATACAAGGTAATACAAAACAAGACCACTCACCTAGTCCATTGTTTTTGATAAATCAAAAAATATAAGAATCTTTTTGGGTATTTGAGGATATTCTGAGGTAGGGGTATCATCATTTGTTTCTATCAGAATTGTGAATTTCGATGGAGAAATTCATTGGGGGGGGGGTAGAATGTGACAAGATGTATTTTTATGATATTTTATGGAATAAAATAATGTTATTTTATGAATTAAATTTCATTCTACACCATGTTAATATTTTATTATACATTATACCAAGATAATACTTATGCAACATGCAACAATGACTTGGCTTGTGTTACATGCAACTTTGTGTTTCTTTGATTTTGTAATTTTAATTATTTAAATTATAGGGTTATAAAAATATCTATTCAAAAAAGTAATATTAATATTAATAAATACTTTATTAAATATTTTTTTATATTTAATAAATATTAATGGTGAAGTATTTAAATTTTTGAAAACACTATTTTCACAAATGATCTACTTTTTATATAATTCTGTGAAAAATAATAAATTTATTTTTAGAATTTTTTATAAATTTAATATGATACAATATAATTTATAATTTAATTACTAATTTAAAAATTATATTTGGGTGAATTTTTGGGATTTTTTATGAAAGACTTCATTTTTGGATGCATAGTGAAAACATAGAATTTTAATTTAAAACTGACTTTTCATCTAATTTATTTATTCAAGTAAAATATTTTTTTATTTAGTTTTAAAGTGTAATTAGATAAATTTTACATAAATTAATCCAATTTATCTAATTGGAACTAATTTCACATTTAAATTGGATGAAAAACATTTTAATCTTTTAAACTTTTCTCTTAACAACCCCTTTGTCGTGACACATCTGTGAGATTAATTTATTATTAATTTCAGCAAATTCTATGATTATAATATTCTAAAATAGATTAACTATTTTTAATAATCCTAATTTATAATATCTAATTATTTCAAATGAGTTTTTACTAGAAATATTATTAAAAGTAATTAAAATTATTTATAATGATGAAGGTAAAATAAGAATACTTAGTTGTCAACATTAATTTAATGGTTCAAATAACCAATACATTTCTCAAAAATCCATTTGTTGGAAATATTTGAACCATTTAACCTGTTGGATGAAAAATTTAAATTTATTGGAAGCACATTATTTAATGAATACCTCTCAATAATGTTTACCTTTTTATATTTACAAAAATTCCACTCCTCCTCCACTATAAAAGGGCACTCACTCCCCTCACTTATTCACACATGTCAAGAAAGTTTTCATATAAAAACTTGGAAATAATATCCTAAAAAATTGACACTCTTTTTCACAGAATTATCCCTTTGGTAAGAAATTAAAACAAGGAATCCATTTGGAGAAAACCAAGAGGAGTTAACCAAATAAGTCGTATCTTACATCCACATGATCTTCTGTTTTATTTTCATTATCCACACCAAAATTATTCTTATTCCATTATATTCAAGAAAATATGTATCCTAAATATACTGATATTTTTTATTCTAAGATTTTGAACTAAAAGTTCACACACTTCCATTAAATGGGTAATTAAATTCCCATTTATGTGTACGGTAGACTACGGCCTCATTAAACGATGTTGTTTGTTTTTTCCTTTACCACATCACATGGTGGATAATTATGATGGACATAATACTTTTAGATATTATATATTATATTTATGATTTATTTATTATTATATAATTATTATATAAAACATACCTTCATTATTTCATTTTATTTGTAAATACAACAACTTTGTTTCTGGGCATGTTGACTATCGTCTTCTCAAAGTGATTTGATTCCATCACACTATACATTGAATTTATTAAGGGTGAATGTAGTAAAAATATATGATATATATAAAATTATAATTATAATGGAATGATAATACTTATACAAATACATAAATGTATTTCATTTAAATTCTTTCATTTAATATGATAATAAAATAGAAACAATGTTAATGCGTACGTAAGACCTATCATCTCCGTGAATAGTGTCTTCCATTTCGTATTTATAACTTTAATAGATTATTATAAATACATATATAATAAATATATAGTATATTTATATCATGTTTTACATTCCTCATATCATGATATATGTATAAGGACAAAAAATATAATAAATCATTACACATGAAAAAAAACAAAGGGGTTATCACCCAAAATGTAACTTTAACATATTACTAATAAAAGGGTAATAAAAGGTCATAAGTAAAATATATATGGTATGATATGATTTAATATGGTTCTTTAATAGATTTATAATAAACATATATTTGTTATATATGATTTTTTAATGAGTTAAATGAGAATCAATACTTAAATTAAGGGGATTTATTATCTCACTTTTATTTTGGAATGACTTATGCCTTATTCACCACTTGTTTCTTTTGTGTACTGTATATAATACCCATTAATGTATTCGATGACTATAATATTTAAATTATGTTACGATAATATCCATTTGATAATATCAATTTAATGGGGTTTTATATTAAAAAATTTACCAAATTAGTATTGTAGTTTTTTCTCAGTTATCCTTCTTCAAGACACATGTTTTTTATGCCCCAATATTCTCTTACGAGGTGTATAAAATTCCATTTGACATGTTATATTATTAAAATAATTATTTTTATGAAATTTTACGTTTCATTTAATTTCATTTTCTTTCATGTTGAGTTTTTTTAATGTTAACCAAGTCGTAAGAGTTTAATGTAACAATCTCTTCATTTACCAAGATTGTTTATGATTATGCTCCATTAATTAAATATAATGATAAATATCTCAAGGGTACTCATGAATTTTATTCTAATATTTTATTCCATATATCATACTATATTAGTAAAAATTTTCCACTCTTGTCACTTAATATAATTAAAAATTTCCTTTTATAAAATATGAATTTATTTATCAGTTTTGTTAGAAATCATTTTTATTCAAAAATAATGTTATAAAAATGTTTTTAGAATTGATTTATGTTTTAAAAATAATTTTTTAAAAAATAAAGTATATTTTTTCAAGGATGTTTTTTAAAATATCATTCCAAATTATTTTTCATCTAATATGACATTTATTGGTGTTACTCAGTCCGATCTGGGAAATGATATGCAGGTTCCAGTCATAACCATTCTTATAATGGTTTATGTTTTGATGACATGATGTTTATGAAACCAATTTTTATTTAAAAAATTATATTACTATGCAACCCACTTATTTTAATGGGATAATATTTTATTAAAATTATTATGAAACCTATCTATTTTCCACAAGTTATGATATGATGACATGTTTATGATACCCATTTAATTTCATGGGTTATGATATGATTGATTGTGATCTTATGAAACATGTATATATTATTTCATAATGAGATGGGTGGGACCTATATCTACCTATAATTAATTGGTTAAATATATATATATCTCATGATATAATTATGGGGAATAAGTTGAGAGGCTCGATTTACTATGGGAATATTGGGAAACTTTAACCTCTTTGAGAGGAAGGGGAAACACGATCTACTATAGGGTGTAGGTGAAAACCAATCACATATAAGTAATTGACTGTGATTGGGGATAGTTTTGTGTACCTTCCATTAGGTTTAGTCCCCATGAAGTTCCCTAATAAGTTATGTAGATTTTCCTTGAGTTATAGGGAATGAAATAACATGTTTATATTTATAACACAATTCCATTTCATATTTCTGTATTGTGATTTCTTTGCTTTTGATATTGATTCCCTTATGATTCATGTCTTATTAACTTGCAATATTTTTTTGTTGACTCGTATTTATTCTATTTGATATGAATTATATGATCTTATATTTTCATTATCATGTTCTCATGCCCTTATGCTCATGGTTATGCTTACAAATCTCCCTTGTTTACCATTACTGAGCATCTTAGCTCAGCACTTTTTATGATTCTTTTCCCTAGGTTATAAAGATATTTATAATTTAATATTTCTAGTAGAAGGTTGATAGTCATGGTAAACATAAGGGGATATAATGTATCTCACTTATATATAAGTTATTATGTTTCCATGTTTTCAAAGGAACTAGATTAGTATGGATATTGGGTATCTATTTGTGTTAACTATTATGTATTCAAGAAAATAATGTAATGTTAATCTATGAAAAGTGTGGGTTGCTATAATTTTCATTCATATTTCCCTTAACACATCTAATAGTTGGAAATAAATAAGGGATTATTATTTATATTTGATATTTATGATATTATTATACTTCTATAATTATAATATTACACATATGTTCATCTTCTCTATTTTTTGGGAATATGAAAATATCTCTCATGTGTATGGTCAACTACCACCTTGTAAAGTAATTTAATTCATTGACATAATACATAGAAGGTAATAAGGGTGGTTTTAATGAAAATATGTAAAATATATGAGATAAAAATTATTCTTTAATGATAATATATAAAATACCTTTATTTATTTCAATTTCGAAATAAAATGGAAACAAAGTTCATGCATGCATATGACTTACTATTTCCATGAATGGTTCATATCATTTTTTTATCTTAAAATATTATTGATTACTCTAAAAAGATATCTCTTACATATATATCATATTTTTCTCATGGTTATAAATTTTGATATTTTAAAACCATGATTTAATTAATAGGTTAAAAAATAAAAAGACAAATCATATAAGAAAAACAAAGCAGTTATTGCCCGAAACGTAACTCCAACATAGAATTTTTAATAAATAGGTAATAAAAGGACATAAAAAACCATATATGGTATGATATATATTAATATGGTTCAATAATATATTTATAATAAAATTATATTATTTATATAGTAGTTTTTTATGTGTATGAAGTATTTTAAGACTTGTGGTAAGGGATTTTCTTCTTAAGGCATACTTCTGTGGGACACATGCCATATTTACCAACTATTTCATTTATATAGTTTCCATACTTAAAATGAATGTATTTTATGATTATTTTAAAAAAAATTATTGGTATTTAAATATAAATTGGACAATATATCTTTCATGGGGTCTACAATTTAAAATTTACCAAAGATATAATGGATTTTATATTATGATATTATTGTTTGTTGGGATTATTTATATTTATGTTTCCAATGATAAAATATTAATATCCATATCTATAGAAACTCTTGATTTTTATTATCCTATATTTATTTCATGAGAATAAATTTTTTCCCTTCATTTTCCTGTATTAATGTACTCAATAGTTAAAAAATAAAGTTTTTTATGAAAAATCATCTTTTCTGTTGAAAACCCTTTTTCTTCCAAAACCATGGTCTCTAAAAATATTTTCAATATTTTTTATGTTTTATTTTTTTTCAAAACATGAAATGAATTTTCCTCAATAAATGTTTTAAATAAAAATTCAAACCCATTTTCTATCTAATATAGCATCTATTGATGTTACCTATGATTTAATGTGGATATTTACCAAGGATACCATTCTTTTTATTTCAATGAATGGTTCATTATGAATGGATGTTTATAAAACCATTTTATATTCCATGAGTTATACTATGAAATATTTATTATGAAACCCACTTACTATTCATCTATCTTACTATGAATAAATGAAGAAATGATTATGAATCATTCCTCTTTTCCAGAAGTTATGATATGACAGAATGTTTATGAAACCCATTTCATTTAATGGGTTATGATTTAATGAATATTTTATGATCCTGTGGCCCACATAGGGCGGGACCTATATCTACCTTCGATTCATGATGTAAATATTTATATCTCATGAGATAAAAAAGACATGCAGAGATAATGTACCTGATTTATGAAGAGACTTTGAATTATATGATGGAATTGAGAGTGAAAATTGACTTATATGATATAATGTGTGGACATATACATAATTTTTTGTGTGAACCAAATTACTTCTTCAAAAGTTTATGCATATAACTATCATTCATGTTCATAATTTTATGTATGGACTTATAGTTCATGTCCATAATGTTATACACTGAGCTGGTTGATTTTCCATAAGTTTTTACAAGGCCCTAATTTCATATCCTTTATATAGAAAGTGAACCTATTTCTATTTATGCATGTTAACAATGTTTTAAGATGGTGTGTATTCCAAAAAATCTATGTCTTATGCCAATTTTTTACTCTCATGCCTCATGTTCTTTGATTTTATTATGATTTATGTCTTATGAACAACCATGTTTTATGCCATGACTCTATATTATGATCTTATTTGTGTAAGGTATGGTTTTAAAATTATAATATCATGTTATCATACTATTTATGCTAATATCATACTTATTTTATCTTTGATATCTTACTTTCATAACATTAATGATAATTTTATCCCACCCTTTATTTTGTTTCCTTTTCCTATTTTATAAAGAAAGGATTTATGTAAGGTATGTTTATGAATTGTACTAAATAGGAAGATATGTATGGGAAATGTTTGTTATATTTCAACAAGTTATAATATTTTGTTCCTAATAACTAAATACACTAAACTATTATAGTCCTTAGTCTTGTTATTGAGTAATTTATTGGATATTAATTTTAAACTATAAAATATCCATGTGTGAGAATCCTGGGTTATTACAGTTCATATCAGAGGAATGGTTTAGTTATCCTTGGGAAACTAGGATGATAAAACGTTAGTGAGATCCCGAGAAATATTTCTATGGATATGTCTAGGGATATGTCTATGTATAAGTTTATATAATAGTTGAAGTATAAGAAAATGTCTAATAATTTTGGTAATGGATAAATAGAGTGTTTAATATGAAATTAAATCCTCGTATGGATGCTATAAGTGGGTTTTTCATTAGCACAGAGGTACCAAGGTGTAATAACTCTAAAATGGATTCATTGATATGGAATAAATAATCACATGGTGATAACAATGTTCCTTTTTTTCACACCTATTTTGACACTCCTTGGTGATATTCATTGTAAATTTCCAAACAATTTTTGAACCACAATGTTGGACTTGGAAAGACGATAACTATAAATGAACTAGGGTAAATCTAATGTGTAATAGATTTAAAAAATATTCCATGATTTAGACTCATTATAAGTGATTCGTTATGAATATGTGGTTCCATGATATGATTATTTTTGTTTACGCTATTTTTTGGTTTTATTCAATTTATAGAACCCTGATTAATTGTGTTAATGTAGAATGAAATGGAAAATGCAATGATTTTCCTCCCTAGAAACCAAATGTTATGGGAGTAGAAATAAAAAACCTTATCCTTATTCTCACACAAATTTCTCAAGATATAGCTCATTATGGACTTTTAAATGAGAAAAAAGGCAACACTATTCTGTTGATTCCTTGATGGGAAAGCATCAACCTTATTTCAGTGGTTCCAATGATTTTCTAGTTATTGAACAATAGATTAGTAACAATGAAAAGATATTTTACATTAAAAAGTGTTCAGACCCTGAAAATTTATTTTTTAATGTATACCATTTGGAAGTTGAGGTTAGTCAACAGTGGACATTTACAAAGAATATGAAGTAATAAGAAGAAATTGAATACATGAAGTGGGATGAGTTTAAAGGCCTATTTTTAGTAATATCCAAATAATCATTATACAAAAATTGAGAAGGAATCCCTTAAGCTTAAGTGGAAGAATTATGAATCTATCAGTACATATGAAGAAACATTTACGAGACTTTTCAGGTACTCTTCCATTATTATAAATTAACTAGAATGCTGGTTTTACCAATTCTTCAGTGGTATAAAACCAAATCATTAATGGGAGTTCACCATAAGGGTTTTTAGATGATACCCAGAATCATTTTATGTGAACTAAAAGTGGAAATGGAAGTTATAAATCCTATTGGTTATAGTGATAAGAAAATTAAAATGGGGTTCCCTAGAAAATCCAATGATATGTCACCTAGAGAGAAGAAAAATGTTCAAACTCATACATTATAGCACTTTGGGAAGGAGAACTTATGTGATAACCTAAAAGGAACAATAATGGGTTTCAAGTGTGGGATTACAAACCATTGATAAAAATAATATATAAGTGATGAAGAGAGTACATTAAATGAAGTGAATAGAGAGAGAACGTCAAAAAAGGAACCACTCACACCTCAGTGTTTCATGTGTAAGGAGTTTGTGCATTATGTAAATCAATGCCCCAATCCAAGGGATAATGTGGAGGATAAGCCACCACAAACTCTAAAGACAAAGTAAAAATGGGAATTATTATTAACTAATAATGGATTAATTGAATCATGATAATTAGGGCACACCTATCCTCACTTCCTTAGTTAGTAATTTCATGTTTTTTTGTATGAACGAGCCCAATAAAAATTTTATTATTCATTTTTTAGTGAAACATAATGTAATTATCTCCCTCTACTTTGAATATGGAATAATGAAATAACATTTGATATTTTATCAGTTCATGGATGGACCAAGTCTTCCAATGAAAATGTTTTTTTATATGATAAGATATAATATAAGGAATAAATGGTGAGTTAACAGTTGTAATCGTATATGCCTTATTGTAATATTAACATAAAAGGTATGGATAACTTGATGGGTTTATGATTTTATGTTTTATTATAAGTTCAAATTAATTGACACCCTCTTTTAGGTATTATGTTATGGGATATTATCAAGATTAAAGATATTTTAAGAGACATTTATTTCGTTACAACCAATTTGTTTCATAAACGTTTTAGTGAGAATGTTATTTTTTGAGAAATGATTTTTTTGAAATATGATTAATGGTATTAGAGACCATTAGTTTTTATATTATCTTCTATGTTAAGGTAATTATGGTTCGTAGTTGATCACCTTATGAATTCATCATACTTCGCTGCTACTAGAGATGATTTATTTTTAGACCCTCCTACTAGAATATAAATTAAAGAAGTTATAAGATTGTATGGGTTTCCCATTAAATTTTATCAAAATAGGACACAAGATATAACATGAAATGTTTGCAAAGTATACAGAAATATAAAGATAAAGTGTTGAATTACATCATTATGTATCTTCCTTAGAAAGATAATCAGTTTGTGGGAACAATTCAATCCCTATATGATATTTCAACATGTTGTTCTATGGATTTAAAAAGTGGTTGGGATAAAAAATCATTTGGTTGAGTTTTCTTGCAAAAATTTCTTTCAATAAACAATTTAGATGACTACCTATGAATTCCTCTAGGTAAATAAGTGTATAACTCCAACATACTCTAATAAGTTTTCATAAATAAATCTATGGGAACCTAATAAAGGAGACATGATAGAAGGGATGGTTAATGGTTAAATCCATTCAAAAAAAATTATGGGTAGAAAAAAGATGAAATAAATGTTATTATGATTCTCATTAATTCAGACTATAATTTTATGTTCATGGTAAGATAATTTTATGAATTTATCCATGGAATAGGTAATGGAAAACTATGTCTTTGGTATATCAGTCCATTTGATTAACTTAGTCATATCGGGATAGTAGCTTATTTTCTATTGCTTCGACCAATATTCTCTTAGTTTCATAATGCATTCCATAAACCTGTCTTGATGAAGATAAAACATGATATATCACTTGTACTTAACATATATTTCATACCATTACAACATGATATTTCTTATAAGTAACAACCAGTACTGATTCTGGATCGAATTGACAAAGTTATACAAAACAAGACCACTCACCTAGTTATTGTTTTATGGTGAAACAACCATCTCGAATAAGATACATGGGAACTATAGAACATAATATTGTATGATAATCCTCAGTTTTAGACACCAACGTTATGAATTTTGAGATATGAACTCATTTTATGGTGTGTTTAAGTAACAACCCAATATTTTGTAAATTTTTTTCAAACCAATTTAATGTTTTTGATATTATTTGTTAAAAAACATTGATTTATCTTATGTTCCATGAAACATGATGTTAATATTTCATTAAACACAACAAAAAATCAATCTTGTGTTACATTCAACACATTGTTATGCTTTCTCTACATGAAATACTAGATTATCCTACAACACTATGTTTAAAAAAACAAATTTATATTATATTACTATTTAAACATGACTATTATAAACTATATTTCAAACATAGATATAAGAATGGAAATAAATATTTTTAAATATAAATTATAATGGTTTTATATCGAGAACATATATTTATTAAAATGTACAATTGTTTTAGAAAAGTCTTTATACACTTCAAAAATACTAATTTATCAAAAAAAATTCATTTTGTCAACAATAATGAAATTAATTTTTAAATATTTTATAACATAATTTTTATAAAATAATGTTTTTAAATAAAAATGTATAAAAGTAATTATGGTTACTTTTTTTTGGAATGTTTTATTTTTTTTATGAATAGTAAAAAATAAGGAATTATGATTGAAACCGAATTTTCATTTAATTTATTTATGAAGATAAATTATATTTTAATTTCCTAAAAGTAGAATTAGTTCAATAATTCATCAATTAATCCATTTTAGTTATTTTTAATTAATTTCTTATTTCCTTTTATATATAAACTTTACAAACTTTAGGACATTTTCTCTTCAAAAACCTACTTTCTCATCGTGTCTCTAAGATTAATTTTAAAATAAAATTTCACACTTTTTTCAATTTAATTTTAAAAAATTGATTCGATATTATTAATCATAAAAATTTATAATTTATAATAAAATCAACTTAATTTTTGACCGAAATGAATAATTAAAATAGTAAAACTTATTTACCATGGTTAAGGTAAAAATTGATTTTCTAGGGGTTAAAATAAGAATATTAAAGTTAACAATGAACTAAAAACTCATACAACACCCATTTAATAGCAATATTTTACCCTTATACCTTATATGTTTTATAAGGACCCTTTTTGAAGGGTTCATGCAGGATAAAAATATGGGTATGATTGAATCATTACAAAAAATAATATGTGTTACACTCAACTCACTTATAAAATTCCACCCTTATCCCATGTTCTTAAAACCTTAACACAATTTTTTGATCTACCAATACCTATAAAAAATAAGTTTTAAAATTTAATCCTATAATCATAGAACCCTAATTTTGGATATATATACAACAAAGGAAGGCTTTTAGTGAAAACCTATGTAGGATACCTGAAGAACAGGTAACACTCATCAATGAGTGTTTTTGTTTTTTTATTCCTCAACATCCTTCAATTATTGATATTATATAATGATATAACATATATAAATATAATGATATTTTGTTATGTTATCGTCATGACCTATAACCATCTCCACTTCCATCAAAGGGGTTATGAAATCATCGTTCATGTGCACGTTAGACTACCGCCTCGTGACCCGATTTCATTGGATTTTTCCATTATCACATATCAAGTTAAGACATAATGAGGGTTTATTATTTATATATTATATTCATAATATTATTAATTTTCTAGAATTATAATATCATAGATACTATCATGGTTTCCATTTTTTTAATACGACAACATCCTATTGTGTACGCTGGACTAAAACCATGAAAATTAATGAGATTCATTCACTCTTTACATAAAAGTTAATAAGGATGAGTTAAATGAAAAAATGTGATAAAGATGACATTAAAATTATTCTAAAATGATAATATATCATTTTAATTTATTTATTTTAATTAAAAAAATGTAAATATCTTTCATGTATATGTACAAATTATAGTCTCCATGAAAGATGAATTTTGTTTTTTATCTATAAAATTATGGATTACTATAAAAACATATATCTTGAATATATATTATATTTATATAATTATTGAAATAATTTATATTATTAGACACTGATTTATGTAAGTGTAAAAAATAACTAGAAAAAACCTAGAAGAAAAACAAATGAGTTATCGCCTGAAACATGAGTTTACCATGGATTTATTAATAAAAAGGTAATTAAAGTTCCTCAAAAAACCATATATGGTATGATATATATATGAATATGGTTTGTAATATATTTACAATAAAAATATATTTATTATATATAATTTTTTAATGTGTATTATTGAATTCATGATATAAGGTAAGATATTTTCATCTCACTTTTTAATTATATGAGACACATGCCACATTCACCACCTATTTTTTATGTGGCCTATATACTTACCATTAATTTATTTATGATGATTATTGTGGAAATTATTTGGATTTACATATCAATTTTTAGATCTCGCTTTCATTGGGTTTTCGGTTCATAAGTTACTAAAGCAGTAAGGATCTTTATGTTATAATCATACTATTTATCAGGACTGGTTATGATTATGTTTCCGATGATAACATATTCTAGTCCATATCTCATGAAAATAAAAAAATTTATTGTCCTATGGTTATTTAATGTCAATATATTTTTACCATTATTTTACTCTCTTCCTATACTCAAGATATTAAATATATTATTTTAAAGAAAAATGCACTTTTTGGTCAAAACCCCATTTTCATCCAAAACCATGTTTCCCAAAAATGTTTTATAGTGTTTTTGTTTTAATTTTTTTTTAAATGGAAATGATATTTTCTTAATGATTTTTTAAATGATCCTTCAAAACCCATTTCCATCTAATACTAAATCTGTTTATGTTAGCTATGATTTACTGCAGATATGAACAAGGGAAAATTTTGTTATTATTTATATGAATGGTTCTTTATTAAAATTTGTTTATGAAACTATTTTATCTTACATAGTTTATACCATGATATAATTTTGATGAAAAAACTTCTTTATCAATACTAATTCAATGCTGAAATGATGAAATGATTATGAATCTTATCTCTCTTTCACATGTTATAATATAATGAAATGTTTTTTAAACCCAATTCATTTCATGGGTTTTGATATAATTGATGATTTATGAATTTGTGACACACATATATATAATTTTAATTTTTTGATATGTGGGATCTATATCTACCTCTAATGAATTAGGTAATAATTTATATCTCATGAGACATATAGGGTCGGATTGGAGAGTGTAACCTATTCACTAGGGGACTTTGTCTTCTATGATGGTCTTTGGAGTAAACCTTGACTACTTTTATGTTTTGTATAGACCTATATTTCATACCCATAATGTTATGTGTGAACCTGATTACAAATTAAAAATGTTATGCATAGAAGTGTATTTCATATCCATAATTTTATGCATGGACCTATCTTTCATGCCCACAATGTTATTCGTGGAGCTTTTTTTATGTCCATATATTTATGTGTGGGAATAATTTCATGTCCATAACTTAATGAGTGAACGTGTTTCTATTTATATTTTCTCAAAATGTTATAATTTGATGTGTGTTACTCAACTCTATGTCTTATGAAAATCGTATACTCTCATGGATCATGTTCTTTGATTTCTCTTGATTCAAGTTTTATGAACTTTCACATTTTATGTCGTTCCAGTAGATTATGATATTTGTTTTATAGGGTATAGTTTTCAAATTTTAAGCTCAAATTCTCATAGACATATACTCATTTCATACTTATGTGATAAATAATATCTCACTTTATTACCCTTACTAATAATTTTAGCTCACCCTCTTTATGTTTCATTTCTCTAGTTTATGAGGAGAGGTTTTATGTAGGGAATATTTGTGAATAGTACTAAAGTTGAATTTCTTTATGGGGATATTGAAGATCTTTCACCAAGTGAATAGATTATGTACCTAGTCTCTAAAGACACTAAACTATTATTGTTCTCATGCATGTTTCTGTGTAATGAATTAAATATTCATCTAAAAATACTTAATATCTATGTATGATAATAATGGGACATTATAATATAGTAACATTAAAACATTCAAGATTTTTTAGATATCATGGACTTGTGAGAAAAATAGTTTTCGACCAAGTAGAAAAATTAAGATGGGTTTTCATTAAAAATATTATTCTAGAATATTGAGTACATAAAGAGAGCAAAGTGAAATGAAAATGTATATTATTAATATATAACTATAGGATAATAAAATTCATGATTTTTTTGATAAAATTCGTCATTAAATTTCATCAGTGAAAGCATAATCATAAATCCTGATAAACAATGAGATTGCAACATCAAAACCTTACCACTTTGGTAGTTGTTGAATTTTAAGCTCCAAGAGAGAATAAAATTAAATAAAACATTAAATATCATGATAATAAGAAATTTACTGGTATTACATGTAAAATGGGATGTGTATATACCTCATAAAGGTAGATTGGTGCATAATGTATCATGTGTCTAAAAGAAGACCAACTGAGACAAAAATCCCTTACCTTAAGTCTTGAATACTTTTGTACACATTAAAAACTCATGTATAGTTAATATAATTTTATAAAAAATATATTATATAAACATAATAATATGTATCATACCTTATATTATTTACTTATGACCTTTTATTACTTATTTATTATCAATTCCTTGTTAATATCACGTTTCCAGTAATAACTATTTCATTTTTCGTGAATGTTTTTGTTTGGCATCATTATTACATTCATTTTGATCCGGATTACACTATATATGTATATATATAGATATATATATATATTTATACATGATAAAAATATACCATATATTCATTATTTATGTATATATATTAATCTAATAAAGTTAGATTTAGAAAATGAATTAAACCGTTCATGGAGATGGTATGTCATACGTATGCATGAACACAGTTTCCACTTAATTAAATGAAGAACTAAAATAAAGGTAATTAATATAATTCCATTAAAAATAGTTTATATATATATATCACATATAATTGTTAATTTTACACGTATTACCTTCCTTGTAATGTATAGTTGATACTTGAATCACATCACTTTCTGAGGTGGTAGTCTGTCGTACACATGAGTGACGTTATCATATTCCTAGGAAATGAAAATTAATAAGGTATATGTGATATAATAATTTTATAAGAATAATAAAATTATAAATATAATATATAATCATTAAATTTATCATTAAATCCATTCTTGTTAGGTGGTGATGGAAAAATAATAACATCAGGTCACGATGTGGTATTCCACCACACACATAATGAATAGTTTTGTTTCCCATTTGATGGATGAGGAGAAAGATGTAAGTCTTTACATTAAAAAAATAAAATATAATTATATGGGAGTTACTATTTTCTATATTATAATAGTTTAATAATATTCTAATTAGGCTAAAAAAGAAATAAAATAAATACAAAATTTTAAAAATTTTACCTATTCTTCAGAGAAATTATTTTGGTTTATATATAATGCCTTTCTTGGAGGGTTTACTAAAAAAATACCTTTTGGATGAGGGGATATATTTAAGTAAGATATTTGGGAATTTATTTTTTGAAACAAATGTTATTTTTGTTTGAATAAAAGAGGATACAAAATAGAAAATTCATCTTTTGTTGTAGTTTGGATATGTGTCCGTAGACCAAAAAACTAGGTAAATAGCCTATTGCTTTGGGTTTTTATAATTGTGGATGATAAATCTGTTGTAGTAGGCATTATAATTTTCCATAGATTAATCTATTGAAATAGGATGTCTATTTCCATGGTTAAAATAATTGAAAATTCAATATATAGCCACAACTAAACCATGGAAATTAATGCCTATTTCAATGGTTTAAATTGTGGAAATTTATTTATATAGCCACTGTTAAACAATGAAAATTAAGAACTATTTTATATATTTAAATAGTGGAAATTTCATTATATTGAAATCATTAAACCATTGTAATTAATTTTTATTTCCATAGTCTAAACTGTGGTGGTTGATATCTACAGTCATAATTTAATCATGGAGTTTACCATCCAATATTATTATAGCATACCATCTAGTCAATATATACCACCTGAACCATACCAATTCCATTACATGGCATATATAATTTCTACAAAAAATCCTTTCAGAAAACTAATAAGGCATATAAAATTGAAATTTTATATAAAATAAAAAAAATTGATAGATAGATAAACAGTCAAAAATTCCACTTAAAAATTTCATCTAAATCATCATCATCATCAAAACTAATATCAACATCGCTGACACGTGTTCCACAAACAACACTATCATTTTCACCACCACCAGTACCCTCACGGCCATTATAAGCTACTCCACCGACACCCTCTCCATCATCACCAGCCACTCCACCCACATCATCATCTATGAAATCATCACGATGGGAATACATCGATCCCAGAATCGATAAACATCTATAAATGGTTGTTTCACCCTATAGTAGAATTAAAGATCATATACAAGATATTACATTGAAAAAATTTTCATTTTCATTTTTCTTCTTTTTTTGTGACATTTTTAAAACTTTTTCTTTTCTCACTCAATGGAAGTATGTAACTATTCTTTAGTAATCATTATTGCATTGTTTTTAGAATATTCAATACCCAATGAAAAATACTTGGATACGGAAATTTTCCTTTTTGTTTAAAAAAAACTCAACCACTATGATCGTCACCTTGGACCTGATGTAAATGATTATTTGGTCTAATTGTTCCTTGTTCCTTTATCAAAAATCATGAATATAGTACGACAAAATGTTGTTATAAATTTAGTAGATAATCCAAAAATAATATAAATGCGGAATTGAACTTAAAAAATATAAAAATACTAAACATTTAAATGAGTCTAAAAAATCTTCTAGAAAACACATACCATTATTATGTTCAAATGACGAAAAGTATAATTGAAATATCATCATTATAATGGTATTATGAATCTTTGTCATATCGTAACCATTATAAAAGGGTATCATGAACATATAAAGCCCCAACCTCATTCCCTCCCCCATCTATGCACAAATCCAAACATTATATCCCACAAATATAAATTTCACTACATCTTCACTTCTTCCACTTCTTTCCACCATAACCACATTAACATTTAAAAACAACAAAATAACCATATATCTAATAGAACATGTCTTGATATAAATTACACTATTAGAAAACATCAACGATCCATGAAAAAGGATCACACATAATAAAAAATTTCACATATCCAAATAATTTTCATCCCCATGAATTACTATGTTTCCTCCTCACTAAATTTAATTATTCATTCACTTATATTATCATATATAACAGTAATTATCATCCCTTGACCATTTTAATTCAATACTTTATTAAATTAAATATTTATTTATTTTAACTGTATTTAATGACAAACTAACCGTAGACCAACACCCACATTCTTCTTGGACTTCACCTTTTCATTTAGATCACGTAGTTTACTAAGTATTAACCATATTTAAAATTATGTCCTACATATCCTTTTAATATTTATTTAAAAAATAATATTTTATTTAGGATCACATTAGTTTTTATATTACCACACAACAAATTAATTATATAAAATTTAAATGATTTAACCAATTCTGAATGTGGGAAGAATATCAAAAAAGTATTCTAATACTATCACACTGGAACTCTGGAATTATTCTATATAGATAACTATAACTAAATCAGTCACAAATCTATATAAAATAATATATGTTCCAACATTAATCATTATTTCATATCCTTAATAGTAAAGAAACCCATTAATTACCATAATTTATTATTATTAATTCATGTGATGTAATAAAATAATTTAATCACAATAGAAATTAATAAACTCAAATGAAAAAGTATTATATCTCTCAAGGACAGTCACAAAAAGAGAAAAAATATGACAAAATAGATCTTCAAAATTTTAAAAAACACAAACACTAAATATTTATTGGCTCAGATCCTGCTTCATTATCATGATTTTCTGTCAAAATTACTATCATATGTATCTTGAATTAATCATACTACAAATATTTAGAAGGGTAGTAGTAGCAAAAACACAGTAAAATAATGAAAAAACATATATTTTTACATAATATAATGCACATTACATCACTTTTTTTTATCTATTAGACATATTTATTAATTTTATCCTTAATTAAATATTTCTAATCTATCCAATCAAGTATATATTATTTGAAAATATAAGATAGAATTTAAAAATACCCTACCTCAAGAAGTTGAGAAACACCACAATAAGATAGTTAAATTCAATCACCAATGAATCCAAAACAACATTCCTCACACTAGAAATATCAAATCCATTATCAAGACATATGTAAATATCCATAGAAACTACACACTAAATCTCACTCCATTATTTGAGGGAGAATAACAAGAATAATCAATGGTGCAAAAATGTTAATGATTTATGATGTTTAGAAACCTCAAAGGGTGTATAAAAACTCATTGGAGAATCTATAAAATAATCCGAGTAATAAAGAAAATAAAACTAGATCAAACCACGAAGATACGTCAACCTTTACATGAAAAATGATTAAATATTTTCATGTTTAGATTATTTAGTAACACTATTACATTTGAAACGCTTAAACAGTTACATTATTAGTGGTAGTATTAATGTATCATTGGTAATTGTATTGAACAGTTTTGATATTTTTTTATATATTTTTAATGTCATCTATTTTGTTTGGAGATGGCTTTCAGTGGTAGGATATCCCTTTATATAATATAAATATGTATTGAGTTGACTTATATATGTTCAAGAATTCTATACTGAATCTAATAACTAGAAAATGTAAAATCATTATGTTGATATGAAACTATAGTAAATTAGTGTTGATTAAGAATTCCAATTTATAATTAAGATCCAGTCCAAGGTTTTGATGTATATGTAGAATTTCATATGATGTCATTCATGATACGTGAGGATAGTGGAATACTAGTATACTGAAGATTCAAAATGTACAAAGAAAAAATTTAAAAATTTAAGGTTGATTGCTGAATTTGTAAGGGGTATAATAGAGGAACTTGTAAGGGAACATAGAGGGTAAATTGATTTTATAGAAAAGATACGAACTACACTATAATGTAAAAAAGTTAATGCAACTTTATATTTATACATATTATGTAATTGGATGAACAAAATGCTGACATGCATTTTATAATTGATACATAATGGCTTCCAGGAAGATGCATAAGGGTAAAACAATTTTCCCTAAATATATATAAAGTTGAAAAGGAGTCCACATAATGTTTAGATGATTTTATCAAGAGATTCATAAGGTTAAAAAGCTACCTAAATAAGAGTATTCTGTTAATTTTTTTGAAAAAAAATGATATGTATTTAGATGAATGTAAGACAATGTTATGCTGGACTTCAAATATAAAATTTCAGGATGTTTTTATAAGGTCTATGGAAATTCCATCAAATATTGGAGGAGAATTAAATTTTTAGTGATGTAAATATATTTGAATTATAATTATAGGGTTTAAAATACAATAATTTCAATATATTCAATAATGACCGAAATAGAATATTTTTAAATAAATTATACAACAAAAGAAAATTCAAAATATCAATATTATCATATGTCCTGATATTTCATTATTTGAGTGATGAAAATAATATTCATGTATATATATGAATAATATAAAGTAGACGAATCACATGTAGAGTGTGATGAAATAGAGGATAAATAAAAAATCTATTTTGAAGAACATCCTTAATATTAATGAGTGTGAAAAACTAAAATTGTATTCTAGTAGTAATTTTTAGTATGAGAGAGATAGTTATGACAATAATACTCTATAGATATGATTCTATTTATCAGGGAAGAACACGTAGAGGATAAATGATAAAAAAACTGATGAGGATTTTCCACTACATACTATTATCACCAAAGGTAAAAGAAAAAAAGGGGAGATGGTAATATAGGGCATGTACTGACTTATTTCATCTCAATATCATAGAATTTTTATCCAAAGAAGAATTGAGTTATATATGGAAAATCAATATTTCTTTTGTTTATCACCTACCTATGTCTAGCCACTTATTAATTGATACCCTATTTTATTGATTTTATATAATAGAGAAATTATTTTCAAAGATCCATGTTGTGACATGAAATAATTGTATTTTAATCTAATAAAATCAATATAAAGAGTTTATGAAATATAAACTAAAAATTAAAAAAATCATACAAATGTTTCCTATGTTTCTTAATTCACAACACTTATATCATTATTTTTTCTACTAGAACAAAACAATGATGACTAGAGAATACATCCATTCATATTTAAGTCCTACTTCAACATTATAAATACACATAAATTAGTGAATAAATAAATATATATTCAATGTTAAATAAAATGTTATCAATGATAGTACATTATATAGAACTGTAGTGAGCCCCATAGTATAAATATATTACATTGTTCCATTATTTGTTATGTTCCTTGTTGGTTATTCCTATTAATAAATAGAATTAAACTCAATTTTTTTATGTAAAGAGGGTTTAAAAATCATCATATAATCTCTATAATTCAATGTTCTCATGAAATAAATCAAATAAACTAGTTTTTAAAATTTCTTAAAACAAAACACCCTCATAAGAAAAAAATTTAAATTCAGTTAACTGACTATCTAATTAACTCTAATCTAATAAAAAATAGCATTATAGATTCTAATTAACCAAAAAAATTTGCACCAACCAATGGAAAAAAGAGAAATCAGGCTGTATTTTTATACCATCATAAAACATTAATTTAAAAGATATAAGAAGTATATTTTAAAAGGAAAATAGAACAAATGATCTACATCTATGTATATTTTAGAATTTTCAATTATTTTTAATATATTTTTATTTGTTATGGGTGTTTTCATTTCTTATTTTTTAAGAGTAAGTATTTTTAATTTTCACACATCATATGTATGTATTGTTTGTTGTTTTAATTTTTTAATGAGTACTAAGTAATATGTATTTTACTTTTCAACTTATTTTTATTAATGAGTTTAGTGATGCTGAATGAAGTTTATGTGACTTCTTTAATAAATGGTGTTGTTCAAAATATGTTTTCTAAAATAAATGAAAAATATTTTTTTCTATAATTTTTGTGCAGTGATTTTTAAGGAATCGGTTATGTTTCTAATTTAGTTTTTTTTGGAAATTAATATTTCATGTGTCATAAGGTTGATCAAAACCATAAATACCCCACTCAAAAATCATTTAATCCCTAACCAATTATTGTTATTGCTACTATCCTATTCTATTTCATTATATAGTCACACATTATAAATAAGAAAAAAAGAAAAATCTATTTAAATTCATGTCATGAACACATAGAAACTGCTTATTGATTTAAAATTTGGATTAAGTGAATAATATAATGAAGTTAAAAATATGGAAGGATGGTTATCATTCCAAATATGGTAAATAAACTCTAGAAAATTCATCCAGAAAATGTTGATGAAAAAATATCATCACTTGATGATAAATATATTTATGAAATATCTATTGAAGATCATTCCATTAGTCATATTAATTTTGAAACAATATGTGAATATACCATCAAATTAAAATTCAATAATGATAAATATATATATATATATATTTGAAATCATTATATATGTTAAAGACAAAATATTAACTGATTTTTTCTTATGAAAAAAAGTACATGGAAAATTATGAGATTCTTTATTATTTAATGTAACATAATAAGAGGGAAAGGTATATATATATAAAGGGATGGAAATAGAAAGATTGAATTGATTTATTGACAAATACTTCATTATCAATTAAGATATCATTCATATGGCATTAATACAGGATGATCATTCCTTTGTATATGATTTACACATATAAAAATAGGTATGTGAACTCAATAAGTAGATAGAATAGTATATTAATACTTTCATTTATGATGGAAGTATCTTTTTGGAATATGGTTGTCATGGTAGCATTCCCCAAATGACTCAATCCCACTAAATCTAGGGTATAGGGCATCATAAAACGAGTTTCTTCAATATCTATATTATTACTAGATTTGTATAGACCCTTCTTCAATAAATAGTATCATCATTTGGATTCCATAGGGCCAGATTTTTTAAATTACTATTAGCTGAAAACATGTTTTATCATCACTAATCTATATGTATTTCTATTATAAGGTGTTATAAATCCATTCCATCATAGATCAAATGGGATACATCCATGATATCTAACCCAAACTTTTAGAGCATGTATTTGTGGAATAGATTTATTACTACCTCTTATAATGTTACACAATATTTGGATGATATGAGAATATGGGATTAAATTAATCTCTTATTATATATTGAATATCTTATACCAACTCACTATTTCGACAAAATAAAAAGTTACATCTTCAATAATAAAGAACATTAATTATGAATGATGTAAAGGATCAGTGGTCAAAATTTTGAACATTATTATACTCTTCTTTGCTTTTAATATTTCTATCCTAGCTGGCTAGCTCCGTTTTCTAACCAATAATTTTTTTATGCCTTCCAAATTTATTTTTTATTGGATGATTTAATATTTCTGAAATGGGTGTGATATATCCATCTCTTAATTGTGAGCTAAATGATCAAATTTATCAAGAGAAACATGAAGGTTTTATTATTTAATATTGTAATAGAGATTAATAAACCTATAAATCATTTAGGTTTCCAAACTAACAGCAGGTCACACCATGGTAGAAAATGAGGATGACTCAAAACATGTGAATATAATCAATCCGTATTCTCAACCATTATTGAAATAAAAATACAAAAAATATTCCAACTTCTTCTGAAACTAATCGGTGATTTGATCAACATTATACATCAAGCTTCGATCCAATCAAATTTGAATGACTAAATAGTTTTTAAAATATTTTATTTTCAATAACAACATTTAAAATCATGCATACTTAAGAAAAGTAGTTTATAAAATGATAAATTTTTTAACCTAATTATTAATGAATTTATAAGTATGAAACATTCATTATAGAATAGATAAATGTATTTTCATTTTCTTATTTAGCATTTTAGTTGACTTCTAATTCATTCATATATTATAACAACACTTATAAAATGATAATCATCTCATATAAATGGAATCAATCTCATGGGTTTTACCAATACCATCAATATTATAATTTCAATTTTAAAAGTAATATCATTAAAAATAAAATTCATGGATTCTATTATCTAAATGAATTCACTAATCCCAAATATGTAACGAAAAGAATTTAAACCACGTACACTAATAATTTTTCAATTAAAATAATTGTGGAGATAAAATCGAAAAAATAAATTATTTTCAAAATAATGGTAATAAAACATTCAAAAATAAAACACATTAGAAGAAACAACCAACCTAAAACAAAGATTAAAAATTACCTAATTTATAATTCGGGGTTTATCCACCATTTTTAATTGGGGAATTCTAAACCAATAAAAATCATTATTCATTAAAATAAAAATCTTTCAACTTATTATGTTCCTTAAAATCAAATTTCTTTCAATCAATTTTAAAAATATCTATACAAACAATAAATTGTATATTTTCATTAGATTATATAAGGGGTTTATTGGAATAAATTATCCTTACATAAAACATTGTGAATTCGAGAATTTGGTTTTGATACATAACGTCTATTTTTACATTATTTCTTATTTTTTGGAATCGATCAAAATATCATACTTATTATCTAGAATCCTCAAAAAGAGTGTCCCAAAAAATTAACATTACCTTATATTAGCCTCAGGTTTATGGGGACCCTGGTTTTACATAGTGGGAAATGAATGAAACAATTATATAATACTCTTCAAATGATGTTTGGGATCACATCACTAAATGATTCGGTCCCTATATTTAATAAAACATGAAATATAATCACATAAATAATGAGTTTCTTAAACAATATTTTCCATTTATTGACATGTAAATATAGGATAAATGGTTTAACTAAAAAACAGTTATTATGTCCCCAAACCATGATTGAGATTTTACATTATCATAAAAGTTTTAATCATTCTATAACTCATCATAAATTTAAATATATTAATTTACATCCATGTTCTTCCAAGTCAAAAAGTATTTTCAAAGGAATGATAAAGAGCCATATCTGGTGAGAGGTGATTTGAGGTGTACCTGGAGTACTTCTCAATTGGTGAAGAATTGTAACATCAATGAGACATGCTAAAGTCATGTACATCACCGACCATCATAAGAGGGTCTAAGTCTCAAGGTGACATAATGGTTATTCCCCAAAAAAATATAGGATTCCATTCTCTAAAAGTGGTGGTGATAGAAAATGTATTCATATAATTTTATAGATATTTTAGAGATGTTATAATCAATATATAAACCAATTGTTCTGGTATAAAGAAGAAATAGATGATTGTTTAATGTTTTATTGGAATGAGAAATACCATATGATATAGGTGTTAATCCAATAGAAGCAGTTGAAGTATGAATTTAATTACACAAAAGAGTTGAACCCAAAAAAATTGTTTATATATTTTAGATGAATTGACTTTTTTTCTCCATTTTAGATAATTCTAATTTAGTTGATGTTCCAAAATAATTATGGAAAGTAAGAATTTAATATATATATATATATATTAATATAAATATATAATATGGGAAATAATTGTAGTGTGATAAGGGATGTAAGATGACCATAGTCCTCATATTAGTTTTCAAATAATGTATTAGTAAAAAAGACACCGGTATGAGTAATTGAATATTCATATCAAAAAACATCTCATCATTTTATTAATTTTTCAGAAATAAATGAATGGTATATGAGGACGAATTATGATATGGGTAAATATTAAATGATATATATTTTCATAAATAAATATGTAATATTCATGAAGTGGATATGAATAATTCACATAATGAATATTATAAATTCTTATAAAACATATATAGTTTTCATATCCCAAGTATACCATATATGGAAAAACACAACATATAGTATGCATTAGGAATAAGATTTTTTTGGGAAATACAAAATGAAATAATGGTTAACGGAAATAAAAATAGGGAACTCACCCACAATATGTATACAATTTTGTTTTATAAATTCATCGAATGAAGACAAAATTATCCTTAATGTTTTAAAATTGGTTAAGCTAGAATCTATGAAGAAGTGAAATGGGAGTAGCGATGAAGAGAGATCTTCTTAGTATCTTCCTCATGCTTCCAATGTAATGGATCACTAAATTTAAATCCAACAAAGAGAGGTGAAATATATATATTTTTCCTTTCATTCAAATGGAAATAATAATTTTGATTACCTATGGTAATGGGTGAATCATGATTTTAGGGAGCTCGATAGTTAGTTCCATTGGATGGTATGGTTCGTCTGTGAGTTTAGGGAGCATGTAGGGTTCTTCTTATATATCCATAGAGGGTAGGATTACTTTGTGTGAGTTTATGTAATGAGATAACGAAAAGGGTATGTTTCTATTATGTCAGGTAATTCTATGAGAATAGGGACCCGAATGGGTTATTGATGATATAAGGAGTCAGGGAAGGGTAGCTCGATCATGGAGAGGGTATGCAGGCATGATCATGAAGAGGGGAAGCACCAACCAGGAGAAGATATGGGGAGTACGAGGGGGTTAAATTTCGATCAATGTTTAGGATATATCTATAGAGTTTTGGGATCTTGATCGCAAGTGATAGTTTGGAGAGATATGTGTGGGATCCGAGGGGGGGGGGAGCTCGATCATGAATCATGATGGGGGTTGTCGATTGCCTAAGGGAATTTGAATGAGGAGGGATTGATTGTGAAAGTTATGGTCAGCAGTGTGCCCACGATTTTAGTTTACCATGGAATTATATTTCCTATTTACGTGGTGTATTTAATCCATGGAAATATATGTGTGGAAAAGAGTTATTTTGTAGTAGTGGATAGAGGGTGGCCTTTATAAGTGGGGAGGGGGTACAGATGGAGGTTTTGAAAACAATAATTTGTACCCATGTTTTTCAATTTAAAAATCGATCCAAAATGGCTAATTCTGAGACTATATAGGTGAAAAGGTCTATATATTGCAACAAAATGGGTATTGGACAATTTTATTGGTGATTTAACCCATTTCCTTTTTAATTTAACCCCGATATTTTTTTAACCTTAACCATGATAATTAATTTTATTTTTTCTACCTTTTTTCCAAAAAAAATAGATGAATTATAAAAATAATATCAATTATTCTAATGCAACATATTGAATCCAATTTTCCAAATTCCATTAACAATCGTTGAAAATTTAAATTTAAATTTAACCCACATATATGATGAAATTTTTTTTTACTTAAGATAAAATTTGCAAAAGTTTTAAAAAAACAAAATTCAATAAGATATTTAAAAATATAACCTATAGTGGATTTATTATAAGATAATTGTGAAAATATATCTTTTTAAACCATTTTCAAATGAAATATTATCTTATAAATTCATGAAACATAAGGCATATTTCAATAAAAGTAAATATTATTTTATTCATCTAAAAGCTAATATTTTTAGAAAAATATCAAAAATTCACCCTAATAAAAATTTTACATGTTGATTCAAAAAATTATATTCATTTTTGAAAATATATTTTTCTAAATTTTAAATGTTAATTTTTTTATTTGATCACAAGAAAATATGTTTTTAGAACAAAAATATTTTTGGAAGCATATAATGAATTTACTAAAAATTTTCTACTTTTTTATCAACATAATTCCATTATATAAAACCATTATACTTAATTTTTGAAAATGTGTTTATTATTATTAATGGATACAAGTTTAATAACTATGTAAAATGGTTGGGGTTAGATAATAATTTTAATAATTTTTCATTTTTTTTATAACTCGGTGTTTCATGTAAAAAAAGATAGTGAATAAATTAAATTATTTCCCAAAATATATTTCATAAAATATCTTTGTTTATAGTGATTGTTCAAAAAATTAGGAAATTGAGTGTTAAAACTATGCGTTGATGGAGATAACCCACTATACGGCTACTTTGTGCATTTCCAAACTGTGTTGGTTCTCTGAAAAATCATGTGGCCAAACCGGGTGCCTTAATACAAGTGTGAAAATGGCCATTTTTTCATCATAGAAATTATAAAATTTCCACCAAATTTATCCCCAATCTACCTACATAGTAGTCTATGGTGGGAAAAAAGATCTATTATCTCTTCCCAATATCACTCTCCTTCGATTTTTAGGAATTTAGAGTGTAATTTAGTATTAATCGAAGCTCTGGGTACGTTTCTGACTTAATTTCCTTAAATTTTATTGTTGAATCATTAGGTGATATTTCAAATTCTTTATAATCACAAAATAACAAATTTTTTACTTTAATTTTTTTAATGGTTATTTTAGTTCATATCAAGGGATTAGGTTGGGTGAGTGATTGTCTACAAGTTCAAGGTAGGTGGTCTACATTAATTCTTCCATTGTTTTGATCGTATTGTTATATATAAGATTATTATAACCAATTTACTTGTTTTAGTTTTCATATTTCTATTATTAAATGTTAATTGGGAAATTAATTGAAACATGAGACCCATCAAAGACCTCATTTGTTTGATTATGATTTCAAGACTAGTCCTATGGCCACCCATATGGAATTACAATTCCATGATAATGGTGAAATGAGATATAAAATGTAATAGGGGAATTTTTAATATGTTAAATTGTTTAATAAAATACAATGTTTTATTTTTATGAATTAATAAAGAAATAATTTAATTTATTAATGGGTTTTAGGTGTTGAACATGATAGACCAAGGATATGTTGATAAATGAAAAGCTGTACCCTTGTAATTATTGTTGATAAAAAAGCCTATAATTATGAAACATGGGAAGATATGAATAGTGTTATGTTTTTTATTTTGTTATGAGACTCCTTATCCTTGGGTTGGGTCGAACTGATACTCGAAGAAACACTAATGCATTTCATGGTTTGGATGCTGGACTAATGCTCCATACTCTTATCATTGGTAATTTAATGGGAACCAAGATATTGGATCCAAGGTACACTGATTTATATATAATTGACTAATGAATTCACATATGTCTTAAACTGTTTAACACCTCATGGTATATGGTTTAATCTTATGGTATATGAGAAGTATGTTTTGGTGAGTCGGGTGTTATTTTGGAACTTGGGAGCCCATGGGACAAATTTATGAGTGCTTAATCACGAGACATGTTTTATTTACCCCATTTTTATTTGATTTATACATTTCTATATATTGTTATTGGATTGGATATTTATTTATACACAATTGGTTTCAGCCTACTAAGTTGTACTCTCACCCTTCTTGGATCATCATCTGTACTTGAGTAAATTTCTTAATTGTATGTTAGGATAAGGGAAAAGACCCTATGATAGATGAACAAGTCATGATTTGGGATGGATAATGGATGGGGGTAATGGAAATGATATCAATACCCACTTGGGATATTTATAGCATGTATTTATTATGGTTTCCCACGACACTATAGACTGTCAAAAAATGGAATATGTTAAATATATTGGTTTGTTAGTACTTACCTACTACGAGAATATGGTAAGTGAATTATTGTTATTATTTATTTTTTAATGACATTGTTAATTTTTATTGAGATTATATTTTTACTTTGATAAAGAGGTTATAGTCTCCCCACATATCTCTATATACCTAATCTACTAATTAGAAGCTTCTAGTATATAAGGAGGCACACCTGATGTTACATAACGAACCATCTTAGAGAAATAGTTTAGTTGTTCAATGGCTAGGATGTTACACAATGGTGTCATATAATTTTTCATCTATTAATTTTCTATTTTGGAAACATAAAAAGGTGACTATGTTGTATCGAGTCTTGGTAATGAGTTCATTCATGAGGGTATCTATCCCACATTTGAGGGAAAACACAAGTACATAGGATGATATTTTTTTCTCAAAGTTCCCTTTTTATAGTTGAATGGTTATTTCACAATCAGTGAATCACTTGTTGTGTATTGTTATTAATTTTTTTGTTTTTCTCAAGGGAAAATATGGCAAGGGATCTTGTGTAAATTAATCATTTTAGGCCCTTAGGTATTTGTGTGACATTCATCATACAAAGAACACATTTAAAATCATGCTACAATTGGGGTGTGGGAAGTGAAAATGAATTTTAATTTCATTGTAGTTTTAAATACAATTTCCTAATAAAAGAGTTAAAATTGTTATAAAAATATCATAACGAGGATATTGAATTTTTTCTAATGATATGAAGATGTTAAAATAGTTTCAAACATGATGTTTTGAATTTGGAATTTAGGATTACCTTATGATAGCCATATCCCTAGATAGGTATGGTTTGGGGTAGAGTTGGTGATGTGTTTCTATCCATTAATATAGTGTTTTATGGGTATCTTTCTATGGATAGTTATGATTCATATTTTGTATAACTGGGAAATAAATTATTATCTTACCTGTAACACGTGTTTGGAATTTTGGAGAGATTCCACCATGATGATGTTTACTGGTAGGCCAACAAGAGGGCATCACTGAGAATGAACCTCCATTAGTGGGACAATAACCCCCACTAGTTTTGGTAAATAGGGGGAGTTTATTTTTCTAGAACTTTTCTCATTTTACAGAGTTTATGGAAAGAGACACTGGGTGAGTATAATAGTCAAGAAATAAGATCATTTTCTCAAGGGTAGTGGTTAAGTGTTCTCTTATTTTTTGGTAGACCAAGTTACAAACATGGTCAATTTAATCAACCACCAGTATTGTTTTGAGGTTTTAGAAGGACTTGTCACATGAAAAGGTTTTATAGGAACCCACAACAGATGGCCACTTATAGAGTGTCTAGGTCAATACATAGCATTATAAGCGGTTGTGTTGCCCCAAATCTTTCTAGTACTTGGAGTTCTATGGTCCAAACTGATGAAGGTGTATGATTAGGTTCTTTTGGGCAAGATCATTAAAATTAGTATATTAGTAGAGTACATATAATACATATAGAATCCCATGATAGAATGATAATCCATATGAATGTTGTTTATCCTATATTCGATGTTAAAAAGTATTGAACATTGACCATTCGAGGTATGACTATTATTTATTCCATGAATTATAATTATTATTTTTTATATTGAAGGCTTATACTATTTTATAACTTCTTTAGTTGTGAATGGATTGTGCTTGGAGGTGGAGTACATATTTGGAATTAGGTCAGTAGATATGGTATTAGGGGTGTAAATGTTGGGTATTTTATATTGAAAACAATGTTCTATTAAAATTGGTGGGTATTGTATCCTTTGGAGTTGTTTTTACTTGAGATTTCATGTTTTTACCTAATACATGGAATGAAATAGGTTTTTATATCAATATAGTATTTACTTTTATTATAGGAGATTGAACATAAGATCTTCTGAGGGTGAAATTTATGTTCACCATGGAGAGTGAGATATATAAGTAGTCCCGATAGGGATAGATTGACTGTAGATGAGTGAACTAATGGACCAATTGGGTAGTATTATGACCAATAATGATGGAGTATACAAAGATTTCTCTCCTTATATAGTGTACCGATTTAAGTATTTATTTCCTAAAGAGTTTTTAGGGATTCAACCTAAAATAGATATCATTTTTATGACTGAAAAGATCCCTTAAACAGATCCAATTTCAGTCATACCTTATAATATGGCAACAGAGGATATACATAAGCTCAATAATTATTTGGAGGGTTTGGAGGATGAAGTGTTTATCTATCCTAGAGCATCACCTTGAAGATCTCAAATTTTATTTTCAAATAAGGATTGTGTTTGTGTGTAAATTACATGAATTTTAACAAGATGATGATTAAGAATAAATTTCCTCTTCCTCATATTAGTGACCTTTTGGACTATCTAAAGGGTTCTTGTGTATTCTCCATAATTGATTTGAGTTCTGTGTATTTTCTACTCAGGTTGAGTCCCTGTGATACTCCACTTACCACATTGAAAAGAAGGTTTTTTTATTTGAGTTTTTCTTAACTCCATTTTAGTTGATGAATAATCCTATAATTTTTATGGATTTGATTAAGTGAATCGTGCAAAATTACCCAGATCTGATTGTGGTCGTATTTGATAATGAAACCTATGTGTTCTCCTAAACACATGATGATATTTCCAAAATATCTTGATATTATCCTGAGTACATTTAGATAGAATTATTTGGAAAACATTATGTCTATGTTTCATTTTTGGATTTAAAATGTACACTTCCTAGGTCATATCATCTCAATGGAAGTTGTGTGAGTGGACCCTAAAAGGGTTCAAGCAATTTTTTATTGTGATAATCCCATGAATATTTTGATATCTATAGATTTTGGGTATTTTTGGGTTACTACTGAAGGTTAATAAAATACTTCCCTTTATTTATGATTCTATATTCTAGATTGACCAAAAAGGTTATATAGTTTTAGTAGTATAGTGAATGTTAGAATGCTTTGTAGAAGTTAAATATGTGATTTACCACTAAATATATTCTTATTTGACCCATCCTAGGTGGGGAGTATATCATATTTTGTGATTCATCCAAGGTCATACTTAGAGAAGTGTTGATATAGGGTGACCTGTTCATGGAATACAGATCCTTAAAGTATAGGATTCATGAGCATAATTATCCTATACATGATCTCAAATTAGTTAATGTGCTTTAAACCATAAAATTTTGGTGACATTACCTTATATGAAAGTGGTTTATTATTTATACTAATCATACAAGCCTAAAACATGTTTTCTTCCAGTGTGATTTAAACCTGTTATAGTGTATATGGGTGGATTATATGAAATCCTTTCATTTTGAGATAAGTTATATGTTGGGGATGTGGAATATCGTTTTTGTTTCCTTGATACGAAAGACCTAGAATGAACATGTTTGATAGTGTAGTTATAAGTGGAGGATGATGGCCTTGTTCACCATGTTTCATGTTGATATTAAAGAGGATCAAGAGAAGTCAAACCTTCTGTCATTATCTGTTAAGACCAAACACCAAAACTAGATCAATAAAAGTTAGTATGAGGATGAAAAATGACTATAATTGATGGAAAACATTAAATTTAGGGATTTACCACCTAAATAATCCATCGTTGATGATTAGATACTACATTTTTATGGTTTTTGATTATACCATCTTTTATGTGTAAAGAGATGATGTTTGAGTTACATGTCTCTAAGTGGGAGGTTCACCATGGAATTACCAAAATTTGTCATGAACTTCATAAATAGTATCAGTGGATTTAAATAGAAAAGGATATTATAGATTTGGTGACATAGTTCTATACCAAGGATTAGGTGAATGCGAGGAATCAACAACCTGTAATTTTATTATCACTATTTCACATTATGTAATGGAAGTGGGGTGTTGTTATGATATATTTGGTTGTGGGATTACTTGGGACTCCATGGAAGAATGAGGAAATATGGGTTATTGTGGACTTATTAACAAAACAGTCCCATTTTTACTGATTTTGGAGACTTTAACCATTGATCAGTTTGAAGACATGTATGTTTAAGAGATAGTGAATTCTCATAATGTGCCTTAGAGAAATATTTCATATTGAGACCCCATATTACCTAAAATTTCTGGTAGGTCATATAGAATGTTTTGGGTAGATAAATGTTTTTGAGTATGGATTTTCACCCATAGATGGATGTGAAGTAATAATAAACTATTCTAGATTTTCACCCATAGAAGTATGGGAAATCATAATGTACTATTCGGGTGTTAGAGGACTTGATTAGAGCATGTGTTCAAGATTTTGGTGGATAATGGGAGAAACACCGAGCTCTTGGTGAGTAAAACTATAAAAACAGTTACAGAGAAGCTATGAAGATGGAACCATATGAGGTGCTCTATGGTACAATGTGTAAATCACCTTTATGTTAGATGGATGTGGTATAATTAGAGTTTTTGGGGGGTGAAACTTGTGTAGGGTATGTTAGAGAATGTTCAGTTGATTTGAAAGCATTTTATATGAAACAAAGTAGGCATAAGTCAAATATTGATCAAAACCATTGAACTCTTGAGTTTATAGTGGGTAACTGATATTTGTTTGAGTATTAATGAGATTGGTTCACCATTGGATTTAGAAATTGGGAATATTGTCACCACGGTATGTGGGTCTATTTTATTTTTTGGAGAGGATCACACCAGTAGTGTACCAGATAGATCTCCCATAGTGTGACGGTGTTATACATGATTTTTTCATTTTTTATATCTTCAATAGTATCACCATGACCCTTATAATGTGATTGATATTGATAAAATTTCTCTTAAGGATGATTCTTCCTTTTTTGAGCATCTGATTCATGTTACAGATCATTGAGTGAAATGTAATTAGGGTAAGGCTATACCCTTCAGCCAATTATTATTATAGGATGGATATGTTAAAGAGGAAAATTTGGAGAAGTAAAATGATATTTGGGGCCATTATATCAATATTTATACATTGGAATAATATTTATGCTGAGAATCACTACCCAAGGATGTGTTGTTATAAGGTGGGGAGGTTGTAAGATCCCAAAAATTCAATGAGGTGAATATAAATTTTTGTTTTGGTTAAAATCCCTAAAAAATGATTAAGGGAATTCCTCCCATGAGAAAGGAAGTCCTAAATAATGTCTTTTGGGTTCGAGACATGAAAAATAGGGGAAATATTCCATATCGTTTGGGGTGTGTGGTTTGTGCATGGTTGGTTCTAACTGTGCACCATGACAATATAGCATAGAGGGGGGAGGTACACAGTTGACAAACCATAACATGGGAAGATGGAAACCAAGAAACCTTGTACAAAACCAACTACACAACCTCAAAATGGTTTTTCATACCATACATGCTCCTTAGAAAACTCTGTGACTTGTGCCTCTCATTGATAGATGATTCTACATGGTTGGTGTTTAGATTGAAAAAATATACGGTCAAACCATATACCGCATTAAAAGTTGGAAAATGAAAATTTTACACTATCGATCTTTATATAATTTTCACCTAACTTCGATCCAATTTCCTTCCCCATCATAGTTGTTTTTTATTCATGATCCTTTATCTCTTCTAATGATTAATCTCTTTGGATCATTGTCCTTTGGAGTATCGTTTAGTGTGAATCGAAGCTCCATGTATGTCTCTTAATATGTTTCCATCAATTTTATTTTAGAATTATTGTAATATATTTTCTATTGTTCCAAATATCGTAAGCCCTACTTTTTATTTGGAATTATTGTCATTAGTTGTAATGGTTGTTCTAGTTATAATCATTGTCTAAGGTAGGGTGAGTGATTTTTTACGGTATCAACGTAGGTGGTAAATATGATTTATCCCATAGTATTTATATTAGTTTTGCGTAAGTTGTCGTACCAATTCGTTTCTGTGATGCACTTTTTTGTCCTATATTAGGGATAGTGAACAAGGTCAATAATTGAAGTGCGATACCTATAATAGACTTCATCAGTTGGTCAATTATTTCAATACCAGGCCTGTAGCCACCCATGGGGTGTAACAATTCCATGATAATGGTGAAATGAGATAGTAAATGGAAAAATTTGATGATTAATATTTTAAATTATTTTAAGAAAATTTAACTGTTAGGTAGAATGAATGAATAAATAAATAATATAATTATGTAATAGGGTTAAGGTATTTAATAAAGCGGTCTAAAGAAATGTTGGTAACTGAAAAAGTGCACACATTTTGTTATTATTGATAAAAAGGTCATTATTGATGAACCTTATAAATATATGAATAATGATACGGTTTGTATATTTGAATGAGGATCCTCATCATTGTGTTGTTCCAGACAGATTCTCTAGGAACTATTGATGAATTTATTTCATTGGATGTTGGATTGATGCTCCAAACTCTTATGGTTGGAAATGGCTTCAGTACCTAGACTGAGGCTTCTAGGTAAGAATATTTATACTGAATTAATTATTATATTCCCTTGTGACAAAAAGATTTTAACTCCTCAGGTTATAAGGTTTAGACTTTTAGTGTGGGACAAAGCATGTTTGGTGTTTTTGGTGTTATTTTGGAACCCAAGATCCCATTGGGCTGATTGAAAATGGTTTAATCATGAGGCTGATTCTATTTAAATCTTATCTTTATTTTATACTTATTATTAAACATTTATTTATATATATTTTTCATTAGATTCCATTGGTTGTGACCGAATAATTTTTACCCACACATTTATCATGTCGTTATGTGTACCCACACTGATTTCATGCTTGCATGTTAGGATAAGTATAAAGGCCGTATTCTAGATTTTGAGTTGAGATTTTGGATGGAGAAATGATGAATGGACCAAATGTGATGTTGGGAACAAGATATGAATATTTTACTCATTAATTTATTATGTTTTATCATGAAACTATGGACTATCATGACATGGAATATGATTCATGTTTTTGTTTTTTGTTACTTCCCTGGTATTGAAATGTGGTATGTGATTTATAGTAATTGTTTATTATTCAATGCCACAACATATTTTGATTTAAATTATTGATTTTCTCTAGATAAGTGGGTATAATCTCCCTACATACTCTTTAGACCCTCACCACTACTGAACAGCCTCTCATGTGTAGGGAGGAGCACCTAAGGATACAAAACGAACCGACATGGGGTGACATTTAGTGAATCCCAGAATGAGATTTTATAAAACCATTAGTGGAACCTACAATTGAACTTTACTTCCATCTATCCTGTTAAATGAACAATTTATTTTTTATAGGATTTAGATAGTTTATGTGATATTTTCCAACCCTTAAATCATCTTCTTGTAGGATTGTGACATATCATTTGGATACTCTTACTACATTTTTGACACATTAGAAATTCAAACTTCTTTCCCTATAACCTTTATCACAAAAACATCGATGAGAAACTATCATACTCTTATCTAGGATGGTTAGTGAGTCAAATATATTCTATATGTTAATTTTAATTTTTGATATCTGCTTTGGTATGTTAACAATATCTTATATTATCACCTATTATGCTTTGTATCTCATTTGGGAAGTCATCAAATTTTCCATCACATTAGTTTTAAACATGGTTCCCCCTATTTTCATCCATTTCTAAATATAAAGGGGAAATTAGGGATGATAATTTTAAAAAAATTAAAAACCGAAATTGGAAAATATGACCGTTGAAATGGTTAACTCATAAATGACATAAATTACATAACCTATGAATTTATATTTTTCAATGTAAGTTATTTGTTAGGTATTTAATAATAAAAGTTATAAGAATTTTTTCTATTATATTGATTTGTAAATATCATGAGAGTTTACAAAAATATATTACCTAAGAGTCTCAAACTAGATGTTCAATAAGTAACCATTTTCATGCACTAGTTGATGATCGAGTTAAACCCCAATGCACCCTTTTCAAGATTTTTATGCTTTGGTACAACTGTTCTAGAGCAACATCCATGTGTAGTATCCTAATGAGGATTTCATTTCTTGAAAAAATCGTAATCTATACATTATAAATATTTAGGGATGCTTTACTGTGTTTAGATGTATCCTTCCGGATTTCACTATCATTTTTTAATCCCAATCCCCAAAAATTAATATACCTTCATATGATACCAACTATGATAACCCATATATTTGTTACACTTTATTTCATGATTTATCTAATAAAGACACAAAAAATGTAATATTAGAAGATCGAGTATCATAGTGCATTTGGTAAATTAGATACATTTCAAATTAACTTGATACTTGGATAAAAATACATTATTTAAATTATCTATAATATTCCCTTATATTTCAGTGATCTTTTAATACTACACGAGATAACCTAGTAATGTACATAATAAAGGGGTGATCTATAATTTCTGGTATGGGAATAATAAAATAATAACATGATGAATGTAATAAGAGTGAATCTAGAGTCATATCATAGTGAAATAAAATCATGTCAATCATAAAAATGACCATTTAATCATTAAATGAGATGATAACATCAAGGAAACTTATGAATTTGGAATCTATACAAAACTTGAAATCATAAGAATATGTTAATGATAACCATTGAAAAATCATAACATAATTTGATTAGGATAACCTACCATGAACCATATATGGAATCTCATGAGATAAAAACAATACCAGATCTATTGGAGGTCTATATAATTTTGAGCCCACCCATAAAATTTATATCGTTTACATGTATTTATGTTCCATATAGATCATAAAATATAAAAATGTATTGTATCACTTATAATCCCATTATTAATTATTGCGCAATATGTACATTGATGAAACCAATAAATCATAATATTTACATATATGTGAATACCCATGAGTGAAAATGGGGATAGGAACTATTAATAAAAAATATTTGTCTTGGAAAAGCATTGGACAATTTTAAAAGCATAATGGGTATATAAAATGCTTCATGAAAGGTTTTAATGAGAGTGAAATGTGTTCTATCATTACATGGTAATAATAATGATATTTAGTTTATGTTTAAAAACATATTACAATATGAAAAATTTGAAATCAAGAGTCTCAATACAAAGTTATTACTTGAAATAAAAATGAAGAGAAGAGGATCCATTGCATTAAGAGGGAACTTCTAAATGTTTTTTAAGAGCTTATTATGAAATTAGAAAAACATAAGAGGCACTTTTAGAAGTAGATAAAATCAAAATTCATGATCAAGGGGTTTTTAGTAATGAGTATTGTGATTTTGGTGGTAATTTATAACTGAAGAGATGGGTGTACATTATAAATTTCAAAACACAGGTTGTGGTGTCTATATGATTAAATAATAAAAATAACAAACCATACCATTGTTTTCCCCATGGTTTCTACTAATGAGGAAAAATTTTAGAAAAATTTTAGGTCACAAATAAAAAAAATTATCATAATACCTTGGGTGATGTGGAAGTGATCCATGTTCATAAACAATTTAATTTAAAATTTTAAAATATAAAATTGGATTTGGAGGATTCATTAAAGAATTAGTAAATTAATCAAATAACTTTAAAACATATTATTTTAAAGTATATATAAATAATTGAGCATGTACTCATCTAATTTAAATAATTTCTAAAACTGACTTAAAATTTTCTCAAATAACATTTATTTTATAAAAATAGTTTTATTAATATGACAATTTTTAATTTTAAGTATAAATCCTTATTTATTGTAAAATGCCAATTTTTACGACAATAACAATTTTTTAACCCTTATAAAGATTAAATTTGATTACACTAAATTATATTATCATTTGTATAGAAATGAATTTTATTTCATAATATTATTATATTAATATAAAAATTGTTTGAAAATTATTAAATTTATCCACAGGAGTGTTTTACACAACTAGTCCATTTATAAGCAAAGCTTCTTACAATTTATTAAAAATAAAATAATAAGTAGACAAGATACGGATGGGTTCAAAAGAAGGGGGTTAAACTCATCCATGAAATAATGAAATTACATATCATAGTTTGAAAAATCATTTTCATATTCATAGTGCTTAGAAATTTCCCATTTAGATTGATAATTACCTCTACTCTTATGGGTCACTACATAATTCTCTCCCAGGTCCATAGAAGACAATATGGTGGTCAAAATTCTTGGTAGGTTAAAATATTCATTATGTGGCTTTCTCTGAGTAGTAGATAGAGTGAAACCCTCACTTTCGTTCACCTTTTTCTTACGTTTAATGATATTAACAATTAAATAAATTATGAATATTTTTCATAGCCTCAAGTGGAGTGATATCACTCAAACTTTCATCATCAGAGATGTTTCCCCATTTATATGAGATTTTCCAAGAAGTTAATTTTCTCTCGATTTTCAATTGAAAATGTTAATAAAATTGATTGATAGAAATATCCTATGGGTGCCTTGAATTTCCCCTCACTATGGGTGTCAGAATACCAGACCATAGGTAGGATAACCACACTCTCGAAGACCATGCCATCTCCATGATAAATACCATTTAAACATCACTTTGGGAATCTCCAAGTGTCCTCTGATCTGCATATTCACCAATTGCATGTAGATATTTAAACTACTATAAATTAAGACCATATTCTGAAGTGGAGGCCATCTATTTAAGAGAATTATTAGAACCAGTAGGTCCAGGTTGATTTAGAGGATCATCATCAAAAGAGTAAAAATTAAAATGAAACTTCCCAAATGTATTCTCAATCTTTACTAGTTTGGGGTCCCTAGAAAAAAAATTAACTTTGACCTAACCATGAGATCACTTTCCCATTAAGGATTCATTCCCACTATCAGAGAAATTTTTGGAGATAATATACATCATGCATGAATTCAAAGAATTACCAACTAACTGTTAATAAAATAAAAAATTAGGGAGGTTTTCATGGACAATATAAATATTAAAGTCTTCCTTATGTGTGGATAATACCACTTTCCTAATTAAAATTGTACCCTAATCAATTTAAACTAATGTAAATTAAAAATAACTGAAACTAGAATTCTTTGTATTGTTATCAATTTTAATTGGAACTTCAACCGACAAATCTAAATTGTAAAAGTTTTTGGGATTCCAATATATCCAGTTAATACCATAAAATCTAACCCTAACATGAATGATAGAGTTCCTGACTTCAAAGGGGTTGAATCTAGAGTTCTGTTCCAGAATTTTAAGAGTACCAGGGTTAAAGGAAATTGAACCAAAACCTCATTCACTCTTTATCAACTCTAAATTAGTAAATAAAAAGTTAAAGAATAAATTCCCCACCGGAATGTATGTCCAATTTGAAAATCCAAAAATTGAATATAGTATGTTCATCATATCACCATTTTTCCATGGTCTATACCATGTAGAGAGCACCAACCATCCAATGATGGAGTGACATTAAATAACATTTCTTTCTGAGACTGTATCCACCCATTTAAATAACATGAGTTCTTATGTCCCCTTTTATAATACGAATAGAAAAATAATTATTAAGTTAAAGAAAAAACATGTAAATAAACTCTGAGGTATTACCTCAAGGTGTCTCCTTGCAGGAAGAAACTATAGGGGACTGAGGACGTAAGAAAAAATTCTAGTTCTCATCCTTACCCAAGCTTCCCATAGGCATCACACAATCTTTCTTTCCTCCCAGATAGGCATACGAGCATCAATTTGACCGTAGGTTATGTGTACTATGGATCAATTCAATGCTCACATTGTTACCCATGTTGACCACATGCATTCCATTTGTCGTGTTTCAACCCATAAAGACATCTGTGTGAGTCGCTGGTGAGGGATGCATACTAGAGATCAATTTGAATCTAAGAAATTATAGTAACATCCTCGAGCTAGGAAAACCTAAAATCAAATTTCACTTGGATCTCTCCCGAGACCCCTGTCTTCAATAAGTCTCACTCACATACCAAATCACCAAGGTAAATGTAAATTAAAATGGTGTGTTTTAATTAATACTATATATTTTCCAAAAACACAATTTTTTTCCTTTTTATCAAAATCTAATTTTCATTAAATCATATATATATGTTTATATATAAAGTATCAATGAAAACGGATAAATATAATAATTATTTTTGTACAAATAAAACATAAAAATTCATACTACGTGAGTCTAGATACATAACCCCTTATTACACCTGTATGTGCCATAAGTGTAAGGTGTGTGATGGTGGAACATTCTTAGTGTGGTTCGAGTAACATGGTTTGGGTTGTTATCTCAATAAGATCAAAACTCTCCTTTAAATGGTTTTCCCCATGTTTGAGTTTTTGAATCTCATATTGGGATTGGTAAAGGGTAAATACTAGTAATTCCATATCTGTCAAAATTTATGATAAATGGGATTTATAGGTTATGATACTACATGTAACAACCATCACTTCTTCCATCAGTGTTAATTATACTTTATCATAACCCTTAATATTTAATAACGTTAAAGAACATTATAAAATTTCTATATTATCTACAATTATAATTCTTAATGGTTTTTTAAATATTATGTGATATATTTTATAATGATCCAAAATTAAAAATTATTGATTGGGTTTTTATCATTATATTTCCTAAAAAGGAAATTACTCATTCAAAAATGAATATCATTTATGAAATTTCGATTTTTTACAGTCATGGTGTTGAATATAGATTTTATATTTAATTTGATAATTTAATCTGTATCCATATTCTCACACTCAATTATATCATGTTCTTCTCATTTTATTTTGTTGATAATTTAATTGAGTATTAATGATGCAATAGGGAAGGCTTAAGGAGTCAAATGATTAATTATTCATGTCTATAGGTTATAAATTATTTTTAACATTTAGATTTAGTGTTCAAAATTTACGAAACATTTTTGTTATTTATAATTTTCATCAACACCTATATGAATAGGATAATACCATGAAATTAAAAGTATGATTATTATAATAAAATTCTCCTCAAAGAAAAATATCTCCTTATCTCTCAATATATTTCTCTTTAACTAAATGGTTCTAGAGAACATTAGGGAATATGAGAATTTTCCCAAAAATTAAGAGATTCACACAACTATTTGAGACCCTTAGAATAAGAATCCCATGGATTCTTATAGGTTATTTTTATTAGGCACATGGATAAGATAATAGATATATTTGAGTGATAAAATAAAATATATTTTAAAATTATTTTATTTTTTCTATATAATGTGAATAGAAGATTTAAAGGATTTTTATATTCATGCAGATAATTTTCATTCTGTTTGGATAAGAGTTATCCCCTACAAAACCAATTTTTAATATCAAATCCTATTCTAACTCATTTGGATTTAATCTTTAAATAGATGATAGAACTAGAAAAATGATAATTTTTAGAACTATGGTGTGTTGCATGTATAAATTTTTATATAAAACAAATATGGTCTTATTAAATTTATATGAACATATTTTGATTTTCCAAAATAACTATAAAAATATTACACAAAAAATAGAAAATAATTTTTTGATATCACCACAATGTGGTTAGAAGGTCATTATATCATGGTTTTGTGATCCATGAGGGAATACTACATCAAGGTGGATACTGATATTTCATACTTTATGTGAAAAATAAATAAATGAAATGATTTTACTTTATCCAAAATAGTAATTGATCCTCGTGTGACTATTAAAAAATGAATTTCTTAAAAATGAGAAAACCTATCAAAATGGTCATGGTTAGTATAAAATGTTATTTCACAAGAACACCATTGCATAACCATGGTAAATATGATGAATTCATCCTCAATTATAAGGAATATGGTTGAAATAGTTTTAATTTATATAGAAAATGATTTCATAAGACTTCCACATCATGATAGATGACACAACAATATAGTCACCCAAAAAAGATTTTCCATAATAGATAAGGTTTATTGTATGAACATTAATCCAAAAAAAATTAAAAAGGAAAAATTATCATATCATTATAATATAAATTGTTTTTATTCGAGGAGTTATACATCATGGTCAATTCCCAAAATGGCCATGTTGTATAGAATTTTAAATAAAAATTAGCTGAGTTAAAATTATTAAAACCCATTACTGACATGAGCCTAAAGGGATAGTGTTGAATGTAAGGAAATATTTAAACCTTACCAAAAATGTATTATTAGTTGTCATCTAGGTTTAATTTGTATTTAAACAGTGAATAATTAATAAAATAATTATAAATTATAAAATAAGGGGAGGTATAAAAGTGTTAATATTGTTTTATTAAATAATTCTAAATGATAATATACATATTTTTATATTGAAAGGATATATTTATTAAATACGTGATGATATTTTTATGTAGTATTTACATAAAATATGAAATATTTATATGATTATAAAATATTTCCTAAATATCAAATAATTTAAAATATGAATGGATTCATATTAAATTTAATGTAAATTGTTAATATAAAAATTTTCATATTAAAATAAAAGTGAAATGATCAAATTTATGACATAGAATGTCTATAAATCAAACATAAATTATAAAGTGTTTATAATTTGAAAAATTATAAAAGGTCCATAGTTGTTTATATAACGCCTTAATTTATGAAATGTTCATTTATTTAGGTTATTAATTGTTTTATTAATATATTACTTTTTTTTTATTATAAATAGATGAATAATTTAGTTTAAAGTGTCACAATTATTTAAATTATAATATATAAATATTTATATATCTAAAGACTTCAATGCTAGGTAAGTTAATCAAATTTTGTATTCCACAACATTGGATTGTTCGTGACCTAGATTCTTGAATTTAATGGTTGAATATAGTTTATTATAGTATGTGTTAGAATTATGATGGAATTTAAGTCTATATTGAGTTTAAAACAATGTGTAGTTGGACTTTGGGTTATACTACTCACTATATTGGGTACACAAGGCATTTAAAAAAATTGAGGTTTGAATCTTATCAAACTATTCTTACTCTTGTGGGGATTATTGATTCCATATGAATTTGAGTATTTAATGTATGAATTTTGTGTACATTAAGCATGGTATTTAACTAGTTATGTATAGAATTAGTAGAATTTCAATTTGGGCGAATAAAACAATTTTATGTTGGGTAAAGAGTTATACATCGATATGGATTAATTTTGTAGATTTGCAATAAAGAATATGGATAAAAAAGTAAATCATTATATGTATGAATACATTTAATTAGAATTATAATGAGCGTTGTGTTTTTTAGGAATAATTCAAATCAAAAATTTCAATTTAATTATTTCATAATGGTGGTTATATGATGTGATGGAGAAGTTACTGGGATCGAAGGAATTTTAAAGAGGGTTTTTTGGGTTCCTACTACTAATTATTGAATCAGAAGACATCGAGAACCTAGGGCAAGGCCATTGGGTACCAGTTTTAAGGAACTGTGTGGCATGTGACAATTATAATGTCCCTATAGCCCATAGATTCTCATAGAATGTCTAGTGTGGATTGGTTGGTTTTCCAATGGAGTATTGAGTGGTTGTTATAAAGAAACTGGGTACTCAATGGTCAGCCAAATTGTATCCTCATTAAAGTAATTTTTGTCTTTTCACCAAAAAACATTTTTGATCACCTATTTTATCCATAACTTACACTAAAAAAGCTAGACTAATATTATTTATCCCACCAAAGATTCTAAATCTCTTTTAATGGTCATTCCTTCCCTGTGTGAAGTTTCAAAAATTACATTGGTCCTCTTTGGGTAAGTATAAGATCATTTAATCATAATTTTTTGAGATCATCCAATGTTCCTTCTATCATGGTTTGAAAACATTAATTTCAATGGGCTTGTAAGTGGTTATTGAGTTATGGTTTGATGAGATTGAATTAGGTGGTTTCATATGGGGGTTATCACTCCAACAATATATGTAGTGAGTATTTATAATATTATAATTTTTAGATGTGATTGTATAAGAGCTTTGTATGGCAGGGGGAGGGTCAAAAATAAGCACCTATGTATTTAAAAATTTGGTGTAAGAAATGTTTCAAAAAAATAATGTTTACCTTTTTCTATAAATACATGAGAGTTTTGGCTTTCATGAAACCCATCCATAGTTGTTTTTTATTTGTTTATAGGGATTTCCAATTTGAGTTCTATTTCATAAATTTAGTTTATGATGTTTTTAGTTGGTGTTAGTTAATGTAGGGAATTATTAATGAGTTGGAGATTCATCATGTTTTCATTATGAATAGGTTTGATATTGTCGATGTGCATATTGAAAGTGTATATATGTAGTATTTATATATTGGTTTGTCGTGTGTGGCTAATCTCTATTCAGACAAGTCTAGTGGTTTTAGGTGGTTTCTATAAGATCCATCCACGGTGCCATACCTTTTATGAAGTAGTAGTCAATCTCCCAAAGGAGGTTGGATATGTTATATTCTCATATTATAAATTAGTATAAATCTCAATATATATGTGAGTCATCCTTGGTATTTTTCCTCAAAAGAGGGTTTTAGTTCAACTTATGTGAGAGGCCATATATGTTATTATCTCCTCAAAATATTTTTTAGATACACCAGGTAAAATAACTTGAGTGGGGGGGTGTGAATTAGGTTCTATCGAATTAAAATGATTCCCCTTATTTATATTGTTTCATTGTTTAAACAATGGACACTTCACTCTATCCTTCCCCTAGAAATATATAAACTAAAATAAAATAATTAAAGGGACAAAAAAAATTTACTTGGTTCACCCAAACTATTATAATCCTAATGAACATAAAGTTTTAATGTGAAAATTTAGTAGAATCACTAAAGACACGACAGTTACAATTATTCGAGTGGAATCACTACCCCCAAATTTACCAAATTTTACACTAGGCAACTCACTGATCTCTCTTCTAAAAAGATTGAACAAATAATATAGAAGAATATTATGATTATCTATATCAACTATGACAAGTTTTTCAGTGAAATGAGAATGAAATTAAGATCCTTGTTCATCAAATAGATGAAATCTTCTTTCCCACATTACTTTTGTTACACTAAAATCTTCTTCATGTAGTTATCCTTCTTCACTATGTGATGTTTAAGCGAATCACTATTCACTATGTATTGTTTAAGTGGAGTACTAATCATTGCATTATTTTTAAGTGAACAACCATTAATAATGCGATGTTTTTGATATTTTAAATTAACTTCATGGCCTTTAAGTGAGGTGTTGTTCACCATATGTCCCTTAACCAAGATTCTATTCACCACATGACCCTTAAGTAACCAATTTTCACTATGTTATTCTTAAGTGATTTACTCTTCATCTATTGAAAATATTCTCTTTTATCACTCCACTTAACACTCGTATCTTAGTAAACTTATGTTAGTACTCTTTGTGAACTCCTATCTGACTCTATAAATTTACAACGACGATCTTCTGAGATAATTTTTTCAAACCCCATAATGAAGTGATTAGGGTACCTTATATAAGAAAATAGATCAGAAAAATATAGTAATAATAATTATACTATTGACCCATTAATTTAATCCCATCTACATAAAAATTTAAAACTTAGGAAGATGATTTCCAACTGAGTAATCCTCCCCTTATGCAGTTTGCCTTGAATTACTGCCTTATGACTGTGTGATCTTCAAGAGAATCATTTTTCCCTATATAATAATATACTTCTATAGTATGCATGGAATTAATACCTTATGAACTTGTTATTTCCTTATAATTAGGAATATAATGAACATTCCATGACACTTAAGAGGAAACTATTCACCGCATAACACTTACACGCAACATTGTTTACCATGTAATCTTATACTTTCACTGTCTTCCTTGAATTTAATCCTTAAAACTATGTGATCTTGATAAAACCATGTGATCTTATGAAATACACTATTCACTATTTAACTATTAAAAACAACACTTTTCATCATGTAATACTTAACTGAGACACTATTTGTCTCATAACACATATGTGAAATACAATTCATGGCATTATACTTATGAGAAATATTATTCACCATGTAACTCTTAGTTATTCCACATAAAAATTAATCAGTCTAGATAATAATTATACAAAACTCCAAAATTTTCCATTTTTTCTATTTACACCTAAAAAATTTAATCTTGAAAAACTAGGAAGCATTGGGAATCATTTTCATATTCTTATAAAATCCTCTAGATCCATCACTAATAAATGTTTTCCACTATAGAGCCTTGTTAACATGCTTTTTAGACTAAAAAATGAAAAAACTTTAAAATTCAATTCTGATTAATTTTTTTATGAATTACCCATTTCATGTTTGATGAAAACACATGGAACCCTATTGTTGAGATATCACAAACAATTTATTTTTGAAGAATTATTTTCTTTATATGACATCAAATAGAGATAAAAGGCTTACTCAACAAGTACTATAATTCTAAAAGATATGAGGTCAGCATGTGAAACACAAGGTATATATAATGTTCATCAATTAATCACTTTATTCTTGATACAACTTGTTAAAACTTCCTCAGAGACAATTATACTTGATAACTAATTTGAATTGTTGGTGGAACACAATACAAAATGTTTACACAACTTGTGGCTCATAATAATTCTACTTTATCAAATAGACATAATAAACCTAATTATATCATAAAGTAAAAGTATCATTCATGATATATGTACAATGACCAAACAGATTCATCAATTCTGAGATTTTGAAAATTCATCTTGTATCTTACCGCACCCTTGAACAACACTCCCATTATCAACAACTTTTTCGTCTTTATTATTTCTACACCTTTTTCAATAAACTCTAAGGCCACTAAATATTTGTCTACAATAAATAAAATTACATAGATCAAAAAATTAGGATGTTCAAAAAATTTGATGAGTGTAGTTTTTGACAACCCTATTTCTTAGGTACTAATGTATACTAGAATCTACAATTATGAAAATGTCATTCAAATTCTTCCATGGGTAATTCAACTTTTAGAATGTATACAAGTTGAAATTCTATTGAAAAAAATCCTATCAAAACAACCCATATTTTTAATTCTCCTCAATAATTTATATTTTATTTTAGTGTGCTTCATCCTAGAATGATGGATTTTGTTTTTATAAGATTTATATCAAATTAATTATCACAATTTATACTAATCAAAGAATTCACTTTAACTCCTATATTTTTAAGTTGATAATAAATCCATAATTTTTGAATGAAGTATTGGGTGGTCTCAATAGATAATGTTTCTATAGGTATCAAAGAAATGAAATATTTCTTCTTACTTATTTAATAAATACACAAACATACATGATACATATCACCCCATAATGTGGAATTTCTATCATTTACAAAACTAGCCTAATTAGAATCTGTGTACACTAGAAAATACCATTATGATATGGCATTAAAAAACAACATGAAATCCATTATACCATTTATATTTCATTGTATTCTCATTACTATAGGCATGTGGATTTATTTGGTATTATATTGACATAGTACCACCTAGAATATGGAAATTACAATGTTGGGGCTTTTTGATGTTAATTACCTAATCCTTATAATGATCTGCCTATATTCTGTGACATTATCCACTATAACATCATCATCCATTGAAAATGTAATTTAGGATGCATCTAGAGTTTTTATATTCTTTAAATTATACATTATAAATCATCAGTGAAAATCCATGTAATATTTATTTCAAGAAAGAATTATGCCATTCATTCCTTGAATAGCCTACGGACCATGAAAAAATTCTATATCCCCAATTATTGAAATTTCAATCACACACATCCTGAAATTTGTTAAAAATTTCATTATGTAATAAAAATACAATAGAACCATAATCCTTTTGTTTGTAGTATTGATGAAATATAGATTTTTATCAACTCCACCTTGTTGGAAACAAAACTTCTCATATACTGATCAAATCATGGATAACATGTTCTTGTTGCCTTCTAGAATATGTAGAATTCATAAATTAGTAGAATTATTTTCTCATAATAATGTATGAGAAAATAAACATTCTATTGGATGTACTTATATTGTTTTAGAACCAAAATTATAAATCTTGACTTCATATCCATTCGTAAAGAATTGAATTTCATTTTCACTATTATAGGGAAAAATAGTTGAATTGTCTCCATCCTTGAAATATGTGAAAATTTTTCATCAACCTCGATACCCACTATCTGGGAGAATCAATTGCACATAATTTCTTTATTCTTTTGAATCACTATTTCATATTAATTTGACATTTTTAAAGACCCAATTGGTCCCAAATATGTTACTGACTATTGGACTTGACACAATTTCCCACATCAGGTTTTTATCGATTTGGTCAAGATCTTCATTCACTATTTAAACCTAATTAACATATTTTTAATATTCTTTAAAACATATTATATCCACCTATGACATGAATGATTAATGGTGTAGAGACTTATTTCTGCTTAATTTCACTAGCACCTTCTGATTACTAATGATATTATGTCTATTAGTTTTAGTGCTTCTCCTTGACTTTTATAATGTTACAAGTATGAATTTATCCAACTCATCATCAATATATTCCTTTGAATACATACAAGGAATTTGTTATCCCCCCAATATTCTTACCTAGTCATCTTTATCCTCTTGATACTATTCATTTATTTTATATATATCCTTATCATTCTCTATTAAAACAACATCCATGAACTTACTGAAACATTACTATCAACTTATTGATTAACTTTTATTATTTTATTTTTCCTTGGATTCCAAGTAATATTCCTTCATCTCTACATGATACATTCTTTTTAGGTTTCTCTTTATTGATATTGAAACACTTAATTCTGGAGTCCCTAAATCAAACCAATATTAGCTTCTTTCCATTCCAAAAATCATATATATTATTTTAATAATTTATACACATAAAATATCTATTATAGATATAGAATGAAATAATGACTTATTTCTTCAAAAAAAATGGTAGATCCAATTCAATGAGCATCATTCTAGATATATTTTTTATGATCTGATTCATCCTATCAACCACTACATTTTTTAAGGAGTTAACAATATTAAAACATTATTCCTTATCAGATGTCTTCTGAGATAATATTTCCCTCATATATTAGTAAAATACATAACATTATCAGTTATTATTTTTAAAATTTTATATCCATGAATCTTTTCAACTTACCTTTGAAATTGTGTTATGAAATAGAACACATAAAACTTGTGGGTGATGAAAAAAATCCACTCCATCACACTATAATGTGGAATAAATAGAATAGAATATATCTTAACATCTATAGATCTTGGTGATATAAATTCACACTCAATATTATGAATAAGTTCAAGAACATTTTTTGACCTTTAATCTTTCATACTATATATATTTTGATATATATTCACTTATTGTAAAGCATTGAATGTGTGATCAGGATCACATGATACATTAGTGACATCTCATAGCACATCACATTTAAATAGATATTCAAAGGATAGTTAGCTCAATTAGATATGTCATTTGTGTGAGAATATTGTATTTCATCCTTGGATTGAAAGAACATATCTTCTTTTCCACTCATAATGTAGATATAACACATTTTTCACTTCCCCATTATCAATACTATACTAGATTTTCCCTAAGAGATAAAAAATTTCTTAGTAAATATTATTTCATGTATCAAGTGACACATTTAACTAAAACTATGAAAATCGTGACTGAGACATTTAAATGACCAGTATATATATGTGTCTCATATATTTTTCCATAAACATGGATTTTCTGATCAAATAATCATCATTCCATCTTTATTTCTTAGTTTGAGGTCACCCTCTTTGTGATAATTGATTTCTATGACAAAATCTATATTTCTCATCATGTGGAAATTGATTCTAATATCAAGAATCCATTCACTATAATTATCTGATTCTTTAAATGGAATATTTGAAACTGAAGCCTGCACACCTCTTATCCTTTATATCCATGTCATAGTCTAAATAACCAATGTAGAATGGTATTATTGGTCTCCTTTAGAGTATGATATAGCAATAGAATATTGAAAAGATGAAACATTATTTTTCATTTTCTTTCCACTGATGGTTCCTTGAGCTACTATATATAGAAAAATGTTGTCTTTATTGATACATTCTACTACAGTTTTGATAAGAAATGTCTGTCAATATTTCCAAATCATCCAAACCCAAAATAGTGACCATAAAAAGCATGTATGGAATAATGACTTTTGTTTGGATACCTTTGTTTCTCTTATTCTTTCCATTATCATTCGGTTCTTGAAAAAAATGTTAATCTATAATCTTTCTATAATAATAACACCTTTTATATGGTGTATTCTAGTGTTTCATTACTATAATATCATTTTCCATTTTGTTCTCAAATTCATCTAATTATAATTCTTAACCAAATCAATCTTCAACCCTGGAGTGAGTGCTTATGTTATGGAATAAACAATAACTGATTTTTGTATGAAATCAATCCCCGTAAAAAATGTCATTCTGATTTGTCTTTTTCTTCTGTTGAAAATACTTTTACTATTTTTTGACCTCTGTGCTCCATATTCTATTTTTCTACTACATGTGACACTATTTTTATAATGTCATAGTAGGATTCAAGAGTGTATCTTAATCTTATACTATTCATCACAATCCAACACCTTCCTCATCATGTTCATTAATGTATTTAACATGATCTTTCACTATATTAGTCATGTCATCAATAAACATGGTTTATTCATAAAATTTTATTCGTGAACTCTATGATCTTATTAAAATTATCACTCTTTTTAGACACAATATTTCAAATTTCTTTATTAATATTATACTTCTCCTTTTCTTTCTATTGCATATAAAGTTTGGAATCATGAACCCATTTTTTAGCTTTGTTCATTTTTTGTATCTAAACATCTATCTACACTAGTTCATCTTATAAATCAACCTAGATATCATAAATTCATCCCACTTATCCTTCATAATTTTCATCCACATCCCATATTTAAGGAATTACAATAACTTCCACCATAATATTTTATTTATGGAGTTTGTATTCTCTAACTTATTTTATCTTAGTTTACTATGAATTATAATTTTTTTCTGAAATCATGATATTTTTTTGATGAAATTTTGTTTAGTGATTTTCCTACCTTTTACATTGGCTCTAAATTCTTCATTAAAGTTTCAACATCATCCCCATCATTATTGTATAACTTACTAGGAAATTTTTATGGAATGTGTCCAACCATTTCACATTGAAATAACATGAGTGAAAGTTTCCCTATAAAGATTAATTTTTTTATTTTATGATTTAAGGAATGGAATTTCATTACATTATACACCTATTATTCATTGTATTAATTCTCTATGGTGATATTTTTCATAGACTTTAATTCCACATCTTTAGAAATCCTATTTTTGACAATCTTTCCCCCACAATCGGCAGGGGTGGAAGGTGGTGGGGTGTTGGGAAACAATCATAGTAACCATTTTATAGAAACTTTTTGTAATTATTTCTCACCTCTTATATTATAATATTACTTTGTAATATATCTAATTTCAGATCTGTTATATATTTTGGATTCAGTATATAGACTTTCAGATTGATCCAATGGGTGAATTATTCATGATATGAGCTTAAAAATCCTTACATCATCAAGGATTTCACTTATTATGCACATGTTCTCAATAATAACATTCACTCGATCAAAGAATACAGTAATATATTCAATCTGGTGTATCCTAAAATCATGATACTTATTCTATAGAACATATAATATTTATTCTTCAATATTTGAATAATATTCATATATATCCATTATATTTTTTCATGTTTCGTGGAAGGATTTACATTTTATCACCTACATATAGATTCTTTTAGATAGGCTCCCCCTAAATCATTGATTCCTTTAAAATCCATCTCAAGTTCTCTTTGATCTACATCAGATGGTTTTCCTTTTAGATATTAAATGAAATACCATGGATAAAAATTTGATATATATCAACAAAAAAAGATTGAAAATAGTGTCACATCAAATTCTTTCACAGATGAAAATTGGTACCATCATATATATTAATCACTCTATGATTAATAACTTTCACTGCTTCCACTAAGAGAGAACATTGATTTAACCTTGATTTGGTGCCAATTATTTTCCCCATCAGTTTAAAGAGCCTAATAGATGGGGAAAGAGGGTAAAACAAGGTATATGAAATTAAATTAATTACCCTTCAACATATTTTTTCATTATAAAAAACACCCCCACTCCCTCTCCTTCTTATAAAAATATATATTATAAAATAAAATCATGAAAGGGAGAAAATAATTTTACTTTGTTCAAACTAACTGGGATAGTCCATGGAGAATACAGTGAAATGTAACATTGTAATGGAATCACTAAATTACTCTATTATTACATGGTTCAAAGTAGAATCATTATCCTCCAGGTTTATAGCTATTGACCCATGATAATTCCCTGATCTCTCTTTTGATAATAATACACTACTCATCTATAAAAATAAATTGATGATATATATTAACTATAAATAAGTTTTCATTGAAATTGGTGGGCATTAAGCTCATTATTCATTAAATAGATAAAATAATCATTCCTAGGTAAATTTTTGTTTCATAGAATTCTCTTTCTTGTAATTATACTTCTTCAATACATAATGTTTAATTAAAGTATTGTTCACCTTATAATGTTGAAGTAGACTAATATTCACTACATAATATTGAAGTGATTTGTTATTCACCATATGATGTTTAAGGGATTTTTTTTCACTTTTCCACCATTAATAGGGGTACCAAACACTGTGTAACCCTTAAGAGCGGTACTATAAACTACATGAACCTTATGAAGGTACTATTCACTATGGGATGCTTATGAACTTTTCTATTCACCATATGACCATATTCACTTAGACAACTTATCTAAACAGTGTAACCTTAGTCAACATCAAATTTTACTCTTTAAAATCCCCATTTTGGCTCTAGGAATATCTAGTGATGATGTTATGATATAATATTTTTTCATCCCATAATAATGAGATTAATGGTCATTATATAGGTTAAGGGATCTAAAAAATATAGTAATAAAAAATTCATTATTCAACCCTTGGGTTAAACCCATTTGTGTGATTGCATAAAACATAGGTGGGACACTTGTTCATGACATAATCCCCCATTTTTTGACTTGTAATTACAACATTATGACCACATGACCATCAAGTGGATCACTATTCAGCATGAAATATTCTCCTTCCATGGTCCACCTATAATTATATCCTTATGACTAATTGAATACCTCATACATAGGTAGAGACTATTCACCATGTAACACTCAGGAAGACCTTTCAACTATGTAACACTTACAGAAATCATTCTTCACCATGTAATTTTTTACATGGATGGTCCACCTTGAAATACCTCCTTATTATGGAATGATATTTTAGTAACCATGTGTTCATGCATTAAACACTATTAACAAAATAACTCTTAACTGAAAAACTATTAACCACATAATACTTAATTGAATCATTATTAATTATGTAACAGTAAAATGAAACACTGTTAACTACAAAATACATAAGATAAAAACTGATTACTACAAAAATCCTATGTTTCCTATGAAAAAATTAAGCAACCAATAATATTTTTACATGAAAGTCCATATTTATACATTTTTTATGATTAAATTAAATAATTCAATTCAAAAAACAAGAATATGCTAGGAATCATTTCAATCTTCTTCTAAAATACTCCAGATTCCTCTCCAAATAATATTTTTCACTCTGTATCATTATCAACATGCTTTTTCAACATACTAAAGAACCCAAAAAACACATAAATTCTATAATTTGGAATTTTTCAAATAATTATGAAGATATTTGAGGTATTTTGACTCATCCATAAGTACGTTTACCATAAGAGGGTGTTTTTTCAACTTATGTGGGTGGTTGGCTACATTACATCCTCCCAGGATAACTTCCTATAATTACTAGTAAATGTGAGACATAATTAATAGAAAATAACTCATGTGAAGATATGGGTTGGCTTGTGTGGGTGTTTGGATGGGATTTTCCATCCTAATAATAATTCATTTGATAACTATGATGGACCCATGGTATAAGATGACTCATTCATTCAGACATTGGATGAAGTGAGTATCATTGAAATTCATGGCATCATAGTTGGAACACGACTACCCAACATAGTTTTATACTTGTTTTATATTTATTTATTTCCAATAATTTCATAAAATAACATATATAATATGAAAATTATGTAAAGGATGCATTGGTGGTGTCCCATCAGGGTACATAATCATAACATTCATAGTTATCCTAGTATACATTGTGATTTTATTATCAGTAATAAAATTAAGGGGAAAACCCCTATGTTATTGTAATGAAGTGTCATTAGTAAACCTTACACATCACCTAAAACCTTTCACCATATGTCCTGAATTAGATTGTTGATCTCCCCAGGTTTGTGAAAATAATTGTGGCATCAAATAATCCATGTGGGAATAATTTCACTCATTAAGAACAAAAAATATTTATAAATCCATTTATGGAAATCTATCATGGTGTGTCCATTATTTAGTGTTCCATCATTATTAAATAAATAGTTTAAATCAATAAGAAAAACCAATCATGGTATTTTCCAAAATAAAGACCAAACTCATTTTAAATAATAACATAAAAAACAATACAAAATAAATTCCAATATATATGAAACCAAGTAAATGATGTTTATATTTTCTGATACATAATCATTATAAACAAATTAAATACACAAACTATTATATGTTAACCTCCATGTCACCAGAGTTCACCCAACACATTCAAATAATCAATCATTGAACTTATAATAACATTATCCAGCATGATATAACAACCTAATCACTTTAATAAAAATTAATGTTTTATATAAAAATAAATGTGTTCTTGTAGGGTGGGAGATAAACATGCCTAGTAGGATTTCACAAGAGATTAAATGAAATTACTATTATAAGACATTTTATAACTACTAATAAAAATAAAAATTCAAAAATAGTTTTTCAAAAGATAAATCATGTGGGAAATATGAAACAAGCTTTTATCCCTTAGAAAAAACATTACCCCCTTTTGGAAATACAAATTAGAACCACAACATGAAAGAAAATATCATTGTATCATTTAAAAGAGGAATTCAAAGTTTATGAAAAATAAAATAATGATATTTTCCTCATTTTAAAAAATTTCTGAAAACAAATATTTTATAACCCATGAGATAAAAACCTTTTTTGGAAATAAATTCACTCTAGGTGATTAAAAATGATGCTATAAAACATATATGAATTACATAAGAGTTATTTATTCCTTTCATATATTTATTTTAAATAATATTTTGGAAACCAGTTAGAATATAAACCAAACCATTAAATAAATATGGTATAAAATCAATTCTTAATTATAATATCAAAAAATAAGAATATGGTTAAACAATAGTAATATAAGTGATTCCACAAAATAATGTTGAGAAAAAATGGGATATAAACAAAGTATAATAAAATAATCACCAAGATAAAATCTTCAACAAATGAAATAAGAATCATGGGTATCTAACTAGGTTCTAATGTGATATGATCCTAGTCATGCTCGGGTAGAACCAATTGGTAGACTCTAGTGTGATACTTAAAAATAAAAATTACATCCTGACATACTCTTGACTATTATCATTGGGGGAAACCCCTATATTGGGAATAAACTACACTAGTGGACACTAGACAATGTAGTATTCTAATATATTATAGTACATATCATGATCTCCGACAAATCAATATAGGGATACAATGTTATAAACCAAGGGGAGGTGTTGAAATAATAATTTTATAAGGTTATCTCATATATAAAATAACACAATAAATATTATCTTATATCACCTACAACACCCAATCAAGATATAATATCTTTTACATCTATACACACAATAAAAATGATTCAATTCATCTTACATGGAGAAAATTATTGTATAATACATAACACGATGGGTATAAAACAAAGTGTATTACAATCATAAATAAAATACTTTTATAAGGTTGCAAATAATCCTTCATAATAAACATAGAAACCCAAGTTATAAGATATCATTTGGATACTAAAATATGGACACATTTTTTAAGGATTATTTAAAAAAATCATTTCATTTGAAAGATAATAATAATCAATATTCAAACACAATAAAACAAAATAATGGCCAATAATTTTTTAGGATAATTTAGTAAACTCCAAACACACCACTTTTATTGGAAAATATCATTTACAAATTTTAATTGCCCTTTTAACATTCCATAATGAGTCAAAAACTTATGTGTCTTATAATTCAATTTTGGAATCAATCTTAGGACTTTACAAAAACACATTGAATACATAAATGATTGTTTTATAAATTAGGAACTAAAACATAAGGAAAAAACTTTATACTAAGTGTATACATCATTAAAAACATCTTAAAAATCCATCTAGGATATAATATATAGGTATAAATTTTGAAAAAATGAATTTAAAAATACCACAGATAATATAACATGAATAATAAAAGTAATTTCATAAGACCCCTACATTAAATTAACAAAATTATGTAACATTTAAGGGGAAAAATAAAAATCAAGGAATAAAATGTCCTCTACAAACCCAAGATAAATAAAACTCTAATATTAGACTAATAAAAACCCTATTTTGGATTCTATGGACATTAGAGTTTATGGGATACAAATAAACAAAGTTGAAATAGAAGATGAATGAAGATAAGAAGAATGAATGAATATAGAATATGGTCTTAACATCCAAACCCATTTTAAATCCATCAAATAAGGGCTTGGAAGTTAGTTAATGAAGTAGGATAAGATTTAAGGATCTCCCATAGACGATAAACAAATGATTATAGAGGATGAAAAATATGAATAAAAACCAACGAAGTGTAAAAATTAGAATATCAATTTTTTAATTTTTGGACATATCACGTGGTTTTGGATACATGGTTCAGTAAAAAATGAAATAACCATATGAAAACCAATTGGAAAAAACACGAATTACATTGCACAGTTTGCCTAAGAATTACCATCTTATGAAAAATGAACTAAAATAATTCACTATATATTAGGTGGGACCAAACAACTATTTATACCCACACACTAATATTGAATTAGAATTCCCATTCAAATTAATAATCCACATAGTTACTATAAACCAAGAACTTATCATTCACAGATCATATGGTAACTACTTAGAAGAACTTATGTGTAATGCAAGTTTACACAATTACTCTTTATAATCATAGATAACTGAACAATACTCTAAATATAAGAACATATGGAACAATTACAAATAATAATGTGGTAACTATATAGTTACCATGACCAATATAAAATTTTCAAAAATTAATAATTCCAAAAACCAAAATTCTTAAAATTTTAAATTAACATATAACTGGATTAAATATCATACAATAGTGACATTGGGTTGTCACAATTCTCCTTACAATGCCACCTTATGCTCCTAGAAATTCATTGATTAAACTAGAAGGAAACGTAAATCCAGAACCATTTTACCCAGTCATGGGTGCAATGGTTTACAATGAGAAAAAATTTAGTACATGGATATCAATGTCCCATAACATTAATCAGAATTCTATCTATTGTAAAATTATTAGATTACATAAAAAATTCTAAGATATCACCCCATAATTCATATTCTTAAGGAGTGAGGGTTGGGAAAAACATGAGGAGGTACAATGAAAAAGGAACACCAAATATAGATAATTCGTCAATTCACTGTAATATTGAGTCACTGGTATATCATATTGTTGATGTGATTCATGAATTATCTTCAAGACCATTGAAATTAATCAACAAATTTCATTAAACCACCCAAATTAGAACACAAATCAGCATCCAAAGTCATAATCCCATCAAATAAATTCCTAATAAATATTATCATTGAAGAATTATTATCCAATATGGTTATTCATTTATAATATATAGATTTATTATAGGTCTCCATACCATTTTGAATTCACCTTAGGATGGTGACACAAAGGATGAAAACACACTGAAAAAATCATTATAAAAGTAAAAATGTCATCTTAAAATATCAAAGTAAATGATAGCATTACACACACCACACACAAATTTGGATAAAGTGGTTTATAATCACTATAAGGGAGTAAAAAAATAAAATAATATCCAAAATTAAAAAATACTAGATCAAATCATTTATCAACGTCTTGAAAAATAAGAAGGGAATAAAAAAACATAAATTTGAAACACAACTTAACATAAAACGACATGGGATCTAACCTTAGGTTACATCGATAAAAGGTATTTTAACTTAGTACCTCACATGTGGAACATTTGTCTATAGTGAACATAATAGAAATTGAAACCTCCCTTACCTTATATTAATTTACTAGTGATTTCCTACACGTAAAGGCATGAAATTTATTGTGGGGATTTTACAATTCATAATCTATACTAGTGTATCATTCATCCCAGTTACCCAAGAATGTACTTTAGGATTCCTATGTGAAACACATCAAAAAAAATCCCATTAAATAACTAAAATCCTATATAAATCACATGAGGAATATAAAATTATTGATGTAAGAAAAAAATAATATACATCATCATCTCAATGAAATGACTGACATACTATTTCGTTATTCTCTCCCCTAATGGAGACGTGAAAAGTTAATTACCTTTTCCGCTTACACATTCTTGGAATAATTAAAATGGGTAAAAATATACAGAATAATTCCAAAGATATGTTTTCATATATATGAGATTGAACAATGATTTCCCATCACATTCAATTTGATTCTCTAAATAATCGTATAATTAATTTCACTATTGAAGTTGTAGTAGTGTTCTAATTATTTTGGTTTCTATAAATCTTATTTAAAAACTCCATTTTCCTTATCTTAACCTGATCACTATGGATTATAGGATGATGTTAATTCAAAATGACTTGTTCGGGATCCAATAGTAAAGAGTAAAAGAGCACCAACACTTGATTTTAAGATTGGGTAATGCCAACAACTTAAAGGGACACTCTCAAACAATGATAAGAATCACGCTTGAGATAGATTCAATAAGTTTCATTAAGAAATTTCATAAAGTCTTATACTAATGAAAATAAAATAGAATCCCAATCATTAAATACTCATGGCTCAAATCAAAAAAATCCTTATTTAAACTTTGTGATCAACTTTGAAAGAAAGAACTCACCAAGATAGAACATATCATCACAATGTAAATATTTCTTTTTATACCAAAATAATTTTATGACAAATATAGAAAAAAACTTATTAAATAATTATCACATTGTTAAAATTTAACCTTATTTAAAAATTAAATAAAATAATTTTATGGCTTCAGAAAGTTTAAAACCAAAAATCATTCCAGATCTCCCACTAGGGAAATAAAAAAATTACATTGACTATAAAACAACCAAATTATTTTTATAAAGTATTTAGTAGTATAAACCCCACTCAAACTTCATACTAATATATATTTAAATTTAGATACACTGTGTAATACTTTGATAAAACTGAAATTATAGTGTTTAAGAGAGTATAAGCCTCATCCTGCTAAAAAATAAAAAATCCTCCATTATATAAAAACACTCCCTAAATTTAATTTTAAAACCAAGAAATTTTTAAATTACCTTAAGAAAACATATTTTTTAATTAAATGATTAATAAACCATTATAAACTAATTTAATTTCATGAAATTCTATTTTTTATAAAAAAAACATATCCTTTTTTAATAAAAAAACCCAATTATATAACTTGAAATGTTAATCATGATTCAATCATATTACATCAACACATGAGATAAAAAAGTTTTATTCATAAAAAATAAATGATACTTAACTTATAATAAATTAATAAATAAAAAAGGGTTTAACAAAAACAGTGGAGTGGTTTTAATGGTTATGAATAGTTTGAAAGGCCATGTGCCAACTATGCAGCAACCATTAGAATGTATATAGAAAAACGTTCATTGGATGTGAATATTTTTACAAAATATGATCCAAATGTGTATCGATGGTTTATATGACATTTCAACCCCAAAATAACCCCTACAACACCAAAAAGGATAAAAACACCATTAAATATTATAAAATATTAAAATAAAAACTGTGATTGAAACTCAAATTCAAAACTCACATCCTGAAAAACCTTGGTAACTCATGTCTTGCCACTAAATGTAGTGATAAAGTATATACAAGTGAGATACCCATTGAAACAGGAAAATCCAATCTCTTTACTACCATTACCCCCATAAATATCATGAAGGATTTGATATCAATTTATAATGAACCATCCCAGGTTAACAGGATGGGTTACCTAATCTAATACACCATAAAGCAAGAATAACATTTGACAATGACATTTTTTCCATGAAACATAAAAAAATTTATCCCCAAATAAATTATTTGTAGTAGTTTCATGGGATCAATCATGAGGTGGTTGCAGGATAGTCATTAAAACCTTCCACTTTTTAAATTTGAGTGTCTTAAATGTTAATTAAATTAGGAATTTAGTGATTTTTTGAAGAATATTAAAATAAAACTAAAAATAAGTTATGAATCAATGTTATAGGTTAGGAGATAAAAACTATAGGGAAATATATATTAAATACAATATCTATGGACAAGTTTTGTCCCTTATACAATACCTTTATCCTTGTTTAAATATTTTTTCTGATTGAATATATCAATGATTTCTCAAATACCTATATGTGAATACCCAAGATTCCTAGAAACCATATCGATACCTAAAATATGGGTTTTTTATGAACTTATTAAAGTGATTTAACCCCCAAATACATTTTACATAATAATATTAATTAATCAAGATATAATCAATGTCAATTCCTTTCCATTTAAATATAATCAATACAATTAATATAATTACTTTGAAAAATTGAAAACAAAATCTAGAATAGTTATAATAATGTGAGTAAAAGATTGAAAAATAACTATCTTCATTAAAGAAAACAGATTCCATATAAATATAAAAAGATTCAATGAAATGTATAAATCTGAAAAGGTACAACATCCTCAGATCTACACTACCACAACAACAAGGGAGTTTAACCCTTTGGATGATACCATACTACCAGTAGTCTGTCTCCCTCCCCAATCCTGAGAATGAAAGTGGAAACAAATATTTATAATGAATAGGTGTGGCATATTTTACCTCCTTTTTTACATCGAATTATAATTAATTTTCATCAAAATTGGATGAAAATTATTGAAATATTTTCTACTTTAATTTTTTTCTAAAATATATTGTAATTTCACATAAAATATTTGAGATCCATCTGACGTGTTTAGAAAAAGAATTTTTTTTTGAATTACTAAACAAATCTTTTTATAGATGAGAAACAATTAAATTCTATCCAATTTCATAAACCATATGACTACATTAATGATTCAATTTTACCCTGATAATAAAATAACACATGACCTAAAAATAAATATTTTATTTAAAAGTGGAATAAGTTTATTTTAGGTTGTGTATCCCATTTCATCCAACCTTTAATTAAGGTTAGTCAATTCTATCCCCCATAATTTTTTTTCCAATTTTCATGATTTACTTTATCCTCATATTATTAGAATAAAAAGTTTTAAAATTTCTATAAAATGATTCCCATTAACCTTGTTACCATATAAATATTAATTTTGAAATTTAGATCAGAATAGGGAATTTTATGGTTGAAATATCACAGTGATATTAAACAATTAAAAACGCAGAATTTGGCCACCTTCACAATTAAGCACATAACATCCCTAAAAATGATTTAGTTTAACATAATATAAAAAAAGTGGATATTAAATCATTGATATTAAATGTAAATTTAATGAAAATATTATCTTTATCAATTACCCCACACTTAAGACTTGGACTCCTAGAAAAGTGGGCATAAAAAGAAACAAAAAATAAATTTCAATTCACTTTCCTATGAGATCGACGAATTCAATACCATGGAACTAAAAACTATAATGAATCATAAAAAACATTATTTCAAATTATCCATTCTGTTTATTCAATGAATTTACACATCATTAATCCTGACCTGAACAAAAAAAAATGGTACCATAATTTTCTATTATCATGTAAAATTTAAATTTTAATCAATAATTTACCTACTAAAACATATGAAGGGGTCACCATAGGATTAATAAGATCATAAATTTCAACCAAAATTCATCATGTAATTGTTCTAATCATGATTAAATTCAGGATTAACAAGTGCATTATGGTTTGTAGGTTTTAGATGTAAACAATTTGGAGGTAGAATAAGAAGGGTTTGGCTTATTAGGAATTAAAAACGCATGATTCAATTTTCATTCCAAAATAATATTCTCCTCAATCCCCTCAATATTAAATAATCTAAAAAATCAAAAAAATCACTCAAGGATGTTCCAAACCTTCTTAATTTCAGTATAAAAAATGTATTTCCTCAATTATCTTCATATATTTTCTTTTTTTATGATATTTTAAATCTGTCTGTTATGGATTTTCATAGGTTTCGAGGGAATTTGGATTTTAAATAATTGGTGTGACTTCCAATGCATTATTTCAAATGATAAAACTTATTTTAATATTATTGTTTCGATAATATGTATCTCTAAATGACATAACAAATCAAAATACCACATCCCACACACTTGAGTTCAATTATATAATGTAATATCACTTACAGAGATAGTTAGATAAGGAAAGATATCTTGTAATGAAAATACTTAAAATAAAATTTATGAATTTATAAGGCCTAAAAGGATAAAATTTAAATATAATCTAGAATAAAAACTTTTATATTTAAAAGAGGGTATAATATAAAAAACATTACTCAATCATCTCAATATAATTACTCAAAATATCACTTATTACGGAAAAAAAATCAAATTTGGGTTAAGAAATCATATTTTAGTTCTCTCAAAAGGTTAGGATCTAGTAAATAAAATATCAAAAGGGATTATATTCCTCATAGGTAACTAATATCATAATTTGTATATAAATTTGAGGCCTGTGATGTAAAATTCAGCAGTCATTTCAAAATCTAGACTAGGTTTTGAATATGAAACAATCATCATTTCAATATTCATTTAAATTTTTTTTCATTGGAAAAATTAGTTTACTCATTTTAATGGGTTTCAAAAATTAAAAGGTACCAATTTAAACCCAAATTTTTCAATAAAAATTAAAGATAATGACACAAAATTTTAAATAAGTGTAAAATTTCAATGAAACAACTTGTAGGATATTAAAAAGAAAACACATGGAAATCTATTCAAACAAAAAAATTTCCTCCCCTCGTGATTGTTTTGTGAAATTAATTTATTATAACTCAATTTAAATGGGAATTTAGAATCATGAATCATTAAAATTATTAAAATAATTTAATAAGAAAGACATAACCAAGAATTTGTTAAATACCTGATGGTTTGGTTTAGCCTCTAAACTACTTCCAGTTAGAAATCTATTACAAAAAAAATAAAAAAATCATAATTATATTGAAAATAAAATATGAAAAACATATAAATTGGAAAATAATATTGGTTTGAACACTTATATGGGTGATGCATTTATATTCTCAGTAGCTAGATAATGACAATGATTTGTCCAAAATATGAAAATATTTGAGGTTTCTTTCTTAAAACCCACTATATTTTTTTATCACCCTTATTTTTATGATTTAATATAATTTTGAATATCCCAAATACATATTAATTTAGGTTAATTTCCATGAATACTTAGTTATAATAATGTACTATAAGAGGGAAAAAATATAATTGAAACTTTACAACTCTCGATCTTCATGAACGATGTCCACTAGTTGTTATAATTTAATTCTATGACCTGTTTTATAATAAATTATTTATTAGAAAATTATTTATTATTTGTAACTCATCATGATACCATAATCGACATGTAATGTATCATATAACACAATTGTATTATATAATTTATACTTAAAATATTCCATTTCTTCCTCTTCATCCACTAAGGAAAACATCAATGGTACTGAATCTCTAATTACATCATAAGGTATTTTAGTTTATAAGTCAAATTAAATGTAATACAAAATACTTTTATGGGAAAAAAATATTTCTCCCTTATATGTTTTAGCTTCAAAATATTTATCATCATGAATGACACTAAGGAATTCATTATTTTTTTGGTGGGTAGTAGAAATTCAAAATTTTTTCAAACTGTTTTAACACAAAATAAATGTTATAATCAAAAAAAAAATTTCCCAAAGGCAGGAATTGTCCAATTTTTTTTAGATCTTATAGATTCTTTGTTTATATAAAATCATCATAATAATTATTCAAATATTATTTATCTCCAATACCTGAATCCATTGAAAGGTCATGGTAATTTCCTCTTTTGAATGACAAAATAGAATAAATGGTTGAGTTCATCCTTCAAGTCATCCTCACAGGGTTCATAAATGGTGAATTTTGGTGATAAAAGGTTGTTTTTTGTTTTTTTGAGAGCCCAATTATGGTTGTAAAAAATAACTTCCATATATTTACTATCATTTTAAAATGATATATCATTTTTTCACTATTTTTTCTAAATACCTATCATTATTAGACTCATGTCACTATTCAAAAATGTATCGCACTGACCTACTTTACCACCTAAACTATTATCTAATCTTGTTGGCCAACAGGCCTTAGGCATGCCTCCCTATACACTAATGGATTCCATCTAGAATCCAGAGAATGATTAATAATAGTGGGGAAACTAAACCCTTTGGTGTTGAAAATAATAATGGTCTATACCAAAATATAGCATCAGAAGATGATTCATAACAACAAAGTCAATAATAAAATTTAATTGGTATCATAATGAAGTAACAATAATAATAAGTAATAAAAAATATCATTTTTAGATGACACGTGCCAGAACATGTCATTTAGAACATTAAAAAATTAGGGTCACCCATGGTCGACCATTAGTAAATACATATATAATGAATACTAAACCCAAAAGAAAACTATAATAGATATAGAGGAACCACCCTGGTCCTCCATCTTCTATCCCATTCTAAAGGTCAAACTTAATCATTTTGTTACAACTCTCGAGCCCGACCCCTTACTTAATCTTAGAGACATGAAGTCTACATGTGTCACTAAGGGATAATGTAGGGTGTTAGAGTAATCTCAGTAGGCCCCTCTAATTTTTTCATGTATTATTTCCATAATTTTCAAGATATATGTTTAATATATATAAAAATTCATTACCCACCAATTTCATAAAATACCCACTCCCCGTGTGTCGAACAACCACAAGGAATCCATCACCTACTTTAATAATGCCGGAATAAGTCTGACTATGTGCCCCAATTATATATATGGAATAGAGAATATATCATAATATATATTATTGTAAAGGAGAGGATCCATGGATTAGTTCCCATGAAATCCACTAATTAAATTCATACCAGTTGAATTCTCATGTTCCAACTATAATCATATCACTAGCACCACATTCCTTTAATAAAATACCAAATATCCAAATGGCATGACCAAACAATAAGTACATCATCTCTCGAATCTTCCCTATGAAATCCCCCATTGGTTTTAAGCCTGATGTTTCAAGGCACAACAATATATTTCATCTAATATTTATAATCATCCTTAGCTTAAAAGTTTATGTCACAAGGAAGAGTGATATTCATCATCCCAATATCCTGGCCCAATAGCCTTAAGAAAAATGGTGACCCATTGGCCCAGCTGACAGTCTTGATATTGATAACATATGGTCCATCACCACCAATGTGTATTTCTATGGTAACCCCCACCAATATTTTTTATGTTCAACACCATCACCTAAGCTGCATAATCTATAAGGGTCTCCACATACAACTCTGGTCAACACCTAATCTGTTGAGCCTTATATGTATCACATGACTCCAATGGTGTGTCTTCCAACAAATGGTGAGTTGAAATCACCTAGAAAACCAAATACAAATGATATTTCACATTTTGACCCTATGATTATGTTGCTAAATCCACATATACAACACCATCTAGATTTATGAGAGCCATGTCCTCATCCTGACGACCTCATTGCCTCAATCGGATGATCATGTCACCCAAACCATGTGATCATCATCACCTCATGTGTCTTAGAAAATCCCATCCTAGAAAACTATGTCACCTCAGTATAAGTGATCAACATCACCTCAATCCTTAGGCCATTCCCATAACATTAACACAGAACCAATCATATAAACATATAAATGTTTTTTATTCTATTGAGAAACCCAACCTAAATTGCATAGGTTGGTCCAAGCCCCTTACCCAACATGACCACTTTTATTGTAGTAGGAATATTCCCAAAGGAATATCATATTATAAATTTAATAGTTTAAAAAAGCATAAATTAATTAATTAGGGGTATCTCTCAGACTACCCACATGGTGTATATAGAATGCACCCGCAAAACATCCACAAAATGAAGGAGAAATATAGGAACCACTAAGTATAGGTTGTTCAACAAGATCTTGTATATTATTGGCCTATAACATGATTATAATAGAGATAAATTAACATTTTTAAAGGGCACCTTGAAATTTGGAAAAAAGGGATCGCACAGATTTAGTATTCAATATGGAATGATAATAAACGAATGAAGGAAAAGTGATAAAAATAATTACTGATGCACATCGAATTTGACCAATAGGGAATGTATTAGAGATTAGGTTATGAAGACCCCTCAATGCCTAGGTCGGAGGAAAATAGAGGATATCCCCCTATGCGTGTAGTGTAAATGGGAAAGAAGGATGAGGAAAACGGATAAATAGGGGGAGGTTATTTTGGGAATTCCAACCAGAGAAATTAGGATCATGGTTTAGTTGTACTGTTTAGTTAAACAAGTTCCAACCATGTAGTGTTATCATCCTTATAACCACACATGCTGGGTATATGGGTACAGTTTTCTAAACCATGTGTAAACTGTGAAAATATCCTCTATTAAAAACTATATAGGTGTCACATTTCCATGATCCCCCACCCGCATGGTTTGAAAAACCTTGCCTCGTTATACAAGTGGGGCATACAGTTACTCTTATGAGGATATATAGTTTTCCAAAACCATGTTCCTCTATATGTGATTTCTCAAAACAAGGTTTCTGAGGACCATTATAACTAAAAATCACCAGAAACCACAAGACACTTCCTGATCCCCCATACCCATATAAAAACCATTAAAAAATCCTTAGTTAAATCACACTAAAAACATTTTTTCCTTAAGATTAGGAAAATACTTTCCTTGACCATCGAACAGAAAAATTTGAAATGGTTAAGCATTTTGCATTCTGCTAAAAAGCTGGGGACATTACAATATCCCCACGTTAACATAGGTCATCCCAGAGCTATAAATCATTACCCAAAGATGGCATCGAACATACCCATATAATCTTTATCAACCTAGTCTAACTTAGTTGTTAATTCACAGGTCAAGTTTTCTCAAGGTGATCCTCACCATAGTAGTTTCCTACTTGGTCGATTCCCAACCAAAAAATCATTATGATGTTATTATAAACATACCTTGACTCAAAAGTCCTCCCAAAACCTATCTCCGCTCATATACCTCACCAGGTTCTCAAATTATTTATATGTCATATCTGACACCCATCTTGTCCTACATATCATCTAATTCCCAAAAGTTCTTTTGCCATTCTTAAAACTCATATAATCGCACATCTCATCATATGCTCATAATTCATTCATATCAACATATTCTCAAAAATAATCTATCATAATATATACATATTTATTCCCATTAAAATCTTGATGCCTAAGAAGCACATATAGAACTCACATCACATCAACGACGAGATTCTTACACACCTCATATACAACACACATTGCATCGATAGATAGACGAAAATGAAACTCATATATATATATATATATCACACATTATAATTGATTCAAACCAACATAAAAGTGCCTATTTTTTCCAAAAAATACTCAAGAGCCACTTAAACTAAATATGGCCAAATACCAAAACTAAAAGTCACTACTTTTGGATTATGAAATGCATCTAATTTTCATTATATCCCTGAACTTCTCTAACCCTAGAAGCTCAAAAACATCCACCGATACTAAATCCTGATTATCCATGTCCTATAATCCCTACAGAGCTACACCAGTTGCATGAAACTAACCCCATTACTTGGTCCCACTGTCACTACTATGAAATTCATATGTAGTTTAGTATGGGATAATATATCCTTATACTACTCCCAATCCAACATCTGATCCCTAAGTCTTCCCTAGACCCTAGATCCTAGCTATCCAAGAATTATTCACATAGAACCTATATAAATGGCCCATCTAGATGCATTACCAACAATCCTTCGAAACCCAATCACATTGGGTCTAAATGTTCACTAGCTACTTGCACTGGAAGTGTGCTAATAAAAATACACTCTATGGTTTATACCTAAATCTTTGCCTTAACTACATTACAAAGACACCTCACATCCTTTCTTCCTTTAACTTGAAGCATCACTACTAAGATCATCTGATTCCACAACCCATCCTATATATTACAATTCCATCAAGTATCCCTCATATATTTGTGATAGATTTAATTCATTAGAGAAGGATAACAACCTAAAAATTTTAACCTTGACCTTGATTACATCCTGCAATCCATCCTCAAAACTATGCACCCTGGTGATGTCATCGCCCACTATAGACGGTTCAAAACATGATAGGTATGTGAATTTCATTATGCATTCCTTGACATATGTATCCCACTTTTGTTGATTCATGAACTCATGGGACCTGGACACCCTCTATGTTTATGGGAAGAAGTGATAGAAAACTATCCTTGAAATCCCTCAAATCCAATCCCTTGTGTCTTCTTGCATATACCTATACATTCAAAACGTTATTTACTAGTCCTTTGAGAATTTATGTCTCCAACTTCACCCTATGACATGGGGGTGTCTCGGTCTAGTTGATGATAGTCTGGACTTAATATATCTAGTATTATCCTACCTTCTATCTATACTCACCCTCAAATAGAAGTGGGTTTTGATACTAGAACTATGGAGTTATGTATTCCATAGATAGATCAACTCTCTATGCTCCTCAGTCATAACCCTATTTGACCTGAAACAAGCTCCCCCTGATATGATTTTTGTGACATGGACCAAAATCTACTATCTTTTTCTGTTTTACAACCTATAAAAAAGCATGTACATATGTATGATGATCATCCTGACATTGTATGACCTCATCTCAACCCTAAAGGGCCACATTCCATGCATTATCATGTGACACCATATCACCAACCTCCTAACACTCTATTAGAATCCTTCTATTTTGAACCATGCCGAAAACCAGTCCTGTTGGAAAACAACCATAAAATATATATATATGCAAAAGTATCATAGATAGGGAACTATGTAACAGGTGGAACATCTCACCACCCTTACACTCTAATACAACACCAAGTCACATGACATCTGACATCAATATACCTTACCCGAAAATATCAGGGTCAGGCATCAAGTATAATCTAGAATGATGGGCCCCTTCCTACCGACATCAAATTTAGAAATCCCTTATAGTATGACTTTATGACCCATTTCCTACCTACACAAAAGACTGGCATCAAATAATAAGTATATCATCCATCAAAGTTGAGTATAATTCCACTAGAGAGTCTATATAGGAAAGAACATTTTAAAATCATTATTGACGCTTCAAACTACTCAATCCTATCATCATCCCTTCCTAATCGTACTAGAGTCAAGACCATATATCACATTCATACAGAATCACACATAGATATCATTGAAACAACATTACTTGAGTGGCTTAGTATATTTCCACTAAAAGTGTCTATATAAGAAACACTATTTAGACTCATTGTTGACACTTGAAATAGCCTAACCCCTCATAGAACATTATAATTTTCTAATGAAAGTACCAGGAAAATTATTTCATATGATCCTAAGTGCCTACTATGATTTATAATCAAATATCCTTTTCCATACTATTCTAAGGTTAAAATGACGCATAATAAATTACCATCACAATATAGTGCCCCACTATATATGGAAATCAAATCAATCATAAAATCACACTAAAAAATATCAATTTCACACCATAGGAAACTTGGAATTTCCTATATGAATGAGGTTGTAGGAACTGAAACATGATCTATTTTACCAGTTCCAAAAACAACCTAGTATTAGGTCTACCATATCCCAAACAATAATACCAAATGAAAAGGTAAAATTATCTAATACCTTTTTTATCAACCCAAATAGGATATCCACATGAACAATGCTTTGATATAGTTGGGAACTAGGCCCTAGAACTTCCTCACCATACACCAAATTCTTCCAACTAGTGAGAAGGGTTTGAGAAAAGATAGTGGGGAGACTATACCCTTATGTGATGATAATAATAATTTTCCATATAAAAAGATCGAATTAGCAGAGGGACCATAACATTAGAATCATTAATAACTAATTAGAGTAAGAATAATCAAGCATCATTAGTAATAAATAATAAAAAACATACCATTTATTTATTCCACAAGCCATAATAGGTCATACATAAAAATGAACAAGTACGGTCTCCCATGGATAACTATCAATACATGTAAATATTAATAACGATGAAACAAAAATGAAAACTATAGATGATACAGGGGAACCACCATGGTCCTTCATCATCCATCCCATGATAAAGGTATAAGTCTATCACAAAGGTCCAACTCCTTAGCTTGATCCCTTACATGATCTGAGAAACATAAAATCTATACGTATCCTAAGGGGATCCTGTAGGGTGTGAGAATTTTCATAGTAGGATCCAACCAAAATTTTCATATAATACATCCATAATAATCCATGTTCGTTCTGAATATAAATAAAAATTCATTACAAACTCATTTAATAAAATACCCACCACACATATTCACACCCACCACAAGGAAGTGATTGCTAGCTTCAGAAAATACCATAATATGTATAAATTTGTGACCCAAATTATCTATAAAAATAAATAATTTATATTTATATATATAATATTAGTTGTGAGAATCTACAGAATAATTCCCAAGAAATCCCCAGAAAAAATTCATACTAGTAGAGCCTCAGGTTCGACATGTAATCATATCACTGGAACCATGTGCCATCAATCAAATAACTGACATCAAAACAACTCACCCAAAAAATAAGTACTGAGCCCCTCATACTTCCAATTTAAATTCCCCACTTTCTTGATGATTGACATCTTGAGGCACAATGATATCTATCATCCAATATATAAAATCACTGTCAGCTCAACCCCTGACATCCCAAGGCATAAAGATATCCATCCTCCCAATATCCTCGCCCAATGGCCCCACTATAATAGTGAGACTCATCCCATGAAATGAGGGGATCTATACTATCAATTGATAGTACATCATCATTCACATAGTTTCTATAGTGACTAACCCCAAAAAAAATTTCTTTCAGAACCATCACATAATCCACATAATCTATTGGGGCCTCCACCCACAATGAGTGGTCAACACCACCTTGATCGAGTCCTATCTCTATTCACACAACTCCAATGGTGAAATGACAAAGAAATAGTGAGTTTAAATCACTAAAGAAACCAATACACATAATCTATAATGTATTTCACCTATGAACATGTCACTAAATCATAATAGTGAACACCGTCTACAGTTTTTAGAGTCATTCCCTCTTTCTGATGACTACTACCACTAAATCTGATGATCATGACACCTCAACCTAGTGATCATCATCACCCCATGTGTCCCTACCAAGGAAAACCTGAAATACTATGTAACCACATTCAATTTTATTGAAATAACATAATTCATTATAAATTTCCAATCAAGTACCCATAGAACCAATCATATAAATATAATAATTTATTTAATTCAATTGATACAACCAGCGAAATTTTACCAAGTTGGGAATATCCACTTACCCAGATGACCACATGTATTGTAACAGGGTAATTCCCATAGACAACTCATATCATCAATTTAACAATTTAATAAAAAAAATTAATTATTTGAGGGTCTCTCTTAGACTACCCACATTGTGTATATATAATTCACCCCAAAACATCCACAAAATCATGGGGAAATCTAGGAAACCCCTAACATTGGTTTGTAGGCACTAAATAATTTGGTATTAGAAGATAACTCAATCCATACCAAGAGAAATCACATTTTTAGATGAATTCCTGGAAAATGAGGGAAAATGGATCACATGTATTTAGCATTCTATATGAAAAGATTACAAAATAAAGAAGTTAGGATGACTTAAATCATTTACTATTCACATACAAGGATTCCAAGGGAACTCAAATAGGATCTTGGATGAATAATAACCATCAAAGCCTTATTAGATGGGAAATAAAGGAGAGAACCCTTTGCGTATGGTGGAAATAGGAAGGACAGAGGAGGGAAAACTAGAAATATAGGTATGGGTATTTTGGGAATTCCACCCAAATAAATGAGACACACTATTTGGATGCACTATTTGGATATTCTTTCACCATCCATGAAATCTTCTCAATATAAGAACTACATATGAATGGGATTCACACACAGTTATCTAAACATTATGAAAACCATCAAAATCACATCTCTTAAAAACTATAGAGGAGTCTCACAACATTGCTCCCTAACCCACACTATTTTAAAAACTGTGTCTAGTGTTGTAGGTGGTCCATATAGTTTCTATTGGGAGTCCACAATAACTTTCCAAACCATTTGCCTCTAGTAGTGCTTTCCTGAATCTTTGGTTTTGGGATCCGATGAATATGAAATTCACACAAAACCCTAAGGTGGTTTCCTATCTATAAACCCCATTTAAAAAAAGGAAATGGGTCAATCACACAACTATAAATATATATATAGATCAATAAAAGAGTTGGTTAGTTAGAAAACTCAAAAACATGAACATATTTATGATTTTTTACTTGACCATAAAACCTTGAGGTTATAAAAATTAGGCCAATCATATTGGTAATCTCCATAAAACTAAATTATAAAAAAATATTAAACTACTATTTCAAATACTAATTTTGAAAAAATAATTTAAATCATCCTAGAAAATAGCATCAGGAATAATCCTAATTGACAATGAGGTTGATGTTCCAATTGGATGATAATGTTGATATATTGTATTTGTTGTGAATGGTTATTTTTAAAGTCAATAAAGAAGTTGATGGTAAATGTTAGTTGGTAAAATGATTCTAAGGAATGTTTATAGGAATGTTTTGTTAATTAATATATATGAATATTATAAGATTTAGAATCACTATCTATTTCATGTGAAGTTGAATATGTAAGCACTGGAAGATAAGAAGATTTAGAAAGTCTTCTAATGGATGTTAGCCTCAAGGGAAGACCATTATAAGCACAATAGTATTTTTTTGGATTACTATATAGGGTTATAAAAATTTCCTTATAAATGATATAAAACATTACTTATAGACCTTAATAATTTTTTGTAATGATTTAAAGGATTTTATGTTGTTTTACATGTTTCTAATATCATGTAGATATGTATGATTCGTTCTTGAGACCAAATAGGGGTATTGGTTTTCCAGACTAATTTAAATTGTATGAGGATACTATATGTATATCACTAGATAGATGTAATCAAAAATAGATGTAGAATATTTCCAATTTTGTAGTTACACAATGTTATTATATGGAAAATGAATTATATTTTTCTGAATGAACTGTTTTTAGAAGATGGTCTTATAGAGTGTAGATATTATTTGAGTTTTTACAAATGGAAGATTACAAAGTTTAATCTAATAAGTTATATTTATAGATGTATAAAAAAATTCAAGATATTGAAATGTTTCTTATGGGGACCAAATAGAAATTATTGAAGGAAAATAGATCATGTATATTAGGAAGAGGAAAATTTAATGTTACAAGACATTCAAGGAAATAGATCAAATTAATGATCCCAATGTTTTCAAAAAATGTTTTTATAATGTTCAAGACTAAAAAAATCATATTTCAAGATCAATGTAGTTCAATGTTATCAATTCAAGGAGTTTGTTATTTATTAGAGGCCACCCAATCAAGTCCATTGGATGATGATCCATCAGACCATGATTTTTATAATATATATGTCATCCCTCCAACAAAAGGAAATTTTTTATAGATATTTACATTGATCAATGAAAATACAAGTTCAAGGTTTCACCACATTAAGTACTTAGAATAGAGAATGAGATGGATTTCACTAATGATACATCAGACATACAATCATGGAGTTACATTGGATAGATGATTAAAATTTCATTGACCAAAGAAATATGAAGTTTCTCTCAGAAGAAAAATATGAATGAATATTGAGATGAATTGTAAGTTCTATCAGATGGAAAATTAACATATTTTTTCCCGTTAGGGGTGTATAATTATCATTGATTGATGATGGTGGTTTATCAAAAGAGATACCAAGTTATTTCTTTCAATTATGGATTATCGGTTGAAGAACCATCAAATGGATGAGAATCTAAAAAAATATCAAGATTTTATCAGATGGAAGATTTTGAGTTTTTTGATCAAAAAATATAATGGAGATTGAGATGATGAAAAAAATAAAAAGCAAATATATACCAACTCATCTGATAGAAAATATCAGATGAAAAAATGAGTGTGTATCAGTTAGTGGAATCATATAAAGAGAACCGTTTGAAGGAGTAATAAATCCATTGGATGAATTTATTTGGTTTATAATGATCATATAGAAGGGATTTTTAAAGATTAGATCTATATAATGATTTATTGATTGATAGAATAGAGAAAAAATCCACCCTAAGATAATATTCTAAAATAATTCATCAGAAAAACTTGAGTTAGATGATGTTTGGAATATCATTACCCAAACATTAAAAATAATATAATATGATGATGCTAAGTTGTTCATTTAATTTTTTATATCTTTTAATGTTGAATAATTTATTTAGTTACATGATTAAGGATCTTCAAATAAATTTGTTGAAACAAATGTTTTTCTACAAGTTTTATTAATGTTTTATAATATTTTAAAAGAATCTAGAGTGTTTAAGAAAAGTGGGAATTTAAAAATATAAAATTAAACTGACTGAGAAAACATATTTCATCTCCCACCCTTTTACTTTGAGGTGTGACTTTAAAAATCAATTTATGAAAAACACGTACTAACATTGTTCATATGCATGTGTGAATTGAAGTGATGATGATTTAAAAGTAGTATAGGTTTCAAACTAAGGAAAAACTAGGTTAGAAAAAAGGAACCAGATAGAGGTATTGAGTACAAGTGTAAATTAAAAATGATTTGATTAGAGGCATCAAGAATAGGTTTTATGGTTTCATTTTTAAAAGATATAGTTTTATTTGAAAGAGGTCCCAGAAGAGAGAAATTGGTTAAAGGAACACAGGTTAAATGAACAAATGTTTCAGGCACATTGAGTTGAGAAATACCATAAAAAGAAATAAGAAAATCTAATAAAGTCACATCAGAAATTGTTATTAGATGGATAATTTTTTGATTATGTTTTTTTGAGATACTTACATGTATATAATAAATTTTCAAGAAAGATAAGAAATTTTTTTAACTAAAAACAGTTAGTATAATTTCTTATTTGAATATAAGTGGATAATATTTTGTGATATCCCAAATGTGAGATTCATTATAAATTCCCCTAACTTGTAATTGATGAAAATTTTATTAGTGGATGAATATATAGACAGATGGAAGACACCATGATAGGGATATAGGTTATCACACTAAGGAATAAATTATAAAAATTCATGTTAATTGTTTTCCTTATATCATTTATATAACTGAAGGGTAAATTAGTGGGGAATAGTTTTTAAGGATATATAAATCGTAAATAATAAAATATTTTTGATCAATTTAAAGAAAATAATGAATTAAAATTGTATATAATTAGTAAAAAAATCCCACCCCTAATTATCCCCCCTTCATAGGGTGACTACATGATCCACCTATAGATATCAATTGATATCATTGGGAGGTTACCTCTATTTAGATATATATATATATATTCTTAGTCCAAGTTTCATTTAACTATTTGATATTATGTAAAAAATTTTATAATACAAAGAATTTGTTTCTCCAAAAGATAAAATTTTTAATCCCCAAATGAAGGGTACATAAATTATTTTTGATTGTTGTAAGATAGTGGTTTGAGCCAACACCTTGAAAATCTAGAAGAAGAATGATACAAACAAGAAATACTATTTACCCTCTAAAAAGAAATAAAAAATAGGATACACTACTAAAAGAATTTAAGTAATGTGATATCAATTCTTTTAAAAGTGAGAAAATTATTTCTAAATGGTAATCCTTTTCAAGCTATGATTTAGTGGAAATTGTTGAATGTTTTTAATCCGAAATGAAATATTACATTTAAAATATTCTTGTTTAATTTATTACATATATAAATTCAATTATCATGTAAAATAAGAGGAAATATTACATATGAAATCAAAAAATGTTGACATAGTGTGATCATTAATAAAGATGCTATTAGAATGCATTTATTTTACTAAACTCATTAAACGAATGGAAAATACTATGTTATGCCCTCCAGAAAAATTCAACCTTGTGGATGAAAAATTATATAAAACATTATTGATAATATGGTTTTAAGGAATTTAATTAGAAACTATTCTGTACATTATAAACTATTGGTAAATTAAATAACAATTTGTTATATAATAAAGTGGTAAGAATATAATAGCTTAAAAGATTATGTATTAAGTATATTATATTATAGAAAGGAATAATTCAATAATATCAAATCTATAACACCAACACTAAACACAATGAGCTTATGGATGAATCATAAAAATCCTATAAATAAATGTTCACACTTATAGAGAGGATTTTGTGAGGGGTTTGTGTGACTTATATGTGTTAAAAAAAATTTAAATATGAATCCCGTAAGCTATAAGATACACAGAAAGAAATTTATGAGATTAAAAATTATCAAATATAGATAAAATAAAATTGATAAGGTATATTTATTAATCAATGAAATATATGAGTAAGTTTAAAGATGATATGATAACCATATTATAACATTTAGGTGGATATAAAGTGACGATTCATGAAAATTAGAATATCACTTTAAATGTAATTTTCCTTTTGAATGTGGTCAGATTGAGAAGCATGGAATCCAGTCAACATCAATATTCACTTGTTGATATGAAAATAATTTCCACAAAATTTTCTATGGAAATGATTAAATCAATAAAAAATCAATCCAATGTCATGTGTGTGGTGAAAGCATCATAAATAACAACTTATAATACGTTGAAGAAGAAGGTAATCTAACAATATGATGAATCTGTTAGCACTAATTTTCATCATTTTGTGTTGGATATTATTCAGAAAGAAAGTTGGTGAAAAAAACTAGGAAACCCACATAATTAACGAAGGTAAATATTAGAAATGAAAATGTATTTTGGGCACCAATTATTTAATAAAAAAATTAATATTTTAATGAAAAAGTTTCAGAAGTTTCTTCCATCAGTCAAAATATATTATAATGATAGAATCATAGTCATATCAGCTACTGATGGTGCTATGAAAATCTTAGACATGTGGAAATATACTATTGGATGAATTTAACAATGTATAAAGATCATGGAAAGGTAAAATAAATACGGAGAAATGAAAGGAAAAAGAAACAATGTTATTTATACCCATCCTTCAAAAAAGAAAAAATATCGACTAAAATAAAAAATATTTATATATCTTAGATTTTTTATTGAATTTGAATATGAAATTACAATCATTAAAAAATCTTATAGTTTATTACTACCAATAACAAACTTAAATACTACTAATGTGAAGTGGCAATAAAATCTGAAGTAAAATTTAAGGAAGGACACTCCATAGATATTTGTTTACATTCCTTGAATATTTAAGATAAATGAATAAATATTAAACATCAAATGAAATCAATACAAGAGAAAAAATAACCAGATTATATTGTTTGAAAACATCCATGGGGAAGAATACGAAAACCACTAAAAGTTAATAATGAAGAGTAACTTTCCAATATATAAGAAGTTATGTAGAAGATGTCGGTTTTATAACAAAATTCTTGAAAATTACACGAAAATTTTACCAGGTAATAATAGTTTGCAAAGAAGAATAAATTTTTTCAGATGGAAATAATGATTAGGTAAAGAAATATAAATATAAGAATAATGTGTAACATACTCCAAGGGTTTTCATAGTTTTATATCAATAATATTTAAAAAAGTATGGATGTTGGAAGTGGAAAAAATTAAGAAAACCGCATGATTATTTCTAGATATTGTTAAGAAAACTAAAGTAAAAAATATTGTAAGAAGAGTTGAGGAGAAAAAACCCATGCTATAGTGACCCAATATTTTCATAAATATATGTTATATATTTTTTTATGATCATTCATTAAATTACACAAAAATATGCCTGAGGATAATAATTTATAGTTCATTTAGAAATGTTTAAATATAAATAACTGGTCCATATGTGAACTACATCATCTCCCAATATGTTCTTCATAATTAACACCCTTCTTAGACATATCATACATAATAAATGACATAAAATGATGTGGAAAGGAAACTTACTAATGGATGAACTCAGATGTCTAGAAAGGGTAAACAAGGGAGATATATTAGAATAACATGAGAAAACGTTTATCAGAGCATGAGAATAACATTTTGAAACCATACCTTTCATATCCTAGATCATAATATTGAGTCATGGAATAAATATTGGTGGGTTTTATGACATGATTTATATGGATATAAAATAACATAATCTATGAGAGAATAATATTTGCAGAATTCATAGAATCGTAGAATACACAAAAACATAGAAAAATATTCCTATAATAGTTCAGGATCATTTCCATGTCAGTCATAGTGGAATGGGTTCACTCCCAAAACCATTATAGTAGTCAAGGTCATGTTATAAGACTATCATAATGTGTAAATATCTGTTCATAATTTGATTCACTCCCTATTTCATTATTATTCCTTTCATAAAATTTCAATATTTAACCAATTAATTCAAAAAAGATATAGGTCAAACCAATCACATAATGAAAATAATATAAATGTGTTTTAAAATATAATAAAACATTTATCAGATCATAAGACATGTAACAAAATGGTTTTCATAAGCTTTACATCATAGAATAACCCATGGAAAAGAAACAGGTTTCATATGCATTTCATCATAATATAACCCATGGAAAATAGATGGTATTCATAAACATATCTTCATCATAATCAGAAACCAGATATAGAAATAATATGTTTAGTAAAATTGCATCATAGTCCCAATAAAACACACGAAATATAAAATGTATTTTTTTTAATATAAATTCCCTAAAAAACATTAAAACAATCATGATGAAAATGTACTATCCATTTTGAAAATAGTTATTTAAAATATTAAAAAATCCAAAAAATTAAAGATTTTTAAAATAATCTTGGAAAATTTAAATTTAATCATTAATAAAATTAAAGGACATGATGGAAAAAATTTCCATTAATTTCGTACTCTATAAAAAATATTCCATTCACATTTTCAATAAAAGTAAAAAGCACCTCATTCAGAAAATGAAAAGATGATTCCTTTTAGTTTTTTTTTTCTGAAAATGAATACATGTGTATAACATAATTTAAATAATCATAGGATATTTTCCAAAAATATATTTAAAATATTTTTTGAAATCATGGATATGGAAGAAAAATCATTTTTGATTATAAAAAGAAATAAAATCATGTTTTCATAGAAAACATGTTTCTGGACACATGATTATTTAAAAAGAGGAAAAAGAAAGGAAAACATGTATTATAAATATATTTACATATGATAATAAATACTTGGGTCTCTTGAGAGATATATCATAAGTTTTCATCATTGGACCCATAATCATAATCAATCCCAAAAAATGATTAGATTCTAACTTAAAATATGTACCAAATTTGTATGTTTTGAATCATAAAAAACACTAAAGATTAATATAAAATGAAAGATTAAATATAATTAGAATAATTATATTCATTATATAACATGTAAAAGGGAATTATATAAAATTAATAAAATATGATAGGTGGATAACATATTTTATGTCCAAAAGAATAAAAAATTATACAAAAATATCATATCTTAAGTATCAAATTACATCACACACATTCATAAATAATTTATAACAAATATAAGTTTTTTATTAAAATATTATATATTATTAATTATATGTATCAATCTATATATGATTTTATTATGAATTTTTTAACCTATTTATCAGTAATTCTTTGTTAAAATCACTTTTTGAGTAATGATTTTAATTTTTGTTTAGGATTTTAATTATTGATACATTTACATTGATAAATATTAAATAATATATATATAACTTTAACAATGATATAAATACCATATATATTTATTTTATATCTATTAATTGTAATCCATTAATGTTTGATATAGAAAATGAGTTACACCATTCATGGAGATGATAAACTATATATTCACATAAGCATTGTTTCCATTTTCTAAATGGATTGAAAGAAATAAATTCAAATAATATAAAAAAATGAAGGATTAATTTTGATATAATATATATCATATATATTAATTAAATTTATCCTTATTACATACCATTTAAAGTGTTAGTGAAAAATGAATCTCATCGTTTCCTGAAGCAGTAGTCTACCGTACACATTAGTGACATTATCACATCCCTATAAAACATAAAGAAATAATTAATATGTGAAATAATCATTAAAAATAATAATAATATCAAAATATATTATATAAACAATAATTATATGAAAATATCCATTTGTGAGAGGTGGTGATAGAAAAGAAATAATATCAGTTCCAAAGGTGGTAGTCCGTCATTCACATGATTAATAGTTTTGTTTAACATTTGAGAGAATATGTGAAATATATAGGTCATTACATTAATGTAATTACATATAATTATATGTAAGATACTAAGGTTATCATATTATCATGGTTTAACAAATATTTGAAGGAGGTAGAGGAATAAATAAAACAAAAACATATATTGATGAGTTTTACATCTTCTTCCAATATCCTCTTTATATTTACACATAAATCCTTCATAGGATGGTTTACTAACAATAAAATGCCCCTAGGTTTAGATAATATATATAATTAATGTAATTGGATAGGTATTTTTGTAACCAAATATTTTTAGATTTGTAAAGAGGATATGAGAGTGGGTGGCCTTTTATAAGTTGGCGAGGGGACACATAAGGAATTTTTGAAAAGAATATAGTGAACCCATGTTTTTTCAGATTGAAAGAGTATCCAGAATTTGTAATTATGGAACCACATGTTTAATAAGGTAAAATTGGTTCCATAAAATGGGTTTTATTCGAGTACCTAGGTCATTTTACCATATTATCTCTTTATTTTAACCCCCAATATAGTCTTTGTAATCGTAACTGTGATACCATATTTTTTTTCTTTTTTCACTATTCATGAAGTTCAAAAATAAATTTCACATTTTTAGATAAAATTTACAACATTGATTAAAAAATTTTAACCAATTTTTCCATATTGAATTAATATAACTATCTTAATAAGATTTTAAATTAACCTCACGAATGTGATAAAAAAGTTGTTTTCCAAAGATAAGAGTCACCAAAGTTGAAAATATTATTTTAAAATTAAATCTAAAATTGAATAAAATGAAATACGTGGACTTAATTACAATATAATTATAACAATTACTCTTTTGAAACCATGTTTTTTTTAAAAATATTACCTTATAAATTCGTTAAACAAAAAGGTAGTTTTGAATAAGAACCAGTATTTTTCCCTATTTATCATAAAATTAATCTTTTAAGAAATTCATCCTATGATATTTTTGACATGTAAATTATAAAAATTATATTTATTTTGAAATCAATTTTTTTAAAATATTCAATAATTACATTGATAAGTTGTTCAAAAAAATAAATAAATGAATTTTTTCAGAAAATAGAATTTTTATAACATATAATAACTTACAAAAATTATGTGGTTTTTTTGAAATATTTATTTATTTATATGAATCCATTATAATTAATTTTTAAAATATGTTTATTCCTATTCATACCTCAAATTTGGGCGTCTGCGTCATAATGACCTGGTTAAATAGTAATATAAATGGTATGATACAGTTTGTTTGAACTCATTGATTCATATAGCGTAAACTTGTGAAGAAATTATATTTATTCAAAATATATATTTCATAAAATCTCTTGGTGATACATTATACCTTTTTTATCTTGAAATTCCATCACATTAGTCAGAAAATGAGGATACATCTACCTCTTTGCATCCTTTGGTTCCCAAATAGCTTCCTCAAACTGGTGGTTTCACCACAAAACTTTGACATAGTGAGTGGTATTATTCCATAGAACATTCTCTATATGATTCAAAATTTCCATTGCATTTTCCATGGAAGAAAAAGAATGCTCCAATGGTATGACTTTCATTATTAGTACATACTAAGGGTCTACTTTGTGCTTCCTACGGAGAGATACATAGAACACATCATGGACTTGAGAGAGGTTTAGAGGATGTTATAACTGATAGGCTACCATCCTAATATGATCAATAATTCCAAATGGAATGATATATATAGGGATTTTATCTCACGTCATTCCAAATATCATTACCTTTATCCATGTAAAAACTCTTAGAAACACCATGTCACCAACATCAAATTCTGGATCATATCAATGATTATAATATTTTCTCTCAAATATATACTGAACATATGTGTTGTTGAATGGATCTTACATTATATTACATTTCTTCAACTATCTCAGGTCCCAATAGATATCTTTCTCTAAAATCATTCCAGCACATTAGAGATCTACACTTATTTCCATATATATCCTTATAAGAATCCATATGAATACTCATGTTGAAGATACTATTTAATGTAAACTCAATTAGAGGATCGGGTTGATCCTAATCACCTTTGAAATCTGTAGAATAAAATATCAATATAACCTATAGGATTAAAATTTTTATCTTAGACTAACCACATATATGAGGATGATAAACAGTTCTTAAACATTACTCTATATCAAGATCTAGTTAAATACTTATCCAGAACATCAAGGTAAACCTGGGACCCCGATTAGACACAATGGAATGTTGTACTCCATGCAACATTACAACATCTATAATTAATATCCTGAAAACTTGATCCAAAGAGAAATATTCTTGGATATAAATGAAGTGAGATGACTTTTAAAGGTGACTTACTATAACCCAAATAGTATTGGTACTTATAGATATTATGTGGAATCTGATGAAAAATCCATGGTGATGTTTTCCTATTTACCTTTTAGTTTCGGTAATAGATGTAACATCTCCTAGAATTTTTTTATCTTAGTCTTAACATGATGACATTTGAAGAATAAAGATACAAAATCTATGATATATATATATTCATTCCACCTCACATGAAATACTATTTTAGATCTTTTTAAATCTTCATACATCCATGAATAATATATAATAATGAACTATAAGCCTCCTCTAACAAGTTATTACTAAAATATGGTCTAGATAAACACATACATGTTTTATAAACCCTATCATTCCACCACAATAAAGGAAAAACTAATGAAACTGTTATATATTACTCTATATATCTATATCATCCTTCAATTCCAATTTAATATTATTTTTAATAGATGGTTTAACACTCATTTTAGAAAGACAAGATTTATATTATTCATTAAGAATTTCATATACATCCATTTAAAATTCATAAATACTGGCTATTTTGTGATCCTCATCACAGAAAAGCTAACATAATCCTTTTTTCAAATATATCCAGCCAACTTTTTCTATTTCCGAGGGTTATAATGTATTTAGAAGTCATAATCTTTAATCAAATATAACTCTCTCCTCGGGTGTGTTTTCAACCCATTCTCTGTGAACCTACACTTTAGACTATTTTGATCATTATATATATCAAAATTTTCCCCATAATGCTAATGTATATATATCGTTAATGAAAATATTACCACAACTAACTCCCAATCATGAGTTGGGTAAATTTTCATGTGGAGCATAAATTTTGGTGAGGTATTTGTTATAACCATATCATTTAAAATAAGAACATATCACAATAACTTCTTGGATGCAGCACTAATGTTTACAAAACCTCATCCATTATAAGGTAATGTATGCATTAGTGAACTAACTAATCTTATCAGTAGTTCCTTGAAATTTTCCTTGAATCCATCTTTCCAAAATAACTTGTCTCCCATCTGATTTAACTTGGTAATTAGATTTTATATTTATGAGAAATTCTCCACCAACCATCGATAATATACTTCAAAACCATGACAATATTGGTTCTTTGTATTTATTATAATTTATAGATAATATTTAATATCCTCAATAATTTATGGATTTATCAATATACAAGTGCATAAGATTATATACCCTAAAATTTAAAACTTTTTTAGAAAAAAATTCATAGTTTTTAATTTTTAATGAAAATTATCCTTCCCTAGGGTCTTTAATTTATTTCACAAGTGAATTTGTGATCTTCCATTTACATTGAATATATATAAATATCATATATAAGGACTACTAAAAACTCATGAAGGTAATCTATAAAGAATCTATTCTATAAATCCATAAATATTGTTATTACATTAGTGTAACCAAATGGAATCACTGTATAGTCATAATGTCTATTCCTTGTATGGAATGATGTCTTGGGTATATCATCATTCATGAACCTTAGTGGATGATATCTATAATTATGTTCAATATTAGAAAAATATTGATCTCTATTGAGTTGATGAAATAAGTAATTGATATAATAAATTAGATACTAGTTCTTGATTTGTATCATTTTCATCTCCTAATGATCAAGGAAATGTTTCATCAATCCATATTTCTTTTGAAAAATAGAATGACTGTACCCCAATGTGACACAATTAGCCGAATGAATCACTTGTCAAGATTATCCTGGAGTTTCATTTTTAATTCATACAACTAAATCAATGACATTCTATAGGGAACCTTTAAAATACGTCTGCACCATGTATGAGTTATATTGAAAAACAAACTTTATGATTTGTTGGAACTTTAAGATACTCAATGATGTTGATTTTATCTCGGACATTCTTTGATAAATTCCCCCTTTTTATAAAAATTAAAACCCAATAATGGATGTGATTTCCATCGAAATTTATTATTTATCATCACACTGATAGTAGATAATTGGTTGGTTTTGAATATCAAATTTCACTTCCCTTCCTTGAAAATTGATGTGGGATTTTTATAGATAATTTCAATTCATGCCTAAGATAACATCAAATTTCACTAGAGGTAGAAGGAAAAGTTTTTCAGGAAGTAAATTCCCAGAAACATTTATAGGATAGAAACAATATACATGAGAAGATAACATTATACTGTTAGGGGATTTCACTATTAATTATATATATAACTCTATGTGTGGAATCTATATACCATTAAAAAAATATTTATATATAAAATAACATTAATATCCAAATTCAAATTATGGATTAGTAGTTCTAGAGTGTATTTTATGTGTACCTTTCACAACATCATATCAAACCCCTTATTGGAAACAATTATCACGTTAGATTTCCCATTTTTTGTTATCATAATAGGTTGGTGAGTTCGATAATCATAATTAATCTTAAAAGTTATAAACTGGTTAATACAGTTCCAGTACTCTATGCATTTGAAACACTAGATTTTATGTGGTAAATTTTGAATATCTTTCACTCTGTTATAATAATAATTATTCCTCTTTAAATCCCATAGACATTCTATTTCATGACAACCTTCCCATATAAACATAAAAACTTTACTAGTCCCCTTAATATTGTTTCCACCATGTTTCCTACAAAACATTGAGCACGATGAAATGCTCATATTTTTCCCTCCTTGGTTATTAGTGTTTCCCTTAAACTCTATTTTTACATTATTATAAACAAAATATGATTGATGGGTAACTCAAATATCCATTTCCACCTTGGAAGGACATCAAAAAATTTATCCACAGATCTTAAAGTCCCTTTTGGATAATACCATTCAGATATATGGTTTTATTCCATTGATGAATTGATTAAATTTGATTTTAGGTTGGATGATAAATATAGAAGCGTACCTCATATGTATTGTAAAACTTTTTTCATTGGCACTGAAAGAATCATATTTATTCTGATATAACCAAATCAATTCCTTATCCATTTTTTATAAAGAATTATACGGATGTACATATTGAAAATTACCCCCTTAAACTAACCCCACACAATAGGTTTGATTTCATCTTTTTTACTCATATTCTTGATGAGGGCCCACTATATATCCTTTTCACCTTCTAAATGATAGATTAAAAAAATTATATTTTCATTTTTTGAAATATGAAGAATTGAAAATATCTTTTCATTGGTACTAATAAATTGCTCATCAAATTTAGTATTAGTGATACCTCTAAAAGATGGTGGATGTTGCCTCATGAAGGACTCAAAAAATTATTTTCCCTCCTTTCATTTTTATTTTTATCATGATTCATTTCTTAAGAAATTTATATGATAATAACATGGTTATTTTACATTACATATCATATATAATTCAGTTTACTAAGAGTAAAATCATTGAATTATCTATTGAATTTAGCAATAATATAGTTCCATTGAGTACCATCCATTGAATAAAACCAAAAATAATAGTGTGAGAAATACTAATCATTATGGTAAAACAGATAGTCCTGAAAAATCATTTATATGATGTACAAATCCAGAACCATAATTTTAAAACTGTGACACCTTGGGTTTAACCTATGTTATTAATGGTCATCATCTATTCAAATAATTCATAATGGTTCATAAAGAAAATATAAATATAACAAATAATATCCATAGGGAGTGTCAAACTTGGTGTGTAGTAAGGCACACTGTCTTGTACTAGGTAATTCCGAATTCAAGTCTGGTGTTCCATTTTCAGATTTATTACCCCTAGGTATATCTATTCCAAAACTATATCTACTTTTAATATATATAAATTTATGTATTTCAAGGAAAACCACATAATCTCCTCCTTACCAACATATTATGATGTTACCACATACATAGGTTTATCTTAATTGTTCTCACTAATGTTTTCTCATCCTAGTTTCCAAAATCTAACCAATACAATCCTCTTGTACCAACTATAATGGCCAAATATTTTCAAACATAGATATGGAATCATTCTTTATGAAGGTTCATTTAATTACACAAACACATGCCTAAGGATCATAAAGATATAGTGCCTTGGAATCTTGGAAACATAAATAAATATTTCATATGTGAACTGCATCACCTATCACTTTGTTATTCTTGATAATACCCCTTATTAGACATATCATACATAATACATTTCTTTGTATCCTAGGGTACGGTAACATAATTAATTTTGATCTCATATGGCTATTAAGGGTAAACAATGGAGATATATAAGTATCATGAGAATAATGGTATGAGATCATGATTATAACATTTGAAAACCATACCATGCATATCAGAGGTCACAATCTTGATTCAATAAAAAATTATTGGTAGTTTATAATACATGAATCATAAATAAATCAAACATCATGAGAAAATAGAGCATAAAATTATCATAATACAAAGAATCAGAAAATAGAAATAAGAATAGAAAATCATTTTTATATTAGTAAAGGAGAATTTACATGTCTTTCATAGTGGAATGAGTTCACTCCCCAAACCATCGTAGTAGTCAAGGTTCACTCCCAAGATAATCATAGAGGAAAAATTCCCTTACTGAACCGTGTTAACTCCCAATTCTATTCTTATTTAACTCATGAGATTTAAAAAGTTACCCCATGCATTTGATGTATTTACAGGTCCCACACGTCACATAATGAAAATCCTAAATATATGTTTTAAAATGACATAAATAATTCATTATATTAGAACCCCTTAAAATAAACGGATTTCAAAATAATTACATTATAGAATTACTCATGGAAAATTAATGAGTTTAATAAACATTTCATCATAACATAACCCATGGAAAAGAAATTGATTTTATAAAAATACATGAATTATAATAATAAATCATAAAAACAATAAATAAGGATGGTATAACTAGATCATATCCCCTGTAAAACATAAACAACACTTATGGTTTCTTTCATTGATGATTTGAAATTCCAAAAAAAATCATTAGAAAATTCTTGAGGAAAATGTATTTTTCAATGTAACAACACATAATTAAAAGAAAATAAAACATACATAAAATTAAAGAAAAAGTTTTCTTTTAAAATAATTGTTTACACAAGTAATGTATTATTTAAAACATTTTGTGTTCATGATAGTGTACAATTTTGAACATGCCGTACACTTTAAAACAAATGTTCCATTCAAATTTTAAGTAAAAGACAAAAGAACCTCATTCCGAAAATTACAAGATGTTCCCTAATATAAAATAATACGAAAATTAAAACAATGATATAAATTAATTTAAAAAATATCTGTATATTAAAAAATATATCTTTAATTTTTTCTAAATCATTGTTATAGAATAAAAATCACTTTCAACTAAAGAGTGAAATAAAATAAATATTTATTAAAAAAATACATTTGATCCATAGAGAACATAAAGAGAGGAAAATGAAAGTAAAACATGTATTATAATGAAATAAACACCGGTGAATAAAATAAATTATTATTTGAGAGATATATCATAAGGGTTTTTCAATGGAAATATTATCAAAAACAATCATGATAAACAATTTGATTATCAAAAAAGTATGTACCACTTTGGTATCTTTAGAATCATAATCATAATTTAATGTACACATAAAATTAAAAATTATATATAATTAAATTAATTATATTCATGATTAAAAAATCAAAGGGGATTATGTACCCCACATAAAATATGATACTGTGCAATATATCGTATATTCCAAAGATGGTAATTTGAGATGAAAATTTGTTACCTTAGGTATCATCTTCCTATTTATAAGTTATAAATTACCATTTAAAAAATATAATTTTAATATAAATATATTAAATAAACATATTTACATGTATCGTACCATAAATTATTTAATTAGGAGTTTTTATTACCCATACATCAATAATTCATTATTAAAATCATGTTTTGGGTAATAATTTCTTCATTTTGGATGTACGTTTCAGTTTGGTATTTTTGATAATTTGTCATTGATCATGATTCCATAATATTTTTATTGTTAAATATTTAATTAATATCATATATATTTATTAAATATTTTATATTGTAATCCATTAATGTTAGAAATAGAAAATGAGTCACACAGTTCATAGAGATGGTAAGTCGTACGTCCACAAAAATGTTGTTTCCATTTTCATGATGGGTTGGAAAAAGGAAGGTAAATAAAATATCACCTTTATAGAGTTATTATGATTTATTATATATCACATATATTCATTAATTATATTCTTATTACTTTTAATTTAATGAGTAAATGAAAAATGAATTACAACACTTTGCGAGGTGGTAGTTTGTCGTACACACGAGCTACGTTATTGTATCCCCACAAATGGAAATTAATTAAAAATATATGATATAATCATTCTAGAAGAATAATAAGATCTCCAATATAATGTAAAAACAATAAATACTTTATTATATTCATCCATGATAAGTGGTGATAGAAAATTAATAACATCGATTCGTGGGGCGGTGGTCCTCGGTAAACACAATCGAAAGATTCCCTTCCCATTTTAGGGAAGAGGTTAAAGATATATGAAATTAAATTAAAATAATAAAATATAATTATATATAAGATACTGAATTTATTATATTATCATGGTTTAATAATATTTTACTTAGATTTATGAACATATAAAACAAAAATACATGTTTATGAAATTTACCTCTTCTCTTGAGAGCCTATTTAGGTTTATGCATAAATAATTCTAAGGAGGGATTAATAATAAAACAATCCAATATTATAAGAGTATATAATTAATTAATGTAATTGGGTTGGTATTTTATAATCCATAGGGTTTTGGATGTGTGAATAAGAGATGAGAGAGGTGACCTTTTATAAGTGGGCGAGCAGACTCATATGGAATTATTGAAAAGAATAAAGTGCACTCACATTTTTTACATTAAAAAGGAAAAAAAATGTGTCATTATAAAACAATATAAGAGATAAAATAAATATATGGAAGTTAACTGGGTTTTAGACATGTTTGTAGTCCATTTTACCCCATATCATTTTTGTTTAACCCCCCGGTAAACCAATTTTAACTATAACTGTGGTAATTGTTTTTTACTCTCATCACAATAAATTATGGTAAAAAATTAAGTTGAAATTATTTATTGATATTAATTTTAATTATTCCAAATATTGAAACAATTTTTTCACATTAAAGTCATAGAAGTTTTAGAATTTAATTTAATATTAAATCCATAGATGAAAAAAGTGTTTTTTCAAAGAGAAATGTTTTGAAATTTTATAATGTTTTTATATGAAAATTACATATTAGATTGATTCAAATGTCCTATATTGGATTAATTTTAATATAATTTTAATAAATTTACTTTTAGATAAATTTTAATTTAAAACATGACATTATAAATTCTTTAAATGCAAAGTATGTTTTCTATAAAAATCATTACTTTTCACTATTCATCAAAAAATTAATCTTTTTAGAAAAATCCAAAAAAATTAACCACAAGATAATTTTTATATTTTTATTTCATAAAATAATTTCATATCTTTTTGAAAAAATCTTAAATATTCAAATATTTATTTTATTATTTGTCTTCTAAAAGTAATAAAATAATTTATTAGGAATATAGAATTTTCAAAACATATAAAGTATTAACCAAAAATTAAGTAATTATTTACTAATATATTTTAATTATATAAACACATTATAAATAATATTTCTTGTTTATTTATTTATATTCATACCACTAAGTTTAGTGATTAGTTCATAACTACCGTGTTAAGTTATAATATAAGTAATATATTGAGCTCATTTAGAACTTATTATCTTGTGTAGGGAAATATATCCAATAAATGTTTTTTTATTAAAAATAAGATATTTCATATAATATTGGAATATTATATATCTATCCAATGAGTATCAGTTTTTGGAAAACCCAAGGGGAAATCATGAAGAAAAATGACGAACATAAATGTTTTCGGATTGGGGGACTTTTTTATCCCTATTGGTCTATCTAATTATGCTAATAATGTTCCAAATTTTCCCCTCAAGATTTATAAAATGGTATTTTAATGCAATTATTCTCATGGAAATTTATAAATTAGAAATATTAATCTAATAATTCAGGAATGTTTAGAAGGAAAACAATAATGTTATTCTAATAAACTAATGTGTTCTAACATCTAGTGCTGAAAATTTAGTGGTTTAATAAATGAAGTACCCAAAAATAGAAACTGTAGTTTATAAAAAAATTAACGGTTTTTGACATCCCTGAGGTAAATTTCTCATAATTCAATTTTTATATAAAAACATGACTAATATTTTAAAATAAATGTATTACTGAATAACAATATTTTATTATCATATAAAAGGGAGAAAACCTGATTTTGTATTTACTCAAAAACATTTGATATTTTATTATGGTTGATACAAAAAGTAATTTGAATGAATATCTAATGAAATTTTCCCTGAAATAATATTTTTTACATGAGGGAACAACTTGGAAAACTACATGGTCATGTTTAATGACTAGTTTTAACACTTCTATATTCTAAACCAAATATAGATCCTGTTGAAATAGAGAGTGTTGATTCTGAGATTATTTATTTAAGAAATTTGATAATTTTCTTCCCTAAATAAGTTCATAGTTAATACAGAGTTCTGAAGAAATAAATAAGGGAGGAATAAAAGGTGTGAAAAATGTTCCTCCCTCATTCAAAGATATTAATAAGGGATATTTAGAATTTAGATCAATAAGGGAGAGTTAAATATTTTCCCTCATCTATGTTCTATGAAGAAGTATAATTTATATTCACTTTCAACATTGGGTATGTATATCTCATTGAATTTAAAATGAATTTTGAGCTGATCAAATCCATAGGGGGAGATTAATGTTCCTATCCGATAATAATTTTTTTCTATTTTTTTAAATAGTTTTTAAGTCAATGTGAAAGTTAAAGGTAATGGTTATTTATGTTCATATTCCTTAAAAACTATTGTATTATAGTGATACTAATGAATATAGTAGAGTGTTGTATGATATAGAAAAATTATACATTTCATGTAAAGTTGAAGAAGTAAGCATAATAGAGAAGAATATTTAATAATTTTACAGAAGGAGGTTAACAACAATGGAAACCCATTATAAGTAAAATAGTGAGGCTAGATTACTACGAAGGATAGGAAAAATTCCTTTTAATGGTTAGGATAAATTTTTTATCTCTATTAAAAAAATATTCCTTAATAGGTTAAATGATGTTATGTCAGTCTAGAAGTTACTAACATCTTGAATATATTCATGATTAAATCTCAATTCCAATGGGGATATTTGGGATAGTAGAATTATGGTAACTAATAAGGAATACAAGATTTATATCCATGAAAATATTTCGTTGGATGATGATGTAATAGATATCCATGGTTGCAATTTCACAATGTTATGAGATGCAACATGAATTATGTTACTAAATGAAGTGTTTATAAAAGCTAGTGTTTCAATGTTTATAGTTTATAATAGTTTATACAAATAGAATAATAAATGTATAAAATATAAAGTTATAGTCACAACTCTACACAATAAATTACAAGATAAAATGATTTTTCTATCAATGATCAAACATACATTAATTTAGGATAATGAATCAATTATACTAGGAATAGGTATATAATGTTTCTTTGAATATAGTTTGTATCCAGTTAATGAGGAAAAAATTATCTTATAAGATATATTAAGTATGATGTTATAATGTTATGGAGTGTGTAACATTTTAGAGGCCATCATATCATATCGATTGGATGAAGATCCATCAAACCATGTTTTTTAGACAGAAATGTTTTCCCTCCATTAGAAGGAAATTTAATATGTATTTTTTCCATGATCAATGTATAGAAAGGTTCAGTGTTACACCCAATTAAGTACATCAAATAATAAAATTAATAATATTCATTGATGTTCCATCAGATGAAATTTCATGGAGTTATATTTGGAGAAGATTTATTATTACATCGCCTAAAAAATATAAAGGTCCTACTAGAAGATAAAGTAATATATAAATATGGTGATCCTTGAGTTTTATTAGATAGAAAATTAAGAAAGTACTAACAATTAGGTGATTAAAGTGATCATCAATTGAAGAATTCAAATTATAAAAAGGGATACCAATATAAATTTATAATGTTAGAATGATCGGGAGAAGAACTATCAGATGTATGAATATAATATAAAACATCATGATGTTATCAGATGAATGATTATAATTTTGTTGAAAAAATTACATTATAAATTTTGAGCTAAGTCTATATAGATCAGATAGAGAGATACTTACTCATCATAAAAATAGATTTGATAGAACAAAAGTGATTTAGTTAGTCATTGAAATCATATGAAGAGAAAAAGAAAAAGAAATATTGAATCCATTAGACTGAGTAAATATGTAGATGAAGATTGGATGGAAGGAGTCATACAGAGTAGATCTAAATGATGAAATGTTTGTTTGATACAATATTGGAATAATCCACTAGATAAAGGTATTCTTAATGTATTCAACAAAAATATGTGTGTCATATGATTTTCTAAATAGCTTTATATAAACATTATAAATATATTAATATGACTGTGTTAGTTTAGTCATTGAATAGTTTTTATATTTTTAAGATTAAGGAAGGATGAATAATTTCATTAATTCAAATATTAAGAAATTTCGAATCTGGTTACTAATTTTGGATTTTTCCTAGAATTTTCAAAAAATTTATAAATAGTATGAGTAGAATACATTGATTTTCAGATGAGTAGGGAGTTTAAACTAAAAATCAGAGTTTGTATAGGAAAACATATTTTAGATCATTCCCTTTTCCCAAGAGTAATTCCTATATTATGGATAGTATGTATAGTACATACTAACACTATTCATATAAATGAGTAATAAAAAGAATTAAAGATTTCAATGAAATGTGATTTACCAATAAATGAAACACGTGGTTAATGAATAAGCAATCTATAGAAGAATCGAGCAGTGATATACCAGCTAGAGGCTTTGATTAGAAGAATCATATAGAGGCCTTATAGTTGTATGTACAATAGAAATATTTTTTCATATATAGGTACCAGTCAAAAGGTAATTTATTCATGGTCCACAGATTGAAGTTTTAGAGTTTTTAGGCACATAAAAAAGAGGAACACAGATGAAGGAAGATGAAAACTAGTCCATGAAAAACCAAATAAAATTTGTTAGAAGAAGAATTTATAGCTGAAGTTTCTGTGAGCTACTTACATGTTTATAGTCTATTTTCATGAATGTTAAGAAAATTTTGAATGTTAAAAATATTAAATTTAAATTACTACTAGGCGACATGGGGATATTTTTGGGATATAACTCAACTGCTGGATATAGAATAAATAAACATCACTTGTAATTTAAGAAAATATTATTAGTGGTAGAATACATGGACCAACTAGTGTTTCCATGAAAAGGATCTAGGTTCTCAAACTGAGTAAAAACCATGTAATAATACTTTTTTTATCATATATCATTTGAAAAAAATAAGGGTAATGAGGCGATGAAGAGTTTCTAAAAACCAATTCATCAAAACTGATAAAATAGGTTCAATAAATATAAAGAAAATAAATAGTTAAAATTTAACATAATCAGTAAAAAAATTTCCACCCATGATTCTTCCCCACCACTTTGGGTGACACCATGTTCCAAATATGAAACTTAGTGGTTTTTTTTCATAAAACCATATCAAATTTTTATAACCTCTTTGAAATGATGTGTAATAGTTCCCATAGTTGTATCATATAGAGGTTATATGATATGTTTTCAAAATATTCACTTTGGTTAATTTTATTTTTATAAATATTAAACAAATGGAGTCATTTAGGAAAAAAATTAAGCAAATCTAAAGATAATTTAATATATGTTAGAAATAAAAGTGTTCTGTTTAGACTAAAACTTGATAGAAGAAGGCAGACTAAAGACAACAATCATCAATAAGTTTTGACACTAGAAACACTCTTTATCATTTTTAAAAAATGATTATCTAACCAAAAACCTAAATTCTCACTTAAATACATCCAAATGAACACATAATATACATATAAACCACATAAAAACCTCAAATATAGGGGTTTATACCATTATGAAGGTGATTTGGTCTCCCAAAGGCCTTTAAGTGAATAAAATGAATTGGACCAACTGTGAATAAAGGTTATACAAAGAAAAATAAATTTAAACAACAAGAACAATTAATTTTTATTCATAATATGAAAAAAATCTTGAATAATTTGAAGGCATGTCATTCATGATATAAAAATATTTTTTCCATTCAAGGAAATAGTTTCCCTCAAAATTAAAATATATATAAAGAAAAGTAGAAAACACAAATGGTATAGCATCATGAAATCTCCATTTTCATAGTTACAAAAGTGATTATACATTATTGGATATATTATATCCTTGATGAATCCTATTCTCTAGAAAATACCTTTTTTGTAGTCATCTCTCTACCTATCTAACCCTTTGAATAGAAGTGAAGACTTATATGTATAATAAATTGCTATGGATGATTTTTCCACCATTTAGTTCTATTAAAATGGAAATTATTTTTCCCCATTATTCTAATAAATATTGATCTGTTTTAAAGTTGTTTAAAAATATCTTGTATATCCACCCATAAACATTTAGATAAATTTTATATGTGTTGAAAACGTTGTCTTCTAATTATAAGAACACATTTTCAATCTGAATATACTATATAGTTTCATCTACATTTACAAACCCACTAATACAATGTTTCCAAGATATTTAATGGAATCATTCTCTATCAATTTATATTTTATCAACAAATATAATCATCTAATTTAGATTTTTTATCCCAGTTTGTGTCTTATTTAATAATTTTTTTTCAACTTTATTTACCCAAATGGTTTCTCATCATCATGATTTTATTAAGCCTAATAATATTGGATTCAACACTTAGGACAATTATATTAAATTAATCCCACCAACCTTAAAATCCTATAAAAATTAATTTCTATATTTCGATAAGTATAGAAATTGTTATGGAAAAATATAAAACTGATAAAAAACAATTAAGATATAGAATTAATCTATAATCAAATTTGATCTCAAAATAGCCCTAATAACAAAAAAATGATTCAATTTCACTTAAATTTATAAAATTGTAGTGATTAAACCATTTATACTCATGATGAATGTGAGGAAAATATTATACCTTTATGTTTTCAGATCTCTAGGTGCTAGCAAGAATAACCAAGTTATAAAATATATCCAAGGTGGAATGATTTCTACTAAAATGAACTATAAATAAGTATGTTACCCCTAACAAGAATGTAGCATGGTGTATCCATACATTGTACTTAAATATAAATAAAATAATAGTTTAAAATACTATTTCCTACCAAACATGAAATAAAAAATTATAAAAAAAATTTGAAACCATGACATCATGAAGAATGAATAACATGTACCAACATAGAGAAAATAAATATATTGTGGGTGCTCATATTTTTTTGCACATGAACACACCTGAACAAATTATAAACCTTAAAAACCGTAATACCACCTCTATGTGACCTAATATCACCCATTGAATCATATTCCTTAATCATTAAACTAATAATAACTTCATTCAAAATGAGACAACAACCTGAGAAACATTAAAAATATTAAAAACTATATACACATAGAGGTTTATATGTATGGTGAGAATAAACATGGATAGTATTATATAACTAATGAGCCTAAAAAATTACTATCATAAGTAATTTAATAATGACTAGTTTGAACTAAATTTAGAATATAGTTTTTTACATGAGTAATTATGGAGGAAAATTTAACAATGTTTTGTATCATTGAGAAAACATTACTCTTTATCTCAAAATAAAAGCGTAAAAACCACATAAAAATAAAATAACTTGAAATATTGAAAAGGGTACTTTTAATTTTATGAAAAATAAAATGATGATATTTCAGACTTTTTAAATTTTCTCTTCAAACCCATATTCCATAACTAATGAGAGAAAAATAAACATTGAAATTTTTTTTTCGAAGAATAAATTTTTTTAACAAATAAGGATGAAAAGGATTATGTCTTTTCCTTAAAATATTTCCTTCAAATATTATTTTTGGAAACTATTTGGAATATAAACCTAAACCTAAAATAAAAATGATATAAAATCAAACCACCATTTTAATAACAATGATGCATAATATGTGTAAACAATATTTATATAAACGGTTCTTCAAAACAAAGTTAAGAATGAGGGTAAATAAATAAATCATAAAGAAATAATCACTGAGATAAAATCATCGACAAATTAAATTAGCATCATGGGAAACTAAGTAGATTTTAATGTGATATTCTCTCATATAAATATTGTTCCAACCAACTGGTGGCCTATATTGTGATCCTAGTAAATCCTAAACACCTTTCGAATTACTATTCACTAGTATCAATGGGATAAATCCATAGTATAGGGATTTAACTACTCTAGAAGAGACTAGATATTTCCGTAATCTAGTTTTGTATAACATGAATTTTGATATCCCACTATGAAATATAATTTCCCCAGGACATAACCCAAGTAGATGTGAGTAAATAAATCAGATTTATGGTAATCACATGTATCGTGAATAAAAAATAAAAAATAAAATCTCATCTCATCTCCAAATCCATTTCATTAAATAAACACTTTTAAATTTATACGCACATCAAATAACAATTCAATTAATTTGACATCATAAAAGGGTTTGGAAACATTTAACATATAGTATCTCAGACTAATGTCTTCAAAAGAATCAATGAATTTTTTTCAAAAGGTTACAACTAGACCACTAAAGAAAATTGGATAATAATTTATAAACTATAATATGATATGTAAACAATGAAAATAACTTTTATAAATCATTTGGTAAATAATAATTCCCATAAAACATCACAAAATTCATGATGTTAATGTATCCAACTATAAAAATGACTAATAATTATAAAGGATAAAATTGTAAAATAAATAAAATCCCATAGATTGGAAAAAAATCATTTGAAAAAAATAAATTATCCTATTAAAAGGCAATATGAAGTAAAAAACCCTTATTTTTCATAAAATTCATTTTAAAAGTTCTTCATATATATTTATTAAAACATATTTCACACATAAATTATTGTTTTATAAATTAATAACTAAAACCCAAGGAAAACCCTCTATTCGAAGTAATATAATAATTATAAACACCTGGAAAATCCATCAAGGATATCATTTAAAGGCGTAAATTAAGATAAATAGAATTTCTAAAACTCAAACATCACATGAGATTCAATATAAAATGGATTTCACAAAAACATGTATCTAAAATTATTGGAATCAACTCACCTTATGTGGATGATCCCAAACCACTGAAACAAATTGCCTCTAAAATACATAGAAATCCATTGAACACTGATTAGAGCAAAAAAAATATGTTTTAACACATTAATAATTAAGTTTTATTGGATAATAAGAAACCAATAATAAATGGGGGAAGTAAAGAGAGGAGAATAAGAATGATGGGAAAGTAGGATTTTATCATCCAAATCCACTTTATGTCTATATAAGAAGTAATTGGAATAAATGAGTTGGAATAGAAGATCCTAGTTCTATCCCTCAACAGACTTGATGATAATAAAGATAGTGGGGGCCAATAATAATAAAAACTTACTAGGGGTAAAAAGATAATTTTATGTATTCAATTCCTTGGCATCTCATACTTTTTGATTATAAATTATAGCAAACCAAGTACTAACCATGTAACAACCACTAGAATAAATCTACAACTCCTCAAATAGTTCTCTATTTTTTTTTAAACATGAATAAGTCACGAAAGTAATTAACCATACATATCTTGAGGCAACATAATTATTTATATCCATGAAAAAATACTGAATTAGAATTCCCAGATGTAAAAATTATCCACATGGTTACAACTGACCATGACATTACCATGTATTTCATGGTTTTTAGCTAATTAGAGGAATAACGATGTAATTTAATTATTAATTGATACTCCTAACCATATACTAATCCTGAATATGTCACTAAATAAGACTCTCTATATAATAATATATTTTACAATTACTTCTTATCATGTGGTAATCATGCACCATATAAATTTTAAAAAAATTAATAATTTCAAAATTCAAAACATCTAAAATTAAAAATTACAACATAATTAGATAAAATATCATAGAATAGTTACATGGAGGGAATTAAATTATCCCCATGATGAAACTTTACGGTCCTATAAAATCATTGATAAAAGTAGAAATCAATAGAAATCCAAAACCAATTCACCTAATCATGGGTTAAGTGGTATACCATGAGAATAAATTTAGTATTTGGATACCCAAGGCCCATAAAATGAAATAAATTTCTATCTATTTTTGAATTACTAATTTAACTATACATTTTCTATACAATCTCCCCATCAGCTCTGTTTATGTGGTATGCTAGTCATGAAAAACATGAGAAGGACAAAAGAAAAGGGAATGCCAATATTTTATAATTAATAAAAAACTTTAATATTAAATAACTATTTTTTTATTAAAAATAATATTATTCAACATTATACCTTAATATAAATGCAAATAATCATAAAATATCTTTATATAACAAAAATAAATAAATTCAGAATCCAATGTCATGAAGCATAAGGAATTGATTTCCCACAAATATTCTCATAGATGAATGGTTATAAAGTATAGTTATTAAATTATAATATAAATAAATTATTTGGGTATCTATACCATTTATAATTCACTTTATAATATTGATACAAATAATAGAAACTCCCATATGAAAATAATTACCAAAATGAACACATATTCCAAAAATAATAAAGAAAATGATAATTATCCACTAACCACAAAAAAACTCCATAAACCAGTTCAAAATCCCTAGAAGATAGAAAATATTATATTAATACCCAAATTAACAAAAAATTATATAAAACCATTCATAAACATCTTATAAAATAGTGAAGTAATAATAAATCATAAATGGGAACCATGTATCAATATAAAATAATATGTAAGTAACCTTATATCACAGAGATGAAAGTGGAAAAACATCGAACCTCACATGTGGAACACCAACCTATTGTGAACATGAAAAATTCTATCCATTACATTCCATTTTCTCCTTACTATATGATTAATCCTATTAAAGGAATGAATTTTGCTAAGGTACTTTCCAATGCATAGTATTTGTTAGTGTAACATTAATCCCAGTTACCCAAGAACACAGTTAAGGATTTCCATGTGAGAATAATCTAAAAAATCTCATAATATAGATAAAATAATATATAAATCTCAATAATAATTTCATGTAATCATTATACGAACACAAAAAAAATAAAAAATATCAAATCAGATCAATTATTGGTATAACCATTCGTCATCAGCTTACCTTAGATGATACTCAAGAATTCAATGACATTATCCACCTTCATGTTCTTGGAATTATATCATTGTATGAACGTTGTATTGAATAATTCCCAATACATTTTAGCATGACGTTGATATGGAAAAACAGGTCCCCACAGACTCAATTCATTTCTTCACACAAGCTAACAATTACATTCACTTGATATTTAATTAGATTATTGAGTTTTAATTATCCCTACAATCCTATTAACCAATCCATTACCTCAATTGGATATTGATAACCAGGGGAAGTGGGTGGAAAATGATTAAAAATTTCTTTTATGGAATCTAAGAGTAATGTGAAACCCAAATCCAAGCCTTGGTTTTGGGTATGGGTGGATCCAACCCCTAGAAGGGTGGCACTTAAATGATGAGAGGAATCACCCTTAAGATCACCCCTTTGAGAAAGAGATTTTATGTTTCATCATTAAATATTTGGGATGCATACTCTTAATTACATAAAATAGAATATTAGTAAATATATAATCATAATTAGAATAGAAAAAACCTAATATAAACTAAGGGATCAAATCCAAAATCATGAAATCATTAAGACAAAACACATTTATAAGAGTCTGTAATATTTATTTTCATACTAAAAGCATTTGGTAATTAATCTAGATACATGTTTTATAAAATCATTCACAATTTGAATATTATCCACGTTATTTATTAAACTATAAAGAATATATTTTATAAGACTACCATAAGTTGAAATTCTAACATCATTAAAACATTACCACTATGGAATTTAAAACATTTTATTTGGTTCTAAAACCAATTCATTCTTTATAGATAGTATTTAGTATTTTAAAATCCAACTCACACTATCTAATAAAAACATAATTATGTAATAATTTAAAAAATACTACATATAGAGTTCAAGAGACTATGAATATCATCCTATGAAAACAACATAAATTATACATTTATTTTAAAACACTCCATAAATTTAATTGTAAAAAAATTAAAATTTGGAAACCCATCATAAAATTAATATTATTTTTACAAAAAACCAAAAAACCTCTTTATAAAATTAAAAATTTTCATGAAATTACTTTTTTATTCAAAATAAATCATTTATATAATAATAAAAAAATAACATATCATGAAATGTGAAATAGTTTTCAATTATATAACATAAATAAATCATAAAACCATAATTTAATCCTTTCAAATAAATTAGAATTAATTTAAAACAAATTTAAAAATAAAAGGGGTTCAAATAAAATAATTGAGGGGTTTTATGTCTATGTATGATTTGGTTTCATAGTTTAGTAGACCATTTATCAACCATTCGATATCTCGAGGACAATATCCCAAACCCTCTATAGAGGCTAGGCATGTTTTTTGAGACCACACACCTATGTTTTCCATTTTCACCTAGAACATAGAGAACCAATAAAATTACTCATAAAACTATAATGAGTATCAAAATATCATCAATGTAGATATAAATATTATAATAATATCTGATAATAAATCATAAATTCAACCATATCATCCTAAATAACCATCTTAACTCAAGTCTCATCATGAATGGTGGTGAATATGCACATACTCTTGACCTATGAAATACGTACTAATAATCCTATCTCTTTTGTACTATTACTTACCCAAATAATACAAGGGAGATGATAAGGATTTTAGTACTTAAGGCTTGGAGCATGTTCCAGATCACCCAAACCTATAGAAAATCACCACTACATCAAATACATCTATGTAGGAATTATTTCACCCCTAAAGAATAATAAATAAGTTCTAGACCTATCCAAGAATCTAGAATGGAGCATCCATATATTATAATTCTATATATATGAAATAATTTTTTGAAAATAACACAAGAATCCAAATTTAGAATAATAATTAATAATAAAAAACTCACTATAAAATAAAAACATCATTAAGAATATATAAAAAGTATTATTATAAAGCAATCCAAGATAAAAATGATGGATGTTTTGGATGGAACATGAACACACCAAAAAATGTAATCTTAAAGTGGCATAAGATCACATCCATGTGATTTGAGTTCACCCCATGCATCTATAGAGTCCATTATTGGACCCATTATAACATCATACAATATGAGACTAGAATATAAACACATACAAGAAAATATAATATTTACATACACATAATGGGGTGTATCTATGGTATGAGTTAAAAATTCCTAATATGATTTCACAAATGTTTATATATAATTCATTTTATAATAATTTTCATAAAAACTAGTTTAAATCATATTAAAAAAATGTTTTTACATGATAATGTATAATGAAAAAATTAACAAACTTTTATCCCTTGTAAAGAACCTTACCCTTTTCAAAAATCAAAAGTTGTTACACCAGTTGAAATGATTTTTTTAAACAATAAAAAAGGACTTATAATTTTATGAAACAAATAATGATATTTAAATCATTTAAAAAATTATAAAAGTATTTTTTTCATAATCCATGAGTTAAAAAAATTAGTGAATGAAATTCAATTTTCTATTTTGAAAATGATGATTTTCAACATACAATGATAAAATATGAGTTATTATTTCATTCAAAACATTTCTTTTCAACCCCCTATTAAAAACTAGTTGGAATATAAACTAACCCACCAATGCAATATGGTATGAAATAAATCTAAAACCATAATATCAAGGAAGCATAATATGAGTAAAAAACAATTATATAAGTGGGGCCAAAATATATTATGATAACAAAGAGAAAAAAACAATGAATATATAATTAATCATGAGAATAAAATCACCAGCAAATAAAATAAATATCTTAAGAAACTCACTAGGTTTTAATGTGATGTGATTCTATGAATAATTTGGTGGAACCAACTATCAGCCTATGTTGTGATCCTAGAAAATCAAAAATTCTAAAGAAATTACTCTCAACTATTCTTATCTGGGAATTCTCCAATTAAGGGAATGAAATGGACTATGGAAAATTATCTAATGTAGTAATATAACACTGTGTGGGAAGAATATAGATCTCCCACATAGCTACCTAGAGTCCCCCTGACATAACCCATGTGAATATTAGGAAACAATCAAGATATTTGATCATCACATATACTAATAATAAAGACTAATAAAAAATCCCTCATCTCGCATCCAATAACCTCATAAGAAACAACCCATTTTATATTCATGCACATATAAAATAACAATTAAATTCATTACACATGAGGAAAAATCATGTATAAGACATTAAAAGGGGGCTCGGGTTTTAGAAGCTTCAAGAACACCCTTTTAGACAAGGTAAACGATAACATTAGAACAAACATAGAAGACCTAGTCAAAAACCATTATTTAAAAAAACCATGAAAACAACTATTAGAAATAATTAAAAAACATTTCCTCTGAAACATTATAAAAATCATGATATAAACATTATCAAACACATAAATGAATAATAAGACACAAGAATAATCTAGAAAATGAAAAACACACCACTTGGATTGGAAATAATCTTACCAAAACATGAATTGTTCTCTTAAAATTCAATACAATTTCAAAAAACTTCTTTGACATTAAATTCATTTGAAATATTCCTTTTAGGTATATAGAAAAACAAATGACATGCATTAATTATTATTTTAAAAATTATGTACTTAAATTCAAGGAAGATCATTTATGGAAATTATAGAAATCCCCCAAACAGCTTAAAAATTCATCAAGGGTATCACATATAAGTATAACATACGATTATATAAATTCTAAAATACCCTATATCATAATAAATTTTATATAAGAGGTATTTATCAACAAAATCTACAAAAAAATTTATAATCAAGTCACCTTTGACAGTTGAAGAAAAAATATTGAAGGTAATGATATTTATAACCCCGAGTCAACAAAATAATCAATTTTAGACCAAATAAAACCATATGATTGACAACCAAGTAAATTAAGGTTCATGAGAGATGAACAAAACACGAATAAAAGGAATATGGAATAGAAATAGAAGATAAATGATGATAAAATAGGAGTTTACCGTCTAAATACACATAAATTACATGGATGAATTTCTTAGAATCTAATAGAAGAATAAGGAGAATATCTTTCGATATTTCTTTTAATCGGTTGAAATAAATTGATGGGAGAGTTAGTATATTAGGAATAAAAAATGAATTGGGGTAAAATTTGAATTTGATTTTTTTAATTTTGGAAAGCTCACATGTTTTGGTCACATGATTTAGTAAATCACTTTCCAAACATGTTGTATCCATTATAACATACATCTAAAACATTTCATAGTTATCCCACAAGATTCTCTAAACAATGCAGAATTCGGTGAAGAAATTCAGAATATGTATGGTGTCGATTCACAATTATTATTTACTATACACTAATGATATTCTAAATGTGAATTGGAATTCCAATACATAAGAATAATATAAAAACATTTACTAACAAATAACTAATAATGTGCTAATCATGAAATAACTATTGATAGGGATACCTATCTGAGTTTAGTTTAAAAGGTTACTCTTAAAAATGTGATAATAATAAATTTATAACTAACTAAAAATATCTATATAATAAGAAATTTCCTAATTACTAATAATCATGAGATAATTATGCATAAGATATTTAACATATAAAATTTTAAAAAATACTAATTCAAAAATTAAAAACCCATCTAATTCCACTGTAAACAATTAATAGATAAAATATAACATATTATTGGAATAAAATTATTATTCTAATGCAATTGAGTACGAGGAGGTGGGAAAAGAAATATGTTATACCAGAACATACTCCATGATCATTTTCTGGTAGATCATCCTTGGTGATTTTTTTTGTATATAGAATATTGATCAAAAAATTATGTGGATCAGATTATCACAAAATAATTATAATAATAAAGGGTTAATTTGTTTACATGTGATGTTTTTTGTAAGGTAATATTAATCATATGATTATATACTACCCTTTATATCTTTATCACTACTTACATTATATTCTTATTGATTAGAATAAATATAAGGGGAATAATTATCCCATTGTATGGTTAAATCCCTTGACAAGAGTTGTGTAATATGCCAACATTTTATAAAGATTACTCATGATAACATTAAGGCACTATTTTACCCATGATCTGAGTATAACATGGTTGGATTTTCATTTGGTTTTGTTTTACGAGAATTTAGAAAATTGTAATTTTTTTTGGAGAAAATGGGGTAGTGTGCAATTTGTTATTGGTTTTCTCAAACGGTGAGCATATCATAACCAATTATGAATTCCCAAATATATTATAATCACATGGCTAGTGCATGGTTTTTGAATCCATGTTCCCTATTAGTAGACACCATACACTCCTATGATGAGGTGCACAGTACGGGAACAAAATTTTGAAAAATGTGCCCCCCTGCCTAGGAAATAGTGTATGAGGGATTAATTTCTCTGAAAAATTATTTCAAAATTCCCAAACCCATTTGTATTAACACCTATTTTTCCTAGATCAGTCATGAAATTTTTCATTTGATTTTGGGAGCTCTTATATGGATTCAAATATTCATCAAAATCTGTTCTTGAAAACTAGATGATCTAATTGAAGGATATATACCTCTTTCGTTATGTAATCTCTTCCTGGATAAATAGTAAGGTTTTATTCCCCATTGGTGAAGGTTTAGATGAAATTTTCGTGGATCCTAAATTTTTTTATCTTCTATCTATGATTTGGACCAAGATAATCCATGTCATAATGATCTTGGTTGTTCTATTTCAAATTGGTGATTTTTTAAATTGCAGAATGTTTTTGAATGATATGAAGGTAGATGGTGTAATTGTAAATTATCATAGTTCTTATTATAATTATGTGTATGTATTTGTTTAAGTAAAATTTATAAATTAAGAAATCGAATTTTTGAATTTACTTAATTAATGAATTAATGATATTATGAAATTGGATTTTTAATGGGATTGGGAAATTGGTTGATTAATGTGAATTTGAATTGACAAATAAAAAGAATTATGGGATGATTGGCATAAACATTAAGGGTGATCGAGTTATATGACTAATTTTGAAAACTGGATTAGTGGCGAAATTTTCATGTTATTTCTTAGTGATTAATGTAATTAACCATGATTCTTTCGAAAAATTGTAATGGTTCACCATTGAGAATAAATGATAATAAAATTAGGGATTATTAATGATGATAAATTTGATATATGTGATGTATGTGATATATATGATTATTTGATATATGATTATGGGATAGATATTGATTCCCCAAATACCCATATGTCATAACTATAATTGTGGGATATGGAATGATGCTCTAAATTCTCATATATGATAATAAAGAGGTGTGGGATAGGGATTGATGATCCCAACACCCATAAGGTTATATACATGATATTATAGGCCCATTATATTGATATAAGGTTGTTGTTCCATATACCCATGGTATGAATTTGAAATGAAATTGATAATTGAAGCCCATGTTAAAATGAATTGTGATCCCCAATGTGATATTATTAAGACTCCAAAATGGGATAAAGCTAGAGATGATAGTTCAAGTGTCATCGTGAACCACTGAAATATATGTGGTTAATTAATGAATAATTTAATGTGATAAATTTTTACTCTATTTAACATTATTATTTATAAAACTATATACACTATTATTGAATGTATATTGTTTTAGACATCTTTGGTGGTGTCCTATTGTGATATAATCACTCCCTACCCAGGCTTCTTGATTGGTACCCGAATAGGATTCATGTTTCCAAGATAGGATAAGGGTAATATACCTATGATAGTTGGTAGAATTGGGATGAAGTATGGATGGGGGAACCAGACATGTTTTTGGAACCTTATTTTTAGTTTTTATTGTGTATTTACATTTGATTTTTCATATTGAAATGTGGTACAAATATGGAAGGACATATATAATACTTTATTTTGGATATTGTTTCCCTTTTTGGGTTAATCATGTGATACAAGTATGTATTTGTTATGATATTCGTATATTTAATGGTTATATAATTGGGATATTGTTTATTTACTTATGTTGTTTTTACTCTTTGATAACATGTTTATTTTCTCCCCATGTTATATATTTGGCCATTGGTACTTGTTGGCAGCATCTGGAATATAGGGAGGTGTGCCTGAGGTAATTTTACCAACCAGCTTAGGGAACCAATATATGGAACCTGAGTTAGGATGTTACAAATTGGTATCAAAGAGCATTTTATTTTCTTTTATTTATCTTAAAATTTCATAAAGGTAGAAATGAGACTAAGATTATTCAGGTCTTAGTCAAAATATCATTCAAGGGAGTAGATAACCCAGGTACGTGGTGTAAAATCCAAGTACCCAAGGTGGGCTTCTGATTATTGATGCTACTATTAATGTTGGATGTTATTTCACCTCAATTAATTCACATGTTGGGTGATTTTATTAATGTTTTATGATATTTTTCATCATGGACCATTTTGGAAATGGAGTTGGATATACATGCATCATTTTAGGAAATCATGATTATTTTTTGGACATGCATCATTTAATTCATGAATGGAAAAACTGGTTTTCGGTATGTTCTTTAATTAATATTCTTTATCATACATTTTTATTTTAAATGAAAAGGTTCGTGATATAAAATTTATATTTTTAAATGTAGTTAAATATATTAAATGAAATGGTTAATGGGTTTCTAATGAGAAATTTGATATGTGAAACTGTTTTAACCAATGTTAACTATGACCCAGGTGAGAGTTGGTTGATGGTAGTGTTAGTGCCTCAGTTTTGACCATATGGAAGGGTCTAATGGAAGACATGTTATGGATTCATGTGAATACATCATACCTAAATGTGATATTTTTTAATGCGTCCTAATACATATTTTTAAAATTATAGAGTTATGCCTCTATGATGATGCTTGTTGATAGGATGACAAGAGGACATGGCAGAAAATGTTCCCTCTGTAGTGTTACTAGAGGCTCTGATAGTTCCATACGAGGAAACTATAGATTATTTCTTGGGGAAATATTCTCGGTTTATATAGTTTTTGGAAAGATATCCCTAGTGGGGTTTGAAGAGGATTTTTTACTTGATATAGAAATTTCAATTACAAAACCCTTCGACATTTACTAGAGAGGGTGGACCTATGGTAGTTAAGTTATGGATTGAGTCTATCTAAACAATCCTTAAAAAACATAGATAATCCTACTACGAAAAGGGTTAAATTAATAGATTATATCTTATGCGTTCAAGAGAAGCAATGGTGGGACATCCAAACTCAAGATAGACATCTGATGAGTATAGATTTAAAGGTCTTTTAGGATAAGTTCTTGGACCACTCGTAACCTGAGACACTCATAAAGGAGAGTTAAATCGAGTTCATAAGGCTGACCCAATGTGTACTTCCATAATGGACCATATTTCTCACTTCACTACTTTGTAGAAATTTGTTCTAGCATTTCCTAGGGATAAGGATAATATGTGGAAGTGTTTTCATGTTGGTCATAAATTTTAGATTAAGTCCCATGTTAACATATTTAGGAGGAAGAAGTTTTTTTAGGTGGTTAATATGGGTTCTAAATCTTAGGGGGAATTGTAGAATGTTTCCAATAAAGGAAAAGTAGTTTCTAATAGAAAATTAAGAGGTACATCTTCTAAGATTTGGAAGATTCAATATGAGAATTTTACCAGGGAAGTGTAAAGAAGAGTGGTAAGGGGGATGTGTCAGTAACTCTAGACAAGAATAGAGTTTTATTCCACTAGTGTGGTAGGTTGGGTCACTTACATAGATAGTGAACTTGAGCAGTGAAAGTGTTCTGATATTGTGGTAGGATGGTAAATCTAAAATGGTTATAAAGGACCCCACTTCATGTGGGTAATGATGGAGGAGATATCCATAATCATGGATCTCGATGGAGATCACATACCTAGTATCAGTTTGGTAGTTATAATACTAATGGATGTGGAGATCAAGGAAGTGGTTGAGGTAGTTTAGGGAAGGAATAAAATTATCAGAAGAGTGTTGAATCATAGGGGTCTCATATTTCAGTACATAGAACATGGGAAGGATATTTTCATGTTTTTCAACTTTTAATTATGGATAGAAAGGTGGGGCCATCAAATGATAGAGGCACTATTAGTATAGCTTCAACGATTGCTAGTTCTTTATTTGATTCAAGTGGATCTAATTATTTTTTATCTGAAGAACATGGTAATTTATTGAGTCTTTATTAATGTTTTTTAGTGTGGTTATAATGATCAATACACCATTGGGAGTATAGTCGAGATACATCTGTTTATGTATGGGGTGTTCTGTTGAGGTTTAATAATATCATTATGGGATCTCTATGAACATGATATATTTGGATTTTACATGATTTTGGGTATTGAATGGTGTGTAGAATTCTGATCACATGTAGATTTTTACTATTGGATAGAAATCAATAGATATCCTATAGATAATAGTAATTTTCATCGTGGGGAATATGATATCCTGGTAGTCTATTCACTAGTAACTAGGGGAGTTTACCATCCATGTTTCAGATATTTTTTTAGATAACAGGAGTGAGAAGAATGAATTATTTCCACCCATAGTAGAATGATTCCATTATGTGTTTTCTAAGGTTTCTCAATGATTACACCAGATAGGGATGTCGAGTTTAATATTGAGCTCATAACTAAAGATAATTCAGTTCACATTCCATCTTACAGAATGATTCCAACATATATTATAGATCTTAAGACTCTACTAGAGTAGTTGTTGAATAATTGGTTTATCCGTAGGAGTGTGTTTCATTTGTGTTCTATACTCTTGTTATCTAATAATACTGACGATACTTTGTGCTTATATGTTGATCTCCAAAATATCAACCAGATAACAATGAAGAACTGATATTATATTCTATGTATTGATGATGGGTTTTACCAGTTGAGAGTATCTTGAGTTTTCTCTATGATTTAATTGAGATTAGGGTGTAATCAGTTGAGAGTTAGACCATTTGATATACATCAGAAAACTTTTCAAAGTAGGTATGAATATTATGAGATCTTCGTGATGCTGTTCGAGTTGATGAACACCCTGTTAGTGTTTATGGGATTGATGAACTAAATCTTTCAAAAATATCGGGATGAGTTTGTGGTTGTTTTTTCAATGATATCTTGGTTCCCCCAAAGACTCATTATGATCATGACCAACATCATGACATCATCTTAATTACACTAAGACATCATTGACTATATTCCAAGATATATATGTATCAATTATGGAATGAATAGTTACACTTCATGGTATACATAATCATGGAGAAAGGCGTGTTAGTAGTCCCAGATAAGGTATAGGAAGTGGTTTCATTGGAGCACACCATGAATGTTTTGATATCCATGTTTTTATAGGATTAGGTAGATATTATCAATGGTTTATCATTGAAATTACTCACTTGGTTTTGCCAATTTTGGGCTTGACCAAAAAGGGTGTTATGTTTTAATTGTCTAGAACATGTGATAATGCTTCCAAGAAGTTGAAGATATTTTTGAAAAACACTAAAATATTTATCATGCCCGAGCCAAGGGAGGACAATACAGTGTTTTAAGATACATATGGGATTGGTGTTGGAGAATTATTGAAGTAGGGAGACTAGGTTGTGGCATATGGTTCATGGAATTTATGGCCACATGAATCGAACTACTCTATTCATGACCTCAAGTTAGCAAGAGTGGTTTATTTCCTGAATTATTGGCTGAATTATATTTTAGATGAAATGTTTATTGTGGATACTGATCACAAGAGCTATATATATATATTTTCAAAATAATATTGGAATATTTATAAGCATAAGTTAATTTAGTATATGTAGTAATTTAATTTTGAATCTTGATATAGACACAGTACTAGAAATGGTGTTAATGACAATTTAAAAAGAAAGACACCAATTCAAGAAGTTCAGGAGTTCAGTTTATAGTGGATGATGATGAACTTTCTGGCTAAGATGCATGTTGTGGTTTAGGAGGCCATGAGAATATGACCCTCATATTAGTATTAGTTGAGTCCACACATTTTATCTAGACTAGGGAGATGAATTATGAAGATCTAGAGTGTTTTTTATTTTAGTAAAACCATGATGTTAGGGAGTCACCTTCCAATTGGATAATAAATAAAGATGAGATCATCTATTTCTGGAATCGTGTGGGTGTGCCAATGAGTTTGAAAGTAGGGATGATGCATTACTTTCATTCCTTCGATTTGGAAGGGTATCCAATTTTGACCAAAAAGTACAATTAACTATATTGACAGTATTTTTGGCTGTGAATGAAAAAAGAGGTTATAGGGTTCATGAAACAATACTACACATGTCAATAGGTGATTTCCAAGAATCAATAACTTTTTGGTTTACAACAAATTTTTCTTAATAGAGAAAGGAAATGAGACTATGTAACCATGGTCTTTGTGGTGGGTCTACTAAGGATTCCTCATAAGAGTGAAATCATTTGGGTAATATTTGATCAATTGATTAAATTAGAGGATTTATTACCGACATTGGAGACATTATCATTGGATCAATTAGGAAACTTGTATGTCTAGGAGATAGTTCATCTACATGTGGTGTCGTAGAGTATAGTTTTAGAATATTCTTATTGTTTCAAGTTTCAATTATAGAAAGGGTTGAATAATTTTTTTGTTATATAGTTATTATTGTTTATGTATTTTTTCCCACAAACACGTTGGAAGTTGGAACATATTATATAAGTCTTTGAGGACATGATATAGGTAGGCGTCTTAAAATTTGGAGGGTCTTAGAAGAGTAACTATGAACATGTTGAGTTATCCTATAACAATAGTTATTATGACACTATTCATATATCACAATATGAGGTTCTTTATGTTTGGCCATGTAGAAAACCGATATGATAGACAGAGGTAGGTGAGTCAGATTTGATGGGACTGAGTCTCTTGTAAGAGATGTTGGAGTATGTTCTGGTAAATTGAAAATGTATATTTATGACTCATAGTAATTAGAAGTAGTATGTTTCAGTACCCAGGTTTGTTAGACCTTTTGATGTTTTGAAGAGAATCAGATATGTGGTATAATATTTTGCTCTTCAATAGTGGTAGAGTTATATGAAAAATGTTTTTTTGGTGTTACATATTTAGCGATATCACCATTAAAATTATCATGTGATTAATTTTGATGATGTTTAGATGGGGTCTAACGCATCATTTGAGTGGAAAATATGATTTCTATTATGAATCATTGTGAGAAATTTTATTTGGGAAATTCTATGATGATAGTTTGAGTATTGTGTAACATAGTCGTTTTCAGGAGGAAGCATGGGAGAGAAAATCATATATGCAGTCTGAGTGTCCCATTCTCTTTTACCTCAGAATATTAGAGATTCATGGGAGTAAAACTATAGGAGAAGCTCTTATAAGATGGTAATATTGTAATATCTTGACCTTTTTGGATGATAAAACATTCTCACTTTCTATTAATCTTTTCACTTTTTTCAGTATATATTTGTAATTTTCATTTGGGTTGTTTCATGTGAATTTATAAAATGGTGGGTGTTTTTTGGAGAAAAGGGTTAGTGTATGGTTTTCTCATGGTTTTCCAAAACACTGCACTGAACCCAGAAAACCATGCATTCCCAAATTGAGTGCAATCATACAGTTGGTAGACAGTTTGTAAAACCATGCACCCTCTTAGTTTAAATTGTGAACCCCTAAGATGAGGCACACAGTTAGGGAACAGAATTTATGAAAATCGTGTTACCTAACTAAGAAGCTCTATGCATGTGACTAATTTTTCCAAAAAATTAGTTTTTAAATTATCTAACCCCTTTGTATTGAACTTCAGTCACCCAGGCTTGGCCATAAACGTTTTGCTTCATTTTTGGGTGCTCGAGATGGATTCCAAGGCACACTGCACTTCTTCCTTGAAAAATTGTTGTTCTGATTTAAGGATATGCACCTCTTGTAGAATTTAATATCTTCCTATGTGGTTTTATCTCTCTCATATATCTCTATATTGATGACGAGGAATTGTTTATTCCACATTGGTGAGGGTTTAGATATTATATTTAATGGATATAATTATTTTTCACCGTGTCTCTATGACCATGTCCTAGATTTTCTGTGACATAGAGATATTTATTGTTCAACTACAATTTGGGGATTTTCCATTTTAGAGAATGTATGTAAATGATCTTAATTTTGGTGGTATAAATGTCAATTCCCATAGTTTTTATTATAAATTATTTTTTTTATTTTTTCAATATAAATTTAATCACTGGTAAATTTTATTTCATTATTGAATTAGTTAATAAATTATTATGATAATGAGATTGATAGATTAGTAGGCTTATAACATTTGTTAATTAATGGGATTCTGAATTTATTTTTAATTGGAGTTATATGATGGATAGTTTATCCTTGAAGGGTTAATGGTGTATATGATTAAATGTGACAAATTGATTAATAGTGAACTGTTCATATTATTTCAGGGTGATTAATGTAATTAACCATGACTATTTTGAAAATTCGAAATAGTGCACTAGTTGTGAATAATTTATATAACGGTGAATGATGATTAAACTTACTAAATGTGATAAATGTTTTTATATGATATATGGTATTTTTTTATACATGAGTGTGGTATAAGGAATTATTCCCCAAATACCAATATTTGATAACTACAAGTGTAGGATAGAAATCAATGCTCCAAATACCCATAGGTGTTAAAAAATATTTGTGGGATAGGTACAAATTCGTTAAATACCCATAGGGTGCTTGACATGACGTTATAAGCCGGTTATATTTGAATTTTTTATGGATCCATGTAGTTGGGATATGAATTTAAAATTTAAGGGATAATGGAAGCCTATGTTAGAATGAATTGTGATTCCCTATGGGATATGTTTTGTCTCCAGCATAGGCCGAATCAGGTATTGATGGTCTAGGTGTCATCGTGAACATAGGAAATCTAAGTGGTTAATTAAAGAATAATCTAATGTCATAAATTTTTCAATTTATTAAACTATATTCTTTATTTAACTGCATACACTACTATAGACTAAATATTGTTTTGGACACTATTTGTGGTGACCTAGTGACTTGTACTCACACCCTACCTGGACTGCCTAATGGTACCCGAATAGAATTCATGTTTGTAAGACAGGATAAGGGAAAGATCCCTATTCAATATTATTGGGTTGGGATAGAGCATGGATGAGGGAACGAGATATGATGTCAGGACCCACTTGGGAGTTTTCATTGTATCATTATTTTGTGTTTTTCATATTGAGAGATGATATATATGTGTATGAAATTTTTTCTTATTTAGTATGGATATTTCTTCCATTTTTGGATTTTTCATGTGATAGTGGTCTATATTGTTTATGGTATTATTATGGTTATTTGTGATTTCATTTGGTTATTGTTTATTTATTTCCACCAAACTACTATTTGAATTAAGAGTGTATAGTATCCCAATGATATATATTTGACCCTCACATCAAGTCGACTGCCTCTGGTGTACAGGGATACATGCTTGAGGTCATGTGACCAACCATATCTATGAACCGGTATGTATCACCTAGGTCATAATGTTACTAGTTTGAAGCCTCTTGTAAATAGAGTGGTGTAAAAGAGGATTTATGGTGCTCTGACTCAGACCTAATGAATCGGGCCGAGGCATCATACAAATACATGTGAGAAGATGGTAGGATATTTAAATCTAAAAAAATTATATGTGTTATATTCCACAAAAAGAAACAAAATTTTGGACATTGATCATATAATTAAAGAGTTTCATGCCAAATAAGGATTCCTATGGATTTTCATGTGTAATAAAAAAACATTATGGATAACCCTAAGAGTGGTGTGACTGTATTTGTTTTAGGATTTGGGTTAATATTAGCTCAAAATCTATATGAAATTAGATACAAAATGAATAGAGTTGGGTTTATCTTTATGGTGGATTAAAAAGGAGGTTCCCTCTCAAATATCCATGATTCATATGTGCTATAATTAGTTTGATTCCATACCTTAATAGATATGCAAAGAGAGGAACTCCAAAGTGGACTCATTACATTATGAAATATTGATTCTGGACAACTAATGGTTATGATGTAATTGAAATAGTATATCATTTTAGTGGGATAATAGAAATTATCATGACACAAATACTTGAATAGTAACTGTATATTAGCGTTGCAACACCTCAGGAACACCTCTCGATCACCATATGATGGTGTAAATGTCTGGGGTTAAATAGAAATTTATTAGGAGATGATTTACCCATAAAATAACTTAAACCAAGAAAGATTCATGCATTCTTTTGAAATAAACTATTTCAAACCCTTTCTTCAAATGAGATAGTAATTTTAGAAACAAAAGAATGAACATTAATGAACCATGCTAAATGAATGTGATGACTTGAGTAAGAAACACTTATAACAAACCAGTTTTTAATGTTTTATTTAATTTAAAAATGTGTGTTATAAATTATAAAATATTATACAATTAAAAGAGAAAGAGAAACCAAATTTTATTATATCATTAAAAATTATCATTAAATTAGTTGGTTATGAAGCCAACTAAAATTCCAAATAATAAAAATGAACAAAAATATAAAATTGAATAGCTAAAATTGAAAAATATGGATCAACCCATTTTGATAGAATCATTGCCCCTATGAATAACACCATATAAATGAACCAAAATATTTTTAAACCATTAAAAATCTTAATAAATTAATATATAACTTTAGGGGAAAATTAGAGTGATTTTTGAATGAAATATTGAATCGGTATTTACAGGATATAAAGTTAAATGTGACCATTGGGATTCAAAAATTATATGACCATTGGTCAAATATGACTAATGGTAAATATGACTGTTGGAAACTATACCCTTGGTTCATAATTTTACTGTTATACGTTGTTTTTATATGATGTAATGAAAAAGGGAAATTCAAAGAGAAAAAAGAATCCGTTGCCTTAACCAGTATATTCATGTTGTTTGAAGCCCATTTGTCAGAGATTAGGTGGTAGGTAGAATCACTAGGGTTCAACGTTGACCAATACCATGTAGATCTTCCACACACGAGTCTTAAAAAATATCCTACATGATAATTTAATGTTAGTAGAGATTACCATTCAGTTAGTTTTAGTCGAATGCCCCATGATACTACCTCCACCGCCCACCTCACCCTTAGGTCATACATGAGAGTAATAATGGGTTACATGGATAGGACCTCATTTCATAAAGTGTAATTTAATTTTAATAAACAAATGGTTATTATATCATTTCAATTTTGAGAATACTTTTTTTAATATATTTTTTAATTGATATGAATTTTATAAATTTACTTTTTGATGAAAATAAAACATAATTATAATTTTTTCTTAAAAATATATATGCATTATAATAAAATCAGTTATTCTAACTATTTATAGTTTTAATAAAATAGTCTTTTAAAGCACTCTTATCAAAACATAAATAACAAAATAATTTTATAATGTCCTAGAATGTTTTTATATGTTTTTAAATTTTGGTTTTTCTTTAAAAACTGTTATTTTTTAAATATATATGGTTTTTTATTATTAAAATTTATGATTCTAATATTTATATTACTATTGTGATATAAAAAAAATCATATTTGAAATAATGAAATAATAATTTGGTTAGGGTGAATTTATGATAATTTTATAAAATATTTTATTATTTTCCAGAATAGTAAACATATAGTTTAGGGGTTTTGTTATATTTTAAGACTATAATATTTTGTATAATGATGTAATAATTTAATAGACAAAATCAGAGGCCTAAAATATGTAAATTTTTTAATATTAAATCTATTAATAAATTTTAATCAATTTAAAATCTTATAAATGACTTTGCAATTTCAAAAATGAATATTTAGATTTTAAATTCATTATTTTGTGGAAAATTTAACTTTCCATATCAAAAGGGGTTTCAAAAAACAATGTTAAGATATGTTGGCTTAAAATATCTTTATGTTACACTAAAATTTCTAAACCCTAAAAAAACCATTGTTAAGGGAACTATTTTTAATTTTCCACAACCTATATTCCAAGACCAATATTTGTAAATTATTATTGAAATACCCCACTTTTTCTATAAATACCCACTAATTTCACCATCCCAATTCACTCCCAATCCCTCTATAATTAATTTTTGGTTATTATGAATCCCAATAAGTAACCCCCAATATTTCCTCTAGCCCCCAAGGTTCTATATTCATATTTTGGGAATATATTTTCAATGTAAGGTAAATATTAACTTCGCTTTTCCATTTAAGTCCCCTTTTAGAGGTATATCTGTTAATTTATAAACTAATATACTTTCTCAACTTTATGTTATCCAATTACTATATTAAAAGTATTTTATTAATGGGTGGCTATCTTTATCCTTATTTTTTCATTTTTTTCTAGAACCATGTTTTATAATGGTCATGCTACCGAATTTACTTCTCAAATTTCATCTTTTACATAAGAAATCCACTTTAGTTTTTTTGAATATTATACCGTCTTTAATTTCTATATGAATTCAACTAGTTGTAATAATAATTTATTTATTTTGTTATTTATTTATATTAAACCCATATTTCATTTTCATTGGTTAAAAAAGAATTAAGGATCATTTCTTTATGAACTTTTGTATGAGAAGATTTTTTGTAATAATATAATTCTTTATTCTCCATGGGTTATTAATGAAATTATTTAATTTGATATATGTTCATAAAATTAATTAATACATATGAATGGTGCACCCTGATAGTGCTCTAATGTATTGGGTAATGAATTTAATCAATAAAGATGACATGTTTTATAGTACCCTAGTAATTTTCATTTAAGACACCATAGTGTTAAACCTTGGTGATAGGAATATGAATGTATCATTTAATTGTTTTAGAGAAATATCCATGTTATTATCCATGTTATTATTATCATGAAATGCCTCTTGTCCATTCCTTATTCTTATTCCTCGTGTTCATATTAATATATCTCATGATCACATGGTTTTTCTCTCCCTTGATTCTTCCCTTACTAGGATTCATGATCACATGTTTTCTTTTGATGTCTGTACCTAATATATCAGATTCAGTAAATATATCTTAGGGTGAACCCGTAATGATTTTTAAGTGGATTTAGAATAAGTTTTTAAGTTTTCTTGTATTATATAACTTATTTCCATGAAACAAAACATTAAAATATCATATGTTTTGTCCCATGTAATGAAATGTTTTGTAAAAAATGGAAGGATTCCATAGTTGGTATCATAGGATATTTTAGTTATTTTTAGATATTAGGACATGAAAAATTTATGAAGAACCATAGGTAAAAGTATAAATTTAAAAATTTGACAGAGTATTTTCTGAGTATTAAGTAAGTGGTTTCCATGAAAAAAAGTCCATGTATTGATACTAAAAGTAGATGTGGATCTGAAATAGATGTACATAGGGGTAACACCTAAAAAATGGATTGTTATGGACTTTATTGGAAAATAGTGCATGATAATGGGCCTTGCTTCGAACCTAGTTTGACACTCTTCTGGGTAGTTTTGGTTAATCAAATGGTATCTAAGAACCAATATGAAGGATATATAGAAAATATAATAAGAGGACATTAATAACATATAAAATCATGATGTTGTAAAGAATAAACTCACATTATAATTATAAAATTTCAAATAGTAGCACGTTTCTCACTATGGTTTAATTATTTTAGAAAAATGGCATAAAATATTTGGAACCACATTAAAAATTAATGAAATATATGATTCACGGATATCCTTTTGATGGATTCTAGAAGGGAAAAAATCATGAGGATGATGAGTCACATTTATTGGGCTATGAATAACAAATTGAATTAAGCTAAGTGTAAAGAGTCACCAATAAGAGAAAATATTTTCATTGATACCTTATTTCATCAATGACCGTCATCTTTTACTGTATCTATCTACCAATTGACTACTATAAAATGGATTACCTATGCAGAAAATATCTTTTCTATACTCCATTTTTTAGAGCTAGAGAAATTATCCCTAGTAGTAAACTACTTAAAAGGAGTAGTTGATTAGTGGGGGATAGTGATTAGAAACACAGATCCAAGAAGGGAGATTAATACTAAAGAGTGGGAAGTGTTAAGGGGAGTATTTATTTAGTAAATATTTTTCCAATTCAATTTGATCAGAATCAGATAAGGAATTCCTAGAGCTGAAGTATATGGAAAACGAATTTGTGGGAAGCTATGAGATGAAATTTAAAAAACATTACAAATTCACCTCCACCTTTATAATTCATCCTAAAGGAAAGGTTGATATATTCTTTTGTAGATTGAGTCCCAATATGAAGAGGAGTCATTAAAATAGAGACTCTGAAATCTATGAGGAGATTTTTTTTAGTACTATGAAGGTTAATTTGTTTTTTGAGAGATGTATTGGTCACATAGATTAAATGAAATTAACAGAGAAATATATAAAAATCCAAGAATAATTTCCATCATGGAAGAGGATGAAAGACTTTTTAACATCACACGTGAAAAAAATGTGGTAATAAACATTTGGGGAACTAAATTATTAGGAGTATAAAATGATACATGTTTGTAAAAGATGGGAATATATCATGGAACATTCATAGTTGGGTGAAGCCTCAACTTCTCAACACTATTTATAAAGGGAAGATGGTGCATGCCAAGCCAGAAGTTAAATTCTTCATGTGTGGATAGCTTGGAAAATTTTATAATAAATTTCAAAATCAGGAGATAATTGAGGAAATACATTATAAAAATCATCATTGGAAAGGGAGAGAGGTTATGAATTTTCCATCATGATGACTGATGTAGAGGATCTAAATGATGTGCTGGTAGGTACACTCATTGTTCTCTCAAATTTTGCAAGTACATTGTTTGATTATAGTTTTATATATTCTGTTTTTTATATTAGATTAAAAAGAATATATTGTCTATACTAGAGATTTTAGAAGTATATTTATTATTCAATACTCTCATAGGGATTATCATAGCATCAATATTGTATAAAAACAGTTGTATTTTCTTTTGTGAGTACAATCTCATTTCCAATATAGTAGTTATTACCATGGTGGAATTCAACTCAAGGTTATGGATAGACTCGCTGTCAAAGTATAATTCAAATATCAACTACATATTAAATGAAGTTTTATTAGTATTTAATGTCAAAACATATAGTTATTTTAAATCAAGAGATATCTTGGGTTGAGCTTTATCTAGAAGCACCCACCTTAGACTTCTTTATGGGGATGATCAGTGATGAAAAAGAAGAAAATGAATGTATAAAGATATATAATTTTCAAATTATTTGGGATTAAGATGATATATTTCATGAAGTGTTACCTAGACCTCCACCAGAAATAGTGGTCGAGTTTTACATTGATCTCATACCTAGATCCCTACCAATATTAGACACCACATATAGAATGGAAAATATTATATTATAGGAATAAAATAAAAAAATAAAGTTATTTTGGAGATGGGACTTTTCCAACCAATTGTACCTCCATGAGGATCACTTGTTCTATTTTCATAGAAGGATGGATCAATGTAGATTTTTATTGGATATAGAATACATAATGGGATCAAAGTGAAAAACAAGAACCCACTCTAAAGGAAAGATGATATATTTTACTTTCTTCAGGGGATCAATCATTTTCTATGATTGACCTATGATATGGGATCATCAACTAAGGGTGAAAAAATAATATATTCCAAAGATTTAATTTCGAATAAGATATGGTCTTTATGAGTTTGTTGATATTATTTTTAGATTGACTTATGTTCCCACTAGTTTATTGTATTAGATAAATAGTAAATTTTAATAATACCTTGATAAATTCATGGTAGTATTTATTGATGATATTCTAATATATTCCCTATGTCATGAGGATTGGGAGGTTTATCTATGGGTTATATTGAAAAATATGAGAAAGGAGACATTATTTGCAAAAAGTATAAAATGTGAATTACATTTACGAAAAGTTTCATTCTTGGGGAATATTGTAACCAATAATGGAATCTCAATTGACCCTGTGAAGATAATGGTTGTAGGAGAGTGTCCTTATCAAATAATGATTTCTAAGATTCATAGTTTATTTTTTTAGAAGGATATTATAGGAGGATAATGGAGTAATTTTGATGAATTTATAATCCATTAACCATTTTAACATGAGAAGGGGCTATATTTATTTATAAAAAAAGTGTGTGAAGAATGATTCCATGAAATGAAGAAGAGATTTCTTGATGCCCATGTTTTAGAACTACCCTCTATTATAGAAGAAATTATTATTTATACTGATTTTTCTATGATAGGAATCAGGTGAATCGTAATGAAAAATGGAAAAGTGATTTATCAGGAATTTTAGAAGTTAAATACTCATGACCAGAATTATCTTATTCATTCCCAAGAGTTAGTTATATATATTTTTTCTTTGAAAGTATAGAGACACTATCACTATGAAGATAAATTTTTTATATACAAAAACCACAAACGTTTGAAGTATATATTCACAAAAAAATAATTTAACAAGATACAAAACATTAATTTGTAACTTCTTAAATACTATGACTATTCAATTAGTTATCACCCTATAATATCAAACAAATTAGCTGATGCATTAAGTAGGAAAGACACTATTATGCTGAAAATGATGAGGATTCAAGGAGATCCATTGATCAAGAAGCTATTAAGGGTGGACATGGGAATTATAATGAATGTTTTATCATCATTACTATGCCAAATGATTGATCAACAATCATAACTGGAGAAGATTAAGAAATATTAAAAAAATGCTATGAATAATTGGATGTTTCTTAAGCTCAAAATTGATTAATGAGTAATGAAATTTCATACAAACACATGTGTCCCATTATCTTAAAGATAAAACATAACATATTGATGAAGATAATATCTATATATTATTTATAAATTCTCGAAGCCATCAAATGTATATGGAATTTTTTTATAATTATTTGTGGAATTATATGAAAAGGTGGATTGTTTACTACACTTTAGGGTTCATGGTGCTTCATGAGTTGATGGTATAGTGAAAAATAAGAAAAGGGGTATTTCAACCACTACCCATACCAATAGGATGTGGTATAATATCACTATATACTTCAGCAATGGTCTCCTAAGAACTTCCAAAGGAAATAATTCTATATGGGTTATAGTTGATCGACTCACCAAGACTACCCATTTCATCACTATTTGGGAAGATTTATCTCTTCACCAACATACTTAGATATACATAAAATAAGTGATGAGGATTCATGGGATGAAACTTTATATCATTTTTATATTATGACCATGGTTTACATCTAAATTATATACATGTTTTTAACATTCTCTGAATACAAATTTCAATTTTAGTATGGAATATCACCCCAAAATAATGTCCAATCTGAGAGGACTATTCATACAATTGAGTAAATTCTGAGAACATGATTAATGGAATTTAAATATGGATGGAATCAAAAAATCCAATTAGTTGAGTTTTCATAAAATAAGCTTCTAATGGAGTATTCAAATACTACCATATAGAGCTCTATAAGAGAATCGATGTAGAGATCCCACTTTGGGGGAAGAAGTTGGTGATAATAAAAAAGATGGGAGTGATCTAATAAAAGAGATGATAGAAAGGGTTAATTTCATCTAAAAATTCATATAATATTCCCAAATTTCGTAGAATAGTTATTTAAAAAAAATCAAAGGGGATCAAATTTTCATTTTGTAGTAAATTTTTTTCTTTCAAATATCTCCTTGGAAGAGAGTTATGTGATTTCGAATGAAATGTCAGTTTATCCCAATGTACATTAGCCCCTTTGAAATCGATGATTTTAAAAGAAAAAATATCCCATAGAATATAACTTATATAAAATTATTTTCATGTTCATTTTGTGTTAAAAATATCTCTCTGGAGGAACTAAATACATGATCTCTCACATGTACTAAATATAGAGGTTGTACAGCTGAAACATGACATATCATATAAGGAACATCTAGGGCAGATCTTAGACTATAGAGGAAATGTTCTACATAATATTAATACCCACCTTGTTAATGTTTTTTTGAGGAACCAAAAATATGATGAAGTGACATGGGGACTAGATTATAGAATGACGAAAAGTACCCTCACCTTTTCTTAAACAAGATATTATGTAGAAGTTTCTTGGAGAAAATATTTATAGGGGAGGAATGTAATGTCCTCATTTTATAAGGATTTTTTAATATATTTTTGTTACACATTATATAATATTATAAACATACAAAAGAAATTTAATTCCATAAAATTTTATCTCATTAATGGTGATCATTACAATAGTCATCTTTGAAACTAATTAAATTTTCAAACAATATAACTTGAAAAAAACAAAATAGCTAAAATGGGAAAATATGAATCACCCAAATCTACTAGAATAATCCCCCATATCTGAAAATAAAAAAATGATAAAAAATATTAGTTAACCAATAATCATATTATGAAATTAAATTATAACCTCAGGGTGAAATTGTAGTAAATTTTGGGAGAAAGAATGAAGTGGTATTTATAGGATATAAAGGGAATTGTTACAGTTGGGATTCGACAGTTATATCACGGTTTGACAATATGATCATTGGAAACTATACCCATGGTTTAGAATTTAACCATTACAAATTATTATTATAATTAGTAATGAAAAATTATAAATAATTTAGAATGCTGAATCAATGGAATCACTAGTAGAGTCATGTCGTGTGAAGTTCATTTGTCAGAACATGGGAGGGAAGTAGCATCACTAGGGTTGACCCTTGATAAAGCCCAAGATGATCTTCAAAAATGTAATCATGACCAAAATATAATATGGGAGTATTTCATGTTATTGGATATTACCACTTGGTCAGTGTAATCCTAAATCACCACATTAAGCAACCACAATCGCACACCTCACCCTTAGAGCATATATACATGTAATAACGGGTTACGTGTCTAGCCCTTTGTTTCATAAATATTAATTTACTCATTATAAATAAATATTTTATTAAATCAATACTATTTTCATAATTATTGCTCTTAATATATTTTTTGTTGAGATGAATTTGAAAACTTTATTTTTGGACACAAATAAAACATAATTTTACTTTTTTCAAGAAAATATATATAATTTTATAAAAAACTCATGTATTATAAATAATATTTTTTTCATCATTATACTTCTCGAACACTCTTATTCAAATATAAATAATAAAATTATTTTATAAATGGCTATGAAATTTTATAAGTGTCATTTATATGATTGTTCCCTAAAAATGAATTTTTTAAATTAAATATTGATATTTATATATAAAAGTTTAAATAAAAAAACTAGAGATTTTTTCTGATAAAATAAAAATTATATTTGAAATAATCATGTCAATATTAGGTTAGGCTGAATTTATGATAATTTTCTAAAATACATTATTATTTTCATGAATTGTAGAAATTTTGTTTTCCTATTTTATTATATTTTATAACTTCATACTTATGTAATTATGATGTAAAAATTTATTAAATATAATCCAAAATTTAAATTTTTTATTTTACTAATATTAATTATTTAAATATATTTTAATCAATTTCAAAAACTCTAAAGGGCTTCTTGAAAATTAAATAAACATTTTGATTATAAAAGAAATATTTTTTGGAAAAAACTATCTTTATATGTCTAAAGGGGTAATGAAAATGGTTTTTGGTTCATATATAATAAAATATCATTATGTTAAACTCAATTTTCTGAAACCATGATGAAAATCCATCGGTAAGCTAATGGTGTTTCAATTTCCACAACCTATATTTCGAAGATCTATATTTAGATATTATTAAACAAATCACCCACTTTTTCTATAAATATCCTCTGATTTTTTCCAATCCCCTTCTCTCCCAATCAATAATCCATGATTTTATGGTGATTTTTCATCCCATGGAGTCCCCCAATGCTTTCAGAAGACCTTAAGGTTACATCATCATGTTTTAGGAACAACTCTTCATGGTAAGATAAATAAACACGTCTCTTTTCCATTTTTAAGAAACATGATCTTTATTTTAGGTATGGACCTTTGTTTCAGGTTTTTTTGAGGAAAAAGAAAAAATTGGGAATTTTCTATGTTCACATAGTGTACATAAATGTACATAGGACTACGCACTATGTACTCGGGTACCACGTACTGGACGTGTAATTTCCATGTACATGGCCCTGTAGGTGACCTAGATGACCACCTAAAGAGAGGGCTTATTGAGGCTAGTACACATCGTGTGCATTAAATGAACATGTCGTGTAATTTTATTTTTATTAAAAAAATTGGTGCAGGGTCAAGTCTCTGGCCCATAACACCCTTCTTCCATCGGTTTTTACAGGATAGTAACGAACGGTCGAAGAACATCGAGCTCCTCAGGTTCTCTATCCAAACACTGATTTAGACGCCGCCAGTTGAGTTGGATTCCCACCGACGATTTCTCAATTCCCTTAGATCCATTCATCTTGATTTCTCCCCTATCACGAGTTATCTAGGGATTATCTTTTTTACCCTTTTGGTAGATCTACATCATTATAGGATGATTCAAGGGGCTAAATTCGTGAGCATCGATCCTACAACATCGAGGTAGGTGGTTTGTGACTTTTTTTGATTGAATTTGGATTATATGTGATTAATGTGATAAAAACCCCACATTTGTGGTATTGGGTGTTTTGGAATTTGACCCATTTTAATACAAGATATGGTGAGTTGGTTTCAGAAAGGGTTATTAATTATTCATAATGTTTTATACCTTGATTATGGTCACATTTAACTTGTTGGATTAATTATGGTTGTTTGGTCTCGAATTCCTATTAGGCATTCTTATTTTCATGCCTCATGCTGTTAAGATGGGGTAATTGATTATATGATATGCATGTGATACACATTTTAATTTTTTGACCAAGGGTAATATGATTGTCAGCGATACATGAGGTAGGTTAATTTATGTATAAATTGTTGTTTTGTTGACCCAGAGGTATTGACTGTGAGATCTGCTGGTTGGTCATAATCCATCTGTGTTAGACCATGAGAGCTACCCATAGGGTAATTATTAAATGAATTTTGTACCCTAGGGAGTTGACTGTGAGAGGTTCCACGTGGTCATTGTAGATGCAATGCAGACCAAAGGGGTACTGACTGTGAGAGCTGCCCAGAGGTCATTTATAATTTATTGATTCCATATGGACCAAGGTGTATTGACCATGAGAGATGACTAGGTGGTCATTTTTAATTGATTAGTTACCTATTAATCCAAATGGTTTAGACCGTGAGAGATTTCCTAGAGGTTTATTGTGAACAATGGAATGATTGTGATGAGTGTTCCACGCTAAATAACAAGCTTGGACTCAATCTTACTTGGTTGTTTAGATGGACTTATGAAATATCTATTTTGGTACTCTAACTTGGGGGGATATAGAGCTTAGGTGAGATACCAAGATTACCTATAGTAATGGTTGAATACCATATATATATATGAATTTAATTGAAAACTGTATTATTTTTTACTTTTGAGCACTTCATAGTTTATTGATTCATTACTGCAAATTTTTTGCTATATATATTCACTGATAGTTAGGTATAAGTCTTTTGGTGCTTTCCTAATGGGAATTTTCTCACATCTGTCTTGGGTCATGCTTTTGGAACAAAACAGATTATATGGTTGCATATATATGTAAGGGAAATCAGCCCTCTTCATCAAGTTCTTGATTTTTTGTTGGAGTTGGAGAGTAAGGGGCATATTTGTGGCTTATGATGCTATTGGAGTATAATTATTTTCTATACATTGGTTTTAGTATTGTAATTAAAGTATTGTGACATGTTTGGATGATTTTCAAGACGCATGTGACATGCAACATTTATATATGCTCCACTTCATATGTTATTATCAGTCTTCTGCTGTTTACTTTTGTTGTATGGTATTATTGATTCTAATTTTGTTTGATAATTTTTATTCCTCTATGTGTACTCTGCCTATGTGGTCATTGTTTTCCAATTATTATACCCTCTCCCTCACTGCTAGTCGTCATTCCCTGGCGTTTGGGGAAATGTTCATGTTGTCATGTGACCAACCGGGTACGAGCACTCTAGGGCAGCACCCAAAACCAGGATGTTACAAAGTGGTATCAATGGAAGTTATTTTCTACTATTTATTCTTATTTAGAGCCTATAGATAAGGGTAGGAATGAATAAGTAGTTAATAATTTAGTTATGGTATTAGCCAACCAGTATACATGGAAAAACCATGTTACCTCGAATATTGCAATTTTCTAGTTTTATGTCGGGTACAAGGTAATGATCAAACACCTAAAATGGTAGTCTAGATACTACCAGCATATCCTCCTGTCATGCCTATCTTGGCACAAGGTATTATACCGGAAAAAGGTGATGACGCATAGTTCTGTGAAGTATTTATGAGGATGACGCAGACCTTTCAGGGAGCACCACATCCTACACCAACTACGGTAGAGTTTATGAGGGTGTCCCAACAGCAGCATCGTCCAACTTTTTCAAGGAATAGAGGACCACAGGCTAGAGATTCGTGGTTAGAGGACATGGTTGCTATATTTGACCATATCGAGATTCCTCTGAAGAGGGTGGTGAATCTTTTTACATACATGGTACATTATTCTACCAAGATATGGTGGGAAGTAATCATGATATGGAATGGGAAGAGTTTAGAGGTCTTTCTATGATTACACTTATCCCGAGAAGTTGAGGACCGATCGATCTTGAGAGTTCATGCATTTGGAGAAGGGATCCCTTTCAGTGATGGATTACTCTTCTATTTTTACTGAGCTTTAGTGCTTCGCACCTGTTCTAGGAGGTGAAAAGTTGTCTTTGGATAGGTAATTTACGGATGGTGTTAAGTATGACATCTGATCCGAGGTGAATGTATTCAGGATGACATCAGTGATGGCTATAGAGAACTAGACGCTAATTACCAAGTGAAATATGAGGGATTTGGGAGATTTGAGCCAATGCGGTTCAACATCCAGGATAGGTACTCATTCAACAGAGAGATGGAAGTGTCGTAGGGAGGTTTCATGTGATGTTTCATCACATAGCTAGTTGGTATGATACTAGTGCAGGAAGAGTGGGTATAAAAGACCACATTGCTTGAAGGAACCAGTTTATTACCGATCATGTAGCAATTGGGGTCATCTTCATCATTTTTTCCATTTTTTCACTATCTAATAGTTAGTGGGGATTGGTTATGATTCCACATTCTAGAGTGGCACCCCCATTTTCTCATCAGTCAGGGTACTGGATTTCATCAGGCCATTCGGGACGAGGAGGTAGTCATGGCCATTGTACTCAGGCTACCGATTTTCAGCAACAATATAGTGGATTAGCTTATGGTAGTCAAGAAGGGTCTCAAGGCTGCTATACAGGTCATAATTTTGTGGTGGAGAAGACCCAACATGATCAGGATCCCAGAACCTGTATGGTTGGAGGTACAATTCTAGTTCCCTTAGTTTTAGCTTCATCTCTTTTCGATATAGGGGTTCCCTATAGTTTCATATCTGTTGATGTTATGGAGAGCCATGGGATTTTTATCATTACTTCTACTAATGTTATGATGCTAGACACTCTATTGGGGATTAGTATGGCTAAAATACATTATTGAATGGAGTCCCCTCTTGAGGTTTGTGGGTGTAACTTCATAAGGGACCTCTATGACTGATAGATGACATGATTAGATTTAATTCCTAAAATGGAAAAGTTACTATCATTCCTAGCCATTGTTGACTATTATCATCACAGGGTGAGTTTTACATCACCATAGGTCGAGTCTTTTATACACAAGGTAGAATGAAATGTCCTGGTTAGTAGAGTTGGACACGAGTATCATGGGTTGGGAGGAATTACAACCCATATTTCAAGTTTATATCTAGATGACCTGGGGACTTCATAGATGAACTTTCCTCCAGTAGTGAATAGTTTCAGAAATGTTTTCCCATACAAATTTTTAGGTTTAACTTCAGAGAGGGTGGTATATTTCTCCATTGAGCTTGTTCTAAGAGTAGCGTTGGTGTCCATTCCTCCTTATAGGATGGCTAGACCAGAGTAACTGGAGCCCAAGAAGTTGTTAAGGGAGGTGCGGGAAAAGGAGTTCATCTGACCGAGTACTGATCCTTGGGGTTCTCCCATCTTTTTTTTCAAAAAACGTTGATGATACCCTTAGACTTTGCATATATTATCCGATGCTAATCTAGTTGACTGTCTGGAACTAATATCCCTTACCAATGGTTTATGATCTCTTTAATCATCTTAGAGGAGCTCTAGTGTTCTCAAAGATTGACATGAGATTCGGTTATCATAATTTTTACATTAGACCATCAGATATACTTTTTATAGCCTTTTTGAGTAGGTATGGTCAATATGAGTACTTGGTTATTCTGTTCTGTCTCACGAATGTGCTGATAGTTTTCATGGAACTAATGAACCAAGAGTTCCATCCTTACTTAGATTCTTCTGTGGAAGTCTTTTTTCATGATATCTTGGTGTACTAACACTCGCGACACAACCATTCCACCCATCTTAATATCCTATTTAGTACATGAAGAGAGAATCATTTATATGCCAAGATCTCAAAATTCGACTTCTGGATGGACCATATTAACTTATTGGGTCATGTTAGCTCAGAGTTAGGAATATCAGTAGACCCAGAGAAAGTGAGAGCAATAGTTTCATGGGAGTACATGAAGAAATTCATTGAGTTATAGAGTTTTTTGGGGAAGGATAAGTTACCACATAAGTTTAATTTAGGAATTTCCATGCTTGTCAAGGACACTAATGGGCCTGACTAAGAAGGGTGGAAAGTACTTGTGGATAGATTCCTAGGATTCAGCCTCTTTTAGCTGAAATGAAGATTGAATTAATCACTAATACTGGTTTTTTCTAGAGTCAGGAATGAGTAAAAACAGATACTATGATGTGTCAGGTATCGAGCTAAGAGTTGTGCTTATGTAGGGGGAAGTAGTTGTTGCATATGGGTCTCGAAAGTTGAGGCGACATGAGAAGAATTACTTGATACACAATCTCAAGATAGTCGTTGTTGTACATACTTTATGGAGTAGGGAACATTATTATTTGGGAGATAATTTTGTGTTATACACTAACTAAAAATACTAAAGTATATTGTTACTCAGTATGATTTGAATTAGAGACAGCGAAGGTTGGTTGGATACCATTAGTCCTCTGACACTGAGCACGCCTACACAACTGGGAAAGGTAACACAGTGGTTGATGCATTGACCATGAGGACTCAGATACATGTAGTTTAGGAGGCTAGCAGTGACTGTCAGCATATGGATATGTTCTCAGTGATACATTTAGAGGTGCATGACAGATAAGGGGAGAAATTTATCTCTTCTATAGCTGTTACCTCTATAATTCTTGATCATGTGTGTAACACCTTGAGATTTTATGAGATATATTATTTTTAATTTCTATGATATATTATATTATACACTACACCAAGATTATCTTGTACTATACACAACACCATATTAGCTTGCATTATATGCAACACTATTCTTGTCTCATGTCACACACAATTTCAAGTATGTTTTGTGGAAATTATTTTATGCCAACATTAATTATAGACTTTGTTTAATAAATAAATGAAATATGTTTTGATAATGTTATACGCATCACCAAAAGGGGATTTCACTACACGCAACCCTGAATTGACTTGCATTACACACAATCAATACCTTCTTCGATAGTGTGTGTAGTACGCAATACCAAGCTTTTTACTAAACGAGATATTATTATAATATTATTATGAACTAGCTGTTATGAATAGTAATATAAACATTTTGAAATTATATAAATTTTATATTTCAAAATGGATTTCATTTTTGGATTCAGAATATCAAAATTAGCTTAGGGTGAATTTTTGGTATTTTTCGAAAAACATTCAATTTTCGATGAATTGTGAAAGCACAGGGTTACTATTTAAAACCTGACTTTTTATTTAAATAATTATTTATTTTATTTAAATTTATTTTAGGTTAAAATTGATACGTAATAACCATATAATTTCAATTTAATTAATTTGAGTCATTTTATAATAATTATAGATATATAAAAATTTTATTGAACTTTTCACCGTCTTTTACCCACCTCCTAGGAGAATTTGAAAATTTACATAAAAATTAATTTTACCTCTTCTATGATTAGAATTACAAAAATCCAGGAGACATGGTTAATATCAAGGATTAAAATTTTCTTTAATTAGATAAAAATAATTTTTGGTGATTATTGACTTTTTACTATTATTTACCACGATTAAAAGTAAAAGGGTAATTAAGGGTAAAATTTATATTATTATTACACTAAAAATGCCCTAATTATATTGGATAAGTGTAATTTTACCAAAAACAACATTAGTAATAAAATATTATCCTTTAGGTCCCCTTGGATTATATTATGACACATATCATTATTTTATTTAAAGAAGAGTTAAAATAGTTAAAATCAATGTTTAATAACTAAAACATTTTTAATATAGGGTTATACAAAAGTTAAATTAGACTATAAATATTCATTAGAAAGATATATATATTTCCTACATAAGTGTATTTTATTTATAATTTTTAGACTTTAATGAATTTTATTTATTCATGACACAATGATGAGGCAATAATTACCTTATTAATGAAATATTAACATAATTGATATTATAAATACCCAAATAAATGTAATTTGAGACATTTTTTAAATTAAACTAATTTAATAGGTTAATATGACATGGTAGTATCAATTTAATCTACTTTTGTAGAAATAATCATGTTTTTAGGATTTTCAAAAAAATCAATTACCAAATAGTGTCAAAATTGACATAAAATAGTTTTTAAAACAAATACTATATTATTAATTGTTATTATATTCTTAAAAATATAAGGATCGAAAAAATGAAATAGATAATGTTATATATCTTAATAATTAACCACTTGGGGTTCGTTTTGCTTGTTATTGTATGTTTATTAACCATATAGTGTAAGAAAACAAGAAGACACGAGAAACGTTAAATTATTTAACTTAGAGTTAAATCTAAATGATAAGGTTAAAATAGTACCCTAAACGTTTCTAAAACATATTTGTTTAGAGTAATTCGACTCATCACCACTTTTTATTCAAAATAATTAAATTTGGAGCTATTATAAACCGAATATGACTTTATTATAAAATAATATTTTTTGTATTTCCAACGGTACCCCTCTCCTCCCTTATAAAAAGGGCACCCCTTCCCTATTCTCTTCACACCCTTTTGAGACTTGATGCTCGGCCAACCCCTGACAATTCATCTTATCAACCTCTATATTTATATCATACAGGTTCTTTTCTTCTCATAAGACCAACTCTAGTGCCCTCACAGGAAGTTTAAAGGAGGTGTGTCGAGGAAGAGGTAATCTCTTCTACCGACTCTTTCAAGTTTCTTTCTTCCTCTACTTCCACTTCATTAGTTGTTTCATTATAAAGTAATAATATAAGTATTATATATATAATTATATGTTATTATAAATATTAAACAACCCTATTTCACCTTCTATCCATCCTACGGATAACGAAATCACCGCACGTGCGTACGTACAGAATACTGTCTCCACACCGTGGTGTAATCAGTTTTTCCACCACCACCTTACATGGATGGGTATAATGGTGTAAAGAATAAATATATATTATTGTTATAACATAAAACAGATTATAGTATATTATATAATCCACTATAATTCCATTAAATAAATATGGGAACGATATCATCGCTCGTGCGTACGTACGGATTACAGTCTCCACGATGTGATGCGGTTCATTTTCCATGTTAACAATTCAAGGATGATTATAAAGTATATATAATAAGTAATAATGAAATATATGACATAATAATTCTACTGGATTTATGTATATATATATATATATATGTATGTCATCTACTTAATTTCATTCAATTCAATAAGGAAACGAAAAATAGTGTTCATGCGTATGTACGACATGTCGTCTTCATGAACGGTGTATTTCATTCAATTTATTGATCTATTATATATAATTTATATTATGAATATTTATTATATATAAATCATGTTTTATATTCTAGAATTAATTTATCATGATCTAAGTAGTCATATTAATAATTACATGTCAAAAAACGGATGATAAATGAAACGATTTTACCCAAAACGCTGCTTTAACAAGGAATTGAAAAACGAACGAATAATATAAAGTTGTAAGTGAATAATATATGATATCATAAATATTATTATAGTTCTGTTACAAGTTAATAATATGTTTAATCCCACTATAAATGAGTCTCAGACACATACGAATGAAATTGGACATAAGGTAACGGATAATTATTCCAATCTCATTCTTATCCGAGATTGTTTATTCATAAGTATTTACTAGGGTTATGTTTATTATCGATGTCCATATGTTCTAAAAATGTTTTAATAAAATTTATACTTTTCTTCCATGTATGTTTAAATTCATTTTTACCCTTTTTACTATTACCACATCGTATGGAAGGAATATTTCTTATGTTCACCATACGTGGTACTTTTTGACTTTTCCGGCAAAAGTATGAGAAGAATGTTTTTTTAACTTATACGGCGTGAATGGATTTTTACAGTTTCATAACGCCTTATTCTCATGAAGCTTAATCTACAATATTTCATCACTATTTTAAAAAAAAACCCTTTTCTTTTAAAATTTCATGGCATTTTGTGAATAGAAAATGATTTTGAAAAAGAAATGATATTTTCCTTAAAAATTCATTTCAAGTGTTTTATCAAAACTATTTTCCATCTAAGATGACATTATTTAGTAGGTTTATGTTTAAAGTATAATTTCTATATTATTTAAATGTTTTTATTTTTCTTATGAAGAAATAATATCAATTTTTTTATATTGATTATGTGATGATGGGATGATGTTTATGAAACCCATTTTATTCTTTGGGTTATGATGAATGATTTATGTTTATTTTGTTGTACAAGTTAGAATGATTTCATTATGAGATGGGTGGGACATATATCTCCCTCAAATGCATTGGGTAAATATTTATATCTCATGAGATAAACATGGGTTGAACAGTAAGTTAATCCGATTCAATGATAGAGGAATGGAATGAGGAGTGAACTCGATTCAGAAAGGGACTTTTTCCGCTAAGATGGTCTTGGTAGAAATGTCTCAGCTACTATGGAAATCATATATTGTGTTTAATGGTTGCGAAAAATACATTTTTTATTCCCATATATTTTATCATGATTTATGTTTCATTATGATATATGCCTTACGTACTTCCATGATTTATTTCTTTGCTCAAGATTTTGATGTTTAAACATTATGGTCATGTTTTTACGTTCAAATGTATATGGTTTGTTTTATTTTATCCATGCTTACCCTTACTGAGAATTTGAGCTCAAACTTTATATGTTTTCTTTTCCCCATGATATGAAAAAGGTTTTAGGTATGAAAACAAAAGGGGAAGATCTTAATAGGAGATGTTGAAGATCTTTCACCATGATTAGAAGATTATGTTTCGTGTTTCCAAAGACAGTAAACTATTACAGTCCTTGAGTGTTGGTTTTTGTTATGTATTAAGTATTCAAAAAAATTAATGTAATGTCCATGTACGTCATGTTTTTAGTCTCTATAGTGGGTATTTGAGTAAAGGTTTAGTTAACCTTGGGAAACTAGGATGTGAAAACTTTAGGGAGATCCCTAGAGATATTTCTAAGGTATGTCTAGGGATGTCCCTAAGGTTATGTATATGTATTGGTTATAGTCCTAGAATTATGGTAACGATTTTATAATTAAACCTAATATGTTAGATATTGAAGTTACTCCCCCTTGATTATGATTTTTACCACTCAAACTATTCTTTTTTGGTTTTAAGAAATGGCAGGAAACATGAGGATTCATGTTAATGGAGAATATGATGGACAATGGAATGATATTTTTCGTGAGCAACCAAATGAAATGGGATTTGGATGACCAAACAATGTTATTATGCCTAATCAGAAATCTCATAATTTGATCAATAACATCAACATTGGTTAGTTACTTGACTCGGCTAATAAGAGAAAGATGGAGTTTCATGATGATTATAGAGGAAAGAAAGTTAATTTTCCCTCATGTAAATCATGTGGGAAGAGGCATGAGGGAGAATGTTTCAAAAGAACTGGAAGATGCTTTTGGTGTGGAAAATAAAGACACAAAACCAATAATTGGAAAGGAAAAGGTTCAATTAACACAATGTACAAGGATAATGGTATTGCTAAGACATCAAAAACGGTTAAATGTTTTAAATGTGGAATGTACGGGCATTATGAAAACTAATTCCCTAAGGGAAAATCTCACGAAGAAAATCAGCATGGTCAAATGGGTAGTATTTATGTGGACGATGATGAAGAGACTACAAATGATATATGAAATGAATGAAATGATGAATCTCAGTAAGTGGTTTAAGAAGGTAGTGGAATGATTTATGTTTATCAAGAGTTATGTTGTATAGGTAATGGTACTATTGAATAAAGAAACATCTAAGGATTGTTACAATATTGTTTTTTCTAAAGTTTTTGAAAGTATATGTGGAATGGTACCAGTAACCATGAAAGGTTATTCAAATATTTTTTGGAAGGTAGATGATATGTGCATAATGAAATGATAAGGAGATAAGGAGATGTTTGATAGTATTAATGAGCTCATGAATGATATAAGGACAAAGTGATATCATGGTTTTGAGTATATAGAAATTATGGGATTTTGGTATGTGGAAAGATATAACTTTTGACAGAATTCATGTTTTCACTAATGGTCAATAGATATTCATTTTTTTCAAGAAAATACATGATTAAGGTATTCACATGTTTGGAATTTTACCAACAAGATATATCTTATGATATATGGGGGATCAATGATGGTATTCACATTCTCGGTAGATGGAATTTCTAGTAATTGTTTTCTTTATAAAATGATCTCGGACAGAAGTATTTTAGATAATCCTAAATATTGCAATTCATTATGTTTGACATAATTTAGAATTGTTTAAGGATATAAAGTTTTCGATATTATTGATGGGATTTTATAATAATGTAGTTTTAGATAAAGGACAACCTACAGGATGGGCGACAACCCATCGCGTCGGACAATGTTGTGAGAATCGAACCCACAACCAAAGTGCGACAGGACTTTATCGCCAACCATTGGCCTACAAGAAGTCATTGGTTAGTAGAAACTAGTTTTATTATATTAAGCAGTATTATATATGAATTATAAGTCCATTTTAGAAACCATATATGATTAATCTCACTAAATATGGACTTATGTATTTTTGATAACTTTTTATAACCTTTTGTTTGAGACAGATGGAATGACCCATAATTCTATCACATGATCTGCTAACACTTCACGAATGACAAATTCAACTTCATATATTTATGAGATGAAGTGGAAATTGTCTAAGGAACGAACAATGGTGAGATTGTACCAAAATCAAGAAATTATTTATGCTAATTCCAATTTTTTCAACATTAGGGAAATAATATTGAAAATCAAAAATGTTTCCCTAATGCCCTTATATCTGATTAATTAGATGGTACCTTAAATTGTTACAAATTTATGGCTTTGTGATTGTTGGCTTTTTCATAGCCACATCCTCTACCACTCTCCATCAGAAGTTGATGTTTATATTTCTCTTCCATATCCATATTTTCACCTATGTTGTATTATGTGGAAATCGAGTTTTGAGTTACTTTCAGTGACTGTTTTGATCCTAACAGCCCTTTTTAAAATGAAGTTTTAGTATTCCTTTTTACGATGTGGGTTTCTAAGAAAGAAAATTTAAAGTAGCAAACCATTTATAACACCGACGAATTTCACGGGTGAAATTCATTTTAAGGGGGGTATAATTTAACACCCCGAGATTTTATGAGACATATTAGTTTTAATTTCATTGAGGTCTTCTATTACACACTACACAATGATTAGCTTGTACAATACACAACACCGTATTAGGATGTAGTATACGCAACACTATTCTTGGCTCGTGTTACACATAATTTCAAGTTCGTTTTTTGGAAATTATTTTACACAACATTAAGGATAGATTTTGTTTAATGTATAAATGAAATAAGTTTTTATTATGTTATATGCAACACCAAACTATGCTTTCACTACACGCAGCCCTTACTTGGCTTGCATTACATGCAATCAAGACCTTCTTCAATAGCGTGTGTAGTACACAATACCATGTTTTTAACTAAACGAGATATTATTATAATATTACTATGAACTAGCCATTATGAATAGTAATACCCACTTTTTGAAATTTTATAAATTTTATCTTTCAAAATGGACTTCATTTTTGGATTCGGAATATCAAAATTATCATAGGGTGAATTTTTCGTATTTTTCTAAAAACATTCAATTTTTTATGAATTGTGAAAACACTGGCTTACTATTTAAAAAACGTTTTTTTATTTAAATAATTATTTATATTAATTAAATTTATTTTAGGTCAAAATTGATACATAATACCTATATATGATAAATGTAATTCATTTGAGTCATTTTATAATAATTTTAGATATATAAAAATTTTATTGAACTTTTCACCGTCTTTTACCCACCTCCAAGGATAATTTAAAAATTTACCTAAAACTGAATTTTACTGCTTCTGTGAGTGGAATTTTGAAAATATGAGAGACACAGTTAATATCAAGGAGTAAAATGTGGTTCAATAAGATAAAAATATTTTTTGGTGAATAGTAACTTTTTACTTTTATTTGCCACAATTACAAGTAAATAGGGTAATTAAGGGTAAAAATGATATTATTATTACCATAAAACATGTCCTAATTCTATTGGATAAGTGTAATTAGACAAAAAACAACCTTAGGAATAAAATATTACCCTTTAGGTCCACATGTATTAGATTACGACACTTATTATTTTTTTATATAAAGAAGAGTTAAAATAGTTAAAATCAAAGTTTAATAACTAAAACATATTTCATATAGGGTTATACATAATAAGAATTCGACTATAAATATTCATTATAAATACAAAAATATTTCCAATATAATGGTATTTTATTTATAATTTTTATACATTAAATAATTTAATTTATTTATGACACAATGATGATGTAGTAATTAAATTATTAATGAAATATTAACATAATTGATGTTATAAATACCCAAATAAATTTAATTTGAGACTTTTTATGAATTAAAATAATTTTATAGGTTAATAAGAAATGTTATTATTGATTCAATTTAGTTTTTTCGAACTAATCATGTTGTTATTATTTTCAAAAAAATAAATTACAAAATAGTTTCAAAATTGATATAAAATAGTTTTTAAAACAAATATTATATTATTAATTGTTATTATATTCCAAAAAATATAAAGATTTTCCAAATTACTTAGATAAGGTTATATATATATTAATAATAAACCACTTGGGGTTCGTTGGGCTTGTTATAGTAAGTTTATTAACCATATAGTGTAATAAAACAAGAAGACACGAGAAAAGTTAAATTATTTAACTTAAAGTTAAATCTAAATGATAAGGTTAAAATAGTAACCTAAACTTTTGTAAAACATATTGGTTGAGAGTACATAGACCCATCCCCACTTTTTATTCGAAATAAATCAATTTGGAGCTATTATAAACAGAATATGACTTTATTATAAAATAACATTTTATGTATTTCCAAAGGTGCCCCTCTCCTCCCTTATAAAAAGGGAACCGCTTCCCTCTTCACTACACACCCTTTTGAGCCTTGATGCTCGAACAACCCCTACCAATTACTCTTCTAAACCTCTCTATTTATATCATAGATGTTCTGGTCTTCTCAAAAGTCCAACTCTAGTGCCTGAGGAAGAAGTTTAAAGGAGGTGCGTCGAGGAAGAGGTAATCTCTTCTACCGAATCTTTCATGTTTCTTTCTTCTTCTACATCCTCTTATTTAGTTGTTTCATAATAAATTAATAACATAATTATTATTTATATAATTATATGTTATTATAAATATTAATCAACCCTATTTCACCTTCTATCCATCCTACGGAAAACGAAATCACCGCGCGTGCGTATGTACGGAATACCATCTCCACGCCGTCGTGTAATCAATTTTTCCACCACCACCTTACTTGGATGGGTATAATGGTATAAAGAATAACTATATATGATTATTATAAAATCATAATGATTCTAATATATTATATCATCCACTCCAATTCCATTAAATAAATATGGGAATGATATCATCGCTCGTGCGTACGTACGGATTACCGTCTCCATGACGCGATGAAACTCATTTTCCATGTTAACAATTAAAGAATGATTATAAAGTATATTTAATAAGTAATCATTAAATATATTACATAATATTTCTATTGGATTTATTTATATATATATTTATGTCAACTACTTAATTCCATTCAATTCAATAAGGAAATGAAAAACAACATTAATGCTTACGTACGGTCTACCGTCTCCACGAATGGTGTATTTATTTCCATTTATTGATCTATTATATATATGTATATTCTGAATATTTGTTATATATAAATCATGATTTATATTCTGGAATTATCTTATCATGAACTATGTAATCATATTAATTATTACAAGTCAAAACATAGAAAAAAAATGAAACTATTTTACCCAAAATGTTGCTTTAACATGGAATTGACAAACGAACGAATAATATAAAGTCGTAAGTGAATAATATATGATATCATAAATATTATTATGGATATGTTACAAGTTAATAATATGATTAAAAACACTATACAAGAGTCTCAGACACATACTAAAGAAATTGGACATAAGGTAAGGGTTAATTATTCCAATCTCATTCTTATCTAAGATTGTTTATTCGTAAGTATTTTATGGAGTTTTGTTTATTATCTAGGTCCATATGTTCTCAAAATGTTTTCATAAAATGATTAATTTTCTACCATGTATGTTTAAAGTAATTTTTACCCTTTTTACTTTTACCACATCGTATGGAAGGAATCATTCTTTTTTTTACCATACGAGGTACTTTTTGACTTTTCCAGAAAATGTACAAGAAGAATGTTTTTTTAACTTATACAGCATGAATGAATTTTTACGGTTTCATAATGCCTTATTTTCATGAAGATTTCTCTAAAAGATTTCAGGAAACTTTTAAAAAAATCCTTCTCTTTTAAAATTTTCGGGCATTTTGTGAAAAGAAAATGATTTTGAAAAAGAAAGGATATTTTCAGTGATAATTCATTTCAAGTGTTTTATCAAAACTATTTTCGATCTAAGATGACATTATTTAGTAGGTTTATGTTTCAAGTATAATGTCTCTATTATTAACATGGTGTTGTTTTTATTATGAAAAAATGTTATCCATTTGTTTTATATGGATTATGTGATGATGGGAGGATGTTTATGAAACCCATTTTATTCGTTGGGTTATGATGAATCATTTATGTTTATTTTGTGGCACAAGTAAGAATGATTTCATTATGAGATGGGTTGGACCTATATCTCCCTCGAATGCATTCGGTAAAGATTTATATCTCATGAGATAGACATGGCTGGAATGGTAAGTTAATCTGGTTCAGTGATACAGGACTGGAATGAGGAGTGAAATCGATTCCGAAAGGGACTTTGTCCACTAAGATGGTCTTGGAATCAATACCTTGGCTACTATGGAAATCATATCATGTGCTTAATTTTTTCCACAATTACCTATTTTATTCCCATGATATTTTATCATGATTGATGTTTCATTATGATATATTCCTTACATACTTCCATGATTTATGTCTTTGCTCGTGATTTTTATGTTTAAACATTATGGTCATGTTTTAAGTTCAAATGTATATGGTTTGTTTTATTTTGTCCTTGCTTACCCTTACTGAGCATTTGACATCTCCCTTTATATTTTTTCTTTTCCCCTGAATATAAATAAAGTTTTTAGGTAAGAAAACAATGGGGTACGATCTTAATGAGAGATATTGAAGATCTTTCACCATGATTAGAAGATTATGTTTCGAGTTTCCAAAGACACTAAAATTTTACAATCCTTGAGTGTTGGTTTTTGTTATGTATTAATTATTCCGAAAATGTAATGTAATGTCCATGTACATCAAGTTTGGGGTCTCTATAATGTGCGATTGAAAAATCTCTCAGATTCTGAAGGCCTAGTCCTATCAGAGAGTGCTTTAGAAGAGGGACCTATTCCTGGGTGGACCATAGCAAAGAATGAGGTATTGAATTTTCAGGGATGAATATGGGTGTCATTAAAAATACATGAGGAGTTTATGCACAATATTTATTCCTTAGTTTGGGTAGTTCATCCTAGTGTAACCAAGATGTATCGAGTTCTACACTATTAGTATTGGTGGCCAGGTATAAAGAAGGATGTTGTTGGATTAGATATAAGATGTTCCACTTGTCAGTAGGTGATGTCAAATCATCATCAAGTAAAAGGGATTTTAAAGATGCTAACCATTCCCGATTGGATGATTAAGGATTTCATGATGGATTTTGTGACTAGATTACTGAGGCCGCCTCAAGGAATGATATGGTTTGGGTTGTTTTTTCAAGACTCATAATGGTTTTACATTTCATTACAATTAAAAAAACCTTTAGTGTTGGTGAGATTGGAATGTTTTACATCTAAGATATTGTAAATTTTCATGGGGTTTTTTCTCTCTATCATTTTAGACAGGGATTCCCAATTTACTTCTCATATCTGACAAGGACAACATAAGGATTTGCGTATACTGGTACTTCTATGTATAACTTACCATCACCAAACAGATAGACAATCCAGGTGAAAAATCCAGGTTATAGAGTAAATTCATCAAGCATGCGTCTGCGATTTAATGGGATCTTGGGAGATACACATAACCCTAGTGTAGTTTTCACACAATAACAATTTTCAGGCAACGATTCAGATGGCACCATATGATTCTTTTTACGATAGGCCATGCCGATCACCCCTATGTTGGCTTGAGGTAGGAGAGGCAGCTATGTTGGTTAATCATATTTACAATATACCACTGAATAGGTGGAGTTGATTCAGAAGAGGGTGGTTATAGTAAAATATCAATAGAAATATTATACTGATATATGGAGATGACATGTGAAGTTCAAGGTCGGAGATCAGGTTTTCTTACGAGTCACACAGAGGATGGGACATAGGAAAATTAAGAGATATTGAAATCATTCACTGAGATATGTCAGGCCATATGAGTTTTTGGAGAGAGTCAGGCTGATTTCCTATCTGTTGAAGTTACCTTAGAGGTATTGGTCTAGGAACTACATCTTTCATGTTTCCCAGCTATGAAATTAATTTTCAGACCCATATCATGTTTTCCAACTAAAGGAGGTTGAGTTTGAGGAGGTTGAATCTTTTGAGGAGCACCTTATTTGGATTTTGGATCATTGTATAAAGGTTCTACATGGTTGGTTTATTCCTCTGGTATGACTTCTATGGAAGCACGAGCAAGTACAGGACGAGACATAGGAGAGGGTGGTTGACGTATGATCCTAGTGTCCAGAGTTGTTTGATGTTTCTTCTTCATCAACCTTAGAAGGGAAATTCAGGGATGAATTTATTTAAGGGGGATGTTTATAAGAACCTTGATCATCCTTTTAGGTATGGATAATTCTTTCGGGTTGTTTTTGAGGAAAAAGAAAAAATTGGTAATTTTATATTTACTTTCTGTATACATAGGAGTACATGTCTTGTACCTAGGTATCGAGTACAATCGTGTACCGGCCGTGTAACGGCTGAGTACATGGTCATGTAGGTGACCTAGAATACCACATAAAGCGGGGGTCAGTTGAGGAAAGTACACATTGTGCACATTAAATGAACAAGGCATGCACTTTTCTTTTTATTTTATAAATAGGTGTGTGGTTTCATCTCACATCCAAAACACCCTTATTCTCCAATAAGTTCATAGAGAAGATCTATGAACTATAAAAGAACTTCATGATCTTCTCGGTTCTCCTTCCGAGCACCGATTGAGATGAAATCATTTGCGTTGGATTCCTCAGTGAGTTCTCAATTCCCCTAGATCCTTACTTCATAATTACTCTACTCCTGTGAGTTATCGAGGGTTTAATGTTTTAAACGTTTTTTAGATCTACTTTTTTATAGGATGATTCCAGGGAAGAAGTTCTAGAGTATCGATCATATGATGTAGAGGTAGGTGTTTTATGCCTTTATTTGATTTTCTTTGGATAATATATTTTGAAAGTTCCCAATAACGATGTTTGGGGTATTGTGTATTTTTTAATTTAACCCTATTTAACACTTGTTATGGTTTTTTTGTTTTAAAAAGTGTTATTGATTATGAATAAGGATTTATACCTTGGTTATGGGTGTGTTTCCCTATTTTGATTGATTATGGGTGAATTTACCTTGGTTCATTGATTATGGATGTTTGGTTTAGAATTCTTTTTAGGATTGCTTTCTATTCCATACCTCATGTTTATAGGATGGATTTATTGATTATTTGAGATGAATGTGATAAGCATTGTGAATTTTTGACCGTGGGTAGTTTGATTGTGAGATCTTCCTGAGGTAAGGTCAATTATCTATGAAGTATAGTCATGTTGTCCCAGAGTTATTGACTGTTAGAGTTTCTATGTGATCATATACATGAGGGGTTAGACCATGATATCTACCTAGAGGGTAGTTATTAAGAAAATGTTGGACCCTAGGGTATTGAATGTAAGAGGTGCCAAGTGGTCATTATATTTTCTATGCAGACCAAAGAGGTATTGACCGTGAGAGCTACCCATTGGTTATTTATAATTTATTGAAGCCATGTGGACCTTGGGGTATTTACCATGAGAGCTACCCAGGTGATCATTTTTAATTTCTTAGTACTATGTTAAACAATGGAGTTAGACCATGAGATATTTCCCAAATGGTTTTTCTTAAAAATTGTATGATTGTGACAAGACTCCCAAGCCAAAGCACAAGCATGGACTTGGTCTTACTTGGTTTTGTATATGGTCTTCGGAGATGATTGTTTTGGTACTCTTACCTAGGGGGATATAGAGATTTGGATAGATCCTATGATTACCTATTAAAAAGGTTCAATAATAAATATAAATGAATTTAATTGAAATCTGTAGGATTGTCAACATTTGAGTACTTTCTAGTTTATTAGTTCATATTTTCATGTTGCCCGCTATATATATTCACTAACAGTTAGACACAAATCTTTTGGTGGTTCCTTACTGTGATTTATCTCTCACTCAGTTTGGGTAATGATATTGGGCCAAAATTTATTATATGGTTGTAGGTATATATAAGGTAAAGTGCCCTTCTACATCATGTACTTGATTATTATTAGACCTAGAGAGCATGGGACTAAGCTGGGGCTTGCGATGCTGTTGGAGTTTATTGATTTTCTGTACATGGGTTTTAGTATTGTATTTCCTGTATTGTCACTTTTTCGCATTATTTCTTAGACACATGTGACCAAAATCATTTATATATGCTCTAGTTGTTATAAAACAATCAGACTTTTACTATTTACTTTTGTTGTACTGTATTATAGCTTCCACTTTTGTGTATTAATTGTTATTCCACTATGTATACAATGAATATAAGGGCATAGTTTTCCCATTATCAAACCTTGACCCCCACTTCTAATCAGTAGCCTATGGAATTTGGGAAAATGAATTTGAGGTCATGTGACCAATTGGGTACGGGGCACCATTGGGCAGACCCGGAACTGGGACGTTACATCATTCAATCCCCATTTTGTGGGATGTATTCTAGTTTCTAAACAATATTCATTTTTTTCACATTATATTATCCCAATAATACAATTATATTATTTAATAATTGGGGGGACTTTTTCCTCCCTCATTTGACCCTATTATAAAACCATTTTTTATACCCAACATTCTTCCAAATTTACTTCTCTAATTTCTCACTTTGACTTAAAAAATTTTATTATATTTTATTTTTTTGAATACCCCAACCTCCTCATATTCATTTGGTATTCACCAAGTTGCAATAATGATCTATTTATTCATGGATTTGGATATACGACCCCCTTATTGCTTTTTATTGGGGTCAAAATTATGTAATGATAATTTTTAGTACTTTTTTATGCATTAATTTTTATAAGAAACTTTTTATTTATTATCCATGGGTTATTAATGAAATGATTCCTTATAATCTATGTATATCACATTAATAATGAAATATAATGGAGGAACCAATATATTTCTCCAAAACATTAGGTGAAAATTTTAATCTCTAGATAAGACATTATCCTTTTCCTGAAAGGGAACAAAAGAAACCTTAGCAACCATAAAACCATCCTATCTCGCTATGAAGGGGTCTCTAGTCAACATATAAAATGGTTGAAATCCTTTATTTTCTTTGGAATAAACTATCCCCCAGTCTGAAAACTATCATTAAAAATATTCTTGGTATTAAAAAGGCATATATACCCTTCAATTATCTCAGGGTTCCCATTTTTTGGGGTAGACCCAAAGCAATTAATTTCTATACCATCATTGATCAAACTCATCAACACCTCTCTTCTTGGAAAGGAAAAAATCTCAAAATATAGGGATAATTTGCATTGTTAAATCCAAAATTGTTTTTAAATTGTTCTACTCAATGATGATCTATAAATGTTCGGCTAGTCTCTTAAAACACATCAACGTTTCCATTAAAAACATTGTCTAGACGGGAAGCACTCTAGAAAATAAATTATTCACCATACCTTGGTCCACATGATGTAAACCTATTTAAAAAGGATGTATTTGAATAAAAAACCTCACAAAATTTAACCAGGCCCTTTAGGAGAAGCTCACGTGGAATCTCATTTGTGATAAATCACCTTCCACAAACTTCCTTTGGGCTTGTTTTCTTGGAAAACTTCAATGAAACACACATAATTATCTCACATCCCTTATATGACCATCCATTCAATGTAATTTCAACTCAATTATGTCCAATTATAGATGGATGGCCAATAGAGACTCGAATTTGAATTTTTGTCTTGATAACTGGATTGGAAAGCCCTTGATTTCCTTAATTTCTTCCTCACATCTCCCTGTGCATACTAGTGAAACCATTAAAAACATTATGAATAGGAAAAATACTCCCTTGCTTGAAGAGATTAAAACTATTGTTGATAATTACCATTTATCTATTAATGAGGATTTCTTAATCTGTGAACCTTCCCATAATGGGATTCTAGACTCGAAGACCTTTCACAGTCATTTATACACCAATGATATGAGTGACTTTTTCTGGCTTAACAACATCAATAAAACCTATATTAAACCATTAAGATTTACTATTTTTTGACGTATTGATCAGGGTAGAATTCCAATTGACTCCTATTTACAACATTCTGGAATCAACCTCTGCTCTAAATGTCGTATGTGTAACAAACATCCTAAAGATCTTGACCATATTTTCCTTTATTGTGATACGGCTAATACTATTTTTCATTATATCTTAGAAATAATTGAATTCAACTGGTTGTTTTTTAGTTCACTAATCTCTTAGATTCAAAAATGTCTAGAGAAATCTGAGTCTCAACAAATCAGGAACCTCTTTGCGGCTACAATTGTAGAGCTTCTACATGTGATCTGTGATGGTAGGAATGAATATAACTTTCGTAAAAGTTCTTTCAATCTTAAAGCAGGAAAAATTAGAATTTGTATCGCTACCCGAGAGGCAGAATCACTATAGAAAGATCAGTGTAACAACTCAGTCAGATATTTGGTGATCCTCAGACGTCTTGGGATTGTAGGTAAATACCCTCACCCTAAATTCATGCTTGAAGTTTTTTGGAAGCCCCCTCCTACAGGATGAATCAATATCAATGTAGATGGCACCTCTAAAGGAAACCCAGGCCCAGCGGGTTGTGGAGCCATCTTCAGAAATCATCTTGATCAAGTTCTCGGATGCTTCTATGGATCATGTGGTATTTCTACCTCCCTAGAAGCGGAGATGATCAACGTCATTCATGCTATCTCGTTTTCCAACCTGCACAATTGGAACAACATATGGATTGAAAGCGACTCCTTCGCTACCGTCCAGGAAATCTGGAAGGGTACAATCTACATAGCCGAGAAACTCACTTCTCACTGGATTTAATTTCTGCTCTATCTCTCTTCCCTCAACTTCATTACTATGCATGCTTATCAGGAAGAAAAAGAGTTGTTGATGCTCTTGCCAACATGGGCGTTGATAAAGAATCTACCTGGAGAGATGATCTTCCCCCTGATCTTCTTCCTCTATATTTGCGGGATGTAAAAAAATTCCTTCTTTTAAACTTGTATAACCCCATTATTTAATATAATAATTTTCTTGTTTTGGTCCTTGACCAGAACACTGCCTTTAAAAAAAATATATGACATGTTTTATCACATCTTGCTGAATAACCTTGGTAATTTTAATTTATGAAAACTTGGTGAGAAAACATGCTGATATTCATATGAATATATCATCTAAAATTTTTAACAACATTTCCAGGTTATTATTATAATTTTTTTCCTATTGTTCATGAATTCTTGTTATGACTATGGTTTTTATTGATATGTCTCATGATCACATGCTTTTTGTCTCCCCTGATTATTATATTATTGAGTTTTACACTCACACATTTTCCTTTTATGTATGACCCCAAGATATCAGGTGTAGTAAATGTAAATTATGATGAACCCATGAATATGTTATTAAAGTCTTTTTTATTATAATGTTTTTTATTTTCATGTATTATGTACCTTATTTCCAAGAAAGTAAATAATAATAAATCGGCTATTTTATCAGATGTAAGGAATGGTTATGTATTAAAAAAGAGATATTCCATAATACCACTAATTAAAGACCCATGAAATACAATAATTATTCTATAGTGCACGTGAGTCTTAAAAAACATAGTATATAATTTTTTTGACGAAACAAGTCCCAAGGAACCAAAAAAAATGAATACACAAGTAAAAAAACCCCGTGGAGGATTTTAAAGAAAAACAATAATTTCATTATCCATATCATCTGTTAGAAGACCAAAAAGGGATTACCCTAAATCCAAGGTTTATATGGGAATGGATATATTTTTTTATGGTTTTTTTGATACTTAAATCATGTAAAAAGTAATTTTCACATGTCATATAGGGGAACGTATATGGCGTGAGTATGAAAATACCTAGTAGGTTATCACCACCCCACCCCTTAAAAACCTTCCTTGAGCTAATGTGTAATGTCCCAGAAATTCGATGGAATTGTTTTGTAAAATTATATTGGATTATTTTGAGACCAGTCGCTTAAAATTCAATTGATTCTAAAGCCTAGTGGGTCTGGAATACGAGTTTGAAATATTTTTAGGTTTATTAAAAATATTGAAAGTGAGAGGTTTTGGAGAATTCTAAACTGGTTTTTGGATTAAAAATCTAATGGCACAGTTGCTTCCAGAATGAATACCTTACATAATGAATGACCTAACATTAACCAATGTGGGTCGAGGGAAAAAGATAATTTTCAGATTTTTTATAAAATTTATGAAATGAATTTTCTTAAGGAAAAATTATATAAACATTTAGTTTATTTTATTTGAGTTTTGAATTTCATTACGGTGTAACATAAATGTTGTTTTATAAATGAAACAATGTAACAATGCTATGACGTAGCGTAACAGAAATGCCAAAACCCATTATATCCATTTAATCGGTTAATCAAATACAAGATCATCTATACAATCTAGAATTTCTTTGAAATTGGAGATTAGGCATTGGTGAGAAAGGATCAAAAATATTTCAGTGATAACGAGCACCATTTTCCCTATGTTTGACCATCTTTTGATGGATCTCCTATAACAAAGGCGGGTTGTGGATCATGGAATGACAAATGACAGCAGTGTGATCTTTTCTAATTAATTATCTAGTATCGAGGTAGGGTTTTTTTTGTGATCCAGATTCCACATTCTTTGCCTACAAATAGTGAACATAGATCAAGCCAAAATCATGTTCATATTTGGCTTATTCTTTCTTGAAGTATGGGTTAAATATTGTGTGACTTGAATGGTAAGAACTTGTAAATTACTCCCTTCCCAGTTTCCTTCTAATGGGATGAATGAAGGCTGAACAAACAAGGCCATTGTCTGTCCATTGTGTGTTCTTGGTGCTCTTCCTACCATCATCTTATCGTTCTTCGATGATGGACCCATGTGGTTGCGTCTAACTTTTCCGGGAGGATCCAAGCACGATCGGACCCCCAAATCAATGGTGACATGACATGGAGAAACCAATAGTGACAGTAACATCCCAAGGATCCTAAAGGCACCAGTGGATTGAAGAATGGACAATCATAGCTTGTTTGGTGGCTTGGGGAAGAAATAACTAGAGTTACGACATCATTGACGGTGTTCCATGGAAGCATGGCATGGTAGTTTAGGTCCCAATGGTATTGGTCATGGGGTGGTGAACAAGGGCCTCTAGTAATATCCAGTAGTGGAGTCTTTGGCAGAATGGAATCCAACTGTGTCAGGAAGCCGGAGGACTGCGGTCCAATAAGACTATGGAAAGAGGGCCCCGAGGGGACCCATGGGGCGGTCACATAGTGACCCATGGGGCAGTTACACGAAAAACCCACCATGTTGACTGGGAGTGGACGTGGGGACCACCACCGCGTCCGGGTGTGGAATGCTGATCTGTAGTATCGGGTCATGATGGAAAATACGGTCCACACTGGGTGGTCTAGTGGTCCAGAAAGTGATTAGCCGATTCGGGCTAGGTCAGACCCATGTCGGGTCGGTCTGACTGGGCCAGACCAGACCTAGAACTGACATCCCCCTTTTTACTAAACTGGTCAAAACATTCAAACCATGCATCTAATTGACAAGATGTTTGTTGAGTGAGGACCCTTTATATTTGGTAGTACATTTGGAATAATTCAACTAAGTTTTTAGGGATGTTGAGATATGAATTATTTCTAAAAGAGGATATTCTCCCTGAGTCAATCAAACTACAAGAAAAAATCCTACAACCGACTGTAGTGAGAATGCAGTGGAGAGCGGACATTAGTGGAATATAGAAGAGAAGAATCAGTGGGTCAATAGATAAGAGAAACTCAGTGTCCCGATAGATGAGAGGACCTCAGGGGAATGGAAGACGAGCAGACCCTAGTGGCCCAACAGAAGATCCGAACTCATTGGACGAGCAGACGAGTGGACCTTAGTTTCCCAATTAATGAGCGGATCTTAGTGGCCTTGTAAACCTCATTGCCTCGAAAAAATGAGCAGACCTCAGGGGACCTAAAGACCTCAGTGACTCAACTTGGATGAGTCCCTAAGTAGAATAAGATGATCAGACTTATGACTTATAGTCTTCCATTATATACATTAGGTTATACCTATGTGATATTTCCATTACACCATGTGTACTATTTTTGTGTTTATTTCATTGGTTTTTTGGGTCCCTATTGAGTATTGTGTTACTCACCCCTACACTAGCTTTTCCAGCACATGTAATGCCTTGTTGAGATAACCGAAATTTTGACAGAGACCTTGGTGGTCCATGACCAAGAGGTTACCAGTGAGATCAGCTAGGTGAGGCATACTCCTAATACTTCCGGCAACTACTATTAACCCAACCTTTTGGTATGGTTATCTATAGACGGATTATCAGATACCTTGTACTCCCTTGTTTGCAGCTTTTCTTTTGTTGAGTTTGTATTCTATCCAAATTTACATATATCTTGTACTGTTACTGTTAGTGGTTGTCTTATCTGTGTTCATGTTTTTCTTTTCAGCATCGTGTGTTGGGGTTGTGAGTGTGTGTGTGTGTGTGTGTGTAAAGGTACATGGTAAATGCCTCCCACTTTCAAGACTATGTCGTCGATGCTAGTCTCCATCCCCTGAACATTGGGAGGCAGGCTTGGGCTAGTTTCATCATGGGCCCCATGGAATGAGACATGACAAATTGGTGTCAGAGGGGGTCAGTTCTACCTTAATGGATGACTGTCTGTGGATTTGTTTTTGGGAAACAATGTTGAATGCTTGGAGTTCGACATTCGGGGATGAGGAGTTTTGTTTTGGTTCCACAGCCAACAAATCCATACACCTAGAACCTGAATTTTTATTTTATACTTGATACATAAAAACACTGGTTACATGCATCATATAAAAATTGAGTGTTACCTCAAGTTGTTTTTTAGTTAGAGTTAGCTCACCATGTAGGACCTATTGAATGTTGTTCTTCTTGATCTGTTTCAGGTTTCTACCACATAGATACCATGTGAAGATTCCATTGCGTGACCACAAGGATAGTATGCCAAGCGATGGAGCATCAATACATGGACAAGTACTGAAGATGGCTCCATTTGGAGGTGCACCTTCATTTTCACCACAATCTAATCAGTAGTTTCAACATGCACTATAGGTAGGGGACACACGTAGGCTCAATTTTTTACACTAGTTATAGAGGTAGATACCTCCTAGTTTCAGGGGTGGGACTGACCCATAGGTGGCTGAGTATTGGCTCAAGGAGGTTATGTGAGTCTTTCGTCTAGTGAGGATGCCTCTCAACTAGATGACGATCTTTCTCAAAAGCCATATTCAGGGCTCAGTGGGGAGGTGGTGGAGTTTGACGATGTAGACACACCATGAAGAGACTCTCACCTGGATAGAATTTGAGAACCTCTTTAGAGTGGATTTCTTTCCAGAAATGTTTCACTCACTGAGCATAGAGGAGATACTGCACTAATATCAGGGTATCCAGACAATAGTGGAGTACTCAGCGAGATTCACCCATATTTCTCACTACTCCACAGTCATAGTTTGAGTCTTGTTCTTCCAGGCTCGATACATTGAGAATGGAATATTCTAGGATATTAGGGAATCTATGGTATCTCTATGTATCCCTACTCTGGCTGGGGTTCTGGAGCAAGCCCTACTCGCAGAGATAAAGCTAGTAGAGTAGGCGCCAGTAACAAGAGCTACCTGTAGACACCGGTCAGTTGAGACATCAGTTGTCGGTAGAAGGTAGTAGACATGGGGGGCCCAAGTAGACCAGTAATTTAGAAGGATGACCCAAGGATGTAGGATCAGTGATTCGAGACCCCCTGGGTAGAGGGAGTCATGAGAGGAGAATTGTACACTACTCATGTGGTGGGAAAGGGCACACAGATCGTGATTGCCTGAATCGCCACATTGATGACCAGAAGATGGTTGAGGGACTTCTGAAGTAGAGGAGGTTGTTTGAGAAGGTTGGACCACAGGGCATCAGAAGTTGTAGGGGAGGTATAAAAGTGGTCGGTGTTGGGAAGTGGTTCGAGGTGTAATCCCCACCACACCCATGTGGCCTACCACGGACTCCCGGAGTCGATGGATATGGGAGAGGCCAACTTCTGGTGATGGAGGCATATGACTATGGTTCTCCAGATATGATCAGAGGTATGATATTTTTATTCTACACCTTAGATGCAGTTCTTCTAGACATAAGTCCCAGTCACTCTTTCCTTGCTGTAGAACTATTTTGGAGCATGAAGATTCTAGTTGAGTCATTGGATCGATCTATATTATTAGAGACTCCATGGGAGGGGCTTCGATGATTACACCCTAGTTTCGAAAGTGTGAGCTTACTCTTAGAGGCGAGATATTCATATGAGATCTCCAAGATGTGGCATCGATACCTTAGGATTTCATCTTGGGTATGCATTGGTTATTCATATTTAATGCACAAATTTACTATTTTAGGCTAAGAGTACAGTGTGTCTGTGAAGATGGGGCCATGCTTTCTTTAACTGGAAAAATAGAGATCTTGCAGCATAGGACAAAATTTCATGGAGGAGGGTAAAACTGAGCACTCACCAGTTAGGTTTCCTTACCCTCAATGTGTTGTATGAGAAAATTACACACACTTTAGTAGTGGTGGATGAGTATGAAGAAAACTTTCTTGAGGATGTTTTAGGATTACCCCCACAAAGGGAGGTTGAATACTCCATCAATATGTACCCTGGGACAATGCTGATTTCCACACCAACATATCGGATGTATCCCATGAAGCTTCTTGAGTTTGGAGTAAAACTGGACGATTTTTAGAGGAAGGGATTCATTAGGATGAATGTTTCACCTTGGTTGGCCCCAGATTTGTTTTTCCAGAAGGTAGATAGGAGTTTGAAGCTCTACATGGACTTCCCACGGATGAATCAGGTGACCTTGAAGAATATATATCCACTGCCAATAATTTATGACCTCTTTGTTCAGGTGAAGGGAGAGAGATGGTTTTCAAAGATGGATAAATAATCAAGAGATCACTAGCTTCATGTACAGGATGAGGATGTAAGGAAGACATCCCCTAGGTTTATTTACGAACACTATGAGTTCTTGGTGATGCCCTTTGGCATGAACAATGCCCCGAGAGTGTTAATGGGATTCATGAACATGATCTTATAGCCTTACCTTGACCAATTCATCATGGTCTTCATTGATGACATCCTAGTATATTCAGTGACTGAGGGGGAGCACGCTACACACCATCAGATAGTCCTAGAGACACTCTAAGAGAACAAATTTTTGGGACGCTCTCGAAGTGTCAGTTCTTGATTTAGGAGGTCCACTTTCTAGGATATGTCATTTTGGAGGCTGGAGTTGCAGTGGATCTAGAAAAGATAGATGCGATTCTTTATTTGTAGCCACACAGAAGTGTGATTGAGGTGCAGTGTTTCTATGGTTTTTAAGGATACAAAAATATGTTCTAACATGACTTTCCTACGGTAGTAGTACCCTTATCAGCTTTGACATGGAAGGGAAATCCCTTCACGTGGACAAAGAAGTGCCAATACAGTTTTTATAAAATTAGGGAGAGACTGAAAAGTGCCCCCATCTTGAGCCTACCCGAGGGGGAAATTAGGTATGTATTATTTATTGATTTATCAAGGAAAAAACTGTGTTGTGTCTCGATGAGGGGGAAATTAGTTATCACCTACAGTTCACGGTATTTGAGGTATCATAAGAAGAATTACCCGAACCATGACCTGGAGCTATCATCAGTGGACTTTTCTTTAATAATGTGGTGGAACTACATGACGGGTGAGCATTTAACCATTTCCACTAACCACAAAATTATCAGGTATATCTTCACCCAGATGGACCTAAACATGATCCAGTAGTGGTGTATAGTGTTTCTATAGGACTATGACATCATGATTGTACATAATCCTGAGTAAGGGAATGTGGTAGTGGACGTGCTCAGTAGGAGATCCTATTTTCAGTTGCTTAGTGAGGAGTTATAGTAGTTAGCAGTTATTTAGATACCCTTCAGGTATTGTGATAGAACACCCCATATTCAATCGATGGCTATCACTCCCGCACTGTTACAGTGAGTTAGGGAGGCACAACTTTTTGATGTTGACTTTGATTCCCAACAAGACCAGTTACTCTCATTACATGATCCTGAAGGATATTTGATATGTGGGGAGCATGTCATCCTTTTTAGAGGGTTTATCTTTTTTCTAGTCGCATAATGTGAGGATGTTATATGGGTGTTCTACACCACCCCTTTGGTAGTATAATCATTTGTGTAAATGATGTACTAGGACTTCCGATGTCAGTACTGGTGGTTGTGATAAAGAAGGAAATAGATGGGTTCATTTAATGGTGCCTCACTTGTCAACAAGTGAAGGCAGAGTAACAGGTTCTAGTAGGCTTGACTCAGTCACTTGAGGTGTCAAAGTAGATTTGGGATGGTATCATGATGGACATTGTGATAGGTTTACCGCACACATCTAGGGGGAACGATACCATCTTGGTGGTTGTAGACTTACTCACCATGTCGGGATACTTTAAAACCATCTAGGAGCATGTTTTTGTATTGAGATTTGGATTCCTCTACATATAGAATATAATTTGACTTCATAGAGTCCAATTGATTATAATATTAGATTGATACAAATGCTTTTCAAACCGGTTGTGTAAGGGATTGAAAGAGGCTTTTTGGACTCTGTTACACTTGAGAAAATAATCCCACCACATGACAGATGGTCATACAAAGAGTATTGTCTAGGTTTTAGTGTACAAGCTCAGTGCTTGTATCCTGTACATTGGGCATAGTTGGGAGGATCACCCACCACTGCTGGAGGTCATATAAAAATACAACTACCACTCCACCATTGGTATGGAAGCATTTTAAGTATTGTATAGGAGACCATGCATGTCACAGTTTTTTTGTATAGACTCAGGGGAGTAAGAACTCAAGGGTCCATAGATGGTATGAGCTACCACTATGAAGGTTCTAGTCATCCAGAAGCGAATTAGGACTTCAAAGAGTAGGAAGATATTTTATGTTGATAGGAAACATAGGCCCTTCGATTTCCAGGAAGGAGAGCATTGGTTTTTTAGAGTCTCACCATGACGGAGATTGCAGAGATTTGGTTGGGGAGGAAAGCTATCTATGAGGTCAATCTGAGATTTTAAAATTCAAAGGAGATTCAGTGAGGTGGTGTTCTTCCTAGACCCAACCCACAGATGCATAAGGTGCATAATGTATTCAACATATCATAGCTGAGGAGGTATGTGCATTATCCATCACAAGTCATAGAATTGGGTGAGTTGGATATTGATAATGGGGTGACATTTGGAGAGTTCCCGATACAGATTGAGGATTGATAAGAGCAGGTCCTTCCTGGATGGTTGATTCCTCTAATGTTCATTCGGTGGTTGAGCAAGAACCTCCAAATTGAAATTGGGAACATGAGGCTCAGATTAAGGCTTAGTACCCCCATTTGTTTCTTTTTTCCTTGATTTGGCTTGCGATGATGTAAATCAGTAAAGGTGGGGGTAATGTAATGTCTTGAATATTTAATAATTTTTTTAAAATTATATGGGATTATTTCAAGACCAGGCATTGAAACAAAACTTGATTCCGAGGCCCGATGATCCCATAATAAATTTTTGTACTTTTTATGTTTTTTTAAAATACCTCACATGATCAATTTTGTATAATTATAAAAGGGATCCCAAATAGAAAATAAAAGGGAGCCATTTCATCCAGAATGATGACTTTCCCTACAGACATACATAACCTCGACTAGCGTGTGTTGAAGAACAAATTTATTTTACAGGTTTTTAAGAAAATTTAATAAAATATTTCCTAAGGAAAAATAAAATAATAATTTAGATTATTTTATTTGAAATTAAAATTTCATGGATATGAAATGGAACTGATATTTCATAAATGAAACTACGTAAAAATGCTGTGAAGTAGTGTTACAGAAATGTTGATACATGTTTTCTCTATTTAATGGGTTAATAGAATACAAGATCGTCATCCAAATCCAGTATTAATCAGAACCTGGATATTTGGCATTGGTGAGCGATGTTCAAAGAATCACCTACAATGGCAAGCACTCTTCTCTCTCTATTATTCCATCCTTCAAAGGACCGCCTAAAATAATGGTGGGATACAGATCAAGGAATTTCGAAAGATAGAAATGTGATCTTTGCCAACGAACTATACAACCTTGTGGTAGAGATTTTATTCTTTATGATCCGGATTCCCCATTCATTCCATCCAAATGATGTGCACAGATCAAACCACTAACTTTTTGACATGCGGGTCTTTATTTCATTCCATATTTGTTAAATATTGAGGGACTTGATGGGTAGGAACTTGATAATTACTTCCCTACCAGTTTCCTTCTAATGCGACGAACAAAGCTGAAATGAACAAGGCCATTGTTTGTCCCTCAGGTGTTCATGGTGTTCTTCCTACCACTATCTTATCATTCTTTTCTGATGAAACTATGTGGTCACATTAGTCATTACTAGGAGGTTCAAAGTGTGATTGGACCACCAGATCAATGATGAGATTACTTAAAGCACACAATAGTTATAGTGATGACCCGAGGATCCCAAAGGCTCTCATGGATCGAAGAACACACCACTGAAGTAAGTTTGGTGGCCCACAGAAGGAACCGTTAGCATGCTGACCCTCGTGATAGAGACCGTGTGCAGAAGGTGGGGTGTCGTGGTGGTGGAAGTCCTGAAAAAATATATCTTAGGGTGGAATACAAGGATCATTGGCAACAACGAACAATTAGGTCTTCAGCGGATGCGCCATCGAGTCGCGTCATGCAGATGGATGGTTGTAGTCCAATAGGACCGCAGCTATAGGGGCCCATGTTGACCCGTGGGGTGGTCATGTGGTTAACCTACTATGTTGACTGGGAGAAGACATAGAGACTACCACCACATCTGAGCATGGAAAGTCAACCCATAGTTGCAGGCCGTGATTGAGAAGATGGGCTGCACCATGTCGGCCAGCGGGTCAAACCTGGGTTGGGTCAGGTGTGGTCAGTCTGGCCGGGATAGACCGCCCCTAGACTCGTCTGACCCCTTTTTACTAAAATTTTCATAAAATACATTTCATTTTTAGATTTTTGAGATGTTTATGGATTTGGGACCCTGGTGACACAACAGTACTTTTGGAATAATCCAAGTGAGTTTCAGAGGAGGTTGAGATATGACCGATTTCTTGAGAAGTAGATTCTCCCAAAATCAAGTGCACTATGGGTAGAAATCACATGGACGAATATGATGATAAAGAAGTGGTAAGTGGACCTCAGTGGCCCGGTAGATGAGTGGAACATAGTTGATAGGGATACAAGAGGAACTATGTGGCCCAACAGAGGAGTGGACCTCACTGGCCTGGTAGATGACCAGACCTCAATGGACCGACAAATGAACAAACCTTAGTGGACTGGGAGATGAAAAGACCTAAGTGGACCGATATAGGGGAGGAACTCAGTGGACCAGCAGATGGGCATATCTCAGTGGCCCAGAAAATGACCAGACCTTAGTGGCACGAAAGATGAGCGGACCTCATTGGCCAGACAGACCTAAGTGTCCCTATAGATGAGTAGACATCAGTGGATCGACACACATCAGTGACTCATCTGGGATTGGTCCCTCAAAAATAAAAGATGTTAATCCTTATGAATGATTATATTAAATTATATACTTTAGGTTATACCTATGTGAGTTTTCCATTATATCTTGTAAACTTTTCTTTGTTTTCATTGGTTTGTCTTTTGGTGTACCTACTTTGTATTGTGTTACTAACCTGAATGGGCTTCCCCCATGCAAGTCGTGCCTTGTGCAGATGACCAACATTATGATAGAGACCATGGTAGTCCAGGGAAAGGTGGTTCCTAGTGAGATCAAATAGGAGAAGCATACTCAAAAGGCTTCCGGTAGCTGCTCTTCACCTACCCTTCAGTTAGGGTTTTCTGTGAATAGATTATCATAGACCTTGTACTCCCTTGTTTACAGTTTTACTTTTGATGGGTTATTATTCTAACCCATATATCTTATATCTTATATCTCTTCTCTCAGTGATTCTGTTAGTGGTGTGCATGTATTCCTTTTCCACATTATGGGATGGGGTTGTGAGTCATTGTGTATAAGTACTTGAAAAATTCTTCCCACTTGGAGGATAATTCCTTCGACACAAGTTGCTAGCCCTTGGACATTATAAGGTGGGCTTGGGGTAGTCACGGCATGTGCCCCAAGGGAAGGGTCATGACATACTGTGAATACATTAGTAATACAAGGTTTATGTATATTCAACATGGATGAAATATTCTCTTATAGAGTTACATAAATTTAATAATAATTAAATATGTAAATCTCTTTACTGAGAGTGTCTACACCTAAAAAACATGATTTGGGTTAATTGTTTAATCTAGAATAAATGATATTGATGAGTTAAGGTGAAATACTTATCCCGATAAGGGGAAATTGAATTTATTATAATATATTTAGGGAAATATTATAACCATACCTTTAGGAATAGTGTAATTTGTATACTTGAGTCAGGGAATTGTGAGTTCATTCCCTAACATTGACCTATTTTTTAACAATAAGTGCACCTAGTCATATTTTACACAAGAATAATATTACCCATTAAAAGAAAAATATATCATTATTAAATTCAAATGAAATATGTATATAAAAATAATTGAGGTTAGAATATAACAAATTTTCATGATAAATTATATAATTTAATTTAGTTAGAAAACATCAAATACCAAGCCATGATGTCATGCTAATATGATACTCAACCTAAATAACAATTTAATAATTCTTGGTAAGAAAACAAGAAAGATCATAACACATACTAAATTTTAATATTTATTCCAAAATTGGAAGGAAACATAAAAAAATTAGGAATAATAAAATCATATTTACTTCTTAACATATTTAACTCATTTAACATGATAATAAGATAGAGAAATTAAATTCAATACTATAACTAAGGATCTAAATTTACTATAACAACAAGAATAAGACATAATAATTAAAATATTTCCATTCATTACAAAATGAAATATAAAAGAATTTATTAGTGGAATACATTCTATTTAAATTAGTTTTAGTAATGTCCAAAAAATCAGTCTCCCCAACAATTAAGAATAAGATAGGGGGAAAGGGTTTGCATACTAAAAATTAGTATAGAAACTCTTTTGAGGTCCACTAGAAGTGTTTATTCCTCTATATCAGTGAAAAACCAACTCAAACTAAGGGGATTTAGGTATTTACTCACATTCATTGAAGGATGCTAAATCTATTGAGAAAAGTATGAGAATTTAATTTTATTTACTTATTCAAAACCCTTATGTATGTTATAAGGAAGGATGAGTTAAATAATGAAATAGATTTAAAATCCCATGATATAGATAATAATGGATTTCATATGATACCATGAATAAAATAAGAGAATAAGGTAGATTAAAGAGATATCACACCCTAAAATCATTAAAGACCAACTCCAATAACAAATTATAGACAGTTATTATCACTACATTCCCTAATAAGAAACCCTACTAGGTCAAAGGTCAATATTAATGTGGCCAACAGATACCACCTATATTAGGTCATAGGTTGGAGAGTATCATTAAGGGTATATGTCTCGTATATGTGAAGAATTACTCTCACAATTCATAGGAAAATAAATAGGAACCATAAAATCTCTATATATAATAAAAATTTAAAAAATTATCACACCGAAACAATCTCTATATTCTAGAATACATAATGAAATCAAGGAAAATTGAAGATCATATTCATATAGATCCACTCTAGCTACCCAAACAACAAAATCTTCAAATCTGCCACAAATTATCCTACAAAAAACACTCTAAAACGATAGAGGGGATACAATAAAGGAATACTCTGTAGGAACATACTTATAAAAAATTAAATATCCAAGTGAATGAAATGTGTCATAATAGACATGTGTGAAAACAATCTAAGCCAAGTCAATGATGGAATAAAGAATAGGTTTTACACAACCACTCAAAATCCGGGGGGATATATGACCTCTTAATTTATCACAATCTCCACAATAAAATTATATTCGTACAATAATCCCATTTATGTTAAAAATTAATAAAATCAATCATTTAAAGAATTTTCATTAATAATTTAATAAGAAAAGGGGCATGAAAAAGCTAACATCACTCATACCTTTAAATTAAAAGGTTGTTCCATCTAAAACTAATAGAGAGTTGGGAGGAAACCCCCTCATTAATGAGTAGGAATCTGAGAATGAAACAACTATATCAACACAACATCCTGATTCTCAATCCAACCATCATATCATCATATCCAAACAACTTTTCAATATCCACATCCATATCACTATCACAACATCATTTATTCCCTTATAAAAATAATCATGGGACATTTAATCCCATTACCACTAAAACCCCTATCACATGATCCAGTAAACACATTAATTCAAATGTCAATCTCCATAGAATAAAATGATTTTTTTTCAATGGATAAATAATATTTAATAATCAAGAAGTATGATGGTAAAATAAAAATTGGTATCATACTACGTAAAACTTTATATCAAAATAATTGAAATATTCATTACCACTATAAATATTATCATCTTTTTATCACATCATTTAATCATTAAATTTCATTTTTATTTATCATAATCCATCCTCCTATCATTTATGAATCTCATTAAGAATTTAAAAATGTTTCTAATTATTTAATTCTTAATCACTTTACTAATATTTCAAACCAGTTTTTAATTACCACTTCATTTATTTACCTAAAACTACCTTTATGTTAATTATTCAATTCATGTAATTATTCCACTTCTACATTAATTTGGTTAATATTATAATGTAACTAAAATCTTAAAAAAATTACACACACATGTATCATGAATTACTATGCTAACCCAATGACAACCCCAATCCACACCTAAAACTATGAGACTCTCCATTCCCATATAAAAATATAAATAAAATTGGAAACCACACTCAATTAGTACATGTAATACCATAAAAAATTATCACATAGGCTTACCCAACTCACCTAAATAAAAAACATAAACTTCCCTATTATATTATAGAATCTCACAAAACATATCTTCAACCCATAAACATAATCACTACCTTTGGAAGAAATAATAAACTTAAACCTAATGGAGCTCTATATTTTAACTATACATCGCTAGGTTCTAAACATCATTATAGGGAAATAAAAGGCCATTAATTCACCAGAAAAAATAAAAGATATTAATTACAACAATACCCACCCAACCTATACATTATAACCAGTATTAGATAATCCACATAGAATCAATGGAAAAGACAAGAATCAAATCCTGAAGCTTCCCTGAATTATACCAAAAGACAAAAACATACATTGAGAAAAATACCCAATAAAATTTATTGAAATCTAAACTATAAACTTCCAAATTACATGAAATTGATCATTATTCATATTATTTATTATTAATTTTGAATTTCTCTTCATTAATGTTGTCATTATAATGATACATTCTATTTTGTTAACTAAAATTTAATATTTAAAAGTTCATATTCTTTCCCAAACAAATATGCAATCCCAACATCAAATATATAAACACAATAATATTTATGAATATAAATTACAAAATAAATATATAAACATGGGAATAAAGATGAAATTTATTGACAATATTAAATTACCACTCCTAATTTATAATCTATTTCATAAATCCTAAAAAATAACATCCATAATAGTTGTATATAATAAAATTATAATGTAATACTAGTTAAATAAAATTAAATAATTCTATATAATAATTTTTCCAAATCAATGAATGATTAAGGAATAGAAATGAAGAAATAGGGAGCATACAATATTCCCTTCCTGTAGACCACAACAATTATAAAAATCCTAAGAGAAGGTTGGAATGAAATAATATAAAGAGTACAAAGATCCATTACCCTAGAAAAAAACATAAATATTAAGCTTGAGGGGATAGTTTGATAATAAAATAGATGAAGTAAATAAAAACCCATTCTCCTATAGAAATCCATACCTACCATTCCCATGTAATGATTATTAACTTACCATATTAAAATGAATATCTAGATTTTTTTTAAGGGGTGGGTTATGAAAGGTTATGTGCTACATAGATTCATATATTATAGATTTCAAAGGAAGGGTATCAATAATTTATAATGATATTAATTACAATCATCCATTTTCATGGGGATTACAATTGACGAGTTTTAACATCATCATATTAGAATGGATAATAATCAAATAGATTTCTGATAAAAAATTGTATCTTTAAATGTTTTTAGTATATTATGTAAATTATTTTTATTAAAGATAGAATAAAATATAATAAACCACTTACCACAATGAATTAAAAATATTATTGTCCTAATAGATTTAAATTGAAATTTGAATGCATCGATGAGAAGATTCTTAGAAGTAGTAACATCACATTCATTACCAATCCACCAACAAAAATACTGAAAAAAATCACCAATGCTATGTCCACCATTTTCTGAATAAGGAACATATAAATGATCATGGAAATATTTAATAAGGGTACCTTAGATAAAAGGGTAAATGATCTTTAAATCTAGAGATTCATGAACCATAAAAGAGATTATAAATATTACCAAAATAATCCTCTAAGATCCCTAGGTTAAAAGAAAAATGAGGGAGATAAAACCAAAGAGATAGGATTCCAAATATTAATAATTAAATTCTTGGTGTATATAATAATGACATTATGGATAGAGTCATGGAATGAACAGTATGTTTCAAAAGTTAATTTAATGATTACAATGAAATTATCACAATTTATCCACATTTTAAAAGTTTCAAAACTACTTCAAAAACATTAATATGAAGGAATTAAAAAACATGATGAAATGTTTAAAACCCTAGAAATCATTGTTCAAACCCAAACCAGACCATTTTTAAATAAGAACACCATGATGTGATGTCCTTAAAGAAGATAGAACTATAGAATTTAATAACTAAGACATAACAATGAGACCCTATAATCAAGGTGTGAAATAATATTACAAGAAATTATATTGATATGTAATTGTAAATTCTGTATGGTTTTCTCTATATTTATCAAAAAAGATACTCAAAAACCAAACCATTATTGCACAGAACCCATTGACACCATGTAATTCAAACCATAATAATGTAACTGAAAAACTACACTTAAACTAAAAAACACCTTACAATTATCCTACAGATCAAGTTGTAGGATGAACTCAATATAAAGAAAACTAATAATTACATGATGCATACCATCATTCCATGACATACCTCTTCTATATGATGTCTATTCTTAAAATCATCCTTTCTATCTATGAGCAACCAAAAACACTACCAAGCACCCTCAACAAGTAAAAAATAATAATGGTTTTATAGAATTATGGTACCTTATATTATATTTCACTCAAAAAATTGTCATCCTTTCTAATTAAAAGAAATATTAGAAAAGGAAAAACAACCAAAGTAATGTATAGAGAAACCCAGGTTTTCATATTAAATACCTATCAAATTAATATTTTCCTCAATAATATAAATGAATCAAAAAATAATAAAATACCAATGGATATAATCTATGGGAGATACCTATTAAATAGTATAAAAACACATTCAACAATATTCAAGAACATGAATCTCCAACTAAGACATGAAAAACTACCCACCAATGTCTATAAAGTATGCAAATCCAAGAGGAAATCATACTGAAGTTTCCCTATAACATTATAATGAAAAAAATTAAACTACTAAAAAATATTACACATATAGCTACATAAAACTAAGTAAATTGTTTTTCACTAACTCTATTTGTTAACATCACTCCTATCCTTTGTAGACCTTAAGACCCACATCTAAAAGAGATCATCTAAACCACTCCAAAAACATGAGAAGGATCTTCACCTAAACCTTATCTCATGGAAAAGAATCTTTCCATGATATCAACTCCATCCCTCACCACTTACAAAGACTCTAGATGAAATGAATAAATATATAACTAAATATAAAATCAACAGGAAGTTTAAAAATGTTCTTCTCAATCTTTTTTAACCAAATATGAATAATGGGAATTGACTAGTTAGGTCTAAAAAATGATTCCCAAAGGTTCTCACATAATCTTCCACCCACTGGATCTTTTAAGGATATTTAATATGGATATATTTTTTTATATTGGGAATAAAATCCTTAAGTAATATTTCAAAATTCCCTTCCTAAGGAATCTAATATGAATCACCACACGTCAACTTCTACTATCATCGAGTCGCTATCTGAAACAAGTCAACTCCCAAGGTGATTGAAATCAGTTTAGAGTCCCCTTTAGAAAATTATAAAATTAAATCTCTTCAATATATTCCTTAAACTCATGGATAAATACTCCACTTAGGATATTTTGAACCACAATCTATTGAAAAATGATTATTTTCATCACATGATTCCAATTTTTTCTTCACTTAACTAATGTATTGATAAAATTTATCAACATAGTTTAATTTAACATGAAAAAGCATGGTTAGAACATATCACTTGAAAAATAACAACAAAAAAATAAAATCATATTACATAAGAAGACACACCCACTATTCAATCATACCTATCACCAAAATTCATCATTTCTATATCATAACCACATCATCTCTCGCACATATCAATCCACAAAACATTCACCCTAACATCTTTCAGTATAATATCCATTCCTCCCCAAAATACACATTTATTGAATTCCTTAATTTTAACAACAATATCACCATATATAATTTCAAAAAACTTCTATAATGAAAAATCAATCAATTGGTATATTATTCAATAGGCATATTTAATAAAAACATACTACCAACACATAACTAATCAAGAAAATTATTATTTATCCAACATGTAATATTAAAAAACATTACCTATAATATTTAATGGGGAAACCATGACCTAATTATATTTATCTACTATTACTATTAGAGAATTACAAACCTAAATCATTTTAATTTTCTTAAAAAATTATAAATTGATTCTATAAAAAATCATAGAATTTTAACAATTTTTCATTCAGGATGCATATTTAAATCAAATACAACATGATTGCTGAATTACATATTCAAAAAATAAAAAATAAATTTAACCCATAATTTTTAACATGGAATGAAAAATAATCAATTTTTCCTATATATTATAATATTTTCATAAAATATCACCTATAGAATTTTGTAATTTTAAACATGTTGTCGACGACATTCAGTCCATGTATATCACATAACATCTTTATTTAAATCATGAATCATCAATTCCCTATAATATCCATGTGTAATAGAAATGAATAAAATTTCACTAAACCATACATGATTTATTTCAAGAATTTATAATTCTAAAATGATCATTTATTAAATTAATTCATTATTTAAACGTTTATTTTACTCCAAAAAACATCTTGATTAACTAGTTTAGATATACACTTTGAATTGAATTTTATGTCAATAAGAATTGTAAAGTAAAACATGTTTCTATTTAATTTCTTCTAGAATTTATTTTACATAATTTATCATTGACGCACGCCTGTCGTAGGGTGTGCAAAATGAAATTTAATTTTCCTAGTGTAGCATAGAGGCTGGCCAGGGTCGTCTCTATTGAGGTGAACTATCAGTAATTCAATCACATAATATAATTTTACTAAGTTACTTATATTGGTTGTTTTTATATTTTCTAACAATGGACTACAATTTAATTAAAATAAATGATAATTCTTTCATGAAATGAAAAAATACATTTAATTGTGAAAGAACTTGGACTTTATGGGTTGGTTTGTGGGATTTATCATTCTCCTTATTGGTATTTAAATTAAGTTTAATAATTAATTTATGAGATCTCATCCATGAATTAATATTATTTTATTTTTTTGTCTGAAATCTTGAATGAATTTAGCAATCTTAACTCCACCTCCTATTATAATCAAGGTTGATGGAAAACCTGAACTGAGAGTGTGATGTCTTACAAGACCCGACTCCATCGTATTCCATTTCTACCACTGAATGGATCAAATCCGTCATATGAAGAGATTGTATGCAGTACAAGTGAGGTAAATGATTTAATAAAAGAATATAAAATATTTTGAGATCAGTTTCATGGTGGATTATCGCCACACTCGTGCACATCACTCTTGCTCATCACAAACTTAATAAGACATAGGAATTTAAGCACAAAATAATTGAAATTGCCACATACCTCCCCTGGGACAAGTCTCGGGTTAACCCATCATATTTTAGGGTAAGAGGACATGGTGCAAAATATGATAATAATAAAAGGAGAAAAGAAGGAGAAAAGATGAAGAAGAAAATATGGTGGATGGGTGGACACAGAAATAAAAATAATGCAGGAATTTTATTAGAAATCTAAATTAAAAATAAAAACAAAAACAAAAATAATGAATATAAATAAATAAATAAAGTGAAATGGGGAATATTTTTTGCTGGCCTCCCTCGGTGGATATCTCCTCCATGGTGCCTTGATGTAATGGATGGTGAAGGGGATGATCTAAGAAGGAGGTGAGGGCGTCCTTTTATAGACAGAAATCTGTCCACCGAACGATTGCGCATTCCTGATCGATTAAATGGGAGTATCACGCGTATACCAATTATTCAAAGTTGTTCATAAATATATTGAACATTCAACCTCCATATTTCATCTCTTTTGGACACCAGTAGAAGGAGTTATGAAGTTTTCATTGGCAGTTTCTGATTCAGGATGAAGCTTCTAGGAAGGTTCCTCCAAACATATGTCATTCAATGGCCTCCTTAATGACTTCCAAACTACCAAAATTTTAATTTCAAGCCAGCCATATATGTTCTCGTGCTACCCCATGGGTGAAACCCTCATTTGGATATGTGTAGGCCGAGTTTGGGTTCCGTTATAGTGTTTTGGTCCACGTTGTCCGTCCGAAATAATGTCTCACTTCAATGAATTTTTAGGCCCTATAGATGGCCGAATCAGCTCCTAGTGTAGAAGAAAAAGCCGAAGGAACTAAAATAATGATTTTAAAAAAAATTAATCACAAAATATAGATTTATATTTTTCACTATATGACTAAAATACCCTTGAGGTAAAAATCTGTCTAAAATCCAGAATTATGAATATTTCACCATTTTGCTCAAACCACATCATAAATCCAAAATTGATTCACATAATCTCAAATTGATTATTTGGGATGATTAAAAAAAATTAAATACATACAAAAAATGTGGAAAACATTATATCTATCATATCCCCCACACATAAAATATGCTTTTCCTCAAGCATAAAATGTCAACATGGAATTGAGAGGACACCAATGTTACCAATATTAAAATACCAAAGTAATAAAATTTAAGAATTTTCACTACCAAATAGAAAATTCAAAAATCCACATAAAATTTCAATTTAATTTCCAATTTTTCAATGAAACAATAAAATCATGTATTTGACTTTTCCTATTTGAAAAAATGGAACTTCTTCTGTTTTTCAGTCAAGCATCAAAATTCATTATTATTAAGCATTCCACATCATGATTTACCTCACCATTGAATTTTTCCTCTCATATCTCATGATACAATTCAAGTATAGTTATGATCATATCTTGAGAACATACAGCATATATATAATCTTTTAAAAGAACTACTTTCTCCTCTTTGTATAGACAAAAGACACATAAAATCATGAGGACTTTTAAATATAGGATCAAATGACTCTAAGGCTTAAGGTTGGTAGGATTTGATGTTTTAAAAAGTAAGGATCAAGGAGGTGGTTTAAATATTAAGTACAATTCATGATATTAAAATTAAAAGTGTAATAAAATTCTCCCCTTTAATGTACCAACACCAACTTCCCCCAAAACTCAATGTAAGGTCATGCTCAAAGTAAAGACTAATGAATTATAAATACACCCTCCAGATTTTTTTTACTTTGTATTTTTTGTATTTTTTATTTTTGAATGTTATGATTAGATGAAACCTCACATCCATCACCTAAACACATACGATTAGAAGATCGTTGGTCTGGAAAATGGTTAATTTTGGTTCTCCCAAATAACAACCCATTTTTTAATGTTTTTGCCATTTTTTTCAATAGGGGAAAACAATAGAGTACAATGAATGATTACAAAACATTTTTTAATTCCCACATTATAACCCCAACACTTTTTCCTTTCAATTAAAATCATCCCCTCCACCATGAATCCATTTACCCCCCACAATTCATCTATAAATACAACGTAAATATCAAAAATATGGTAGGAATGGATAAAAAAGGCTTGAAACATGGCTCATCCCTATAAAGGTCATTCATGGTCACTATGGTCTAAACGAAGGATTGATTTGAAGGTGGTCTTTAAGGATAAGGGCTTTTAAAAATGTGCCTCAATGATTTTAAATATGTTTTTGCACAGTCATAGCTTCGACATGTTCAAATAAAAGTTCTGGTCAGTGACATGTCTGAAGATCACTTAAGAAATATGCTCAAGAATAAATTGGAAATATTGGGTCTATAAATCCTCTTAGGAATGAGACATATGGTATTGGAAAATCACTCAAGGTAGGGTCAATAATAACAAATTAATTCATATGAATTTCAGAAATTCAATGTATGAGAAATGGTAATGAAATTTCATTTACATAAATCAACTAATTCCCTTAAATTATGAGTTATCATTTCAATATCCATGCTCTATTTTAAACATTAAATTTTCCATTTTACTATTTTAATCTCATTAACATTGAAATATAAAACAAGGAATCTCTAGATTCCTAAGAAACTCATGTCTCCTGGATAAGTCTAGTTGAGCATTAAATTGAGTGTGGGAATGAAATTCTTATTTTTAAATGTAAAATCATGTTTTGGAACAAAAAAATTTAACGAGTTTAAGAGATAATCATAAAATGTGAACTCCATTTTGATGGAATTCATTGGTACTCATAGTCCAATTCTTTGGGTTTCCTTTGGCCATCATGAACCTATAAAAGAAAACAACTCAATTAAGCACAATGATCATGTCATTTAAGCTCAAAAAGATAAGAGGGAGTGGGCCGCATGCTAGACTAATTAAAAATAATTAATTTGAAGTGTAAATTACCAATATTGAAAACGAAATTACTAAAAATCAAGTAAAAGATAAATCTTTGAATGATCCTCCATGTGGGCCCTGGAATCTTGTACTACTTCCAGAGGGCAGTAACAGCTTTTATCCGTAATTTGTCAGTGGATGAAGCTTCTTTCATTTGAACCACAACATATGTCTCTTCCCAGATTGCAGTTCTATGTTCTTATTAAGGAGGAATCTATGGATAGATTACAATAGTTCCACCCCCATTGCAATGTGGTACAACTTGCATGGTGGGGTAGGATAAAGTACAAAGCCTTCTCTACATTTGTTGGTACTTGTGCAACATTCTCTTTCCCTTCTTGTTCTCCCTCTAGTAAATATTAAGTGTGTTCAAGGAGCTCAAAATGTTCTTCAACAGGTGCAATTTATTTTCCCTCAGCATCCTCCAAGTCATAATATGAGATGGCTGAATCTGAAAATTCAAAACAATTAGGGGTGATACTCAAATTATTTTCAATAAAATTAAAAGAGTTTGAGTTTAAGATTGTATCATCTCCCAGAGTCGGTTCAACTTTTATATCATCTTCAATTGAATGTGCCTCTTGGACTTGAGCTTCACTATATGGAGGTAGGTATTCATGCTCCTCCACTTCGATCTTGGATTCGAATTCATGGATGTCTTCAGTGAAATCTAGAAGTACTCGTGGCACTTCCTTCTTGGACTTGAATATTTTTAAGTCAACTTTGATTTTATTGACCATGGCCATCAAATCATCCATTGAGATCCCTATTTCTATGCCTCTTTCCACCTGGTTGACAATTATCATAAGTGAATCATCTCTTCGTTGGAGGTCCTCCTCAGTGTATTATTTTTCTTTTTATTTCACCTATGAGTAATTGTTCCATGCAGAATACATTGATTTTGAATTCTTCATGGAAAAATCATTTTTTAATATTTTTTTTAAATAATGAAAACTATGTAAAATTTTGAAATAGAAAAAGTAAAGTAAACAACAGATTAGATCCTCGATAATGGTGTGAGTTTTTATGCATGCCTATCGTAGGGCTTGACAAAGGCAATTTAATTTTCCTAGTGCAGCATAGAGGCTGAACAGGATCGCCTCTCTTGGGGAGCCATTTCAGTCATTCACTCTCTTAATATAATTTAACTAAACTACTTCTTTTTTGTTGTTTTTATATTATCTTGGAATGGAATACAATTTAATTAAAATAATATATAAAACTAAAATGCAATGACAAAATGAAATTAATTGAGAAATAACATGGCCTTTATGTGTTTGTTTTTAGGTGTCATCGTTCTCCTTGTTTTTATTTAAATTAAGTTTCATAATTCAATTATGATATCTCATTCATAAATTACTAATATTTTATTTATTGGTGTGAAATATTGAATGAATTTAGCAATATTAACTCCACCTCCTCTTATAATCAAGGTTGATGGCACACCTCGATTGAGAGTGTGACATCTTTCAAGACCTGGCTCCATCTTATTCCATTTCAACCACTAAATGGCTCAACTCCATTGTATGAAGAGCTTGTATGCAGCAGAAGAGAGGGAAAAGATTTAACAAAAGAATAGAAAATATTTTGAGATCAGTTTCATGGTGGATGACTACCACACCCATACAGATCACTCTTTCTCATAACAAACATAATAAAACACATGAATTTAAGCACAAAATAATTCAAATTGCCACATAACTCCCCCGGGACATGTCTCGGGATAAAACCTTTTATTTGAGGGAAAGAGGCCACTGTGGAGAATATGAGAATAAGAAAAGAACAAATGATGGAGGAAAGATGATGAAGAAAACAGGGTGTATGGGTGGACACAGAAATAAAAACAAAGCATGAATTTTATTATAAATATAAATTAAAAAAAATAAAAAAATAAAAAAAAAGAAAAGAAATAAATAAAAACCTGAAATGGGGAAGATTTTTGGATGGAATCCCTCGGTTTAGATCTCCTCCATGGTGCCTTGAAGGAATGGATGGATAATGAGATGATTTGTGAAGGAGGTGAGGGCCTCCTTTTATAGGAAGAAATATGTACTACAGAAGATTGCGTGGTCTAGACCCATTAAATTGAAGTTTCACAAATTGAACCCTTCTTCATAGTTTTTTATAAATATGTTTTCCATTCACCCTCAATATTTCAGCTCTTTTGGACACTGTATGAAAGAGTTATGAAGTTTTCATTGGCGGTTTCTGATTCTGGATGAAGCTTCTAGGAAGTTTCCTCCAAAGGTATTTCATTCATTGGCTTCCTTAATGACTTCAAAACTTCCAAAATTTTAATTTAGAGTTTTCCATATCTATACTAGTGCTATCCTAGGTGGAAACACCTCATTTGGATATGTGTAGGATGATTTAGGGTTCTGTTACAATGGTGGGGTCTATGTTGTCCATCCGGAAAAATGTCCAACTTCAATAAATGTTTAGGCCCTTTTGGATGGCCGAATAATATCTTGGTCTAGAATACAATGTTTAAGGAACTATAATTAGGATTCTAAAGAAATTTTAATCAAAAAATATTGATTTATATTTTTAATGATATGACTAGAGTACCGTTGATGTAAAAATCTGTCTAAAATCCAGAATTATGAGTTTTTCACCATTTTTCTCAAAACACAACCTAAATCCAAAATTGATTCAAATAAGCTCAAATTTATTATTTGGGATGCTTAAAACAATTTAAATACAAACAAAAAATGTGGAAAATATTATATCTATCAATCATTAAGGGAATTATCAATCAGAACACCTCTAGAAAAATAAATTCATTTATTGAAATAATGATCTTTTAAACATGCTTTACCCACAATGAGAACATTATAACACACTATTTTTATAAATATTAAATAAAAATTTATTTTAAAAACATGATATTACATGTTTGATAATTACCCTTAATTAGAGTACAAATTATAAACAAAAAATATTTTATGAAAATCTGGTAACATATAATGTCACAACATTATGAAAAATCATGACTAAAATCATGAATTAATTTATTAAATTTAATGAAATATAATTATTAATAATTCATCTCATATATGTATCTCGAAATAAATAACTACACGAAAAAATATCATTAATAAATTTTTTGACATGAATGGAACCTATGATAATGATGCAAAAACCCCACCGAAATTTTATAACTGAAAATGAGTTCATTTTAATCTAAACATGCTTAGTAGAATATCAAGGTCCTAATATGGGTCATAGGGATCCCTAAATAGTTGTTTCCTAGATAGAATACTTTTTTATCATTACATGCTTGTTTTGATGTCACTATTTCTATATAATAACCTTGCAACCCTCATGTGTTCCTATCTTTAAACATCATTTGATCACTTAAAAAATGTTTTGATACCAATTTTTCATGACCCACCATTATTTTATATTATCCTAAGTTAAAAATTAATATAGAAATTACCTTAAAATTCCACCCCTAATAGGCCACATGTTATTGACTAGTAATGAGCGTATTTGTCACGTGTTTTGAAGGAATATGCCACACAATTCTGAGTAAAATTTAGAATACCACCTTTAAAGACCAAAACATCTCATAGATAAATATTAAATATTAATTGATTTATATTATTTTCTTGACATAATTATCCAAAGATGAATATTTTAGTTTTAGGGCATTTTTAACTTTGTCACATAAATAACTGGTCTATAAGTGTGTTAGGACACCCCACACTGAATTCTTAATAATAAAACCCTTATTATATATATCATAAATAATACCTTTATTCATAACCTGTGGAAAGGAATTATAATAATGGGTGAGCTCATATTCTCTATAACGGTAAAAAAGGGAGATATCAGTATAACGTGATCACAAGGTATGGGAACATGACAATAATGTTTGAAAAACCATACACTATGTATAATAGATCATAGAAATGAGACATGGAATAAATCATGGTAGTTCATAAGAAATGAATCACAAGGAATCAAAGAACATGAAACTTGAGAATATAAAATTAAAATAAGACAAATATTTTTAGATTACATATAATAGCATAAAATATTATTTCCAGGCTATAATCTAAGACATTCATAACATCTTATGATTGGGCTGAAAACCTTATACCTAGTTCCAGTATAGGAAGACTGCCTTTACACCCACTTTTAGGATTTTGATAACCTCCCATGTACCATCTTTCAAGCATGGTGTGACCTCTCATGAACCCTATTTTAGGATTAGGATAACCTCATGTGTCCCCTTTGAGCTCAAATTTAATTAATCATTACCCATTACATTGTAGAGAGATACATCTCCAACCCGATACATAATCCATAACTTTTTGTGCCATAATATCATAAATCACTCATCATATCATAACCTATGATATTTAATGGATTTCATAAATATTTCACCATATTATTACCCGTGGAAAATAAACAAGTTTCATAAACATTTTATCATTTAATTAGAAAATAACCCATGTAAAATGAATGATTTTAATAAACATAATTTAACCATAAATATAAACAATCTAAAAAATAATAATGATGGTAAAATTGGATCATTTCCCCCAATAAATCTTAGGTAACATAAGTGGATTTCATCCTATATGGAAAATGATTTTGGAAGTTCACTCGGAAGATCTCTGGAGAATTTTTTTTTTCTTTTTGACATCATTTATTTAAAATATACAAATTTTATAAATATTGAGGAAAAAATTTATTTGAAATAAACCTTGAATTTTTTAAGGGATCTTTAAATCACTGTTTAGTAATGATATAGGGAAATGAGTTTCATTCCATACACATTAAAATATATATTTCATTCACATTTTTGATAAAATCTAAATGGCCATTGTTTGGAAAATGACATGAATACTTATATTAATTTTTTTAAAATAATATTCAAAAACACGTAAAACTTCATTTAAAAAGTCATTAAGGAAAATTAAAATATTATTTTTAATATTTTTTGAAAACATGAATATAAAAAAGTAATTTTCTTTATAAATGTATGAAATAAATTCATTTTTCATTAAAAACATTATTTTGGAATATTGAGTACATAGAAAGAGTAAAATGAAGGGAAAAGTGTACTCTCATGAAATAACAGGAGGATAAGAAAACTAAATATTTTCATAAGAAATATATTATATTATTTCATCCTCAAAATCATAATCATAAAGAATATTGATAAATAATGAGTTTGTAACAAAAAGTTCTTACAAATTTGGTTACATTTGAATCGTAATAACCATGAAAGTGATAAATTTAATTAATATTTAAAATATAATGATAATAAATATTTAAATTATATCAAATATAAAAGGGACTATTTATGAACCTTATAAAATAAAAAAAATGTTCTTAAAACAACATATGTCTCAAAGAATGAAAATTGAGACTAAAATACCTTACCTTAAGTCTTAAATTCCTTCGTATATATTTTAAAATAATTTATACATAATATATTATTATTATAAATATATAATGGAATAATATTCATATTTATCATACCATATTTCATTTACTTATAACCATTTATTACACGAATATCAACAATTCCTTTTTAAAATCACATTTTAGTTAATAAGAGACTAATTTCTCATATATATATTGGTTCTATATTTTTGTTCCTTTATATTTAATGACTGGTAAATGATATAAATAATTATAAACATGATATAAATACTATATATTTATCATATAAATATTTATAGTAATCCACCAAGGTAAGATATAATAAAATTACCCCGTTCATGGAGGTAGTCGACCGTATGTACACATTAAAACTATTTCCATTTTCTTGAAAGATGAAAAAAAAATATAAATAACATATTAACTATACATATTAATATTTATGTAAAATTAATCAAATGTTTTCATTAAAATCACCGTTATTATCTTTCTTTTAAATAATAAATGAAATACGAATTGCATCGCATCATAATGTGGTCGTCCACTATACACATGAGCGACACTATTATATTCAAGATCAATTGAAATAAAACAGTTATGTTTGATTATATAAATCCATAAGTATAATAATGAAATTAATATAATATAAATATTATAAATCCATCATAATATCCATTTTTTATTGGTGGTGATGAAAAAATAACTACATCGGTTCACAAGGTGGTAGTCTTTTATACTCACAATAGACGGTTTTGTTTCCCCTTTTATAGAAGAGGAGAAAAATGTAGGTCACGACACTAACATAATAATATATTAGTATATTTTTTATACTATTTTTATTATACTATTATATTTGAATATGATTTTATGAGGATGGAATAGGAAGTAAAACAAAAAACTAAAGACAATTAATTTTACCTCTTCTACAGAGTACTGCTTTATGTTTATATCTAAAGCCATATTAGAAGTATTTTATAACAAAAATAATACTTATAGGATGTGGGGATATAATTTTGGAATATATTTGGGATGTTATTGGCTGATCCAAAGGGTTTTTAAAGTGTGATGATGAGAAGATACTGGGTGGCCGACCATAAGTGGGGGAGAGTACATACATGGAATTTTTGAAAAGAACAACATGAAACCACAATTTTCACATTCAACAAGCCTCCAAAATGGGTCATTATGAAACCTTATCAGTATAAAATTATGAATATATCGATAAAATTGGTTTTTTAAACGTTTATATGACATTTTATGAATTATATTTTAATTTTAACCCCCAGTAAACCTGTTTTAACCTTAATTAGGCTAATTAATTTTTAAATATTTTAATATTAATTTCATCCAAAACTATGTATAACTTATTATATAATATTATTTATTGTTATTAAAAATATGGAATCCATTTTTGAAAACTATTTCTATGAAAATAATTTGCAAACGTATAAAATAATATTTAAGACAATAAATAAATTAAAATATTTTTTCCTAAAAAATTATCTTCAAATATTATTTTTTGAAACATTTTTTAAAACATGGTTTTTGATGTTCATTTCATGTGTCTCAAAGAAGTCTTGGTGAGAAAAACCTACTTTACTGATTTGGTAACTACTGAAAAATAAATCCAACAGAAGAGAGATCATAAAATGTATATTTAAATAACCATAAATTTTTGAATAGAAACCATAGAATATATTCATGAGTATTATATACATAACATAGAATAAATGAGTGGCATATAAGGCATAAATATCAAAGAAATAAATGTGATATTAGAAATCCACATACGTTAAGCCATGAATGACATTGTACAGGTTCAAACCCCATTTATGATATATATAAGTTTATTATATATCTATAAAATAATGTTTTATTATATATATAAACATAAAAAAAATTCAATTATGACTTTATATTAAATTTTTATTAACAATTCCATGTTATTGTAATGTTTCGGGTAAAAAATTCTTTGTTAATCATATGTGTTTTGACTTTTTATTCATCATCCTCTTAATTATATCATGATTTAATTATTTTAACAATTTAAACATAATTTATATATCATAAATATCCTGTATATAAATATTTATATTGATCTATAAAAGATATAAATATTAAATGAAAAACCCCGTATATAAAGAAGGTAGGACATACATACACACGAACACTACATCCATTTTGTTATCGTATTGAAATAAGTAAAGTAAATGAATTATATATGTGTATCTATAATATAATTATATTAGATTTATTATGTTATAAATATAATGTAAATTCACTAAAATTATTTTTAATATGTTTGTTGAAACTCCCTTTCGTCATAGAGTCTAAATGAAATGAAAAGGGAAATACCTCAAACAAAGAAGATTCAACCTTTGAATAAACATCAAAAAAAGAGAAAGGGATGAACAAGGAGAACATTTCCCATAGGTCGTGAAAGTTCCAGCATGGTCGCGCAAGTATACTTGCGCGCCGCCCAAATGGTCATGCAGGTGACATGCACGCCCTCTTTGAAAAGCGCTCGTGGTCTTCTCCACCCTATAAATACCCCTGGTGGGCCCCCCATTGGAAGAGAATTTTTTCCAGAATTCTGATACAGAGCTCTGAATTCCCAAGTCTCTTCTTCATGTAATCTGAACATTTATAAGGTATTTCTTTACCTAGAATGGAAGGTCTAAACAATAGGAATAAGTTATAAGTGTTAGAATTCAGTATCACTTGCGCGCCTAAGTGTTTTACCCTTAAGGGAAATGGACACACTTGCGCGCCACCTTACCTACTCATTGAAACATGTGTTCCACTCTTCTGGAAGTACCTCGGGATAATTCTAAAGGCTTTGGTCAAGGATTTCCCAAGTACTAATCTACTGGTCATGGATCTCCCAAGTAAATATGTGTCGTTCAAGTATACTTGCGCGACCAAGACATGCGTGCCCATGCAGTACTAGCGCCCCCCCCCCCAAGACTTGCCCGCCCATCTATTTTTGGGTGCCCTTCCTCCCCATTTCACCTCTCTTATGCCATTACACCTTTCCTATTAAAGATTCAGTCTTGAAGAAACTCTTTAAATCCATTTATGGCATGTTTTTTTGATTGAAATTCTTATCTGAAAGGAATTCTGTGGAACATCTCTCAAAACCTAGTGATTTATACATCTTTATGTCACTAAAGTTAGAGATTTCATTCATTAAACCTCATCCTTTAAGACAAGAGAACCCTATTCATGGGATTCCTTTTCATGATTAAGCCCCAATCATTATTTCCCTTAACCTGGGCCTCCTTTTCAAGAGTAATCCCCAGTCCCCTAATTTGGGCATCCTCCTCAGTAGTAAGCCCCAACCATAATTCCTTTAACATGGGCTTCCTTTTCAGGAATAATTCCCAGATTCAAATCTACAAATGTGGGCATCCTCATTAGGAGTAAACCCCAAATCCCTTGATTTTAAAATTCTCTTAACCCAGTCCTCCTATTCAGGAGTAGGCCCCAGTTTTCAAATCCCTTTAACCTGGGCCTCCTCCATAGGAATAAGCCCCAATCTTAAATTTCTCTTCACCAGTCTAAATTTACTTTCGATTTGGACTTCCTTCTCCAGAGTAAAACCCAATCATAAGTCCCGTCCTAACTTGGGAATCTTCCCTTGGAGTAAGCCCCGAGATTAGAGTATTTAAATATCCATAAAGTATATATACCTTTATGGACCATGTTCCTAGATTTATTCCCTGAAGTGAATCTTAATCTTAATCTATTTGGGCAGTCATACATACATAAGCCCCACATCATTTCTAATGATTACATTTTTCATGGAACAATTGTCTGGTTTTACCAATACCTCTTGTTTCTCAAACTGAGCTTGAATCACGTGACCTTAGAGTGTAAAAGTAATTATGACATCTTTCATTGATCCATCAATCATAAAAATCCTACTCTCTTACTAGAACTACGTGGGTTCTGATTCGTTTTCTAACCAAAGGATATGTAGGTAGCCCATATATGGGTATGATCCAAACTCTGAAATAATCCATGTTCTTCTGAATGACAATAAACTTCAAGTGCCCTACTGAGTGGATTTAAAACTAGTATCGTCATTATAATGACCAAGAGCCTTTTATGTATTGAAGGATACCATTGACTTAGAATCTCTAAAAAATAAAGATGATTCTCTATTGATGAAAAACCTATAATACATATAAAGGATTCTATAAATTTCCTACATATCAATCATTCATTGTTAAATCTAAAGGAAATCTCATTTTATAATTGCTAATTTAATAAAGGATTCACGAACATAACTTAAATCTATAAAGAGAGTCTCGGAGCAGACAATAATTCCCCTCAAAAAGGTGTGATGAGTCCGACCTCCCATCCTCCTGACCAATGAAAATTCCTAAGCCTCATCGGTCCACAACTAATGAGCACCTACCTTTGGGTAGTAGGTTCAAATGGATATGGAATCATTGGATGTTTCCAGTTCTACAAACAAACCCGTTAGAAACAGATTGGAATGTTTGAACCTTAAATCAAAGAGGTCATCCCCAATTCTAGAGGAAACAAAAAATGGTGAACCCGACGTGAATCCTTAAGCAAGTTAAAATTATGCTTTTATTATTTGTTAAGCCCCTATTTAAACTCAATGAGAGGGCCAACAAAACAATCAATAACATATTTGCGCATCCAAAATATGTAGTTGCCGGACTTATCTTGATTATGTCTATTATATCAAACAGGAACTCCTTTCCAAGATCTTATGTATTAGAAAAATGGATTTTAATAAGTTCACATCTGTGAAAACCTCTGATGCGAATGCCACTACTACTACTCCTACTGGATCATCGTCTGCTTTGAAGAAGACATCACCTACTCAGCATCTTCAATGTTGGGTATCAAATGCACTGGTTAAGGAGTACCATCAAAATGGTACTATTCTAACTCTGGAGGTCGCTCGACAAGTCCTCCAAGTCAATAATTCAACCTGGTCATCCGGACAGCGACGACCAGTGATCAAAAAGCAGGCGGTGATAACCACCGTCTCCAACTGTTTCAGGTTGTTATCCCTGGAACGCAATCACCATTCAGTCCCATATTTTTAGGAGGTGAATGAGCATGTCCCTCAGGGCCTTTATTCAACTAAACACAAGTCCTTCTTGAGGGATCCCATCAACAATCACCTCCAGACTCGTGTGGCAGTGCACACTCAACATGATGAGGGTGTCGTCTCCAGGCATTCGTCTTAGGTTCCTCCAACCCAAGTAGGAAAGACGAACCACCAGAGGTGACAACCGGTTAATAGTGAGCAGGTTCTTATCTCTTCTATTTCCGTAGAAGACCACTAAGCTAACTTGGTGGCAAGCAACGAACGGGCACACACCCTCGTCCGTTTTAATCCCACTGTCCAGCAGACTCTTCTGGTAGCAACACACCAATCCCGCCAAGAAATTCCAATGGATTACTATAGATAGGAATATACACATGTTTATAAATCATCATCTAGTCAGCAGGCTCATCTGATTACATATGATAAAGCCCACCAACCCAATGTGATGACAACTGATAAACAGGCACATACACATGATTACACTCATCAATCCTGCCAGTAGCCTCATCTGTTAGTGTTGAAGGAGGCTCGTCAACCATGTTCAGAGAAGTGAAATCCGCAAGAACATACACCTACTAGTATTGATCAAGCCTACCAATAGTCTCGTTTGGTAGCATTCAGAGAAGTCAGTCGGAAATCTCCGGCGACAAACATGAGGCAGACTCAACTCTTTGCCCCCACACTTGAGTACTGTCAGGATTCATTGATAGGAAAAGGAGGACAGGAGCAGGAACACACACATACTCCTAGCACGGAATGGATGTATATCCCCGTTCCGGCTGCTGAAGTCACCAAGAACATTCTGTAAATGGTGAAAGAGAAGAATCAAATCCCCGCTCATATTCGGGATACCTGCAAGGATATTATAACATCTTCAGTAGCATCTTAGAGAATGACACATAAATCTATCTCTGTCAGTGGAGTGACATATCAATAGTTCACTTCGGAATAGACACACACATCGGTTCCAGTCCAAGGGGGTTGTGGGGAGTACTCCCCCATATCATACGGGCAACCAAGTCAGGCACATACACCTGGTTTGAGCGGATATAATCACCCTAACCTGATCATTTCTCTGGAACAGGTATATACACCTTCCAAATTTAGTAAGAAGGCATCAAAGAAGAAGACTCACCCATCACAGTTAAGAAATCAAAGGCCCATCTGTAACAAGGCATTTCTCAATGCTGTAGTTCTTGAAGCCCTCAGACAATTATCTATTGGAATACAAGATTCTACTCCCTCATTTACCAAATAGTGGGAACAATAATTCTGAAGGTCTTCAATAGAAACTTTCTCATGAAGGCTTTCTTCATTATAGTTTGGTCTATCTTGATGTTTCATCTTCAGATAAGAGCTACAATAACCCTCTGTGTGTCCAGAAGAACAAGGAGCAAGATATCTCATCTTTCGCTGTAACCCACCATGGTGGTCCTCCCCATGATGATGAATTTTTCTGCGAAAGTCCTCTCTGCAGTAGTGATGCACATTGCCCGAAAAATACTCCAGTGGAAAATTTAGTTCCAAGAAACCCTTATTATCTTGAGGCACTTTCAAAAGTAAATCCAGTAATGTCTGATGCTTTACCATCAGCAAGTGAAATACTTTCTCGGTCAAAAGATATCCCGGGGTGTAGGTCATTCTCCGAACAACCCCCAGGTCATTTATCTTCCAGTTTGATCAGTGAATTCTCTACCAATCCTGTTGAATCCGATGAAGCAACAAGGAAGCACCAGCTCTGGTTAAATCAGGTAGAATAATTTTCATTGAATGATGAAGAGGAAATGCTGAACATGAGAAAACAACTGGCGAAAGGTGAAGTTCCAATCATGTTTTGGCCACTGGCTGACTCTCAGTATGACATTCCAGAGATGTTGATGGAAGATGGAATTCATGATATTCTTCTCAACATATGGAAAACTCTTTGTCAGTTGAAAAAGAAAGTATTATCTTATGATGAATATGAAAATCATGTTAAGATAATAGAAGGGTTACAATGCCAAATTGACATGGAATCTCTATCAGTATCTCGATATCCGAGGTCTGAAAAGTAGTAGAGATCCCTTTAGGGTTCATGCCTTGGCACACTAAGAAGAGTGCCCCAGTTGATTTCAAATGCCCCATCTGGTATTCATATTAGGGGATGGGGTATTCATGGAGCACTACATTTCACTGTACTCTCTAGTCAGCAAAGCCTACCGAAAATGGTCTCATGCAATGTTATTTCTCGTGGCCAGCCACAGTCAATGGGTTTTTTTTGTAATCAAAAGTTTTCCCAAGAACATGCCTCAAGTAGTTCTTCTCAAAATCAAGAATATAGAGAAAAAGTTATTGAATTACTCCTACATCAAGAAAACGATAATATTGATCAGGCCTTTCATTTGGAGCAAGCACATCACCAGGTGACAGAAGTGTCAGAAATCATCCAACGGTCATTTGAGCTGGGTGATAAAAGTGGATGAAGGTTGATGCATCCAGCTAATTTCTGGACTAAGGTCTGCAAGATCAGGAGAGATTTCAAGAAATCTAAGATATAGAATGTTAAGAGCCACACCAGCTTGCCAGATTGGGGACTCTTTTAACTCAACCCTCGAAATCAACAAATAGGATTCGAGGAGTTGATCAAAGATAGCAGGAACAACGCCAGTCCACCGGACTAGGGACTTTTTCAAATCCTCAATCCCTCCCTCAGAGAAACTCAGTCTTCTCTCTATTGTAGAAGAAGCATCAAGAGGAACTAAGAGCCAAATTATTAGGAGATTACCTCTAAATTACGGTTCGTCAAGAAGTTCCAGAGGGATCGAATCAACAAAATGCAATGTCTCATCAAGGACAAGGAAAAAAGTAAATATCGTAGAAATTCTGGTAGAAGAGATGCAATTCATTATGCATCAATCAATGTCATCAATGTCTTTTTTGTTGATCCACCCAATGAGGTTCACATAGAGGGGTCAGATGAAGAGTTTCCTGCTCAAGAAGTTGTATGCACAAACACAAATGAAGAAGGTGTGCGTACAAAAAACCAAAGTATTAATAAGAACCTAGGAAATCCTTCATGTAAGCCACTTCCCACTCTTCGAAAGGGATCCAACAAGGGGAAAGGAAAGAATCAAGTTACATACCATTCCTCTGGAGAAGGCCAATCGCTCTCACTAGAGTAAAGATTTGCGCAACAAGAGGAATAAATGAAGGAGTTAAGGGAGATGAATGTAGAACTACTTCAGGGTAGTCTTCCTCCTAAGTGTTCCGAAGTCAGTCAGCAAAGGGAGTTTGTTGTAGTTACTGAGATGGATCAAGAATATCCTCCTTTATCAGTACACCCTCACAGGTCTAATCCTACGGGTCAAATGCAACAACAATTGGAGGTGTAACCATCAGTTGCAGCACCATCCACCACATCTGTACCGGCTCCAATTATTGTACTTGTTCAGGCCCAAGCTCAACCGCTCCATGCTCAACCGTATGTTTCTCAAAAGTTAATAACTACCATTAACTCATTAACATCTCGGTTAGAGACTATAGAAGGGAACCATGCGCAGGTTCAACCAGAAAAGAGAGCTTACCCTGAATGGGTTGATTCAATCCCTCCCCCATCATGTTTTGAGAACCCTGTATTTCCTATTTTCAATGGATCAGGTGATCCTGAATAGAATTTAATGCATTACGTGTCTTGTTGTGATCCAATGATGGGAACTCTGGAACAACACGAAGCAGTGAAACTCAGATGCTTCGTGCGAACCTTGTAAGGACCAGCTTTTGTCTGGTACCCAAGCTTGCAATCGCAGTCAATTACCGGATGAGAGGATCTCCACCAAAGATTCCTTCTCCAATTCTGCTCATCGTTACCAAAGACAACATTTTTTGATCTTACAAATTTTAATCAAACGGAGAATGAAAGGGTCTCATATTTCATTGCTCGCTGGAATGGATTAACATATTCCCTAATCTTAGCACACCCTCAAGAGTAATTGTTTCCAATCTATGTGGAAAATTTACATAATGAGTTGCGCACACCGCTGATCCCTATGAAATACACAGGAGGGTTTCGAGACCTTACTTTAATCACTCAATAGATTGAAGATTCTCTTATAAAGAGTAAGGATAAACCTTGTGTAATTCCATCAGCTCCCGGTAGGAGAATGAGTAAAGCAGAAACTGTTACAATTATGCTTAAACATGCACCTGTACCTACTTCTACTTTACAACCTTCATCTTCACGAAGGGATCCACCATCTAAGCGTCAGCAATAGAGGCCGTTTTGTCAATATGATCAAAGAGATCAAAGACAAAAACAATTTGAGTATTTTAAGAAGCAAATATTACTCTTTCTGAAATGAACAAGTTCCTAGTTATTTCATTTCGTCTCTAGAAAATAATTTGGTTCAATTTCTAATGCCCAAGAGGCCAAACAAGGAAGGAGATGAAGACCATCCCAACTATTTCCCATTTCATCAAATGTTGGGGCATCCCATTCAGGAGTGTTTTGTTTTCAAGGACCTCCTACAAAAAATGGTTGATTTGGGACAAGTAAAACTGAAAGGTTCTATATCTCATGTAGCATGTGTTACTGCTACAGTTCCAAAGGAGGAAGGTGGGTGGCAAGAAGTTAAGAACAAATATACACAAAAATATGATGATTGGATGGTCATAAAGATGATCAACCGAACTCATGTTGTTTTTTGAACATTGTTGAAGAAACCAATTGTGCCTTCTGCCATGAATGCCACAGCAAAACCCTCTTCATCAGAGGGAAAATCTTCAAAGAAACAACATAATTCCAAGACAGAGGAACAATCAGAAGAAGATGAGTATGTGTCAAATCCTAAGCTGTCTTTGTCTTTGTCAGATTTTATTCCATCTACTTCAAATCAACGGGCACCCCCCCCCCCACCAAACGTCATAGCCTAAACAGGCTAATCAGGAAATGTCTTTATCAGATGCAGAACTAATCATCGGTTTTCTTAATATGATTCATTTAACATATCCTTATGCCAGTAGCAGTTTCATTTTCGATGAGCCTTAGTTCCCTGTATCAGACAATGAAATCAGAGGAATTTCTAGAGGCTTAGGATACAGAGGATGATGTGGATCTCTCAGAGGCCACTATTCTAATTATACCCCTTCTAGAACTGTGTATGCGGCAGAAACTCATGGAAGATCCCTTCAACGAGCTCAAAAAGAACATGCAGGTTCTTCCACATAAGGCAGACTCAGCCCTAGCACAATTATTCTGGAAAATCGGTTGATGGTTCCATATTCTTCCTCTCAGCAAGTAAATAGACCTAATCGGTCTAATCTTACAATTCTAGGAGTTTTGACAACTCCAATCCCGATACAGAAGCATAAAATCCCAAAGAATCAACATCCAAGGCACCTGCTAAACCACATGTTCCTATTGGTAAATTCTAAACTTTGGATCAAAAGTTTGATATATTGAAACACCTGCCCTAAGTACTAGCCAAATTATCATTTCTGGATGCCTTGAATTTATCAATGGATCTTCAGGAGGCACTCATCGAGGCTTTTTCAAGTCCTCAAGAGTTTGAGACTGAAATTGTTGCAACTGAAGTCTACCATGTAGAGAATAATAGTAGAGAATGCCATGCAGTAATATCTTTTACTGATGAAGATGAAGATGATGTCATGCATGGACATATTAGACCTTTGTACTTATCTGGAAAGGTCAATGACATAGACATTCGAGGAGCTTTTATTGATAATGGTTCAAGAGTCAACCTCATGCCCATTCATACACATCATCAATTAGGCCTCATGGAATCTGATTTATCTCCTTCAACTATAATGTTACAAGGATATAATAAAAATGAACAAGAACCACTGGGTGAGATTACACTCAGAACTCAGTTTGGAGATCTTGTATCCAATTTAGATTTCATGGTTGTTGATCATGACTCAGCCTTAAACATCTTTCTTAGAAGACTCTGGATACATCAACATGCGGCTAACCCTTCATCATACCATCAATGTTTCAAGTATTTATTCGATGGTCTAGTTGGTACATTATATGGTGATAAGGCCTCGTTCAAGACATGTGAATCTCAATACATTGAGGCAGAATTCTACCACATGAAGGGAAAAGAGGAATCCACAACAAAGGAGATTACCAAAGTTAATGCTTCGTATGGTTTGGAAAAGATTCCAGTAAACCCATTAGCACATGTGAGTACAGGTTATGTATTTTCTATTAGTCAAATTGATAGGATAAACCCAAATCAAAATAATCTTATGGAAACCTCCAAAATGTCAATCACGGCAAGTCTATACTTTTCCAACTAGGCCAGAAGAAGTTATAGAAATTTTAGAGGTTAACGCTGATGTCGATTCTCAATCCATCATCTCCTCTTTATTACCCAAAGAAGACCCGTCATCATCAATTGGGTTAGAAATGGAATATTCTTCTTCAAGATGGGAAAATTTTAACATCTCTTTTGATCATGAAAATTCTTCTTCATCATTTACAATGCAAGTAGAAACAGAGGAAATAAAACATGTTGAAGAAGAAAAGGAAGTTCTCAGGGATGCTCCTCCAGTATTTGAAGAGGGTATCTCTAGCACTGTGGATGAACTCAGAGAAATCAATATAGGTACAAAAGAAGATCCACACCCACTTTAATTAGTGCTGCCATGACTCTTGAAGAACAAGATAAGTATACTTCCATTTCAAAGAAAATTTAAGAAATATTTACTTGGAACTATACAGAGATTCCTGGGCTTGATCCTAATGTTGCTACTCATCATTTGGGTTTACCAGAAGAACATCTACGATTTAAGAAAGATGCAAGAAGAACACACCCAAATTATGCTTCCAAAATAAAAGCTGAAGTGGATAAGCTTATCAAAGCTAACTTCGTCAGAGAAGTTCAATATCCCAAGTGGTTGGCTAATATTGTCCTAGTGAAAAAGAAGAATGGGAAAATTAGAGTTTATATTGATTTCAGAGATCTTAATCTTCATTGTCCTAAGGATGATTTTCCAGTTCCGATTACAGAACTCCTAATTGATGCAACATCTGGCTATGAAGCACTCTTCTTCATGGGTGGATATTTCGAATATAATCAAATCTGAATGGCTCCAGAAGATGAGGAATATACAGCATTCAGAGCCCCTCAGGGTGTGTTTTTCTATTGGGTAATTCCCTTTGGCGTAAAGAATTCCTACGCAACATATCAGTGTGCCATGCATCGTATCTTCAAACCCTTTTTAGGGAAGTTTGTAGAATGTTATGTGGATGATTAGGTTTTCAAATCTAGGAAACGTTCTAATCATTTGGATGATTTGGAAGTTATATTCAACAAACTTCGACAACATAATTTGAAGATGAATCCCTTAAAATGTGCTTTTGGGGTAACCTTAGGAAAATTTCGTGGCTTTTTTTGTAACACCTGATACTTTTATAAGAAATATTTTTTTTCTATTTTATATAAATCATCAAAGTAATCTTTCACTACACACAACACTAGCTTTTCTTTCTTTACACGCAATCACGAACTTCCTTGATAGCTTGTGTCGTACGCAATACCGAGTTTCACTAAAACATGATATGCTATTAAAATATTATTAAAAATAGCCGTTATGAATAGTAATAACCAGTTTTTGAAATTTTGTAAATTTTATTTTTCAAAATGGACTTCATTTTTGGATTCGGAATAATGAAATTATCCTAGGGTGAAATTTTGGTATCTTTCAGGAAACTTTCTATTTTTGATGAATAGTGAAAACACTGGGTTACTATTTAAAAACCGACTTTTTATTTAAACAATTATTTATTTTATTTAAATTTAGTTTAGGTCAAAATTGATACATAATACCTATATACTTTTAATTTAATCCATTGGATTAATTTTATAATAATTTTAGATATATAAAAAAAATTATTGAACTTTTCACCGTCTTTTACCCACCTCCTAGGAGAATTTGCAAATTTACATAAAACATAATTTTACCGCTTTTGTGAGTGGAATTTCAAATATCCGAGAGACACGGTTGATTTTATTAAGTAAAATGTGGTTCAATAAGTTGAAATATATTATTGGTGAATAGTAACTTTTTACTTTTATTTACCACGGTTAAAAGTAAATATGGTAATTAAGAGTAAAAATGATATTATTATAACCCTAACACATGTCCTAATTCTACTGGATAAGTGTAATTCGACCAAGAACAACCTTAGGAATAAAATATGACCATTTAGGCCCACTTGGATTAGATTAGGACATTTATTATTAATTTATTTAAAGAAGGGTTAAATTAGTTAAAATCAAAGTTTAATAAGTAAATAAATTTTAATATAGGGTTATACATTAGATAAATTCTACTATAAATATTAATTAGAAAGATAAAAGTCTTTACTACATAATGGTATTTTTTTTAATTTTTAGACATTAAATAATTTAATTTATTTATGACACAAATATGATGCAGTAATTATCTTATTAATGAAATATTGACATAATTGATGTTATAAATACCCAAATAAATGTAATTTGTGACTTTTAATGAATTCCAAAAAATTTCTAGGTTAATATGACATTTTATTATTGATTTAATTAAATATTTTCTAACTAATAATTCTTTTATGATTTTCTCAAAAATAAATTACTAAATAGTGTCAAAATCGACATAAAATAGTTTTTAAAACAAATATTATATTATTAATTGTTATTTTATTCCTAAAAATATAAGGTTCTGCTAAATGACTTAGATAAGGATATATATATTAATAATAAACAACTTGGGGTTATTTTGACTTGTTATAGTAAGTTTATTAACCATATAGTGTAAGAACACAAAAAGACACGGTAAAAGTAAAATTATCTAACTTAAAGTTAAATCTAAATGATAATGTTAAAATAGTAAACTAAACTTGTCAAAATTCTATTGGAAGAAATTATTTCGACCAATCCCCACCTTATCTTCTACATAAATCAATTTTGAGCTATTTAAAACCGAATATGGCTTTATAATAAAATAATATTTTTAGTTTCTCCAAAGGTGTCCCTCTCCTCCCTTATAAAAGGGCACCTCCTCCCTCTCTTCCTCGCACCACATTGAGATTTCATGCTCGGCCAAACCTTTCCAATTTATCATCTCCACTTCCCTAGAAACATCCTAGAGGTCCTGGTTTTCTTCAAAGACCAATTTCAGTTCCCTAAAATGAGGTCCCAAAGAGGCTCTTCAATGAAGAGGTAATTTCCGTTACCGATTCCTTCAACATTATTTTTTCTTCCACTTATTCTTATTTTGTTTTTTCATTATGAATTAATAACATATGTATAACTCATATACAGATATGTTATTATAAGTATGAATCAACCCTATTTCACCATCTATCCATCCTATAGAAAACGAAATCACCGGGCGTGCCTACGTACGGAATACCGTCTCCACGCCGTGGTGTAATCTATTTTCCACCACCACCTTACATGGATGGGTATAATGGTGTAAATAATTAATATATATTATTATTGTAAATTGATATTTATTCTGAAATCGTATATATACACTCCAATACAATTCCACGATTAGGGGAACGATATCATCGCTCGTGCGTACGTACGGAATACCGTCTCCACGATGTGATGCAACTCGTTCTACATGATTTTCATTGCATAATGATTACATAAATGAATTGAGTGAATAAATATGATATATATTACACTAATAAAATTCTGTAAATGAGGTATCTATAACCTAAAAATAATAATAATAATTTATTCGACAAAACACCATAAGAACAAAAAGTAATAAACACCCGAATAAAAAGTAGCAATGAAATATTACTAATAATAAGCTAAGAGTATGACCATATATGATATCATAACAATGAGTATGATTCTGGAATAAGTCAATGACATTATTTAAATCATTATACAGGAGGTTCAGACACTTACGAAGAAAATCGGACCTAAGGTAACGGAAATATCACAATCTCATTTTTATCTCGGATTGTTTATACTTTGGTATTTACTGGGGTGTATTTTATAATCCACATCCATGTTTCCTCAATATATAATATTATTTACATCAACCTACAATTTTTTAAATCCAATTTTACCCTTTGGTGAGTTTTTAGTAAAATATATGAAAAGAATCTTTTGTCATTTTTTGTACGAGGTACTTTTTGACTTTTCCGACAATAGTACGAGAAGAATGTTTTTTTAACTTATATGGCATGAATGGATTTTTTAAACATTATTTCCAAGAAGCTTCCTTTACAAGTTTTCAATTTTATTTTTAATCAACTTATTTTATTTTAGAATTGTATGACATGATCAGAAAGGAAAAGTGTTTTTGAAGTAGAATGGATATTTTCCTCAAGAATGGATTTCAAGTGTTTTATCAAAATTATTTTCCATATAAGATAATAAAGGGTTCTGTTTATATCCCAATTATTAAATTGATTTTATTATGTTGTGATGGAATTATTTTTATGAATTCCTTTATCTTATATGAATTGTTTTATGATGTCAAGATGTATAAGAATCCCATTTTTATTACATGGGTTATGCTATGATGTATGGTTTATGATTTTGTGGCAAACATAAGAATGGTATAATTATGAGATGGGTGGGACCTATATATCCCTCCAATTCATTGGGTAATGATTTTATATCTCATGAGATAGACATGGCTGGAACGGCAGGTTAAACAGGTTCAGTGAAACAGGACTGAAACGAGGAATGAACTCGGTTCAGAAATGGACTTTTTCCACTAAGATAGTCTTGGCAATGAGTCTTGACTAATAAAAAATGATTCTCTATGATTATGTGTGTATGACACAAAGCTTCATGTTTCATGTTATGATTATTGTGATTACATTTCACTACCATGATTTATCCAATGTTATGAAATTATGATCTCTTTTGCTAGGTAAGATTTCCAAAATGTTATGTTCTCATTAATATGACGTGATTGATATTTATTTTGTTTAATATTACAGAGAATTTGAGCTCACCCTTTTGTATGTTTTCTTTCCCCAGGTCAGGAATAAGGTTATTAAGTAAGATATGCCAAAAAGGACAATAGATATGATGAAATAAATGGGAGACAGTGTAGATGCTTTATGAACCAGTTGTTTATGTTTCCCAGTTTCTAAAGACACTATACCTATACGGTCCTTTCGTGGTTTTTTTATATGTTGTAATAAGTGTACTTCAATTTTTATGTACTAACATTGTATGTAAAGTATGGGTCATTATAGTTGGTATCAGAGGAAAGGTATAGTCAACCTTTGGAAACTAGGATGTGAAAGCCATAGTAAGAACCCTAAGGATATGTCTAAGCATAGAACACAATCTTAGTGTTTTAGAAATGGCCATGAATAACCTATGATAAGACCATAAGTGTGAAATTTTTATAATGACCCATAATTTACATACATTGTTATTACTTAATAATTGATGAAAACTTATTACAACATATAACAAAACCAAGAAAGGACCGTATAGGTATAGTGTCTTTAGAAACTGGGAAACATAAACAACTGGTTCATAAAGAATCTACTTTGCCTCCCATTTATTTCATCATATCTAGAGTCCCTCTTTGGCATATTCTACTTAATAATCTTCTTCCTGACCTGGGGAAATAAAACATACAAAAGGGTGAGCTCAAATTCTCAATAAGGGTAAACAAAAGAAATATCAGTCACATCATATACATAAGAACATTAATTTTGGAAATCTTAACCAGCAAAAGAGATCATAATATCTTAACATGGGATAAATCATAGAAGTGAAATGTAATCCCAATAATCATAACATAAAACATAAAACATTGTGTCATACACACATAATCATAGAGAATCATTTCTTATTAGTCAAGACTCATTTCCAAGACTATCTTAGTAGACAAAGTCTATTTCTGAACCAAGTCACCCTCGTTTTAGTCCTGTTTCACTAAACCAGTATAACCTACCATTTCAGCCATGTCTATCTCATGAGATATAAAATCATTACCCAATGCATTAGAGGGAGATATAGGTCCAACCCATCTCATAATGATACCATTATTATGTGTGCCACGAAATTATAAATCATACATCATTGCATAACCCATGTAATAAAAATGGGATTCTTAAACAAAATGACATCATAAAAAAATTCATATAAGATAAAGGAATTCATAAAAATAATTCCATAACAACATAATCAAATCAATGTAATAATAGGGTTATAAACAGAACCCTATATTATCTTAGATGGAAAATAATTTTGATAAAACACTTGAACTCCATTTTTGAGGAAAATATCCTTTCTATTTCAAAAACATTTTTCCTTTTTTAACATGTCATACAATTTTAAACTAAAATAAGTTGATTAAAAATAATCTTTAACACTTGTAAAGTAAGCTTCTTGTAAATAATGTTTTAAAAATCCATTCATGCCGTATAAGTTAAAAAAACATTCTTCTCGTACCTTTTTCGGAAAAGTCAAAAAGTACCTCTTACGAAAAATGACAAAAGACTCCTTTCAAATCCTTTACTAAAAACTCACCGATGGGTAAAATTGGATTTAAAAAATTGTATTTGGATGGAAATAATATTACATATTGAGGAAACATGGATATGGATGATAAAATACACCCCATTGAATACCAAAGTATAAACAATCCCAGATAAAAATGAGATTGTGATATTTCCCTTACCTTTGGTCCGATATGCTTTGTACTTGTCCGAACCTCCTGTATAATGATTTAAATAATGTTATTGACTTACTACAGAATCATACTTATTTTTATGATATCACATATGTTCATATTCTTAGCTTCTTAGTAGTAATATTTCATTACTACTTGTTATTCGGGTGTTTATTACTTTTTGTTCTTATGCGTGTTTGTCGAATTAATTCTTATTCTTCTCTTTAGGTTATAGATACCTCATTTCCAGAATATTATTATTTTAATATATATCATATTAATTCATTCAATTCATTTATATAATCATTATGAAATGAATATCATGTAGAACGAGTCGCATCACATCGTGGAGACGGTATTCCATACATACGCACGAGCGATGATATCATTCCTATGATCGTGGAATTGTATTGGAGTGTATGTATACTATTTCAGAATCAGTATCACTTTATAATAGTCATATATAGTAATTATTTACACCATTATACCCATCCAAGTAAGGTGGTGGTGGAAAATAGATTACACCACCGGTATTCCGTACGTACGCACGCGCGGTGATTTCTTTTTCCGTAGGATGGATAGATGGTGAAATAGGGTAGTTTCATAATTATTATAAAATATCAGTATATGAGTGATACTGATGTTATTACTTCATAATGAAAAAACTAAAGAAGAAGAAGTGGAAGAAGAAATAAAGATGAAAGAATTGGTAACGGTCATTACCTCCTCTTTGAAGTGCTTCTTTGAGACCTCCTTTTAGGGCACTAAAATAGGTCTTTGAATAAGACCAGAAGCACTTGGATGTTTCTAGGGAAGTGGAGAGAAGAAATTGGCAGGGGTTGGCCGAGCATGAAGGCTCAAAGTGGTGTGAGGAAGAGAGGGAGGAGGTGCCCTTTTATAAGGGAGGAGAGGGGCACCTTTGGAATAACAAAAAATATTATTTTATTATAAAGTCATGTTCGGTTTTAAATAGCTCCAAATTGATTTATTTCGAAGATAAGGTGGGGATGGGTCTAAATCCTCTCATACAATAGAATTTATACAAGTTTAAGTCATTATATTAACCTTATATTTTAGTTTTAACTCTTAGTTAATTAGATTGACATTTACCATGTCACTTTGTATTTTTATATTATATACTTAATAAACATCCCATATACATCCAAGCGAACCCGAAGTTGGGTTTTATTAATATATATAACCTTATCTAAGTAATTTGGCCGAACCTTAGATTTTTAGGAATAAGATAACAATTAATAATATAATATTTGTTTTAAAAAATATTTTATGTCAATTTTGACACTATTCAATAGTTGATTTTTTTGAAACTCATAACAGAATGATTACTTCGAGAAAAGTTAATTAAATTAATCCTAACATGTCATATTAACCTATAAAATTAGTTTAATTCATAAAAAGTCTCAAATCATACTTATTTAGGTATTTATAATATCAATTATGTCAGTATTTCATTAATAAGATAATTAATGCATCATCTTTTTGTTATACATAAATTAAATTATTTAATGTCTAAAAATTACAAATAAAATACCATTATGTAGGAAATCCTTTTAAATTTATAATGAATATTTATAGTTGAATTTATCTTATGTATAACACCATATTAAAAATTATTTACTTATTAAACTTTGATTTTAACTATTTTAACCCTTCTTTAACTAAATTAATAATAAATGTCCTAATCTAATCCAAGTGGGGCTAAATGGTAATATTTTATTCCTAAGGTTGTTTTTGGTCGAATTACACTTGTCCAATAGAATCCGTACATGTTTTATGGTAATAATAATATCATTTTTACCCTTAATTACCCTATTTACTTTTAACTGTGGTAAAAAAGTAAAAAGTTACTATTCACCAAAAAAATATTTTCATCTCATTAAACCACATTTTACTTAGTGACATCAACCGTGTCTCTCGGATTTTAGAAATTCCACTCACATAAGCGGTAAAATTATGTTTTATGAAAAATTCAGTTTTTTTAACGACCACTTAGTGGATTCACTATTCATCAAAAATTGAAAGTATCCAGAAAAAGACCAAAATTTCATCCTAGGCTAATTTCGATATTCCAAAACCAAAAATGAAGTCCATTTTGAAAAATAAAATTTATGAAATTTCAAAAAGTGGTTATTACTATTCATAATGGCTAGTTTTAATAATATTTTAATAGCATATCAATGTTTCGTGAAACTCGGTATTGCGTACGACGCAAGCTATCGAGGAAGTTCGCGATTTCGTGTAAAGAAAGCCAAGAAAGTGTTGTGTGTAGAAAAAGATTCCTTTGATGATTTATATAACATAAAAGTCTCAGGTGTTACATTCTACCCCCCTTAAAATGAATTTCGCCCTCAAAATTTGTCACTTTGTAACAAACAGATGAGGATACCTCTCCCTCATTATATCCTCAAGCTCCCATGTAGCTTCTTCTAATTGGTGGTTCCTCAATAAAACTTTCACCAATCGAGTGGTCTTTCATTGTAGGACTTTTTTTCTACGATCCAGAATCTCTATCGGTTGTTTTTCATAAGAAAGATCTTGCTCCAGCGGTACAACTTCTGAGCTGAGTACATGTGAAGGACCAAGTATATACTTTCTCAGGAGAGATACATGGAACACATCGTGAACTTGAGAGATATTCGGTGGAAGCGCCAATCAGTAAGCTAACTTCCCAACACGATCCAGTATTTCGAAAGGACCGATATATCTAGGGCTCAACTTCCCCTTCTTTCCAAATCTCATAACCCTCTTCTAGGGAGATATTCGTAAGAACAATTTATCACCCACCTCAATCTCTAGGTCTTTTCTTCGTTTGTTGGCAGAACTTTTCTGTCGACTCTGAGCTGCTCTTATGTGTTGTTGAATAGATCTGACCCTTTTTGCCATTTCATCAACGAGATCAGGTCCTAATAGCTTTCTTTCCCCAACTTCATCGCAGCAAGTTGGAGTCCTGCATTTCTTTCCATAGAGAGCTTCATAAGGAGCAATCTGAATACTAGAGTGAAAGCTATTATTAAAATAAAATACCACCAAAGGAAGGTGTTGATCCCAACAACCTATTAAATCCATAGAGCAAGCTCTCAACATATCATCTAGAGTTTCAATTGTTCTCTCAGACTGACCATCTGTCTGAGGATGATAAGCAGTGCTGAAACTCAACTATGTATCCAGAGTATGCTGAAGACTTCGCCAGAACATCGAGGTAAATCTCGGATCCCGATCAGATATAATAGAAAGTGGTATTCCATGCAACATTACCACTTACTTTACATATATCATGGCAAGCTGATCTAGAGATAAATCCTCTCTAATAGCAATGAAGTGTACAGACATTGTAAGATGATTAACTATGACCCAGATAGCATTATTGCCTTTGGATGTTTTAGGAAGTCCTGTGACAAAGTCCATAGTGATGTTTTCCCATTTCCATTCGGGTATGGGTAATGGTTGTAACATCCCCTTAGATTTCTGTCTCTCAGCTTTAACTTGCTGACAAACCAAGCATCAAGAGACATATTCAGCAACATATCTTTTCATGCCATCCCACCAGAAGTACGCTTTCAGGTCCCTATACATCTTCATGCTTCCAAGATGAATAGAGAATGAATAACTATGAGCCTCATCCAGTAGCTCATTCTTTAATTCGGGGATGGGAGGAACACAAACCCAATTCCTGAAATTTATTATCCCATCACAATCAAGGTTGAATTCTGGAACATTTCTCACCGTCTTTGGTAACTCGACATCTTCTTTCTGTTCCTCTTTAATCTTCACATGTATATATGGTTGAACATTCATTTGAGAAAGATACGATTTTCCCCTTTCATTATAATTCCAAGATCCATTCTTTGTAAATCCATAAATATTGGATCTTTTGTGATCCCCATCATGGATAATCTTGCATGGTCTTGTCAACTTAATGCATCTGCAACCTTGTTTGTTTTCCCAGCGTGGTAATGGATTGAGTAGTCATAATACTTAATCAGCTCCAACCATCTTCTTTGGCGCATATTCAGCTCCTTTTGTGTGAAAATATATTTTAAACTTTTATGATCAGTATAAATGTGACACCTTTCTCCATAAAGATAATGCCTCCAAATCTTTAATGCAATGATTACTGCAGCTACTCCAAATCATGAGTTGGGTAATTTTGCTCATGTATTTTCATCTTTTTTGAGGCATAAGCTATCACCATATCATTTTTCATAATAACACACCCCAATCCCTTCATGGATGCATCATTGTAGATCACAAACCTTTCTCCAATACAAGGCAGTGTGAGCACAGGTGCACTGGATAACCTTCTTTTCAACTCCTTGAAATTCTCTTCACATTCCTCCATCCAAACAATCTTAACTCATTTCCGAGTCATCATGGTGAGTGTATTAGATAATCGTGAAAAATCTTTCACAAAACGTCGATAATATCCAGACAAACCAAGAAAACTTCGGATCTCAGTTACTGTTTTTGGTCTCGACCATCTTTCGATAACCTCTGTTTTTTCTGGATCCATAGATATCCCCTCTTTTGAGGTCATGTGACCCAAAAATGCAACTTTTTGAAGCCAAAATTCACACTTGGTAAATTTGGCATAAAGCTTCTCCTTTCTCAGGGTCTTCAATATAATTCTCAAGTGATCTTCATGTTCTTACTTGCTCTTTGAATAGACAAGAATATTGTCTATAAAGACTACCACAAACTGATCAAGATAGTATCTAAAGACACTATTCATTAGATCCATGAAGATAGAAGGGGCATTAGTAATACTAAATGGCATCATTATAAATTCATAGTGTACATACCTTGTACGGAAAGCCGTCTTTGGTATATCCTCCATTTTGACTGTTAATTGATGATACCCTGAACAAAGATCAATCTTGGAAAAGTATTGAGCTCCGCATAGTTGGTCAAATAGGTCATCAATGCGTAGGAGAGGATATTTGTTCTTGATACTGATCTTGTTAAGTTCTCAATAATCAATGCAGAGTCTCATTGATCCATCTTTCTTCTTAACAAACAGAACAGGTGATCCCCAAGGTGACGCACTAGGGCGTATGAACCCCTTATCAAGATTCTCTTGGAGTTGCTTCTTCAATTTCTGCAACTCAATTAGGACCATTCTATAAGGTGTCCTTGAAATAGGCAAAGCACCCGGTACGAGTTCTATTGAAAACTCAACTTCACTATTCGGTGTAAGACCCTATAATTCCTCCGGAAAGACATCATCAAACTCCCGTAAAATGGGAATATTCTTAATCATGAGTTTCTCACCAACCATTTGAGATAAATACCCTTCATTTAGTGGAATCAATACCCATAAAATGGAAGAAATTTCTACTGGAAGGTTATGTTTATCCTTGCATCGATAGACGATCATAGATTGATCTAGAATATGAAATGTGACTTCCCTTATTTGGAAATTGATATGAGATCCATGTAGAGAAAGCCAATCCATGCCAAGAATCACATCAAATTACACTATAGGAAGAATCACAAGATTTGCAGGAAGCACTTTCCCACAAACATCAATCAGAGAAGAATTATAAACTTTTGATGCGACTGTTGTGCCATTAAGTGTTGTCACAGCTAACTCAACATCTAATTGTTTAGGTAATATGGTGATACCCTTAGAAAATTCTTCAGAAATAAAGGAGTGGTTGGATCCAGAATCAAATAAAACATTTGCTACTTTAGAGTGGATGGTTAGTGTACCTTTCACCACATCGTTATCGTACTCCACATCGTTGATAGAAATTGCATGTGACTTTCCTTTGTCTTTAGCCTTAAGAGTTTGTTGACGTCGACCATCATCATCAACCCTTGGATTAGGGAATTTATTGGCATAATGTCCCATCTCCTTGCACTTGAAACATTGAAGTGTAGTAGGTTCATTCTGTGTATCCCTTCCTTTGTTTACACCATTAGACATCTTTATCCCATCATTGCTGCATTCAAATGCTTGATGACCTTCCTTTCCACATTTGAAACATTTACTTGTCCCTTTAAGACAACTCCCTCCATGTTTCTTTCCACACTTTGAGCATAAGGTAAAGCTCATATTATTTTCAGTGTGCTCTTTAGATTTTCCTTTGAATTACATTTTCCTCTTCTTATCAAACCCATATGACTGATGGGTTAATCCAATCTCCATCTCAACTTTAAGAGCACATCGAACGATTTCCTCATAGTTATTGAAGTCCCTAATGGCTAAGGCCCTTCCATGACTTGGTTTTAAGCCACTAAAGAATCGATCGATCATACTCTCAGGTTGGATAATAATACCAGAAGCGTAACTTGCAAGTCTTGTAACATTTGCTTCATAGGAACCAACAGATTCATCATCCTTTTGCTTCAGTCCAAGAAACTCATTCTCCATCTTTTTTCGGAGAATACGAGGGAAGTACTTATTGAAAAATAAGTTCTTGAACTCTTCCCATTCCATGGACTCAATTTCATCCCTTTTCCTCGTATTCTTAATAAGATTCCACCATTGATCAGAATCACCCTCCAAATGATACACTGCTAAGATAACTTTATCATGCTCAGAACATTGAAGAACTGAAAATATCTTTTCATTAGTACTAATCCATTGTTCAGCAACTAATGGGTCAGTAGACCCGCTGAATGAAGGTGGACGCTGTCTCATGAAGGATTCAACAGAATTTTTCTCCTTCCTTTTCTCGTTTGGAAGTCCTGTATGATTCATAGCTTGAGAAAGTTGTGTGAGCATGGCTATAAGATTTTTCATTCCAGCTCCCATAACGTTTGGTTGCTCAGGGGGGCAATCATTGCATTGCCCGTCGCATTCCGCATTAACACGGTTCCTTCGGGTTCCAGCCATTGACGAAAACCAAGAAGAATAGTGTGAGCAACACTAATTATAATAGGAAACCACATAATCAAGAATAAAATTTCACACTTAAGGTATTATCATAGTTTATTCATGGCCATTTCTAAAACACTAAGATTGTGTTCTATGCTTAGACTTATCCTTAGGGTTCTTACTAAGGCTTTCGCATCCTAGTTTCCAAAGGTTGACTATACATTTCCTCTGATACCAACTATAATGACCCATACTTTACATACATTGTTATTACTTCAGAATTGAAGCACACTTATTAAAACATATAACAAAACCAAGAAAGTACCATATAGGTATAGTGACTTTAGAAACTGGGAAACATAAACAACTGGTTCATAAATCATCTACTTTTCCTCCCATTTATTTCATCATATCTAGAGTCCCTTTTTGGCATATTCTACTTAATAACCTTCTTCCTGACCTGGGGAAATAAAACATACAAAAGGGTGATCTCAAATGCTCAGTAAGGGTAACCAAAAGAAATATCAATCACATCATATACATAAGAACATAACTTTTGGAAATCTTAACCTGCAAAAGAGATCATAATATTATAACAAGGGATAAATCATAGAAGTGAAATGTAATCCCAATAATCATAACATAAAACATGAAACTTTGTGGCATACACACATAATTATAGAGAATCATTTCTTATTAGTCAAGACTCATTTCCAGACTATCATAGTGGACAAAGTCCATTTCTGAACCGAGTCACCCTCGTTTCAGTCCTGTTTCACTGAACCGGTATAACCTACCATTTCATCTATGTCTATCTCATGAGATATAAAATCTTTACCCAATGCATTGGAGGGATATATAGGTCCCACCCATCTCATAATGATACCATTCTTATGTGTTCCACAAAATCATAAATCATACATCATTGCATAACCCATGTAATAAAAATGGTATTCTTAAACAACATGACATCATAAAACAATTCATATAAGATAAAGGAATTAATAAAAATAATTCCATAACATCATAATCAAATCAATGAAATAATAGGGTTAGAAACAGAACCCTATATTATCTTAGATGGAAAATAATTTTGATAAAACACTTGAACTCCATTTTTGAGGAAAATATTCTTTCTATTTCAAAAACATTTTTACTTTCTTAACATGTCATACAATTTTGAACTAAAATAAGTAGATTAAAAATAAACGTGAAAACTTGTAAAGGATGCTTCTTGGAAATAATGTTTTAAAAATCCATTCATGTCGTATAAGTTAAGAAAACATTCTTCTCGTACCTTTGTCAGAAAAGTCAAAAAGTAACTCGTACGAAAAATGACAAAAGATTCCTTTCATATCCTTTACTAAAAACTCACCAAAGGGTAAAATTGGATTTAAACAATTTTAGGTGGATGGAAATAATATTACATATTGAGGAAACATGGATGTGGATGATAAAATACAACCTAGGGAATACCAAAGTATAAACAATCCAAGATAAAAATGAGATTGTGATATTTGCCTTACCTTTGGTCCGATATGCTTTGTACGTGCCCGAACCTCCTGTATAATGATTTAAATAATGTTATTTACTTATTAAAGAATCATACTTATTTTTATGATATAATATATGGTCATATTCTTATCTTCCTAGTAGTAATATTTCATTACTACTTGTTATTCAGGTGTTTATTACTTTTTGTTCGTATGCGTGTTTGTCGAATAAATTCTTATTCTTCTCTTTAGGTTATAGATACCTCATTTCCAGAATGTTATTAATGTAATATATATCATATTCAATCATTCAATTCATTTATATAATCATTATGAAATTAAGATCATGTAGAACGAGTCGCATCACATCGTGGAGACGGTATTCCGTACGTACGCACGAGTGATGATATCGTTTCTATGATCGTGGAATTGTATTGGAGTGTATGTATACTATTTCAGAATCATTATCGCTTTATAATAGTCATATATAGTCATTATTTACACCATTATACCCATCCAAGTAAGGTGGTGGTGGAAAATAGATTACACCACGGCGTAGAGATGGTATTCTGTACGTACGCACGCGCGGTGATTTCATTTTCCGTAGGATGGATAAGTGGTGAAATAGGGTTGTTTCATACTTATAATAACATATCAGTATATTAGTGATACTGATGTTATTAATTCATAATGAAACAACTAAATAAGAAGAAGTGGAAGAAGAAATAAAGATGAAAGAATTGGTAACGGACATTACCTTCTCTTTGAAGTACTTCTTTGAGACCTCCTTTTAGGGCACAAAAATAGGACTTTGAAGAAGACCAGAACCTCAAGGATGTTTCTATGGAAGTGGGGAGGAGAAATTGTCAGGGATTGGACGAGCTTGAACGCTCAAAGTGGTGTGAGGAAGAGAGGGAGGAGGTGCCCTTTTATAAGGGAGGAGAGGGGCACCTTTGGAATAACAAAAAATATTATTTTATTATAAAGTCAAGTTCGGTTTTAAATATCTCCAAATTGAATTATTTCTAAGATAAGGTTGGGATGGGTCTAAATAATCTCATCCAATATAAATTTGACAAGTTTAGGTCATTATATTAACCTTATCTTTTAGTTTTAACTCTTAGTTAATTAGATTGACATTTACCATGTCACTTTGTATTTTTATATTATATAGTTAATAAACATACAATATACATCCAAGAGACCCCCAAGTTGTGTTTTATTAATATATATAACCTTATCTTAGTCATTTGGATGATCCTTTGATTTTTATGAATAAAATAACAATTAATATTATAATATTTGTTTTAAAATCTATTTTATGTCAATTTTGACACTATTCAATAGTTGATTTTTTGGAAACTCATAAGAGAATTATTTCTTCGAAAAAAGTTAATTAAAATAATCCTAACATGTCATATTAACCTATAAACTTAGTTTAATTCATAAAAAGTCTCAAATTATAATTATTTAGGTATTTATAATATCAATTATGTCAGTATTTCATTAATAAGATAATTATTGCATCATGTTTGTGTTATAAATAAATTAAATTACTTAATATATAAAAATTAAAAATAAAATACCATTATGTAGTAAATCATTTTATCTTTCTAAGGAATATTTATAGTCGAATTTATCTTATGTATAACCCCATATTAAAAATGATTTACTTATTAAACTTTGATTTTGACTATTTTAACCCTTCTTTAAATAAATTAATATTAAATGTCCTAATCTAATCCAAGTGGTCCTAAATGGTCATATTTTATTCCTAAGGTTGTTTTTGGTCGAATTAAACTTGTCCAATAGAATTAGGACATGTGTTAGGGTAATAATAATATCATTTTTACCCTTAATTACCCTATTTACGTTTAACCGTGGTAAAAAAAGGTAAAAAGTCAATATTCAGCAAAAAAATATTTTCATCTCAATGAACCAAATGATAATTACTAACATCAACCGTGTCTCTCTTATTTTCTAAATTCCACTCACAGAAGCGGTAAAATTATGTTTTATGAAAAATTCAGTTTTTTTAACGACCACCTAGTGGTTTCACTATTCATCAAAAATTGAAAGTTTTCATAAAAATACCAAAATTTCACCCTAGGCTAATTTCGATATTCCAAAATTAAAAATGAAGTCCATTTTGAAAAATAAAATTTATAAAATTTCAAAAAGTGGTTATTAGTATTCATGACGGCTAGTATTAATAATATTTTAAAAGCATATCATTGTTTAGTGAAACTCGGTATTGCGTACGACACAAGCTATCGAGGAAGGTCGCGATTTCGTGTAAATCAAGCCAACCAAGTCTTGTGTGTAGAAAAAGATTCCTTTGATGATTTATATAACATAAAAGTCTCATGTGTTATAATTTTATTCTTGAATATGTGGTTTTCCTATTAAAATTAGTGTTGCTCATAGTATTCTTCTTGGTTTTAGTCAATGGCTGGAACCCGGAGGAACTGTGTTAATGCAGAATGCGATGGGAAATGCAATGATTGTCCCCCTAAGAAACCAAACGTTATGGAAGCTGGAATGAAAAATTCTATAGCCATGCTCATACAACTTTCTCAAGCTATTAATCATGCAGGACTTCCGAAAAAGAAAATGAAGGAGCAACATTCTGTTGAATCCTTCATGAGAAAACGCCCACCTTCATTCAGTGGGTCTACTGATCCATTAGTTGCTGAACAATGGATCAGTACTACTGAAAAGATAGTTTCAGTTCTTCAATGTTCTGAACATGATAAATTCATCTTAGCAGTGTATCATTTGGAAGGTTATGTTGATCAATGGTGGAATCTTATCAAGAATACGAGGCCAATAGATGAAATTGAGTCCATGGAATGGGACGAGTTCAAGAACATATTTTTCAATATGTACTTCCCTCTTATTCTCTGAACAAAGACGGAGAAGGAGTTTCTTGAACTAAAGCAAAAGGATGATGAATCTGTTGGTACCTATGAAGAAAATTTTACAAGACTTGCAAGGTACACTTCTGGTATTATTATCCAACCTGAGAGTAAGATCGATCGATTCTTTAGTGGCTTAAAACCAAGTCTTCGAAGGGCCTTAGCCATAAGGGACTTCAAAAGCTATGAGGAAATCGTTCGATGTGCCCTCAAAGTTGAGATGGAGATTGGAGTAACCCATCAGTCATATGGGTTTGATAAGAAGAGGAAAATGGAATTCAAAGGAAAATCAAAAGAGCACACTGAAACAGAGATGAGTTTTCCCTTATTCTCAAAGTGTGGATGAAACATGGAGGGAGTTGTCTTAAAGGGACAAGTAAATGTTTCAAATGTGGAAAGGAAGGTCATCGAGCATTGGAATGCCGCAATGATGGGAAGAAGATGTCTAGTGATGTGAATAATGAAAAGGCTACACAAAGTGCACCTCCTACACTTCAATGTTACAAGTGCAAGGAAATGGGGATTATTCTAATAAATTCCCTAATCCAATGGTTGTTGATGTTGATCGAAGTCAACAAACTCTTAAGGCTAAATACAAAGGAAAGTCACATGCAATTTCTATTAGTGATATGGAGTACGATAACGAAGTGGTGAAAGGTACACTTCTCATCCACTCTAATGTAGAAAATGTTTTATTTGATTCTGGATCCACCCACTCCACTATTTCTAAAAAATTTTCTAAGGGTATCACCGTATTACCTCAACAATTAGATGTTGAGTTAGCTGTGACAACCCCTAATGGCACAACAATCGCATCAAAAGTTTATAATTCTTCTCCGATTGATGTTTGTGGGAAAGTGCTTCCTGCAAATCTTGTGATCCTTCCTATATTAGAATTTGATGTGATTCTTGGAATGGATTGGCGTTCTATATATAGATCTCATATCAATTTCCAAATAAGGGAAGTCACATTCCATATTCCAGATCAATCTTTGATCGTTTATCGATGAAAGGATGAACATAACCTTCCAGTGGAAATTTCGTCAATCTTATGGGTCTTGATTCCACTAAATGAAGGTTATTTATCACAAATGGTTGGTGAGAAACTAAAGATTAAGAATATTCCCATTGTATGGGAGTTTGATGGTGTCTTTCCAGAGGAATTGTAGGGTCTTCCACCAAATCGTGAAGTTGAGTTTTCAATAGAACTCTTACCGGGTGATTTACCTATTTCAAAGACACCTTATAGAATGGACCCAATTGAGTTGCAGGAATTGAAGAAGAAACTCCAAGAGAATCTTGATAAGGGGTTCATATGCCCTAGTGCGTCACCTTGGGGAGCACCAGTTCTGTTTGTTAAAAAGAACGATGGTTCAATGAGACTCTTCATTGATTATAGGGAAAATAACAAGATCAATATCAAGAACAAATATCATCTCCCGCGCATTGATGACATATTTGACCAACTACGCGGAGATCAATACTTTTCCAAGATTGACCATCGTTCTGGGTATCATCAATTAAGGGTCAAAATGGAGGATATACCAAATACGGCTTTCCATACAAGGTATGGACACTATGAATTTATAGTGATGTCATTTGGTCTTACTAATTCCCTTACTATCTTCATGGATCTAATAAATAGAGTCTTTAGAGACTATCTTGATCAGTTTTTGGTAGTCTTTTTAGATGATATTCCTGTATATTCAAAGAGCAAGGAAGAACATGAAGATCACTTGAGAATTATATTGAAGACCCTGAGAAAGGAGAAGCTTTATGCCAAATTTACCAAGTGTGAATTTTGGCTTCAAAAGGTTTCATTTTTGGGTCACATAATCTCAAAAGAGGGGATATCTGTGGATCTAGAAAAAATAGAGGTTATCGAAAGATGGTCGAGACCAACAACAGTAACTGAGATCCGAAGTTTTCTTGGTTTGGATGGATATTATCGACGTTTTGTGAAAGATGTTTCACGATTATCTAATCCACTCACCTGGTTGACTCAGAATGGAGTTAAGTTTGTTTGGATGAAGGAATGTGAAGAGAATTTCAAGGAGTTGAAAAGAAGGTTATCCGGTGCACTTGTGCTCACACTGCCTTGTAGTGGAGAAAGGTTTGTGATCTACAGTGATGCATCCAAGAGGGGATTGGGGTGTGTTCTTATGCAATATATGGTGATAGCTTATTCCTCACGACAGTTGAAAATCCATGAGAAAAATTACCCAACTCATGATTTGGAGTTAGCTGCGGAAATCATTGCATTAATGATTTGGAGGCATTATCTTTATGGAGAAAGGTGTGATAGTTATACTGATCATAAAATTTTAAACTATATTTTCACACAAAAGGAGCTGAATATGCGCCGAAGAAGATGGTTGGAGCTGATTAAGGATTATGACTACTCAATCCACTACCACCCTGGGAATGAAAACAAGGTGGTAGATGCATTAAGTCGACAAAAACATGCCAGTTTATCCATGATGAGGATCACAAAAGATCGAATATTTATGGATTTACAAAGGATGGATCTTGGAATTATATTGAAAGGTGGAAAATGGTATCTTTCTCAAATTAATGTTCAACCATTTATACATGTTAAGATTAAAGAGGCACCGAAAGAAGATGTAGAGTTACAAAAGAAGGTGAGAAATGTTCCTGAATTCAACTTTGATTGTGATGGGATAATAAAGTTCAGGAATCGGGTTTGTGTTCCTCCCATCCCCGAATTAAAGAAGGAGCTGCTGGATGAGGCTCGTAGTTCTTCATTCCCTATTCATCCTGGAAGCACGATGATGTATAGGGACCTGAAAGAGTACTTTTGGTGGGATGGCATGAAAAGAGACATTGCAAAATATGTCTCTCGATGCATAGTTTGTCAGAAAGTTAAATCTGAGAGACAGAATTCTAAGGGGATGTTACAACCATTACCCATACCCGAATGGAAATTGGAAAACATCACTATATATGGACTTTGTCACAGGACTTCCTAAAACATACAAAGGCACTAAGGCTATCTGGGTCATAGTTGATCGTCTTACAAAGTCTGCACACTTCATTGCTATTAGAGAGGATTTCTCTCTGGATCAGCTTTCCAGGATATATGTAAAGGAAGTGGTAAGATTACATGGAGTACCACTTTCTATTATATCTGATCGGGATCCGAGGTTTACCTCAAAGTTCTGGCGAAGTTTTTGCATACTCCGGATACAGAGTTGAGTTTCAGCACTGCTTATCATCCTCAGACAGACGGTCAGTCTGGGAGGACAATTCAAACTCTTGAAGATATGTTGAGAGCTTGCACTATGGAATTCAAAGGTGGTTGGGATCAACACCTACCTTTGGTGGAATTTTCTTATAATAATAGCTTTCACTCCAGTATTCAGATTGCTCTTTATGAAGCTCTCTATGGAATGAAATGCAGGACTCCAACTTACTTGGATGAAGTTGGGGAACGAAATCTATTAGGACCTGATCTTGTTGGTGAGATGGTAGAAAAGGTCCGCTCTATTCAACAACACATAAGAGCAGCTCAGAGTCGACAAAAATGTTATGCTGACAACCGAAGAAAAGACTTAGAGTTTTAAGTGGGTGATATAGTTTTCTTACGAATATCTCCTTGGAAAAGAGTAATGAGATTTGGAAAGAAGGGAAAGCAAATCCCTAGGTATATCTGTCCTTTCGAAATACTGGATCGTGTTGGGAATGTAGCTTACTGATTGGCGCTTCAACTGAATCTCTCTCATGTTCATGATGTGTTCCATGTATCTCTACTGAGAAAGTACATACCTGATCCTTCACATGTACTCAGCTCAGAAGTTTTACCGCTGGAACAAGATTTTCTTATGAAGAACTGCTGATAGAGATTCTCGATCGTAGTAAAAAAGTCCTACGGAACAAGACCACTCGATTGGTGAAAGTTTTATGGGGGAACCACCAATTAGAAGAAGCTACATAGGAGCTTGAGGATATGATGAGGGAGATGTATCCTCATCTGTTTGTTACATGTGACAAATTTCAACGGCGAAATTCATTTTAAGGGGGTAGAATGTAACACCCGAGACTTTTATAAGAAATATTTGGTTTTTATTTTATATAAATCATCAAAGGAATCTATCACTACACACAACACTAGCTTGTATTGCTTACAGGAAATCGCGACCTTGATAGCTTGCATCGTACGCAATACCGAGTTTCATTAAACAACGATATGCTATTAAAATTTTATTAAAACTAGCCATTATGAATAGTAATAACCGCTTTTTGAAATTTTGTAAATTTTTATTTTTCAAAATGGACATCATTTTTGGATTCAGAATATCGAAATTAGCCTAGGGTGAAATTTTGGTATTTTTCTAGAAACTTTCAATTTTTGATGAATAGTGAAAACACAAGGTTAATATTTAAAAACCGACTTTTTATTTACATAATTATATATTTTATTTAAATTTATTTTATCTAAAAATTGATACATAATACCTATATAAGTTCAATGTAATTCATTGGAATAATGTTATAATAATTTAAGATATATAAAAAAATTTATTGAACTTTTCACCGTCTTTTACCCACCTCCTAGGAGAATTTGCAAATTTACATAAAACATAATTTTACCATTTTTGTGAGTTGAATTTCAAAAATACAAGAGAAACGGTTGATGTCATTAAGTAAAATGTGGTTCAATGAGATGAAAATAATTTTTTTTGAATAGTAGCTTTTTAGTTTTATTTTTCACGGTTAATAGTAAATAGAGAAATTACGAGTAAAAATGATATTATTATTACCCTAAAAAATGTCATAATTATATTGGATAAGTTTAATTCGACCAAAAACAACCTTAGGAATAAAATATGACCATTTAGGCCCTCTTAGATTAGATTAGGACATTTATTATTAATTTATTTAAAGAAGGGTTAAAATAGTTAAAATCAGAGTTTAATAATTGAATAATTTTTAATATAGGGTTATACATGAGATAAATTCGACTATAAATATTCATTAGAAATCTAAAAAGATTTCCCACATAATGTTTTTTTATTTGTAATTTTTAGACATTAAATAATTTAATTTAGTTTTGACACAAATAGGATGCAGTAATTATCTTATTAATAAAATATTGACATAATTGATGTTATAAATACCCAAATAAATATAATTTGAGACTTTTTATGAATTACACTAATTTTATTGGTTAATATGAAATGTTGTTATTGATTAAATTATCTGTTTTCGAACTAATCATTTTGTTATTATTTTCACAAAAATCAATCACTAAATAGTGTCAAAATTGACATAAAATAGTTTTTAAAACAAATATTATATTATTAATTGTTATTTTATTCCAAAAAATCAAAGGTTCAGTAAAATTACTTAGATAAGGTTATATATATTAATAATAAACAACTTGGGGTTCTTTTGTCTTGTTATAGTATGTTTAATAACCTTATAGTGTGAGAACACAAAAAGACACGGTAAAAGTAAAATTATCTAACTTAAAGTTAAATCTAAATGATAAGGTTAAAATAGTAACCTAAACTTGTCCAAATTCTATTCGATGAGAGGATTTCGATGCATCCCCACCTTAGCTTAGAAATAAATCAATTTGGAGCTATTTAAAACCGAATATGGCCTTATAATAAAATAATATTTTTAGTTTTTTCAAAGGTGCCCCTCTCCTCCCATATAAAAGGGAACCTCCTCCCTCTATTCCTCACACCACATTGAGCCTTTAATCTCGGAAAAACCTGGCCAATTTCTCTTCTACACTTCCCTAGAAACATCCTAGAGGTCCTGGTCTTCTTCAAAGACCAATTTAGTGCCTTAAAAGGAGGTCTCAAAGAGGCGCTTCAAAGAAGTGGTAATTTCTGTTACCGATTCTTTCAACTTTATTTCTTCTTCCACTTCTTCTTCTTTAGTTGTTTCATTATGAATTTATAAAATCAGTATCAATCATATACTAATATGTTATTATAAGTATTAAACAACCCTATTTCATCATCTATCCATCCTACGGAAAACGAAATCACCGCGCGTGCGTACATACGGAATACCGTCTCCACGCCGTGGTGTAATCTATTTTCCACCACCACCTTACTTGGATGTGTATAATGGTGTAAATAATGAATATATATGATTATTGTAATGTGATATTGATTCTGAAATAGTATACATACACTCCAATACAATTCCATGATTAGGGGAATGATATCATCGCTCGTGCGTACGTAAGGAATACTGTCTCCACGATGTGATGTGACTCGTTCTACATGATTTTCATTGCATAATGATTACATAAATGAATTGAGTAAATAAATATTATATATATTACACTAATACCATTCTGTAAATGAGGTATCTATAACCTAAAAAGAAGAATAAGAATTTATTTGACAAAACACGCATAAGAACAAAAAGTAATAAACACCCGAATAACAAGTAGCAATGAAATATTACTAATAATAATCTAATAATATGACCATATATGATATCATAACAATGATTATGATTCTTTAATAAGTAAATGACATTATTTAAATCATTATACATGAGGTTCAGACACTTACAAAGTAAATCGGACCTAAGGTAAGGGAAATATCACAATCTCATTTTTATCCGAGATTGTTTATACTTTGGTATTTACAGGGGTTTATTTTATTATACACATCCATTTTTCCTCAATATATAATATTATTTCCATCCAAATACAATTTTTTATATCCAATTTTACCCTTTGGTGAGTTTTTATTAAATGATATGAAAAGAATCTTTGTCGTTTTTCATACGAGGTACTTTTTGACTTTTCCGACAAAAGTACGAGAAGAATGTTTTTTTTAACTTATACAGCATGAATGGATTTTTAAAACATTATTTCCAAGAATATTCCTTTACAAGTTTTAATGTTTATTTTTTATCTACTTCTTTTAGTTTAGAATTGTATGACATGTTAAGAAAGGAAAAGTGTTTTTGAAGTAGAAAGGATATTTTCATCAAGAATGGAGTTCAAGTGTTTTATCAAAATTATTTTACATCTAAGATAATAAAGTGTTCTGTTTCTATCCCTATTATTACATTGATTTTATTATGTTGTGATGGAATTATTTTTATGAATTCCTTTATCTTATATTAATTGTTTTATGATGTCATCATGTTTAAGAATCCCATTTTTATTACATGGGTTATGCTATGATGTATGGTTTATGATTTTGTGGCACACATAAGAATGGTATCATTATGAGATTGGTGGGACCTATATCTCACTCCAATGCCTTTGTAAAAGATTTTATATCTTATGAGATAGACATGGCTAGAACGGAAGGTTAAACCAGTTCAGGGAAACAGGACTGAAATGAGGAATGAACTGAGCTCAGAAACGGACTTTGTCCACTAAGATAGTCCTAGAAATGAGTATTGACTAATAAGAAATGATTCTCTATGATTATGTGTGTATGCCACAAATCATCATGTTTTATGTTATGATTATTGCGATTAAATTTCACTACCATGATTTATCCCATGTTATGAAATTATGATCTCTTTTGTATGGTAAGATTTCCAAAATGTTATGTTCTTATGAATATGATGTGATTGATATTTCTTTTGTTTACCCTTACTGAGCATTTGAGATCACCCTTTTGTATGTTTTCTTTCCTCGGTTTAGGAAGAAGGTTATTAAGTAAGATATTCCAAAAGGGACTATTGATATGATGAAATAAATGGGAGACAGTGTAGAGGCTTTATGAACTAGTTGTTTATGTTTCCCAGTTTCTAAAGACACTATACCTATACAGTCTTTTCGTGGTTTTTGTTATATGTTGCAATAAGTTTACATCAATTTTGATGTACTAACATTGTATGTAAATTATGGGTCGTTATATTTTTGTACGCCATCGTGGTATTGAAGTAGATCCTGAAAAGACAAAGTCAATCCTTGGTATGTCACCTCCTTGAAATTTGAAATTATTGAGAGGACTTCAAGGACACCTTTGCCTATATTCGGCCTTTCATCACCAATTTCATAGGAAAATTTTTACCCTTCACCAAATTTATGGAGAAGTGAGTCACATACCAGTGGACTGAAGAATGTCAAGAAGCATTCGATATTCTCAATAAGTATCTCTTGATTCCACCGATGTTAATGCCACCTGTTGAAGGAAGACCACTTATCCTCTATGTAACATCTCTAGACCGATCATTGGGTTCATTTCTTTCTCAGAATAATGATGATGGGAATGACAATAGCCTCTACTATATCAGTCAGACTTTTCTTGAAGCAGAAACCCAATATTCAAATATTGAGAAGTGTTGCCTAGAATTGATCTTTGCAGTTCAGAAGTTAAGACACTACATGCAACATCATGATCTCTAATTGGTATCTCGCAATAACCCGCTCAAATTCATCCTTAGTCATCCAATTCTTACAGGACGTCTGGAAAGGTGGGAAGTTATCTTGCAGAAATTTGATATTCAGTATGTGTCTCAGAAGGCATTAAAGGGCAGAGCTCTAGCTAATTTCCTTAGTGAACACCCTTTAGTGGAATAAATATCTTCAGATATTGAACTCCCTAATGAGGAATTCTTCTCTATTCAAGAATGAGTTCAAAAATGGGAAATGTACTTTGATAGTGCTTCTAGAAGTCCAACAGGAAGGAAAATGGAAATTCCTAAATTCAACAAAGTTGGCTTGGGAATTTTTCTCATTTCTCCAGAAAAGGAAGTGTTACCCTATTCCTTCTCATTATTGGGAGGTGGTACAAATAATGAAGCATAATACCAAGCTCTCATCATAGGCTTGGTGTTGGCGCTTCAAGCACAAGTGAATCACTTAAAGGTGAAAGGTGATTTAGACCTCATAATCAAACTAGTCAATGGAGAATATGAAATCAGAAAAGAAGAATTGGTCCCTTTGTATGATTATGTTAGAGAGTTAATGGGGGAATTCCCTTTGGAACCGATATTTTCTTTTGTCCCAAGATCACAAAATGCTCAAGTTGATGAACTGGCTAATATAGCCACAACTCTGGCAGATCCAAATCGGTACGAGACAATCATCAGTATTTCCAACCATCGTACAATTTCACTTTATGTTCAAGCCAAAACATAGGAAATAAATGAAATTAGTCCCATCTCAAAACCATACGGTCACACTATAGGATGGATGAAACCTATCAGGGAATACCTTCAAAATGGAACACTTCCACCTGATAGAGCTGGGAAAGAACAAATCCGGCAACGTGTGGTCAATTTTACTCTTTATAATAGCCCATATCACCTAGAAAAAATTCCCTACAAGCGTGGTTTTTATGAAGTTCTCTTCAGATGCATTGATGGTGAAGAGACTATGGCTGTCATGAAAGAAGTGCATGCAGGAGTCTGTGGTGCCCACAAGTCTGGACATAGACAATCTAATCAGATTTGAATGCTTTGATACTTTTGGCCATCAATGATACAAGATTGTGTTGATTTCACAAAGAAGTTTCATTCATGCCATGTATATTCCAACTTTATTCATCAACCCCCAGAGCTGCTTCATATAGATAAATACTTGTGGCCATTTGCCACATGGGGAATAGATGTGGTGGGACGTTACCCTTCAGCTATGGCCAATCAGTTTAAGTATATTCTTACTGCTACTGACTTATTTTCCAAATGGGAAGAGGCAATACATATCAAAGACGTTATTTATAAAAGCATTGTTAGCTTCATCAAGTCTAACATCATTACCAGATTTGGTGTCCCTCATTCCATATTGACGGACAATGGCACCCAATTCTGTTCATCCGAGGTGAAGAAGTTGTATCAAGAATACAACATCAAATCCAATCATTCATCTCGGAATCATTCAATGTTCAATGGCCAGAATGAAGCCTTCAACAAGACTCTGGAAAATATACTGCAAAAGATTGTGGATAATGATAAGAGGTCATGGCCTGATAAACTCTTTCATGCTTTATGGACTTATCGAACTTCCACCTGCACTACAATGCGGTCAACTCCATATTCATTGGTATATGGAACGGAAGTAGTTTTGCCCATTAAAGTTCAATTACCTTCGCTCAGAGTATCCATTCGTGATCAATCATCTGTAGATGAACAATATCAAAAGTGATTGGATGAATTGGAATGGTAAGATGAGAAAATATTTTGCACCCAACACCACATGGAAGTATATCAGAATCTAATAGCACGAGCTTTCAACAAAAAAGTTCATCTTCGTTCATTTTTTCAGGGAGAGTTGGTATTAGTTCTTAAAACTCCAATGATACCAGGAAAGAAACCTCCCAAGCTTGAACCAAAGTGGGAAGGAACTTATTCAATATATAATGTCTATTCCAATTGAGCTTATTCTTTAATCACAATGGATAGAGAACTCATCACTACTCCAACCAATGCCATATTGCTGAAGAAGTATTTTTTATAAACACAAAATACATTGTCGTGGTCCATGCATATGACCTTAAACTATTTTTATTACTTTCGTACCACACGAATTTAAACTATCACGTCCTAACTACATGACGCTAAACTGTACAGAAGTATCTTATGTCCACCAAAACGTTAAACTGCACCATCTGTGGTCCATGCATATGACCTTAAACTATTTTCATGTCCCTTACGTCCAGCATGAATTTTAACTGCACCATTCAGGTTCCATGCATATGACTTTAAAATGTTGGCACTTACGTCCAACATGACATTAAACAGTGACGTCCAGACTACATGACACTAAACTGTAATAAAGTCCCTTACGTCCAGTAAGACGTTAAACTGCATAACCAATGGTCCATGCATATGACCTTAAACTATTCGCACTTTCGTTTAACATGGATCTAAACTGTATCGTCCTTTTTTTGTCCAAAATGATGTTAAACTGTCAAAAAGTCCCTAATACGTCCAACATGACGTTAAAATGTGTCCTCTATTGTCCTTACTGGATGAAATTAAACTGCACAGTCCTCTTTTTTTCTAACATGACTTTAAATTGTATTGTCCCCATCGTCCTAACTACATGATGATAAACTGTATATAAATCCCTTAATACGTCTTACGTGATGTTAAACTGTATTTTTGTCCCTGCTACATGACACTAAACTATGCAAAACCAATAGTCCTAACTGCAAGACTTTATACTACATAGTCCCTACATATGTCCTACATGACATTAAACTGTGCATTATTATGGTTGTTGTTACCTCTTGTTTCTCACACCGAGTATGACTCACGTGATCTTAGATAAAATTTCAACCATAACACCCTCTCTGGGCGGCTAACCACGCGTATGTCCCAACATCAATTTCTAGGTCGTTTTCCCAAAAAACAAATTGATCACTAATTCATTCTTTAATTGAACTACATAGACTTTGATCCTTGCCTTCCGGGCAGGATATGTAGGCAACCTCACAAGGTTCAATCCCAAAACCAATCTCTTCACATCGGTTCACCTCCATCTCATATGACGTTGATTTCTGAAACCGCCTCCAGAATCAATATCCTTACATTGGTTCACCATCGTCCTTGTTATAGGACGTTAAACATTACAAAACTTTTTTCATGTAAGACAATAAACTACAATATTCTATAATACCCTCACCTAAGAGGAAATCATTATTTACATTGATTTTCAATCATGTTATATTCCAAAGACTATGTGCATACATGGCAATACCTGAACCTTTTATCTTGGGTTAAACAATCATTGCACTAAATTCTCCTTTCACCCTTCGCATGTACGAACCAAATTATTACAGAGGGTTTTTCTAGAACTATGTGGACATGATTCCCATCCTTATAGAATACGTAGGAACGTTCAAGTGTCCCTCAAATCCCGCCCCAAGTCTTCTGGGCCTAACCCAAAATTCCACTTTTAGTCCCTTGGCTGAAAAGTCCCTAGGAAAACACACACTGTATATTTCTTATAATGGTCCATCTTCTATGAACCTAAAATAAAATCTCCCATAAATTCGTCCCACATGACGTTAAACTATATTTCAATAACTACATATGGCTTGATTCCCGTCCTTATAGGATACGTAGTGAAGTCCAACATTTCAATTTATCACCCAGCTAGAGCATTATTATGGTTAGAATTAATCTGTGTATCTCTACATACATTGTACAATACCCATTTTTATGTGTCATAATCCTAATATTAAATATTTTCAGATCTTCATAACCCTTTTTTGACTTCTATTCACAAAAAATGTCCAATTTATGAGAGTTCGTTTTCCTAACTATGCAGCACATTCCCTTAGGCGGCCTTGCATAAACAGTCTACATAACACACTTGTCAGCCGACAGATACTATTATTTGACTATACAGCCAATGCTATTAGGCGGCCCTATGTAATTCAACCCCCTAACGGGTTGTTAAATAATGGTAACATCATTATTGGGAAGAAAGCCTCTTTTGTCCTTATTGGCCTTATCAAAAATATGTAAGGATCCGCAAAACAATAGACATCCTTAACATATTTTTTTCATGTTCTTTTTCATGATCTGAAAGTATTCAAGTCAATGGTTTATATTTCTCTTCCCTATATTTGGGTCAGACCTTTGTAGGAGTGACATTCATCCAGTTCTTGGATAATCTTGTTTGGAAATATCTTCTCCATATTCAAGTACCTCTCTCCATACAGAAAACTCTATGCTTTGGAAAATTTGAATCCTCATAAACATTCACTGGCTTTTTAGCAGTAAAAAAGTAAATTTTTGAGAGTTCTTTAAACTGACTATGAAACATGTTCCCTTAGCCAGCCTTGCATAAACAGTCTACATAACAGACTTGTTAGCCAAAAGATGTTATTATTTAACTATGCATCCAATGCCCTTAGGTGGCCATGCATAATTCAACCCTCTAACAGGTTTGTTAAATAATGGTAACTTCATTATTGGGAACTACTTTTTCTAATGCCTTTTATACCTTTTTCGTATCATTACTCAGATTCAAAATTTCTTATGTCATAGTTTACTTGTTCTCCCTCATACTTGAGTGTGGTAAAATATTTTCAGATAAATTGTCAAAGAATTGAGTCAATTTTAGTCAATTTGGTCAAAGCTATTTCGATATTAAATATTAGCCTTTTTAGGTCCAACGTTCATGACTTTAAACTACTCACAAAATACAAGGTAACTCTAATCAAAATTCAAGTCCCTGCTCAACACTTGCGCGCCGCATGTTCCTTGGTTTTCTTCTTTTCCTCAAAGTCACATCCTTATTTCTTTCGGATCCAACTCTGAGGGGGGAATTTTTTTGATTCACCTTTTTGTCACAGAGTCTAAATGAAATTAAAAGGGAAATACCTCAAAAAAAAGATTCATCCTTTGAATAAACATCAAAAAAGAGAAAGGGGTGAAGAAGGAGAACATTTCCCATAGGTCGTGCAAGTTCCAGCATGGTCACGCAAGTATACTTGCGCACCACCCAAATGGTCGTGCAGGTGACTTGCACACCCTCTTTGAAAATCGCCCATTGTCTTCTATAACCTATAAATACCCCCTATGGGCCCCCCATTAGAAGAGGATTTTTTCCAAAATTCAGATATAGAGCTCTAAATTCCCAAGTCTCTTTTTCAAGTTTTCTGAACATTTATAAGGTAATTCTTTACCTAGAATGGAAGGCCTAAACAAGAGGAATAAGGTCTATGTGTTAGAATTCACTAACACTTGCATGGCTAAGTGTTTTTACCCTTAAGGTAAATGGACACACTTGCGCACCTCTTTACCTACTCATTGAAACTTGTGCGCCACCCTTCTGGAAGTAGCTCCGGATAATTCTAAAGTCTCTGGTCAAGGATCGCCCAAGTACTACTCTAATGGTCAAGTATTGCCCAAGTATATACATTTCGTGCAAGTATACTTGCGTGACCAAGAATTGTGCGCCCATGAAGTACTTGTGCGACCCCCCAGGACTTGCATACCCTTCTATTTTTGGATGCCCTTCCTGCCCATTTCACCTCTCTTATGTCATTCCACCTTTCCTATTCAATATCTAGTCTTCAAGTCACTCTTCAAAGCCATTTATAGAATGTTTTCATGATTTACCTCCTTATCTGAAAGGAATTACATGGAACATCTCTCAAAACCTAGTGATTTATACATCTTTATGTCACTAAAGATAGAGATTTCATTCATTCAACCTCATCCTTTAAGATGAGAGAACCCTATTAAAGGGCTTTTTTTCAGGAGTAAGCCCCAATCCTAATTTCCCTTAACCTGGGCCTCCTTTTTAGGAGTAAGCCTCAGTCCCCTAATTTGGGCATCCTCCTCAGGAGTAATCCCCAACCATAATTCCTTTATCTTGGGCTTCTTTTTCAGGAATAAACCCCAGTTTAAAATCTATAAATGTGGGCGACCTCGTTAGAAGTAAACCCTAAATCCTTTAATTTTAAAATTCTCTTAACCTGGGCCTCCTCTTCAAGAGTAAGCCCCAATTTTCAAATCCCTTTAACCTGGGCCTCCTCCCTAAGAGTAGGCCCCAGTCTTAAATTTTTCTTAACCAGTCTTAATTTAATTTTGATTTGGACTTCTTTATCAGGAGTGAAACCCAATCATAAGTCCCCTCCCAACTTCAGAATCTTCCTTAGGAGTAAGCCCCAAAATTAGAGTATTCAAAACTCCATAAAGTACATATACCTTTATGGACCCTAATCCTGGATTTCATCCCTGAAGTAAATCTCAATCTTCATCTATTTGAGAAGTCATACATACATAAGCCCCATATCATTTCTTATGATTCCATCTTTCATGGCACAATTGTCTGGTTTTACCAATACCTCTTGCTTCTCACATCGAGCATGACTCACGTGAGCTTAGAGTGTAAAATTAATTAGGACATCTTTCATTGAGACATAAATCATAAACATCATAATCCCTTACTCAAACTACGTGGATTCTGATTCCTTTTCTAAACAAAGGATATGTAGGTATCAAATCTGTGGGTACGATCCCAACTCTGAAATAATCCATGTCATTTTGAATGACAATAAACTTCAAGTGCCCCACTTAGTGGCTTTAAAACCAGTCTGGTCATCATAATGACCAAGAGAATTTTATGTATTGAAGGATTCCATTGACTAAGAATATCTATCAAATACAAATGATTCTCTATCTATGAAGAACCTCGAATACATATAAAATATTCTCTAAATTTCCTACATATCAATCATTTATTAGTAGATCTAAAGGAAATCTCATTTTATACATGGTAATTCAATAAAGGATTCATGAACATAACTTATATCTATAAAGAGAGTCCCGGAGTAGACAATAATTCCCATCAAAAAGGTGTGATGAGTCTGACCTCCCATCCTATTGACCAATGAAAATTCTTAAGCCTCATCGGTCCACAACTAATAAGCACCTACCTTTGGAAAGTAGGTCCAAATGGATATGGAATCATTGGATGTTTTCTGTTCTATGAACAAAACCGTTAAGAATAGATTGGAATGTTTGAACCTTAAATTAATGAGGTCATCCCCAATTCCAGAGGAAACAATGATCCATGTAGAGTGTGAATGAATCACATCGCTATAAGAAGGTGGTAGGCCACACTTCCCCAAACAAAAATATATTATTTACACAATATTGAATTTTTGAAATTATGTTATATATAATAATTAAAAAATAATAAATATGACATATATATCATATATATAATATAAAAATATAGTTACCATCTTAATTTCCAACCATGAGAAGTGTTAATAAAAGGAATAACATCGTTTTGGGAGGTAGTAGTCCATCTTACACAGGAACGGTATGTTTCCTACCCATGAGATGGAAGTGTGTTTAATTATGGATAGAATAAATATATTAAAAACATATCATTATATTAAGGATAAATTGGTTGTTATATAATCATGTAATAATAATAGTTGAGGGTGTAGGATGAAAATAAAACAAAGGATCTTGAGGAAATATGTTACCTCTTCTTTCGGTAATTATTCTCGGTTTGAATCAAAATAGATTCCTTGATTCAAATTATTCCTAATGTGAGGCTTCTATGAGGAAGGGAGGTATTTTTGGTGACTATTTGGAATGATTTTTTATGATTAGATGTTTCTGGAGATGTGTGAGTAAGGGGAAGAGTGAATTCCATTTTATAGTGGTTGAGGAGAGTATTCTTGTAAATGTTGAAAAGTAAGAACTATTGGAAAGTATCCCTTACATAATGTTATTAAAACATGTAAAAAATCGGTTAAATTCAGTTTATATTCTAAAAAAACTTAACCACACAAAAATAAGTGCATTTTTATAATTTTGTTCTTTATTCTTTTAGTTCACTTAAATATTTTATTTTGGTTTTTCATTTAGGTAACTAGTTATAAAAATTATGTAATTTTACAATTAATAATAAATTAAGGATATATTTATTATAAAATATAGGGAAAATGGATTATAAATATGTTATATTATTTACAGAATAAAAATATCTTTTTTGTGGGAAATTAATTTTATAACAAGCTCACATAATGCACAAAAACACCACTTTATCTTAAACCATGACGAAAATGTTTTTATAATTTAGGGCTATATATGTTCATTATAAATGATCATTTATACATTAATAGACCTTAATTTATATCTATTAAAACCTAAGATTAACTTTGAAAATGGTAATATTTTAATCAATTTTAATTATTTTAATAAAATATAATTTATTGTAAAATAACATTAATTTCAATTGTAAAATTATATAATTAATAATAATTTATATATATATATATAAATTATTATAATTCAAATATTTCATGTTCAGATATTTTTAAAATTATATATTCATCTAAAAAATAAATTGACATAATAATTCATTAAATTTACTTATAATTGTTTTAGCATCATTTATTTAATTTAATTACTAACATAATAATCCATTATTTTGCATTTGTTATCCGTTTAATGTGACTAATTAATATATAGAAACTAATTATAATTAATTATGATAAAATAAATAAATCATTTATATTTTAAAACGAGTAAGTATAACAAAAAATAGTTTTTTTTCATATCTTAATTTTTTATAAATGATAAAGGTAAGGAATGTTACTTTTTTTATCTTCTCCCTTACATAACATATGAAATAGAAATCCTTTATTGAATAGTATCCCACTAAATCATAAAATTAAAACCATGAAGTGATAAAGTGTATATATGGGTATATAATTTATTTCAGAGAAGTTCATATGTCATTTGCCTCATATGATTATGGTTTAGTCCCTTATTTAACATAATTAGACCTTAATCACTATAATTAATTTTTCACCATATTCACTTTTTTAGTTAAAAATTAATTTAATCTTATTAGACAATTCATATCAAAATGATATTAATAAATTATATCCATTTTTATAAATTCAATTCATATAAGAAGAAAATTATGTTTAATGTTAATCCCACAGATGTGGCGAGAAAGTAGGTTTTTAATGTGAGAATGTTCAAAAGTTAATTAAGTGTTTATATCAAAATTAATTTTAAAAATGATTATAATAATATAAATTGGACTAAAATATGTATAATAGATATAAATGTTCTTTAAAACTAACATAAAATATAATTTAACAAAAAATAAATAAATTAGACAAAAAAAAACAGTATTGAATTAAAATTTAGTATTTTTCACTATTCATCGAAAAATGAAGTTTCATAGAAAAATACTAAATATTAAACCTAAGATAATTTTTACATTATGAATTAATATTGGATTTTTTTTAAAAAAAATTAAATTTATAATAGTTCATGAAATTAATTATATAATTGTTTAAAAAGGCCATAAAAAGCACTTCCTTTATGAAACTATTGTTTTTAATCATTGTAAAGACATTACAAAAAATTATATATATTTCATTATCAATATGTATTATTTCTATAAGAAAATTATAAATAAATTTTAATAATTATTTATTACTATTTATATTAATAATTTCAATGTCTACTTTATAACTCTCTCTTTTAATAATTATAATAATAAAGTGCCCTTTATTAGAAACTCTATGTTGTGTGTAACAAAATCCAAGTCGGTTTTTCTTATAGAGAAATATTAACTTGGTGTTTTTTAAAATGAAAGGATAACTTGGGTATTTCATGTAACACAATCTATATTCAATGTTTCATGAAATGAAAAAGTATCAAAAAGTTTTAATTAATTCAAACAAAATTCACAAAATCATAGGGTGTTATAGTCTACCCCCCCCCCCCTAAAATGAATATTTCCCTCAAAATCAATCTTGTTTATCAATGGATTAATACACGAAAGTTAATTTTTATATAGACCCTCATCGTAAAAATGAATACAAAAATGTATTTTAAAATGGGAAATTTTGAAATATAACAAAGTAACTAATAACTAGGTTTCCACATAGAAGAACATAGGTGGGAAGTTATATAATATTAATCGAAGATAAATATAAATATCATTTTCTAATGGAAAATGATAGATAACATGTTTAGGAGAAAGATAACAATAAAAACATAATAAATATTTTTTAATCTAAGGGGTAATTTGATTCATTAGAAATAGAGGTACCAGTATAACATTTTTGATTATAAGATACTTTTTCCTAAAGTTGAATAATTTTCATGTGAAGATATAATTATGTGATTCAGTACAACTTCACCCATTATTATGGCTTTATCAATTTCCAATTCAACTTTTTCTACGATAAGAAGATTAATTTTTCATTCTAAAACCACTAAAAAATAACGAGATCCATTATAATCCATCACATCTATCATCAGTTACTATTGACACAAAGTGGTTATAAGAGGTTATTAAACATGAATAAATCCGCATGTAGTGACATAATACTTTAATCTCATAGACATCGTATAATATTTAACTTTAACTATCCAAAAATTGTTATCCTTATAACATGTGTGCAAGATAAAAATCCAAAAATATAGAAATGTGGTCATTAAATCATCCTAATATTGATACCCCATATATCATAAAGTATATCTTGGTAGTCACATTCCAAACATGATAATACCTTAATTTTATATTCTCTTCAAACATGGGAAAAACATGAATTACAAAAAATCCATTAGTAAAACATGCATTTTCACTTATTCCAAAGATTACATGATTTTTTAGTTAAATATAATATGTTTTAAACTTCATACCTGATAACATGAACCACATTTTTAGAAAATTCCTAATCAGTTTTAAGGTAATCGATACTATCCAATTTACATTATCTAAATCAAACATATATTTGTATAAGATAAACAAAATTTTCTATACATTCTGAACACATTAAGGGTTACCTTCCCTTAATAAAAATATCACATTTCCATTAATTTATTTTTATTTTGAATCGGCACCATTTAACATATCCTTTAAAATCCTTGACAAAAATGTAATACTAAAAATACTTATATATTTTACGATTCAAATAATATAATATTTTAATAAAAAATCACGATTTCCACATTTTTTTTCCTGAATGGCACGAAGGCCTTCATTTTTATTGATTATTGATAAACCCCCTTTCAAGGGATGGGGGGGGGAATGCTTACATGGCCCGTAGGCTCAGCGATTACTCGGGATTTATCATCATATTCCTTAGTACCCCTATCCTATAATATAAAATATTTATCATTCCTCAAGGTTCCACAACCTCGATCTAATTATTGTAGTAACATTTAATGTAAACAAAACTATTAGAACTTTCCATACCCTTCACATGTCGTCTGTGGTCTCATTTTTGTCATAATTATAACCAATACTCATACCACCTTCTCGATTATCTTCATGGGATATTAGGACATAGATTTGTATAATACCCATACTTTCCACATCTCAAACATTCAATTTTACCATAGTTACTTTGAGTTCCTACCCTTGACTAAAACCAGAAAGCATAATGTGAGAGACATTTATCACAATAGAATACCATATAATAATGAAAAATTACTTATATAATGCTAAATCATGGATCATATTTCATTAATATATGAAACTTTTGTTTTATCCCTTGTTATTGATAGTCATATTCTATTTAAATCCTACATGATGGTTCATAAAGATTTTTTGAACATCCAAAACATACCCCAAATAGTGTCAAATCAGGTGCGTAGTAATGCCCGTTGTCGTGTACTAGGTTATGCTCGAGTGAGGCCCAATTAAACATTTCAAAGTGGTTACACCTAGGTAAATATGTGCCAGAGCCATATCCATTAGTAGTATCCCGACATGAATGTATTTGTGGGAAACTACTCACTCTATCCTTCAGAAAAATTAGAGGACATTTTTTTATACTTTCCCCCATCCTTAGAATTATCCTTTGATACATTCCTATAAAAATCTTTTGAAATATTTTTATGTATCTCAATAATTTTTTGTCATCATAGTTTCCAAAGGTTAACTAAAAATTTACTCTGATTCGAACAATAGAGACACTTGATTTTTATACATTAACATTAAATAAATTTTGTGGAATACATAAAACATTACACAAATGGACACCCAAAACAGAATTAGTCTAGTCCCTTTGGAAACATTGAAACATAAACACTACTACAAAGGTGTGTTATATTATCCCCCAATAGGTTCTTCATGACTAGCCCCCTACTTATAAACATCATACATAATATGTATTTTCATAACCTAAGGAATGGAAACATAAAAAAGGGTGAGATATAATTATACTTAAGGGTAAAAAAGGGACATATATAAGTATAAACATCATAGTAAGGGTATGACACCATGATAATTACATTATAATATCATACAATACATATTAATGATCATAAACATTAATTTTGGCATAATGATTGGATGTTCATAATACATTAATCATAAGGGAATCGTGAGTATAATCCATGAATTAATAACTAAGGAATAAGACATAGAATTTTTGGCATTTAAATAAGAATGGAAAATATAATGTCAAGGCTACCTAAAAAGACATCTATAACATGGTAGGATATATATATATAACCTGTGTACCTCCTTTGGGTTTGGGATAAAAACCCATATACCCACTTGCTTTTAGTCTTATGAAACAACCCATGTATCCACATTCTTTCAGGTATGGGCTAAAATTCATGTACCCTCTTATTTATAGGCTGGGGATATAAAATGAGTACCATTTTTGCTCATAAAACACTTATCATTTCCCAAGGTATTAGAGAAAGATATAGGTCTCTATAATCTCATAATTAAGTCATACAACCATGTTCCACAAAATCACTAACAATCATATCATATCCTAGGAAATGAAGTGGGTTTCATAAACATGTAATCAGATCTTAACATGTGAAAAAATACTGGTTTTATAATCATTTCCCCAAAGTATAACATTTGAAATGAAATGGTTTACATAAGAATATAACCAACGAAAAAGTTACAAGTTTCATAAATATCATGCAGTCAAACCATAATCCTTTCATAAAATCAATATGAATGGATCATTTGGATCATTTCCTATAAATTAATGAGTTACATCAATGAATTTCATTTTATATTGAAAATAATTTTAAAATATCCTTTTAAACACATTTCTAATGAGAATATTCATTCTTATTTAAATAATTATATTAAAAAATAAATCATTTTGAAAAAACAAATTATCTAAAAACATAAAATGAAAGAATCATTTTTTTATAAACCTTATTCTTTGAAATTATATTAAAGAAGCTTGAAAATTTTTGAAAAGAATTTATCCGGAAACTAAGGTTTATTTTTATTGAAAACTATTTATTTGGAAATAATTTTAAAAATTATAAAGGTAGATTGAAGACCATACAAAAATATAAAATACTTTTTCTTTTAAAATGATATTAAAAGATCATTTTTTTAAATATTTTTGAAAACATGGTTTTTGAAGTTCGTGGAATGTTTCTCAATGAAGGAAAATTTAGACAAAACTGCTTTTCTAATTTGGTAACTCTTGAAACATATACTACCTAAAAGAGAGTTAATAAAATAGATATGTAAATACCCATAAATCTATGTATAAAAATTGAATAATATATTCATGGGTATTATATACCCCACATAATAGAAATGGGCGTGAATATAGAATAAATCACATATAAATAAAAGTCAGATTAGAAATCCCCTTACGATAAGTATTAAATTTATTTGTACACGTTCAAAACTCATGTATAATAAATATATGATTATTATAAATATACTAGAGAACCATGATATTATTTCTAATACCATATAAAATTATCTTATGAATTTATTTTACCCATTTATTAATAATTACTTGTTAAAGTAATGTTTCAGGTAATAACTGATTTGTCTATCGTACGTGTTTTGACTTTTCATACATGATACAGTTACACATAACATTATTTACTTATTTATATAATTTAAAACATGATTTATATATTATATATATTCATTATATATATATATTCTAATATATAAAATATATAAATATTAAATGAAATACATCTCACATGGAGATGGTATACCATACATACACATGAGCATTGTTTCTATTTTATTGTTATATTTCAAAAATAAGGTAATTGAAATATAGGAATATATAATAAAATTAATGTAGAATTATTATTCCATATATATCATATATTCTCACTAAAACCATCCTTAATACATTCCATATAGACTGTGAACGAATCACATCGCTTTGGTAGTAGTCCACACTTCCCCAAATGAAATTATCATATTTACAAAAAATGGAAAACATGATGGTATATATTATATAATAATTTCAGAAGCATAATTATAAAATAAATATCATAGATATGATTCAAAAATATATTTTACATCATAATTTCCAACCATGAGTGTAGCTAATGTAAAAAAATGAAAAAACATCATTTCAGGAGGCAATACTTCAACGTACACAAGAACGGTAATTTCGCTACCCATTAGATGGAAGTATGTGTAATTTTAGGTATAACCATTTAAAAAAACAAATATTTTTTTTGTGATACTTATTATATTAAATAATCATAAAATAAGAATATTTTAGGGTTTGTAGAATGAATAAAAAATAAAAGAGCTTAGGGGAGGATATTACCACTTCTTTGGGTAAATCCTATTGGATTGCACAAAAGAGATTACTTGCATGGATTTATTAAAAAATTAAGTCTTATAATTGGACTTTATTTATGTTGTGAGACTATTTAATAAGAGTTGGTACTATTCAAGGTGGCTTGAGTGGTGTGAGGAAGGGGAAGGGCGAATGCCATTTTATATGGGAGGAGGAGTGGGATTGTTGAAAATATATAGAGGTAAGAACTATTGGTAGGTATAACTTACCTCATGTGATTATAAAATTTACAAAACATGGATTTGAGTGAAATTTTGGTCGAAATAAATCTCCACCACACAAAAATAAGTACTTTTTTTAATTTTGTTCCTTAATCATTAAGATTCTTTATATTTTTTCATTTAGGTTTTTCATTTACGTAACTTGTTTTCCCAACAATGTTATTTTATCATTAAGAATAAATTAAGGTGGTATTTATTATAAAATATCTTCCCAATTAATTATAAATATCATATCTTATTTACAAAAAAAAATATCATTTATGTTGGAAATTAATTTTAAAACTAGCGGATGTAATGCACCGAAACACTGCTTTAACTCGAACTGTGTTAACAATGTTTTTACTTTTTAGGGGTATATATGTTCATTATAAAAGATAATTTGGTTGATTAATAATCCATATATGTTTATTTAATAAAACCTACAAATATATTTAATGAGGTTATGACATTTAGAAAATTTAAATCATTTTAGAAAATATAATTTACTGTAAAATAAAATTAATTTCAATTTTGACATTATATATTTAATTTTAATTTAATAATATGAAATGAATTATTGGAATTCCAATATATTTATTTCACATATTTTTTACATGATATATTCAATTAAAAAATAATTCAACATAATAATTCATTAAATTTACTTAACTTTTAATTTTTTTACATCATTTATTTTATTTTATTATTAATTAAATAATCCATGAATTAGAATTTGTTAAGTGTTTAGTGTTACTAATTATTCACTAACAATTAATGACACATAATTATGATAAATCTTACTCATTTATCTTTAAAAATAATCATCATAACTGAAAATATACCATTTTTTCCATATCTCAAGTTTTATAAATGTGAAAGGTAAGGAAAGATTTTTTTTGTCATTATCCTTAACGAACTTATTAAATAGATAAAATTTATTGAATTGTATACCATTAACTCAAAAAATTAAATACATGAAAGGATATAGTCTAAATATGGGAAAAATTGATGGTAGACAATTTTATAGGTCGTTTGTGCCCTTATGTTTAATGTGTAGTCCCTTGTAAAGCCTAATTCTACCTTAATCACTATAATTAATTTTAATCAACTAAATTAAAAATTTTGGTAAAAATTTAATTTTATATTAATATAATCAAAATATTATAGTGATTAAAACCATAGATTTTTATTTTTTAAAATTCAATTCATTGAAGATGCAATATTACGTTTAATTCTAATCTCGTAGAAGTGGTCATCAAGAATGTAACGCCCCGACCCCAGCTACCCAGAGTCGGTGCATTAATTACATAACATTGGCATGATCACAAGAAAGATCAAATCTCGAAAGACCGATTGGTTTAGTAGCCTTGGAAACACTAGATATATTCATAAGTTTTACATTACATCATAAAATGAAAAACTACTACAACAACATAATGTCTCCATAATCCACACTACTATCCCCTCATAATATCCCTGCAGGTCATTCATAATTTACTTCTTCACATCCTGGGGAAAAAATAAAACATAGAAAAGGGGTGAGCTCAAATGCCCAGTAAGGATAACAATATAGCGGAAACTTTCATAAATAAGAATAAACATTTAAGGCAATGCAATACTAAAACAAAAGCCTTTTAAAATTGAACTACAACATGGTATGGAAAAAGTAAAATGAAATAATGCCATTTACTTATTCACATGGATATTCTACTAATCGAATAATCACATGCAAAAATCAATAACCACTTTCATAATGTTGGAATGCATAATGCCAGACTATCATAACCACATAGCCAAGGCCTCGTGCCAAGACTACAAATAAGATTTTGTCAAGGCCTTGTGCCAAGACACTAGTTTGTCTCATGAGACCTACCGATGCATCGAGGAGCTATAACGGGCTCCACCCGTCACTTATTAAGTCCAATGCATTCCCATATGAAAAGGTTTAAACATAACATAAACATTCGTATTAAAACTAGCATACGAAATGTCAATAATTTCACCATAAACTATGAATGGTATAAAAATAGCACATCCACAGTCAAACATATCACAAAAACTTCAATACAATATAGAAGTTTTATATCATAATAAATCAACTTCAAATAATCTTAAAATCCATCAAAGGATGTTGACATAGATGAAATCAAAATTCTTTTTAAAGAAATATCTCCTTTTATTTTGAAATAATTTACGATCCATATAAAATAAAACATTTTCTTTGAAAATATTCTTATAATCTTGTAAGGAAAGCTTCGACGATTTTATAACGACGGAAAATAACCGCACCCGCCGTATAAGTTAAAAAAAACATTCTTACCTCAATTCTGTCGAAAAGGTTAAAAAGGACCTTGTTTTGAAAACGACGGAAAGATTCCTTTATAAACCTCTTATAAAAAGTAAAACAAGGGTATAAATGACTTTAACCCATATTCTTGTAAATAGTAAAAATGTTTTGAAATACATTTTTAAGAAAACATGGATGTGGATGATAAAGAGATCCCAGTAGATTATTACGTATAAACAACCTCGGATAATGAAGAGATTGTGAAATAACCCTTACCAATTTGGTAACTTATGAAACATACAACCCATTAAAGATGTATCATACAATGAATATGTAAATACACATAAATTAGAGTGTATTACACAAAGAATATAATTATGGGTAGTACATACACCACACAAAAGGTAATGGTGGCAATATGGCATGAATCTCACGGGAATAAGGAGTGAGATGAAAACCCCTTACCTTGTACTTTTCCTTGGTTGTGGTAGGTTAACCTCCTGTATAATGGTGAAATAATTGTTATTAAATTATACAAGAATCATATACATTAATATGATATCATATATGATCTTTTAATATTGATTTGATAATAATATCTTAGTATTATCGTTGTTTCGGGTGTTAACTTACTTGTTTTCTTTCATATGTTTTGTTACGTAAGACATGTTTGTAAAGGATAGGTTGTATATTATTCATATCCAGAATGATATCAAGTCCTTAAACATCATTTTTAAATCATAAAATGATAATTACGCTTTAATGGTTACGATGGAGAATGAATCTCATCGCGTTCGTGGAGACGGTAGTCCGTACGTACGCACGAGCGACAATATCATTCTTTTGATATTAAAATAATATATAAATGGATGGTATATCATATATACAGAATCATTAACATGTTATATTTATTATTTACATGAGTTACACATCATTATTATACCCATCCAAATAATATTATATTGAATAACAATTACACCACGACGTGGAGACGGTAAGCCGTACGTACGCACGTATGGTGACATGTTATTCAAAGGGTGGATAGAATACTGAATATGATTGTACCATATTTATAATAACATCACAGTATATGTGAGATACTGGAGTTATTATTTCAGAATGGTAAGAACAAAGGAAGAAGAAGTGGAAGAAGAAATGAACTTAGAAAAGGGTGGTGAAATCATTACCTCTTCTTCGGGTTCTTCCTTTTGATTTGATCAAAAGGGCTCCTTAGGTTGGCTTTATGATCAAAATAAGGCCTCTAGGTTGTATTGAGGGATGTTGGGAGAGTATTTGGGCAGAGTTTGGCCGAACCAAAAGGCTTTGAAGGTGTGAAGAAATGAGAAGGAGGAGTGCCCTTTTATAAGAGGGGTGAGGGGCACCTTTGGAAAAGCTAGAAATATTAATTTATAATAAATTCATATTCGGTTTCTAAAGGCTCCAAAGTTGACTATTCAAATGATGAGGTGGGGATAGGTCGAAAGAAACTCATCCAATAGAATTTAGACAGGTTTGGTTACTTATATTAACCTTATCTTTAAGTATTAACTCTAAGTTAATTAGTTTCACTTTTACAATGTCTCTTTTTATTTTATATATTATGGTTAATAAACTTACTATATACATCCAAGAGACCCCCAAGTGGTCCATTAATGATTAACCTATCATGATATAAGTCTCTTGGCCGAACCATAGATTTTTAGGAATTTAATATCAATTAATAATATAATATTTGTTTTAAGAATTCTTTTATGTCAATTTTGACACTATTCATTAGTTGATTTTTTTGAAACTCATAACAGATTTATTACTTCGAACAAAGTCAATTAAATCAATACTAATATATCATATTATCCTACAAAATTAGTTTAATTCATTAAAAGTTTCATATTATATTTATTTGGGTATTTATAATATCACTTATTTTAATTTTTCACTATTATAGTAATTACTGCATCATCATTGTGTCATAAATAAAATAAATTATTTAATGTCTAAAAATTATAAGTAAAATATCATTATGTAGGAAATCTTTTTAGCTTTCTAATGAATATTTATAATCGAAAAGACAACATGTATAACCCTATGTAAAAATTGTTCTTCTAAAAGATGTAAGCTTATGCCATTTTTATTTTTATTTTAACTTTATTAATATAAAGTGTCCCTACCACATACAAGTGGCTCCAAGGGGTCCCCAAATTGACCCAAGGATGCCCATGGTCGGGTATGTGTCCACCAATAAGGTTAGGACACGTTTTAGGGTAATTTTGTATTATTATAATATTATTTTTTAACCCTTATTTACCGGATTTACACTTTAACCATGGTAAATAAAATATTTACCACAGTAACTATTCAAAATGTCTAAAAATAAAAGTTACCTATTTACACAATTTGAACATCCGGATTCCAAATATGGAATCCATTTTCCTAAATTCAAAACACAGAAGTGGCAGAAATTAATTTAAAATTAATTCCCGCTGTTAAAACAAAAAGCGTGTTTTTAAGAGATAATAACTATCAAAAGATTGACACTTGTTTATGTTCGGTTTAATTGTAAAATTATGTCCAATGACCAAAATTATATTAAATGGTAAAAATATATTCTAAATATACTTTAAAACCACTCAAATTCTTAATTTATCACTAGTAATTAATTTGATTAAAAAAGTTGTTTTTAATTAAAATTTAGTAATTTTCACTATTCATCAAAATATGAAAGTTATCCGAAATGTACCAAAATTTCACCCTAGGCTAAATTCGATATTCCGAATCCAAAAATGAAGTCCATTTTCAAATATAAAATATATATAATTTCAAAAAGTAGGTATTACTATTCATAACGGCTAGTTTGATTAGTTATGGTGTGTTAGAACTCGGTGTTGCGTACAACACACGCTATCACATTATTCGAAGGGAAACGTACCGTAGAAGCTTGGGGTGTTACATTCTCCCCTCATTCAAATAATTGCGTCCTCGCAATTTCTAGGTTATTACTGCATAAAAATACTCGGGTGGTTCTTCATCATAAGTTCCTCGGGTTCCCACGTTGCCTCTTCCATCTTATGATTTCTCCACAAAACTTTTACCAGACGCGTCGTCCGGTTTCTCAGTACTTGTTCTCTTGTATCAAGAATCCTGACGGGCTCTTCACAATAAGACAGATCCGGTTCCAGTTCTAATTCCTCATAGGTGAGTACATGCGTTGGGTCAGGCATGTATTTTCTCAACAGAGATACGTGGAACACATCGTGAACTTTGGAGAGACTTGGCGGCATTGCCAATCGGTAAGCTACAACCCCAATTCGTTCTAGAATTTCGAAAGGTCCGATGTACCTGGGACTCAATTTACCTTTCTTACCAAAACGTATGACTCCCTTCCACGGAGATACCTTCAGGAAAACATGATCACCGACTTGAAATTCCAAATCCTTCCTTCGATTATCGGCATAGCTCTTCTGCCTACTTTGAGCTGCTTTAATGTGATTTTGGATTACCTTCACCTTTTCCACCGTTTCCTCCACCAGTTCTGGGCCTACAAGTTTTCTTTCACCAACGTCATCCCAACAGGTTGGTGTACGACATCTCTTTCCGTATAACGCTTCATATGGTGCCATCTGAATACTCGAATGGAAGCTATTGTTATAGGAAAATTCTACCAGAGGTAAATATTGATCCCACATACCCTGAAAATCAAGTGAGCAAGATCTCAACATGTCTTCTAAGGTTTGAATAGTCCGTTCTGATTGTCCGTCTGTCTGAGGGTGGTAAGCAGTGCTCAAATGAAGTTCAGTATCCAGGGATTTCTGAAGACTTTTCCAGAATCTTGAAGTAAAACGGGGATCACGATCAGAAACAATCGATAGGGGTACACCATGAAGTCTCACAACTTCATTAATGTATAGTCTTGCTAGACGTTCCAGGGGTAGATCTTCTCTTATAGCAAGAAAATGTGCTGACTTGGTAAGACGATCAACAATAACCCATATTGCATCGTTCCTTCTAGAAGTCTTTGGTAGCCCCATGACAAAGTCCATCGTAATATTGTCCCATTTCCACTCCGGTATGGGAAGAGGTTGCATGACTCCTCCAGGCTGTTGCCTTCCAGCTTTCACTTGTTGACAAACCATACATCTTGATACAAAATCAGCAATCTCCCTCTTCATGTTGTCCCACCAAAAATGTTCCTTCAAATCTCTATACATTTTGGTGCTCCCAGGGTGTATAGAGAAATTGGAACTGTGAGCATCATCCAGCAATTCCCTTTTTAGATCAGGTATATTGGGAACACAAAGTCTCTTTCCAAATTTCAAAGTTCCATCTTCATACACAAAGTCTCTCAATCTCCCATCATTCACAGCTTTAATCTTCTTCTGAAATTCTTCATCATCGGTCTGAGAACTCTTAATCCTTTCTAGTAAAGATGGTTTGGCAACCATTTGAAAAAGCATTGATGTTTCACCTTCCCTGGTTATTCCCATGTCCATCTTCACTAGATCCATGAAAATTGGATCCCTTTCAATTCTCATCATGTTCAAAACTCCATGGTCTTTTCTGCTCAAAGCATCTGCCACCTTGTTTGCCTTCCCCGGGTGGTAGTGTATCGTACAATCATAATCCTTGAGTAATTCAAGCCATCTCCTTTGCCTCATGTTGAGTTCTTTTTGTGAGAAAATATACTTCAAACTCTTGTGATCAGTATAAATCTCACATTTTTCACCATAGAGGTAGTGCCTCCATATCTTCAAAGCAAAGATCACAGCTGCTAACTCAAGATCATGAGTAGGATAGTTTTGTTCATGAATTTTCAACTGTCGTGATGCATAGGCAATAACTCTATCATTCTGCATAAGGACACAGCCAAGTCCTTTCTTCGATGCATCACTATAAATAACGAACCCATCATTCCCCGATGGTAGAGTCAATATAGGAGCATTGACTAATCTTCTCTTCAGTTCTTCGAAACATTCTTCACACTCTTTTGTCCAAACAAATTTAACCCCTTTACGTGTGAGCTTCGTTAATGGGTTAGCCAATCGGGCAAAATTCTGGACGAAACGTCGATAATAACCTGCCAAGCCAATAAAACTACGTACCTCAGTTATACTCGTAGGTGCTGGCCATTCTTGGATTGCCTTGGTCTTAGAAGGATCAACAGAGATTCCATCATTAGAGACAATATGGCCAAGAAAAGAAATCTCCTGAAGCCAGAATTCACACTTGCTAAACTTTCCATATAATTCATGCCTCCTCAGAGTCTTCAAGATAATGCGCAAGTGATTTTCATGATCTTTGTAGGTTTTGGAGTATACCAAGATATCATCAATAAATACCACCACAAATTCATCGAGATACTCCTTGAAAACTCTATTCATCAGATCCATGAATACAGAGGGTGCATTAGTCAATCCAAACGGCATTACAGTAAACTCGTAATGCCCGTACCTGGTTCGAAATGCTGTTTTCGGAATGTCTTCCTTCTTTACACACAACTGATGGTATCCAGATCGAAGGTCAATCTTTGAAAAGTATTGAGCTCCATGAAGTTGGTCAAATAAATCATCAATACGAGGTAGGGGATACTTGTTCTTTATCGTTATAGCATTGATCTCCCTGTAGTCAATACATAACCTCATAGATCCATCTTTCTTTTTAACAAAAAGAACAGGGGCTCCCCATGGAGAAACACTAGGGCGAATAAATCCCTTATTACTCAATTCCTCTAGTTGTTTCTTTAGTTCTACTAACTCTACAGTGGCCATTCTATAAGGGGTCTTCGATATAGGCCTTGATCCAGGAATCAAATCAATGGAAAACTCAACTTCTCGTTCTGGAGGATGTCTAGGTAAATCTTCCGGAAATACATCTACAAATTCTTTCACAACAGGTACACCCTCTATTTGAACATTCCTTTCCTCACCGATAGTTACTTCATTCTCTTCCTCCCCAATAATTGAATTAAGTTGAGCTACTGGGGGTGGGTCTAAATAAGAATTAGGTGGTGACGATTCTGCTCTAAAAATAAGGTGTTCCTTATCATTATCATCGAGAATCGTAACCTCTTTCTTCTTACAATAAATCTTCGCATCATAGTCCGAAAGCCAGTCCATACCGAGGATTATATCAAACTCAATCATAGGTATGACGATGAAATCAGCAGATAAAGAAAATTTATGTGCTCTAATGGGGACTGATTCACAAAACTTTGTTGCAACGATACTTCCCTTAGGAGTTTTAACTGACAACTCCCTTATTAAATCAAATTGGAAATATATAATTTTCTTAGCAAACTGGGAAGATATGAAACAATGCGATGATCCAGAATCAAATAATGCATTTGCTAAACTTGAGGAAACCATTAAATTACCTGCCACCACGTCTTTCGGAGTTTCTACCTCAGCAGTAGTGATAGCATAAGCCTGGCCTTGATCCCTTGGCCTTTTCTGAGGTAAGTTCTCCTGATGCTTAGGACATGCATTTGCATAATGCCCCATCTCCCTGCAATTGTAGCACTGAACGTTGGTAGCTTCCTTCTTCCCCTTGCAATCATGAGCTTGGTGGCCTTTTTCACCACACTTGTAACAGACTCCCATTCCCTTCAGGCAAGCACCGGGGTGTTTCTTCCCGCACTTACCACAAGATGGATATTCAACCTTTCCCTTCTTCCCCTTATTTCCATTCCCAGATTGATCAGCAGGTCTCTTCTTCTCTTGCTTTGCTTTAAAGTCATAAGACTTAGAGAATTCTTTTTCGGTCTTGATAGCACATGAGACAATGTCTTCGTACGACGAAAAGGATTGTGAGACTAATGCTCGACGGAGAAATGGTTTTAAACCATCAAAGAAACGATCAATCTTACTTCTTGGGTTACGAATATAATCACCAGCGTACCTCGCTAACCTTGTAAAGTTAGCCTCATACTTTGTGACATTCTCGTCCTCCTTTTGTCTCAGACTCAGAAATTGCCTTTCCATATCTGCTCGATGGTCGCGAGGGAAGTATTTTTCTAAAAACAGATCTTTGAACTCCATCCATTCCATGTTTGATACTTCATCATCTTCCTTCATGTTTTGAATCAATGACCACCATTGATCAGCATCTCCAGTGAGGCGGTAAACTGCCATGGTAACTTTTTCCCTTTCACTACTCCCCAAAGCCTGAAATATTTTCTCTAGGGAAAATATCCATTGCTCAGCTACTAAGGGATTTGTACTCCCATTGAACGTTGGTGGTTGTTGTCTCATGAATCGATCTAACATTGATCCTCCACGCTGCGGATCAGGGTGCTCCATACGGGTAAGTTTATTATTCATAACCTGAGTAAGTTGTCCCAGTACGGTGATTAGCTGATCAGCACCAGTTGCATCACCAGCCCCACTATAATTATCTTGAGCAGGAGGGCAATCCCTACATGGAGTGCGTGCATTGATACGGTTTCCATTTCTTCCACTAGGCGCCATTTCTAAACAATGTCATAAACTAGATCAGTTTGTGAATCAAAATACATAATCCCATACTTATAAAACACTAAACATAAATTGAACTATCTATGGATATAATCCATAATCATAAATATGTTTTCTTTGAGGAAGTATATACTCATAAACCCTTCATAATGATTTGTAAAGAAAGTGAGAGTTATCCTAAGCATATCCCCCGGGAGTGTCGTAACCAAGAGTGCAGCAAGGCCCGTTGTCGTGCACCAGTTCCCGTTCGAGTCTAGCTCAAAGCGGTGTTTTCGGGTTTTACCCCTAGGTACATCTGTGCCAGAGCCGCCTCTACCTGCTCGTATCCAGACAGGGATGTATTGCTCGGAAAACTCACAAAGTCTCTACAATACCAAAATTCTAGGAAGTTCTTCTATACTAATCCTCAAAGTTCATCTTAGGTCTATGTGCTCTAATCAGAGTTTATCTAAATCTAGCTTCCAAGGTTTGTACTAAACTTCCTCTGATACCAACTGTAACGCCCCGACCCCAGCTACCCAGAGTCGGTGCATTAATTACATAACATTGGCATGATCACAAGAAAGATCAAATCTCGAAAGACCGATTGGTTTAGTAGCCTTGGAAACACTAGATATATTCATAAGTTTTACATTACATCATAAAATGAAAAACTACTACAACAACATAATGTCTCCATAATCCACACTACTATCCCCTCATAATATCCCTGCAGGTCATTCATAATTTACTTCTTCACATCCTGGGGAAAAAATAAAACATAGAAAAGGGGTGAGCTCAAATGCCCAGTAAGGATAACAATATAGCGGAAACTTTCATAAATAAGAATAAACATTTAAGGCAATGCATTACTAAAACAAAAGCCTTTTAAAATTGAACTTCAACATGGTATGGCAAAAGTAAAATGAAATAATTCCATTTACTTATTCACATGGATATTCTACTAATCGAATAATCACATGCAAAAATCAATAACCACTTTCATAATGTTGGAATGCATAATGCCAGACTATCATAACCACATAGCCAAGGCCTCGTGCCAAGACTACAAATAAGATTTTGTCAAGGCCTTGTGCCAAGACACTAGTTTGTCTCATGAGACCTACCGATGCATCGAGGAGCTATAACGGGCTCCACCCGTCACTTATTAAGTCCAATGCATTCCCATATGAAAAGGTTTAAACATAACATAAACATTCGTATTAAAACTAGCATACGAAATGTCAATAATTTCACCATAAACTATGAATGGTATAAAAATAGAACATCCACAGTCAAACATATCACAAAAACTTCAATACAATATATAAGTTTTATATCATAATAAATCAACTTCAAATAATCCTAAAATCCATCAAAGGATGTTGACATAGATGAAATCAAAATTCTTTTTAAAGAAATATCTCCTTTTATTTTGAAATAATTTAAGATCCATATAAAATAAAACATTTTCTTTGAAAATATTCTTATAAGCTTGTAAGGAAAGCTTCGACGATTTTATAACGACGGAAAATAACCGCACCCGCCGTATAAGTTAAAAAAAACATTCTTACCTCAATTCTGTCGAAAAGGTTAAAAAGGACCCTGTTTTGAAAACGACGGAAAGATTCCTTTATAAAACTCTTATAAAAAGTAAAACAAGGGTATAAATGACTTTAACCCATATTCTTGTAAATAGTAAAAATGTTTTGAAATACATTTTTAAGAAAACATGGATGTGGATGATAAAGAGATCCCAGTAGATTATTACGTATAAACAACCTCGGATAATGAAGAGATTGTGAAATAACCCTTACCAATTTGGTAACTTATGAAACATACAACCCATGAAAGATGTATCATACAATGAATATGTAAATACACATAAATTAGAGTGTATTACACAAAGAATATAATTATGGGTAGTACATACACCACACAAAAGGTAATGGTGGCAATATGGCATGAATCTCACGGGAATAAGGAGTGAGATGAAAACCCCTTACCTTGTACTTTTCCTTGGTTGTGGTAGGTTAACCTCCTGTATAATGGTGAAATAATTGTTATTAAATTATACAAGAATCATATACATTAATATGATATCATATATGATCTTTTAATATTGATTTGATAATAATATCTTAGTATTATCGTTGTTTCGGGTGTTAACTTACTTGTTTTCTTTCATATGTTTTGTTACGTAAGACATGTTTGTAAAGGATAGGTTGTATATTATTCATATCCAGAATGATATCAAGTAATTAAACATCATTTTTAAATCATAAAATGATAATTACGCTTTAATGGTTACGATGGAGAATGAATCTCATCGCGTTCGTGGAGACGGTAGTCCGTACGTACGCACGAGCGACAATATCATTCTTTTGATATTAAAATAATATATAAATGGATGGTATATCATATATACAGAATCATTAACATGTTATATTTATTATTTACATGAGTTACACATCATTATTATACCCATCCAAATAATATTATATTGAATAACAATTACACCACGACGTGGAGACGGTAAGCCGTACGTACGCACGTATGGTGACATGTTATTCAAAGGGTGGATAGAATACTGAATATGATTGTACCATATTTATAATAACATCACAGTATATGTGAGATACTGGAGTTATTATTTCAGAATGGTAAGAACAAAGGAAGAAGAAGTGGAAGAAGAAATGAACTTAGAAAAGGGTGGTGAAATCATTACCTCTTCTTCGGGTTCTTCCTTTTGATTTGATCAAAAGGGCTCCTTAGGTTGGCTTTCTGATCCAACTAAGGCCTCTAGGTTGTATTGAGAGATGTTGGGAGAGTATTTGGGCAGAGTTTGGCCGAACCAAAAGGCTTTCAAGGTGTGAAGAAATGAGAAGGAGGAGTGCCCTTTTATAAGAGGGGTGAGGGGCACCTTTGGAAAAGCTAGAAATATTAATTTATAATAAATTCATATTCGGTTTCTAAAGGATCCAAAGTTGACTATTCAAATGATGAGGTGGGGATAGGTCGAAAAAAACTCATCCAATAGAATTTAGACAGGTTTGGGTACTTATATTAACCTTATCTTTAAGTATTAACTCTAAGTTAATTAGTTTCACTTTTACAATGTCTCTTTGTATTTTATATATTATGGTTAATAAACTTACTATATACATCCAAGAGACCCCCAAGTGGTCCATTAATGATTAACCTATCATGATATAAGTCTCTTGGACGAACCTTAGATTTTTAGGAATTTAATATCAATTAATAATATAATATTTGTTTTAAGAATTCTTTTATGTCAATTTTGACACTATTCATTAGTTGATTTTTTTGAAACTCATAACAGATTTATTACTTCGAACAAAGTCAATTAAATCAATCCTAATATATCATATTATCCTACAAAATTAGTTTAATTCATTAAAAGTTTCATATTATATTTATTTGGGTATTTATAATATCACTTATTTTAATTTTTCACTATTATAGTAATTACTGCATCATCATTGTGTCATAAATAAAATAAATTATTTAATGTCTAAAAATTATAAGTAAACTATCATTATGTAGGAAATATTTTTAGCTTTCTAATGAATATTTATAATCGAAAATCCAACATGTATAACCCTATGTAAAAATTGTTCTTCTAAAAGATGTAAGCTTATGCCATTTTTATTTTTATTTTAACTTTATTAATATAAAGTGTCCCTACCACATACAAGTGGCTCCAAGGGGTCCCCAAATTGACCCAAGGATGCCCATGGTCGGGTATGTGTCCACCAATAAGGTTAGGACACGTTTTAGGGTAATTTTGTATTATTATAATATTATTTTTTAACCCTTATTTACCGGATTTACCCTTTAACCATGGTAAATAAAATATTTACCACAGTAACTATTCAAAATGTCTAAAAATAAAAGTTACCTATTTACACAATTTGAACATCCTGATTCCAAATATGGAATCCATTTTCCTAAATTCAAAACACAGAAGTGGCAGAAATTAATTTAAAATTAATTCCCGCTGTTAAAACAAAAAGCGTGTTTTTAAGAGATAATAACTATCAAAAGATTGACACTTGTTTATGTTCGGTTTAATTGTAAAATTATGTCCAATGACCAAAATTATATTAAATGGTAAAAATATATTCTAAATATACTTTAAAACCACTCAAATTCATAATTTATCACTAGTAATTAATTTGATTAAAAAAGTTGTTTTTAATTAAAATTTAGTAATTTTCACTATTCATCAAAATATGAAAGTTATCCGAAATGTACCAAAATTTCACCCTAGGCTAAATTCGATATTCCGAATCCAAAAATGAAGTCCATTTTCAAATATAAAATATATATAATTTCAAAAAGTAGGTATTACTATTCATAACGGCTAGTTTGATTAGTTATGGTGTGTTAGAACTCGGTGTTGCGTACAACACACGCTATCACATTATTCGAAGGGAAACGTACCGTAGAAGCTTGGGGTGTTACAAAGAAGGTTTTCAAAGTGAGTGTGTTCAAAAGATCATTAATATTTTATATCAAGACTGAATATAAAAATAATTTAAAATTCCTAAATTGAATTAATATTTGTATAATTTATCTATTTTGGCTTTAAAAACAATATAAAATTTAATTTAACTATAATCAATATTACGATAAGAAAACAGTTTTTAATTAAAATATACTATTTTTCACTATTAATTAAAAAATTATGTTTCTCATGATATCCAAAATATTAAAAGCAGGATAATTTTGATATTCTGAATTCAAAAATGAATTTTATTTCCTATAAAATATGATTTTATAGTGTCTAAAATTAATTTAATTATTATTCATAGATATACATGAAAAACAGTTCCTTTAAGAAAATAGTATTTTTAAACGTATAAAGACTTTTAAAAAATTATATATTACATTATCAATATATTTTATTTTTATGAAACCATTATAAGTAACATTTAAATGTTAGTTATAATTATTCATATTAGTAATATTAATTTCTAGGTTATAACTATCTCATTTAGATAATTATAATAATAAAGTATTGTATAACAAAAACTCAATGTTGTGTGTAACACAAGACAAGTAAATTTTGTGTGTAGCATAAGATTAAATTAGTGTATGAAAATAATAAATAATAAATTTTTTCTATCATATAAAAAAATATATAATTATTTCTTCATTAAATTTATAAATATCTAATATTTTCACTCCGTTCTAAAAAAATCACATTATCAAAGGGTGTTATAGGTTTTTTCAGAGATGTCATGATGATTTTGGATGTTTATTAATGCGATTGAGATTAATGTACCTTATGAATATTAACATATTATGATTTTTAGGTATTTCTATTTTGTTTTAAATTTTATGTGCCATGCATGAAAATCAAGGTGAGTGATTGGGATTCCCTTATGGTGATGGTTATGGAAATTATAATTCCATAGTGTTTGGAATTTTGAATAATAATATTAAGTATTTATGTGTCATAGTGATTTTCTATCAATGATATGATTATTGATTTGTTACTTGGGATGAGGTATTTCAAATGATTTTATGATTGAGTTAAATCTGGAAGTTGTGTATAATTGTTTTACAGGATATCTTGGGCTGGGTTTTGGAGACTTAGATTTCATGAATCCTTTGGTTAAAAAATCACAGGAATTATCAAGGACAATAAATCATATAATATAGAGGTTGTAATAAACCAAGTTATTATTACCTGATTATGTATTTTTTTAAGGTTATTAGTAGGGAATTGTTTATTTTAATGCATGAACTTGTTTGAGATTTTCTTTCTGGTCAAGGGGTTTTTTTCTTTTTTTTAATTCAGGTTTTCTTTTAGGTGTTTAGTAAGAAATTATTAGGTGTTTTTTGAAACTTTTTAAGGATCAGTAGATGTTTTAGAGCATGGGAGTTCTTATAGAGATCTTCCACTTTCAATTTAAATCTATAGGTGAAACTTGTTACCCATTTTTCCTAGAAGATGTTAGGGTGTCTTGGGCTGCTTTATGGATATCCGAGAGACGCAATAAATTTTTTTAGTGTGGTAGTTTTGGATATTTCACCCTCCTACCTTACTTAAAACTTTATCTACTCCTTGAAATTCACTCCGCATAAAACCTCTAGGGAACCCTCCATGTATAGTTATCATGAACCAATCTGATGTGCCATCTAACTCGACACTCATCCCGGTCCATGGAATGGCTCGAAGAGCATTCCCAATCCCCACTGGTTGGAAACTAGTTCCTCAATGTCAAAATTATTCTTTGGGAATGATTTCACCTATTTATATAATAATAATAAACCAACTACAATAAATAAGATGAAACTAAATAATCACAACCAAACATGGAATAATAATTTCAAGATCCATCATTTAACAATTTTAACAAAAAAACAAAATACAATAAAGGAATAGAAATACAAAATGTCTCATAAAGAACCTTTTAACATTAGGTGGATCTCCCTCAGGACACATCATCCAATACATAAAACAGATGATAAAGTTGGACCCAGATTCCCCATCATCACCAAGACAAACCTAGCCTTTATCTAGGTCATACAAAAAAAGTTCTACATACACCCATATGTGTACATAGTTTATGAGCCAAATCCAAGTTGGATGTTGCCCAAAAGAAAAGGATTACATGTAATAACATTAAAATAAAATTATTGCGCACATTAATGAAAAAGACAGTAAAATATTTTTAAGAAAATAGTTTGAGAAGAACCATTTTCAAGAAAATACTTTCATGGAAAACCATTATTAAAGGAAAAATTTCAGAAGAACACATTTAATGGAATATTCCAATAGAAAACCTTTATGGAAATATATTTTCTTCAATGTAAATGAATCATGCAGAAGGTCCATCATATGTAGATGGATGGAACCACATCACATAAGTCTCATGGAAGAAGATATCACTATATGTAAATACCTATAGGTAGTCTAGATTAAACGGCAAACTAAAATCTCATACCTTATTGAAGGGTGGTATAATAACCTCAATCACAACTTTCTTAGGCACAAGACACTATGAAAGTACAACTCATGGTCCCATTGGTCTCCAAAAATCGTCATAATTTAGTTAGTGTTGTAAGAATAAATCATTCTATGTTAAAATGGTATAAGACACTTTTGAATCAATAGCGTACTAGATCTATAAATCCCAAAAAGATACTAAATATTCCATTTGAGATCAAATTCTCATTTCATTTGAAAAATAACTACTATATTTACAACAACATCCCAAACTACATAATCACACAAGGAAATAACCATCTTCAAAAAAAATGCATCCTTAAATTTCTAAAAACATGCTAAAAATATTTTGAAATACATCATTCACCACTTGAAAATTTTAATAACCCCAATTTAAAACATTACATGAAAATAACATGATTAATTAAACCATTTCCATGGGCCAAGCCCATTTTTTAATACTCGTAAAAACATATTTCACTTAAATCATATATCCCAACATTTAAAAAATCACAAGAAAAACTAAAATTTCAAATCTAGGAATCCATCATTCCATAGAAACCCATTTCTACTGAGACCCCTCTTTAAAACACACATGCACCATTGGTACCTTTGAAAACACATTTATCCCTTTCAAATAACCGTGAAACAATTCCATGAAGAACTACAATAATGAAATTTGTAGAACATAGAACTTTAATGTCATAAATACCATTTCCATCACATATTCATATCAAAATACTTCCAAAATATATTCCACATAGAAAAATCAAACCATAGAACACTTTAAAAAAATAATGAGATCAAGCTAAAATAATTTAATAATGTAAAATCATGGAACCACCTACCTAAATCTTAGAAACGTCAGAAAATTAGAGTAAAACAGCAACCGTACATCCACAAGACCCAAACAAGGAATGATTTAACAACAATGATTCAAGATCATTCTCAAATTGACATGATCAGACCAACATTAGGTCACCCCATGTGTTGGAAAACAAAACTCCAAAGGAAGAGGATAAGAAACACAAGAAGAAGGAAAAAACCATGAGACAAATCACTTAAATGATGTTTTCTTGAAGATTAATCACCAAATACACAAAATATAGGTAGTAAAAGGGGTCAAAGAGGGGGTGAGGGAGGCAAATTGGGCTAGAGTGGCTAAATGGGTCCACCAAGAAGGGATCTGGGATAAATATAGGGTAAAGAGAAAAATTAAAACCAAATTTCTAATTAATTGACAACGCCGTGAGGATTGTAGGTTTATTTTATAAAACCATGTGAGAACTATGTGACCCTTACTATCTAATAAAAAATGCCACATGGATATCCCACATGGTTTATAAACTATTCACTAACTACATGATTCAGATCTGTCCAAAAATGACACCCTGGCGTATGGTTTTCTGGGCAAGGTACATGATTTTCACTAATTGTGAACATCCTATTATCCACCACCTTTCAAGGAAACTTTTTTCATTTTTCATCAAAACTCAACGGAGAATCCCATGGTAATGAACTAGGATGAAAATAAATAAAGGGAGTACCTCAAAATTCAATCTTGTCAAACTTGAAAATCGAGAGAAAAATCGGGAACTAAATTTAATGTGGAACTAAAGGTGAAAACAAAAAAGTCTAGACGTGAAAATTCTCCCCACCTTAACAAATTCTTCCCTTTGAAATCCACAACACTTCCTATTGATTGATCAAAGGAAAATTAATCCACATAACTGCATAATCCAACCGATCAAACCAAGATAACCTCAAACATAATCAAACAAAAGTCATACCTCTAATCAGAAATCAATAAATGAACCCTAAACACTTCCTGAAGAATGTTGGAAAAATAAAACCATAACTTTTTCAATTATTGATTCAATAAAGTTTATTGGTCATTATCGAAAATCCCCATGTTCTTTTATAAATAAAAACCATGTCCATCAACTCCCAAGGAAACATCATAGGAAACAATTTTGTGACCATGATCCAGCAAATTCTTTAGTGAACTCCAAACTTGTGTTTACTCAAGGGAGGAACTCATAATTAAATATCACTAATCATGACAACCCACTTCGAAGAAAAAAACTAGAACAGAAACAGACTATCAACATGAGTATTCTTAAATGGACACACCACCGTAAAGAATAAACTAGAACATATTTCTTCTAGATGAAATTTAAACAAGATCCAGGGTGGGTCTCCCCACCATTTATGAACCGACATGCTTAAACTAGAATGTTAAAATCGACATAGGCTAACCCATAACTCTTCCACATATGCCAAAAAATTCCTTACAAAAATGGGGTGGGGGTACATGATGAGGGTAGCACAAAACAATGAGATGGTCTATAACCATAACTAATTCATGAAGTCCACCTTTACAAGGATAAAAAATCATGTACTCACATATATGAAGACCAACTATTATTTTTTTTATGAAACGAGACCACCCAACCTCACCACAACCAAAAAGATTCTTCTAAAACACATGATCACAATGAGGCATGAGTCCCCATATCTCTTTCCCCAAAATGGGACAATTCATGTCAAAATTCTTACCAAGAAGATTAAACTCTCTCTATTTCCCACACTGAAGAAAAAAACTAGACCAAGGTACCTCACACCCATGGGTTCTTGATTGCACATGATCTTGGTTCAGGGATCTATGGATGGAGCCCCGAGGATGGAAAAAACTCCTAGATCATAGCTAGAACTAATAATTCATAATTGAAATACTTTTATTTTGTCTCACAAGCAACCCTAAATCCTTTTATGTAGAACAAAAAGAAAAAACTCCCCACGTAACTCACATACTGTATCATGGAATTTTCACTAAGATATGGGATTATATAGTGAAGCTAAATCATCCCCATTCACCTAAAATGAGTAAAAATAGGAATGAGGAGTAAACAGAAGACACTTATGCTTCAAATGGAGGAAATTGGAATTCTTGTAATAAAAACCAACTTCCACTACAATTGGAGATCATAAAAGATTCCAAAATATTCACTACTACATTAAAAATTAAATATGACACCAAAATACATCATTATACATTATAATCTCCAATAAAGAATCATTGCAAGGAATGTGTAATTAAATCGAGCTCTAAACATCACATTATTTCCATGAATAGACACGATAGATTCTTATGACCGAACATATTACATTGAAGTCACAAAATGATCCTATGCCTGAAAGAAGTTAATGAAGGACCATGAGGCATTTTAACACCACAAACAACACTAAAAACATCAGTACTCTTTCCATCAGCCTTTCTGGAATTCGCTTCACTAATTAAAGACAATACCTTCAAACCTGGAGGTGATAAACATCATTATTAATAACTCAAAAAACTCTAGGAAACTATGCATTCCTTCTATTTTTCGATATACACTCTTCCACTTTTAGAAGATCCACTTAAAAGAGAGATATATAGGTGGATACAATCCCAAAATTCCAAAAATGATACGTTTCTATAATCAAATGGAAGATCTTCTAATGGTGACCCACTCATAGCAGCACTCTAAATATGTGCTGATTCATTGTGGTGTCATACACTACACAAAGTTGAAACTAAATATCTAATCGTACTGATCTATTGGCCAAAACTCAAAATAGAAAAAAATCCAAATATAGAAAGGGAGCGAACTTAATGGCTTCCCAAACATTTTTCATTGGAACCGCTGACTATTATTTTAAAATCAGTTCATTAATGAGGAGTAATACTTAAAACGCTATTAAAAAAGTCTTCTAAAACACACAATATCTCATAAGAAAAATTATCAATTCACAACGAGGAAAACCCCATAATAATTGGTTATTTAAACACATCATCTTTTCATTTAAGAGAAATTTTGAAAATAAAAATGAGTTTGGTGTCTTGTACTCTAACTAAAGGCATTCCAGAGAGCCTCAAACATATTTATTCTCATTCTATATCGGGCACTGATCATCATGGGTCAATCTAGAAAATAATCCTCATCTTACATTGAACATCAACATTCCCACACATACACATTCATTTGGTCACCCATGGAATTACCATAGGTCAAAAAAAATTCAATTTTTTGAACTCAAAATAATTTTCTAATCCCGCCAACCACCAAGTCAAAATCATTTTCAAACTCCCCTAATCAAAAAATTCCACTCTCCATTAAAATGAAATCCCACATATTCCACCCAAAAATCAAATACATCCTTTTTTCAAAATATTTTGAACCATGAAACAAAATGATTCCAACATATCCCATTTGATTAAAAACTAACTTCTTCTAATTTATATTAATTTTTGGAATCATTTTCTAAAATCAAATATTGTTTTTGAAACAACCCATTTTAATTACCCCTATATTTGAATCATAATATTCAAATTTCATTAAAATCAACTATATATAAAAAATTATCATTTCATAAAGATCCACTTTCTAAGGATTCCTTTAAAATTACTCGAGAACTCATTTTCCATGTTTCCAAAACTGAACCATTTCAAATTTAAAATCATGTTTTCATAGTTTCTAAAATAGGGTTCTAAAATAATTTTCATATTCACAAGGAAATAAAAATAATTCATAATGGGAAACCATCATTGATGAGTGACTTGGCCATATGGTTGGTGGTTATACACCAATCAAATCATCATTACAGATTTTATTTTAGGATCCAGCCCCTAGACCCACATGTCTTTCTGGGCCCAGTTAGATCATGAAGACCATTGACTCAATTCTCTTTTATTTTCTTAACCACCAAACAACCTATAAGAACGAAACAACCGAAATAAAACACAACATCCTAAGAAAAATCTAGTATTTTGAAGAGGTGTGTTTGATAGACACAATATTCATAAACAGAAAATCAATTCCCAATAATCCTAGCTCTTTTCTATCCATTTTCTTTCCCAAATAATAAGACCCAAAAGAGTGAACCTACACTGATACCATTTTTTCATGAACCAATCCATAGTTAAATCAAACCCGACATCTAACCCAGTCCATGGGATGGACTGAATTACATTATTGATCCCTACAGGCTAGAATCTTGTGTTTAGGTATCAACATTATTCTTTCGGGATGATTTCACCAATTAAGATAAGTTTAAAAAACCAACTATAACAAATAAAATAAAACATAATAATAACAAAAAAACTGAATTATAATTTCTAGATTCAACATTTTAAAAGTTTGACCAAATACCAAAATACAATAAACAAAAATAAAAAACGTCGCAAAACCTATATTTGACATGAGGGGCATCAACCTAGACCCATTATCGCCAATACCTCAAACATGTAGGACACTATAAACAAATATTCACCAGCATCACTATGAAACACCTTTCCTTTACCTTGGTAATTAAAAATGAGTTCTATATACACCCAAATATGTATGTAGGGTGTGAGAAATATCCCAATAAGATTCCACACAAAATAAATATATTCAATGATATAATATTAAAACAGAAATTGACATTCTCGTTCATGAAAATGCACTTAAAACATTTCATAGAATTTTTTTTAAAAAGAATCATTTTCAAGGTAACACTTTCAAGGAAACCCATTTCTAATGGAGCAATTTTATAACAACACATTTAAAATATCATTCCAAATGAAAAGTTGTCCTAAAATAAAAAAAGCTTCAAATTAAATGAAGAATACACATTTTCTACCATATGCTGACAGATTGAACCACATCACATAAATCTTGTGGCATAAGAGAGAACTATGGGTAATCCATAATGATAATATAGCTCAAATGGGACACTATAACCTCATACATTGGTGAAGTGTGGTATAGTAACAACAATCATAGATTTATCATGCATGAGGAATGTGGAGGGGACACCACATGGGATCAGTGATCTCCAATCCCCATAATAGTTTAGTTAGTGTTCTAAGCATCAATCATTCTATGTGAAAGAGGGACAAGACACTTTTGAATAACTTGCATAACATATCTACTCAACCCACCAAGATACTCAAGATTCCCTTTGTGATTAAATTATCATTTCATATGTAAAATAACCACCACTTTCCCAAATATTTCCCAATCCACATAATTACACATGGAAATGACCATTTTCTATAAACATTCCACTTTATATTTCCAAACATAGGTCTAAATTATTTAGAAATACATCTCTCACCACATGAAAAATTTAAGAACCCCATTTTAAAACCTTATAAGAAAAGAACCTAATTAATCCAACAATTTCTATGGGATAATCCCCTTTTTAAATCAAGAAACAAACTATCTTCAATTTTATCATGCTTCCCAACATTTAAACAATTCATAAGGAAAATGTATATTTCACACCATGGAAGATATCATTCAATAGAAGTCCATTTCCTTCCAAAACCATCTTTAAAACACACCCTCACCACATGTAACTTTGAAAACACATTTCTAACCTTTAAAACAACCTTTGAAACACTTCCATGAAGTACAATAATAATGCACACACAAAAACATAGCCATTTTCCTTTTTAAACCCCATTTCCACCACATATTCTTCTCAAAACACTTCAAAATATTTTTCCCCCTATAATCAAACCGTATAACTCTTTAATAACATTTATCAAGAAAGATAAAGTCATATGAGAATGTAAAATCATGGAACCACATACCTTAAGCTTGTAAACAACCATATTTTGGTGTGAAACTACAATTGAACCTCCACAAGACCATAAGAAGGAAATATCTAATAGAAAACTACAAGATCATAATCAACAACACAATATTGTACTATCATTAGGTCACCCAACCTACTGAAAACCCCCCAAATGAGGAGGAGGATAAATACAATAAGAATGAATAAACCATGAGAAAAATTACTTTCTTGATGTTTCCTTTAATAATACACATTAAATACACTATAAGAAAGGATCCTAAGGGATCCATGTAGAGGGGAGGGAGGCACTTAGTACTGGTGAGGCCAAAGGGGTAAATTAAGAAGAAATTTTGAGCTAAAAGTTATGGAGAGATAACAATAAATCCCAAATTTTTAATGAATTGGACAAGCCAAACGATTTTCTTGCATGGTTACCAAATCAAGTGGCAACCATATACCCCTTACCATTCAAGAGGAACAAGCCACAAAATTAGTTCACATGGTTTACAAACCAGTGTCTAACCATGTGACTCAAATTTATCCAAAATTGACACCTAGGAACACAGTTTCCAGGGAAAGGATCTGTGTTTCCCCTAACTATACACACGCTTTGCACCACCCTCATGTGAGGTGAAATTTTCCATTTTTCATCAAAAGACTTGGGTAAAATCCAAGGGAAATAATTTGGCAGAAAATAAACAAAGGGAGTACCTCCATGTTCAAATCCATCACACCCAAAACTTAAGAGAAAACCAGAATCCCAATTTGAGCTGCAATGAAAGAAGAAATAAATAGAAACCTGGGTATGAGAATAATTCATAGGCTCCCTCTACCCCTCCATATTTAACATGATTCCTAAATATATAATAGATTTTATTTATACTATATTTAAAGTAAACCATATCTTATCATCTTCTCTCCCTATTTCATCCTTCTCCTCTATTTTCTTATATGTTTACTAGAGGTTTGTTGTTGTGATTTTACAAAACCAAGGTGAAATAAGATCTTAATTTTGGGATTCCATGTCCCTTGTCAAAACGAATCCCTAACGAGTTATTCACATTTTTTGGCAACTATTTTTTTGAAAATAAAATAACCTATGGATATCCAATTATTTTTATTTATCATTGAGTTGGAATTAGATGATGGTTAGGTTGATTTAATTGTGGTTTATGAATGTTATGTCTTGAAGTAATTTTTAGAGTGGTTATGTTAGGTTTTTATGATATTTTATAGTAATTTGATTCTAGAATAAATTTATTTTGGATTTATGAATTATAAAATCTGATCAAATGGATTTTAGGAGTTGTTTGATAGTATTGGAGTTCACATTTAAGATTATTGGCTCCCACAATTAATTAAGGTAGGTTGTTCTCAACAATTTGGTTAATTTCCATGCTATACTCAGGAAATGAATATTTTTTTCCAAAAAAATAAAAAATTATATTAAATGTTTTAAAATTTTATTAATTATTTATTTTAATTAGTATTTTCTATAACATGTTAATGGTTTTTAGTGGAAATTTGGATTGGAATTGTATAAAAATTTTATGTATAACTTTCTTATTATAATTTTTAATTCTATACCTTGTGTTAATTTGCCTACGGTAAAGTCTTATTTTTGTATAACTAACTTATTTTCATGGAATTGATTCTCAGGAATTTTTTATTTGGAATTATTTCATGATGTTTTTCAAGAATGTATTATTGTATTATTTATAATGTTAAATTAACTTGGAAACTTTTTACTCATTTTTAATTACATTTTATACCTTATATTATATGATTCCAGGCCTAGGAATGTCATAAGGTGATATATTGTTGAAAACATATGAAAATTTCCTTTCATACTATGCCCACATATAATTACCTCTTAATTATGGTATGTCATTTTCTATTAAATCTATAATTTCAAAACATTGTTCCACCCAAGATTAATATTTCATGACCGTTTCTTGTTTTATGAATGTGATAATTTCTTCCTTCATTGTCTTGAATGAGTTATAAGTCAACAATACACAATTATCTTTAGTTAAAAGTGGAATCATTGGTGAGTTGATGATTGGGCAAGTTAGGTTGAAGAAAATGATATGATCCCTACCCATATTTGGTTTCCAAAACCATGTTGTTCCATAAATAACACATATTGTATTCAGATATTAAATAAATGTATCCTTGTAACTAATGAATACATTATTATATTGGTTTATTCAAACCATTTAACATATAAGTTTGATTAATGATACCAACCATTCCATTAGAAACCATAAACCCATCTATATTTTAAATAAAGTATAATTTTCAATGAAAATTAATTGTGATTCTATTTATATTAAAAGGTTTTTGACATGTAATTTTTTCATTAATTATATATCTTTTTCACTTAAATAATGGCTTTAACTGAGAATTTTTATGTCCCATGATTAATCAACGCTTTATATAAAGTGGTTATATGATTATACATACTTGTATAACTTATAAATAGTGTACATAGGTACGGAGATAAATGGGTTTGATAAATATCACTCTAGATATATTTGTATCATGACCAAATTGATTATTTTGTAGAGGACGATATTTTATTGAAATTATATTTTGTGGAATTCATAATTATTGTCAACTCTAAAATATATCATGGGGCCACACATTTTTATTGATTGAAAGTTGATTATGATTTTATATGGTTTTTGCATAAAAATATGAGATCTTCCTGGAAGGTATTTTGGATGATATCCAAAAGATGTTTTGGATTAATTTTTACAATTTGTTACATATGATGTAATTTTTGGGGAGAATATTTGATATATTTTAAAAAATCGTTTTTGGATGATATCCAAAAGGGGGTTTGGATATGATTTCATGAGTTGTTATATATGATGTGAAATAATGTCAAATTGATCTATGTATAAATTAATTAAATCTAAGATCTATGTTGAGGGAATGGTGTAATAAAGGAAAAAAGTAATGTTTTTGTAGTTTGGACCCCCATTGTGATATGTGTTGAAATAGACCATAGTATGGTGAATATCACCACATAATGGTGTTGTGAATCATTTTTCACATATTATTTAATAATTCATGCTTCACCTATTTTCCTATAAACTGAGCTATTTTGTATAATTGATTATAATGGGATAATAATTTAGAGGATTCTTATTGATGGAATATTAAATTATTAATGATTTCAGTATTTCATTATTGATAGTTATAGGATACCAATAGGTTGTAACCACTATATCTATTAATAGCTGTTTATTAAAATTTTGGGGTATTGATGAATGTATCGGATGGCTATATAAATAATCCAATACCATGAGATAGGGTTTGTGATTCCCATTATATAATTCTCCTTGATGTCAAATATCTCTTACTCACTCACTCAATCTCGTTAACTCCAATATTTTGGAAACCTGTGAGGAAGATGGGGGCATTTCCAAGTATTGGGTTGTTTTAATAACCCATATATAAACTAGGAAATAGGATCCATCTGGCTACATATCAGTACTCATTATCATGATTGTGGATATGCTCTAAGAAAGATTCAAATAATTAGTGAAAAAATATATCATTCTTTATTTATTTTATTCATTCCAATACAAATATATGATCATGTGGATTTATAGGTAGTGGTAGATTTATTTTTATTACATTTAGATATGTGTTTTCCCTCCAAAACACATCACAATGGATTAAACACATCCTTTAAAAAATATCATCTCCATAAAAAAAATTAGAACTATAATGTATATATCTATTAAGTAGCTATGTAATAGAATATAGAAAATATATAAACAAATACACTACTATAGTAAAAACAAATAGGTTCATATTATGGCGTTGGATACATGGTAGACAAGATATAGTGTATTTATGTTAGTGTAAAAATATATTTTTTTTAAAATTAAAGGTGTTCTTTATTTATCATTTATTCAAGTGTACTATGTGTTTTATATTATAGTGAAATGATTCGACCACTTTAGAGTATGGCATTGATTTCTCCATATATTTTTTATAATCATGGAGTATTGGGGGATATAAATATATGTTTTGGTTAAAATCAATATAGTATATTGTATGGTGTAGAGTGGACTAAAGAGATAATAAGTGTTACATACTATATGGATTTTACCATGAAAGTATATCACATGGAAGTTTATATCTATAGTGTTTGATATACATAAGAGTTTTTCCTTCGTATGAATCCCCATTACCAGAATTTATCTAGCCACCTCACATATAAATCTTTATACTTTAATACAATTCTTACATTATCATTTGGGCTTGTATAATCATGGTGTGGTTGTACAGGTTTATAATATTTTTGTAGGTTTATCTTAACCAAGATGGTATTTTTCCTCTCTTATAACAAGTATGAGAATTAGTTTAATTATTAAATAATATTAAGAAAAACCATTTCCAATATTATTTATGTAAAAAATTATCTACATAACTACTTAGATGAAAAAATGTGATGTATTCATTAAATTTGGTTAGTTCACATCAATGAATCAAGAATACATGAATTTGCATGTACTAGATTGGCATATTCTATATCTATTGGTTGGAATAAATATCATATAAAACAGGATATATATGTATATATATGATATATATATACATTTAGTGTCATAAATTATTTTAAATTGATATGATTATGTCTAATGATGATTATTCTAGACCATTTTTAATCATGCGTAATAATGATGTTCTTATTGATCATGTTCTTTACTTAAAATATCAATTTGGGAATTGATAATTATTTTCAACACTAAAAAATATCTCATGTTCACATGGTAGGATATAGAATAATAATTAATTAATTATATTTTACTTTCCCAAAATTTGAATGAGTGTATAAGGTACTCATATCCAATGAATTTTGAATGGATTAAAAAAGACATGTGAAGTCTCCCAAAAAGAGAGAGAGGATTTAGTGTATATTTGAGATTGTTGGATATATACACTGAATCATGATATGGTTAAACTCACCATACCACGGTTTGTATCATTGCATGGTTATTTGTACTACCTTGTGTTTCTCATCATAAATAATATGAGATATAATTCAGAAACATATCCAACAATTATTTTCATGTTGCCTAAATTTTTTTAAAAATCACATTATAATATATTTATGAATGGTGTATATTAAAGTAATTAAACAGTCACATAATAAACGATTTTTTTCAATCATTTCACTAGATAAATAAATTTTTTTCCTTTTCATAACATAATATTCATTAAAAATTTAACTAAACATTGTAATCAAATGAAACAATTATCATTAAAGGGAATTTGAGTAACTCATTTTAAAAAAAAATCACTATTGAATAAGTCAATGATACCTCTCGATATAATTTTTAAATTACCATTAGTTGTTTTTTTGCATGTAATTTAAAGAGGAAATTATCCCAATAAATAATTTGGTGATCTTATTTAGATGTGGATTCAAGTACATATTTTGTACTCACTAATCATTTTACATCAACCTCATTGATCAGGTATGAATAATGAATAACAATAATGTACAGATGGTTTCTTTTTTATTTCATTTTATTTTCTCATCTATAAATCAATATTGTTTAAATATTTTTGGTTTTATTTTATTAAATTTTTGGAATAGTTATTACTAGTATTCAAAAACACAATTCACTTTAAAAATCAGTCAAAAAACAAAGATTTAGGCATTCCCATGCCAATATAACCCTTTGATACTAATGTAAAAAAACCAACATGTCATGATTCAGCTAATCCACTTCACTAGGACAATTCCATTACACACTCAAACAATCATAACTTATAAAATCAAAAATTCAAGTAGAATAAATCAAGAAAGAAATGGGAAATAAATATTTATATGGTTTGGATATTAGTATTTAATCCATTGGAGAAAAATAATGATTTCATTGATTTCATATAAATAATGGAGATTATAATCAAAATTAAAAAATAATCCAATATTAAATCACTAATCACATAAAATATATATAAGTGGTCTCATCCAACCTTTATAATGGTGTCTATCTAGTTAACTTGTTCTACCATCCTCCAATGTTTTCTAGTGACCCACTATTGATCATAGTAATACTTGATTTACTATAGAATATCCTTCCACAAATACTAACACTTAGTGAATATGTCAGTTACTCATAACATAAATTTTAAATAAAACCATATGTAATTCAACTTCTATATAATCACTAAGAAAAACATAACATAATTCATGTCCTACATAACTAATAGGAAAAATAGTAAATAAACATATATAAAATACATTACATTTTCCATTACTCCCACACAACATCATATAGATTGGGACATCGACACAATACTTCTAGAATTAAATATTCAGAACATTTCCTCTACTATAATTTCTCTACCAAACTTCATCATCAAGTTCTGGAACATAAATTTAAATATTTCTCCCCATAGAAACATATACTCAAAAACATAATAGAGTCTTCATATTTACTAAAAATATCCCACTTGAATATTTATTTCAAGAAACATTGAATTTTACAATTCTTGGATGAAAAACTAATAATTTCATCTTCCATGGAAAAAAAACATCTCCATTCCATCTTCTGGTCACCCTAGTCCCACTATGCAGCAATACTACCTTAGAATTTACTCGAATAAAAAATTAGTGAATATAGAATCCATAATATTACCTCTTCAAATATTATATAGATATTGTACCCTATTCTACATCATCATATATATGAAATGATACATAATATCAATTTTTTTTTCTTTTAGTGAAACACCATATTCATAGCCAAACAAATTTCACTATTACTATTGTAGAAGATAACCCCATTTTATTGACTTCTTCTGAGATCCTATAACTAACAATTCATCTAAAGTAGTTATTTCCCCATTTCCATGATGGAAACATATTTAATTTACTTTAAAGGTAAAAAAAATTGTGGCACTCTTCTCTACATCCATATCTCCTCTAATGTTTGTTTCCACATAACCCAAAAATCCATTCATTCCAAAACACAATGTTATCTATCCTGAACCATTTAGATATTGAAGAATTCACTTCACAACTACCCATTATGTTTTCCCTAGATTCCCCATAAACTAACTAACAAATCCCACTAAAAATTAAATTCTCATCCTTGTAAATTCCATGGTTCACATCACACTCCCTATATCTAATAAAATTGTAATTTCACCATTTACTTACCCTCGGTTCCTATTTCTTATTCATTACCTTTGAATAATTTAAAATTTTCAAAGAAAGGGTTAAAACTAGTTGAGATTTTTAAATTCAAAATTTGTCATTTTTCATTTTTGATGTATTCCTTTTATGAAAAAACCATAACTTCTAGTCATTTCTCACTCTCTCTAGGTGCATCCATAATAATTTATTTTTTTTCCAAATTTCTTTTATCTCAACCCATCCATAAAAAATAAAACATCACCTTTGTATTGCCTTTAATTTCCATACATGATAGAAGCACATAATCTATGTATAAGAGAAGGATGAAAAATCTCACCCCATAAAATTCCATCCACCATAAATAAGGATTTGATTTGATTGGAAAACCCATTCTTGTTCATAAAAGAATAAAACTTCTAGTTTAATTTTCGTAGTGCTTTATTCAAGCATTACATACTTCTTTTCATCATACACACCATGTTACCATTCTGTTTTTTATAAAACTAGTTGGTTTATTTATATATATTTTCCCCTCTAAATACCATAAAAATGATATTGGAATATCCATCTATTCTATATGCACTGTATTGAACGAAAATGTTCTCAAAACAATTTATATAGTAATATATTTTACAATGTATGATAAAATTTCAATGAAGATTAATCTTTATTTCTATCGAGAACCTTTAAAACCCATCCTATACTTGAACCTATTACAACTGATATCTCCTTTTTTAAAACAAAAGTCCCAGTTGTTCTATAATTATTTCTTCCCATATGGAAATTCTTTTAGCAATATCGTTTTATTTTCTTCCAATGAATCCATATAACATTACATTGATAACTCCAACTCTTTTGAATCATTGATACAAACTAATTATTTAATCCTCTCAAACACTCATCCATTTATAAGAAGTAAGTAATTAAAATTAGTTCAACACCTCTATATTATCCATCCAATTATTGTATATCTATAAAAATCATACCATGGTTCTACTCTTTATAATATTTATTCTTCTAAAACATCACTTTATTGAGTTATATCCAAAAATTTAATAATTCATAAGAATTCATGTACATCGTCTATTAGGAATATTAATTAGATTTAATTTTATTACATCCCTCAACTTTTCAAAAAAATATACTTTTTTAAATTCTATTCAAATATACATGGATTTGATTCAATTTTTTTTCAAATACTTGTTTAACTTAGATTCAGTCCTTCAAGAAGAGCTCTTAATTTAAGGGATCACTTTAACTTATAAGGACCTTCTAAATATTAATATCCCAAAGATAAAAACAAATTTTTTCCAAATAATATCCAACCAAGAAACATTATCAATACTTTTATTTGAGTTTTTACCAATCCATGTAATCAATATGAACATAGGATAAAATTTTAAAAACATTGATCTTGGTAAATTCCACTTGTTTATTAACAATTATTGTTCTAGAATATCCAAACCATTGGTGTGAGGGACTCCAATTAGTAATTAATGTTATAAAATTGGGTTATCCCACCCATGATTCCATTGAAATTACAAAATGAAATCTCATTCACTATTATATAATAGTTAATGTCTGATTCATTCAATTTTAGATATTTTTCTTCTCTAGTTTATTGGTTATAATCTTCTCAAACATGATAAATTTTCTCTAGTAAAACTTTTGGAAATTATTTCTACCATATTACTCACCACTATCAGACTATAATAACTTTATCTTATTTCAATATCATTTTACACCATAATACTCTATTGAGAAAACACTTTTAACGACTCATATTATTTTCTTAAGAATGTAACCCATAATTTCCTTTTTTAACCATTTGTGAATGTAATAATTTATATTGACCCGCCATGAGAACATACTATTGTATGTCCTTAATGATCTTTTGGAATGAGAGTTGATTTATATGGCTTTGGTTACCTTCTATTTAGATTGAATGAAACTATTTTATGATATTTTAGTATAAATATCTACAAAAAATTTGAACTCTATTTTATCAAGAATCATTATACCCTTAACTAAGAAGACTCACATGTTCTTATCCATAAAGTTTACGAGATGAAAATAACAAAAATTTAACATGTCAAAAAAAATTATTTCCAAAATCATTGATCAATCTAACCCTCCCATTAGATATACATTTTCATATTTTATAACTCCAAATATGATCATGGAACCCTGATTAATCATTAGTACTCTATTTGTGAAACTAGTACTAAATCTTACTTCATCCATCTAACCAAATGAAATCAAGCTCTTCCACATACTAAGTATGTATTTAACTCACTTTAACTCAAGGAATCCTTCATTTAGAATCCAAATATTTACAAAACCATTTCCTATTTTCTTTAAGAATTCATCATTATTTATATTAAAATAGTGTACCCTTCAAGATACATAATTTTCCACACATGATATCTCATTCATAAAAAATAATGAATCCATGAAACCAATGATCCATTCATCTAAAAGAGTATAAACTACATTCTACCTTAGATGTAGTGATAGAAGAACATTAAATTATAGAATCAACCCTTCAAGAATTCACCATATGATATTTGAAATATTTTTTCAAGATACCCTTCTTCCCATGATAATTTCATATATGTATAATCCCAATCAATTTACACAGAATTTTATCCCTTAATTTATCATAAATTTACTTTGACCTCACTATTGAGAATATCATCCTCAACCTTCAATATTCAGTGATACTTTAATAAGTGTATGGAATTACCACTATATAGTTTATTTATTTAGAATGAAAACTCTAACATCCACGAACACTTTGTTAGTTTTCTCATAAGTTTTTCTTATGATATATAAAATTGTATCAAATTGTCATGGTAGTGGTGAAAGTATGAAGAAATCCCACACATATTCAATGAACATTAAATTAACTAATTTGATTTGACTTCAAATCATGTTAAAGTTATTCACGTAATTATCCTTTAATATTCCTTCTAAAATCTTTTTAAAAATAAATTATCCATCATAAAATGTATTTTTTATACGTTTTATATCCATTTACATGTTACTAATAGAAATCATCAGATCCACTATGGGATTTATCTCTTAGAGAATATAGAAAACATTTTATTGCAATGACAGCCATGTTAATGAAGAGCCTCTATTTCCAGAATCCCCATTCCATTTTTTACATTTTCTAATATGTAGTCTTTTAAAGGAACCAAATAGTTCTTCATAATCAGATTGTCTAATATACACAACCTCTAGATGTTGAATTCCATCCTGTTGAATTTTTGTATTCACACCATGCCTTGTTTTGATGTCAAACATCTTGAACAAATGAGTCTAATGAATTCAAAACATGAAGACAAGAATATTACATAATTATTATGATATAGAGAGCATATAGTCATTCTAAATAAAAATCCTTAATATTAATTATTGGGATTCAGAACAAATAGTTACCAAAAGTAAATCCTCTATAATCTTCAATCATAAAATAGAACCTTATACCTTCCAAGATAAGAAGAATCTCACAACACTAATATCCATGAACTTATAATTTAAGACACAACTAAGAAACCACATTGAGAAAATTTCCTCACATAATCAAACAAACATAACTCATTAAAACAAACATTTAATAGAAATTTAGAAAATAAGAAAGGGAAAACAATATATGGTTTATAAATTATCCTTACATCCACAAGAGAACATTGATTCATACTTTGATTTAATAAAAGATAAAAGGATTATAATCATAATTGAAAAATAAGAAAATATTAGATCACTAATCACATGAAACATGTATAGGTGGGACAAACCCACCATTATAGTGGATCCATCTGGATAAATTGTTCTAGTATCCTCTAATGTTTATAGGGTACCCACCATTGATCATTATAACCTATAATTGCTTATATCTTTTCCTTCCCCAATAGCTGACTCCATGTTTACATGAATTTTACTCGTATGTATCATTCTAAAGAAAACTTTATGCAGTTTCTCTTCTATAAAACTATAAGGAAAAACATTATATAATCAATTTTTCACAGAAAAACACGGGGAACCCTTATGAAAACATAAATTTAAAACATTATTATTTCTATAAATCATACAATCCATTATCTAAATATGTCCACATGCACACCATTTTTTTAGTAAAACATCCATATCATTTCCTCTGTAGGAATTATACAACTAGAAACCTCCTTCATTTTCCAAAAACCATTAATCCATAGTTTCTCCTAAGTGTAGAGAATTAGAAACATGAAAGATTCTTTACTTTCCTAAAAATTGTGTCCTATAACCATAAGTGAATTAGTGAAAAATATATATTAGATTTTCAACACACCCTTTATTACTAATTTATTTGTCGAAAAATCACTTTCATCGCACCACATAGATTATCATATAAATTTTTTATTATAGATCTCTATGAAAATATTCATAACAAAAATGTAATTTATCATAATGAATATACCGAAAACTAATAAGATCTTTTGAAACCGAATTTTGAACAAAAAATCATAAACCATATATATAATTTTCATATATTTGAGTGTCAAAAATCATGATTAAATTATTTGTTCATAGGATACTTATGTAAGAAAATGAATCTGTTTTACTACCTATATTTTTAAAAAAGAAACTATAGTTAAAGTAATGTATCCAAAATCATTTCCAAATATATTTAAATTCAATACCAATTTTTTGTATTAACTTATCCATTCTAAATTTTAGAAAATATCATGGAAGTTAGATTTAAAATATTCACATCAAATACACCACATACTCATCTGTGGTATTCATATTTCATGTATTTCAATCAATTATTTCCACAAAATAAATAATAAAAGCATACCAATTAACTAGTGTTAAAATCACAAAATTTCTAAAATTAAACATTATAAGACAGAAAATATTTTTTAATTAAATGAAACCACCAATTTATACAGTATATTTTGTAGAGTATTCATCGTTGGTATAATAAAATTTTATAGATAACATAACCTTATATTCTTAGTCCTTTCTTGTTTAAAGATTTTATTTTATAATATTCATGTTTTCAAAAAACAAATAATATTTTAAAAGTCATTCTTCAATATTTCTTTGTAGTCCAATTTTATAAAATTCATTCTTTTTAGATTCCTATAAATATATTTACTCTTACAATTTTCATCCATCTCCTTAATAATATCACTCATGAATTTAAAAACGTTTTGGGTAATTTTTTTAAAACAATCCTTAAATTATTTCATTGTATAGAAATTTTTATAAATATTGAATATATTTGATTTTTTTTTTAAATACTTGATCCCATAATTAACTATACATCATTGTACATATTCTCAAAGGAGTATAGGTACAACTACTCTTAGGCCAGAGGTTTTTGAAAGGAGAAAAGTACCTATAAAAACCATTAAGGATATTGTTTCCACAACATAACAAATATATGATATGTTGTTATTAGGTAAAAAAAATGGCATTACCCATACACATGTTAGACATACCAACATATTAAAAATTAAATAGAAAGTCACCAATGCACATTAAATATTTAATTATATTAAAAAAGACAATAATATATATTATATTCATATTTGTAACTCAGTATTTACAATATATTCCAATAAGAAAAACCATCGATATAACAATATAGTTTAATGATAATTAATATATTCAAGAAATATAACTATAAAATAAAATAAACTTTTCACTAGAATAACTCCCAAAATGACCTTCAATTGAACCATTTTCCTATATAAAAACTCATATCCCATCATATGAACTCCCCATCGTAATGTGGTACATGAACCTACATAAAAAATTTCAATCCATACACATCCAAAAACCATACCATTTTCATGGGTAGGGTTGAGTCTACCAAACCAATTGGATTCTCTTACCCCTTAACATACTAACTGATAGTTATAAAATTTGTTTAGTGTTATGGTTTATAGTGAGTGACACTCAACCCACTCAATCATATATCATAATGATAAGTAAAACAAAAACATATTAGAGTGCCTGATGAGGTTTTTATGACTCAAAAAAATAAAAAATAACTATATAATATATCAATCTACAATGCACTGGATACTAAGGGAACACACACTTTTAACCAAAACATGATATGATTAAAATAGTGAACTCTCATCCCACCAAATGTTATCCTAAGATAACATCATAGAAACTGAAGAGCCCATGTAAAATAGTTTATTTATTATTAATAATAAAGGATGAAATGTGGTTAAAAAGACTATATATATGTGTCGGATGGTGAGTGATGTGAAATTAATGTATTTATGTAAAAGGAGAATGATTAGGTTATCAATATTTTATATCGACTATAAATATTCACTTCATAACCTTTATTTTTGAGGATTGTTTCTATTGATATTTATGCTTCACAGAATTATTGATTCTGAGAGTATCATCTATAATAGTTTTAAAGAAGTTTGATGAAATACATCTACTAAATAATTTAAATAATTTTGTGTTCTTAGAAGATGTAACTTATTAAACTGAAGAACATACATTCAAAAGTCATAGAACATAAACATTGTAATGTTAGTTCAAGGAGTTTGTTTTCAATGAGGAATTTTATCCTTGTAAACACCACATGTTTTTTATTCTTTTTTAACTATAAATTTCATGGAATTTTAATGGTTTAGTTTACATCATTGGGTCTATATTTCATAAATATAATAGTGGTTCGACCACAAGATGATATAACTAAGAAATAAAGTTAAACTCAACAAATGTTAGGTACACCGATTAATGTCCCTCATTGTGTCACTACAAGAACACTGTGGACTTCAAGTGGTATTAGAGATAATTAATCCTTCCTATAATTAGATATAATTTATTTAAAATAGTTGTTTCAATATATTATATGATGTATTCATTTCATGATTTTTTTGAACTGCATTAAATGAATAAAAAAGGAATTTCATTCTTTTGATGATAGTATGGAATACTCACCAGAAACCCTAAAAAATAGAAGGACATAATAGGAAATAAATATAATGAATATTTTAAAGTAATATAAGAATCAAACACTACATAAAAATTTTAATTTTAGTAAGATTACATCTAAAAAATACATCTAAATTGATCCTTTTGAAGACATTATTTCATGTTGTGAAGATTATGTAGAGGACGAGTCTATCAAAATTTTTGAATAATTATACTCAAAAATTAAAAGATATGTGAATAATGTCATTATTTAAGTAGACACACACACACACACCTATATATATATGAGGGTTAAGGTGATTATTGATGATAAAGTGAAACTAGAAAGAGATATTAAAAAAATTGAGGATGCACTATAATGGAAATTCAAAAAGTTAAAATATCTCATTGACCTTGTGGAAGAAAAGGAATAATTGGTACCACTTTGAAATAAAAATATTTCCTTTGTTGAATAAAAATTATAAACAAATTGTTGTTATAATTGATAAAATAAATTCCTCTTATGGAATTGATATATTTCTTAATAAAACTATATAAAGCCTCCAAAAATGTTAAATACTCTCATTTGGTGTTTGGAGTAAAAAAGAAAAAAATGACATTAATAAATCGTTTCAATAATAATGAAACTTTAATAAAGAAAAATCCAAAAAATAAAAAAAATTGCGTGATGAAATATTATGATTTTTTAATGAATATAACTCACCAAAAATTAAGTTTCATGAGACTGAGGTAAAATTGAAAAATATTGAACCAAACCAAGCCAGAACATTTAAACAAATTCAAAAGAAATAACCTTCCACAAAAAACATAGACGAGAACATAATATCAAATGTTAAAAAAACCAATGGAAATAAGAGTTTGAACCCACCATATGATTAGTCTAAAATAAGTTACTTTAAAAAGGTAACTCATTATCCCAATAATTTTGTTTCCCACATGTTTTATCATGTGAGAGTATAGGTTCTGAAATAAAAACAAAACAAAAATGGGTTGATAAAAATTCCAATAAATTCACCAGAACATAAATTTATTATTCTATAATATCTGAGGAATATATCACCAAATAATTTCCAATGAAATTATTGATTTCACACAAAATAAAAATGAAAATAGATATGATCATATTACCAAACTTAATAAAAATAATGAGGTTCATTACAAACTATTGGTTCTTCTAGCAGCTTATACCTAATTAAATTAAATTTTTTCTATATAAGAAAATATATGGAAGATATAAGAGGCCCATACATTGTTGGGAATATATCAAGAAAAGAGAAAACCTACTGTTCTGATGTATATTTCATATAAAATGAATCCAACATCACAATGAAATGATTTAATTGACTTGATAACTTTTTTGTCAACTTATATGTAGGTGTTCACAACTATGATGAGTGTTAGTATGTACCCATAAGTCATCATTTGAATGAAAAAAATTAAATATGGTTTCAATCAAAAAAAATTGGTTATAAAATAAAATAAATCTACTTATGGATAGAAGAAATTGTAGAAAGGTTCTCAAAAGAAGAGAGATGATCATGAAATTCTAGAGATGTATAAGAATAAGGATACAAAGGATCTCATAAAAAAGGAAATTATTTGACTATGATAAGAGAGGAAACCCAATGGACCACTTTAAATAGTATATGGAAATCCATATTAAGGGAAGAAAGCATAATACAATATCAAAATCATTCTAAGAGTTAGAGATGAAGAATTATTTAGGGTTTAACATCACCAATTAATATTTCGACAGGTTTCCCAAGAAATGAAACACAAATAAGTGAATAAACAATGTTAACACTTTATTAAATATCAATATATCGATAATTAGTTCCTAACTATTTTTCAAAAATATTTAATAATTCATAAAAAATATAGAAAGAGTAAGTAAGTGATAAATAAAATCATGACAATTCACATGATATGGAACTAAAATTTCATAAGCTATTTTCAAATAATGATGAAAAAATAGTTCTTGAAAATATATGTGTATGATTAATTCAATATGGTCTTTATAAAAATACTTACAAATCTATAACACCCTAAGTTTTTTATAATTAATTTAATATTAAATTCATTAACCACTAAGTCTCTACAAAACACTAATTTGTTATCACCTATCCAGTAAGCATAATTTTTCCACCTCTCTGATTTGAATTTCATAGAAATGACATACACGGTTGAATTCAATAAGTTATTTAATGTATGATAAGACAAACATAATTTTTGATGATTGGTAACATACCCTTATGAATAGTAACATACCCTTATTAATAGTAATTTTACTTTTATGAAATGTAATGAATAGTAAATTGTCCAAAAAAATAGGCACTTATCCCATGAGTGTATAAATAAATTTTAGACATCTTATAAGTAAAAAAATGATCTTTGTATAAGTGTTGGTATTTTTCTATGTATTAAATATTTTAATTACAATTTTCAAATTTATTTAATAATTTAAAATAGAAATATATTTTCATAAAATGTAATATTTAATTGTTAATTTATTTCCTTATAATTATAATAAAATTTTATGAGACAATGATAAATTTCTCATGGTGTTAAAAAATAGGCAATAATTTTAACGTTGTTTTTTAGAAGAAATTATGATTTTAAAAAAATTACATTAAAAATATTTTGAAAATTATTTTCAAAAAAATGATTTCATTTTTGAATTATATTCTTCAAAAAATGGTTTGTGATTTTGTTTTGATTTTTCTAAAATACTTAAATATTATGTGAATATTAAAATAAGATAATTTACGATAAATGCTAAATACATAATTTATTTGGTCATAAGTGTAGAAATACTAATGTAATCCACCAAGTTTTGACTCACATGAACGTATTTCTATTATGGGTCACATTAATCAACATTATTGTTTGTCTTCAGTGAAATTATAAAATAAAGAGTAAAATAATGGGAAAACCCTCCTATCCAAACTATAACACCCCCCCCCCCACACACACACACACACTCTCTCTCTCTTTTCTTCACAACTCTAAAGACTTATTCCATGTCAAAAAATTTCTAAAATATATTCCAAATCTCCTCCCACACTTCCATAATACCTTGGTCTCATATAGAGACCTAAACATCTACCGTAAAGATGCTCGCAAGGAAAATTACATCGAGAGGTAAATTCCTATTTTCAATTCATTTATTTAAAGTTCTTTCTTTTATTTTCCTTTTCTCACCTAATTTCAACCAAATGTTGTGATGACTCCATTAGAAAACATATAATATAATTTTTTTACTGTAAAGGAATAATTCATCATCATCTCTCACTTCCCCTTCTTTTATACTTGGAATGAAAATAATATCTGAGATTTGTTAATTTATCACATTCAAGCATGACGAGTTCAATTTCTATAACCATATTAAATTCTACTAATGAATCCATTTTCATGGTTAAAAAATATAATATATTTATTATTACTTATTTAATGTTATTTAATACTTTTTTACATATGATATTAATTTATAAATAAAAAATAATTAGTTGTGATCAAGAACCGCCAATTAACCCAAATAATTTCCATTAATGTTTTATATATTGATTCATCTTCACTTCCAATAACAGAAAAAAAATAACCCATTTAATACTCATTTTGTTTACAAATAAAATACAAATTCTGTTATAGAAAACCATTTTTATTCTAAATGTTTATCCATACATGAATATAAATAAACCGATCACGAATACCAAGGAGAAAAACACACCCTAAATATGAAATTGGATCTCTTAACACATTAAAAGTCCATGAATGAAACTAATAAGTTTATTATAAACAAATTAAATATAGATTAGGTTCTATAATAATTAATTCATGACCCTAAATTTGTTTATTCCGGTCAGTAATATCAAGTGAGTAACACCAACAGACTTATGGTAAGGGTTTTCTACCTAAACCGCCACTTTTATCCGGGTTACACATATTCTCTTATTAACTTAATTAAATTTTTATTTACTTATATTTACTACTCATATATTCTGGGATAATGATATATATATGTTTACAAACTAGAATTCTCCTTTAATATATGGGGAGTTATATGTTTTAAAAGGATATTTCAAAAATTCTTCTTGTAATACAAGCATGATTCAAGGGAAATTATCAAATTCCTACGTATTTTCAAGGTAACTATATAATATGATTATGAAAACCATTATATTTATAAAATATCTCATTTTTTTATTAAAAAATATATTAATTCAATTCTGGTTTTATATAATGATAATTTCAAAATAAATATTTTTTAATGTAAAAGAGAATTTATCTGAAGAATTACATGATGATTTTATAAGAGTATCTTCATATTTTTCAACACACATGTTGATTATTATGTATTATTAGGATAAATATTTTATGGTATCATATAACACATTTAATTTAATGTTTTGTGTTTATTCTTATTGTGGATGGGTTATCTTAATACCATTCACCAATTTACTCTAAATTGTTAGTGATTATGTTTAATGTACGGGGAATGTTATTTACATTTCATATATTTGTTTTAATATTAATTTATATGTTTTTATTTTTATCCTCTTTCATATTAGGTATGAATTGGACTTATTAAGTGTCAGTGGGTCCTTTATGTCCCCTCGGTGCATCAGTAGGTCTCATGGGACAAACTGTGGTCTTGGCACGAGGCCTTGACAAAATCGATATTTATTGTCTTTTCAGGAATCTTTGATGGTAAGGCTATGATATCCCACATTATTAATTACCACATTATGAAAATAGTATTGAGAATTCATGTGGTTATTCGACTAGTATAATACCCTTGATTATGTAATTTTTGTTTATCTCTTATTCCTTCCATAATGTGTTCATGTTTATTTTTAAAGGCATGTGTTTTATAGTTTTTCACCATGCCAAATGTTTATGTTTATGATATCTTATATTTTATTTCTAAACCATACTAAGAATTTTATCTCACCCCTTTCTTATGATTCATTTTATTAGGACATGAATAGGTTTATTATGGATTCCCTCACAAGGTTAAACTTATAGTTGTGGATGTTCCCAACATAACATATATATTGTTTTTCTTTTCAAGTTGTACAAGTGAACTTATGTATATTTATTGTTTCCAAATATACTGAACTACTTATTCCATTTGGATTCATATACCTTGTTTATATGCCAATGTAATAAAATAAGGCACTGGATCTGTGAAACTAGGGTCGGGTCCTTACTACTTCAATCCTACCAACTCAATAAGAAATGTTGAAAAATAAATTTGGTCCACCAGTGGATGATATATCTTTCTTAGAAAAGGAAAAAAATCCTATTACCCAAGATTAATGGGGAAAATAAGAGGAAGTAAATTCTACCCAATAATGACCACAAATAAAAAATCGAAAGTAAATCTAGCATATGGGACTCTCTAAATGAATAAATTTAATAACTGGAAGATGTCGGTTGAGAGATAATTCTCCACATTATTTTTATAAATAAGTATAAAGAAAATAATATCCTTATTCAAATAATATTTTAGGTTTTCACTAACTTATAGGAAATTTAAGGAAACAAAAAAATAGGATCTATATGAGGTTTTAGTAACTTTGTACAAAAATAAAGATGATTCTATTATAAAGTACTAATAAAAATAATTACCTATGATGAAGTGGAGAGTGTATCTCATTAGGATGGAATATAAATAGATATATTTATCAAAAACGAAATGTTCTATGAGAATATGGAATTCTAGAAAACTAAAAATAAATATGATAGTTCAGGTAAAAAATCAATCTCCAATCCATATTAATTTTTTTTTAAAATATATAATCAATGGGGATTATATTTGGACATAAATTTATGAGTTTTATTCATCACACCTTAACAAGTTTGATTAATTTGTATAAAATGAGTAAAAGTTACATTTATTTAAAAAATATGTTTGAAAAAACACAAACATGAAAAGGTGGAAATGGTATCATGTGTTAGAGTAATTAATAGAATAAATGTGATGACTTACCGAAATAAATATTTTTTTCTACACTGGTTTATCCCATGAATAATTACTATTTACTATCTAAATGATCATTGTTATGAAATTTTGTGGTTTCATCCCTCTCAACATTATATCATTATGAGAATATTATTAATATAGCAAAATATGTTTCTTCAAATAAAGAAAGAAGAATGAAGAGTGAGGAATACCATACATTATATTTCATTTGTATTTATTATCAATAATGGGGATGAAAAATGGTAATAATGGAAACATATTCCCAATAATTGTTTGAAAGTATTCAAAAAAACAATGGTAAACACAAAATAAAAATTGTAAAATGTTTTTTTTATTATCAAAAAGAAAGTTTATAATGTGTTTGATGAATCATAGAATATATTTTTAATGGTGAGTGTGAGTATGTTAATATATTTTTGGACAAATATAATGTAGATGTTTTTTGTATCTTAAATATATTTGTAGGAAATTTTCATGTAGTATCCTTTGTTTTTAAATATTTTTTTGTACTAATATTAATCATTAAGACAACTATTGACGATAAGAGTATTGTATACAGTATTGTTGATGAAGATTAAAGTATGATATATAGTTAAGAACATGAATAATTTCTTGATCCTAGAAGTGGAACTATATGAATTGAAGGATATCCATCCATAAAGAATTTAAAATGAACATTATTGTTTTCTTGTAAATATTAGGGCTTACATGGAGGATTTGAGCCTTTAAAAAAACAGATGGGTTATTGTTCTTAAGTATTGTGAATTTAATTCCATGGTAAAGGTTGAGTGTTATTTAATGAATCTATCTCTCTTATCTAGGATATAGGTACAAAAACAATACTAGACAACTAAAAAGAAAATTATTAATAAATTTTGGGTTTATTGATTCACCTCGTTCTCTCTCATTTTCCCTTTAAGACCACTGGTCACTTCACCAGCATTATGTATTGAATCCATTAATTCTTCATTTTTATCTTATTATATAGATCATATCTCTAACAATTTATATCTAAACAAATAATATCATTGGATAAACATGATCAGGATTAAAATTATAAACAAGGTCAATCAGAGAGGCCCCAACCATCATAAGATTGTCATCACAATAATTATAAAAATAATGTGGACAATCAAACAAGATTAAAATATCTTATATGATATAACTAAAATACCATGTATATATTGAAAATAAGATGATATTAAGGATAAACAATAAGTAAATTACTTGATATTACCCATATATTAGACTCTTACCTAAAATCTATTTCCATGAATCTTTAAAAAAATTCTTGTAGATTACCATAGAGAAAATCATTCTCAAAAAAAGTGTTATCATTTATCACCTAATAAATGCCTCATAATCAATAGTAATGGGAAATACTAATTCCCCTTACTCAAACCGAATCAAATCAAATCAAAAATAATAATAAATATTATATGGGTGTTCACTTAATTTTTGGTAAACCTTATAAGAGATTTACTATGTCTCTCAAATTAGCATGAAAATTTATCTCATTGTCCCCTTATAGAAAAGAATCCTCTCTTAATAGGTACCCAAACCAAAAAAATATTCTTAAATTGGCCCATAAATTGGTTTATCCACATGAATGAGGATCAATCAAAAAATCTTAATAAATAGTTATATTTTCACCTATACAAAATCAAGTAAATATGATACACAAATTACTCAATAATATCATCACAATCCTTGAGGCTACACTGAATCCAACCTCACTATCTGGGGTCAACAACATGAACCCAAAATAGATAACCCAAGTTGAGTTACTCACTTACACATGGTTAAATGTACTAATAAAAAGTGGAGACTCATTCTAAAAACCTAACAAACCAACATAATACATCAAATAAAGCGTGATGACTGATAATATAATATTATTTGAGAATAAGTTTCACATTCTTATATTATGTGCTCTTGGGGTTCAAATATAAAAATACATTTGAATATTATTTTTTAATTATTTTGGGATAAAAATAAATATTTCGGAAAATTATAATTTTTGTATTACTTTCATGTCAATTTTTAAATTCACTATAACTAATTAACATTGGAGATTCATTACAATACGTGAAAATTTATTTTGTGATTTAGGTATAATTTTTTTATTTTTCATTAAATATATAATTATATACATTAATTCATTATAAATAATTAATTATTTTACTTATAAAATATATTTTATTTATTATTATTATATTTTTAAATTAATTTATTTATATATTATTGTTTTATATATAAATTTATATTTATAATATGTACATATATTTCAACTATATTTTCCTTATTATGAATGTATTTTTGACAACTTTTTTTTGGTCTCGGATTTGATTGCTCCCACATGATTCCCCAATTAAGCATTTATCAATTCAAAACCATACATAATGTGTAATACACCAATTAAACATTCATAGACCGTACATGGTAAAATAAACCTAAGAAGCACTAAAATTGGATACTTGTTAGTTTTGTAGTTGGGTGGTATTTCAAAAACACCGAAATAATAAATATTTACATATATATATATATATATATATATTATTAAATATATGATAATAAATTGAATTTTTTATTTTTTATATTTTTAGTTTTTAATATTAGTGTTTATAAACATTTTAATAGACTATATTTAATATATAAAACTGGTTTTTTATTCGTTTGACCTTTTTATTCATATTTTTTTTTTATTTCATTTTTTGTTTTTCCACTTTGGTGTATGTTTTTTTATATAAGGTTTCAAGATCCCATGAAACACGATGCTTGATTGACCATGATGTTGGAGGGGTCGATCAATTCTTATCCTAAGGAAACCATGTATCCTACACTCTATAGATCAAAGTTCTACTAATAAACCACCATGAGTTTTATACAACCATCCACAACCAATCTCCCAAAAAGATAAAACCATGCCATCAACCACCACAAGCCATGGATATAACCTACCTCCACCTAAGTCAACCAACATATTGGTTCACCCACCATATATATAAGATTTTCCATCAATCAGATTTATCCATGAGGTTTTAGTGGCATAACTAGTTGATTTTATTCAAATTTAACCCAGATTTCGGGCTTTGTAAATTCTTGGGATGGTTTTTACATTCATATAATGTAGTGGTTATATTATTTTTATGCTTCATTTCATAAATCTTTGGAATTGGGAATTATGGTAGAGATATTTCATTCACAATATTTCCACACCACATTTATAGAAGAAGACAAAAGGAATATTTATATTCTGCCACTCCCCTAGAGCTTAATGATTGAGGTATTGGAGTTAGATCCCAAAAAACAATAAACATTTATTCTTTTTATTACTAAATTTTCTAATTTTTCATACATGAGTTATCAAGTATTGGGTTTTACTTTTTCATACATCTATGTGATAATTCCATTTGGGAACTATTCGCATTAATAGGTTATAGTAGTTCCTTATTATAATGAGACCTAAAAATTAAATAACGATATTCTATAATATATGTTCAATGGTATATATGCGTAATACTAATAGTAAATATTCAATATTTTAATACCTAGTGTTGTGGGATCATAAGAATTGAGACTTCTTCTTATAAATTTCTTAGTTTATGATCTTAATGAAGGGTGGTTATGAGGACAAACCCATTAATAAAAATACCATGTATTATATGTTTCATTATGTTTTCTTATATATAAGCTATTTTATTAGACCTTAGTCCAGAGGTAGTTATTAATGTGTACCATAACTCATATAACATCATGCATTATGAAACCATGGTTTATTTACCCATTTTTGTGTATCCTACATCCATTACATTATGATTTATATGGAATTAATTGTCAATTCAAGTTAGTACTTGTCCCTTTTGAATTTAGGAAGAAGATATATTTAACCCTATTTTTTAATGGGAAATTAATTCTATAAATCCATGGTAAATGTAGTCTATAGACAGGTTTTATTCAAGAATTCATGAAATATGTGTAAATAAGTAAGGATGTTGACCCGAATTTTGAACATACTTGATAAGATATTATGTGAATAGATGATTATATTAAATTGTTAGTGTTTCATAAGAAGTTTGTTGTAATTCTGTTCTCCTATAACCCAAAGATGGTTTCAATTTATTATATTGGGAAAAAATACATGTATAACATCATATAGGACCAAAAAATTTAGTAGTCTTAGTAGAATAGATACATTCAGGATTTTCATATTTGATGAGAACAAAAAAAATACACCATAAAACATCTAATTACAATATTATTCCTTTTAGTGAATCCTTTAATTTATTCACATAACACTTCTTGAAACCCTAGGTAAATGGAAACATAATAAGGGTGTGCTTAAATACACAATTTGGTAACAATTACTGAAGAAGTTATCATAACATTAGTATAGAATAAATAACATAGAAAAAATAAATTATTAAAATAATTCCATATTAAAATAAAAAATGAGATTAAAAATATTCATGGATAATAGTGGACACGAATAGGTCACAAGGAAAAAAATAATTAATTTCATGATGATAGATCAAAAATATCATGCTTTTCGATGCCTTGTTCCATGAAACAATATATCATTAAGGATTATTCCAAGACATATATTTAATGTCAATATTATATATAATAATTCCAAATAAATGTGATAACATACACCAAATAATCATGCTAGTTTGGGTCATGAGACCTATTGATGCATCGCGGGGCTATATAATATTGACCCCAAACCATCGCTTCATTATGTCTAATGTATTAAGCATATGAAATATATGAATAGAAATACCATGCATAATCAACTACCCATTATAAACATTTATATTTTCATAAAAACATATGGAATGTAAATAATTTTCACCATATTAATAAAACGGATAAAATGATCATAACCCATTAAGGTAAAGAAGGTGGATGGTTAACTAATATATAATCAAATATCCTAGGGAATAAATAAACAAAATTATCAAAATAAAGAAAATACATATTTTAAATTGTTTTCCAATCATCATATAAATAAGATTTATATATAATAATCCCTATAACTATATCAAATGGAGTAATAGAATATATTTAATTCAATAATATACCCAATCGAAAAATGAAATAATGTGGTTTTATTGTAGAATATCCAATAATCAACATAGAATCTATCTATTGTTCTTAATGTAATAGAAAGTACCCATGTCCAAAAAATATAGATAAATTTGTGGTAGAGGGTACTTTCAAATTTTTGGTTTATCAATAGAAGATAATAGTTGAGTTTGGTAATTTACAATGTAGGAGGACAAGGTAATGGTAGAGAGACCCTTAATTATGTTTATAAAGATCATGTGAATTATCCAAATAAATTCCCCAAGAGTATTTAGCTCAATTTTTTTTCTTGGGCCCACTCATTATAAAATAGAATGAATATTGAGTTGAAAATAAACTACCCATGGTTAGGGTGATTACCCCTAGGTGCATATGTTCTGTGGTCTCATAAATTAGATAGTATCCAGACAAGGATGTCAGTTCTAAGAAAACCACAAACTTTTTAATTTTCAAAATATAGGATTTCATCTAACAATTATAGATTAGTAAATGGATTTAATGACATTAAGTCTCCATGTCGATATATAAAATGGGTGATAATTCCATGGATTTACAAGGAAAATGAAATTATAATATTGGTTTAGAATTGAAAATGGAAGGGGTGGAATGGGAACCCTTATGTAAACATAGTATTGAGTTATGAAATATTATATAATTAAGGAGGATAATTATTCTTTTATTAACAATATTTAAAATAAAGTAAATATGTGAAAATATTATTATAAAAAATGAATTTCAATTTAAAATGGAATATAATGATGGGAAACCCTTACTTTTCTAAGTAGCTTCATAAATCTTGGTAGAACTACTTACAACCATTGTAACTTCTCTATTGGAATTTAGAGAGTGGTATAGGGAAGGAAACATCATGATAAATTCATGTTGTGTAGATATGGATGAGGTAATTGGTTGGAGCAGCTCCTTTTATAGGTGAAAAAGAGGGTCTTTTTCATTGAATGTAAAGATATGTAAATGGTAATAATGAAATCACGTTGCTTTTAGGTGGGTTAGGTGAGTTTCTAGATTAAGGTGTGGAAATGTTGGTGGGAAATTTTACCTTTTAATTTATATCATGATAATGGTTTTATAGAAGGTATATGTATCAAATCGATTTAGTAAAATTCGAGGCATGTTAGATTTTGCATTTTACCACTTATTAATATTGATTAAATATTAATCCTCATAATAATTTTCACACTGAAAATATAATATTACTCTAATTAAAATTTTTAGATTTGTTTAGTTTAAAATTGGGCACTATTTAACCTAATTAAACTTTAAATATATTAAAATTAACATTTTATTATATAATAATAGTATTTAGATTTTTAATTGTTCTACATATTATTTATCATTAACTATAAGTTAACTAAGTGTTGATTTATTTTTATATTTTATAAAAAAAAATTATATTAGAGTGGTGATTTAAAATTTATCCATTTAATTTAAATATATCCAATATTTATAAATGTATCAATGTTTTAAAAATAATCATTATATTGAGGTAACTAATATTTACCTAAAAAACAAAATTTTATTCCTAAAAATAATATGTGCCTAATTATATAATTTAGATCTAATGATTCTAAATATGAAATCCATTTTATCAGATAAAATTTTTATTCGATAAAAATAAAATTTTTACATTATCACACGTAATGCATAAATAATCGTTTTTAGAAAAATTATATTTTTTTATAATAAATTTATCTATTATACAAAATTATAATTTTATTTGATTATAATTATTTAATTGGTTTATTATAAATAAAATAATTGTTATGTGCCTTAAAAATTACTCCAAAATAAAAATTTACCAAAATAATATTTAATTAAAAGAACGATAAAAAAAAAGTTTCTTGTAGAAATTATTAATTATATCCTTAAAATATTAATCATTGGTTTTATGAATTAATAATATATTTTTTAAAATATATATTTTTTATTCATTAAACTTTTATCAATTAAAAGGTATTCTAAAATTCTATTTTTTATTTATAGAAATTTCTAGTTTGGGTAAAAAGTGTAATTTTTTACTATTCGCTTAAAAATCAACTATCTTAGAAAAATTATAACTAAGCTGCTTTTTCATTAGTGAATTCAAAAAAATATATTTTTATAAAATATAAATTCTAGGATTTTGAAATTAAACTTATAAACAATAATAAAGGCACTTTCTATTGTGATATATTGCACATTGTGTGGTAATTTTCAGGATATAGTGTTTATCTACACCAGTTAGGTCATAATTATTTAATATCCCCAACATAAATAATTTCTTCCTCCTAAATAGGATACATATCTTCTACTAAATCAATTATGGTATTCTTTCTGCATATCTTCTTTAGGATCCCATGTTTCCTCCTCCAATTTTATATTACTCTAAAGGACTTTCTCTAGTTGAGTTGCGCAATTCTACAAAACTTGCTCTCTATTGTCAATGATGTTGATAAGATCTTCATTATAAAACATTTCTGTTTATAGATATATTCCCTCATATATGAGTACATTCATGGGATATGTATTTAATTATTTAATAATCAATGGTTGAAAATTTCATGTACTTTTGGAAGGTTCTGTGGCATAGGCTATATGTAAGTTATAGCTCAAATTATCTCTTAAATTTCGAAATTCCAAATGTACCTAGGGTTTAACTTATCTATTTTACTTAATGTTATAGTTCCCTTCCATAAGTACGCATTTAAGAATACATGATAACTCCAAATAAATTATGGATCCTTCCATTGATTATTTTTATGTCTCTTCTATCTGAATTGAGCTATCTTAATGTGATTCTGAATATTTCTCACTTTCAATATTGTATCCTTAATAAGTTTGATGGATACGTGATTCCTCTATCCAACATCATCCAAAATATTTGTAGTATTAAATCTATTCCCATACAATACATTATATTTTTCCATATTGGTACTCAAATAGAGTCTATTATTATAAATAAATTCAACCAAATTTATATTTTTATCCCACATACCATGAATGTAAAGAGAGTGTGGCCTTAGAATATATTCTATTGTCTGAATAGTCCTTTTATACTTTCTATAAATTTGAGGATAATTAGCGGTGCACAAATGTATATCTGTGATGATATCCCCTTTAAGGATACTAAAAAATTGACGTGCTCCAAGGGTCATGATTATGTATGACTGATAGGGGTTCACCATGAAGTCTCACTACTTCATTATTATAGAGTAACGTAATATATTTGTGATGTATGTCCTCCCTTATTGATATGAAATGTGTAGATGTGGTAACGTGTTCCATAATGTTCCATATAGATTCATTTTTTTTAAGAATCATCAAAATTTTAGTGAAAATACCATTTTAACATTTTCCATCTTCCAAATTAGTATGGAGAGATATTTCATGGCTCTATTAGGATATTATCTTCCATCCTTTAGCTATTGGAATACCAAGAATCTTGACACATGTTATAAAATTTTCTAATTCATACCATCCCACCAGAAATGTTCTCTTAAATCCACATATATCATTATCATACTAAGGTATATAGATAAACTTTAGTTATTTCCTTCATCCAGAAATTCTATTTTTAGCTCATGTGTGGAAAGAAATTATATTCTCTTTACATATTTTAACAAATGTTCTTCATAGGTAAATTCCATTAATCTACCATAGTTCATATTATAATTTATTTATATTATTAACTAATGAAATTTTAAATAAATTGGAAAAGTATTGATATTTCACCATCCTTGATGATTACCATGCCAAGTTTACCAAATATATGAATATAAGACACTTTCTTATCCTCATATTGCTCATAAATCGATAATGTCTTTGGCTTATAGCATAATTGTCCATGTATTATTTTATAGAGTGGTATTTTATAGAGAAATTAAATGTCATTCATATTGCCATTCAATATCTATATTCAGTGTGCTTCTGCGTATTTTTATATAAGTGATTTTGTGTTTAGTTGTAATATTTTATAATAATTTCTAGTTATAAATTTAAATTGTGTACCGTCTATTAAGATGAAACAGTCACCTTAAGTGGAAATGATAGACAATGACTTGTCTTTACCTAGGAAGCCTTGAACCTTCCCTTTACTTACTAAATTACTTGTTTTCCTCATCTAGAATAAAATATTATCTAAGGTTCTTTACACTCATTCATATCTGCTGAGAATATTGAGAATTTAGGTCTTTTAAATGGTCACATAGGTAGTTTCATGTCTCTCGACACTCCTTTGGGGGTCAGACTAGAGGGAATACTCTAGTTCCTATAGTGCCCCTTGATATAGGTGGTACTATTTCCTATGGACTTTCTACATCCTTGAGATGGATAGCATTGATTTCATTCTCAGTATGGAATGGCTCATCTTTATCATTCCCAAGGGTATTTTTACCACTATCGAGTGTCCTTCAAAACACTTGAGAGAAGCAATTTTATACACAAAGGATAATGGGATATCTTGGGTGTATTCCCTAACTATTTCTCCAACATACCTCCTCTAAGGGACGTTGAGTTCACTATCAAGCTAGTGCCAGATGCAGCACTGATTTCTATCCCTCATTATAGGATAGAAATACATAGCTACATAAACTCAAGAAGTATTTTGAATATCTTATGGAAAAGGGTTTCATCAGACCTAGTACATCATCCTGGGGTTTAGAAGTCCTTTTCTCCAAGGAGGACGATACCCTCATATTTTTCATGGATTGTTGTCGAGTCAACCATTTTACAGTAAAGAATAAATATATGTTGCCTCATATAAATGACCAATTCCACCAATAATGAGGTGAAAATGTTTTTTTCATGATTGGTCTAAGATTGGGATATCATTAGGTGTGTGCGAGAACATTAGATATACCACATACCACATTCCAGAGAACGTATGTCTTGTATGAGTTTTTGGCTATGTCGTTCGGTCTGACAAACACGCTAGTAGTTTTGATAGCATAGATGAAATGGATTTTCCACCCATACCTTGAATAAATTATGGTAGCCTTCATAGTCATCATATTCATGTATTCATGCTTCTAACAAGACCATGAAAATCATCATGAAATCATTCTTATTAAACTCATAGAGAACCAGCTATACACAGAGGTCAGTAAATTCCACTTTCTGATCAATAAGGTTCACTTCATAAGTCAGGTAATATCTATGGTATGTGTGTCAATCGACCCAGGGAAGTTGAGCGTAGTCCTTTCATGGGAGTATCCAAAATTGTTTTTACATACACAGTTTCTTAGGGCTTCCTAACTATTATAAAAGATTCATCTTGAACTTATCCCGCTTCATAGTGCCTCTTACAGCATTGACTAAGAGGGGTGTGCAGTTCATATGATCTAAATAATGTGAATAATATTTTTAGGAGTTAAAAGTATGAATCATGAGGGATTAAATCCTAATTCTTCTAGAGCTAGGTATAAGTTATACTATTTACTGTGATGCAATATGAATTGGACGGCATGTAGCCCTATTACGTGGTGATCGAGTCATGGCTTATAGATCCCACCAGCTAAGGACTCATGAGTAGAACTATCATACACATGACCTCAAATTTGAAGATGCGATTCATGATCTATTCTATTGGAAACACTAACTTTTTGGGAGAATGTCTCAATATTTGCATGGCAGATAAAATCTTGAAATATATCTCCACAAAGGGAGACTTGAATTTGAGACTGCGTAGGTGGGTCAAATACCTACTGTCATTCAACATTGATCTTGTTATACCCCTGGTATGGGTAATGTCATGGATGATTATTTGATACCCAAGATGGAAAAAGAAGCTTTCCATGTAACCAGTAGTGAGTAGTAGATGATGGATTTGTTTACCTAGATGCATATAGGGGTTAAAGATCTACGAGGATAACCAGTTCCAGTATCTCTTGAAGTGACGTCCTCTTTTTTGGAGCGAGTCTACATGTGATTGTTATCTAATCCATAGGGGAACAATTTATGGGAAATAATTATATGAGAAAACCTGCTCTAGGTTGGGTTGCTGATGGAATTGAATCATTTTTTTTATCATGGTCGGGTATGGGTACCTTCAGATAATTATAAAGTGTTAATGATGGATTCTCATGACTCTGTTTTGGAAGTTTATCCTTGGTTGACCAAGATTTAAAAGGATATGCCTCATCTACACTGGTGTCCAGGAATGAAAAAGAAAAACAGTAGATTTCATTACTCGGTGCTCTACCGATGTACTGGTGAAGGTAGGGTACCAGTGACCTTCTAGAATCTGATAGCCTCTATCCATTCTTGAGTAGAAGTGGAATGATGTCACCATGTATTTTGTTATAAGCTTTCCAAGATCTCCTAGAAGAGGTGATGTAGTATGGTTGATCATGGATAGGTTGACCAATGTCACACACTTACTACCAATCTGGAAGTCCTTCTCTATTGATGATTTGGGGAGGATTTATATTCGGGAGAGAGTTCAACTTCACGACGTTCCCTATTTTATCTTGTTGGACTGAGATTCCTATTTCACATTGAGATTCAGGCATTGTTTGAAGAAGGCACTTGGTTCATAGGTACTTTTGATTAGTTCATATCATCCCAAGACTTATGGTAAATCTTACCAGACCCTTCATGTGTTAGAGGAAATGTTGTGTGCATGTATCCTTGTTTTTTTTGGATCGTTGGAAAAACATATCCCTCTAGTTGAGATTTCCTATAATAAGATTTTCTAGGCGACAATTAAAACGGCCCCACATGACGTCCAATATGTAAGACCATGTCATTCACCTCTATGTTGTCTCAATGTAGATGAGTCATATCTTTTAGGTCCTCAACACATTTCGGAGACTTCTAAGCATGTCTGAATAATTCTAAATCATATAGAGATAGCTTAGTATAGAAAGAAGTCTAATACAAATTTTCATTACAGACCACTAGTGTTTGATGAGGTACATTGGTTCTTTCTGCATGTTTTATTGAGGTTGGGTCAAAAACGAATCAAGAGATTAGAAAAGTTGTCACAGAGATATGTTGGTTCATTCGATATAGTGGAGAGAGTTGGGTTGGTAGCCTATCAGTTTTTCTTATGTCAGAGGTATCATGACATGAACAATGTCTTCCATGTATCTTAGCTTCGACAATACCATCCAAACCCATCTCATTAATTTGATCCTGATAAAATTGATCTTGAGGGAGATGCATCCTTTGAGGGGTGTTTGATCCATGTCCTCAACTGTAGAAAAAATGTTATCAAAGTAATGTAATTCCCTCTTTTCCAGGTGTTATAGAAACATTCATGCCTTCACGACAAGACTTGGGAGTATGAGACTAATGTATGTTTGTAGTGGATAGAGCTTTTATTTGATGACATTCCACTACCCTCAGAATGGAAACTCAAGGACGATTTGTCATATTTTTTGGAGGTTTTAAAATCCCAAATTTAATCAAGGTAAAGAATGTCAAAAAATTTAGTCTAAATCATTAATGTTTCTCTTTTTGTACGCCCACTTATCCTGTCATGAATCCTGAATAGCTATTTAGTTAGTTAAATAGTTTCATAGGACTTATGGAAAATAATACAAGGTGCCCTAGTGCAATTTTCAAGTTATAATAATTAAAAAAGATTATGAGGAATAAAAAAATTTAAAAAATTTAAAAAATATTAAAAAACTAAAAAATATAAATAATAAAATAAAATCAAGACATGAGAAGAATAAAATTAATTAAAAATGGTTTTATGTATTATTATTATTACTATTTTTCCCTTCTCTTCCATTTTTTATATTTTTATTTTATATTTTTATTTTCATTGTTCATTCTTTTTTTTATCGCATTTATTTTTTATTTCCTTTCTATTTTATTTCCTTTATTTTTTTCTTTCTCTTCCTCTCCTCTTCCCATTGGTGTGTTTCCCCTGTACCACCCCCTTGCAATGCCCCAACCTCCTCCTCTGCTCTCCTTTTAAAAGACTATTGTGACTCCATCACTTTTCCTTTTTCAAAGCCATCAGAAGAATAGTAAATCTCTCGATAGCACTTATCCTCAGCACTAAGATTCGTTTTATGTCATCCAATCTCTATTGTGTAATTAACCAAGGATGGTTTTTACCTGAAATTGTGTTTTTTCTAAAATCACATGATTTCTTTCATTTTATGTCAAATCAAAGGTTGTCGTGGGATGTGGGAGATACTATGACTATAAGGTAGGGATTTTATAAACTTTACCATAATTTCATTGTGTTATTCAATTTACACCATTGTGTCGGTCGTCGGTGCCTACCAATTAATCTCTAATTAAGCCAATTAATTTAATTAAACCACTTATCCTTGATCCCTACAGACGTTTCATTATATCTACCCTTCCATGTTTTTCTCCATGCTTCTAGACACCTATTCAGGTGTGCTAACATAATCGTCCTCTTTTTAATGATATCCTTGATTCTATAAATTATCAGGTATGTTTTTTTTGGTAATACTTTGGGTTGAAGTTTAAATAGAATAAAATTATTTATTTCAAATTGGTTGACTAAATAATTGGGTTATAATGTTTATTATAAATTTAATTTTTTATATGCTATTTCCTCTAATTATGGGAATAAAGTCCATGTTCGGTTTAACCTATTTTATGATTTTGGAATTGATAGTTTCCTTAAATGGATATAGTTGTGAATGATTTCTATGAGATTTATGTTTATGGGCCTCTCTTGTGGTTTGTTGGTAATCGGGATGGTGAGATAATGTGGGTTCTGTATTAAGAACCCACAATTGGACTCATCGTGCTCGATAGGTTACATCATGATGTGTCAGGGAAGTATTGTTTTAGGCTCACTAGGCATGGGATCCCTCAATATTTTTATATACTATTTCATAACACAAGTTCCCTAAGGAGAAATTAAGGATGGAAATGTTGTCAAGATTGTCACACCAAGCCTTGGTTGGGACTCGGTCCCTTATGTGTGATGCTTATTATAGACTCATGGTAACAAAACCAAAAGCGATACCTGGTATTCCTAAATTGACATCTTAGATGATCTTGTGGAATTACATAATTTATTGGATATACTGTAGCGATACCTTTGATATGGGCTCAAACTTCCCCTCTCTACCTGTCATTTTTAATATAAATTCCTAATATTCTTTATTGATGAATCATAGATTGTCCTTTATGTTTTGTAATCCTCTATTGTGCCTTTAGTGTTCCTAGTTTTGACATATGGTTTAGACACTAATCAAAAGCACAATATTTGGGGAATTATATTTTCATTCAGTTGTCATTTTATATAGGCCTTGCTATATATATTCATGTATTGCCATGTATCTCATTCAGGCTTCCCTCATAGGTTGAAGTAGCTGGTATGGTAGGAGTGTCCACATGGGAACCCAATCCAAGCTAAATTTGTATTTATTATTAATGTTTTCTTATTCAATTATACATCGTCACATTGCCCACTACTGGAATTTGAGGTATTTGTGATGGGATATTTGAAATAGGATCCTGTTACAAATGTTCTTTTGTGATAGGGTTTCGTCACAAACAGCTCGTTGTAGAAAATGGCATCACAAAAAGTTGTTATTGTGATAGGCCCATCGCAAATATTTATTTCCCATTGCAAATAGTTCTCCTGTTAAATATATTATATATATAATAACTCGTTGCGATGGTACTGTCGAAAAAAGTTATTTGCAACGGTCCAATTTTTTCATCGTAATTAGTTTTTCAATTATATATTATATATATATATATATAAACTTGTTGCGATGGGCCCATCACAAATAAAATACATGTGGCGGGCCCAGTTTCCCTTCCCAAATACTTATTTAAAAAATATACAGACTATTTGTGATGAGAACCCGTCGAAAAGGTCCCATCGCAAATACTTAAAAAAATATTCAATATAATTATGATAAATTAATATTAGAAAATTATAATAATACTAATACTACAAATAATAATATTATTATACTATATAACAATAATACTAATATTTATAATATTAAAAAATTGTATTAGTAATAATAAAATAATACTAATAATATATTAATGTTATTATTATTATTAATATTTATGAAAAAATAATATTAATATTATAAAATAAAAAAAATATTAAAATATTAAAATCCTTAATATTTGAAAAAATATATATATATAATTGAAAATTATTATTATTATTATTATTATTAAAGTAAAAAAACATTAAAAAATATAAAATTGATAATAAATATTAAAATATTAAAATATTAAAAATAAAAAAAATTATGAAATATTCACACTAATATAAAAGAAAAAAACTATAAATAGTTAATATTACCACAATCATTGAATTTTAATTTTTTAACATTAAAAAAATCAGTGAGGGTAGTCTTCTAGAGGAGCTGGAGGAGCTGGAGGAGATAGTGTAGAAAACTACATCCCTAAACTAAGAGTCAGACATCACATTTACTCCATCTACTCATGATGTTGCTGCTGCCATCAACGCATCTTCTCCTCATAAAACTGCTTCTTCTACTATTGATTCATCTATTCCTACTACTTATGAAAATTATTTATAAGCTCACTATATGCTTGCAGATGCTCCTGATATTGTGGTCCAGAAGATGATGCCTCTCCTTGAGCTCCTCTTGAGCTGGATGATGACATCTCCAGAGTACCATAATAAGTCCTAGGATTCAAATGAGAGTTGATTCCAATAAATAATCCCTTCTCGAAGCCATACTTGATTACATGCATCCCTGGCGCCTCATCGAAATGGTGGGCACTAGTCTGATTAGCCCTATCATACTGAATCTTAGCCTATTTCAGAGAGTTTGTGGCCTCATATGACTATTTCAATTCCAATTTAAAATTAAAATAGATAAAATATTATTGGCAGTTCATTTTCAAACTGAAAAAGAAATAATACTGGCCACAATACGATGATAACGATCACCTATAATCTCTCTAATGGTTATATCATTGTACATCCTCCAATAAATGTTTTACTCCATAATATCTGGTTTCTCGACTACCTATATGAATATAAAAGAAATTATTTATATTTAAAGTTATAAAAAAATATTTAAAAAAGTACATAGCAAATTCTCTCTTTGCATACTGAATGTACGGATGCCGGCTCAATGCATCACCTCTTGTCTCCCTCGGTTCTGTCGTCCTAATGAAGATCTCTTCTAAAATCCACCACCCAACCAGTGTGTACATAATCCATCCCAAATGTGATATGAAATGTACTCTAGTCACTGGGCTCTACACAACTCATCAAATACTGTCACTCCTGCATTATTCAGGGTCTTCCTTCTCAAAAGATGCAAAAACTGATCGAAATAGTCACCCATAGGTTCCTCTCATGCCATGTGGGTAGTGTCACACATGCTATCATCAATGGGATACCATAAAACCTACAAATAATTTATTATATAAAGTTATTAATGAAATAAATTTCAAAATAAATATTATTTATTTCATACCATCCAATGATCGAACATGTTGAGATGCACATCAACAGGAATCTTCTCCTATGTGATCCATCGTTGAGAAAAATAATTGTGCAAGATAGCCATCCCCTATCCAACAGCTATATGTGAAAAAATGTGAAAAAAGAAAAAATAGTCAATCAATTAATATATAAATAAATAAATAAAAGATAACTAAAATACACAGGTTACCATAAATCCACATGCATGTATTGAAGCCAAGACGTGGACGTCGCTCGAGGATAGGGTCAGGAATCATCAATCGTACAAGACCACTCCCACTCTACGTACCCCATGAACCACTAGTGGGCTAAGGGTCAAATGATCCCTAATCCTCTTCATCCTAAGGTGGATCATCCTCTTGTAACTGAAAAAATAGATCATGATTCATCTAAAACACAAAATTATTTTTGTTGTCAAATAGTAAAATATAACTATTATATAGATATATATTAGTTATTATTATTACTAGCATTTAACTGTGTCAATGTTCACCTTCATCACCATATTCATATCTAAAAATGTCAATGTCTTCATATTCCTTCTCAGCATCATCAATATCCATATGAGTTTCATTTTCATCATCTCTTTCCACTTCAAATTAATTTGTAACATCATTAACATCATCATTATCATCGAACCTTAATTGTGGGGTGTCATCATTGATATTCATGTCTCTTTGTGAAAAATATGGATTTTTTGTAGTCTACTAAAAAATATCAATTCCTTGCACTTCAGCGGAACCACATTCACTTTGAGTAAACTTATTTTCCAAATATTTCATTTTTATTATGCTCCACCAATCACTCAGGTCAATTGAAGTAGTATAGTACTTTGTGTAATAATTTTGATGTGCATGTTGAGGCAGTAAAAATGGTTCATTTAGTGAAAGAAGACTTTTATATTTAATATCAATGATTCCATGAGTTGGATGAACACTCAAGCCTCTCTCATCATCCAACCACTAACATTTAAACATCATTATGTAATTTTGTCCTAGATAACATAGTTCAATAATTTCTTCTAGCATGCCATAAAAGTCAACTTCATCTTCTCTATAATGAGATCCTCTCAAGAAAACTCCATTGTTCATTTTTTATTTTGATTCCCCATATGCATGTTTATGAAATTGAAAACCATTCACCACATATGCATTATAAGATTTAACCATTTTGGATAGTGGGTTACTCAATATACACAGTCACCTATCAATTTTATCAGAATATTGTGACACCTGAAATTTTTTAAAACAAATAAAAATTTAATAAATAATAAACTAAATTGATAAGTTAAACCATCAATAATTTATGTTAACAGTATTTGAAACCATTGAGAAATTTTATTGTCGGTGTTCTTCAAGAGTAGTTGTTGTAATTTGTGGAAGTTATTTCTTGATATGATTATCATATAACCTACAAATAAAATATGAATACATAATGTAACATAAATTATAGAATATGTGATAGAAGCACTCATAGTACAAATTATGTCATTTATTTAGAGTTGAGTAGATCATATGTATGAGCTCTGGGATGTTCATCATCTGAAATCCATCATTAATGAACTCCACCAAATCCAAGCTCAGTCAGATGAAACAACTAATAATTAATTGTCTACTTCATTATCATAATTCCACTCATTCCATATCATGTGGTTGTGTGTTTAGGGATATTAAGATTCAAAATATTGAGAGCAGAAAAAAATCAATTTTATCTAAAAAATAAGCTTTAGCAATTGGGCTATCAATGGATGCATTGTTACGTAATTTTTTTCCAATTTCTGCATGCATCTCTCGAATGGGTACATCAAATGGAACTACGCCAGACATCCACATTTTTTAAAATGTGGAAAATTTAATATCAAATGTTCCATTGAGTCAAATAAAGCTGATGTAAATATTTTTTCAAATTTACATTTAATTACAACAACATATTATTCATGTTTCCTTAGTGAATCGTAGTGTGTTGTCGGTGCACAAAAGTCTCAGAAGAAATATGGTATATTTGTTATTGAATATCAAATCATAGAATTTAAAAAACTTCTTAATCCACTTGACATGTGTCTTTCCATTATAACATGACAATCATGACTTTTTAATTTAGTAATATGACCTTTCCAAAAACATTGTCTCAATTTGGAAGCATAGCCATCTGGAAGTCTCAATTTAGAAATCCACTGAAAAAACAATTAATGACTTTATTTGGATAGTGTATGACCTTCTTTTGGCTTCATTAACCTCTGTGATATGATATTTTAAAATAGTTCATGTTCTGGTCACTTGCTAATTTGGGTGTGATTTAATTGTGCCTTTACATTATCTTTGGTCTTACCTGGTGTATCAAAAAAATTTGACACAAATTATCAAAATATATTTTCTCAATATTCATGAAATCTAACATGTGGATGACCAACATATCATAAAAATATTGAAGATCCCAAAAAATGCTCTGTTTTATCCAATTGGGTTTTTTCCAAAGCTGTGAATTTTATGTTAGTTTATTGTCAGTACAAATATGATAGGTGGTAATGAAAATGTAATTGATTTTAACTCTGTACCTGATTTTATTTTTAGAGGTCCATCCCTATTAATTTTTCCCTTTCTAAAATGAGATTTTTTACTCAAAAAAGGTAGATCTGTTGGAAGAAATAAATTATTACATTTAAAATATCCTGGTTTTTTCTATTGATGAGAATAAATGATTTTTTGTGTCTCATATAGTAAGGACATGATTTCAGACCATTTGTAATCTAGCTAGATAACATGACATATGTCGGTAAGTCACTAATTGTCCACATTAATGCATCATTTAGTTGGGAATTTTTTTCGCTACAACATCTTATGTACTTACACCATTAGTCTATAATGAATTTAACTCATCACTCAATAGTTCCAAATAAAAATCAAAATTTTTCTCAGATGTCCTGGGATTAATAAGGTCAAAAAGATATAAATATCCTTCATCAACATCCATGGAGGCAAATTTTACAGAGTTATAAAGACATGCCAACATGAATACTGACTACCATAAGAACCAAATGACCATAAACCATTAATAGAAAGACCTAATCACATGTTTCTAACTTCTAAAGAAAAATACATATGCACTTGGTCAAAATGTTTCCATGAATCACCATCACATGGTTGATTCAAAGTTTTACCTACTGAAATCACTGTTTTGTGCCCTGAAATCATTATCTATGTGTTCTGACACAAAAATAAACACTACAAAGTGGGTGTAAGTTGAAAATATCTCAACTATTTCCTAGGAGTCAATCGAGACTTCCCCATTTGAGCTTCATTATATCTCGACTGTCCACATGTGGGACAACATTCCAATGGCTCATTTTCACGATAATATAAGAGGAAATCATTTTTTACATGCATGAATCTTCTAATAACTAATGCCTAGAATATGAACCAAACTCTTGCACTCATATTAATTTGCAGGCAACACATTTCCTTCAAGTATCAGTTTTTTAACTAAATAAAATATCTGATCAAAATATTTGGTTGACATTCCATTATCTAATTTAATAGTAATAAATTTTGCAATTGCTTCTAATTTACTTATCTAGAAACTAGGATATAATTCATCCCTAGTAGACCTCAACAAATTTTAAAATTTAGATGGTGCCAACTCAAGAGTTAAATCAATATCATCTCATGTTTCAGTTTTTTGAACAGATGGAGCTTCAACATCATGTAAAAAATTTTGAAACTGTGATGAATCCGAAATCAAATTATTAGTATCTTCTCTAGAACTGTGTTCAACGTGTTGATACAAAAAAAATATAATCTAGTTGAAAACCAAAATGCAAGAGATTCCCCCATTGTTTTCAAGTGTGGAAAAGATTTTAAAAGAATTTTTTTTTACAAGGACACTTAATTGTTCCTTCTGAAAAAAAATTTGGTTATGATAATAAAAATGATAATAAAGCTTCAACACCATCAATATATACAGTTTTTAAACCAGAACCATTTGGACTTCTATGATGATGTATCCAAGCACGATCATTTAATAATGATTTGTGTCGACTTCCTTGTTCCATATTTTTCTAAAAAATTTAAAATCATAACTATTTTTGAATAATTTTAAATAATAAAAACACTATCATAAAATAGAAGATAAATAATTACAGTTACTTCTTACAAATTACCACTAATTACGGGTGACACAATTTCAAGTGGATTGGCAACTGCTCATTTATCTGATAGCTCATTTACTTGAAACTTTCTCACACTGAAATCACAATGAAGAATCTGCTTGGACTTATGAAAATCCATTCTTGTGCATATGATAATGCAAAAGAATACCTCCAACCAGATTCTTTATTGTGATTTTAGTGTGATAAAGATGCATCTAAATATGTTTTTGGACAAAAGAGTCCCCTTTTCATCGTCGAATCATCATCATTCAAGTATCACCACCTGAAAACATTGTGAAAAAATGTTGTCTAATGAATTCATATCCAATCTCGTGCATACGAGAATGGAAATGCATATGTAGCAGCACATTTTTCATAATGTCTTAAGTTGGTGAGATTTAAAAGGAGAAGAGTCATCACGAAAAAGGAGTACCATCAATTCACTGGAAATTGTTCCATGTTCTTATAATTTATTACAATTATAACTAATTATTACTATTTATTGACAATTATTGTTAATTATCACTATTTATCACAAATTATATCTAATCATTGCTAATTATTGTTAATTATTAGTAATAATTTCTAATTAGTAGTAATTATTACAAATTATTAGTAATTATTTCTAATTATTTCTAATTATTTGTAATTATTGCTAAGTATTGCTATTAATTGCTAGTTATTACTAATAATTGCTAATTATTGCTAACTATTGTTAATTATTGCTAATTATTGCTAATTATTAGTGCTAATTATTTCCATATAATTATTACGTACTAATTATTGCAAATTATTGTTAATTATTGCTAATTTTTGTTGTTATTTGTTATTACTAATTGTTTCTAGCTAATTACTGTTAATTATTAGCAATTATTCATAATTAATACTAATTATTATTAATTATTATTAATTATTCCAAATTATTCCAAATTAATCCTAATTATTACTAATTATTACTAATTATTCCTATTTATTTCTATTTATTCCTAATTATTCCTAATTAATAACAATTATAACTAATTATAACTAATTATTACTAATTATTCCGCATTATTAATAATAATTACTAATTATTATGAATTATTCCTAATTAATACTAATTATTCCTAATTATTACTCATTATTACTCATTATTACTCATTATTACTTAATATTACTAATTATTACTACTTATTATGAATTGCTACTAAATATTGCTAATTATTGATAATTATTGCTAATTATTAGTAATTATTGTTGATTATTAGTAATTATTATTTATTATTTCTAATAATTGCTAATTATTGCTAAATATTACTAATTATTACAAATTAATACTAATCATTACTAATTGACTCTAATCAATAATAATTAATACTAATTAATACTAATTAATAATAATTAAAACTAATTATTACTAATTGTTACTAATTATTGTTTATTTATTACTAATTATTACTAATTATAACTAATTATTCCTAATTATTTCTAATTATTAGTAATTATTAATATTTATTAATATTTATTATTATTTATTATTATTTATTGATATTTATTGCTAACTAATACTAATTATTCCTAATTATTCATAATTCTTCCTAATTATTCCTCTTTATTCCAATTTATTCCTATTTATAGCTATTTACTCTTATTTACTCCTATTTATCACTATTTATTACTAATTATTACTAATTATTACTAATTATTACTAATTATTACTAATTATTACTAATTATTAATAACTATTGATAATTGTTTCTATTTATTGCTAATTATTGGTAATTATTGTTATTATTGCTAATTATTTCTAATTATTGCTAATTATTCATAACTATTACTAATTATTACTAATTATTAGTATTTATTAATAATTATTAGTAATTATAAATATTTATTAATATTTTTTTGTATTTATTGATATTTATTACTAATTAATAATTATTATTCCTAATTATTTTTATTTAATCTTATATATTCCTATTTATTATTATTTTTACTAAAGGTTACTATTTATTACTATTTATTACTATTTATTACTATTTACTACTAATTATTACTAATTATTACTAATTCTTAGTAATTATTCCTAATTATTTCTAGTTATTGCTAATTATTTCTATTTATTGCTAGTTATTACTATTTATTACTAATTATTCCTAATTATTTCTAATTATTGCTAATTATTACCAATTATTACTAATTATTCCAAATTATTCGAAAGTATTATTAATTATTTCTAATTATTAATAATTATTACTAATTATTAGTTTTTATTCGTATTTATTCGTATTTTTTTGTATTTATTTGTATTTATTGCTAATTATTACTAATTATTACTAATTATTACAAATTATTACTCATTATTTCTAATTATTACTTATTATTACAAATTATTACTAATTATTAGTATTTATTAGTATTTATAAGTATTTATTGCTAATTTTTGCTAATTGATTCTAATTATTACTAATTATTACTAATTATTACTAATTATTACTATTTATTACTAACTAATACTAATTATTACCAAATACTACTAATTATTAGAAATTATTACTATTTATTACTAATTTTTAGTAATTATTAGTAATTATTTGTAATTATTATTTTAAATTATTTTTTATTGCGAATTATTGCGAATTATTACTAGTTATTACTAATTATTTCTGATTATTACTAATTATTACTAATTATATCAAATTCATATTAATAAATACTAATTATTAATTTTTTTGTTAGTTTGTATTCTTAATTATTGATAATTATTGCTAATTATTGCTAATTATTTACAAATAATCACTAATTGCATAATAATTAGTACTAATTCAAACTAATTATTACTAATTATTACTAATTATTACTAATTATTACTATTTAATTATAATTAATACTAATTATTACTAATTATTACTAATTATTACTAATTATTACTAATTATTACAAATTATTACTATTTATTAGTATTTATTAGTGTTTGTTAGCATTTATTGCAAATTATTTCTAATTATAGCTAATTATTTACAAATTAATATTAATTATTACTAATTAGAACTAATTATTACTAATTATTTCTAATTATTAGTAATTATTTTTAATTATTACTAATTACAAGTATTTTTTCAGTAATTACTAATAATTATTTGTCATAATTTGTATTTATTTGTATTTATTACTAGTTAGTATTTATTAGTATTTATTTCTAATTGTTAGTATTTATTACTAATTGTTAATATTTTATACTATTATTTATTACTTATTAATATTTATTACTAATTATTACTAATTACCGCTAATTATTACTAATAAGCGTTAATAACTATTAAATAATGCAAATTGCCGCAAATTTCAACTATTAATTACTAATTACCGCTAATTATTTATATTCATTATTAATATTCCTTAACCATAATTAATTACTACTAATTATTATTAATTAGTACTAATGATTTCAATTTATTATTACAAATAAATACTTATGACAAAAATAGTCTAAATTTAATTTAAATACAGTTAATTAAAAATAATTAAAATTAATATAAAAAAGGAAATAAATATTAAATAAAATAAAACATAAATACCTTTAAACATGGTCTTTTATAGGTGTAGGCCACATCAAAACATTATTAGAAAAAAAAAATTAACTCCTTAAAATTTTAACTCTAAAATTAGAGTCTATATAGACAGAGAAAGTAAGAATTGATAGGAAGGATGAAAAAAATGGATGAGGGGTATATATATGTTAAATTATTTGCAACAGTATTATTTGCGAGGGGACCATTTGCAAATACCTTTGGCCGCATTAATTTCTGTTAGTGGTTAAAAGGGTATTAATGACGGGTCCCGTCGCAAATAGTGATTGGACGACACACTATTTACGACAAGGGCATAACCCGTCGCAAATAGTATTTACCACCTCCAAGTATTTGCGATGGGTGCATGCATCCCCTCCGCAAATAGTAGTTATCGCTACTGGGTATTTGTGACGGGGATCCCCCCTCCCCCGACATTGCAAATACCATTCCCGCGGTTTGGCGCGCAATCCGCGCCACACCGTGGCAAACCTTTTGTGAGGGGACCCCTAATGCCGTTGCAAAAAACAAATTGTTTGCAACCGGATTAGGGGACCATCACAAATGACCTCTTGGATGAACTATTTGCGATGGGAATAGATCATGTCGCAAAATACCAGTCACAAAATGCATTTTTCCCAAAGGGGCAATTTTTTACTGCATGAAATGGAAAGGTCAAGATACTTTGAGTGATGGCCTACTAATATTATATCTTACACCCTGCTCGGGCACCATTTGGTACCCATGTATTGTTTATGTTCATTGGTATGGATGCATTGAAGCATGCCACAACCGATGCTTGATTTCTTTTCTGTTTTGGATGATTCTTTGGGGACAGAGGACCGAGCCACGCCCAATGTTCCATGTGACAGTTTCAGTTTTCTATATTAAGTCTTTGTAAGAATGCAGTCATTAGTTGTACCTCTGTACACCTGAACTTTTATTTATTTACATTCGGAATCAAACATTGACATCCTCATTATACCATTTCTGGCATTTCATCTTCCGTATTTATTAAATATTTTTCTGTTGGGTCATTTATCTTCTTTTCCTACTATATGTTACTTTTCTTATAACTTCCACTACTTGGTCGATTATATACTTACCTGCCTCTGTGCTATACCTTTTCTCATAAGCGAATAGTCTCCCTATGTACATACCCAAAGCCCTCACATTTATTCAGAAACCTATGGCATTTGTGGATACGCACATGAGGTCTCTTGGCCCACCAACTCAAGGACGATTTTCAGAGGCACTTGGGGAGGGACACTACACAATTGAGCAAAAATCCTCATATGTTTCCACTCCTCATTTTATTCCAAAATAACATGTGATGGTACATTCATGCTAAGATTGTCTGCAATGACATTTCCCTTTCCTGGGTTTTAGTTGATATCAAACTCAAACATCTCAAGGTATTTTCTCCATCATATTTGTCTGATATTCCTGTCTTTCAGAAAAAAGATATTGTTCAGACTTTTATGATAAGAAAAGTCCATGAATCTATCCCCAAAAAAATAGTTCCACCATCATTTTATAACTTGAATGACTAGAATAATATATAAACCATTAGTGGGGTAATTATTTTCATGTGGTAGAACCTGAAGAGAGTCGTAAGCTACCACATGGTCATCTTGTATAAGCACGCTTCCCAAACTAGTTCCTAAAGCATCACCGAACACCATGTATCCCTTACCTAGATTAGAAAATATCATAATAGAATTTGATGTATGAATTTATTTTAGGTCATTTAAAGAATACAAACACTTATAATCCCACGTTAATTTCTCTACTTACCAAGTAAGAATAGTCAAAGGTGATGCCAACATAGTGAAATTTTTGGAAAACTATTACTAGTACCCAGAAAGATCAAGGAAGTTGTTTATCTCAAATACATTTTATTTTGTTCCTTATAGGATAATACAACAACCACATTCTCAGGATCAACTGATAATACGTGTTCAGAAATCTTGTGTCCTAATAAATTCACTTCATAAATCCAGAAACTACACTTTAAAATTTTTTCTTTCAAATGGCGATTTCTCATAATTTCTAAAACCAAACATAGATAGGGCTCATGCTCACAATTGGATTTCAAATTAACCAAAATATAATCCATGTAAACTACCAAAAAAGTGTCATGATATCTATGGAATATATTATTCATAAAATCCATAATAAATAAAGGAGAGTTAGTCCAAAAAAATAAATCACAATATATTATTAAAGGCTATGCATACTTCTAAAAGTAGTCTTAGGTATATTAGACTCTCGAACTCTGAGCTGACGAAAACCTGACCAAAGATCAATATTAAAGAACCAATTTTCCCCCATTGAACTAATCAAACAAATCATCTATATGAGTCAAAGGATATTCATTCTTGACTGTCATCTAGTTTAACTTCAAATAGTCCACACATGACCAAAATAAAGCAACTTTTTTCTTAGTATAGAAAATAGGGGTCGCTGAAGTTGAAACTCTATAGATAATGAATCTATTTCCCAGTCGGTTGTCCAACTGAATCTTGATCTCTTTCAGCGTAGCTGGTTCCATACGATATGAAGGTATCGATATTCATTTCATACCTATAACTAGGTAAGTCATAAAATATATGTCTCTCTCTAGAGGAAGACCAAAACATTCCTCCTAGAAAATTTCAAGAATGTTTAGAGTGATAATGGGAAGATCAATGACATGAGAGATATAATCTCTATCAAACACAATAGAAGATAAAAATATCTAGATCTCTAATCAAACTCGTGACATATATGTACACATAGAACGAAAGAGACAACATAAGACTAATGTAATATATATATATTCTGTAATATTAGAAACACAGTAGAAACAAACACCTGTAAAAGTATCCAATGTTCAAAAAACATCTCTAACTTCACAGAGCAAAACCAAACAACTACTCCATGTGATGGCATTGATAGAATCCGACAATCTCACCACTAGCTTCCCAAAACCATCTTCTATGATCATCACATACTCACAACGACGCCATTCATTTACCTATATTTGAAGACATACAAATGTCTAAGCACCACCGAGGAGTTGTGTAGGGTGTGTTGATAACTTTCTCAATTAGATCCCACCAAGGCGTTCCATATAAATTCTCTGTATAACAATTCATTTAATAATATTTTTAAATGAAAAATGGATTGATAAGTAGTAAATCATTTTAAATAATGATTGTTAAAGATTTCTCTTTTTCTTAATTCAAAAAAAAACCGGTACAACATGCAAATCATGGATAACTTATAAATCCATATAGTACCAAACATATGCTTCAACATAGGCATCAGTACCAAGGATCACTATAGGTTAGACTAATAGACTACTCATTCCATAATAAATCAAGTGCACAATCCATTTTCTTGAACACAAGACTATGAAGTAGTGGAATACCACATGTGTAAACCCCTTGAAAATGTCAATATTCATCTTTTATAACAACGAACCAAGAAAATATAAGAAACCCCCATGATCAAACCTTCTGATAATCACAAAACATGGATTATGGCCTCAAGCTAAACCTTCCCCCTAAGTACCCAAGGTAACCCATGTTATTATTTTCAAAAATCAATTAAAAATGTTTCAAAAGTAACAATTTTATTTTAATTTATTAGAATCCAATGGGGCTTGTTCCGTAACTCCCCAATACCACTTCTAATATTCCATGCGATAGCAACTAGTACTGGGTATGAATATCACATAATGGGAGGAAATACCTATGTACCTATACTCATGCACACATATCCAATCAATAAAAATATATAATATAAAAACCACAATGTAAACAATTTATGCATACCACTATGCTATCACAATAGTGTTGGATAGTAAAAATACTGAAATATAAAAAGATCCAAATATAAGCCCACAGGCTGGCGACAAGCACCCGAGCATCAAACCGCACACTAGAGGGAATGATTTCTCCCAACCTGGTTAAAAAATGGCATATTTGTATACACATAATGTAAGAGAAAGAATAAGACTAAAGGAATATATATATTCCCTAATAAAAAAAAGTAGGAATGAACAACTGAAAAAGTATCCAAATCTCCAAAAACAAGTCCAACTATGAGGTCCAAAACCAATAAACTTTTCCATACAATGGCTTGGATGTACTCCCACCATCTTACCACCATCTACCCAAAACCAACTGCCACGAGCCTCACCGCCTCACTGGAGTGCCTTTCCCTTCCCAACATTAGAATACATACAATGATCTATGCACCATTGAGGCGATGTGGAGTGTGTGAGATGATAGGCATATTAGGATCATACCCAGGTGTTCAATATTAGGTTTATATATAATTATTCATGTTTTCAAATTTTTAAATAAAACCTCGCATGATAAGAAATAATTATGATTTAGATAAAACATGGTAAACATTTCAATTTTTCATATTTCTAAATAATATCATGTAAAACATGCATATCAAGTCTAACTCTTAAATCTAGATAATAAAATATAAAAGCGTCAGCATAGGAAACAATACTAAGGATCGCTATAGGTCAGACTGGCAGACTACTCATACCACAAGAAATCTTTTGTAGAATCTACTTCATAGAACATAGGACAAGTAATCAATGGAATTCCCCATCTATAAATCCCCAGATAATGTCAATATCCCTCCCATAGAACAACAATCCTAGAAAATAGATGAAAGACCCCTGATGAAACCTCTATATAATCACAAAACAAGGATAATGGCCTCAATTTTAACCATTCTTATTAGTTCCCAAGGTAACCAATGTGATCATTTTCACAAATAAATTTTAGTGTTTCAATAGTACCCATTTTCCTTTTAATTTATCAAAATCCATGGGAAAACCATTTCCCATTAAAAACCCTTTTTCAACACAAATAAATAGTCATTCCAATTTGATAAATCCATTTATAAATTAAGATCAATTTGGATAATTATCATAGGATAGAGATGGAACCACCTAACTCAAAGCTTGGGTTGCATACACCTACAACAGGATCCACTAACAACGAAAACCCAACAATGATAATGAAGTCCCTAGAATATAATACACATCTAATGATAGATTTAATTGTAAAAGAGAATGGTCTGCAGAGAAGAGGAAACCACATACCTTAAGAATGAAATCCCACCTAACCATAATTAACAAAGGAACAACTTTCAGAATGCGATCACACAATGCATCATGGAAGAAAACAAGATATAACATCAATATAGATCAAGATATTCTGATAATGTAACCCAAGATAACTACCATGATAAAAATAAAATAATTAGCGGGATGATTACTCACCCGGAAATATGAACCACCATCGTAACGAATATCGAACACCGAACGGATCAATCTAGAAGGAAAGGAGTCTCAAAAAATTTCCATAGAGGAGCCTTGACATGTAATAGTTGTTTGTTGTATGTCATGAAAGGGTCACACCATGAAATTCTACATATAGAGAATGTCATTTTGATGCCATGTTTTTTTAAATAATGGATTTTAATTCTAAGGTGATGGGTTTTTCAGCATACATAAATAATGTGGAATTCCTGAGATGAATAAGAGTCTCATGTCATGTAATTCCTCGAGTAGGTATAATTTAGGGAACCTCTCTAGATTTTGGTTACCATCTAACAACTCAGTTTCCTTTTCTCTTGAACCATGCCTCATATTTGTGGATTTTTTGAGACACCGGTCCTTGCAGATCGATCTATTTAGTGGTTGATCATCATTGTGATTGTGGTGCCTCTCTCTAGGTGAGTAATATTACTATTTATTCATTTATTTTGATCATAGTAGAGCCGTTGGGTTGTGTTATTGGAATCTTTTAATCTATGTTGTTTTTATCTCTTGTTCCCTTCTAAGATCCATTGTGCAATCTTGTACAGAAGGTTGTTCCTTTGCTAATCATGGTGCAGTGGGATTTTGTTCTTGAGGTATGTGGTTTTCTATTCCCCACCAACACTTCTCCTTTCTAATTAAGTAAATATTATGATTTTTATTGGATTATAGGGCATTCATTTTCAGCGTTGGGTTTTCATTATCAGTGGATCTCGTTGTAGGCATGTGCGACCTGAGCATTAAGGTAGGTGGTTCTGTCTCCAGCCTATTATAGTTAGCCTGATTTAGATTCCTTTATATATGGAGTTATCAAATTAGAATGACTATTTGTCTTTGTTGAAAAGGGTATTTTAAATATAAATGGTTCTTCCCATTATTTTGATAAATGAAAATGAAATGGGTAATTTTGAAACATTGTAATTGATTTGTGAAAATGAGAAGTTCAGATACTATGGCTACTTACGTGCAAGGTTTAGCATAAGGCCATCGTCGATGTATTATGAATTCCAAGAGGTTAACTCTTGGGGATTTCCTCTATTTTCTAGGACTATTGTTCTAGGGGACTGATATTTATATTGTGAGTGGGTTTACTCATGGGGTATTCCTCTGATTCCTAGGCATGTGTTTTAGGAACGGGAATGTGCACTTGATTTATTATGGTACCAGAAGTTTTCTAGTCTAGCCTATAGTGATCCTTGGTACTGATGCCTATGAAATATCTTCTTTGTTATACTAATTTACATTATGATATATCCTTGATAAGTATGTTCTACCTATTTTTTTAAAATTTTGAAAAAGGGAACTATTTACAATGTTTTCTATAAAATTTAATTACTTATAATAATGAAATATTTTATATAACAATAAGCATACATGAATTGTTATAAGAAGACATTATATGAATCAACTACGTGGGATCCTACTGATCATTTTAGCTAACACCTTGTTCACCTCTTTGATGGTGTGTATACCTTTTATGTCTTCCAATGCTGGAAAAGTAAAGGTGTCCTAGTGAGGAAGTGAGGTTCATGTCAGCAAGTATTGGGTAGCTAGTTGTGTGATGGTGGGAGTCTATCCATTCCATCACATGAAGTGGTTGTTTAGTATTGGTTCTTTCAGTTGGACTTGTTTTTGGTGATTTGGCTACTTTTATAGTTGTTTGGTTCTATGGTATTTTTATTATTATTCATATACATATTCATTTAGTATTTTTTTGTATCTTTCATTATGTTTATACATATATTTCATGAGTTTCATTAGGTTGGAAAAAATTGTTCCCTCTAGTGTGTTGTTTGATGGTCATGTGCTTTTCTCTAGCCCTTGGGGTTCAGGAACTCCATTCTAGTATGTAAAAAATGGTTTGGGGTCCATGTTTGAGAGTAACCCGAGTCGGTTTGTTACAATTTGATTATTGAAATAGCACATCGATGGAAGAGAACCATGAAGCCCTTGTTTATAATTTTGTTTGGATACATATCCAATAATGAGTAATTTTCCTTGGGGATCCCTTAGGCCAGATCCTTACGAAATAAAAACTGTGGTGGCTAGGACCAAGGAAGAAAATATCAAGATAGTGGGATGAATTGGGCCATCACCAATGGTATCAGCGCCAATGACTATTTGATGTGCCAACAAGGATGTTGATCCATTCTATGGGTGGATTATAGAAACCCCTCATCAAAGGAGCAGGAGCATGAAGCACCCCTATATAAGGGTTTGTAGATAACTCTCCAATCATGGGGCCTTTTACTAGGGGATTCTAGAGGACCAAAGTTTAGGTAAAGAAAACTTTTTTTGGCTTGGCCCAAAGCAGGAAACATCATGATCATGGGATTGACTAGGCCATCATAATGATTATGGAAATCAAACATCAAAGGAAGAGGAGTGTGAAGAGCCCCTTTATATGGTGGTGTGGATACATGTCCCATCATGAGGCCTTTTCTTGGGGTATTTTTGAGGTCTAGAGCCCAGGGAATCAAAAATTGTGTTGGTTAGGCCCAAAGCGGACAATATCATGATTGTGGGCTTGACTGGGCAGTCATAAATGGTATAAGATCTAGTTTCCATTTGATATGGTAGTGAGGATGTTGGTCCCTTCTATGGGGAGTGGATTATGGAAATCCCACATAGAAGTAGGGGGGCTATAAAGCACCCCTCTATAATGTGGTGTGAAAACCTCTCCCATCATGAGGCCTTTTTAGAAGGGATGCCTAAGGTCTAGAGTCAAGGGAAAGAAAAATGGGGTGGTATCGGCCTAAATCAGAAAATCTCATGATTCTAGTCTAGATTAGCCATAACAAATTGTATCATTGCTAGTGTCCCTTCCATGTGACTATGAGAATGTTGGGCCCTTTTATGGTGATGATTATGGAAATCTCAAATCGAAGGAGGATGATCAAGAAGAACCCCTTTATAAGGTGGTGTGGATACCACTTCCATCATGGGGCCTTTTACTATGGAATGAATAAGGGTCAGAGACTAGGGAAAGAATAATCACATTGGTTAGGACTAAAGAGGACAATGTCATGATCATGGGTTGGATGTGGCCTTCACAATGAATCCCTTATCAAAAAACACATGAAGTTGTTTCTTCATATCAAATAATTCCACTAGGTAAATTATCTAGGGAGTCTTAGGTATAGATTTATCTTTTGATATGAGTTCAATATCATACTCCACATAACCCTGAGGTGGATTTCTAGGTAATTATTTGGGAAAACAATCTATAGATTCATGAACAATAGGTATATCCCACCATTATAAACTCTTCATTTCAAATCCTATGTTTAATATTATTTTATTTTATAAGTATTTCAATAAGTTTTGATATTGGAGGAGGATCCTACAATAACTCACAAAATGAGGCCCCAACTCTAAATAAAAATAACTCCATTACTCCTTTAAAAATTAATTCTATTTGAAACAAATTATTTTCAATAAACATCAAATACAAACAATTCCTCTGATTATTTCAAATTCAACCATATAAAATTTACATGTTTTCATGTAGCAGGTTTTTATGCATTATAATAGGGACGGACTGACATATCATCATTTCAATAAAATTTACATTAGTTTTCTTTATTGAAATATCATTTTACAACTATCTGATTAATGTTTTAATATTAATAGTAAATAATAAGGATATAAAAGAGTGAATATATCTTGAATTGAATAAGTCACTATATAGAAATTCATTTACAATCAATGTACCTTCTATCATATTTTTTATGAACTTTAAATTTATATGCGGTAATTGCATAATCATAGAATTTCCCACTAGGTCACTTCAGAGGTGGATTCCCTTCACTCATGAAGTATTGGTTCGAGGAATTACTCTTCTATTTACAATTTAAGAATGATATATTAAAATCATCCTTCTTCCATATACATTCAATATTTATATAGACCTTATCTCCACACTTATAATAAACTCAGGTTCCATTTATGTATGTACTGGGGTGTTTTTTCTATAATTATCACGTGTTGTGAGTCATATCATTCCGTCATTTATTTCCACATTCCTTGGCACTTGTTTCTCAACCTTCATCTTCTTATATTGACATCCTTTGAAAAGGTTTGACTTAAATAATTATTTTTAATCATTATGGAACATATTACTGTATGATTGTGTGAGAAAAACATTTGGGAGACTCATGGCCTTTGGAGCCAAAGATTAATCCCATAAAATAAAAGGTTGATCTAAATTTATGGTTTATATGTATTTTCCACAATATTCCTATAAAATATATTAAAATTATCCTCATAATCCTTAATACACTACTCTTTATTTTTCTTAAAACTGAGGGATTTCCATTCCTTATCAGCCCGTTGCTCTCAAGGAAATTATTTCTCAAGTAATAAAACATTGAAAATAATTCATTCGATGTTTTCTATATCATAATCCTCTTTATTATATTGAAATAATGCACATATTTGATCAACATATCTCTTTAGATTTTAAAACCCCTTGAAAAACTAATCCATTTATTTACTTCCCAAGATAAGAAATTTATTCTCTACGTACTTGATCCTTCATTCAACTACTAATGTATTAGTGGTACCATTGAATGATATATTTTTTTCACATGAAGCTAGGAAATGTTGTTTCACCATATTGTGGAATATTTTGTTTCCCTATACATGAAATTTTAATAGACATAATCTTAGTCAACTTCCCTAATAAAGCCATAATCTTCTCAATTTCAACACCTACCATACTGATTTGTTCTGGAAGGAAATCCTTATACAAAGAAGTTGTGTTCATATGATTTCCCATCCAATAATCAGGAATCATCTCTATGAAATGGAATATACTTATCTAACTCATAAAAATTTCAATATTGGTCCATAGAAACCCGAATTCAAGTCAATGTTTTTTGAAATTTTAAGGGTTTATCAAAATTATTTTTACATTTATGTTCTAATTTATAGTTTCTGAGGTTCCTATTGAACATTATTCGAAACTAATTGTAATTATATACCTCCATTAACCTATAATTAGTGGTTAATTTATTACATTATTATAAATTACAAGGATCATATCACAAAGGATATAAGTGTTTAGTAGTCCTGGTAGACTAGACACATACATGTTGTCCATATTATATTGAAACATCATAGTACAATATAAAAACTTCTTGAGACTTTATTATTCCTTTTATAGAATTATATATTTTTTCATATATCTTTTCTTGATACACTAGGGAAATGGGAACACAATAAGGGTGAGCTAAAAAATGAATAAGGGTACAAGTATAGTTGAAGCCATTATAACATGAACATGGGATAAACAATATGGAAAAAATAAAAATTAAAAATAATTCTCAATTCAAATAAAATTAATATTATTACACTTCCATGGATAATAATGGAAATTAATAGATCACATGGATAAAAATAAATGATTTCATGGTGATGGAATCCATAATTTTATAATTTTCAAGAACATAGGCAAAGACCCTTCATATCATCAAGGCTTTATTCCAAACCATATACTGGTTGTTCAAACCATAACAAATATATTTAAATAAATTGGAAATCATACACCAAATTCCTAGTTTGGTATTTACCATTATACGTACTTATGAATTGCGGGGCTATATGATACCATGCCCCACCCGTCACATCTTTAAGTTAAATTCATTCCTCATATAAGTGATATGAATAAAAATGAAATGAATAATCAAAATTTGGTTATAAAAAAATTGTAATAATGACATGTGGAATATCAATACTTTTCCCCATGTCAATAAAAGGTTTAACATGATCATAAAACTTCCTAATAAAAAAGTTAGACAGTTAAACAATACAAAATTAACATTCACAGTTAATAAATAAACATTTATATTAGAATAACAAATATAAGGATTTTAAATAGATCACTAATCATAAATAAAATAAATTTCCCTTAAATAATTCCTCAAATTAAAAAATTTTAGAGTAATTCTATATGGTTAATTCAATAACTTTGTCAATCAATAAATGCAATAATTTCGTTTTATATTATAGTAACCCATAATAATCTTCAAAACTATGTGTTGTTATTAATATATTAGGTAGTTCCCTTATCAAGGAAATATATATAATGTTGTTTTGATGGGTACATTTGATGTGAGGGTTACAAATAAAATATAATTATTATTTTTATAAATTTGTAATGCTATGACACCAATGAAATGGTACACAAACCCTTCATTATGGTTATAAAGAATATATGAATTATCCAGAGCATATCCCCTCAGAGTGTCTATACAGTTATTCAGTATTAGGCTCACTCATTATGCACCATAGCGACAATTGAGTTGAAAATAAATGATCCCATTTTAGGGTGATTACCTTGAGGGGAATTAATTCCATATAGACATCCACTTGCTTGTATCTGGATATGGATGTCATTGCTAGGAAACCCACAATCTTTATTCCTTCCAATGTTTAGGATTTTTTTTCATTATAAAGTCTTAGGAAACATCGTTAATGCAATGAAATATCATTATTATTATATCAAATGGGTGATAATACCATGTATTTATTATCATGATGGAATTTCTATAATGGTTTATAATTGAAAATGGAATGGGTGGAAAGATAACCCTTATATCAATACAGTAATATGATATGGAAAAGTATTTAATTAGAGACAATAAGTAGTATCTCATTAAATTAATATCAAATGGTTGATAATACCATGAAGTTATAATTAAGTAAATATGTTTAATTGATATTATAATAACTGAATTACAATTAAAAAATAAAGGGAAGGATTCAAAACCCTTACCTTACTAATTATATTTTTAATGCTTGGGAGGACTACTTATAACATTAGGAGCCCTTTAATAGGGATTTAGACAAATAGTGCAATGAAAAATAAATAACAAGTAGTTTGGGGGTTGATATTGATGTGATAATTAGTGTGAGTGGTCCACTTTTATAGGTGAAAATAGGGCCCTTTTCAAGGAAACTAATGTTTGGGTATGGGGTATAGATGAAATCACATGGGTGTTAGGGGGGATAGGTGGGTTAGGTGGGGAAATGTTTCTGATATTTTTAGGTGTGAATTTAAAACCATGTAATTTTATTATATAAGTTCTAAGGGTAAAATTGATTTAATAAAATTAGATCTACATTAGATTACCCATTTTAACACTTATGAAACTTGATAAAATATTCATCATGTAAATTATTTTCTCAATAAATATATTATGACCAATATTAACAAATTTAATTATTTTTAATATTAATTTTGTCTCTATTTAACCTATTTTTTTTTAAATATTTTGAAAATAACTTTTAAAATAAACAATTTACTTTTTGGATACTTTTTTTAATAGAAAAGTATCATTTTAATTATTAAGTGTTCTTAAAATTATTTAAAATTAATTATAAATTTAATTAGTTATAATTAATATTTATATATTTATAATAATAATATTAGCATCTTAATTCAAAAATGATCCATTTATTTTATAAATACATAATATTTAGAAAAGCCTCATTCTTTAAAAAATAATCATTTTACTATAGTAACAAATATTTACCTTAGTAACTTTATTCCTAAAAATAATATGGAACTCATTAAATAACTAATAATTTATAATTATAAGTATGAAATCCCTTTTACCAGGTAAAATGTCATTGTGTAAAAAAAATAAATTTTAACATTATCTCAAGAAACACATAATTACACATTTTAAGAAAAAAAAAATATTTCTAAAATTAAAATTTATGTGTAGGATACAATTATAAATATAATTTATTTTAATGAAATAAATTTACTCAATATAAAAAAATATGTTTTATGTGGCTTAAAAAGTAATCAAAAACTGAATTTTATGAAAATAATATTTAATTGAAATAAATTCCAAACAGTTTTTAATGAAAATTATTTCTTACCTTCATATTATGTTAATCATATGTTTTCTAAATTCAAAATTATATTATTCAAAAAATTAGGTTTAATTATTTATTATAAATTAAAATATATAATATACATCTAGGTATTTCTTATATAAATTTATTGTTTTTCTAAAAACTACATGTTTCAATATTCACAATAAAATACATTACTTCCAAAAAAACTAAAAAAATAACTCTAAGATACTTTTATTATGATGATTTCAAAAAACAAATTTCTTTTTAAAAATTATAAATTAAAGGGTTTATAAATTTAACTTTTAAACATGAATAATGGATCTTCCAATTATGATATAATGATAATTGTGTGATACTTTTCAAGATATAGTTTTTACCTTCTCTAGTTGGGTTATAGGTATTATAGATTCTATTGTTGTCAAATTCAATGATTACATTCTATTTGGGGACCTTTACTTTTTTTTCTAGCTATGGATCTTGGTTTATTGGTTTGATTAATTTCCATAAAGAATAGAACCTAAATGGTAACACACTAAGATTATCATAAAGATCATACATAAATATATATTTCAAGTATAAAAATATTATTTTTTAATTTTTATAGATCATATTAATAAATAAATATTATTCATGAGCCATGTGAATGTAATAATTATTTTATAGAATGAAAATTTATTATTCCTAGATAATTTTTATTTATGGGAAGAAATAAATTGAATATAATGAATTGGTTAATGAAATAGTTTCATTTTAATAAATAAGTAAATATTTATATATTTAATCGTACTATAAATAACATTTGTAATGTTTAAGTAATATTTATTATCATTTCTTAAAAGGTGTGATATGGGGTTTTATTATGATGAATTAAAATTAAATGACCTTATATGAAAACTAGTTTTAATAAACATAATTATGAATACCATTTTAATGTTAATTAATATAAATATTTTTACAATTTACATGTTGAGAGATTCCAATGAGAACCAAAATTTGTATTTACTTCTCTCAAGACCAAGAGATAAAATGGCTAGCTCTCTTTATCTCACATATTGAGATAGATATGTTCTCTTCATTTGATCTAGGAATCTCATAGGTGAATCAATTCATCATGATCACACATTGTGGTTATTAATCAACATTCTGAGGGATTCGTGGTACATATGTGGATATTTCTAAAGGAGATATCATTTAGAATATCCCAAGGAAGAAGATAACATTCAAGGATCAATATTATATTCATGACAAGAAATTTTAGTGGGGAACTTAGTGGTCTCATGAATCAAATTATTTAGCATTTAGATTGTACTTTTTTATTGAATTAATTACACATGATCCCTTGGATGATCTTAGAACCATTACAATTAGTTTATCATTTATTTATATATTCAGTGTATAAATTTTTAATTTCCCACTTCCACACCAATATAGATCCAATAAGTGTTATAAAATAAATTCTATAATTTTTGAAGCCAAATTTTCAATTAAATTTTATATAATTTAGAAAGAGGGAGATGAAATTGTCATACTTTTATTAATCTCGCATAAATAAAAGGTTATATGATTGAGATATTTCCATATAAATATATATTCATTTACGTGCAATATATTATTTTTAAATTTTGTTAAAAATATATTAAAAATTGGTCGAGGTTGAACTGTGTTTATGAGATTATTTTAAATAAAATAAAAAAGGTTGTGGGGTTTTAGTTGTTAGACTATGCGACCTCATGGGAAAAAATTATTTTAAAAAAATAAAATCCTGGGAGGTATTTTTTCCATTTTCATCCTCAAATATTTTCCATATTTACTAAGGGAGTGGCACATATCACTACAGTATGTGGGATACAGAGTTTGACTTTAAAAAAACAAGCTTCCTCATTGTAAGATGACTTCACTGACATTCAGCTCCACATAAAACAGGCAGAGCTCAATCAATCTAGAACTGACACACCTTCTATAAAGTCAATTTAATCACCCATTTTGTTTTTATGCCAATTTGATACGTTAAATGTTTCCAAAAATTAATAAAAATAATTTTAGATGTATAAAATTTTAAAAACAAATTGGGGTCTTGGGATGTATTATTTAATATGTAAAATTATTTTTTTAAAATATTAACTCATTAAAAAATCCCTCAAGATTAATTTTAGTCTATTTAATTTTTTTTACCCAATGTTGATTCATTTTTAATTATAATGATCTTAAACTTACCCTTGTTTGTTTGATCACATATTTATTTAATTTAATTATATGAATGGTTAAGTATTATATCTATTATTTATTAATTATTTAAATAATAAATATATAAAACAATATTCCCTCCTAAAAACATATAATGTCTTTATCATCCAAATTTTAATATAATTACATATTTATCAACCTATAATTTAAGAGGACATGTTTTTAAAGAAATTGATATTTTATATTATGAAAAGGGGTGGATAGCCTTGATATGAATTTTAGCTACTGGAAACTCATCACACTGTGATAGGTGAGCATCACACCATAAGGAGGGATGGATTTAGGAGTCATTACATAATTAAGGAAGTAACTATGGTTATGAGACTATAGGTCATGTTATAACCATTGGGTGTCATGTTGTGACAGTGAGTCTTACATATGGGGTGTAAGGACTATAAATTCATTATTTTTTAATTTTTCATTAATAAGGATGGTGATGTTGTATATACTATGTCATGTCATGAAGGATTTCCATGGGGGTGTTTCATGGAATGGTTTTTAGAGGCACAAAACATGGATGTCTTGGTCCTGTTTAGGAGTTGTGACATGGTGGTGAGGGCTAAGTTGTGAATGGATGAAAAATAGTTTTTTTATGTCTAAAGGAAGGGAATCACACAATAAATAATGTGTTTAAGGGGTGGATCATGTTGTAGGGTAGCGGTAGTGAGTTTGGTTTCACACCATGACTAGACACTAGGATGGGGAATAAAACCATAACCCTTGGGGTTATGTTGTGACATTTCCTTTTGTAGTTTCTTAAGAATGAGGGGTAGGTACACCTTATCCACGTTATTCACTTCATGATTTAGGGAATAACGAGAATCAAGAGAGGATCATCCCCCTTTCTCTTCCCCCATCATTCCTATCTTCGATTTCCCTTGGTGAGGGTTGAGTTTTTAGAATATGTTTTTCATATTTAATCTATGTTATTCATCCCCTTCCTTCCGTTCTTCCGCTTTATTATTGCATTGATTTGTGGAAATTTGGGATAGGTTTTTCATGTAGATTATACCAGATCATGGTGAAATCGAGCGGAGGATGTGGTTATTTTACATTGCCTGGATAAAGGATGTCCTCAAAGGATTAACTCACTAGGTATTGTATTGTTTCTCTATATGTATGTCACCTACCTTATTTATTTAGGGTTTCTGGATGAATTAAGTTTAATTGACCATTTATTTGGGTAAATAAATAGGATATTTAGCATGTCCTAGGTCTGAGTTCATGTCAAGAGTGGAATGCACCCCATTGCCTGTGGTTTTGATATCATTTTGAAAATTTGTGAGTTTTTAGGTGATTATTCCTCATTGGTTTATTTTAAATAATTAATAATAAATTGTTAGAAATTAATTATTTTTCATGTCATTGATGGAGATAATTGATTAACTTATCATATGATATTAGGTGAGACTTAGATGGGATTGGATTAGGATGAGATGATCTTGAAAATTTTGCTGCCCCTTGTTGGAAGTAGTTAGAATCCATAATATAATATAGTATTCCTATTTATACGTGGTTTTTAATTACTACATTGAATTTTGTATTTAGATAAAGGTGTTAGGACTAAGAATTCCCTAGGAATAGAGATTCATGATATGTCAAGGGTAATTAAATGAGATACAAAGAGCATCGGTTGGTTTCCTAAGTCCAGTTAGGAAGGCCTGAGAGGCTTAGGCATAGTGTTGATGAGCGAGACAGTCATATATCTCCTGAATGATGGAAGCGACCTCACGATGATGGAGTGAGGACATGGTGAATTCAATGAGTGGGAGAAGTCCATCGGGGCATGATGTAGTGTGACATAGATTATTTTATCTAGATGATAATATTATGATATATTCTATGGTATATGTGAGATGGGACCAAAACATGGGTTATGATAATTATTTGATGACATAGCATAGGGGTTCCAAGATGATTGGAGTGAGTTTTCTTATGAAATTTCAAATCTAGTGTGACAATTTTTATATGTAGAAATTATAAAAAGACGGTATTTTCCCAATGTGGCTAGGGTCAAGAAGGGACTTCATGTTGTGAGGTCAACATTGTGTGATGATTGTGTTTTAATACTGATGATAAGATACTTGTATGGGTCTGAGAGGCTACAGTAAATTCTATTATAGGTGATATTAGGATATTAATTGGATATAAATTTGGTGATTATGTGAGTGTTAGGTTCATAAAGATATTATCTTGTAAGGATCAATGGAAAATGACTTTTAGTATATATGGTTAGGCCGACAGAGATTTTAGGATGTTATATGACTCTATCTGACATGCATTATGACTAGAAATGGGATCATCCTAGTGATGATGTGGTTTAACTTATGCAAGTGGTTAGAAATTGTGATGACCTCCTCATATCACATATCATAGTATGTGTTATATTAGGTGAATGTGTGAGTGTATGACTATGGAGATGTCATATTAAAATCACTGATAGGTATGATTAGCGATGGGACTAATCCTAAGGGTATGTTTGGGAATGTGTGATAGGTTGACTATTGTAATACCATCCTCATATCATTGAGTTTTTTGATCCACCATATGATCCACTAGTTACAATGTGGCTTAGCCTGTGCAAGAGGTTGGATATTGGGATTCCACACTAACATTTTTTATTATGTGTTATGTGATAAGATACGTGGCAACGCAACCTTTCCTAGATTGTGTAGTTTAGTTTGTGAAAAATGTTGGCTATTGAGATTCCCTTCTCAGATCATTTTTGTGTTCACATTGATATAAGACATTTCTATTGGACCTTAACCTATGGGGATGGATCAACATGTCAGAGAGGTTGGATATTGAGATAAAATCTTTAGTTTTCTTATTGGAGGTGATGTAATGGTAAAATGACATACCATATATCTTTGGGTATGGGTTAGGACTCGATGATACACCGTATTCGTTATTTTTAGCTACTGGTGTTTTCATTGTAATAAACCTACCTTAGATCTTTGGGTATGGGTTAGGGTTTATAAAAGAGGTAAAATAATTCTCTTTCATATTCTAATGTGGTTATATTTGGGTATCACGGTGGACTATTTCGAACATGGTGACCCGACACACATGATCTTATGTTGTGCATGTTAAAATTTAATTTCCTCATTCATAAACATTTTTATGATGGAATGTATTAATGGAAATTGGTTATAACCCACTAAAATGTATTTTTCAATCCCTTTATGGAAACTGTAGTGAGTGTGTAGACCTTATATATGTTCTACAGGTCTAAACCTAGGTCGTATGGTGGATTATCTTAAACCTGTTTGATGTGGATATGGAGATGGAATTGAGCTAAGGCAAGGGGTTAGTAGTAGAGCCTCTTGGTTATTTATTTATTTTTATAATTTTCTATATGTGATTGAATAGTTTGGAGAACATTTGATATATATTCTTATGTTACATCATATTTATTTGTTATAGCATGATTTTTTTATCTATGAGTATTCTAATTATTTATTCTGAATATTTTGTTATTTATTTGTTATTAGTTTCTATGATATTAAAGTAATTGTATCTATAGTACATGATCTAGCCCGTAACTAGTAGTTAGTATCCTATGAAATATATGGAGGCATATTTGAGGTCCTGGGACTTTCTAACTATGACACTACTTGTTGATTTTAATCCAGTCATCACAAAGTGGTATGCAAGAAACATTTTTCTTTTTATAATAGTTATGATGTGGTAGATAGGTAATAGGGATGTGTGAGGGCTAATATTGGACCACATACTGGTGATTCATTGATAATTTTTGTGTGGGAATTCTAGGTTACTATTTTTATAAGATTTCTATTTTTGGGTATTACTATTATGGTCGATATGTTTACTCAAGTATGATGTGTGTATTTGAGAGTGGTATTTATGGTTTTGGATCATGGATCATATTGGAATGAGGCTTGGTCACATGTATTATATTTTAAACATAGGGTTCACATGACATTTATATCCTTGTTTTTGATTAATTTAACTAAAAACAAAGGTTTGTCTATTTAATGTGTCAAAACAGAATTATATATCACTTTATAATATAACTTGTTCATTAAATTCTACATGGTTGAATTATAGTATTTTTTATAACAGGTCATGTAGATCTTATTTAGGGATGTTCAATAATAGTGTGTATATATATATACTCCACAAAAGGGATTTCTAATGACCCATGGTGGGCTCGTTCATACATTTTATACTTGTTGATGGATTAATGTAGGAATTTTATGCTTGAGAGATGAGATTATGGATTTTCAAGAGTTTACCTAAGGATGAGTATACCCTTATGATGGTAAAGGAAAGGTATGTGGAATTCATTTTCCTATTGCAATGAAAATCACTATATAAGTGATTTGGTATCAGGTTTAGGTTTAGAGAGTATTATTAGTTCGATGTATACCCTTATGGATAATAATCGTAGATGGATAGATCTCATATGTATAGATAATGGGTAGATAATTATTTTTTTAAAAGGATGATTTGGTGGAAGGTGATCATGTGGTAGGCCTTGGAATGATTAATATGACTCATACTTGTTATAAATGAAAACTCATGATGAATTTGGCTATATGAGATTGATATATATGGGAATAATGGCTGGTTGTTTAGTTACATGATCCTATTTTATATGGTGTAAGACTCATTGGAGCATGATTCCTGTTGTTTGGTTGGGGGTAAGGGATTTTATAATTATTATGTTTATATGAGATTTGAGATATATGATTGAATAAGGAACTATCATATTTTAATGAAATAGAATCATTCTACCTTTGAGGAGTGTAATGGGTTTCATTTATTTTTCGGGTGTAGATTGGATTTTTTTGGAAAAAGTGAATATTAGTTATGTGTGCTACTTATTTGGTTTTTTGAATGGTGAAAAGGGCCATGTGAGTGTTCACTAAAAAAATTAGTTACCAATAAAACCCAATTAGTGTAGTTATAATGGTGATTTACCCTATTGTCTGACTTCTGGGAGTAGAGTCCTAGGATCTTAGTTAGGATCAATGTGTGATCGCACATAGGGTGAAACTGTGAATGAGGTGTGTCATTTTGGTCAGTTTTGGGTTGAGGATAGATGTGATTGGTTGGGTTCTTATAAGAATAGTATCAAAAAAAATTATGAGGATGGGAGGTTTCCATTTAAGGGGGAAGATACATTTCATATGGATTTGGGTATTATGGTATGGTTTATATAAACTTGATCCTTTATAGGGGTTGTCTAAGATAGAATGAGAATGGATTAGAAAGGGATTGATGCACATGTGATGTTTTAATATGTCGATCATTTTGACTCCGGAGTAGTGTAATGTAATCCAAATGGTTGGATCACACCATTGGTCATTTGAGGGTGTTACCATATATGGATTTTATTGAACATTGTTGATGAAATTCATATTAATATGAGATTGGGTTGATATTGATGTTTCTCATTAGAGATCAAGTATGAGAAGGTTTTCCACATCCATGAATTTAGTTTGGTAATAAACATATTATTGGTTATGGATATTGAGATATTTGGTTCAATATGGTGATGATAAGGATAATCATATGGTCATGATTGTCATATCAGTTATGAATGCATGAGCCTCATGTCGGTAAGGTTGTAGATGTGGTGAAACAAGTTAGAGGATGGTGAAGAAGGAATCAGAATTATAGTATGCATGTGGATCTAATTAAATCATGTGCCTTTAGGATTACATTATTGGGCTTATAATGAAGTGAATAATTCATTTTTTGTTCAAATTTTTGTAGTATAAGCATGGTATAAATCTAAGAGTGAGTATGATACTTGATGTGTTGGTTCCCATTGGTGAGGAACGATGGATGATTGTGTTGGTTGATGAACTAAAAATTGAATTTCACCATGATTCAGGTTCAAAAATTAGCATGGAAATTTGGATGATCTTGTGATACAATAGTTAATTAAGATATCATGATTGGTAGATGTGAAAATGCATCGATGGGTGTGATGAAGTGTTTTCAGAAAACGTTTTCCAGAGGATGATGGACTAGTGATTTTTCATAATATTCTATGTGGTGAGTTGAAACCCAAAAAGTTATATTATATCAAGTTTGAAGAGAGTATTATAGTGGTGAGGTGAAACCACACAGGAAGATTATACCAGGTGTGAAGAGTGTGTTTTAGTGGTATAAATGGGTTTTTTTAAAGTCGGTGTATCAGGACATAGAGAATAGATAATGAAAAGGTTCATAGTTTGGTTTTGAATTGGAAAAAAAAAGAGAATTATTTTATTTGGATCGATGAACGAGAGGTAAATAAATATTCATTCATACTTCTTAGGGATGTCAATTATTATGGATGGGAGTTTGTAATGAACCATAAATTCATGGGTGTTTTTTTGAATATATTTAAATTTTTGTATTTTAAATAGGTCCAGGGTGGCCTTGATATGAATTTTTTATATTGGAGTCTCATTATTCCATGATAGGTGTTTGTCAAATAGTGAAAAGTAGTTGACATATTTTTTCCATAATAGCTAGAGAAGGAACCATGGTTAGGAGGCAGCAAGTCATTTCATGACCATTAGGTGTAACATCGTGATGGTGAATCCTACATATATGGATTGAAACCTAATATGTATTACCTTAATGATTTTTCATAGATAATGTCAGTCAATTAAAGTATCTTAAGACACACTATAAAGGTTCTCAATTAGTAGAAACTATGGTATGGGCCCCAAATGTTGCAACTGTGAAGGTGAGATTCATGGAGGTGTGTTCTGTGGAAAGGGTGAGGGCCACACCATGAAGGGAGAAAGCCACACAGTGAATGGTAAAGTCAATGCTATGAAAGAATGGTCAAGTTATTATGGTTTATATATAAATTTATGATGTTATTACATAATAAGAGGGTTCACTCCATAATGATTTCTCCAAAGGGGAGGGTCACATCGTGGGGGGTGGTTGTGGTTGTGGTGTCACACTATGACTTTTGGGGTCATGTCATGATTAGGACCCATGCAGGGGCATCACATCATGACACATAGTTTCATTTCATGACATTCTCTTCCTTTATTTATTTAAAAATAAGGGGTGGAACAATATTTTTTTGGTTTAACCCATCATGATTTAAGGAGGAAGGGGCGTTGAGAAGGTTTTATTTTGGTCACCCCCTCCCCCTCCAACCCCACTATTAAATATCCTATGTAGGTGATTTTAGATGAATTTGTGGCTAATTTTTGGTATGTTATTCCTCCCCATACATCATTTCATCATCAACTTCAATATCATTTTTATTTTTTAGTGATTTGATATCGGGATTTGATACTGATTTGACCAGATCATGATAAAATTAAGCTCGGACGATGGGTATTTTCACCATTAGGTATAGAGGATTCCTTAGAAAAAGGAAAAACTAGTTATTTTCCAATTAATATAAATTTATGTTGTTATAAATATTTAGTAATTATTTTTATAGGTATTATTATTACTTTATCATTGATTTAGGTCAATAATTTGGGTAATTTTTTTCTTAGGTTTGGGTACGTGTTAGGATTAGACCACACCAAATTTCTTATAGTTTCAACATCTATATGACCCCTGATTATTTTTAACTGATTATGAATCAATGAGTTAATTAATAAATTAATTATATTTTATTATAATTAATCAATTAATTATAAATTTATATAATTAATTATTTTTTAAGGGTTTGAAATATGGGCTCAAGTAATTACACAAGCTAGGAAAATTAATTAAATGGTTTGGATAAATATTAGTAGAGCTTGGTAAGGATGGTGACTCCATGATTGAGGTTGGAGGTACCTATAAAACTAAGGTATATTCCCATTTATACATTATTTTTAATTCCCTGATGATAGTGTGTACTCTACTAAAATGGATATGGACCACGAGCACCCTATGAATATGGATAGGATGACATTGTGACTCTTAGAGAAGGATTATGTTCTTTCTACACATTGGATATTTTTTAATTTTTTGATGATAGTGTCTTCAATGGGAAGAGGATTTCAGTTGATGTTATAAGAGAGAAAACATAGGTCCTTGGAAATGATATGAGACATCGATATCTTAGGTCGGTTTCTTAATTAAATTCATTCATTCATGAGAGGCTTTGGACATGTTTTGACAAATGAGATGTTCATAATTCTCACACATGATGAAAACCGATCTTGATGGTGTAATAGAGTCTTTTATAGAGCACTACAAGATGGATAAGTTCCCTTGAGTATTTTTGTATCGTGATGTGGAGTGATTCCTCTAGATTATGGGATTAATATATATAAAAGGTGAGATGTGATATGGGACTCAAACATGGGTCATGATAATTGTTTTAGAAATTCGTAAAGAGATTCCAAGAGTCTTTGTGAATATTAGCTTAGAATGGTTTTTTGTTAGATGTGGGTGATTGTGATAATGAAATTAGAAGATAATGGGACCAAACCCCTGAGGATAGGTTCAATAAAGTCCTTCAAGTTGTGAGGTCACCATGGGGTGACTAATGCTTGTTGCTCATGATGAGTAGAGATATGGATGGTTCTGAGGGAACCTAGTAGATGCCCATATGGGAAACAATATAATATTTATTGGATCCACATGTTGTTCTAAGGTGAACAGGAGGGTCTTGAAGAGATTATCCTATGATGATAGATGGATTATGAATTTTAGATTCTATGGTCAGACTGGCTGAGATCCTTAGAAGTCATATGAATTTATTGAATATGGATTATGACTATCCAAAGGATCTACTTAGTGATGGTGTTTTTTGTCTTGTGTGGTAGTTTAGCTATTTTGATTCCCTCCACAATCGCTTGTTGTATAATGTTTGATAAATGTGCTTGTATGAGAGTTTTGATATTGATATCCCCTTTTCAAATCATTAATATGTATAATTACCCATGGGACTATCCTTGAGGGTATGGCTCAACATATTTAAGTGAATGGATATTTTGATTACCTCCATGGATATATAAGTTGTGGGGTCAACTATAAGGCCCACCTAGTGATAGTTTGGTTCAGCTTTTACGAGAAGATTTATATTTTTATGCCCCCTCAGATTAATTATTTTGTGAGATGTAGCCATGGGACCTTACTCTAATATGATGGTTTAGCATATGTGAATGGTTGGATATCGATATTTCCTCTTAAAATTTATTGTTTATTTAGTAGGATGTAAGATGTGTCCATGGGACCTTATTTCATGGGTATGATATTGATTTTCTGAGAGGTTGGATATAGAGATTATATCATTAGATTTATTATTAGAATTAATGTAGTGGTAAGACACCCTACACTACATCATAACACATGGGGTTTGTATTAATTGAGACACACTACCATAAATGTTTAGGTAGAGGTCAGGACATGGTAAGACACCCAACCACATATATGTAGGTACATGTTGGAATTTATGGTATGATGCATCTTCTTCTCGGGTATAGGCCAAATTAGCTATGGTCAGGTATTGTGGTGGCCTAGTTAATACCTCATTACCTGATGACAAGTTTATATATCATTTGTTTGGTTATTTATTTTCTTCATGTATACACATTTATATAATTGTTATATTAGGATCCCTTGATGAGGCGCTATTTATATATATTCAACAAACCATACATGGAAACTTTGGTGCATGTGTAGACCATATGTATATTATAATGTTTTAATAACAAGGTGTGTGATGGATTAGAATAGAGAATCATGATGGGGTTGTGAACATGGGATGGGGTTGAGGCGAGGGGTTTCTGGTTGAGCATCCGTGGGTATTTGTATTATTTTTTAGCTATTTTATTTTTGATTGGGCCGGTGGGTGATTGGATGAGATGTATTCTTGTATGGATTCATATTCATTTGATATAACATGGAGGTGCTGATAATACATACTTTGATAATCTATTATAGATATCATTGGGTTATTTTCTTATTTTTTGTTCTGATATTGATGAAACAGTATCCCCAATGTATGATTTTATCCACCACCGTCATTTAGTACCCTCCAATATACAAGGAATGACTGTGGTCATGTGATACACCCACTTGAAAACTATTGAGTGATTTCAGTGAGTGCATCACAAAATGTAGTACCCATATCCCAATTTCCCCACACATACAGGTGGAAATACATTTTTAATGTCAGAGTATTTGATAAAGTGATTCAATACATTACGTATTGGGAGAAAAATTTAAGAAATGCATACGATGATGATAGGGATACTGTAATTTGATTCATTACATGTCTCAATTAATTATCACAGGGTCTCATTTGATTCATAATACAGTCAAGGGATTGACTATTAGATAAAAATAATTATAATTATTAATTTGTTTATTTTTCGATGCATATTTAATTATATTTTTAATGTATGTTTACACATGGTCACATAGAATAATAAATCTATCAAGCATTGATAAAATAAATGAGTACATGTTTATTAATTTTTATTTTTATGTTAATATTTTAAATTTTAATATATAATAATGAGATGAAAAATATAATCATATATCAATCATGAAATAAATTAATATGAAAAATCACATGTTTTATTTCACCTTATATGGTAAATTACTTATATATGTATCATATGAATTCTAAAAAACATGTGATGAATAGAATAGATATATTAACACATAATTTAGTAACACCCTTTAAAGAAATATTAATTCATTTATCACCATCCATTATCTAAGTTAGGATGAAACCATAGTTCAATGTTTTGGTCTAGCCATAGTTGAGATCATTTCCAAATTTCAGGGAGTGTTAGAAAAGTTAATATTTCAACTAAAATAGATTTGTATTAAGAGTAATTTCAATGGTATATTTAATGTAATTTAGAGGAAATTAATGAGAAGATATAGGTTTAGGAATTTTGGATAGGGGATTTTCCCACACCCCATCCCCCTCTACTAGTACCCCTCCTGGACTAGTAGTGAAGAGAAATAATTACCCCCCAAATTCCTACTCCTAATAGGTGTTGGGGTGGAAACTATTTTTGAGGGTATTAAAAACTCAAATGGGGGGAATTACACTCAATATAAAAAAAATTGATACATAATATAAATAACCACCCAAAAACTATATTATATAACATAAATTTAACAAAAATCCCAAAAAAGTGATATGCCATATACGTAAATATTAAAAAGATACAAATTTCTCTAAAGATAAAACAATATCAGAATAAACTAGTCTGACAGTAACCATAACAACCCATGAACTAAGACTGTACTGTATAGATCTGCCACCAATGTACTCTTGAAAACCTGAAAAACATGTTGTATATACATATAGTGAGCAGAAAATGTATACTCAGTAGGATCATACCCAAGGGATCTCAATGAAATGTGATGACTAATGCCTAGGTGAACAACAACATAACTAACAATCACCTACATAGGTCAACTATTCCACCAACCTCACCAAGGCTCACTCATCAAATTACACATCCATCTATACTAAGATAATAATTGTAAAAATATAATAATAATCAACATGAAACAACTTACCCACTGATTTCTCACTCTCTCCCAATGAGAATACATCCTTTTTCACCATCCTTTCAATATCAACCCATTATAGAAACAACTATTTGTCATGTATTACACTACTAAAAACATATATTATCTTGTAAAAATAATTAAATGTCACATGTCACATAACCAGGATGTATATCATGAATTTGTAGGAAATCAACCGTGTACCCTTATCCAACCACGCATAACCCCCACAGCATATCTCATCCTCCACCACAGATTTCACCATAACATGCTATTGAAGGAAAAATAGGGGACCGAAGTTAGGTATACATCTGCATTCTCCACATCATATAAGTTAGGTAAAACACCCACTGGAGTCTATAGGTTTTGATAAAGTTATTTTATTTTTGTGGGGTGCATATGAAAAACACAAGAGAATATAGGGATATAATTTTCTCACACAATCCCACACCTAGGGACTCATATAAGAAACATGATCACACCCACTATAAGAAAATTATTAGCATCATACCACTAAGTGATTGTTATTATATAGAAAAAAGCCATAAGTGTCACATAAAGGGTTACATGCCAAGGTCCATTTCATATTATCTTATTTAATAAGTCAGTTACAAAGATATGTCAATTTAATTCATAAAATAAATATTCACTGATTAATTTTTTAACTATTCTTGAAATTTTATATTAGTGGATATTATTCCATTTATAACAAACAGATACCAATAACCCTAACATCAAGATTTTATATCACAAACAAGGAAACCAATCTATAAACAACCAAGGCCATCAAGATGAACACAACAAAGGCCACCAAGATGAACAAATCAAATTCAAACATGCATTAAAAATATTCTACATAGTCTTTCAGATTACTATTTTTATGTATTTAACCAATTAAGGGTAGTCAAAAATCAATCCAATGAAACAAATCATAATTTTATAACTGGTATAAATCCTGAAATAAGAGCAATCAATATCATCAAAAAACAGATAACTAGATGAACATCACACCTTTCCATTCACATTAATTATTTTGGTTTATTATCTTCATTATGACAATTCATACCATTCACCCAATGGAAAAAAATATGATAATATCATATATTCACATAGTAATGGAGATAACATGAATCCGCAACTCAAAATAAGATTTCTAATTTATTACCTTGGAAAAACTAAGAGAGGATGAACTGTGAGTCTATAATCATACAACGAATCCTCGAATCAATCTGAATCATAGTGATATATAATGAAAACTTTCATACCAACCCAACATAATTTAACTACCACCACCCCTGAGAATTTGAGGGGAAGAACTAGAATATAAAACTATATAGATAAATGGTTAATAGAGAATTTATCGCCTTTAATTGATATAACTCAATATCAAATTGTTAAGTATAAACACTAAATAACAAGGGATGAAAAATGTTTCAAAAAATACTAGGTGTTTCCCAAAGTATAAGATAAATGAATTGATAATGGAAGTGTTATAATAAATATTAGATTTCATAGAGGATCTGGAAATGATCCATTCATGGAATTACATAAGTAATCATTCTACGAATTCCTTGAGTCAACAATACATTGATAAAACATGTCACTAAATCCTACAAAACTAGAATGGATTCATGTAATGAATGAAACCCTTCATTCAACTAATTTAAAAATAAAAAAGATTCTAAAAATGCATCATGAATATTCATGTTTTGAACTACATTTTCATGCTAAGATTTCGTCTTGAGAACAAACCATTATATAATCATTCTCTAGATTGTGAACCACACCATGAATCCAATTCCCGCTATGACAAAGGGTTCACATGGTGAACCATGCCTTACCATGTAATTACATATTTAGCTACACTTCCTTCCTCAAACTCTTATTAAGACTACTAACACTAAAAATTCATAATCTAATGTGTCATGAGTCTCTGATTCATTATGTTTGATACCACTCAAATGATTCTCATACTCAAGAATCAAGACCATCAAAATATTAATCACATACATCCAAAAACCAAAAAACACTTCTCAGAGGATACCTCTCAAAAAATGATAGAAAAATACCTAAAAACATAGAAGGATCAAGAAACACAACAAATATGAAGTCTAATGACCATAAAAAAATTCTAACATTAAAGAACCAAATAATCATGGATCAAAACAAAAAATAAAATAACATATGGTACTATGTTTGCATCTGTGACTTTCTCTCACAATAACTCTTCTCTAGACCTCCAGGCTTCTATATAACATAAACCAAGGGAATAACACACTCTCATAGAACCTTCTCATAGTGGTCCTAAATCTCAATCGTTTGTTCCATGAACATCTCACCATTCCTAACATCCAACCCCCCTAGTTGATGAAGTGGGAATCATCAAAATAATGTCGATGAAGCTAGAACATGTGGAATACATCATGAACTTTTTCCATCTCTAGTGGAAGAAATTTCCAATAGTACACCTATCTAATATGGTCCAACACCTCGAAGGGTCCAACAACCCACGATGAGAGCTTTCTCCACAAACTAAAACATTTCTACCCTTACTAAGGGGAATAATTTAGGAAAACGTGGTATCCAAATTCAAACAACAAAGGAATCCTCTATTGATTGGAATAATACTTATAGTGGTCCAATTAAAACTTCATCTACTTAGAAACCATCTGAATATTCTTCATCATGACATACACCGCACTAGGACCGATAATCATTGCATCTCTAATATTGATACCACTCAACATGGATTGACATGACCAATCATATAATTACTTAATGGGGGATATAATGATGTATGAGTATAATCTATTTTTATAAAAAAAAACTCAAACAAATGTTGTTGTGTCACCCATGACCCACCAAAATCCAAGATTCACATTCACAGCGTATCCTCTAACATCAAGATGATCTGCTCCATCCTCTCATTCATCTGGTGTGAAAAGTAGTGCTAAGGTGTAACTGAGAGCCAAGGGAATGTTGAAATTACATTTAGACTTCTGATTTAAATGATGAGTCTTTTTTATAAAGGATGGTATTTGGGACTCCATGAAGCCTCACCCTATCATCCCCATACCATCTCATTAAAATATCCATTGTATATGACTCCCAAATCACCAAAAAGTGAGATGATTTTGTTAATCATTACATGATAACCAAGATAGCATATTATCTACCTTGATCAATGAGTAGATATTGATTAAATTCATCAATATTCCCTCCAACTTTCACTCTGGGCATCCAAAGTCTATAGAAAACCAATAGGGACATGATGTTCTACCTTGTCTTGTTAGTAAAATAGACATCATTCCACGAGGTATACCACCGGATACTATATTCCTAGCCATATATCTACCACCTCAATACATGATACATATTAGATATATCATTTAGTATAACTATATTGGATCCAAGAATCTAATTTAGGACTCAGTCATGCATCACTAATGGGGTGAACATTCTCCCATAGAATATAATCAGATGTGGAATATCCTCTAATCACCCATCAGTTTCATCACAATGAATGGATTGATCATGCATCACCTCTACTTATGAGTATCCTCACTAAAAATCCTCCACCTAATGCAAAAAATGTGGGCTATACTGTCATCTATAACAAGTATCCTCTTTCATTGACCTCTACTATTCTAAGATGAAATGTCGTTAACTCTTTATTTCCCTTTAAGAATCCTTAGATTCTGGAACAACATCACCATGGATTTATGCTCAGCACTTTTTTATGAATTTTTTCCTCACAAGTGTTTATGTTATCTCAAAATCATGATCCTAGAGAAACTTCATCCACCTTCACTACTATATATTTAAGTCAAATCAATAAAAGATTTACCTATGATATTTTTGATCCATGAAGACCATAAAGTGTTCCCTACTGAGGTAATGTCACCAAATCATTAGGAAAAAACCACCATTTTTATATCTAGTTAGTGGCTAATGTAGTTATGACCATGGATTCATGATAACCAAGACCTATAGGATGCCACTACCCAATACTATGTCAAGAATCATCCCAAACCCAAATAATAAACATCATAAAATATCAGATACATCACACTATCCTTAGGAAACTAAGGTAATGGGGCACTAAACAATTTATCCTTCAGGTAGTTGAATTTTTCTTACAACAAGTCAGTCCAAACTAATTCTTAGTCTTTTCTAGTCAGAGATATTTATGGGGTTTCAATTTGATAGAAATTGGACACAAGAGTCTGACCTTTGAGAAAAAGAAATCCACAATCATTACCTATGTTAATGGGGTTTTTTAAGAAATAACCACCACAAACTTTGCCATATCTGATGTTTCTCCTTTGTAAGACATTTTATTTTTAGGTGAATTCCACTCTCATGTTAAGAACATGCACTTTAAAAATTTTCCCATATAACTTGCGGTGTTGAAGATTCTAAAAAAATCCTCATGTGGTCTACATGGTCTTACTATGACCTTAGGTATATAGTAATATCATCAATGAACATGAATATTAAAAAGTATAGGAACTCTAAAAATATATATTTCATGATTCCAATGAACACAACTAGTGAACTTGTAACTCCGAATGACATCACTATAAACTCCATGTGCCCCTTTCTAAATTGGAATGTAGTCTATGAGATATCTTCAACCATCACATTTAGCTGGTGATATCTAGACTATAGATCTATATTAGAAAACCATCTATATCCACTTAAATGGTAAAATAGATCATTAATTATTAGAAGAGGGTGATGATTTTTGATTATTCATCCCATAGTAGTATATACACAACCTCAAACTATTGTATTCATTCTTTAAGAACAAAATTGGAGCTCCATATAGAGACACACATGGCATAATAAATTTTTTCTACATCAAATCATCAATCTAGATCCATAACACCCATAACTCTATGGTTGAAATTCAATAAGGATCCATCCATATCAATGTATCACCTGATTGTAAAACCCTTCCAAAATCGACATCGCGTAGAGGGGTGGTGTCAAAACCTCATCAGAAAAAACATCCATAAACTCCACAAGAACACTAGGTACTTAAACATCCAGATTACTCAGTGAATTTTTAAAATACTAAAACATTAAGTAATGAAGGGTCTCTACACCCTTACCACCCATAAAAAACCATTCTTATAAGAGGAAACCATGTGTCATCAACCCACATCAGAAAACTCAACTCTCTTCTAGAAATTTTCAACCCCCTCAAAAAATATTTATAACCAATCCATTACAATAAAAACATCATATGGTTATATATATAAATAAATAAATTTCCTAAAAACTGATGTTTTCTCCTCATCATTATGTGTATTTTACGTACATCAAACAATCTATCATGGCCTCTAACTAGTGTAGACAACATTAGCGGCATAGAAATACACTCCACATCACGTTTGAATGATCGAACCATGTTGGGTGAAACAATGTTGTGTAAAACTACGTAATCAATAAAAATAATAACTATAGTCGTATATTCACTGATCATACCATGAAGGAACATTAGGCCATATATAACTTATTCTTTTATCACAAGCATATACTCTTAACTGACTCCCATGCCTCACTGATAACAACCTCCACGTCTTCAATCAAATTTGGACACTAATAGATAAGGACATCCTAGGAATTCCCTCTACAAATTTCACCTCCTCACAAGTGAGACAATGCCTATTTAATAGGCTTATTAACATATATTTATAGTCCTTGAAGTGGAAACATCCAAAGGGGGTATTGTTGTTTCTATCAGAAGGGGTTGAACCTGCCCAACCATACTGACTGCTTGGAGAAATGTAAACTATATTTTGATAATGATAAAGATGTATAGATATGAAGAAAAAAACAATTTAGAACCCTATATAAGAAAAGAAACTTTCAAAACTCAATAATTGTGTTGCTGGCTACTGGGGTCATTGGCCAGCTGTTCGAACCCTTGAATGGACCAAATTCAGGACCCTCTATCTGTTACCTTTCTCCTTGGATGTCCCTAATGACCCTAAACTATGGGTGACCTAGCCCACTTATTCACCCTCTCAATAACATACACATTTTTATGAACATCCCATTATTTGGTAACATAAATTGTGTGATTAAATAATAATAATAATTGAGAAACAGCTCCTCCATGCACCATGCTTGGGAATCTTCATTTGGAATGATATTAGGGGGAAATCGCAGAAGTTAATTAAACTTATTCATTGGATCTAAAACACTCATACTCCCTCGAATAAGGGATATTAACTCCTAAAACATCACCACCATTTTAATTGTTAATAATAACTCATCCTAGAAATCCTATTCGATGTTGGATGACACACCCTTATTCTTATACTCCTCAATATAGATAATACACCACTGATATTGTAGTCCACTCCACCAGTCAACTTGTAGGGGAACCCAAAACTTAGATCGATATTAATTCAAGCCAAAAATGTTCACCAACTCCTCTAGATGGTGATATTTGCTTATATCATAGGGTCTTACCTCATATATATTGAGGATCAAATGTAGAAGGGAATTTAATGTTTATATCCACTATTTATTGTCATAATCGGGATAAATGATCTAATAATTAATAGGTCCAAAATGTTAAACCTCGTCATCTTGGAACACTTGTGGGTGGAAACAAAATAAAATTTATATAATGAAATGATTAATAACTAATTCTATTAGTAATGGAATTTTTCATATTCATTTAATTATTTCATTTTTTTCCACAACCACCTCATCCAAAATAGGACTCGATGAAGTATGATGCATGTACCTCTCATAGGTCTCTACCCTATAAGAAGCATCACCATTATTAGTACACTTGGAAGTATTAAGGTACTTATGTTGGGTCATGGGTGGACTAAAATCACATTCCATATCTAGTCTACATTTTTTTCATCATTTACTGAGTTTAGATAACATTCTTTTTCTACCAACCCATGCCATCCTCAATAGTGCCCAACTCAAATATTAACATTATATATTAATGAACACCACTGATACCACTCTATCATGGTCCCATTTCTAATCCTACAATGATATCCCTCCTAGTATACTAGTGAATAGAATTTCAAACCCCCTGAGTCCCCCACTAGTAGGCCCAAGGTTGGCAACTAGCATTGAGGATAATAAAAAATCAAATTGGCGGAATTTCCCACAATATAAAATTTATTGAGTGATAAAATGAACAACCACCCAAAAAAGGTATCATAAAATATAAAAGAAATAAAAATCACATACAATTTCTCTCCCATATATAGAAATAAAAATTGATACAAATATCTCCAAACATAAAACAATACCAAAGAAAACATTGTGTCATTAATCGCAAGAACCCAAGCCCAGAGATAATATTGTCTAGATTAGCCCCCAATGTCCTCTTGGAAACCTAAAAAAATCCATATATGTAGGGTGAGGATAAGATGTATACTCATTAGGATTATACCCATTTTATCTTATAAAAATGTAAAAAAAAGAATAATAATTCCCACTGAACAAATTTATAACTATCCAACACCTACATAGGTCAAATAGTCCCCCGACCTAACCAAGGATTACTCACGAAATAACACATCCATGTATAGTAAGATAATAATTTGAATCACTTAATCAAAGGTTCCCCACAATCACTTCCACACGTATTTCATACTCTCTTCCAATGAGCTGATATCCTTTACACCCATCCCTTTTATATCCACCAATGATGAAACCAACCATATATCATGTCTTGAAACACCAACCACATATCTCATCTTTTTGCACCAACCTCACATCACTTGTCACATTACATATGAATTAGGTTATCATAAAAATATTTAAAATAAACCGTGTTCCCTCCTTCTATCATACATGACCCCCACCTCATATATCATCATCCAACATCAGAATAACTAAGATTCACTATTGAAGGGAGTGCATGGGGGGTATAATTCCATATATATGATCCCTATCTTAGAAGATAGGGAAATCACCAGGAGTTATTCATGTAATTCAACTCTTGTGGTGTTCATGAGAAAAACACAATAAAATATATGTATATAATAGTATGACACAAGCTTAGGACTATGGGCTCACACAACAAACATTGCAATAACCACCATCCGAACACTATTTTAATCATTATACCATGTGATGACACTACAGTAGTACAAAAAACTCACATTCAACACACAAAGGGCCAAATTCCATGTTCCATTTCCAATTATTTTTTTAAACAAGTCAGCCACCTTTCTTTATCCATTAAGTTATTAAACAAAATTCAGACTGATGAATTCTTTATTTGTTACAAAAATATTATATTAGCCAATATTATTCAATTGATACCAAAATTATATGATGAAAAAATCATGTTGAGACTCCGTATCACAACCAAGGCCACCCATCTTCAGACAAAAATGGCCACCAAGATGTAGGACCCATGATGCTCTAGAAATGGGCCAGATACCCCACAACAAACTAACTCAGGGACTGAACTCCACTAGGCCACTAAATGGGCTAAGTATCCTAGATATCTCCCCTAGATAGTTAGGGATTTAGTTCTCTTTTATAGAAAAATCGAACTTAGATTTGATTAGAATTTAACCAACCAAGGAGCTTATATGTTACTACTACATAATATGGTGTGTTTGTATAATAAAAGCTCCATGGTTGGATAAATGGATGTCAGCCCCTAGTTCGATTCTCATGGGTGGAGGAATAAATCCCTTGTTGTCTAGGAGAGATATACATGACACTCATCCCATTTGATTTTCCAAGTAAAGAGATGTGTAACCCAAGTGTTGGGGATGTGGAGTATGTTGGTCCCTTGTTAGGAGTTCCACAAGACAAAAAATAGATTTTTTTTAGACCTATGCCCTAACTGGGCCATAGTTTGTGCCACACCCTGCACTTTCTAAATCAGGGACGAGGTCACTGGGAAGTTATGCACCCACGTGGAAAGTACTATCCCCCATCCCCACTAGGATTTATCACACCTACCTTGATATTCCAACATAGGACCTGAGGCGTACCAGCCACCAGGATGTATCTGAGTACAACTACACTATATGGTGTTGTGGTACTCTTGATGCCCACTGGTGGCTATTATGCCTCACGTGCCAAGTTCAAATCATGGGGTAGGTGAGATAAATCTTAGTGGGAACAAGGAAAATACCTTCCAAATGGAGAAGTAACACCCCAGTGGCCTGGTCTATGAGTTAGTAGGTGTGGGGAATGGTATAGACTATGACCCAGTTAGTAGCTTAAGTCAGTAAAAAATATTCCTTTTGATAGTCGAATAAAGCTCTCAAAAAATAACCAAGATACTCATTATCCCCTACACTCCGGTTATTGGGCTATTAAACAGGTCACTCAACTTGGGCAAGTACCATGTATATCTCCCCTATACAACTAAGGATTTATTTTCCTTCCTACGATAATCAAACATGGGGCTCACAGGCATTTAACCTACTAGGGGGCTTCTCTGCTACCACTATGCCATGTGTAGTGGTACTCGTAATTCTTGTAAGTAGTTGTTATGTCTTAGGTCCTAGGTTTGATGCATGGGGGAGGAAAGATAAATCCTATTGGGTCTCGAGGATATTACCTTTCATGTTGAGGTGTAAATCCCTAGCGACATGGTCTGCGAGTTAGCAGGCACAAGGCGTCGTACAGACCATAACCCAATTAGTGGCATTGGTCTATTAAAAAGGCGAATTTTGTTGGACCCATGAAACTTTATAATCGAACCAAATACCCTCACAGCCCAATAACTCATGGGATTCACTCCACTTGGCCACTAACTAGGATGAGTGAACTGGATATCTCCCCTACCTATCCAGGGATTTATTTCTCTTGCCCAGAGAATCAAACATGGTTCTCACTGAAATATAACCAACTGAGGAGATTCTATGGTACCACTACACCATATGGTGTAGTGGTACGAGAGAAGCTCCCCAACTGGTTAAATGTTAGTTATCCCTGGGTTTGATTCTCTAGGGATGAGAAATAAATCCCTAGCTGGTTAGGGGGATATCCACAATACTCGTCCCATTTCAGTGGCACAGTTAAGAGCCCAATAACCCAAGTGTATGGGTTGGGGATTATATTGGTCTATTTTCAAGAGTGTCACATGTCCAAAAATAGATACACAAAACCAAGGCCACCAAATCACACATAACCAATCCATGCATAATGAATGAATATTCAAATTAGTATTTCAATTATCATCATTAAGTATTTATCCAATTAAGGGTATTCTAAAACCATTCCAATATAATATGGAATAATTTGACAACAACTCTAAAGAATAAAACCTCACTAATCAATATCACGATAAACTAGTAACCACATGTATATAAAACCATTAACTTTAATTTAATTAGTCCAATAAATATTATCTTCACTATGTAAATTCATACCATTCCAACAATGTAAATTGAAATAATTAAAATCTCAATGATTCACAAAAATATCGGGGGGTAATCGAATATCCTAACTTAAAATAATTTTTCCAATTCACTGCATAAGATAAATGCAAGATAGGTTGAAATGAAAGACTAAAACCACACAAGGAAGCATATAATTAATCTGTATCACATTGATATCCCATCAGATATTTCAACCCATCTTATGAAAATCAAACCACCACCACTACTGATAATTCCAATGGATGAATGGGAAGGTAAAACAAGAGGTAGAACAAAATAAGAAAGAATATCTACCCTTATATTGTAAAAACTGAATCTATAGATGTCAAGGACCAAAAAAACTATTAAAGGATGAAATATTTTATAATGATTTCTGAGAACCATCCATTATTTATGATAAAAGAATGTATAATTATGGAGTTTTGAATGTTAATAGATTTTATAGAGGGGTTGGAAAATGATCCATTCAAAATGTAAAAATATTATTCACACTATGAATTCCTTAAGTCATTAATATTATAAAAGGATATCAATCTATCCTATAAAATATAAAGGGATTCATGTATTGAATGGAACACTTAACATTGTAACATCATCGAGCACATAACAACCAAAAATATATCATGAATTTTCAATTCATGATGTCCTCCTTAGATAGAACCAATGAATCTTGACTCTTCTGTTCATGAAACAAGCGCGAGTGATAAACCACACGATCAATCTAGTTTACAATATGGATAAGGGTTAACAGCATGAACCACCTCTAACTGTATAATTCCAACTCCAACTCATTAATTTCCTTCCCCAAAACTCATCTCAAGCTTCCAAACACCCAAAACTCACAAAGTAACATTGTGGATGGACTTGGGTCATTATAGGACTCCACTCAATAGATCAATAATCTATGATTTAATATAGTCAACCATATTAATTCCTACATGAAATAACTTCAAGTAATAATTTTTAAATAGTTTGCAATATTAGAAGGTAAATATAGTTAATTAATAATAAAATATCATGTGACTGGATATTCTGAATAGAATGGTGAGGGATATTGGGAATTGGTAAAATATTGGGAGACATAAAGATTCAATAAATCAAAATTTATTTAAATTTGAAATCAACTTAAAGTACTAAATCTAATTTTATAATTTATAAACATAATGTAATGTAAATCAAATAAGTTAATTTCTTTGTGATCCATCTTAGTTAAATATACTATCCTAATTAGAGTAATATTCTAAGGGAGGTATTGGTGTTTATATGTTATAATAAAATAATAGAGGGTGTACTATGTAAAATAATCCTATATACATGATTAGCCACTTTAGGGAGAAAATGAGGTTTTTAAGGATTCCTATATGGGGAACAAGGAAGATTCATTTGATATTCTTTGCATCATGTAATCATAAATGAATAGTGATATGAATTTGAAATAAAAAATTGTGGATGGATACACCATGTTGACTCATCTCCAAGAACATGATAAAGAGAGAGGTGGGCTAATGATAAATGAGATTATCACCACAATATACTTGAGTAAAATAAAAATGGATACCTTTATTATCATCTTGTTCTCATGATTATGAAGTACATATATCTATTAGTGAAGTTGGTGTTCTATATGGATTAGGTTTTTCCCATAAATCTTATTAATTCATCATTACCACCAAGATCCCCGATTTTCATTAAAAATTATTAAATTTTTAGAATAGATAAGCCACCCAATAATATTTAGACTAAAGATATCCAAAATGATAAGTATATACAGGAATTTTATTATAATATACTTATGGGGAACAAACTCAAGAAAATGGTATAAATGAGAATAGAAAGTTGAAATTTTGTAATACCTTTTCAATGTCTATCAATGAAACAAAATATATTAAGGGAGAGCATCAAACAAGTGGATATGTTCTTCACATGTGTTAATAAAGGAAATTGGAATTGAAACTACAATAAATTAAATTAAAATAAACTAGAATATTATAATATATATATATATATTAATCATTACATGTAATATTAATACATCACGTCTTGTTTATGAAATAAAATTTGTGAGTTACACATTTGTATCCACATACATGAACCAAGGAAGACCAAAAATAACAAACCAGTAAAGTGAACATTATAGTTGATGACTGAGTTTTACTTAAATTTCATCTAAGAGAATATCACAAATTCAAATTTCAAAAATGAAATATTCTTTTATTTAAAAACTATAGTTTTTTATTGGAAGATACTAAAAAACTTATTTCAGTGTCCATTTTATACACAATGAGAGATTATTTAATATTTAAAATTAAATTTGATATGTTATTCCATAACTAGTTAATAGTTCAATTAAACATGAATTAAGATTTTCTAATATATTTAATTAATGATTAATGTAACATATATGACTCAAATAATACATAGTTGTGTATTGTTGATAATTGGTCAAGTGATACTATAAGTAAATTACAAATAAATAAAAATTACTGTGTTGGATTAATTTGAGATAAAAACTATTAAGTATTTTACACGATTTTATATACGAGTATATCCCCAAACCTCCACTCCTTTGAATCTGGTGCTTGAAAGATAATTTTTAGATTTCTATCATGGATACCAATAAATGTGACCAAATTTCCAAAAATCCAAAACATACAATGTAAAATAGCAATATTGATTATATATATAGCTAAATACCTTTTTGGTTTAAACTTTTATAGAATTTTGAAAACCTGCATTAAAATACTCATATATTTATATAATATTTTTTCCTATTATAAACATGTTTTCTTATTCCACATTAATTCTTCAAAGTTTACCATAAATTTATTCTCACATGAAACCTTAATAGATATAATTCATTAAACCAATTTAATCAAAACATGGTAAAATAGAAAACAAAATGGGTGAGCTAAAATACTCACTAAGGACTATATGTAGTTTAATATATCTTGATTAAATAAAGCATAACAATATATGAGAGTGAATAATCAATACATGTTCCATTTTATCAATGAAATGCGAATGAATTAAATCCATATATGAATGTAATCACATGGAATGTAATAACTAAATTCTCTATGGATGAAAAGAATAATGTTGGACATTCAAGATCTTATAATAAAGGACATTATCAAAAACATAAAAAATTTAATTACTATGGACACATACTTATTTATATTCATTAATGGGTAATCATATATAAGATACTCAAATTTTAAGACATCACTTCCTAGCTTAGTCTTTTACATCATGTCATCTTGATTCATCTCTTAATACTATTGATGAATTAACGGGATATATATAAATGGGACACAACCATCACATAAATTTTTCTTAATTCATTCCATATATATTGATCTATTGATATAGTTTATAATCAATATGAATTATCAATCAAAACATGCCCCTATTGAATTTTGGATAATGAATAACAATAATTCACCAGTCAATTGAATAAATTTCATAGTAAGTTTCTACAAAATATACCATATACAGAAATTATATTCCATTGGTACAATAAAAATATGTAAGAAAAAAATTATATAGATATGGATTAAAATATAATATCATAGTAATGATGTACAATCTTAGAGAACATAATCACAAAAAATTGAATGATCATGATAATGTCAATGGTCACTAGACCTTAAATCAGTAATGGATGAAAGAAGACAATAAACTCATCATAAATATTGGTTCTGTATTAAAAGAATGTCTTATTTGAAATATATAGTATAATGTTATGTAATAAATTTTAAATAATGTTCCATAAAACTTTTTTAAATTTTTATAAATATGAATTTATAGATTACTTCAAAAAACAATTTTCAGACTTTGGGAAAGTAAAAAAAATTCTAAAAATTTATAAAATAAAAGAAAATTTATTTTCCTTTAAAATGAATATGGTACCTTAAAAAGAAACCATTAAATAAAATTATGTTCATGGTGTTTGGAAAATCTATTTATTTTGAATACATTAAAACAATGAATTCTTTTAATATTTTTGTTAAAAAATAAAAAGTACATTTTTTTTGGAATTTGGCAGGATGATTCATTTTAAATATTTTATAAAGAATATAAAATATAGTTGAAAATGAATTAAAAATAATAATTTAATAATTTTAAAATATTTCTTGAAAACATTTAAAAATATAAAGAATCTAAATTAAATGTTCACGGACAAAAAACAATAATTTTGGCCATTCATAAAAGTGATTTCCTTGATCATGTTAAGTCCCAAATAAGGTAAAGATAGAAATAATACATGAATACCATATAAATAACTATAGGTTAATAGAATATAAGGTATTTGAGAGAAATATTATATAATTTACTAATAATAAATTTAGTCATAATTAATCCCCCGTAAAAAGTGTGCTTGTAACATAATCATTTACCACTTGAGTAACTATTGAATCAAATACACTTAAAGGAATTAAATTTAAATGAAACTCTATATACAAATAAATTATAGTAATTAATTATATAATATGGAAAATGGGTTGTATATACAATATATAAATTAATATAATTTCATAGTTTAAATTGTTTCATAATGGAGTAAAATTGAGACGAAATTCCCTTGAAAAGATCATATCATGAAAGTAAGAATTAATAAATTAAGTGATTAAGTTTAACAAATGTAAATACGTATAAAAAATTCAAAATATAAAATAAAACAATCTTAGCTCATTACACACATAATCTTGGAATTACATTAGTAATGAAGTAATGATAAAACATAATTAATGAACACTATGTTAACAAACCCCTTACATTGTTCTTTGTGTCTCCTCCATTTGATTGGTCATAAATCATTTTTAAGAGAATTTAATGATCACCCTAGTGGTCTGTGTGCATGGTAATGAGTTTTTCGAGAGGTATTTGGGAATAGTTTTGATGGAATAACAAAATTTGAGTCATATGAAAAATGTTGAAGTGATTCCCCTTTTACAGGAAATAATCACAAGCATTTTAAAATAAAATATATTTAATGTTTATGAATTTAATTCTAAAAAATAAAATCATAAAATTTAAGGACTAATAATGATATTATAGAATATATATTTAATTTGTTATTTTGAAAATTTTCACATTTCATAAGACTTCCAAAAGAATTTTGGATATGATTCTTGTAAAATAACTCTTAAGTCCTAAAATATCAATACAAATCATAATTTATATATAGTATTTAATAAATAAGTTGTGAAAATAATTTTTTCATCTCAATTATTATCTTTAAGAAACCAAATTTGAGTTTTCCATTATTCTCCTAGCGCTACATCGTCATTGAAAATATTTTTACATTTATCATGAAATAAATGATAATTTAGATGTTTCAAATATTTTTGTATGATATTACTAGAATATAATCATACATGATATATTACATAATTTTAATAAATTTTTATATAGTATTTATGTTATGATATTATCATAAAATATAATATATCTCATAAAAATGATATTTTTAACTAATCATCAAAATTTGACATTAAATACTTAAATATATTTATTGAATTTTAATATAAACTTTTAAAACATTAATAATATGTTATTTTTATATAAAAAATTATTTTAAATAAGAAATTCACCCACGTTACATTTATTTTAATGTTTTAAATATCATTTACTTGATTTTTATACTAATTACACAAGCACTAGGTCTACATCGTATAAGTGTTTAAAGTAATTTTATAATTACTAAGAATATAAATAAATTAACATCAAAAAAATTTAATTACTATCAAAATAACCTTTAATATTTATTTATGAAATATTTTTATCCCTATGTAAACAAATAATACATATTTAAAAGAAAAAGAGTGACATTTTTTAACTTTTCTTTTTATAAAATATTATATAGGTTTTAATCAATTCTATATGGAAAAAAAAATTATCATTTCGAATGTTTAAATTATAATTGATAAAAAATTTCTACAATAATATATATTCAGGTGTTTTAATGAATTTTATTCCTTATCACATTGGTTTTAACCTTAGTTAAGCTAGATTACAAATTTACCATAGTGGGAAATTTGTATTGTTTTTACTATTTATTGTGACAAAAAATTAAGCTAAACTTATTAAATAATATTATTTATTTTGATTCTACATATTTATAATATTTAACTTCAAAAAAAGGTAGAAATTAATTTTAAAATAATCCAACAATACCAAATGAAAAATAGTTTTATAAGAAATTCACTTTTAAGTCTAATAGTATTTATATTCCAAGATATTACTTAATATTGATCCTAAAGGTTTAATTTTTTTTAAAAAGAATAATTAAATTTTAAAGCTAATTCAAATCAAAATGGGTCTTCAAATGTACTATAAAATTAATGGTATTTTTGTTTTGAAATCATTATTTTCACTACTCACAAAAAAACACTTTTTTAGTAAATTCACAAAAAATAACCCTAATTTAATTTTAAAAATATGATTTCAAAAAAAAATATTAGTTTAGAAAAACAAATTTATAAAATTTTCAAAAAAAATAATATATTATCCCCTCAAAAACTGCTATAAAATATAAATATTTTGAATAAAACATATTTTTAAAATATAAAATGACAGTACTGAGAATTGAGTACTTATTTCCTAAGATTTAATTAATACATTTATATTTATTAGGACTGTTAAAATTTATTACATTATTTTTTACCCATATTCATACCTTTTAATTCAATGGATATGCTATAATTATCACATTTAAATTATAATAATTTTTTAATATATAGAAATTTTCTAAAAGCTCGATGTGGCATATTAAGAAGGCTACCATACATAATATTATTTTTAATTAAATTTTCTGGGTGTTAAATTCAACCACACCCTAAATAAATTGTTCCCTTATAATTTTATATTGATATTGGTTTTCAAGGCTTCAATAGATTTTTTGAAACCCCTCACTGTAAAAAGGGATAATAAAACCTTCTTTTGAAAAGAGAATATGTAAGACATAAAGGTTACATAGAATAACACGAAACTATGTTAAAAAATAAGGATAAGACTAATAGGAAGCAAAAATATAAACATGTAGTATAATAATTTCCAAAAAACGATAGATATTGACAGAAAACATGATAATTAGGTAGTTAAGGACCACAAGACTATCGGCCAATAATGGGTGAAAACGACCATAAAGTAATGAGAAATTATTTTAAAAAGGAAAACATTCTCGTTTTCAAGATCATTTCCTATATTCGAGAAATTATTTTGCTATGAAAATATAATTACCTGATTTCTAAAAAAAAGAAACCTAATTTCATCTTTTTCCTATTTTTTCAATTATCTTTTACCTCATTACATCCCATAGTCAAATGATGAATAAACAAAATGGTTTTGTCTTACTAAAGTACTATATCAAACTTCTATTTAGATCAATATAAAAGGGTGACAAGTTATTAAACTTGTCACTATAAATTTACTAAAACAATATATCAATAGCACTTGTTAAGATAAAACCCAAAATGAATAACATTTCATATAATGGAATAATAAAATTTAGACTATAATTTCCATAATAACACCAATAAGTCAACTGAGATCATTATATAAAACATAATCCTATATACAAATTAACTCAAATAACCTCATCATTAAATAATGTTTTAACCATAGATATTTTATAATACATTTTACAATATATAGAAAAAATGTAAAAACATTATTCTAAAATAATTCTTCACGTTAAACCTAAAAGAAATCATCTACAAAATATTATTGATCTCCTCAAAATACCATCCCATAAACCCTCAAAAGAGTGTATTTTCCAATTCAAATTATGATACCAAATGAAATTTTAAACATGTGATGAATTTCCTAACTCTTATGTTAGCACCAGATAAAACATCCTACTCTCTAATGTTATCTATTCCGTTCTCTAATACCAACTATGATAGATTTTAACCCACACTCCTGGAATCTAGCCCTTAAAACATAATCTTTACATTTTTAGCATTGATAATTATAAATAAGACCCTATTTCAACAATCTAAAACATACAACATCAAATGGAAATATTTATCTCTTACATAACACAGAAAAGTTTAGTTTTAGAGGGTTAGATAATTAGTACAACTCTTATCTAACAGTACCCATTTCATTGAGTGACCATTTCCTTATTTTTACATATCTTGTCTTATTTCACATTATTTCTTCGACAAATCAAATAACATTTTTCACACATGAAACCATTCAAGACATATTTTTTAACATAATTCCATATAACATGGGGAAATGGAAAAAAATAATGGTTGATCTTAGATTCTCATTAAGGAAAATTTAAAGTGGAAGGTATTAGGAGTAAATAAGGAATAAAAATACATGAGACATTTCGTCAATAAATGGATAATGAATTATATCCATTGATGAAAGAAATCAAATGGAAAGTAATAAGTGAATTTTCTATAGAAGAAATTCATACTTTTATATATTCATGATCATACCATCAAGTGCTTAAACCAAGACATCACGATTCTAATTATTGATGCCTTTGGCCAATTAAAATTTGTTAATGGGTAGGTTTTCCTAAGATACCAAAATTTTATGATACGATCTTATAGCTTATACTTATACATCATGTTACACTATTTCATCTCATGGGAATATAGATGCATCAAAGGGATATCTATAATTTTCCCCTACCAATCACATACTCTTAATAATACATTCCATATAAATTTAATTATCAATATAATTCATAATCAAATTTTCCTATCAATCTATAATTGTTCTTATTAAATTATGAATACATAATAATAATAATCATAATAACACATTCCATCTAATAACTTTCATAGTAAGTTTATTCAAATCAAACCATATATATAAAAATGATAGATAGTTTATTAAATAAATATATCCATATTTCAATATAATATAGATATTATGGAAAACAATATATCTAATGAATGATGTACAATGTTTGAGAACATGAAAAAGATAAAGTGAATTTTAATAAGGAATTCAATGAACACCAAATACTTAAAAAATAAGGTTTGAAACAATAACACAAACTCTTTAAAAGTATAGGTTTTTTAGTAAAAGAATATATTATACAAAAAAATAGAATATAATGGATGTAAAACATTGAAAATAACTATCATTAATAATTTTGTAACATTTTATAAATAAAAAGATAAAAATTACTTTAAAAAATATGCTTTTAGAAAGTAATACATTATTCTAAAAATTCATAAAATAATAGAAAATTGATTTTCTTTAAAAACAAAAAATATTTCTATCAAGTACACTTCAAGTAAATTTCTGATTATGATGGTGGGAGAATTCATTTATTTGCTAAAAGTTAAAATAGATATTAATTTTACAATTTTAGTAAAAAGTTAAATGTCCCTTTTTGGAAAAAAACAAGAAGATTCCTTTAAAAAATTATCAATAACAAAAAATATAGTTGAATATTAATTTTTAAAAATAATTTTAGATATTTAATATCATTCAAGATATTTTTTAATAAAACAATGACATGGATGAAAAATTCATCGACCAAAAAGAAAATAAGGGTTACCTTCCATAAATATACATTTGTCGATCAGGTTATGTCCCAACGAAGCTAACAAATAAAACACTAGAAACAAATAGAGGGGAATAAAAAATATTGAATTTAGGAGACATATTATATTATTGTCCCATTGACAATTTATTCATTAAAAATCCCTAATTAAAATGAGATTTTAACATAATCTTTTTCTACTTTGATAACTACTGAATACAAAACCATTAAAGGAATTAACTTGAAAGTGGAATACATATGGCCATGGATGATATGATATAAAATCTCTTATAAATATGATTCATTATTTAATTTTAATAAATGTATAATGATTTAAAAATAATTTTTAAACACTAAATACTATTTATGGTATTTTTCGTCACTATTCACAAAACATGCCTTTAAAACATCATTAAAACTCCCAATTTATAATCCTATATGTTATATTAAAAATTATAAATACTAAATATCTATAAAATATTGGGATATTGAGAATCATCTAAATATTTACATTTTTGAATATTTTAAATTATTTATTAAATTTTTTTATTATTTTTATACACATCGCACCACCACAAGTGTTTTAAAAAATTATAATATTTTTTAAAATTTAAAAAAATTTAACAAAAATAATTTTTATTTATAGTTTTTATCATTTATATTCATTTATATGTTATATCAATTCACATAATTATCATGAAAGCATATATCATATGTTATTTTGACTTTTCAAACAATGCTCATGCATTGCTCAATAATTTGGATAATAATATTGTTATATAATTCCAAATTTTAAAAATAAAAATAAAAGAAATATTTTATGCATAATAATGAATATAAAATTCATTAAATAATTTTCAATTTTCAATTATTTTCTTTATGACTAAAATTGACATTTCTAGTTCTGAGAAACCATTGCATTGACAATAAAAATGAATTTCATATTTATCATGAAATAATTTATAATTTATATGTTTTGAATTACATTTTTATGATAATTTTAGTATATTATTATACATGTGTTTTTAAAGACATGAGGATAGTAATTTAATTGGATTATAAACTTTTAAAACATTAATAGTATGTTATATTTATCTAAAAAACTCTTTTAAATCAATAATTTACCCAAATTACATTACTTTTAATGTTTTTAAATCATTTACTTTATTTTTCTACTACTTGCAAAAGCACTATGTCACGGTAGTATAATCATTTAGGGTAATTATAAAATCTATAAAAATTATAAATTAATTACCTCCATGAAAATAGGTTCATTATTATTATAATCACATTTAATAGTCATTGAAAATTTATTTTTATACCATTGTGAACATATAAGACATATTTAAAAGAAAGTGAGTGAAATTTCATAATTTTATTTACCTAAAATACTAAATACTTCATAAGAAAACAAAAATCACACAAAAATTAAAAATGTCAAATTTTTTATGAATATGGATGGAATATACTCATCCAATGAAATATAAAAAAGTTGTTTAATGGATTTTATACCTTATCGCATTAGTTTGGAAATAGGCCAACCATATTTACCATTTTATCGTAGAGACCATTTTTGATGTTTTTACTATTCTTTTTGACCAAGCATTTAGTTGACCATATTAAATAATATTTATTATTATTATAAATACGGAATAAATGTTCTGTATTCAATATCTAGATGTGGTATAAATTTGTTTTAAAATATACCCACAAAATTTGATTAAAATGGTTTTATTAAAAATTACCTTTTTATTTCTGAATGTATTTTTATAACAAGATTAAATTTAATACTATTCCAAAAGGAATAAATTTATTTATTTTTAACACAGATAAACTAATTAAATTTTAATAAAAATTCATATAAAAATAAAATATTAAAATACTAGAAATGAAAAGCAGGATTCTTTAAAAAATGACATTTTCAATACATAGGCAAAAAACATATTTTTTATAATACTTCCCAAATATTCACCATACAAATATTTTATATTATTATTTTAAAAATTATATTAATTTTAGAAAATAATATTTATTTATGTGGACAAAAAAAATTATAATACCCCCTCACAATATTCTATAAAAACAATTTTTTATGGAAAATATATTTTTAAAGTATAAAATTTCATTACCAAAAATTCAATACTTATATTATAAGAATTAATTAATAAATTTTTATTTAGTGTTACCATTATACATTTATTTATTAATTAGGTTACATGTATTCATACCAATTATTTAGATGTCTATTTGTTAATGGTTACATTTAAATAATAAAAAAATTATAGTACATTTAAATATTCTTAATGATTTATAGGGTGTTATATTTACAATATAATTAATAATTAAACATGTTTTATTAAAGGTTCCATGAATATTATAGACTTATTTTAGAAATATACATGAAAATTTTCAATTAGATTCTAGAGATAAATTTCATTACTTTTTGAGATTCCATTTAGATATTTATGAAATGTAAAAGTGAATTAGATAATATTATTGGTAAAATATTAGAGATTTTTTTGGTGAGAGATAAAAAAAATTTATCAAACAATAATTAATTTATCATTAAATTCAGAGTAGATTTATTCCAATATTCAAATTTACTTATAAAAAATTGAGTGATAATTTTAGGCAAAGTGGAATTGATAATGAGTCTTATAAATATTGCAAGTGTATCATTATTCAATTCAAGGAGTGTTTTGAAATTAGTGGAGTTAACAGTTGACCCAAGGACAACAATAAAAAAATGATTTCATATATATTATAATATTAAATAAATTCTTTATTTTAAAAATTCATGTGTTTGAGTTGAAAATATATTATTAAAGACTATTTTAGTATAAAACATGTATTGAGAAAAAAATTGAATCTATGTGAATTATAATTATTTTATATAGGATATTACATAAATTATTATGATAGAAAATTTATTGTCAACTAAATGACTATATTTCAATAATAAAGTGAACAAATATATTTAAGATAGAGGGGTAAAGATATATTTTTATGATGTCAAGTCTCAAGTTGCACAAGTATTTGGAATACGAATAAGTTCCATATGATCATATAGAAAATAATCCTCTAAGGACATGTATTGTATATGATATATAAAAAATATAAATGGTTTTTTAATCATCATGTTATGTGATATTTTAATTGTAATGAATATATATTTTTCATGGATGATGTAATATAAAATAATATAAAAATTGGAATGTGTTCATGAATTAATAAAATAGATACCATAAACCAAAATAAAGTTTGTATTTTTGTAATATCTTTAGTTTATTTGAATACCTCGGGGTTGAAATGGGTATTCTATACAAATATGAACATGAAGGGTAAATATATTACCTATAAGTCAATTTGGTTTATTAAATTCATAATAAAAATCAACATGATGACTGTTTAGAAACCTATTCACCAATAAAGATGTTGAAATCCATTTGAATTCGAGTTTCCATAGTAACAACCATGATATAAATTTTCTATAAATATATATATGGATAAAATATGGAATTAAATCATGGAATGATTATTTTTCCATGAGTTTATTATTGTTTAGTTGGATTGACATGTTTTTTAATGAGAAATAATTTTACAGTAAATGGGAAACAATTAATATTCTTGCAATTACCAAAGCCAATGTTGAGAAGATTATTTCTCCATTAAAAAAACAAAAGTAGTAACCTATGTTCTTATTTATAGTATCTAATGAGTTTCATCTATGGGGTTTATTAGATGAGACCATAATATATATATTAAACATGTATTTAAAAATAAAAGTTTTAACAATTCCAGAGTGAATTTTTCCCATGTCAAATGACATAAATCTCTTCAAGATAATGTGTTAAAAATGTGAGTGATTAAGATGATGAGTGGAAATTTATATGCTTCAACAATAAGATATATCATGTATGATATGATATGTACTAGATTTTTTTAAGAATAATTAATTATTGTAAAATGTTAAATTAATCCAAGTCAACTATATAATAATTTAATCATAACCATACAATACTATTTAACACATAAAAAGGTATAAGTTCTTCGTGATTGAGAAGAAGGAAGTATAGATGTCAATTGAAAAAAAAACTAGACATACTATATATCATTTTGATCTATCATGATATTTATTCCAAGTAAATAAGTAATATAATATAATTATAGATATTGGTGTCTATATATATAAATACCTAGTATTTTTCATATTCTTATATATCTATAGAAGTAATATACATAAGTAATAAAGTGTTATAATTATTGGAATTGTATTGAACAATTGTAATATTATCATAATGTATATTATAATATTATTTTAGTAGTACTACTGGAAATGAATTAAATTTTATAGAAGAGGTAAAAAAGTAATATACTTGAGAAAATATATCTTGATGGATTTTTAATCAAATGGGTGGATTAATAAAGAGAAGAGTATCTATAGAGGAAAATATGGATGTCAGATTGACTAAATTCTTACCTTAGTAGATTCATCATCTTGTTATGAGATACAACTGGTTAATATTTTTTAATATATGGATATATTATGAATGAGAGTCTGTTGTAGTTAGTTCTATAGAACCAACTAACATATATACTTTTTATTTCTAGATCATATATTTATTTTTTACAAGCATTGTCACATTTTGGATTTTCTTATGAGACCATCCTGTGATAATGTTCTTAGAGTTATAATCACAATAAACTGATGGAATATTTCATCATTATGATATGTTTTTTATATTTAGTACATTATATTCATTCCATGTAATGATATTGGAAATATGGAATCAGATTTATCATTTATTAATAGATTCAATGTTTAAAACCACCATGCTTCTGCACCTTCCTAGATACTCCATGAAGAACATCAAAAAAATAATACATTCAAATAAAATGACCAACTAAGTTAGAATGTTATACATTTGGGAATATAAGGATTTAAATAATGAAGGAATAATTGATTGAGTGAAAATGATATCTTAGAATTGATTGAGTGATCATGAAAAGAGATATAAACCTGATGAGTGATTTAGAAGCTCTCAGGATGAAGGAGGCTAAGTTAATAGATGAATTATTAAAAACGATTAGAGGATTAGAAAATTAATTCAATAAACATGAAACCCTTATGGAGGATAGAACACTTGTAAAGAAATTATTTAATCATATTCCTGGTGAGTATTTAAAGGTTATATCCTTACCTAATGAAATCTTTTACATGGATAGTATGTCATTCGATAAAGTGATCCATTGGTTGAAGGCATATGAGGAGTGAATGTGAATTGTCGATGTTCATGGAAACAAACTTATTCTTGATTATAAAGAATGAAATTTTCTCACACATGAAGATGAAGGGAGAAATCAAATCATGGCATCAGCTACAATAATTATCATGTTCAGATAATAGAATGTGGAAGGTGGATTGTATGTGGTAAGAGAGGCCATTTAGATACTAGAATGTCACTCCAAGATGGTACCAAAAATGAAAATAAGTAAAATAGGAATATAAAATGTCTCAATCCTAATACAATAGGGGTATTATACCAATATTTTATAGAATAATTGATATATAGAGGGGACCAATATCACATGCATTCATGATAATTATCCAACATTGATGTCAGTGGATTCCTAAGAGGAGATACAACGCCAATATAAATACAAAAGTTTCATGATCCTAAATAAACAAAAAGTTGTCCCCAAATAACATGGTGTAGATGAGAAGAACATCCACATTTAATTTTAGTATTTTAATAATGGGTCCATTAACCACATTATTGGAAACCAAGTGAATTTTTATGATATAGATGATTACATCACCGATAATGTGAAATTTGGTGACAGATCCTTGGTGAATATCTGGAACGAACCAAAATTTTATCAATGTAATTTCTCCCTTATTGTATAAATGTCATAATAAATCACATTAGGAAACATAATTCCATATCATTCTTAAATAAACTAGAATGTGACCTTTAAACATGAATTTTTCACCACTGTGTTTTGACTTTTGAAAATCTGATATACATGGCTCTGATCAGTAAGAAGTTTGGAGTACGACAGGACCAATATAATTTTTGGTTAATAGTAAAAAAACCTTATCAATAGTAACCTACCCTTATGAATAGTAATATGACCCTTATGAATAGTAAGTCCTCCAAAATAATAGTAACCTCACACATGAATGTATAAATAAAATTTAGTCATCGTATTAGTGACAATATGACTATAGTAAAAGTATTTTTATTCTTGTAAGTCATAAATAATTAATTTAAAAAATATATTTTCTGAAAATTTGTTCATAAATTTAAAATTATATTACTTCTAATTTTAATAAAATTTTAAGGGACCTTATTTAATTTTTGAATGCTTTATAAAATCTGTTTTAATTTTTAAATCTGAATTTTTCATTTAAATTATGATTTTAATTAAAAATTAAATTATTCATATTTAGAAATTTATTTTTGAAAAATGGAGTTCATATTTTGGAATCTACACATCAAAAAAAAATTAGGATGAATTTTTTGGATTTTTCTGAAATACATGAATTTTTTATGAATAGTGAAATACTATAATTTACAAAATATGATAAATAAATTAATTATAGAGTTATGTATGATGTTATACTATTGTAATCCTAATTGGTTAGAACTCAAATACACTTATTACTATTATTTTTCATGTAATAATAAACATTACTTCTCTTGTGGAGAAATAATAAATTAATGAATATAATATTGAGAAAACCTTTCTCCCCTCCACTATAAATACCACCCCTCACACCATCATTTATTTACACCCCTCAAGATTATATACTTGAATAAAATATATTAAAACATATTTAATATTCCCTCTCCCACGTAAAATATCTTTTGGTCTCATCAAAATACCAGTACAAGGTTCCTTAAGGAGGATTCAAGAGGCAATTCTCCTCTCTCTCTTTTCTATTAATTTCCATCCAATTTGAAGTTCTTTTCTTAATGTATCAACAAATATCCTCATACACATGTTATGGTAACTCTATTATCATAAATATAATGAACATTTATGATAATAATGGTATAATATATCATTCAACCCCCTTATCCTCTTTTTTTTGTTTTAGAAAGGAAAATGTTGTTCAAGAGGTGTTAATTTTTCACCTTCAAGAATGACATGTTTTTATATTCCTTTAACACCATCAAATCTGGACACAAAATAATTTTTATGGTTGAAAGATATTATTTTATATGTATTATATCCTATTTAATTTTTTATAACTATCTTATGTACATATTACTAAATTATTATACAAAACAGGTTCATTGTGGTCGAAAAACCGCCCGAATTAACCCAAATGATAATCATTAAATTCTTATCTAATGATTCATTCTCATTGTATAAAAAATAAATATATATTAGATCATATAATGTTATGTAACTTAATACATACCAACAAATTAAAATTCTGGATATTTATCCATGTTTTAAATGAACTTTCATTCATGAATACGAGTGAACCGTTCAAGAAAACTATAAAAATGAACATTCTGGAAAATGAATTTAAACTCTATAACTCACCCAAAATCCCATAAATGAAAATTATAAAATCTTAATTCATCTTATTAATGTATAAAATATTTTTTATTTGTTTATTAATGAATCTAATGTGGTTATACCAGACATTAAAGTGAATAAATCCTTTGGATACAAGGCCATGAGAAATTCTTGAACCCAACTCTCATACTTTTGGTTTTCCCTCTTTCCACACATTTTCTATATGGATATGCCTTAAAAATAATTTCTTCATACTAATCATACTTATTATGTGATATAAATGTTTTATAATTGAGTTAATTATAGACCCAATGTTCTTCCAAATGAGCCTAATCTTACAAATAAACACCATCTTTTTTACTTCTTAATGATTTTTTCTACTTCACTAATCGTAGATTGTTCTATGTTAATAAGGTTATCGCCTATTTATTTTCGAAGTCACATGTTTATGAATGTATTATTTATGATTTTAATCCCATTATATTCCAGGGTTAACTTTATGTTTAATATTTACACATGGTTCATGCATGATAATGAAAATGTTATGATGTGATGGGTGCACATAGAATTATATAGCGTAATAAGATTGTTGTGATATGATGGGTGCACCCAGAATTTTACAAAAAATCTAATGAATTAGGTAAAGAGATTAATCTAATGAGTTAAAGGGAAATGATGCATTTAGACAATTCAAAATATTTCATAACTATGTGTGGTAGTTGTCCACTAAGACATGTTGTCTCATTTTTATGCATTGCTACATTTCAAGACTTTTATTAATTCTTCATATAATGTTCATGATCCATTGCCTATGTTTTGATTTTTCTTACCCATTATTGTATTATTCATATATATCCTCTTACTAGGATTTTATCTCACCCCTTTTTTATGTATATCCTCAGGTGATTGTGTGTACTAAAGAGTTTTCAAGGGATAATAAGAAGATGGATAAGAATGGACTAAATAAATGTTTATATTTGATGTTGTAAAGGTTATGTGTAGTCCTAGTTTTCCCAAGACACAAAATCATTGGATCCTTGTTTTGTAATACTATTATGTTTATTATCATTTTAATGATGTACTAGTAATGTAAGAAAAATTAGGGTCATTATAGATGGTATCAGAGGCATTGATTAGTTAATTTAGGAATTAGGATTACTTAACCCTAGAGAAAACCTCTAGTATGAGACTGAGAGCAATTATGCACACAAGAATATTTTCTAAACATAGAGATCACATAAGTTATTTTTTTTTGTAAATTTTTAAATTTTATAATTTATTTATTCATGACTCGTTGACTTATGTTTTGTTCTAAATTAACTATTTTAGAAAATATTAGTAACTAGGAGAAACTAGGCTAACAATCCGTGTAAGGGCCAATGCAACGATTGCCCGAACCACAAACCAAATGCTTTGGGAGGTGAATTTAAATACTTCATGGATATTCTTACACAACGATATCAATCAAATAGGAAGTTTTTTATTATCAAAAAACATTTTAGGGAAAAATTTGAAACCGCAAAGTCGATATGTACAACAAAAACTAACCAAAACAAAATAAAACCAAAGAAAAAATATGATCTACCTCTCCCTAGAAACTACATCATATTGAAAAACCCTCACCAATGCACGAAAACTCAGCTAACTATCCAACACAAGGGTGAACGGTCCTAAAACCGATGGAAAATCCATTCCCTCTTAGAATTCCAAATCCAAATGGCATGCAATGTTGAAGGCTTCATGCTCTGAACCCCATCTGATGGAGATCCAAGAAATGGCAGGATATATCACACAAAAATCACATAAATAGACACATGAACAACTAGTCAAAATGCAGACTCAAAATGAACCATAAGGAAACCCAACCCAAACAACAACCACCAGAAAATTAACAAGAGTAACTAAAGAGTAATTTAATCTTACAAGAGACTTTTACCTAACAAATTTCAATGAAATAGATATTACATGTATGCTAGGTATCTCTATCAACATATTTTCAAACAGAGAGGCCAGATGATCCCAGGACTATATATACCTCTCAATTATAATTTTCCCATTTTTGAAACCCCAAATAATAATTAGGTCATGTTTGTCTAACCAATCATATTGCTCCTCCTTATGGGTCACCCTCAAAGGCCTCTATATCATTTTAGCTGCCTCCCCCTCAGAATAATTAAGTAGAAAGACCTGCCCTACCACTTCTTCCTCAGAGAATAATAGTTATTCTAAGGGTTTCTTCTGTGGAGTTCTGATATTTGATGACTCACCTCCTCAGTGGAAACATTTTTTGGAGTTAACCTTCCTATCAGATTGGGTCTCTAGGGGAGGTGTTAAGGATGATTAGTCCTTCCTACCCTTCCCCCTCTTATTAATCATATTACACTTCATGTTGGATGATTTTTATATAGATTGTCTATGCTCATATCCATTTCACTTATGCACGCAACCCCGAACTGCCTCTGGTAAGTTAGTAAGGTCATCACTCATGTCTGCCTCATCAAGCCCTTCATATTTGATGTTAAAATTAATTGAGGTATGGTACCTATAAGCAATACCCCATGAATTCCTATAATTGGATTGGTAATAAAACTCTAAATCTGGCCCCTAAAACCCCTCCTTCAAAACACCACTAACAGACCCCAGTAACTCTGCCGAATTATTCTTCTCACCGTATGTCATCTCCACCATAGCCCCATGACTTCCAGTCTCCTGGATTCCCACTTGATCTATATCCTACTGAACCAAACTCTTATCATTCACAAAAATTGTAGATGGAGGTCTGTATAGGTACATCCTTAAACTACTAAATTTTTTATCAACCGTCGGATAGGGTTGAGACACCAAGACCTTATTTATAGGAAACCAAGATTGGGATGGATGGGTAGAACCTGCCTCAATTACCTCTTCATGATTAACTAGACTGTCGAGAGTCATCTCCTACATTTGAAAACAACCAAAATAATCACCCCCATCTACCTTTTCTTCACCATGGTATACTTCTCCTTTTACATCTCAACCTCCTCTTGAACCTCATGTTCCTTTTTGTGATCATTACCCCTCCTCAAACAAATCGAGTCCCCCTATGACAAAAGACCAATGAGTGACCCAAGGGTGTGTATCCAGAATAAAAATCAATCTAATTTTCATAGACCATGTGTTTGTTGAAATAGTATTCCTCACCCACAGTGATCCACACATACTCAAACAGAACCCTTGACATACCTTTTTTGACATAGACTTGTGGATTGATAGGGTGGAAAAGAGAATTTGTTCGACTACATGAGAATATGTACCTACTGATCAAATTCCATAACATTCGCATAACAAAAGGATTTTCAAATGGTATGGGAAGATTGAGAGAGCTTACTCAAGTCCCCAGACATAGAGGATCACACTTCATATGCCAATTGAAGGACTATTGAAATAGAAATATTCTAAAGTCATTGATGTTTTCAGATGCACTTGACCAGGCCTTATTGAGATCAGCAACTGAGGAGAAGCGTATCATAATATGTCAATTTTCCAACAAACCCACTATCATACTATCCTAAAATTCCCAATTACCGATGACGTGCATATAAAACGATTCCATTTAAGGATTTAATTGATAAAAAATAGCAACTATGGTACTCTTCAGAAGATACAATATTCGGATAACTCCAAAGATGATAAATTAGTGTTAGGGAACCCATTGAGCAACTCTGAAACATTCAGTTCAAGCGAAACTAGAGGGAATGGAGGATGTAAATCGGGATTTGTAAATGGTATGAAAGAACAAGTCTCCAATTTTTTGGATGATTAGGGTCTCCCCCATCAATGGGGGAGGATCCGGTGTAGAGGCCACCACCTACACAGAGAGGTGAAATATTGTCTAGGGTTCCTCCTAAGGAGGGAGCGCGTTATACTTACCTAACTACCTCAAGTTTTGAATAATAACCTGAATAATTAACAACATCCTTCTTCACCAAATAGGGAACAACTGGGTATAGAATTTTTTATGTAGAAACAAACATTGACATTTAGTGGATCTTCTAATCTACTATTTTCGGAATAATGGGTCAACTCCATGGAGAAGATATTTTATGTGCTTCATTGTTCTTTGACGAAGAAGGTGATAATATCTGTTTATTATCTTGATAGAGAGTTTTATCAATGGGGAGATTTGATATAGAACACGCATCCAAGAGATGTAATTGAAGATATTGAAGGGGAGTACATTCAGATTATGTTTCATAACAATTATTTCCCAATAACTCTTCTTAGAAAGATTGGGGGATTATTTATAGATCTCAAGAAAAAGGAAGGATAATTTTTCATGACCTATGAAGTGAATTTCACAAGGCATCCATGTTATGATTCTTTTTTTATCAATAATGATTGAAAATTTTATAGTTTATTTTGTGGATTAAAACCACACCTTCTAAATGCTCTTACAATAAGAGAATTTGGGGGTTATGAAGAAGATGTTCAGTTCACCCTCAATGTGGGGATGAATTTTCTAGAATGGTCCCATGGCTATGGTGATAATAAATGAAAGATGGAGTTTCAAGATAGATGATCTAATGATAATGGTGGTAAGAAAACTCAATGACCCACATGCCAAAAATGTGGGACGATTCATCATGGGAACTGCCTCAAAGGGATGGCGAAATTATTCATGTGTTGGAATGAAGGCCAACATAATCAAGAGTGTTGAATGGACCACAAAGGGAAGGAGAATGTAGTGGAATAATGGAGAGAAACACCCATGGTCCAATGATACAACTGTAGGAAGAAAGGGCATTATGCAAGCCAATGCACTAAACCTTGAGTTTTCAAGGGTAATTAGTGTCAACAGCCACCAATTGCAATGGAAAAAAAGGAAGGCTTATACCATCACTATTGCGAAAGGGGTTGAAGATAATGAAGTCTTACAAGGTAAACTTATTATTCAATAAAATCTAAGAAGTATTATTTGATTCTAGATATACATATTCATTTATATCTTGAATGTTTGGTATAACTAAATAATCGAAGCCCCGAATCCTTGAAGTGAGATATCTATAGAAACCCCAAGTGGGGTAATCATTGCAACCCAAGTGTTTGACTCTTCTACTATTGGAATCTGTGGGAAGATTCTTCTAGATAATCTCTTAATACATCCCTTGTTGGAATTCAATTCTATAATGTGAATAGATTATCTATTGTTATATTGAGAGCATATCAACTATTAGGAAAATGAAAAATATTTTCATATTATCAACCATCCCATTATCCTCTACTAATGCAAGGAAGGTCATGAATATCCTTTGTAAAATCCTTCAACGGTGTGGGTGTTCATTCCATGTGAAGTGGAATACATCAACAAAATTCTTGAGTCAAAAGAAAGTGTTAACCTAGTGGAAATTCCCACAATGATGTTATATGGTGATTTATTTTATAAACAGTTACTGGGGCATCCCCAAGATCGTGAGGTAGAGTTCTCTTTAGAAATAATACCCAGATCTAATCCTATATCAATGTGTCCCTATTGGAAGGATCATATCAATGTAGAGGGGTTAAAGAAGTAGTTGTAAGATAATTTGGACAAAGGGTTCATAATCCCTAGTGCATCACCTTGTCGTTCACTAGTGCTCATTGTGAAAAAGAAGGATGGAACAATTTGGCAGTGTATCAATTATCTATAACTCAACAGGATCATCATAAAAAAAATCATATTCTAAGGATGGGTCACTTCTTTGATCAATTAAGAAGAGCACAATACTTCTCAATGTTTGATCTTCATTCTAGATATCATCAACTAATTGTGAATAATGAAAAAATTTAAAAAAGACTACCTTCTGTACAAGTTTGGGGCACTATGAGTTTCTGGTTATTCCCATCGAACATACTAATAACCCCATGCTATCCTCATGGATTTGATGAATAGAGTCTTTATACATTACCTAAACAATGTTTTGGAAGTTTTTATCAATGATATTCTCATATACACCATGTTAGTAGAAACATAAATATTGTATAAGACTTGTGTTGGTGATATTGAGATAGGAGAGGTTGTACTAAAAGTTTAGTAAGTGTGAATTTTGGATGATGCCATTCACATTCTTGGGAAATTTGATTATAAGTGAGGGAATTTCTATGGACCCATCAAAAAAAGGCGATTTAGGAATGGCCCAAACCCTCTAGTGTCACAGAAATCCATAGATATCTTGGATTATCTGGGTACTACTGACATTTTTTGAGAAATTTCTCATGATTTTCAATCACGCTAACTAAGTTAACATAAAAAGTGATAAAATATTCATGGACGGAAGAATGTTAAGAAAGATTCAAGGAGCTAAAGAGAATATTGATCACTACACTTGTACTCACATTACAGAAAAGTTGAGATAGTTTTGTGATATACATTGAGTCTTCAATGAAAGAATTGGGTTGTGTACTCATGAAAAATGATAAAGTTCTAGCCTCCACCACACAAAAGTTGAAGATCCATTAGAAAAACTATCTGATGCAGTTTCTAGAGCTGCCAGTCGTGATTTTTTCCTTTAAAATCTAGCATCCCTACCTATATAGTTAGAGGTGCGACATATACACCGACCAAAAGAGCTTAATGTATATATTCACACAAAAGGATCTCAACATGAGTTGAATGGGATGGTTAGAGCTAATCAAGGAATAACATTTCTCTATTCACAATCATATTGGAAATTTGAACAAGGTAGGTGAGGGTCTATGTATAAAAGAACCTACTACTCTATCCATGTTACGAATTGAGAAAGACCATGTCTTTTTTGATATAAAATGAATGGATTTAGAAAACATAATTGTAGGGGATACGTCATACCTTTCCCAAATAATTTCAGCACTAGAAATCTAAGAGATGATTAAGGAGGCACAAAGGGATGATCTCTGGTTACAAAATAAGGTGAATGCTATAATGGAAGGTGAGATTCACATGTTCTATATCGATGATGATGGTGTGATTCTGTTTGGAACATATCTTTGTGTTCCTTCATCACTCCATGTTTATAAGGATCTATTGGAAAATGTACATATTTCAACATTATCTATCCATCCTTGTAGCACCAAGATGTACTGATATCTCCAAGAACAATTCTAGTGGGATAACATAAATAATGAGATTGAGAAATATATCTCAAGGTGCTTGGTATTCTATAAAGTTAAAACATAATGACAAAAGTCCAAAGGGATGATGCAACCATTTCCTATACCCATGTGGAAATGGGATAATGTCACTATGGACTTTGTCATAGGTCTCTTGATGATTTCAAAGGAAAATAATGTGATATGGGTCGTGGTTGACAAAATCACCAAGACTTCCCATTTAATCTCTATTCGAGAAGATAACTCACTTGAACATCTTGCAATGATGTATGTGAAGTAAGTGGTGAGATTCATGGTGTACCACTTTTGATTGTCTCTAATCATGAACCAAGGTTCACATCTGAATTCCGGAGAAGTATTCATCATGCTTTGAGTGCTGATTAAAATTCTTCATAACCTATCACCCCCAAACTGATGGCCAATCTGAAAGGACTATTTATATGATTGAATACATTCTAAGAGCCTACTATTTATAATTAAAAGGTGGATGGGATCAGCTTCTCCCAATTTTTGAGTTCTCATACAACAATAACTTCCACTTGAGTATTCAGATGGCTCTATATAAAGCTATGTATGGAAAGCGATGTAGAACACTAACCCATTTGGATGAAGGTAGAGAAAGAAAGATACTTTGACCTGATCTTGTCCATAATATTATAGATAAGGTTAAAGTCATCCAAAAACATATCAAAGCTTCTTGGAGTCAGTAAAATATCTGTGTTGACAACATCAAAGGGACTTGGATTTCGACATTGGAGAAAATGTCATCCTTTGAATATCACCATGGAAGATAGTCATGTGGTTTGGAAGGAAAGGGAAGATAAGACCAGGGTATATTCGCTCCTTTGAGATCCGTGACTACATAGGATTTTTGGCCTATCGGCATGCATTTGCACTGAATATGGTTCCAGTTCATAATGTATTTCATGTATCACTCCTTAGGAAGTACATACTATATCCCTCACATACATTGAACTTAGAGGTGGTACAGCTGGAAAATGATCTCCCTTGTGAGGAGTGGATAATGAAGATTCTGGACTAAAGAGATAAGTTTCTACTCCACAATACAACCCACCTTGTCAACATATTTTGGGGGAACCACAAATACTAAGAAGAAACTTTGTATCTAGAGGATGTGATTAATGAAAAGTACCCACACCTTTTTATGTAAAATGAAATTTCAACGGAGAAATTTCAAAAGGGTGAGGGGAATATAACGACCCAAAATTTTATCAAGGAAATTTATCCCATATTGTATTAATGTAGTAATAAATCACCTTAGGAAACAAAATTCTACATCATGCTTAAATAAACTACTATGTGAACTTTAAACATAAACTTGTCAGCTCTATGTTTTGATTTTTGAAAATCTAATATACACGGTTGCGATCAAAAGATGTTTGGAGACCGACCTAACAAACTTATTTTTTTGTTAATAAAAAACAACCCCCATAAATAGTAAAGAACCCTTATTAAGAGTAACATAAACATTATAAATAGAAAATTATCTAATGTAATAGTAACATCACCCATGATTGTATAAATAAAATTTAGGCATCTTATAAGTGACTATATGACCATAGTAAAAGTATTGGTATTTTTTAAGTCATAAATAATTATTTATAATTAATTAATTAAATTGAAAGAAAATTTATTTTTCAAAATTTTTTTCATAAATATAAAACTCTATGTCTTCTAGTTATAAGATAATTTTATATGACCTTATTTAATTTTTGAATGCATTATAAAATCTGTCTTAATTTTAAAATACGCATTTTTCAAGTAAATAATGATTTTCATTAAAAATTAAATTAATCATATTTATAAAAATACTTTTAACAAATGATGTTCATTTTTTATTCAACACATTGAGAAATGGTGGGGGTTATTTTTTGGGATTTTGGGGAAATAATTGAATTTTTGATGAATAATGAAATACTATAATTTACAAAATAAGGTAAATAAATTAATTATAGAGTCATGGATGATGTTCTACTAATGTAATCCCAATTAGTTAAAAATCACATGATCTTATTACTATTCTTGTTTATGCAATCATCACTATTACTTATCTTGTAGAGAAATAATAAATTAATGAATATATTATTGAGAAAACCCCTCTCCCTCCACTATAAATACCACCCCTCACACCCTCATTTATTCAAACCTCTAAAGCATAAAGAATTTTCTAAAATATGCCTAAACAAATTCTCTAGGCCCTCCCCCTTTTCCAAGAGCTTCTAGTCTCATCAAAAGACTAATACAAGGTTTCTTAAGGAGGATTCCACAGGTAATTCACCTCTCTATCTTTTCCATTAATTTCCTTTCAATTTCAAGTTCTTTTATTATTCTCATACTATCCTCATCCACATGGTATAGTAAATCCATTATCATACATATATTATAATTTTAAGACACTAATGGGATAATATATCATCCAAACCCCTTATCATCTTCTTTTTATTTTTGAAAGAAAAATGTTGTTTGTGAGGTGTTAATTTATCACCTTCTAGAACAACATGTTTTAATTTTCCTTTACTACCTTCATATATGGTCTTGAAACCAATTTAATGGTTGAAAAGATTATTTTATAGGAATTATATCTTATTTAATGTTTTAGAACTAACTTATGTACATATTACTAAATGATTAATCAAAATAAGTTTATTGTGTTAGAAAAACTACCCGAATTAACCCTAACGATCATCATTAAATTCTTATCTAATGATTCATTCTCATGGTATATAAAAAAATTATTTATAAAATCATTTAAAGTTCTATAACATCATAAATGACATATAATTACAATTCTTAATGTGTATACATGTTTTAAATGAACTTCCATTCATGAATACAAGTGAACCATTCAAGAAAACTATAAAAACGAACATTACTAAACAATGAATTTAAACTCAATAACTCATTCAAAAGTCAATAGACGAACATAATAAGACCTAAATGGATCTTATTAATTTATAAAAGGGTTCTCAATTGTTAATTAATGAATCTAATGTGGTTATACATGACATTAATGTGAGGAAAGAATTTGGATACATGGTTTGGGGAAATTCTCAAACCCAACTCTCATACTTCGGGTTTTCCCTCTTTTGACCAATTTTATTCATGGATATGCGATAAAGACCCAGAAATTCCATGGATTTTTTTTAATACACGTGAATTTTATGAATCTGCTGTTTCTTATGGCGCCTAATTCCGAGGCCCAGTGTGTCCGGAATCAATTTTTGAATTTCTGTTTGGGTATGTTCAGTATATGTACGTACATGATTTTATATCTTTTGAACCGGTGCTTGGAATTGAAATCTAATGGCACCGTTGAGCTCGCATCACTAGTATTCACTTAAGGAGACCTTTACTGCAGTTTCATTTTATCAAGGTTGGGAGTTAATTTTTGGTAATTCTTAATAAATTAAATAAAAATTATGTGTGACATAATTTTAATTGATTGGTGGTTAAACCCACCAAGTGGAGGTTAGAGGTGGGTCCCACCACACCCTAACCTCCCTTGGGGGGATATAACAAGGTGGGGCCTACTCAAGTTTGAACCCCCTTTAACCCCCATATAATTCTAATTTATTGAGGAGAGTCTCTTAAACTTACAACTCTTCCAAATTAATTATGAAACTCTCCATATCCCTTGTTTGAATTTTGAATACACTCCTCTGCATTTAATCAAATGTTTTGGGACAATTAATGAAGGAAAACTCTTGAGTTGTTGTTCCATAAAAATAAAAGAGAGCAATATCTATTAATTTTGGCTTAACATTCTTTGGAGAACTCTTCGAAGACTACCATTATTTTAAAATGAAGAACGCCTCTCATATCTAAAGAACATCAATCATCAAGTTCTTCCTTCTACAACCGAAGCAAGGAAGGGAAGCACTATTGACCATGAAGTACACCGAGGGCATCGACTCGACTCATCTTCACCAAGCTCTATCTACTCTAACGTTGATGGAATGACATTCGTTTTCCGTGATGTTCGTCTTCTGTGACTCGACAACATTCAACGAAAAATATGAGTTAGGGGAAATGGATTGTTTTTTATGTATGATTTATACCCTCGTACTTCAAAGTTTCTTTTTGGATTGATGGTGGCAAAATTTTTATCACCTAACGCGGTGGGCGCGGGCCGAACAAACACAGCCCGACATCCCTCCGTTGAATCTTGTTTGTGTTGAAGATGGAGGTGGAGATGGTAGGGCACAGTGTAGTAATACCATGCCAGAGGAAGGGGGCCACGGCCATGCGAGTCGTGGTGGATGGAAGAGGTGGAGGTGGCAGCGGCGGCTGTGTGCCGTCTGCGTAGTGGGACCGGTGGCCGCTCTGGCCACCTGGTCCGCGGGACGACCGGTTGGGCAGAGGAGGAGGCAGCACCGCTTAGTGACCACTGGCAAACCAAACTGGCTCGCAGCATGGGCCAGGCCTGTATATCGGCCATGCCCCACCGGGCCGGGCCGGGCCAACCCGCCAGCCCACCAGGATTGACGGGCTGGGCCCGTCTTCGCTTAAATGTGAATATCTTCTAGACTACGCATCTGATTGACACGCCATCTGCGGCACTAGGACCCTCGTGGAGAGGCGGTAATTTTAGAATACATTAGGTGAGTTTTGGAAAAATTTGGAAAACATCGAGGTTTGGATCGAGCTTAAATCCAACTGGGCCCCTAGAACAGAAATGCCAATAACTCCCAGACCGGGTGTCCGATTGACGTGCCATCTGTCGCGTTGAGTTTCTTATGATGAGACTAAATAATGAGATACATCAACTCAAGAATTCGTGATAGTTGATGTATTGACACATGGATCAAGGAGCGCACCCTCCTGGAATCGAGTGTGTTGTGTGCTGGAACCCTAGGGCTGGCTGCAACGATACTGTACCGGAATCTTCCGTGTGTTCGATAATGATGACTAGTGTACCAGAATCCTCCATGGGTTTGACAGTTCTGACTTCTATTCCTGGATCCTGTGTGGGTCTGACAGAATAGCTAGTCCTATATCCTATGTGTTTATGACATCTTAGATGAATCAGTGACTACAACTAATCATCTCTATTACTCTTGAGTAGCTGGTCCTGTATCCTGTGTGGGTCTGACAGCTTAGCTTGTCTTGTATCCTATGTGGGTCTGACAGCTTAGATGAATCATTGACTACATATGATCATCTCTATCTATAGAGACCCAAATATTGAGGTACATGGACATTATATTACTTTTGAGGAATACTTAATACATAAAAAAAATAGACACACAAGGACTGTAATAGTTTAGTGTCTTTGGAAACTCAGAATATAAACTTCTAATCATGTTTGTATATCTTCAACAACTCCCATAATGATCTTCCCCTTTTTTTCCTTACATAAAACCATTCTCTATTTATTGGGGAAAATAAAAAATAAAAACGGTGAGCTCAAACGCTCAGTAAGGTCAAACATAGATAACATAAAACAATCCATAAACATTTGGAAGCAAAAACTTGAACATGAAATTTAAACATCAAAATCTTGAGCAAAGACATAAATCGTGGAAGTACATAAGGCATATATCATAATATAAAATCAACCATGATAAAATATAATGGGAATTAAAAATGTAATATTAGACACCATTCAGAATATGTTATGATTTCTATAGTAGCCAAGGCGTTGCAGCCAAGACCATCTTAGTGGACAAGGTCCCTTTCTGAATCGAGTTCACTCCTCATTTCATTCATGTAACACTGAACCAGATTAAATTACCATTCCAGCCATGTCTATCTCATGAGATATAAATCTTTACCCAATGTATTAGGGGGAGATATAGGTCCCACCCATCTCATAATGAAATCATTTTTTCGTGTGCCACAAAATCATAAATCCTACATCATAGCAAAACCCATGTAATAGAATGAGATTCTTAAACATCATGCCATCATAACATAATCCATATAAAAAATGGATATCTTTTCATCATAATAAGAATAAAACCATGTAAATAATGGAGACATTATACTTGAAACATAAACATATTAAATAATGTCATTTTAGATGGAAAATAGTTTTGATAAAAACACTTGAAATGAATTCTTGAGGAAAATATCCTTTCTTCTTCAAAATCATTTTCTTTTCACAATATGTCATGCAATTTTAAATGAAAAGGGTTTTGTGGAAAATAATCATGCAATCTTGTAGTGGAAGCTTCATGAAAATGAGTCGTTATGAAACTGTAAAAATCCGTTCATGCCGTATACGTTAAAGATAACATTCTCCTTGTACTTTTTTCGGAAAAGTCAAAAAGTTCCTTATATGGTAAACAAAAGAAAGATTCCTTCCATAACACATGGTAAAAGTTAAAAAAGGGTAAAAAGGACTATAAAAATACATGAATTTTTTTTTATAAAACTTGGAAATGGATGATAAATATAACCCCAGTAAATACTTATGAATAAGCAATCTTGGATAAAAATGAGATTTGCAAAATTATCCCTTACCTTAGGTCCGATATGCTTCGTATGTTTCCGAAACTCCTGTATAATGATTTAAATAATGTCATTTACCTATTACAGAATCACATTCATTGTTATGATATCATATATGGTTCACTTATGACTTTAAATTACCCGTTCTTTTGTATGATCCATGTTAAAGCAGCGTTTTGGGTTAAATCATTTTATTTATCGTACATGTTTGGAATTGTTGTTCTTGATATTATTACTTATATCCTGATTTGCTTAATTCCATAATGTAAAACATGATTTACATATAATATATATTTCAGTATATACATATATATATATGATAGATCTATTAAATGAAATGAAATACACCGTTCATGGAGACAGTAGGCTGTACATACGCACGAACGCTGTTTTCTTTTCCTTTTTGAATTGAATGAAATTAAGTAGATGACATACATATATATACACATAAATCCAGTATTATTATTATGTCATATATTTCATGATTACTTTTTATATATACTTTGTAATCATTCATGAATGGTTAACATGGAGAATGAATCTCATCACGTCGTGGAGACGGTAGTTCGTACGTACGCACGAGCGATGATATCATTCCCATGATTGTGGAATTGTATTGGAGTGTATGTATACTATTTCAGAATCAATATCACTTTAAAATAATCATATATAGTAATTATTTACAACATTATACCCATCCAAGTAAGGTGGTGGTGGAAAATAGATTACACCACGACGGGGAGACGGTATTCCGTATGTACGCACGCGTGGTGATTTCGTTTCCACTAGGATGGATAGATGGTGAAATAGGGTTTTTTCATACTTATAATAAAATATCAGTATATGAGTGATACTTATGTTATTACTTCATAATGAAACAACTAAATAAGAAGAAGTGGAAGAAGAAATAATTTTGAAAGAATTGGTAATGGATATTACCTCTTCTTTGAAGCGCCTCTTTGAGACCTCCACTTAGGGCACCAAAATTGGTCTTTTAAGAATTCAAGGGACTCTAGGATGTTTCTAGGGAAGTGAAGAAGAGAATTTGGCAGGGTTTTTCCGAGCTTGAAGGATCAAAGTGTTGTGAGGAAGAGTGGGAGGAGGTGCCCTTTTATAAGGGAGGAGAGGGGCACCTTTGGAATAACTAATAATATTATTTTATTATAAAGTCATATTCGGTTATTAATAGCTCCAAATTGAGTTATTTCGAAGATAAGGTGGGTATGGGTCTAGATCCTTTCATACAATAGAATTTAGACTTGTCTAGGTTTCTATTTTAACCTTATCATTTAGATTTAACTTTAAGGTAAATAATTATTCTTTTACTGTGTCTTCTTGTTTTCTTACACTATAAGGTTAATAAACTTACTATAATAAGCCAAAAGAACCCCAAGTTGTTTATTATTAATATATATAACTTTATCAAAGTCGTTTTTCCAAACCTTAGATTTTTAGGATTAAAATACCAAATAATAATATAATAGTTGTTTAAAAACTATTTTATGTCAATTTTGACTGACAGTATTTGGTAATTGATTTTTGTGAAAATCATAACAGAAATATTAGTTCGAAAAAAGTTAAATAAATCAATACTAACATGTCATATTAACATATAAAATTATTTTAATTCATAAAAAGTCTCAAATTACATATCTTTGGGTATTTATAACATCAATTATGTCAATATTTCATTAATAATATAATTGTTGCATCATCATTGTGTCATAAATAAATTAAATTATTTAAAGTCTAAAAATTACAAATAAAATAAAATTATGTATGAAATTGTTTTAGCTTTACAATTAATATTTATAGTCGAATTTATCACATTTATAACAGTATATTAAAATTTATTTACTTATTAAACTTTGATTTTAACTATTTTAACCCTTCTTTAAATAAATTAATAATAAATGACCTAATCTAATCCAAGTGGGTCTAAATGGTCATATTTTATCCCTAAAATTGTTTTTGGTCGAATTACACTTATCCAATAGAATTATGACATGTGTTAGGGTAATAATAATATCATTTTTACCCTTAATTACCCTATTTACTTTTCACCGTGGTAAATAAAAGTAAAAAGTTACTATTCACCAGAAATTATTTTCATCTCATTGAACCACATTTTACTTACTGACATCAACCGTGTCTCTCGGATTTTTGAAATTCCATTCACAAAAATGGTAAAATTATGTTTTATGTAAATTTGTAAATTCTTCTAGGAGGTGGGTAAAAGACGGTCAAAAGTTCAATAAAATTTTTATATATCTAAAATTATTATAAAATGACTCTAATGAATTACATTGAACATATATAGGTATTATGTGTCAATTTTGACCTAAAATAAATTTAAATAAAAATAATAATTATTTAAATAAAAAGTTGGTTTTTAAATAGTAACCCAGTGTTTTCACTATTCATCAAAAATTGCAAGTGTTCAGAAAAATACCAAAATTTCACCAGAGGCTAATTTCGATATTCTGAATCCAAAAATGAAGTCCATATTGAAATATGAAATTTACAAAATTTTAAAAAGTGGTTATTACTATTCATAATGGCTAGTTTTAATAATATTTTAATAGCATATCGTTGTCTAGGGAAACTCAGTATTGCGTACAACACACGCTATCGAGGAAGGTTGTGATTGCATGTAATGAAGCCAAGTTAGGGTTGCATGTTTTAAAAGACTCATTTGTCGTAGCGTACAAAAAAATACATCAGTAAAATTAAAAAGAATATTTTTCATAAAATCTCAGGGTGTTACATTCTACCCCCCATAAAATGAATTTTTCCATCGAAATTCGTCGGGGTTATAAGTGGTTTACTACTCGAATGTTTATTTAATAGAAACCCACAACGTTAAAAGGAATACCAAAACCAATATTTGAAAACTAAAGTATGAAACATAACGGTTACCCAAATGAACTAATCACTGAGTTTCCACAAAAGAGAACATAGGTGAAAATATGGATATGGAAGAGAAACCTAACCATCATGTTCTGATGGAGTGTGGTAGAGAACATGGCAATGAAAAATCCCACAATCACAAAGCCATAGATTTTTGATGATCTAAGGTACCATCTGATTCATCAGATATAAGGGAACTAGGACAATATTTATGGTTTTCAAGATCATTTCCCTAAAGTTGATGAATTAAAATAAATACGTACATGATTTTGGTACAATTTCACTGTTGTTCATGAATTGAACAATTTCCACTTCATCCCTTAAAGAAATGAAGTTGAATTTGTTATTCGCGATGTGTTAACAGGTCATGTGATTGAATGATGTGTCATTCCATCTGTTTCAAACAAAAGCTTAGAAAAAGTTATAAGTCCATCTTATGGTTAGATTAATCATATATCGTTCCAAAAATGAACTTGTACTTCATATATCATATCGCTTAATAAAATAAAACTAGTTTCTACTAACCAGGGACTTACTGTAGGCCATTGGTAGGCGATAAAGGCTAGTCGTATTTTGGTTGTGGGTTCCATTCCCACAGCCTTTTCTGATGCGATGGGTTGTCTCCCATCCTTCAGGTTGTCCTTTTTCTAAAACTACATTACTATAACATCCCATCAATAATATTGAAAAAACTTCTATCCTTAAACAATACTAACTTATGTCCAACATAATCCATTCTAATCTTTAGGCTTATCCATAATATTGTAGTCCACTCTCATAATATATTGAAAACGATTACCAGAGATTTCATATAACAAGCATGTTAATACCATCTTTTATCCCCATATATCATAAGATATTTCTTGTTGGTAACATTCCAAACATTCTAAGGTCTTAATCATGTATTCTCTTGAAAAATGAATACCCATTGAATCTTAGTGAAAACATGAGTGTTGTTAAAAGTTAACTCTTTCCAAAAACCCCAAAATTCTATATACTCAAACCATGATATAAATATTACCATATATCATCCATGATCCCATGAATACTATCAAACATTTCATTTTCTCCTTATCCCTTCATTATGTGCATATCATCTTCTTTCCAAAAATAACTCAATCACATTCCATGGTTACCGGTACCATAAAATTATTGAAAACCACAATATACCAATACATAAATATTCCAATATTCCATGATAATATATACAACATTATTTAGGAATCCCATTACATAAACACTTAATCATTCAACCACATAGTTTTCTTCTTCAACATCGCCAATAGTGATTGCATGTGACTTCCATATTTCCTTTGCCTTAAGTGGTTGCTCATGTCGATCATCATTAACCCTTGGATTAGGGCATTGATTAGCATAATGCCCCATTTCATTGCACTTGAAGCATTGAAGTGTTGGTGGGGAGTTCTCTACAGTCTTTTCTTTATTCACACCATTAGCAACCCTTTTTCCATTACTTCAACACTCAGCTACTCGATGACCTTCTTTTCCACACTTAAAATATTTTCTAGTCCCTTTAAGACAATCTCCACCATGCTTCTTTCCACACTTTGAGCATAATGAAACATTCATCTTCTTTTCATCATTATTCTGAGATTTCTCCTTGAACTCCATCTTTTGTTTCTTGTCAAAACCATGAGATGGATATGTAACCCCTACTTCCATTTGTACCTTGATAGCACAACGCATAATTTCTTCATAGCTACTGAAGTCTCTTATAGCTAATGCCCTTCGAAGATTTCGTTTTAAGCTACTGAAGAATCGATCAATTTTACTTTTAGGTTGCATGATAAAGCCAGATGCATACCTTGAAAGCCTTGTAAAATTATCTTTGTATATACCAACAGATTCATCATCCTTTTTCTTTAGTTCAAGAAAATCCTTCTCCATACTTGTTCAAAGAATACGAGGGAAGTACTTATTGAAAAATAAGTTCTTGAACTCATCCCATTCCATGGACTCAATTTCATCTCTTGGCCTCGTATTCTTGATAATACTCCACCATTGATCAGCTTCACCTTCCAAACGATATACTGATAAGATGAATTTATCATGTTTAGAACATTGAAGAACTGAAAATATCTTTTTAATGGTACTGATCCATTGTTCTGCAACAAGTGGACCAGAAGACCCACTGAAAGAAGGTGGATGTTGCCTCATGAATCACTCAATAAAATATTGTTCCCTTCTCTGCTCATTTGGAAGTTCAGAATGATTCATATATTGTGTAAGTATAGAAATAATATTTTTCAGTCCATCTCCAATAACATTTTTTTGTTCAGGAGGAAAATCATTGCATTGTCCATTACATTTATCAACACGGTTCCTTCGGGTTCCAGCCACGGTCTAAAACCCAAAAAGAATAGTGTGAGAGTAAAAAATCATGCTAGGGAAAACGACATAATAAAGGGGGGGTACCTCCAATATCTAACATCTTAGGTTAACTTCTAAGATCGTTACCATAGTTCTAGGACTATAACTTATACGTATACTTATCCTTAGGGACATCCCTAGACATACCTTAGAAATATCTCTAGGGATCTCACTAACAATTTCACATCCTAGTTTCCAAAGGGTGACTAAACCTTTCCTATGATACCAACTGTAGAGACCCAAAGCTTGACGTACATGGAAATTACATTACTTTTTCGGAATACATAATACATAACAAAAACAGACACACAAGGACCGTAATAGTTTAGTGTCTTTGGAAACTCAGAATATAAACTTCTAATCATGTTGAAATATCTTCAACAAATCCCATAAAAATCTTCCCCTTTTTGTTTCCTTACCAAATACCTTTCTTTATTTCCTAGGTCAAATAAATCATAAAAAGGGTGAGCTCAAATGCCCAGTAAGGGAAAACATAGATAACATAAAACAATCCAAAAACATTTGGAAGCAAAAACTTGAACATGAAATTTAAACATCAAAATCTTGAGCAAAGACATAAATTGTGGAAGTACGTAAGGAATATATCATAATAGAACATCAACCATGAAAAAATATAATGGGAATAAAACATTTAATTGTGTAAACCATTCAGAACATGTTATGATTTCCATAGTAGCCAAGGCGTTACTGCCAAGACCATCTTAGTGGACAAAGTCCCTTTCTGAATCGAGTTCACTCCTCATTTCAGTCCTGTAACACTGAACCGGATTAACTTACCGTTCTAGCCATGTCTATCTCATGAGATATAAATCTTTACCCAATGCATTGGATGTAGATATAGGTCCCACCCATTTCATAATGAAATCATTCTTTCGTGTGCCCCAAAATCATAAATCATACACCATAGCATAACCCATGTAATAGAATGAGATTCTTAAACATCATGCCATCATAACATAATCCATATAAAAATAGATATCTTTTCATCATAATAAGATTAAACCCATGTAAATAATGGAGACATTATAATTGAAACATAAACATATTAAATAATGTCATTTTAGATGGAAAATAGTTTTGATAAAAACACTTGAAATGAATTCTTGAGGAAAATATCCTTTCTTCTTCAAAATCATTTTCTTTTTACAAAATGTCATGAAATTTTAAAAGAAAAGGGTTTTGTTGAAAATAATCATGCAATCTTGTAGAGTAATCTTCATGAAAATGAGGTGTTATGAAACCGTAACAATTCGTTCACATCGTATAAGTTAAAAATAACATTCTCCTTGTACCTTTGTCGGAAAAGTCGAAAAGTTCCTTGTATGGTAAACAAAAGAAATATTCCTCCCATAACAAGTGGTAAAAGTCAAAAAATGGTGAAAAGGACATTAAACATACATGAAAACATTTTTATAAAACTTTTACATGGATGATGAATATTACCCCAGTAAATACTTACGAATAAGCAATCTCGGATAAAAATGAGATTTGAAAAATTATCCCTTACCATAGGTCTGATATGCTTCATACATTTCCGAACCTCCGGTATAATTATTTAAATAATTTCATTGACCTATTACAGAATCATATTCATTGTTATGATATCATATATGGTTCACTTATGACTTTATATTACCCGTTCTTTTGTAAGTTCCATGTTAAAGCAGCGTTTTGGGTTAAATCGTTTTATTTATCGTACGTTTTTGGACTTGTTGTTCTTGATATTATTACATATATCCTGATTTAAATAATTCCAGAATGTAAAACATGATTTACATATAATATATATTTTAGTATATACATATATATATGATAGATCGATGAAATGAAATGAAATATACCGTTCATGGAGACGGTAGCCGTACGCATGAACGCTGTTTTTGTTTCCTTATTGAATTGAATGAAATTAAGTAGATGACATACATATATATACACAGAAATCCAGTATCATTATTATGTCATATATTTCATGATTACTTATTATATATACTTTATAATCATTTATTAATGGTTAACATGGAGAATGAATCTCATCGCGTCGTGGAGACGGTGGTCCGTACATACGCACGAGCGATGATATCATTCCCATGATCATGGAATTGTATTGGAGTGTATGTATACTATTTAATAATCAATATCACTTTGAAATAATCATATATAGTTATTCTTTACACCATTATACTCGTCAAAGTAAGGTGGTGGTGGAAAATAGATTACACCATGGCGTGGAGACGGTATTTCGTACGTACGCACGCGCGGTGATTTCGTTTTCCGTAGGATGGATAGATTGTGAAATAGGGTTGTTTCATTCTTACAATAAAATATCAGTATATGATTGATACTGATGTTATTACTTCATAATGGAACAACTAAATAAGAAGAAGTGGACAAAGAAATAAAGTTCAAATAATCGGTAACGGACATTACCTCTTCTTTGAAGCGCCTCTTTGAGACCTCCTCTTAGGGCACCAAAATTGGTATTTTTAGAAGACCAGGGCCTCTAGGATGTTTCTAGGGAAGTGAAAAAGAGAATCTGGTAGGGGTTGGCCGAGCATTAAAGCTCAAAGTGGTGTGAGAAAGAGAGGGAGGAGGTGTCCTTTTATAAGGGAGGAGAGGGACAACTTTGGAATAACTAAAAATATTATTTTATTATAAAGTCATTTTCTTTTTTTAATAGCTCCAAATTGAGTTATTTAGAAGCTAATGTTGGTATGGGTCGAAATACTCTCATCCAATAGAATTTAGACATGTTTTGGTTTCTATTTTAACCTTATCAATTAGATTTAACTTTAAGTTAAATAATTATTCATTTACCGTGTCTTCTTGTTTTCTTACACTATATGGTTAATAAACACACTATAACAAGCCATACGAACCCCAAGTTGTTTATTATTAATATATATCACCGTATCTAAGTTTTATGGCCAAAATTTATATTTTCAAGATTAAAATAACAATTAATAATATAATATTTGCTTTAAAAAATATTTTATTACAATTTTGACACTCTTTGGTAATTGATTTTTGTGAAAATCATAACAGAAAGAGTAGTTCAAAAAACGTTAATTAAATAAATACTAAAATGTCATATTAACATATAAAATTATTATAATTCATAAAAAATCTCAAATTACATTTATTTGGGTATTTATATCATCAATTATGTCAATATTTTATTAATAATATAATTACTGTATCATCATTGTGTCATAAATAAATTAAATTATTTAAAGTCTAAAAATTACAAATAAAATAATATTATATAGGAAATTGTTTTAGATTTCCATTGAATATTTATAGTCGAATTTATCTTATGTATAACCCTATATTGAAAATGATTTACTTATTAAATGTTGATTTTAACTATTTTAACCCTTCTTTAAATAAATTAATAATAAATGTTCTAATCTAATCCAAGTGGTCCTAAATGGTCATATTTTATTCATAAGGTTGTTTTTGGTCGAATTACACTTATCCAATAGAATTAGGACATGTATTAGGGTAATAATAATATCATTTTTACCCTTAATTACCCTATTTACTTTTAACCGTGCTAAATAAAAGTAAAAAGTTGTTATTCACCAAAAATTATTTTCAACTCATTGAACCACATTTTACTTACTGACATAAACCATGTGTCTCATATTTTTGAAATTCCATTCACAAAGGCGGTAAAATTAAGTTTTATTAAATTTGTAAATTCTCCTAGGAGGTGGGTAAAAGACGGTCAAAAGTTCAATAAACTTTTTATATATCTAAAATTATTATAAAATGACTCTAATGAATTCCATTGAACTTATATAGGTATTATGTGTCAATTTTGACCTAAAATAAATTTAAATAAAATAAATAATTATTTAAATAAAAAGTCTATTTTTAAATAGTAACCCAGTGTTTTCACTATTCATCAAAAATTGAAAGTTTTCAGAAAAATACCAAAATTTCACCCTAGGATAATTTTGATATTCCGAATCCAAAAATGAAGTCCATTTTGAATGATGAAAATTTCAAAATTTCAAAAAGTGGTTATTACTATTCATAATGGCTAGTTTTAATAATATTTTAATAGCATATCATTGTTTAGTGAAACTTGGTATTGCGTATAACACACACTATCGAGGATAGTCGTGATTGCATGTAATGCAGCCAAGTTAGGGTTGCGTGTTGTTCAAGACTCATTTGTTGTAGCGTACAACAAACGATATCAATAAAATTAAAAGGAATATTTTTCATAAAATCTCGGGGTGGTACACTATCACTCTAGAATAGCTGGTCATGTATCATGTATGGGTCTGATAGCGTAGATGAGATATCTGGTCCTGTATGCTATGTGGGTCCGACAGCATAGCTGGTCCGGTATCCTATGTGTGTCCGACAGCGTAGATGATCCAGTGGCTACATCTGATCATCTATATCTCTCTACTAATTTGGAATACCTGTGTGAGCTGAGTCATGTCTTTAAGGCTTTATCATCATGGTGATTGACATTACCTACTTTGTGGAATTGTTTGGGCTTGGGTTCTAGAGGTGGAGTCGAACAGTGATTGATTACTTAGGAATATGTATGGGCATATACCTAAGTAGGGTTGGTTGATACTTTGTGATTGTATCCTTCTACTGTGTTTTGTCCTTTTTGGATTATGGGAGACCTTTTGGGGTCTCGGGGTCCCCAACTAAGTATTTTTATACTCACCCATGCACGGGCTTTGCCCGCACCTTGTTATGTTTTGTGCAGATGATGATCAGCAGTGATCAAGGCTGAGGGTGACGGACGGGAGGCTGGTCAGAGCTGGACTAGACAGGACGTACCTCTGGGACAAGTTGTTCGAGTTATATACATACCCTTCAGGTAGGATTCCCTAGTGGATGATCCAAGATCTATTTTCCCTTTTCACATGTACTTGCTCTTGTTGTTCATTTGGGTTTGTATACTAGCCCAATTACATTCAGCACTACCATTGTATTCAGTTTTACTTAGTATTTTTCTTCCAGTTGTGTACTCTTAATATGTTTGATTTCTTTTTATAAAGGCAATACCTTCCCAGTTTAGGGATTTGTGCCTTTGGTGTTAGTCACCAGCCCCTGGCCTATGGAAGGCGGGCTTGGGGTAGTCACAACACGGGTTCTGAGGACCGGTCCTGAAACATTGGTATCAGAGGAGTCGGTTCTACAACAAAACTGAGAACTCTGATCATTCTTTTCTATTAACCAATAGTGTTAATAGTATTGAGTGTGGTTTTAAGTCCAGGGAGTCTAGTGTTGGTTCGGAAGCTCACGTATCCATACACCAGGACCCTGACCTCTGATATCTGTCTCAGTGCACGAAAAAACCAATTGTGTGTGTGTTTCAAGAGTCTCCTTTGTGGTTACTTTCTATCATCTCACCAGGTATACTACTTTAAGTGTGGTGCATATGTTTCTTTTTAATATGGCCTTACAAATGCATCCATCTAGGGTTTCGAGTTACGTACGAGATGGTATCCCACCGAGCAACGAGGCCTCAGTGCAAGGCCCCGTCACAGTAGAGGTACCAGCGGTACCACTACCCGCTGGGCCACCGATACCACCATCTCCAGCAGCAGAGAGTGCACGCCGCCTAATTTCATTGCATGAGTTCCAACTCTAGAGGCCACCCAGGTTCTGGAGAGAGACAGACCCATATGCAGCTAAGGATTGGCTGGAGGCTATCGTGAGAGTTTTCAGATTGGTAGGGACACCTTCTGACCTCATGGTGATCCATGTCGCGAGTCTCCTACATGCAGCAGTGGGTAGATGGTGGAGCCTGATTCTCCAAGTGAATAACTAGGTATCACAACTCTGGATAGACTTTGAGAGTCTCATACACTCAAAGTTTGTTCCTACCACCCTTCATGTGGTGCGGATTCAGGAGTTACTTCATCTGGAGTAGGGCAGCATGACAGTAGCTCAGTACTCAGTGAGGTTCACCGACCTCTCATGCTACCACATGGATATGGTGCGGGACCCATTATTCAGGGCCCGTATCATCGAGCATGGACTCCGTTATGAGATCAGGTCTTCGGTGATTCCCCTCAGCTTCCCGACGTAGACGGGGGTGCTGGGGAGATCCGTACTAGTGGAGAGTTTCTTGCTGAGAAGACATCAGGAGCGAGACCCACCACAAGGTGACACATAGTGGAGTCTTCTGGAGATGGCAGTATACAGATGTCACAGAGGTCCAAGAGGACCATTCCATCAGGTGGGAGACCACAAGATAGAGGTTCGATTGTGCATGGCACACGAGACATAGTCAACTATACAAGGAGAAGACAGTGTTATGCATGCGGCGGGTAGGGTCACTTGGCTTGAGACTGCCCGACTCGCCATACAGATGAGTAGCAGAGAGTAGAGGGACCTCCCAAGCAGAGGGAGAGGTTCGACCATGGTGGTCTGTCAGGAGAAGGCAGATCTGGCTAAGCAGTAGGTAGGGGATGACGTTTGTAGGCACTACCACCACCACCACCAAGAGGTCCACCCCGAACACAGGGGGCTGGCGGACAGAGGCGGGCTCAGCTCCAAGCAGTCGAGGCCTATGACCATGGCACAAGTGAGATGATTCGAGGTACTATCTGTGTCTACTCCACCCCTTTTTTTTGTACATATAGAAACAGGTACGAATCATTATTTTATTTCCACTTCCCTCGTTCGGATCTCGAATATTCCGACGGAGTCATTGGCTCGATCCTTAAGACTAAAGACTCCTACGGGAGCAGACTCTACGATTACGCATTAGTGCCGGCTGTGTGAGCTTACTCGAAAAGGTGAGAGATTTGGCTAGGATCTCCTCTTAGCGACATTGATACCTTATGACGTCATCTTGGGTATGGACTGATTATCCATAGTTTATGCTCAAATTGATTGTATTAGGCACAAAGTGTGGTGTATCGGCATGGTTGGGACCTGGTTCACCTTCACCAGTGAGAAGGATATTTTGCACCAAAGGATGGACTTACGTAGAGAAGGGGTATCCAATCACACATCAGTTGGCTAGTCTCATCCTCCGAGTGGTTCATGTGCGGAGTCCTAATTTTCATGTTGTGGTGGATCAGTACGTGGATGTTTTCCCTGATGATGTTCCAGGACTACCTCCTCGCAGCGATGTGGACTTCTATATTGACTTGTACCCCAGGATGGCACCGATATCTATTACAGCATATCAGATGGCTCCCGCCGAGCTTCGTGAGCTGCGAGTATAGCTGGAGGACTTGCAGGGGAAGGGATTTATCTGACCTAGTGTTTCACCCTGGGCATCACCGATTTTGTTCGCCAAGAAGGCGGATGGGAGCATACGACTGTGTTTTGACTACCGTCACCTGAATCAGGTGACTGTGAAGAACAAGTACCAACTCCTGATGATTAAAGACCTCATTGATCAGCTCAAGGGAGCATGATGGTTCTCAAAGATAAACCTTAGGTCAGGCTATCAGTAGATCAAATTTCGAGATGTGTATGTACAGAAGACAACCTTCAGGTGTCGGTATGGCCACTAAGAGTTATTGGATATGCCCTTTAGTGTAACCAGCACTCTAGTAGTGTTCATGAGTCTCATGAACAGGATCATCCAGCCATACCACGATCGCTTTGTCGTAGTCTTCATCAACGACATAATGATCTACTAGAATACTGAGGAGGAGCATGCGTGCCATTTGGGGGTTGTACTAGACACACTCCGAGGGCACCCTCTTTATGGTAAGATCTCAAAGTGCCAGTTCTGGATTCAAGAGGTTCATTTCTTGGGACATGTCATCTCAAAGGTTTGAGTTGTAGTGGATCTAGCGAATATTGAGGCAGTACGTGCTTAGGAGACACCGAGGAGTGTGACGGAGGTACGAAGTTTTCTAGGATTGGCTGGGTACGATCAGAGATTTGTGCCAGACTTCTCCAGAGTTGCAGCACCGCTTTCAACTTTGACGAAGAAGGGTAAATCCTTCATGTGGTCATAGACATGCCAGTAGAGTTTTCAGGATTGGAGGAAGAGGTTGACCAGTTCCCCCATCTTAAGGATACCAGAAGAGGGTGTTGGGTACATATTCTACTGCAACGCATCAGAGAACGGACATGGGTGTATCCTGATGCAGGAGCAAGTAGTGATCACTTATGGTTCACGGAAGTTGAGATAGCATGAGCAGAACTACGCTACCCATGACCTGGAGTTAGCAGCATTTCTCTTTTCCTTGAAGATGTGGAGGCACTATCTGATGGGTGAGCATTTTATAGTCTACTCTGACCACCAGAGTCTCAGGTATATCTTCTCACAGAAGGACTTGAACCTGAGATAGCGATGATGGCTTGAGTTCCTTCAGGACTATGACTTCGAGATAGTCTATACTCCTTAGAAGAGGAAAATTATAGCAGATGCTCTTAGAAGGATATCAAGAATTCAGCTGCTAGGATAGGTGATGGAGCAGTTGGAAGCATTGCAGATGTCCTTTGTGGATAGAGATTGAGCTACCATTCTGGAGTCTCTCACAGTCACTCCTCCACTTCTTTAGCGAGAAAGGGAGGCACAGCGTGGGTACATTGACTGTGAGATGCGACATGCATAGATATCCTTAGGGCAGGCACTTAATGGATTTTATAACGTTGGAGATCATGTCATTTTCTTGAGAGAATAGACCATGGTACCAGTTGAACTTTTAGAGAATGTGTTGAGGGAGTTCAACACATAGCTTCTATCAGTATATACCCGAGTAGTGAAGATGTATCAAGACCTCCGACGTCAGCAAAGGTGGCCAGTTATGAAGAATACAATAGTACAGTTTGTCTCACGATGCCTCAATTTTCAGCAAGTGAAGGTGGAGCACCAGGTTTCAGCAGGCTTGGTTCTTCCCTTAGAGGTCCCAGAGTGGAAGTGGGATGGGATATCCATGGATTTTGTGACAGAGCATCCATGTATATCCAGGGGTCACGAATCTATCTGGGTTATCGTATACCGACTCACCAAGTCTGCCCACTTCCTACCGATAAGAGAGTATGGCTTAGTAGAGATCTTGGGATACCTCTATATACAAGAGATCGTATGGATTCATGGTGTTTCATCGATGATCGTCTCCAATAGAGATTCTCATTTCACTTACTATCTATGGAAGGAGTTGTAGGAGGTTTTCGGGATGTAGCTTAGCTTGAGTACTGCCTTCCATCCTCATATGGATGGTCAGACTAAGAGAACCATTCAGACGCTTGAGGACATGCTCCGTGCATGCGTTCTTGACTTTGGTCATAGCTGGGAGGATCAGTTACCCTTGATAGAGATTGCGTATAAAAAAATCTACCACTCCACCATTAGGATGGAACCTTATAAGGAACTGTACGGCCGATCATACAGATCGCCTCTGTGCTGGACTTACCCTGGGGAGTTAGCACTTATACGACCATAGATGGTGCAGGCTACGACGGAGAAGGTGCAAATCATCCAGGAGCGGATGAAGACTGAACAGCGTAGGCAGAAGTCTTATGCTGATAGGAGACGGAGACCACTGGAGTTTGAGGATAGAGACCAAGTCTTCCTATGGGTCTCACCTCGATGAAGTATACGGTGATTTGGCTATCGAAGCAAGTTATCTACGCGATTCATTAAACCTTTTGAGGTCCTTAGCAGGGTAGGTGAGGTGGCTTACTGCTTGGCTCTTCTACCTCAGTTCTACCAGGTGCACAACGTCTTCCATGTATCTTAGCTAAGGAGATATGTGCAGGACCCATCCCACATCATCGACCACGATGAGCTGGATATCGAGGAAGGGGTGACATTCACGAAGGTTCTAGTGGAGATATAGGATTGACAGGAATGGGTCCTTCTTGGATGGTCGATTCCTCTGGTGCGTATTTGCTGGTAGCACGGGATCCTCCAGGAGAGCACATGGCAGCGGGAGGCTCAGATTCATTCTCAGTACCCCCAATTCTTCCCTCAGTGCCTGTTGTAGCTTAATTGGATGTAAATCCCTGAGGTGGGAGAATTTGAAGTACCCGAAATTCTGTGGAAATATTTTATAAAATACACAAGAATTTTACGAATCCAGAGTTTTTGATGGCGCCTGATTCGGAGGCCTGGGGTGCCCGGAATCAATTTATGAAGTTTTGTTCGGGTACATTTAGTAAACGTACATAAAGTATTTTATATATTTTGAACCGGTGCTCGAAATTAAAATTTGAGGGCACCGTTGAGCTCATAACTCCAATATTTTATTAATTAGACCTTTACCACAGTTGTGTTTTATCGAGGTTGGGAGTTAATTTTTTCAAATTCTTTATAAATTAAATACAAATTATGTGTGACATAATTTTATTTGATTGGTGGTTAAAACCACAAAGTGGAGGTTAGAGGTAGGGCCCACCACACCCTAACCTTTCTTGGGAGGATATAACTAGGTGGAGCCCACTCTAGTTTGAACCGCCTTTAACCCCCATGTAACTCTCATTTAATTGTGGAGAGTCTCCTAAACTTCCAACTCTCTCAATTTAATGTTGAAACTCTCCACCTACCTTGTTTGAATTTTGAATCCATTCCTCCACATTTAATCAAATTTTTTTTCACAATTAATGATGGAAAACACTTGAGTTGTTGTTCCTTAAAAATAATAGAGATCTATCTCTATTATTTTTGGCAAAACATTATTTGGAGAACTCTTGGAAGAACACCATTCTATTCCAACAAAGAACACCTGTCATATCTGAAGAACGCCTCTCATCTCCGAATAGCATTATGCAACAAGTTCTTCCTTCTTCTTCTAGAGCAAGGAAGGGAAGCACTTCCACCCCCGAAGTACAATGATGGCATCGACTTGACTCGTCTTCACCAAGCTCTATCTCCTCTGACGTTGATGGAACGACACCCGTTTTCCACGATGTTCATCTTCCATGACTTGACAACATTCATAGAAAAATACAAGGTAGGGGGAATTAGATTATTTTTTACTTATAATTTATACTCTCGTACTTCAAAATTTATTTTTGGATTGATGGTGGCCAAATTATTATCACCTAACGCAAAGGGTGTGTGCCGAACAAACATGGCCCGACGTCCCTCTGTTGAATATTGTATGTGTTGATGATGGAGGTGGAGCCGGTAGGGCGCAGTGTTGTCGCACCATGCTAGAGGAAGGGGGTCGTGGCCATGTGGGCAGTAGCAGAAGGAAGAGGCTGCACCGACACTGGTGGTCGCGTGCATGTCGCATGGAGGGACAAGCGGACGCTCAGGCCGCCCGGTCTGCGGGACGACCGACCGGCCAATCCGGCCGGCCCACAGGAGAACTGCAGCAACCGAAGGTGCCTCATGGAGGAGGACGCAGCCCGCATCTGTGGTCTGCTCGGATTGGAAAATCGGCTGTCTGTGTGCCGGCTAGGGTATAGATCTACAACACCTGCCGGATCTGCGTGAGGAGAACCGCGGGCCACAAGCGTCGGGCAAAACTGGCCGGCTACGGTCGGCTGGGCAGTGGAGAAGGCTGCGCCGCTTGGATCCACTATGTGAACAGGATCGGCCCGCAACATGGGTTGGGTCCACAGGTGGACCAAGATACACTGGGCCGTGGTGACCCCCAGCCAGGTCGGACCCGCCGAGCCGGGTCGGGCCGACCCGGCTACCCACTGGGCATGATGGGCTGGGCCCATCTTCGCTTAAATGCGAATATCTCCTCGACCGAGCATCTAATTGATGTGTTGTCTGTGGCACTAGGACCCTTACCACAAGGAAGTATTTTTGGGATAATCTAAGTGATTTTTGGACAAATTTGGAAAACGGCCGGGTTTGGATCGAGCGTAAATCCAACCGGGCCCCTGAATGGAAACGTCAATAACTCTTAGATCGGGAGTCTGATTGACGTGCCTTCTGTCGCATTGAGTTCCTTATGATGAGGTGGAACAACAGGATACATCAACTTAGTACTTAGTGAAAGTTGATGTATCGACAGATGGCTCGAGGATCGGACCCTCCCTGAATCGATCATGTTGTGTCCATGAACCCTAGGGATGGCATCGACGATACTGTACCGGAATCCTCCATGGGCTCGACAATGATGAATACTATACTGGAATCCAACATGGGTTAGACAGTTCTGACTTCTATTCCTCAATCCTGTGTGGGTTTGACAGAATATCTGGTCCTATATCCTGTGTGGGTCTGACATCTTAGATGAATCAGTGGCTACAAATGATCATCTCTATTACTCTAGAGTAGTTATTCCTGTACCCTGTGTCAGTCCGACAGGTTAGCTGGTCCTATATCCTGTGTGGGTCTGACATCTTAGATGAATTAATGAATACATTTGATCGTCTCTTTTACTCTTGAATAGCTGTTCTTGTATCCTATGTGGTTCTGACATCTTAGATGAGATAGCTGGTCCTATATCCTATGTGGGTCTGACGGCTTAGTTGTTCCTGTATCCTATGTGGGTCTGACAGCTTAGATGATCCAGTAGATAAATCTAATCATATATATCTCTATACTAATGTGGCATACCTATGTGAGCAGATTCATGCCTTTAAACCATTATCATCATGGTGATTGACTTTACTTCCTTTGTGGAATGGTTTATGCTTGGGTTCTCAAGTTGGAGATGGACTATGATTGATAACTTAGGTATATGAATGGACATATACCTAAATAGGGTTGGTTGATACTTCTTGATTGTATCTTTCTACTTTGGTTTATCCTTTATGGATTGTGGGAGACCTTCAGGGGTCTTGGGGTCCCCTATTGACTATGGTTATAGTCACCCCTTCACGGGCTTCGCCCACACCATGTTGTGTTCTGTGCAGACGACAGTCAGAAGTGATCGAGGATGAGGGTGACAGATGGGAGGCTTCTCGGAGCTGGACTAGACGGGACATACCTCAAGGATGAGTTTTTCGTGTTATGTACCTACCTTTTAGGTAGGGTTCCCCGATGGATGATCCAAGATCTATTTTCCCTTTTTACTTGTACTTGTTCTTATTGTTTAGTTAGGTTTATATACTGGCCCATTTACTTTCTTCACTACCTTTGAATTCACTTTTACTTAGTGGTTTGCTTCATTTCGTGTACTCTGATTGTGTGTGATTTCTTTTTATAAAGGCAATGCCTTCACATCTTAGGGATTTACGCCTTTGGTGATAGTCCCCAGCCCCTAGCTTATGGAAGGTGGGCTTGGGGTAGTCACGACACGGGTTCCGAGGACGGGTCGTGACGTATCCCTTAAGAATAATTTCTTCATAATCATTATACCTATTCTAGGATATAAATTTTCTCTAATTTAGTTTATGATAGACCAAATTTTCTCTCAAAAGAACCATTCATACAAATAAACACCATCTATTTACTTCTCAAAGATTGATTCCACTTCACTAATCGTTGATTGTTCTATGTTAAGAATATCATCCCTTATTTATTTTGGGAGAAATTGTTTTATCAATGTATTATTTATGATATGAAACCCATTAATTTACATGAGTCATGTGATGTTTATCTTGACATATGTGTCATGCATGATAATGTAAATGTTATGATGTGACAGGTGCACCTGGAATTATATAACACAATATTAATGTTATAATGTCATGGGTGCACCTAGAATTATTCAGCGCTCCAATGCATTGGGTAAATTGATAAATCTCATGAGAAAAAGGGAAATTATGTGTAAAAAAGGTGCTATAACTGTTCAAAAATATTTGTGGCAGTTGAACACTAAGACATGATGTTTCATTTTATGCATTTCCACATTTCAAGAGTTTTATTAATGATTACTATCATGTTCATGATCCATTTTCTATGTTATTATTGAGCTCAAACATTATTATATTTTTCATATATATCCTTTTACTAGGCTTTTATCTCGTCCCTTTTGGATTTATATCGTCAGGTGATTATGTGTACTAAGGAGTTTTCAAGGGACAATAAGAAGCTAGAGATGAATAGACTAAATAAATGTTTACGTTTTATGTGGTAAATGTTATGTATAGTCCTTGTTTTCCCAATTCACTAAACTTTTGGATCCTCATTTTTTAAAAATATTATGTTTTTATCTTTTTAATGATATAATTGTAATGTAAGAAGAAAAGGGTTGCTATAATATCATTGTAAAATGGTACTTATTGTTTTAGTTAATGAATGGTGACCAACACATTATTCAAAACCTATATTACATACCCAGTATTTATAAAGATATTCTTATTCATGAAAAATTGATATAGAATATGAGTGAGGTGGATAAGATCAGTGATTTCAAGAATATGTATAATAGAAGTGGCATTATTTTATTGATATTGAGTTGTTCACCAAGAATCCTATACAATATTATGATTTAAACCTATAAGATAGAATTTTTAATGAAAAGCCTATATGACTAAATATGGATTTGTAATATGAGACTCAATCATGTCATTTCCCACACAATGAATAATATGGGAAATATGTGAATAGTTTTTGGACTTTAAATGATCACAACCATAAATAATTAGTGTAAAGGATGTTAGATTTCCATGAATAAAATAATTTCATTCCCAAACCAATAACACTTTTGAGTGGAAAAATAATTTTATTCATTACACATTGATTTATGTACACTTATCACACTATACACCCTTTTGGATTTTTTTTTCTTTCAATTATTTATGATTACGACTACTAGACGTGTATTTAAAACATAAATAAATAAAGTCAATCCAACTATTTGTTCAAGAAAATAAAACTTTTACTTTAGAATTAATTTGGGAATAAGGTGAAGATGATAAAGATAAATTATGTTGTAGAATTAATTTTAAATTAATTCTTTATTATCATCATGGAATTGGGAATTTAGAGATTCCTCATAGAACCATACACTCCATATTAGTATAGTTTGGTGGAGTGGATGAACCATTCCATAAAAGAGACAATAATTTCACCGGATTGTACATTGTGTTCTAATGATTTTAATCAAACCATTTTTTCATTTTATAGATGAGTATCTTTTATTTTGATTCTAAAGGAATTTTTAGAGTCATTGTGGAAATGGTTTAAGACCTAAAATTTAGTGTATTTATTAACTATGGATCATTTTATGGAATATATAGATTGATCTTGTAATTAAATTTATTGTATTTATTGACTTTGTTAATATCCTTTTGAATATATGTTTCATTATTTCAAAATAAATTTTGGAATAAATAGGAAAGTACTACACTAGTTTTATCATTATTTATTGTTTTTGTCATATAATTGATAAAGGGATCGAGCGTATTAATTTCCAATGACAGATTATATGTCTTTGGAAATTTCTTGTTACTCTAAAAATGATAATATGGATTTCCTAATGAGATTTTATGAATTTTCTTGTGATTGTAAAAAAAAAATAGTGTTTAACTTCAACACTACACATTATGTATGCCTTGTTAGGGCTATTTGATATGACATAGAGTTCCCTTGTAAGACTTTGTGAAGCCCCAAGAATATGAATTTAGGCTGCATGTTTCTTTTCTAATTCAATTTTTAATTTGATCATACGACTTTAACTAGTGTTTTATATAATTTCTTCATGTGTTTATTACTTCAAATGCTTTCATATTAATTTAATAATTTTCCAAAGTTTATGGAAGATTGAAGGACTCATCTACATTACAAACCAAATTATTGGCATGCCCCATCAGCACTCATGCTATTAATTGGTGGAGTCTATGTGAATTATGATTTTCATGAAATTACAATTACTAGAAATATGAATGTTTTTAATTTTATGTAGGAATGGATATTTATAAAGAGATAATTATGAGGACGAAGTAAAATTTACAAAAAAAGTGAGAATCTTAGGAAATTTTACTAGAAAAAGGAAATGGAAGATAGAGAACATTAATAAAGGGGGATTCTGAAGGTTGAAATAGGATTTTAACTTTGAAATTTTTTTAGAGTATCTATTTACTATAAGTTATATATTTTTATTCTTTATTTTATTCTCCATCCAATATATAATCACATTGTAGAGGTTTTAATAAACTCTTTCTCTTTCCCCATCTCATTTTTTATCTCTTTTTATTTATCTATAGCTCTATCGTGACCTCTTACACTCACAATGGTGAGTGATTGAACTGAGGATTGTCCTTAGGGGAGGTTTTCTTGTTGTTTATTAATTATCTATTTTATAATTATTCATGTTTGTTTTCTATTTTTACTAAGGTATAAATAAGTGATATGATTTGGTATGGGGTTCATCCACTACTTCATATCATGATTCTCGTACACATTATATTCTATAGTAAATATTAATTAGATCACATATATAAGAATTTATCATAATTTGACAGATTGGAGTGTGTTCTAGGGGTGAAACAACAAAATATGGAGTCGATTATCGGATGGTTTCACTTTCTTGACTGAGGTGTGTTCATCATTCTTGACCATTGGAAGTGGAGAGGTTTGGTAAAACATAAATCTCTAAGGCATTTTAAATTTCACAATCAATGCTCAAAATAGTATTCTAGGTACTACGGTATGGACTATAAGATATAATTTAGAAAATAAATAATGAACAATGAAGAAACCCAAGAATCCAACCCCTATAACCAGGTTCATTCTTTATAACTCCTTTAATTTGTTTTCATTTGAATTTGAATGTTTCGTTTGAGTGGTTCATTCAAATTATCATCATACACTTCTTTTCTGATAATTTTCAAAAATATAAAATCAAAAAAATATAATTAGTGAGTTTGGAATGGATAATGATTGATTAAAAATATCCTTAAGAGATATGACTGTGGTTAGATACCACATTGCATTTGAAATATAAAAGTATTATTTTGTACATCCCTCAATACATGTGTCAGAATTTGGTTTCCTTTTTAGGGATCCAAAAAATCATTCACTCATTATTTCTTTATACATTTTGAATATAATTTTATATTATTTCATAAATAATAAGAAAACATTTTAAAAAATCCTGATTTTTTCAAATTTATATTATTATGCCTGGAATGAAAATTATTATGTGTAATAATCATAAGTAATTTTATAACAATATAAATGATTAGTTGTATGATATTATAGAATACATGAAGGATTTGTGAAACCAAATATAATTCCTAGCTGAATAAATTGTTGCATTTAATTTGTACAAAAAGGATAAACAAGAACATCAACAAGAGAAGAAATATATTTACCTACTAAATTTTAAAATATTTGATCATAGGGAAGTTGAGATGAAGTTTACAGAATAAATTCTATCATCAGAACTTATTTAGACGTTGCTAGAGAAGATTGATGTCAGGCATACTCCAGGAGATAATATTTTTTAAAACTCATTTTTATTTATATTTATCCAAATTGAATTGATCATTTCCTTTCATTTTTTATGTTTTCCATATTCCAAAAACATATATAATTTCTTATATGATAATGAATAAAAACATGATGCACCAAATGATAGACAAAAAAATATCCCTGGGCCCATTGGACATGTTCATGATGAAGAAAATGGAGAATTTCTAGTGGATTTCTTGAAAAAACAATGACACAAGGTATCCAATTGATGGGATATTATTTTAAAATTGATTATTCAATTTCAAATTTTATTAAAATATAATTATTTTCTGATTTTATGATTATTGAATTTTTTATGCATCAAAAAATTATCAATCCTTGGAAGTCTAATAAGAATCTAAGAATATAAGAGCTAAATAAGAGTATTTATCCCTTTTCCTACCCACAACATGAAAATTTCACATTATTAAAATGGGGATAGACTTGAAGTACATTTTCCATGGGATTTTATATATAAACTCTAAGATACATAGCACTAAAAGTAAATCTATGTGGTTGTTTATCTCAATGAAACCCCCAACAACTGATTTTGGAAAATGACGGAAACTAATTACTTGGGGGAAGTAAAATGCTAGTACCCACTTGGGGGGTCCAAACCAAGATCTATCCTGTTAATTTTGGTTCCCTTTCCCTTTATTTTATTTATTTACTTTTACAAAATTACTTATATTTTCTATTTTTATTTTATTTATAAGTTTTTATTGAGTTGTAGTTAGGATCATTTGTCAAGGAATCAACTACTAATAATTCAGGTTATTTAACTTCTTTCCACATTATTTTTTTCTACCCAAATAAATTATTTGTAAAAATATGTTTTGATTAATTTAGAATCACAAATTTGGAAGTTATAATTTAAGTGTGGGGGTGGTACAAGTTTCTTTTAGGTTTTAATGTTTTTTTAAATTTTTTGTTTTCTTTATAAATTAAGAAAATTTGATTTAAATATTTTCCATTTTATGGAAAAATATCTTGATAGTATTAGATATTTCACTTATTTTTAATTTTATTGAATTTATATGATTTCTAATAATTGTCATCAAAAAGGATATAACTAGAATAAAAATCATAACATGAAAAAAATTATAATTTTGAACTCTATCTTAAGAAACTATTCCACTGTGAAAATGAAAACCTCATGGATCCAACTCAAAATAAAATTATAGCAGTCCCAGGAATCCAAATTAATATAGGAAATTTGGATCCCGCATGAAATTATACGATATTTAAGCTCTGAAAAGAAAAAAAGGGAATGGAAAAAATGGGAAGTGTCTAATTATAAAAAAAGTATTGTATTTTGGTGAAGGGAATATTAGAAACCATGTCTATATTTTATGGAATGAATTTTTATAATAAATATGTAGGTCTGAGGAGTCAAATACTGGCTGAAAATAGATATTTTTAAATAATTTCACCTAATAATTAGCTGGAGTAATGGGACATAATAAATTGGGTATTAATTTTTGTAAAAACAATTATCACATTGACCACAAATTTATTTTATTTTTCTCTATAAATTAATTTTTATCTCATTTTAATTGGCAGACAAATGAATTTTTATTAAATAAATATTGTATCAATGGTTTCACTCTTTTCCTATTTTTTTATTGACATCCCCATTAACTCATTTTAATTGGCAGGTTATGATGTTCATAGACTCCATATCCCTTGAGTTATATCACAAAATCAATATTTATACCATGTTTACATGTATTTTATAGAAGATCTATTAGATAAATGTTGTTGATATAGTAAGACATATATATTTTAGAGGTAAAGATAAACTTGTTGTGGTCATGGTCTATAGTTTCATTTTAGTTATAGATAATAGTGATAGTCCATTATCTCAAATAATTGTTTTTCTTAAAAAACACTTGAAATATTGGTTACACACTATTATTATTGTGAAAAAATTATATCATCAAAAAAATAGTGAGAGTTGATTAATGATGTTGGGAGTGTGGCATTCAATATCACTAAATATATCAAAAATATATTGGGGAAGCATAACTGTTTTATTAAAAATAATGATGGGGTGTAATGGTATTTACAAATATTATTATGGGTGAGGATAGAAATATTTTTTAATTACATGATAATGTATTGATACATTTTTATCCTCCTATGGCCAACATTGAACGAAATTTTTATTAATGTTTATTTCCATGATGGAAAAAATACTCTTATATTGAGTGAATATTGATTAGGTAATTTAAATTCATATTTATTATTTTTAGTTATAGAGATAAAAGACTCTGGATTTTGTTGTATGTGGTGGAATGGTTATATAAACAATGAAAAATAAAGGAATAGGCCCTACCCAAATAAAAAAGGTTGGGTGTGTATTTATGAGGATGTGAAATAATGAAAAGGTAAGTAAATAAGTATTATTGGAATAAGTTATTCTACTTTACTTAAGTAATGTAATGCTAATGTATATACATGTGTATATTAGTTGTTAACAATTGTATTTAAAATAATCATGATTTATATTGGGAATGTGTTGTTCTATTTTTAATAGTGCGAAATCATGCATTGTGTAGGCACAATGTATAAGGGAGAAGAATCATTTATGAAATATTTATTTATAGAAGATATGTTATAAGAATATATTAAATATTAAAATTAAAATCCTTGAGAGGGAAATCAGAAATATATGAATTATATATATTATAATTAGGTTTTAAAATTCTATAATTTATATTTAATGATTATCAATGAACAATATTTATATGTTGTGACGTCTAAAATGATGTCAATACATAGAAGAGGATTTAAATTTTATGGGATATCTCTCTAATATTACATTCATTTTAATGTACCAAAATCTACGTATGATTCAACATTCCACACATATCACTTTTACTTGATTTCTAATAAATCATTTAAATTATAAGTATAGTATTAATCCTTCTATATATGATCAAAAACTTCACTATTATTCCAAAATAATATAGAAATGTTAATTTTTAAATATATTCTAGAAATTCCATGGTGATAGGGATACTATCTTAATTTTACATTATGGTGGGGATAAGATACCATAGTTTCAATTTTTGGTTTAGTTAAAAGAAAAATGAAACTTTATGAATAAAATTTTCATAAAATTTAAAAAACATAAATAAAATAAATATAAAATGGGGAAAATATGAAACACTAAACCTAGAATCTATGTATATATTTATTTTTAAAAATAAATCAAATATATAAGGGCATACCTTGCACATTGATGATCCATCCTGGATGAATTATTACATTATCTTAACGTAGAATCAATGAGGAGAAACTGGCATGTTCCTCCACCTTTGGATATAATTTAATTTTTGGAATCCCCCAATGCTAATGAAAAATCATCTCTTATACATGGTATTATATAAAAATTAGTTCAAAAAATAATATTGAGAGATATTTTCAATATGACTCAATTTGAGGAGTTATAGTAAATTTCTGAACACAATGGATTCACAAACAAACATACGATGATAACAATAATTATATAAGCTTACAATAACTCAAAATTTCTAGAAAAAACTAATTATAACATTTATAAAATGATAAAATTTTACAAATCCATGGTAATGTTTAGTTTAATTATCACACATAATGTTTAATAATTGAACATTCATGTTATGCATTCAAACATCTCATAATCATCAGCATAGGACGGTTGTAACTGAATTTTATAGCTGGTGTGGAAGATATTTTAGGAATTAAAAATTATCATATACAATAATAATCCCTTATAAAACCACAATAATATCTTTTATTACACAATTTCTTGGTGTAATTATGTTTAGACCAAGTTTTGTTCAAAAAAACTATTCCATGTTCGTTCCCATTAGTTTATATTTCCATCAATTTCTGAATTTCAATGAATTCTCATAGACTTATCAAACATTCCCCTTATGCCCCAACATATGTAAACAATTTTGAAATGATATACAAACCTCCTTTTATATATCTTATAATACTAATTTTTTTTAAAATATATCATTATTTTTCACCAAATATTACATCATATATAAAATCATTTGAAAAAAGCATATATAATTTCTTCTAAAAATCCTAAAAATAGTTTTAGGGTAGTTATTAAGAATTTATACACATGATCCTCATCACACAACAAAAAAGTGTGACCTCATAGGGATTTTGGGTATTTAAAATAATTATGAATTCCCAAATACATAAAATTAAGAAAGTATCTTCCAATATAAAACAATCTGTGCTACTCAAGATTAAAAGGGGTCTGGTTTGATCCCTATCAAAAAAATAAATATCCATACCTATGTCTACCAGCGATATCATATACAAGTATTTATAATTATGTATTCAATTTTTCTAGAGAAAATAAGGTACCAAGGGACATGAATATTTAAATACAATATAGCCACTCATATATTCTTAATTTTTAATCTATAGACTAACCATGTAATTGAATACATCCCATGTCATTCATCATAGCGGATGACCACATCACTTTACTTGAAAAAAATATATAATGAAATCACAGGTTCCTTATCTAGGTATGAATATACACTTCCTTAATCTATCTTAATCAAGGAATAACACTTCATACTCATCATAAATGAAGATAAATCTCATCTTAGTTAATCCAAAACTAATGGTATGATAAAAAACCTACACACCCCCTAATTAGGTAATCCCCAAGTAATACTTAATAAATGTATCAAAGTGTGAAGGTTCTCATTGTTACTATTTTTACAACATCATGTAAAATTTTATAATATAAAATATTAACCATTATCATACCAATGATATCATGTATGACACTCCATGTTGTATAATTTTCAGGTTATACATGGCACTAAATATGTTTTATACCTTATGAGAATATTCTAAATCCCTGTAAGAAATTTTACCCATGCTAACATTAACATTTCATCGAAAACAATAATACTCTATGATGAACAAAATTTATAGATAACTAAAATTAATACATTGATAGGTCAATCACCATTTCATTTTATGCAATATATAAAGATAATGTAAAATAATGATAAAGTGTATTCCGCCTTTTTTATAGCATGATACCTTTTATAATATTAAATTCATTTATTAATAATATAACAATCATACATAAGTTACCATATAATTTTATCTTATATTATATTCATCAAAAGAAAAAATTTATTCACTAAACTTTTCATGTCTTATTAAACATGTTATATCTCTATATGTGATCATTGTATAGAAAATTCTCACTAAATTACATTAGTGAGTAACATTTATGAATAGATTTTGTTTAAATAATAGCGAGGATTAAGAATCATAATAATAATACTAAACTCTTTGAACAAAGTATTAAAACTCATTTACATTACAACATCAAATGTTGTGATTCTAAAATAATCTATTGTCTACTTTAAACTCCTTATAATTTCATAATCAAAATTATTCTAGGAGCTTCTCCAAAAAAATAATTCATTCCAGTTCATTTTATAAAACAATTACCTCTTTACATTAATATATTTCATTATGTACATGTATGAACTATTTTTTTGATATAAAGGGACATTCACTTCCATGAAAAACATAATGTAAACTCTTTTAATTTATATTTAAAAATATACATTAAAATAATTTAGGATATTAAGTAATATTCACTTAGAATTTTATTGGTTTAGTTTTTTATTTGTTACACACATAACATCTCTAGTCCCAAATATACTTCTAATAGCCTCTTAGAATCTATATTCTCCAATAATATCATTCATAGAAACACAAACTCATTTATGTTCAATAAATAACACTTATTCATAGTAGTGGTAATATTTTACAAATATCCTATTATATCCATATCATATATGGTATTATATGTGTTTGGAAAATAATATAAAATCAATTCTTTATTCATTAAAATAATCAACTGATTGGTGGTGGATTATTGATTCCATTTTTAACAAATATCTTGGAAAATATTTATTATCATAGATAAAACCCATATTCTTTTTATCTTCTTATAAAATATTTTATAGAGTTTGATGAATCATAAAATATTTTTATCATCTAATTTATTAATAACTTCTCTTTTTTAATAACAAATTTCTCTTAATAAATGTGACAAAAGAGATAACCATACATACCATTTATTTAGATCCATCTGAGCTTGAAATAATCCCTTTCATATACTCTATGATTAACACCCCTTTGAATAGTCATTTCAACAGAAACAGTAATCTATACCAATCCTTACCTTGATTTTCAAGTCATTTCTATTTAAAATAGTTTTGAAATATACATTTGGTATCATATACCCTTTAAAAACAAATATTTGATTATATAATAATAATATGTAATGTGCAATCTATATTGAGTTACCCTTAAGCTATCTTAGACAATTCCATACTATGGAGACACTTCACTTCATGTTATCGACGTTAGGTTTTATTAACCTCAACTAGATTCTTGAAGAAACATTATTGGACATTACACAAATTTTTCTTCCTCTAGGTGAACTTTTTCCAATATATATTATTAATATAATACCAAAACCTAGAAATATCATTCCTATATCATCTATCTATACCTTGTTGATGACACAATGAAAAATTTCTTATTACTAAGTATCATTATCAAAACATTTACACTATTAATTAAATAATGAATTCTATAAGAAAATAATATTTAAAGGAAACCTTTAGTCTCTTCAGACAAGTAACATAGCCAATCATATCAAATACATGAGTGGATAATAAATTTTCTTAACTAATTTTTTATCTAATTCCATTTAAACCCAAGAGAATCCCTTTATGATTCTCATAATAATTAAGAACATCTTTTTAACTAACTATAACATTTTTTTAATCAGGATGTTAATACTCTAACACAAAAAAATCATTTATAGCCAATGATTAATTATAGTTTTTTGTGAACAAATTTAGAAAATTTCTTCTATTAAACTTATCTTACTCAAGTATTGATATCAATGTCATTTTTAATGATGATCACTCCATTTATCTAATAAATCATCTTTTATCAAATGAGAATCATGTTTTACTTTCATTTAACAAGAAATTTTATTAAATATTTTCCCAATAAAATGATAACACCATTTAAATCCATCTTATAAATTATTTGGATATGATTCATATTTCACTTATAAATTATTAGGATTTTTAATTCCTCCCACAACATTTTCATTTAGGTAGGAAATAAATCCAATCATTTCATATATGAATTTTATATGGTTGAACATATAACTCTATTCCAAATAAATCATATAGATATACTCAATTTTATTTCTGTGGTTTACCTCATAACGTTTTATATAAAATAATAACCCAAAGAAAACACAAAAAGTGAAGAACATATCTCTTAGGTCCACCTCGTTACATGAATTTATTACACAAAATAATTGAAGGACACCCATCTTTGGCATGAAACTACTGGATTTGAAGATTGAGGTCTTCAAGATTATTTACATTATAAAGAATCTAACACATAGTATTATAAATGTTATTTAATCTCACCACCTTATACTATTAATTCCATTTAAATGTATTCATGATTATTATGATTTAGTTTGTAATATTTATTCCATCCAGCAAATCAATATGGTCAAACCATATTGATGTTCAACTCCTTCCCTAACTCATGGCCTGTGATACTAACCAAAATTAAAATATATCTATATTTATAAATACTTAAATGAATCCCACAAATATAATACATAAAATATTTTCATATAATGTATTATAATTATATAAAATTAAAAATCCCCTTAGTGTAAGAATGGAGTTCGAATTAGCCAAATCCTACTTTTATAGACATATAATATTCCTCTAGACCAATGATAATTCTGACCCAAAGTCCCTTTATATATTGTTATTTACTCATGTGAGGCTTTAATTCCATAAAATAATTAATACTTTATATCTATAATCTATAATAGACTTCTTATTTTCATAACATAATCTAATAGAAGACAAATTCATGGTAAAATAATACTAAATTAGTTATCATACCTTGTATATAACTCATTAAATTAATGTGTGCTAATTTATAAAAGTTTTTAACGCATTTAAATTAAATAATTCATCCAAATTTATAATATAACATTTATATTCTTGAATAAATAAGAAAATAATACTAAATAGACGTACACTTCATAAATTTAGACATGTGATATTCATTTATGAATAATTCATAAATTCATTATAATTCAGCACAGATAAACATGACCAATTTTATTTTTTCCAACATTAACTTATAAAAACATAAATATAGTTCTAATATAATTTTTTATATTTTATTTTACATGGATTTAATATGAGTCCCATCATGTTAAAAAAATATGATATATTTTATGAAAATTTAAATTATAAAATAATAAACATTTCATATTTTATATATAAATTTTACATAAAATAAAAATATCATATTATATTTTATCTAAACCGCTGATCATATCATCAAAAACACATTTTTGATTTTTATTAATAGTCCATAAATGATCCATTAATATAAAAATGTTATATTTATATATATAAAATAGTCATAAATTAGTATAACTAATTTTATATTTTACTGTATTTTAATTTTTAAACTCTCGATAAATTATTCACCATTTAAAAATACTTTATAAATGACCACATCTAAAAAAAATGTTTTTTTTGTTTAAATCCCCCTTTGAAGGTCCCTTATCAGTGAAGTATTTTGGGAATCTTAACATAAATAAATTTTATTTAAAATCTCTTTAAAAGTATTTTTTCACCAAAATTTGGTTTTTTTATAGTGGTAACTCTTATCAAGTTAAGACCATAGCTCTTCTGGGGTCCATTTTAGACAAACCAAACTATTTATTTCCTTAGTTTTTTGTTGGGGTGGTTATTTTATTTTGTAAATTTTCTCTAAGTTGTTTCATATGGACAACACATTTTAGGCCAGACTATAAAAGTTCCCAAATTGCATGAAAACATCTACTATAATGTGTTATATATTTTTGGTTCCCATGAAAAAAACATAAACCTATTAAACATGACATAAAGCATCATCCAATGATAATCTTTTTCTATGATATTAACTCTTCCCCCTAATGACTATTTTAGGTGCACTGTATCATGTCCATAAAAAATATGAGATGAAAAACTTGTTTTCAAGTATACAATGACATGGTACCCAAAAACCCCATTTTATTTATTTCATCATTCATTTAAAATTATACCAAAGGTGAATAGATCTAATTTAACACCACTAATTGTTTTCAGAGGGCTGACTCTCATCACAAAACTAATGGAAGAGGACTCCAAAACCTAACAAAACCTAAAATCTGTCAATACATTTGGATTGAAAAATTAAATGAGGATATAATGGAATATCATACCCTATGATGATCTAGAAGAACCAATATTCACATATACATTATTGAGAACACTGAGGAGACACTATTGAGTTCATATCCTTTAGGATATCACTATATTGTGGGATTCTATAGATGCTCAGTAAGGATCTTGTCCTATACATTAACTATTATAACCTTGAATTTAAAGAATATTATAGGGTTAAAGAGCTCCATTATGATTTGTTATGAGTATTTCACATAGCTTATAGACACAATGGATTCACACACATATATATATAAGGATCCAAACACCTCTATATAGGCCAAAATGAACTCAAAATATTAATATAACATTAATTAGAACATTGCAAAAATTTTAATCATTACAAATCATTTATAAAATTTTTTTCAATTCTAGTATTTAATGATTAATGTTTAAAAATTAATGTAATTTTTTTAAATTATTCATAATCATCGTGATATTATTTTTGTAACTAATTATGAATGTTTTTCAAGATGATTGTGTCCCAACTGATAATTATTATACTATATGGTAATACCTTATACAACCGCAATGGAATAGTGTCTTAAATAATTTCACTGTACACTTAAGGGTAGACCATGTTATTCTATTGACCATAATACCATGGTAATTCCCTTTCATTTATATTTTCATCGGGAACAAAGGTGTTTTGTTGTGCAAAGAGTGTCAACCTGGAGGAGGAACCCTAAATGTTCACTACTGGAAATTGCACCTATACCCACGGTTTGAAACCGTGGGTATAGCCCTTGAAACCGTGGGTATAGGGTATACCCACGGTTTCGCCAACCGCGGGCTGGAATGCCGTCGCAATAGCCCTATACCCACGGTTTTTAAAAAACCGTGGGTATAGACCCAGAAATTGTTATATTACCCATGGTTCATTGAACCGTAGGTATATATGTATACCCACGGTTTTATAACCGTGGGTATACTTTTTTGCAGCTCCAGAATATACCCACGGTTCACTTGAACCGTGGGTATATATGTATTCCCACGGTTTTATAACCGTGGGTATATTTGTATTCCCACGGTTTTATAACCGTGGGTACACATATTTCCAGCTCCAGAATATACCCACGGTTCACTTGAACCGTGGGTATTTGCAATGTCCCCCGCATCAACACAAGCCTGGCAGCAGGCTCTGCAATTCTACCTGAAGACAAAATATAAGAACAAAAAGTATGCAGCTTGCAATTGAGAAAGTTCCGCCAAGTTCTGTTTTCCGCTAAACAAATTTCTGATCATCCTACATGGAACAATGTGCAAGTTAAAAATAAGTCTAATTATAGGCATTGAAAACATTACATGGCTATAGCTTGAAACCGCAGGGAAAAAATGAAGCAATACAGATACTACCAGCACAATGGGAATAATGGATATTGCATTAAAGATGTTCAACAAAAATAGTGATTTGGAGACAGGAATTTCATAATAAAAGAAACTTGCAAGCTGCACAACATAAATTAAAATGCATTAAAACATCAATAAACGCCATGGAAATGAAAACATCTAGCAAAAATTTGTGCCAGCCCCCCCCCTGCCCACTGCTTGTCCCCCTGCCAGCCCCCCCTGCTTGTCCCCCTGCCAGCCCCCCCTGCCACCTGCTTGTCCCCCTGCCAGCCCCCCCTGCCCCTTGCTTGTCCCCCTGCCAGCCCCCCCCCCCCCCCCCCGCTTGTCCCCCTGCCAGCCCCCCCTGCTTGTCCCCCTGCCCCTGCCAGCCCCCCCTGCCCCCTGCTTGCCCCCCTGCCAGCCCCCCCCCCCCTTCCCCCTGCCAGCCCCCCCCCCCTCCCCCCTGCTTGTCCCCCTGCCAGCCCCCCCCCCCCCCTTCCCCCTGCTTGTCCCCCTACCAGCCCCCCCCCCTGTCCCTGCCAGCCCCCCCCCCCTTCCCCCTGCTTGTCCCCCTGCTTGTCCCCCTGCAAGCCCCCCCCCCTGCCACCTGCTTGTCCCCTGCCAGCCCCCCCCCCCTCCCCCCCCCTGCCCCTGCCAGCCCCCCCCCCCCTTCCCCCTGCTTGTCCCCCTACCAGCACCCCCCTGCCCCTGCCAGCCCCCCCCCCTTCCCCCTGCTTGACCCCCTACCAGCCCCCCCCCCCCCCTGCCCCTGCCAGCCCCCCCCCCCCCCCTTCCCCCTGCTTGTCCCCCTACCAGCCCCCCCTGCCCCTGCCAGCCCCCCCCCCCCTTCCCCCTGCTTGTCCCCCTGCCAGCCCCCCCCTGCTTGTCCCCCTGCCAGCCCCCCCTGCCACCTGCTTGTCCCCTGCCAGCCCCCCCTGCTTGTCCCCCTGCCATCCCCCCCCCTGCTTGTCCCCCCACCCAGCCCCCCCCCCCCCCCCCCCTGCCCCCTGCCAGCCCCCCCTGCCCCCTGCTTGTCCCCCTGCCAGCCCCCTGCTTGTCCCCCTGCCAGCCCCCCCTGCCCCCTGCCAGCCACCCCCCCCCCCACCCTGCCCCCCTGCTTGTCCCCCTGCAAGAGTTCTTCTTTATTGGTTCATTTCATGAAGCATTCTTAATTGAGTTTGTAATGTTCATGTTATATAGCATCAACGAAATGGTATTTTGGTTAGATAACAGGGATACAGGATGTTCATAATAGTTCATATTATCTACAGATTTATCACCAACAAAAGTTAAATTAATAGAATGAAGAGTAGGTGTACCTGGGTCCTTTGAATCATCTATATTCTGCATCTTGATAGCGTCCAGATCTAATGGAAGGAGCCTCTGCCCGATGGGTTCAAAATGTGCCTGCATTAGCGTGGGGTCTTGTACAGAGGTTGTGCTTCCTTTTGTATGTTTTATAGGTTCCAGTGTCAAGGTACCTTGTTTATCAATGTTAGTGTGTTTTGTTTGTGCCTTAGCCTAAAGAGACTTTAGACTAACATGAGGATTCCTATTTTTTATAGGACAACCAGTGGTATGAATGACGTTTAGATTAGTGGAGAGTTTTCTGGTTTTTATAGCAGTGCCAGTGGCATCCAGAGTTTTAGAGTCATAGGTGTAGTGAGCAGAGGAAAAAGAACCTAAACCATTTGTCTGATTGTTTGACTCATTTATTATCTCTTGGTTTGGTGTGAAATTCAGTCAAAAGCAGACATTGAATTTCTATCACAACAGGCTGATCCGGTTCAGACGACATGTGCAGAGGATGAGGATGATCTGGTTCGGACAACATGAAAGGATGTTTTCTCAGAAGATTTAAAGAAATGAATTCTAATCTGTGATGAATAGAGGATTGGATGACCCCTGATATACCTAATTCGGTGAGGTTTGGAGATCTAGAAATGTGTAGGAATACCTAGAGGAATAAAATATGCCAGACAATTCCAAACCAATGTTTTCAGTTGAATTGAGCTTTTGTACCACCTGCTATGCACGTTTTGTGGAAAGATAGATGAGAGGCAGCGCTGAGAGGAGATATAGTTTAGGAATGAGGAAATACGAAAAATTATAGAGCTAACCATTCAATGTTTCTCTAAGGAGGAGTAACTGCCGCAGGGTGTCGTCCTGGAGCAGGGCCAAATCGCGGCGTGACGGCGGCGTGACCGCGGCGTGACCGCGGCGTGACCGCGGCGTGACCGCGGCGTGACCGCGGCGTGACCGCGGCGTGACCGCGGCGTGACCGCGGCGTGACCGTGGCGTGACCGCAGCGTGACCGCAGCGTGTTGGCCCGGTCCAGCGACATCCGCGGGGCAACATCTTCCACTTAGTTTCAAATGGGATGATATGGATGGCATGAGAGGATGTTTTCTCAGAAGATTTAAAGAAATGAATGCTAATCTGTGATGAATAGAGGATTGGATGACCCCTGATATACCTAATTCGGTGAGGTTTGGAGACCTAGAAATGTGTAGGAATACCTAGAGGAATAAAATATGCCAGACAATTCCAAACCAATGTTTTCAGTTGAATTGAGCTTTTGTACCACCTGCTATGCACGTTTTGTGGAAAGATGGATGAGAGGCAGCGCTGAGAGGAGATATAGTTTAGGAATGAGGAAATACGAAAAATTATAGAGCTAACCATTCAATGTTTCTCTAAGGAGGAGTAACCGCCGCAGGGTGTCGTCCTGTAGCAGGGCCAAATCGCGGCGTGACCGCGGCGTGACCGCGGCGTGACCGCGACGTGACCGCGGCGTGACCGCAGCGTGTTGGCCCGGTCCAGCGACATCGGCGGGGCAACATCTTCCACTTAGTTTCAAATAGGATGATATGGATGGCATGAGAGGATGTTTTCTCAGAAGATTTAAAGAAATGAATGCTAATCTGTGATGAATAGTGGATTGGATGACCCCTGATATACCTAATTCGGTGAGGTTTGGAGATCTAGAAATGTGTAGGAATACCTAGAGGAATAAAATATGCCAGACAATTCCAAACCAATGTTTTCAGTTGAATTGAGCTTTTGTACCACCTGCTATGCACGTTTTGTGGAAAGATGGATGAGAGGCAGCGCTGAGAGGAGATATAGTTTAGGAATGAGGAAATACGAAAAATTATAGAGCTAACCATTCAATGTTTCTCTAAGGAGGAGTAACCGCCGCAGGGTGTCGTCCTGGAGCAGGGCCAAATCACGGCGTGACCGCGGCGTGACCGCCGCAAGTTGTCGTCCTGCTTGTCCCCCTGCCAGCACCCCCCCCCCCTCCCCACTGCCCAGCACCCCTCCCCACTGCCCAGCACCCCCCCTCCCCAGCACCCCCCCCCCCTCCGCACTGCCCAGCCCCCCCCCCCCTCCCCACTGCCCAGCCCCCAAGGTGTCATCCTGCTTGTCCCCCTGCCAGCACCCCCCCCCCCTCCCCACTGCCCAGCACCCCTCCCCACTGCCCAGCACCCCCCCCCCCTCCCCAGCACCCCCCCCCCTCCCCACTGCCCAGCCCCCCCCCCTCCCCACTGCACAGCCCCCCCCCCCTCCCCACTGCCCATCACCCCCCCCCCCTCCCCACTGCCCAGCACCCCTCCCCACTGCCCAGCACCCCCCCCCCTCCCCACTGCCCAGCCCCCCCCCCCCCTCCCCACTACCCAGCACCCCTCCCCACTACTCAAATAAAGATGAAGTGATATAAAGAAGAAGAAAACTGATTATTCCTGGGAACACCATAATATTTCAATTCCATTATGAGAAAACACTTACCAAATTCGGATCCTAAGGAGATAAGGGGATAGGATAGACTTGGTCAAACAGAACGTATCGAGACACACCCACATACTACATACATAACCATTCAAACAGTTTCAACTGTTCAAACAATAGATGGAAAACATATTCAGCACAAAAGTGATGGGAAATTCCAACCAAATGAAAGAAGCTAGATTAAAACCAATGACCGAGCAGGAAAAAAAATTGGACATTCAGAATGCATGTGTGTTCAATGATTCCAATATCTAAAGTGAGTTTCAGCTAGACTCATAACTCAAAGAAGAATTCACATTGATGAGTCATGCATGAATAAGCTCAAATGCTGTGTTAGATTGGCACATAGATTTGTCAGCTCACCTTGATAAAGATCGAATGGAAAACCACTGATTGCTAATCATACTTTAATTTGCTACAATCTGTACATGCAACAAATAAAACCATGAATTATTATTAATGAATATATAAGACTCATAAGCAATGAAATGTCATATAGAACTAAAACAAATGCTGAAAAAAAGTAGAAAAAATGAAAGAAGAAATTGCATAAAGAAATTTTGTTATTAGTGCAGGATTCCCACTGCCCAGCCCCTCCCCCTCCCTCCCTACTGCCCTCCCCACTGCCCAACCCTCCCCACTTCCCAGCCCGCCTCCCCCCCTCCCACTGCCCATCCCCCCCCCCCTCCCCCCCTGCCCAGCCCCCCCCCCCCCCCCTCCCCCCCTGCCCCGCCCGGCCACTGCCCAGCCCCCCTCCCCCTCCCCCTCCCCCCCTCCCCCCCTGCCCAGCCCCCCTCCCCCTCCCCCTCCCCACTACCCATGCACATTTTCTCAGTTATCACACCCAAGGGAACAATATCTACGATCAAAAACAACATGTTGGCCTTCTTATGGGATGCCAACTAGCTAGGGAGATGCCATTGGGCCTCCTGGAGCCGCATGAAAAAACCAATTGATGAGGGTGGTGTCGGTCTTCATAATGTTACGGAAACCATGCAAGGCATGCAGGCAAGGCTTGTGTGGAAGATCATCAAAGGGTCCTCTCTCTGGGCTAGGTTTATGCTCAGTAGATAAGGCGCTAAATGGGAGGATTGGCCGCGCAAGAGGTGGACCCTGTCCAACCTGGATAAATGAATGTTGTCTCATCTTTCCATTTTGTAGGAGCATTCTCACTGGGTGATTGGAGTGGGGAAATAAACTGATGGAATGTTAAATAGGTAGGCACAAAAAGCAACTGGTCCCCCAAGAAGTGTCTCAGTTGGAAGATGAACTGTTAAATGCAGCATGCAAGTGAAAAAGGATGGAGGAAAATTTTTTTCCAACTCACACAGAATTAATGGTGCCTCTTGCTGCATTTTTATCAACAATGATTTCGATAACCTTTTAGCACAAAGGTCTCTAAAAAAATGACACAACCGAATCACTGCCAACCTTACATTATTGGATAGCAAATGTCGAATTGCTATTGGAATCAATTCATGAAGAAGGATGTGGTAATCATGAGTTTTTAGGGATTTCAATTTCAAATGTCTTCTGTTGACTCGTTTAGATATGTTGTTGGAATAGCCGTCTGGAACCTTAATATTCTCCAATACTGCCAGAAATTGATCTTTCTCTGCCTGTGTCATCACATAAGAAGCACAGGGAACTTTCCATTTGTTTTCACTGATACAAACAGGATGTAGTTCTGGTCGAATACCCCAATCCAATAAATCCCGACGAGATCGGAAGTCATCTTTGGTCTTCCCCTTAATATTCAAAAGAATTGAAAGCAACATTTCACATATATTTTTCTCAATATGCATTACGTCTAAACAATGACGTAACAAATTAGTAGACCAATATGGCAACATAAAAAAAATACTTCTCTTTTTCCAATTGTAAATGACTTCAGTATCAGCATTCTTCCTCTTTCGAGATGTCAAATGACCTTTTCCTAATGAAAAGCTGAAATCTTTCAATTCATCAAGCACATCACTTCCTGACATACGTTGAGGTGGTTCTTCAGTGTCAACATTATTATCAAACCTCTGACGATTCTTCCTGTATTGATGATCCATTGGCAAGAATCGGCGATGCCCCATGAAACTGAAACTACGACGATATTTAAGCCTTCTCGATCGTGTATTCTTCATACAAACGGGACATGAAAGTTTTCCCTTCATGCTCCACCCAGACATCATTGCATAGGCAGGGAAATCATTTATGGTCCATAGAAGGGCAGCACGCATCTGAAACGTATTCTTTGAAGAAGCATCAAATGTCTGCACACCTAAATCCCAAAGTTGTTTCAACTCTTTTATTAAAGGCTGCAAGTATACATCTATGTCATTACCAGGATCCGAAGGTCCAGATATCAGTATACTCAAGAAAGTGAAAGGTTTTTTCATACACATCCACGGAGGAAGATTATAAACATGAATAAAAACCGGCCACGTGCTATGAGCAGTAAGCATCTGACCAAACGGATTAAAACCATCACATGATAGGCCCAATCTGACATTACGCACCTCAGCTGCAAAATCAGGATGTTGTGCGTCAAATGTCTGCCATGCTAATCCATCTGCTGGATGGACCAGCTCATCATTTCCTTTAATTCTCTCAACATCGTGCCATCGCATATTGGCTGATATTTCTGGAGACATGAATAGATTTTGAAGTCTGGGAATCAATGGAAAGTGCCACATGACTTTCTGTGGCACACGAGACGGTGTTCCATCTGCATTTGTCTTCCATCGAGATGTACCACAGTCTTTACAGTCATTACGGTCAGCTGTTTCCTCCAAAAATAAACTGCAATCTTTCGGACAAGTATGGACTTTATTAGTAGCAAATCCAAGCTGCTTAATTAACTTCCATGCCATGTAATGATTTGAGGGAATATCTGCACCATCAGGAAGCAAGTCCTTCAAAAATGTAAGAATATAATCAATGGCAGTATTAGAAATCCCATACATAGTTTTCCCATGATATAACCGCATTAAAAATTCCAACTTGGTCATTCTAGTACATTCTTGATATACTGGAGTTCTGGCATCATCCAATAAATTTTTCACTATGTCAACGTCATCATTTTCAGCATTTTCCTCATGTGTACTGATATCACTGTCTTCTTGCACCGGCATGCTATCTCTCTCGGAATGATGCACATATGGAAACCGATCAAATATCAAATTCTCCATGTCACTTCGTTCATTTCGTTTATGAACAGTCGAAGATTGACTCGTCTCTCCGTGGTGAAACCAAACATTATAGTTTGCTTGAAATCCAAATTTCGTTAAATGGTAACTAACTTCTTCTCGTCTTAACCATGGTCTTCCAACACAATTATAGCAGGGACACTGTATACAACCTCCATCTGACGCATTTCTAAATGCAAAATCTAAAAAATTCTCCAAATTATTTTGAAACTCGGTTGAAATCCGATCGGTACGATACATCCAGCTTCTATCCATTCTATAACAAGAAAAAAAATTATCATTCAATCAACAATGTAAATCATATTTAAAAAAATCATTACAATCAATTTTATTATTAAATCAATCAAAGCATATTAGTAGCTAGCAAAACATATTTAATGACAAGTATTTAATGACAAGAGGAGTTCATGATTGAATAAGTAGGGAAAGAGAGAAAAAGGTCTTCCTTGAGATGTAAACTAAAGAAAAAAGTTAAAAAAGACACTCCACATGGAAAGTAGTGCAGGGGGGAGGGAGAGGGTTGGTTGGTGCAGCAGGGAAAGGGGGAGGGGCCAGTGCAGCAGGGAAAGTGGGAGGGGGAGGGGCTGGTGGTGGGGCTGGGGAAGCATGGGGTAAGGGGCTGGTGGGGGTGCAGTGTGGGGGGGGGAGGGGTTGATGTAAGGGAAGGGGGGAGGGGGAGGGGCTGGCTGGTGTAGTGGGGGGGGGGGGGGCTGGTGGGGGGGATGGGCTGGTGCATGGTAGGGGGAGGGGCTGGTGCAAGAGGGGGGAGGGGGAGGGGCTGGTGCAGGGGGAGGGGATGTTGCAGCAGGGGGTTAAGGGAGGGGCTGGTGCAAGGGAAGGGGGAGGGGGAGGGACTGGTGCAGTAGAGGGAGGGGGATAGGTTGTGTAGGGCAGGGGGGCTGGTGAGTCTCCCCATACATTAGAGGTTTTTGACTTGTAGTGAGGGTCTCGAGAGGTGATAGTGGGGACTATACCCTCTTATCACATATACACAGTGGTAAAATTGAATAAATAACAATCAACAATGAAAGAGGTAGTAAATAAATGACAAAGCAGCATAAGATAAATATTATTATAACTGAATTAAAGTGGTCAATGGTAGTTTAAACAACAGATGAATGCATGACATGGTAATGATACATATCTAAAAGTAGTAAACATTACATCATTATTTTCAATAAAATAAAAAAATAATAAAGTCACATCAAAACCCCATGGGCGATCTCCTTGAGCATCCCGAGATCCAACTCAGTCCTTTTCTCCTAACTCTAGTTACAAGCATACATTGAAAAGCAAGGTCCAAGGTCCTGAGAAAATGAAAGTATACTCGTGTATCCCAATGTAATAGCGGCCTGAGTAGGGTGTGAGATATAAATAATAATAGGATGGAACCACTGATGTCCAGCCCAATCTAGATAGTGCAGTATAAAATATATAGTTCACTGGTATATAGAATAATAATAGAGAGATAAATAAACATCACTCGTACAGGTTCCTATGGGACACATAGCAGTTATACCTTCTTTAGCCTTTGACTGGTGTCAGAATGTGTAACCATTTCATTAATCAATTTTATCCAGTTTAAATATAATTTATATGAGAAAGATATTGAGGTTCTAAGATGTGAGAAGAAAACATGTAATGATATTTAATAATGAAGTTCCAAGGTTATAACCAAGGAAACATAGACCTCAAGTGTCAACAACTTAGTAATAACTATAGCCTCACATGGGGTAAGAGTGTAATCCAAGGATAACAGTCCAACTAATTCCACAATAAGAGGACTATCTAGTCTAAGAAGTTCATCCAAGGTAAAATGGGTCTAAGAAAAGATTGGGCTAGGATTTAACCATGTCACCTACTTGTCAATTCTGGAACCAAGGAGTGTATCTAAGGAATCTTGTTGTAATACATGAGGGATTATATGGTGTCATACCAGGCATCTAAAGTTAGACAAGGATCAGGTTCTATGTAGGTCTCAACCTAAGAAAGTTGTATCCTTGAATTCGGAATAGGGTCCTTGAGTGCTAAAGGCTTTCTCTCAAGTATCCAAGGTGAGCTTGAGTCAGGCCACACCTACTTTGATATTGAATTCATATAATATTCCATTTGGTTCAAGCCTTTCCTTTGATTAGTGTGACAAGGCCAAGTAGCATGAAACCCTTTAATCAAGTAATAATTAATCAATAAGTCAATTTTGTTCAACCCTATCCTTTCATTAGTGTGACAAGGCCATGTAGCTTGAAACCACTCATTTAATCCATTTAAGGCATTTTCAATAATCAAGGTTCACTCTGGTACCTTCCATTAACATGGTAAGGGGTTCTATGAATACGCAACATATTTTTCAATTACATCTAATACGGCTAATTCATGTACTTAGTATACTTTACAATTTCTATTTCACATTTAATTATTACATTGAAGCACTTACATTAGGCGGGTTAAATGCTGTGCATACAGGGTAATTTCCATTCTGAAATTCAAAAGATAATTCAAGCCATTTAATATTAAAAATCATACCCTTAGAAATTTAAATCTAAGGCTCACCGAATGGTGGCTCAAACATGTCAACATACTAAAATTAAAATTATGGGAAACAATTCTACATGGGTAATTCCAATATAAAAACCGGTCAAAGAACTTAAACGGTTCCTTGGTTATTTAATCATTTAAAAAGGAAAACTTAGTTTTTCTAATTCCATTAGGGGTCATATATGACATAATTCAAACATAACATCAATTCATAAAGAAATATCAATACAACAAGACAATAAATCCTAAAAGTCTAATAATTGTTTTTTAACTTGAAGACAGCGCACCTCCGTTGGAGGGGTTTTAATATATAAACATGATATTTCTTATGAAACAATCATTTATTACCTTTAACTCTTAAATCATGAAACATACTAAATTCAAGATTAAGAGAAATTTAATCTAATGTATTCACTACATTAACTAAAAACTAAGAAAAAGTGTGGTAAGAAACTAATTAATGCATTAATAAATTTGAGGAATTGGAAGGGTACCCTTCCTCAAAGAGGAACCAAGCCAACACCTGAAACTTGATAGATTTATAAACAACCACCCGGAACTGCTCAACATGTGTATGTACATACCTTCATATATACTATTTTAAGGCCAAAATAGTGCATCTTACGATTATCAATGCTAAATTAATTTGGGGAAATATTCTCACTGGGTTTGATAATCAGGATATTTATATCATTCATCTTTTAGTATTCCATCATAAGAAAATGAAATTGCTTAAAAAAATTTAGAATCAAACCACTCCATTAACCTATGAATGCATCAACTGCTACCTTTGACTACAACACTAATTGATTATCAAGAGGTAATATGATGAAATTATGGGAAATCAACCAAGACTAAGAAATTACCAGGAAATCTGGGACTCCAGCATAAAAAAATCACTACTGAGAAGGCCGGCAGGTCCAGGTCGTGAGCCGGGAGGCCGAGCCGGGAGTCGGAGCCCGGGGTTGGAGGCCGGGGAGGGGAGTCGGAGGCCGGGGAGGGGAGTCGGAGAGGAGAGGGGAGGGTCGGGAGTCAGTGGTCGGGGAGCGGCGTCGCGGCTTGGGGAGGTAGGGTAGAGCGATGCGTCGCGGATTTGAGGAGAGATTGAGGAGGAGCCCGATACAAGGGCTCGAAAAAAAATTAATACCCACGGTTTTAATAAAACCGTGGGTATAAACAGCAAAAAAACATACTATCCCCACGGTTTAATGAACCGTTGGAATAGGTGCGTGGGGATAGACCCCATTTCCAGTAGTGGTTGTTTCCTAAATAATTGGAATTAAATCATTTGATTCAAAAAAATAAGGGGGGTGGGAATATTATTGTATTGAAATAAATATATGTATCACTATTGGAATACATGAAGTACTAGAAGAGGTGGTTGTCTTAATTGATGCATGTGAGATCATAGAAAATATTACATTGAGGGGTAGTGAAGCAACTGACATGTGGTGTCTCTAGTTATGAATGACTCACCAAGAAATAGATCATGGATAGATCTATGGATAATTTATTTATGAAGATAATATGTATATAAATTTTTGCGAGGTAAACCAATGATTTTTTCAAATTTTCTTCTATATTTTTTAATTTCACATTTACATAAAAAATATATTATTAATTCATATTTTAAAATAAAAAATTGATATAATCATTATTTTATCCTTATGTAGGTGAACAATATAATCATGATATGAAAAAAATCTAAACCACTTGAATCAAGGAGTATAATAATCACATGAAGGGATTTTTCATTCCCTTACTATTTTTACTCTTCTTTTCAAGTATTTAATTTTGAAACCTTTTTGTCTTTTTTAACCCTAGATAAAAAATAGGGCTCATGTTTAGAAAAAGTGTGAGTGAATCACAAGTTGTAACACACCTATATTTTTCTTCTTTTTTACTTATAAGATATTTTTTACTTTGTATTCACATAATTCTTTATTTTATGAAATATAATTATATGAAATTAATTGAAATAACATCGATGAGTTATTTTTATAACATCATTCATTTGATTAATAAACCGTAATATGGATGATTTTATGAGATTTTGGAAGTGAAATGTTTTATAAATTTATTTAAGGTATTAAATTGATATTATTATTACTTAGAGAAGTTTTAAAATTCAATGAACGTAATTTGAAATTTTTAATTATAACATAGGCACTATGTTCACCAAAAAATGTATATAAAATAAAAATTGATATATAAATAAAATTCATAAATTTATAAAGATATTTTCATGAACTAATTTTATCAAACACCATGCCTTAGTTGACCAATGAAATCAAGTGTGACATCCCAATTCTTTCTCTAATATTTCATGGGTAGATGTTATAAACCAAGGGTATAAAAAAAATTCGGAAGACAATATCAATAATAATCTAGTATAGAGATATAAAATTAGGGACAAGTGAGGTTAAACACTAACATAATGGAAAATACAACTAAATATCATAAATATCACAAATACATGAAATGTCATACAATAAAAATAGAAATTAAACAACTATCCATGTTAAAATGTAACTATCTTGTCATGCATGAGAAAAGAATTTAATAATAAGGATTGATTTTAAGGTACCCATCAGGCTTCCATTATAGCCTCCATATACCGATGTTATAAATGGATACTGATATAATTATGAGTGTAATAGATAAAACAAATATACATCCCACACCCAGTAAAGTCCAAAACCCCATTTTACCCCATGGATCACCACAATAACACTCCCCAGTATAACAGGGGTACATATATACAATAACTGACAATAAAAAAATTAACCAAAATAATGGATCCAACAAATAATACCAACTCCGCTATTTTATTTCTACTAATATCACACCACCTTTCACAAATCCACTTATATCTCTATATAGACAATAGCCATGCCAATTGATATTATTTTCAAGTGGGTGAGGGGAAACTTTTTTCTATATTGGCCATCCACAAGACCAACCTCTCTAATCAGATGTTAGAAAAAAACCCATCCTTCCCATACACATCTAGTTATTATATAAAGAATAATTTTTCATCATCTATTATATAAAAAATATATAATAAGGATACATTTAAACCTATAAACTCATTAATTAATCACTATTTACATAGAATTTGTACAATTTAATGTTATGTTATACAATCTCACCATATCTCTATTGTCCCATAAAAACAATTCCATTTGAACCACACTTATTACCCCCCCACTTTGGAATTTACTAACTTACTAGGTTGAATAAACTGCTACACATATACTATGTAAAAACATATATTAGTACATAATTATCACACCATTCAGGTTATACTTCTAATCACATAATCTAGAAATCTATTTTTTGAAACAATAAGAAAAACATTCCATGAAACCATTAGATTGTTTGTTAAATTATATTTAATTCAACCAATAGTTTATAAATATATATCATGTTACTATGTTAAAAAGATACTACCTTTAGAAAAAGGCACATTGTTATAAATATCATCTCACTAGAACATGTTGTTTGTATTAAAAGAATCTCTCTTTGGAACATGTCATCATATCACAATGAAATGGAACATTATGTAAATTTTAAAGAATCTCCCTCCTAATCATTCCAATGGGATTAAAAGAATCTCCCTTTGGAATATACCACTAGGTAATAAAGAATCACTCTTTAGAACCATCTGTCGATCCAGAAATATAGATCCTTTGAAATTATTTGTCAAGTTACTAGTATTCATCCCGTTGAACTATATATCAAGTTAGAAAAAACATCTTCCTCTAATTTTATATCCTATAACCACTAATTTTATCAGTTGATTAAGATGTAAAAGAGAAAAAGACATAGGATTATCCTTTTTTATCCCACTGAAACGCAATCCTTTAAACTAGTTCACATCGTCCTTCCACAAAAATTCCTTAAAGGACTCAAATATCTAAAAAAATGAATCATAATATCCTATGGTCTTTTTCTCCATAATTTAAATCCATAAACTATATATAATTGATTAATCTAACTTATTTTCTATAAATTAAAATATCAAGATACATCAATAAGGAACCTCAATACACTCAACAAAAAATTATGTTATTGAACGATGCAGACTTATCGAAACTATCTGAAATTCAAGTTATGTAATAGTCATCCTCCTTAACTCTATGAGTTTAGATACTAGGATACTAATTATTATCTGATAAATTCTGATTATATGGTGTTATACTAAATGAATTCCCTCACATTACAATATATATTATAAATACTCAAAAGGATTAACCCTTTAAAATGATAATGAACCCAAGGGTTTATTTCTTCTATGTTACCTTAACCATTTAAAATAAGGATTCCACAATAAAACTTAAAATCCATCCATTCCTTTCAATTTTAATTCATCCATAACTATTTTTAGACTCTCTAAAATCCATATTATGGGCATAAATCTATTCATAATGATGGAAATGACCATTCATATTGAAATCATGCAGATAATTCAATCCAATATTACAAAAATGAAAAAATAACAGTGATTCATATAAGATATAAAATGTGAAAATTTAAAATTCCCATACCTGAAATAAAAATTACTAACTATAAATAAAACCAATATGACCGTTGGAAATCAACAATTAAAATAATACTACAACCTCTCAACTCCAAAACCTTCACTCCAGAATATCCAAGAACAAGGGACTCCTCTAGTAAATCAAATTAAATACATAGAAAAAATTACTAACACCTATGAATACCTTAAACATGAATCATATCACCAAATTTCCATCAATATTATCTAGTTATGATTTATAATATACAGATTTTATATTCAAATGAGATCTTATCTGTTGTATGAGTTGATTCCCTAAAACAAACCTAAATATTTACATATAATTACTATTTCAGGTATACAACATGATATATACATGAATTTCACTCACTATGATAGTAATATAACTTATATATATAATATATATGATAATATCGATAGATTACATGTCATATCAAGAGGTTATAATAGATCCCAACTATAATTATTGTAATGACTCAAACCGAGTTACCCAGAGTCGATGCATTATTACATAACATTGGAATGATCAAAAGGAAATCATGTCTCAAAATACTGATCAGTTTAGTATTATGGAAAACAAGATTCATACATAATATAAAATTTACAACTTGAAAATAAATACAACACTAATTTATTCTATTACAAACATCCAACCCACCTAGATTATGCCTGAAAGTCACTCATAACTAATTTCTTCATATCCTTGTAAAATGAATCATAAGAAAGGGGTGAGCTCAAATTATCAGTAAGGGTAATAAATACAGCGGAAGATAACATAAATATTATGCATGTTGAATAATTGGAAACACATGCCTTTAAAAATATTAACCATGAACACTTTTATGGAAGGAATATGAGCTGAGTAAATAATGACATAATAAAACATAGTAATGGGTATTCTTCTAGTTAAATAACCACATGATCCAACAATATTATTTTCATAATGAGGGAATGTCTAATGCGGGACATTCTAAAACATATTTTCAAGGCCTCGACCAAGACGTCTAAAAATGATTAAGTCCTCCGCCAAAACCATATATCAAATTGGGAAAGGCATCGGCCAATTCCAGGTCTAATTGTCTCATTAGACCTACCAATGCACTGATAAGCTATAGTGGGCTCCAACCGTCACATAATAAGTCCAATACATTACTCATATGAAAAGGTTAAAACATAACATAAACATTCATATTAAAACTAGCATACGAAATGTGAATACTTTAACCATAAACCATGAATGGTATAAAAATAACACATCCACAGTCAAACATATCACAAAACCTTCAATAAAATATAGAAGATTTGTATCATAATGAATCTACTTCAAACAAGTATAAAATCCATCAAAGGATGTTGACATAGGTGAAATCAAAACCTTTCTTAGAGAAATATCTCTCTCTATTTTGAAATAATTGAAATTCAGATGATTATAAAAGAAAACATTTATTTTTAAAATATTCTTATATGATTTTAAGGGAATCTTCGATGATGTTATAAGGTGCAGAATAATCATACCTTCCGTATAAGTTAAAAAAAGATATTCTTGCCTTAATTTTGTCAAAAAGGTCGTAAAGTACCATGTTTGGAAAATGACAGAAATATTCCTTTCAAAACATATAAGGTAAATAAGGTTATAAATGACTTTAACCCATTTTCTATTAAATTGTAAAAATGTTTTTAAATACATTTTTAAGAAACACGGATGTTGATGATAAAGAGGTCCCGATAGATACTTACATAAAAACAACCTCGGATAATAAAGAGATTGTGAAATTAACCCTTACCTTGTTCTTTTCCTTGGATCAGGGTAGGTTAAAATTATGTATAATGGAGAAATAATTTATATTAAATTATATAATAACTATATACATTAATATGATATCATATATCATCTTCTAATACTGCTTTGTAAATAATATATAAGCATTATCGTTGTTTCAGGTGTTAAATGATTCATTTTCCATTATATTATTGGTTATGTAAGCCATGTTTTTTATGAATAGGATGTATTTTATTTATATAGAAAGTTATATTATGTCTTTAAACATTATTTTTAACCATAAAATGAAATTTAGTCTTGAATGGTTATGATGGGGAAATGAATCTCACCGCGTTCGTGGAGACGGAAATATGTACATATGCACAAGTGACAATATCATTATTTTGATTTAAAAACATATGTAAATAGATGTTATATCATATATACAGAATCATTATCATGTTATATTTAGTATTTAAATCAATTATACATCATTATTATACCCATCCAAATAATAATGTATTTGAATAACAACTACACAATGACGTGGAGAAGGTATGTCGTACGTACGCACGTATGGTGACATGTAATTCGTAGGATGGAGAGAATAATGAATATGGTTGTACCATATTTATAATAACATTAAAGAATATAGAGGATACTATAGGTATAATTTTATAATGGAAAAAACAAAAGAAAGAGGAAGTGGAAGAGGAAAAGAACATGAAAGAGGGTGGTGAAATTATGACATCTTCTCCTGGTTCTTCCTAATAATTTGATCAAAAGGGCTACATTGGTTAGATTTATGACCAATTTAATGCCTCTAGGATTATGTTAGGGATGTTGGTAGGATATTTGGGTAGGGGTTGTACGAGACAAAGGCTTGAGAAGTGTGAGAAATTGGTAGGAAGTGAGGGCTTTTTATACGGGAGAGGAGGGGCTCTTTATAAAAGTTTGAAACAATTATTTTATTACAACCTCATATTAGGTTTCAAAAGGTCAAATATTCGTTACTGCCAAATTTAAGATGACTAGGGTATAAATAAAATAATCCAATAAGAATCGGACAGGTTTTGGATATTGTTTTAGTATTTATAATCCTATTTATTTAAATCATTTTTTAATGAGGTAAATATTGCATCATTATTTTGACCTACATAATTTAATTTATTTGAGGATCATGAAATATGAAAAAATACCATGATGTAGGAAATCTTTTTATCTTTCAAAATAATATTTATAGTCCAAATGATAACTTAAATAACCCCATGTAAAAATTTATTTACTAAAAATATTTGTTTATGCCATTTTTGTCTTTACTTTAAATTAATTAATATAAGGTGTCATTATAACTCCCATGTGGCTCCATGGGGTCCCAAATTGAACCCAAGGATTCCCATGGTCGGTTATTTATCATCCAGTAGTATTAGTACACATGTTAGGGTAATTTAATATTATTATTGTACTCTATTTTACCCTTATTTATTATATTTACCCTTTACTCATGGTAAATAAAATATTTACTGAAGTTGATATTTAAATTGTCTAAAAATAAAAGTTACATATTTAGAAAATTTGGACCTACTAATTCCGAATATGGAATCCATTTTTCCAAATTTAAAACACATAAGTGGAATAAATTATTTTAAAATTAATTCATGTTGTTAAAACAAAATGTGTGTTTTTAAGAATTAATAACTATCAAAAGATTGAACATTGTTTATTTATAGTTTAATTGTGAAATTACATCCAATTCCCAACATTAGATTAAATGGTAAAAATATAATCTAATTATACATTAAAACCACTCAAAATTGTAATTTAACAATATAAATTATTTTCATTAAATTTTTTTTAATTAAAATTTAGTATTTTTTACTATTTATAAAAATATGAAATTTATCTGAAAAGTGAAAAAAATTCACCCTAAGATAATTTTGATATTCCGAATCCAAATATGAACACTATTTTGGAAGGTAAAATTTATAAAATTTCAAAAAGTGGGTATTACTATTCATAACAGCTACTTTGATTGGTCGTGGTGTATTAGAATCTCGATGTTGCGTACAATGCAAGGTAATACATTATTCAAAGGGAAACGTACCATGGAAGATTGGCATGTTATATTCTCCCCTCCTTCAAATAATTTCATCCTAGAAATTTCTAAAATACTACCACATAAAAAGATTCAAGAGGTTTTTTATCATATGTTCCTTGGGTTCCCACGTTGTCTCTTCCATCTTATGGTTTCTCTATATAACTTTTACTAGATAATTTGTCCAGTTTCTCAATACTTCTTCTCTAGTATCAAGAATCTTGATAGGCTCTTTACAATAAGATAGATTGGGTTCCAGTTCTAATTCTTCATTGGCGAGTACATGCGTTAGGTCAGGCATGTATTTTCTCAACAGTGATATGTGGAACACATTGTGAAATTTGGAGAGACTTAGCGGCATTTCCAAATGATAAGATATAGCCCCAATTCGTTCTAGAATTTCAAAATGTCTGATGTACCTAGGACTCAATTTACCCTTCTTACCGAATTGTATAACTCTCTTCCATGGAGATACATTCAAGAAAACATGATCACCAACCTGAATTTCCAAATCCTTTATTCAGTTATCGGTATAGCTCTTATGCCTACATTGATCTGCTTTGATGTGGGTTTGGATAACCTTCACCATTTCAATCCGTTCCTAAACATGTTCTGGGCCTATGAGTTTTCTTTCACCAACATCATCCCAACAAGTTAGTGTGCGACATCTCTTTCCATATAACGCATCTTATGGTGCCATATGAATAATTAAATTGAAGTTATTGTTATAAGAAAATTCTACCAGAGGTAAATATTGATCCCACATACCTTGAAAGTCAATTGAGTAAGATCTCAACATGTCTTCTAAGGTTTGAATAATCCATTATGATTTTCCATCAGTTTGAGGGTGGTAGGAAGTGCTCAAATGACGTTCAGTATCTAGGTATTTCTGAAGACTTTTCCAGAATCATCATGTAAAACAGGGATCACAATAAAAAACAATCGATAAGGGTACTCCATGAAGTCTTAAAACGTCATTAATATATATTCTTGCTAAACATTCAAGTAGAAAATATTCTCTTATAGGAAGAAAATGTGCTGACATGGTAAGACGATCAATAATGACTCATATTGCATCATTCCTTCTAAGAGTCTTTAGTAGTCCCATTACAATGTCTATCATAATATTATCCCATTTACACTCAGGTATGGGAAGAGGTTTCATAACTCTTCCAGGCTGTTGCCTTACAACTTTCATTTGTTGACAAACCATACATATTGACACAAAATCAGCAATCTCCCTCTTTATGTTGTCCCACAAAAAATGTTCCATCAAATCCCTATAAATCTTGGTGCTACCAGGGTGTATAGAGAAATTAGAACTATGAGAATCATCCAACAATTCCCTTTTTAGATCAGGTATATCGGGAACACAAAGTCTCTTCCCAAATTTCAAAATTACATCTTCATACACAAAGTCACTCAATCTCCCGTCATTCATAGCTTTAATCTTCTTTTGAAACTCCTCATCGTCATCTTGATAACTTTTTATCCTACCTATTAAAGATGGTTTAGAAACCATTTGAAAAAGTATTGATGATCCACCTTCCATGGTTATTCCCATATCCATCTTTACTAGATCCCTAAGAATTGGATCCCTTTCAACTATCATCTTGTTCAAAACTGCATGATCTGTTCTACTCAAAGCATCTGCCACCTTATTTTCCTTCCCTGTGTGGTAGTATATCATGAAATAATAATCCTTGAGTAGTTCAATCCATCATCTTTTCCTCATGTTGATTTTTTTCTGTGAGAAAATATTCTTCAAAATCTTTTGATTGGTATATATCTCACATTTCTCACCAGAGAGATAATGCCTCCATATCATCAAAGAAAAGATTACAGCTGCTAACTCAATATCATCAGTAGGATAGTTTTTCTCATGAATTTTTAGTTGTCATGATGCATAGGAAATAACCCTACCATTCTGCATAAGGACACAACCAATTCCTTTTATTGATGCATCACTATTAATAACAAACCCATCATTCCCCGACACATCATTCCCTGATGGTAGCATCAATATAAGAGAATTGACTAATCTTATCTTCAGTTCCTCAAAACATTCTTCCCACACCTTTTTTGCAAACAAATTTAACCCCTTTACGTGTGAGCTTGGTTAATGGGTTTTCCAATTGGGAAAAATTCTAGATGAAATGCTGATAATAACCTGTTAAACCAATAAAACAGTGTACCTCAGTTACACTCATCAGTGATGGACATTCTTATATTTCTCTTTTCCTAGAAGGATCAATAGAGATTCCATCCTTAGAGACATTATGGCCATGAAAATAAATCTCCTGAAGCTAGAATTGACATTTTCTAAACGACCTTCATAATTCATTTCATCTAAGAGACTTTAGAATAGTGAGCAAGTTATTTTCATGATCTTCATATATTTTGGAGTATAACAAGATATCATCAATAAATATCAATACAAAGTCCTCAAGATATTACTTGAAAACTCTATTCATTTGATCCATGAAGATAGAGGGTGCATTAGTCAATCCAAAAGTCATTACTGTAAACTCGTAATGCATGTACCTAGTTTGAAATGTTGTTTTCAGAATGTCATCCTTCTTCACACAGAACTGATGATATCCAGATCGATGGACAATATTTGAAAATTATTGATCTCCATGAAGTTGGTTGAATAAATCATAAATTCGAGGTAGATGATACTTGTTCTTTATTGTTATAGAATCGATATCTCGGTAGTCAATGCACAACCTCATAGATCCGTCATTCTTCTTAACTAAAAGGAAAGGGGATCCCCATGGAGAAACACTAAGTTCCATAAATCCCTTATTACCCAATTCCGCTAGTTTCTTCATTATTTACACTAATTCCACAGTTTCCATTCTATAAGGTGTCTTTGATATAGGCCTTGAATTAGGAATTAAATCAATGGAACGCTCAATTTATCGTTCTAAAGGATGTCCAAGTAAATCCTCTGGAAATAAATCAACATACTCTTTCACAATCGGTGCATCGTCTATTTGATCATTTTTTCCTCACCCACAATTATTTCATTATCTTCCTCCCTAATAATTGAATTTAGTAGAGATACTAGTGGTGGATCTAGATAAGAATTAAGTGGTGATGTTTCTGCTCTAGAGATAAGGTGTTCTTTATCAGCATCATCAAATATAGTAACCTCATTCTTCTTAAATTAAATTTTTGCATCACGGTCCGAAAGCTAATCCATACCGAGGATTATATCAAACTAAATCATGGGTATGATGATGAGATCAGTAGATATATAAAAATTATATTCCCTAATGGGAACTGATTAAAAAACTTCGTAGCAATGATACTTTCCTTATGAGTTTTGACTGATAACTCCCTTGTTAAATCAAATTGAAATACCTAATTTTCTTAGCACACTAGGAAGATAAAAAACAATGTGATGATCTAGAATCAAATAAATCATTGTCTAAACTTGAGGAAACCATTAAATTACCTGTCACCATGTCTTTTGGGGCTTCAACCTTAGAAGTAGTGATCGCATAAGCCTCGCCTTGATCATGTTGCCTTTTCTGAGGTAAGTTTCTCTGAAGCTTAGGAAATTCATTTGCATAATGTCCCATCTCCATGCAATTGTAGCATTGAACATTGGTAGCATCGTTCATTCCCTTACAATCACCAGCAAGATGGCCTTTCTATCCAAATTTTTAGCATACTCATTTTCCTTTTAGACAGGAAATATGGTGCTTCCTTCCACAATTATCACAAGGTGGAAATTCAACCCTTCATGTTTCCCTATTTTCTTATATCCTTTCCTCGAGTGTTTAGTAGATCTCTTCTTCTATTACTTTGATTTAATTTCATAAGACTTAGAGAATTCCTTTTCTGTCTTGATAGCACATGAGACAGTATCTTTGTATGTTGAAAAGGATTGTGATACTAATGATCTATGGAGAAATGGTATTAACCCATCAAAGAAACAATCAATATTACTTCTTGGGTTATGTATATAATCTGAAGCATGTCTTTCTAACCTTGTAATGTTGGTTTCATACTTTTTGACATTTTCATCCTCCTTTTTCCTTAGACTCAGAAATTGCCTTTTTCCAAATCCTCTTGATGGTCATAAGGAATGTATTTTTCTAATAAAATATCATTAAAATACCTCCATTCCATGCATGATACTTCTTAATCCTCCTTTTTTGTTTTCAATCAACAACCATCATTGATCTGCATCTCCCGTGAGGTGATAAATTGCCATGAAAACTTTTTCCCTTTCGCTACTCCCCATAGCATAAAATATATTCTCTAATGAATTTATTGATTTCTCATCTAATAATGGATTTTTACTCCGATTGAATGTGGGTGGTTGTCTCCTCATGAGGTGATCTAACATTGATCCTCCATGTTGTGGATCAGGGTGCTCTATACGGGTAAGGTTATTATTCATAACCTGAGTGAGTTGTCCCAGTATGGTGATAAGCTGATCAGCACCAGTTGCATCAGTAGAACCACTATAATTATCTTGATTAGGAGGGAAATCCCCACATGGGTTACGTGTATTGATATGGTTTCCATTCCTTCCACTAGGTGCCATTTCTAAACAATGACATAAAAAATATTAGTTTATGAATCAAAATACATAATTCCATACTTGTAAACCATTTAACATAAATTGAATAGTTTATGGATATTATCCATAATCATAAAAATGTTTTCTTTGAGCAAGTATATACTCATAAACCCTTCATAATGGTTTTTAAATAAAATTCTAATTATCCTAAGCATATCCCCGGGAGTTTCGTAACCAAGAGTGTTGTAAGGCCCATTGTCGTGCAGTAGTTCCTATATGAGTGTATCTCAAAGTAGTGTTTTCGGGTTTTTCCACTAGGTACATCTGTGCCAGAGCTGCCTCTAACTCCTAATATCCATACAGGGATGTATTTCATGGAAAACACAAAAAATCTCTACATTACCAGAACTCTAGGATGTTATTCAATACTAGTCCTCAAAGTCTATCTTAGGGTAATTTTCTCTAATCAGAGTTTATCTAAATCTAGTTTCCAAGGTTTATAATAAACCTTATCTGATACCAACTATAATGCTCTAACCCTAGTTACCTAGAGTTGGTGCATTATTATATAACATTGGCATGATCACATAGAAATCATGTCTTGAAAGACCAATCAGTTTAGTATTATTGGAAACAAGATTCATACATAACTAAAACATTACAACTTGAAAAGAAATACAAAAATAATTAATTCCATTATAAACATCCAAGCCTCCTAGATTATGCCTGGAAGTCACTCATAACTAAATTCATCATATCCTGGGAAATTTAAACATAAGAAAGGGGTGAGCTCAAACACTCAGTAAGGGAAAGAAATACAGCGGAAGATAACGTAATTTTTAAGCATGGTGAATAATTAAAAACACATGACTTTACAAATAATAAATATGAAAACTTTTAAGATAGGAATATGAGCTGAGTAAATAATTCCTTAATAAAACACAGTCATGGGTATTTTACTAGTCGAATAACCACATGATCCATCAATATTATTTTCATAATGAAGGAATGTATAATGTCAGACATTCTGAAACCTCTTGTCAAGCCCTCGGCCAAGACGTCTAAAAATGATTAAGGCCTCAGCAAAAACCATATATAAAATTGGGATAGCCTCGTCCAATTCCATGTCTAATTATCTCATGAGACATACCGATGCACCGAGGATTTATAGCAGGATCCACCTGTCACATAATAAATCCAATACATTCCTCATATGAAAAGGTTGAAACATAACACAAACATTTGAAATAATTTAAAGTCACATAATTATAAAAGAAAAAAATTATTTTGAAAATATTCTTATAAGCTTGTAAGGGAAACTCTGACGATGTTATAAGGTGGAGAATAACCCTAGCAGACGTATAAGTAAAAAAGGCATTCTTACCTTAATTTTGACAAAAAGGTCATAAAGTACCCGGTTTGGAAATTGACAGAAAGATCTCTTTCAAAACATATAAGGTAAAATAAGGGTATAAATGACTTTAAACCATTTTCTATTAAATAGTATAAATGTTTTGAAATATGTTTTTAATAAACACGAGTGTGGATGATAAAGAGGTCCTAGTAGATACTTACGTAAAAACAACATCAGATAATAAAGATATTGTAAAATTAACCCTTACCTTGTTCTTTTAATTCATCAAGGGTAGGTTAAACTCCTATATAAAGATAAAATAATTTTTATTAAATTATACAATAACCATATACATTAATATGATATCATATATGTTCTTCTAATATTTCTTTGTTAATAATATTTTAGCATTATCGTTGTTTCGGGTGTTAACTGATTCGTTTTCCTTTATATGCTTGGTTATGTAAGACAAGTTCTTTATGAATAGTATTTATTTGGTTTATATACAGAATGATATTATTTATTTAAACAATATTTTAAACCATCAAATGAAAATTATTCTTGAATGGATATGATGGAAAAATGAATCTCATCACGTTTGTGGAGACGGTAATCTGTACGTATGCACGAGTGACAATATCATTATTTTCATTTAAAAATGTATGTAAAGGGATGGAATATAATATATACAGAATCATTAAAATTTTATATTTATTATTTTAATCAATTATACATCATTATTAAACCCATCCAAATAATAATGTATTTGAATAACAACTACACCACGACGTGGTGACAATAAGCCATACGTACGCATGTATGGTGATATGTCATTCATAGGATGGAGAAAATAATGAATATGGTTATACTGTATTTATAATAACATCACAGTATATAGAATATACTAGATTTTTCATTTTAGAATGGAAAAAATAAAAGAACTAGTAAGTGTAATAAATAAAGAACTTAAAAGAGTGTGGTGAAATTATTACCTCTTCTTCGAGTTTTTCATTTTGATTTGGTCAAAAGGGACCCATTTTTTGGATTTATAACCAATGTACTGCCTCTAGGATTAATTGAGGGTTATTGGGAGGATATTTGGGCAGGGTTTGTATGATCCAATTCATTGAGAGGTGTGATAAATGGGTTGGAATTGAGGACTTTTTATAAGAGAGAGGAGGGGCTCTTTAGGAAATTTTGAAACAATTATTTTATTATAACCACAGATTCTATATTAAATGGTCAAATATTCATTAATATAAATTCTAATATGACTCATGGTAAAAATAAAATAATACAATAATAATTGGACATGTTTTGGAAATTTTTTGAATATTTATAATCTTATTTATTTAAACCATTTATTAATGATGTAAATATTGCATCATTATTGGGTCATAAATAATTTAATTTATCTGATGTCCAAAAAATATAAAAAAGCTACCATGATGTAGGAAATAGTTTTATCATTCAAAATAATATTTATAGTAAAAATTATAACTTAGATAATCCCATGTAAAAAATTGATTTACTAAAAAATATTTGTTTATGCCATTTTTTGTCATTACTTTAAATTAATTAATATAAAGTTTCATTATTACTCCCATGTGGCTCCATGGGGTCCCTAATTCGACCCAAGGATGCCCATGGTCAGTTATTTATCATTCAATAGGATTAGGAATCATGTTATGGTAATTTAAAATTATTATTATACTATATTTTACCCTTATTTATTATATTTATCATTTACTCATAGTAAATAAAATATTTACTGAAGTAAATATTTAAAATGTCTTAAAATAAAAGTTTCCAATTTAAACAATTTGTACATACTTATTCTAAATATGGAATACATTTTTCCAAATTCAAAACACAGAAGTTGAATAAATTAATTTAAAATTAATTCTCGCTTTCAAAACGAAATGTGTGTTTTTAAAATATAATAACTGTTACAATATTAACACATGTTTATGTACAGTTTAATTGTGAAATTACATACAATGACCAAAATTATGTTATATGGTAAAAATATATTTTAATTATTCTTTAAAACCACTCAAAATTATGATTTTACAATATAAATTATTTTTATTGAATGTTTTGTTTTTAATTAAAATTTAGTAATTTTCACTATTCATAAAAATATGAATGTTATCAGAAAAGTTCCAAAAATTCACCCTAAGATAACTCTGATATTATGAATCCAAAAATGAATTCAATTTTTAAATATTAAATTTATAAAATTTTAAAAAGTGGTTATTACTATTCATAACATCTACTTTGATTTGGTCGGGGTGTATCAAACTCTCGAATTTGCGTACAATGCAAGCTATTGCATTATTCAATGGGAAATATATTGTGGAAGCTTGGGGTGATAAAATTATAATCTAATGATATTATGATAGTAATCATAAATATTTATCTGATAATCCAAATACATCAATCTGACTTGAAACAAATGATGTTAGACTATCAGGTGTTAGAGTCTCATAAGCATTAATAATTCTTCTCATGAATTATGTACTTGGGGATTTAGGTCATAAGAGATCATGAGGAAAATCACATAATAGGAACATCACATGTTTTATTTTTAATTGTATATTCTTATTTATAATCATGTTCATTAATATCATGACCTACAATTAATAACAATGTTTATCATTTTTCATGTACATTAATTAATAATGAAAACAATGATAGTTTTTATCTAAGGTGAGGTAACTTTTTTTGGTGCATAATTAATAATATAACATTAATTTAACGATCACAAAGGTATTTTGTGTATCCCATTATATGAATTGATATGTAGATACCAATTAAACATGATGGTTCAATAATGATTATGTCTATGGAAATTATAAAATAAGGTATTTTCAACAGGTATGGCCAATAAAAATAATAAATAAAGCATATAAGTATAGTGACACAAAGATGTACATCCTAAATTCTGATATATCTTAAGTCAAGGGGATTATATTACATAGTAAGTGTTTGTAAGAGGTTTTCATAGTTATATGTTACAACATTCTATTTAATAAAATTTATGTGTTTCTAGATACCACACTCAGTCTATGAGTATGACTCACCGCATTTGAAAAAGGGTTCTAGAGGGTTACACACAAAAATTTTCCATAACATCAACTAATTTGGATGAATTGGAATTTAGAATGAATTTTGTCTGACCTACAAGGGTTGAGGAATGTACAAGTGTTAATGGTTGAAATTAATTAAAAAATATATATTAATATACATTTAATTTAGTAATAGAATAATAAAAATAAAATTTGATAGTCAAGGTATTCATTTGTTATTTATGTTAAAATATCATAATATTATTAATGCATTTTGTAATGATTTTTTATCATATAAGGTGTATTAAATTTACATTAGAGGAATGAGATGACTTAATATATATTCATTAATTAAAAATAGTTGAGAATGTTTTATTTAAATTCTGGGATTTACAAATTATTTGATAATTTAATTAATTCATTTATGGAAATTTGGGTTATTTTAATACGTTAAACTTCTCTAAAGACTATAACATGATTTTGAGAATGTTAAGGAAACTATAAAAACCCATTTAACACCAAAACCCAAAAAAATGGGAGCCACTTTATTTAATTTCTCTCTTCTTTCATTTTATCTCATAATCTTCAATTGAAAAAGTGGGAAAAAGGTTATTTCATTGATTTTTTTCATTGATTAAATGTAGTGTTCACATAATAATTAATTTGACACCATGAGGTTGTCTAACTATTCATTATAGAACATGAATGTTAGAGAAGGATGAAAGAATATATTATAGAGAATGTTTGAGTGAATAATAGGGATCCTAAATTGGTTCATCTAGTCTAGAATACACTGAAAACATGTGAAACATGTCGAAGTATTTAAATAAAATGATGTATTGTTTCAATTATGATCATTGTAATAAAATTTTATTATATGTGATCCTTAATATTAATCAAGTACATACATGTATAATTAGTTTTATTATGTTTCATTTGACATAGAATTCAATTTTATGATATTTCACAATTCCACCGCATACCCAATTTCAAAAGGTTGTATCAGAGCAGTTGCATAATATTTTAGGACAACATTTAAATTAAATTTCAAAAAAATAAATTAGGAGATATGATTCATTATTAAAAATGTAAATTTTTAGTTTATTGGAGGTTGAATATATAAGATACAACCATCCAAATATCAATATGTTTTCAAGTATCATAAAATATGGATCACTGCATGTGGGATGATGCACTAGAAAACCAAGTGGGATGTATATAATGAATTTTGTTAAAATAAATATAATTATTCTAATGGTAGCTTCCACCCTTAATAAATGCCACCACCCCCAATGATTATTGGGGTATTTGAACACAAACCTTATGAAACCCCATATGTTATTCCACCTTAATTAAGGATTTTATACATAAACGTTCAATTAATATAACACCAAAAGATCATGGGGCCAAGTGAAATTGAGAAATTAGGTAAATAGAATATTCACTTGAAACTTGTGTACAATATCATTACATAAATACTTATAATCATACCTTTATATTGCTTTAATCTTCTAAAACTGCAAGGGATCACATAAGAACATACATAATAAATGGGTGACAATAAGTTCAAGTAATGTAATAAACAAAATATAGCATAATTTGAAGAAATGCATGTGATCTAATAGGTTTATCAAGGTGAAATAATTTGGTTGATAATAATAATCCTGAACTATGAGGCATAATATAACATGATAACATAAAGCCAACATAGGAATGTGGAAACAACATAAAACCTAACATCATAAACATTATCAAGGATAACCACCTATGAAACATAAAATATTGTGTAGCACCCCAATCTTCCACGGTACGTTTCCCTTTGAATAATGAAATGTCTTGCATTGTACGCATCTTCATGATTCTAACACACCGCAACCAATCAAACTAGCCATTATGAATAGTAATTCCCACTTTATAAATTTTATAAATTTTATTTTCCAAAATGGACTTCATTTTTAAATTCAGAATATAGAAATTATCTTAGGGTAAATTTTTGGTATTTTTCTAAAAACATTCAATTTTTGATGAATAGTGAAAAACACTACGTTATTGGTTAAACCCAACTTTTTATTTAAATAATTATTTATTTTATTTAAATTTATTTTAGGTCAAAATATATACATAATACTTATATAAGTTCAATTTAATACATTTGATTCATTTAATAATAAGCATAGATATATAATAATTTTATTAAACTTTTTACAGTCTTTTACCAACCTTTTAGAAGCATTTGCAAATTTGAATAAAACCTAATTTTTATGCTTCTGTGAGTTGAGTTTAAAAAATCTGAGAGTCATTATTGACTTCAATAATTAAAATCCGGTTCAATAAGATGAAAATTATTTTTGGTGAATAATAACTGTTTACTTTTATTTCCCATGGTTAAAAGTAAATAGGGTAATTAAGGGTAATATTGATATCATAATTACCCTAACACATGTCCTAATTCTATTGTATAAGTATAATTTACCGAAGTAAAACTTTAGGAATAAAATATGATCCTTAGGTCCACTTGTATTAGATTAGGAAATTTATTATTATTCGAAGAAGAGTTAAAAGTGTTAAATTCAAGTTTTCGTCACTTAAACATTTTTTATATAGAGATTTAAATAAGATAAATTCAACTATAAATATTCATTAGAAATATAAGACGATTTCCTACATAATGGTATTTTATTTATAAATTTTAGACATTAAATAATTAAATTTATTTATGACACAGTGATGATACAGTAATTACCTTATTAATGAAATATTAAAATAATTAATATTATAAATGTCAAAATAAATCTAATTTGTAAATTTTGTTGAATTAAACTAATTTTACAGATTAATTTGACTTTTTAGGGTATATTAAATTAATTTTTTTCAAATTAATAATGTTTTTATTACTTTAACAAAAACATAATACGAAATTGTGTGAAAAAGGACATAAAAGAGTTTGCAAAACAAGTATTATATTATTAATTGATATAATATTCATAAAAATATATGGTTCTGACAAATAACTTAGATAAGGTTATTTATATTAATAATTAATTACTTGGTCTTATCTTATATTGTTATATTATGTTTATTAACCATATAATACGATAATACAAAGAGATGGTTAAAATGTCAATCTATTTAACTAAGTGTTAAATCTAAATGATAAGGTTAATATGATGACCTAAACCTATCTAAATACAATTTTTTTGAAAGGTTTACTAACCATAACCACCATAGACTCTAAATAATTCATTTTGGAGACATTTGAAACCGAAAATGAGTTTATTATAAAATAATATTTCAAGCTTTTCCTAAAGTGATCATCACCTCTATTATAAAAGCACACTTCCCCTTCTATTAATTTCATACCTCCAAAGACTTTTGGCTCGGCCAAACCCTGCCCAAATATCCTCCCAACTTTTATCCCTTAATTATAGAGTTCTTCCTTTGATCATAAATCCAACTTAAGGAGCCATTTTGATCAAATCAAAAGGAATAACCTGAAGAAGAGGTAAATATTTCATCACCTCTTTCAAGTTCTTTTCTTCTTCCACTTCCTCGTTCTTTGGTGTTTCTATTCTAAAATAATAAATCCAATATCTTCTATATAATTTTATGTTATTATAAATATGGTACAACCATATTTATTATTCTATCCATCCTATAAATGAAAAAGTCACCATACGCACGTACGTACGGCTTACCGTCTCCATGTCGTGGTGTAGTTTATTATTCAAACACATCATTATTTTGGATCGATAAAATAATGAATATAACTGATGTAAGTAATGAATATAACATTTTAATTATTATGTATAGATTATATACAACTAAATTTCATATGATTTCACCATCAATATAATGATATTGTCGCTCGTACGTATGTAAGGATTATCGTCTCCACGAACGTGATGAATTCATTCCCCATTGTGATCATTAAAGAATAATTTTCATTTTATGATTAAAAATAATGTTTATGAACATAATATAATTCTATATATATATTAATAAAATACATCCTATCCATGAAAAGCATGGCTTACATAACCGAGAATATATATGAAAACGAATCAGTTAACACCCGAAATGATGATACTACTAAAATATTATTAACAAATAAATATTATAAGATCATATATGATATCATATTTATGTATATAATTCCTGTATAATATAATAAAAATGTTTTAACTATTATACAAGAGTTTGAAATACCATCTAACAATGAAAAGTATAAGGTAAGGGTTACTTTCACAATCTCTTTATTATCCGAGGTTGTTTTTACGGAGATATCTACTAGGACCTCTTTATCATCCACATCCGTGTTTTCTTAAAAATGTAATTCAAAACATTTTTACTATTTACTATACTACAGTTTAATGTCCTTTATACCCTTATTTGAAAATATATGTTTTGAAAAGAATCTTTCCTTCGTTTTCCAAACAAGGTACATTAGGACCTTTCCGACAAAATTAAGGTCACAATGTCTTTTCTTTAACTTATATGGAATGTGTGGCTATTTTCTGATGATATATCATCATCAAAGCATCCCATACAAGATTATATGAATATTTTAAAAATAATTTTTTTATTTTATAATTATATTACATTTAAATTATTTCAAAATAGAAAGATATATTTCTCTAAAAAACATTTGATTTCATTTATGTCAACATCCTTTGATGGATTTTAATCTTGTTTGAAGTTGATTTTTTATGATAAAAACATCTATATTGTATTTTAGGTTATGTGATATGTTGGACTATGGATGTGTTATTTTTACACAATTCATGGTTTATGGATAATGTATTAAAATTTAGTATGTTAGTTTTAATACGAAGGTTTAAGTTATGTTTAAATTTTTGCATATGAAGAATGCATTTGACTTAGTAAGTGACAGGTGGATCCCGCTATAGCTGCTAGATGTATCAGTAAGTCTCATGAAAAAAACTAGTGTCTTGTCACAAGGATGTGAAAAAATCATAATTGTATTTTTGGTACAAGGACTTGACTATGGGGTTTTGAAGTCTGGCATTATGCATTCCATCAATATGAAAGTGGCTATTGATATTTCATGTGATTATTAAACTAGTAGAATATCTATGTGAATATGTAAATAGAATTATTTGATTTTACCGTTTCCATATTATTATTATTTTTATGTTTAAAAGGATTTTGTTTTAGTCTTATACATTTTGTTAAATTTTTATTCTTATTTATAAAAGATTCCGCTATATTGTTACCCCTATTGAGAATTTAAGCTCACCTATTTCTATGTTTTATTTTTCCCAGGATGTGAAGAAGAATTTTATAGTTGGCCTACATGGATAGGATAAGAATATAAGAGTGTTAAAAAGGGGACAAAATGTTTTTTATGTTTTTATTTCAATATTTAATGTAAAACGTATGAATGTATCTAGTATTTCCAAGGCTACTAAACTAATCAGTATTTTGGACATGATTTCTTTTATCAAGCCAATGTTATGTAATAATGCACCAACTCTAGGTAAATGGGGTCAGGTAATTACATATTCTACTTAGGATAACCTCCCATGAACCATTCAAGTAATATCATGAGATAAAACATTACCCAAAGCATTAGAGGTATATATAATGTTGGTCACACCAGTCACTTTCATGTCATGTACATGCATAAGTGTGCCACATTAATTATACTATATAAGGATGTATGTCATCAATTTAATCCCCAATATAATTGATATAAAGTTAAATAATTTTTAAGACATAATAAATAAATTATTGGTACAACTACTTTAATACCCTTGAGTGGAGATGGGGATGGTTATTCACTACAAAAATCTTTGGTATGGAAAATCATAGAATAATTCCCACAAAATAATGGTTATACGTAATGTTTTATAAAATATGTGAACGATTGAAAAAGAGGTCTATAATTTCTTAGGAATAATAATTATAATACATATATGTGATTAAAAACACATCCCAACTTGAAAATTTTGAAATGAAAAGGAAATACATAAATAAGGTGCATGAATAAAGAGGAAAAGGAGAGGATTCATTACGGTGAGAGGGAAATTATAAAATCATTGGAATAACTTATTAAGGTAATGGGTAAACATCGGGAGGGATCTTTAAATAAAATTTCATAGAAACTACATGATCCAATATTTTTTATCGAAGTTGAAAGGGAGTTTTGGTGGGTTTATATAGAAAAAGAGAACATATTTATTTATTAATTTCCAAACATAGGTTTTGTACTCTATATGATAAAGTAATCTAAACCATAAACTATGTTATGATTATTTCCCATGTTTTATGAAAAATTGATTTTTTTATTTTATAATTCTTTGAACCTAAAACATTATAATAATTCCCTTGGTGATGTGGATGTGAGTCATGTTTATAAATAATTGATTTTAAAACCTTAAAATATAATTTTGGTATTGTAGGATTCATTAAGGGTTTATAAAATTAATCAAGTAACATGAATAAAACATTATTTTAATGGGGAAATAATTTTGGTCATGTATAAAAATTATAGTATTTATTAAATAATTTTTAGCCTTTTAAGACTTTATTATATATAATGCATGATTATGTCCAATTTATTTTTTACAAAGAAAAATAGACTATCTTAGAAAATTATGAAATAATAAAAATTGTATAATTATGATGTCATGATTTCAAAAATAATTATTATTATATAAAAATAATTATATAAATATGGTAATTAAAAATTTAAAATAAAAAATTACCCATTTCTTAAAAAAAATACATGGTTTTTTACAAATTGAGTTTTCTGATTTTTATAAAATTTACTTTTGAAAACATAAAATTATATTATCATCTATATTTAATAAATATTTATTAATAGTATTTTTTAAAAATATTATTCACTTCATAAACTATTTAATTCAATATATTTTATTTTTTAACTAAAACTTTATATTTCCCTAAAGTATTATTTTTGGTTCATCGTATCAAAATTTAATTTTTATCAAACTAATTATTTAGTCATTTAAAAAGTAATTTTAACATGTATAAATACAATAAATATTTTTAATATAAATGAAATATAAAAATTCATACTTTATGGTCTAGATACATATCCCTTTATTACACTAGAGAATTATCTAAACGTAAGGTGTGTGATGGTGAAATATTTATGGCGCGGTTCAGTGAACAATGTTTGGGTCTTGATCAAGATGAGGTTTAACATCTCCTATAAACAGTTTTTTCATGCTGAAATTGATTAATCTTAGATTACTCTAGGTCAGGGATATTACCAGTGATTTTATCTCCCTCATAAGCTTCGATAAATGGGCTTCATAGGGTAAAATGCTACTAGTCGAGGCCATGATTCTTTTTTTCTTGTGCAAAATAGAATTTACCATAACCACTAATATAATAATATAAGTGGTCACTATAAAAAGGATATATTATCAATGGTTATTATTCTCCACTACAATTTAAATGTTATAGACCATATATTGGTCCAATGTTGTTCATGTTTTTCCTATAACTGCATTTCAAAATAAGGAATTTACTCGTTTAAAAAGAAATTTAATTTATTAATGTTTGGATCATTACATTATCCCCCCACCCCCACCCATTTATAAATTTATCCCTCAAAATTTCATTTCATACAGTAAAAGAGAATAGGCTACTTATATTTCATCTCCTATATTGGTTCCCATGTCTCTTTCTCAAACTTTGGTTCCACCACAATACATTGACCTAGTGAGTTGTCATGTTTCATAGAACATTGTCTACATGATCTATGATCTTCAAAGGCTACTCCTAATATGAAATATCTTTCTATAATGGTACCACCTTTGTATTTAGTATTTTTGATTATTCTAGTTTGTACTTCCTCAATATACATTTGTGGAACACATCATCTAATTGAGATATTTTAGGTGATATGGTTAGTCGATTGGCCATGAAATAATTACAACAAAGGATCTCAAAGGGGACATTGTATCTAGGAATTAGATTTCTCTTCTTCCCAAACCTCATGAAAATTTTCCAGGATGATATATAAAGGAACACATTATCATTGACATCAAGCTTCTGGTTTCATTGATGATTGTATGTGTAAAATTTTGGTTGGCATTGTGCATATTTCATATGACACTGAATGGTTTGAACTTTATCTACTCTTTCATGGATAATATTTGGCCCCATTATCTTCTACCCTCCAAATCCAACCTAGAATGTCAGAGTCTAAAACCTTTTCCCATAAATATCCTCATAATCTTCCATTTTAATGATATAATGTAAATTTTCATATATGAGAACTCTACTAGGGGAAGATGATGGTCCCAACATCTTAATAAATCCATTTAACCTGATCTAATCATATCCTCTAGAGTTTGAATGGATCATTTAGAATGACCATCCATATAATGGTGATAAGTAGTGTTGAAGATCAAATATATCAAATTCTTGATAAATTCTTTTTCAAAACACCATGGTGAACCTCAAATTTTGATCAGACACAATATATAGTGGAACATCATATAGTCTTACCACATCACTTATGTAAACCATGGAGAGTTGGTCAGAAGAGAAATATTACTTGATATCAATGAAATGAACCATATTTGTAAAAAGATACACTACCGTCGAAATTTTATTATTTCTTTCAGGTGTACAAGGGAGTCCTATGATAAAATCCATGGTTATGTTTTCCCATTTCAATACAAGTATAAGAAGTATTTTTATCATACCCTTTAACTTTTTTCATTCCTCCTTGACTTGTTGGCATACCAAGAAGTGATATACAAACTCCAAAATCTCCTTCTTCATGTTATCCCATTATAATATTTACATAAAATATCAACATATTTTAGTGATTCAAAGATAAATAGAGCTAGATGATGTATGTGAATAATCTATAATTTCACTCTTTAGTTATTATTTTAATGGGACACATATATGCATTCCAAACCTTATAAATCATACTTATGAAAAGTTAAACTCTAGAATATTTTCCCCCTTCTTCTGTATAAACTAGTCATTTTATTTGGGCCTCTTTGATCCTATCAAGAAATTATTTTTGATCATTTATTCATTCAAGTAAGGATGTAGATCCTTTTATTTTTATGATATTTATCCTTTTCATGTCTAATAAGATTGGATCCCTTTAAATACTCATCATGGATATATTTACAAGACCCCTTCTACTCAAAACATCCATCACTTTTTTTCCTTCCCAAGATAGTAATGGATTGAAGAATCATTATCCTTGATCATATCTAACCACCTTCATTGGAATATATTAAAAAACATTGTGTGGATATTTAATTGATGGTTTTATGATCTGTATATAATTCATAAATTTATACATAGATATTGTTGGGAAAAAATCCCTTGAGGTTTCCCCTCATAATTTTTTGGGTGTGATTGTGTTTTTTGACAATATCAGATGAATGAAAATGAGTAGGGTTGGCATTTTCCGAAGATAGGTTTTTAAGGTGGTGCAGTTTCCCAGTGTTTACCAAATTGTAGGGCCTTAAAATTGGGAGTTTTGATGTTGGAAAATGAAGTATTACTTCATAGGATTTAATTGTATGAATAAATTTGGAGAAAATAGGAAAAGTCTGAGAACTTTATACCATAATTCATGGGCCACATACAATGTTATGGTAACGGTACACAGGGAGGTAGGAATGGTATGCAGATACAGTTCGTGAAAATGAACATAATTTGTGGTTGGGTGGTGTTGTCGTACACAGATGGATTGATGATAGAAGAAGAAATCGAATATGTAATATAAAATTTATTTTGCGGATGGTGTGGGAAAATGGTTCACGGATTGCTTGCGGTTCGCAGTGGCTGAAGAATCGGTAAGCAATGGAGGCTGAATTGAAGATTCAGAAAATCATGATTTAGTGGATTAAGAGGACATATATTCCTACATAATAATAGGTAATCCCATTGATTATTGTGGATTTTTGACATCATTAGAAAACTTATTCTACTCCAGGATTTAGGCAAATTCAAAAAGTGGTTCGCATTGAAGGTGATTGTGGGAATTTTTAACCCGTAAAGGAAGTACGGTATGTAGAGAGGGAATTCTAGTACATAGATGGAATTGTCCCTATGTGTGGAGGAGGAATCTCTAATATTCTAGAGGTACAGTTCTAAAAGTAGTATATAGGGGGAGAGCTTCAATATGTGGAAGCAAAGATAGTTCACGAACAAAGAATAGTTCACGGACATGAGTGATTTTGCAGAGGTGGTTTGGAGAGTTGGTACATGTAAGAGATACGCGATCACAAAGGCAGAGATAATCTATGGATGTCAGATGGTTCATAGTAGAGGAATTAGCATGCGAAGTATGTGTTCTGTGTACCAAATCTGCTATACAGTACGCGGAGGACAAGGTGGTTCATGATTTTCACAAGGAATCTTGCAAAAGCTTCAAATCAGTTTGCGAATGAATTTTCTGGTACCTAGTAGTACCTAAAAAAGTGTATTTTATCTATGGGTGAAAACATAACATCAACAGAGCATCAACTTATAGTTGAGTATTCATGATTTTCTAAAAATGAAGGGACCTACATGTCTATAAACATTGTTTGACCTACATGTCAATAAAATTTGAGTGGATTCCATTCCAAGAGCAGTGAGTGATGGAAGAGGATGACGGTGACCCTTTTCACCGGCAGTGAGCCCCAGAAAGAGTAATAGGGAGTGACCCTTGAAAATTCAGTGAGGGGAACCTAAACCTTTTAAAGGCAGTGAGTCTGGGTATATAAGATCTTGCCCAAACATTGTACTCATTATTGGTCAGGAGCCTTGATGAATTTGGTATATCAGAACATTGTCTTTGTATACTCCATGGGCGTAGCCCGTTAAGGGTGAATGAATTAAACATTATTGGGTCTAGTGCATGATTTCATATCTTTATAAATAATTCCATGGTAGAAAGAAAAAATTCATATTTTTCTAACAACAAAAAAAGATCCAAAAAAGAGAATTTTTAAATCCACCATACCCTGATTCACCCCCCTCTAATGGTATTCTACCTAGTGGACCTAAAAAATATAATTTCTCCAAATATTTTATATGAATACTAATACATCAAATTCTAGATCATGCATTTGGTTGTTTATCTCATGAATATTTTATTGTTGGGAAACATGGGCAATCACTTTGATATCATGCATGAGTACAGAACCCACTCCCTTTTTGGATGAATAAATTTATATTGAAAATACTTCCCCACTAGTGGGTAATCTGAGAATAGTTTTAGCGATTATCCCCCTTTTCTTCTCATTAATTCCTTCTTCACGTTTATCTATCATGAAAAACTTGACTCCCATCCATGTAAGAAACTTAGTGGGATTGAAAATCATGGTAAGTTTGTCACAATTTGATGATAGTACCCTGCTAATCTATGAAAACTGTAGATTTTCATCACATATATTTTTCATTTCCATTATTTTATTTCCCCTGATCTTTAAGACTCTATAAATATCCCTTTGTTGTTGCTAACATGACCAAGGAGGGTTTCCTTCTCTATCCAAAACACACAATTATTATACTCTTCAAATAAATTTTTCATTCACAACACATCAGTGAGTTATTCAAAATGATCATAATTTTACTCCTTGATTTTGTAGTAGATAATAATATAATATTTAAATTCAACAAAAATATTGTTGAGGTACTCTATAAAGACTCTATTCATCTAGTACATGAAGATCTCAGCGGCATTGGTGAGACCAAATGGAATCACTATGAACACGTAGTTCCGATACCATATATGAAATATAGTCTCATGGATATCCTCCTTTTTATCATTTACTTATTAATATATCAAACAAATATCCACATTGGAGAAGTATTGGGATTCATTTATCTGATAAAATAAGTCATCAATCCATGGAAAAGGATAAATTTTCTTTATCATGCTTTGATTGAGATCACTCTAATCAATGAAGAGGTGAATTGAACCAACCTTCTTCTTGAAAATTAATATCAGGGAACTCCATGGGGAGGTACATGGGAGTGTAAACCCTTTATCCATATTAGCATGTAATTTTTTCTTCAAATATGAATGTTCAATAGAAACCATTCTATATGGAGTTTTTGATATTAGAAATTTTCCAAGTATAAGTTCGATATAAAACTCAATCTTTAATCTAGGAGGAAGAGCAATTAATTCTGTAGAAACAAAATAGTGAATTCCTTTAAAATGGTCATGTCATGAATGATGATATTTTATTTAGTATCAATCATTCGACCTTGAAACTCATTCTCAAAAAGATATAATATGCTTGATTGAGATGGTAATATGAAAGGAATTTAACCCACGTCCTTGCACCTATAAATAATTAGAGTGTGATTTGTGATATGAAGGGTGATTTCCTTCTCTTAGAAATTTATGTTCTCTCTATACAGGTAAATATAGTCCATTCATAGAATAGAATTTAATTATCCTATAGGGAGCATTTGAATTTTTTATTATAAAATCAACTGATAAATTCAGACAAGGGATAAGTTATATTTTTGGGAAGTAACAATTGATCCATTTTCCATATTCACTGATAACTCGGCTTCTATATATTAAGGTGGTGTTTTAATAGTTACAATAAACATGCTTAACAAGAAATTATTCATAGAACCAAAACAAAATAGTGTGTTTTCTATAATTTAATGAATAAATTGGGTAACTCTCAACACTTCATTGTTGGGATCCACCACAGTTATTATATTGTCATATGATCTCTATTTCACTATAGGACTTAGTGGTTATTTTAATCAATTATCATCAATTAATATTGTAATAGTACATTTATTCACATATTTCCCTTATTCTATATAGTTTAAAGATTAGAAAATAGGATGAGGATATACTGGAGCATTCATTTCTTCCATCACATTACTGTATTTTTGTCGTCAGAAATAGCTAGATAGGTGTCATTACCTTCTGCACCTGAAGCATTTTTTAGTCCCCTATAGGTTATTTTTGGAATTATTCTCCCCACACTTTTTCAATTTATATGTTGTACTTTTTGTCTATATGACTTTTCTCTTTCACACCATCAATATTAAAATTAATTCTCAACATCTCATGTCTAGATTTGTGATACCCTTCAGATTTTATGCTCTCCATTTTTATGTTGAGGGAATATATTACAATTTCATCATAGTTTTCAATGTCTTGAATCATTAAATATTTTTGATGACTATAATTAACCCAAAAAATAAGTATCCAAAATTACATTTGTGGTAGATGACAAAGATGGAGGCATGTCATGTGAGACTTGTGATGTTTTCCTCATGCGCATCAATGGATTCATTTTCTCTTTTCTTATGGAAAAGAAAACCCCAATCCATTTTATATAGTATAGTGTGAGGGAAATATTTTTTGAAAAAAATTTCCCAAAATTTCTTCCACTCCATTATTTTGATCTCCTCCTCAGGATTCATATTTTGACTAATGTCCACCATTGATCAACTTCTCCTTATATACGATAAACATGTATCCTAACCTTATCTTTACTAGTGAATTAATTGATGGAGAATATATTTTTAGAGGAGTTGATATATTATTATGAGATTAATGGATTGGTACATCCATAGATAATTAGGGGCCTTTTTCACATACATTTCTCAACTACATATTTCTCTTTCTTGGTGGGATTTGATTGTTCCTAATAATTTAGGTTTCAATTCAAAACATGAGTAAATTAAGATATTATTATCAGGAAGTTCCTAAATCCGGCTCCAATAGGGTTGGGAATCTCTTTTGGGAAGTCATTACATTTCCCCTCACATAGTTATTGACTCAGTTTTTCATATTTCTAACCATTGTTTAAAAATGGTAAATTATGGTTGATAATATTTTACTTATTAAAGTCATAAATAAAAAACAATGGACATAAAATGGATAACTCATAAAATCATTACATAATGAATTTATCAATTTAAATCTATGTATCCAAGATCTATTTCTAAACATAATGTTTTATAGGATTGTTTTACAATATAAACGGTATTTAATGATCTTTAGAATTTATTGAAGCCTTTACTTTTATAGTGTCAAACCAAGTGGGTATAAAGGCCCATTATCATGCACCAGGTGATGATAGAATCTAGCTAAATGCCCCTTTTTTAGGGTTACTACCCTTGATTATAACTATGCAAATCCACATCTAATTGTCGTATCCAGACAGAGATGAATCTTCTTGGAAACAAATTACTCTATACTTTACCAACATTTTGGGTTGTTTTCCTACGTTTGGTCTTATATTTAAATATTTAGTTATATTTTTCTAATCCTAAGATCCATAAAAAACCTGAATTTTCATTTGATTCCAATAATGGAAATCTTTGTTTTATTACACCATAATTGATGATTTATTAAATAAAATTTCACATAATAAAACACTAAAAGATCATGAGGACCAAAGTCTACGGGAAATCCTGTACTGAGAACACTAACTTGAAACATGGGTACAAAATCATTATTTAAAAACTCTGAAACATTCCATTATATTCCTTGGATCTTATAAATCCATATAGGATAACATTGGGATATACACAAGAAAGGGGTGAGATAAAAAGACTAATAAGGTAATAAAAACATAGAATAATGAAAAAAATTACATGTGATATAAGAATATTGTCGAGGTAATATAAGAGGGTTAGAATCATAATCATGAACAAAGAGGTATTATATAACATTATAACATAAATTCAATATAGGAATGAGAAAATAGTACAAAATATCAAATCATTAACATAAGTCAAGGATAAACACTAGGACAACATATCATTGTCTGATTAGGATAACCTATCATGCACCATACATGTCATCTCATGAGATAATAACATTACCCCATACATTATAGGGATATATAATTCATGTCCCACCAATCAATTTCATATCACTTATTTGCATAAGTGTACCAATAAGATAATACAACATATGTAACTCCCCGACCCCAGTTACCTAGAGTCGGTGCATTGTTACATAACATTGGCATGATCACAAAAGATCATGTCTCGAAAGACCGATTAGTTTAGTAGCCTTGGAATCACTAGATACATTCATAAAGATTACATTACATCATAATGTGAAAACTAATACAACAACATATTGTCTTCATATCCCTTCTTACTATCCCTTTAGTTCATTCATAAATTACTTCTTCACATCCTGTGAAAAGTAAAACATTGAAAGGGGTGAGCTCAGATGCTCAGTAAGGATAACCATATAGCAGAAAATTTCATAAATAAGCATATACATTTAAGGAAATGTATAACTAAAACAAAATCCATTTAAACTTTAACTTTAACATAATATGTCAATGATAAAATGAAATAATTCCATTTACTTATTCACATGGAATTCTATTAATCGAATAATCACATGCAATATCAATAACCACTTTCATAATGATGGAATACATAATCCCAGACTATCATGACCACATAGTCAAGGCCTCGTGCCAACAAAACAAATAAGATTTTTTCAATGCCATATTCCAAGACACTAGTTTTTCTCATGAGACCTACCAATGCATCGAGGAGATATAGCGGGCTCCACCCGTCATATATTAAGTCCAATGAATTCCTCATATGAACAAGTTTAAACATAACATAAACATTCGTATTAAAAATAGCATACAAAATGTCAATACTTTCTCCATAAACCATGAATGGTATGAAAATAACACATCCACAGTCAAACATATCACAAAACCTTCAATAAAATATGGATGTTTTGTATCAAAATAAATAAACTTCAAATAAGCTTAAAATCCTTTAAATGATGTTGACATAGATGAAATCAAAACTATTTGATATAAATATCTCTTTTTTGAAATCATTTAAAATTCACATAATTATAAAATAAAACTTTTACTTTGAAAATATTTTATAATATTGTAAGGAACATTTAGTAGATTTTATAATGGTGGAAAATAGCATCACTCACTCTATAAGTTAAAAAAATACATTCTTACCTTAATTCAATCGAAAAGGTAAAAAAGGACATTGTTTGGAAAAAGACAGAAATTTTCTTTTATAAACTTCTTATAAAAGTAAACAAGGGTATTAATGACTTTATCCCATAGTCTTTAAAATAGTAAGAATTATTTTAAATACATTTTTATGAAACATGGATGTGGATGATAAAGAGGTCCCATTAGATAATTACGTATAAACAACCTCGGATAATGAAGAGATTGTGAAATAAATACTTACTTTTTAATTTTTCTTTGTTGATGGTAGGTTAAACTCCTGTATAATGGTGAAATAATTGTTATCAAATTATACAATAATCATATACATTAATATGATATCATAAATGATCTTTTAACATTGATTTGTTATTAATATCTTAGTATTATCGTTGGTTCGGGTGTTAACTTACTCGTTTTCTTTTATATGTTTTGTTACATAAGCCCTTTTTGTTATGGGTAGGTTGTATCTTATTTATATCCCGAATGATATCAAGTCATTAAACATTATTTTTAATCATTAAATGATAATTAGTCTTGAATAGATACGATGGGGAATGAATCTCATCGCGTTCGTGGAGACGGTAGTCTGTACCTACGCACGAGCGACAATATAATTCTTTTGATATTAAAATAATATATAATTGGATGGTATATCATATATATAGAATCATTATCATTTTATATTTATTATTTACATTAATTACACATCATTATTATACCCATCCAAATAATAATTTATTGAAGAAAAATTACACCACGACGTGGAGACAGTAAGCCGTACGTACGCATGTATGGTGACATGTCATTAAAAGTATGGATAGAATATTGAATATGGTTGTATAATATTTAATATTAAATAAAATTATATATAAGATACTGGGGTTATTATTTTATAATGGTAATAACAAAGAAAGAAGAAGTTGAAAAAGAAAGGAACTTGAAAGAGGGTGGTGAAAACATTACCTCTTCTTCGAATTCTTCCTTTTCATTTGATGAAAAGGGCTCCTTAGGTTGACTTTATGATCAAAATAAGGCCTTTATGTAGAATTTATGGAAGTTTAGAGAGTATTTGGGTAGGTTTTTTCCTATCCAAATGGTTTTGAATACGTGAATTAGTGAGAAGGTGGAGTGCCCTTTTATAAGAGGGGTGACAGACACTTTTGGAAAAGCTAGAAATATTATTTTATAATAAATTTATATTCGGTTTCTAATGGCACCAAAGTGAATTATTTAAAGGTTAAGGTGGTTATAGGTCCAAACACACTCAAAAAATATATTTGGGACAGGTTTTGGCCATTATATTAACCTTATCGTTTTTTAACTCTTAATTAATTAGATTGACATTTACCATGTCACTTTGTATTTTTATATTATATAGTAAATAAACATACAATATACATCCAAGGGACCCCCAAGTGGTCTATTAACGATACACCTATCATGATATAAGTCTTTTGGCCAAACCATAGATTTTTAGGAATTGAATATCAATTAATAATATAATATTTGTTTTAAAAACACTTTTATGTCAATTTTGACACTATTCAATATTTGATTTTTTTTAAATTCTTAACAACATTAATAATTCAAAAAAAATCATTTAAGCAATACTATAAAATTATATTAACCAATATAATTCATTTATGTCATCGAAACATTAAATTATATTTATTTTATCATTTATAATACCAATTATTTGATTCTTTCATTAAGAAGGAAAACATTGTATCATTATTGTGTCACATATAATATTAATTATAAAATATCTACAAATTATAAATAAAATATCATTATGTAGGAAATCGTTTTATATTTCTAATTAATATTTATAGTTCAAAATCCATCATATATAACCCTGGGTAAAAATTATTTTTCTAAAAAATATATGATTATGTCATTTTTGTATTTATTTTTACATAATTAATATAAAGTGTCCTTATCACTTACTAGTGGATCCATGGAGTCCCAAAATCGACCCAAAGATGCCCATGGTCGGAAATGTATCAACCAATAAGGTTAAGAAATGTTTTAGGGTAATTTATTATTATTATAATATTATTATTTTACCCTAATTTACCAGATTTACCCTTTAACCATAGTAAATAAAATATTTACCGATATAATTATTTAAAATGTCTAAAAATAAAAGTTACCTATTTACACAATTTGGAAATAATGATTCCAAATATCAAATCAATTTTTCCAAATTCAAAACACATAAGTGGCAGAAATTAATTTAAAATTATTTCTTGTTGTTAAAACAAAAAGCGTGTTTTTAAGAGATAATAATTATCAAAATATTGACACTTGTTTATGTCCGGTTTAATTGTGAAATTTTGTCCAATGACCATCATTGTATTAAATGTTAAAAATATATTCTAAATATACTTTAAAACCACTAAAATTCATAATTTATCACTATTAATTATTTTGATTAAAAAATATGTTTCTAATTAAAATTTAGTAATTTTCATTATTCATCAAAATATAAAAGTTATCCGAAAAGTACCAAAATTTCACCCTAGGATAATTTCAATATTCCAAATCCAAAAATGAAGCCTATTTTGAGAGATAAAATTTATAAAATTTGTTATTACTATTCATAACGGCTATTTTGATTGGTTGCGGTGTGTGTTAGAACTCCAAGTTGTGTAGAACACACGCTATTGTATTATTAAAAGAGAAGCGTACTGTGGAAGTATGGGGTGTTACATTCTCCCCTCCTTAAAATAATTTTTTCATCGAAATTTCAAGAATACTACAACATGAAAAGACTTGGGTGGTTCTTTATCATATGTTCCTCAGGTTCCCACGTTGCCTCTTCCATCTTATGGTTCCTCCATATAACTTTTACGAGACGAGTCGTTCAGTTTCTCAACACTTGTTCTCTTGTATCATTAATTTTAAAGGTGTACTCGTAATAAGATAGGTCGGGTTACAGTTCTAATTCCTCATAAGTGAGTACATGCGTTGGGTCAGGCTTTTATTTTCTCAACAGTGATACGTGGAACAAATCGTGAACTTTGGAGAGACATGGCAGCATTGCCAAACAGTAAGCTACAGCCCCAAATTGTTCTAGAATTTCGAAAGGTCCTATGTACCCTGGACTCAATTTACCTTTCTTGACGAAACGTATAAATACCTTCCATGAAGATACCTTCAATAAAACATGATATCCTACCTGAAAATTACAAATCCTTCCTTCAGTTATCAGCATAGCTCTTCTGCCTACTTTGAGCTGTTTTGATGTGGTTTTGGATTACATTCACCTTTTCCATCATTTCCTCCACTAGTTATGGACCTACGAGTTTTCTTTCACCAACGGCATCCCAACAGGTTGGTGTGCGACATCTCTATCCATATTACGCTTCATATGGTGCCATCTGGATAATTTAATGGAAGCTATTATTTTAGGAAATTTCTACTAGAGGTAAATATTGATCCCACATACCCTGAAAGTCAAGTGAACAAGATCTCAACATGTCTTCTAAGGTTTAAATAGTTCATTCTGATTATCCATCAGTTTGGGGGTGGTAGGCAGTGCTAAAATGATGTTCAGTATCTAGGGCTTTCTGAAGTCTTTTTAGAATCTTGAAGTAAAACAGGGATCATGATCAGAAATAATCAATAAGGGTACTCCATGAAGTCTCACAACATCATTAATATATAATCTTTTTAGACATTCCAGTGGTAGATATTCTCTTATTGCAAGAAAATGTGCTGACTTGGTAAGATGATCAACAATAACCCATATTGCATCATTCCTTCTAGGAGTCTTTGGTAGCCCCATGACAAATTCCATCGTAATATTGTCCCATTTTCACTCCGGTATGGGAGGAGGTTGCATGACTCCTCCGGGATGTTGCCTTCCAGCTTTCACTTATCGACAAACCATACATCTTGACACAAAATTAGCAATCTCCTTCTTCATGTTGTCCCACCAAAAATGTTCCTTTAAATCTCTATACATTTTGGTGCTCCCATGGTGTATAGGGAAATTGGAGCTATGAGCATTATCTAACAATTCCCTTTAAAGATTAGGTATATCGGGTACACAATGTCTCTTCCCAAATTTCAAAATTCCATCTTCATACACAAAGTCTTTCAATCTCCCATCATTCACAGCTTTAATCTTCTTTTGAAGATCTTCATCACCAATCTGAGAACTCTTTATCCTTTCTAGTAAAGATGGTTTGTATACCATTTGAAAAAGTACTGATGTTTCACATTCCATGGTAATTCCCATATCCATCTTCAGTAGATCCATCAAAATAAGATCCCTTTTAATTCTCATCATGTTCAAAATTGCAGGATATTTTCTTCTCAAAGCATCTGCCACCTTATTTTCCTTCCCCAGGTGGTAGTGTTTTGTGCAATCATAATCCTTGAGTATTTCAAGTCATCTCCTTTGCCTCATGTTGATTTCTTTCTATGATAAAATATACTTCAAACTCTTATGACCAGTATAAATCTCAAATTTTTCACCATTGAGATAATGTCTCCATATCTTCAAAGAAAATATTATAGTAGCTAACTCAAGATCATGAGTAGGGTTGTTTTGCTCATGAATTTTTTGCTATCTTCAAAATGTATTCTTTCTTCACACACAACTGATGGTATCCAGATCGAAGGTCAATATTTAAAAATTATTGAGCTCCATGAAGTTGGTCAAATAAATCATCAATGCGAGGTAGGGGATACTTGTTCTTTATTTTTATAGCATTGATTTCCCTATAGTCGATACATAACCTCATAGATCCATCTTTCTATTTAACAAAAAGAATAGGGGATCCCCATGGAGAAACACAAGGGAGAATAAATCCCGTATTACTCAATTCCTCTAGTTTTTCTTTAGTTCAACTAATTCCACATTAGCCATTCTATAAGGGGTCTTCGATATAGGCCTTGATATGGGAATTAAATCAATGGAAAACTCAACTTCTCATTCTGGAGGATGTCCAGGTAAATCTTTCGAAAACACATCTACATATTCTTTCACAACAGCTACATCACCTATTTGAACATTCCTTTCCTCACCCATAGTCATTTCATTCTCTTCCTCCCCAATAATTGAATTCAGTTAAACTACTGGGGGCGGGTCTAGGTAAGAATTAAGTGGTGATGATTCCACTCTAAAGATAATGTGTTCCTTATCATCATCATCAAAAATAGTAACCTTATTCTTCTTACAATAAACTTTTGCATCATGGTTTGAATGCCAATCCATACCAAGGATTATATCAAATTCAATCATAGGTATGATGATGAGATCAACAGATAAAGAACATTTATCTTCTCTAATGGGGACCGATTCACAAAACTTTATTACAATGATACTTCCCTTAGGAGTTTTAACTAAAAACTTCATAGTTAAATCAAATTGAAAGTATCTAATTTTCTTAGAAAACTGAGAAGATATGAAACAATGTGATGATCCAGAATCAAATAATTCATTTTCTAAACTTGAGGAAACCATTAAATTACCTGCCACCACGTCTTTCAGAGCTTCTACCTCAGCAGTAGTGATAGCATAAGCTTGGCCTTGATCCCTTGGCCTTAATCCCTTAGCCTTTTCTGAGGTAAGTTCCCCTGAATCTTAGAAAATTCATTTGCATAATGTCCCATATCTCTGCAGTTGTATTATTGAACATCGATAGCTTCTTTCTTCCCCTTGCAATCACAAGCATGGTGGCCTTTTTCACCACACTTGTATCAGACTCACATTCCCTTCATAAAAGTACCAGGGTGTTTCTTCCCACATTTACTGTAGGATGGATATTCAAATTTTCCCTTCTTCCCCTTCTTTCCATTCCAAGAGTGATCAACAAATCACTTCTTCTCTTGCTTTTCTTTAAAGTCATAACACTTAGGGAATTCTTTTTCTGTCTTGATAGCAAATGAGACAATATCTTCGTATGATTAGAAGGATTGCGACACTAATAATCGACGAAGAAATGGTTTTAACCCATCGAAAAAACAATCAATCTTACTTCTTAGGTTACGTATATAATCTCCAGCATACCTTGATAACCTTGTAAAGTTATCCTCTTACATTGCGACATTCTCATCCTCCTTTTGTCTTAGACTCAGAAATTACATTTCCATATCTGCTCGCTGGTCACGAGGAAATTATTTTTCTAAGAAAAGTTCATTCAACTCCCTCCATTCCATATTTGGTACTTCCTCTTCATCCTTTGTGTTTTGAATCAAGGACCACCATTGATCAGCATCTCCAGTGAGGCGATAAACTACCATGATAACTTTTTCCCTTTCACTACTCCCCAAAGCCTAAAATATTTTCTCTAGGGAACTTATCCGTTGCTCAGCCACCAATGGATTTGTACTACCATTAAATATTGGTGGTTGTTTCCTCATGAAGCAATCTAACATTGATCCTCCACGTTGTGGATCAGGGTGCTCCATATGGGTACGTTTATTATTCATAACCTGAGTGAGTTTTCCTAGTATGGTGATAAGTTGATCAGCACCAGTTGTATCACCAGCTCCACTATAATTATCTTGAGCAGGAGGGAAATCCCTACATGGAGTGCGTGCGTTGATACAGTTTCAATTTCTTCAACTAGGCATAATTTCTAAACAATGTAATAAACTAGATCATCTTATGAATCAAAATACATAATTCCATACTTATAAAACACTTAACATAAATTGAACTATTTATGGATATAATCCATAATCATAAAAAAAATTTCATTGAGGATGTATATACATATAAACCCTTCATAATGGTTTGTAAAGAAATTGAGAATTATCCTAATAATATCCTCCGGGAGTGTTGTAACCATGAGTGCAGCAAGGCCCGTTTTCGTTCACCATTTCCCGTTCAAGTCTAGATCAAAGCGGTATTTTCGAGTTTTACCCCTAGGTACATATGTTCCAGAGCTGCCTCTACCTGCTCGTATCCACACAGGGATGTATTTCTTGGAAAACTCACAAAATCTATACAATACCAAAATTCTAGGAAGTTCTTCTATACTAATCCTCAAAGTCTATCTTAGAGCTATGTTCTCTAATCAGATTTTATCTAAATTTAGTTTCCAAAGTTTGTACTAAACATCCTCTGATGCCAATTCTAACGCCCCAGCCCCAGTTACCCAGAGTCGGTGCATAAAAATTTAAGTGAAAACTACTAAAACAACACATTGTCTTCATATCCCTTCATAATATCCCTGGAGGGCATTCATAAATTACTTCTTCACATCCTGGGAAAAGTAAAACATTGAAATGGGTGAGCTAAGATGCTCAGTAAGGATAACAATATAACGGAAACTTTCAGAAATAAACATATACATTTAAGGCAATGTATAACTAAAACAAAAGCATTTTAAACTTTAACTTCAACATAATATGGCAAGGATAAAATGAAATAATTCCATTTACATATTCACATGGATATTATACTCATCCAATAATCACATGCAATATCAATAACCACTTTTATAATGATAGAATGCATAATGCCGGACTATCATAACCACATAGTCAAGGCCTCGTGCCAACACTAAAAATAAGATTTAGTCAAGGCCTTGTGCCAAGAAACTAGAATGTCTCATGAGACATACCTATTCATCGAGGATCTATAGCGGGCTCCACCCGTCACATATTAAGTCTAATGCATTCCTCATATGAACAGGTTTAAACATAACATAAACATTTTATTAAAACTAGCATACGAAATGTCAATACTTTCTCCATAAACCATGAATGGTATAAAAATATCAAATCCACATTAAAACATATCACAAAACCCTCATTACAATATGGAAGTTTTGTATCATAATAAATAAACGTCAAATAAGTTAAAATCTATTAAAGGATGTTGACATAGATGAAATCAAAACTATTTGATAAAAATATCTCTTTTTTGAAATCATTTAGAATTCACATAATTATAAAATAAAACTTTTACATTGAAAATATTATTATAAGATTTTAAGGGAAGTTTAGAAGATTTTATAATGGCAGAAAATAGTAGCACCTGCTGTATAAGTTAAAAAAATACATTCTTACCTTAATTCTGTCGAAAAGGTTAAACAGGACCTTGTTTGGAAAACAACAGAAATATTCCTTTATAATCTTCTTATAAAATTCAACAAGGGTATTAATGACTTTATCCCATAGTCTTTAAAATAGTAATAATGATTTGAAATACATTTTTTAGAAACATAGATGTGGATGATAAAGAGGTCCCATTAAATAATTACGTATAAACAACCTCAGATAATAAAGAGATTGTGAAATTAATCCTTACCTTGTACTTTTCCTTTGTTTAGGTTAAGTTAACCTCCTGTATAATGGTGAAATAATTGTTATTAAATTATACAAGAATCATATAAATTAATATGATATCGTATATGAACTTTTAACATTGATTTGTTATTAATATCTTAGTATTATCGTTGTTTCGGGTGTTAACTTACTCATTTTCTTTTATATGTTTTGTTACGTAAGACCTATTTTTTATGGATAGGGTGTATCTTATTCATATCCCGAATGAGATAAAGTCCTTAAACATTATTTTTAATCATTAAATGGGTATTATTCTTGAATGGATACGATGGGGAATGAATCTCATCGCGTTCATGGAGACGGTAGTCCGTACGTATGCACAAGCGACAATATCATTCTTTTGATATTAAAATAATATATAATTTTATGTTATATCATATATAAAAGATAATTATCATGTTATATTTATTATTTAAATTAATTACACATCATTATTAAACACATCCAAATAAATATTTATTGAATAACAATATCACCACGACATGGAGACGGTAAGCCGTACGTACGCACGTACGGTGACATGTCATTCAAAGAATGGATAGAATACTGAATATGGTTGTACCATATTTATAATAGCATAAAATTATATATAATATAATGGAGTTATTATTTTATAATGGGAATAACAAATAAAGGAGAAGTTGTACAAGAAAGGAAGTTGAAAGAGGGTGGTGAAAACATTACCTCTTCTTCGGGTTCTTCCTTTTGATTTGATCAAAAGGGCCCCTTAGGTTGGCTTTATGATCAAAATAAGGAATTTATGTCTAAGTGAGGGAAGTTTATAGAGTATTTGGGCAGGTTTTGGCCGAGAAAAAGGCTTTGAATGTGTGAATTAGTGAGAAGGGTGAGGGGCACCTTTGGAAAAGCTAGAAATATTATTTTATAGTAAATTCATATTCGGTTTCTAATGTCTCCAATGTGAATTATTTAAATTTTAATGTGAAGATATGTCTAAAAACACTCAACCAATATATTTTAGATATGTTTTGGTCATTATATTAACCTTATCTTTTTTTTAACTCTTAGTTAATTAGATTGACATTTTCCATGTCACTTTGTATTTTTAGATTATATAGTTAATAAACATACCATATACATCCAGGAGACCCCCAAGTGGTCCATTAATGATACACCTATCATTATATAAGTCTCTTGTCTGATCCTTAGATTGTTAAAAATTTAATATCAATTAATAATAAAATATTTGTTTTAAAAACTCTTTTATGTCAATTTTGACACTATTCAATATTTTATTTTTGTTAAATTCATAACAACTTTACTAATTCGAAAAAAATCATTTAAGCAATTATATAATGTCATATTAACCAATGAAATTCATTTATGTCATCAAAACATTAAATTATATTTATTTTATAATTTATAATACCAATTATCTGATTCTTTCAATAATAAGGAAAGTGCTGCATCATTATTTTGTCGTAAATAATATTAATTATTAAATGACTAAAAATTATAAATAAAATACCATTATATATGAAATCTTCATATCCTCCTAATGAATATTTATAGTTGAAAATACAACTTATATAACCCTATTTAAAAATTATTTTTCTAAAAGATATATGCTTATGTCATTTTTGTATTTATTTTAACTTAATTAATATAAAGTATGCTTATCACTTAAAAGTGGATCAATGGGGTCCAAAAATCGACCCAAAAATTCCCATGGTCGGAGATGTATCAACATATAATGTTAGGACATGTTTTAGGGTAATCTATTATTATTATAATATTTTTTTACCCATATTTATCGGATTTACCCTTTAACCATGGTAAATAAAATATTTACCGAAGTAATTATTCAAAATGTCTAAAATAAAAGTTACCTATTTAAAAAATTTGGACATACATATTCCAAATATGGAATCCATTTTTCCAAATTCAAAACACATAATTGGAAGAAATTAATTTAAAATTAATTCCCGTTGTTAAAACAAAAAGCGTGTTTTTAAAAGATAATAACTATCAAAAGATTGACACTTGTTTATGTCCGGTTTAATTGTGAAATTTTGTCCAATGACCAACATTGTATTAAATGTTAAAAATATATTATAAATATACTTTAAAACCACTCAAATTAATAAATTATCACTATTAATTATTTTGATTAAAAAATTTGTTTTTAATTAAAATTTAGTAATTTTCACTATTCATCAAAATATAAAAGTTATCCGAAAAGTACCAAAATTTCACCCTAGGATAATATCGATATTCCGAATCCAAAAACGAAGTCCATTTTGAGAGATAAAATTTATAAAATTTCAAAAAGTGGGTATTACTATTCATAACGGCTAGTTTGATTGGTTGCGGTGTGTGTTAGAACTCGAAGTTGCGTACAACACACGCTACTGTATTATTCAAAGAGAAGTGTACCGTGGAAGCTTGGGGTGTTACAAAATAAGATGTATTTCATCAATTGTAACCACATGATAAATTGTAGTTGTTTATATACACATAAATACTCAATAAATTAATGATATTTACAACTATTGAATACTCTATAGTGGAATAGAGTAGGGTATTCTCTACTCATATTTTTGGTATGGAAAATTATAATTTCATCAGAATAAAGTGTGTACATAAATTTCTATAGAAGGATTGAATAATTTTTAAGGGGGTTAATCATTAAATAGGAATCATAAGAACAGTATTAGGGATGATTAAAAATATATTCCACCATGAATAATTATAAATCAAAATGCATGAGAAAAAGAAGGTTCTTGAATAAAGAGGAGACGGAGAGGATCTAATACCTTGAGAGGGTGCATCTAAAAGAATGGTAATAGCTTATTAATGGCTTGAGGAACCTAGTGAGAGATATAGAGAGGGATAGGTTGAGTAAATTCATTCTCCAATAGTTTTTAGTGAAGAGGAATGGGAGGTTGGTGGAGTTATATAGAAAAGGAGAGGAAAATTCTTTATTAATTTCCAAATATATGTATTGGATTCTATGTGATTAAGTAATGAAAACAAGAAAACTACCCATAAAAAGAAAATTTTAATTATTTTACAACTTTAATAACTAAACACATTAAAATAATTATTTTCATGATCTGGAAGTGAGTAATGTTTATAAATAATTGATTTTATAAACAAAAAATATAACATTGTTTTTGGGGATTCATTATGAGTTAATAAATTAATAAAATAACCCAATAACAAATTATTTTAAATTATAAACATATTTTTGGTCAAATATCATCTTTATAGTTTTTGTTACATAACTTTTGAGATTTTATATGGGCATAATATATACCATAAAATTATATCGTATTTAATTTTTACCCAAAAAGCATATTGTCTTAGGAAATTATGAAAAATTCACTGTTAGATATTTATGATGTTTTAATTTGATAAATAATATTTATTTTATCAAAATAATTATATAAATATGATACTTTACACTTTTAATTAAAAAGTCAACAATTATTGAAAAATAATTGTTTTTTAATTTTAACAGCTTTCTAGAGATTTTAAAATTTTCAATTGACTTTGAAAAATTATATTATCATTTTTGTTTAAAAAATGTAGTTTAATAATAATATTTTATTAAAATAGAACTTATTTCAAAATAAATAGTCCATAAAAAAAGAGTGTCTTTATTGAAAGTATGTATTTCACAGAAATACAATTTGTGCTTCATCATATGAAAATCAAATTTTCATAAAACTCATTATTTAATCATTTGAAAAGTAAAATTAAAAGTGGTAAAAATAATCATTGTTCTATTGAAAAAAAAAATCATACTATTAGGGTTTAGATAAAGATGACTTTATTACACCATTAAATTCCTTATGGGTAAGGTGTTTTATCATGAGATTTTTATGGGGGTTTAGAAAACATGGTTTGGGTCATGATCTCTATGAGATTGAACATCTTCAATAAATGGGTTTTCTCTGGCTTTAATTGTTTAATCTCAATTTTTCCTTGTTCAAGGAAAAATCCCAATGATTTCATCACTCTAGGGGTATTTTATAAATGGGCTTAATAGGGTACGATCGTACATGATGAGGAAATCACTTCCTTTTTCTATGTCAAATGGACCTTAACAAAACCCTTAATATAATAATATCAATGGTATCTATAAAACAACTATATTATCAATGGTTATGATTATAAATAGTATTTTAAATTTTATTGATCATATAACACTCCAATGTATTTCAAGTATTTTCAAAAACATCATTTATTAATTAAAATTTACTCATTTAAAAAATAATTTCATTAATAAATATCCAATTTTTTATATGCCCATAATTACCTGTAATTTAATTTTAATAATTATTTTTAAAAGGTAAGAATTTCACATAACCATAAATACATAAATTTTTTAAATTTTTTTTTGTAGATGATGTATAATACCCTCCTAGTTTTGGTATTCTATAGTTTTATGTTTAAGAGTAGGTATATTGATTTTTGGGTGTTCTGGGAGGTGATTTGGGATTACCAATAGTTTTACAAGGGCTATATCGTAGAAGGAAGCTATTATGGTGTAGTGGGGATAGTTTTGGAATTATCAATTAGGTCATGGAGTAGGATATTAGGAGGGGGATTTTAAATACACTTCCATATTTTGTGTATCTATGGTGTATAAGTAAGCTAGAGTGTAGGTTGGTGAGTCATTGTAGTGTGGAGAGGCTAGTTGCGATGCAAAGGTGTTGGAAAAATCCCTTTATATGGTGTAATGAGAATGACAACCGTGCATCCCTTCTGGTAGAAACCATGTCTGAAAACCTTTTTCAATATCCTATTAACTAGAGGAGGGGTTGTGGAACATCATATAGGACGATACCAAAGAACCCAATGACCGTGAATAGAGACTATTTCATATCTAGGATCCATGATGTAGGGGTACTGAATTTGGAAGGAAAAAACAAGTTTCTCCATGGGGCCCTTACACCGTAGCCACCCACTCTAGACCACAGTAATCAATCGGCCTATTACTCATCCAGAATCCATGTGGTTTCTATGAAAATTATATAAGTATATCTAAAATAACTCCTCCAAGGTCTCTAAACCATAGCCTTCTTGGCCACGCCATAGCTGGGCTCATTGCGCTGCAGTATATCCCTTCTATAGTGCATCCCCCTTTAGAATTACTGGTAAACAAAAATCACCTCACAAAACTCCAAAGACTCAAACTAACAACTCTTAATCCTTAAAAGGAAAGTGTACCAAAACCTATAGTTCATTACAATTATCTTAATCATAAACACTTATAATACCCAAAAAGTGATCATGGTTATAGATTTTCATTGATATAAGGTCACTTATACCTTATAAAAGATATCTACTCCTATGTATTATGGATATCCTATATACACATCCACAATAAACAAACTAGGGGTATTATCTTTCTATGAACTAAATTTATCTATGATCCATAATTTGAATCGATTTACTAACTACTATGTTATTTGGATCAAGATCAACATCCTCCCATTCAATTATATAGGTAGGGTCCTGTTGATACCTCCTCAGTTAAAAAACATGAAACACATCATGAATTGACAATAATAATTATAGACTGCCCAATAGGTACTCCACTATTCTAATTCATGTAATAGTATCAATGGTTCCAACAATCTTGATTCCCACATACCATTCTTAACCAACAGATGGTGCCCCAAGCATGGTGAAACCCAAAGAAACGCCCAGTCACTACCGTAAAACTCTAGATAATGAACATGATGGTCTGTATAATATTTCTAATGACTCATTTCAATGCACAATCTCTTATTAATCAACTACACATTTTCTATTATCTCTTGAATAGGGCCTAGTCCGACCATGGAACTATCTCCCAACTCTTCTTAACGTAAGGGATATATATATGGTTTACCTTAAAAAGCTCTTAAGGGATACATCTTAATTAATTCCTGAAAAATATTGTAATAATAAAATTAAAATAGAGGAAGTTTCATCTCCTAGGAACCACAAAAATCAAGAACAATTTTTCATAGATTATCCTCAATAATTTCAATAGACCTATATGTATTACCATATATATATATGGATGATAAGTCGTTGTTAATTTCACCAAGTAACCCATCACGTCTTGTAAAATATTTCAAAACCTTGATGAAAAACTTAGGTCCTTGTTAGAAACAATCACATAGAGAACCCCATTAAGTCTCACAACCTCTCAGACATACAAGATACCAAGTTCTTCCACCTTCACTATCTCCTTAATGTGGAGGAAATGATAAGATTTTATAGGACAAAAAATGATCAACCAAATTATTTCCCTCCCACTAAGATTACATGGTAAATTAATGCTAATCTCAATGGAAATATTATCCCACTTCTTTACCTGAATGGGAAAACATTGTAACAAGTTTGTAGGCCTCTGGTGCTCTCTGACAAATAAAGAATTATGACATGAAATCTTAAATTGACTGCATCATGCCCATATACCAATACAGTAATCTCAGAACATGATATATCTTGTTAGTGAATAGGTTGACAGTCCATCATGTCCTATTCCCGCAATATATCAATTCCTTCCTCTAGGAAATATGAATGACTAACCAGTGTAATAAAAAAAGTGCTCACTTGAGACCCAGACCACTCATTCATGGTCTCCCCACCTTTTTAGATTAATAAAGCGCTGGAAATTACTCTCAGAAACTTTCTAGAATAGAACCTTCTCATCAAATGATGATTCATATTTTACCAAAGCTATGAAAAACTTCTTATCATCCAGTCCCACTCTTGAGCTCATCTTAGAGAACAAAACCATCAGATACCACTCTCCACTAATTCTTTTTTTTTCATTAGTCAGTGGTTTCCTACTCAATGCATCAGCAACTAAATTTTATTTCCTAGGAGTATAAGAAATATCAAAATCAAATTTATGGAGATACAAAACCCAGCTTCCCTACCAAAAGTTCATATCCATCCAAGTAAAAATATTATTTAGGATTTTATGATTAGAATATACAATAAAAACTCCCCAAAGATATAGTCATACCATGTTTTTAGTGATTTCATAAATTATAACATCTCTATATTTTGGGTAGAATAATTCTTATAATGAGGGAATAGATGGAAAGAGATATAGGTCACCACCTACCTCCCATACAACAAGAAGAAACCTAATCCCATACCTAAAATATCATAGAAAACATCGTCCCCTAAAATTGATTTTTGAGGACTAAAAATGGAATATGAAGTCAACCTTACATTTATTTCCCCAAAATATCTCAAATATTTTTCATTCCGCTCAAAGATTACACCCTTGTTGGTCAAACCTATCCTTGGTTATTTGAGATGAGAAAAATCTTTAACAAATAACTTGTAGTACCTATCCAAACCAAAGAAACTCAAAATATCAAATACTTTTTAAGTATACTCCCAGGATATTACCACCTCTATTTTTTTATGATACACTAATATTTTCCTCTCTTATACTATAAGGCCTAGAAAAATTACTTCCTAGAACAAAAATTCATACTTTTAAATATTGACACAAAAATGAGGTTCCCTCATGTAAGTCCTGGTTTGGTAAGCCACCCAGAGGATCCCTAGACCCGATTAGTCACATGCCCTCAAGAGCATTTCCCCGAATGCCAGAGGCTGCCGACTAGAAGCGAGGGCCTTGGGTGTGATAGTGGGGAAACTATTCCCTCATTATCAGAGTACACATCTGAAGAGAAAAATAATAAACAATAGTGGAAGCAGTAAACAATCCATACACAAGTGAACAGTGGAAGACTAAATATGATAAACAGTAAGAGAACATATCTATATGTTGCATGAAACATATGTATAGGAAAGCATCCAAACAAGTCACAATGCTGGAAATGAAAACAGTACTAAAAATAAGTAAAAAAGAAAGACAAACAGCTCCTCAGCATCACAAGCCTAAGCTTGGTCCCATGCTCTCCAGCTCCACAGCAAGTCAAGTACCCGAAGTTGAAGGCTGATTTCCCTTGTCTGTACCTGCAACAATATAGTCTATTTGGGCCCAAAAGCATGACCAAAACAGGGTGTGAGACTAAATCCCAGTAGGCAACCACCCGAAGATCTATGACTAATTTTCTATGAATATATGGCAGGTAAAAGTACAGAAAATAGTAAACAAGAACATTCTGAACAATAAACAATCCACACTTCCAATGTCAAGAAACATCTAACAAGAAGAAAAGAACAAAAGGTAACCCTCTAGGAAGAACTCAAATCCATCCCATCTGGGTTTTTCATATGGAATTACAAAGACTCTCTAATGATTCACACGCAGCCAACTCACTTATTGTCCAGAGTTTTCAGTAACTCTCTAAGGAAGCCCGCTTAGTCAATTCCCCTTGTAGACCTAAGGTCATGGACTCTTTAAGGAAGCACACTCGGTCAATTACCCTTATATACCATGTTGTTCATAGACTCTCTGAGGAAGATCACACAATCAATACCTCCTATATCATATGGTAATCAGGTGATTTGACGAAATAGAACAGATACTCTCTGAGGAAGCTCACGCGGTCTATCCCTGTATAGTCTAAAGTAGTCAAGGACTCTCTGAGGAAGCTCTCACGGTCTATCCCGCTTTAGCCCAATGTAATCCAAGTCTCTCTGAGGATGCTCACTCGGTAAATCCTTGTATAGCCTAATGCTCAATGTCTCTCTCAGGAAGCTCACTCTATCTATCCCCTTATAGTCTACTACACCCAGTTCTCATGGCATTGTGTAGGATAACAACATAGAAATACAATATTTCCAAAGTAGACTTACAGAACTACTTTGCTAAATAGTTCTAAAACATATCAAGAATGTCAGAAAACATTTCTCCATCCAACTACAATAGGCATGAAAACAAACAAAGCATCCAAGGCAAAACAGGACCAAACTGTCAAAAACAAAACGTGTGTGGGAAGAACCTCCAAAGCATTTTAGTTCAACCATATTCATATTCAAACATCCTATACACATGAAAACTATCATGGAAGTCATACAACATGGGTAAAATGGTAAAGACACAATACCCCGTTCAGGGGTATTAGTGGAATTTGCACATAATATTCAAGGACATTCAACGGAAAGGCACAAACCACCTACCTCAGGGTTAGGAGATCAATATACATGAACCATGAGGCTTTAAAATCCTTATAAAATCATAGATCTATTAAAATTTACAAAAATTTCAACTCACGATAACTTGGAAAAAAGGAGGAATTGGAAAACGATGCTCTCGAAGAAGGAGGAGCTTACCACTATGATTCCAACACACTCAACAATGTTCGAATCGGAGGATGATTGGAGGATTGGGGCATTTTTGGAGATCCGTGGATGATCAGCGCTCTCAGATGAATGAAACCAAGAAGAAGTGGTATTTTTCCATCATACGTGACCTCGGTGCATTTAATGAAAAAACAAAGTACATGGCGTGTACTTTTGAAGTACACGAATTGTACTTTCCCTTTCCATAATCTTATTTAGGTGGCCTCCTCATCACCCATACATGGCCATGTGTGTGGCCATGACAAGACCAATAAATATCCTGTAGCGGCATCACAGTACATGGAGTGTACTTATAAAGTACACGGCGTGTACTTCAAAAATTTCCAGATTTTCCTTTTTTTCTGAAAAAGGTCCTAAAAGGAAAAAACATTCCTGAAAAAAAAAATCTGGGTTCTTACAAAATTCCCCCATTAAAGAAATTCATCCCTAAATTTCCCTAGCATGGAAGAGAAGAAGAAGCCCTAAACAGCTCTGACAACTGTGCTCGTACATCGGCGTCCCTCTCCCAAGTCTCATCCTGTACCCGCTCGTGCTGCCATAGCACCTGTACCAGAGGAACATACCAGCCACGGGGAACCTTTGTACTATGATCAACAATCTGGATAGGATGCACCTCAAATGACCCATCCACATCGAGCTCAACCTCCTCGGGTTGAAACACATGAGACGAGTCTGAAATGTAATGTCAGAGATGAGAAACGTGGAAGACGTCATATATAGATTAGTACTAATGAGGTAACTAAAACTGATAGGAAACCGGCCCAACTCTCTCCAACACCTCAAATGGCCCGACATACCTCGGTGAAAGCATACCCTGTCTCCTAGTCCTCCTATGCCCCAACCTCATTCTGACACACCGAAAAACCTGATCCCCGACCTCGAACTCCAGAGGTCATCTCCGCTGATCAGCATAAGACTTCTACCAAGACAGTGCAGTAGCTATACTCTTCCAAATCTATCTGCTATGTGGTCTCCTGGACAAGACAAGGACCTAGTAAAGTTTCCTCTCCTACATTCAACCAACATAAGAGTGATTGACATGGCCTACCGTACAAATCCTCATAAGGTTCCATCTGAATAGTTGCTTGAAAACTATTATTGTAGGGAAACTCCACAGGAGGTATATGCTTCTCCCAAGAACCTCCAAAGTCCAGAATGCATTCTCGGAGCATATCTTGAAGAACTGGAATCATACGCTTAGACTAGCCATCTATCTGGTGATGGTATGTTGTACTTAAAAGTACCTGTGTACCCAAAGCCTTGTGAAGCCCCTTCCAGACCTGAGAAGTAAAACATGCATCCCTATATGAAACAATGGAGTGTGGAACTCCATGTAGATGTACAATCTCTCAGATGTACAATTGTCCCGACTCATCAACACTGAAGGTCTCCTTGATCGGAAAGAAGTGAGAAACCTTTGTGATACTGTCGATGAAAACCCAAATAGCATCATTCCCTCGAGGTAACATTGGAAAACCGGTCACGAATTCCATTGCGATATCGTTCCACTTCCACTCCAAAATGGGTAACTACTGCAAACGACCTGCTGGTGCTGATGCTCCACTTTCACCTGGTGACAAGTGGAACACCTCAAGAAAAAACTAGCAAAATCTCTCTTCGTACTTGGCCACCAATATTGGTAGTGTAGATCACGATGCATCTTGGTGACACCAGGATGAACTTACCAAACTGAGGAATGAAAATCCCAAATCAACTCCTCACATATGTCTGTTGGCACCCATATGCATCCCTGAAAATGCAAGATCTCATCCTTGCCTACTGTCCATCTAGGAAGAGGGTCCTCTCCTGACACACTCTCATGAAGGACTAGGCCTTCTGAATCAGATAGCTTCTTCATCCGCACCCAATCAAGAAGAGTAGAGGTAATATCTATAGAAGATAGAAAAGTATTCCCCTATCTATCGTAACCCTCCAAATTCATCTCAAAGAACAGATCCATAAGCTACCACTCACTATTGGCCTCCTGAACTGTCAGTATCTAAGTTAACCTTCTCAACGCGTCAGCCACTACGTTGTCTTTCTCAGGTGTATAGGCAATCTCAAAGTCATTGGATTGAAGTTACTCGAACCACCTATGTTGTCTATGGTTCAGATCAAGATGATTGAAGATGTACTTGAGACATTTTTGGTCAGTGAAAACCAAAAAATGCTCTCCTAGAATATAATGTCTCCAACAACGTAAAGCATGAACACAAGCTTCAAACTCCATATCCTACGTCTGGTAATTCCTCTAATGTTCCCTCAACTACCGAGACTTGTACGCAATGACTCCATCTCCCTACATCAGCACAGCTCCCAGCCTGATACACGAATCAAAACATTAAATAGTATAGCTATTTCCTGGCTCTGGAAAGACTAGTATCGGTGTTGACGTCAACCTCCCCTTCAACTCTTGAAATGATGACTCACAAGAATCTAACCACTAGAACTTCGCACCCTTCTTAGTCAAACCTATCAGCGGTGCTGCTAAGTGTGAAAAGTCTTGTATGAAGCGTCAGTAGTATCCAGCTAGCCCTAGGAAACTCCGTACCTCAAGACATTCTTTGGCTACTCCCAGGAAACAACTGCCCTCACTTTCTCTGGGTATACTGATACTTCTGTCTCTAAGATAACATGACCAAAGAAGTGAATCTGATACATCCAAAAGTGTCATTTTGAGAGCCTAACATATAACTAATACTCTCTTAGTGTATTCAGAACAATAACAAGATGCGTAGCATGATTTTGTAGAGTGTGAGAGTAAACCAAGATTTCATCCATGAAAACCAACATGAAGGTATCAAAGTATGGATGGAACACTTGGTTCATCAGTGCCATGAAAACTGCAGGCGCGTTTGTGAGACTGAATGGCATAACTGTATACTCGTATAGATCATACGTACTTCTAAAAGCTATGAGAGGTATATCATATGGTCTAACACGCAAATGGTGTTAACCAGACCTCATGTCAATCTTCGAGAACACCTGGGCTCCTCGAAGATGATCAAAGAGATCGTCAATCCTTGGCAAGGGATATCGGTTCTTGATCATCAACTATTTTAGCTTACGATAATCCACACAAAGCCTGAGGGTGTCTTCTGCCTTCTACACCAATAGGATAGTCAAAACCCATGGAGAAGTACTGGGTCAGATAAAACCCTTGGCCTACAACTCCCACAACTGCTTCTTGTTCTCCTGCAACTCAGGTGTAGCCTTCCTATAATGAGGAATGGAAACCGGCGCCACTCCTGGCACGAGCTCAATAGAAAATTATACCTCACGCTCCAAAGGAAAACCCAAAAAGTACTCAAGAAATATGTCCTGGAAGTGATCCACTACTGGAGGAAAGTCTAACCGTGATGTCCCCTGGACATCTTGATATAGACTGTAAATCTTGGCTATAATGCCTCCTAGCCCATGATGCTCGGGTCCTGCTCGACATGCCAGGACATCCCACTCGCCCCAATGAAGAAAACATCCACCCTTCGGTGATATGAAACTCACCTTGGGGCGATAGCAATCGACGACTGCCTGGATGGGAACTAACTAGTCCATTATGAGAATGACATCATAGCTCATCATCTCTAGGACATAGATCTCCCATATGAAGTGACAACCCACAACCTCAAGAGGGCACTCTCTGCACTGACATACACAAACCGCTCTAGTCCCCAATGGTGTGTCTAGTGTTAAGATATCAGCAATAGAAAAGATATAGTGACCAAGGATTTCCACAACAGAAACAGACATAAAGCTATGGGATTCCCCTGTGTCGAATAGAGAAGAAGATAAAACTAAGGCTACTAAGATCATACCTAGAAAGGTGGAAGTTCTGGGATCCTGCTCCTGCTGGGTCTGCTCCATCACAAACGGCTGGCCTGCTCCATGGCCCTATGAACCTGCCTGACCACTCTGAGCTAATATGCCATGCTGTCACTGATAGAAAAGTGATTGACCAGCCAGGCCATGACCTCCACCTCAGCCTGACCAACTGGAAGAACTCTAGTTCCCAGACTTGTGACAACTGGTGGTGAATCTCCCGAATGCGGAGTAATAGAATAACCCATGTCTCTGGATGCTGGAGAGAAAAACTAACAGAAATGCTGGAGATGACCCATCCTTCTACAAGATCGGCACTCCATCAGGTCTCTCAGGTAACGTGGAATCATATTCCCGCTCCTCCCGTACTAGTATCACACCATGTGGCTAATAGAAGGTGCATCCCACTTACTCTGATCTCCTCGAGAAAGCTCCCTGCAGCACTTTCTGCTATCATTAGGAGGTATACTAACTCTGGATGTCGAACCGCCCTGGCTCACTGCTTCAGAATACCATAGATTATTATCTGTGATCAATTCCTGGTTGATGATAGAGGATGTCGAAGTCAACCTGAATATGTTCACCTCGGAATGGATCTCCTACCTGAGATCATCCTCAAACATCCTAGTCAGGAACAACTCATCACATGCGGTGATAGGTGTGAAACACTATAGCTTAGTGAAACGAGAGGAATAAACCATCACAGAAAGAGTACCCTTCACTAAGCTCATGATCATCCGGGACCAGTCATCCCTCAAGGTCTCCGGGTAGAAGTAATCATAGAAGATACGCTGAAACTCCTCCTAATCCATATTCTGTTGGCGTCCCTCCTGAGAGATGAAATTCCACCACCTTTTGACAGAGCCTTGGAGCATGTTGGTCATGAGATTCACCCTCCTCTCTAGTGGTACCTTGAGATGCTCGACATGGTTTCGAGCCACAAATTTACAGCCTGAGATCCTCCTTCCCCTAAGAAGGTTGGAGGATGCTTCTAATGAAAGACTGGAATAAATTCTACCATCGACAGGGAAGGAGATGTCACTCCCTGAAAATTCTGCATCATCCTCAGGAATCCTTCCCTGAAATTTTCATCAGCACCTGTGACAGGTATAACGGCTGGTTCCAAGGCTGGCACAATAGGATGATCTGTCGGAAGTACCTGATCAACCATATCTGGTGTCTGATCACCGTCTGACAACTGGAATACAACTAGAGGACATCTCGGTGGCATAACTCTGCGACATCAAACACACAACTTAGATCAAGATATGCAGAACTAAAAACAAGTATTTTAATAAGGGAACAAGGGAAATAAAACATTCTAGTTTTACAAAACATGACTACATGGCATGTACATTTCCTACACGCCGTGTTCCCAAAAGTCATTCACATGGGCGTGTTCTTCTGCCAAAACTGGTAGTGTAACACCCCAACCACACTGTGTTTTGTCCCTAAACATGGCATGTACTTGAACCCTATTCCCCTACCCGAGTCTCCTTACACAACTAACCCACATGGTCATCTCATTTCTAGACTACATTGTGTGTTCACGACAGACATAGCATGTACGAGACAAGCTTCACCTAGCTCGTGTTGTTAGTGGCATGGCCTGACAAATGACTGACACTACACGGCATGTTCCAGATGAACACGGCATATATGAGAAAAGATACCACTAGCCTGTGGTGTTCGTGACATGGCTGGGTACCTGGATCAGTCTACATAGCGTGTTCAAGACAGACACAGTGTATATAGGCTTATGTTTTATCCGTCCATGTTATTCGTTACACAGCTGGGTACTTAGGTTATACAACATGGTGTGTTGAATACTGACACATCGTGTATATCTCATGTTTCCCTCATCCATGTCATTAGTCACACGTGTAGACACACAGTCACTACAACAGGGCATGTACATACTGTACACAGCGTGTTCCTACAAGATTTTTACGACCCCGTTTCACTTCTCACACAGTCAGTGACACAGTTATAGACTAAACAACTTGTATTCACAAAGTACATGTCGTGTATTCTGGGTTTTTCAATACAATACCCTCAAAAAACTGCTCCGGAGCCCAGAAAACACACAAAACAATTGTTAAGGTGCTAAATGCTGACCTGTGAGGGCCCATACTCCCCACGAATCAAACCTTGGAATATTATACATGTTATAAACACGAAAAGACAAGCGAATGACCCACCATTTTCTGATTCAGGAGGTCCCATAACACCTCAAGAACCAAAAATTTGGCCTTCATCTAAACACATCCTTAAACAAAGAAATTCTTATCAACAATAGTATTCTATCAAGGCATCTATCACAACATCATGTATATTCTACACAACATATATCACAACAATATGCAATTGCTAATGCACCCTAAATGGAATGGAAATAATGCATGGCATGTGATTTCTAACAAGTGCCTATATGATGCATGAGATTGCATACCCTCATCTCATCGGGTTGCGACAGAAATAGAACCTCAATAGCATCAACAGTAATAACACAAAACATGTGAATCACTCAACAGTGAAATCAAATTAACTATAAAATTGTAAAACTAGAAAATTGAAATAAACGATGTAGATTGGTTTTTACCTATACACAGTTTAGCTACTCCTGGGCATAGCTTATTACCATGTACATATTCCTTCCTATCCCTGGATAAAGGCTTTAAATAGAAAATCAAGAGAGAAAAAATCCACTGACACCACTTTGTAACATCCCGGTTCTAGAAGCCATAGAGAGGCACCCCATACAAGGTTGGTCACATGGCCTCAAGCGCATTTCCTCGAATGCCAGAGCTTTCCGACTAGTAGCGAGGTCCTTGGGTGTGATTGTGGGGAAACTATTCTCTCATTGGAAGAGTACACAATGGAAGAGAAAAACAATAAGCAATAGTGGAGGCTGTAAACAATCCATACACAAGTGAACAACAGAAGACTAAATATGATAAACAACATGAGCACATATCTATATATTGCATGATACATATGTCTAGGAAATCATCCAAACAATTCATAATGCTAGAAATACAAACAGTACTAAAAACAACTACAAAAAGAAAGATAAATAGTTCCTTAGCATCACAAGACTATGCTTGTTCTCATGCTCTCCACCTTCACAACAAGTCAACTACCTAAAGTCGAATGGTGCTTTCCATTGTCTATACCTGCAACAATATAGTCTGTTTGGGCCCAAAAGAGTGACCCAAATAGGGTGTGAGACTAAATCGCAGTAGGAAACCACCTGAAAATATGTTCCAAACAGTCAGTGAATATATGGTAGGTAAAAGTACAGAGAATAGTAAACAAGAACATGCTGAAAAATAAACAATCCACAGTTCCAAAGTCAAGAAACAGCTAATATGCAACAAAGCACAATAGGTAACCCTCTAGTAAGCACTCACAACCATCCCCTCTAGTTTGGTCATACGGAATTATAAATACTCTCTGAGGAATCACATGCAGTTAACTCCCTTTATAGTCTAGGGTAGTCAGAAACTCTCTGTTGAAGCTCGCATAGTCAATTCCCCATATAACCCGATGGTCAAAGACTCTCTAAGGAAGAACACTCGGTCAATTTAACTTATAGTCCAGGTTGTTAATAGACTCTCTAAGGACCCTGACATAGTCAATCCCTCATATATCCTATGCTAATCCAGTAATTCAAACAAACAAAACATAGACTCTCTGAGGAAGCTCACACGGTCTATCCCTGTATAGTCTAAATCAGTCAAGGACTCTCTGAGGATGCTCTCAAGGTCTATCCTCTTTTATCCCAAAGTAATCCTAGGATCTCTGAGGATGCTAACTCGGTCAATCCTCGTATATCCTAAAGATCAAAGTCTCTCTGAGGAAGCTCACTCGGTCTATCCCCTTAGTCTACTACACCCAATTCTCACAGCCCTGTGTAGGATAACGACAAAGCAATACAATATGGAAAAAGTAGACATACAGAACTACTTGGATAAATAGTTCAAAAACATATCAAGCATGTCAAAAAACAATTCTCCATCATACTACAATAGGCCTAGAAACAGACAAAGCAGCCAAGGAAAAATAGGACGAAACGGTCATAAATAGAACGTGCGTGGGTAGAACCCCCAAAGCATAACAGTTCAACCATATTCATATTCAAACATCCACTACATATGAATACTATCATGGTAGTCATATGAAAAGGTTAAAACAGTAAACACAAAATACCCCATTCAGGGGTATTGGTAGAATTTCCACATAATATTCAAGGACTTTCAATGGAAGGCACAAACCACCTACCTCGAGGTTAGGATGTCAATTGTCCTGACCCGTCCTCGGGGCCCACGCCGTGACTACCCCAAGCCTGCCTTCCATAGGCCAGGGGATGGTGACTAGAACCAGAGTAAATCTCGATAAAAAGGGAAGGCATTGCCTTTATGAAATGTAAACAAACACACAACCAGAGTACAAGCGGAAGAAAACACTATGTAAAGCAATAAGACAAGTGTGCTGAAAGTACAATGGGGGCCGGAAATACAATCCCAACAGTAAAGTACAAGGAAAAGACAAAATAGCAGGAAGGTGTCAAGCTACTCCTGGATCATCCTTCGAAGTTCCTACCTGAAGGGTAGGTACATATGGCCTCCTTAGCTCTCCATGTCTGTCTGTCACCTCCGGGTACCGTCTCGTCATGAAGTCCACCTCCGGGTACCGTCTTGTTGTGAAGTCCACCTCCAGGTACCGTCCATTTCTACAAACCTCAACCACGATCAGTGTTTTCCGTCGTCTACATCCAACACAATAAGGTGCGGGCATAGCCCTTGCATGGGTGAGTATAATGATACTCAATAGGGACCTTGAGACCCTCATGGTCTCACTAAATCCAACAAGAATAAACCACAAAGAAAGATATCAATAGATAACCTTTACTTAGGTATATGCCCATACATATACCTAATTTATCATGTAACTCATCTCAATCATGAGGAAAACATAAAGGTCATTGACTCAGCTCAAACTAGGATTTTTATTCACGATGACGAAAAACACGGCTGCTAGAGAACTCCTCCTCTGTCGAGTGCAGTAGTCCTGTCACGACTCCGAGGTGTCACTCACTAACCATAGATTGCTGATGTACTCCTCCTGTCGAGTATCGCGGGTCTTCCACCTCACAAAGTAGTGCTCCTCCCCCATGGGTCTGCCACCTCACACAGTAGTGCTCCCCCTTATAGCCTACAGAGGTACTCCTCCTGTTGAGTACCACAGGTCTGCCACCTCACAAATTAGTGCTCCTCTGCCATGGGTCTGCCACCTCACAAAGTATTTCCCTCCAATGGGCTATGAAAGTCACTTTGCATCAAATCGGACAAGCAGTCATCAGGTCTCAGCCAGCTACAAGGTCACCGTACTCAGTATGCTCGCCTCCGGGATGATCCACTCCACAAGCAACTAGTCGATACTCCATGTATCACAAAGTCCCATGAAGAAGTATCACAAAGGACTGCATCATCACATGGGTCTTAACACAGCAGATGGCACGTCAATCAGACGCCTGGTTCGTGAGTTATTAGCCTCTTTGTTTCAGGGGCCCGGTTGGTTTCGTATACAAACCAACCTGGCCTTATCTCAACTATACACTGAACTCCCATGGGGTATACTCAAAGGGATGACTATGCTCCAAGAGTACCGGCGCCGCTAACGGTTCGTCAAATGGACGTCTGGTGCCAAAGATATGGCCCAAGAAGGTAATGGGTCAGTAATGAGCCTGGGTCCGGTCCGACCCGGTCAGACCAACTCAGCCTAACCCAAACTGGGCCAACCTGTTCTGGTTCGACCCGGTCATACACGCTAGGTCTGACCTAGCCCATTGGGTGAGTCAGCCCGCTATGTTTTGACCCGGTCCCCTGGGCCCGGCCCAGTGGACCGCGAGGGCGGTTCGGCCAGATAGTAGCCACGTAGGCGGCTCGGTAACTCGTCCTGGGAGACCGGGATGGTTCGACCAGCTTCACCATGGGGGTGTCGTGGGCTGGTTCAGCAGGCCAGTGACCGGGAGGCTAGCGGGTAGACCGCGCAGGGTGCGGGCGGGCCGGCTCGGATCCGGCTAGCCACGAGAGCACTGGGCAGGGCGCGGGTGCGCCAGGCAGGGTGCCGAACACCAGGCAGCATGCGCGGGGGCGCCGGGTAGTGCGACTGGGCGCCACGGGGGTGCTGGGGTGCGCCAGGCAGGCCGCCGGCAGGGCGCCGGAAAGGGCGCGGGGCACCGGCAGGGCTCCGTGGGTGCGCCAGCAGGGCGCTGTGAGTGCACCGGTAGGGTGCTGCGAGTGCGCCGGAAGGGGGTCGCGGGTGCGCCGGTAGGGGCGCGGGGCACCGGGTGCGCTCCAGGGGGCAGCGGGGGCGGCATAGTTCACGTAGGTCACGGGTAGTGTGGCCTTTGTTCGAATCCTTTGTCGTCTTCGTCTCATTGCCATGCCGTCGTGGAGTCATTACAAAAAGAACAACGAAGGGGTCGGGCCATGTTGGTTTGGCCCAGACCCTCCACGTTTAGGGTGGTAGCAATAGGTTCTCGCAATTATGAAGCACAACAACCACTGTTATTCATTTGGAGAGAAAGGAAGAACATGGAAAAGGTTTATACTTTAAATAAAAATAAAACCCATACCTCTTGCTCGTCGCTCATTAGCGGAGTCGTAGAAGGAAGACGATGAAGACTGTCGTTTATCGTGTCCTCCACACATCCTCAATTCCAAGCTACGTCGGTTCATTGACGATGTTGCGGAGGATAGTTTTCTGTGGAAGGAAGGTCGAAGAAGAATCGCGTGGAAGATCGCCGTTGGTGTTCTTCACGTTCTTCATGGGAGATGATAGGATTTCCTAAAGTGTTGGGTGTCGCAATATTTTACCAGCGCTTTGTCGCTTGGTGAAGGCATCCCAAAACCTTCTCTCAAGCTCCCTATATATAAAATAGGGGGATAGGTATGTAACCATCATCGAATCTATGACGGTTCATTTATTTGGAACCATCCTAAATTCCAACGACGCAGTTACATAATTTAAAAAGGGGGTCGGGAAAATTAAATTGCGTTGGCACACTTTAAGAGGTGTGTTGGCACAACTTAAGAGTGGGGGATGCCAAGAAGTTTCCCCCACATAGCCTGCATCAAAACATATGACACGAATTAATTTTATGTTGACAAAAAAATTTAATTGACAACAATTATTTTCACATCGACACATAAAATTAATTCACAGCAATTAATTTTTACGTTGACCCATAAAATTAACTGACAACAATTAATTTTACGTCAACTCAAAAAATTAGTTGAGAGAAATTAATTTTACATCGACACATAAAATTAACTAACAAAAATTAATTTTACATCGACCCATAAAAATAATTGTGTGCCATTAATTTTACGTCGACATATAAAATTAAATGATAGGGGGTTTGAGAGGTTTCCTCTCCTTCTCCATTAAATGGGAGGTTAGGGTGTGGCGGTTCCACCACCAACTCCCAAGTGGAGCTTCTAACCAATTTATCTGCACTGCATGTGTTTAACAAAATAAATAAATTATTCACTTATTTTATTTTATTAACCCACATAAAACCCCAAAAACTAACTTTCATACCCGATCATCTGCCATTGAGGTGAAAGTCTTCTTAATTGAATATCGGCATCTCATGTTCAACGGTGCCCTCAGAATTCGATTCTGAGCACCAGTTCAAAAGTTATAAAACGCCGCTCGTATGTTTTCTGAACGTACCCGAAAAAATGTTCGGAAAATTATTATCAGTCACCCTCGACCCACTACGGTCAAGTTTAGGCTTTGCCTAAGATAAAAACGCCCCAACGAATTCAACGGTACTCTCTGATTTTCAATTCAAGTTTCCGTTTAGAAGTTAATAATTTTACAATAAAATAATTGTCACTTAATTATTTTATTTACGAACAAAAACTATCTTTCTCAGGTGGCTCACACTGGCCAAAGTCGGTCTCTACTTAAATGTAGCATACCCTCGTGAGTTTAGTTGTGGTCTCTAATTTTTAATATGAGTTACCATTTGTGAGTTATAATCCTTTAAAAAATAAAATAACCCTATTTAATTATTTTGTTTACAGTTATGCCATTTTCGGGTTTTCTCATAGGAGGCCTGCGCCTGGCTAAACTTAAGTCACGCCTAGGGTAAACCCGCCATCCTAAGCACAACAGTGTCCTCGGATTTCTGATCTGACTAACCGTTGAAGATTTATTCCACTTTCTTAGGAAAACTGCTTTCGCACGTTAATTTAAGCGTAACAAAACTTCTGAAAATTATTCCGGGCACACCAGGCCTCATAATTAGGTGATGTCAGAAACTGTGTACTCATAAAATTCCAAATAATATAAGAAAAAAAATTTGATTGAGTTTTACGGGTTTTACATTACTCCCACCTCCAGGCTTTACGTCCCCGTAAAGCTACAACACAAACTAGGGAAAATAAAGGAGGTAACGAGCACGCATCTAAGCCTCATACTCCCAAGTGCTCTCCTGGAGGTTCTCATGCTACCAATGAATGCGCACTAGAGGAACCGACCATCCACAATGGACCTGCTCCTGTCGACCCTTGATCTCCAACGGAACCTCCGGGAAGGTCATCCCATCGTCGATGTCCAGCTCCCTGTGATCGATGACGTGGGTCGGGTCGTGCACGTACCTCCTCAGTTGAGATACATGGAAAGACTTCATGCACCCGGTGCAACTGAGGTGGAAGGTCCAGATGAAGAGCAGAGATAACTTTCCACCTTGGAAAAATCTCCGTAGTCCACAACGAGGTGAGACCCGTAAGAAAACGTGGCCACCATCCTCAAACACCAGTGGTCTCTGTATCCTATCAGTATAGGACTTCTGTCTGCACTATGCAGTCTTCATCCACTCCTGGATGATCTGAACCTTCTCCATCATAGCCTGCACCATCTCTAGTCTTATAAGAGCTGCTTAGATTTCCCCTTTGCCGAAAAAGAGAAATATTATCTCATCCTCTGGATGAATCACATTCTTTGCCTAATACAGTCAATCCTGACATGAACGGTACATTTCATGTCTTGGATGACGTCATAAGTCCTCGATGCTACTACCATGAGATCCAAACATCACGCTTGCCTCCAAGGGTTGAGTCACACTGTCAGAATCTGTGTGTGGTCACTGGGTCTCCTCTAGTAGGAATCTCGAAAGTGAGGGCTAAGTCAACAGTTTTAACCGGAACCTCTCAGTATCAACAACAAAAAAGGGAAGGAAAGAAAATTTCACAAGGAAAAGTGTCTTTTATTACTGTAGCTCAAGTAAAAATACACACAATAACCACAAACAATAACATAATTGAAATTGGAAGCACCAAGTACAAAGGCCTCCATTCCTGGAACTAGTCCCTCTCTTATCCCCCTGCTTCTAGAGCTCCATAGTCGTATGCATCAGTTGCCTGAAGTTGTGGTCTTCCATGTCCACATGTTCCATGTGGTCAGGGTGGACCTCCTAGTGGTGGTGGTGGTGGTGGAAACACCTCAAAGCGTCATCCACCTCCAGCTGCATGGACAGTTGCCCTGCCTCGGTCTCTGTCTCCATGCGGTCTGCCTCGATCGAACCTCCGCCTCTTCCTGGGAGGTCCTTCATCTATATGCTGATCATCCGAGTGGTGGGTCGGACAGTCACAAGCCATGTGAACCTGTCTGCCACACGTGTAACACGGCATGGCAGTTCTTCCACCGTCACTCCCCTTGGTGCCTCGCACTACCGACCCTGAGTTGTGCGGCCGACCACCTGTATATCTGGACCTCTTAGACCTCTGCATCATCTATCTACTTCCAACTGCAGAAGAATCCATTGGATATTGGCTAGTAGTGGATCCTGCTGCTAGAGACTAATCACCAAGGAAACTCTCTACTAAGAGGGCTCACCCCAACACCCCCGTCTATGTCGGGATGTTGTGAGAAACAACTGAAGATCTAATCTCTCTCCTGAGCCCCTGCTCAAAGGTCCAGGCCCTGAAGAACGGGTCTCGTACCATATCAATGTAGTAGCACGAGAGGTCGGTGAACCTCGATTAATACTACGCCACTATCATGCTACCCTGCTGATGATACAGTAGCTCCTATATATGCACCGCTCGAAGGGTGGCTGGTACAAACTCTGCACAGAACAAGATCGCAAATTCTACCCACAGAAGTGTCACCTCATCATGCATCTAAAGCATCAGGCTCCACCATCTAGCTGTTGCTTCCTGAAGGAGGCTGGCAGTAAAGATCACCATAAGGTCTATTGGCGTCCCTACTAGCCTGAAGACTCTCACCATAGCCTCCATCCAATCCTCAGCCGCCTGTGGGTCCGTCTCTCCCCGAAACCTGGGTGGCCTCTGGCACTGGAACTCGTGCAGCGCGCTCAAGCGGCGTGCATCGCCTGCTACTGGGGCTGGTGGCATCGGTGGCCCAATGGGTGGTAGTACCATTGTTGCCTCAACTGGTGCCTCAACTAGAAGAGGGCCATGTACTGAGGGCTCGTCGCTTGGCGGGATGCTAGTACGTACAACTCTCGGGGCTCCAACTGGTCGTCCTTAGGGAGGTATCCTGAAAGAAACAGATGTGACATGGTCAAAAGACTATACCTGGTGAGCTGACCTGATTTGAGTTGATTTAAAGGAAAACTTTTGAAAACACACACATAATCAGTGTTTTCGTGCACTGAGTCGGAAATCAGAAGTCAGGGTCCTGCTGTATGGATACGTCGGCCGCCGCACCAACACTGGACTCCCTGAACTGAAAACTACAATTGGTACGCTTAACACTATTGCTTCACAGAAAGAAAATATCATAGTTATAAGTTCTGCGGTAGAACCGACGTCCTCTGATACCAATTTGTCACAACCCGTCCTCGGGGCCCGTGCTGTGACTACCCTATGCCCTACTTCCATAGGCCAGGGGATGACGACTAGTACCAAAGGCATAAATCCCGATAAAAAGGGATGTCATTGACTTTATCAAATGCAAAAAAACACAAAACCAGAGTGCAAGCAGAAGCAAACACTAAGTAAAGAAATAAGACAAGTGTGATGAAAGTACAAAGGTGGCTGGAAATACAAGCCCAACAGTAATGTACAAGGAAAAGACAAAATAGCAGGAAGGTGTCAAGCTGCTCCTGGATCGTCCTCTAGAGTTCCTACCTGAAGGGTAGGTACAGATGGCCACCTCAGCTCTCCACATTCGTCTGTCACCTCCGGGTACTGTCTCATCATGAATTCCACCTCTAGGTACCGTCTCGTCATGAATTCCACCTCCTGGTACCGTCTAGCTCTACAAGACTCAACCACGATCAGTGTTTTCCGTCGTCTGCATCCAACACAACAAGGTGCGAGCATAGCCTCTGAAGGGGTGAGTATAATGATACTCAGTAGGGACCCCGAGACCCTTAAGGTCTCACTAAATCCAACAAGGATAAACCACAAATAAACATCTCAATAGATAACCTTTACTTAGGTATATTCCCATACATATACCTAAGTTATCAAGTAACTCATCTCAATCATGAGGAAAACACAAAGGTCATTGACTCAGCTCAAACAAGGATTTTTATTCCCGATGATGAAAAACACGGCTTCTGGATAACTCCTCCTCTGTCGAGTGCAGTAGTCATGTCACGACTTCGAGGTTTCACTCACTAACGTTGGACTGCTGAGGTACTCCTCCTATAGTGTACAGCGGGTCTGCCACCTCACAAAGTAGTGCTCCTCCTCCATGGGTCTGCCACCTCACACAATATTCCTCCCCCTCATAGCCTACAGAGTTACTCCTCCTGTCGAGTACCGCGAGTCTGCCACCTCACAAATTAGTGCTCCTCCGCCATGGGTATGCCACCTCAGAAATTAGTGCTCTCCACTGGGCTATGCTAGTCACTCCGAATCAAATCGGACAAGTAGTCATCAGGTCTCAGCCAGCTACACGGTCACCGTACTCCATATGCTCTCCTCCAAGAGGATATTCTCCATGAACCACTGTTTGATACTCCAAGTATCACAAAGTCCCACTAAGAAGTATCACAAAGGACTGGCTCATCACAGGGGTGTTAACGCAACATACGGTGCGTCAATCGGATGACCGGTTCATGAGTTATTAGCCTCTTTGTTCCGAGGGCCCGGTTGGTTTTGTATACGTACAAACCCAGCCGTATCTCAACTATACCCCAAACTCCCATGGGGTATACTCAAAGGGATGGGTATTCTCCAAGAGTACCGGTGCCACTGACGGTTCATCAAACGGACGTTCGGTGCCAGAGATATGGCCCAAGAAGGTAATGGGCCAGTAATGAGCCCAGGTCCAGTCCGACCCGGTCAGACCAACTCAGCCTAACCCAAACTGGGCCGACCCGGTCAGACTCGCTGGGTCTGACCCGGCCCATTGGGCGAGTCAGCCCACTAAGTTTTGACCCGGTCCACTGGGCCCGGCTCAGCGGACCGCGAGGGCGGTTCCGCCCAATAGTCGCCACATAGGCGGCTCAGTAACTTAGCCTGGGAGACCGGGTTGGTTCGAAAAGAGACACCACGGGGGTGTTGCGGGCCAGTTCAGCAGGTCGGTGACCGGGAGGCCAGCGGGTAGACCGTGCGGGGCGCGGGCGGGCCGGCTGGCCGCGGGTGCACTGGGAAGGGCGTGGGTGCACCAGGAAGGGTGACGAACAATGGGCAGCGTGTAGGGGCATGTCGGGTAGAGCGACAAGGTGCCGCGGGGGTGATGGGGTGCACCGGTCAGGCCGCCGGCAGGGGCACCGGGCAAGATGCCGACAAGGGCGTGGGGCACCGGGCCACCAGTGCAGCATGCCGGGGGTGCCGGGCACCGCGGGTGCACCGACAGCGCGCCGGTAGGGGCGCGGGGCTCCGGGTCTGCTCCAGGGTGCCGCGGGGGCAGCGTAGTTCACGGAGGTCGTGGGTAGCACGGCCTTTGTTTGCCTCCTTCATCGTCGTTGCCTCATTGCCATGCCGTGGTGGAGTCATCACAAAAAGAATAACTAAGGGGTCGGGCCATGTTGGTTTGGCCCAGACCCTCCACGTTTAGGGTGGTAGCAATAGGTTCTCGCATGTATGAAGCACAAAAACCACCGTTCTTTGTTTTTAGATAAAGGAGGAACATGGGAAAGGTTCATTCTTTAAATAAAAATAAAACCCTTACCTCTTGCTTGTCGCTCGTTGGTGGAGTCGCAGAAGGAAGATGATGAAGAACATCATTCATCGCGTCCACCACACGTCCTCTATTCTGAGCTGCGTCTGTTCGTTGACGATGTTGCGGAGGATAGGTTTCTGGGGAAGGAAGGTTGAAGAAGAATCGCGTGGAAGATCACCGTTGGCATTCTTCACATTCTTCCTTGGAGAGGATAATATTTCCCTAAGTGTTGTGAGTCACAATACTTTAACAGTGCTTCTTCGCTTGGTAAAGCCATCCCATAACCTTCTCCCAATCTCCCTATATATAAGAGAGGGGGAGAGGTATGTAACCATCATGGAATTTATGACGGTTCATTTATTTGGAACCTTCCTAAATTCCAATGATGTAGTTACTTAAATTAAAAAGGGGGTCGGGCGAATTAAATTTTGTTGGCGCAATTTAAGAGGTGTGTTGGCACAACTTAAGAGTGGAAGATGCTAAGAAGTTTCCCCCATATAGCCTGCATCAAAATATATGACACGAATTAATTTTATAATGAACCATAAAATTAATTGACACCAATTAATTTCACTTCAACAAATAAAATTAATTCACAGAAATTAATTTTTTCGTCGACCCATAAAATTAACTAACAACATATTAATTTTACGTCAACTCATAAAATTAATTTAGAGCAATTAATTTTACGTCGACACATAAAATTAACTGACAACAATTAATTTTACGTCGACCCATAAAATTAATTGAGTCAAATTAATTTTATGTCGACATATAAAATTAATTGATGGGGGGGTTGAGAGGTTTCCTCTCCCTCCCCATTAAATGGGAGGTTAGGGTGTAGCGGTTCCACTACCAACTCCCAAGTGGAGCTTCTAACCACTTTATCCGCACTGCTTGTGTTCAACAAAATAAAATAAATTATTCACTTATTTTATTTTATTCACCCACGTAAAACCCCAAAAACTAACTTTCATACCCAATCATCTTCCATTGAGGTGAAAGTCTTCTTAAGTGAATATCAGCACTACGAGTTCAACGGTGCCCTGGGAATTCGATTCCGAACACCGGTTCAAAAGTTATAAAATGCCGCTTGTACGTTTAATGAACGTACCCAAAAAAAAGTTTGGAAAATTATTATCAGTCACCATCCACCCACTATGGTCAAGGTTAGGCTCTACCTAGTGGAAACACACCCCAAGAAACTCAATGGTACCCTCGTATTTTCAATTTGATTTACCATTTAGAAGATATTAATTTTACAATAAAATAATTGTCACTTAATTATTTTATTTACGGCCAAATACAAACTTTCTCAGGTGGCTCACGCAGGCCAAAGTTAGTATCTTCTTAAAGAAATCATACCCTCACGAGTTCAAAGGTGGTCTCATATTTTTAATCCGAGTTACCATTTGTGAGTTATAAGAATTTTAAAAATAAAATAACTTTATTTAATTATTTTATTTACGGTTATACCATTTTCATGTTTTCTCATAGGAGGCTTGCACCGACTAAACTTAAGTCACGCCTAGGGTAAACCCGCCATCCTGAGCACAACAGTGTCCTTAGATTTCTGATCTAAGTAACCGTTTAAGAGTTATCCCACTTTTTCAGGAAAACTTCTTATGTGCGTTAATTTAAGCTTAAAAAACATCAGAAAATTATTCCGGGTACACCGGGCCTCAGAATCAGGTGCCGTCAAAAACTGCGTAATTGTAAAATTCCAAAGAATTTAAGAAAAAACAATTCCTTGAAATTTATGGGTCTTTACATCAATATACATGAACTACGATGCTTGAGACTCTTAATAATGTCATAGAAATACAAAAACATACAAAAAGTTCAACCCACAATAACTTATAAAAGAGGATGAATTTGAAAACAATGCTCTGGAAGAAGTAGAAGCTTACCATTGCAATTCCAATACACTCAACGATGTTCAAATCAAATGATAGACATAGGATCGGGGCTTTTTGAAGATCTGTAGATGCTCAGTGCTCTTAGACGAATGAAACCTAGAAGAAGTGGTCTCTATCTGTCAGACGCGACCCCGATAGATTTAATGAAAAAACAAAGTACACGGAGCGTACTTTTGATGTACATTGTGTGTACTTTCCCTTTTTTTACTCCTCTTTAGGAAGCCTCTTCATCACCCATACATGGCTGTGTGTGTGTCCATGACACGACCGCACATGACCTTTAGTGGCATCGCAGTACACGACATGTACTTATAAATTACATGGTGTTTACTTTGAAAATTTCCAGATTTTCCTTTTTTCCGAAAAATGACTAGAAAAGGAAAAAACATAACTGAAAAGATGATATAGGTTCTTACACCTAAAGGTTTTAAGGGTGATATCCAAATAATCCCTATGATACCTTTATGACTTTGATTACACAAAAAATAATGTCAATGAACATGACTAGAAATGATTCCAAGAACTAATAAACGATATGGTTCATCTCTTCCATGAATTTCATAGGAGTTTTAGTGACATTGAATAAAATAACTAGAAACTAAAAATGAATGTATTGTTTCTTAATTGTTTTATTGGGTATATACTCTGCTTAGAATATCAGATGATAATACCCTTATTAGAGATCAATATTTGAGAAATATCAATCTCCTCTAAGTTGATCAAAAAGATAATCAATTCTCAGCAGGGGATACTTATTCTTATTGTTCACCTAATATAGATTTGTGTAATCCAGATAATGTATATGGATTTCATCTAATTTTATAGAAAATAGAATAGGTAAATCCCAATGTGACATGATAGGATAAATAAATCCCTTGGCCTCATGTTTTGTAATAATAAACTTACGTTCCTCTAACTCAATAGGTTTCATGCGATAATGTGGCATAAAAATGGGCATTGTACTAGAGAGTAGGTCAGTAGTAAAATCGACCTATATCAATAGTGGTAACCCATAAAAATCATCAGGAAATACCTTTGGTTATGTACTCACCACTTCTATAAGTAGACTTCTCAATAGAGGGTTAGTATCATCAAAGAATATCTCTAATAACTATCATGAGACTACTTCAACATAAGGAAAAACCATCCCCACTCTTCTAGATCTCGAATCTCACTCACCTTGAAAGACATGAGTGAAAAAATAGGGAGATAAAAACTAAACCCAATGATGATAAAATTAGATTCGGGCCTTAAAATTGATAATTCATTAATTCCAATAATCGGGCCAAATATATCATGATTAATAACCAAGAAATTTTACACCACTTTCAAGTCTCATATCATCACCCAACATGTGGGACATCTGAAAACATGATTAAAACTCATTACCAAAGGCATATAAAGATATAATAAGAATGTAATTATAATTAAGCATAATCCTAACACATAAACCAACGTTGATGATATAAAATAACGAGTATCACCCATATCAAATAAATATACCACTATAGAAGATGAAAAAACCCTCATACCTCTAATAGTATATGGCCATGCCTCAGATTTCTCCATTGTGTACTCCACTACCTATATATGTTCGGTGTCAAATCCTCCATGAGTCATATTATCCCAATAAACATACCCCTTTCCATGAATGTAATTCCCACCACCCCTGTAAAAATTAGAACGAACCTTAGATTCCTTATTGTGGGTGGATCCAACCTTACTACATCGGGAAATCCTCCAACAAAAAGGCCTAATATGACCAGATTTTATACAATGGTGATAAGTAATGGGTGATTCAAAAGAATTATGATTGTTATGAGTTGGCTGAACACAGAGATATAAAATAATCTACATTAGTCCTAATGAATCACATAAATCTAGTTCTATAGAAAACTGAGCACCCATATGTTTCCTTTTCTATCCAAGACACACACCCTAGATGATAGTTGCACCAACCAAAGATCCACCAAGATCCATTCTCTCATATATCTACCACATCCATATCCACTATTCAAACCACCTGTGTAATGTTTGAAAGGAATAATAGAATCAACATAGACTGAATATCATCCCTCACACCCATCTCAATCCTTTTATCCTTAAGTTAATCATTTGAAAAAAAAATCATGTTTTAAAGGTTCACTAACTCAATGAAATTGGTATAATTCTCCAAAAATATATGCTCCTCTTGTTCTAAGGTTATAAATTATTGGTTATTCACTATACATAGGATTTTTGTATACAACTAACAATTGAATATTTTTTTACAAAAACCATGGTAAGATCCTCCTACAACATAGCTTTCACAGTGGATTACCACCATATATTTCCTTTACCTTCATGAATATATGTAGAAACACCCACTGTAGATTCCTCAATAGTTTTCAAAAAATGTAATTTCCTGGGATTTATATTAAGGTGTTCCTCATATTCCTAGATTCCATTATCAACAAGGAAGATGGGTGGGATTTTATTTAAATTTTTTTCCACAATCCATCACTCATCCATATTATTCAATACCTACTAGACCAGTATCTGAATTGTGTGGACTTCATCATCCACTAAAAAGGGAATACTAGAGCATGTTCTTATCGATCTTGTCTCTTATCTTTCACACTCATATTTTTAAGATCTTTTCTAGGATAAATTTTCTAATCAACATATGAAAATATCCATTCATATTGAGAGAAATTTCCAAAATCATAAGACCAACCACAAATAATCTATATCAATTCCTTTAAAAATTATTTAACGTAATAATGGATTCTTTGAAAAAAAGAAAAAAATTAAAAAGGAAAAGTTCTATTTAAATAAAAACCATATCTAGTTCATTAAAATAAATTCAAATAACATGTCTCAATATTGGTAAAAATTCCCAAACTACCCATGGTAACTAGATTTTAGATATAGAATTGTATTGGACATGAACGCTCCAATAGTTACTATAAAAATTGTGATATACCTTACTCCAATATTCTAAAGACCCCGAATCAAACCACAGAATTTTTATAACACATTTGTATGGGTATCCCCTTTTGAAACTATTTTTTAATGAATCGTCCTAGGTCAACTGGACAAGTTATGTAAAAATTCTCACTAGATGGTGACTCAAAATCAAACATTCAATAAGTATCATGTATAATTTTAGAACAAAAAACGTACATATTGGAAGGAAAATTACATATCCATGAGGCATATAGAATCAATCCCGAGGGTATAACCCGAAATTAAACAAGACAAGCCAAATCTTGAACTCTGTGTGGCCGTCTGTCACCACCAAACCCTCTCACAATGTAAGATATGACACTCAAAATGGGACAGTAAACTATATTAATCCCTTCCCTATACATATGTATTAAAAATATATATATATATTTTTAATAAAAAAATTATTATGTGATCACAAATCCTAGAAGGAATTCGAAAAATAATCTATAAAATGTATAATATTAGGAAACTTTTAGCTCTAGATTTTTTTAAATCCATTTTATAAATCATTTTTATAAGATAATTTTTTTTGTAAAACAACCTTTAGTTTTTCATAAAATAATTTCATATTCACACAACTACAGAATATGAAAAATAATAATGATAAATCATGAGATCATAAGTAAAACCATCCATGGATACACCATAAGATAAGAATGTGAGCAATCAATAATGAAATATACCACCCTGTATATAACTAAGCATAAATGACGAAGGACATGATTGGGATCTAGCATATGGGAATACATACTAGAAATAAAAAAGAAATAACTAATATAGTAATCACATGAATACAACTAATATTGAGTCATATCATATTATTTCGATAACAACGCCTCTAGTGGAATTAGACACACTATAGTGATATGCCCATCTCCTGACACACCCAAGGTTCCCAATGTGATATGCTTTTAAAAACCATTTGAAAACAATGATCATGTTTTATGAAAAAAAATCACATATAATTATTACTAATTCTATTCTAGAATCTCCATTTTATACTTAAAACCACATAAAAAGTTTTCAAAAAACATTATCACAATGAAGCATGCAGCCCTGCAGCGTGGAGCCTAGGTTTGGCCTAGTATCAATTTGGGGTCATTGGGATCAGTAGCATGGTTCTCTTTGGTGAATTGTAGCCCCACTGAGTATATAAGATCTATAAAAAGGTTTTTATGAAAATTTTAGAATATATGTATTGTGGCATAGTCCCTCACATTGTTTCATAGAAAGGACTTATTCTAACACCTTTGCGCAGTGGTCTAGTAGGTTGATCCATGGTGTTTTATTATGTAAACTGCCTATAAATTGTCAAACTCCCTATGAATAATTTTTTCATACAAAATAATATCTTGATCCATAAGAACCAATTACATTATTTTGAATTAAAACTAATTACTTATTGATTGGGTTTAAACTTTGGTTTTTTGAGATTGATTCTTCATGGCTTCTCTCCTTTCTTGATGTCAGTATATCTATAAGAAAGTTTTAATTGATGAATTACATGATGTTGTTATTAAATTCCTTTTTTGTGTTATGAAAAGGATTTATTTGATATAAAGGTGTATTTTTTATGGGATATATGTTTTTAAATGTGTTATTATTTTAAAAATGTTTGGTGTGAACTATAGGTTTAGTAAAATACCATAAATATTGTTTTGATTCTAAAATGGGGTTTCGAGCATGGAAGAGGTAATTCTTTGCTGTGGAAATGTTTTATAGAATTCCTTAATGATTTTTTAATTTTAAAATGGGTTATCAATCGTGGAGGTAGTAATGATTCACTGTGGAAACATTTTCCTAAAGTTTGAGTATGATTTTTAAATGTTTTTTATAAGCATAGAACATTGGGAACATTGGGGGCATCTCGAAATAGACATATCCCTTTAGTGTGGGTAATACCACTAGAGGTATTGATATCAATATATTGTGAGGGGAAGTGATATCAGTTTTATTCATGTGATTATTTTATTAGTGATTAATTTTTATATCGACAACATATTCCCATAGGCTAGAGCATAATCTTGTACTTTTTCATTTATGCGTGGTTATATACATGATGGTATATTTGATGGTTGATTGTTTAAATGCTTATCTTATGGTGTATCTAGGTTTTTTTCTTATTCAATCACGATTTCTCACTTATACTTGTCATATCCCTTGTTTGTTGTAATATTAATATATTTTATGAAAAACCAACAGATGTTTTACAAAATTGTGCTATATTTTGAAAATTATTTATAAACTGGATCTATAATAAAGCTATATATAATTTTTTTCATGGTATTAGAAATTGTATAGATTATTTATTGAAATCCTTTTGATATTGTACTCATGTTATACTATTTACTTTTGAATTTTTTTTATGTGGTTGTGTAGGAAACATGTAAATGGAAGAGCTTCATATAGTTCAATGACTCCTCTTGAGTGTCCTTGCTTCCTTAGTGAGAGGGTTTTGTGGGGATATATAGTCACAATGTCTTCCAACCTTGGCTCGTCTTGTTCACATATGGGTTTATCTACTTTGTATTTTCATTTTATGTCCCATGAATATATACACTTTCTCCTATTGTGTACTTTTTTTATTCTTAGATTATACATGAGACTTTGTGATTGTTTTTTTAAGTCACCTTATGGTGGGCCTTCTTTAGTGACTTATCTATTTCACCTAGGTTAGTTTGTTACATGAGATATAGGTTAAAATTGTATTTACATGGTTAATAATTTGTAAATTTTTCACTAATTATAAAATAAGTTCATATATAAAAGTATTTAAATTTATTTTTGAATTTTTCATAAATTATAATATAAAATGTTTATATTAAAATGCGTTATTTGAAAAAATATGTTATGCTTATTTAATATAAATTAATTACATAAAATATTAAATATTAATTAAACATTCTTTATATGACATTTAGTTTATTTAATGTGTATATTTCAATATGAACTCTTTCTTATAACATAAAATTATCATATTGAAATAAATAAAAATCATTGAGGTCTGTTTATTTTATGGGATGACCATAAATAACGTCATATTATAATTTTTTTATGAAATGTTCATTAACTATTATCTCATGTATTAATTTATTTAATGTTAATTTATTTAGTTTATTATCCATTTAATAGTTCAGTAATATAAGTGTCATATTATTAACAATTATGTATAATTAATTTAAATGATTTAAAATATATTATTAAAATTACCATAAATACATTTAAGGAGTTACATGATAGGTATGATAATTGATTTATTTTTCATCTACCTTGGCTTTGGCTTGTTCTTGAGTCATTTATAGTTTATACTTATTATCTGTAATGATCTTAAATTAATATAGGTAATTACCATACATACATTTAAGGAGTTTTCTGCTTGGTTTGATAATTGATTTAATTTTTTTATACCTTGAACTTGGTTTTTTCATGAGTTATGAGTTGGAATTAATGATATAAGTGTGTTATGAGTTTGAATTCAGAAGTTTTGTTAGGAAATTATTTTATCTATTTTGGTTGGTCTAAATTATTATTGGATTAGTTGTGAGAGTTTTTGATTATTAATGAGTTTGGGGGTTGGTTTTAGAGTCTCAAAAGTTTTTTCTGAACCTCCTTGTATTTTTCATGGTTCCTTATAACTTCTAATTCATATGGAATAAATAGTTTCTAATTGTTTCAAAGAAAAACAATAATGTGATGGTTTTGGTGATATCATGTTGTATGATATTTTTTGTCATAAGGTATGACATGAATGGATCAAAGTCATATCATATGTTCTCGATAAGGGGATTTAATAAGTCATGATATAGATATATCATGCCTCTACCAAATATAATTGTATTTCATGATATGGTTAAGTCATATGGCCATAATAAATCATAATATACAATCCACATGGTATTTTTACAATTTTTTTAGGAAGATAATTGTTAAATGTTAAAATTTTAGTAATATTTCATAGTATATATCATTGATTATAAGGTTTCATATGATGAAACTGTTATCATTAATGAAATTTTACGAAATATTCAAGTAAAAACCCAATCATTGTTAAAAGTTTTGAAAATTTTAATTGTTTTTCATTTGTTTTAACCCCATAATTTATTAAAATGACATTAAAATTTATGATTTTTTTGACATTGTGAATTTTGGAATTATTTGTTAAATGGGTAAATTATTGGTTTCTATATTATTTATTCATTTTTTATGTTAATTGTGAATCCATGAATATGATCATCATATTATTGAATTACAAAATTTAAATTATTTTGATGTATATTTTTTTATTGAATTCATTCTCTACATAATCTAACAAATCCATACATTGACTTGGGAATTTGAAATTAAATTGTTTGCATTAATTTTAAACTAGAAACAAAAACTGATAAATAGATTAAATTACGGATTTTAAATGTTCCATTAACTTTTTATACTTAATTGAGATAATCATTCTATTAAATTACAGAAATTTTTATGAATTTATTATTTTACTATTGAAAAACAATTTAACTATTGAAATTCATTCTAGAATTTGTGAATGTTTTTAAATAATACAATGTAAATCTAGTGTGTTTTAGAAAATATGATAAAATTGACCTTTAATGATTTGGAATAAATTTTTAATTGATTAAAAATATGATTTCAAATTAAACTAAAAATTAATATGGATTAAAAATGGGAGAAGGTGTTCAAAATTTAATTTTAGTTACTTTTGAAAATTATTTAGAAAAATACTATAGTAAAAATGTGTTCTTTGGTAAATTTTTAGGCTAGAAATTATTTAAGAAGCGAAATAAAATATGCAGCAATGAGAATTTGATACTTTTATCCTGCTACCATAGGGTTTACATTTTTTGGTATGAAATTTTCAGAAGAATTACAAATATACCATTGCCTCCTTTTGTTGTTCTACTTCAATTAAATAAAAATACCTACTTTCATTGAAAAACTATTGTACCATTTAAAATACCACTATGGGTCTATTTCTACCAATATAAGATAGAATCCATCTTATGTGGCCCTGATTTGGTGTGATACTGGTACACTAACTTCTACTATTAGTTGGAAGAATTTTTTTATCATCCCAATTCCATGATATTAGTGTCATGATATTACTTTCTCCTCTATTTTCTACCACAAAGTGATATTACTCCTCACTCATACACCTTACTTCATCATAGAAAAATGTATTCATCCACAAGTAATCATTATGAGTAATAATAATAATTCATTTTGATCATGACACATGAAAAATACTTGATCTACTTGGAATCGTTGTTGAGGAGTGATAGTAGAGTATTCACTGTATTAACACAACTATAATTCTTGTTTATATGTTTTTTGTTTCATTGTATATCTCTTCACTCCACTGTAGTAAAATCACTATATTGAGAGAATTCTTTAATGGTTCCTCATATATATTCCAAGTTCACATTCCCATAGGAACATTGAATGATGAATTTTCAAGTACCGCCCCAACATCAATAATCTTTAGTGTACACAAATGGGTAGGGGGATGTAAGTTGGTACATGAGTGGACCCAACTACCATAAAATATAAATGTCCCCACATAATCACACTAAATATGAGGCTACACCTAAGTATATCCAATGTAACATCAATATATCCTTACTAAGGGAAATAAATATTGGTAAAACTGAAAAAAATGTGATCTAAAATAGTCAATTACCCATAAGAAAACATTGAGAAAAGGAAACAAAAAAGAATAAAAGGAATTAGATACTATAATATTTAAATAAGAATATATTTAAGAGGAGAAGGAAATGTTTTTAGAGTTATAAGATCTTCCATTGTATATCAGTGAACACATCTACTTAGAGCTAGTTTACTTTAAAAATAAATTAAAATTTTAAACTATTCTGGGAAAATATTTTTCAAAATATTTTTTCTATTTTTTTAAGATTAAATATATAATTATTTATCTTTCATTTTATGTAAAAAATAAGAACTATTGTTTTATAACCTATATGATGAAGAATAATAAGTTGAGGAGCTTATATTTGAAGAGACGTTACAATTACCACTACCACCCTACCCACACCTGAGGAATTTAAAATTCCATTTCACTTAAATAAAAATACTTTGATTTTTGAAGGGGATAGAAAGGAACTAGATTAATTTCATTATATTCTTTTTCAAACTAAATTATCTTTTAATATATATTGATATAATTCTATCATCCCAACTCAACTGAGGCCCATCATAGAAGATAATTAATAAGAACTTGGGGCACCCACCCAATAATGTAATCTAGAGCTACATATTAAAGAAACGAATGTCCATAATGATGAAATAGAGAAAGATGAAGAGTTATTTGAAAATATTATTATATCATATTTATAAGAAATCAAATAAGACTCACAAATAGTTGTGAAAGATAGAACCAATATGAAGAGCGATCATGCGATAATGGTACATCCATCAATGGAAAGTGAGAAAAGGATCACCAAGGAAGTGGATAATAAAGGAGAAGAGGCTCTGGGTCCTTTGTTGAATCAAATACTCCCTCAACATCACCATGAACTCTTATTAGTGGTAAGAATGGTATATGAAAAAATACATGTGGTTATTCATGGAAAAAAATAATAATAAGATGTTCCCAATGAAGTGTAGAATTTTTATCTAAACTCACCTTGTTTTTATTATTTTCAATTTGAATTATCTAATGAATCCCCATTGTTGAACCTATCCAATTAGTACTACTAGAGTTTCCACTGGAAGAGGAAGAATCCATAGTAGCTATCATGAATCCCGAGGAGACCCCATACATCATCCTTCCTCCCCCACTATATTTGATATGATAAATTGATGAGGGGTGGAATAGAATAACTCTCTTCAAGGGGACCTACAAGAATAAATTAAGTACATGAGATATGGAGAGAACTAAATGTGGTGGATCTAATCACTTAAATCTAATCCCCTATTGATTGGGGATAACCAAAAGACTTCATATCTATTGATAATTTAAATATATCCCCTATTGGGATGGAAAATACTAACAATATGTCCCTTCTTATTTTTCATTTTCTTATTTTAAATAAAATTTTAAATTTTTATTCTATTTTTATACAGGTTTTCCATAAGTTGATAGAATATAGGATATTAGTTCATTTTTGTCTACAAAGAACCTAGAAGAGATCCTAACTCAATCCTTCTTGATAAATAAGAAAACACTGAGTTGTTTCTATCCTTATCAATTTTATTGACACTACTGATTAATAAACTAAATTTATTTGATAAATTCAATGATAAATCCTATATGATAGTGCCATTGATATGTTTGGGGGAGGGGATTTAATCTATTTTGGATTTTTTAGGATTTTTTTTTGGAATTTGAAAAAAAATTAAAGAATGAATAAATATAAAAGACACACACACACACACACACATATATATATATATATTATAAAAATTTTACACATAACATTTTACAGTTTTTCTTTAAATAATTATTTTAACTACAATGCCACCCAACCTAGTGAAAATTTGATTCTAGTTGTTTAGGATTCATTAGGTTCTATAATTATGAGATAGATGATTGTTGATTGAATTATAACACTGATTTCATGGTTAATTTTTTATTAGAACTATAAAAGGGAGGGTGAGCTAAAAAAATTTCATTGAATCAAAATTATAACAAGAGCTCTTAATATTTTTTAACTAAATCTGATGTAACATAACCTCTGTGAAAAATAACCCCTCAAGTATCCAACTCATAATAAATTAATATAAATACTTCTAACCTAGTTTAAAATGGGATATTGGGATCTTATGGTGAATCTTTGACATATTAGGCACTTGGTATGTAATTTTATTCCATTTTTATATATTTTAAATAGTTCATCGTAATGTACCTCACACATACATGGATGGGTGAAACTCAAAAAATAAAAAGAAATAAATAATGTTTCTAATAATAAAAAATGTATTCATTTAAATATGGATAATATTTAATTCAAATGAAGAAGGCGAAAACTAACTTATGAAAAAATCATTTGAGTAGTATCAACAAAGTAGAAAATTGAACATTGGTTTAAGGAACATCGGATACAAGGATATATGGAAGTGATTTTTTTTTAAACATGGATTCCACAAAAATATAATTTTATGAAATCTAGAACATGGATATCTATCTTGAATATTAATGTGATAATGTGATGGATTCAAATATAAAAAATGATAGTTTTCCTAATGAATGCATCTAATTTTACATCTTATATGGATTGTTTATATAGATCTAGGTAGGATGAATCACTTAGTTTTTCTTTTTAATTAATTAAATTCAATGCTAAAATTGTCTCGGAGTGCAATAGTTCAAGTGTGGGGGAGTGATGATAGTTAAAAATATTCAAATTTTAAATTATTTTCCAGTGGATTTATCCCCCATAATTAATTCAAATATAAATTAAATTAGTGATTATTTGGGACTTTAGGAATTCTGAACATAATTTTTAAATAGATGAATTGTTTGTTTTTACATGATTATTTCATTTTTTAAATTAATTTTAAATCCAATATTATAATCACTGGGTATTTGTATTAAGGTTTTTAAAGTATTTTGATGTGGATTTTTTATTTTTTTTAATTCATTTTATACATAATCTGACAAATTCATACCTTAATTTTGGAACTAGAAATTCAATTTTTTGACTCAATTTCAAACTAGATATATAAAATTCTAAATATATAAAAAATGTAATGAAATTATTCTACTCATTTTTAATACATAATGGGAAAATCCATGTTTTTAATAGGTTAAATGTTTTATAATTTAATCTCTAATTATATAAATGATTTTCTAAAATAGTGGAATGTAAATCTAGAATTTTTGAAGGTGTCTTAAAATAATCTTCTGAAAATTTAATTTTATTTTTAAAATATAATAAAATTTATATTTGATGATATGAAATAAATAGTTTTTTGAATAAAACCCTACTTTTAAAATTATTTGAAAATTAATCAAGATTTAAATAATAAAAAAGTCCTTCAACTTTGAATTTTAATTATTTTTGAAAGTTAATAAGAAAAATATGACATCAAAAAATATGTGATTTTTCAATTTTGTAGGAATGAAATTTTGAAAGTAAAAAAACTCATGACTACGAGTATCTACTACCATGAGTTTTCTTCTATCATGTCAACTTTTGTTAGTCTTCTGCAATCAAAAGAATACTCCTCCAATAATCACCTCCTTTAATATTTCTATTTATGTTAGATAAAATTACAAAAAAATGTTGCAAAGTTTTATTCTATTGTAAATACTTATGTTGGTATGTTATTGTCGTCTGAAGATATAATATTTCTTCCAAATACCTACTTCAATGTGCTACTAGTACCCTACTGACTACTATTAGTGAGAAAAATCTTGTTACAGGCACAATTCCTTTCTTCTAATGTCAGGGCATTTTTTCCACACTGATTTTATACTGTCAACAAGTACCACTCCACACCCACATGCCATACTCCTTAAGATAATACCCTATTCATCAACTATGTAGTATTAGGAGTAATAATAATAATAATAAAATTACTGAAGCCCATGAAAACCGTGAGTTCAATTCCAAATTGGATGAGTATTTTCCTGAGGAATAAGTTCATGTCATCCAATTATTGTATAATTCATGTCATCCCATGGATTTATCCTAGAGGAATAAGATCTTTAGCTGCTTCTTGAGGATCTTCATCAAATATGTGGTCAAATAAAAGGAGATCAGTCAAATATGTTTTAAGGTACACAAATAATTATTTATTTTATATTACACACAATATAGATTCCATATAATGGGGAACTTGGTTTAGGGTTTCATTAAGACTTTACTGCTTGAATACATGTGATTCAATACTTATAGACCCATAATTTGTATTTGAGACTTCCATGATTCAAATTATTTATCAAAATATGATTAAAATTATTATTAAATAAATACCATATTCCCTATCATGGGAAACAATGTAGATTTTATATTGTTGTAACGTCCCAATTCCGGAAGCCACCCAGAGGCATCCCGTACCCGGTTGGTCACAAGGCCTCAAACGTATTTCCCTGAATTCCAGAGGCTTCCGACTAATAACGATGGCCTTGGGTGTGATAGTGGGTAAAATATGACCTCATTGGAAGATTACATAGCGGAATTAAACAACACATATAATAGCGGAAGCAATAAATATCCAACAACATTAAACAATGAAAGAATGAAACAATAAAAAACTGGAGCACACACATATATATGAAATCATGCATGATACATATGTCTAGTAAAGAAGCCTAAAAAGTCACAATGATGAATAAAATACTAAACCAAGAACAAAAGAAAACAAATAACAACTTCTTAGCATCGCAATCCTCGGTTTGGTCCCATTCTCTCTTGCTCCAATGCAAGTCAAGTACCTGAAGTAGAAGGGCACATTCCCTTATCTATAACTGAAACAATATAATCTGTTTGGCCCAAAAACATGACCCAAATAGGGTGAGAGACTAAATCCCATTAGAAAACTACCCGAAGATCTATGCCTAATAATTAGCGAGTATATGGAGGGTAAAGTACAGTACACTGTAAGCCGTAATAGGATAATACATAGTAGAAAAAAATCCACAGATCAACAAAATGCAGTGAAGCAAATAGAAAACTACAATAAGAATACCTCTGGGAAGTACTCACATCCATCACCTCTGGTCTTATCCAAGATGTACCAACAACCCTCTAGGAAGTACACTCAGCCTAACCCCTCTAGTTTGGTTATACGAAATTATAAGACTCTCTGATAAAGCATGCTCAATCAATTACCCTTATAGTCTAAGGTAGTCAGGGACTCTCTAGGTAGATCATGTGGTTAATTCCCCTTATAGCCCCAAGGTCTATAGACACTCTGAGGAAGCTCACTCGATCAATTCCTCCAATATCCTTAGGCCGATCACAGACTCTCTGAGGAAGCTCACTCGGTCAATTCATCCTATAGCCTGGAGTGGTTTAAGGAAATTCAAACAAAACTAACAAACTCTGAGGAAGCTCACTCGGTTTATCCCCTTATAGTTTATAAAGATAATGACTCTATGAGGAATCTCACTCAGTCTATCCTCCTGTAGTCTATAATATCCAAGACTCTTTGGGAAACTCACTCAGTATATCCCCTATAGTCTATAATGTCCAAGACTCTCTAAGGAAGCTCACTCGGTCTATCCCCTTATAGTATATAGCACCAAGTTCTCACGTCCTCGTTCCATTCAGTGCATAATAATGCTATATGTCCAAAGAAAACCTATAGAGCTACTTGGTTTACCAGTCTACAGCATCTCAAGCATGTCAAGGAACAACACTCCATTCTACGGTCACAAGGCATGAGAAACAGGTATAACGGCCAATAGGCTGAACAAGACCAAAAGGACGTAAAAAGATAAGCATGGGAAAACATCAAAGCATATCAATTATCTGGGTACATAACCAAATTACCTCTACATAGGCATACAAGTAAGGAAAAAAAACAAACAATGGTAAAACAGTAAACACGCAATACCCCCATCAAGGGTATTGGTGGAATTTGCACAAAATACTCAAAGACATTAAACAGAAAGGAAAAAAACACCTACCTTGATTGTAGGATATTGATATACTTGAACCACTAGGCTTTAATATCATTATAACGTCGTAGATATATGAAAATGCAAAAAACGGTCAACCAACGATAACTTGCAAAAGAGGTGGAATTGAAAAACGATGCTCCATAAAAAGGAAGAGCTTACCACTGTGGTTCCAACTCAATCGATGGTATTCAATTTGGAGAACAGACATAAGATCAATGGATCATAGAAGTTCTATGGCCATACTGCTTCTCTCAATCAAACTAGACCTAGAAGAAGACATTTATGGAAATCAGACGCGAGCCTAGTGTGTTTAATGAAAAAAAAGTACACAGCGTGTACTTTTGGAGTACACAGTGTGTACTAGGATTTTCTATACTCTGCTTTAGGCATCCTCCATTTCACCTCTACATGGTTGGGTGTGTGGCAGAGACATGGGCAGTACACGACCTCACGTGGAAAGGGAGTAGACAGCGTGTACATCAAAAATTTCCAGAAACTCCTCTTTTCTCAAAAACTCAAGAAAAAGGAAAAACATACGTGAAAAGAAGGTCCAGGTTCTTACAAACTTCCTCCCTTAAAGAAAGTCGTCCCCGAATTTCCCTAGTGAGGCGTATAAGAAGAAACCAAGAATAGCTCTAGCCACTGCGATTGTACCTCGACCTCCCTCTCCCATGTCACATCCTGTACTTGCCCTTGCTTCCATAGCACTCGTAGCAGAGGAATAGACCTGCCATGAAGAACCTTCGTACTATGATCGAAAATATGTATAGGATGCTCCTCAAATGATTCATCCAATTTGAGCTCAACCTCCTCAGGTTGAAAGACATGAGATGGGTCTGAAAATTATCATTGGAGCTAATAAAGATGGAAGACATCGTAGATAGCCCAGTACCTCTGAGGTAACTACAACCGATATGCAATCGACCCAACTCTCTCCAACACCTCAAACGGCCCAACATACCATGGTGAAAGCCTTCCTTGTCTTTGAATCCTCTTGTGTCCCAACCTCGGTGTGACACGTAGGAAAACCTAATCCCTGACCTCAAACTCCATAGGTCGTCTCCGCTGATCAGCATAAGACTTTTGTCGAGACTGTACCATAGCCATCCTCTTCTGAATCAACTCTATCTTCTCTGAAGTCTACTAAACAAGACTAGGTCCTAGCAAAGATGCCTCTCCTACCTCCACCCAGCATAACGGTGATCGGCATGGCCTACCATACAAAGCCTCGTAAGGTACCATCTGAATAGTCTCCTAAAAACTGTTGTTGTAGGAAAACTCCACAAGAGGTATATGCTTCTCCCAAGTACCTCCAAAATCCAGAATGCATGCTAGGAGAATATCCTCAAACACATGAATCGTATGCTTGGACTGGACATCTATCTAGGGATGGTATGCTATACTCAAAAGTACATATGTACCCAAAGCCTTCTGAATCCTCTGCTAGAACTGAGAAGTAAAACTTGCATCCCTATATGAAACAATGGAGTGCGGAACTCCAAGAAGATATACAGTCACTTGGATGTACAATTGTCCGATCTCATCAACACCGAAGGTATCCTAGATCAGAAAAAAGTGAGAAAACATCATGACTCTATCAATGACAACCCATACTACTTCGTTCCCTCGAAGAGACCTCAGAAAACCGGTCACAAATTCCATCATGACGTTATTCCACTTCCACTCGGGAATGGGTAGCTGCTGTAAAAGCCCTACTGGTCACTGATACTCTGCCTTCACCTGCCTACAAGTCAAACACCTCATGAAGAAACCAACAATGTCCCTATTCATACCTGGCCACCAATACTGACGGTGTAGATCACAATATATCTTGGTGATGCCAGGATGAACTGCCCAAACCGAGGAATGAAAGTCCTACATCAACTCCTCGTGTATGTCTGCTAGCACCCATATGCATCCTTGGAAATGTAAGATCTCATCCTTGCTTATGGTCCACCAAGGAATTGGGTCCTCTGCTGACATTATTTCCCATAGTACTAGGAATTTATGATCTGATAGCTTTCTCATTCGTACCCGATCAAGAAGAGTAGTGGTAACAACTATAGAAGAAAGAAAAGTCTTCCCCTGACTATCATGCACCTCCAAATGCATCTCAAAGAATAGAGCCATAAGCTTCCACTCACTGCTAGCCTCTTGAACTGCCTATAACTGAGTCATCCTGCTCAGAGCATCATCCACAACATTGCCTTTCCCAGGTGTGTAGGCAATATCAAAGTCAAAAGACTGAAGGTACTCAACTCACCTTCGCTGTCTCAAATTCAGATCACACTGAGTGAAGATGTACTTGAGAATCTTGTGGTCGGTAAACACCACAAAATGCTCTCCCAAAAGGTAATGTCTCCAATAGAGTAGGGAATGAACAATAGCTACCAACTCCATATCATGTTTCGGGTAATTTCTCTCATGTGTCCTTAACTTCTGACACCCGTAGGCAACGCATCCATCTCCCTACATAAGTACATCTCCCATCCCGATACCTGAAACAGCGCAGTAAATAGTATAGTTCTTTCCTAGCTCTAGAAGGACTTGTATCGGTGCTGAAGTCAACCTCCCCTTCAACTCCTGGAAGGCTAACTCACAAGGATCTGACCATAAGAACTTCACCCCTTTCTTGGTCAGACATGTCAATGGTGCTTCAAGGCGTGAAAAGTCATATTTGAAACGTCTGTAGTGTCCAGCTAGCCCTAGAAAACTCGGCACCTCAAAGACGTTCATCGGAATCTCCTAGGAAACCACAACTCTCACTTTCTCTAGGTCTACTGATAATCCTACCACTAAGATAACATGACCAAAGAAGTGACTCTGGTCTATCCAAAAGTGGCATTTTGAGATCTTGGAATATAACTGATGCTCCCTCATTGTACTCAAAACGATTTCAAGATGGGTAACATGGTTGTGTCAAGTATTAGAGTGCACCAAGATATCATCCATGAAAACAAACACGAAGGAATCCGTGTACGGATGGAACACTCGGTTCATTAGTACCATGAAAACTGCAGGCATGTTCATGAGACCGATCAGCATAACCATATACTTGTATAGACTATACCTTCTTTGGAAGGCTGTAAGAGGTATATCAGATGGTCTAACGTGCAACTGATGATAACCGTATCTCAAATCCACCTTCAAGAACACCAGGGCTCCATAAAGCTGATCAAAGAGATCATTGATCATCAGCAAGGGATATTGGTTCCAAACCATCAATTGTTTCAACTTCTGATAGTCCACATAAAGCCTGAGGGTACCGTCTTCCATCTTTGTAAACATGACAGGTGAACCCAAAGGAGAAGTACTGGGTCGGATGAAATCCTTCACCTGCAACTCCTCCAACTGCCTCTTGGGATCCTGCAACTCAAGTGTAGCTATCCTATAAAGGGGAATGGACACCGGTGCCACTCCTCGAATGAGCTCAATCGAGAAGTATACCTCCTTCTCTAGATGAAACCCAGAAAAGTCTTCTAGAAAGACATCTCTGAAACGATCCACCACAGGAGGAAAGTCTAACTGTGAAGTCCCCTGGTCATCCAGATAAAGACTAGTGATCTGGGCTATATCTCCTCCCAAACCATGATGCTCTGGGCCTACTCTGCTCACCTGGACATCCCATTTTCCTCTATAAAAAAGGGTCCAACCTTAGGTGATACAAAACTCACCCTGTGGTGATAACAGTCGACGACTTCTTGGAAGGGAACTAGACAGTCCATTATGAGAATGAAATCATTGCTCGTCATCTCTAGGACATAACGTTCGCATAAGAAGTGACACCCTCCAACCTCAAAAGGGAACTCTCTGCACTGACATACACTAATCGCTCTAGTCCCCAACAGTGTGTCTTGAATCAAAGTATCAGTAGAGGAGAAGAGGCAGAGCTCAAGGCTCTCCACAACAGAAACAGAGATAAAGCTATGGGAAGCCCTTGTATTGAAAAGAGTAGAAGAAAAAACTGAGGCTACTAAGATCGTACCTCAAACTATATAGGGGTCGAGATCCTGCTCCTGATGGGTCTGCTCCACTACAAAATTTTGGCCTACTCCATGGCCCTATGACCCTACCTAACCACTCTAAGCTGATCCACTCTGTTGTAGCTGGTAGCCTGGTGACTGACCACCACAGCCGCGACCTCTACCTCAACCCGAATGGCCAGAATAACTCTAGTTGAAAGACTGGTGGGAAAATGGAAATGCATCTTCTGAACGCCGGGTCATAGAAGAATCCCTACCACCAGCTATAGGGGAGAAGATCTGACAGAAACGATAAAGATGGCCCATATTTCCAAAAGATCGGCACTCCCTCAGGTATCTTTGGAACTGGGGCCTAGTATTCTCATTCCTCTCGCATTGGTAGAATACTACTTGGCTGCCAGAAGATACATTCCGCCTACTCTAATCTCCTCGACCATACTCCCTGAATTTCTTTTTGCTATCAATAAGAGGAATACAAACTCTAGATGTTGAACCGCCCTGGCTCACTGATCCAGAATCGCTCAGGTTGCACTCGGTGATCAGAACCTGGTTGATGATAGAGGATATCGAAGTCAACCTAATGATGTTCACATGCGATCAGATGTTGTGCCTCAGACCATCCTTGAACATCCACACAAGTAATATCTCATCACATCTTGGAATAGGAATGAAACACTACAGCTCAGTAATGCAAGATGAGTACTCCATAATACAAAGAGTACCATGCTTCAGACTCATAATATCCCAGGCTCGATTGGCCCTCAAAGCCTCCGGGTAGAAGTAATCATACAAGATGCACTGAAACTCATCCCAATCCATACTCTGCTGGTGTCCTAACTATGATATCACCTCCCACCACCTCTTGGCGGAGTCTCAGAGCATATAGGTAGCGAGCTTCACCATATTCTCTAGAGGTATCTCCAGATGATCGTAAATTTTCATCATGGCCTCTAGCCATAACTCTACAGCCTGAGATCCTCCTTCCCTGAGAATGTGGGAGGATGCGGCTGCTAGAAAACCCACATAAACTCTGCCATCTATGGGGCAGGATGCAGTGTTCCCCGGAAGGTCTGCATCATCCTCATAAAATCTTCTCTAAACTGTGCATCGGCGCCTGCAAATAGTATAGCTGTTGGTGCCAAGGCTGGCATAGCAGGAGGATCTGTAAGAGGTCCCTGATCGGTGATATCCAGTGTCTGATCACTGTCTGGCAGCTGACGTACAACTGGAGGATGTCTCGGTGGCATAATTCTGAAAGGTCAAAAACACACCTTAGATCAATATTATCAAAGACTAAGAACACCAGAGTACAAGAAAGGAATAGCAGAAAGAAGCATTCATGTTATACAAAACATGACTTCATGGATTGTGTAAAAACTACATAGCGTGTTCTCTTAATCCATTCACATGGGTGTGTACTTCTGCAACAATTGGTCGTGTAACGCCCCAACCACAGTGCATGTTGTCCCCACACATGGCGTGTACTTAAACTCTATTCCCCTACCCGAGTCTTCTTACACTGCTAACCCACATGGTCCTCTTAATCCTAGACTACACAGTGTGTATGACCACCACACGGTGTGTACTAGACTAAGTTTCAATGACCCGTTTTGTTAGTTACACGGCCAGCTACACGGTTCACTCTACACGGCATGCTCCCAGTGCACACGGTGTTTACTTGAAGGCTTTCCCTGATCAGTGTTGTTCGTGACATGGCCAGGTTCTTAGGTTACATGGAATGACGTGTGATAACTGGACATGACGTGTATAGTCAAAGTTTCTTCCATCCATGTCATTAGTCACACGGGTAGATACATGGTCACTACAACAGGGCATGTACTCACCGTACACGGGACGTTCCGGAATAATTTTCACAACCCCATGTTTATGCCCACACAATCAGTGACACGGTTTAAAAACTACACGGCGTGTATTCATAAATACATTCCCTGTATTATGGGTTTTTTTGGGAAGTATCCTTAGAACTACTCTGGAGCCCAGAAAACACACAAAACAAGCATTAAGGTGCCAAATTCCGATCCATGAGGGCCCATACTCCTCGTGAATCAAATCATGTCATCTCATATATATCATATACAAAGGAAAAAAAGTCAATGATCTACCAAGTTCCCATTCATGTGGGCCATAACACCTCAGGAATCAAAAATTTTCATTCATCCAAACAAGAGGCGCCCCATACCCGGTTGGTCACATGAACTAAAGCGCATTTCCCTGAATTCCAGAGGCTGTCGACTAGAAGTGAAGGCCTTGGGTGTGATAGTGGGGAAACTATTTTCTCATTGGAAGAGTACACAGTGGAAGTAAACAACAGATATAATAGAGGAAACGGAAAATTTCCAACAACACTAAACAGCAGAAGACTAAAACAATAAACAACTAGATCACACACATATATATGAAATAATTCATGATACATATATCTAGGAAAGTATCCAAAGAAGTCACAATGATGAATACAATACTAAAACAAGTAAAAAACGTATAACAACTCCTCAGCATCACAAGCCTCAGCTTAGTCCCAAGCTCTCTTGCTCCAATACAAGTCATGTACCTGAAGTGGAAGGGTGAATTCCCTTATCTATACCTGCAACAATATAATCTGTTTGGTCCCAAAATCTTGACCCAAATAGGGTGTGGTACTAAATCCCAGTAGGCAACCACCCAAAGATCTGTGATTAACAGTCAGTGACTACATGGAAGTTTAAGTACAGTAAACAGTACAGAGTAAGCAGTAACAAGATAATACATAGAAGTAAACAATCCACATATCAACAAGCACCAGTGAAGTAAAGAGATAACCACAATAGGAATCCCTATGGGAAGTACTCACATACATCCCCTCTTGTCCTATCCAAGAAGTACCGACAACCCTCTATGTAGTACACTTAGCCAAACCCCTCTGGTTTGGTCATATGAAATTATAAGACTCTCTAAGGAATCACGCTCATACAATTCCCCTTATAGTTTAAGGTAGTCAGGGACTCTCTGAGGAAGATCACATGGTCAATTCCCCTTATAGCCCTAAGGTCTAGAGACTCTCTGAGGAAGCTCACTTGGTCAATTCCACTTATAGCCTCGGGTCAATCACAGACTCTCTGAGGAAGCTCACTCTTTCAATTCCTCTTATAGAATGGGGTGGATTATAGAAATTCAAACAAAACAAAGACTCTCTGAGGAAGCTCACTCAGCCTATCACCTTATCATATATAAATCTCAAGACTCTCTAAGGAAGCTCACTCAGCATATCCTCCTATAGTCTATAATATCCAAGACTATCTGGGAATCTCACTCAGTCTATCCCCTATAGTCTATAATGTCCAAGACTCTCTGAGGAAGTTCACTCGGTCTATCCCCTTATAGTCTATAACACCAGGTTCTCACGGTCCAGTGTGAGTAAGTGTATAATAATGCAATATGGACAAAGTAAACCTATAGAGCTACTTGGTTGACCAATCTACAACATCTCAAGCATGTCAAGGAATAACACTCCATCCTACGGTCACAAGGCATGGAAAACAGGTATAACATCCAATAGGCTGAACAAGACCAAAAGGTCGTAAACAGATAAGCATGGGAAAAAAATCCAAGCATATAAATTATCCCTATACATTACCAAATTACCTCTACACAAGCATACAAGCAAGGTAGGAAAAAAACAAGGGTAAAACCGTAAACACGAAATACCCCGATCAAGGGTATTTGTGGAATTTTCACATAATACTCAAAGACTTTAAACAGAAAGGCAGAAACCCCCTAACATGATGCTAGGAGATCAATATACTTGAACCACGAGGCTTGAATCTCTTTAGAACATCTTATATCTACGAAAACAAAGAAAATGTTCAACCCAAGATAACTTGCAAAAGAAGATGAATTGGAAAATGATGCTCTAGAAGAAGAAAGAGCTTACCACTGTGGTTCCAATGCAATCGAAAATGGATGATTTAGAGAACAGATGGAGGCTTGATGGCTCGGAAAAGTTCTGTGGCCTTATGGATTCACTCGGTCGAACGAGACCTAGAAGAAGACGTTTATAATGATCAGACATGAGCCTTGTACGTTTAATGGAAAAAAAGTACACTCTGTGTACTTTAAGAGTACACAGTGTGTACTGGGCTTTTCTATACTCCGCTTTAGGAGGCCTCCATGTCACCCCTACATGGTCGTGTGTGTGTCCTAGACACGGCTGGAACACAGCCTCACGCAACAAGGGATTACATGACATGTACTTACGAAATTTCTAGAAACTCCTCTTTTCTCAAGAACTCCAGAAAAAGGAATGACATAGCTGAAAAGAAGGTCTGGGTTCTTAGAATTGTGGGATTTCTTATGATATTGGATATCAAAATATTTCATGTGATCACTCTATATGATATATGATACCATAACAGAAGACATAGTTTAAATACTTTGGTTTATATATATCATAATGTATGATACATTTAAATTGTTAATTATGATGGGAATTTTTTATGTTTCATAACATATTATCAAGATTTTTGTATTCAATGATGGTTTTGATTTACAATATTTAATGGACAAAAACAAAGCATTGTATCACTTAGGCGGCTTCGGTTTTATCATAAGTAAAGAGTTGAAGTCACGACAAATGATATGGGTATATCATAAAATACAATAGATAATGTTTCATTATATATCATTGGACGAAGAACTCTAATTGTAACCCACAATATGGTTTAGAACTATATCACTAATTACATATTAATTTATATAATTAAATAAGATATTAATAAAAAATATCAGGTTTCAATTTTTCAATTGTTAACTAAATTATATAAATTTTAAAATGTTTATAAAATCTAGAAAAATGAATTATTTGATAAATTTAATTACATTATATTTTGTTATAAATTAATTAATTATAAAGTGTTTATAACTGATTATAAATACTTTTTGAAACATTTACCAAACAAGTATCCATAATATTAACAATTAATATTAAAATATCTGTTTGATTTATATGAGATGAATAATAATTTATATAAGTATTTTTATATTAAAATTATAAGGTTAATTTATAAATTTTTTTATAAATTACAAAAAAAAAGAGAAAATTTAATGGTGTTTGTATTGAATTGTTATATTTTCATAATTATTAATTTGAAATATTCAAATTAAAAGACCTTATTTGAATAAATTATTGGAACCATATAAAAATGAGTTTAAATAATTGATATGGTCATGTTTCGAATAAAATTCAATATGTTATATTTTGATTATGTGAAATTTTTACATAAAAGATTTAGAATATAATCTATTTATAGTTTATTTAATATCATATAATTATGTAAATTCAATATAAAAGAACAATATAAAGGAGTTCATATTATAAATAATTATTAAGAGTTCATAATTAATTAATTTTGGAACGTCCGTAATATATGGATAAATTATAATGTTTTTTAAATTTACTGATTTTTGAATTGTTCATTGATTTAGAATTATTACCTATTTTATGAATATAAATTTAATATTACTAATAGATGAATGGTTATGTATAAAGAGATAAAATACTTATATATATTACCATACATGTTGTTTTTTCTGAAAAACACAGCACTGGACCTGAGGTAGTAAATTGATCACCTTCCTTGGGTGTGACATAGACAAGGATTCTAGGTTGGTCATTTCTTTCCAATGTAAAATTGAACCACATTCAATTTTGAGCCAACATAGACCTATTTTCTAAAGTAAAAATATCATTGGGTATTTTCTAGTGACACTTCTAGTGAACATCGGATGAGAGGATGGGATCTCAAGCTCAACAAACCTTGTTCGAAGGAATAATTTCTTACTAAGACTTTCTGAAATATTTAAGATATGTTCGTCGTTATTTCCAAATACTAATGAATGATTGATTCCTACCAGGCTAGTGAGTTGATCAAAACCATTTATTGACCTCAACTTCTTTATATTTCAGAGGGTCTTTATATTTATCAAATTAAATAGTTATTCTATGGTTTGAAGCCACACAACTAGGCACTCTAAAGTTTTTTTTCATTCAAGGAGGTATTGGTTTATTATAATATTGAGATCAACCTCATTATAGTGTATTCCTATGTAAGATTTTATGGAAATAAGATCCCATGTTGTTCCATGTCAATTAATTAGACACAACATAGCTTTTAAGGTCGTTTTATAAAGACCGTCATGGTTCCTTTTAAGGTCATGAATATATGACTAGAGTTGTTGGGATTGAACCTAAATATGGAATCCTATGTTTCATCATTAATAGAAATCAAATCCCATATAGTTTAGATATGAATAGTTAAAGGTTGTATGATAGGACCATATCATGCAGTTTAGAATCATGCAGTAAAGACAAATTAAATGTAGTTCAAAGTCATACAGGTATGAGTTCTAGGAGAAAGTGTCCAATGAACTGTCATTTTAGGACTTATATATGGATATACCTTTCTGATCCACACTTTTTGTTAGTAATAAATCAGGAGAGAGTGGGTACACTCATAGGGACTATGGTTCTTTGAGTAAGTTGGATCGCAAGGAATATATCCCTTTGTGTAAGATGACTTATAGTGAATATGACCCTTTGAGGAAGATAGATATCATGGATTATGATCCTATGAGGAAGATCTCATAGAGGATAGGGCTATGAAAGAATGAGTTGGGGATTATGCATGGGATACCCTTATGATTTTGACTAACTGATTGACCATCAAGATGAGATCAACAATGAAGATATAATTGGGGTTTACATCTAAATAAGAGGTCTAATATATGTGTTGACTAGCATCCAATTGATTTTATGATAGCGAAGGATCACTACACTCATTTGGGATATGGATATATGAGGAAGTGGTCGAGGATTTTCCATAGTCTTCCCTTGGAAGATAGTTTTGGGATTACCCCTTGTGGGAGTCCCTTGTATACATTGATTTCACATTTATTGATGGTTGGATAGGGAAGGATGACTAGAAACATAGAGGATATATCCCCATAAAAATTCAATTAGGGCATATAGATATATCATACATCCAGTTCTTGAGAAAAATAGGCATGAAATATATATAAAGGTCTTATACTTGTAGGATACCGAAGTAAAGGACATATTTCAGGGATTACATGTTGTATGAGGCTCTTTCATATACATACATGACTCATTAATGAGTCATGGTGAAAAAATCATCAATAATAACAAGGATGAGGATTATACATAAGTAATATCAGCCGTGTATGAATCATTAGGTAGACTAATTCATCCATATCAACACTATGGAATCCTAGATGAGCATACTGATCCATGGAAGGTTTCATAGATTTCCTCAATATAATGACCTTTATAATCCACGAGATATATGATTTTAATCTTCTGAAGTCCCTATTATTTAAGGGGTAAAATAAAGAAATTACTTTTATTAAGGGAATAGATGATCAATGTGGTGTAATGTAGTGTACACAACTTGATAATGATATTATAAAGTTCATGGATGAGGGATAGAAGGATGAAACTTAATAGAGAGTGGGGATGGGATAATGTGTTTTCGTAATGGATTTTGGGTAAACATATTAGACCACTTAAGAAACTATAGAAAATAAGGTTCCCATGATATTATTAGATTTGTATGGTTTAAGAGACATGGAATGTGTTTCGTTGGTAGAGATATCTAAGTGGATTGGAACCACATTATAGAGTAGGTTGAAGTGGTCTCCCTAGTGAAGAACTAGGGAAATGGTTCACCCTAGTGGTAATGAAAGTGAAATAGTTTTCCCTGGTTGTGGTTTGTAATGAAGTGTCACCCATGTGATAGTATAGGGTGATATTTCACTCTAATGGATGGATAGGGTAAAGTTTCACCCAAGGGGGATTCTATAGTGAAGTGTTTCCCTAGTGAAAATCTAAGGAAAAGTTTACCACTAGTGGAAGGATAGGTCGATGTGTTTCCCTAATAGAAATAAAGGGTAAAGTGTTTCCCTAGTGGAAAGCAAAGGTGCAATGTCACCCAAATAGAGAGGTAGGGAAAAGTGGTTTCTCGAACTAAATTCTTGTGTTATGTATCACCCAAGTGGAATGGTGGGGTGAAGTGGAGCTCTCATTAGTATGTTCTTCCTACATAGATATAATTTTCAAACCACTCCGGACCAGTTTCATTTGTTTAAGGATTGTGTCATGAGATCAGTAGTATAGTTTGTGGCCCAATTTTCTAATTCCAACTCAATTATTTAAAATTTTACAAGCTTGGTATGATAATTTATTTTATGTTCTTCATACATGAATTTAGATTATAATAGGTTATGAGGTTGAATAAATAAGTTAATTGTACTTTATATAAATTGGGTATTGTAATTATGGTGGTAATAAGGTAACCCTTGCATAAAAACCCGTGGGTAAAGTTACTTTGGTTGGGACTACTCATGAGCTTTGGAGCATAGGTGCTATCTTGAAATGTGGGGGTTGGCTACCCATAACTCTATGCTTACTCTGGTGTGTATTATCGGTTTTATATGATTACAAGCCTTCCCATGAAATAAATTCAAATATCTTATGCGTAGGATGAATTTGGATATGTGTAAGTATATTTGGATTTTAATTTAGTTTAGTAAAAAACGATGTGAGTTGTGTAGTGAGTTATATATCAATATGCTTTGAACATTTTAATTTGATGAAAGGAATGAGATTAAAAACTAAATCATTATAATAGTGCATACATGTATAGAATATATATGATATTAGATGGAGAGATATTAAAATAACCTAAGAAATACTATGTCTAATATTCCTTTCTAATAAAACACTCGTTAACACCTCAATCCTCTGACTGGGAAGGTCATGTTGAAGCTAACATCCCATGAATTATTTTGTGTGAGTAAAGAATGTTAGGGAAATCCTTAATAGGATTATTTCCCATATTATTTACATGATTTGGGTAAACCCTATGTAGTTAATTACAATAGGATTATGATGTTAGACAAATAATGTTGATAGAATCCATATCATAGATTAAGAAAAAGAATTTTATACCTAAATATCAAAGAGTTATTTGTGATATTATTGATATATTGACCTACCTAAAAACCTATGTGATGAAATAAATGATAAAAAACCCATATCTTGGTGAAATATGGATCTTGGGCCACTGGTATGATGAAATTCAAAAGGTTTCATCATTTCATTGGAATCACATCCAATAAAAGAAGTTAATAAATTAATATAAAACCCAATAATCATCTGATAAAATATTGTGTTTTGAATAAAACCGTATCATCATTATAAAAAATTAATTTGAGATCCATCAATGTGTAGGAAATTTCATAATTGAATAATTTTATTATACTGGTATAGATAATTAAGTGTTTCTTTCAGAAAGAAGGAAAATTATATGTGATAGAGAAACCCCTTCATAAATAGACTACTTCTAACATTATTTATCAAGTAAATTTGGATTATTATATGAATAAAATAAGTATTCCCTGACGGTTTCAAAGGAATTTTTAAATTAAATGTGACTAAAGGAATTCAATATCATCTTATGTACAAAATATGATTGCGTTTTCTAATCAGGAATTCAATGTTTCTGTATAGATTTATTTGAATATAAAATTCATTTTCATCATTGGAAATGTATAAAAACAATGCCTATAAGTTTAATGAAATTTTAAAATATTTCATTAAAGTATTTAGGATAGCTAAAATAGGATTTATATGTCCACGTTATGGTGTTTTGTTAGCAACACAAGTGGATAAAAGTAAAAACTGGAAAAAGAAAAGTTTATTAGAAAGTATTAAAATATTTATTAATGTATTTTGTTTATGTTTTTGTTTCTTAAAGGATTTATTTGAAGATATTGGTAATGTTTCCATTTGATAGTGTTCTTTATGAAACCAAATGGATTTTATGACACTCAATGAAAATTATTGGTTGAAGAAAAATGAAAATAGGGGTGAATTTTCATCATAAAAAGTAAAAGTAAACATAGATAATATTTTTAATTATTTTATAAACCATCTAAATAATTAAAAAATTGATGGAAATAGGTATATATATTCAAAAAAATTAAAATTAAAAGAAATATGAAATTAAATAGTTAGAATGCACAATAATATTGATAAGAGTATTGAAACTATTAGCATGGAGAGAATAAAAATTCATTGATTAATTTATATTAAGTGATTAAAATATTACGTGATTGATATGATGAATGATTCGTTGATAAATTGAATGATAATGACTAATATGAAAATTATGCAGAAATTAAATAAAACACAAGGTACACAATTTGATAAAGGAGTTCCATAAAATATCAATAAGACCCCCTCATCTCCCCTCTCAATTTATTGAGAGGATTTTTATTAATAAAAAATTAAATTAGTGGTATATATGAAACTTGTAAATAATAAAAACCATTGACTGTATTGGTACCCATGAAACCCAAAAAAAAGACATTTGTTTTACAGGTTGCCAACAACCCAAAAATATGGAATTTGGTTTTAGTAGTATCCATAAACCTAAAAAGAGTAGAATAAGAATTAAATGTTTTTTATAAAAAATACCATTGAATAATAGTCTTAAATATCCCAATAGTATAATAAATAATTATAGAATAGATAGAGAAAATATACAAGTGATAAAGATATAAAGTGAGAGAACAATTTAATGGAAATTTCATGTGCATGCATAAGAAAAAGAAATTTATGATCATTGAATTTCATTTTCTAGATTTATTAATTCCAAGAATTCATGAGGTTATATTTTTAGGCTTTTTGGGTATCTATGTTCAGTGGGAGAAGTTAAAGGTTAAATAGACACATTCAAGACCACCATCAATTCACCATTAGTCTTTCTGACTCAATGACTCTGGCTAGTTTCTTGATGGAACTAGTTGGACGGTGGGCCACCATTTTGTAGTCGCTTCTACCCAGATCTCACTGGGTAGATATGGGAATTATTGCAACTAGGTGTTTTGGCTAGTTCCACTAGTTGGCCAGTGACACTTCAATGGGTTTATGGTAGTAATAGGTTGTTTGAAATTTCCATTTTGTCTATTTAATTCAATTTTAAGCCTTTGTTTGATCCTTTAACGCCATAAAATGATTTTTAGCTTAGGTAATTTAAATAAACTCAATTTAAATGGTTAAAAAACTAATTGTTTTTTTAATTATTAAAAAACTATAAGAGAGTGAGGTAGAATAATCCTCCAATTTTTTATAATCACAAACACATAAAATACGAAGAGCTATTTAAGGATTTTCAAATTAATAGATCAAATGTATTTAAATACATTATTTCAATACTTAATACAGTGAAAAAATACATAAAAAATATTTTAAGAAATTTTTTAATACCCAAAAAAATTTATTTTTTAAAAAATTATTGATTATAATTGAAGATAAAATTAATTCATTTTATATTGATATTTTAAACATACCTTTGAACCCACATTTCTTCCATTTCTGAAACCCTAAATTTCTTATATATTTTTCATAAAATAGAATAAAAATAATAAAATATATGTACCTAAAATTTCACCCCTTTGTGATTATCAAAAATAGGTAAACATTTTTGCAGAAATAATGGTTAGTAAAAAATAAAGATCTAAATAACAAGATATGAAAAATATAAATGTGTTTACCCATTATTAATGATCCTTTGAGAGAGGTAAAAATATATTTTATAATTTTAAAAATTGAAAACGATTTTGAATTTAAAATGATTTAATTTTTCATAAAATAATTTAATAGTTTAAAGATATTCCATAAATTTGAAAAATAAGAAACATTAAATTATGAGACAAATTATCAAAATTTTATTTGAGTGATTGTGAAAAAAGTTTTAAAAAATTAAAATTCATGATCATAATGAGTGTCTCTTCTAGGAACATTTCAGAATTTAGAATATGGGTTAGTTCCCCCTAAATTTATATATTATGAAATAAATGGATCTATATAACAATGAAATTCAATATATTATTCAAAAAAATTAAAAACATTACAAACATGAAAATATTTTCAATCCATCATTATCATTTGTATATATTTTGTGAATTATCCAAATAATATTCCTTGAGATATTCATAAAATGTTTCAAGTAAAGGCCCACTTATCTTGCATAGGGTGAATATTAGGTTCAAAAACCAACTATCCATTCTTAGGTAATTACCTCTAGGTGAATCTGTGACAGAAGCACATCCACTTGTTCGTATCAAGATAAGAAAAATTACTTGGCATATTAACGTCACTATATTTTACTAAAATTAATGATTTAAATGTTTGAATATATTATTATTAAAATAAAATTTTAAGAGGATAAAAAATATAAAAAAATAAATCTTATCAATGTTAAATAATAGGTTTGCAAAAAACCCATTTTAAAATCCCCTTTAATAAGATCAAAATGATCGAAGGAAAGTGTTTTGTAAAATAGATCGGCTAATTAAATGTTATTTCTTATGATCTCAATCAAGATATCACATTTTTGTAAGTGATATCTATAAAAGTAGTTTATAAGGTCAATGTGCATAGTTTAAGAGTGTTTAATAATATTTTTATAAATTTTAATCTAATGAGTGTTGGCACACATAATAGAAATGTGATCATATATTATATTATAATTTAGGAGAGAAACATAATCCTATGGAATTATATTCTACTTTGGCCAAAGTATGAATAGAAAGAATTTTATTTTTACTACTCTGATAGAATATGTATATTCCATGTTTGTGACAATACCAACTTATAATTTTCCAATATAGTTTACATCCTCAAAAAACAGAAATAGAATAAATTGAAAGATCCAAACAATTATCCTTTAGGTAAAATAAAAATAGTTTTTTATAACCATTCAAATATCTTAAAAATATTTTGAGAATTTTTAAATGTGATTATTTAGGATTTTACTGAAATAGAATCAAAGATAAATACTAAAAATTATGTCTAGTAATGTCATGGTAAGGTAAAGAAGACTGTCAATGATGACAGTGTGAAGTTTATTGGATTTATCAACATTAGTTTAAAAAAACTGATCATATGTGTTCTTATTTCCATTACTCGTTCCATTCCAAAGAATTTAAAATTTCCATTATTGTATTTTATTTGGTATAAAAAAGTTCAATATTTATTTTGAGAAATTTGAAAACCTAGAATGAATTTGACATCTTCCATAAAACTAATTTAAAACACTTTATTCATTAAATTATAAAATTAATTGCAAATGGATTATTTATTGGAACTAAAAATAAATTATTTAACATAAATTTGATCACATAATAAATCATTTTAAATATATCCAAAAATAATAATTTAATTTTCCATGTTAAATTCTTTTTCAAAAAAGAATTTGGTTAACTATTCGTACTAATCCAAAATGGAATTTTTAAACCATATAGAATCTTGGTTAACTTAAAAACAAGATTTGGATATTTATAATCATCAAAACTGAGTGGTTGTTGACTAAAATCCATTTTAAAAATGAAACCTTTCAAAAAGTAACTTCTAACATCTATTTGGAAAACAAAAAATTCAAGTGGGTGGTGAATTACAATAAGATTCTAATGCATTCAAGTAATATAATGGGTGAAAATGGCATACTATAATCAATTAATTATTCATTATTATATCCTTTGGCTATGAGTTTATCTCTTTTATGAGTGATGTTACCTTTATCATCTAACTTATTTATAAAGTCCCATTTCGTATCAATAATTGTATGATAATCAAGTCTTTCATGAAATGTAGAAATGTTATTCCTTATGAATTGGTTTAATTCCTCTTGTATTTAAAGAACCCAATTTTCATCATTAATGGATTCATCAATATTATGGGGTTCTAGGATTGAAAAAAATAATTATCTTTAATCTCATTTAAAACTGATATTCTAATAAGAGTACAAGCTTTCAGATCACCAAATAAACTTTAAAAGGTAATATATTTAGATTCAAACCATGCCTTAGGTAAAGGACTAGTGTTCATTTCTTTTTAAACATCAAGCTATTTATTAGGAATCATTTTATTCAAGGTCGAAATTTCTAGTTTAATATAAACAATATAAAATTTTGGATGAGGTTTAGGAAGATTCCCATCAAACTTGATGTGAATTGATTTTTCCTTGGCCTTTGTTATTTTTTTAATCACTCGATAAGATTTAATTTAGATAGGGTGCCTAAAATGGATATCTTCATCGAATTTATGATCAAAATTCCTAAGATGTATTTGGTCTTAAGTATAAATAATTTACACCCAAACACCTTAAAATGTCCAAATTTATAAATTCTCTTACTCCAAATTTCATAAGGGGTGTTTTTAGGGAAGGGTCTAATAAGAACATGGTTCAAGATATAAAAATCCATAAAAATACCCACAACCCATCATTATTTAGGATTCTTAAATTCATTTAAGATACTTATTTCTCACTCTTGAAGGGTTCAATTCCATCATTAAATAGAAAATTTTTGTTGAGTAGTTCTATGAGTGAAAACGAAATCATTATAATCTTGTGAAGAAAAAAGTTAACCAAAATAATTATTTTCAAACTCTACCCCATTGAAACTCCTAATATAAATTATATTAAAATATTAATCATCTTCAATAATCTTGGTAAATTTAACAAATTCATTACCAAATTCATTTTTATTTTCCAATAAATAAACCCATTTATATCTAGTACAACTATAAATAATTAAAAATATTTAAAATTTACCATTTATACTAGAAACTTGTGTTGGTCCAAAAAGATCAAAGTGTACAATGTAAATGGATTTAGAAGAGGAAATTTCATATTTAGTGTTAAGGGAAGATTTTTATTTTTTATTGAGTTAATATGGTTCACAAAAAATATTTTATTTTAAATTAAATTTAGGTAAATCTCATACTAGTTGGTTTCTGTTTAGTTTTATAGTTGTGTGTGTGTGTGTGTGTTGTAATGAAAAAGGTGGATCACATTGGGATCCCTGCTTTTCCTACCTTTTTTATTAATCACTAAACCATAATGTGATTTTATTTGAAAACACAAAAAAAATTTGGTGTGGCATTCAAAATTTTTCCAAGAAAAAGATTATAAATCAATTACATAAACATTTTAAAAATGAGAGGCAGAAAATAAAAGTTTTCTATTAAAATAAAAAACATCGAAAAAGTATTTTCAAAGAGAGTTTAAAACCATTATCACATAATTGAATAATACATATAAAATTATTTTTTAAAACCATTAAAAAATAAAACATATTAAATAATTTAAAATTTTAAAATACCAATGGTGCCTATACTGATTATTTCACTCCTTTTATCAAAAAAAGTAATATGGCCTCCATCATGATTTTAAAAATGATTGAATTCAGAATAGTGACTACACATGTGTCTCAAGAACCATATATCCACATTCCATGTATCCCTTTGGGTTTTATTCTTATGAAATTTTTCATATAAAATAATCTAAAAAAATAATAATTTTAGTTTCCAAATTTGGGGTCCACATGCATTAGCTAAGATAAATTTCAGAATCCATATTTTTTAGAACATGATTTACTATAGAAAATATTTAAAAAATATTATAAGAGCGATGAATTTAAATAGGACTACCATAATGGGTATTTTTATAAACACATTCATAAAGAAGAAGATTTTTCTATAATAATTGAAAATTTTATTTTAAGATCATCCTCTTATAAAAGTGGTTATGTTTTTTATGGTTTTTTAAAGATTTATAAAACCAAAATCGAAATTATTTTTGACCTTTTATTATGAACAAATATGTATATTTTTATTTTTCACAACATGGGTATATTTAGAAATATAATTTTTAAGATTTTTAAATTTTTACTCTATTTTTTTCAAAATTATATTACTGTTTTAATTTTAATAATCACTCATCACACCATACAGAGACTTTTTTATTTTCAAAAATAACATGATTATATTTAATGTTAATGTTTTTTAATTATTAGAGGACTTTACAAAAATAATTCTTCTATTTCATCATTAAAATAATTTAGAGATTCATAGTTTAAATAATGTGTAAAATAAGAATAGTTCTGAGAATTAGAAGGTTAGGATGTAGCAAGATTAACATAATCACATACAACATTATATACCATGGTATATTTGGATGTTTCATCACTTGAGTCGAAATAGGATAGGTATTCATCAATTATACTACATGTATAAACTTTTGGTCATTTATTTTTGTTATTATTTTTCTTATTGATCAAGGGGAAATATGTACTGATATATCATTTTTTGTTGCAATGATAACAAGTTAACTCATCATATTTCAATTGATTCTCATTTTTAACACAGTGTATAGATCCCTTTTTCTTCATGAATTTTTTCATCTTATTAAAAAGGTTTAAAATATATTCCCCAAAATTATATGATTTTTTTAATTAATTTAAAAGAAATTTTCTTCTTTTACACTTCATACTTTTATTCTCTTCCAGCATTCCACTTCATGGTGACTAATATATCATTTGAGAACATATGATCTATTTAACCTAGTTATTCTTTTTCCCTTCAGTCATTGAATATTTTTTTACCTTAGGTGTCTAAGTATTTGTAAAAATCCAAATAATTGTAGTCACTAGAGTTTATATAGAGAAATTATCACCAAGTCACTTTTTTCCATTACATATGTTATTAAAATGTGTAAACATTTCAATAATAGATTCATTAAGATGCCTGAAAAAAATTAAAATATTTTCATGTGAAATCCAGTGTCTTTTACTTTATTAGTTCCCTCCTGAGTAACATTAATTAATTTTTATATTTCTTGAGCAGTTTTACAATTTAAAATACAATTGAATTCATTTTAATCTAGTCAACAAAGAAAAATATTTTTGGATTTTCCATCAAGCTCAAAGATTACAGTATCATTGAGAGTCCATTTTCCTCTGACTCCATAGTAGGTGTATAACAGTACATAAAATTTTCCAAAATTTATTTCTTATACATATAATAAAAGAATCTCTTGGGGGAACCATGGGTGTTAGAGGTAGAGGCCAGCTTTTATGGTCCATACATGAAGCCATTAAAGGTTTAGAATCTGAGGATGCATCTAATACAAATTGTTGGCCCAAGTATGATGGAAAGAGGGGGAGAATTACCATTTTAAAAATTAAAAATAATCAAAATAAATATTTTAAAATATTAAATAATAAAATTATAGTAAAATAATTTATATATGTAAACTATTAATATTACAAAAATTTAAAAGCTAATGAAATATGAAATTAAAGATTGAAAATGTGAAATAATGTTGATAAGTGTATAAAAACTATATGTGTAGAAAAAATCAAAAGTAATACATTTTTATAATTTAGAGGATTAAAAGATTAAGTGACTGATATTATTATCAGTACATTAATTAATTGAATGATTGAGATTAATATGAAAATTATATAGAATGAAAATAAAAAACCAGGTACACAATTTTATAAGGGAGTTTGGAAATAGATAAATATGATCCCATATTTATCCCCCTATCTATTTTGTTAAAGAATTTTGATTTATGTACCTTGAATATAGTTGCTTATAAGAATCCCAGAGAGAATAAAAACAATTTACTTTAGTGATTGAAAGGAATCATGGAAAAAAGACTATTGTTTTAATCATATCTAAGAACCTAAAAATAAGGACCTTAGTTTTAGCAGTAGCCAAGAAATTGAAATAATAAGATGAAGAAGAAGATAATAGTTTTTAGTCACAAACTCAATTAAGAACAGTATTTAATATGTCAATAGAATAATAAATAAGAATAAGATAGATAGAGATAATTTATAAGTGAAAATGATTTACCATGATAGCACACTAAGATAGAAATTGTTTTTACAACGTTTGTTAGTTTAATTTTTTTCCAAAACATCGATATGTGTTTATATATAATATCACTTAAGGAAAATTGATAATTTTAAGAAAATAGTTGTTACTAAGTGTAGAGAAAAATTATTAATTCAAATGATTCAATGTTGATCCTTAGTTACCTAACATCATGATGATATTCAAGATCCTTTATTGATTTGTACATAAGCTAGGAATTTGTATCCAATAAAAATATAAATATGTGGTTGCATAAAGTTAAAGTTATGATGTAAAACATATAGAGTTGAGTATATTTATTACCATAAGATTAAATTAAGTGTTAACAAGGTGGACGATATTATTGTCTGAAGAATGATATAAAGAGTTTTTTCATTACAAAATTTTAGTTGTAATGTATAGATAAATTAGATTTCCATTGGTGAACATAGAATAATTTTATAAATCTAAATATTTTAAATTAATGAAGTTTAAAGTATTATGATCTTTTAAGTAATGGAGTTTTTATAACGTATAATATATAAATTTGAAATATGTACCTGATAGAGGATGGATTGTTAATGCTATCAGATATAGGAACCCTATGTAATGAACTAGATGTATAAATCTATGAAACTAAAAAGGATTAAGTATCATTGGATAGACACTCAAACAAACCATAAGATAGATATTATTGATGTCATCATATGGAGAAATAAAATATTTCTCAAGATAGTAAAAGGTTAGGTTGTTTTGTGCTAGATATATGGAATATGAAGTCTTACTGGATGGATAGATTTAGGAATTCTACCATAACGTTAAAAGTAATTATCAAAAAAGTAATAATGGACATACAAGAAAGAGAAAATGAAATGTTCATTTTTACTAGACACAGAGGAATGTGATGTCATCAGACAGAGATTTCCAAATTCACCAGATATAATTAGGATAACCCCAATAGATAGAGGTTTAATAAATTAGTGGAACAAGATGAAGAAATTTTTTGAGTCTATCGGGCATAGAAGGATGAAGTTTTATAAAACATAGTCTACCGGATATATGAGTACTTATAAATGCATATCGGAAAGAGCTTCCTTAATGATTTCTCACAAGAAAATGGTTTTATGAGTTATAAAAATATTTATAATGTATTTAATAATTTTATGATGTTGAGATGTACTTTCAATGATCATAAATCAATCTAATATTTAAGGATGTTTGAAGATATATTTTTTCAATGTTTTAAGTAATTTTTGGTAACAAATTTTTACTCCAAAGATCTATATGGTTTAAAGGTGGTCAAATGAAATTGAGTTGAGTGGGAAAATTAGAATATTATATTTTGGTAGCTCACACATTATCTTTGATATTTAAAGGAAGAGTGCATATATAAATGGGATAAGGAATTTTGTGAAGTAATGTTGTATATATTTGTGAAGGAGATAAAGAAATAATGTTTTTCTGAAGCATAGTGTGAGTTTCTTTCCATACTTTCAACATTGTTGATGAAGAGAGCATTGTAAGGAAGAGTTTTTGAAATAATTCTTCTAGAAAAAGTGGCATGCCAAACATTTGATGTACTATATGGATAAGGGTGATCCGGCCAAGTTTCATTACAAGTTTAGAATCAAAAAATATTTCAATAGATGGAGTGAATCACACATAGAGAAATAGACGAGGGATTTCCGAATGGAGTGCATTCATTAGAGCACACCAAACAGAGGTGAAGTGGATAGAAAATACCAGAAATAGTTCTAAGGGAATAACTATTTTTAAGGTGTATTTCTTTAAATTATTTATGGTTAGTTAAATATTTTCATTTATCTAGTTATTTCTCATATCATGAAGAAGTTTTAATACAAAAAAATCTTAAGATATTTTTTAACGATCTTGAAATAAATTTACACTGGTGAAACTAATCCAGCTTGATTTTGGAAAAAAAATCAAAAGAATAAGATATTTATAGCAGTGTATCAGAATTGATTAAGGGAGAGATAGTAGGTGGGATATAGAACTAATTATTGAAAATTATTTCAGTTGGAGTGAATAACTAGCCGATAAGGCAGTGGATACAAGTAGGAATGTTGGGTGTTATAAAGAAACTATGGTGGAAGAGCTTATTTTTTGAGTGTATAACTAAGGTTAGTGGGAGGAATGATTACTAGGTTAGAGAAACAATTAATAACTATGACTTTGTAATCCTTAAAGAAGTTATTAAAAGAATCCATGATGGGGTGGATAACCAACATGGGAAGGAGTGGCTCACTATACCAAACCATGAAAATATCATGTATTGATATATATTTATGTTTAATTAATAAGATTTTTGGTTGAGAGATAAATATATATTAGAGTGGATAAAAACTCTAACAAGATTAAAAGGTTTATTTTAAATTTATAATTCTTCAAATAAATTGATGACTGATTTACCACATCCCTTTCTCCATTATCTCAAACTAATCAGGGAACATCATAAAGTGATACTAAAATCATAACCAAATGAAATTAGATACTTTTAAGTTGATTTTTTGGAATTATTTATTTCAATCCTTATCATGGGTGTATTTATATGGCTATGGGGGTCTCTTGGTCAAGCGGGATGAGTTAAAGGGTCGAAAAACCCATTGAAGACCATAATCAATACACCTTTTGGCATGCTGACTCAAAAATAGTGGCTAGAATCCAGATGCCAAAAACTAGATGTTGGTCCTCTTGTAGGTAGAAAGTTCTACCTAGATCTCACCAATTAGTCATTGGATTTGTAATATATTGGTTGTTTCTATCCAGTGCAATCATCGGGCCAGTGACACTCCACCAGATGACCGACGGTAACATCCTATGTGAAATTTTCTTTTGGTATCCTTTATTAAATTTGTAGTCCTTATTTTATCTATTGACTTCATAATAAAAAACTTCCAACATAAATAATGGAAATATAGTCAATTTAAATGATGATAAGTATAAATGGTGTCTACGGTTATTAAAAAAATATAATATATCGCGGTATAACAGTGATTCCATATCAGCTATTAGTGTTAAAGAATTAATTTTATATTTTGAATGGTACATAATAAAAATTTTATATTTAACAAATATTTCAAATATTATGTGTGTAAATAATGTCCAATATCAAATTAAACTATAATCCAAACCGAACTAATACAATGGTTTTTTCTTACTATTTTTTTCGATGTCAATTAAATAAACCATTGTGGTTTTTAGTTCATTTTATGTTCCTAACCAAACCATGCCTATTTTTTAAAACAATAATTTTATACTTTTCTATCACCCCAGTTTAAACTTTCATTCCTAAACCCTAACAATATTTTTGTTTCTATTTTTAGTCACCCTTAATAGAAAAACTTTTTATTTGTATTAAAGGTAAAATATAATATCATGTTGTTCTATTAATGATTATAAATAAGTTTCATTGAATTTAATAGAAAATCATTATAAAATATCATGGATATATATCTAGGATATGACTATAAAAATTGGAAAATTAGTGTTCTGAATCAATCCAAAATGAAAATTAATGGTTTGTAAATTTTATAATATGAAACAAAAATCAATTAAATTTTTTATTTTTATATATATAAACTGAACATTAAATTATGGTTTGGTTATTTTTTTGTCAAAATTGAACCAAACCAATATATGTCTCACTAGTAAATATATAGAAGTTAAAATTCAAGTTAATAATTGATAAAGATTTCTGTTTTCTTTAAAGTGATGAAGAAACTAGTTTTTAATCACAGAGTTGGATGTAAAAGAATATTTCAAGAATATATAGATATAGATAAATTATTTTCATTCTTATCTAATTTATATAATGTGATAATAAAATTTATTTTTCAATTAACAGTTCTTATGAATAAAATGAGATGATACACAAGGTTTATAATTCAAAAAAAATTAAAAAAAATATTGAAAAGAATGTGATAGTAAGTCAATTTTAGTTATGGATAAATGGTTTGTCTAAATATGTTTAGAATGTGATTGAAGGAGATCCCCTAGCATAAGTGGAGTATTTAAAAGAATACATATTCTATTTTAACTATTACTCCAAACACATAGAATATAATATGATATATGGTTTTTAGAATTTTATTTGTTAAATATCCTCACTAATACAAATAAGTATTTTTTATTATTTTATAAATATTATTAATAATTTAAATAAATATTATTTATTAAGCATAAAGGATTTTTTGTTTCTCATAATTATATTATGGAAGGAATGTAGTTTTTTAAGAGATATGTTAGAGTATTTTTGGACATAAAAATGTTTAAAAGTATAAAAAAATAAGATATTATAATAATTAATATTTGAAGTGAATGTCATTTTATATCCTAAAATAGTTTTGTATGTATTAAGAAATATGCCTGGGAAAATAGTTACATTTACTTACCAAAAATGATCTCAAAGAAAATGTCAAAGTGGAATGGTTTCATGATTATGGTGATGAAATTAAAATGAGTTTTAAATTGATGATTTTTTTAATGTTGTAACATATGATGTTGTTATGTAAAGGTGATTGATTACAATGATTATGGAGTTTAACATAATGGGTTTGATTCGTAATTGTCCCCATTATTCAAAAATACTTTCTTCATAGTTTCTATTCGTTAAAGGATTTTATTAACATGTTTTTATCATATGTTCATATAATTATTCTGTATAATCGACATCAAGATATACATGTTTTAACAAAAATGGGTACAATAAATATAATCCCTCTTAGATGGTTAATAATATGAGATATTAATATATGGATTCTTATGTATGGTTTTACTTTTATTCTTAATGAAGATTAAGAATATAAAATTTATCATGATTTATAAAAGGTGCTATCTAATTTTTCATCACCCCTTCCCTCCAAAGTTACCCCTCTATGTATAGAAATAAAAGATGGGGGTTAATGAACCCTGAGTTCTGCCTTCCATAGGCCCTAGGTTAGAGACTAACACCACAGGTACAAGAATTATCACATATGGAATGAATTTTCCTCTAAAGATTAAGTGTGATTTGGAGATACAATATGAAACATCAAGAAACATCATGAAATAAATAATAGAGGAACCAAAATCATACCATAATGCATATATAAAGTAACAAATACAAAGAAATTGTAAAATAGATACCGAAAAGAATGCCTAAGGTAGTGATTCCGTAACAACAACAATGAGCAGCCTAGTAATATCAATCATGGCCCCAATAGTACTCGTAGAAACCAAAAAATATAGTTTGTATATATATGGGGTTATCATGAAATGTATACCCAGTAGGATCATACCTATGGACTCTCAGGAACATGTCAAAAGATCAGACAAATGAAACATTTGATAATTACTAAACCTATAGAACCAAAACAAATCAACTAACCAATCACATCCCCACTATCGAATGCTCACCAAATAACACATTAAATTATAGTAACATGATATGAAGAATATCAAAAAGGGGTGACCCACACTACTTTCCCACTAATTTTCCACTCTCAAACCCCATAATCAAACATCTCTAAACTCTCAAATCTCTTATAAAAACCTTCTCAAAGACTCTATATATATTTCATCATAACAAGAACTATGCATGAAACTGGCTATCACATCCAGCATAAAGATAATTTGGAAACTTCAACATGAAAATAAAAATACATGATACTAGTTATAACATAGAAATACTTTTATAACCACTGCTATATATCCATGATATTAAGGTATCATAAACCTGAATGACATCAACCTTATTCCCTCCTCCTACCTTCATGACCCCCACTAGGAATAAACACATCAATCCCAACACCACAACCATAATTTCATTATGTATATAATAAATAATATCATGTCTATAAGAACCTCTCCTTTTAAAATAGTGTATTGAAGAGGCAGTAGTCAACCATCTATCCTCACCATCTTAGATATTGGTAGAAATACCCCCCCTAGAAAATATTTTTATTTCGGAACTAGGTGCTCGATGTGGGTGGGGTGCATATAGATATCATAATGAAAATTCTATATATATATATATTTATATATAATATTAACACTTAATATTAATCTATGGTATTTCAATAATATAACTATCACAACTCACAATATCACCCTAAGGCCTCACATCCTTTTCCACTTTTATTTCCACCTCATAATGTATTACACCACAAAATCAAGCTATAAATAAAAAACAACATTCTGTCTTTTCTTTTCAATACATGTCATTTCCAAATTTTTCTGATTATCAAACATTACCCTTAATCATTTCCATTAATTTATTTTTTAGAAACACCCCCTTTATATATACATTATATTTTAAATCAAGAGTTTATTATCCATTACAAAACCACACAATTTCATTTTCATCATTAGTATTATATTCATTCACTATAGAAAAACTATCACAACACCACATAATACCACATCCCATCTCCCAAATATCATCAATCCCGATTCTTCAACCATGACATATCACAACTGTAACACCCTGTGTGTGTGTGTGTGTTAAAAAACTAATCCATAAAGAACTTTTTCATGGCACCGACTTGAGTTTCACTACACGCAACACAAACTTAGAATACATTACATGCAACACTGTGTTTCTATGAAGTATCATTTTGTTATAAATTTTTAAATTACATCCATAGAACTATACTCTTAAACATAGGGATATGAATATTAATATCTAATTTTCAAATGTTTTTTATCATAGTTTTATTGAAATGAAACTTATTGACAGTGAAATATATAAATTTTGGTAAAGTCCTTTTTATGTTTCAAAATGTCGTTTTCTCAAATGAACTGATTTTAATAATAAAATTAATTTTAAAAAAAATTAGAAATTTAATTTGATACACTAAACTTAATTTTTGAATTTATAATTTCTAAATTAGATTAGGGTTAATTTTTTGTATTTTTCTAAAAACTTCATTTTATGATGAATAGTGAAAGATACTACTTTTATATTAAAAAATGATTTTTGGTTTAAATAAATATTAATTTTAAATTGTATTTTAAATTTATTTAAGTTAAAATTAGATAAATTAGAAATATATTAATACAAAATATGTCATTATAATTTATTTCACTTTGAAATAAATATAAAAACAATTTATACTTTTGAACTTCTTTCTACTTTAAAAAACCGTAATTTCGTCCAATCTATGGGATTAACATTAATATTAATTTTTCTTTTCTGTGAATTTAAATTAGAAAAAATTAAATACACCATTATAATATGTAGAAAATTTAGTGCATAATAATATCAACAAAAATATTTTCCAAATATATTAGTAAATGTAATTAAAATTAATCACAGTTATTAAAGTCAAATTAAGAATAATTAGGGACTAAACATTAATATTAGGGGCCAAAATGACCTATAAAATTGTAAAAACCCCATTTTATGGACATATATCGTCTATAATCCTTACATTACTTCTTTGGGTTGTTTTTTGACTTTTTTTCATTAAGAACATATGTACACCTCACCTGTTATTAAAAATTCACAGTGAGTCTATTTCCTTCCCTAAAAAATGCCACAAAATCTCCCACATTTTCACACATATCTTACCTATTAGGATTGGAAAATCTCTATCTAATACACATCCCAAAAATCCCCCTTCCTCCCAGAATAATTTCCTTTGAAAAAAGGCAATCCAAGGAAGCCTTTTGGCACAAACCTAATAGAGTTACCTAATTAAGAGGTAATATCTTCTCTCAAGTACATTATTTTATTTTCTTTCTCTAACCTAATCTCTATGTAGTCCATTATTTTAAAAAAACTCCAGTATCAATAATATAATTGAATTTTTTTATGATACTTGTTCTACCAACACTTACACACACTTCCATCTAATGGGTAATGAACATACCATTTATGTGTACAATGAACTACCACCTCACTAAATGATGATTGTTCAATTTTCCATAGCACCACTTAGGGTGGAAATTATGATGGAAAATTGGTTTATATATGTTATATATTATATTTCATATTTATTTAAACATTTACAATACTTCTACATACATATATATCTTTACTCTATAATTTCTGTTAATATGATAAATTTATTTGAGGGATTGAGGAATACCAGCCCCATAAAGTGATATGATTCATTCAAAGACTAAATGGATTGTATTAAGGATGGTTTTAGGGAATATATAAGATATATTAGATATAATAAATCAACTATAATGATGATATATGTATAAATATATATATGTACATATATTTATTTTACTTTCTTTCCTTCAACATGACAATTAAATGGAAATAACATGCATGCGTACATACGGTCTCCATCTCCATGAACGGTTCATTCCATTCCATACTTATATATTCTATATATTATTATAATACACATATACTATATATAAATGATATTTTTATCAATATTTAAAAATCTATAAATCATGATACAATGTATATATACCAAAGATATAACAATTTTAGACACATGCAAAGAATAAAGTGAATATTACCTGAAGTGAAACATTAACCTAGGATTACTAACAATCGAGTAATATAATTTCGTAATAAAACCATATATATATTAATATGGTTGAGTAAAATATTTGTAAAATTTTTTTTTTATCATAAAGGTGGTTTTAACGAGTATGATGAGATTCCAAAGACAAGGTAAGGGGATTTTATCTACCTTTTTATTTTTGGGATATGCATGCTTTATTTACCACCCACACCTTTTTTGGGGTGTGTATACTACCCATGGATGTATTCAATTGTTATTATATGTAAATTTATGTACATTTAAAAATAATTATATGATATTTATTTTATGGTGTCTATGCTTCAAAAGTTACCAAATTGGTGAAATAGTTTTGTCTCAATCTTCCTTCATTGAGACTCAGGTTTTTTATGCACCTATGTTCTTGTTAAAGGGTGTATATAATTACATTTTACATGTTATATCAATATTTTAATTATTTTCATTATATTATAAGATCAATTTAATTTCATTTTATGACATGTATAGTGTTATCCCAAGTTACCAAGTTATAATATTTGTTTGAGAAAATCATATCGCTTTTCAAATTTTTTTATGTTTATGAATCCTTTGATGAAATATTATGATCCAACTCTTAAAATAAATAATTAATTTTCTTATAAAATGCTAATTAATGATTTATTAATGTATTGGTACCTTTTATTCCGCTCTTTGGTATATAATATAGTTAATAAAGTGTTTTTAAGAAATACTGACTTTACCCTCTCTTTGGTCGGAAATATGTGTTTCTTTAAAATCATGTATTCCAAAAAGGGTTTCCAAGAATATTATACTATTCTACTATGATCATTAAAATAAACTTTTACCATTTTTTTATTTACCAATGTTTTCAAATGAATATTCTTTTCACTTTCTGAATGAGAAAATTTTCTAAACTTTTTAACATGATAAGGGAATATTCTTTTTACCTCCTATTAAACGTACAAATTTTTCCACCATGAATCATTTGAATATTTCTTTTCATGTGTAATTGTTAATTTTTAATAAAAAATTAAAAGAGTTTTAAAAAAGAAATTATTTTTTAGAAATTTTCAAGCATCATTAATATGTTTTCATGTAAAAAGGTTTTTAAAATATTATCAATCTTTCTTTTTAAATTTTTAAAGTATTTTCAGTGAAATGGGTTTTAAAATGTTTTGAATATAATTTTATATATTTTCATGTAAAAATTTTTTCAATATATTTTGAATATTATTTTATAAGTTTTCATGTAAACTTTTTTTCAAAATGATTTCATGTCAGATTTATATGTTGATGAAGTAATTTGAAAAAAGTTTTTCTAATCATTTTATAGATGCTTTCATATGTTTTCAAGTAAAAAGGTTTTCAAAAAAATATCAATATTTCATTATAATTTTTTAAAGTGTTTTCAAATAAAAAGGTTTAAAAACTTTTTGGCAGATGATTAAATAAGTTTTCAAGGAAACAATCTTTCAAAATGATTTTAATTATTTTTTATAATTTTTGAGGTATTTTTTTACAAAAAATATTTTCAAATGATTTTTGGTATTAAAATTCCATTTCAAAGAAGAAATGATATTTTTCTCTATAAACGCTTTTTAATGATATTTCAAAATTATTTTCTATCTAGGATGACATTTGCTGACGTCACTCATGTCCTTCTAGGAAATGATCTTTGGGTTCTATTCATGTTCTTTTTATGATTGGGTTATGCTTAATGTAATATTATTTATGAAAATGGTTTCTATTTTTTTGGTTATGTGTTTATGAAATAAGTTTATCCTTCATGGGATATAGTTTTGAGGAATTTATTATGAAACCAATATTTTTCCACAGGTTATGATATCAATATATTTTTATAATACACATTTTATTTGATGATTTATGATATGATTATTTATGATCTTATGGAACATGTATGAATGCTTTCATTATGAGATGGGTGAGATCTATATTTCCCTCCAATGAATTGGGTAAACATTTATATCTCGTGAGATAGATTAAGATGGTATTGGGAATGAACCTTGACTACTAAAATGGCCATGGGAGAGAACTATTACTACCAAGAGGGCATGAGGTGTGAACTCGTGCTACTAAGAGGGTCATGCGAGTGAACCATGACTACCGAGATGGTATGGGGGGTGAACCCATACTACAAAGATAGTCTTGAAAGTGATGACTTGAATAATATTAAAATCATATTATATTCTTATTCTTCTGCCATAGTACAATGATTTCTTCCTATGTAATGATTTCATGGATTATGTTACTTATTTCCTTATGATTAATGTCTTACGAACTTCCATTCATTATTCCATTATTCATGTATATGAAATTTTATACGAAGTGTGTGATCTTCTATTTTCATTATCATGTTATCATGACCTTATGTTCACAATTATCCTTATATATCACCCTTTTTTTACCCTTATTGGGCATTTGAGCTAACCGATTTCTTATGTTACATTTCCGCAGGTTATGAACACATGTTTTATGAATAAGTACTTAAGGTGGAAATCATTATGGGAGATTTTAATGGTCATTCACAAGGATAAAATCTCTTTTTATAATATTCCAAATAAATTAAACTATTATGGACCTTGGTCATGTATTATTGTAATGTATGGAATATTCTTATATAATGGTGTCATAACCATGTATATTAAGCATGGGATGTTATTTTTGGTATATAAGGAATGCTTTATTCTCCATTGGAAACTAGGATGATAAAACATTAGAGAGATACCTGGGTATATTTCTAAGGATACGTTTGGGTATGTCACTAAGGATATCTATAGAGATGATTTAACATTTAGGAATATGTCCTGGATTTATGCTAAATGATAGAGTTAAAGGTTTTCTAAAAATACATCCCTTTCTGGGTACTAAAATTGGATGTTTCTCTAGAACAGATGTACCTTGGATTAACTGCTTCAAAAAAAATCCAGACTTGACTCAGGGTCATTTTGTACATGAATGTGGGCCCTGATGCACACTTAGTTTGTCACTCCCATTGGATATGCTTTGAGAATACACAAAATATTTACAAACTGTCATGAAGGATTTATATATATTTTTGTTATAAATAACCTAGTTTGATCCTATGGTATCATATATTACAGAAGGTTTCATGATTTATATATCCAATAAGTAATTATTTTCATAACAATGTGGTTTTCTTCTATGATAAGTAATTCTCAGACGATGCTTTTGGTTTTATTAAATGGAGGGAATCATAAGGAAATGGATTAAAATTGAACGTGATGGATGATTTGGGGATGATAATTCAAATGGATTGTTCACTACAGTAAGATATGTTTTGATTCAAGATTAATTATTTTTCAAGAAACATGATTAATAACATATTCATTGAGCAACTCTTAGAATCACCAAGGAAGGGAAATAAGGTGTTAGTTTAAAGTTTGGGTAATAGGGACTATAAATGGAATAATATATTGTTTCCTCTATTCCAATATTGTGTATAGAGTCATTGTAGTGAATGTATTAGAGGAACCATAAGATGTTCTTACAATAGTAGAAAAGGACACAAAGAATGTAACAGTAAGGGAAAATGAAAATTTTAATTAATGAAATAGATGAGAATATTATCCTTCCTAAGATATCTTTCAAGTTCAACTACTTTAAGTGGGTACTAAATGATCATTATGAAACTAAGTTTCCCAAGATCAAATATCCTAAAGAGGATAATCAAGGTGATATGATTAATGGATACAATGCTGATGATGAAGAGATTTCAGATAAAATTTAAATGGAAAAAGGTATTGTGTAATAGGGTGATTTATCCTTGCTAATGGAATAATAATGAAGTGGGATAATAAAATATTAATGTATTTGGATTCAAGAAGTATGCCATATGAAAAGTGAAATATATAAGGATTTTTCTTTTTTTGGAAGAATTTAAAAGAATACATTGAATGGTTCCAATGGAATAGAAAGGTGATATAAGGAAAAGGTGATTTCCTTGGAAAACACATGATTAAAGGAAAGATAATCCTTAGTACATTCCTTATGTAATGGTTATGTTTTTTGGATAATGATATATGGGACATGAATAAGTAAATTGGAAAGTAATTATTAACATTGAACTAATTGAGGACATGTCGACAAGTATTTCATTCTTTAATAGATGAAGTTTACAACATATTGGATTTATTGAATATGTCTAGTAAACTATGTATTAAGAAAGAAATCATGTTTTCCAGAAGTATTTAAGGTAATTTAGGTTGATACCATATTCCAATAAAATTTTCCATGAGGGTATCCACATGTTTGGAAAGTGAAAACCAATGGATACTTTGTAATATATGGGGGATCGATGTTAAGCGAATTTAGTGAATCTGTTTCTAAAGATTTGGTTTTTTATATTTGAGAAGAGTTATAAGTTTAGATATTTCTACCAAGATTAAGTTAAACATTGGATTAAGTTTGTAAGAATAAAGTATTATCTTATCACATGAGGATTTCAGCCTATTGGACAACCTGTTTAAAAATGTGGTGTTGATGAATATTGATGATAGATGAGATGTCATATCATGGATATCATGATTTGTTAATACTTTGGGAATGAAACATTCACCATCCTTTTTTGAGAAAGGGGACAAGTGGATCATGGAAAAAAAATGTGTGAGGTTTTCATGAAATCATGAAAGTGTATCTATTTATGAAAATTATTTAAATTTAGGAAAAAGTATCTTGAAACAAAAATTTATATCCTAGTTCCTCTATTTATGATGAATCGGATGGTCCCTTACTTTATCACAGAATTATGGGTTTCTGATTGTTAACTGTCTCCTAACCTTTTTCTCTTTCGTTATCCATCAAAACATGATAGTAATATTTTCATCAATGTCCATGTTTTCACTTCCCAACCATTTATCTCTTATATAGAAACCTAGTTACATGTTACTTTGGGTAACTGTAATGCTTCCAACATTCCTTTTCAAGTGAAGTTTTATTATTAACTTTTATGATGTGGGTTTCTATGAATGAAACATTCAAGTATTAAACCTTTGATAACCCAAGAGAATTTAGAGGTAAAAATTTAATTTAAGGGGGTAGAATGTAACATCCCTATATTTTTGTGAATTATTTTTTTGGAATTAATTAATTTTTTTAATATTATTCATTTCACAAGACATTAAAAATAGTTCATTTTAATATATATATATATATGATAGAACACCAAGTCAAACATTACTTTCACATAGAACTGAATTGGATTGCTCTATATGAAATATTTACATGGATTGCACAACACACAATACTGACTTGGCTTGTGCTACATGCAATATTGACTTGTCTTTCACAACACTCAACATTGACATGGTGTACATTATACGCAACATCATGTTTCTACGAAGAATCATTTTTTTATATTTTTTAAATGATATATGTATAAACTATCTAGTAAACATAGTGATATTAATATTAATAAAAAAATTAAATATGTCTTATAATTGTTTTATATAAGTAAAATTTATTGACAATAAAAGATATAATTTTGGGTAAAACCCTTTTTATGTTTAAAAATGTCGTGTTCTCGAATGAATTTATTTTTATAATAAAATAAATTTTAGACACAATTAGAAATTTAATTTTTTAAAATAGAATTCATTTTTTAAATTATAATTTCTACATTATTTCAGGGTGAAGTTTCAGACTTTTCTAAGAAACATTATTTTTTGATGAATAGTAAAAAATGTTGTTTTTTAGTTAAAAATTTCTTTTTAGTTTATATAATTTTTATTGTTAAATTATATTTTAAATTTATTTAAGGACTCAATAGATCAATTATTAATCACCTAATAAAATATAGTACATTGGAATCAATTTCACTACATTTGAACTTCTTTCTACTTTAAAAACCCGTAATTTCATCCCATCTGCATGATTAGAATTACTCATAATTTTTCTAAATATGTGAATAAAATTTAAAAAAAATCATTATTTTAATATTTAAATTATAATAATATCAACATAATTTTTGAACAAAAATATTAGAAAAAATTATTAAAATTAATTAAAGTGATTAAGGTCATATTAAGCTCAATTAGGGACTAACCCATAATCTTAGGGGACAAAATGAACTATACACCATTCAAAACACCATTGTATTGACATATTTTTGACATAAACCTTATATTATTGATTTATGATGGTTTTTTATGAATTTATTTATGTAATAACATGTTTCCCCCTAACTTATTTTCAAAAATTCAAAGGGAGTCATTTTCCTTCCTTATAAAAGGACACCAACTCTCCCACTTTATCACAACTATAAAACCACTTTTTTCGTCTAATATCTGAAAACTCTTTTTCCCTTAAATCCCCCTTCCTTTTATAATCCTTCCATTTGGAAGAAGGAAATCTAAGGAATCATTTCGGCACAATCTAATAGGAGTTTTCTGATCAAGAGGTAACATCTTCTCTCAAGTCCTTTTTTATTTTCATTCTCCACCCCCTCCACTCTCTTTATTTCATTCTTTTATAACAAAAAAAATTATCCTAGTTATACTAGGATTTTTTTTATAATAATTTTATTACCTAAAATTACTCACACCACCCTATAATTGGTAAATAACATATTGATTATGTGTACAGCGAAGAACCGCCTCACTAAAAGATGAATGTTCAATTCCCATGACCGCCTGTCATGGTTTACATTATGATAGACACTATATTTATATATTTTATATATAATATTTAATATTTATTTAATCTTATTTATTCCTATTACAACACATATATTTTTACTTTCCATTTGGTGTTAAACTGATAATTTTGTTGGAGGAATTGTCGACTACCACCCCTTAAAGAAATATGATTCATTCATACACTACATAGATTATACTGAGGATTGATTTAGTGAATATAAATGATATATATGATATCATAAATCTAGATTAATAATTATATATATATATGACTTTTACTTTCTTTATTTCAACATGACAATTAAACGTAAATAGCATTCATGCTTACATACATCACACCGTCTCGCAGAACGATGTATTGAGTTTAATATATATATATTATATAGATTATTATTATAAAAATTTAATTTATATAAAGCACATTTTTATCATTTTTTAAATTTTGGAATTCATGATAGGTATAAATACCAATGATATAATAAGTTAAGATGCATGTAGAGAATAAAGAAAATATCACATGATTTGAAACATTAACATAGTATTGTTAACATGTGGGTAATATAAGGTCATAATAAAACCATATGTATATTAATATGGTTGTTTTAAGGTTTTATAATAAATATATATTTATTATACAATTTTTTTGAATGATTTCAATGTGATACAAGAGACAAGGTAAGGGGATTTCCTCTCACTTTTTATTTCCATGAGATACATTTTTTATTTACCACCCATAACTTTTTGTGTTTTTTTATAATCCCCATGGATGTATTAAATGATTATTATACTTAAATTTATGGATATTAACATATCCATTATATGATCATTATTTCATGGGGTTTATTTTTCAAAATATACCAAATCGGTGAAATAGTTTTGTCTCAATTTTCCTTCTTTGAGACAAATGTTTTGTTATGCACCTAAAAACTCTTTTGAGGTGTATATTATTCAATTTTACATGTTATTTAAGGAATTTAATTATTTTAATTGTATTTTATGATTTATTAAATTTCATTTTCTTATATCGAGAGTGTTATCCCATGTTACCAAGTTATAAAAGTTTATTGAGACAATTTTATCGTTTTTCAAGATTATTAATGTTTATCCTTAATTTGAAGAAATATTATGATCCATATCAAAAAAATTCATGTATTTACTTATACTATGTTTTTAAGGATTTATTCTTATTTTTTTACCATTTATTCCACTCATTGGTACCTAATATATTTAAGAATTTTTTTAAATAAAACCAGACTATAGCCTCTCTTCATTCATAAATCTTTATTTATTTAAAATCATTTTTCTAAAAAATTCTTCCAAAGAATATTTTACTATTCTTCTTTGATCATTAGAAAAAAAATTAACATTTTTATTTTTACAATTTTTTCAAAGGAATGTTAATATCACTTTCCAAACGAGTCATTTTTCTATCCTTTTACTATGAAAAAAGAATATTTTTTACCTCGTTTGACCTATACAGATTTTTCCACCATCAATACATTGGAGATTTATTTTTTTTAGATACATTTATAAGAAAATGTTTTTAAAATATATTTTCAGTGAAATGGTTTTCCAAAATTATTTCAATCATCTTTCAAAATATATCAATGAAAAATATTTTCAAAAAAATTTCAAGAATTATTTACAAGTTTTCAAATTTATTTATGAAGAGAAGGTTTTCAAAATATTTTCAAAATATATTTATAAGTTTTCAAAGTTTTTTCAAAGAATTTTTTTTTAAAATGGTTTGAATATCATTTTATATATTCTAATGTAAAGTGGTTATCAACATGTTTTCAAGATTATTTTATAATTTTTCAATTAAAATTATTTTCCAAATGTTTACAATATTGATTTATAAGATTTAAAAGTATTTTTAAATACATTTACTTAAAAATCATTATTATTTCACATGTTTTCATGTAAAAATATTTTAAAAATATTTTTATTCTTTATTTATATGTTTTCTATATTATTTCGAAGAAAAATATTTATAAAATTTATGACTGTTTATTTTATATGTTTTCAAGTAAAAATTATTTCAAAATCATTTTAAGTTTTATTTATAATTTTTCAATGTATTTTTTTAAAAAAAATGATTTTTCAAATGATTTTATATATTGAAAATAAATTTTCAAAGAATAAAGGATATTTTCATCATGAAACAGTTTTGAATGATATTTTAAAATTATTTTCCGTCTAAGATGACATATGTTGATGTTACTCATTCCCTTCTACAAAATTATCTAACGGATCCATTCATATTCTATCTATGATTGGGTTATGATTAATTTCATGGTATTTATGAAACCTATTTCTCTTTAATGGGTTATATGTTTATGAAATCTAGTTCTCTTTCATTGGATAATATTTTGATCAAATGATTATGAAACATGTTGTTTTCCATATGTTATGATATGATTATAACTTTATAATATCCATTTCATTTTTTGGGTTATGATATGATTATTTATTATCTTGTGGAACATGTATGTATGATTTCATTATGATATTGGTGGGGCCTATATCTCCCCTCCAATGAATTTTGTAAAGATTTATATCTCGTCAGATAGACTAAGATAGTATTGGATAGGACTTTGACTACTAAGATGTCCATGGGAGTGAACTATGACTACCAAGATGGAATGGGGAGTCAGTCCATACTACCAAGATGGTATTAGTGGTGATGCCTTGGCTAATATGGAAATTAATATATATTCTTATGTGTCAACCACAACCCCAAGTTTTATTCCTATGTTATGATTTCATGGCGAATGTTCTTTATTTTCTTATGATTCATGTATTTTGAACTACCATGATATTTTACTCGATTCATTTATTTGATCATCGATATTAAGTTTATGATATTTAATTTTCATGATCATGTCCTCCTAACCTTATGCTCATAATAATGATTAAATATCTCCCTTATTTACCCTTACTGATAATTTTTGCTCACCCATTTCTTCTGTTTCCTTTCCCCGGGTTATGGATAATATTTTTCAGTATAAGTACTAATTGTAGAGATCTTTATGGCAGATTTTGAAGATCATTCACAAGGATAAAAGATTTTATTTCCATGATTCCAAATACACCATGCTATTATAGTCCTCAGACATGAATTATTATAATGTACTGAATATTCATCTAAAATAGTGTAATATCGTTTTATGTTGGGACTAGATCATTATAAAAAGAACATTTAATCTCAGCATCATTTCATCACAAATTCACATCACAATCGATTCACGTCACAAACACTACACATAATTACCATCGCACTTCATAACCACCACACCACCACACACCATATTCACCACACCACACATTTAAAATATCTTATTTTAGAATAATAAAGGGTATTTAATCATATTTATTTCAATATTCTAAAGTTTATTCTGACACAAACCATGATTCCATACATAGCTAATTCAATTGTCGAATATATGTTATTAGCCATTTTAATTTTTGGTAATTTTAATCCACAAGAAAATAAGGTTTTCAAATTTAACATTCTCGACAACATAAAAAACTAAAAATAATCCAAGGCTAAAATAACAATAACTATCATGCAAGAATATATATTAAAAACTAAACAATAATTAAATTTCATGTGATTTTCATGCCTACCCATTAAATTTTGATTATGTTTTTTATCTATCTTCATTAAGACAATACATAACATATACACAAAGTAAAAAAAACATGGTGACCTCACATGTACATATATAGGAGGAAGGATGAAGGACACCCTACCTTGATTGAAGACTCAAGGGAAGATGAATGGAACAAAGGATCAACCACCACCGTTTTAAAAGGATTAACCACTGAATCCCTATACACCACAAACCTAAATCAAATGGAATCCAAAAAATAGAATAAACATTACCATAGTTAACTCCTAGGTAGAAGATAATATAGGAATTAATAATTATAAATGCAAAGTTACCTATATCCAATTAAACTATGTAACACCTCGAGCTTCCACGATACGCTTCTCATTCAATAATGCAATAGCTTGCATTGTACGCAAGTTCGAGTTCTAACACACCGCAACTAATCAAAGTAGCCATTATGAATAGTAATAACAACCTTTTAAATTTATAGAAATTTTATATTTCAAAATGGACTTCATTTTTGTATTCCTAATATTGAAATTATCCTATGTTGAATTTTTTGTAATTTTCCGAGAACTTCCAAATTTTTATGAATAGTGAAAAATACTTAAAACAACTATTTTAATAAAAATAATTTATAGTGATAAGTTATACTATTTAGTGGTTTTAAGGTATAATTAGAATATATTTTTACCATTTTATCCAATGGTGGTCATTAGAATTAATTTAACATTGAAATTGGACATAAACAATTTCCAATCTTTTGATATAAATTGTTTCTTAAAAACACGCTATTTGTCGTAACAACGGGAATTAATTATAAAATTAATTAATTAAACTTATATGTTTGTAATTTTGTAAAATAGACATCATTTTTGAATTCAGAATATCAATTATAGCTTAGGGTGAAATTTTGGCCTTGCTCTGAAAAACTTCAATTTTTGAGGAATTGTGAAACCACTAAGTGGTAGTTAAATAACTGATTTTTCGTTTAAATGAAATATTACCACTTTTGTGATTTGATTTTCAAAAATCCGACATACATGGTTGTCATTAAGAAGTAAAATGTGGTTCAATGAGATTAAAATAATTTCTTGGTGAATAGTAACTTTTAAGTTCTTAATCGCAATTAGAGGTAATTAGTGTAGTTTAAGGTAAAAATAATGTTTTAATAATATGAGATGAGCATGACACTTGTCCTACTCCTATTGGATGAGTCATGGCCGACCAAGACAACCCATGGGTCAACTTGGGGACCACATGGAGCCACTTTAGTTGGAATATGACATTAATATATATTTATTTAATGTTAAAATTAAATTGACACAAACATGAGTTATTTTACTAAAACAGTTTTTAAGTGGGGTTACACAAGTCCAAATTTTGACTATAAATATTCATTAGAAATCTAAAAAGATTTCCTACATCATAGTATTTTTTTTATAATTTTTAGACATTAAATAAATTAAATTATTTATGACATCATTATGATGCAGCGATGACCTCATTATTTAACGATTTAAATAAAATGAGAAGATAATGAAAAATACAAGGCTTACACTTGTCCAAAGCCTATTGGATGAGGATATTTAGACACCTTATCACCTTAGCCTCGAATTATATAAGTGTGGGACCTTTAGAATCCGAAAAGCATTGTGAAATAGTGAAACATTTCAATCTTTCCAAAAGTACCCCTCCTCTCCACTTATAAAAGGCCCCAACCTCTCCCACCTCATTTACACTTTCAAGCCATTTGGATCGGCCAACCTCTGCCCAAATACTCTCCCAACTTCCCCCTATTACTCCTAGAAGCCTTAATTTGGGCAGAACTCTTCCCAAGGAATCCTTTGGCTCAAATCAAAAACAGTTACCCGATTTTGAGGTAATGTCTTTTCTAATGTTGTTTTGTTTTATTTTTCTTATCCAACCCCCTAAACTCTTTTAATTAATTTATTTTGTAACAACACCAGTATCCTCAATATAATAGGTTGTTTTTATAAGAAGTATTCGAGCTACACTTACACACACCTACATCTAATGGTTAAAGAACATACGGTTTCTGTGGATGGCGAATTTCTGCCTCACGAAACGATGATTGTTCAACACTCATATAACACCTTCAAAGTTGGCCATTAAGATGTCACTATTTTTATATATGATATATAATATGTTTATGTTTTACTTATGCTTCTGTATTTTTCATTTATGGCATACTTTATGATTTCCATTATGGGTAAAACGCGATAATTTCATTTTAGAAAGTGCGGACTACCGCCCCCTCAAAGTGATTTGAATCGTTAATGCCATATGTGGGATGTATAAAGGATGAAGAAAATGGTATTATACACTATATTATACTGGAATTATATTATACGTTTATATCATTATGATTTAGTTCCATTAAATATGAAATTGAAATGAAAGTAGCGTTCATGCGTACGTACGGCTTACCGTCTCCATGAACGGTGCATTTCATTTCTTACCACTAAACGTTACGTAATATTATAAATGAATGTATATACTGGATGTATAAGATATATATGACATCTAAATCATGAATATAATTCTGGATATAATGGATATTCTACCACATGAACAACTTGTAATTATAAGAAGTTTATTGTTGACTCAAGTTACCAAAGATCGACAAAACGACCGTTATTAACTTAAATAATTACATAATGTTCATAACATTATAATAAGTGATATAAAAAGGATAATAAAATTTAAAATGGTTCTTAATAAGGTAGATATTAACTCTAGTTTATTATTCAGGAGGTTAAAGAACGGTTGAGTCAAGTCGGACACAAGGTAAGGGAACTTCTTAACCCAATTTCTATTATTTGGGTTAATCTCACACTTTCAAATTATGTCATGATATTATTATGCCCTATCTTGTATTTTTACATTATTTATGTGTACTTATAGTGAATACACATTGTATATGTACTTTATTTAAAAAAATGATCTTTTTAAGGACTTCGTCTCAATCCCCTTTCATTGAGGCATATTTGGTTTTATACACAACTTTCTTTTATACGGTGTATAAACCCCATTGACTTTTACGTTTATTAAAAAGGTATCTTTTTTATACGAAGTGTTTTACTAAACGACAAAAGGGGAATGTTTTTCTTTCCGTACATATGCGGCGACAACGACTTCTCCGCCGCCGTGACCATTATTTGAGTTTCGGCTTCCTCTACAAGCCATCATTTTTTTAATGAAAAATAAATACAATGTTTTAACATTCTTTTATTTTGGTATTGAAAATGGTTTTGAAAGCGTTTTTATTATATAAATGTGTTGTATTGTTATCTTGTGATTGAAATTTGGAAATGTTATGTTTCCTTTATGCATGTTTTATGTGATACGATTATTTTATGGTTTATGATATGTTTAAACCTATTCATATGAGGAATGCATTGGACTTAATAAGTGACGGGTGGAGCCCGCTATAGCTCCTCGATGCATCGGCAGGTCTCATGAGACAAACTAGTGTCTTGGCACGAGGCCTTGAAAAAATATTATTTGTGGTCTTGGAACGAGGCCTTGACTACGTGGTTATGATAGTCTGGCATTATGCATTCCATCATTATGAAAGTGGTTATTGATATTGCATTTGATTATTCGACCAGTAGAATATCCATGTGAAGAAGTAAATGGCATTATCTCATTTTACTTTTGCCATATTATGTTGATGTTCAAGTTTAAAAGGCTTTTGTTTTAGTTATACATTGCCTTAAATGTTAATGTTTATTTATGAAAGCTTCCGCTATATTGTTAACCTTACTGAGCATCTGAGCTCACCCCTTTCAATGTTTTAATATTTTTCCAGGATGTGAAGAAGTATTTTATGAATGACCTACAGGGGTAGTCAGAAAGGGATATGATTGTGGACTATGAAGACCATGTTATTGTAGTTTGTTTACTTTTTGATGTAATGAAAGACTTATGAATGTATCTATTGTTTCCAAGGCTACTAAACTAATCGGTCTTTCGAGACTTGATCTTTTGTGATCATGTCAATGTTACGAAGTAATGCACCGACTCTGGGTAGCTGGGGTCGGGGCATTACAGTTGGTATCAGAGGCAGTTTAGTACTAACCTTGGAAGCTAGATTTAGATAAACTCTGATTAGATCACATAGCCCAAAGATAGACTTTGAGGATTAGTATAGAAGAACTTCCTAGAATTTTGTTATTGTAGAGATTTTGTTAGTTTTACGAGCAATAAATCTCTGTCTGGATACGAGCAAGTAGAGGCGGCTCTGGCACAGATGTACCTAGGGGTAAAAACCGAAAACACCGCTTTGAGATAGACTCGAACGGGAACTGGTGCACGACAACGGGCCTTGCTGCACTCTTGGTTACGACACTCCCGGGGGATATGCTTTGGATAATTCTTATTTTCTTTATAAACCACTATGAAGGGTTATGAATATATACTTCCTCAAAGAAAACATTTTTATGGATTATATCCATAAATAGTTCAATTTATGTTAAGTATCTTACAAGTATGGAATTATGTATTTTGATTTATAAACTAATATAGTTTATGCCATTGTTTAGAAATGGCGCCTAGTGGAAGGAATGGAAACCGTATCAATGCACGCACTCCGTGTAGGGATTTCCCTCCTTCTCAAGATAATTATTGTGGAGCTGGAGATACAACTGGTTCTGATCAACTTATTACCATACTGGGACAACTCACTCAGGTTATGAATAATAACCTTACTCGTATGGAGTACCCTGATCCGCAACATGGAGGATCAATGTTAGACCGCTTCATGAGGCAAAAACCACCAACCTTCAATGGAAGTACAAATCCTATAGTAGCTGAGCAATGGATAAATTCCTTAGAGAAAATATTCCATGCCTTGGGGAGTAGTGAAAGGGAGAAGGTTGTCATGGCAGTTTATCGCCTAACTGGAGATGTCGATCAGTGGTGGTCGCTGATTCAAAACACAAAGGAAGATGATGACGTATCGAATATGGAATGGAGGGAGTTCAAAGAGCTTTTCTTAGAAAAATATTTTCCTCGTGACCATCGAGCAGATATGGAAAGGCAATTTCTGAGTTTGAGGCAGAAGGAGGATGAGAATGTCGCAAAGTATGAGGCTAACTTTACAAGGTTAGCGAGGCATGCTGCCGATTATATACGTAACCCAAGGAGTAAGATTGATCGTTTCTTTGATGGGTTAAAACCATTTCTCCGTCGAGCTTTAGTATCACAATCCATCTCATCATACGAAGATATTGTCTCGTGTGCTATCAAGACAGAAAAGGAATTCTCTAAGTCTTATGACAACAAAGTAAAGCAAGAGATAAAGAGAACTGTGGAACAAGATACAGATAAAGGGAAAAAGGGAAAGAAGGATTTTCCATTATGTGATAATTGTGGGAAGAATCACCCTGGTACTTGCCTAAAAGGAATGGGATTTTGTTATAAATGTGGAGAAAAGGGTCACCAGGCTCGTGATTTCAAGGGAAAGAAAGAGGCTGTCAAAGTTGAATGCTACAATTGTAGGGAAACAGGGAATTATGCAAATGAATGTCCTAAGCATCAAGGAAACTTACCTCAGAAAAGGCCAAGGGATCAAAGACAATCTTATGTTGTTACTACAGTTGAAGCAGAATAACTAATGTATTGGTGCTTTTGGACTCATGGAATATATTCTGGTTATTAGAATAATGTGATATATATATAAGGATTGTACTGCAGTAATTTTTGATTTCAGTAAGGTTTTAATATTATTAAGGTAATCATATTTTTAGTATGTGACAATAAGAGAAACTTTTCTTTGTTTGGGGAATCTGATGTTACAATTGATTTTGGAATTTAGAGACCTTTTAGAGAAAGTCTGGACGGAGGTATTTTGGATAACTATTAAGGTTGGAATGGATTAAGTTGAACCATGGATAGTATTGTTTAAGGTTAAAGAATTTCTAAAGATTATTTTTTGGAATATTATAATACTATAGTTTTAGGAAAAAGGACAACCTGCAGGGTGGGGAATAACCCATCGCGTCGGAAAAAAGCTGCAGGAATCGAACCCACAACCATAGTGCGACAAGCCTTTATTTCCTACCACTAGCCTACAGGAAGTCCCTGGTTATTACAAAATAGTTTTACTAATCTAAATGGTATGTGTTAACATTTTGAACCTTATACAATTAGGATAAATAGAATATTTTTGAGTTCCGTTACCATTTGGAGTAAAAGTTGGGTTTGTGGTAAAAATTTATTAACGAATGAAAGTATACATAATAAGTATGTATATTCCCTTACATTCTTAGTAAATCTCCTAAATAAATTTTTCAACATTATAAAAGGTAACTTAAAACAAAAATGTTGTCGGTTAACTTTTCCAACTGGGGATTCAATGACCGTTTAACCAATCACAAGTTTGTGATTTTCTCGTGGTTAAACTTTCTCCTAATCCTGTTTTCTATAACTCTCCATCAGACCTTGATGGTTTGTTTCTCCTCCATATCCATATTTTCATATAATCCTAGAATGGGATATATCGGGTGACCTTTGTACTTATCTTGCTTTCTTTTAATGTTATATATTTATTAACCTTATTTCCGAGGTGGGTTTTCCTAAAAGGTATTTTCTCTTTTCAACCTTTTATTTTCAAAGAAAAATTTCAAATTGCGAGGATGCAATTTATTGAAGGAGGGGAGAATGTAACACCCCGAGCTTCCACGATACGCTTCTCATTCAATAATGCAATAGCTTGCATTGTACGCAAGTTCGAGTTCTAACACACCACAACTAATCAAAGTAGCCGTTATGAATAGTAATAACCACCTTTTAAATTTATAGAAATTTTATATTTCAAAATGGACTTCATTTTTGTATTCCTAATATTGAAATTAGCCTATGTTGAATTTTTTGTAATTTTCCGAGAACTTCCAAATTTTTATGAATAGTGAAACATACTTAAAACAACTTTTTTAATAAAAATAATTTATAGTGATAAGTTATACTATTTAGTGGTTTTAAGTTATAATTAGAATATATTTTTACCATTTTATCCAATGGTGGTCATTATAATTAATTTAACATTGAAATTGGACATAAACAATTGTCAATATTTTGATATAAATTGTTTCTTAAAAACACGCTATTTGTCGTAACAGCGGGAATTAATTATAAAATTAATTAATGCAACTTATATGTTTGGAATTTTGTAAAATAGACATCATTTTTGAATTCAGAATATCAATTATAGCTTAGGGTGAAATTTTGGCCTTGTTCTGAAAAACTTCAATTTTTTATGAATAGTGAAACCACTAAGTGGTAGTTAAACAACTGATTTTCGTTTAAATGAAATATTACCACTTCTGTGATTTGATTTTCAAAAATCCGACATACATGGTTTTCATTAAGAAGTAAAATGTGGTTCAATGAGATTAAAATAATTTCTTGGTGAATAGTAACTTTTAAGTTCTTAATCACGATTAGAGGTAATTAGTGTAGTTTAAGGTACAAATAATGTTTTAATAATATGAGATGAGCATGAAACTTGTCCTACTCCTATTGGATGAGTCATGGCCGACCAAGACAACCCATGGGTCAACTTGGGGACCCCATGGAGCCACTTTAGTTGGAAAATGACATTAATATATATTTATTTAATGTTAAAATTAATTTGACACAAACATGAGTTATTTTACTAAAACAGTTTTTAAGTGGGGTTACACAAGTCCACATTTTGACTATAAATATTCCTTAGAAAGCTAAAAAGATTTCCTACATCATAGTATTTGTTTTATAATTTTTAGACATTATATAAATTAAATTATTTAAGACATCATTATGATGCAGCGATGACCTCATTATTTAACGATTTAAATAAAATGAGAAGATAATGAAATATCCAAGGCTTACACTTGTCCAAAGCCTATTGGATGAGGATATTTCGAAACCTTATCACCGTAGCCTCAAATTATATAAGTGTGGGACCTTTAGAATCCGAAAAGCATTGTGAAATAATGTAACATTTCAATCTTTCCAAAAGTGCCCCTCCTCTCCACTTATAAAAGGCCCCCACCTCTCCCACCTCATTTACACATTCAAGACATTTGGCTCGGCCAACCTATGCCCAAATACTCTCCCAACTTCCCCCTCTTACTCCTATAAGCCTTACTTTGGGAAGAACTCTTCCCAAGGAAGCCTTTGGCTCAAATCAAAAAGAGTTACCCGATTTTGAGGTAATGTCTTTTCTAATGTTGTTTTGTTTTATTTTTCTTCTCCAACCCCCTAAAATCTTTTTATTCATTTGTTTTGTAACAAAACCAGTATCCTAAATATACTAGGATGTTGTTATAATAATTATTCGAGCTACACTTACACACACCTACATCTAATGGTTAAAGAACATACGGTTTCTCTGGATGGTGAATTTCTGCCTCACGAAACGATGATTGTTCAACACTCATATAACACCTTCAAAGGTGGACATTAAGATGTAACTATTTTTATATATGATATATAGTATGTTTATGTTTTACTTATGCTTCTGTATTTTTCATTTATGGCATACTTTATTATTTCCATTATGGGTAAAACGTGATAATTTCATTTTAGGAAGTGCGGACTACCGCCCCCTCAAAGTGATTTGAATCGTTAATGCCATATGTGGGATGTATAAAGGATGAAGAAAATGGTATTATACACTATATTATACTGGAATTATATTATAAATTTATATCATTATGATTTAGTTCCATTAAATATGAAATTGAAATGAAAGTAGCGTTCATGCGTACGTACGGCTTACCGTCTCCATGAACGGTGCATTTCATTTCTTACCTCTAAACGTTACGTAATATTATAAATGAATGTATATACTGGATGTATAAGATATATATGACATCTAAATCATGAATATAATTCTGGATATAATGGATATTCTACCACATGAACAACTTGTAATTATAAGAAGTTTATTGTTGACTCAAGTTACCAAAGATCGAAAAAACGACCGTTATTAACTTAAATAATTACATAATGTTCATAACATTATAATAAGTGATATAAAAAGGATAATGAAATTTAAAATGGTTCTTAATAAGTTAGATATTAACTCTAGTTTATTATTCAGGAGGTTAAAGAACGGTTGAGTGAAGTCGGACACAAGGTAAGGGAACTTCTTAACCCAATTTCTATTCTTTGGGTTAATCTCATACTTTCAAATTATGTCATGATATTATTATGCCCTATCTTGTATTTTTACATTATTTATGTGTACTTATAGTGAATACACATTGTATATGTACTTTATTTAAAAAAATGATCTTTTTAAGGACTTCGTCTCAATCCCCTTTCATTGAGGCATATTTGGTTTTATACACAACTTTCTTTTATACGGTGTATAAACCCCTTTGACTTTTACGTTTATTAAAAAGGAATCTTTTTTTATACGAAGCGTTTTACTAAACGACAAAAGGGGAATGTTTTTCTTTCCGTACATATGTGGCGACAACGACTTCTCCGCCGCCGTGACCATTATTTGAGTTTCGGCTTCCTCTACAAGCCATCATTTTTTTAATGAAAAATAAATACAATGTTTTAACTTTATTTTATTTTGGTATTGAAAATGGTTTTGAAAGCATTTTTATTATATCAATGTGTTGTATTGTTATCTTGTGATTGAAATTTGGAAATGTTATGTTTCCTTTATGCATGTTTTATGTGATACGATTATGTTATGGTTTATGATATGTTTAAACCTATTCATATGAGGAATGCATTGGACTTAATAAGTGACGGGTGGAGCCTGCTATAGCTCCTCGATGCATTGTCAGGTCTCATGAGACAAACTAGTGTCTTGGCACGAGGCCTTGACAAAATCTTATTTGTGGTCTTGGCACGAGGCCTTGACTACGTGGTTATGATAGTCTGGCATTATGCATTCCATCATTATGAAAGTGGTTATTGATATTGCATGTGATTATTCGACCAGTAGAATATCCATGTGAAGAAGTAAATGGAATTATCTCATTTTACTTTTTCCATATTATGTTGAAGTTCAAGTTTAAAAGGATTTTGTTTTAGTTATACATTGCCTTAAATGTTAATGTTTATTTATGAAAGCTTCCGCTATATTGTTAACCTTACTGAGCATCTGAGCTCACCCCTTTCAATGTTTTAATATTTTTCCAGGATGTGAAGAAGTATTTTATGAATGACCTACAGGGGTAGTCAGAAAGGGATATGATTGTGGACTATGAAGACCATGTTATTGTAGTTTGTTTACTTTTTGATGTAATGAAAGACTTATGAATGTATCTAGTGTTTCCAAGGCTACTAAACTAATCGGTATTTCGAGACTTGATCTTTTGTGATCATGCCAATGTTACGAAGTAATGCACCGACTCTGGGTAGCTGGGGTCGGGGCGTTACAAACTAAGTCGAATGATCTAAATGAAATATGGGGTTTGAAACTCCAAGAGAGTTCAATGAATAGGGGAAAGATGAGAAGGGATTATTCAAGATTCGAGAGATTTTTTGGAAATGAAACAAGGGGTAAATGAAATACTATTTATATGATAAGTCCACTGGAAACCACCATGGCATGGTGAATATCCAAAACACTCATTTTGTGTCCAGACAATGTGAGATATAAATACATGGAACAAATTCTTATTTTCACAATAATTTTAAAAATGATATTTTATTGCCTCCATATCCAATACCTTAGCATATTCCAACCCATGGTGGTTCCCTCAAGTTATTCCATGTCTAAACACCATGTCATCTTTCCAAATAGTTGGTTATTTTACCATCACAACGCCCAATCTTGTTGTGTGGTGAGTCCTTCCCTATTTTGGACAAGTGCCCCATCAAAGTATCACACCTAGTTATAGTCCCTATCTACGATTTTTTTGGTCTATTCAAGGTTCACAAGAAGATCACTAGGTCAACACAACCATCAAGACTTCTTGGAAAACTATTTTTCATGATTGGGTGTCCCTTAAAAGAAGTGTTCTAGGCATAGAGGAATCTCAATTAGTTCATGGCCAACTACGATTTTTAATATTAATTAATGAATAATAGTTCATTCCAATGAAAAAAATTAATTTCCATTGAAAACTATATATTACATGAATAGAGAAAAATTCTAGAACCAAAATATAAGGATGTTAAAATGTAATTTATAATTAATTTATGAGTATCTATAGAATTACCTACACTTTTAATTCCCTTTTCATTGATGAATTGGATGACTAGATATCATCATATTGTTGTTTTATTATAGGATCAATGTGTGGTATCTCTATAGTGGTGATTCATACATCCACTATAACCTATAAACACCATCATAGAATCAACTGTGGATAGCACAACTAATCCTAGTCGTTCAAATTGTTTATGATTAATTAAATAATAAGTCTTCTTAAAGGAGGAAGAATCCTTAATGTTCTCTTGATGTATTGAGAGATGAGGCATATATATTTAATTCAAGATCTGTAGAGACCCCAAACATGACATACATAGACATTATATTACTTTTAAGGAATACTTAATACATAATAAAAATGAACACTCAAGGACCGTAATAGTTTAGTGTATTTGGAAACTCGGAACAAAATCTTCTATTCATGGTGAAAGATCTTCACCATCTCCTATTAAGATCTTAACCTTTTGTTTTCATACCTAAAAACTTTCTTTATATCCTGGGGAAAAGAAAACATATAAAGGTTGAATTTAAATGCTCAGTAAGGGTAAGCGTGAATAAAATAAAACAAACCATATACATTTGGACTTAAAAACATGACCATAATTATTAAACATCAAAATCTTGAGAAAAGACATAAATCATGTAAGTACATAAGGCATATATCATAATGAAACATAAATCATGATAAAATAGAATTGGAATAAAATAGGTAATTATGGCAACCATTAATCACTTGATATGATTTCCATAGTAGCCAAGGCATTGATGCCAAAACCATCTTAGTGAACAAAATCCATTTATGAATCGTGTTCACTCCTCGTTCCATTCCTGTATCACTAAACCGTATTAACTTACCATTCCATCCATGTATATCTCATGAGATATAAATATTTACCCAATTAATTGGAGGGAGATATAGGTCCCACATATCTCATAATGAAATCATTCTTACTTGTACCACAAAATAAAAATAAATCATTTATCATAACCCAAAGAATAAAATGGGTTTCATAAACATCATCCCATCATCACTTAATACAAGTAAAACAAATGGATATAATTTCTTCATAAGAAAAATATCACCATGTAAATAATAGATACATTATACTTGAAACATAAACCTGCTAAATAATGTCATATTAGATGGAAAAAAGTTTTAATAAAACACTTGAAATGAATTATTGAGGAAAATATCCTTTCTTTTTCAAAATCATTTTATTTTTCACAAAATGCCATGAAATTTTAGAAGAAAGGGATTTTTTTGAAAATATTAATGAAATATTATAGATTAATATTCATGAAAATAAGGCGTTACGAAACCGTAAAAATCCATTCACTCCGTATAAGTTAAAAAAACATTCTTCTCATACTTTTTCCAGAAAAGTCAAAAAGTACCTCATGTGGTTAACAAAAAAAATATTCCTTCCATAAGATGTGGTAAAAGAAAAAAGGGAAAAATTACTTTAAACATACATGGAAGAAAACTAAACATTTTATGAAAACATTTTTAAGAACATATGGACATGGATAATAAATATTACCCCTGTAAATACTTAAGAATAAACAATCTCGGATAAGAATGCTATTGGAATAATTATCCCATACCTTATGTCCAGTTTCTTTCGTATGTGTCTGAGACTCATGTATAGTGGGTTTAAACATATTATTAACTTGTAAAATAACCATAATAATATTTATGATATCATATATGATTCACTTGTGACTTTATATTATCCGTTCGTTCGTCATTTCCTTGTTAAAGTAGTATTTTGGGTAAAATCATTTCATTTACCATCCGTGTTTTGACTTGTAATTATTAATATGATTTCTTAGATCATGATTACTTAATTCCAGAATATAAAACATAATTTATATATAATATATATTTATAATATTCATACATATAATAGATAGATAAATGGAATGAAATACATCGTTCATGGAGACGGTAGGCCGTACATAGGCATGAATGCTGTTTTTCGTTTCCTTATTGAGTTGAATGGAATTAAGTAGATGAAATACATATTTATATACATAAATACAGTAGAATTATTATGTCATATATTTCATGGTTACTTGTTATATATACTTTATAATCATTCTTGAATTGTTATCATGGGAAATGAATCTCATCTCGTCGTGGAGACAGTAATCCGTACGTACGCACAAGTGATGATATCATTCCCATATTTATTGAATGGAATTGGAGAGGATTATATAATATCCTATAATTATTATGATGTAATAATAATCATATATAGTTATTCTTTACACCATTATACCCATCCAAATAATGTGGTGGTGGAAAAACTGATTACACCACAGCATGGAGGCGGTATTCTGTACATACGCACGCGCGGTGATTTTGTTTTCTGTAGGATGGATAGAAGGTAAAATAGGGTTGTTAAATTTTTATAATAACATATAAGTATATCAATAATACTTATGTTATTACTTTATAATTAAACAACTAAATAATATGAAGTAGAAGAAGAAGAAAACTTGAAAGAGTCGGTAGAAGAGATTACCTCTTCCTCAACGCAGCTCCTTCAAACTCCTTCTTAGGGAACTAGATTTGGTCTTTTTAGAAGACCAGAACCTCTATGATATAACTAGAGAGGTTTATAAGAGTAATTGGCAGGTTTTGACCAAGATTAAAGGCTCACAAGGGTGTTAAGAGAGGAGGGAAGGGGTGCCGTTTTTATAAGGGAGGAGAGGGGCACCTTTGAAGAAACTTAAAATATTATTTTATAATAAAGTCGTATTTGGTTTATAATAGATAAAAATTGATTTATTTAGAAGAAAAAGTTGATATGGTTCGAAATACTCTCAACCAATAGGTTTTAGAAAACTTTAGGTTGCTATTTTAACCTTATCATTTAGATTTAACTCTATGTTAAATAATTTAACTTTTCTCGTGTCTTCTTGTTTTCATACACCATATGGTTAAGAAACATACAATAACAAGCCAAAATAACACCAAGTGGTTCAATATAAATATATATAACTTTATATAAGTCATTTGGCTGATCCATATATTTTTAGGAATATAATAACAATTAATAATATATTATTTTTTTAAAACTATTTTATGTAAATTTTGACACTATTTGGTAATTGATTTTTCTGAAAATCATAAGAAAATGAATAGTTTAAAAAAAGTAAATTTAATCAATACTAACATGTCATATTAACCTAGAAAATTAGTGGAATTCATAAAAATTCTCAAATTACATTTATTGGGGTATTTATAACATCAATTATGTTAATATTTCATTAATAAGGTAATTACTGCATCATTGTTGTTTTATAAATAAATTAAATTATTTAATGTATATAAATTATAAATAGAATATTATTATGTAGGAAATATTTTTAAATTTATAATGAATGTTTATAGTCAAATTTATCTTACGTATAACCCTATATTAAAAATGTTTTTGTTATTAAACTTTGATTTTAACTATTTTAACTCTTCTTTAAATGAAATAATAATAAGTGTCGTAATCTAATCCAAGTGGACCTAAATGGTAATATTTTATTCATAAGGCTGTTTTGTGTCTAATTAGACTTATCCAATATAATTAGGACATGTGTTAGGGTAATAATAATATTATTTTTACCCTTAATTACCCTATTCACTTTTAATCATGGTAAATAAAAGAAAAAAAGTTACTATTAACCAAAAATTATTTTTATCTTATTAAACAACATTTTACTCCTTGATATTAAACTTGTCTCTCGGATTTTCAAAATTTCACTCACAGAACCGGTAAAATTATGTTTTATGTAAATTTTCAAATTCTCCTAGGAGGTGGGTAAAAACGGTGAAAAGTTCAATAAAATGTTTATATATCTAAAATTATTATAAAATGACTCAAATGAATTACATTGAACTTATATAGGTATTATGTATCAATTTTGACCAAAAATAAAATTAAATAAAATAAAAAATTATTTAAATAAAAATTCGGTTTTTAAACAGTAACCGAGTGTTTTCACAATTCATCAAAAATTCATGGTTTTCAGAAAAATACCAAAAATTCACCCTAGGTTAATTTTTATATTCCAAATCCAAAAATGAAGTCCATTTTGAAAGATAAAATTTTTAAAATTTCAATAAGTGGGTATTACTATTCATAATGGCTAGTTCATAATAATATTATAATAATATCTTGTTTAGTTAAAAGCATGGTATTGCGTACAACACAGGCTATTGAAGAAGGTCTTGATTGCGTGTAATGCAAGCCAAGTCAAGGCGGCATGTAGTGAATTCTTTGTTTGGTGTTGCGTATAACATAATCAAAACTTATTTCATTTATAAATTAAACAAAATCTATACTTAATGTTGCGTAGAATAATTTCCACAAAATGAACTTGAAATTGTGTGTAACACGAGACAAGAATAGTGTTGCATATACTACAACCTAATACGATGTTGTTTATATTGCAATCTAATCTTGGTGTAGTGTATAATCGAAGACATAAAAGAAATTAAAAATAATATATCTCATAAAATATCAGGGTGTTACATTCTACCCCCCTTAAAATGAATTTTGCCCTCAAAATTTTTCGGGGTTATAAATGGTTTACTACTTGAAATTTTCTTTACTAGAAATACACATCATAAAAAGGAATTCTAAAACTTCATTTTAAAAAGGGATGTTAGAATCATAGTAGTCACCCAAATTAACTCATCACTGGGTTTCCACATAGGACAACATAAGTGAAAATATGGATATGGAAGAGAAATATAACCATCAACATCAGATAAAGAGTGGTAGAGGACATGTCTATGAAAAAGATAACAATAAAAAAGCCATAAAATTGTGATGATATAAGGTACCATATAAATAATCATATATAAGGGCACTAGGACAACATTTTTTATTATCAAGATCATTTCCCTAAAGTTGAAGAAATTGGAATTAGAAGAAAAACTTTCTTGATTTTGGTAAAATATCACCGTTGGTCATTACTTCGAAACATTCCACTTAGTATCTTAAATAAATGAAGTTGAATTTGTCCTTCGTGAAGTGTTAGCAGATCATGTGATAGAATGATGATTCATTCCATTTGACTCAAACAAAAGGCTAGAAACAGTTATCAAAAATACATAAGTCCATCTATAGTGAGATTAATCATATATGGTTCCTAAAATGGACTTATACTTCATATATAATATTTCTTAATATAATAAAACTAGTTTCTACTAACCAAGGACTTCCTGTAGTCCAATTTTAGGTGACAAAGGCCTGCCACACTTCAGTTGTGGGTTCGATTCTCACAGCCTTGTCCGACACGACGGGTTGTCTCCCGTCCTGCAGGTTTTCCTTTTTCTAAAACTACATTATTATAACATCCCATCAATAATATCGAAAACGTTCTATCCTTAAACAATACTAACTTATGTCGAACATAATCCATTTCAATCTTTAGGATTATCTAAAATACTTCTATCGAATCTCGTTGTATAATGAAACAAATTACTAGAAATTTCTTCTACCAAGCATGTGAATACCATCATTTGTCCCCCATATATCATACGATATTTCTTGTTGGTTACATTCCAAACATGTGAATACCTTAATCATGTATTATCTTGAAAAAAATGAATACTGATTCAACCTTTTTGAAAACATGAATGCTGTCAAAAGTTAACTCTTTCCACATACCAAAATCCAAAAATTTCAATATACTCAAACCATGATATCACTTTGTTCTTATATCATTCATGAGTTCATTAATACTATCAAACATCTCATTATCTCCTTATCCTTTAATTATACACATATCATCTACCTTCCAAAAACATTTGAATAACCTTTCATGTTTACCAGTACCATTCAATATATACTTTCAAAAATTTTATGAAAAACAATAGTGTAACAATCCTTAGATGTGTCTTTATTCCATAGTACCAATACCTATACAACATAACTCTTGATAAACATAAATCATTCCACTACCTTCTTAACCCAATAACTGAGCTTCATCATTTCATTCATCTCATATATTATTTGTAGTCTCTTCTTCATCATCCACATAAATACTAACCATATGACCATGCTGATTCTCTTCATGAGATTTTCCCTTAGGGCATTGGTTTTAATAATTCCCGTACATTCCATATTTAAAACATTTAATTGTTGTTGATGTCTTAACAATAACATTATCCTTGTCCATGGTTTTAACTGACCCTTTTCTTTTACAATTAATGGATTTCTGTCCTTATTTTCCACACCCAAAGCATCTTCTAGTTCCTTTGAAACATTCTCCTTGATTCCTCTTCCCACATGATTTAGATGAGGGAAAATTGGCTTTCATTCCTCTAGGATCATCATGAAACTCCATCTTTCTCTTATAAGCCGAGTCAGGAAACATACCAAAGTTGATATTATTGATCACATTATGAGATTTCTAATTAGGGATAATAACATTGTTTGGACATCCAAATCCCGTTTCATTTGGTTTATCATGAAGAATATCAATCCATTGTCCATTATATTCTCCATTAACATGAATCCTCTTGTTTCCTACCATTTCATAAAACCCAAAAAGAATATTGTGAGCAGTAAAAATCATAATCAAGGGGGATTACCTTCAATATCTAACATCTTAGGTTTAATTCTAATATCATTATCGTAATTCTAGGACTATAACCTATACTTGTACTTAACCTTAGGGACATCCCTATACATACCTTAGAAAAATATCTAGGGATCTCACTAAAGTTTTCGCTTCCTAGTTTCCAAAAGTTAATTAAACCTTTCCTCTGATACCAACTATAGAGACCCCAAACTTGACGTACATTGACATTACAATACTTTGGCGGAATACTTAATACATAACAAAAACCAACTCTCAAGGACCGTAATAGTTTAGTGTCTTTGGAAACTCGGAACATAATCTTCTAATCATGGTGAAAGATCTTCAACATCTCCCATTAAGATCTTCCCCTTTTGTTTTCTTACCTAAAACCGTTCTTTATATCTTGGGGAAAAACATAAAAAGGGTGAGCTCAAATTCTCAGTAAGGGTAAGCATTTATAAAATAAAACAAACCATATACATTTGAACTTAAAAATATGACCATAATGTTTAAACATCAAAATATTGAGCAAAGACATAAATCATGGAAGTATGTAAGGAATATATCATAATGAAACATAAATCATGATAAAATATCATGGGAATAAAACAGGTAATTGTGGAAACCATTAATAACATGATATGATTTCTATAGTAGCCAAGGCATTGCTGCCAAGACCATCATAGTGGACAAAGTCCTTTTCGGAATTGAGTTCACTCCTCGTCCCAGTCTTGTATCATAGAACCGGATTTACTTACTGTTCCAGCCATGTCTATCTCATGAGATATAAATCTTTACCCAATGAATTTGAGGGAGACATAGGTCCCACCGATCTCATAATGAAATCATTCTTACTTGTGCCATAAAATAAACAGAAATCATTCATCATAACCCAAAGAATAAAATGGGTTTCATATACCTCATCCCATCATCAAATAGTCTATATAAAACAAATGGATATCATTTATTCATAAGAAAAATTACACCATGTAAATAATAGAGACATTATACTTGAAACATAAACCTTTTAAATAATTTCATCTTAGATGGAAAATATTTTTGATAAAACACTTGAAATGAATTATTGAGGAAAATATCCATTCTTTTCAAAATCATTTTCTTTTCACAAAATGCCATGAAATTTTAAAAGAAAAGGATTTTATTAAAAATATTCATGAAATATTGTATAGTAATATTCATGAAAATAAGGCTTTATGAAACCGTAAAAATCCATTCACGTCGTGTAAGTTAAAAAAACATTTTTCTCATCCTTTTACTGGAAAAGTCAAAAAGTACCTCGTATGGTAAGAAAAAGAAATATTCCTTCCATACGATGTGGAAAAAGTAAAAAGGTTAAAAATGAATTTAAACATACATGTAATAAAAGAAAACATTTTATGAAAACATTTTTAGAACATATGGACATAGATAATAAACATAACCCCAGTAAATACTTACGAATAAACAATCTCAGATAAGAATTAGATTGGAATAATTATCCCTTAAATTATGTCCAATTTCATTCATATGTGTTCAAGACTCCTGTATAGTGGGTTTAAACATATTATTAACTTGTAACAGAAACATAATTATATTTATGATATCATGTATGATTCGCATATGACTTTATATTATCCGTTCGTTTGTCAATTCCATGTTAAAGCAGCGTTTTGGGTAAAATCGTTTCATTTATCATATGTGTTTTGACTTGTAATTATTAATATAATTACTTAGATCATGATTAATTAATTCTGGAATATAAAACATGATTTATATATAATATATATTTAGAATATACATATATATAATACATCAATAAATGGAAATAAATACACCGTTCATGGAGACGGTAGGTCGTACGTACGCATGAACGTTGTCTTTCGTTTCCTTATTGAATTGAATGGAATTAAGTAGATGAAATAAATATATATATATATATATATACATAAATCCAGTAGCATTATTATGTCATATATTTCATGATTACTTATTATTTATACTTTATAATCACTCTTGAATTGTTAACATGGAAAATGAATCTCATCGCTTCGTGGAGACGGTAATCCGTACATACGCACGAGCGATGATATCATTCCCATATTTATTGAATGGAATTGGAGAGTATGATATAATATCCTAGAATCAGTATTATGTTATAATAATAATATATATTTATTCTTTACACCATTATACCCATCCAAGTAAGGTGGTGGTGGAAAAACTGATTACACCACGGCGTGGAGACGGTATTTCGTACGTACGCACGCGCGGTGATTTCATTTTCCGTAGGATGGATAGAAGGTAAAATAGGTTTATTTGATATTTATAATAACATATCAATATATAAATAATACTTATGTTATTACATTATAATGAAACAACTAAATAAGATGAAGTAGAAGAAGAAAGAAACTTGAAAGAGTCAGTAGAAGAGATTACCTTTTTCCTCGACGCACCTCCTTTAAAATCCTTCTTAGGGCACTAGAGTTGGTCTTTTAAGAAGACCAGAACCTCTATGATATAACTATATAGATTGAGAAGATTAATTTTTAGGGTTTGTCCAATCTTCAAGGCTCAAAAGGGTGTGAAGAGAAGAGGAAAGGGGTTCCCTTTTTATAAGGGAGGAGAGGGGCACCTTTGAAAAAACTTAAAATGTTATTTTATAATAAAGTCATATTCGGATTATAATAGCTCCAAATTGATTTATTTAGAAGAAAAAGTGGGTATGGGTCTAAATCCACTCAACCAATAGGTTTTCGACATGTTTAGGTTACTATTTTAACCTTATCATTTAGATTTAAATCTATGTTATATAATTTAACTTATCCCATGTCTTCTTGTTTTCTTACACTATATGGTTAATAAACTTACTATAACAAGCCAAAAGAACCCCTAGTGGTTCATTATTAATATATATAAACATATATAAGTCATTTGACCGATCCTTATATTTTTAGGAATATAATAACAATTAATAAAATAATATTTGTTTTAAAAACTATTTTATGTCACTTTTAACACTATTTGGTAATTAATTTTTCTGAAAATCATAACAACATTATTAGTTTGAAATAAGTAAATTTAATCAATAATAACATGTCATATTATCCTATAAAATTATTTTAATTCATAAAAAGTCTCAAATTACATTTATTTGGGTATTTATAACATCAATTATGTTAATATTTCATTAATAAGGTAATTACATCATCATCATTGTGTCATAAATAAATTAAATTATTTAATGTCTAAAAATTATAAATAAAATACCAGTATGTAGGAAATATTTTTAACATTATAATGAATATTTATAGTTGAATTTTTCTTATGTATAACCTGATATTAAAAAAAATTAGTTATTAAACTTTGATTTTAACTATTTTAAAACTTCTTTAAATAAAATAATAATATGTTTCGTAATCTAATCCAAGTGGACCTAAAGGGTAATATTTTATTCCTATGGTTGTTTTTGGTCAAATTACACTTATCCAATAGAATTAGGACATGTGTTAGGGTAATAATAATATCATTTTTACCTTTAATTACCCTATTTACTTTTAATCGTGGTAAATAAAAGTAAAAAGTTACTATTCACCAAAAATTATTTTTATCTTATTGAACCACATTTTACTCCTTGATATTAACCGTGTCTATTGGAGTTTTGAAATTCCACTCAAAGAAGCGGTAAAATTAAGTTTTATGTAAAATTTTAAATTCTCCTAGGAGGTGGGTAAAAGACGGTGAAAATTTCAATAAAATTTTTATATATCTAAAATTATTATAAAATGAATCAAATGAATTACATTGAACTTATATAGGTATTATGTATAAATTTGTACCTAAAATAAATTTAAATAAAATAAATAATTATTTAAATAAAAATTCGTTTTTTAAATAGTAACCCAGTGTTTTCACAATTCATAAATAATTGAATGTTTTCATAAAAATACAAAAAGTTCACCCTAGGATAATTTCAATATTCCGAATACAAAAATGAAGTCCATTTTGAAAGATAAAATTTATAAAATTTCAAAAAGTGGGTATTACTATTCATAACAACTCGTTCATAATAATATTATAACAATATATCGTTTACTTAAAAACTTGGTATTGCGTACTACACACGCTATCGAAGAAGGTCTTGATTGCGTGTAATGCAAGCCAAGTCAGGGATGCATGTAGTGAATGCTTCGTATGGTGTTGCGTACAACATAATCAAAACATATTTCATTTATAAATTAAACAATATCTATACATAATTTTGCGTAGAATAATTTCTTCAAAACGAACTAGAAATTGTGTGTAACATGAGCCAAGAATAGTGTTGCGTATAATGCAAGCTAATACAGTGTTGTGTATAGTACAAGCTAATCTTGGTCTAGTTTATAATAGAAGTCATCAAAGAAATTAAAAATAATATATCTCATAAAATCTCGGGGTGTTACAAGATCTATAGATATCTCTATAGGTATTGATATAGTCTCTCTCTATCTATTTTTTACAATAAGATTCATTTTGGGAAGTGATATATTTAGATATCTATTATTGAGGGATTAGGGTTGTAAAATATCACATAATCCCTTTACTTACATTAAAATTCTTAGTTCAACCCATGTCCAATAATAACAATAATATTTTTAATTTATTTACATGGGTAACACATTAAAAATATAAAAAATGTCATTTATAACATTTCAAATTAGACTATTATCGTCAGTCCACTTTCCCTCATTGACATTTACTGCTCCTTGAATAATGAATATTTATTTAATAAATATATGTCACTACATTATTCATCCATAAATATAATAAATATTATATTCTATAAGCCTTGAAAATAAATATCTATTATTATTATTTAACTCATTCGTTATTTTGAATATATTTTGATTAAATATTAGAGATCAACAAAACCTAAATATATATTATTTATTCTAACTTGTTAAATTAAATACATGAATTTAACTTAAATTGTGGATAAACTTACTCTATGACCCTTTAGGGTACATTATCATTGGAATTAGTCATAACCTCCTTGATTCAAAGGATAGTGTTTAACAACACCTCAAGGAACACATAGAGAATGATGTTAATTTCATAATGACAAACAGCCTATTTCATATTCTTACCACGTAATATAATCTAGTTATCATGGTATCTCAAATAAAACAGGATTTATGCTGGAGTTATCAACTTATGTGATTGATAACTATTTATTTGAGTTTATAGAAATTAACTCTCCCATAGAACATCAAGGACATGGACTTACTCAGATAGTTATGTTCCTGTAATATGGCTTGAGATATCTCCTTCCAACAAGGGATATAAAGGAGAAATACTTTCTCACGTTACCTATTAATGGAATATCAATTTTGACGCACCCAACACATCCTACCTATCTGTGATTATATGTCATCATGGTTTTCATAAATACATCAATTTATGTGAGTCAATACATTCATTAAAGAGAATCTTAATTTATAATGATCAATAAATATGTATGCAGATAAGAATGTCTAATGACAGAAGAAAATGTGCATTTCCAATGGACGAGCATGTTATCATAACCTCTTATCATAGATATTACCAAGTTAAAACACCATCAAAAGGTGTCTTGATGTTTTATGAGCCTCTTATTCTATATATCATATATCATATGTGTCATGTCTGATAATATCATTAATTCGTAGAAAAATATACAGGACTGATGTTGTGGAACATCCTAGTTCTCATTACATTAGGAAAATTCAATAACCTTTTAGTTAGACATATGTTTTTTGGACATTATATCATGAAACAATAATTTAGAAGAACAATAAAGATGTTATAAGTAACGTATTTAATAATGATAACATATAATCAATTACTAAGTAATTTAGTTAAAGGGAAAAAATCCCATATAGATGAAAATTCTAAAGTATGTTTTTTATCGTTTGATGATACCACCACATTCGGAGAGAGAACCCACTAAAATGTTATCATATTAAATTTTTATATGGTTCAAACTACTAGGAATTGTGTCAAGTTCTTGGAAAAGGTAATAAATCTAGACTAATTCCTTTGCTACATCAAAATCCACAATATACTCAAACTCCATTGTAGAATCAGTGATAACTGGATGATTAGAACTCTTCCAACCCACATATCCTCCATTTACGAAAATACTCATATCCAAAATGTGACATCATATCATTCTACTATATCTGGAAGCTTTACCCCTGATTTCAATATCTTCTCCCCCTCCATACATAAGAAACATTTCCTTAGTTCCCCTTAGAAGAATAAGGATAACTTTCTAAGAAGTCTTATTTTATTCACTTGAATATTATTTATTTTTTCTACCATGGTCATAGCATAGGTGGAATGAAGTCTGGTACAAAACATGGTATACATGATAGATAATATCATACAAGCACATGATATCTTACTCATTATCCCTCATTCTTCTTATGTATGAGGACAAATTTTCTTAGAAGGAAGTATACCATCTGACACTAGAACTAATACCCTCTTGTAGTATTCCATACCAAACCTCTTAATTATTTTGTCAATGTATATAGTTTAACTTACTCCAATCAACCAATTGGATCAATCACTCGTGATCTTGATCCTTACTATGCAGGCAGGTTCACCTAAGACCTTTATGGGGAATCACTTTCTCAACTATGACTTTACCAATTTTAAGGATAATATCTCATCTCCAATTAATAATATGTCATCAACATATACTACTATAAAAAAACACCCCAAATAAATAACAAAAAATGCATGGATCACATTATTTATTAATAAAACATAATTATTTTATGGATTCATCGATCCAAATGTTCCATGACCATGATGCTTTCTTTAATCCATAAATGGATCTATGTAAAGTTCATACTTTTTTAGAATTTCCTAGAGTCACAAACACTTATTGTGTGTCATATACGCATCCTCTTGAAGGTCCCCATTATGGAAATTAGTTTTGGCACCCATTTTCCAAATCTCATAGTTAAGAAAATATGTTATGTGAAGTAAAATATTGATGGATTTAAACATGTGAACTGAATAAAAGGTTTCCTCATATTCGATGCATTTGTGTTTTCTAAAACTTTTATCCACTAGTAGTTCTATATAGGTATAAAAGGTATTTACATGAACTTGTAGATTGATCAAAAACCAAACATGGTTTTTATACATGGAATCCATCTTAGAATTCATTGATTATTTCCATTTTAAAACCTATGAGCTCTCTAAGGCATCATTATAGGAGTCAAGATCATTATTTTCAATCAATAATGAGTTACCTTCACCAGTGAATAGAAACCCATAACTCTCTAGTTCCCTTACTTCTCTAATAATTTTATGTATTACTTGTTTTTCAGGAACAAAATCTTTCATAGGGACCTATGTAATATGTTCTTGTACCAACACTCATATATCATTATCATTAATTTTATCTAAGTCCATCTTGATCTCACTATAAACCTTGATAATATTCATCCTTTTATGAAATTTTCCCTTTATTTGAATAGTTACTTTCTTGTTCAATGTTTTGTATAGATATTGTCCCCTTATTTCCTTGGGATTCCCTAAAATATACACATTGTGCATCATGGTGATATTTGTTTTACGTGATCTACTCTTAGAAAATGACTCGAAACATCATGCATGAACATGTTAATAAACATGATTCTTACCTCTCCATAACATGAAGAGAATATTTTCTCGATTAAGTTGGTAATCAGTTTTGTATGTATGATTCTGTCTATAATATATATCTCCAAATTAATAATGGAAGGATTTCATGTCTCATCTTCAACCATACCATCTCCAGTAGTATATGGTTCTAACTTTTAATAACACCATTCCACTATGGTGTATAAGGCCAACTTAGTAGAGATAAAATCTCATACTCTCATATAATTTCAATAATGTCTTATTGAGGTTATTCACCATTAAAATCGGATTGATGTTTCCTTATATTCATCACAATTTGATACTCACATTATTCATAAACTTTTTTAACATCAAAATGGATTCAGACTTATAACTCATCATGTATATATAACCATACCTACTCTAGTCACCAATAAAAGTTATAAATAATGAGAATCCATCATTAGATTAAAATTTCAATGGTTCACACACATACTTTTCTACCAATTCTATAATTTTTTTAACCCTTTCACCATGACCATGAAATTGTTATTTTTTCCTATTTCCCTGTAAACAATAATGACATCATTCAAGTGAATTATGCTCAAAAGTGTATAAATAACCATCTTTATAGAGTTTTTTCATATGAGTATTGTTTATGTGGCCAAGGTAGTGATTCCAAAATTGGGTGTTAGATTATTCACCTATTTTTCTTTTTCTATCAATTTCAAATCTTTGGTTTTTTGTAATTTAATAGATAAAGACCATTATTTAACTATTTCATTCTATAACATATGATACATTTATAAAATTATAAAATCTTATTTCCAAATTTGAAAATAAATTCATCCATGTATAAATAAGAAGGGGAAATGATGTTCTTGGTAACACTAGGAACAAAATGAAAATTATTTAAAACCACAATCAATCAAGTTGGAAACATGACATGGTAGTATACAATGGACAGAGGGTCCATCATAACTCCTTTGGCCACCCATAGACCCCCCTAACATATTGAAGAATTATAAAATACTTGGTCATTTTATTTTGATACAATAAGTATTTAATACCCAACTTATAGATTTCGAAAGATTTCACTTGTTAAAAAATGAACCTAAATATTCCTCTTGCATATTTGGGTGGGTGAAATTACTCTTTCAATAGACATTTTTTCCACATTCCAAACATACTAAATCATATTTATTTTCCTTCCTCTCAATCTTATTCTTATTTAAAGGACTATTCTCTAGATACATAGAATTGGAATGAGTCTTCGACCCCTTTTTCCTTATTCCACATATTCTTATTCACTATAAAGACCATGGTTTCACCACTCCACATGTATCTATCATCCTAGAGAATAGATGAAAGAGTTTAAAATTCTTTATTCTCACTATTTATCATATTATAATTCTAAATAATTCTATAGATGTTTTTAGTTAGTGAGGCCTGAATGAAATATGGGAACAACTCATTAGGGATTGTAAACACCAAGATTTATAGATGTTCAATGTAGACTATCACCTTGACTACAAGTTGTCAGAAAGGTGATGAATCTCCAAGATTTCACATGAATAATGCATTGTTGATATCATATCTCTCAAATATATCCTTCTTTTGATAGAGATCTTCAAGGTGAGAACATGAGCTATATCTATCCATATCCTCATATTACATTACAAGCTCATTTGATATAGATTATAGCATGAAAAATGTTATATTAATTATTTCATCGACATGTTTTATAAAGATAGATACTTATTCCACACTAGCTTTTGTGGATAGTGACTCAGAAAGTGGGGTTTCCATCATGTATAATTTCAATTCATGGTGTATTATAATGTGCAAGAGCTTATAACATTCCTAGAAACTAAGACATGTGAGAAGGTCATCATTATCTAGTATGGATCACAGTGATATGTTAAATATCATTTGAATTTTCATTTCTAAAAATTAATATTAGATAATTAGTCCTTTCCTTTGATTAAAAAATATTAATATTTTTAAAATTAATTATATTCCATTAATCTCATACTATATTTTTAAACCTAATATCATCCACCATCATTTATGGAATATATTTTTTCATAGATATTCTTGTGTTAGTGATCTATATTCCTCTTCTCATAACCCAAAAATGGGATAAAAAAATTATTTGAAGGGTTTTAGGTATGTGTATCTTTCCAACTATACTACCTCACAATTCCTTGATCCATTGAGTGCAATCCCCAATCATGATATCCTGAAAAAATATTTCCTCATCCCTTGCCTCTTAGTTACACTAATTCCTAATAGTGTATTAAATATTTGGTTTGAACAAAGTCATGTTAACCCAAAAAATTAACCTAAAAGTTCAATGATAATTTAATGCACTCCAACTTGATTTGGTCTAGCACTTTGAACAATAAGGTTCATTCTAACATAAGTAGTGGAAGGCTATGTCGGCTTAATATTTTATGTGAATTTTTTCTTCATGAAAAATTACCAATTTACCTTATCAAATTCCTTATTATTATTAAGTGTATTTCACTGAAGTGATTAAAAATATTTTATCAAACATTCCTGCATAAATTTGGTTATATTTTATTCCATACTGTATGATTTTTAATTCATTTATTAAGTGACTGTGAAACATCCAGAAACATAAATAACAAAACATACAATAGAAAAAAATAAAATACTAGTGTCATGATTTTCATATTCTCGAATGGATAGTTTATATAGTGGATTATAAACTAACCCTTGACCCATAGTGAAAACACCTTGAGTTGTAGCTTGGTTTGTGTTTTATTATTCCACCAAAGGTCCTATTTATCCAATTGATTGGTTTTTCCTTGACTCTTGGACTTAGACCCCCTCCTATAGATTGGGAGATCCATCCATACATAAGTATTTAACTCAAATGCAGGTGAGGGGGTATATAGGATTTTATAATGGGGGTTTATATAAAATAAATTTCATTCTCAGAGGCCCTTATATAATAAGGAGGATGGGATAAAATGTAGGCCATCAATATTAATTTAACCATAATAAATTAAAATAAACTGAATCAATCACATAGGGTAGGCATAATATCATGATCACCCAATCAACATGCCACAAGAATATATTTTCAATCTAATTAATAATTAATTCGATTTATTCATTAATTAAGATGAATAATAATGAATGAATATATTTAATTAAATTTATCTTAATTGCATCTATGTATCCATAAATCATCATCATCTATACTTTTAAACAAAATTAATTTCATTTAAAATTAATTAAGTACTAGATTGTACTTGGAGGAAACAATGTTTACTCATCCAAATTAATTATACTTGTAGATTTATATTTTAAAATATAAATTAATTAAATATATAATTATTAATCCTATTCCATGGAATAACTATCAAATAAATGACACAAAAAACACAATTATATAGTCTTAATCATAAATTTTATTTTTCTCTCTACATTAAATTATGTACATTTTCTAGCGTATATTACATGGTGTGTACTTTATTACATTTTTTGTATTGTATTATATCTACATCCATAGAAAACATAGAGGAAATTTGTGTTTTTTTCTATCATTGATTAGTTTGAGGTACCTAGATTTTTTTCTATATTATAATGTGTGTGGCCTCAAATTTTCATGACATGTTTGTCCCCATGTCATGTATCTGATAAGAAATATGTTGGGACACCATGTGTTCTCTACCATGAGGAAGTGAGGACTATATGTCTTGGAAAGTGGTCACAAAATATTATGTTCTTCAAACCATGTGTCCATATATCTGGATACACATGAAAATTCACTTTTATCATATTTTAGATCTGGTTTTATAATATTTATCATGATATAGAAATATACATGTGATAAAATAAGTGAGAAACATTAATACATAGAATGTATTTAGGTATTACTCATCATGTAATAGTTTTTTTCTGGGCAGAACCTTTTGCACCTATAGATAGCATTTTTAAAATGTTTATAAAATTTTTAATATTAACTATTCATTAGTTTTGTTAGAAATATAAAATAAAGGAATATATGAATATGTACATATATTAATAATTACTCAATTGGATGTAAAATAATTCTTAAACACATGGAAACAGTCTAGGAGTAATACATAAATATAAATTAAACACCTGACTACATTGATACCACTTGTAGGTTCCAAGTGCATTGGAAGTGCTTTTGTGGGATGGAAAACTCATATTTTTATTCTTAATTTATGAATAATAATTTATCAAATTGATAAAATGTCCTTTCAAATGAAAAAAAATTATTACATTACTAGAAAATAATTCCAAAACCAAAAAGAAGGATTTTTACATGTAATTTATAATTAATTTATGAGTAGATATAGGATTACATAAACTTCTAATTCACTGTTTGTTGGTGATATTTTTGACTATATCTCATTATAATATATTTTTCATTATAGTATCAAATAGTATAATCCCTTTAGAAGTGATCCACACATGATCCACAATCTCATAACATAATTATAGAATCATCAGGTGATAGAATGGCAGATATTAATCACTCACATTTTTCCTAATTGATGTTTTCAAAATTATTCTTGAATGAGTAAGCAATCTATATGTTCTCTCAATATCTTGAGTGATGAGGAAGATAGAGAAAGTTCTATATAATCTGATCTCTCTTTAGGGTATTGGCGTGTCTCTCTCTATCCATTGTGCACAACAATAGTAATTATGGGAAGTGATAAAATTATATATTTATTATGGGTAGTATAGGGTTACAAATTTACAGACAAGATATTTCTATACTTTACAATTCATAGTTGACATCATGTACAATACTGTTTTTATTATTATTATTAATCTATTGACATTCACAATACATTAATAATATAAAAAATATCATTTAAAACATTTCCAATTATAATAATAATCTCGATTATCTTTCCCTCATTGATATTTAACCATCCTTGAATTATGATTTTTTATTTAAAAAACAAATTTCAATACATTATACATTAAAAAATATAATTAATATTATATTTTCCATAACTTCAAGATTAATATTTATTAATATTATTTAACTCACTTATTATTTGGAATATATTGTAAATAAATCATAGTTATCAACTAAACTGGAATAAATATTATTTATTCTAACATGTTAAATTCAATACATGAATTTAATTGAGATTGTGGATACACTCTCTCGGTGTGACCCTTTATGCATATTTATCAGTGACATTATCCCTAACAACATAAAGTCCAAGGTCAGTATCTTGAAACATGCCAAGTCACCCATAGAGATGTAATTTAACATCGCAATAACATCCAACCTCTTTCAATTCTTAACAAGTAATATAATCCTTTTATCATGATATCTCAAATAAAGTAAGTTTCATGTGGGTGCCATCATCAAATGTGAATGATGTCAATTTATTTGACATTACTAAAATTAACTCTCCCACTGAACACCCTGGACATGGATTTACTCATGATGTTCTATTACCATTAAGGTGATTGGGATATCAACTTCCATCCAGGGACTGAATGGATAAATCCTTTTTTGCCTTATCCATTAATGCAATATCACTCATGATAAACCCAATGTATCATATCTCACAATTATCGTATTTAATCATAGTTTTCATCAATATACTAAAGTACATAATTCGTGATATTCATTAATGATAATCATAATGTATAAGGATCAATAAATACATCAACAAAGAGGAACATCTAATAACACATGAAGATGTGGATTTCTGAAAGATCGGTATATTCTCATAACCACCAATAATAGAGATTACCAATATAGAACATGATGAGTAGTTTTATAATTGTATTATAAGACTCATACTTTTGATACCTTATAGCTTTTTTGTACCTTTTGAAAATATCATCTGGTCACGGAATAACATTCAAGAATGATATCATGGATCCTGTCGGTTCTCATCATAGCGGGGAACTTCCATGTTATTTTAGTGTGACAGATATTCTTTGGACATTATAACATGAAAATTTCATGAAGAGGAAGAATCATGGTATGATAATTAACTTCATAAATAATGGAACTATAAAATCATGTACTATGGAAGTCAGTTCTAGCGAAAAACTCCAAAAGACAACACCTCCAACCACTATATCACCATAATAATTTATTATAGTATCTATAAGCCTTGGAAAATGAAAAGGAACTTTTGGAAAGGTTTATACCATTACCTAAAATACAACTCAATCAATTATCATCCTTGTGAATTAAAAATTAACTTGTATAAAAAAAGGAACGAAAGAATCCAAATAACCATCCCATAATATGCCTCTCATGTATCTCATTACATCTAAAACATTCCCGCCATATGACACAAACCACAAGTCACCTCTTGTCCACACAACTATTTACAGCCCCATTATAACCTCCCCATGACCCAAGCTAAAAACAACCATTACCACTATAAAAAATGGTATCATGCACACAAATAAACAAACTACACCTTCAATATCAAGATATTATATGCCTTGGTTGGCACCGACTCACCCACATTGTATTAAAACATCTCATAATATAACATTTCTTGATTAATAATGGGCTTTCCCTTTTTTATATGTCTGAAGATTTAACCAAAATCACATTATCAAGGAATAAAATAACATATACAAAATCAATAAGATTCATGAATCACATCATCAATGTAAAAAAATAAAGGAAATTTTCAAAACAACTCAGGGTAATAGGATCAAATCTAGGTCTCATAATCCCATGTACTCTCCTCTATGTCACCTTGCCTCCCTATTAAACAAAACAGAGGGACGGTGTAAGGTCAATGTCCTTTTTTAGGTTACATTGTGGGTGTTTGTGGTCAGAGATGTTTGTGGGAGACATAGAAGGGGTTTGGAGAGGTTCAGTTTCTAAAGGCTAGAAGTAGAGGGATTACACATTGTGTAAGGTGATTACCTTCCCTGAAACAATGTTTTCAAGCTTTTATGGAAAGTTTCCTGGCATGTAATATTTTAAGATTTGAACAATAAAATAAAATGTGAGATGGTTTATTTTTCAGAGAAATCCAAACCCCGGGTATGACACGATGTGAAAGGGTATTATAGTCCTTATAAAACCACAATCCAGTTTTGTTTTAAATTTATTTTTAACTAAACCTTAATTCTTTCATTCATTTTTTCTCCTCCCTCTCATTTTAGAATAACCCTAGGCACCTCAAGGATTCCTTCCAGTGCCACTCCTCCCTCCTTGATCTATCAATCCTGATGGTTTTTCATTGATGATCTATGGTATATCCACAGTGAGTTTTCTCATCTTTCTTATCTGTTTCCTCTTGTTCATTCCTCAGGATTCACTGTCATGGTACATATTGTCTTTAGTTGTATATTTTGGGTAGTGTATTGATAATCTTCTGGTGTAGAATAGGTTGATACACATTTCTAGTGGTGTAGTTGTTTTCTATAGGTATTCTTCTTCACCTTATTACGCACAGATGAGTTGAAAAACATAATCAAATTAGGATTCCTTCATCTCTCTTAATTGAGAAATAGGAAAAATGGGTTTATCTTATATACCATTATATTTCAGTTTTTCTAAATTAAGTAAAGATAAGAGTTAGTTAAAAATTGAAAAAGGGTATATGTGATTGATTTCTTGCTTTTTCATGGCCTTGATATTGATTGTGATGTTGTGATTTTATGGGATAAACACCCCACTGAAAATGGTGGTCATTGGTTCCCTTGTTTTCACTAGTTACATCTGTTGTGTTTTCTACTTTAATTATAGTTATTTTTTATCACCCTCAATTGAAATTTATTAGTCACATAAATTTGGATATGGAACAGATTCCATAAGAAGTTTTTATGTAATAACTCCCTTAAATAAAATAGTGGAGTTAAATAAGTACCCCCTCTTCTAAATCTAAATATGTGTTATGTCATGGTCTATGATCAGATGTGTGGAATAGTTGTTGTTTCATGTGTGGGAATAATGAATGCGTGGTTGCTATGTGGTGATGTGTGGGTTTTCTCTAGTTTGTGTTTTGGAATGTCGGTGATCATAGTTTTGTGTTGTGGGTTGGCTTGGGTAGTCAGATTGATGAAATTGTAGATGATTCATAAAACTTTCTATGTAATGGAACCTCAGGTTGGGAGATTAACTGATTATGGAATGGGTGAGAAGTGTTGTGTCGTCAAGATTTTATTGGGTTAGTCTCTATTGTGTTTCTAGATATGGTCGTGATTTCGGGACTTGTTTTGTTGATATGGGTAATTCTCCCAAGTTTTCTCCATGTTTTAATTTTTTATGTTTCTTTTTATGTATTTCTCTTAGTAGTTTCCTAGATGTTAATGGAATAAATGAATAAATAATTGGTTAATAAAGTTTTTAATAGGATGGGGTCAGTTTTCATAACATAATGAATAAATTATGGGTTTTTTGGTTAAATATAGTTAATTCAAATCAATAAAATTAATGGGGTCGTTAACTAAAATTTGGGTGGAATTTGGAAAGAAGTTGTTGCTTATTGGGTAGTGATTTCATTTAGTGGTAGAAACAATGTTAGAAGTGTTGTAAGATGGTTTTTTTTTATAACCCATAGGTTGGGCGAGTGTTTGTTATTATATTTATTTGTATACATGTATTTCCCTAGGGATTTTATATATTCACCCCACCCTAGTTAAGAAATACATGTTGAAAACCCCCATTTTAATGGGGGAGGGTGTCTTTCCCAAATATCATGGTGGGAGGATGGCTGGTTGGCCACTCGCTCTTCCCTAGCCCCTCTTCAAGGGGTTGGGATCCCAAGATTCTTCGGGTAGGTTGTGGTTTAAGAGGACCAGTTGTGTTCAGGTGGGTTGGGCTTTTCCAGGTGTTTTTGGGATGATTTTTGTTATGTTATCCCTTTTTTTAGAAATATTTGTTTTTTTGTTCCCATGTGTCTTTATTATGTGATATGATTTGTGGCCCAAGGGTATGTGGGTGGGATGTGAAATGGTTTGTGAGGCCCAAGGGTGTGTGTGTAGGGTGTGATGTGGTTTGTGATTCACATGTGTGTTCAAGTGAGTTTTGATGTTGTTTTTTAGGCCTAGGTGTGTGTGGGCAGGATGGGATGTGGTTCGTGAGGCCCAAGGGTGTGTGGGAAGGTTTTTATGTGGTACTTTCAGAATAGGTTGGATAATGAGGACATTTTCCATTAGGCAAGGGGGAGTAATCTATGGGAAGTGGTGTGAGGTAACCTATCATCAATGTGAATTATATTATATTACATGACTTGTGTTATTTGGTGAGAATTACATGATAAGGTTGGGATGGTTGGTATACCGATTAAGTCCAGTTTGGTTCTACTAATTTCTCACAGGGGAATTAGTATACTTCCTCCACATGTTCATGAGAGAATTTACATTTCCTACTGAGTATACATATATACTCACCCAATGTATATAATTTTTTTTCATTTTTTCTAGGAGGACTTTGTTGACTGTGCTAGAACTCACTAGCTCAAGGCATGATATTTTCAGGTCACTACATAGCTTTAATTTTGGTACATGACATTGGATACTTTTGTTTTATATTAGTTCTGTTTTATGAATTCATATGGGATTTATTTTGGATTTCCTTTATATATATTAAATAATTTATTTGTGAATTATTCATCATATCTCCTGGTTTGTTACAAAAAAAAAATTTAATGCCTTATATATTGTGTAATCTTTATACCCTTGCTGCTAGTCCCCAGCCTGAGGCCTATTGGAGGTGGGACTCTAGGGGGGTTATTATCTCCTTTTCTTAATTACCAATCTTTGATGGGTATCTTTTTATGGAGGGGTTTATGGAATAATGGTATTAGAGATGATGGTTGAGATATAGGACAGAGTTTGTGGTTAGGCACAGTGAGGATTCCATGGGTTGGTAGGGAAACAATTCCAGGTGACCTTGGTGCATGACATAGGCCAGGGAAGACTAGCTAGGAAATAGGATTTTAGGGGCCATGTGTTCCAATGTAAGGACTCTGAGCCTACCGAACAACCAATTTAGGCTACATTGTTTATAGGGTAGAGGCCTAGGAAAGGTACATGCATCATAATGAATTTTTTTATTGTTTGAATTCAGTTATTTTGGGAAGGTTTAAATGGATTGGATGAAAATAAAGAATTAAAAAGTAATCTCAATAAATTTTCATACTACTCAGGATTAAGAACTCCTTTTTTACCATTCCATTATGGCTCTTGGTCATCTTCTGTGTGTGGCTCGGGCAATGGAGTCACGGTAGGACAATCCAATTGACTGGCAGAGGGTTGATCAAGTTGAGGAGGATGACCAGTGGAATATGAAATTCTATAATTTCTAATAATAGGATTTTGGATAGTACAAGTCTAGTGTTTTGAACATGGAGACTGAAATATGGCTCGAGGAGCTTAAAATCACCTTAATTTTGATATGGGCCCCAATATTGTACTTGGTTCCTTTAGTGGTTAGCCAAATGTAAGGACTTGTGCATTAATGGTGGATTTTTTATCTATAGTAGAAGAAGGAAGTGGGCATTTTGTTGGTCTACATTGAGAATTATTTATGAGAAGAGTTCATTTCATCAACCATGAAGGATGGAATAGGCAAGATCTACTCTACCTTCAGTAGGGGGTTTGTCAGTTTGAGAGCTTGGGATCATGTTCAAGGATCTCCTTCATTTTTTCCCATATCTATTTTCGGCTAAGGAGTCTTGTGAGAGACATATTCAAGAGGCACTCTATCATTCGATCTGGTATGTAGTTAATCCCTTTAGGTTTCCAACACTTCTAGAGTTTTAGAAGAAGGAATAGGTGATTGAAAGGATGCACACACAAGGAGGTATTTAGTGAGAAGGAAACCAGTACAGTTATTTGAGATGCAGGGTTGTTAACGGTAGGTCTTAGGCACTAGGGACTTCAAGGTTTTGACCGGTAGGGATTTGAACTTAGTAGTTTCCCTAGCATCCTTCTAGTGAAAGTGGTTCCATTACCTTTATATGGGATTGGGAATAAGGTGTTTCATTTTGGTAGTTTTCATCCATCTTCAGAGTCAGTGCTCAGTGACTACTCGATCTCAGTTTGGTAGACGAGGAAAGACTTAGTGTTAGCCTCAGCAGTAGTTTCCAATGATATTGTTTCAACCGCTGGGACAGCAGGAATTTTCTCTGCTAAAGGGGGATGAGGAAGGTATAGGCTGAGATCAAGATGTCCCTCATTCATAGGGAACATGAACCGGTCATGGTCATGGAATTTTTATTTAGTAGAGAGGTAGAGGACTTGGGTGTGGTGAGTTTCCCATAGTGGAGGCACTAGTTCTATCGAGGTCTAAGATCATCAGAGGTATGATCAGTTTGTCCAGTACTCTTTTTGTGGTTTCTTGATTTAGGACATTCTCACTCCTATTTTTAACCAACTTTAGCCCACGCTTTGGGACTAGACATAGGGAGGATACATGTTCCCCTAGTGTTGAGTACACTAATCAGAGGCTAGAATAGTTTGTTTGATGTGTTCCAGGGCTGTAGATTAATGACGGTCCACATCAGTCCAGTGGGGATTTCTTCTTGCTACAGATGGAACAATGCGATGTAATCCTTGTAATCAATTGGTTGTATTATGTAAGTGCTGTTGTTGATTTCTTTTATAGGAGAGTTGTTTTTTCAGATGTGGATGGCCATCGTGTGGTTTTCATTGGCGGTCAGGGTTACTAGGAGAGCAGTTGTAATATGGAGCCACTTCATTCCATGATGGCTAAGATATCAGTGGAATCAGTATACACAGAGTTGGTAGGTGTTCCCAATGTCATTTGGTAGTTCCTGGAAGTTTTCCTCATGTTGGATTTGATGCTACCCCCTCGTTGTTATGTTGAGTTTGGAATAGACTTACCACCCGATGCTTCTCCGATTTTGGTGGCTCCCTGTCTAATGGAACCTTCTGAGTTGTGTGAGTTGATGATTTAGATATATTATATGATGAATAAGGTATTTATCTAGCCAAGTGTGTTTTCATGGGGTTCTCTAGTGTTTTTCGCAAAAATGAGGATGGGGGACTAAGGTTGTGGATAGATTACAAGAGGATGAATCAGGTAACTATCAATAATGGATACCCTATTCTAAGGATATATGATATTTTCAAATAGCTAATAGTGTAATTTTGGTTTTATATGATTGATCTAAGGTCTGGATATCTTCAGTTGAGGGTGACGGAGGGAGATATCGAAAATAAGACTTTTAAATATAGGTATGGTAACTTAGGGTTCATAGTCATGTTGTTTAGTGTTATAAATGAACTAGTTAGGTTAAAGGAGCATATGATCTCCTTATTTTCTAACTTCATTGACTCGTTAATCATCATATTCTTTGATGATATCCTAATCTACTCAATGTCAGAGGAGGAGAATTTTGAGCATCTTAGAAATATCTTGTAGGTTATATCAGGACACCAACTCTACTAAATGTTATCAAACTATATGTTCTAGACATCATACGTTTTTTTCATTGGTAATGTGATGTCTCATAATGGTGTGGAAGTTATCTTATCAAAGTTTGAAGTGGTTTTTTCATGGGTAACACCGAATAATGTGGCATAAGTTCACAGTTTTCTTAGTATCATAGGCTATTATTGGAGGATTTTACCTGATTTCCTTAAATTTTTAGCTCTTTTTATAGATCTAACTAGAATGGACCATGATTTTGTGTGGAGCGAGAAGTTTCAGGTATTTTTTGGTTACCTAAATGGGAATTTGATTAGTTCTCCAGTTCTCCAGTTTCCATAAGAAGGGGTGGTGTTTAGAGTGTTTTGTGATGATTTCTGTTTGGTTTCGGGATGCATCCTGATGCAGCAATAGGAATTCATATTTTATGGGTCTATGCAGTTACATCCTGATGAACATAACTATGCCACCCATGATCTAGATTTGGCATCAGTTGTGTTTGTGCTAATGTTATGGCGACATTACCTCATTGGGGGGCTCTTTTTAGTCTTCACGAATCATAAGAGATTGAGGTATATCTTTTCCCAGCACGATCTAAATCTAAAAAAGTGGAAGTGGATGAAGTTTCTTCAGGACTATGATTTTTATGTCTCTTTCACCTTAGGAAATGTAATATTCATGGCCGATGTTTTGAATAGGAATTCACAGAAGGATGTTTTTAGAGAATTTGTCGATGTTTGGAAGGTGAGGGGGGAGTTGGAAGCCATACACCTATACAAAATAGTGTAAGGTGGTAGAGGATGTTTTATTAAGATAATGGTGTAATATTCTATGATGGAGAAGCTGATGTAGTCTCAGTGGGGAGACTCATATGTGGAGGTTTTTCCTGATCGTATTTTCCTAGGAGATGCTCTACAAGGACAGCCAGAGGATGGTCAGAACCAAATGTTGTTTCAGGGGAAGTTGTTTGTTCTGATAGTGGTGATTGAGGGAGTTCTTTGTGAGTTTCATATCTCACCATTAGGGGTAAAACCATAGGATTTTGAGATGTACTATGGCATAAATATATAGTTTTGGTGTCCTAGGATGAAATATACATTGGTGGAGTTTCTTGTGAATATGTTAGTTTTTCTATAAGGTAAAGGTTTAGAGTCTTGTTGTTGGTGGTTTTTTGTATCCCATGGATTTTTTTGACTGTAAGTGGGATAAAATATCAGGGTATTTCATCATAGTATTTCCTAGGGCTCAGTGAGGCTATGATGCTATCTAGGAGATACATGATCAATTGAAGAAATTATCCCACTTCTTATCAATTAATGAATCGGGTGTAATGGATTCCTTAGCCAAGAGGTATATATAAAAAGGGGAATGGTTTTATGAAGTTATAAGGTTCATTTCCTCTGATCAGGACATTATTTTTACCTCATGATTTTAGAGGGGATTTCAGTATTATTTTGGCACCCAGTTACATTACATCACTGCTTTCCACCCATAGAAATATGGTAAGACAGAGAAGACTATCCAGATGTGGGAAGATATGATGAGGTTTTGCATATGGGATTTTGGGGGATCCTAGGTATGACACATTCCCTTGGAGTAGTTCTCTTATAATAATAGATATCACTCTTTCATCAGCATGGCTCTATTTAAGGCGTAGTATGGAATACCATTTCGTTCTCCATTATGCTCAATAGTGTTTGGGGAGACAATTTATCTTGGTTTGGATGTGGTGCAGTGTACAACGAAGAAGGTTCAGCTTGTTCGGGAGAGTATGAAAGTGGTTCATGACTGAAAGAATTCATATCGTAATCGCAGGAGAAGGCCCTTAGAGTTTGATGTTTGGGACTACGTGTTCATGATGGTCTCCCCTAGATATGGGAAGTGGAGTTTTGGTATATAGAGTAAGCTGTCTCCTAGGTTCTTTGGTCCCTTTGAGGTGTTGAAGGGAGTTGGTGAGGTGGAATATCATTCAGAGTTGCCACTACGGTTAGGGATGATCCATGACGTATTCCATATCTCAAAGCTCCATTGGTATCTACATGATGAATCCCATGTCATGAACTAGGGATATTTGGATATCTTGGATCACACAATGTTCATTGAACAAATAGTGGATATCTAGGATCATCGGGAGGAGGTGTTATGTGGGTGGACAATTCCATTGGTTCGGGTGCTCTAGAGGAATTTTGGCCAGGAGGAGAGTACACGGGAGAAAGAAGTGCATATGTGTGTGTTGACGCTCCTTTTTGTCACATTGTCTAAAGGAATGGAAAGGGAAATTACTTAGCACAAATTGATTCATCCTTTGAAGAAAACATCATAAATTTACAATGGAATGAAAAAGGAGTCAAATGCCTTTGGGTCGTGCAATTTCCCTCACTGTCGCACAAGTACACTTGTGCGCCGCCTAATGGTCATGAAAGTGACTTGCGCGCCCTCTTTGAAAACCGCCCAGGGTCTTCTCCAGCCTATAAATACCCCCTATGGGCCCCCCATTTCGAGGAGGATTTTTTCCATAATTCAGATACAGAGCTCTAAATTCCCAAGTCTCCTCTTCAAGTCTTTCGAACTCTTCTAAGATAATTCATTACCTATAATTGATGGTCTAAGAAAGAGGAATAAGGTCTAAGTGTTAGAATTCACTAACACTTGCGCGCCTAAGTGTTTTACCCTTAAGGGAAATAGACACACTTGCGTGCCTCCTTACCTACTCATTGAAACTTGTGTGCCACTCTTCTGGAAGTACCTCAGGATAATTCTAAAGTCTTTGATCAAGGATCTCCGAAGTATTACCCTATTGGTTAATAATCGTGCAAGTACCCAAGTTCTATGTAGGTATACATGCACAACCAGGACTTGTGTGCTCACGCAGTACCTGTGCGGCCAACAGGACTTGCACGCCCTTCTATTTTTTGGTGCCCTTCCTACACATTTGACCCCTCTCATTCCATTCCACCTCTCTTATTCAAGATTTAGTCTTCAAGACACTCTTCAAAGCCATTTATGGCATGTTTTCTTGATTGAATTCCTTATCTGAAAGGAATTCCATGGAACATCTCTCAAAACCTAGTGATTTACACATCTTTATGTCACTAAAATTAGAGATTTCATTCATTCAACCTCATCCTTTATGATGAGAGAACCCTATTCATGTGCATCCTCTATAGGAGTAGTCCCCAAGTCCTCATTAATTTGGGCATCCTCCTTAGGAGTAATCCCCAAGTCCTCATTAATTTGGGAATCCTCCTTAGGAGTAAGCTCAAAGTCCTCATTAATTTGGGAATCCTCCTTAGGAGTAATCCCTAGTCATATTTTCCTTAACCTGGGCTTCCTTTTCAGGAGTAATCCCCAGTCTCAAAATATGGGTGTCCTCCTTAGGAGTAAGCCCCAACTCCCTTAATTTTTCAAATCCCTTTCACCTGGGACTCCTTTTCAGGAGTAAGCCCCAGTCTTAATTTCTCTTAACCAGTCCAAATTAACTTTTGATTTGGGCTTCCTTCTCAGGAGTAAAACCCAATCATAAGTCCCCTCCTAATTTGGGCCTCCTTTTCAGGAGTAAGCACCAGGTTAGAGTATCCAAATCTCTATAAATTACATATACCTTTATGTACCCTATTCCTGGATGTCTTCCATGAAGTAAATCTTAATATTCATCTATTTTTGGGCAGTCATACATACATAATTCCCACATCATTTCTTATGATTGCATCTTTAATGGAACGGATTTTCGGGTGTTACCAATACCTATTGTTTCTCACACTGACCATGACTCACGTGAGCTTAGAGTGTAAAAGTAATTATGACATCTTTCTTTGAGCCATGAATCATACATAAATATCATACTCCCTTACTCGAACTATGTGGGTTCAGATTCCTTTCCAAAATAAAGGATACGTAGGTAGCCCATCATTGGGTACAACCCAACTCTGAAATAATCCATGTCCTTCTAAATGATAATAAACTTCAAGTTCCCCACTGAGTGGCTTTAAAACCAGTATGGTCATCATAATGACCAATAGAATTTTATATAATGTATTAAATGATACCATTGACTAAGAATATCTAACAAATAAATATGATTCTCTATTTATGAAAAACCTCGAATACATATAAAAGATTCTCTAAATTTCCTACATATCAATCATTGATTGTTAGATCTAAAGGAAAGCTCATTTTATACTTGGTAATTTAATAAGGATTCACGAACATAGCTTAAATATATAAATAGAGTCCCAGAGTAGACAATAATTCCCCTAAAAAGGTGTTATGAGTCAGACCTCCCATCCTCTCGACCAATGAGAATTCTTAAGTCTCATTGGTTCACAACTAATGAGCACCTACCTTTGAAAAGTAGGTCCAAATGGATATAGAATCATTGGATGTTTCCTGTTCTACGAAAAAACCCATTAGAAACTGATTGGTATGTTTGAACCTTAAATCAATGAGGTCATCCCCAATTCCAGAGGGATCAAAAAATGGTGAACCCGACGTGAATAATTAACCAAGTTAAAATTATGTTTTACTTATTTGTTAGGTCCCTATTTTAAACTCAATGAGAGGGCCAAGAAAACAATTAATAATATATGTGATTATCCAAAAGATGTAGTGGCTGGACTTATCTTGATTAGTTCTATTATATCAAATAGACACTCTTTTTCAAGATCTTCTGCATTTCCAAAATGGCTTCTCTAAGTTCACACCTGTGAATATTTCTGCTATGAAAACTTATGCTGCAAATGCCACTACTTCTACTCATGATGGGTCATCGTCCACTCTGAGGATGACATCACCTACTCTGCGTCTTCAACGCTGGGTATCAAATGTTCTGGTTAAGGAGTACCATAAAAACAGTACTATTCTAACTCTGGAGGCCGCTCGACAAGCCCTCCAAGTCAATAATTCAACCTGGTCGTCCAGACAGCAACGACCAGCGATCAAGAAGTATGTGGTGCTAACCACCGTCTCTAACCATTTCAGGTCGTTATCCCCGGAACACAATCACCATTCACTACCATATTCTGAGGAGGTGAATGAACAGGTCCCTCGGGGCCTTAATTCATGGAGACAAGATTCCTTCCCGAGCGCTCCCATCAACAATCGTCGTCAGACTCGTACTGCAGTGCGCCCTCAACATGATGAGGGTATCATCTCCAGGCGTTCAGCCTAGGTTCCTCAAACCCGAGAAGGAAAGAAGAATCGCCCGAGGCGAAATCCGGTCAACAGTTAGCATGTTCTCATCTCTTCCATCTCCGGAGAAGTCCACCAACCTAACTTGCTGGAAAACAACGAGGGGGCACCCACACCCATCGGTTTTAATTCTGATATCCAGCAGACTCATCTGGCAGCATCACTCCAATCCCGCCAGGAAATTCCGGCGGAGTACTATAGATAGGAACATTCACTTGTTTATAAATCATCAGCTAGTTAGAAGGCTCGTCTGACTACATATTATGGAGCTTGTCAACCACATTCGGCAATGTGCAATCTGCATGCACATACACCTGCTATTATTGATCAGGCCTACCAATAGTCTCGCTTGGTAGCACTTAGAGAAGTTAGTTGGAAAGATCTGATGACAAACAGAGGCAGACTCAACTCTCTACACCCACACTTGAGTACTGTTAGGATTCACTGGCAGGAAAAGGAGGACATGACTAGGAACATACACCTACTCCAAGCACGGAATGGACGTATATCCCCATTCTGGCAGCTGAAGTCACCAAGCACATTCTGTCAATAGTGAAAGAGCAGAAACAAATCTCTTCTCATATTTTGGATGCCTACCAGGATATTATAAGAGCTTCATCAGCATCTCAGGGAAAGACACATAAATCTATCCCTACATGTGGAGTGACATATCAACAGTTCACTCCAGAACAGACACACACATCTGTTCCAGTCCAAGAGGGTTGTGGGGCGTACTCCCCCATGTCATACGGAAAACCAAGTCAGGCACATACACCTGGTTTGAGCAGAGATAATCAGCATAACCTGATCATTTCTCTTGAGCAGGCACAGACACCTACCAAATTGAGTAAGAAGGCATCTAAGAAGATGTCCCACCCAGCACAGTCAAGAAATCAATGGCCAATTTTTAACAAGGCCTTGATCGATGCGGAAGATCTTGAAGCCCTCAGTAAATTATCTTTTGGAATCTAATATTCTACTCCCTCATTTCCAAATAGTGGGAACATTAATTCTGAAGGACTTCAACAGAAACTTCCTCATGAAGGCTTGCTTCATGACAGTTCGGTCGATCTTGAAGTTTCATCTTCAAATGAGAGCTACAATAACCCTCTGTGTGGCCATAAGAACAAGGAGTAAGAGATCTCATCTTTTTCTGTAACCCACCATGGTGGTCCTCCCCATGATGATGAATTTCTCTGCGAAATTCCTCTCCGTAGTAGTGATGCACATTGCCCGTAAAATACTCCAGTGGAAAATGTACTACTGAGAAATCCCTCTTATCTTGAGGAACTTTCAAAAGTAAATACAGTCATATCTGATGCTTTACCATCAATAAGTGAAATACTTTCTCGATCAGAAGATAGCCCGGGGTGTAGGTCATTCTTCAAACCACCCTAGGGTCATTCATCTTCTAGTTTAATTAGTGAATTCTCTACCAATGCTGTTGAATCCGATAAAGAAACAAGGAATCACCAGCTCTGGTCAAATCAGGTAGAATAATCTTCATTGAATGATAAATAGGAAGTTCTGAATATGATAAAAAAACTGGTGAAAGGTGAAGTTTCAGTCATGTTTTTCCGTTTGGCTGACTCTCAGTATGACATTCCAGAGATGTTGACAAAAGATGGGATTTATGACATTCATCTCAATATATGGAAAACTCTTTGTCAGTTGAAAAAGAAAGTATTATACTATGATAAATATAAAAATCATGTTAAGATAATAGAACGGTTACAACGTCAGATTGATTTGGCATCTCTATCAGTATCTCGATATCCGAAGGCTGAAAAGAAGAAGAGAGCCCTTCAACGTTCATGCCTTGGCACACTAAGAAGATTGAGCCAGTAAATTTCCAATGCACCATATGGTATTCATATCAGGGGATGGGGTGTTCATGGAGAACTACATTTCACTGTACTCTCCAGTCAGCAAAGCCCACTGAAAATGGTCTCATGCATTGTTATTGCATGTGGCCAGCCACAGTCAATGGGTTTTTTTTGTAATCAAAAGCATGCCCATGAACAGGCCTCAACTAGTTCTTCTCAACATCAAGAATACAGAGAACAAGTTATTGAATTAGTCCAGCATCAAGCAAACGAGAATAATGAATAGGCCTCTCGTATGGAGAAAGCACATCATCAAGTGACAGAAGTGTCAGAAATCATCCAATGGTCTTTTGAGCCGGGTGATAAAAGTTGATGTCGATTGATGCATCCAGATAATTTTCGGACCAAGGTCCACAAGATCAGGAGAGATTTAAAGAATGTCTCAGACAAAGCATGTCAAGAGCCACCCCAGCTTGCCAGAGTGGGGACTCTTTTAACTCAACCCTCAGAATCAACAAATAGGATTCGAGGAGTTGATCAAAGATAGCAGGAATAGCCCTAGTCCATCAGACTGGGGACTTTTTCAAATCCTCAATCCCTCCCTCAGAGAAAGTCAGTCTTCTTTCGATTGGGGAGAAGCCTCAAGAGGAACGAAGAGACAAATTATCATAAGATTCACAACAAATTATTGTTTGTCAAAAAGTTCCTAAGGGATCGAATCAACAAAAGGCAATGTCTGATCAAGGACATGGAAAATGACAATATTGTAGAAATTCTGATAGAAGAGATGCAATGCATTATGCATTGATCAATGTCATCAATGCCATCGTTGTTGATCCACCATATGAGGTTCACTCAGAGGGGTCATATGATGAGGTTTATGCTCAAGAAGTTGTACGTACAAACAAAAATTAAGAAGGTGTGCGTACACAAAACCAAAGGATTACTCAGAACCTAGGTAATCCTTCAAGTAACCCACTTCCTCCTCTCCGAAAAGGATCCAAAAAGGGGAAAGGAAATAATCATGTTACATACCCTTCCTCTGGAGAAGGATAATCGCTCTCACTAGAAAAAAGATTTGCACAACAAGAGGAAGAAATGAAGGGATTGAGGAGGATGAATACAGAACTACTTCAGGGTAGTCTTATTCCTAAGAATGCTGGAGTTAGTCAGTCAAAGGAATTTTTTGTGGCTAATGAAATGGATCAAGAATATCCTCCTTTATCAGTACACCCTCATAGGTCTAATCCTATGGGTCAAGTGAAACAAGAATTGGCAGTGCTACCATCAGTTGCAGCACCAGCCACCACATCTGTACCAGCTCCAGTCATTGCACCTGTTTAGGTCTAAGTTCAACCAGTCCAAGTTCAACCGGATGTTTCTCAAAAGTTAATAACTACCATTGATTCATTAACATTCAGTTAGAGACTATAAAAGGGAAGCATGCGCAGGTTTGACCAGAAAAGAGAGCTTACCCTCAATGGGTAGATTCAATCCCTACCCCATCATGTTTTGGGAACCCTGTATTTCCTATTTTCAATGGATCAGGCGATCTTGAATAGAATTTGACGCATTATGTGTCTTGTTGAGATCCTATGATTGGAACTCCGGAGTAGCAAGAAGCAGTGAAACTCAGATGCTTCATATGAACCTAGGAAGGAGAAGCTTTTTCTGGTACACTAGATTGCCATCTTGGTCAATTACCGGGTGGGAGGATCTTCGTCAATAATTCCTTCTTCAGTTCAGCTCAACTTTTCCAAAGACAATAGTTTTTGATCTTACAAACTATAAGCGAAGGGAGAATGAAAGGGTCTCATATTTCATTTCTCACTGGAAGGGATTAACATATTCCCTAATCTTAGCACTCCCTCAAGAGGAATTGTTGCCAATCTATGTAGAGAATTTACGTGATGAGTTGCGCACAACTTTGATCCCTGTGAAATAAATAGGAGGGTTTTGAGACCTTGCATAAATATCTCAACAGATTGAATATTCTCTTATAACGACTAAGGATAAAGCTTGTATAATTCCATCAGCTCCAGGAAGGAGAATGGGTAAAGTAGAAACTGCTACAGTTATGCTTAAACAAGAACTTGTACCTACTTCTACTTCAAAACATTCATCCTCTCGAATGGCTCCACCTCCTGAGCGCCAACATCAGAGGCTGTTTTTTCAATATGATCAAAGATGAAAACAATTTGTGGATTTGAAAAGCAAAGTTTACTCTTTCTGAAATGAACAAGTTACTGGTTATTTCATTTCAGCTCTGGAAAATAATTTGGCTCAATTGCCAAGGCCCAAGAGGCCAAACAAGGAAGGAGATGAAGACTATCCCAACTATTTCCCGTTTCATCAAATGTTGGGGCATCCCATTCAGGAGTGTTTTGTGTTCATTGACCTCCTGCAAAATATGGTTGATTTGGGACAAGTCAAACTAAAAGGCTCTTCAGCTCAGGTAGCATGTGTTTCTGAGAAAGTTCTATAATAAGAAAGAGAATGGAAAGAAGTCAAAAGCAGAAATGTGCAAAAATATGATGATTGGATGGTTAGGAAAATGATCCACCGAACTCATGCCATTTTGTGAACGCAATTGAAGAAACCAATTGTGTCTTCTGTTATGGATTACACAACAAAATACTCTTCAGAGTGAAAATCCTCACAGAAACGACACAATTCCAAGAAATAGGAACAATCAGAAGAAGATGAGTATTTGTCAAAGCCTAAGTTGTCTTTGACTCTAGAAGATTTCATGCCATCTACTTTGAAGAAGCGGGCACCGCCCCACCAAATGGAACAACCTAAACAGGATAATCAGGTAGATCCTTTATCAGACAAATAATTTATTTTCGGTTCTGTTAATATGATTCAATTAACAGATCCATATTCCAGTCACATTTTCAATTTTGATGAGCCTGAGTTCCCTGTATCAGACAGATGAATCAGAGGAAGTTCCCGAGGCTTAGGATACAGGGGAAGACGTTGATCTTTCAGAGGCTACTATTCTAATTCTACCTTTGCTAGAACTGTGTATGCAGCAGAAACTAGTGTTAGAGCCCTTCAATGAGCTCAAAAAGAACAAGAAAATTCTTCCACACAAGGTAGAATCAGTCCTGGCACAATTATTCTGGATGATCGGTTGAGGGTTCCATCTTCTTCCTCTCAGCAAGTAAATAGACCTAGTCGGTCTAATCTTCCAAAGCCATGAGTATTACCAATTCCTATCCCAGTACAAGATGCGTCAAATTCCAAAGCATCAACTTCCAAGTCACCTGCTAAACCACATGTTCTTGTTGGGAAACGTAGACCTTTGGATCAAAAGTATGATATATTGAAACACTTGGCCCAAGTACCAGCCATGTTATCAATTCTGGATGCCTGGAATTTATTGAAGGATCTTCGGGATGCACTCATCGAGGCTTTTCCAAGTCCTCAAGAGTTTGAAACTAAAATTACTATAGCTGAAGTCTACCGTGTAGAGAATAATCATGCAGAATTCCATGTAGTAATTTCTTTTACTGATGAAGATGAAGATGATGTCATGCATGGACATATTAGACCTTTGTACTTATCCGGCAAGGTAAATGGTGTAGACATCCAAAGAGCATTCATTGATAATGGTTCAGGAGTCAACATCATGCCCATTCGTACACTTCATCGATTGGGCCTCATGGAATATTATTTATCTCCTTTAACTATGATGTTACAAGGATATGATAAAAATGAACAAGTACCACTTGGTGAGATTACACTCAGAACTCAGTTTGGAGATCTTTTATCTAATTTAGATATCATGGTTGTTGATCAGGATTCTGCTTTCAGCATCTTGCTTGGTAGACCCTGGCTACATCGGTTTATGACTATCCCTTTGTCATACCATAAATGTCTAAAATATTGTTTCAATGGTCAAATTGGGAAATTTTATGGTTATAAATCTCCATTCAAGACATGTGAATCTCAATACATTGAGGCGGAATTCTATCACATAAAGGGAAAAGAGTAATCCACAACAAAGGATATTACCAAAGTTAATGCTCTGTATGGTTTGGAAAAGATTCCAGTAAACCCATTAGCACATGTGAGTACATATTATGTGTTTCCTATCAGACAAATTGACAAGATAGACCCAAATCAAAATACTCTTATGGAAACCTCCATAATTTAAATCATAGAAATCGAGCCAGACAACATGGAAGAAATTGATGATCCACCTAAAAATGATGAAATCTCAAATGGAGATGTCTTCTTTTCATCTGTTGAAATCCAGAAAGTCTATACTTCGCCAACCAGGATAGAAGAAGTTATAGAAACACCAGAGGTAAATGATAATTTTGATTCTCAATCCATCATCTCTTCTTTATTTCCCAAGGAAGACCCTTCATCATCAATCCGGTCATAAATGGAAGCTTCATCTTCAAGATGTTAAAATTTTAACATCTCTTCTGATCATGGAAATTCTGCTTCATCATCTACAATGTATGTAGAAATAGAGGAAATAGAACATGTTGAAGAAGAAGAGTATGATCTCAGGGATGCTCATCTAGCATTTGAAGAGGGTATCTCTACTACCATGGATGAACTCAGAGAAATAAATCTGGGTACAAAAGAAGATCCACACCCCACTTTAATTAGTGCGGCTATGACTCTTGAAGAGAAAGAGATTTATATTTCCTTTCTAAAGAAAAATTGAGATATATTTTAATGGAACAATACAGAGATGATGGGTCGTGATCCTGATGTTTCCACTCATCGTTTGGGTTTTCCAGAAGAACATTGAGGATTCAAACAGGCTGGTAGAAGAATACACCCAACCTATGCTTCCAAAATTGAGGCTGAAGTGGATAAGATTATCAAAGCTAACTTCTTCAGATAAGTTCAATATCCCAAGTTGTTGGATAATAATTACCCAGTGAAAAAGAAGAATGGGAAAATTAGAGTTTGCATTGAGTTCAGAGATCTTAATCGACATTGTCCTAAAGATGATTTTCCAGTTCCGATTACAGAACTCCTAATTGATGCAATAGCTAGCTATGAAGCACTCTCCTTCATGGATGGATATTCCAGATATAATCAAATCTGAATGGCTCCAGAATATGAGGAATCTACATCCTTAAAATCCCCTCAGGGTGTGTTTTTCTATCGGGCAATGCCCTTTGGCTTAAAGAATGCAGGCGCAACATATCATCGTGCCATGAATTGTATCTTCAAACCCTTTTTAGGGATGTTTGTTGAATATTATGTGGACGATTTTGTTGTCAAATCCAGGCAACATTCTAATCACTTGGATGATTTGGAAGTCATATTCCACAAACTTCGGCAACATAATTTGAAGATGAACCCCTTAAAATGTGATTTTGTGGTAACCTCAAGAACATTTCTCGGCTTTGTTGTATGCCATCGTGGTATCAAAGCCGATCCTAAGAAGAAAAAGTCAATCCTTGGTATGTTACCTCCTCAAAATTTGAAATAATTAAGAGGACTTTAAGTACACTTCGACTATATTCGGTGTTTCATCGCCAATTTGGAAGGAAAAAGCTTACCCTTCACCAAATTTATGAAGAAGGGAGTCACTTACCAGTGGACTGAAGAATCTCAAGAAGCATTCGATATTCTCAAGAACTAACTCTTGAGTCCACCGGTGTTAATGCCACCTATTGAAGGAAGACCACTTATCCTCTGTGTAACAGCTCTAGAGCGATCATTGGGTGCTTTTCTTGCTCAGAAGATTGATGCTGGGAATGTGAACAGCCTCTACTATCTCAGTCGGGCTATGCTTGAAGCAGAAACCCGATATTCAAATATTGAGAAGTGTTACCTAGAATTGATCTTTGTAGTTTATAAGTTAAGACACTACCTACAACATCACGAGGTCCAATTGGTATCTCTCAATAACCCACCCAAATTCATCCTTAGTCGTCCAATGCTTATGGGACATCTGGCAAGGTGGGCCGTTATTTTCTAGCAATTCGACATTCAGTATATGTCTCAAATGGAAATAAAGGGCCAATCTCTGGCTGATTCCCTAGCTGAACACCCTTCAATGGATGAGAAATCTTCAGTTATTGAACTCCCTGATGAGGAAGTCTTCTCTATTGAAGATAATCCTCAAACATGGGAAATGTACGTTGATGGTGCTTCTAGAAGTGCAATAGGGAGGAAAATGGATAATCCTAAATTCAACAAAGTTGGCTTGGGAATTTTTCCCAATTATCTAGAAAAGGTAGTGTTACCCTATTCATTCTCATTGTTGGGAGGTGGTACAAATAATGAAGTGGAATACCACGCTCTCATCATAGGCTTAGAGTTGGCGCTTCAAGCACAAGTGAATCACGTAAAGGTGAAAGGTGATTCAGACCTGGTAATCAAACAAGCCAATGCGGATTATGCTACCAAAAAAGAAGAACTAATCCCTTTGTATGATTAAGTCATAGAGTTAATGGAGGAATTCCCTTCGGAACCGACAATTTCTTATGTCCCGAGATCACAAAAATCTCAAGATGATGCACTAGCCAATATAGCCATAGCTCTTGCAGATCCAAATCGGGACGAGACAATCATCAGTATTGCCCACCGTCGTACAATTTCACCTTATGTTCATGCCAGAATAGAGGAAATCCATGAAATTAGTCCCATATCTGAACCTTACGGTCAAACTATAGGATGGATGACACTTATCAGGGAATACATTCAAAATGGAACACTTCCACCTAATAGAGCTGGGAAAGAACAAATCCGGCGACGTGTGGTCAATTTTTCTCTTTATGATACGCCAGATCACCTAGAGAAAATTCTCTACAAGTGTGGTTTTGATGGATTTCTCTTCAGATGCATTGATGGTGAAGAGACAATGGCTATCATGAAAGAAGTGCATGCAGGAGTCTGTGGTTCCCACCAGTCTGGACATAGACTGTCTGATCAGATTCTAAGGCATGGATACTTTTGGCCTTTAATGATACAAGATTGTGTTGATTTCACAAAGAAGTGTCATTCATGCCACATACATGCCAACTTCATTCATCAACCCCTAGAGTTGCTTCATACAGCTAAATAATCATGGCCATTTTCCACATGGAGAATGGATGTGGTGGGACCTTATCTTTCAGCTATAGCCAAGCAGTTTAAGTATATTTTTACTACTACTGAATTCTTTTCCAAATGGGAAAAGGCAATACCTCTCAAGGAAGTCAGTTCTAAATGCATTGTTAGCTTCATCAAGTCTAACATTATTACCAGATTTGGTGTCCCTCATACCATATTGACGGACAATGGAGCCAACTTCTGTTCATCAGAGGTGAAGAAGTTGTATCAAGAATACGACATCAAATCCAATCATTCATCTCGGTATCATGCAGCGGCCAATGGCCAGATAGAAGACTTCAACAAGACTCTGTCAAATATACTCCAAAAGATGGTGGATAAAGATAAGAGTTCATGGCCTGATAAACTCATTCGTGCTTTATGGTCTTATCGAACTACCACCCGCACTACAATGCGGTCAACTCCATATTTACTGGTATATGGAACGGAAGAAGTCTTGCCCATTAAAGTTCAATTACCTTCGCTCAAAGAACTCATTTCTGATCAATCATCTATAGATGAACAATCTCAAAAGTGATTGGATGAATTGGAACTGTTAGATGAGAAAATATTGTGCACTCTGCACCACTTGGAAGTCTATCAGAATCGAATAGCACAAGGTTTCAACAAAAAAGTTTGTCTTCGTTCATTAGTTCAGGGAGAATTGGTATTAGATCTCAGAACTCCAATGATACCAGGAAAGAAACCTTCCATGCTTGAACCAATATGGGAATGACCTTATTCAATACATGAGGTCTATTCCAATGGAGCTTATTCTTTAATATCAATTGATAGAGAACTCATCACTACTCCAACCAATGCTAGATTTCTTAAGAAGTATTTTTTTATAAACACAAAATACACCATATCCGGTCCATGCATATGACCTTAAACTATTTTCATGTACCTTAAATCCAGCATGATGTTAAACTGCACCATTCAGGTTCTACACATATGACTTTAAACTATTGGCACTTACGTCCAACATGATGTTAAACTATGACATCTAGACTACATGACGCTAAACTGTACAGAAGTCCCTTACGCCCAGCAAGATGTTAAACTGCATAACCAATGGTCCATGCATATAACCATAAACTATTCACAATTTTTTCCAACATGACGCTAAACTGTACCATCCTTTTTTCATCCAACATGATGTTAAACTGTGAAAAAGTCCATAATACTTCCAACATGATGTAAAAATGTGTCTTCTTTTGTCCTTACTGCATGACATTAAACTACACAATCCTCTTTTTTTCCAACATGACATTAAATTGTATTGTCCCCATCGTCCTAACTACATGATGCTAAACTGTATAGAAATCCCTTAATACACCCTACATGATGTTAAACTGTATTTTTGTCCCTACTTCATGACACTAAACTGTGCAGCACCAATAGTCCTAACTGTAAGACTTTAATCTGCATACTGTCTTAATACGTCATGCATGATGTTAAATTGTATTTTTGTCCCTGCTACATGAAACTAAACTATGCAGCACCAATAGTCCTAACTACAAGACTTTAAACTGCATAGTCCCTTAATACGTCTTACATGATGTTGAACTGTATTTTTGTCCTGGCTACATGATACTAACCTATGCAGCACCAATAGTCCTAACTGCAAGACTTTAAACTACATAGTACCTTAATACGTCCTGCATGACATTAAATTGTGCATCGTTAAGGTTGTTTTTACCTCTTGTTTCTCACACCGAGTATGACTCACGTGAGCTTAGAGAAAACTTCAACCATACACCCTCTCTGGTCTTCTAACCATGTGTAAGTCCCCACACCATTTTTTAGGACGTTGTCCCCATGAACAACTTGATTACTAATTCATTCTTTAATTGAACTATGCGGACTTTGATCCTTTCCTTCCAGGCTGGGTACGTAGGCAACCTCCTAAGGTTCAAGCCCAAAACCAATCTCTTCACATCGGTTAACTTCCATCTCGTACGATGTTGATTCGTGAAACCGCCCCTAGAATCAATTTCTTCACATTGGTTCACCTTCATCCTTTCTACATGACGTTAAACGGTACAACACTTTTTTCCGATACGATAATAAACTACAATATTCTTTGATACCCTCACCTAAGAGGGAATCAATATTTACATTGATTTTCCATCATGTATCATTCCAAAGATTATGTGCATACATGGAAATGCCCAAACCTTTTATCTTGGGTTAAACCATCATTGAACTAAAGTCCCCTTTCACCCTTCACATGTACGAACCAAATTTGTACAGAGGGTATTTCTAGAACTACGTGGAATTGAGTCCCATCCTTATGGGATACGTAGAAAAGTTCGAGTGTCCCTCGAATCCAGCTCCAAGTCTTTCGGGCCTAACCCCAAATTACACTTTCAGTCCCCTTGCTGAAAAGTCCCCATGAAAACACACACTGTGTATTTCTTATAATGGTCTGAGCTTTATGAACCTAAACTAAGATCCCTCATACTTTCGTCCCACATGTCGTTAAACTGTATTTCAAGAACTACTTATGGATTGATTCCCATCCTTATGGGATATGTAGTGAAGTCCAATATTTCAATTCAGGACCCAGCCACAACATAATTATGGTTAGCATTGATCTGTGCATCCCTCCACACATTGGAAAACACCAATCTTTGGGTGTCATAATCCTAACCTTAAATATTTTCCGATCTTCATAACCATTTTCTTGAATTCTAGTCACAAAAATGTCAAATTTCTAAGAGTTGTTTTTCCTAACTATACAACACGTGCCTTTAGGTGGCCTTGCATAAAAAGTCTCTATAACAGAATTGTTATCCAAAAGATACTATTATTTGACTATGCAGCCAAGGCCCTTAGGTGGCCCTGAATAATTCAACCCCCTAACGGGTTTTTCAGATAATGGTTACTTCATTATTTCGAAGAAAGCCTCTTTTGTCCTTATTGGTCTGATAAAAAATATGTAAGGATCCGTAAAAAAATATCCATCCTTTAACATATTTATTTCATGTTCTTTTTCATGATCTGAAAGTATTCAAGTCTATGGTTTATATTTTTTTTCCCTACGTTTGGGTCAGACCTTCATAGGAGTAATATTTATCCAATTCATATAAAATCTTGATTGAAAATATCTTCCCCATATTCAAGTACCTCTTTCCATACAGAAAACTCTATACTTTGGAAAATTTGAATCCCCATAAACTTTCACTGGCTTCTTAGCAGTAGAAAAGTAAATTTCTGAAAGTTATTTTTCCTGACTACGCAGTACGTGCCCTTAGGTGGCCTTGCATAAGTAGTCTACATAACAGACCTATCAGCCAAAAGATGCTATTTATTTGACTATACAGCCAATGCCCTTAGGTGTCCCTTCATAATTAAACCCCCTAACCGGTATTTTAAATAATGTTTACTTCATTCTTAGGAACTACTACTTCTAATTCCTTTTACCTCTTTTTCATATCATTCCTCAGATTCAAATTTTCTTAAGTCATAGTTTACATATTTTCCCTCATACTTGAGTTTGATAATATGTTTTCAGATAAATTTTCACGGAATTGAGTCAATTTTAATCCATTTCAGTCAAAGCTATTTCGACCTTAAACATTAGCCTCTTTTTGTCCGATGTACATGAATTTAAACTTCCCACAAAAGACAAGGGAACTCTGAATAAATGTCAAGTTCCAGCTCAATAAACATACATTTTGTATGATTTAGGTAATATTGATCAATTAAAAGATTCAATGTTTTTAGGTTTATTTATAATAATCCAAGTAAAAAATCAAATAATGCTTACTAGGCCCATTGGATTAGGTAAAAATTTAAAGCAGGTAATAGGAAAATGTGTGCACAAAAGATTGTAGATGAAAAAGTTTTTCATTTGGTGTACAAGAGATTAGAAGGATGTCCACATATTGGAGTCTCTTCTATTTTCAAAGAAATTAAAAGAGGCTATCAACATAAGTCTTCACTTGATGAACAACATCCCGAGCTTCATCAGCAGCTACTTGAAGCTCATGCACTCGACCAACATCACTCTTTTCAGCCTGATGGAGTGCTTTCTTGGCATCCGCAATGGCCTTCATACCATTCTTTTGAGCTCCCTCCAGTGAATTATTGAGTTGGTCAAGTTACCCAGTAAGAGCATCTAACTGTTTCTGGAGGTGCATCTGCTAGATGACATTATATTTGATCTTATGCTTCAGCTCTTTCATTTTGGCAGCATAGTCAGCCTCTGCTCGGGATACCGCAACCTCAAATTCCCTAATGTTGGCTGATATTTTCACCCTGGTCAGATCTTTGAGACACTTTTTATACTGACCCATACTTTACATACATTGTTAATACTTCAAAATGGAATCACACTTATTATAACATATAAAAAACCATGGAAGGACCGTATAGGTATAGTGTCTTTAGAAACTAGGAAACATAAACAACTGGTTCATAAATAATCTACATTGTCTCCCATTTATTTCATCATATCTATAGTCCCTTTTGGCATATCTTACTTAATAAACTTCTTCCTGGCCTGGGGAAAGAAAACGTACAAAAGGGTGAGCTCAAATTCTCATTAAGGGTAAACAAAAGAAATATCAATCACATCTTATTCATAAGAACATAACATTATGGAAATCTTACCCTGCAAAAGAGATCATAATTTCATAACATGGGATAAATCATGGTAGTGAAATGTAATCACAACAATCATAACTTAAAACATGAAACATTGTTGTATACACACATAATCATAGAGAATCATTTCTTATTAGTCAAGACTCATTTCCAAGACTATCTTAGTGGACAAAGTCCATTTCTTAACCGATTTCATTCCTCGTTTCAATACTATTTCACTCAACCGGTTTAACCTGCCATTCCATCCATGTATATCTCATGAGATATAAAATCTTTACCCAATGCATTGGAGGGAGATATAGTTCCCACCCATCTCATAATGATAACATTCTTATGTGTGCCACAAAATCATAAACCATACATCATAGCATAATCCATGTAAAAAAATGGGATTCTTAAACATCGTGACATCAAAAAACAATTCATATAAGATAAAGGAATTCATAAAAATAATTTCATCACAACATAATCAAATCAATGTAATAATAGGGATTGAAACAGAACCCTTTATTATCTTAGATGGAAAATAATTTTGATACAACACTTGAACTCCATTCTTGAGGAAAATATCATTTCTACTTCAAAAACACTTTTCCTTTCTTAACATGTCATACAATTCTAAACTAAAAGAATTTGATTAAAAATATAAATGAAAACTTGTAAAGTAATATTCTTAGAAATAATTTTTTAAAAATCCATTTATGTCGTATAATTTAAAAAACATTCTTCTCGTACTTTTGTCGGAAAAGTCAAAAAGTACCTCGTACGAAAAACGACAAATGATTCCTTTAATATCTTTTACTAAAAAATCACTGAAGGGTAAAATTGGATTTAAAAAATTTTAGGTGGAAGGAAATAATATTAAATATTGAGGAAACATGGATGTGGATGATAAATACACCCTAGTAAATTCCAAAGTATAAACAATCTCGGATAAAAATGAGATTGTGGTATTTCACTTACCTTAGGTTCGATTTGCTTCGTAAGTATCTGAACCTCCTGTATAATGATTTAAATAATGTCATTGACTTATTCCAGAATCATACTAATTGTTATGATATCATATATGGTCCTATTCTTAGCTTATTATTAGTAATATTTCATTGTTACTTATTATTCGGGTGTTTATTACTTTTTGTTCTTATGCGTGTTTTGTCGAATAAATTCTTATTCTTCTTTTTGGGTTATAGATACCTCATTTCCAGAATGGTATTAGTGTAATATATATCATATTTATTCACTCAATTCATTTATGTAATCATTATTCAATGAAAATCATGTAGAACGAGTCGCATCACATCATGGAGACGGTATTCCGTACGTACGCACGACCGATGATATCGTTCTCATTATCGTGGAATTGTATTGGAGTGTATGTATACTATTTCAGAATCAATATAACTTTACAATAATCATATATATTAATTATTTACACCATTATACCCATCCAAGTATGGTGGTGGTGGAAAATAGATTACACCACGGCGTGGAGACAGTATTCCGTACGTACGCAAGCGCGGTGATTTCATTTTCCGTCGGATGGATAGATGGTGAAATAGGATTGTTTCATACTTATAATAACATATAATTATATGAGTGATATTGATGTTATTAGTTCATAATGAAACAACTAAATAATAATAAGTGGAAGAAGAAATAATGTTGAAAGAATTGGTAATGGACATTACCTCTTCTTTGAAGCGCTTCTTTGAGACCTCCTTTTAGGGCACTAAAATTGGTCTTTGAAGAATACCAGGACCTCTAGGATGTTTCTAGGGAAGTGGAGAGGAGAAATTGGCAGGGGTTGGCTGAGCATGAAGGCTCAAAGTGGCGTGAGGAAGAGAGGGAGGAAGTGCCCTTTTATAAGGGAGGAGGGGGCACCTTTGGAAAAACTAAAAATATTATTTTATTGTAAAGCCCTATTCGGTTTTAAATAGATATAAATTGATTTATTTCAAATATAAGGTGGTATGGGTCGAAATCCCCTAATACAATAGAATTTTGACAAGTTTAGTTTACTATTTCAACCTTATCATTTAGATTTAACTTTAAGTTAGATAATTTTACTTTTACCATGTCTTTTTGTGTTCTTACACTATAAGGTTAATAAACATACTATAACAAGACAAACGAACCCCAAGTTGTTTATTATTAATATATATAATCTTATCTATGTCATTTGGCTGATCCTCAGATTTTTAGGAATAAAATAACAATTAATAATATAATATTTGTTTTAAAAATTATTTTATGTCAATTTTGACAGTAGTTAGTAATTGATTTTTGCGAAAATCATAACAGAATTATTATTCGAAAAATGTTAATTAAATCAATACCAAAATGTCATATTAACCTATAAAAGTATTCTAATTCATAAAAAGTCTCAAATTACATTTATTTGGGTATTTATAACATCAATTGTGTCAATATTTAATTAATAAGATAATTACTGCATCATCATTGTGTAATAAATAAATTAAATTATTTAATGTCTGAAAATTACAAATAAAATACCATTATGTAGGAAATCTTTTTAGTTTTATAATGAATATTTTTAGTCTAATTTATCTCATGTATAACCCTATATTGAAAATTATGTACTTATTAAACATTGATTTTAACTATTTTAACTCTTCTTGACATAAATTAATAATAAATGTCCTAATCTAATCCAAGTGGGCCTAAATGGTCATTTTTTATTCGTAAGGTTGTTTTTGGTCTAATTACACTTATCCAATATAATTAGGACATGTGTTAGGGTAATAATAATATCATTTTTACCCTTAATTACCCTATTTACTTTTAACCGTGGTAAATAAAAGTAAAATGTTGCTATTCACCAAAAATTATTTTCATCTCATTGAACTGCATTTTACTTACTAACATCAACCATGTCTCTCGGGTTTTTGAAATTCCACTCATAGAAGCGGTAAAATTATGTTTTATGTAAATTTGCAAATTCTCCTAGGAGGTGGGTGAAAGACAGTGAAAAGTTCAATAAAATTTTTATATATCTAAAATTATTATAAAATTACTCCTCTGAACTTATATTGGTATTATGTATCAATTTTTACCTAAAATAAATTTAAATATAATAAATAATTATTTAAATAAAAAGTCGGTTTTTAAATAGTAACCTAGTGTTTTCACTATTAATCAAAAATTGAAATTTTCCAGAAAAATACCAAAATTTCACCCTAGGCTAATTTTGATATTACGAATCCAAAAACAAAGACCATTTTGAAAAATAAAATTTACAAATTTCAAAAAGTGGATATTACTATTCATAATGGCTAGTTTTAATAATATTTTAATAGCATATCGTTGTTTAGTGAAACTCGGTATTGCGTACGACACAAGTTATCAAGGAAGGTCGTGATTGCATGCAAATAAAGCCAAGCTAGTGTTGTGTATAGTGAAAGATTCCTTTGATGATTTATATAAAATAAAAACAAAATATTTTTTATAAAAGGCTCGGGTGTTACATTCTACCCCCCTTAAAATGAATTCCGCCCTCGAAATTCGTCACCTGTAACAAACAGATGAGGATACCTCTCCCTTATCATATCCTCAAGCTCCCATGTAGCTTCTTCTAATTGGTGGTTCCTCCATAAAACTTTCACCAATCGAGTGGTCTTGTTCCGTAAGAATTTTTCACTACGATCAAAAATCTCTATTGGATGTTCTTCATAAGAAAGATCTTATTCCAGTGGTACAACTTCTGAGATGAGTACATGTGAAGGATCAGGTGTGTACTTTCTCAAGAGAGATACATGGAACACATCGTGAACTTGAGAGAGATTCGGTGGAAGCGCCAATCGGTAAGCTACCTTCCCAACATGATCCAGTATTTCGAAAGGACCGATATACCTAGGGCTCAGCTTTCCCTTCTTTCCAAATCTCATTACTCTCTTCCAAGGAGATATTAGTAAGAACACTTTATCACCCACTTCAAACACTAAGTCTTTTCTTAGGTTGTGAGCATAACTTTTTTGTCGACTCTGAGATTCTCTTATGTGTTGTTGAATAGATCAGACATTTTCTTCCATCTCATCAACAAGATCAGGTCCTAATAGATTTCTTTACCCAACTTCATCCAAGAAAGTTGGAGTCCTGCATTTCTTTCCATAGAGAGCTTCATAAGGAGCCATCTGAATACTAGAGTGAAAGCTATTATTATAAGAAAATTCCACCAAAGGTAGGTGTTGATCTCAACCACCTTTGAAATCCATAGAGCAAGCTCTCAACATATCTTCTAGAGTTTGAATTGTCCTCTCAGACTGACCGTCTGTCTGAGGATGATAAGCAGTGATGAAACTCAACTCTATATCCAGAGTATGCTGAAGACTTCGCCAGAACTTTGAGGTAAACCTCAGATCCCGATCAGATATAATAGAAAGTGGTACTCCATTCAATCTTACCACTTCCTTTATATATATCCTGGAAATCTGATCCAGAGAGAAATCCTCTCTAATAGTAATGATGTGTGTAGACTTTGTAAGACGATCAACTATGACCCAGATAGAATTATTTCCTTTGGATGTTTTAGGAAGTCCTGTGACAAAGTCCATAGTGATTTTTTCGCATTTCCATTCTGGTATGGGTAATGGTTTTAACATCCCCTTAGACTTCTGTCTCTCATATTTAACTTGCTGACAAACCAAGCATCGAGAGAAATATTCAGCAACATCTCTTTTCATGCCATCCCACAAGAAGTACTCTTTCAGGTCCCTATACATCTTCGTGCTTCCAGGATATATAAAGAATTAAGAATTATGAGCCTCATCCAGCAGCTCCTTCTTTAATTCGGGGATGGGAGGAACACAAACCCGATTCCTGAACTTTATTATCCCATCACAATCAATGTTGAATTCAGGAACATTTCTCACCTTCTTTTGTAACTCTACATCTTCTTTCTGTGCCTCTATAATCTTAACATGTATAGATGGTTGAACATTCATTTGATAAAGATACTATTTTCCCCTTTCATTATAATTCAAAGATCCATCCTTTGTAAATCTATAAATATTGGATCTTTTGTGATCCTTATCATGGATAAATTGGCATGGTCTTGTCGACTTAATGCATCTGCCACCTTGTTTGCTTTCCCAGGGTGGTAATGAATTGAGTATTCGTAATCCATAATCATCTCCAACCATCTTATTTGGAACATATTCAGCTCCTTTTGTGTAAAAATATACTTTAAATTTTTATGATCAATAAAAATGTCACACCTTTCTCTATAAAGATAATGCCTCCAAATCTTTAATGCAAAGAGTATCGCAGCTAACTCTAAATCATGAGTTGGGTAATTTTGCTCATGTATTTTCAACTGTCTTGAGGCATAAGCTATCACCATATCATTTTGCATAAGAATACACCCAAATCCCTTCTTGGATGCATCACTGTAGATGACAAACCTTTCTCCACTATAAGGTAGTGTGAGCACAGGTGCACTAGATAACCTTTTTTTTAACTCCTTGAAACTCTCTTCACATTCCTCCGTCCAAACAAACATAACTCCTTTCCGAGTCAACCTAGTGAGTAGATTAGATAATCGTGAAAAATCATTCACAAAACGTCGATAATATCCAGCCAAATCAAGAAAACTTTGGATCTCAGTTACTTTTGTTGGTCTTAACCATCTTTCGATAACCTCTGTTTTTGCTGGATCCACAGATATCCCCTCTTTTGAGATTATGTGACCCAAAAATGAAACTTTTTTAATCCAAAATTCACAGTTGGTAAATTTGGCATAAAGCTTCTCCTTTCTCAGGGTCTTTAATATAATTCTCAAGTGATCTTCATGTTCTTCCTTACTCTTTGAATAGATAAGAATATCATCTATAAAGACTACCACAAACTGATCAAGATAGTCTCTAAAGTCTCTATTCATCAGATCCATTATGATTGCAGGGGAATTAGTAAGACCAAATGGCATCACTATAAATTCATAGTGTCCATACCTTGTACGGAAATCCGTCTTTGGTATATCCTCCCTTTTGACCATTAATTGATGATACCCTGAATGAAGATCAATCTTGGAAAAGTATTGAGCTCCGCGTAGTTGGTCAAATAAGTCATCAATGCACGGGGGAGGATATTTTTTCTTGATAGTGATCTTGTTAAGTTATCGATAATCAATGCAGAGTCTCATTGATCCATATTTCTTTTTAACAAACAGAAGAGGTGCCCCCCAAGATGACGCACTAGGGCGTATGAACCCCTTATAAATATTCTCTTGGAGTTTCTTCTTCAATTCCCGCAACTCAATTGGGGTTATTCTATAAGGTGTCTTTGAAATAGGTAAAGCACTCGGTACGAGTTCTATTGAAAACTCAACTTCACGATTTGGTGGAAGACCTGGAAATTCCTCCAGAATGACATCATCAAACTCTCGTACAATGGGAATATTATTAATTGTGAGTTTCTCATAAACCATTTGAGATAAATAACCTTCATTTAGTGGAATAAAGACCCATAAGATGGAAGAATTTTCCAACGGAAGGTTATGTTCATCCTTCCATCGATAGACGATCAAATATTGATCTGGAATATGAAATGTGACTTCCCTTATTTGGAAATTGATATGAGATCCATATCGAGAAATCCAATCCATGCCAAGAATCACATAAAATTCCACTATAGGGAGGATCACAAGATTTTCAAGAAGCACTTTCCCACAAACTTCAATCAGAGAAGAATTATGAACTTTTGATGCAACTGTTGTGCCATTAGGGGTTGTCACAGCTAACTCAACATCTAATTGTTGAGGTAATATGGTGATACCCTTAGAAAATTCTTCAGAAATAAAGGAGTGGGTGGATCTAGAATCAAATAAAACATTTGATACTTTAGAGTGGATGTTAAGTGTAACTTTCACCACTTCGTTATCGTACTCCACATCGCTGATAGAAATTGCATGTGACTGTCCTTTGCCTTTAGCCTTAAGATTTTGTTGACGTTGATCATCATAAAAAACCCTTGGATTAGGGCATTGACTGGAATAATGCCCCATTTCCTTGGACTTGTAACATTAAAGTGTAGGAGGTGCACTCTGTGTATACTTTTCATTGTTCGCATCACTAGACATCTTCTGCCCATCATTGCAGAATTCAAATGCCCGATGAACTTCCTTTCCACATTTGAAAAATTTACTTATCCCTTTAAGACAACTCCCTCTATGTTTCTTTCCACACATTGAGCATAAGGGAAAACTCATATTCTTTGCAGTGTGCTCTTTAGATTTTCCTTTAAATTCCATTTTCCTCTTCTTATCAAACCCATATGACTGATGGGTTACTTCAATATCCATCTCAACTTTGAGAGCACATCGAACGATTTCCTCGTAGTTATTGAAGTCCCTTATGGCTAACGCCCTTCGAAGACTTGGTTTTAAGCCACTAATGAACTGATATATCTTACTCTCAGGTTGGATAATAATACCAAAAGTGTACCTTGCAAGTCTTGTAAAATTTGCTTCATAGGTACCAACAGATTCATAATCCTTTTCCCTTATTTCCAGAAACTCCTTCTCTATCTTTGTTCGGAGAATACGATGGAAGTACATATTGAAAAATATGTTATTGAACTCGTCCCATTCCATGGAGTCAATTTCATCTCTTGGCCTCGTCTTCTTGATAAGATTACACCATTGATCAGCATCACCTTCAAAACGATACACTTCTAAGATGACTTTATCATGTTCAGAACATTGAAGAACCGAAAATATCATTTCTGTAGTACTGATCCATTGTTCAGCAACTAATGGATCTGTAGACCCGCTGAATGAAGGTGGACGCTATCTCATGGAGGATTCAATAGAATTTTTCTCCTTCCTTTGCTCATTTGGAAGTCCTACATGATTCATAGCTTGAGAAAGTTGTGTGAGTATGGCTACAAGATTTTTCATTCCAGATCCCATAACATTTTGTTGCTCAGGGGGACAATCATTGAATTGCCCGTCGCATTTCGCATTAACACGGTTCCTTCGGGTTCTAGACATTGACTAAAACCAAGAAGAATAGTGTGAGCAACACTAATTATAATATGAAAACCACATAATCAAGAATAAAATTTCACACTTGTGGTCATATCCTAGGTTAATCATGGCCATTTCTAAAACACTAAGATTGTGTTCTATGCTTAGACATATCCTTGGGATTCTTACTAAGGCTTTCACATCCTTGTTTCCAAAGGTTGACTATACCTTTCCTCTGATACAAACTATAGCAACCCATTCTTTACATACATTTTTAATACTTCAAAATTGAAGCACATTTATTACAACATATAACAAAACCATGGAAGGATCGTAGAGGTATAGTGTCTTTAGAAACTGGGAAACATAAACAACTGGTTCATAAAGCATCTACACTGTCTCCCATTTATTTAATCATATCTATAGTCCCTTTTGGAATATCTTAATTTATAACCTTCTTCCTGGCTTGGGGAAAGAAAACATACAAAAGGGTGAGATCAAATTCTTAGTATGGGTAAACAAAAGAAATATCAATCACATCATATTCATAAGAACATAACATTTAGGAAATCTTACCCTGCAAAAGAGATCATAATTTCATAACATGGGATAAATCATGGTAGTGAAATGTAATCAAAATAATCATAACATGAAACATGAAACCTTTTGTCATACACACATAATCATAGAGAATCATTTCTTATTAGTCAAGACTCATTTTCAAGACTATCTTAGTGGACAAAGTCCATTTCTGAACCGAGTTCATTCCTCGATTCATTCCTGTTTCACTAAATCGGTTTAACCTGCCGTTCCAGCCATGTCTATATCATGAGATATAAAATCTTTACGCAATGCATTGGAGGAAGATATAGCTCCCTCCCATCTCATAATGATAACATTCTTATGTGTGCCACAAAATCATAAACCATACATCATAGCATAACCCATGTAATAAAAATGGGATTCTTAAACATCGTGACATCATAAAACAATTCATATAATATAAAGGAATTCATAAAAATAATTTCATCACAAAATAATCAAATCAATGTAATAATAGGGATAGAAATAGAACCCTTTATTTTCTTAGATGGAAAATAATTTTGATAAAACACTTGAACTCCATTCTTGAGGAAAATATCCTTTCTACTTCAAAAACACTTTTCCTTTCTTAACATGTAATACAATTCTAAACTAAAAGAAATTGATTAAAAATAAACTTGAAACCCTGTAAAGGAAGCTTCTTGGAAATAATGTTTTAAAAATCCATTCATGCCGTATAAGTTAAAAAAACATTCTTCTCGTACTTTTGTCGGAGAAGTCAAAAAGCACCTCGTACGAAAAACGACAAAAGATTCCTTTCATATCTTTAACTAAAAACTCAACGAAGGGTAAAATTGGATTTAAAAAATTGTTGTTGATGGAAATAATATTACATATTGAGGAAACATGGATGTGGATGATAAAATACACCCCAGTAAATTCCAAAGTATAAACAATCTCGGATAAAAATGGGATTGTGATATTTCCCTTACCTTAGGTCTGATTTTCTTTGTAAGTGTCTGAACCTCCTGTATAATGATTTAAATAATATCATTGACTTATTAAAAAATCATAATCATTGTTATGATATCATATACGGTCCTATTCTTAGATTATTATTAGTAATATTTCATTGCAACTTGTTATTCGGGTGTTTGTTACATTTTGTTCTTATGCGTGTTTTGTAAAATAAATACTTATTCTTCTTTTTAGGTTATAGATACCTCATTTCCAGATTGGTATTAGTTTAATATATATCATATTTATTCACTCAATTCATTTATTTAATCATTATGCAATGAAAACCATGTAGAACGAGTCGCATCATATCGTGGAGACGGTATTCTGTACGTACGCACGAGCGATGATATCATTCCCATGATCGTGGAATTGTATTGGAGTGTATGTATACTATTTAAGAATCAATATCACATTACAATAATCATATATATTCATTCTTTACACCATTATACACATCCAAGTAAGTTGGTGACGGAAAATATATTACACCACGGCGTGGAGATTGTTTTCCGTACGTACGCACACGCGGTGATTTCATTTTCCGTCGGATGGAAAGAAGGTGAAATAGGGTTGTTTCATACTTATAATAACATATCAGTATATGAGTGATCCTGATGTGATTAATTTATAATGAAACAACTAAAGAAGAAGAAGTTGAAGAAGAAATAAAGTTGAAACAATCGGTAACAGACATTACCTCTTCTTTGAAGCGCTTCTTTGAGACCTCCTTTTAGGGCACTAAAATTGGTCTTTGAAGAAGACCAGGACCTCTAGGATATTTCTAGGGAAGTGGAGAGGAGAAATTGTCAGGGGTTGGCTGAGAATGAAGGCTCAAAGTGGCGTGAGGAAGAGAGGGAGGAAGTTCCCTTTTATAAGGGAGGAGGGGGCACCTTTGGAAAAACTAAAAATATTATTTTATTGTAAAGCCCTATTCGGTTTTAAATAGATATAAATTGATTTATTTCAAATCTAAGGTGGTATGGGTCAAAATCCTCTCATCCAATAGAATTTTGACAAGTTTATTTTACTATTTCAACCTTATCATTTAGATTTAACTTTAAGTTAGATAATTTTACTTTCACCATGTCTTTTTGTGTTCTTACACTATAAGGTTAATAAACATACTATAACAAGCCAAACGAACCCCAAGTTGATTATTATTAACATATATAACCGTATCTTAGTCATTTTACCAAACCTTAGATTTTTAGGAATAAAATAACAATTAATAATATAATATTTTTTTTAAAAATTATTTAATGTCAATTTTGACACTATTTAGTAATTGATTTTTGTGAAAATCATAATAGAACGATTAGTTCGAAAAAATTTAATTAAATAAATACTAACATGTCATATTAACCTATAAAATTAGTGGAATTAATAAAAATTCTCAAACTACATTTATTTGGGTATTTATAACATCAATTATGTCAATATTTCATTAATAAGATAATTACTGCATCATTTTTGTGTCATAAATAAATTAAATTATTTAATGTCTAAAAATTAAAAATAAAATACCATTATGTAAGAAATATTTTTATATTTATAATGAATATTTATAGTCGAATTTATCACATGTATAACCATATATTAAAAATTATTTACTTATTAAACTTTGATTTTAAATATTATAACCCTTCTTTAAATAAATTAATAATAAATGTCCTAATCTAATCCAAGTGGGCCTAAATGGTCATATTTTATTCCTAAGGTGGTTTTTGGTCGAATTACACATATCCAATAGAATTAGGACATGTGTTAGGGTAATAATAATCTCATTTTTACTTTTAATTACCCTATTTACTTTTAACCGTGGTAAATAAAAGTAAAAAAGTTATTATTCACCAAAAATTATTTTCATCTCATTGAACCACATTTTACTTACTAACATCAACCATGTCTCTCTGATTTTTGAAATTCCACTCACAGAAGCGGTAAAATTAAGTTTTATGTAAATTTGAAAATTCTTCTAGGAGGTAGGTAAAAGACGGTGAAAAGTTCGATAAAATTTTTATATATCTAAAATTATTATAAAATTACTCCAATGAATTATATTGAACATATATAGGTATTATATATCAATTTTTACCTAAAATAAATTTAAATTAAATAAATAATTATTTAAATAAAAAGTCGGTTATTAAATAGTAACCCAGTGTTTTCACTATTCATCAAAAATTGAATGTTTCCAGAAAAATACCAAAATTTTACCCAAGGCTAATTTTGATATTCCGAATCCAGAAACGAAGTCCATTTTGAAAAATAAAATTTACAAAATTTCAAAAAGTGGTTATTACTATTCATAACGACTAGTTTTAATAATATTTTAATAGCATATCGTTGTTTAGTGAAACTCGGTATTGCGTACAACGCAAGCTATCAAGGAAGGTCGTGATTGCGTGTAAAGCAAGCCAAACTAGTGTTGTGTGTAGTAAAAGATTCCTTTGATGATTTATATAAAATAAAAACAAAATATTTCTTATAAAAGTCTCGGGTGTTACACTTTTTCTCCTACTCCCTCCTAGAAATGACATGTTTCATCGTGGCATGGATCTTTTCATATCCAAAACCGCCAAGTCCCAATATAAAAAATAGGGATGACAGCCTGAGAATATTATATGGAAGCTCCTCTATAGGAACTTCAGATATTATTTTCCATATGTTCTTCCATGCCTTTCGTCGTGAAAATTTGTATGCCTTCTGAACTTCTGGGTTCGACTCAGCGTCACTGTCATAGGGGGGAGTATAATCTGGGATTCATGCACTTCGGGAAGTGCCATGTTCTGCTCCTTCCCACCTGACCTGAGCTTCTTCACTTTCAATTCCTGTTGGGGAGGAGGCTGAGTCCTCACCTCCAGATCTAGCCACTACAATTGATGGCCCTGCATATTTAATTGAAATCTTTGGTTAGTTTCAAAGGATAACAAAAGAATCGGTTATCTTTCAAATTAAGTACAACAAAAAATTTTGTTATTCCTTACCCAATGGTAGATTAGAAACCTGAGAAGGCTCCTCCCCATATTTCCTAGCTTCGACAGGATTTTCAGGATGAGTTTGAGGAAGCTCTGCTGGGTTTATCTCCACTTGTGCTAATGTCTCTACAATGGTAGGGTTTTCTGTACCCCCTTCAAGCAAGGGTAGTTTAGCAACTTGCTCAGAGAAAACTGCACATTTGAACTAATCATTATTAGACATGTAATAAGAAGTTATTCTTAATAGGATGAAGGATAACACTCACATCTATAATCTTATAAATTACATGGTAATTTAACATGATTTATAAAATCTTCTAAAGATGCACCAAGTTCCATCATTTCATATAATTTCATCTCAGAATCCTAGTTAGTCTCACCAGTGGAAGCATTTGACGTGTCTCCTTGGGGACCTTCATCCTGCGGTCCCTGACCATGGACAGTGTCTTCGAATAAAATCGTGGCATCAGTTGCAATAGCCACCAAAAGCTCTAACGTAGGGGTTGAACCTGAAGTATCACAGAATGGAAGTCAGTAGATGTTTCATTCAACATTTTATGAATCATTGTTATCTTACCAGAAGTAGGTTCTTCTCTTCTTGCAACAGTAACAGGAGGTATACTGGGAACAGATGCTAGCTCTTTTCTAGGAGCATCCAAGTCAGCCTGAATTTGCGATTGTTCCACAGCACCCTCCGTTGTCCCCAGAGGAGGACCAGTCCTCTCCCTCGAGGGAAAATTGAAGAAGCTCCTACAATCCCAAGGAAAATGAAAAATATTTTTCATGTTCTAAAATTCATGATTATCCAAAGGACTTACCACTACTGATGAAGTGTTTATTTGTGGACTTCTTCCTCCGATGCCTTTGCTTCTTTGGATTTTTGGGAGTGTCGGAAGTCTCCATTATAGGTACATAAATGGGTGAATGGATAGCCATGTCCAACTCCTCATCCATGGCCTGCTGTCCTAGAGATACCTCACCCGACTCACGAGGAGATTCAGCAGCAGGCCCGATGGCAGTACCACTAGGGTTATACTGTGGTGAAGGAACCTCATTAGTTCCTTTCCTTGCAAGCTACAAGATGAATAAAATAACTTCATTGAGTAACAAAGCATCTACTGAAATCAATTTTCAAAGAAAATAAGGAAAGAAAACTTACATCTTTAGGGGCCACGTAATCGTGCCACTCCTCATCAGTCCCCTCAGCAGTGCCATGATCTATCATTTCCTTCACCCTCTTCGTGACAGGAATGGAATCATCGGTGGAATATATGAGAATTTTTATCTCTCTGATATAATCTCTCACTTTATTGGGGCTATCTTCGAAATTAATATTGGTATAAACGAGAAGAGTCCCTATTCTTGGGAGTTGCAGCCCCTCACACAAATCCAGCCAGGTAGTTTAAATACCAAAGTATAAACTCTTCCATGTCTAGATAGCCTCTGGTCGTAGATATTCAGTGCGTGTACTAGAAGGTTGTGAGGAAGGTCCTACAATCTTCGACTTCAATTTCTTCCAAACTCCTGCAACTACAGATAGAGAATAAGAAAATAAGACTTATTGCTTTATAAAGTAGTAATGATTAAAGTACCCCAATGAAGTAACTCACCAGTAGTTGATGGAGTGGGTATTTTGATTCTGACTGGAGGATTCATCGGGCACGAGGCCGCTATGCCACTTGTTGTGCCTCAACATCCCCATCTTGGGAATCCGGTGAGCCAGTCCTTGATGAGGAATCCGGCGAATCAGCTTCAGGTGGGGAAGTATCACCTTCATGAGGAAGGGTTTCTTTATCTACAGTTCTCTTCATTTTACCCACCTGATAAACAGGGTGATTCAGCACCCCTTTAGGGTATGATTCTATCCAGTTCTCAGCATACCATGTAGTCAAGTTATGTTCCGCTCTTTCAACTGGTAGATAAAACACCGCCCAGTCTTCTCCCTAGACGTCATTAACCATAGTTGCTGAGAAACCATCAGATTTTGCTCTAACCTGAAATGTACAGGGGGAGATACAAAAATCTGTTGCATACACTTGAATTGGAGTGAAAATATATATGGAGAAGAGGCCTCACATATAATCTCTCTGTCAATCCTAGTGACCAGCACACCATCTCTACAGGCCAACATGTATGCCCTAAAATCAAATTGTGGTGTTCCATCATCAAAAAACTGTCCGGTTGGCAGATTTCCATAGGGAAAGAAGTTGAATTCCATAAACATGATCAGCCTCACTTTCATGTCATATGCATTAAGATCTAATGAAACAATTCCAGAGAATGATTGCACTGATGGCATGAATGAACTTCCAGGAATTTGTACTCCATTTTTTACATTATAAGTCTTGAACTGAGTGGCAATCCATCCCCATAAAACTTGGAATGGTCCCACTATTATCAAAAGATATTTACCCATGAATACATGAAGTAAAATCCTGTGAATCATTGCTAAAATAGGGGTATCCAACCCAACCATTTTTTCCTCAGGCAACTTTTCCACAATAACGAAGGTCCCTAGCTTGACACCTCCCTTCGAGTCCCTGACTAGAAAGAGATAAACACTGAGCCACAATGCCAAGAAGCCTACCAGATGAGTCTTCTTTGGGATCCTTTTATTCACCTCATATCCCCATTTCTCAAACTCTCCTGCTTCTAGAGTTGGCCAGAATGTGCCAAGAGCACCCCTCTTCTCGGTTTTTGGGCAGGTGGTAGGCCGGGTGTGCCTCTTATCCTTGGATTTCTTTTTCTTGGATCCTTTCTCCTTCAGTTCCTTCTCCTTTGGATCCTTTTATTTCTTCTCAATAAGAAATATATTCATCCACTCCTCCGGATGGATATCCTTTCTAGAATTAGTTAAGTAGGTCTCTAAACTCTTGAGCCTGTGGAAGTTTTTAAATAATTCCCAAGCCAAAGCAGGAGTCTTCTCTGAATCATTCCAAGTCACCTTGGGAGGAAGGAATTCATCATAAATGTCACCCAAAATTGGATCCCCTGATATCCTATGGACATCCCATAGACTGATGCCTACTTCTCCATGAGTCAGATGGAACGAATTTGTTTCTGGGCTTTAGTGGCTGAGTATCTCTGTCCCGAAGTTATCATTTTTGTAAACCTATGTCTGCCCATCCCAGATAGCTCTGTATATCGCCAGTCCTTTCAAAACCTCGACAAAATCTGCACAAGTTTGTCGCACCCAGTATGCCCACATCCATGTTGGCTTCACACCTCCCCCAGGACAGAAGTCCCAACTTTTCTTCCAACATTTGTATTGATCCATCTGAGCATTTCAGAAGATTGAAGGATGACAATGTGGTTGCAGATCAGGCTTATGAGGTTTCATATCTGGCATACAAGGGCTATGATGCATCATCTGGGCCTTCTCCACTATTCCATCATTTATAAATCCTCCTCCACATGAGATATTTTCTGAACCAAAGTTGGTGTAATTCTGAGACCACAAAAATGGGAGATAGTTCTTAGCTTCTGGAATAGTGACTTCTCGCAGATGACCATAACCGTATAAAGGTAGATAAGTGCTTTGTGGGAAATCAAAGTGATATTTCTTCAGATACATGGCCAAACCCGGAAGAGTGCTATCACAGACGGTATAATAATCATGGCCAATTATGTTCATCATATCATCAAGATGTTTCCTTTCCAGTTTATCAGCCATTCCGATTATTTTGGGAGCCATTTGAAGCTGCACAAAAGTTGAATAATTAATCATTAATTAAGTTTATTTTTCATAAAATTTGTGAAAGAATTCAAAAAAAATCGAAAAGGCATTAAGGCACGCAGTTCCGATCTTGGCGCGCAAGTCCGATCTTGGTGGGCAAGTCAGATCTTGGTGTGCAAGTGTGGATCTGTCGTGCAAGTATTTAGCGCGCAAGTTCCACCGCGAAAATCCAGGTACCATGACAGTAGCGTGACAGCAAAGGAAAAGAGGAAAAGAGAGCAACTTGCACGACGAAGGTGACCTGCATTCTGAGAGCTCGAAAATCCGAAATTTGATGCTATGTGAGACAAATAAATGCATATATATAGGCCAGGTCGGCTACATGCGCGCCTACAGCCAGCGCACTCCAGCCCTGTGCGACCCGCACCTACGTGATGATAGTTGCGCGCTAGACACCTGTGCGCCTCTTTCCCTTTGTTTTTGTTCTTTTCCTCAGAGTCACATCCTTATTCTTTCGAATCCAACTCTGAGGGGGGACTTTTGTGGATGCTCTTTTTTGTCACATTGTCTAAAAGAATGAAAGGGAAATGACATAGCACAAATTCATTCATCCTTTGAATAAAACATCAAAAATCAACAAAGGAATGAAAAGGGATTCAAATTCCTTTGGGTCATGCAAGTTCCCTAACTGTTGCGAAAGTACACTTACGCGCCACCTAATTGTCACGCAACTAACTTGCACGCCAGCTTTGAAAACCACCCATGGTCTTCTCCATCCTATAAATACCCCCGGTGGGCCCCCCATTTCGAGGATGATTTTTTTCCAGAATTTAGATACAGAGCTCTGAATGCCCAAGTCTCTTCTTCAAGTCTTCTGAACGCTTCTAAGGTAATTCATTACCTATAATGGAAGGTCTAAACAAGAGGAATAATGTCTAAGTATTAGAATTAACTAACACATGTGCGCCTAAGTGTTTTACCCTTAAGGGAAATGGACACACTTGAGCGCCTCCTTACCTAATCATTGAAACTTGCACGCCACTCTTCTGGAAGTACCTTGGGATAATTCTAAAGGTTTTGATCAAGGATCTCCCAAGTATTACCCTACTAGTTAACAATCGCACAATTACCCATGTGTCGCGCAGGTATACCGGCACGACCAGGACTTGCGCACTCACACAGTACCTGCACGCCCACCAGGACTTGCGCACCCTTCTATTTTTGGGTGCCCTTCCTGCCCATTTAACACCTATTATGCCATTACACCTATCCTATACAATATTCAGTCTTCAAGACACTCTTCAAATCCATTTATGGCTTGTTTTCTTGATTGACTTCCTTATCCGAAAAGAATTCCATGGAACATCTCTCAAAACCAAGTGATTATCATTATGTCACTAAAATTAGTGATTTCATTCATTCAACCTCATCTTTTAAGATGAGAGAACCCTATTCATGGTCATCCTATTTAGGAGTAATCCCCACATCCTCATTAATTTGGGAATCCTCTTTAGGAGTAAGCCCTAAGGCCTAATTAATTTGGGCATCCTCTTTATTAGTAAGCCCCATGTCCTCATTAGTTTGGGCATCCTCTTTAGGAGTAAGCCCCAGTCATAATTCCCTTAACCTGGGATTCCTTTTCAGGAGTAAGCCCCAGTCTCAAAATATGTGCATCCTCCTTAAAAGTAAGCCCCATGTCCTTTAATTTTTCAAATCCCTTTCATCTGGGCCTCCTTTTCAGGAGTAATCCCCAGTCTTAATTTCTCTTAACCAGTCCTAATTTACTTTTGATCTTGGCTTCCTTCTCAGGAGTAAAACCCAATCATAAGTCCCCTCCTAATTTGGGCCTCCTTTTCATGATTAAGCCCCATGTTAGAGTATCCCAATCTCCATAAAGTACATATACCTTTATGGACCATGTTCCTGGATTTCTTAGCTAAATTAAATATTAATATTCATCTGTTTTTGGGCAGTCATACATACATAAGCCCCACATTATATCTTATGATTTCATATGGTATGGCACGAATTCTCTGGTTTTACCAATACCTCTTGTTTCTCACACCGAGCATGACTCTCATGAGCTAAGAGTGTAAAAGTTATTATGACATCTTTCTTTAATCCATTAATCATACATTAATATCATACTCCCTTACTCAAACTACGTGGGTTCTGATTCTTTTTCTAAATAAATGATACGTAGGTATCCCCTCTGTGGGTATGATCCCAACTTTGAAATAATCCATGTCCTTATGAATGACAATAAACTTCAAGCTCCCCACTGAGTGGCTTTAAAACCAGTATGGTCATCATAATGACCAAGAGACTTGTATATATTGTATTAAAGGATACCATTGACTAAGAATACCTAAAAAATAAAGATGATTCTCTATTGATGAAGAACCTCGAATACATATAAAATATTCTCTAAATTTCCTACATATCAATCATTGATTGTCATATATAAAGGAAAGCTCATTTTATACTTGGTAATTTAATGAGGATTCACGAACATAACATAAATCTATAAAGAGAGTCCCAGAGTAGACAATAATTCCCCTAAAAAAGGTGTGATGAGTCTGACTTCCCATCCTCTCGACCAATGCAAATTCTTAAGTCTCATTGGTTCACAACTAATGAGAACCTACCTTTGGAAAGTAGGTCCAAATGGATATAGAATCATTGGATGTTTCTGGTTCTACAAACAAACCCGTTAGAAACCGATTGGAATGTTTGAACCTTAAATCAACGAGGTCATCCACAATTCTAGAGGGAACAGTGTGCCTAGTACCCTAAGTTGTTTTGAGCCTTATTTTGATTTTTTTACCATGAAATGTGATGTTTGAACAACATTTTATATGGGATGAGTTATTTTCCCTTGGTACTGTTATTTGTGGTGAATTTGTGATAATGTCCTGACGTGTGAAGAGGGGAGGACCCAATTCCTAATCGAGATGCATTAATTATGTTGTGATTAAACCCATTTGGGTGAGTCATTAATTCCCAGATCGGATAGTATCTTGACATGGAGGATATAATTCCATTGTTCTTGTGTTTAGAAAGTGTTATTATTGTGATCACATGGTGTGTCTTGTAGTTGTTTGGGTTATAAGTTTTCGAAGGAGATGTTCTTGGATGTAGGGGTTTCCACTCCAGCATTTGGACAACACGGAGAGGTTTATCATTGGATGTTAATGTGTTGGGTTTTTAGTAGTTTTTTGAGTTAAGAATGATCTTTTAGAGGTATCTCACATGGTTGTTATTTAGAACCCTCTTTCTTAAGGGTTTGGTTTTGGATTCTAGAGGGTGTGAATAATTTGAGAGGTATCTGATTTAATGGGAAGTATCCTCTTGGTCTATCACTTTGTGGGATTCGGTGGTTGGAGATGTTTGGGGTAGGCTCAAAAGTAATTTAGGGAGGTTTGGTTGGAAAAGTCTAGACGTATTGGGATTACACATCGTGTAATGTGATTACATGATGTGAAACTATGTTTCACGGCTTGTTCTGAATGTTTCATACCATGTATTATTTCAGGTTTTGTAAAATAAAATAAATTGAGAGGCGACACATTTTATGGAAGAAACCAAACCCTGAGTATTACATTACGTGAAAGGGTATTACACGTCGTGTGATATCCTGAACCAATTTTTTTTTAATATTCTTTACAGAGGAACATTCATTATTTCAGATATTTTTTATCCTTCCTCTAATCCAAAAAAACTCTAGGTGCTCTAATGAGTCCATTGAGCCAAAATTATCCTTCCATTATCTATTAATCACGATTTTTTTGTTGGTGACCCATGATCATTTTGGGGTGAGTTTTCCCCGCTTTCTAATTTGTTTCCTCTTGTTTTTTCCATGGGATTTTCTTCAGTGGTACGGGTTGTCTTGAGTTTGATGTTTGTGAAGTGTGTTTATAATCTTATATTGAAGAAAAGGTTGATCTATGTTTCATGTGGTGTGGTTTTCTCTTGCAGTAATTCTTCTTTTCCCTGTAGTGCATAGATGAGTCGAAAAGATTCTTCAAGGTAGGATTCCTTCCTCTCTCTTAATTGTGCAAAATACTGGATGGGTTTTCTCTTATATACCTATAGATTTTAGTTTTCCCAAATTAAAAAAATATAATAGTTTGTTAAAAAAATTGTAAAAAGGATATAGGGGTTTGTTCGCATGATTTTTATGTCCTTGATATTGATTTTGATGTTTTGATTTTACTTCATAAACTCTTCACGAAAAATGGTGGCCATTGGTGGCTTTGTTTTCACTGGTTATGTCTATTGTTTTTTCTTCTTTATTTGTGGTTGTTGTAGAATAAACCTAAAAATAAATTGGTTAATCACATAAATCCAATAATGAATGGATTACCTAGTACATGTTTTATATGATAACATCATTAAATAATGAGGTGAAATTAAATATGTGTCCCATTTTCTAAATCCAAAAATGTATTATGTCATGGTCTATGATGAGTTGTGTGGAATGGGTTTGAATGTGTGCATGAGACAAATTAATATGATGTGGATATGTAGTGATGTGTGGGTTTACTCTTGTTTGGGATGAGGTATGTCTAGGAGAATGGTTTTGTAATGTTGGTTGGCCTGGGTGGTGTCATGGATGAACATTTAAATGATACCTCAACCTAGCTATATAATAGAATATCAGGTTGATAGATTGATTAATTGAGGAATGGATGAGTGGTGTTGTGGAGTGGGGTTGCGATTGGGATGTGATATGTTGTATTGCTAGATTTGGTTGATATTTGGGGACTTATTTTTATTGGTATGTGTAATTACCTTCAGGTTTCTCCATGTTCGAATATTTTCATGTGGCTTGTTATGTGATGTGCTAGGAAGTTTCTCGAAATGTAATGGAATAATTGATTGAATAATTGGCTAAAATAGTTTCAAGTTGTCTTGGATTAGTTTCATTAACAAAATGAATAAATAATGGTATGTGTGGTTAAATATGGTTATTGCTAAATAATAAAATGAATGGGGTTGTTAACTAAAATTTGGTTTGAAATTGGAAAGAATTTGCTGCTTTTTATGTGGTGATTGTGTTTTGAGGTAGCAGTAATGCTAGTAGTGTTTTGCACTAATTGTTTGTTTTAGAACCCTTAGTATGGTCTTTATTTTTTGGTATTATTTTTATATGTATACATGTATTTCCATTCGGATTTTCTATATTCACACCACCCTAGTTTTGTACTACGTATCGAATACCCCCATCATCAAAGGGGAGGGTGTATTTCCTAGACATCCTCATAGGAAGATGGCTGGATGGCCACCCGGTCTTCCTTTCTCCTTCTAGGCAGTTATATCCCAAGATTCTTTAGGTTAGTTGCGGTGGTAGAGGCACATGTGTGTGTGGGCGGGTTTTCCTTTCCCAGGTGTTTCGAGGTGAGGTGTCTTTTTTGCCAATTTTTTTTGAGATGAGATGTGTTTTCTTACCCAGGTGTCTTCGAGATGAGATATGGTTTATAGCCTAGGTGTTTGCAGGTGGAAAGTGATGTGGTTTATGAGGCCCATGTGTGTGTGGGTGGGGTTTGATGTGGTGTGTGTGGAACATGTATGTGAAAAAAGGATGTGATGTGGTTTATGAGGCCCAGGTGTGTGTGGGCAGTATGTGATGTGGTTTGTGAGGCATAGGTTTGTGTGAGTGGGTTGTTATGTGGGACTTTGAAGAGAGGTGGAAGCTTGAGGATGACTTATATTAGGAAAGAGCATATAATCTGTGGGATGGGGAGTGGGGTACCCTATCATCGAGGAGCATTATATTACATTTCTTGACATGCGTTATTTGGTGAGCATGTCTTGGTAAGGTTGGGATGATTAGTATAAATGTTTAGTTTTTTTTTGTCCTACTATTTTCTCATAGGGGAATTAGTATGCTTCATTCACATGTGTATGAGAGACTTGGTTTTCCTAATATGTATACCTTTCTGCTCACCCTGCATGTATAATTTTTTTTAGTTCCGAGGAGGACTTCACGGACCGTGATGGGCCTTACAAGATCAGACCATGGTAGTTTTCATGTCACTTCTAAGATTTTCTTTTTGTATTTTACTTTTGATACTATTGTTTTGTATTAGTTCTATTTTATGCATGAATATGAGATGCTTTTTCTCTTTTAGTTATGTATTTTTATATAGTTCATTTGTGGATGATCCATAATATATACCGATCCTATTTCAAAAAAAGGTTATTGCCTTATATATTGACTGATATGAATACCCTTTGTGTTATTCGGTAACGTGGGGCCTACTTGTGGGGGGACTTGGGGTTCATTATCTCTCTTTCTTCATTACCAGCCCAAGAGTGGTATCTTTTGAGGGAGGGGTTGTGACATATTGTCTTTCATTGTAGCATCTTCTCTCATAAATCCTATATCTTCAATGGTTTCTCCATGAATGTCATCTAATCCTTGATATACAAATATCCCTATTTAATGTCATGTTAGTCATCATGAAGATGTTGATGGGGATGAGACACATGGAAACTTCATGGATCACATCCAGTTATGGGGTAAGTTCCAACTAATAATCGATACCACCAACATGCTCCAACACCTTGTGGGGTCCCAAAAACTAGGGAAAAACATAATCCCCCTATGAAACCACTACTAGACATGATGCAGAGAAGACTTTAAGAACACATGGTCTCATACTAAAAACTCCATGGACCTTATCCTCTGATCTCCATAAAATATATATAAATCTTGGGTCACCTTAATACTCTCAAGAACTACTTGAACCTAATTAATTATTCTCTATACCAAATCTGTACTGAGAACTAATGGCTCCCCAACCTCAAACTATCATAATGAATAATGACATAGATACCACTACAAAACCTCAAATTGGGTTACACTGATGGAAGAGTGGTGGTTTTTTATAAGAGAACTCAAACAATAGAAAGTTCTTTACCCAAGATCTTCCAAAGTCTATGATTCATTCCCACAACATATCCAATAATTCTTTGATGGTTCCCTCTTTCTTCCCATCCATTTGAGGTTAAAAAGCAGTTATGAGGTGTAATTGATTTCAAAAAGTGTGTTTCAATCCTATATAGACTCTTAAGGTAAATAGAGTATCCTAATTTGAGAAAATGGACCTCATAATTCCATGTAGTTACACAACTTCATCCACATACATCCATGCTAAGAACTCTGAGATTTCTGACTCATTGATTTTTGGGAATTAATCTTACTTTATCAGTTAATCCACGATTACAATGATAGTAATGTACCATCCCTAACCTCAGGGTAACCTATAACAACTGTTCTATTTATTAGTAAAAAACACATGATTTAATTATATAAAATTACACTTAATAAGACCTAATTAATTGATAAGTCTAGAGTCTTTTGGAATTAGCTACACTTTATTACAATATTAAACATGAATTATAACATCTTTAATGAAAAGTTCTTTAAACATGTTTGACCTGGAAAATACATTGGATAACCTAGGAGAATACATAAGAAATGGGTGATCCATAAAACCCAGTAAGGGAATAGACCTAGAATAATAGTAATATAATAATTCATGTTAGACAAGTCATATAAATTAGTCATGAAGGAATATTAATAAAAATATATTCTATAGAATGATAATCATATCACGGTAAATGTGGTAGCAACATAAAACATTGCATCATAAACATAGTTCATAGATAAACATCTAGGACTTCATGGAAGAATAATTACAATAAATTAATTAGTTATACCCATATCCCAACATGATGTATCATGATACTGAACATTACCCAATGCATTGGGTCCCTACATAATTTCTAGTGCACCAGTCACTTTCATTTCATTCTCTTTCTTAAGTGTGCCACATAAATCATACAACATGGATTCATTCATAATCATATTTATTACATGAACATGTATTATTGAATAAATTTATATAAATCCATAATAATAATGATTATATGTTCATAAATTTCAACAACCTTGAAAGAAATTGGGCATGGTATTTACTACATAATTGTTTTGGCATGGATTCCCGTGGTGAAATTCTAGCAAGTTAACAAGGCAGTTTATTACTCATGGAAGGACTTAATGATAAATAAATGGGTATAAAATCATTTATAAATCATAAGTATAGTATGTCTAAGGTTTTAATACATACTTCATCATTAAATTTTGAAAATTAAAGAGAATAAAATGAATAATAGTCTTGAATAAATGGGACAAAGAGAGGTTCCCATACGAGATTCCGTCAGCCTAAGAGTGTCACATAAAAATTCATAAAATGGGTTGATTAGAGAGAAAGGATACTATAATAATTTGAATATCAAATGGGTATTAATAGGGACATGTAAATACATATCCCAACATTAGGAATGTGAGAATATAAGGCATAACATAATAAAGAAACTTGAACTAAGAGGGTAATGAAAACAACCCTTACTTGTGTGTGTGTGTCCAAAGGCTTGAAAATGAGCTTATTGAGAGCCTGGGTGCCTTGAGAGGATAATAGATAGATAAGGGAAGTGAAAGGACGTTCTCCAAGTTTTTATTGTTAATATAAGTTGGATATTTGGTGGTATTATATTGTAAATGAGGGGGGAATTCTTTAATATTTCACAAACATAGGTTTTGGACTTTATATAATAGAATATTCAAAACCAAAAATCATCCCTTTTTTTGAACATTTTTTTTCCAATGTGGGGAGTATTTAATTTTTTTATTAGTAAAAATTTCAAAAATTTTAAAATATTACACTTTATTATGTGGCAGTGAGACACTCTTTTAAAGAAATGAATTTAAAATCAATAAATATGTTAAATCATTTGGAGGATTTATAATGGAATTATAAAATTAATCACGTAAACCTATTAATAAAATTATTTTAAAGGGAAAACATATATTTTCCCTAGTATACTATTATAGTTTTTATTACATCATTTTTATGTCTTTATGATGTCATAAAACACACCGTATAGTTATACGATATTTAATTTTTTCCCGAAAATTAGATTATCTCATAAAATTATGAAAAAAATCCCCATTGGATTATTTTTAAGTTCTGATATCAAAAATAAAAATTATTTTTTCTAAATATTTTTTCTAAATATATGAATTTTCACTTTTAAAACAATATTTGACATTTATTGAAAAATGCTGGGTTTTTTGACAATAACAGTTTTGAACCTTTATGAAAATTATTTATCACTTCATAAAAATAATAAGACCATTTATAAATAATAAACCTTATTTAATAATAAAATTTTTAAAATTATATTTATTTCAAAAATCCATTAATTCATCAAAATAAATCCCATAATTAAATTTGAATATTACTTAAAAAACAATTTGTGTTTAATCAAATCAAAATAAAAAACATTTACAAGTAAAAATAAATAAATGAAAATAAAATAATTACATTATAAAATAAAAAATACTCATATTATTATGGTCTTGATATATATCCCTTTATTACACCTTTTATGCACTAATAGTAAGGTGCGTGATGGTAAGAATTTCATGGTGTTTTTTGGCAAATATGGTTTGGACTGTGATATTGATTATCTTTTCCTCTCCCATAAAGAGTTTCTATCATGATTAAGTTGTTGGATATAAACATGGTATTTGTCAATGTATAATAATAGAGATTATATCTCCCTCAGAAGCTCTGTTAAATGGGATTCATAGTGCCTGATTCTACTCATTGTTCCTTTGTCTGAGTCAATTAGATTTGTTAAAAACCTAATATTTATACTAATTATGTGATCACTATTTAATGGTTATATTATCAATGGTAAATATTCATAACATTATTTTGAATATAATAAAATATAATCATGTAAATTAATGGGTTTTATACTACCATATTATATAATAATAACTTTGATTAAATCAATAAGGGAATGTTTATTTACAACAATTCAGGTCATTACAATCTACCCCGATAAGAAATTTCACCTTAAAATTTATTATTCCACCCCCTTAAAACAGATGAAGGTAATTCTTCCCCATCAATTCCAATGATTCCCAAGAATCTTCTTCAAACATGTGTTTTTTCCATATCACTTTGAACATGTTTATTTTCTTATTTCATAGAACATTGTCACTATGATCTAAGATCTTTATCGGATGCTCCTCATTGGAAAGAGCATTCTCCAATGGAACCAACTCTGGATTGAGTACATGTGAGGGTTCAGGTAAGTACTTCCTCAAGAGTGATACATGAAATATATCATGAACTTGAGATATGTTAGGTGGGAGTGAAAGTAGATAATCCACCTATCTGATGTGATCAAGGATCTCAAAGGGGCCAATGTATCTAGGAATACGATATACATTCTTACCAAATATCATCACTTTATTCCATAGATTTTTGAAAAGGAAAACCATGTCTCCAACTCAAACTCTAGTTCTCATCAATTATTTTCAACATATCTCCTTTCCAACACTATGAATCATTGATGTGTTGTTGAATATTCTTAACCATCCCCACCATTTATTTGACCATTTCAGGACCTAGATGTTTTCATTCCCCAACATCATCCCATAATGCACGTGTCATTCACCTTTTACTATAAACGGATTCATTAGTGGCCAAATGGATGCTCGAGTGGAACCTATTGTCATAAGAGAACTTGACCAAAAGAAGATGTTGAGCCCACTATCTATTAAAGTCCACTAAGAATACTCTTAACATGTCCACATGGGTCTGGATAGTCCACTCAGATTAGCCATCAGTTTGAGTGTTATAAGACATACTAAATTAAAACGCAGTATTTAGAGAATACTGATGACTTTTCCAGAGCATCGAGGTGAATCTTAGATCTTGATCAGATACAATTGATAGTCGTATTCCATGTAGCCTGGCCACTTCCCCAGTGTATATCAGTGTAATTAGATCCAGTGATAATTCCTCTCATGTCATAATGAAGTGTGTAGTCATTGTATGAAGATCCACCACAACCCATATAGAATTATTCCTTATTTATGTTTTTGGAAGATAAATGACAAGATTTAGGGTGATATTTTCCCATTTACATGTAGTTGTGGGTAATAATTTCATCATCCCCTTGGATTTTTTCCTTTTTTCTTTCCACTACTGACATACAAGACATATTAATGTATATTCAGGGATCTCCTACTTCATATTGTCCTACCAATAGTGTTCTTAGAGATCATAGTAAATCTGTGTGCTTCCTAGGTGGATGGAGAAGGTTGAGCTATGTGCATCATCCAAAATATCCTTCATTAACTCAGGATTTGATGGTACACATAGTCTTGACCCAAATATAAAAATACCTTCATCATTAACATTGATCTCCAAGGATTTCCCTTTCTTTATAGCTTCTAATTTCTTTTGAATTTCCACATAAACTCTTTGAGTATCTTTTATCCTCTCCAGAAGAGATGGTTGAGAAATCATTTTTTATGGTATTTATGATGTTCCTTCCTTTATGATTCCCATGTACATCCTTTCCAAATATAAGAATATTGGATCTCTCTCAATTATCATCATTGATAAAATTGTTAGATACTTTCTTCTTAGAGCATCTTCCTATTTATTCACTTTCCTTTGATAGTAGTGGATTAACTATTCAGAGTATATGATCAGATCTAACCATTGTTGTTAGTGCACATTCTTATCTTTTAGTGAGATTATATACTTTAGGATTTTGTGATCTGTATATATTTCACATATCTCCCCAAAGAGATATTTCCAGCAAATTTTCAAAGTGAAGATCACTATATCCAACACTAAATAATGAGTTGTGTAGTCCCGTTCATGAACATTCAACTACCTTGAAGCATAGGCAATGAATTTGACTTTTTTCATCAACACACAGCCCATACCCTTCTTTGAATCATTCCAAAATACCACAAAAATATCTCCACTTGTGGGTAGTTTGAGAACAGGCATAGTGATAAGCCTCACTTTCAACTCTATTATGCTCTCTTAAAATTAATTATTCCATGAAATATTTACGCCCTTATAAGTTTTCCTTTTAAAAGGTTTTGATAATCTTGATTAATTTCTCAAAAATTGACGATAATACCTAGCTATCCTAAGGGAAATAGGATTATCTATCACAGATGATGGATTTATCTGTCATTAAATTTATTTAGTATTTGAAGGGTCCCTAGATATCACACTTCTTGTGATGATATTCCTCAAGAACTAGGCTTCCTTCAACCAATACTCACACTTTCTGTATATTTAAGAAATATTTTCCTTTTATATGGTCTTAAGCATTTTGTTCAAATTATCATCATACTCCTACTTGATTTTGGATTATTATAATATAATCTATAAAGGCTACCAAAAAATCAAGGTAATTCCAAAAGATTATATTCATCATGTCCATGAAGATTATTGAAGCATTAGTGAGTCTAAAAGGCATCATTAAAAACTCATTGTGAATGTAACCTATATGAAAAGTATTCTTGGGGATATCCACCTTCTTCACCCTAACTTGGTAATATCCCCACCACAGATCCCCCTTGGAGAAGTTTTATAATCCACATAGGTGATTAAAAAATTCATCAATCTGAGTAAGAGGATACTTGTTCTTTATTGTGATCTTGTTGAGCACATGATAATCGATGAAAAAGGCACATTAAACCATCCTTCTTCTTGAATAAGAGGACTAGTTCACACTATGGTGAAGCATTTGGGCATATGAAACCTTTATCAAGATCATCCTATAGTTTTTTCTTCAACTCCTCAAATTCCACAATATCCATTCTATATAAATTCTTGGATTATATTAATGGCCCATGAATAAGCTTGATTGAAAATTCAACATCTCATCTTGGAGGGGGACCCGTAAATTCCCCGCAAAAAAATTAGTGTATTACCTTACACTGGGCATGTATTCAAGTATGATATTTTCCTTATACTCAAACATTTTATCTAGATAGTCTTTCATAATGGTAAATATTATCCATGATTGAGATGATGGTGATAAAGAAGATTCATCCTCCTCCTTGGACTTGTACAAAATCAAGGGTAAATTCTCAATACAAAGATTGATTTCCTTATCATAGAAATTTATTATGGATATATATATAACAAAAGCCAATAAATGACCATAATTTCATCAAATTCCACTAAATGGAGTATGATAAGGTTCTATAAGAAATTTGGCCAACAAAAATTGATATTTGATGAATTATATACATGGTATGTAATATTTTCCATGTTTACCATTTTCACTAATAACTCCACTTTCATGCTTTGTGAGGGTGTTTGAATACATCTCCTAAACATTCATGATATGAAGGAATGTGTAGAACTAGAATCCAAAATTTTGTACACTATTCTTGAATGAATAACTAGTGTACATTTCACCACTTCATTATTAGTATTCACTTTTGTGGTTGTATTAGAAAAACTTCACCCTTTATACCTTAGAAGTTTTTGGTTGTATACAAAAACCCTGGTCTTAGTGCATTGGTTTTCAAAATTCCCTAGTTCCTTTTAGTTGAAGAAATGAACAATACATTTAGTGTTTACTAGATCATTCCTTTCCTCCATCGCAATAGACAGTTTTTCTTAGACGAAATCACTATCTAGCTGCCCTTCCTTCCCGTACATAATGTATTTCATCATCCCCAAAATAAAACATTTTGGGTTCTTTTTTCCTCAACTGTGGAAAGTGGGATGTTTAAATTCATCATTACTATTACATATATCAATTATTATACCAAAATTTATCTCCCCCTTCTTCCTCTTCTCCCTATGACAGCTCTAAGATTCACTGATCTCCTTATCATCTTTGAGGGAACATCAGACAATTTCCTAATAGCTATCAATGTCACAAATCACCAGTTCTTTCCATAGGATAGGTTTTATCCTACCAAATAAGTGGTCTACCTTGAAATCAAGGGTAACAAAAAACCAAAAGGCATCTCATGAATTCCTTGAGAAGTTTGAATTATATGCCTCGATATATTTGTCATATGTTTTATTAATGGTAAGGAAATCCCATTCCATTTTAATATTGATTTAGTGAGGAAAATATTTTATCGAAACAAATTAATTGAAATCCTTAAATACCATTACCTTGATTTTTTCCTCAGGATTTGTATTTTTTATGAATATACACCACTAATCAGATTCACCTTCTATAAGATAAATATCTAGGAGGGCCTTTACAGGTTCATAACATTGGAGGATGGATAAGATCTTATCAATTGAGTTGATCCACAGTTCTGCGACTAAGGGACCAGATGGCCCATTGAATGTAGGAGGCATTTGATTAATGCAGATCTCTATTTTAGCTTCTTCTCTATTATCGGTGATTGGAAACTCCTCTTGATCTATGGTTATATTTAGGACTTGATTCAACTGAGAGATTGTTTTCATAAACTATGTGATTCTTGCACTAATTGGGTTGGGCATCTCGTTGGGGTAGACATCACATTTCTCATCACATTGATTTTTTAGTAGATTCCTCCTATTTTTGGATGTTGGCTTGAATAAAAGAAAAATTAAGTATGGGTATATTTTACTTTTAAAAACATAAATTGGAATTTAAGGACATCAATGTGACAACTTATAACATACATGTATTTCCTTAACATACATATTTTTCTAGGCACCAGTCTATGTTATCCATGATCTATTTCCTAACATATAATCTTATGGGAATTTTTTAAACTCCCTTAATAATGTTTAGTAATGAGATTATGAATGAAAAAATCATATCCCTTAGGTGTGTCAAACCATGTGAATATTCAGTTCCATTTCCATATACCAGGTTACCCCGAGTCAGTCCTGAAACACATTGTTGTATTTTTTAGTCTTAGGTACATTTCTTCCAGAACCATTTCCACATATAGTTTCCATACATGGATTTATTTACTTGATAAACCAGTTACTATATACTTACCAAAATATTGGGATGTTTACAAGTAATTAGTATTTTACCTAAGGCATTCTATATAGTTCTTTAATCCAATGTCTTTTGCTAGATTTTTCTAATTCTAACCCCAAAAAATAACTAAACTTCATTTGTGATACAAATTCCAACAAAGCTTATCTTTATTACACAATAATACATGTTTTAATTACATAAATTACGGTTAATATGGATTCAAGGATTTATAAGTATATTTTTTTAGGAATTAGGTGCATTGCATTAAAACATTAAACATGAATTATAATATATTTACTGAAAACTTGTTTAAACATTATTGAGCTTAAAACTGCATGGGATAACCTGGGAAAATACATAAGAAAGTGTAGATCCATATATCCCAAAAAGGGAATAAAAATGGAATAAAATGAAGATAATAATACATGTTAGACAATTTATATCAATGAAACATAAAGGAATATGAATAATAAGGCATGATATAACAAGATAATGATAACATGGGAAATGTGGAAACAACATAAAACACTGCATCATAATCATAGGTCAAGGCTAAATAACCAAGACTTCATGGTGGAAAAAGTCCGATAAAAAAATATATGTATACCCATGTCTCAACATGACGTATCATGATACTGAACATTACCTAATGTAATAGAGGCTATATAATTCTAGGCACACCCATCACTTTAATTTTATTCTCATGCTTAAGTGTGCCACATAGGTCATACAACATGAATTCATTCATCATCATATTTTATTCCAAAAAACTATTGTGTAATAAATATAGGTAAATACACAATTGGAAATATTATATGTTTGTAAATGTGAACACCCTTGACAGAAATTGGGTACGGTATTCAATATATTTGTTTTTCCAGTGATTCCCATGATGAATTTTCAGAAGGATATAGGGGGGATTAATTATTCATATAAGGACTTAATGAGAATGAAAATGGTCTCCAATCATTTAAAAATAATAAAAATGTATGGATATGGTGATAAAATATACCTCATTTTTAGGAATTTAAAATTAAATGGCATAAAATGAATAAGATTCTTAAATAAAAGGGAGAAAGAGAGGTTCTCTTGTGAAATTGCGGCGACCTAAGAATGTCTTTATAAAATTATTAAAACAGTTTGATGAGATATAAATGGTACTCTCATAATTTGAAAATAAAATGTTAAGTAATAGTTACATTTAAATGATAATCCCAACATTAGGAAAGGAAGAATAGAAGGCATGACATAATAAATAAACATGAATAAAGAGGAAAAAAATGGAATGAACCGTTACTTGACTGTGTGGCTCCAAAATCATGAATATGGTATTATTTGGAGATTAAGGAACCTTTGGAGGATTATAGAGATGGTAGGTAAGATTAAGGACGTTATACAATGATTTTTAGTGAAGATAAGTGGGATATTTGGTGGGTTATATAGGGAATGAGAGGGTAATTCTTTAATATTTCACAAACATAGGTTTTGGAATATATATAATAGAATATCCAAATCCACAAACCATACCATGGGGTTTTCCATTGTTTTCAAAGAGGGGAGGTTTTAATTTTTTTAATTAGTCAAAGGGCTGAACATATTAATAAATTACCCTTTTTTATGTAGAGGTGAGTCATTCTTTTAAAGAAATGAATTTAAAATCATAAAATATATTATATATTTTGTAGGATTCATAAATGCATTACAAAATTAATCACATAAACTTAAAATGTCATTATATTAAGTTTAAAGAATTTATTTATATTAGGATACCAATTAATGTATTTATTACATCATTTTTGCATCATTATGAGTCACAAAACACACCATATATTTATACAGTATTTAATTTCTACCCAAAAATTCAATTATCTCCGAAAATTATGAAAAAATCACCATTGGTTAATTTTGAAATTGTGATTCAAAAAATTAAATATATTTTATATAAATATTATTATAAATATGTGCATTTTGACTTTTAATGTAAGATACAACATTTATTGAATAATGTTGGGTGTTTTGACAATAACAATTTTTGAACCCTTATAAAAAGTAGATTTCACTTCAAAAAAATTATATGACCATTTATAATTAATAAACCTTATTAAATATTTTTTTTGTTAAAATAATATACATTTAAAATATCCATTATGTCATCAAAATAAATTCATTAATTGAATTTAAATATTATTTTAAAATATAATTTTTGTTAAATTGATTCAAAATCAAAATGAATTATAAGTAACAATAAAAAATTTTAAATAAATTCTTTATTATATAATATATTCATATTCATGTTATTAAGGTCTTTATACATATTTATTTAAAACACCGACGTACACCCTAAGAATAAGGTGTGCAATAGTGATACTTTCATGGAGGTGTTTGGTGAACAAGGTTTGGGTCGTGATCTCGATGAGCTTGAAATTATCCAATTAATGGTTTTTCTCATGGTTATGTTGTTGGATAACATTTGGGTATTGGTCAAAAGAAATGACAAAAGATTCTATCTCCCTAGGAATATCTGATAAATGGTCTTCATAGGGAATTATTCGACTGGTTGAGTACATCAATTTGTTGGCTTTAGTCAACTGGATTCATTAAAAACCCTGTATTTATACTATTCATGTTATCATTGTCTAAAGGATATATTATCAACCGTAAATATTCTTAATTGTATTTTGAATTAAATAAGATATAACTGTTGATGTTCATGTGTTTTCTATAACCATATTACATAATAATACATTCAATTAAATCAAAAAGGAAAACTTCATTTACACGGTATGGGTCATTAAAAAACCCCCACGAACAATCCAATCATGTTGCCATCCCACTTCTAATTAGTAACATACAAGGGATGAAAAAACAAATACTAAAGGGATGTTTAAACTTTACCAACTAAAAAAACATACACTAATCCACAAACTCTATCCCTTCCCATTTTATATTGGGCCACCGAAACTATATCCTCAAACCAGGGTATATCTTAGATACTTTTGAGTGCACCACCATAGTTGAAATTTGAAACTCATGAAGGAATAACTCATCCATTAACAATATAAAGTTCATCCTAAAATGAAAAAACATCTTATTTTAACCATCCTCTAACCATAATTTTGAATAATCACCATAGCCAATGCAATTGTGGATCTCCTACACCTTTGAGTTTCCCCACTACGACTCTTCCATATTTAACATCAGAGAATACTACACTGTCATAAGAAATAATAAAACTTCACCATCAACTACCTTTTTACCTAGAGATAAGGATTCTAAATCCTCCATCACCTTCCAAGAATCCTTGGTTTCTTGAACAACATCCCTTCACAAATTCCTAATTACTGCATCATCCATGAGATTCCCCTTTCCTGATGTGTAGGATACCTTAAAGTCATAGTCCTAGAGAAACTACATCCACCTATGTTTTCCTAAATTCATATCACACTAATAAACAATATACCTCAATCTCTTTTGATTAGTAAATACGAAAATGGTACATCAATGAGGTAATATTGTCATAGATTTAGTGAAAACAAAATCGTAGCTAGATCTAGATCATGGGTTGTATAGTTATGCTTAAAGGGATGTTACGGGACATAATAATAAGATATCAATACCTCCTAATTCATAAAAAAACATCCCATTACCAAAGGTTATGTGTTACAAGACACCTCAAGTATCACCACATACTCTAGAAACCTCTTGTAATAGCCCATTAAACCAATGAAATTATGATCCTCTTCCACATTCTTAGGTGATTTGAAATAAAAAAATCTATATATTTGAATATTCCAAGTCCATACCCTAATAATACACCACATTCCTGAGGGAAATCACCTCCAAATACCCACACTTACACATGGATGACTTTCCATAAAATTGGTGGTTTTTAATTACTTGTTAGGCATCTCTAAGTTGGGTGGAATTCTCCTCCTATTACATTGATTAGATCAGTATTTATTTGATTAAAACAATTATAAGTTGGTGTAATAACTCAATGAAAATGGTTTTCAAGATCCTTATGATGATAGCCACAAAAGTTTTGACACTGAACAACATGACCATGAACTCAAAGTGCCTATACCTACACTGGAAGGGAGTCTTTAGGTTATCTTCCACCTTCACCGTTAACTAGAAATATATGGACTATAAAGTGATCTCAGAAAACCAAACATCTCATCTAAACTGGTCAAGAAGATCATAAATCTTCAAATTAGGGTAATTATTCTTGATCATTAACTAATTAATCCTTTTTTATTCGGTACAAAAACTAAAACTACCGCATGCATTTTTTCAAAAAAACACTAGATCACACCATAGAGACATAATGGACCAAATGAAACCATTCTACATCAGATCTTCTATTTGAATCCCCAAATCCCAAAACACATATGGAGTCATCCGATAAGGATATATTGAAATTGGGGAAGCCTTTAGATTTAAATATATCCCAAATTTGATGTCACATTGAGGCAGTAGTGTCAAATATTCCTTAGAAAAAACATTGAGAAACTACTTATCAAATATAGAAGCCTCCACTATCTCATCACCCATAGATTTCGCTAAAAACTCTTCCATCACGAAATGAAGGTTCTCTTAATGTTCAATACCCATTTGATAAAAATGTTCACCCAAAAAACTAAAAGGTTAAACATCTACACCTAATAAATAGACATTCCTTTAGAAGCATCCAATAACTATACAAATTGAATACAACTAATCAATGGAAAGGATGAAATTATTTGATTTTAACTAATGTAATAATTATCCTCACATGACTGATGTTTAGACATTATAGGTCTATACCCCTCGCACAAGTCAAAAAAGAAATGGTTGCATCCAACTAAAATAGTAAATATCATAATGATTGTAATCCTATCTACGTCTAGTAAAATATCATAGACTAATGTGGGTGAAACAAAGGAGGGTGAATCTCATGAATCACAAAAAAAATAGTAGACTTAAAGTGAAACATGCTTCTAATGATTTCTGGTACCTTTGGTGTTGGATCATCTAAAACATTCAATTATCTATTTCTGACTCCCCTACCCCACTGTTGACCTCCACCTCCATGGACAGGCTTAGGTCGAGTTCTCTATAGATGAGGAACATCCTAAGGTTATCTCCTACCTGCCTCATCTACTATCATTGGATCATACACCTAATTCCCCTGGTTCTAAAACTTCCTTATCAACAACTAATGATATAGATGATATTGAACGTGACTTCAACCACTATATTAATCTCCATGAATCATGGGGCTTTGATTTTAATGATGGCCATGATCCCCACAAGCATAGAACTCCAGTCTAAAAATCTATGAAAAATCATAGAAAAAAAGGTCCCCAGAAGGCAAGAAGGAAATATGATGAGGTCGACTCCCTACTAGTCAAAACCTCAAAGGCCCTAGTTCTTGAGATCTATTACTAACAACACTTCTTATATAGTAACCATTCTTGTTACCCTTTCATGTTAACCCTCCTCATAAAGCATAGAATCAATAACATTTACCTCTTCTAAACCGCTAAGTGTGTTAAAAATGTAATTGGAGTACATCCATATTGAATAAAAAGATGTAGTTCCTCCTCAAGGTGTTTCAAATGAAAATCCTTATTACGAAAAAGATCATGGGGGCATAAAAATATCCTTGAACTTGATACGAATCTATCACATAGACATACTCTCTTGAAGGGAAAACTGTTCCTTAATCTTCATTTCCTTCATGGTTGATGATTGAAACTATGCTTGAAATTCATTTTCAAAGTTTTCTAAAAAAATATCAACATATTTTTCTCCCTGAGATACAAAATCAATAATTCATGTGTCAAACCCCTCATCTGATTAACTGCTAATACGGCCTACTACTCTACTTAAAAAAGATCAGACATATGGATATTTCAAGCTCATATATCCAGCACTCTATCTCCATATAAAAAATCATTCCATCATACTTCACAAAATATTATTTATAAATGGCCTGAAACATCATCTATCATTGATCATCCACCTCAACAAGGTCGTCCCTCTGATGGTCAACAAGTTCAATCTGTTGAACCTTGCCAGCATAAACCATGCATGGATGAAATCCAGAATTCATATTTGATAGAGAAAACCAATATTCCCTAATCCCGAGACCATGTAATTTTATTAATATATATTTAATTCATTTTAATTTCTTAAGATCACTCAATTTAGATAATATAAAAAAAATTCATGATGCATGTACCTTTTCTAGGTCTTTACCCTGAATGCAGTGAAACCATATTGGTTATTCAGTAGGATCAAAGACCATGCATAGGAATAGGTGGATCCCTAAAATCATATATTCTAGATAGTCTCTCTATCTTATGTCACATACCAAGATGGATGGAATCATTTTCCTACCAACCCATGTAGTCCATTTTTTGTCTAAATCCAAGCGTCATCCTACCTATCAACGTAACCCTTTGATACCAGTCTTTCATGAGATTCTCCCTCAAAAGGTAACCCTACTGTAACACCCCAGGATTTAATAATATGTTATCTCTTTAAAGTAATTCAATAGCTTGCGCCGCATGCAACACAGAGTTCGAGCACACCACGATTTACCAAACTAGCTGTTTAAAAAAGAGTTTTTGAATAGTATAGACAACATTTTGAATTTTATATACTGTATATAATTTTAACAACCATATTATGTGTTTTTTAGACATAAAATAATAACAAATCAATTTTTTTAGATAAAGAAAGTGTTTTTCAATAAAAAACTGCAATTTTACTACCTTTTAATGGAGAACCATTTTTAAATACAATATTTGACACTTTTATATATTCAATTAGACAAAAAAACTTCTTATTTACAATCGGGACCTAAAAATTTAGTTTGGATAAATTTATGGTGTTTTCTGATAACATTCATATTTTTATGAATGGTAAAAAAATACTATATTTTAATTGAAAACATCTTTTTTAATAAAAACAATTTATATTGTTAAATTATTCATTATAATGGTTTTAAAGTTTAATTAGATTATATTATTATCATTTAATCCAATTTTGGTCATTGGAAGTAATTTTACATACACATATATCAATATTTTGATAGTTTTTTATTTCTCAAAAACCTACTTTCCAGTTTTGAAAACGAGAATTAATTTTAAATAAATTAATACAACATCTATGTTTTGAATTTATAAAATATAAATAATTTTTTGGAATTCGGAATATAAAAATTATCTTAGGGTGAATGTTTTGTATTTTTCTGAAAACTTTCAATTTTCAATGAATAGTGAAAAATACTACACGGTACATAAAAACCAACTTTTTCATTTAAATAATTATTTTAATCAAAAATATATCTTAAAATAGATACATAATACAAATACTAGTACAATTTATTTCATTGGAGTCATTTTATAATAATATGAGATATATAAAATTTTATTGAACACTTTTAACATCTTTTTACCGACCTTCTAGGCACATTTACCAACCATCTAGGCACATTTGAAAATTTACATAAAATATAATTTTATCGCTCTGTGAATTGAATTTCAAAAATCCAAGTGACCCCATTGATTCCAGTCAGTAAAATGTTGTCCAATAGGATGAAAATATTTTTTACTGTTAAAAGTAAATAAGGTAATTAAAGATAAAATTATTATTAATATTATCCCAAAACATGTTCTAATTCTATTGGAAAAGTTTATTTAGACCAAAATCAACCTTAGGAAAAAAAATGATCCTTTTGATCCATTTTGGTAAGATTAGGACATTTGTAATATTTTATTTAAAGAAGCGTTAAAAGCATTAAATTCAAAGATTAATAACTAAACCATTTTTAATATAGGAATATACATAAGAAAAATTATATTATGAATATTAATTTGAAATATAAACATATTTCCTACATCATTGTATTTTATTTATAATTTCTATACACTAATAATTAATGTTTTTATGACACAATGATGAAGTAGTAATTTCCTTATTAAGGAAGGATTAAAATAATTGACATTATAAATATCAAAATAAATGTAAATTGAGACATTTGATGCCATACTCAAATTTCCTAGGTGAATATGACATGTTAGTTTATTTTTTTTAAGTAATAAACTTGTTATGACTTTCAAAAAAACCAAATATTAAATTGTGTCAGAATTGACATAAATGTGTTTTTAAAACGAATACTATATTATTAAATAATATAATATTCCTAAAAATATACGTTTTAGTCAAAGGACATATATAATGATGGATATGTCATTACTAAACCACTTGATGTTCTCTAGTAATTTTATAGTATGTTTATTAACCAGGTATTATAATAATATAAGAAGACATTGTAAAAGTTAAACTATTTAACTAAGGGTCAAATCTAAACGATAAGTTTAATATGGTGACCTAAACTTGTCTAGAACCTATTGGTTGAGAGGATTTAGACCCATACCCACCTTATAATATAAATTAATTCATTTGGAGCTATTATAAACTGAAAATAATTTTATAATAAATTAATATTTCAAGCTTTTCTTAAAGTGCCTCTCACCTCTCTTATAAAGGTGTACATCCTATTCACTTAAATTCACACCTCCAAATCCAATTGGGTCATTGAAACCCTGCTCAAATATCCTCCCAAATACCTTCAATTCATCCTAAATGCATTTAATTAATACTAAATCCATCTTAAGGATCCATTTTCTTCAAATCAAAAGGAAGATCCCAAAGAAGAGTTATTATTTCATCACCTCTTTCAAAGTTCATTTCTTCTTCCACTTCCTCTTTCTTTGTTGTTTCCATTAAAAAATAAAAAACCCAGTACCATCTACATACTGTGATGTTATTATAAATATGCTACAACCATATTCATTATTCTATCAATCCTATTAATGACAATGTCACCATACGTGTGTACGTATGACCTACCATCTCCATGTCATGGTATAGTTTGTTATTCAAAACTTTATTATATGGATGGGTAAATAAATTATTATAATTGATTTAAATAATAAATATAAAATGTTAATGATTAGTTATATATAATATACTATCCATTTAAATATGATTTCACCATCAATATAATGATATCACTACTCGTGTGTACGTACGACTTACCGTCTCCACGATGCGAAAAGATTCATTTCCATGTTCACCATTCAACGATGATTATAAATATATATATTGTTAATAAGTATATAATATATGATATAATTATTCTACTGTATATATATATATTTGTGTATTTGTGTGTGTATTTACATATATCTCAACCACTTATTTCTGTTCAATACGATATGAAAACGGAAACAATTTTATTTGTACGTAGGACTTACCATCTCCATAAATGATGTTCTCCATTTCATATATAAATATATTATACGTACTTATATTATGAATACATATGATACAGAAATAATGTTTTATATTATGGAATCAATTAAATCATTATATAAGTTATACGATCAAGAATAACAAGTAAAAACATGTATGATAAAGAAAGTGATTATTACCTAAAATGTTATTTAAACATAGAAATTATTATTAAATGGGTATTATAAATCCCTAAATGAATCAAGTATGATATAAGAAATATTAATATGTTTCTTTTATAATTTAATAACATATTATGGTCATTATACAAGAGGTTAAATGTATCCTTGACCAAAAAAAGTACAAGGTAAGTGTTAATTCCTCAATCTCATTATTATATGAGATTGATTATGTGTAAGTATTTATTGGGAAATATATATCAACCATGTCCATGATTCATAAAAAAGTTCTCAAACTGAATAGTTTAAGGTTTTTTGTAAGGGAATATTTATCAAAGTCATCATTTTAAATGTTTTGATGATTTATTTTTCAAAATATTTTTAATTAATATCCATGTTTTAAAAATTATTTTAAGAATTTATTTATATGGAAATGATTGTTTTAAAATGTTAATTCCTTTTAGAAGCATCAAATTTTTATGGGACACTTTTATTAAAAAAATATCTTTTAAAATATTTCCTTCATAAAGGCATGACATTTAAATGATTTTACAAAAAGGGATATTTATCTCAAGGATTTTTTCTAATCATTTTCAACTATTTCAGCATCCTTTTATGGATTTTATTCTTGATTGAGGTTTATATATTATAATACAATCTTCCATATTTAATTGAATGAGCTATGATATGTTTGACTATAGATGTGATATTTTTATTCCATTAATTGTTTATGGTTAATATATATACATTTCATTTGTTAGTTTTAATACGAATGTTTTTCTTATGTTTCAACATTTTCATATGAGTAATTAAATAGACTTTTTATGTGATGGGTGGAGCCCGCAATATTTCCTCAAAGCATCGGTAGGTCTCATGAGACAAACTAGTATCTTGTCAAAAGTCATTGACAAAATTTTTATTTGTAGTCTTGGCATGAGTCTTTGACTATGTGGTTATGATTTTTGGAATTATCCATTCCCTCATTATGAAATTAGTTATTACATGTGATTATTCGACTATTAGAATATTGATGTGCATGTTTATAAGGTATTGTTTGATTTATTTTTTCCATATTATGTTCAATTTTATGTTTAAAAGGTCGTTGTTTTAAATACACATCTTTCCTTGAATGTTTATAACTTCCACTAAATTGTTTACCCTTACTGAGCATCTATGATCACCCATTTATTATGTTTTATTTTCCTAGGATTCTAAGAAGTGTATTATGGTTAATATGTAGGGATATTCTAAGGGAATAATGTAATTTTCAAAGTATTATTTGTGTTGTGTTATATGTTAGAAAGTGTAATGTAACATTCATGTATGTAATCTATTTTCTAAGACTGTTAAACTAATTAGTCCTTTAGGAAATGATTTCTTTTAATCATGCCAATGTATTACAATAATGCACCGGCACCGAGTAACTAGGGTTGGGGAATTTCAGTTGGTATCATAGTAAGTTTATTTCATACCTTAAAAACGAGAATTATAAAAACTCTGAATATAGAACACTACCCGAAGATAGAATTTTAGGATTAGTATAGATGAACATCCAAATGTTTTTTTAATGATTATATTATGGGATTTTTCCAAGAAATACCTCCCTAATTAGATACAAAAAGGTTTATGAGGCACTAGCACAGATGTATCTTGGGGTAAAACCTGAAAACACCACTTTGAGCTAGAATTGAATGGGAACTTGTGCATAAAAACGGGCCTTACTGCACTCTTGGTTATGAAACTCTCAGGGGATATGCTTAGGTTAATTCACATTATATTTACAAACCATTATGAAATATCTATGAGTAAATATGTCAACAAAAAAACATTTTTTATTATTATGATACTCAACGTGTGAAAATATTCAATTAATTTTGTGAATTTTTCTTGTTTTTGTATTATAAAATATGATATGATTTAACCTAGTGCATTTCGTCAATTAGAAATGGTGCCCAGTTGAAGGAATTTGAATTCCAACAATACAAATGATACAAAGATTAATATATATCCTATATTAAATGGTATTAAGACAACATTTAGAAGGGAAATAGTCTCCCACGTATTCTCATCATATGAAGAAATAGTATCATGTTTTAATAAGATAAGTAATGAATTCTTTGAGCCATATGGCTTTGAAGGGAAGATAGAGAAGAAGATGATGTTAGATAAAAATATGGATAAAGGGAAGAAGGGAAAGAAGGATTTTATCATATGTGATAATTGTGGAAAGAATCACCTTGGGAAGTTCTTTAAAGGAATGTGAGTTTGTTATAAGTGTGGACAAAAAGGACACAAAGTTCGTGATTGAAAGGGTAAGAAATTTTTTTCAAATGGACAACGCTTCATCTGCAAGGATTTGGGAAACTACATGAATCAATGTCCCAATCATCAGAGCATACCCCAAATGATGCTATTGGATAATTATCAAGTTATGATAAAACAACAGATGAAGAGGAATGATTAGTGTTCTTAAGTTGTTATTAAATAATTATTTCATTTGAGTACAAGTTATAAGAATTATAAAGTATATAAGGATTGTAATGCAGTACATTTTCATTGAGGATTTGAAATTTTATGGTACCATGTAAGGTGACATAGTTTCATGTTAAAAATTTTGGAAAATATATGGTTGGGGGAAATATAACCCTTAATATGTTTCTGAAACTATGATAATGATTTCAAAATAATATATAATTGAGTTGGATAAATAATATTGGATATTATCAACTAACATGGAACTAATTAGTTGTTTTTTTATTCCATATTTGTTCGAGTTTACAAAATTTTTGGATTTAAGGAGTATATCCTCTATTCTATAAGGAATAAGGGAGAATGAATGTATTCAATAAGGTTTTATAGTAATTCAGGGTGTTACTATGTTTTAAGAAACTAAATGATGAAGGTATTCATATGTTATTTTGTGGAAAGAATATATCTTCATTATGTTTACCTCCCACATAAATTTATTATACTATGATTTTGGACATCAATATTATTGGATAATTCGAGTAAGTTGAGAACTTGATATTTTGTATGAGGTTAAAGTATAATTTAATGGATATTCTGACATAAATTTTTTTATTTTACTAAACATATAGAGTATTAAAGAAATACTTGTGGACCTTATGATTTATAAAATGCACATTAGGAGTAAAAAATCATTTTTGTACATTCATTTCCCAGTATAAGGGTTGAAGTGAAAATAGATCGAAGCACATCCAAATGATGAGATTATGATTAAGACATGTAATGAAATCATGTATGTTTTCTTGAGTTCTTATCTTGATAGTAAATTAATCCCACCTCTTCAAAAAAAATAATCCAAAAAATTTGTTATCCTAATACCTTGTGTTTTGTTGAACCGATTATATTTTAAACCATCGTAGATTTATGTCTCTGAGGCCCTCAATGTTTTCTTTATTTCTCACTATTTTTGGGATTTACTACATCAATCACCCCCTATAAATAGTTATGTTTTCCTCCAATTATGTGTCTATAATTTCCACCAATGATCTCCTAGTAGAAACCCTAATTTGGTGGTGACTTTTTCTTTTCCCATTCCCTCTTATTAAGACTAAATTTTTGTAACCCTATTTCTGATGTGGGTTTCCACAAAGGTATTTTCTATTTTCAACCTTTTATTTTCGAAGAACAATTTCAAATTGTGAGGATGAAATTTATTGAATGAGGGGAGAATGTAACACCTCAGTATTTCATAATATGTTATCTCTTTAATGTAATTCTATTAGCTAGCGCCACACACAACACCGGGTTCAAATGCACCACGACTTACGAAACTAACCGTATAAAAAGAAGTTATGAATATGTATTAATTTAATTTTGAATTTTTTATACTCCATATAATTTTAACATCCATATTACGTGTTTTTAGACATAATATGAGAAAAAATCCATTTTTTCAGATAAAAGAAGTGTTTTTACAAAAAAAAATGAAATTTTACCACCTTTTAATGGAAAACCAAATTTAAATCCAATATTTCAAACTTCTATATATTGAATTTGATGAAATAAACTTCTTATTTAGAATAAAGACATAAAAAATAATTTTTATAATTTTTTTGTGTTTTTATGATAACTTATATATTTTGATGAATAGGGAAAAGTACAAAATTTTAATTAAAAACAACTTTTTAAATCAAAATAATTTCTATTTTTAAATTATACCTTTGAATGTTTTTAAAGTATAATTAGATTATATTTTTATCATTTATTCCAATGTTGGTCATTATAAATAATTTTACATAAATACATATCATTCTTTTGATAGTTTTTTATTCTCCAAAACCAACATTCTAGTTTTGACAAAGAGAATAAATTTTAAATTAATTAATTTAACTTCTTTATTTTAATATGGTAAAATAGAAAAAAAAAATTGAATTTGGAATATATAAATTATCTTACCGTTAATTTTTGGTATTATCCTAAAAACATTCAATTTTGATGAATAGTGAAAAATACTACATAGTACATAAAAACTGACTTTTTCATTTGAATAATTATTTTTAATTAAAAGTTTTTCTTTAAATAGATACATAAAACATATATTAGTACAATATAAGTCATTTGAGTCATTTTATAATATGATTATATATATATAATTTTATTGAATCGTTTTAACATCTTTTTACCCAACTTCTAGGCACACTTACATACCTTCTAGGTGCATTTGAAAATTTGCATAAAATGTAATTTTACCACTTCTTTGAATTGAATTTCAAAACTCCAAGAGACACTGTTTACATCACTAAGTAAAATTTGGTTCAGTAGGATGAAAATATTTTTTGGTGAGTATTAACTTTTGAATTTTGTTTACCAGGTTTAAAAGTAAATAAATTAATTAAAGGTAAAAATAATATTAATATTACCCAAAATAAAGATATAATTATATTGGATAAGTTTATTTAGACCAAAATCCATCTTAGGACAAAAATAAGATCCTTTTGATCCATTTGGGTTATATTAGGACATTTATTATACTTTATTTAAAGAATAGTTAAAAGCGTTAAATTCAATGTTTAATAACTAAACCATTTTTACTATAGGGTTACAGATAAGATAAATTCAACTATAAATATTCATTATATATATAAAACTATTTCCTACATATTGGTATTTTATTTATAATTTTTAGACATTAAATAATTAAAGTTATTTATGACACAATGATGAAGCAGTAATTACCTTATTAATGAAATATTAAAATAATTGTTATTATAAATATCAAAATAAATGTAAATTGAGACTTTTGATTCCATAAACTAATTTTATATTTTAATATGACATTTTAAGGTTGATTTAAAGTATTTATTTCAAAAAAATAAACTTTTTATGACTTTCAAAAAAACAAATACTAAATAGTTTAAAAATTGATATAAATGAGTTTTAAAAACATACTATATTATTAAATGATATAATATTCCTAAAAATATATGGCTCATAAAAAGTACATATATAATGATATATATATTTAATTAATTTACCACTATATTTTCTCTTGAAAATTTATAGTAAGTTTATTAACCATGTATTATAATAATACCAGGAGACATGGTAAAAGTTAAAATACATAACAATGTTTTAAATCTAAAAGATAAGGTAATTATGGTGACCTAAACTTGTCTAAAACCTATTAGTTGAGAGTATTTATACCCATACCCACCTTATCCTCTAAATAAATTCATTTTGAGCTATTATAAACAAAAAATAATTTTAGAATAAATTAATATTTCAATCTTTTCCTAAAGTTCCCCTCACCAATCTTATAAAATGGTACTTCCCCTTCTCTTAAATTCACACCTCCAAAGACATTTTTCTTGGACAATCCCTGATAAAATATCCTCACAACTACCCTCACTTCATAATAAAGGTCTTAATTTGATCATAAATCCATCCTAAGGTGCCCTTTTTCTCAAATAAAAAGGAAGAACCTGAAAAAGATGTAATTATTTCATCACCTATTTCAAAGTTCGTTTCTTCTTCCACATCCACATTCATTGTTGTTTCCCTACCAAAATAATAACATCATTACCGTCTACATACTGTGATGTTGTTATAAATATGGTACAACCATATTAATTATTCTATCCATCCTATTAATGACAATGTCACCATACGTGCATACATACAGTTTACCATCTCCACGTCGTGGTGAAGTTTTTCCTTCAGAACTTCATTATTTGGATGGGTATAATAATGAGTATAATTGAAGTGAATAATAAATATAACATGTTAATAATTCTATATATATAATATACCATCCAATTAAATACTATTTCATCATCAATAGAATGATATCATCACTTGTGCATACGTACGGCTTACCGTCTCCACGACGTGATGAGATTCATTTCCATGTTCACCATTGAACGATGATTATAAATATATGTATTATTAATAAGTATGTAATATATTATATAATAATTCTAATTAAAATATATATTTATATATGTATTTATTTATTTAATTATTTACATATATCTCATCTAAATACTTCCGTTCAGAAAGATATGAAAATAGAAACGGCGTTTATGTGTACATACGACCTACCGTCTCCAAAAATAGTGTCTTTCATTTCATATATCAATCTGTTATACATACATATATTCTGAATATATATTACAAAAAAATAATTTTTTTTCTGTAATCAATTAAATCATGATATAAGTTATACGATCAAGAATAACAAGTTAAAACACATATGATATAGAAATAAATTATTACATGAAATTTTATTTTAACATACAAATTGTTATTAAATGGGTAGTATAAAGCCAAAAATGAATCAAGTATGATATCATAAAAATTAATATTGTTCTGTTATAATTTAATAACATACTATGGTCCTTATATAGGAGGTTAAACGTACCCTTGATCAAAATAATGTACAAGGTAAGAGATAATTCCTTAATCTCATTATTATTCGAGATTGTTTATGCATAAGTATTTACTGGGACATTTTCATCATCCATGTCCATGTTTCATCAAAAATAATTCAAAATGAATATTTTATGTTTTGTGTAAGGGACTCTTTATCACAATCAGAATTTTAAATATTTTAATGATTTATTGTTCTAAATCTTTTTAATTAATGTCCATGTTTTAAAAATGATTTTAAGGAATTATTTATATAGACATGATTGTTTTAAAATATTAATTCCTTTCAAAAGATTCAAAGTTTTATAGGAAAAGTTGATTCAAAAATCTATTTCTAATTACTTCCTTCATAAATATGTAACTTTTAAGTGATTTCACAATGATGGATATTTCTCTCAAAGATTTTTACTGATCATTTTCAACTATGTCAACATCCTTTACTGGATATTATTATTGATTGAGGTTTATGGATTATAATACTATCTTCCATATTGTATTGAATGACTTATGATATGTTTGACTATGGATGTTCTATTTTTATACCATTCATGGTTTATGGTTAAGTTATTCACATTTCATATGGTAGTTTTAATACAAATGTTACTGTTATTTTTCAACATTTTCATATGAGGGATGCATTGGACTTAGTAAATGATAGATGGACCCCACTATAGCTCCTTGATGCATTAGTTGGTCTCATGAGACAAACTAGTGTCTTGGAAAAAGGCCTTGTCAAAATTTTTATTTGTAAGTCTTGGCATGAGGCCTTGACTATGTGTTTATAATGTCTGACATTATGCCTTACTTCATCATGAAATTAGTTATTTCATGTGATTATTTGACTAGTAGAATATCCATGTGCATGTTTATATGGTAATGTTTTATTTATGTTTTCAATATTATGTTCAAGTTTACATTTAAAAGGATTTTTTTATTACACATCATGCCTTAAAACCTTATAGCTTCAACTAAATTATTTACCATTACTCAGCATCTGAGCTGACACTTTTATTATGTTTTATTTTCCCAGTATTCCAATAAGTGTATTATGATTAACATGTAGGGTTATGCTTAGAGAATAATGGAATTCTAAGTGGATTATTTATGATGTGTTGTATGTTATAATGTGTAATGAAAGATTAATGTATGAAATCTATTTTTAGAGACTATAAAATTGATCGGTCCATCAGGATTTGATTCCTTGTAATCATGGCAATGCATTAAAATCATGAATCGGCTCTGAATAACTGGGGTCAGGGGGGTTATAGTTGGCATTAGAGGATGTTTATTACAAACCTAGGAAATTATATTTTGAAAATACACTGATAATAGAACACTACCCTAAGATAGAATTTGAGGATTAGTATAGAAGAACATCAAAAAGTTTTGCTAATATGAATATTATGTGATTTTTCGAAGAAATACATCCCTATATGGATATGAGATGGTTGAGGTGGCTCTAGCACAAATGTATCTTGGGTTAAAACCCAAAAACATCACTTTGAGCTAGACTCAAACGGGAACTGGTACATGACAGTGGGTCTTGTTGCACTCTTGGTTACAACACTCCTGGGGGATATTCTTATAATAATTCACATTTTCATTACAAACCATTATGAATGATTTCTGAGTAAATATGTCAGCAAAAAACCATTTTTATGATTATGAGACCATATGGGTGAGAATATGCAATTAATGTTGACAATTGTTCATGTTTTTGGATTATATCATTATGATATGATTTAACCTACAGTATTTCATCATTTAGAAATGGCACCTAGTAGAAAGAATGAGAACTCCAGTAATACGTGTGATCCAAATTGTAAGAAGGATCATATCATTCATGGTCATAAGACAAAATTTATAAGGGAAATAGTGTCCCACATATTCTCATCATATAAATAAATAGTATCGTGTTTTAATATGATATGTAATGAATTCATTGATTCGTATGGAATTGAAGGGAAAGTAGAGAAGAAGAGGATGGTAGATAAAAAAATGGATAAAGGGAATACGTGAAAAATGATTTTTCTTATATGTGATAACCGTGGAAAGAATAACCATAGGAAGACATTGAAAGGAATGGGAGTCTGTTATAAGTGTGGAGAAAAATGACAGCAATTTTGTGATAGAAATGGAAAGAAAAATGTTTCAAATGTATAATGCTTCATTTGCAAGGATTTCTGACACTATGTGAATCAAAGTCCCAATCATCAGAGTATACCCCAAATTATTCTATTGGGTAATAATCATGTTATGAAACTACCATAGATGAATATGAATTATTAGTGTTCTTAAGTTTTTATTAATGAATTGTGTCATTTGAGGACAAGTTATAATAATAATAAAGTATATATGGATTGAACTGTAGTACGTTTTCTTTAAGTATTTGAGATTTTATGGTACCGTGTAAAGTGACACGGTTTCATGTTAAAATTTTTGGAAAATATATGGTTGGGGGAAATATAACCCTTAATATGTTTCCAAACTAGAGATAATGATTTTGGAATAAGACATAATTGAGTTCGATAAAGTATATTTGATATTATCAAATACCTTATAAGTAATTAACTTTTTGTTTATTCCATCATTGTTGGAGTTTAAAACATTTTTTGGATTTAAGGAGTATATCCAGTATTCAATAGGGAATAAGGGAACATTAACATATTCAATAAGGTTTTATGGTAATTTAGGGTGTTTCCATGTTTTAAGAAAATACATAATGAAGGTATTCACATGTTATTATGTGGAAAAAGAGATATTTATTATGTTTACCTCCCATATAAAGTTCTTAGACTATGAGATTGAAAATAAGTCTTTCAGGATAAGTCTAAAGGTTGGAATGGAGTAAGTTGAGAATTTTATATTTTATATGAGGTTAAAGTATAATTTATTTGATAATATAACCTAACCTTCTAGATTTCAGTAATCATTTAGAGGATTAAGGAAATTCATTTTTACATTATGATTTTTCAAATGCGCATTAGGCATAAAAAACATTTTTGATCATTAATTTTCTAGTATAAGGGATGATGTGAAAATAGATCAAAGCAAAACCAAATGATGGGATTAGGATTAAAATAATTAATTAAATCAAGTATATTTTTTGGGTTCTTATCATTATATTAAATTAATCCCTATTCATAAAAAAAGAATTATCTAAAAAATTTGTTATCCTAATACCTTATGTTTTGTTGAACTGATGATATTTTGAATCATCATAGGTTTATGGCTTTGAGGCCCTCAATTTTTCCCTTTATTGATCACTTATTTGTGATTGATGATAACAATCACTCCTTATAAATATTTTTTTATTTTCCTCAAATTATGTGTCTATAATTTCCACTAATGATCTCGTATTTGAAACCCTAATTTGGTGGTGACTTCTTCATTTCTCTTTCCCTCTTTTTAAGATAAAATTTTAGTCCCCCTATTTCTAATGTGGGTTTTCCACAAAGGTATTTTCTATTTTCAAATTTTTACTTCCAAAGAAAAATTTCAAACTGAAAGGATGCAATTTATTGAAAGAGGGGAGAATGTAACACCCCAAGATTTCATAATACAGTATCTCTTTAAAGTAATTCAATCGCTTGCACCACACAAAACACCAAGTTTGAGCGCACCATGACTTACCAAGCTAGCCGTTTACAAGAGGTTATGAATAATATTATCTTTATTTTGAATATTATATACTCCATATATTTTTAACATCCATATTATGTGTTTTTTAGACATAATATAAGAATAAATCCAATTTTTTCAGATAAAAGAAGTGTTTTAAAAAAACAATTTTACCGCCTTCTATTGGAGAACCATTTTTAAATCTAATATTTGACACATTTATATATTAAATTTTACAAAATAAAATTATTTTTTAGATATAGGAAATAAAAATTTAATTTGGAAAATTTTTTGTGTTTTTCTGAATACTTTAATATTTTAATGAATAGTAAAAAACTAAATTTTAATTGAAAATTGTTTTTATCAAAAAAAATTATATTTTTTAATTATACATTTTAATGGTTTTGATATATAATTAGATAATATTTTTATCATTTTATCCATTGTTTTTCATTGGATGTAATTTTACAAAAACATATATCAATCTTTTGATAGTTTTTACTTCTCAAAAACCCACATTCTGGTTTGGACAATGTGAATTAATTTTAAATTAATTAATGCAACTTATATGTTTTGAATTTTTCTGAAATAGAAATCATTTTTGAATTTATAATATCAAAATAATCTTAGTATTAATTTTTGATATCTTTCTAAAAACATTAAATTTTTATGAATAGTGAAAAATAGTATAAAGTACATAAAAACAGACTTTTTCATTTAAAAATTTTTTTAATTAATTTTTTTTTAAAATAGATACATAATACTTATATTAGTAAAATTTAAGTAATTAGAGTCATTTTATAATAATATTAGATATATATAATTTTATTCAACCATGTTAACGTCATTTTACCCACCTTCAACGCACTTTTACCCACCTTCTAGGTACACTTTCAAATTTCCATAAAAAAGATATTTTACAATTTCTATGATTTGAATTTCAAAAATATTAGAGACACGGTTGACATCAATAAGTAAAATTCGGTTCAATAAAATGAAAATAATTTTTGGTAAATAGTATCATTTTAATTTTATTTACCATGGTTAAAAGTAAATAAGGTAATTGAAGATAAAAAATATTAATTCAAACCCAAAAAATTTCCTAAATCTGTTGAATAAATGTATTTCAACCAAAATTAACCTTAAGGGAAAAATAAGGTACATTTGATCCATTTGGGTAAGATTAGGACATGAATTATATTTTATTTAAAGAATAGTTAATTTATTTATGACATAATGATGAAGTAGTAATTACCTTATTAATGAAAGATTAAACTAATTGTTATTATAAATATCAAAATAAAGGTAAATATAGACTATTAATGCCATCCACGATTTCTCTAGATGAATAAGAAATTTTATTGTTGATTTAAAGTAATTTTTTTGAAGTAATCAACTTGTTATGACTTTCACAAAAACCAAATACTAAATAGTGTCAAAATTGACATAAATGAGTTTTTAAAACAAATACTATATTATTAAATGATATAATATTCATAAAAATTTAAGGTTCAGCTGGAGGATTTATATAATGATAGATATGTCCGTAATGAACCACTTGAGTTTCACTGGGCATTTTATAGTATGTTTATTAACCATATATTATAATAATACAAGAAGACATGGTAAAAGTTAATCTATTTAACTAGGGTTAAAAATAAAATTTAAGATTAATATGGTGACCTAAACATGTCAAAAACCCTATTGGTAAAGATAATTTAGACCCATACCTACCATATACTTGAAATAAATCCATTTGGAGCTATTAAGAAACTGAAAATAATTTTCGAATAAATGAATATTTCAATCTTTTCCTAAAGTGCCCCTCTCTTCTCTTATAAAAGGGTACTTCCCCTTATTTTAAATTCACACCTCAAAATCCATTTTTATTATCCAATACCTACTTAAATATCCTCCCACCTACCCTCACCTCATTCTATAGGCCATACATTGATCATAAATCTTTCCCATGGATCCCTTTTGTTAAAGACAATTGGAATAACTGGAAGAAAAGGAAATTATTTCATCACCACTTTAAAAGTCCTTTTCTTCTTCCACTTCATCATTCTTTGTTGTTTCCATACCAAAATAATAAATTCATAACCTTATATATACTGTGATGTTATTATAAATTTTCTTCAACCATATTCATTATTTTATCCTTCCCATTAATGACAATGTCACCATACGTGTATAAGTACGACTTACCGTATCTATGTCGTGGTGCAGTCTATTAGTCAACACTTAATTATTTGGATGGGTATAATAATTGGTATAATTGATGTAAATAATAAATATAACATGTTAATTGTTTTTTATATATAATATACCATCCAATTACATACTATTTCACCATCAATAGAATGATATCATCGCTCGTTCGTATGTACGGGTTACCGTCTCTACAATGCGATGAGATTAATTTCCACATTCACCATTCAATGATGATTATATATATAAATATAAATATATATATTGTTAATAATTTTGTAATATATTACATAATAATTATAATTGATATATATATATATATATCTCATTCACTTACATTCGTTCAATACGAAATGAAAACAGAAACGGCGTTTAGGCGTACGTATGACCTACAATCTCCATAAACTTTGTTTTCCATTTCTTATATCAATATATTATACATACATATATTCTGAATATATATGATACATAAATAATGTTTTATATTCAGGAATCAATTAAATCATGATATAAGTTAGACAATCATGAATAACAAGTTCAAACACTTGTGTTAAAGAAAGCAATTATTTCCCAAAATGTTATTTTAACAAAGAAATTATTATTAAATGGTAGTATAAATCCATAAAAGAATCTTGTATGATATCATAAATATGAATATGGTTTTTTTATAATTTAATGACATACTATGGTCATTATACATGAGGTTAAAGGTACCCTCAACCAAAAGAAAGTACATGGTAAGGGATAATTCCATAATCTCATTATTATCTGAGATTGTTTATGTGTAAGTATTTGCTGGGACATTTTTATCATCCATGTCCATGTATCATAAAAATTTCTCAAAATGAATATTTTAAGGTTTTTTTGGAATGGACTCTTTATCAAGATCAGCATTTTAAATTTTTTAATGATTTATTTTTCTAAATCTTTTTAATTAATGTCTATATATTAAAAATGATTTTAAGGATTTATTTATATGGACATGATTGTTTAAAATGTTAATTACATTAAAAAGTTTCAAAGTGGTATTGGACACTTTGATTCAAAAATATATTTAAAAGGAATTCTTTCACAAATTCAAGAATTTTATGTGATTTCACAAAAGGGGTATTTCCCTCAAAGCGTTTTACTAATCATTTTCAACTATGTAAACATCCTCTACTAGATATTATTCCTTATTGAGGTTGATTTATTATAATACAATATTCCATATTTTATTGAATAATTTTTGATATGATTGGTTGTGGATGTGCTATTTTTATACCATTAATGGTTTATGGTTAAAGTATTGACATTACATATGCTAGTTTAATACAAATTTTTATGTCATGTTTCAACATTTTCATATAAGGAAAGCATTAGACTTAGTATGGGATAGGTGGACACTGCTATAGCTCCTCAATGAATCACTTGGTCTCATGAGACAAACTAATGTCTTTGAACAAGGCCTTGACAAAAAAAATTTATCGGTAAGTCTTAGCGTGAGGCCTTGACTATGTTGTTATGATGTCTGGTATTATGAATTCCCTCATTATAAAATTTGTTATTTCATGTGATTATTTAACTATTAGAATATCCATTAGAATGTTGATATGGTAATGTTTTAATTATTTTTTCCATATTATGTTCAAGTTTATGTTTAAAAGGCTGTTGTTTTTATTACACATCACTCCTTTAAGGTTTATAACTTTAACTAAAATATTTACCCCTACTAAGCATATGATCTCACCACTTTCTTATGTTTTATTTTCCCATGATTCTCAGAAGTGTATTATTATTAATATTACAGATTATGCTGAGGGAGTAATGGAGTTCTCAATGTATTATTTATGTTCTATTATATTATAGAAAGTGTAATGTAAAATTATTGTATGTAATTTATTTTCTAGGACTACAAAACTGATGGGTACTTCAGAACTTGATTCCTTATAATCATGCCAATGAGTTTAAATAATGTACCGGCTCCGAGTAACTAGGTTAAGGGCATTAGAGTTGGTATCATAGGAAGTTTAGTAAAATCCATGGAAACTAGATTTTTAAAAAGCTCTGATTAGAGAACACGACCCTACGATAGACTTTGAGGATTAGTATAGATGAACACCCAAAAGTTTTCATAATGAAGATATTATGGGAGTCTTCCTAGAAATACATCCATGTCTGAATACGATAAGGTAGAGGTAGCTCTAGCACAAATGTATCTAGGGGTAAAACCTAAATACACTGCTTTGAGCCTGACTCGAATTGGAACTGGGGCACGACAATGGGCCTTGCTACACTATCGTTTATGACACTCCCAGGGGATATGATTAGGATAATTCACATTTTACTTATAAACCATTATGAAGGATTAATGAGTAAATATGTCTGCAAAGAAACCATTTTTATGATTATGAGACTAGATGTGTGAAAATGTTTAATTAAAGTTTTGAATTTTTCATGTTTTTGTATTATACATTATGATATGATTTAACCTAGTGTAATTAATTTTTTAGAAATGTTTCCCAATAGAAGGAATAAAAATTCTAGCAATACACATGATCCAAAGAGTAAGAAGGATCGTATATTTCATGGTATTAACCCAACATTTAGAAGGGAAATATTCTCCCACGTATTCTCATCATATAAATAAATAGTATCATGTTTTAATAAGATAAGTAAATAATTATCGAAGTCTTATGTCTTTGAAGGGAAGACAACGAAGAATAGGATGGTATTGAAATAGAAGGCTAAAGGGAAGAAGGGAAAGAAAGACTTTTTATTATGTGATAACTGTGGAAAGAATCACCTTGGGAAGTATTTGAAAGTAATGGAAGGTTGATATATGTGTGGAGAAAAAGGACACCATGTTCGTGATTGTAAGGGTTAGAAAAATGTTTCAAATGTACAATGCTTCATCTTAAAGGAGTTGGGACACTATGAAAATCAATGTCCCAATCATCATAGTATACCACAAATGATGCTATTAGATAATCATCACGTTATGATACTACCACAGATGAAGATGAATGATTAGTGTTCTTAAGCAGTTATTGAATAATTGGGTCCTTAGATTATAAGTTATAATAATTCTAAAATATATAAGGATTGCACTGTAGTACGTTTTCATTAAATATTTGAGATTTTATGGTACCATGTAAAGTGACATAGTTTCATGTGAAAATTATGGAAAATATATGGTTGGGGGGAATATAACCCTTAATATGTTTTTGAAAATAATATAATGATTTTGGAATAATATATAATTGAGTTAGATAACGTATATTTCATTTTATTTACTACCTTAGAACTAATTAATGGTTTGTTTATTCTATAATTGTTGAATTTTACAAATTTTTTGGATTGAATGAGTATATCTAGTATTCTATAAGGAATAAGAGATCATGAACACATTCATTAAGGTTTTATGGTAATTCATGGTGTTTCCTTGTTTTAATAATATACATGATAAAGGTATTCACGTGTTATTATGTGGAAAAGGATACATTTATTATGTTTAACTCCCACATAAATTTTTTAGAATGTTAGTTTTGACATCAGTATGTTTGATAAGTCTAAAGGTTGGAATGGAGTAAGTTGTGCACTTGATATTATGTACTGGGATAAAGTATAATTTATTGGGTACTCTGACCTAACCTTTTGGATTTTAGTAAAAATATATAGGATTAAGAATGTACTTTTGGACCTTATGATTTATCAAATGCATATTTGGTGTAAAAAAATAATTTTTGAACATTCATTTCCCAGTATAAGGGATGAAGTGAAAATAGATTGAAGCCTAACCAAATGATGAGATTATAATTAAGACAGGTAATGAAATCCTGTATGTTTTCTTGAGTTCTTATCTTTACAGTATATTAATTCCTCCTCCTTAGAAAATTACAGTATCTAAAAAAATGTGTAATCCTAATACCTTATGTTTTGTTGAACCAACGATATTTTAAATTACCATAGATTTATAGCTTTGAGAACCTCAAATTTTCCCATTATTGTTCACTTGTTTGTGATTGATGACATCAATCACTCCCAATAAATATTTATGTTTTTCCTCCAATTATGTGTCTATAATTTCCCCCAATGTTCTCCTATTCAAAACCATGATTCGGTGGTGACTTTTTCATTTCCCTTGCTTGTTATTAAGACTAAATTTTTGTAACCCTATTTCTAATGTGGTTTTTCTAAAAAGGTATTTTCTATTTTCATATTTTTATTTTCAAAAAATAGTTTCAAATTTTGGGAAAACAATTTGTTGAAGGAGGGTATTATGTAACACCAATGATTTCATAATTTGTTATCTCTTTAAAGTTATTCAATAGATTGTGCCTCACACAACACCGAGTTCGAGCGCACCACAACTTACCAAACTAATCATTTAAAAAAAGCGGTTATGAATAGTATTAATTTAATTTTACATTTTATATACTCAATATAATTTTAACATCCATATTATGTGGTTTTTAGACATAATATAATAATAAATCCGATTTTTCAGATAAAATAATTGTTTTTCAAAAAAAATGTAATTTTTCTGCCTTTTAGGGGTGAAACCTTTTTAAATTCAATATTTGAAACTTTTATATATTAAATTTGACAAAATAAACTTCTTATTTAGAATAGGGACATAAAAATTTAGTTTGGATATATTTGTGGTGTTTTTCTGATAACATTCATATATTAATGAATATTGAAAAATACTAAATTTTAATTAAAAATAATTAATCAAAATAATTTATATTGTTAAATTATACTTTCTAATGGTTTTGAAGTATAATTAGATTGTATTTTTATAATTTAATACAATTTTGGTTATTTGAAGTAATTTTAGATACACACAAATCAATCTTTTGATAGTTTTTACTTCTGAAAAACCCGCTTTCTAGTTTTGAAAATGGTAATTAATTTCAAATTAATTAATTCAACTTATGTTTTGAATTTTTTAAAATAGATTTCATTTTGGAATTTATAATATCAAAATTATCTTAGGGTGAATTTTTGGTATTTTTCTGAAAACATTCAGTTTTTTTGATGAATAGTGCAAAATACTGCATAGTACATAATAACCGACTTTTTCATTTAAAAAATTATTTTAAATTAAAAAATTATCCTACAATAGTTACATAATACATATATTAGTTCAATTTAAGTCATTTAAGTCACTTATAATAATATGAGATATATAAAATTTATTGAACCATTTTAACGTCTTTTTACGCTAATTCTAGGCACATTTACCCACCTTCTAGGAAAATTTGAAAATTTTCATAAAATGTAACTTTGAAACTTTTTTAGGTTAAATTTAAAAACTTTGAGAGAAACTATGGAATTAGGTGATTAAAATTTGGTTTAATAGGATGAAAATAATTTTTTTTGAATAATAACTTTTGAATTTAATTTACCACGGTTAAAAGAAAATATGATAATTAAAGGTAAAAATAATATTAATATAACACCAAAACATGTCCTAATTCTATTATATATGTTTATTTAGACCGAAATCGACTTTAGGAAAGAAAATAACAAACACTTGATCCATTTGGGTTAGAATAGTACATTTATTTTATTTTATTTAGAGAATAGTTAAAAGTGTAAAATTCAAAGTTTAATAACTAATAAATTTTTAATATAGGGATACAAATAATATAAATTTGACTATATATATTAATTAGAAATATAAAAACAGTTATTACATATGTGTATTTTATTTATAATTTTTATTCATTAAATAATTAATGTTATTTATGACAAAATCATGAAGCAGTAATTAACTTATTAATGAAATATTAAAATAATTGTTATTATAGATATCAAAATAACAATAAATTGAGACATTTGGTGACATCCAAGAATTATATAGGTGAATAGTTCATGTTTGGTTTGATATAATGTATTTTTTTCAATGTAATCAACTTTTTATGACTTTCACAAAAACCAAATACTAAATAGTGTCAAAAATGATATTAATGAGTTTTTAAAACAATACTATATTATTAAATTATATAATATTCCAAAGAATATAATATTCGTCAAAAAAACTTATATAATGATATATATGTCATTAATGAACCACTTGATGTTCTCTTTTCTTTTAATAGTAATTTTATTACCCATGTATTGTAATAATAAAAGAAGACATGGTAAAAGTTAGTCAATTTAACAAACGGTTAAATCTAAAAGATAAGGTTAATATAGTGACCTAAACTTGTCTAAAACATATTGTTTGAGTATATTTCTACACCTAACAACTTAATCCTAGATATAAATCCATTTTTAGCTATTATAAATATAATATAATTTTAGAATAAATTAATATTTCATGCTTTTCCTAAAGTGCCCCTCACTTCTCCTATAAAAGGGTATCTCCCCTTCTCTTAAATTCACACCTCCAATGCCATTTGGATCGGCCAAACCTAGACCAAATATCCTCCCAACTACCCTAAAATAATATTGGAGGCCTTAATTTGATCATAAGTCAAGCCTAATGAGACCTTTGTTTAAATAAAAAGTTAGAACCCAAAGAAGAGGTAATTATTTCATCACCTCTTTCCACGTTCTTTTTCTTCTTCCACTTCCTATTTCTTTGTTGTTTTCATACCAAAATAATAACTTCATAAAATTATAAATAATTTCATGTTATTATAAATATGGTACCACCGTATTCATTATTCTATACATACTATGAATGAAAAAGTCACCATACGTGTGTACTTACAGCTTAAAGTCTCCACGTCGTGGTGTAGTTTTTTATTCAACAGTTCATTTTTTGGATGGGAATAATAATCAGTATAATTGATGTAACTAATAAATATAACATGTTAATGATTGTTTATATATATAATATGCCATATAATTATAGATTATTTCACAATAATATAATGATACCATCGCTCGTGCATACGTAAGGCTTACCGTCTCCACGATGCGATGAGATTCATTTCGACGTTCCCCATTCAACAAAGATTATAAATATATATATTATTAATAAGTGTGTAATATATGACATAATAATTCTACTGGAAATATATATATATATATATATATATATATATTAGTTTATGTGTGTTTATTTACATATATCTCATTTACTTACTGCCATTCAATATGATATGAAAACGGAAACTGTGCTTATGCGTACATACAACCTACCATATACATAGTTGGTTATTTCAATTTCATATATCAATATATTATAAATACTTATATTATTAATATATATGATACATAAATAATGTTTTATATTATGGAATTAATTAAATCATGATATAAGTATACGATCAAGAATAACAAGTCAAAGCACGTATGATAAAGAAAGAGATTATTACCCAAAATGTTATTTTAACATAAAAATTATTATTAAATGGGTAGTATAAATACATAAATTAATAAATTATGATATCATAAATACGAATATGGTTTTGTTATAATTTAATAACATACTAGGGTCATTATACATGAGGTTAAACGTTCTGTCGCCCAAATAAAAGTACAAGGTAAGGGTTAATTCCTCAATCTCTTTATTATAAAAGATTGTTTATTGGTCAGTATTTACTGGGAAATTTTTACCATCCATGTCCATATTTAATAAAAATGTTTTGAAAAAAAATAATTTATGGTTTTTTATAAGGTACTTTTTATCAATATCATTGTTTTAAATGTTTTAATGCTATATTTTTCAAAATATTTTTAATTAATGTCCATGTTTTAAAAATGATTTTATGGAATTATTTATATTGGAATGATTGTTTTAAAATGTTAATTCCTTTAAATGAAATCAAACTATAATGGGACATGTTGATTAAAAAATATCTATTAAATTACTTCCTTTATAAATGTTTGACTTTTAAATGGTTTCTCCAAAAGGGATATTTCTCTCAAAGAGTTTTACTGATCATTTTCAACTATGTCAACATACATTATGAGATATTAATCTTGATTGAGATTGATTTATTATAATACAGTCTTCCATATTTTATTGAATTATTTATGATATGTTTGACTATAGATTTTCTATTTTTACACCATTCATCATTTATGGTTAAAGTATTGACATTTCGTATGCTAGTTTTAATATGAATGTTTCTGTTATGTTTCATCATTTTCATGTGAGGAATGAATTGGACTTAGTAAGTGATGGGTGGATACCTCTATAGCTCCTTGATGCATCGGTATGTCTCATGAAACAAAATAGTGTCTTGGCACAAGGCCTTAACCAAAATTGTTTTTGTATTCTTGGCATGAGGCCTTGACTATATGGATATGATGTCCGGCATTATACATTCCCTCGTTATTAAATTAGTTATTACATGTGATTATTCTACTTATATATTATCCATGTGCGTCTTTATATGGTAATGTTTGATTTTTTTTTCATATTATGTTCAAATTAATGTTTAAAAGGCTGTTGTTTTTATTACACATCTTTCCTTAAAAGTTTATAGCATCCACTAAATTATTTACCCATACTGAGCATCTGAGCTCACCCTTTTCTTATGTTTTATTTTCCCAAGATTCCAAGAAGTGCATTATGATTAATATTCAGGTTTATACTAAGGGAATAATGGGTTTATAAAATGATTATTTATGTTGTATTATTTTTTAGAAAGTGTAATGTAATATTCTTGTGTGTAATCTATTTTGTGAGACTGCTAAATTGATCGGTCCTTCAGAATTTGATTACTTGTAATCATGCCAATTTATTAAAATAATGCACCGACTCTGAGTAACTGGGGTCAGGGTGTTACCCATACTAGGTTAGGAATGAAGTAAAAGAGATAATGACCCCCAAATTCCTACATTAAATAAACCTTGGGTTTGTGACTAACACGAACAGTATAAGAATTATCATATATATAAGGCATTACACTCTAAAGATAATGTAGGATATAGAGATAGGATATCAACCATCAAGAAACTCCATGATATATAAAAAATATAAATTAAAGTTATCCTACAATGAATGTATAATGTAAAAAATATATAAAGAGTCTCAAAAATAAATACCAAATTGAAAACATAAGGCAAAGACTTAGAAAAAACTCTAGTGTTTATGATAGTAATGTCCATTACGGACCCCATAGTCCTCCAAGAAACCTAAAAATGTTTTTTATATGCTTGGGGTGAGCATTTCATGCATAATTAGTAGGATCATACCCAAGGTCTCTAATAAATATGTAGAAAAAGAATAAAAATACACCAGTGGATAAGCAACGAAACCATCAACACCTAAATAGGCCATCTAACCAATATCATCCTCACCATGACACACATGCCAAATAATGCATCCAAGTATATAAATATAATTTGTTTCATATTGATAAAGGGTACGCTACATCACTTTCCCACAAATTATTTTCTCACACACCTTGACATCAAACATCCGAGCACTCTCATCCCTTCCGTAGAATCCAACCCAATGATTTTTGAGAAACTACATACTACAAAAAACCCCTTGTGAAAATAGTAATCACATGAAACCTAAATACACCTAGGTAGCCTCAATAAGTCAATAACCTCACAAGAAACTAGTCATCACATCCACATCCTCAAATAACCACTCCTAGAAATCCATTATTATAAGGTATTTTGAACAAAAATTATATAAATCTTGTTCCCTCATCCATACATACATGGACCCTCTATAAATATCCTCATCAATGCCATAATCAAAACCATAATTGAACCACGTCTGAAATTCATCATTGATCATGCATAAGAACCACTCTAGGAAGAGAGAGTGGGGAAGAAGGAGTGGCCAACAATCCATCCTCACCAAACACCCCATAAAACATTTGGGTATCAATATAAGGTTCTCGATGTGGGTGGGACCGTAAAGAAATCATATTGAAAATAAAATATAAAATTTTCACACAAAAGACCACCTATGGTTTTAAAATAAGTGGCCCATCACAACTCACAACATTACTGAAAGTCCTTAAAACCTCCACCACTTTCAGTTCCACCTCTAAATGCATTACACCACCCATGCAAGCCACAAACCAAAAAACACATTATGTCTTTTCTTTTCATGTTAATCCATTTCCATATTTTTCATATTATAAACCACAACACTTCTTCAAGACCATTTATTTCTTGTTTGTCGAAACAAACATTAACCACAAATCCCAATTTAATTCAAGATTACATTAGTTATTTGAACCCATTGAATTTTTGTTTCATCGTTAACATCTCATTTTTTTCATTTCCAAGAAACTATCACAAAACTACAAAACACAAAATCTCATCTCCCACACATCAATAATCCCCACACATCAACCACCACATCTAATGTCAGCCATATTTTATCACAACTACATAACACAACTGCTTCCTATTACAACCACCACGAATCATTATAACCACAAAACATGATCACCACACATTGCAGCTACTACACCACCACACAATATATTTACTACACCATAGTTTTCAAATATCTTATTTCAAATTAATAAAAGGGGTTTGATCATATGAAATGCAATATTCTCAAGGACATTACCACACAAGTTGGGATTCCTTGTGAAACCAATTCTTCATTAAGATAAAAATTCTTATCCATTTTCTTAGGTGTTGAGTTATAGGCACAAAAAGAACAAGGTTTTCAAATTCAACATTCTCAAAAATATAAAAAGCTCAACATAATCCGAGGTTGGAAAAATAATACCAAAAATGAGTGAACATATTGGAAAAACATAATAACAAGTAAACATCGGGTGATTTTCTCCTCTTCACCTTCAATTTCAATTAATTTAATTAATTATATTAATTAAGTTCATTTGAAACAATTAAAAAAATGAATAAAAATGAATTACATACCTCAATATATATATAAATAACTAAAAATGAAGGATCCCCTACCTCGATTTATGCTTCATGGAAAGATGATTAAAACCAAGCATCAACCACCACCTTTCTCCAATGAATCTAAACTTGATCTCTATGAATATAAAACTCCATAAAAAGGACTCAAAATAGATAAGAAACGTTGCCATAGATATATCATAGGTAGAAGATAAGTTAGAAAGAAAAAAATAGAAATTGAGACTTGCCTCGATCCAAAGAAACCAAGACAAATGATCCAAATGAATCAGGGGGTTCAAAACTTTAAGAGGGGTGACTGGAGAGGGGATAGACAAGAATGAGTCCTCTATGTGTCAAGAGAAGGTTTGGAAATCAAAACCAGAGGCAAGGTTGTAGTGACTAAAACTATTAATACAAAGATATGATATATTTTAGATGAGTATTATTTATATTTCACAAACACATGACTGAGGATTGTAATGTTTTAGCTCCTTTGGAAACATGGAAACTTAAACAATAAGTTCATATGTGACCTATATAATCTCCCAATAATTTATTCATAACTAGAACCCTTATTATACATGTAATATATAATATAGTTCTTCATAACATGAGGAAATTAAGCATAAGAAAGGGTAATCCCAGATGCTTAATATGGTTAAACATAGGAGATACGTAAGCCTAAAATAAAAATAAGGGTATGATAACATGAAAATAACATTTCAAAACAATAAAATACATATCAATTATTATAATCATGATTCATGGAATAAATATTTATAGTTTATATAACATTAACAATAAGAAAATCAAAGAATATGGTATATGATAGCATAATCTTGTCAAAATACATATAATTGTGGAATTTAAAAAAACTAGAAAATCATTTCCATAGTAGTCAAGGATCAATGTGAAGGTTATTATAATAGAATTATTTCACTACCCAAACCATCATATAAGTATAGGTTCAATACCTAGACCATTATAGTGTAAAATACCCTTATTGAACAGGTTTGAATCCCTATTCCAGCCCTACTTATCTCATGAGAGATAAATAATTTCCCAATGCATTGGAGGGAGATATAGGTATCACCTCTCACATAATTAAAATAATATGTATCTATTCCACAGGATCATAAAACTTTGATCATATAAAAACCATTAAATGAAATAGAATTCATAAACATTTCATCATATCATTACCGGTGGAAAATTTACATGTTTCACAGTCATTTCATCAATTCATTAAATCATACCCCATGAAAAGAAGTGGGTTTAATAGTAATTTTATCATGGTATAACTCATGGAATAAAAATTGGATTCATAAACATCATATAATCATAAACATAAAAAATATAGAAAAAAAATAAGTATAATTCTCTTGGATTGTATCCCCATTAAATAATATGTAACATAAAAAGATATAATATTATATGTAAAATTATTTTGATAGATTACATAGAACATTTATTGTGGAAAATAACTTCTCTTTGGAAATAATTTTTTACCTAAAAATTCAAAATATATTTCTCAATCATTTTCATTGAAAATAATCTTATAAACATATAAAGTAAGATTTAAAAAAAACATTTAACAAATTTCATGATCAAAGTATCCCTTCAGATTTTAGAAACACTTTTTAAAATTTAAAACATTTTGAAAGTCCATTTCATTGAAAATAACCTTAAAAACTTATAATGTAATCTTTAAAAATCATTTAAAACATTTCTTGATGAAAATATTATTTCCATTTTAAAAAAAACTTTTAAAAAAATAAAAAAAATCCAAAATCATTTTATTTGGAAATATCCATTGAATATTATAAGGTAATCATCGAAGAAATTATTATTTTTGATGGTATAGAATTATGTTCATGTCGTACAAATTAAAATGAATTTCATTTCATATTTTCAGTGAAATACAAATGGGGATTTTTTGGTAAAATACATCATGATATCATGAAACAAAATATATTAAAATTTTAAAAATATGTAAAATTTTATTTAATAAATCATTTTGTTATTTAAAAAAAACATTTTCAAAAACTATTTTATAAATCATTATTTTCAAATAAAAAGTATTTTTTACAAATGATAGAAATAAAGAAAAATTTTCATAAAACATTATTTTGAACTCTTGACTACCTAAAAAGAGGAAAATGATTGGAAAATATGTATTATAATGACATAACTAGATGATAATAATATTCATGAGTTTTTTTAGTGATAAAATTTAGTATTTTATCATTGAAAACATCATCATAAACAATCTTGATAAATAATGAGATTGTAACACAAAATATGTCCCACTTTAGTAACATTGAATTATAATCCCCCTAAAGGAATAAAATTAAAAGAAACTTAAAATTAAATTATATTATATAAATTCATTATATTACATTTCAAATGGGATATATATACACATAATGAAATAATATAGGTGTATAACATGACATACATCTTAAGGAAGGAAAATTGAGGAAAAAAATCCCTTACCACTATAATAATATTTTGAATCTTAAGTCACATTAAATAATAACATAAAAATAAACATTAAATATCATTAAAATAATTATATTTATGATATAACATTTCAATTGGGTAGTATATATTCCAAAAAAATGAAACAAGTGGTTAATATGGAACACATCTCCTAAAAATAAAAAAGAGAATAAAAATCCATTACCACCTTAGTGACTTTTGAATCATAAACCCCATTAAGGATATATAATAAAATGGATATGTAAATAAAAATATTTTTAATAACAATAATCATTAAATCAATTAATTTTAATTATATACATAATATAAAAAAACAAGTGGTGAAAATGGAATGTGTCTCACAGAAAGTAAAAGTGAGACATAAATCCATAACCTTAAGTCTTGACTTCTTTAACACACATTCAAAACTACATTATAATTAATATAAGTTATTATAAATATAATAAATAACCATAATTATATCTATTATACCATATCTGACTTACTTATGACCTTTTATTACATTTGTATTAACAATTCCATGTTAAAGTTATGTTTTAGGTAATAACTGGTTTGTTTATCAGATATATTTTGATAATTTATTTTAAAACCTATTAATTTGATCATGGTTAAACCATATAGAGAGTTTAAACCATTATATAAATATAATATATATTTTTTATATATTTATTTAGTGTAAGAAATAATATTTAGTGATGGAAAATGAAATACACCATTCAGGGAGACTGTAGGTTGTACGTACACCTTAACGTTGTTTCCATTATCTCAAAAGATTAAAAAAATAAAGGTAAATAATATATTATCATTTTAAAATAATTATTTTGTCATATATATCAAATATTTTTAGTAAAACATTCTTTATTACCTTCTATGTAATTTTTTAATGAATCACATCACTTTATGGGGCGATAGTTCACTGTGCACACAAACAACTTTATCGTATCCCATAAATAATAGAAAGAAATAATTTCTATGTAAAATTACTATAATATAATTATAATATTGTTAAAATTATAAAATATATTAATTTAATATATCCTTATTATCATTCAAATAAATAATAAATGAAAAACACATTACATCGATTCGTAAGAAGGCAGTCTGTTGTACACACGAGTGACGTTATTTTTTACCCAACAAGATTGGAGGTATGATGGTATATGTGTTATTTAAATTATATAGGTATAATAATATCATAAATATCTTATAAAAATATTAAATAAATCATTATATATTTCCATGAGAGGTGGTTATGGAATACTAAAGACAATAGTTTGTTAGGAGGTAGTGTGTCTTACACATGAATGATGATTATGTATCCCATTTGACGGAAGGGGATATGGATATAAATCATTACATTAAAATTAAAATATATCATTATATTTTTTATACTATGTTTATTATATATTCTTATTTTAATTATAATATAACTAGGTGAAGGAATAATTAGAATAAAACGCTTGGTTAGGGATGTTACCTCTTCTTCCAACAACTTCTTTTGGTTTTCACCAAAATACCTCAAAGGATTGATTTCTGGAAAAAATAAGGATTATAGGATTAGAGGTGGTAATTAAAGAAGTCATTTTTTCATGTTTTGGATGAACCAATTGGTTTTTTATGTTTTAAGATGAGAGGATATGTGTGTCCTTTTATAAGTGACATGAGTGGCACACTTGTAGTTTTTAAATATAAAAAGGTGTGACCCCATTTTCTAAATAAAACAAGTCTAAAAAATGGGCCATTATCTAAAATAAAAAATATAAGGTTGAAATATATCCATCCAATTAGTTCTGAATAATATGGGGTTCATTTTTAACTCTTATCCTATTTGTTTATTCCCTCGATAAATCCATTTTTACCATAACTGTGGAAAATACTTTTTTACTATTTTTTATTATTCATCATTATAAAATATTAATTTGAACTTATTTTATAATATAAATTATTAAGATTATATAAATTGAATATATTTTTCAAAATTAAACTCACATAATATTAAAAATTAATTTAAAATTGAACTCGTATATGCTATGAAAAAATGGGTTTTCAAAGAGAAAATTTTCGTAAGTAGAGATATTTTTAATTTTAGAATTCAATACGAAATTGATTAAAATGACATAAATTGGAATAATAGATATATAATTCAAATAATTTTACATTTAAAACATTACTAAAATTATTTCTATTTTTTAAAATTCTTTTAAAAAATAACAATTCTTAATAAAAACATTACTTTTCAATATTAATAAAAAAAATACATCTTATAAAATTCTTAAAAATTGAATACAACATAGTTATGACATGATGATTTCAATATTTGTGTTTATTTTTAATAATTAATATTTTAAAATTAGAAATAAATAATTTTAAAATAAGTGTGAAAAATGTGATAAAATTATTTTTTAGAAAAATATTGATTTTAACAATAACATTTGTTTGATCTGTATATATTGCCTATAAAACAAATAATATGAATATTGAAATTTTAATTCAATATAAAATATATAAATTTCATTAAAATCATACAGAAAAAGTAATTTTTTAAATTTATTTTGATAAAACGCATTTTTGTGCCTAAAAATATTATATTCATAAAGATATTTCCTTTGTTTTCAAATAATTTTTATTTTCATTTATAATTAATTAGTCACCAAATAATTTATTATATATACAGGTGTAAACCATATTTTTCATATTTTTCTAAATCCTATTCATACCCGTCATTCCAATGTTCAGGTGGTAATGATCATATTAAATAGTAGTATTTTTATTGTATTTCAAATTTCATTTAAACACATTGTTGCATATAACACAAAATAAACCATGTTTTTCATGTAACACAAGATAAAATCAGTTTTTCATTTAATAATATATAAAATTAGTCTTTCATGTAACCCAAAATATTGAAAATATTAAATTGATTAAAAATATTTATATTTCCCAAAATCTCAGGGTGTTTCATTCTACCCCATTAAATAAATTGTGTGCTCATAATTTAATAATGTTCTTAGTAAACAAGGGTTTTACATTTGAAAATACCTTTATAGGAAACCCGCATATTAATAATGGTTAAAAATACTTACTCTTGAAAAGTGAGAATGAGATGTTTAAAGGTCATCTGAAATAACACATACTAGGTTTCTAAATAGGTGAACATGGGTGGGATGTGAAAACATAGACACATTAGAGAACAATAACACCCAAATATTGATGGAGAGTAATAGAGAACATGGTTAGGATAAAGTTAATGAACACAAATACATAAATCCATGACAGGGTAAAAGGACATTTATTCATAAAAATATAAGGTGAATACTTTAAATTTTATTTCAATATCATTTTCTAAAAATTTAAATAATTTTCATGGGAAGATATACTTATATAATTTATTTCCATTTCATAATAACAATATAATCATTTGGTTGTGATTTGGTGAAATTCTAAACCACCTATTACTTAAAAAATGAAACATATATATATTCTTGAAGCACTAGTAGATCATAAGATATAAAAAATAATGGTAATATATTCCTGTAATCTCTAGTTATCATCAAAAAAATGGATAGAACAGGTTATCCATTATGAATAAATCGTTATATGTTGAAATAACACATTAATCTCTAAAACAATATACAATGTTAAACTAAAACCATTCCATAAATGGTTAACCTTATGACCCTTACAAAATTAAAAATTCAAAAATATGGTCACTAAATTTCTCAAAATCAACATAACATAATCCTCCAAATATCATAAAGTAGAAATTTATTTTTATACACAAAATATGTGAATTTCATAGACATTTATTTTCTTAAAATATTTAAATAACAATAATTACCTTGAAACCTTAATGAAAACATACATACTTTATATTTTATTGAATAAAACCATTTATTATTGAATATATTCTACCAATCCAATAATTTTTGTAAAATTTATCAAGGATAACATATACTAATTTCTCCCCAAATCATTAATTAATTCTGAGGACCTAAATATTATCTAATTTAATGTATTCATATCCATTATGTCTCTATACAAATATCATTACCACAACATTAGGAACATATAATGTTTTATCTTCCCTTAATCATATTTTTTTCATAAAATATCACCTTTCATTAAGTTAATTTTCTAGGTAATTAGTTTTGTTAAATATATTATTTTATATCATTAATAAAAAACATCTATAAAATTTAATTATATATTTCATGATTCAAGAAAAATAATTATTTAAATTCAATAAATATACTCTTCAACCATTCTTATTCATTCTTAAACCATTAAATGTGATTTATAATATTATTCTATAATACAACATTCTTAAGATATGAAATATAAATCATTTATTAATATTAATCAACCTAAATTTAATAATTATTCTCACATTTAACTTGAACAATACTATTAAAATAGTCAATACCATCAATGTGTCATTCATAGTCTCTTCATCATCAACAGTGTAACCATTACTCATTACAACATTTGGATTCGATTCCATATCTTTCCCCTTAGGACATTGATTTCTATAATTCCCATACATTACAAATTTATAACATTCATCCATTTATGATGCCTTGGGGAAAAAATTATTCTCATACAATTTGTTAACTGAACTTTTCATTTTTCCTCAATAATTAATTTCTCTACGCCCTTCTTCTCCACACATAAAACTTCTCTGCATTACTCATAGACATTAATTTGGGTGATTCATCTCACATTCTTGACATATAATAAACGTAATATTCTTTCCTCCATGGTCTCCAACACCCAAACTCTCAATGAACTCTATCCTTCTCTTTTTTGGTTTTTTGAAGAGTTGATTAAGGTTCAAATGGTAAATCATATTTTATGATAATAGATTAGGAATAATCAAAATATCCTTCACTCTTAATATTATCGCATTTTGTTTCCAATAAACATAATTTCAATAATATTTAACTTTTAATCAGTTCCTTCTAGTGCCTACCATTTAATAAAAACAAAAAAAAATCATTTTTTAACCAATAATAGTCATAGTTGGGAAGAAAATAATCATGAAAAATAACATATATGATGTGTAATTCATGAAATGATATTTTTAATTAATGAAAACTTATATTTATCCTCGATCATTCATATTCATCATCTATTTAAATCCTTTTTATGGTTTATAAAGATTTTTTTAATTTCCCAAGCATATCCCCTATGAATGTCAGATTAGTTTTTTAGCAATGCATGTTTTCATGCACAAGGTGACAATTGAGTCCATCTCAATGTGCCCTTTTCGATGTTATTTCCCCTTGGTACCTCTATTTTTGTGCCACATCTACATATAGTATACATACATGGATTTAGTTTTTTATAAACACTCACTCTACCCATTACCAAATTTCATAACATATCTATATACTTTGACTCACGCTTAGACTTATCCTTAGACATGTCCTTTGGGATCTCACTGAATTTTTTATCATCATATTTTCTAAATTTTAACTAAACCTATACATTTATATAAACTATAGGAACCAAAAATTTCATACATTAATGTTTTATATTTCATATGAATATTTATTACTTTACACAAACACATGCCTAAGGGTCATAATGTTTTAGTTCCATTAGAAACATTGAAACATAAAAAAATGTTTCACAAGGGAACTAAATAATATCCCACTAATTTCTTCGTAACTAACACACTTTTTAGACATATCATACATAATATATTTCTTCCTCATCTAGGGTAAGGAATCATAACAAATGGTGGTCTTAGATTCTCAGTAAGGGTAACAAGGGAGATATGTAAGCATAATATGTATATAAGGGTTTGATAATATGATCATAAAATTTGAAAACTATACCATGCATATCCAAGATCATAATCTTGATTCATGTAATAAATATTAAGAGTTCATAAGATATTTATCATAAATAAATCAAAGAACGTAGTCCATGTGAGAATAATGTTAGCATTAGACATTGTATTGGGGCATACACAGAATAATAGAAAATCGTTTCCAAATAATTCAATGCTCATTTCTAAGGCTACCATAGTGTAATACGTTCAATCCCCTAACCATCATAGTAGTAAATTTTCACTCTTAAGACAATCATAGATAACAAAGTCTCTTACTAAACTGGGTTCACTCCCCATTAAAGTCTTATCTATCTGATGAGATATTAATATTTACCCAGTCTATTGAAGGGAGACATAGGTCATACCACTTAAATAATGAAAATCATACATATTTGTACACAAGATCAAAAAAACATCATATCATAAATGATAAAAAGAAATGGATTTCATAAAACTTTAAACATATCATAACCTTTAGAAAAGATATAGGTTTCATAATCATTTTATTATTTCATTATAGCATATTTAAGGAAAATATGTATGTTTCAAAATCATTTTTTCATGTTATAACATGTAGAAGAGAATCAAGTTTCTTAAACATCTTATCATCATAAACATAAACCATCTAGAAAAATAATATTAATGGTACCCATAGATTATATCCCCATTAAAGTATAAGTAACATTAAATGATGTAATATAAGATGGGAAATTATTTTCAAAAATTACTAGGGACATTTCTCGAGGAAAATAATTTTTCTTTGAAAATCAGTTTTTAAACCTAAAAATTCAAAAAATATTTTTGATATTCTTTCCTTTGAAAATAACCTTGAAAACATTTAATGAAATATTAAAAAATAATTTATAAAATTTAATGAGTAAAATTATAATTTTCAATTGGAAAAACACTTTTTAAAACATAAAAAAATTGAAAATACTTTTCTACAAAAATAACATTGAAAACATATAAAAAAATATTTAAAAATCATTTAAAATATTTCGTGAGGAAAATATCATTCATTTTTTTAAATTTTAAAAAAATTAAAATTTTAAAATTTTATTATTTGAAGATAACATTTTAATATTATAAAGTAAACATCAAAATAATGATTAGTCCTGATGGTGGATAATTACATTCCTGTCGTACAAGTTAAAACAATGATTCCTTTAACATTTTCAGTAAAATCCAAATGGTCATTATTTGAAAAATGATATAAAGTTCATTTCAATAATATATTTTAAAAATTTATACATGGGTAAAAATTTATTTAATAAATAATTTGGATAATGTAAAAAACTTTTTCTGACACACTTTTAAGAAATATGGTTTGGGAAGAAAATGTCTTTTCATATGAATAGAAAAATAAAATGATTTTTTAAAAATCATTGTTTTGAAATATTTATTAAATAATGAGAGTAAAATAATGGTAAAATGTATTATGATGGCATAACCATAAGATAGTAAAATTCATTAGTTTCTTTAGGGATGGATCATAGTATTTTATCATTGGAAACATAATCCTAAACAATCTCGATAACGATGAGATTGCAACATAAAATCTTTACCAATTTGGTAACATTGAATTATAAGCCTCATGGAGTTATAACATTCAATGAAACATAAAATATCATGAGAATAAATAAAATCCTGATATTAAATTTAAAATGTTATATATACATTCCTCACTAAATAAGATAAGTGCATAATATAATATAGGTCTCAAGGAAGGAAAATTGTGAAAAAAAATATCTTACCTCTTTAGTAATCATTTAATTCCTAAGAAACATTAAATAATAACATCATATTAAACTTTAAATATAATTAAAATAATTATTTTAACGATATAACAAGTTATTTGGTTATTATATACACCACAAAAATGAAACAATCGGTGTTATGGAACTTGTCTCCCAGCAAAAAATGAGACTGGAAATATCTTGCTGTTTTGGTAACATTTGAATTATATACCACATGAAAGAGATATACTAAAATGGATACACAAATCAAAATAATTTTCAGGATAAAAATAATAAAGTTAGTTATCAGGTAGTATATACACCACATAAATAAAACATGTGCTTAATATGGAAAGCATCTCATAGAAAGTAAAAGTGATACGAAAATCTCTTACTTTAGGTCTCAACTTCATTAATAAGAATTTGAACCTCATGTATAATTAATATAATTTTAATATAAATCAAATACATAAAAATAATTATATATATCATACCATATATGATTTACTTGTGACTGTTTATTACCCATTTATTAATAATTCTTTGTTAGATTCATGTTTTGGGTAAAAACCGTATTGTTTTTCGAGTATGTTTTGAATTAGTATTTTTGAACCTCTTACATAGATCATGGATCCATAATATATAAATTTTAATTATGATATAAACATAATATAAATTTGTTATATATATATTGTGTAATCAATAAAAGTTAGATATGGAAAATGAGATACACTATTCATGGATATGGAAGGTCATACGTATGCATGAATGTTGTGTCCATTTTTTGATGAATTGAAATAAATAAAGGTAATTAATATATTCTCATTCGAGGATATTTTTGTCCAATATATGGCACATAAATTCATTAAACGCTGCCTTATTACCTTCCATGTAAATTGAAAACAAATCACATCGCTTTAAGAATCGGAAGATCACTATAAACATGAATGACGTTATCGTATCCCCATGGAATGGAATATAAGATGGTATATGTGATATAATTATTATATAAGTATAATTATGTTATAAGTATCATAGATATTCCTTAATATATCATTGTTAAAATTTAATTAAAACTGAAATGGAAATTTTATCACATCATTTCTTTAGTTAAACTTAATGTTTCATGTAATAAAAAATATTGAAAATATTAAATTAATTTAAAAAAATATATTCCAAAAAAATCTTAGTGTGTTAAAATTAAACCTCATATATATAATCTAATCCAATTGGACTCCTCCATGGTGTTGTGAATAAACAAAAACTCCCATGGTGAGTCATTCAATGTGATATTTTAAGCTTTTGTGCAAGATCATATTTCTACAATCATTTTAAAAATGATACATGACCTCCATCGTGGCCTTGACCATGACATATTCCAAGACATGGTGGTTATCCATTCATATTACATAGGAAAACTCTACATCCTAGTTCCACAAATATTTTCATTTTACCCTCACTATTCCCTAGGTTACACCATGGTGAGTATGCCTCTGTTTGGGACATGTGCCCAATCAAATCACCACACCCCATTCCATACCTCCCTGAGGCATTTTAGGATTCTTTTGGTACAAAACTAGACCACTAGGATATCATACCCACCAAAATAGAATGGAATTTCATTTCTTAATCCATGGTGTCCCTTAAAATTCCAATAGACTACCTCTAATCTCTAGATCATCACTAAACTTCCTAAATATCTCCAAGCCTTAGAAAAAATGAAAAGGAAATGCCAAAAAAGTCTTAACCATTACATTATTTATCATTTTTTCACATTTTCTAAAAACACTTTTTGAAGTTAGATGACAATTATCCTTAAAAAAATATGAGTTTGAGTTATCATTAATCAATGTTCTCATGAAGTATTATATGTTGTGATGAAATTTTATTATCAGTATTGGTAGGATTACATAGAGAAATATAAAATATTCTAATGAGACGTGAAATATGCATTTATATTAAAGGACCCACCAACTATAACATATAGAGATTCAATGACACTAGCCTGGGTTTTCTTTCAAGTAGAAAATGAAAAGTCTTCATTGTCTCCAAATTGGGGTAACATTTTTTTGGATTTTTAAATAAAATAGAAATGAAATTAAATCATGTGACTGGTTTTTTTATTTTTAAATTTGAAAATGAAAAAATAAAGATAATAATAGAAAAGTAAAAAAAGAAAACTTAATAATTAATAAGAATGAATGAATGGACTTAATAAATATTATAAATACTCAGTTTTTCAATGTTTCTTGGATCATTTAATATTAATTATCTCTCTTGAATAGATTTAACTCCCATAATAGAATCATCCATAAACCCTATGATATTAATTTTAAATATTGGAACACACTCAAATGGAATGAAACTAAACTCAACTCTCCACATTGTTAATTAGTTGATTTCTCCCCCCAAATGGGTGATAGTTCCTTGAAAACACCTAAAATAAATCACTCAAAAATCACTTAAAATGATTATAACATCAAATTATCAAGTCATAATTTTCATAAACCACCCATGGTATCTAAAAAAACCATGTCATCATCTATCATGGAAACACCAAGTTCATGCATGTTAAGTCCGTCAAGGGAGGATTTGAAATACAAAATAAAGGAAGAAGATAGAAAGTTATTATGAAGTATGACTGTTATCACTTAGCTCATGTTCTACCATTATCCTCCATTTATCAAGAGAGTATTAAATCAAATATAGAATAATTAATTTAAAAAATAAAAATATAACATCAGTTATCCCCCTTCTCATACCAGGGAAATTACTAAAAACAAACTCTTTCCCCTCAAATAATGTACATCGTGCCCCTTTCTTAGAAAAATAATAGAAAATATTTTTTATGAAATAAAAATTCATACTATCATTCCTAGATGAATCAATATTAAATTAATATAATTGAATTTGTTACATAATCACATCATATCATCCCAAGTCATAAATCACCTAGAAGAATCAGGGGGTTGGTGCAACATGCTTGCATCGATGATTTGGAATCCTTTTGGAAATGTATTAGAGAAAATTTTGTTCAAGGTATTATTAATGTCTCATGTTTGGACTCTATACATAACCCTAAGGTTGTCTATTAGATGACTACCATGTAAGTACATCATTTCTTGGTTATTGAAATACAGAGTACTAAAAAATAATATCTCTATAATAAATAAATAATTTTTTTTCTAAATTTGGTTCTGGCCAGAAAAATTTGGAAGAGCTTCTTCGTCGGGTAGGAAGGCCGCAACATCGGGGCGGTGACCTTCATGCTTCTTCAAGAACTCTAAATAGGCTCTGACATAACTTCTTTTCAAAATATGGTTTCCTAGTGGAAGAAATAAATTGATAGGTAAGTTGATCTTGGTATTTTTTCGATATTTAGTTTTGTGACCTTGTAATAACCTATAATACAAATCATTTCTAAATGACATGTCTTGCAATATTTTTTATTGGAATTTTCTGGGAAAGTTTTTATAAAACTGAATCATTTATGGTTACATTTATAAACCTAACCTCAAGGACATTCTATATTAAATTATACTGTGAATTTACAATATTATTTTCTACTATAAATTCCCAATGGTAATATCCCCAAAAAAAATTGACTACAATTTTACAAAAGGAATTCCAAGATAAAAAATCTACTAGAAATTCACACTGTAAATTTATAGTTCAATTTCCCAGTTGATGTTTTTAATTCTATCATAATAAGTGGTCTATTATTTAAAGTTTATTTAAATTGAAAATTTCATATTCCCTTTCCACTTTGAATTCCCATAAAGAATTATCTCTACTAGATATTTGCAGTTCAGATCCCCACTTGATGTTTTCAAAAGATTATGAAGAAATTATTTTTTAGGTTTAATTCAATTGAAGTGGAAATATCAAATTTTATTTTGATGGTGTGAATTAAAATTGATTCTAAGTTATAAATTCCACATGTAGGTTCCATTAGTACATTCTAGTCAACATTTCCATTAAAATTTTCCATATGATTCAAAATAAATCACCCCATCCAATATCATTTATAAAAAAATGTACTCTGACTGTTTATGATCACACGTTGAATAATTTATAATAAATGGGGTAGCTCTGAATTCTGATGATGTACACAATTGAAAACATAGACATTTAATAGATTTGAATATTGTGAATTATTCTTCCAACTCTTACATGTGGGAGCATAATAGTGATAAAATTACAAAATCAAATTGTAATGCATAAATTTTCATCAATAGAGATGATGTTCTAGATTTATTAGACAATACCCCACACAAGATAATTTTAAAAAGAAATTCACTACATAGAGTCCATGCATTGAAATTTTTTTAATAAGATTCTATATCTTATTCATTTTATCTTGCTTACAGAGGTATTATTGTATTCATTGTATGGAAGTTGTATGTTATCAAACATAAAAAGGATAAAATTTTAGTAACATAAACATTATATAAATGTATAAAATAATTATGTTGAATATTGAAAAAATGTGATGTTAATTTCAAAAATACATGTGCCGAAACAAGTAAAAATTATCCTACATGAATGGGAGTTGTCTACATGTCTAATAAGAAATATGAGTAAAAGAAAAAAGTTAAAGATCATAACACATATTTAAATTCTCCAGAAACTATTCATTTGATGAGATCACAATGATACATTAGTGATGCATAAGTTGTAGAGTTGGATGTAAATGATTAAGCTGGTCTTAATCCCCATGATTTATTACCACTTGTAATAGCCATTATTGGTGGGCCTGAGAGTCTTGGATATATATGAGAATACCAACATAAAATTTTATGGTCCAAAAGGCAGAGAGAGTTGAATTCAGGTGATGTTGATGGTATGTTACAATATATAGATAACAAATCATGGGATAACACATCTTTCGTGTACTAAGGTAAACATAACATGTGTGGTCAAATTGGAAATATATTGTGGGTTCATCCAAAAATGAAGGTGTATTAAGATCATTTTGGAGATATTGTCATGTTTGAAACTACCTTATACATAAACAAGGAGTGTAGGAATTTTGGAGTGTTTTTAGGCCTAAACCATAATAAATATATAGTTATTTTTAGTGCACCATTTTTATATGATGAGAAAATAAACTCATTTATTATGTTGTTTATTAGATTTTTTCTTTTTCAGGGTGGGAAATCATGAGATTATTTTCCCAAATCAATATGTGGCTATGTCTAAATCTATATATTTATCCATACATTAAACAAGAAATTCTTATGCACTAGGAATAAATCAAAAATGGCATTAAACACTTAGGACCTATAATAAAATAAGGGACAACATTGTTGGAGAAATTAAAAAATTGCATGTATGGGGTTAGTGACACATAAAAATTTGAGGATTTAGGGAAACAATTCCAATCATATTATATTGATAAAAATTTTACATTTTTAGAATATGTGTTCAAAGTTGGAGGAAAATTGGATAATTTTTTCATAAAGACTGTGTTGACATTATGCATTCAAAGCACACAACAGAGTGAGAGTTCTAATAGAGTATTAAAGGATTACTTGAATCATAAGCTCCATGCCTTGTAATTATTCCATTAGTATGACCATGTGTTGGGTAAGATCTAGTATTGGTAAATTAAGGTTGAATTTGATGGAAGGGAAAAACTGATGAAATCACTTTCTATATCATCTAATCATGGTTCAACCCAGTCATTTTAACACATATAAAATTTTGGATATTTTTCTGCATGAACACCAACACTGTGGTGCAAGTTAATTGAATTATTCAAATGAAAAATATGCCTCAAAAAGTTTCATTATTGAAATGAAGGTTCTTAAAATTATTTTTTAGTTTAATTAAATGAAGAATAACCTATGATAATTTGTTGTACATGCATGAAATTTGAGAGATACAGGTCTTTTTGTTCTCATGTACTCAAAATATTAGAGAGGAGAGGATGAATGCAAATTAATTTATTATGTTATATATTCATAGGATATCAACAATAAATTCATGTTATATCCACACGGAAGACATGAATGTTAATCATGATGAAGAATATTTATTAGAAAAAAAGCTAAATATTATCAATAGTTGGAAAGAATGGTAATAAATCTTGTAACAGAATCCTATGAGTTTGAAAAACTATATGTGATTGGGATGTTAAATCAAAAAACGTTATGCGATGAAATTTTAGGAAGATGGAAATAATTTACCCTAAAAACATAGTTAAGAAGAATCTAACATGGAATGTTAGAAAAAATCAAAAACATTAAGCAATAGTAATGATAAAAGAAAAGGATTTCACTAGTTCAATATTTATCTAAATCATGTAAAGAAATACATAAATAACAAGATAAATATCACAAATCAAGACACCAAAAAAACATTATGTAATTGTTTTTTTATGATTATGTTAAACAACTACATCAGGTTGTGATATCATGCATAAATAATGTTATATTATGGTGGCATGGAAATGCTAAATAACTGTCTAATACTCTCTACCATGTTGGCCTGTTAATAGATCTTAATGTACGTAATTATTATACCATAGATTCAAAAACAATAGATTTAAACACACTTCATAAAACATCATATATTCTGATATTTGAATTTAGAAAAAACTAATATTGTGAAGAAATTACACTATTTCTCTTTTTAGTTATTAATATAAATTTATTATTGGAACTATGAGGTAGAAGAGACCACTTTATATCCATTCGGTGTAAAAAAATCATCAACCAATGAAGCCTTTCTTGGATACAAAAAAAAATGCTCTTAATTTTCAGATGGTTTCTTGAAAAAAGTCATAAACTCAAAGCAATGAAGGAAACATTTATCATAAAAATTTTAGGACAAATGGTGGAAAAAATCACTCTGAAAGATAGATTTTGAAAAAATTCCCCACAAATTAGAATGGTGGTAAATTTTTGAGGACCAACATGTAAATGGAAACATCATGACATTTTGTGGATCTACGTATTCAACTATATATGCCATCACAATGTAAAAAATTTTATGAAAACCATGTTTTATAAATAATTATGTGGGTGTATTCATTAGATTCTTACTACAATTGGTTTATTTATTATTATGTTAAAAATGTTAAAATGAAATAAATTTTTGAAAGGTAACCTAAATTACTAGTAATTAAAAAGTATAAAAAATTCAAATTTATTTCCTCTAAATGCTAAAAATCAATTTTTATTGTGATACAACCACTGGGACCTTCCCATTTTCATTTCCACTTATAATTTCTGTTTTATTTGTAGTGTACATTTCCACTTCCATTTTTCAATGCCAATTTTTTGTACATGAAATTTTAATTGGAAATGTGAATATAATCAAAGGGGACATTTCCATTCATGGTTTACAATGGGAGTTTCTAGTGGGAATTTCCAATGAGAATTCCTAGTGGAAATTCTATTTAGTACATATTTCCAAATTATTCCAACAATTGGCATTGGAGATTGAAAATTTTAATTATATTTTAACAGGTATTATACAGTCATATATTACATCAATATCAAATATATTAATATGTTCATCAAAATCACCAAATAAATATTTAGAACCATATCTACTACTCACCCAAATGATCAAAGTGAAAATGGAAATTTACAGTCATGGTTTATAATGGGAGTTTATAGTGGAAATTTCCAATGAGAATTCACAGTGGGAATTATATGTAGTACATGTTTCCAATTGATTCCAAGAATATACGTTGCAGTCTAAAAAGTCAAATTATAGTTTAACATATATCATATAGTGACATATTAAATCAATATAAGATATCTAAATCAATTTTTAAAAATCAAGTCATGTATTACAGTGGGAGTTTCTAGTGTAAATTTCAAATGAAAATTCCATGTGGTTGTTACCCAATATTTTCCAGAGTGAAATTCTAGGCATTGTATGTTTCCAATTGATTTCAAGAACAGATATTGGAAACTATATAGTCAAATAAAAATATAGAATCTATCATACAGTCACATATTACATCATCTCCATTTTCCCACCCAATATTTCTCCGACCCAAATCATCTGAAAAAATAAAATAAATTAATTTTGTTAAATGAAAATGAAATTTCAGTTTCCTTAAATAAATGTTTCAACTATATTCAAAGATACTTTTTACAATTAGATAAATTCTTCTCTCAAATTCCACCTCTAATTATGTCCTTTTAGGATCATTAAGAAAATAATGAACCATAGACAATTGAAACTCATGGACTTCCTTTTCACTCAATCAAGTTGGAACTAAAACACATATTCCCAAACATTTCATTACAAAACAAATTATGGAACTATAATCCAATGTGGTGTCTCCATACTATGTGTTATTCTAAATTACAATGTCTCGTTTATGTTTCTTGAAATCTTATAAAAAACAAAGTTAGGAATTTCTTCCGAAATAAAATTTCTATAAAAAATGAAATGAGCAGTCCATATTGAAATTTATTAAAAAATAATTCAAGCACTGTATAACTTCTTACCACACTAACTACATATTTAGTAAAATTTTCTTATGTTCTTATTCCATGAAAAAGTATCATGGAATTATATTTTATAAACACATTTTTATAATATCCATGACTAAAAAACTTTAATGGGTATTATCCTAATTTACTAGGATAAATAAATATGTGCAGGAAATCATACTAGAAACTATTGTTTGGTTCAAAAATCTCTCCAAAAAATTCTCATTTGATGAATATATAACTCACTATAAATGAATAATAAATGAAAATATTATAATGTATTCATAATTAAATTTATAAACTCACTGGATTAATTGAAATCATGAAAAAAATCGATAATTCATTATTTAAAGAATGAACTTCATCCATATTATAATAGTGTTAGGAATAAAAGAAAAAAATTTCATTTTGGGAATACTAGTCCTAATACGTTTCTAAAATCATTATTAAATTATAATAATTTAACCATCAATAACCAATTTTCAAAAAAAATATCTAATTAAATACAAAAACAACATCACAAGTTATGTTAATTGATATGACACATACCATACTAGATGTGTACCTCTTGTTTAACGACTTGATAATGTCCTACAAATTGGTAAGATGTGATATATATGTTCATTACTAAACTAAACTAATGTTTTCATGGAGTTCATCTATTATTTCATTATAGAGTACAATATATTAAAAAAATACTAACTACATAAATTCAGTTACATTACATCTCCCCATCAACAGCATTTGTAATTGCCTTGTATAATATCTCATTATTATACTATGTTGCTTCACCAACCAAGGAATTAACCAGGTTAGCTTCGGGGGAATTGTATATCTCTTCTTTGTATCCACATCAGTATATATATAACGATATTAATTCTTTGGTTTCCAATCCATACTCTTCATACCTATGATCAATGGGGATTGTTTTTTTAAGGAATAAGAGGTTGTAGTGGACTATTGAGGACCTTTTACTTCTTCCATATGTAAATATTCAATGAATTATTCATCTAGATCACTTCCCTATATACTAGTAGTTTACCTCATGGAATCTCTCATAATTTCATGAGTGAAACCCTCTATTGTAGTAATTGAAGTTGTATTTTTTATTTTTGAATTTCTATAATCCTAATATCCTCTTAAATTTTACCTTTCTCCTCACTGGGAACTGGCCGTTCTCTTCATTTTTCTTCTGTATTCCTCTCAAAATCATAATTTGTAAATTTTTAAACATTTATTGGGCCTCTATTCTTCTAACCATTTTATTATGTTTCATATTCTCCATATAACACACAATATTTTCCTCAGATGAAATTTATTTCACATTTCCTTTCATATGAATTGCAGTATTTTTTATCAAGAACCACACAAATATGTTGTTTTGTTTTATCACCAATAGAAGGTTGAAAATGTTTTTTCATCAACATCTTTTTTAAAAGGATTTTTACCATAATAATTACATTATTTCAATCTTGGAGTGCTTTGAGTCTATAGGGAAATGTTAAAACATAAATTTAGACATTTGAAATTAAATTAAAAATCATGGAAAATTTGGAAACATATTCTAGTAACATTACCTCTGCACTTTCTTATAGAGAATTGTCAACATTTTGAAAATTCCAAAAAAAATAATGATATGTCCTCTCATCTTGGAGGCACACACCCATAATTCATAGAATACCAATAATATAATAGTTTATATTGTTAGGAGTTGGTCAATTGACATAGAAAAAATAAAAAAAGTTTAAAAACCTTTAATACCTTACCAATAGACTGACAAAAAACCCTATATATTTTAACGAAGTGGTGAATTTTTTTTTCACCAATGTAATTAGATGGTGATGAATACTAACATCCCAAGAAAAGATCTTCACTTTTGATATTTATTCAAAATATGTGATGAAATTCTAAAAAACATAAGAACAGTAAGTGGGGAAGATAATGTCACACATGAAAAAGTGAAACCAAACATCCCATATTAGAATGATATTTCTCTCCACTTCCTTTAATAATTTCCATTATTTTTCTTCATCACATTCCCTGTGATAATATCCAACCAAATTGTCCAAACCTCATCCTCAATAGTGTTGATCTATTTGGATATTTTTTATGGGTAGATGACAATGTTTTTTTCTATCCTCAATGGGATATATATGGTAGATTTCATCAATTGTTAACTTCATCATCACTCTTGCTATGTTAAACATTTTTAAATTGATGTTTTACCTCTGTAAAAAAAATAAAATAGAGCCATCTACATTTTTTCAATCATCATATGGAAACATTTAGTCAAGGAGCACTTTAAATAGTTTTCAAAATGAAATCCTTTGAAGAATGTCTATGTGAATTTTGGAAATATTTGGGTGAATCTCATTAAATATTTTCCATATCCTAGTCCTATAATAATTGTATTGTTCGAAATATGATTTATCTACATCATTTATCATAAAAAGTAGTATCCCTAAAAAATTATCATCTCATATGGGAAAAAGTGAAATCAGGAATTGGGTGGTGAAATTTTCAACTAGAAAAATAATAAATGAATCTCTAAATTTATATCTAGTTGGGAATTCTCACTAGGCATTATCAATGGAAATTTCTGAATGATTATGTCAATTTTTCTCTAGTTGGGAATTAAAACTAAATTTCTGTAGCAATTTATTATGGAAATGTCCACAAGAAACTTCTATGGGTAATTTCCACAGGGAATCTCTAGTGGGGGTTTCCACTACGATTTTCCAATGGGAATTTCTATTGGGAACTACTACTGGTAATTCTTAATGGGGGTTTCCACTATAAATTTCTAGTAGAAATTTCAACTAGAAATGACCACCAGGAATTCCCAGTGGGATTTACATAGGTAAATTTAAAAATATATATTTTCACTAGAAAAACTCAATAGAATTTTTAAACTCAATGAAGAATATGTTATTCTGTAGTTGGAAATTATAATGGAATTTAATTAGTAATGACCACTTTGGGGTAGGGAATGAACATATGAATTTTAAATTGAATAATTTTCTGTTGAAAATACAACTACTGAAATATCATGTTTTTGTGCCTTTAAAAGTTCATCTTGAAGTAGGCAACAAGCCAACAATGAATTCAAAACTACAAAATGTATTTAGGAATAAATTGAAAAGTTTTAATAGAAATTTTCTATTGTAATAAATTTGTAATTTCAATTGGGATTTACAGTTGAAACATGAAATAGAAATTACTAGTTCATAAAAATACCAAGGTTTATTTGGAATTTCTTCTAGGAAATCCCAGTGGGAATTCCTAATAGTAATTCCATAAGTAAATTTTCACTATGAATTCTTGTTGGAAATTTTGAACATATTGATGTAAATTTTATTTTTCATAGAAATTATATTTGATTATAATTAGGATTTTTTACCAGGGATTACACTGGGAATTTACACTAGGAAGTTCTAGTGGAAATTTCCACTGGGAATTCCCCATACACATTGTGACTTCATATGTTAGGTCAAGGTAGCAAAATGGTACTTAGAAAATATTGAACATCAAAGAGAAATGTGGTTATTAAAAGAATTATAAATACAATTGATATATATACAGAATCTTATATAGTGTATTTAAATTAAAATAAATTTACAATAGAATATTGGATATACATATATATATAAATAAAAAATTTATAAAAAATAATTTTTAAATATATTATTATCATTATTTTGTAAAAAATATATTCCCATATATATTTTACGATAATTATAGATATTATAATATTTTTCCAATTTAAATTTTATTAAATTTACAGTATATTACTCTGTAAATTTATAAATACTATTTTTTCATTAATGAAATTAAAAAATTATAATTAACAATATGTTTTCACTAATAATAATTATAAATAAATAATATTATGAGTAATTATGTTTAAAATATATTTATTTTCATTTTGGAAAATATAATTACTTACAGAAATGTTCATAAAATTATATTTTAAAATAAAAATAATTAATTTTGAAGATAAATATGTATATGTATGATATTATTTATTATATTTAAATTAAAACAAGTTTACATATATTATTGGTTATATATATTATCTATGAAGAACCCCAAATATTTGTGTCTTAGATTGAGAATGCTCGAAAATTCAATGGTCTTTTGAAAACATGAGTTATATTTGTTGATAAACTAATATGAGGAAATCATATGTCTCATAGTGTTAAATCCAATTACTATGATGTTAAAAATCATGGAAGAATGGTTCATGATTCATGTGAGTGTTTTTACGGATCAATGTTAAGTAGAAACTATTTTGTTTTAGAATTAGTGTTTTTTGGATCCACATAACTGATTAAGTAAAGAGAAGATTCACGTAGATTTTTTTGTTATAAAGCCGAATTAGTGAAAGGAAATTCATATAGGAAATTTATGCAACTTTTTTCACTATATAAGTGGATCATATATCCAATTCAAGAACATACATCTTGTAGCCAAATGATCGGTATAGTTTATTTCGGGATCCACATAAGAAAATGTTTCACATTGAATATTTTCTACATAGTCGATTAATATTCACATATCTATTTTGTGATGTAGACGAATGTCAAGTCACATATGAAAATTTTTTATATACCTAATTTTTGTTGGGAACCACATATCCGATTTCTCCACATATTCTATTTAATGGTTCCTCTATGTCATGATTCTAACTTGCTTTGAAGGTCTTTACAGTGGTTCTTAAGGAGATTTTAATGGAGATTGTGGATCATGATCTCTGTGGATTAAAGAAAAAGAGAGTAAGTGAATGTTACCTAAATGTAAACCAATAACAAAAAAAATGATCATGCATAATTAAGATCTAATAGTGAGATACATAGAAAAACAATAGGGAGATTTTGAAGATGATGTTTTTATATTCAGGAGTCAACATATGATAAAACTCGTGTCTTTAGAATATTAAATTTGAGTTTGAGAATATTTTTGTAGAAAATAAAATACATCATTGTGAGAAACACTTTATTCAATATTATAGAATCTCATGAAAGGATATCAACATTATTTTTCAACAAATCAACCTAGTTTTCTAATGATCTTCTTCAGTCATGTGGTCTTCTTTTGTACTGTAGTGTGGATATGTGTTTTTGGATGTTACACCTAACTTGTGGGTTAGGATGTTGCATGATTATTTTTAAGTGGATTTCACTTGGTAATATAGTGAAAAGAATCCATGGATGGGGGAGTAACTAGCCATGATAAGGAATATGATTACACATTATATCCAAACCCTATAAAATCTGTGTGTTTTATACTCTTAAATTTTCTGAATAATTATATAGAGATGATATGTTTTTAGTTTTATTAGATATTACATTAATGGTTTATATATGTATATTTATATTTAAATTAATTTTAAATATTCTCCTTTACTGATTCACCCCCCCCCCCATTTTCCCCGTGGATGAACCTAATACTATACATAGACCAACAAGTATTAGAGGAAGGTTCCTTTGCCAAGACCCACTAATTGTTCAAGATGGATGATCTAAATTTTTTATAAAGTAGGGGAATCTTAACATCTGATGGTAAGAAATATCATAGTTATAGGAATAATATGTCTCACATTATCTTATCCCCTGAACTTGAAGTTAAATTAGTAGTGACAGTAGGATTCATACATATTAGTGAAAATAATCCTACGACATTTTTAATAAGAGAATTATGGAAGTTGATGGAAAATAAAAAAGTTCCATTTTAAGATATAAATATGGGTAAAGAAGAAAATTTTTATGACTACTTCATAATAGTAAATTTTATTTTCGGTAATATTTTTATTTTTTGGGAAAAAGCTGGATATTTTAACTATTGTAAAAAAAATTAAAAAGAAATTGTCCATATAGGTTTGACATTAACATTACAACTTGTAAAGATAGAGTATATTTTACTCTTGATTAATTACACAACATTATCATTGCTTATAAAATGATAAAGATCCTAGATTTCATGAATAAGATCAAATTTGAGATGGATTTTAAGGTCATGAGAAAGCTCAAAATCAAAGATGATGAAATTCTAGGATCAAGTGAATCTGATGATAAAGATAAAGATGAAGATTATAAGAGAACCATTTCTCTTATTTCAATGATAATCAAGAAGGTGATGTTTAAGGGTGAATATAAATTACCACCATGTTGTAATCATTGTAATAAAATTGGACACTTTGGTATAAATTATCCTAATAAAAAGTATATTGAACCTAGGCTAGATGATGAGATACCTCATAATAAGAAATGGGGTAATGGACTACATAATTCAACCAAATATGGAAGGAGAAAGAATAAGTTACTTAAAATTAAAATAAAGATCCATGTTTGAAAATAGGAATAATATTACTATATATCATGCATCCAATTAGAAGATGGAACTAATTTCCTTGCTCATATGGGAAAAGGGTTCAACACATTTGGCGATGGACATGATGAAAGTGAATGAACAAAACGAGACCATATATTTAAGAATGAAATATAAGTCTTTCATGAGTAAAACACAATGCTCAAGAAGTATATATGGCTATTATTGAAATAAAAATAACAGATAGCTGAGGAAAAGAAAGAATTTGAAAAGAAAGAGTCTATTCAAATTCATGAAATAAAAAAAAATACATATTTAAAGTAGATAAATTAGAGAATATATTAAGGGTGCATTAAAAAATTTGATTTCAAAGAATAAGAATAGTCCAAAAATTAATCAAAATGTATCGAAGAAAAAATTATATTGAAAATTATTAGTGGCAGTTTCAACAATATTATTTTAGTCAATGTCAAATCACAAGCTTGTGAAAATTGGTGTTCAAAGAACATGTCAATTATACACTCTATGAATCTGAAAATAAATATATTATATATAAAAATGAAGGTTCTAAAATAAATTCCATATGACTCTAGATCATGAAGAAATATGATAATTCCACTTCTAAATCAAAGGAAGAGATAGAATCTTCAATAATATATTTTCTCTTAGAGAATATAAAACAACATTATATGGAAATATATCTTCACAAATCTTTAAATATGAGTTATTATTAGTATGGAAGTTCAAGGTTTAAAGGATAATGTTAGTTTTATAGAGTTTTTGTGCACAAATCCTACTTCTTCTAGTATAATATGTCACTACCAAAGATGTGGTATGAATCAAGGGTGCATTATTATGTTAAAAGAAGAACAAATTTACATTGTAAGAAAGCACATACAAGGAATTAATCTTATCCACTAACATAAAACAAATTTGAATACTTAAAATAAATATATGGTTGGTGTTATTAGAATAGTGATGTTTCTAAAACATGCACGGGTAGTCTTCCTAGAAAAATACCCAATGTCGATAAAGGGAAAGGAATTAAAAAAATAAATGAAGAAAAATCCCATTCTTCTAAAGTAGATTTGAAGGCTGGTAAAAGAACCATGTCATGGATACTTTATATTGGATGTTATTCATGAATGTCTGGTGACATAATATGTTTTTGAAACATTTATAATAATTAAGGGGGATCTATTACCTTTTTCAATGATTGTTACCTAAAAATTAATGTTTTGAATCAACAGAGATTAAATCCCAAAATCTAAATTATAATGATCTGTTATTTGATTAAGGGATAAATAATCATTTGTTAATGTTAGTCAAATTTTTTATGATTTACATTTTTGATTCCCTCAAAATAATAATCATTAAAAAACACCTTAGTAAAATCCTATATCATCACCTGGTTTGAGGTCCCTCACACAATATTGATGGACAATGACACAAACATCTTTATTGCAGAAATGAATAAGTTGTACCATGAGTACAACATCTTGTCTAATACCTCATCTCACTACCATGTAGCAAAAATGGATAGATAGAGGAATTTAATAAAATATTGTCAAATATAATCTAGAATATGGTGATAAATGATAATAAGTCTTGTACAAAATCCTCCATGATTTATTAGATTACTATATTACCAAACATACTGTTACAAATGAAAAGACATTATAACTAGTAAATAAGACTGAGGCAATGTTACCGATGGAGGTCCAACTGTCCTCGCTCTGAGTAAACATCCATAAACAACTCTCAGATGTTGAGAAATCTCAAAAAAAAACTAGATGAAATGGAACACCTTCATGAGAATGGGTCGAGCACATTGTAGAACCGTGATGTTCACTAGAAATGGATTGCATGAGCATTTTAAAAAAAATGCCTTTGTTCATTCCTCTATGGTGAAATGGTGTTGTTCCTCAGAACCCTAATGATACCAATAATGAATCACCATATGGTGGAACCAAAAGGGTGGGACCTTACATCATACATATGGTCTACAACAATGGAGCTTACTCATTGGCCAAAATGGATGGGGAGCATTTCACACCACCCACCAATGAAATATTTATTAAGAAATAATTTGTGTATCTATCAACATTAGGGAATCTACATCAGTTTAAGTCCTATCACTCATCCTAGGTACATGACATTAAATTGCAAAAAAATTCTGGCATCATTACTTTAAACAATATTACAACCTTTGTCATGGCTGCAAGATGTAAAATTGTATCGCACCTTTCATCCTTAACTTAAAATATTAAACTAGATCTCCATTGTCCTAAGAACATGACATAAGGCTATATGGATCCATGATATCAATCTCTATTCATGAAGAGTCTCTTATGTCCTAGCCACATGATGTTAAACTTCACTGTTCTTCTAAAAAACGTATGGATTAATTCCCATTTCAAATAAGATACGTAGGTACACCTCAATCCTATATCTTGGTTCATCCAGTATATGATTTAAACTACCCTTGTTGTACCCTCAACTATCTATACATTTTAGGAAAACCTATTTAATTCATTGTTTCCCGCACTAAGCATAGATCACGTGAGATTAGGAATTGTGGAAGGGACATACCCTCACAATCACGTAATAACGGTACACAGAAGGTCCATCACAGTCCCAAATACTAGAACATAAAAGGCATACCATAAGTCCTCACCGCGTTATGTTAAACTACATATTCATTGACTTTTCTGGCACAATATCCTCATCCCAGTTTTTGAGGAATCGGAATGTGCATCCAACTGACCCAAGATCAAAACCAAGAGAAGGGATAACTTTAAGGGGGGGTATTATAGCAGTTACTGTAGCGGGTACTATAGTAGCTATTTTCTTTACTGTAGAAAATAGAACTATTCATACATTTAGACCTTTGGTCCATCGGTTTGGTCTTCGGGCCCTTCAAGGCCTTCGAGCCACCCAAGGGCTTCAATCCAGTAAGGAATTCTGGACCCCACAAGGCCTTCGAGCTACCTCAAGGCCTATAGGACATATGATCAATGTAGTTTACCCAGACAGACTATACAAAAACGGGGAAGCACTACAGGAGGATTCAGAGCAAGGTGCACTCACCAGAGCATAACCAATGGATTTGTAAGAATGAGAGGGTATGGAAATTTCATTGTGGACAACCTATTCTTGCAAGGGAAGATTATCCAAACATATATGCAAAGGAAGAGAGAAACCATCTCGATGAAAATGTTGTGGAGGGGAAGTTCCTTATAGTTATAGTTTAGTTGAATCCCCTAATACCTTTTGGCCATGTAATGTCTCATCACCCTATGGGCTATTTAATATTTGTGCCTACGGGACTAGTAAGGGTTCCACCTCATCCCTTGAAAGGGGGGTTATCAAAAATCAATAAAAATGAAGTTCTTCAGGCTATTCAGGTAATGAAATTTTTGCTTGAAATTAAACCACATGAGTCTTCATAACTACATGTAGTTTTATTATCATTCTCATAAGATACATAGTGAGGCCAAAACGTCCACCCTTGGGCCAAACTACAGTATTCCCATTAATTCACTTCAGTTCAGCTATGTCCTCACCAAATGACAATAAAATTCATGGGATCTTAAGCACTACATGGGGTTTGATTATCATCCTCATGAGATATGTAGTGGTTCCCAAACATCCATCATTGGGACCAACCACAACACTTCCATTTACTCACATCAGTTCACCCTCGTCATCATCGCATGACGTAAAACTGCATAGAACAAAAAGAACTAAGTGTAGCATGATTCCTGTCATCAGAAAATATATAATGACACATGGATCTCCAATATCAGACCCATATGAAAAGGCTAATGTAAATAATTCCCACCTATAAATATGGTTCAGATATATGTATAGTATTTCCCATTAAAGGACAATGTTTATCTTCATTCCTTTCATTATAGGATGTGTGGTGATGAATGGATATCCTATCTCGAGACCAACTGCATTGGCTAATAGAAATAATGCCCACCTCTAGGTATAGGTCAGATTTGCTTATAGTATTTCCCATTGAAAAATTACATGTGACTTGATTCCTACCCTCACGGGCTATATAGTGATGATCTAATTTATAACACTGATCCCAGTCACAAAAAAATATAAAAATCCCCCCTCCATACGTATGGGCCAAACTTATGTAGGATAAAATATTTAGGAATATGTGTGGTTTGATTCCCATCATCATGACATATCTAGTGACACTTGTACATCAATATTTGGACCCAACCGCGACATTTACATTCTTTTATGTTGGTTCCCAAATCCTTACCACTTGATGATAAACTTCACAGAAGTGCATCCGTACTACATGACATTAAAAGACATGGAAGTATGTCCTTATCACATAAAGTGTAACTTCATAGAAGTAAATCATTTCCACATGATGTTAAGCTTCATTGAAGTACATCCTTACTAGATAACTTTAAACATCATTGAATTATTTCTTTACCATTTGACGTTAAAATACATTGAATTGTGTCCTTACCACTTGACATTAATCTTCAGGGAATTTTGTCTTTATTGAATGATGTTAAACTACAAGGAACTACATCCTTACCACATGGATTCAAGTATGTCCCCTATACATGATGTAAAATTAAAAAAACTATCACCGATTTTTCATTACTTATCAGAGGACCAAAAGAGACTTACCTCGGTAAACCAGTGTACGGGGTGCTTCCACCATTTATTAAATCACCTCAATCTATAAGCCACACTTCATGACTCACATATCTCAAATCATCATAACCTTCCATGCACCTTGGAATGGATATCTAGATTCAAGGACCCTTTCCTTTACTAATAATTTATGCATATAGATCTCGCATATGCACATATGATCATCAACCAAATGTGTTACTCTGAAAAGGGACATTCTAATCCTCATGGGCCACGTAATCATCACAGAAGAACTCAATACCTTAGTGTATTAGAACTAATCCTGGTATGACAGTACCATATACTCACTCATGACCTAATAACCATGTAAAATTATTTACACAGCATTCACCTCTCACTCATAAGGGTTTTGGAGTACTCTTGACCCTGGTAATCATGATTAGTCTATTGTGTAACATTTAACATATTAGGTCCATGTGTTCCATGACCATAAACTACTTGTACATTGTTCAGTGATTTATGACATTAAACTCTATCCTACAATAGTCCAAATTTAAAGATATTCAACTGTTAGTGAAAGAGACAAAAAAATCAGGTTCAAAACTGGAAAAGGGTTGATTCAGAAAGATTCTAGTCTTCACTCACTAAAATATTCATATTTACAGGTTAGGGAAAAACTAGGTCATAAAAAAGTAATAAATCTCATAGGGTATACATATTATCACTAGTAAAATCTAATCTATTCTCATTGGAACCTTTGGTCCCAGAAAAAGTCGGATTAATGGTTTTCACATTTCCTCACCACAAAAATATGTTCATTAGGTAGTGGAACAAATTTTTGGGTACTCAAACCTTACTTGGATTTTACGCTTTCCACATACCACACATTATGATTGGGGTTATCTTGGATCACCATAACCTTCCATGGCCCTTGTAAGGGGTATCTGGAATTAAGGGCCTTTTTCTTGACTATGTATGTATGCATATGGCTTCTTCATTTGTGCACATGAACATCAACCAAATGAATCACTCTAAAAAAGGACATTCCAAGCCTTGAGATCCATGGCCTCATTACAGTAGAACCCAACACCTCAATGTGTCGGAACTAATCCATGTATGACTTTCCAATATCATGATCCTATGTCGAGCACTATGGGTTGTGATTTATAATACCCACATGAAAATATCCTAGTGGATTCAATGTTCTTTATGTCGCGTCATCGTGTTTTGTACCCATTAATAAGGATAGAATGAGACACTTCGATTCATATTCTTGTATGGATCACACCTCATGATTTAGAACCATTTGGTATAGGGCTTTTGAATTATGATTTAACTTGTAATTTTGAAAGGGTTTCGGAACCCTTCCTGGATAGCCTTCCCACCATACCAAGCATCACCATCTAGATGTTTGAGTCTTCAAAAACCTTTCGTGGATATCGAATAGGGGTTTAGATCATCTCTAACCATTTCCAAAAGAAGTACCAAGGCTTGATAAGACAAATTTTGTGTATGTGGATGAATCTATTAGTGGAAAAGTAGGTAGTGAGGAGTCTGGTTTTTCAACAAGTGAAAGTAGAGCACCATGTTTTTAGAGGTTTGTTTTGGTCCTTGGATATTCCTGGTGAAAATGGGAGGGAATCTCGATGGACTTCATTATAGGGTTACACTAATATAACAGAGTTTTTTTAGGTAGTTTGGGTGGTAGTCGACCAAATGAATAAGATGGATCATTTTCTAGGAATTCGTGACGTAAGCACCATTGATGTTTTAGTGAGGTGTTATGTGGATGATTTGGTTAGGATTCAAAGGGTATCAAGGACCATCATTTTTAACCAATATCCTTATATTATCTCATGGTTTTGGAGGGATTTTCAGCATTTTTAGGCTCCCAGTTGATTCTTAACACTTCTTTTCATCCTCTGAATAATAGGTAGATAAAGTGGACCATACTGATGTTGGATGATATGTTATAAACTTGCATCTTGGGCTTTGGAATATCATGGGTAAGGAACTTATATTTGATAGATTTTTTATATAATATAATCTATAACTCATCCATTATAACGGATCAATTTGAGGCATTTTATGGATGGTCATGTCATTCTCCATTGTGTTGGATGGCGATTGGGGAGTTACCGATTCTTTTCCCTGATGTGGTATAGCAAATGATTAAGAATATCCTATTGGTTCAATAGTGGATGAGGGTAGAACTGGACCATCATAAGGCCTATTTTGATCAAATTTATAGGCCCCTAGAGTTTTATTTTTAATACTATATGTTCATGAGAGTCTAAACTCATCATGTGTAGTGGAAATTTAGAAATGGGATTATGATTTATCCCAGGTTGGTTTGGGCCCTTTGAGTTGTTGTTTCATATTAGTGAGGTGGAGTAACACTTTCCATTTTCACTATGGATAGATAGGATATACAACATCTTCAATGTGTCCTAGCTGCATAGGTGTCTTCATGTTGTCTCCTGTAAAATTGAATGTGGAGAGTTGGATATCATAGATGATGAGACATTCATAGAGCTTTCAATAGAGATCCAAGATCTTCAAGAGAAATGTTTTAATGGATGAATCATTCCCATGGTTCATGTTTTATAAAGTAATGGAGGCATGGAGGATATTACTTGGGAGTGAGAGACATAGATTTTTACCTAGTACCTAGATTTGTTTTTAGTTTTTCTTTTCCATGTTGTGTTATAATGATGTGATGTTTGGATCTAGGTATTTTATGAGATTTGTTTTTCTTGTTGATGTGTTATGTGTGATTTTTGAAAAATATTTTGACATATGAAAAGGGATTAAGTAAATAAAAATAAAGGCATGTTATACTCTGGCATAATTAAAACCATGCGGGCGAGTCAATGTTTCCTAAAGTAAATAATATCTTGATATGGAATATATAATTCCTTGATATGTGTACTTGGGATAGTGCTATGTGTTGGTTGTGGTAGTGGTTAGTTTGGGTTGTGTGGAGGTTGAGATGTTGATATGGATGGATTTGTATAATGTGGAGGTTTCTTCCTAGTGTCAAATGATATAGTGTTATTCCTAGTGAGAGGTGATTATGTGGTTATGTGGGGATGTTGTCATGTGATGTGTTCATGGGTTTTTTAATTGGAATTTTTTGGTGGTGTTTCAGGTTTGATGAGATATTTGAGGGGTATCTCACAGGGTTTTTTTCAAACCCCTTTACTTTTTAGTTTTGGTTTTGATTCATGGGGGAGAGAATCATTTGAGAAGTATATAATGTTACAGTATGTGCCTTCCAGAGTTGTTACTTTTTTGGTTTTCTGGTGGGATAGTTTTTAGAGAAAGTTGTAGGAGGTTATATAGATTTAGAGATGATGTTCATCAATAGTAGAGAGGTTTTTTATCAATATTATGTGGTCCAATGAAATTTTCAGAGTAAAATTGTGGTTTATTCCATAAAAGAGGTGACTTATATCCTGGTTATATCTCTTGTTTAAATGATTCTGGGTGAACCCTAGATTGTTTTTCAATATAATTCTACCTATTTAATCCTAATTTAATTTTTGGGATATGTTGTTTCTCATTAGTGATTAGTGGGAAATTATCCCCCCTTATCCCCTTGTTTTCCCTCATTATTCTCCTAGGGATTCAATATGGCGTTGTTTGTTTTGTTTGAGATTTGTTGGGATGCATTTTGAAATCCTCCTAGCATAGTTCTTTTTGATCCATATTTTTCTTATGTTGTTTTCATTTGAGGGCCCCTTATCCTTTTCCTTGTGTTGCATAGCAAGATTAGTAATGTCATTTAAAGTATGGGATCCTCATTCTCACCTATATATATGATAAGTAGTGGGAGTGATGTGTAGTAGGAGGAGTGCATGTGGATAATGTCCTTATTGTTCACAATAACCTACATTTTTAGTTATGTGATGAGATGATATGTGATAGCCTAGTGTATTTAGGTGATATGTGGTGTAGTGATTCCCATTTCTTGTAAAGGAATATAGACCTTATGGGGGCATAGGGATGCAACCTCACCCACATTATAGATGGATGAGGTTTCTTTGAAAGATATATGATGTGATGTGGTGGTGATATGATATGTATGGAAGGGATGAGTGCACAAGACGTTCAACATTGGAGCGTGATAGTGGAAAATCACTAGGGAAGTGGTAGTGGGAATACATTATTTGTTATTAACTTGATGTTATACTATTATATTGGATGCAGGATTTGGCGAGTGATCCATAGTGAGGCTAGGTTTTCATTAGTGGAAATTTCTTCTTTTTTGTTCTCAAGTGCATTAGCATTATGTTTTCACATGTGCTCTTAAAACATTGGTTATATCCCTACTAAGTATATATGTTATTATCATAATAAATATATGAACTCCTTTTTATATTTTCTAGGGGAATTTGGGGACCAAACATTGAATTTCTATCTTGGGTTTAGAGCTGTTGTCAAGTCATTGTCATATAATTTTCTGTTGGTAATTTATATTGGAGGCTTTTATATATATTAGTTTACTTTATTTAAGAATTTTGGGATGGTTTTGGTTCACTTTTATATTATATGATTTATTTTTTGGTGGTTTTTTATTCTATATCCTAATCTAGTTTCATTTATAGAGTGTAATGCCTCCCATACTGTAAGATTTTTATACCCTTGGTGCTAGTCTCCAACCAAGGGCCTACTAGAGGTGGGACTTTGGGGTCATTATATTTCTTCCTTCATTATGGAATCCTAGGAGGGAGGGGTTCAGGATACCCTTTCATGATTCTCTAGTCATTATGCAATGTTTTTTTGTGGTGGTTGGAGGCGACGAATATTTCCAATTGTAATCATGTTGTGATATTTAGGGTCACGGATGTATGAAATTTTCCTAGTGTCTTTTCATGATGTAGACTTCCCTCTTTGAGATTTTGATTTATGATTTTTCCTTGAGGACGCTTGGTCTTCAGGTAACTCTGTTTTGATAATATTTTCCCATGAACATTTGGGCCATGTTTGGCTTACCTCTCGACCTAGTTTAAAAGAGGGTATTCTTTTTTATTTATTTAACGGGGGGTCTTCCTCTGCCTATTTAAAAATGAATATGTATTAGTAATTAATGACTAATTAATTATGAATTTTTTAATGACTAATTATCTTTAATATATTATTAATGACTAATTATTAATAACTAATTATTAATGACTAATTATTAGTGAATAATTATTAATGACAAATTATATTAAATTTATTAATTAATTAACTACGCAATAGTCATTATATAATTATATAATTATATTTTTTTATTTATAATATTATTATTTATTACTTTTACCAATTATATTATTAATTAATCATTATATATATAACAAAACAAAATAATAAATATAGATTAAAATTTTAAAAATACTTAAAATAGGAGTTATGAAGCTCATCCACACCTCATGTGTGTTGAATATATACGATGTTTGAACCTCGTTCACCCTTCCTCACCAAAGGAAGAAGTGTGAATGTCATTCAGACTTCATCAGACCCATTTTTTGAAATACCGAAAAAACCTATCCCTTTTTCAAATATAATTTTTTTAAACCCTATTAAAATGTCTTCCACTATATTCTGTTATCCCTTGTCCACCTTCAGAACTGCCTGAACTAGCAATCCAAAGTAAGAAATGGCCCCATCAATTTATGTTTTGTTCATATCCTTCTATATGATTTAACCCATCATTAAATTCTAACTGAGAAAAAGTACTAACAAAAATTCTTTTTAAGTAAAAAATAAGATTCAAATTTATGTTTCATGTAATATCTAGAAAATACAAAGCTAATGTATTTATATAATTTAATGTCAAATGTACTTGAAAACTTTTATGTTTTTTATTATTTAAACTACAAATTGAAATGTATATTATGAAAATACAAATTTTAATCCCATGTTAATTTCATTCAAAACACCAAAAGTTAACGAAATCAGCTTAATATATAGCTAAAAACATATTTGAATGGGATTTAAATGGATAATTATATTCAATAATGATACATTTTCATGCTCAACAACCCCCTAATTAGACATTACACAACATGAAAATCATTTTTTATTGGAATTCCCCAAAACAATACATAGCCCATGATAAAAAATTTATGGTGAAACAAACACTAAATTTCATAAAATAAAAAAAAAACTATTTCAGCTACAACATTTTATTAATCTTTGACTCAACTTTGTACCATCTTGATTTTTTGGAAAAACTAACATGAATTCAAAATTGTTGTAAATTGGATGTCATAGACCCAACCTAAGCAGTATTATTCAATTGAAATTTCATTTATATAGATATTTATATATGATGTTTTCTTACCATAATAGTGTTATTAAATTTTTATTCTATTTAAATTGCAATTTCAATATATTACATGTCACATCAAAAGGTTATAAAAGTTAATAGATGTAATGTGAACCTAAAAATACTATTCCAATATTATTTAACATATATCATATGGTCTAGATATGTCATAATCACAAAACATGATTGATGTCGAACTATCAGGTGTTGGGGAATCATAAGCATTGAGACTTCTTGTCGGGAAGTTCTCAGTGGGTTATCTTGAATAAAGGAGATCATGATGACTGACCCATTAATATGAACACCATAGGTTTTTTGTGTCATTAGATGTTCTTATCTATGAGCATATGTATTAGTAACTTGAAATGAAATTATTATCATCTTGTATCATTAGATTGTATACTTTGATGCAAGATAAATACTATGACATTTATGTTGTGGTGAGGTAGCTTGCATTGAGTGCATCATTGGTTGTATGACATTGATTGAATAATCAAGACAATATTTGTAATTGGGTGAATTATTAGTGGCATGAAATTATATTGGGTGCATCATAAAAATTATTCATAGTATTTATTTCAAATATATATATATATATATATATATTTATAATTATAGAGTTATACAAACAAATCAAAATATACATAATATGTATTAATTTAATATTAAATAGATACAATATATATATATATAAACATTTGATTATATATATAAACATTTATATTTTAATTTAAATATTAATGTGTACACACACACATTTAAATGAGTTTTTTTAATCATAAGTATATAAATAAAAATACATTTGTATAAAGACATATATTTTATGTTTTAAATTTTATTTTTGTTTTTTGTTTGTATAATTGAATATTCATAAATATATTTATTTAAAATTATATATATATATTTATTTATTTATTTAACATGCATGAAATAAATAAATAAATCTATTTAAAATATATATATTTAAATTTAAATTACTATATTTTTGTGTATGTTTTTAGTTATTTGTATAAAAATGTAATTATAATTATATATATAATAGAAATAAATATCTATAATTATAATTAAATATAAATAAATAAGTATATTTATTTTATAAATAAAAATGCCTATGTTGTAATGACCTAGAGGGGGATCAATTGATTTCACCCATTCCCCCAAGATGCCTCTGACCTGATAGTTGCGGTAGCACCCCTAGGTGGCCAAATAAACATAGATCCTAGAAAGCGACTTCATCTGTGTGCATCCTATTAGGATTAGTAGACCCCCTACCCCTCCCAATAATAGAAAAAAATATGTTTCCCTAACATCCCTCCCCATATATATACCATTATATATTTTATTTAACACATGTTCAATATATGCGAGTTGGTAATCCTTTCATACTTTCTCTATGCATTCTGGGTTAAAATCAAATTGATGAAACTTTTACTAAACTCATGAGTTTAGCCATTATTTAGTGCTTTAGAAAAAATATTCACCCAAAATCGTGATATTATCTCATGATATTGGAGCCTTTTGTGTTAATAAAAAACCCTAAAGACTTTTAAATAATTTTCTAAATAAAATCCCATTTTTTTAGAAAAAATCCCTAACTCTGTTGTTAGTGGTGTTGAAGGTTGAATTTTGGGTAAACTCAATTTACATGGCTTATGTGAATTTTTTATGAGTTATTAATTTAGGTATAAAAGGTTTATAAGAACAAAAAATGATGATTGGGACACTTTCTTGAATTTTCCCTCCTCTCATCCTCCCTCTCAAGTCTATAGATAGAATTTGTAAAATGAATAAGGTTGGGTTGATCCTAAATTGTAAGAACAATTTTGTGTTCTTCCAATGTGTAATGAATTGGATTTTCCTGATTTTATTTTTAGAAATTATTTTTGTAAATTACAAGACCCTCCACTGAGACAATGTGTGATTTTGAGGCCTAGGGTGCCCCAAATGAATGTTTGAAAAATTTAATGTTCTTAATATCCCAGACGTGTGAATTTTACAAAAAAAAGTAAAATAACTCTTAAATGAAAATCCCGATCAGAAATATGAGGGAACATTTTAGCTTAGAGTAGTGGATTTACCCTAGGAGCAACCTAACATTGGTTTTCACAGGTCATCTATAGAAAAAGTCACTAGGGGAATACCTAAATAAAATAATTAAATAAAAATTATTTTTAATATAAATCATAATAACTCATAAATGGAAGCTCAGATTGGAAATATGATACCCACATTGAGTTTGTAAGGTGGTTTTTTATTTAGGAAAGGGCTAACCTCTAACAGTACTGGTCGATGGTGGAAGTTAGTTTCTGGATGTTAAATTCATTAAAATTATTTCATAAAAATTTTTTTTTTGATGCAGTGGCTACAATCATTAAAAGGATTTTTATGGAGATCTTCAATGGTTATCCATGTAACCTTCGAAAAATTGGAGAGGTACTAGAGTGAACCTTCGAAGAACTCTCTCAAACAAATGGCACGGTACCATGAATGGAAGATCAGTAATGCGCCTCAGATTTAGAGGATCTTTCCAACAATAATGACATGAAGAAAGATCTTCATCAATGAGAAATCCAAATCTAGGGAGGGTGTCTATCTCTTCATGATTTATTTCCCATTCATAGATTCGATGATGAACATAGACTAACCCACGAACAAAATGATATGTGGTCTAATCATTCTAGTGGGATGGTTATTTATTGTGGGATTAAAGGGAATAGATATTCATGATTTTTTTTTGGTTTCATTATAATCCTTCTAACATGAACGGATCAAGGCCAAATGAACAAGTCCAGGATCTATTATTTTTTGGTTCAGGTGCCCAATCTCTCCTCCTTAAATCTATCATATTCTTCATGCATTCTTTTCCCTTTTAAACTCTACGTGAACAATTGATCATTACACCCATGATCGTTTCACAATGATCAAATACTGAAGGTTGTGATCCACAATGGAATTGAAGAGGTGTGATGAGAGCGCATCAGGTAAGAGACCGATCATGGTGGAGGTCATGGTGAACGGAGGGCCACCAGCAGGGTGGGTAGTGGTGAGGGCATTGCGTGGCCTGGTAGGGAGTTGGGTTCAAGTAGGGCGCACACTCGCGGTCATGTGGGACCATGCTGGGGGGATCCCACGATGATGGATGCAGAGGGACATGCCTCAAAGTCCACATCGGAGGATGACCCCACAGAAGCAGGGCCACGGGACTAGGGGTTAGTATGTGGTTCCATCTACATTGATCATAGTGGTCACATTGACCAAGAGTGCATGGCTGCTCTGTGCACTAAAAGAGTCGGCCAGTATGTGTTGGGTTGGGCTCGGAGAATCAGGAAACTCCAATCGCCTAGGGGCAGGACCTTCTTCCCTAGATTGATTGAGCCAGGTTAGCCGAATGAGGTCTATTCAGGCATGGTTTGGACCGAACTGGGTTGGGTCAGGCCAAGTCTGGACTAGACCCATTTTACTAAATTGCACGTATCGTTAAATCCATGTGTCCATTTCACGATAAGTTTGTGTAATTGGGACCATTGTGACAAAAAGGGAATTTTAAGATACTCTAAGTGAGTTCTTTGGGATGTTAGTTTATGACCTAACATCATGAGGAGTAGGTTCTCATGGAATAAGTGCATTATAATTGGAATCTTACGGCTAGCTGTGACTGTGTGATTTTGGAAACTTCTTTATCCATAGATGTTCTATATCAATTCCATGTGCCCCATCGATGCTCCATACACCATAAATGATTTATGTTCCATTGGCCCTCCAGGTTCCATCAAGATCATAGATTCTATTATTGCTCTAGACTCCACTAATTCTCTATGTGCCACTAATTCTCCCTAGGCCATTGATGCTCTGGGGGCCATCGAAACATCATGCTCCATCGATGCTCTATGCTCCATCAACACTTTTTGTACATCCGATACTTCTAGTGTCAGAGAGACTTTGAGAGATATGTACTACAACTAGAAATATTCGTCTTCATTCTTTAGAATTATATATGTGTGAGGTTACTGTATTGATTGTACTTAGTGTGTTTCCTTTTTGGTGTATGTTTTTTGTTTCTTAGTGGTATTTCCCTTTTTGTTTTTGGGTTCTATACTGAGTATTGTTCTAATCACCCCTAAACGGGCTACACACATGTCGTGTCTTGTGTATATGATTGACACATTGAGGGAGTCCTATGTAGGCTAGGACTTGGTGGTTCTTAGAGAGAGGTCTGACATACGAGGTGTGCTTCAGCGACTTCAGACAGTTGTTTCTATACCTACTCTTTAGTTAGGGGTTTCTATGGATGAGATTCAGGATCTTATAGTTTTCCTTTTGGTTGGGATTGTATTCTAGTCCTTTTTACTTTTCAGTTTGTTTAGTGTCATACTATATTGTTGGTATCTTTGTTGAATGCATGCTTTTTTACTTAGTGTTTTCACTTTCATAATTTTGGGCTTAGATATGGGTGAGTGTGTACATTTACTTAGTAAAATAACTTCCATTTGTAGGATATTTATACATAGTTCTTCTCACTAACCCATGGCCTATTTGAGGTGGGCTTAGGGTTGTCATGACATGGGCCTTGGGGGATGGGTCTTGAATGAGTGGTATCAGAGAAGGTCGATTCTACCTAAAAAACCAAGAGACAATGATATTGGTTTGTGGTAATAATGTTAAGTGATTTGAGATTTGATTTTAGACCATGAACTCCAATGTTGGTGCGGCAACCAAAATATCCATACACTAGGACTCTAAATTCTTCTTTCTGACTTGGTACATGAAAGCAGTAGTTGTGGGGAAAAATAAATAGTACATTCATAATATAGGATTGTGTGTGTTCTCATGTCCTTATTGAGTCAGTATCAGCTCACCAAGTATACTCTATTGACTGTGGTACTCCTTCATCTAATTCAAGATGACTCCACATATATAGCCAGCCAGGATCCTAATATGTGATCATGAGGATTATTTTCCTAGTGTCGGTATAGGGACCAGTACTAGAGATAGAACCCTTGGGGTGGTGTACTAGTGATACCACTACCCTAAGATCAACAGTTACTAATAGAATTACTAATAGAGGATGCATGCAGGATGACTGCATTGCATGAGTTCTAGAGACATCTAACTCCCAGGTTTAGTGGTGTGCCAGACGCCTAGGAAGATGATAATTTTATGGAGACAGCTATGTGTGTCTTCAACGTAGTGAGGAGGCCTCTCAACCAGATGATAGTTCTAACCGTTAGTGTTTTACATGGATCAGTGGGCAGAGAGTGGAGCTCAGTGATCCCGATGCATGATGATACAAATATGTCTTGGGTGGAATTTGAGAGCCTCTTTTTGTAGGAGTTATTTTTGGTGATGTTACACTCCATGAGTATACAAGAGATAATACATCTATAGTAGGGCATCCAGATAGTATCATATTACTCAGTGAGATTTACGGATCTTTCTCTCTGCTCGACAGATATGGTGCAAGACCCATTCTTCAATGCTTGGACCATAAAGTAGAGGCTATTCCATGAGATCAGGGAATCTATGGTATCCCATATCTTTCTAACACATATAAGGTTACTGGAGAATCTCTTCTAATAGAGGGTTTTTTGTCAGATCAGACACTGGTATTAGGAGCTACCATCAGGTGTCAGGTAGCTGAATATTTGGTAAAAGGTATTTGATAGCTGGTATAGGTACCCAATGGGATTATAATGATTATGGGATGAACCTAGGACATGGTTTCAGTGGTTTAAGGACCCCCAAGTTATAGCAATCTAGTTGAATAATTGGTTGTGCTACTCGTGCGACAATCGGGACACATGGATTAAGATTGCCCGACTCATCATATGAATGATCAGCTGACAATTGAGGAATCATCGAACCAGAGTTGAAGGCAAGAACATGGTGGTCTTCCAAGCTATGGATGTGGCAGAGGAGCTACATAGGTAGAATGAGGTGGGATGAAGTTTGAGGTATTACCACCATTAAACCCAGGTGGTCCACCAAAACCATATGGAATTGGTGGAAAGGGAAGAGGCCAGCTTCAGATAATGGATTCTTATAACCCTGGTGATCTAGAGATGATTAGAGGCACAATCTATTGATTTTCTACCCTAGCTACATTTTTTATAGACACCAGTGTCAGTCACTATTTTTTCACCATGACCCCGGTTCGAGATATAGAGATTCCAATTGAACCATTGACTCGATCCCTATTCGTAGAGACTCCTATGGGAGGAGATTCACAGATTATACACTGGTGCTGATAGTGTTACCATACACTTTGGGGTAAGAGTTTCAGTTGGGATCTCTTAGTGGCAGCATTGAGGCCTTCAACATCATCCTTGAAATGGACTATTTATCCACAGTCCATGCCCAGATTGTCTATTTTAAGAACATAGTGTAGTGTGTCAGTGGAGATGGGAGATAGTTTTCTATTATTTTTAAAATGGAAATCCAAGAAGTGTTGGATGGATTCACACATAGTAGGGTATATCCGATCACACACTAGTTGGCTTGCAAGACCCTCGGTGTAGTGGATGAGACGATTCCTCAGTTTCCTACAGTGGTGGATGTGTATGACGACGTCCTTCTGGAAGATTTTCTAGGATGGCCCCTTATATGGAGGTGGAATTTGACATCAATCTGTACCTCAAGATGGAACTGATATCTACATCTCCATCTCAGATGGCTCTTCCAGAGCTTCATGAGTTAAGGGTACAGCTGCAGGACTTACAGAGAAAGGGTTTTGTGAGACCCACTTTGTTTCCTTGGGAATCCTCAGTGTTGTTTTCCAATAAGGCAGATGGGATATTTAGGTTATGATTAGACTGACGATGTCTGAATTAGGTGATTTATAATAAAAGGTATCCACTACCATTGATTGACGATAGCTCCCATATTTAGATTAGCGAAGGAGGGTGTTGAATTCATGGTATGCATCAGGGATCAAGCTTGGTTGTGTCCTGATGCAGGGGAAAGTGGTGATTACTGATGATTTACCTCAGTTGAGGCATCATGATTCAAATTACTCAACCCATAATATTGATCTATAATTGGTAGTCTTCACATTGAATATGAGGAAACACTACCTTATGGGAGAGAATTTTACCGTCTACTCCGACCATAAGAGTCTTAGGTATATCTTCTCTCAAAAGGATAGGAAATTGAGATTGAGACTATGGATAGAGGTACTCTGGGAATATGAATTTGATATTTTCTGTACTCATGGGAAGGGTAACGGGGTGGGATATTCTCTTAGTAGAAGTTCCAGCTTTTATTTTTTGAGTGAGGAGTTAGAGAAGTTAGTTGTGTTGTAGATATCAATTATGGATGGAGATAAAGAGTCTTGTCTCCAGTTAATAGTAGTTACCCATCCAGTTTTATAGGGATTTAGGGATGCACAACTCTGAGTTACCAACTATGAGACTACACATTCCTAGATTTCCACAGGGAATTCCATTGGTGGATATTACAAATATGGGGAGCACGTCATTCTCATCAGAGGGCACACAATAGTGAAAATGATGTTGCTGGAGGAGGTATTGAGGGAGTCCATACTTCCCCTTTATCAGAACATCCAGGAGTGGAAAATGTGTATGAGTACCTTCAATAGCATTTTTGGTTTCTAGGTATGAAAAAGTCATTGGAAGAGTTCATTTCTAGTATCCTCACTTTCCAACAAGTGTAGGGTGAGCACCAGGTTCCAATAGGATTGACCCAGCCACTTGATGTGACATAGAGGAAGTGGGATGGGAAATTGATATACTTCATGATAGGATTACCATACATGTTTAGGGGACCTGATACTATTTGGTTGATTGTTAAACAACTCATCAAGTTATCCCACTTCATACCAATCTGTGAGAAGAGCTCATTTGAGAGCTTGGGACACCTCTACGTGCAGAAGATAGTTCAACTCCATGGAGTGCCATCAACGATAGTCACAGATCGTGATTCTCTCATTACATACCTGCTGTGGAAGGGCTTTTTGGAGGTTTTTGGGACTCATGTTCTCTTGATCCCAATGTTTCATCAATAGATAGATGGTCAGACTAAGAGGACCATCTAGGTTCTAGTGGACATGTTACGTGCCTACATCATAGACTTTGGATGCATGGGTGGACCACCTTTATCTAGTGTAGTTTTCATATAAAAAATCTACCACTCCACCATTAGTATAGAACCATTCGAGGACTTTTATGGATGACCATGTTGGTCACCACTGTGTTGGAAAAAACCATGAGAGTCAACACCCATTGGACCATAGATGGTATGAGCTACCAACAAGAAGGTGCAGATCATCCAGGAGTGGATGAGGGATATATAGTGCTATTAGAAGATGTATGCTGGCAGGAGGCGGAGGCCTCTGGAGTTTGAGGAGAGAGACCACGTGTTCCTTCGTGTCTCACCTTATTGGGGATTACTAAGATTTGGCCAGGGTGGCAAGTTATCTCCAAGATACATCATCACTTTTCAGATTCTGATTAGATTTGGAAGGTGGTGTATCACCTAACTCTACCCCCATAGTTTCACTGGGTTCATAATGTCTTCCATGTGTCACAATTGAGGTATTACGTGCATGTTCCATCGCACGTCATCAGCAGGGGCGAACAGGACATTGATGATGGGATGATTTTGTAGAGTACCTGATGTAGATCAAGGATTGACAAGCATGGATCCTTCAGGGTAGTCGATTACTCTGGTTAATATTTGGTAGTTTAATGGGAATCTCCAAGAGAGCACTTGGAAGTGGGAGGCTCAGATTCATGCTCATTACCCTCAAATTTTTGTCAAGTAGCCCTTATTTTGGATTTTAGGGATGTAAATCCCTATTGTGGGGAGAATGTGATGATTCATATTTTCCTAATTTTATTTTTAGATATTATTTAGTGAAATTACAAGACCATGGACGGAGAAAACAAGTGATTCTGAGGCCCTAGGTGCCAGATACGATTTTCCTAATAATGTTAATTTTTTAATAGCACATGGGTGAGATGTTTTTAAAAAAGTTTAATAACTATTAAATAAGTTCCCAGATCATATATATGGGGGAACCATTGATTTCATAGCAGCGGATTTACCCTAAGAGCGACATAAAATTGGATATCAAGGGTCATCTATAGAAAAATTCACCAGGGGAACAAAGGTAAAAAAATAATTTAATAATGAAATTTAATTTGAAACCTTAATAAATCAGAAATGGTAAATCTAATGGGATATATGATACCACCCATGACTTCATAAGGTTATTTCTTCAATAGGTGGGTCTTAACCTTGAACGGTGCGGGTTGAGGGTGGAAGTTAGTTTTTGGATGTAAACGTCATTAAAATAATTAAGTAAAAATTATTTCATTGATACAGCAGCTAGAACCATTAAAAGTATTATTATGGAGAATTTATAGGGTTAGCCACATAACCTTGGAAACATTGGAGAGTTTCTGGAGAGAACCTTTGATGAAATCTCTCAAACAAAGAGTGGCGGATCATGAATCAACAATAATCAATGTGCCTCGGATTTGAAGGATCTCACCAATGAAAATGACACAATGATCAATCATCGCCAGTGAGCAATCCAAATCTAGGTAGGGTTTCAATCATTTTATGATTTCTTTCCCTTTATTATATTTAAAAATGAACATGGAATAACCCATGAATAGGATGATCTACAGTCTGATCATTCTTCCGGGATGGTTATTTATTACGGGATTAAATGGAATTGATCATAGTGATTATTATTCACTCTATTTTTTTATGATCCTGCTAACATGATCTGAAAAAAGACAAATGAACAAGGCCAAGATCTGTTATTTAGGTGTTCATGTGATCAATCTCTCTTCCCTAAAACTGTCACATTCTTTGTTCATTCATCACCCATTTAAACCCTATGTGAATGATCAATTTTTTCAATGACGATCCAGGGTGCAATGATCTGCGACCAAAGGTAGTGATTCGCAATGGTATTGAGGGAATTCCTACTACTGTAGTGGATTTTATCACACTTCAAGACCCCATCATCACTTGAGAACATCAGGCTGTTCCTAACCCTTTCACTTTTATATTATTTTTCCTATTTAAAAATTCTTCATTTCATGTGCATATATCATCTCATCTGATCTCCACCACACCATAAGGAAATACATTAGATACAATATAAGGACCTAACCATCTGGAACACAACTTACCAGGCATCAGCTTTAGTCGTGAACTGTAGAGAAATAATTTCTCTCTAACATGAAACTCCCTTTGTTGGATCATTCTATCATGAGTTGATTTTGATCTTTCCTTATAGAGCCTTGAGTTCTCATATGAAGACAATATAATCTCCTCATGCTCTTGAATTTTCATATTCCTTTGGATTCCATCTTGGGACAAATCCATGTTTCATTTCTTTATAGCCCAATAAACCTGATGCTCAACTTCCACGGGGAGATAACATGCTTTACTAAAAACAATCTAAAATGGGGAAATACCAATGGGTGTCTTTTATGCTGTCCTATAATCCCACAACGCATCATCCAAGTGCTTGCTCCATTCCTTCCTATTTGGCTACATGGTTTTCTCCAAAATTTGTTTCAACTCATGATTTGAAACCTCAGCCTGGCCATTTGTTTGGGGGTGGTATGGTGTTGATGTTTTGTCTGTCACCCCATACTTTCGAAGGAGGGAAGAGAAATTATGATTGTAGAAGTGTGTCCCTTGGTCACTGATGCTAGCCTTTGGTACTCCAAACCTACAGAAAATGTGAGCCTTGAAAAAATTCACTACAACATGAGAATCGTTAGTCCTGGTGGCCTTGGCCTCCACCGATTTACTCACATAATCAACAGAAACCAAAATATATAAAAATCCAAATGAACTAGGAAAAGGACACATAAAATCAATGCCCCATACATAAATAATCTCATAGAATAATATGGGTTGTCGGGGCATCTCATGTCTCTTAGAAATGTTCCCAGTGTGTTGGCAATGAGAGCATGACTTACAAAACACATGGGCATCATGGAATAAGCTAGGCCAATATAATCCAGAGTCCAAAACTTTCCTAGCTGTTCATTGGGGTCCAAAGTCTCCACCACAAGCAATTGTATGACAGAATTGAAAAACAGACTCAAACTCATGATCAGGAACACACCTCCTAATAACTTGGTCACTACACATGCGCCATAGGTATGGATCATCCCAAACATAAAATCTTGACTCACTCTTTAGTTTTTGGACTTGATGCTTCTTCAAATTTTCTGGGATTTCAGAGGAAACAATGTAATTAACTAAATCAGCATACCAAGGATGTGAACCTGAGATGGTATAGAGATGCTCATCAGGGAAAGTGTCCCGAAGTGGTACCTGGTCCAAGGTGTCACCCTTTGGTGTGTGAGTAAGCCTACTCATGTGGTATTCTACCAAATTCTCTGATCCCTTCTTGTACTTTATCTCAAAATCAAATTCCTGAAGAAGGAGCATCCAACGGATAAGTTGTGGCTTAGCATCTGGCTTCTTTAAGAGGTACCTCAAAGCTGCATGGTCAGAAAAAACAACTACTTTAGAGCCCAATAAGTATGAACAGAATTTATCTAAAGCAAATATGAAAGCAAGAAACTCTTTTTCTGTGGTAGTGTAGTTTTATTGGGCTGAATCCAATGTCCTTAATGCATAGTCAATCACATGTGAATGTCCCTCCACCCTCTGAGATAAGACAGCCCCAATCGCGAAGTTGGAGGCGTCACACATAAGCTCAAATGGAAGGTCCCACTGTGGGGGCTATATAATTGGTGGAGTGGTCAGACACTTCTTTATGTCATCAAATTATACCCTGCATGAATCATCAAAATTGAAGTCAATATCTTTTTGAAGCAATAGAGATAAGGGTAGAGCGATCTTACTAAAATCTCTGATGAAGCGTCGAGAAAATCCAGCATGTCCAAGGAATGATCGAGCATCACACACACATGAAAGATAGGTTAAAGATGAAATAATGTCTATCTTAGATATATCAAACTCTATCCCATGTTTTGACACTATAGGCCCTAAGAAAATGCCATGCTCTACCATGAAATGACAGTTTTCAAAGTTCAGGACCAGATTCTTCTCAATACAACGATTCAACACCTTTCCCAAACTAATTAGACATTCATCAAATGAGGATCCATACATTTTAAAATCATCCATAAATACCTCCATGCAGGTCTCAATAAAATCAGAAAAAATACTCACCATGCATCTCTGGAAGGTACCTAGGGCGTTGCAAAGTCCAAATGGCATCCTCCGGTAGGAAAATGTGCCAAAGGGACAGGTGAATGTAGTCTTCTCCTGATCCTCCAGAGCTATAGTAACCTGAAAATATCCAGAAAATCCATCCATGAAACATTAGTGTGTATTCCCAGCTAGTCTCTGAAGCATTTGATCAATAAATGGGAGGGGGAAATGGTCCTTGTGAGTGGACTGATTTAGTTTCCTATAATAAATACACACACGCCAACTGTTTTGCACCCTCATTGGAACTAACACATATTTCTCATTTGTAACAATAGTAACACCACTTTTCTTAGTCACAATCTGAATAGGACTTACCCACTGAGAATCTGAAATGGGATAGATTTTACCTGCCTCGAGCAATTTTTCAACCTCTTTTTTAACAACCTCCAGAAGGGTTGGATTGAGGCTCCTTTATGGTTGCCTCACCAGTTTAGCCCCATCCTCCAAAATAATCCTATGCATGCAAATAGAGGGGCTAATACCTGATATATCAGCCAAGGTCCACCCAAATTGCCCCAATGTTCTCCCTCAAAAGATTCAAAAAAAAATCTTCATGTTAAAAAGGGAGATTGTTAGCAATGATAACAGGTAATTTCTCACCACTCAACAAGTATGAGTATTTGAGATTTGGTGGTAATGGCTTGAGTTCCACTGTAGCGGGGTGGTGTATGGATGGATACATAGAAGGAATTGAAATATGTGCACAACGAGGATCAGTATCAGAATATACATCATCAAAATCAGAGAATAAAGCATCAAATTCATCAGCATACTCAACATCCATGTCATAATCAGAGTTCACCTGATCAAAATCAGAGCATGATTCCATGTCAAAATAAAATCTAATAGTGTATTTTTCAATAGAAATTGGGTTGGAAGTACTCTTAGACATCAAACTAGAACCAATACTCATAATCTCCATAAGCATAAAACAATAAAATTCCATGGGGTTTTTATTTGGTGGTTCAAAATGGGATATAAAAAATGCAGAGTGATCCTCTAAGGGGTACTTCATGGAATCCATAACATTAAATATCACAACTTCATCTCCAAACTCCATGTAAAGTGTACCCTCATTGACATTTATGATAGTTTTTGTAGTTTTGAGGAAGGGTCTATCTAAATTATGGGAGCATGAGAATTTACCTAATCATCATCCATGTTAATCACATAGAAATCTTCTAGTAAGATCATGTCTCTTACCCAGATAAATACATCCTCAAGGACTCCCGCTGGATATGTTTTAGCTCTATTTTCCAATTGCACCACTACTCTTGTTGGCTTTAACTCACCAACCTGCAAGGAGGAGAATACTGAGTACAGCATCACATTTATTGAAGCTCCTAAATCACAAGGAGCATTGGAGAAGTGCAACTCCCCTATGGTACATGGGATGGTGAATGTACTAGGATCCTTGCACTTTCTTGGCATGGCTAGAGTTTGTGTAATGAGTGTTGAGACATTCCTTCCAAGGTTGGTCCTTTCATTTCCCTTGAGCCCTATTCGATTGGTGTAGAGTTCTTTTAAGAATTTGGCATACCTTGGGATTTTCTTAATGGATTCAAGTAGAGGAATGCTGATCTCCACATGCTTGAATGTGTCCAAAACCTCATTTTTCATTGATTCTTCAGCCATATTCTTGGTTTGAACAACCCAGTTTGGAAAAGGAATGGGTTTAGGAGGAACATCATCAATCTTTTTCTTACCTTTATCTTTATCCTTGGATTGCTTATCAGTTGGTATGTACTACAGCTTCTCTGGAGTAGAGGTCAATCCCGATGGAATGGTAGGTACAGATTTATCGTTCATTTGCTTCCCACTTCTCAATGTGATGTCACTAACATTCCCCTTTGGATTTGGAGTGGGTTGGGAAGGTAGATTTATGGGATTCTTACTTACTAGTTCATGGAGGGCAGTGGCAATCTAGATCATTTGAGTCTTCAACTCCCTCAGCTCCGAACTTTTACTCTTCAGCTCGTTCTGTGGATTGAAAACAATTTGCTTCAAAATATCATTAGTATTAGAATCTACCTTTGGTGGGGGATTCCCTTGTTGTTGTATTGTTGATTCTTGGGCTTCAAATCTCCTTTGGGGTTGTTGGAAACCCTGCAGGTAAGGTGGAGGATGCAGGAAGTTTTGTTAAAAGGGTGGACTTTGTTGTTTTCCAAATCCATACCTCATGTCTGGTTGATCTTTCCACCCTTGTTTGTATGTTGGAGAAAATGAATCAAACATATTTTGGGGATATGGTTGTTGTTGTTGCTGAAATGGTCTCCATGAGAATACTGCTGTGCAATCCTTTGTCTCTTGTAGTTGTGGGCAACAGTCAATTGGGTGGCTTGTCTTAGTGAAAATGCCACAAGGCCTTGAAGGGGGGGATGTATTTTGAGCCAATGCAATCTGTATCACCATAGTGGTCAATTCTTCCAACTTGTTATCAATCAAATTACATTCAAGATAAGAAGGACTTACCTTATGTACTCCCCTAACATGTGGTGTACCTAGATCGCCAAATTGTTGGGAGTTTTGTTCCATCTTGTCAATCAATGCACGTGCAGCTACTGGTGCCTTGTCACCCAAAGCCCCTCCTACTGAAGCATCCACCATGATCCTCTCCATAAGTGTGAGTCCTTCGTAGAAATACTGAATGAGGAGTTTCTCACTAATTTTTTGATGTGGACAGCTTGCACACAACTTCTTGAATCTCTCCCAATACTCATACATTGACTCCCCTTGTTCTTTCTTGATCCCTGAGATCTCCTTATGAATTGAATTGGTCCTCGATGCTGGAAAAATTCTCTGCAAGAAAAGATGTTTTAATTTATTCCAACAAGTTACATCCTCGGGTTGTAAATAATACATCTAATCTTTCGCAACTTCATCAAGTGAGAATGGGAATGCTCTTAATTTGATTTGATCTTCAGAAACATTTCTTGGTTTAAGGGTTGAGCAAACTACATTAAATTCTTTAAGTTTTTTGTTTGGATCCTCACCAGATAAGCCATGAAATTTTGGAAGAAGGTGAATTACTCCAGATTTTAACTCAATGTCTGATTCGAGATTCGGGTATGCAATACAATTTGGTTGATAGTTAATATCAGGTGCAACCAATTATCGAATGGTTATATTAAGTTCATTTACATTATTTCTATCCATTGGTTCCTCTTTTATGTTTGAATCTGAATTTTTCCAATTTCAATGTTTCCAGAAGAGAGGAATTCACCAACTGGTTGAATATTGAAACTTCCCGTAGACTGAGAATGTCTGATTCAATCCCTAAAGCTACGTTCAATCTCAGGGTCAAGATCTAAGAGATCTTCAGGATTAGTTTGTGTCATAAATAAAATAAAAATGAAAATAAATAAAGTGGACCATAATAAAATAAAAATGAGAAGTTTGAGTTGATGGTCCAAAAAAGAAAAGAAAAGGATGTGAAAAAACTGAAAACATGAGAAAAGGGAAAGATGAAAGAGAGAGGTGAAGAAAATAGTAAAATGAAAAATAAAATAAATACCTCTAAATGGTTGAATAAATTACTTGCCTCCCCAGCAATGGTGCCAATTTGAAAGAGTTTTGTTCTGGGCGCCCTCAAATGATTAATGTGATTTTGGGGTACTTAGGTGCAGCATAGTGGATGACCAAGGTCGTCTCTCAAAGGAGGAAGTAGATTAAAAAAAATTAAAGGTATTCTGAAAATAAAATAAAAGTTAATAAAAACACTACTTGAAAGGGAGGGATTTAGTTATATTTTATGAATCTAGGAGAACTTTTCTGGAATAAGATTGTATTTTTTTAGTTTTTAAATGAAGTTCGATTAAAATGACACAACAAAAAGATATTTTTTTAGACAATATTTAAAAGACGTAATCGATATAACTCTACCTCTTCAATAATTTATTAATAATTATCATTTAAATTAATATTCACTTAATTATGATCCCTTAATTTGTTAACCCCCGAACCCTATGAGAATTAACCTTACCACAAAGATGAAGTGAATTCAACCTTAGGCTAACTTCAGAACATGCTATCGCAACACCCTGATTTTATTGATGTTCTAAGGATAGATTATGGTCAGTGGTAAATTAAGGCACATATCCATTCTGGAAATGATGATGAATTGTGTTTAGGTAATATATTTGAACTCTACAAATTTATCTCGTATGGTCTTGTATTACCGAATAAGATCGCGCTCTCAAAATTTACACAAAATCCCAACCTCGCTTGTTTTTGTGTTAATTGTTCAATTTCTTGCTTAGATTCTTACAATTTAAAAACATAATTCATGGATCATATTAAGTGAATTATAGTATTCATTGATTCAAAATAAATTAATTAATAAGGATAAAGGTTGATCAATTACTAAAAATAACTACTCTTCCATGGGTGGCGTAATCATCGTAGAAGCGAATTTCATTTGCAAAGATTTATAATGGGTATAAACCAATAACGCTTATACTCAATAATTCTAGTCGAAAGAGGAAGATTAAGAGAAGAAGAAATTTAAAGAAAACAGAAGAAAATAGAAGAAAAAAAATAATAACAAATAAGTTTATTAAGAAAACACAAACATTACAACATGAGGAAGAAGAATAGGGCTTCGACAAAGGGATCTTTGATTCAAGAGCTACCCTTATTGAATTTCTTGGATAATTGGAGTGGAACCTCTTCTCATCTTCCATAAACTTCATAATTCACGTCCCAACCCCAAAAAATTAGAAAAACTCAAATTTATAGAGTGGTGGGGAGGCTAGGTTCAAAGTGGTTTCAAGTGTGAATGGGGAATCTCGGCCAAATATTTTATTCCAACTTGAACCGCCCATTTGACCATCAAAAATCATGAATTATCCGGCCTTCCAGAAGGATAATATGTGAGTATATGGGTCCTATATCTCCTATAAAAATTTGGGCTCAATAAAATCTCATATTAAGGAGTTATGGTCGAAATACAGAAGCTTCTCCATTCTGACGTGTCTAGCCCACCTTTGACTTTATGGCCCAATTACTCCATACACATGCATTCTTTGGATCTAGTGTACTGGATAAAGGTTGTAGCTCATGAAGTAAGGAAAATAGTTACAAAATATTAAGTTCAAATAATTTAAATAAAATTATTTATGATTGAAATACTACAGTACATTTTAAAAGGTTAAAATTGGTGCTTTCATCAAATATTCAAATGAATGATATAATCCCAAATACTTTCTAATTGAACATATTTAACATAATTTGAAGAAAATTATATCATTTATTATCAATAAGATATTCAATAAAATAGTGTTTTATCACTGTCCCAAATGTGGTGGGCCAGGATCGGTGAACCAAGTCACTCTGGTGGCCAGCATACCAACGTTTAATGCCCATCAGGCCATGCCGGTTCAGGCCGGCCTAGACTGATCGGGTTGGGTCGGGTCAGCCAAACTAGGTCAGGTCGGGTCTAGAGCAGAACCTTTTTATTAAATTTGTTGTATCTTTCAATCTTTAAGTCTATTTGATGAGCCGTTTTCAGAATTGGGACCATTGAGATGAGGTGGTACTTTTGAGATACTTTATCTCTGTTTTTTGGATGTTTTCTTTATTACTAAATAGCTTGATAAGTGGTTTCTCCAAGAATAAGAACTCTATGAGTCGAATATAATGGCTATCTATGACTATGGGACTTATGGGACTGCTTGACCCATCGACTCTATGTTCTCCCTCGGTGCTCCATGTGACATTAACGCTCTATGATCCATCAATGCTTCATGCGCCATTGATTCTCCATGGGCCATCGATGCTCCATTCTCCATCGATGTCCCAGATTCCATCACCACTACAGGCACCACCAATAGTCTGTGTGCCACTAGCGTTCTGTGTGCCATCGATGCTTTGTGCACCATCAACACTCAATGAACCATCGAATCTTCATGCACCATCGATACTCCATTCACCATCAACACATCTACCATCATAGACACTCAACGATCTATGGACTATAATTGGAAATCCATCTCTTCTTGCTATAGACTTGTACCTTTACAAGTTGACTATATTATTTGTACTTTGTGTGTTTCATTCAAGGTGTACTTCATGTTTTTCCTTTGTAGTGTACTTCGTATGTTTCCTTTTGTGGTGTACTACTTGTATTTATTAGTGTTATTTTTCTTTTCTGGTTTTGGAGTCCCTACTGAGTTATGTTTTACTCACACCTACGTGGGATTTCCCCACATGTGTTGTGTCTTGTGCAGATGATCGATGCTTTTCTAGATTCCAGGGTAGAACAGGACCAGGTGGTTCTTGGATAGAGGCTTGATAGACGAGGTGTGCTTCAACAGCTTCAGATAGTTGTTTCAGTGCCTACCATTTAGGTAGGATTTTCTACGAATGATATTTAAGAGCTTGTATATTTCCTTTTTTTTGGGATTATATTTTGGCCCCTTTTACTTTTCATTTTTTTTACTTTCGTACTCTTTTGTTGGTATGTTAGTGGTATTCATGATTGTTTACTTAGTTTTTTCAATTTCAAAAATTTCATCTTGGAGATGAGTGCTTGTGTACAGGTACTTAAGAAAATGCCACCCATTTGTGGGATATGCCTACTTGATGCTAGTCGCCAACCCCTGGCTTATTAGAGGTGGGATTGGGGTAGTCACAACACGAGCCCTGGGGGATGGGTCATGACAGTATGATCAAAGAATTATTATATGTTTCTTCTATTTCTCTATGATAACCCCAAGATATCAAACAATGATGCACTATTAGTTTTGGGGATGGATTGTGGAAAATTTAGAGGGATCATCTCTTGAATCCTTCAAGCTAAGATGATTCAAATATGAGAAGAGAACATTAGTATAATTTCATCCACAAAAAAAATGTTAAAAAAATTCAACATAATTAAATTTTGTTCTCATGAACCATGAGTGAATTCAAGCACATGTATATCAGATTTGATGTTACAAATAAAATTCAACTGAAAAAAATTATAACACCAATTTTCACACTTTTGTTAAAGTATACGATCTTTTTAAGTGGTATCCTAATGGTTGTAAAAAAATTTAATTTTAAATTTTAATTACATTTGATTAGATTCTAATATAATGTTTCAATATGGTCTCAACATCACTAAAATTCACATCGATCGTAGTTCCAATAATCAATTAGTTTGTATTTGAATCTCAAACTATTATTAGAACATCATAATCATCATCATAATAATCATCATCATCAACATCAACACCACCACCATCATCATCATATTTATAATTTTTTAAATTAAAAAAATAAGTTAAATTAGATAAACAATAGCTCATAGATGAATAGTGTCTCGGGAGAACAGTGCTATGTAGGGAGGGTGTTGAGTCTACTATGAAAATGAAAAAAATTGAAAATTTTTTAAAAAAATTGAAAAAGTTATCACATGAGTGGCCAGCAGCCACATGCTATTTTTCCTTCACACCCTCATTTTTTAAATGGTGTTTTCTTCTGAAAACAACCCACCCCAAATAGGTTATAACTTATAATAAATCAAAATATCATTATTTTTTTATTTGAAAGAATCAGTTTCCACACAATGGGTGCTTCCCAACCTCACCCTATCAGTCATAGGGGAATCTCAACCCATCTCACAACTGGGTATCCCAACCATGTTCGGGCTAGTTTGATCTAGATATGACACCCCTAGCTCAACTTCCCTACCCTGGGTTCGATAGAACCTCTTCACATCCTATTTTTCTCTGAAAATACTTAAAAATATCTAAATTTTTTCATAAATATCTAAAATTTATATAAAACTTTCCATATACCTTGAGACATATCGATAATTATTTATTTATTTTTTAATATTACTTTAATGCATTAACAATTATATCACGCTGAATTTTAGCTTAATTATTTTTTATTATGAAATTTTATTACATGTTAACTGGTCATGAACTAATATAGACCTATGCATGATTCGTTTTTATTATTTACTTTCAAATATTAATATAGTGAACAATTAAAATTATTATTTATTAAATATCATTTTTAGATGATCTACATATAGTCCTTACAAATTAAAATGTGTAATTGTCTTTGTGTCTATATGTCGAGTGATAATAATACAATCTTACATCCCAAGTACCCTCCCACCTGTGCATGAGAAATGGAGTTCACGACATTTAAATTTGAGTTGAGAGACGACATGGAACCAAAAAAGAAAATGCATGAGAATTTTATAGGAACATAAAATCATGTTGTTGAAATTCTCAATGAGTTCCCATGGGGTCTTGGATGATTCATCATCCCCTCGATAGATTAAAAAGTTGATAACATATCATGATAATGTCACTTTTTATTTATTTTTTATAAATTTTTAACTATTTATCAATATGTGTATGGTGAAAATCCAAATAATATATTCAAAAAGTATTCCTATAAAAACTAAATGGAAATTCATTATGGAATGATTTATATTTATACATGGTAATGTTTTGAAAAAAATTACATAGTAATAAGCATGACAAATAGAAACATATTTCAATCATAAACAAAAATAAAAATATTAAAAATAATACAATGTAAATATTATGCCATTAAATTCTTCCACCACTTGATTTAAAACAAAACAATATAATTATATTCTCTTCATCCATAGTTGAAGGTCATCTTCCTGTTAGGGTGTTCTAACAATAGTGGTGAGATGACTTAACTAAAATTGGCATCAAATAAATTACCTTAGCTAACTTGATGTAATTTTAGATGCATGGATTAATAGAACACAAGTAAAGGATTCATAGGAAATGAGGCCTCATACAATAGATCAATGAGTCATGAGTTAATGTGGTTGTTTATCAAAAATCATACTTTTAAACACTCTGAGTAGTATCATAGCCCTAGCATAGAGTAGGATTATTCTGAATACATAGGAGACTACATATTTTGAATCTAACAGTCGAGTGATATATGGATTTGATAAAATAGTTGGAGGAATATAAGATTAATAAATCATTAATTCATAATAATTAATAATCAAGATAAAAGTAATAATCAAATAATTTTTATTTTGTAAAAAAATAGAAAGTAATGCCATACATTCAATGCAATTATTATTGAAAAATAGCATTCCCTAATTGGGATAGATATCAAATATTGGAATAGGTGATTGATTATAATAATACAATATAAAAGGAAATTATATGTGTTAGAGTAACTACTACCTAATGAGCCACATCGGTAATCAAGTGAGTGTGGAAAGGGATCTTACATGAGATTCATGGATGGTTATACCGTACTATCTCATCATTGATAAATTTTTATGGAGAAAGTGAAGTAATAAATGAATGAGATAATCATTACACTCAACCTATTTAGATTGATATATGGAATTCTGAATGGTTCTCATTTACTCATGGTGATAAAGTACATTAAACTATTAATTGAATTTTGGTTCAAGTTGAATCATTATTTTTCAATACATCTCATTCCCTCATCCCTATCATCGAGCTACTCCCCTTTTACTAAGAATTATAAAAAGAACATCATATAAAAACCACTTCAATATCTTTTGACTAAGGTCTCCCATGAAAATAATGTTAGGATGGTATGTGAATGAGTATGATATAATCTATAATACCAAACGTAGGATCAAAATAAGAATGATATTCTCATATACAAGAGGGGGTGAATTGTACCTTTTAAAAATTCCCTTAAGAAATTTTTAGGATGGTTATGTTTAACAAGGTTAAACAGGATAATTCACAAGACCTCTATGTGTTATAATAGCTTGCTTGATTCTATAAAAGTGATTCCGAAAATGGAACTTAACTAAAGTTACAAAGATTAAGATTCTACCTTAAAGCGTATAGAATATAACTATATCAGAGTACTAGGATGACGAAGTATAAAAAGGTACACTTTCCTCAACAGTACAAAATGAAGCGGAAAAACTTGTAACAGAAACAAGTGACAAGTAATAAGTCTTTTAACCCAAAGAGAAGGGTATCCAACAACCATGGATAAAGGTCCATGGATTTATACTTTCAAGAAAGTTTGTCTTAACCATACCAGTGTAAGCCCTCGATATGAAGATCAGAGTCTGTCTTGCTATGCCCACAAGCCCTAAACTATCTGATAGTCGGCACCTCTATCTTATTCAGAAAGGAAGCCCTCAACTTCAAGGCGTTGGAACCTCTTTCTTCCTATACTCGGAAGCCCTCGATTGTACACAGCAATAATCGGAGTCGTACGAAGAAAATTTGTAGAAGGAAATGTTTGAACAAGCTGTTCAAACTTTCTACACAAATATTGAGAGTTGATAGGAGCCTCTCTCTCTAGAAATCACTTCAACAGCATGTAAGCACACATGTCAGATTTATGTCAAAGTTATCTTTGACTTTAAAATGAGCTCATATTTATAGGTGAAGCTCCAATTGTCATCTCCCTTCTCCAATGGTTATATTCTTCTTTGAATTTCAGAGGGACCTGTACACGTTTCACTCAAACAATGGTTAGTTAATAACTGAAAGCATGACATCGTTTTGTAATAGAACAAGTATAATCATAACAAAACTGATATTCAGAATGGAGTATAAAATGAAAGTTTGGAATGGAAAAGTTTAAAGTTTGGAATGGAAGTAAAAATAAATTTGGAGTCAATAAACATAAGAATATTCAAATTCAGTTTTGTAGTAATTAGTAACCTGAATTTTGTAGAAATCTTGAGTCTGAATTTCAAGGAAATTCAGAGTTTGACTTCACTAGAATTTGGATCCAAAACATACAAAGTTTGGAGTCTAATTTCCTGAGAATTAGGAGTCAGACCTCATCAGAATTTGGAGTCTGAATTCAGAGAATTCAGAGTCAGAACTTAGAGAAGTTCGTAATCAGAATTCGGAGTGGAACTTTATGAGATTTTGTATCCAGAATTCGGATTGGAACTTCATGAGAATTCGTATCCAGAATTAGGATTTGAACTTCATGAGAGTTCGTATCCAGAATTTATAGTGGAACTTCATGAGAGTTCGTATCCAGAATTCGGGGTGAAACTCCATGAGAGTTCATATCCAGAATTCAGAGTCTTAAACAGAATACCTCATATCTAAGTATTATACAATTCTGAGGTTTTAGATATAAATCTGATTTTTATACTTAAGAAAAATATTGATATAAACAATGAAAACAAGGTACGGGTAAATTTCTTTTGGGAAGGAAATTTTCCTTATGGAAGTAAAATATGGGTGAAATGAAATTTTCCTTAAGAAAAGGTGTTTGTGATTTTCAAAACAATAGGAATGGTAAAGTCATAAGGAAAAATTGATGACTTATCAATCTCCCCCATGAATTAAGGAATGAAAATAGTCATAAGGAAAACCTTATTGACTCAACAATCTCCCCCTTTTTGGAAAGCACAAAAATCCTTACGAAAAAGAATGTAAAGACATAGAATACATTTCTAGACTTTTGATTAAAGTTTATCTCCCTATGTTAATGATCAATGGTGAATACGACTAACTCCCCCTTAGGTTTTGAAACACTAAAGATCGTATTCTAGATTTCTGTAATGAGAGATTTCATTTTAATGAAGAATTCATAATGATAACTCCCCCTTATTTAAGGATAGCTCTTCCTAGCTTAGAAATTTTTCTTCTCCCTTTTAGATTTTTCCTTCTCCCTTTTTAGTTCTTTTTTCCTTCTCCCCCTTTGTGATTTTAAAAAATAATTTGAAGAAATTTAAAAATAATAAAGTACCTGAAACATTAGTAAGACATACAAAAAATACACAAAACCAAATTTTTCTTTAATATTGAAAGGATTTTTATAAGGAAATACATTACAACAAAAGATCGGATAGGAATATTTGTCTTGTTTTTCCTCAGGGATTAGCTTCTTTAGAAGGGTTTTCAGTTTCTTTAATTATTTGTGGTCCTCATAAGATTGCTTTTATAAGGCTTTAATCCTGTCATTTTGATCCTTCAGATCCTCATACTGATCCTTAAGAACTTCATATTGCTTTACAAGCTTCTCTTCGATCTCAATCTAGAGATATCTTTCCCATTTCTAGATTTGAGCAACAGAGTTAAGCTTTCCATTCAGATCCTTCACCTGTTGATTCTGAGTATTTTGATCAAGGTTCATCTTTTCCTAGAGATTCTTCATCTTGGAATCTTTGGTATCAAAATATTCTTTTACATCATTCTAAAAGGTATCAAGTGTTGTCAAATCCTCGTCGATTTTCTTTGACCATAAAGTAATTTTACTACATGATTTTCTGTGGACCTCATAATTGATAAGGAAATTTTTATGATCTACCTCAATATTCACACATTTATCCATCACTATAAATATGGATTCTGACTTCTGATTTAAGCTGTGCTGAAGCATCTGGCACCTGGAGTCTATTGTAGGAAAGATCAGAATTGTGTCCAGTTATTTCTTCAGAGAGTCAACAACAAAATCGTGTCCCAGTGCAGATGACTCCAAATCAGACATCTTTCTCGGAGATTGTTCTTCTTCAATTTCCACAAGATTTATTTTTGAAGAGCTACCAACAACCTTCTTCCTTATGATATCATTTGTTGGGGTTTCCATAAGCACTTGATTACCCTTATCAACTTTCATAACAGCTTCATCATCATGAGATTCTTCCTCACTTTTAGATAGTTGATCAATTTTATCTTCATTAGGTTTTTCCTTCTCCACTCCTTCCTCAACAAGGTGCTTTTCATAGCTTTCTTCATCAAAATAATTCATTATTTTTCTATTCTTCCTTGTCTTAATCTTTCTTACAGACTTTCTCATATCCCTTTCCCAAAGTGAAAAGCCTTCAGGACACGGCCTCAGATGTTTGGAGTGGTAAATTTTCTGATGGATTTTCCTTATCATGATATTCTTCAACTTTATTAATCAGATAATATAAATCACAACTTTATTCTTGTACTTATTATTATACTTCCTCTTCTTCTTCTACATCTTCAAAAACTTCTTCTTCTACTTCTTCAACAACTTCTTTCTCTTTAGATTTTTCTGAAGTGAAGAAATTATTCTTCAGAGTCTCAAGTAAAGCCTCGACAAGGAATGTTTCTGGTACTGGAATATTTTCGGAAGCTACTTATGTGGCTTTCAAAAGAGATTGTACAACTTCATACCTAGACATTTTTTTCTTCATCTTCCTCTCCTTTTCTTTCCTCTCAAGCTCTTCAGTAGCTGTTTCTCTTAAGGGCTTAGCCTCAACAGGGTCCAAGACGAACTATGGCTCTCCTTCTTTCCTCTTTTCCTTATATTCCCTCCATTTTGCAGCTACCTCATCTGGATACACTTTCTATTTCTTCGGTTTGGGAGGTGCGGAATGATCTTCCTTAGCTTTTGGGTTTTTATCTATCTCCTCTACTACCTTCAGCTTTCTATTCATCCTGGCTTTCTTAGATGGCTCAACTTTTTCAATATTTTCCGGATTCGCTTCTGCCTCTTCCTCTGGCAGATCATAAAACTATTTTGTCTCCTTAGAAAAATCCATATTCCTTCTTTTCAGAGTGTCATCACTAACAAGCATAAGTTTGAAATTCTGAGACTTGGATTTTCATGCAATCTTGAATGACTCAAGACACCAAACTATCATCTTTGAAAGTAAGGCAGGATACATGATGATTTGGGTTCTAATATTTCCATCCTTGATGTTCATGATTATAACAAGTAAATTCCTCATCAGATTTATTTTCCTTATATTTACTAGGAAGTCTAAGAAATATATATCAATTTTCTTGATAGTATATTTGTCACCTTTTCTTGGCACTAACAAACCTGGTATCCACAACTGAAGAATCCAATTGTTATAAGATAGGTGAGTAATTTTCGCTATCTTGACATCATCGAGTCCAAGACATTGTAAGGCCTTTACCTTAACAAAACTACCTAGAACATCTGGGAGCTTGTGTGAGAACAATTCATCTTCTCCTTCGTATGTCATCCCCACCAAGATTACAGCCTTGGTGTAAGTAAGTTTGTAGGTCTTCCCATAACTCTTAAAAGAAAATTTTTCTCTACCCTCTTCCTCAAAGAAGAAAACTGATTCGTAGAACTCTATGATCAATTCTGGATACAACATTTCTTGAACACTTGTCTTAGATATACATATATCTTCCCAACCATTTAACTAAATATTCTTAGAAATGATAGAATCATACTTGAAAAAGATCGGATGGACCAACATTTCCCTATATACTTGCCATTTTGAGATTGGCTTCATGGTAGACATTTCTTGATATGTGGATTCTATAGACATTCGGATTCGAGGAATTATGAGAGATTCGGAATGGGCTTTCAGAATTGAGGCAAAGCTTTGAGACACGAGAGCTTGGAAATCGATGTCGGGTAGCATTAGGGTTACCCTTTATATAGGTGAGGGTGGTGACCATTCAACTTCCAAAAATAATCTAATGGTTGAAAAACTCCCTAATATGATCTAATTGTTGAAAACATGCCCACAAGGAAACCTTGAATCCGATCTTTTGAAGTTTTAAGAAAATCATTTGGATTTAAGAAGAAACGAATCCGAGAAATTTTTTAAAGAAAAAGAAACTACCTGCAACAAAAAACGATTACGAAAACTTAAGTAAGGATGTTTTACCTTTCAGATTGTCTATGAAGTTTATTCGTAATATGTGATATTCTACTTGAAGAAAAATTGACTATGAAAAAATCATTATGAAAAACTTATTACAAAAGTCTTAATATCAAAAAAATATTTTACTGCAAAAACTTTGAGTACCAAAACTCGATTACGAAAATAATGAGTATGAAAATTCCCATTACGAAAAATTCCATTAAGAAAATCTCCATTATGAAAATTTATATTAAGAAAATTTAAGATCTAACAAATTCTTATTGTGAAAGCTTCAGTTCCGAATATCTTATTACAAAAAATTTCAGTTCCAGAAATTCCATTACGAAAAATATAAAAAAAATCATTAGTAAAAAATATGAAAACATCATCACGAAAAATATGAAAAAATCATTACGAAAAATGTGAAACCATCATTACAAAAAATATGAAAGCATCATTATGAAAAATATGAAACCATGATTATGAAAAATATGATAACATCATAAGAAGATGTAATCCCCCTATGAAAAGAAGTTTATTACTGTAATGAGAATGGCTCAATGAGAAGTTAATGAAGGAATATTACCTCGCGGTTATCATTCCTAGCTTCTTTTTTAAGTATTCAAATCTATCAAAGGGTAAAGATTTTGTGAAAATATCAGCAAGTTGACCTTGTGTTCGGATAAATTGAAGAATGATATCTCCTTTTTATGTGTGATCCCTAAGAAAGTGATGTCTAATATCTATGTGCTTTGCATGAGAGTGATGTGCAGGGTTTTTACTAAGGGAAATGGCACTTGTGTTATCACACAAAATTTGAGTCTTCGTAAAACTCAAGCCATAATATGTGACTGTGTGTTGCATCCATAACACTTGAGCACAACAACTTCCAGCTGCTACATATTCAGCTTCAGCAGTGGAGAGTGCTACTGAGTGTTGCTTCTTGCAAGACCAAGAGACTAGTGAATCTCCTAATAAATGACAAGTTTCGGATGTACTTTTTCTATCTATTCTACATCCACCTAAGTCAGCATCCGAATAACTTTTTAAAACAAAATAATTTCCAGAAGTGTAAAATAGTCTTAAATCCATGGTTCCCTTTAAGTAGAAAAAAATTCTTTTCACTACCTTTAGATGGGATTCCTTAGGATTGGATTAATACCTTTCGCACAAACATACTGAAAACATTAAGTTTGGTCGACTAGCAGTCAAGTAAAGTAAACTTCCTATCATACCTCTGAAAGATGTTTGATCTACTCATTTCCCTACTTCATCAAGATCTAGTGTGTTTGATGTACCAATAATAGTACATATACTCTTAGTGTTGTCATATCCATACTTTTTAAGAAGATCTTTAATATACTTATGATGGGATATGTATTTTCCTTCTGGTTTTTGAGAAATTTGAAATCCAATAAAAAATATTAACTCACCCATCATACTCATTTCGAAATCATATTTCATTATATCCACAAAGGAATCAGTTAAAGATTGTTGAGTTGAACCAAATATAATGTCGTCAACATAAATTTGAATAATCAAAACATTTTTCTTATCATTTTTTATGAAAAGAGTTGGATCTACATTTCCCTTAACATAGTTATTTTGAAGTAAAAATCTTGTAAGTCTATAATACCAAGCTCTAGGGGATTGTTTAAGACCATACAACGCTTTGGTAAGTCTAAAAACATGATGAGGATGTTTTTTATCTTCAAAGTTAGGAGTTTGTTCAAAAAAAAACTTCCTCTTGAACATAACCACTAAGAAAATCACATATCACATCCATTTGAAAAAATTTAAAATTGAAGAATGCTGTAAAGGAAATTAATATCTGAATAGATTCAAATCTAGCTATCGGAGCATAGGTTTCTTTATATTATATTCCTTCTTGTTGATTATAGCCTTTGGAAACCAATTTAGATTTATTTATAACTATGATTCCATTTTCATCACACATATTTCTGAAAACCCATTTTACTCCAATAACAGAGGTTTACTTTGGTCTTTCAACCAAGGTCCAGAATTTATTAATTTTGAATTCATTTAGTTCATCTTTCATGGATTTAATCCAATCATCATCACTTAATTCTTCATCAGTGCTTTTTGGTTCTAATTAGGAAAGGAATGCTAGATGCTCTACTTCATTTCTTAAGGAGCTTCTGGTCCTTACAGGTTGATTTTCATCACAAATGATACTATCACTGGGATTATTCTTAGGAAACAACTGGTTTGAGTTTTGTAAAATTTGTTCATAAACATAGGGTATGAAATCTTCTGGGGTAAATGTTTTAGAAGTATCATCTTGTACATTTTCCTTATCAGAAGGATATTTTGTCATAGGTTGATAATCAGTTTTTGTAAACACATCTGACGATGTAGGTTGGGGTTGTTTAAAAACAAAAGGATCAGTTTCATCAAATTTGACATGTATTATTTCTTCAACGATACACATATTTTTGTTGAAAACTCTATATGCCTTAGAAGTTGTGGAGTATCCTAAGAAAATTCCTTCATTAGATTTTGGTGTAAATTTATGTAAGTTATATTTAGTATTAATAATAAATACCTTGAATCCAAAAACCTTAAAGTAGGAAAGTCTAGGTTTTCTACCATTCCATAACTCATAAAGAGTTTTATTAAGAAAAGGTCTAATCCAAACACAATTTATAGTATAACAAGCAGTACTTACAGCTTCATCCCAAAACTATTTAACTACAAAATACTCACTCAACACAGTTCTAGTTATCTCTTGAAGAATTCTATTTCTTCTTTCAACAACACCATTTTTTTGAGGTGTTCTGGGTGCTGAGAAGTTGTGAGTAATAACATTTCTACTACAAAAAGTTTCAAAATCAGAATTTTGAAATTCTCCTCCATGATCACTATGGATATTTTTCAATGAAATGCTTTTCTAATTTTTAACTTGGGCTCTAAAATTTTTGAAAAAACAGAAATATTCATACTTCTTTGCTAGAAAATAGACCCATGTAAATCTAGTATAATCATCAACCAAAAAAATACATAGTACTTACCCCCAATGCTTACTGTTATTGTTGGACCAAAAAGATCCATATGCACTAACTATAATTTATTAGTAGTTGAGACTTCATCGACTGATTTAAAACTTGATTTATGTTTCTTTCCATATTGACAAGGGTCACAATCTTTTGAAGAATCAAATCTAAGCTCCGGTAGATCCTTAACTAAACCTTTCTTAGAAATTTTACATAGGTTTCTAAGGTTACAGTGTCCTAAACATCTATGCCATAACCAAGAATGATCTTCCATCTCACTATGGAAAGTTAAGTCTTGGATCCTAAGGTATTCTAAGTTTATTGTGTAAACATTCTCTTACCTTTGGGAAAAATAATAAACTCTTCCTTGTAATTGTGTACTGGGCCCTTATCATTCCTAAAATTCACAACGTAGCCTTCATCACATAATTTACATATCAATAATTGCTTCCTGAGCATTATCTCCAAAACTTACTTTTCCTCCTTTTGTTTTGATAATATTTTTAAAATAGTCTTTGTTACCAGTCATATGCTAGGAACATCCACTATCCATGTACCATGTATTGTTGTTGGTACATTCCCTATTTTCCTGAAAATAAGAAAAAGTTAGGTTTTTGGAATCCATACTTGCTTAGATTTAGAAATTTCAGAAAGTAAAATTTTGGGCACCCACATAATCTTGGAAAAATGAGCCTTATAAAATCCTAAAGATTGGGTTTTTTTAGGGAAAAATTCTTTACCTAGTGACCACTACATTGTCACTTTGTGCAGAATGGGGCACTTTTAGGAACAAAGTAGTTGTTACTAAAAATTGGTTTCGAACTTGTGTAACCAAAACCATAAGTATTCCTTCGAGGTTGAATTTGTGAATACATTTTATCAAAATTTTCATTACCTAGGGTAAAGTTCGACGAACACTTACTCAAGGAAAATATTTAGGATTTGAGTTTAATAACTAAGTTATTGTCTTCAGAAACATTTGAACTAGATCTAGGCTCGAAAACATTTTTCTTAGAAATTACATTTTCTAGTTCTTTAGAACGTTTATTCTTTTTAGAACATACTTCCTCAAGATTTTTTGAAATACTTTCAAAATCATAATTTTTCTTATCAAGCTATTTAGAAAGATCTCATATTTCCTTAGTAATAAAAATATTCCTATAATATTCCTTATCGAGTTTTATCAAGAGTTTTGAATTCTCATTTTCAAGATGTTTGGCAAACCTAGAAACGTATTCATATGTAAGTAAAGTATTATCTTCATCAGAACAGGATTCTTCATCAGAAGAGTTATAATATTTACTATCATTAGAATTCAATGAAACAACAGTCATTGATTCAGTATTTTGTACCTTAGCTATCAAGAAGTGATTATAAATAGGTATCTTGGATAAAAAACCAAGATTCTTCTGTCCAGAAGATTAATAATCCGAAGATTCATCTGAAGAGTCTCCACCACTAGCACTCCATGTGTCATTATCTTTCAACACTTTCTTAGCTTTGGACTTGTAATATTTCTTTCTATTCCTTTTAGAATGCCTCTCTTTTATTTTTTTTCTTTTGAGAATATGGAAATCAGGTCTTATGTGTCCAACTCTCTTGTATACATATCATGTGAACTCTAAATATTTCTTATCTTTCGTTTCCATATTCTTGTATTTTTATTGGAAATTTCTCTTTCCAGCTATCTTGTTATTCCTTTGAGAAACATTAGCTCATTCATTTTCCAAGGACTCACTTCCACTAGATTCGGAATGGATAAGAACTTTATTAGATTTAGATCTGGTCACTCTCTTAGGAGTCTTGGATTTCATATGATTTTAAGTTGTAGTAAAAGCTACACTTCCATTTCCATTCTTCTTCTTCACAATATCAGCATCTCTCATCATTCTAGTCTCATGCTAAAGAAGAGTTCCAAAATTTTCATCAAGGGTAATCTGAGTAACCTTTATATTCTCAACAATTGCAATCCTTTTAGATTCCCACTCATTCGGCATGATGTCAATAATCTTATCAACAAGAGCTTCATCATCCAAAACAATTTCACCCATTTATTGTAAACTATTAACTATAGTCATGAATATATGTTTCACCTTGCATATGGGTTCACCATAAGGAAAACTGAAACCATGATATTTGGCTCTATGCATGTCTCTTCTAGTCTCAATTACTTTGGAAGTTCCAAAGTGAGTAACTTTGAGTTTCTTCCATATAGAATTTGTTTCTTCACAAGATGAAATTTGGCTATATATATTTATAGTCATTGAAAAAAGTAAATTATTGCGTACCTTATTGATAATCATGCTTTTATTTATTTATAAAGGCACTTAATTCATTATTAGGGATCTTGTATCTACTAGTAAGTATAACAAAATTTTCAACCCCAGTGTTGATAATGAAAGTATTCATGCGATCTCTCTAATATTCATAATCATTACCATCAAAAATAGGTGGTCTGGTTGGATTAATATTTTCAATGGATCTAACATTTAATATTGCCATGATTAAACAAATATTTGGCACACAAACTTGTTAGTAGTACGGGTTTGTAAACTAGAGGAAATATCCTAAGAAAGAAATTAGATATTGTAACTCTAACCAAAAGTGAATCCGAACTATATGAGTTTGAAAAAAAAGATTCTGAAAAATATGAATATGGAAAATGTTATTCCGAGAATTCCCTTCTAAATCTAATCATGAGATTAATTTAGATTGAACCAAATGCTCTGATACCAATTGTTAGTATGGTATGTGACGGAGTATTATATACTCTATAATACCAAACATAGGATCGAAATAAGAATGATATTCTCATATACAAGAGGGGGGTGAATTGTACCTTTTAAAAATTACCTTATGAAATTTTTAGGATGGTTATGTTTAACAAGGTTAAACAAGATAATTCACATGACCTCTATGAGTTCTAATAGCTTGCTTGATTTCAGAAAAGTGAATCTGAAAATGGAACATAAATAAAGTTACAAAGATTAAGATTCTACCTTAAATCATGTAGAATCTAACTATATCAGAGTACAAGGATGGGGAAGTATAAGAAAGTATACTTTCCTCAACAATACAAAATTCAGTGGAAAAACTTGTAACAAAAACAATTGACAAGTAATAATTCTTTTAACCTAATAAGAAGGGTATCCAACAACCTTGGATAAAGCTCCATTAATTTATACTTTTAAGAAAGTTTGTCTTACCCACACCAGGGTATGCCTTCGATATAAAGATCATATTTTATCTTTCTATCCCCACAAGCCCTCAACTATCAGATAGTTGGCACCTCTATCTTCCTCACCAAAGAAGCCCTAAACTTCAAGGTGTTAGAACCTATGTCTTCTTATCCCCGGAAGCCCTCGATTGTACAGAGTAATAATTGAAGTCTCACAAAGAAAATCTGCACAAGGAAATGTTTGAACAAGTTGTTCAAACTTTCAGCATGAATCTTGAGAGTTGATAAGAGCCTCTCTCTCTCTAGAAATCACTACAACAACATGTAATCACACATGTCAGAGTTCTGTCAAAGTTGTCTTTGACTTTCAAATGAGATACTATTTATAGGTGAAGCTCCAACGGTCGACTCCCTCCTCCAATAGTCATATTCTTCCTTAAATTTTGGAGGGACCTGTACACATGTCACTCAAACAACGGTTAGTTAATAAATGAAATCATGACATTGTTTTGTAATAGAACAAGTATAAGAATAACTAAAATGATATTTGGAATCGAGTAGAAAATGAAAGTTCCGAATGGAAAAGTTTAATGTTTCGAATGGAAGTAAAAATAAATTTGGAGTCTACAAACATAAGAATATTTGTAGGAATTCATAAACTGAATTTTGTAGAAATCTGGAGTCTGAATTTCAAGGAAATTCGGAGTTTGATTTCACTAGAATTTGGATCCAGAACTTAAAAATTTCAGAGTCTATGTTCATGAGAATTCAGAGTCCGACCTCATCAGAGTTCGGAGTCTAAATTCAGAGAACTCGGAATCAGAACATAGAGAAGTTCGTAATCAGAATTTGGAGTGGAACTTTATGAGAGTTTGTATCCAGAATTCAGAGTGGAACTTTATGAGAGTTAGTATCCAGAATTCGGAGTGGAACTTCATGAGAGTTTGTATCCAGAATTCAGAGTCTTAAATAGAATACCTCATATCTAAGTATTATACAATTCTGAGGTTTTAGATATGAATCTGATTTTTATACTAAAGAAAAATATTGATATGAACAATGAATACAAGGTAGGGTTAAATTTCCTTTGGGAAGGAAATTTTACTTATGGAAGTAAAATAGGGGTAAATTGAATTTTTTTTAAGAAAGGGTGTTTCTGATTTTCAAAACAAGAGGAATGGTAAAGTCATAAGGAAACCTTGGTGACTTATCAATCTCCCCTATGAATGAAAGAGTGGAAAAAGTCATAAGGAAAACCTTATTGACTCAACAAATAATATCATAAAGAATGTTAAATATTTATTTATTATTTTAATATATATTATATACAAAAAAATGAAAATTGAAATTATGACACCAAACTAAAATTAGAAAAGTTTTTTTAAGAAACCAAATATAAGAAGGGATAACATTGAAAAATATGTTATTTTATTAACATATAGAAATAGATGTCATCAAAATAGAAATTTTATAAAATTTTAGAAGAATAAAAGAGAAGAGTATACTTCAAGTATATTTATCATTGAATTTAATATTTTATATTTCAATCATAGAGAATTAAATATTCCATATGTGTCACACATTTATATCCAAATAATGGAACCAGGGAAGTTCCATAAAATTACATGTGTGTAGTGGATCTTCCATTTGTTGATGGAGAATGACTTTTATGTTAACTAGAGAATTTCATTACTTCATAATGTCAGTTGGATAGATTCTTATTATTGAATGATTTTGTTATATAATCTATGTTACTGAAGAAATTATATAATGTCTAGTTTATAAATAGTGATATTTTATTTAATTTTTGAAATAAATTTTTTATGTTATTCAATGATTAATTAATATTTTAATCATATTTTAATCATAGTTGTCCAATATCAGCAATTAGTGGTGAATATAAAATGGGAAACTCAAATAATACTCAATTGTGGAATTTTAATTCTTATTCAAGTAAATCCAGAATGAAATATAAATGAAATGCCAAGTAGGGTGTTTAATTTATTTTTGAACTAAAACCCTAATTTATTTTACATGATTTCTTATAATGTTTAAAGTGTACAAGACACATTTTATCACTAAATGTCTTGAAACCGACAAGATTCAAGAACTACTTCAACAAGATATGTGCAAAATATTTCATGTAGAATCTAGAGGGAAGTTCATATACATCATGATATTCCTTTTAAGAAATTAAGGAACTTAAAAGTGAATTGAATAATGAGCTTGGTAATAAGGTATAAGATGAATCAGGGTGTTGACCCAAACAATATCATAAACAAGCATCCATTAATCATTAAAATTTAGATTAGATTTATTATTGTCTCAAATTTCTTTATACTGATTAGATTCATGATGTTATTAAAAGGACTATTGGTGATTTATCATATATGTTTTGAGAAAAAAATTATTATCTTTTTGAGACATACATCACAAATAGTAGTGATAACCCTTAACTATAGGAATTGGTGTTCTAGATCCTGATGATTGTACTTTGAGCACATTTATATTTCAAAATTTTAAAATTAATAAAACATGTTATTATATATTTCTCATTTTGTTTAATGACTTTAATGTAATAATTTTATAAGGAATTTTTTACATTGATAAGGTTATAGTTGTTCCCAGCTATAATGATAATCATGAAGTGTAATGAAGATGTTATTAAATATAGTTATATGGTATACTAATGTACTATGGTAGGAAACATAGTATGTATACTTTCAGGTGTGAGTACTTACAAGTGGATGAGACTTCATCTCATAAAGTTAGATCTTGGTAATCTCTAAGATAAGAGATTATGTTAATAGTTCTGCTTGAAGTAATTTCACAAATTTTTCTGTCATTGGATATTCCTGTCTGCGAGCAAGTGTAATGGTCCTTATACATAAGATTGTCATTAATGAATTTCATGATTTTCATACTTATATTTACTAACTAAAACTATGACACCATATATTCTTGGAATGTGAGGTATGTTTTGTGCATCACAATTGAAATGTTATTAACGGATAAGTTGAGGTAGGCTTTGTCTCTTCCATATTCATAGAAGTTGATCTCTCATCCCTTTCATTGTAATAGAAACCACACCTTAAATTCCATCATCATGGTGTAACAATGTGTTCATTTAATATTTTCAAATAAATATGTATCATTAATAAAGGTCAATGACGTAGATGTGAAACCTTCTTGATGATATATTGTGAAAAAAGATTTTATAATTTTGTGAGCATTCATATGTGATTGTCGATATTGTGACATTATATTCTTTATCTTGTGTACCTTGATCCACTGTTAGAGAGTAATCTTAGACTTTATACAATGTTACCTAATACTAATGAAAAATTATCCTAGAGGGTCACACACTAAGAGTTGTTTTATCTTGATTAAATTCTATTTGAATTTAATCAATTGAATAGATATCATTATCAATAATGAGGAATAATTTTTTTCATGTTTCATTGATTGAAAAAATTATATAATTTTTTTTAAGTATTGTGAATAAAATTTATTTATTTATTTTATTAAATATTGAATAAATTTATATTCTATGGTTTGTAGATAAAATATTTATTTATGAAAAAAAATTTATTCAGGTATTCAATAAATATTGAGGTGTTTGAGTAGACTAAGATAATTTCTAGTGATAAATATTAATTTTTTAGTCACTGAAATAATATTTATCAATTTTGAAATTTAGAATACACCATAAATTATTATTATTATTATATTTTTATTAATTGGTATGATTTTTGTCAATAATTATTATTTTATTTAAGGATAAGTGTGAAATTAAAATAAATTACCTTAACCCAAGATATTTAAATATATGGTTATTTATATTGTATAGGGTTCATCAAAAAATTGATAATATAGAATCATTGCACACAAGATACTTCTCTCTCTCAAATTATTCCTCTCATATTCTCAAGAATGAGTATAACTCCTTCAATCTTGAAGGATTTAATGTGCTTGAGACGAAATTATTAATGCACTATGCTAACACACAAAAATTAATTGCCATCATTTATAGGTAAAATGATCATACGGGGATCACCGCTAGAGAGATTCGATACTTGGATCCTAAAACAAAAATAATGGTAATCCAAATGGGTATTTTTGGAACGATCAAAATATACATCAGTGAAAGATCCTATGAAAAGGTAATATTTTATTCCAATCATAAATTAATTAATTTTAAATTTAACTTGAAGAAACCCTCTTTGGGTTCTGAGATTTCCTCTATCTTAATATTCGGTACAAATTTTTTGATGGTCAGTATGTTCACATCATGTACAATATTGGGAATGATCCATCAAATCAAAAAAAACTTTATTAGTTTATCACCCACCTCAGCTCTTATGTTGTGCCCAAAATCTTCAAGTCATATTAGAGCAGTCAAGTTTTAAATATATAATTTTTTATTTTATTTTTAATTTATATGTGAAATAGTGGTTAGATATTTCATTTCAAGAGTATTTGTTCTTTATTTCAATAATTAATTAACCTTATTTTGAAATTTTAATTATAAACATTTAGTGTCGAATTTTCTTAAAGAACTAAGAAGAGATAAATAATGACTTCAGATTCCATCAGGAAGTGCCAAAATTTTGGTCAGTAAGACTGGGCTACATGACATGTAACTAGATTTCACATCTTGTACGCATGTGCACTATATCTAGTTGTCTTCCGAGATACCCAATGCACTAAGTAGAAATTAAATGCTTAAAATTTATTACAAACCATGTATAGGTTAGGTTATTTTGGAACATGACTCGTCAGATTACATGGCGTATTGTTAGCATACATGTCATTTAGTCTACATGGTTTAGTGGGGAAATTAACACAATCCATGTGGTCAAATACATAGTCAAAAAGTACTTCAGACAGATAACTTGGAGAAATAATGACATAAAAGACATGTAGTCAGCATACACATCTTATAGTTCATTAATTATAATGTTTGAAATACATGATGATTCTCTTGGCGAGTTACGTGGACACACAACATCCAAGATAAACGTCAAGTAGTTGGACTGTACATGTCCTGTAATTGGATTTTTCATGTTGTGTAGTCCTATGTATTATGAAAAAGACAAGCCTTATAGTCATGTGTCAGATGAACATGTTGATTCCTTTGGTGGGTAGTGCGGAAACATGACATTCAGACCACACGACTTTTATCTCATAGTACCCATCGTGTGATCCAACCGAGAGACATTTTGCAGCCCTGAGTTTTTATCCCAGGAACACAGAAAGAGGAGCACATTGCATGTAGCCGGTTATTACACATTCTTAATTCCATATTAGGTAAACACATATGCCCCAGAAATTTATCCCTCGATATACAATAAATAAGGTACATGGTGAGTAGATGGATAGCACACACCATGTAGTCTCAGAATAAATGATAGATTTAAAATTAAATTAAATTTTTAATTAGAGGATTGAAAAATTACAATATTTATTAGTGCATTTTTTTTTGAAAATTTAATAATGATTTTAAAGAATTATAAAATGATAAAATAATGTTTTTAATTATGTATAATTAATGGTTCTTTCATTTATATTCTATGAGGGAATTTATGGTGGGTATCTCTAAAATAATTCATATGATCGTTAAGATAAAATGGAATTAATTAATTAATTAATTAAAGTTTTTTATCATAATAAAAATGTTTTAATACTAAATAAATATTATCCAATTTAATTTTACATAATTGTTGCTGGTACGTGACCGATTTTTATATCGATCAAGACCTGTGTATGTGTTGGTATTATGTAATTTAATTTATTACATGGTTTGAAATTATTAATTATTAAATTTAAATATGATGACCTATGATTAATACCTCCCTCATTCATTATGCAGGAACTACGTGTCCAATTTGTTTTATGTAATTCCCCTTTAACCAATCTTTTGGTTCCCATCACCTATGTGTGAGTGGTAAATACTTATAAAAAATAAAGTATCCCAAGGCGTTTGGAAGTGGTTTAAGATGAAACTAAGATGATACCAACTCAGGCGATACACAGTTGTATAGGTATAATGATGTAACTCATTCCATGAATAAAATAAGGGGTTTCCTCCTAGGTCAATTGTAAATTTATTATCCTCTCAATAAATTAACCATTAGATATGCTCATAATTGGTTCATTTATTTATTTCTATCTTATGCATTATTTATTGTATTGATGAAATATCGTGATCACTTAAATAAATTAACTACTGTTAAAATATGGAATATAATTAAATTTATTATGCATAAAATATTTTATCAAAACATGGTTAATGTAACACCCCATGTGTTTGAAGACTTTTTTTCTCAAATAAATTAAATTTCCATTTATTTCATAAAATGCACTAAGTAAAATATTCCAATCACATGGAACCATCATGTAATAGGACACAATGCACCAAATCTTCATACATTACATATAACATCTACTTGGCTTATGTCACATGAAACCCTTATTTTTTGTTTGTTACGGGCCATAATGATGTTTCTACGAAACATCATTTTACAGTTATAATTATTTAAACGAGATAATTCGAACCTATCCATTAAACATAGTAATATGAATATTAATAAATAGTTTTAAAATTATATTTATAAATTTTTTATAAAGATAAAACATATTTATAATGAAAAATATTATTTTTCATAAAGTCCTTTTATGTGTAAATATTTTGTTTTCTCGAATAAACTACTTTTAATTTCTTTTTGTGGAAAATAATAAAATTAAAGCTAGACAAATTTATAAATTTAATTTGATAAAATAAACTTCATTTTTTAGATTATAATTTAAATTTATCTTGGGGTGATTTTCTTTGATTTTTTAATGAAACTTCATTTTTAAATGAATAGTGAAAAATATTGCATTTTAGTTTGTAAGTTTCATTTTGTTTAAAAAATTATTAATGTTAAATTATAATTAAAATTTGTTTTAAGGTAAAATTAGATAAATTATACATATATTAACACAATTTTGGCCATTATTCACTATTTTACTTTTCAATTGAATATAAAAACATAACAAACTTTTGAAAAAAAAATCTTCAAAAACTTGTTATTTCGTCCTGCCTCTAGGATTAACATTAATCTTAATTTTATCACTTATATGAATTGAATTTTAAACAAAAAAAACCCATTTTAATTAGAATAATATTTATATTATAATAACATCATATTATTTTTTTAACAAAGATATTAGAAAAAGTGATAAAAATTAATCATAGTGATTAACGTCAAATTAAAATTAATTAGGAATTAAACCATAGTCTTAGGGGCCCAAATAACCTATACCCTTATACAAAATCCATTTTATGGAAATATATTGTCCATAAACCTTCCATGATTTATTTTTTATTTTATTTTATAACTTTTCATAGCTAAGAACAAGTGTACACCTACCTTGTTTTCAAAAATTTCAAATGAGTCCTTTTTATCATTTTATAATTCCATTACTCCTTTAAGTCTCTATTTTGACGTAATGTCTTATGAAGAATCCTTTTGGGATATTCCAAAGGAGTTACCCGATTAAGACGTAACATATTCTCTCACATACTTTTTTTCACCCAATTCACATTATTATTTGTGTTCTTGTATAAAAACATTTATCCTAAATATACTAATATCTTTTTATGCTCTTTTTTTAACCTAAAATTACATAAAAATCCATCTATTGGATAACAAACATATTGATTATGTGTACGGTGAACTACTTCCTCACTAAATGAAAGTTGTTCAATTTTCCTTAACAACTCTCATGATGGAAATTATGATGTAAAATCTCTTTATATATTTTATACATTATATTTATTATTTCTTTAATCTTCTGTATTCCATTTACATCACATGTCTATTTTACTTTCCATTTGGTGTTAATATGATAATGTTTTTTTGGAAGTGTGGACTATCACCCCCTCAAAGAGATATGATTCATCCATACACTATATGGATATTATTAAGGATAGTTTTAGTGAATATATAAGAAATATATTAAATAATAAATCTTGTGTAATAATGATATATATGTGTGTGTGTGTTTGTGTCTTTTACTTTCTTTCTTGCAATGTGAGAACTAAACGGAAATAACATTCATGTGTACGTACGGCCTACCATCTCCATGAATAGTGTATTCCATTTCATACTTATATATTCTATAGATTATTATAATACACATATTGTTTGTATAAAAGATATTTATTTCATGTTTTATATTATTAAAATAATTATATAAATTATAAATACCAAAGATATAACAAATTAAGACACGTGCGAAAAATAAAGTGAATATTACCCGAAGTGAAACCTTAACATAGGATTGTTGACGAGACAGTAATATAAGGTTTTAATAAAACCATATATATATATATTATAATAATGTTATGTAATATATTTATAAAAAATTTATATTTATTATACATGTGTTTTCAATGAGTATGATGAGATTCAAGACACAAGGTAAGGATAATTCATGTCACTTTTTATTTTTGTGAGATACATGTTATGTTCTCCACTCTTTAAATTTGTGTGTTGTATGATAATCCCATTATGGTATTATATTTATATTTTAATTTAATTTATGGTTATTCACATATTAATTTTATGATCTTTCTTCCATGGGATTTATGTTTCAAAAGTTACAGAATCGGTAAATAGTTTTTTAATTAATGTTCCTTCATTGAGACTCATGTATTGGTATGCACCTAAATTCTTTTTCAAGATGTATAAACTTGAATTTTACATGTTATTTCATTAATTTAATTATTTTAATTATACTTTAAGCTTCATTTATTTTGCACTTTTTATGTGGAGATTATAATCTCAAGGTACCATGTTACAAGAGTCTATTGAGACGATCTCATCATTTTTTCAAGATTGTTTATGTGTATACTTCCTTTGATGAAATATTATAATCTATCTCTCAAGAAATATAATTAGTGTCCTTATAATCTATTTATTTTGGATATCCTCATGTATTATTACCATTTATAACTCCTTAGTACTTAATATAATGTTCTTAAGAAATAAATGATCGTATCTCTCTCTCTTTGGTCGGAAATCTAATGTATTGAAAAACATTGTTTTCAAAAAAGATTTCAAAAATGTTTTAAAAAATGTTTTTAAAAGAAAATTGAAGCCCATTTTCAAGGAAAATGGGTTTTAATAACTTTTTATGGTTTTAAATGCTTACTTTAAAAGTTTTAAATTCTATTTTCAAAGAAAAAGATTTTCAAAAAAAGATTATGTTTTAAAAAGGCGTTTTAAATGTAGAAAAGATATTTTTCTCAAGAAATATTTTAAAAATATCTTTCAAAATTAATTTCCATCAATGGTAACATTTTTTTGGGTGACTCATGCCTTTTGGAGAAATTATTCAATTTTTTCATTCATATTCATTCTCTAAATGTATTATATTTTTATGACATGGTGATGATGAAACCCATTTCACATTCATGGGTCATATGCTTTTGAAAGATGCTTCTTTTCACGGGTTATGTTTATGATGAAATGATTACGAAACATTTATCTTTCAATAGGTTATGATATGATTACATGTTTATAATACTCATTTCATATGATGGGTTATGTTATGATTGTTTATGATCTTTTGGAACATGTATGTATTATTTCATTATGATATGGGTGGGACCTATATCTACATACAATGAATTGGGTAAAGATTTAAATATCATCTCCTAGATTACGATGGTCTTGGGAATGAACCTTCACTACTAATATGGTCATGGGAGTGAACCATGAATAAAAATATTTTATTACGAGTCAACTCATGCTAAAATGATGGTCATGTGAGGGAACCATGACAACCAAGAGAGTATAGGGAGTAAACCTATATTACTATGATGGTCATGGTAGTGATGACTTGGCTACTATGGAAATAATATTATATGATTATGTGTCATCCAGAATTCCATTTTTTATTCTTATGTTATTCTATCTTGGATTTTGTTCTTCATTTCCTTATGATTCATGTTTTTTGAACTACTAATCTTTATTCCATGATTCATATATATGATCTATGATATGTTGGATATGATCTTATATTTTTACAATCAAGTTATCATACCCTTATGCTCATGATTATGTTTAAATATCTCCCTTGTTTACCATTACTAGGCATTTGAGCTCACCACTTTTTATGTTTCCTTCCCTAGGTTATAAATATACATATTATGTTTGATGTTTCTAAGAAGGGTGATAGTCAAGAAGAACCTAGTGGGATATAATGTAGCTCATTAATTTACTAGTGTCAATATTTTCCATGTTTCTAAAGGGACTTGACTAATACAGTATTTGGGTGTATGATTGTATAATTTTTTAAGTATTCCACAAATGTTAAGTAATCTTAATGTATGAAAAGAGAGGGTCTCTATAATTGGTATCAGAGAAAATGTTTAGTTAACCTATTGAATCTTAGATGATAAAACCTTAGTGATAACCCTAAGAACATATCTAAGGATAAGTTTCAGTGTAAGGAAAATGCCCTGGAATTTTGGTGAAGGATAAGGTGATTGGGTTCCTAGAAATACATCTATGTATAGATACTAAAATTGTATGTTGCTCTGGCACAAATGTTCCTAGGGGTAACAACACCGACATGATGTTTTGGACCTAACTCAGGGTAATCCGGTACACGAAAATGATCCTTACTGCACACCTAGTTTGACACTACTAGAGGATATTCATTGTGAATTCAAAAAATCTTTGTGACCCAATATGAAAGATTTGAATAGAATTTGGATATAAATAACCTAGGATAAACATAAAGAGTCATAGATAAAGGAAGGTTTCATAATTTATACATCCTATATCTGACATTTCATGATTATTTGGTTCCTCGTTAGGATAATTATTTCTTACTCAATGCATTTGGTTTTAGTCAATGGATGGAACTCGAAGAAACTGTGGTAATTGTGATTGCAATAGAAAATCCAACGACTTTCATCTGGGTCAACTATATGCAATGGGATATAGAATTAGAAACCTTCCTTCTATGATCACATAACTTTTTTAATCTATGAATCAAGGTGTACTTTCAAATGAGAAAATGAGGGAAAAACTTATATATAGTCTTCCATGAGGCAACATTATCCGTCTTTCAGAGGTTATTCAGATCCACTTGTTTCGGATTAATGGATCAGTACTACTAAAAATTTATTCTCTATTCTCCAATGTTCAAGGAATGAGAATGTCATTTTGGCTGTCTATCAGTTAGAAGGTAAACTATACCAATGGTGAACTCTAATCAATAATATGAGGCAGTAGGAAAATATTGAATCCATGGATTGGGACAAGTTTAAGAACTTATTTTTCAATAATTAATTACCTATGATTCTCCATTAAAAGATGCAGAAAGTGTTCCTTGTGTTGAAGAAAAGGGATAATTAATATGTTGGTACCTACAAGTCTAATTTCGCAAGACTTGTGAGGTACACTTCAGGAATTATTATCCAACCTGAATGTAAAATTGATAGGTTATTCAGTGGCTTAAAGCCAAGTCTTAGAAGGGTGTTTGACATAATATAATTTAGTTTCTATGAAGTGATTTTGTGTTGTGAAATAAAGTTTTAAATATTGTTTTGAGTCACATATCAATCACATGGTCTTAAAAATAAGAGGAATATGAAGTATAAAGGAAAATATAAAAACCATGATGAGAAGAATTTGTGCTTCCCTTTATCCTCCAAGTATGGAAGAAGCCTGAAGGAAATTTCTTTAAGTGTTCTAATAAGTGTTTTAACTGTGGAATGGAAGGCTATAAGGAATTTGATTTTATAAGTGATGGGAAGAAGTTAGTTGATGTTATGAATGGAGAAAAGGAGGTATATAATTAACCTCCCATGATTATGTGCTACAATTTTAAGGATAACAAGCATTATGCTAACCACTTACCAAACCCAAGAGATGGTGATGATGATCAGAATCAACAACCTATTTAGTCGATGTGAAAGGGTAAATATTATGAAACTGCTATTTAGTATGATGGGAGTGATAACAATGTGATGAAATGAAAACTTACCATCAATTCAAGAACTAAAAATGTCATTTTTGATTCTGGATCTACCCACTCTTTAATATTTAAAGAATTTTCTAAGGGTCTGATGATTCCACCAAAACAACTAGATATAGAATGATAATTAAAAACCCTTAATGGTATAATGATTGCATCTCATCCATCCAACGTTACCATTTTTATTCAAAAAGGGAATTAAAACAGAGAGAGAACTAGTGTCTAGGGGGGTCTATAGTAATGAAGACCAAGGGCATCACCCCATATCAAGTTCACCCCCTCCTGTTTAAAATGGGACACATGAGTATGACAATTGACCATGCTACCGGGGGTTTCCATTGACGCCAAGTGATCTGCCACCTTGTTTCCCTCCCTCTATGTGTGAGTGACTCTAGTGCTACATTCCAGGAGAGCTTTCCATTTCTGAATAGTCTATGAAATTGACCAGGGGTAGATACCTTTCCCATGCAGACCATTGTGAATAACCATAGAGTCATTCTTGACTTGGGATATGGAAAGCGCCCGCTGCCTGCACATTATGATACCTATGACCACCACTTTTTCCTCTTCCTGCATATGAATCCCCATAACCATAGTGTGCCGATAAATCCAATGCCACACTGCCCCTACGATCACGAACAATGCCGCCACCATGCATTTCTCCCATCATGCAAGAGCTATCAGTATTCAGTTTGAATACAGCTTTAGAATGATTCCACCGGACCCAGTGTCGTTTCTGTCTAGGTGCTAGTCGTTGGACAACGCTGTGAGGCACAAACAGTTTGCAAAGGTAGGGGGACTGCTTCCATACCGCATCGGTGCCACACAATTCCACCAAAATACAATGCACTCTTACTGTAATGGATCTCCCCGTAGATGCGAACCCCTCAAACCTGGCCCGGTTCCTCACTTTCCATACACACCAACATACAACGTTGAATATGATGGATCTCACCCTACCTTCATTGTCGTCTTCGTCCATCCCTTGGAACCAATTCTCCATGAAGGAGTCGAAGTTCAGTGCATGGTGGGAGTATCCTGTGAGTTCGCCATAGACTCCCCAAGCCTGGCGTGCCCAGTCGCCCTCGAAGAAAATATGTGATAAACTCTCCTCAATTTTTTTAACACAGCACTGGCAGTAAGAGTCCATACTGATGCCGAGCCTCTTGATGATATCATCGGATGGTAAAGCTCGGTTCTGGATCCTCCATGTCAGAAAGTTAAATTTCGTAGGTATACTCTTACACCACACCCAACCGTACCCCCTACCTGCTAGCCCTGCAACAAGATAGTCCTGAAAAAATCCTTTGCGTTGAACCTACCTGAGGTGGAGGTGGTGTAGACACACCGGTCCATATCCGAACTCAAAACAACAGAGTCAAAAACCTCATGTTGGTCCGTGTCTAGAATGGATCTAAAGAAATGTGGGTACTATGATTGCATCTCAAGTATAGTATTTATCTATTGTTGATGTTTTTGGGAATGTTCTTTTTTAAAATCATTTCATTCTTCCTTCGGTTTAATTTCATGTCATATTAGGCTTTGATTAGCTTTCTCTACATAAAGCTCACATAAATTTTCGAGGAAGGGAAATGCTTTTAATATTTAAAACCCTCATATGATCATAAATTCATTTTATGATATGTATGAACCTAATATTTATGTTACATATAGTGTATGGGACTTAATTTCAATTCAAAAGGATTGTTTATCTCAAATGGTTGGGGAGAAAATCAACATTGATGATATTCCTATTGGTTGGGATTTTGTGGGTTTCTTTCCAAAAGAGTTTCCCAGTCTTCCAAAAAAACATGAATTTGAGTTCTAAATAGATCATACACCTGGTTTCACACCAATTTCAAAGACTCTTACTAGAATATCTCTAATTGAGTTGAAGTAATTGAAGAATCAACTCCATGAAAACCTTGATAATGGATTCATTCGGCCAAGTATGTCAACTTATGGTGCACCGATTCTTTTGTGTAAAAAAATATAGATCAATGAGAATCTGTATTGAGTATTAGAATTGGAAAAAGATATCAATCAAGAAAAAGTTTTTACTTCCCTATATTTATGATGTTTTTGATAAATTTTGTGGAGGTCAATACTTTTCCAAGATTGACCTCCATTCTGGATATCATCAATTGATTGTCCAGAAAAAGGATATACCCAATATGGAATTCCATACAGGGTATGGACACTATGAACATATAGTGATGAATCGTATTCTTACTAATTCCCATAATATATTCATGTAATTAATGAATAGAGTCTTTAGAGATTACCTCAATCTTTTTGTGGTATTCTTTATAGATGATATTATTATTTATTCAACGAACAAAGAAGAGCATGAAGATCACTTCAGAATTTTACTAAAGACCCTAAGGAAACAGAAATTTTAAGAAAATTTTACAATGTTTAAATTTTTCTAAAAAAGGTTTCATTTTTGGGTCACATGATCTCAAGAGATGGTATATTAGTAGATGCATGCCATTGAATGTTGGCTTATACCAACCACAGTGACTGACATCCATTGATTTCCTAGTTTAGCTAGATATTATCAAATGCTTTTTGATAATATCTCATGACTATCTAATCCTCTCACCAAGTTAACTTGGAAGGGTGTCAAGTTCTTCTAGGCAGATGAATGTGAGGAAAATTTCAAGGAACTAAAGATAAGGTTAGTCAATGCACCTGTGTTTACATGACCCTATAGTGGATAAGGGTATGTAATCTTTATCGATGAATCTAAGAAGGGATTGGGATTTTTTATTTTGTAGAATATGGTTAATTCCTATGCCCCATGTTAGTTAAAGATTCATGAGAAAATTACCCAAATCGTGATTATGAGTTAAAAGTGAATATTTTTGTATTAAATATATGGATGAATTATCTTTATGAAGAAAAGTGTGAAATATATATTGATCAAAAAGTCTGAAATAACTTATTCACACAGAATGAGTTGAACATGATCTAGAGAATATTGTTAGAGATGATAAAAGATAATTATGACTCAATATATTACTACCCTGGGAAAGCGAACAAGGTGGAAGATGGTTTGAGTTGGAAGGATCGCGTTATCTTATCCATAATTAGAACAAAAAAATATCCAATATTTTTTTATTTTCAAAGGATATATCTTGAAATCCTGAAGGAAGGGGAAAATATTTTCTTTCTCAAATGAATTTTCAACCCTCTATCCATGTGACGATCAAGGAGGTGTATAATGAATATGTAAAGCAACAAAAGAAAGTCATAAATGTTCTTGAGTTTAACCATGATTATGATGGAATGATGAGGTTCATGAACTGTGAGTGTGTTCCTTCCATAACAGATTTGAAGAATGATCTATTAGAGGAAGCTCATAGTTATTCATTATCTATCCATCCTAGAAGTACAAAGATGTATAGGGAATTGAAATAATACTTCTGGTGGAATGGAATGAAGAGATATATCATAGAGCTTTTATCTTGGTTCTTGTTATTCAAAAAAGTTATGTCTAAAAGAAAAAAGTCAAAGTGGATGTTTCATCCATTACCTATACCAGAATTGAAATGGGAGAAAGTCACTATGGATTTTTTCATGGGACTATCCAGATCCTCTAAAGTGTTTAATGATATATGGGTGGTATTTAATCGCCTTACTAATTCAGTGCACTTTATCGTTATCAAAGAAGACTTCCCTCTAGATCAGCTTTCCTGGATATACATTTAGAAAGTGGTATGTTTTCATGTAGTACCACATTACATTGTATCGGATTGGGATCCAAGGTTCGCCTCAATGTTATAGAGATGTCTTCATCTAGTATATGATATAGAATTTAGTATTTTTATTGCCTATAATACTCATACATATGGTCTTTCTGAAAGAAAAATTCAAATCTTGTAGGATATATTGATATCTTGTTCTCTAGATTTCAAATGTGGTTGGGATCAACACCTTCTTCTAGTTGATTTTTCTTAAAAAGAATAGTTTTCACTCAAGAAATAAAATGGAACCATATTAAGGCCTCTATGGGAATAAATGTAGACTCTAATGTGTTGGGATTAGTTTGAAGAAAGAAAACTATTAGGACCTGAGATTGCTGAGCAAATAGTCAAGATGTTTAAAAACATTTAGTTGCATATCAAGGAAACTCAATGTTGATCGAAAATTTATGCCGATAATCGTTGGAAATATCTAGAATTTGAAGTTGGTGAAAAGGTGTTTCTATGAATCGCACCCTTGAAGAAGGATATGATATTTGAGAAGAAATGGAAACTAATCCCCAAGTATATGAGTCCCTTTTAGATTATTGATTGTATTGGGACGGTAGCCTATCACTTGGAACTTCCTCAAAATATCTTTAGAGTCTATGATATGCACCATGTATCTCTCATTAGGAAGTACATAACTGACCCTTCAGATTTACTGAAATCAGTGTTCATAACACTAGAGCATGATCTTTCTTATGAAGAGAAACATATTCAAATTCTAGATTATATAGAGAAAGTTCTATGAAACAAAACCACTAACCTAGTCATTTTTGTGGAGAAATCACCAGTTAAAGGAATCTATGTGGGAACTTGAGGATATGGTTAAGTAAAATAATCCTTATATTTAACCAAATTGATGAATTTTGTGGGAGAAATTCATTTTATGGTGGGTATAATGTAACACCCATAATTTTTATGGACATTTTCCCCTCAAATAAATTAAATTTCCATTTGTTTAATATAATGAACTATGTAAAACATTCCATTCACATCGAACCAACATGGAATAATCTTCAAGGAACCTTCTCTTCTTATGTTACATACAACACTAACTTGGCATACATTACACACAACAAAACAATCTCTCCAAAACATCATTTTATAGTTATAATTATTTAAATGAGATAATTATAACCTAGTCTTAAAATATAGTAATGTTAATAACAATAACTAATTTTCAAATTTTATTTATATCAGTTTATATATATTAAAATTATTGATAATGAATGATAAGATTTTTGGTAAATTCCTTTTTTGTTGAAAAATTTTGTTTTCTCGAATGAACAATTTTTTAATACCTTTCTATGAAAAATAATAAAATTAATTTTAAACACAATTAGAAACTTTATTTTATAAAATAATCATAATTTTATAATTTTTAGAGAAAACATTTTCATATGGTGAATTTTTTGTATTTTTCAGAGAAACGTCATTTTTATGAATAGTTAAAAATACTGAATTTTAGTTAATAACTACTTTTTCATTTATATAATTATTAATGTTAAATTATAAACTAAATTTGTTTTAATGTAAAATCAGATAAATTATACATCTATCAATACAATTTATGTCATTATTAACAATTTCACTTTGAAATTGAATATAAAAACGTAACAAGCTTTTAAACATTTTCCTACATTAAAAACTAGTTATTTTGTCATGTCTGTGAGATTAACAGTAATCATGATTTTCAAAATTATATGAATTGAAATTATAAATACCAATATGAACCATTATAATAAGTATAATATTTATATTATAATAAAATATACATATTTTTTACCTAAAATATTAGTAAAAGTTATTAAAAATAATCACAATGATTAAGGTGAAATTAAACTTAATTAGGGACTAATCCTTAATATTAGTGGCCCAAATGACCTATCCAAATTTCTGGAATTCAATTTATATAAATATTTAGCTAATAAACATTAAATTATTAATTTATTATGGTTTGGTATTATTTTTTTAAGTATTAACATGTTTACACCTATCGTTTTTTCAAAAATTCCAAGTAAGTCTTTACCCTCCCAATTAAAGGATACCACTGCTCTCACTTATTGACACCTCCAAAACCTCAAATTCTCTGCCAATATCATCCCAATACACATAAAAAATCACTCCCTTACTCCTTTAAACCACAATTTGGGTATAATTCTTCCAAATAATCCTTTTGGAACAAACCAAAAGGAGTTGCCTGATTAAGAGGTAAGGTATTCTCTCAAGTCCTTTCTGTTGTTTTATTTCATCACCCTCTTCACTTTATTTTTTTATGCTTGTATAAAAAATTATTATACTGAATATACTATGTTTTTTTTATGCTATGTTTTCAACCTACACATACACACACATCCATCTAATGGATAATGAACATATTGTTTATGTGTACAGCGAACTACCACCACACTAAACAATGGTTGTTCAATTATCCTTACTGAATTTCATGGTGGAAATTATGATAAAAACTATGTTTATATATGTGATATATTATTTTTATTATTTTATTAAACAAATTTATTCTTTTTACAAAACATTTCCTTTTTTACTTTCCAATTTTTGTTAATAGAATAATTTTGTTTAATGAAATGTGGACTACCGCCCCCTCAAAGCGATATGATTCATCCATACACTACATGGATTGTATTAAGGATGGTTTTTGTGAATATTTAAGACATATATTATATCATAAATCTAATTTAATAATGATATATATATATATAGGTATATATATTTCCTTTATTTTCTTTATTTCAAAATATCAATTAAACAGAAATCACGTTTATTCTTTCATACGGCCTTCCGTATCAATGTACTGTGTATTTGGTTTCATACTTATATATTATATATATTATTATAATACACTTATACAGTATATAAATGATATTTTTATCATCATTTAAATTTTTAAATCAATACTTTAATTATAAATACCAAATATATAACAAATTAAGACACATGCGATAAATAAAGTGATTATTACCCAAAGTGAAACCATAACATATGATTATTAAGAAGTGGGTAACATAAGTTCATAATAAAACCATATATATATATGAATATGATTCTTTATAGGATTTATAATATTTATATATATATATATATATATTATAAATGTTCTTTTAACAAGTACAGTGAGATTTAAGACATGAGGTTAGGGGATTTCATCTCACTTTTTATTTCTGTGAGAGACCTTCTATGTTCACCACTCTTCCCTTTTCTACGGTGTATATAATTACCAAGATTTTATTCTATGTATCTTATACTTAAATTTTTGGGTATTCACATTTACATTTTATAATCTTTATTTTGTGGGGTTTATGTTTCAAAAAAAAAATTGGTAAATAGTTTTGTCTCAATTTTCCATCATTGAGAAGCATGTTTTGTTAAGCACCTAAATTATTTTTCAAGGTGTGTAAACATAAATTTTACATGTTATATCATGAATTTACTTATTTTTAGGATATTTTATGCTTCATTTAATTTTCTTTTCTTATATAGGGAGTATGATCCCACATTACCAACTTATAAGAGTTTATTTGGAAAATATCATTTTTTTAGATTGATTATGTTTATGCTTACTTTAATGAAATATTATGATCAATTTCTCAAAAAAAACTCATGAGATTCTTTATCCCATATTTATTCAGGATATCCTCATGTATTAGTACCATTTTTCTACTCTTTATCACTTAAGTTAATTTTTTTATCAAAACTCTGAGTGTCTCTCTCTCTAGCCGAAAGTCTATTATAATAAAAAACCATGTTTTCAAAAATACTTTCCAATTTTTTAAAAAATATATTTGAAGTCCATTTTCAATGAAAAAGGATTTTAAAAACTTTTTATGGTTTTTAATTATTCATTAATAAAATTTCTAATCTATTTTCAATGAAAAAGTTTTTCAAAAATTCATTATGTTTTCAAAATCATTTTCAAAGTTGAAAGGATATTTTCCTCAAGAAATGTTTTTAAAAGAAATTTCAAAGATATTTCCCATCTATGATAACATTCGTTGGTGTTACTCGTTCATTTCTTGGGGAAATTATTCACTGTTTCCATTCATATTATTTCACTGAATGGATTATTATTTGATGCCATGATGTTGATGAAACTCATTTCACATTCTTGTGTTATATAATTTTAAAATCAGATTATTTTCAAGGGTTATCTTTATGATGAAATGATTATGAAACTAGTATTTTTCCACATGTTATGATATTATTACATTTTTATAATGCCCGTTTAATTTCATGGGTTATGATATGATTATTTATGATCTTGTGGAAAATGTATGTATGATTTCATTATGAAATGGTTGGGACTTATATCTCACTCCAATGCATTGGGTAAAGATTTATATCGCATGATATAGACTTATATGGTATTGGGAATGAACATTGAATGCTAAAATGGTCTTGAAAGTGAACAATGAATACCAATATGGTATAGGGAGTGAACTCATGCTACTAAGATGGCCATGGTAGTGAACCCTGACTACCAAGATGGTATAGGGAGTGAACTAGTACTACCAAGATGGTCTCAGAAGTGATTCATTGGATAATGTGTAAATCAAATTATATGTTTAGGTGTCTGCAACAATTCCATGCTGTATTCCTACGTTTTGTTTTCATGGATTATATTCATTATTTCATTATAATTAATGTCTTATGAACTACCAGTACTTATGTCATGATTGTTTTATATTATCCTTGATATGTAGGGTATGATCTTCTATTTTTTAGGATTATGTTCTTGTACCCTTATTCCCATGATTATGTCTACATATCTCACTTGTTTAGCCTTATTAAGAATTTGATCTCACAGATTTTTATGTTTCCTTCCATAGGTTATGATAATATGTATTATATATGATGTTTCAAATAGGGGTGATATCCAATAAGAACCTAGTGAGAGATAATGTTTCTAATTAATGTATTAGTGTTTATATTTTCCATGCTTCCAAAGTCACCAGACTAGTTGGTCTTTGGCCATCTATTTATATAATATTTCATGTATTCCAATAAATTTATGTAATATTAATGTATGAAAAGTGAGGTTCTATATAGTTAATCACTTAAGTAAAATACACTTAATATTAAAAAGACATGTAAAAGATAAAACAATAAAATTTTATGCATAAAAATCCCTCAACTAAATATTAAGTTAGTCTTGGTCTGTCATTACACGATTGAGAATGAAATCCATAACTAAGTGTCTGAAAACCCCTCTATGGGAAAAATAATTTTATCGAAGAGTGATTACATTGTTTATGGGTTTACATAGCCATATTAAATCATGAGAAATATCCCGCACTGGACTTGATTTTACCTATAAGCAATTATTGAGGATATAAAAGTCATGATTTCAGGATTGGTGAGTCCACTCAAAGGATCAAGGAGATACAAGACCATAGTTTTTAAATACCTATCAACCTAAATGCCTTCATGTTTCTTGAATAAACCTTTTTTGGGTTATGTGGAGGGGGATATAGATATTTTCCACTAGAATTTTTGAGAAACTAGATATTATGAGTGCAATTGTGAGGGTTGTTGGGACTTAATAAAATATTGGGAGACTTACTAAAAAAATTATTATTATTTCTAATATAATATATAGTCAAGAAACATACTAATAATATGATATTTAAAGTAGTACAATAAATGGAAATTTCATCATCCATATTATCCCTATAATCAATATTAGAGAAACACCATCTCCTTAATGGATGTAACATTCAGGATTGGTTCAGATACCTTTGGGTTGTATTGGAACTTGAATAAAAGTATAATGTGATATAATCCTTACTACCTGATCCACCTAAAATAGAGGTCGTTGATGAATAGTAACTTTTCTATGAAAAACACTTGAATGAAACTGTCGATTTTTTATGTTTTATGCATTAATCTATGTCTACTGTACACAGGAAGACTCACGAAAATATGGATACCTATAGAATGCATGATCATCTTAGTGGTTTTACTAGGAAAATGAAATACAAGAATGGTATGAGATCTATAAGGAACTCATTTAATATAAGATTGTAGAGGGTTCAATAATTGGATCTCACGCAGTCAAGAAAATTGGATATATTAAGAACCTATAGGTTTTGGGGTTTACTTTTCAGGGTAAACTATGTACTAGTCTCATTCTTACATCACTCCCTTGAATATTTTCTTCATATTTTTTAAATTTTAACTTGAAAAAAATTGATAATTCTCTCTGAGATATTCTCACTCTTCTTATCCAAGTAGGTAAGGAAATAAAGCATAAAAATACTTTTATCCTTATAGTGAATAAATGGAAAGTCCAAGTAATGATATATAATCCCAGAGCATCATTAAAAACCCCTTCTATGAAAATAATGATTAGTGGAAAATAAAGTTATCTGGATGTCATTTTTTTCACATGTCGAATGAAAGGCCACCAGAAGAAAAATTACAACCATAAAAATAATCAAGGGGAATCTTTTAGTGGATTTTTTATCTACTGAAAATTATATTTTCTAAAAAATTAATATTAAATAAATTATGTGGTGCTCACATATGAATTCAATACATGAACCAAGTAGATTCTGAAAAATTGACCAAGGGGAGGACGATCTATAAGAAACCAATGAATCCCAACTAATTATTGTACCGATTGGAGACTACCACCTCATGTTTTCTATGAGAATGATATTAGTTTTAATGGATTTTTATTTTTTGTAATCTATTTCAAAAAACATTATTTATGGATCCAGAATTGATACAAATATATATATTTCATATTTTGGAGTAAATGTTTCTTATTTTATAATGGTATCATTTTCTGTATTATGGAACATTTAAATAGAGATATTTATGTGTTGAATTACAATATACAAGTATTGAAAATTGATAAATAGAATAATTCACGTGACTCATAGCATACCAACTTTGGTATCACGGGCTACGTTATGTAATTGAAATGTGTTTGTCTAAATTACATCAATATGTATATTTATATAACTTTGAATTAAAATTAACATGGTCTATATCATGCATGTAAACATGAAAAAAATGTACAAATCCCTATTTAGTGTAAAAGTTAAAAGAGACAATGATATTGTTTAGTTAGTTCATATTGATGTATGTGGATCATTTCTTATTGGAGAATGGTGTGGTTAATCATACTTCATAACTTTTACTAATGATTTTTGTAGATATTGATTTATTTAATTTGTGATTTATAACTTATATTACTTTGAAAAATTCATCGATCAAGTTGATAAAAATATTGGTGAGAATATAAACAAACACTGCTTGTATCACAATAGAGAATATCATAGTCAACAATTAATTGATTTATTTTGGGATTTTGAGATTCTATCTTAAATCAATCCTCATTATACACCACAATTGAATAGTGTGAGTAAAAGAAAGAACCACACCCTATTGGACATAGTGAGATCAATGACTAGTCATGCCAGTATTATATGTTCTTTTTGGGGATACATGTTATAAACAATAGAAAAATAATAAATCAAGTTCCAAATGAAGTGGTAGGCAATATTTCATACCGTTTATGAAATGGAAATAAACTAGTGTTGTCAAACATACATTTGTGGAATTACAAAGCATTTTTTAAAGACTATTGAGGTAGAAATCTTACACTCTGAGGCATGAATTTTACCTTTATAGGATACTCCAAGGAAAAAAGGGTATATTACATATACAAACGCTCATACAAAAAGGTAATAATTGACATGCATTACATATTCCTTGAGAGGGATAACATCTCTAAAATAAATAATGGTAATGAGATATACATTTATGACATTAAGGATCAAGGTATACAAGAGTTGGAACATGAAACAAATCCACAAATCCGCATAGAAGAAAATATTACAAAGACATAAGTACAACATAGGAGTATAAGAGAGGATAGAGAACCATAATAGTATGGTTTTCTAGTCATTGAGAATGGTGAAAATTATTAGTTTATAATAATGATACTCTAACATATAAAATCTCGGTAAGTGGAACATATGTTTCCAAGTGGTAAGAATCCATGAATTCTGAAATGGGTTCCATGTACCAAAACCCAGTATAGATTTTGGTAGATTCTCTAATGGATTTAAATTATTTTGGTTGAAATTGGGTATTCAAGAAGAAACTAGATAGGGAAAAATAGTTTAATACATGTAATGCATGACTGGTTGCAAAAGGTTTCAAATAGGGTCAAAGAATATACTACGATAAAACCTTTTAATAGCTTTAATATTGAAATACATTAGAATTACACATTTCATTGCAGCATACTATGACTATGATAATTGGAAGATGGATTTCAAAACAACATTCATTAATGGTAACCTTCAAGAATATGTCTATATGAAAAAAAAAATGAAGGTTTTTTTACTCATAATTATATCAACAAGGTATGAATGTTTAAAAAAATGCATTTATAGATTAAATCAATCATCCAATTGTTGAAATATTTGGTTTTATGAATCCATAACATGATTTTTTTGATAGAGAATGAATTTTATATTTTCAAATTCATGTGATTTTGGGGGAGTGAGGTTGTTTTCTTAATATTATATGTTGAGGAAATATTAATTATTGGAAATAAAATCCCTATCGTACGGTATATTAAATTCTGGTTGAATAAATGATTCTACATGAAGGAAATAACTGAGGAGAAATATACTTATGAGATTATGATCCATTATGATATATCCAAGAGACTACTTAATATAAGGAAAACTATGCATATTGACAAGATAATAAAAATATATAGTATAAAACAATCCAATAGGTGATTATTTCTAATGTCACATGACATTTATCTTTCTAGGAAAATGATTCCTCAAACACATAATGAAAGGTAAATGATTCCATATGTTTTGGTGATTGGGAGAGTCATATATGTTGTGATATATAATAGGCAATATGTGACCTATGTATTGAGTGTGGTAGGAAGATATCAAGATGTCCCAGGTGACCATCATTGGATGTAATTCCAAACTATCCAAAGTCATTTGTGGAATGATAATGTTATCTTCTTAGTTTATAGAGGTAATGACGAACTAGTCATGAGAGGATCTTCATATGATAGTTTCCAAAAAAAATCAAGAAGTTTTATAATAAAAAACATGATAAATATTCCATTTTAATGGAGTTGATGTGATCTGGAATAGATCAAAGTGTAGGATATGGATGTAGATTCAATAGTAGAGTCTGGGTATATTGAAACTTCTGTGGTAACAAAATAAGAATCATGGATATGAAACTTCATTCAATAGCATGAAATGGTAACTAGAAATAAATATCTGATCACACTCTATTCTGATAATACTATAGGGGGTGGGTATCATAATAGAGTCAAGGTCACATCAACATATAAAGCATCTATGTTGGAAGTATCATCTCTTGAGGCATTTTTCACATAGGTGCTGTTGTAGTGAGTAAACATTATATGAAAGAAAACATAGTGGACCCATTTAATAAAGTATTAACTCAGAAGAAACATGATCATCATGTGGGGTATATTGGACTAAAAATTAGATGTTGCTGGCTATAGTCTAAGATAATGTTTTTTGGAGTTGGTGTTTTACAGCCAACTGATTATACATTGATTACATATTTTTTCAAACATTTTAATTTTAATAAAACATATTATTACATACTGATCAATATTTTATGAATTCATTGCAATAATGTCTTAGGGTATCTTTTACATTGATAAAGTCATGGAATTTCCTCTCTATGATGACATCCTTCATGTTTCATGATGATATTCTTAAATATAGTTCTACGATCAAATAAAATATTATGGTGGGGAATATAGTATGTAGATTACTGAGTGTGAGTACTCACAAGTTTATGAGAATTATTCTCATGAATTTCACACATGGTAATATCCAAGAAGGGAGATTATGATAAAAAAACTCCTGTTGGAATTCCACATGTTTTTGTGTCATCAGATATTCCAATCTGTGAGAATGTGTAATGTCCCTTATATGTTAATATTATCATTAATGAATGTCATTAATAACTTACATATATTTACTTACCAAAACTATGATGACAAATATTTTTAGGAAGTAAGGTAAATTTGGTGTGTCATCATTGACATATAATTAATAGATAATTTAAGGGATTATTTTATATTTTTTATTTATGAAAGTTGATATCTCAAACCCTTTTTTTTATAGAAACATGACATTAAATTCTATTGTCATGGTGAAACTATGTGTTTATTTCAGATAGTCAGATAAATATGTACCAAATATATAGGTTGATTAAAAACATATTAAACATACTCGATGAGATATTATGAAAAATGGATTGTATTAGATAAGGATCATTCGTATGTGGTTGTTGAATTTGCAACATTATGTTATTTCTCTTGGGTGTATGGACCAAATACTAATAGTAATTGTTTACATTAGGAAAGGCTGCCTAATTCCAACAAGAATTAATTATTGAGGGTCCCACATTAAGTGTTTTCATTGATCTCGGTTGAATTAAATTTGAATTTAATTAATAGAATAAATATTATTCTATAGACTGAAGAATAATTTTATTCATGTTTCATTGACTGAAAAATTAAATAAATTCTTATTCGATGGATTCTGATAAAAATATATTTATTTATTTTACATAATATTTGATAAATATTTATTTTCTGGTGTGTGGATAAAATATTTATTAATGAATAAAGTTTCTATTTGAGTATTTAGTCAATAACAAGGAGTTCAAGTGGACTAATATCATGCCCAGTGAAAATATAAATTACAGAGTCAGTGAAATTATATTAATCGATTGAATGAGTTATTACACACCATAAAATATTATTATTATTATTATTCATGTGGTTTGTTAAGAATTATAATATTATTTAGGTTCCAGAACGCAATTAAATAATATTTTAACCTAAAATATAGCTCTATAAATAGATAGTTATGTCTATTGTATATGGTTAATAAAATCATTACTAATAGGGACTCATTTCACACAACAGGATTCTATCACTCTCTCTCTCAAATTATTCCTATCTTCTTCTCAAGAATGAGAAGAACCACTTCAAACCCAAAGGATATTAATGTGATAGGATGAAAAATGTGAGTTGATTGATTAGCCGCACTAGCACATGAAGATCAATCGTCATTGTTCAAAGATAAAATAATCATGTGTGGTTCGCTACTTGAGGAATTCTACACTTGGATCCTAGAAGCACAATAAAGGTAATCCAAAAAGGGGATTTTTGGAATGATAAAATTATGCATCGAAGAAATATCCAAATACAAGGTGACAATTTTTTCATAAATAAGTTAATTATAAATTTAATATGAAAATATCATATACAAGTTTTTGGTTTTACTCTATGTCAATATTCATTAGAAAAATTTTGTTAGTCATGACATTCAGGTTATGTACAATATTTCAAATAATCTATTGAGTCAAAAAAACATTTTAGTTTATAGACCACCCGGATAGTTCTGGTGCACCTAGAACATTTATTATCCATATTAAAAATATCCTGAAAAATGAATATCATATGAGATATAATATAAAGTATATCCATTATGTCTTATAACATGTGTTTAGATTCAATGATTTTGTTGAGGTTAAGTCAATAAATAAAATTTCATTAAGTAAAAAAAGTAGTGCAGCTTAGTTAATTATTATAAATGTTTCATAATAGATTCATTATATCACATAACATAATTTTAGGTGATATAATATTATCTCAAGTCAATAAAAAATATTCATTAATAAAATGAAAAAAGTTCATCTTAGTTCATTATCTAAAATGTTTCTTAAAATATAAAATAAACCACTATGATAGAAAATTAATATTTAAGTTAAAGACTATATTTCATATAAGAGGTTAAAAATATATAATTGTGATAGTGGTATCAATATTTAATTAGATAAATTCAAGTCTCATGATTCATAAATTTTTGGAATAGGAACAAGTTCCATAGGAGCTTGTGAAAAGGAATGTTCTAGTAACATATACAGCATAAACAAGTTTAAAACCCAGAGATGGTTTTTTGATCATTTAGTTAGGTGATATAATATTCATTATAAAGAATAAATCATTATAATAGAAGGAAAAATTAAATGGTAATAGATGAAAATGAAATAGAAAATTTGAATTTAGGAAAATAGGTTCCATGTACAAAAATCAAGGTCGCGTTTTAGAAATTTATCTAGTTGATGTAAAACTCATTAGGTATGAATGAGTTATCAATAGGGAGATGGGAATGTAAGGTAAATTAATTACCTATAAATAAATATTGGTTTTTCAAGGCTTAAGACCAGTTAACGTTTGAATTGTGTTGAAGCCTTTTTTCAGCAATTGAGATGTTGAAATCCATTTGAATTCAAATTATCATAGTAGATAACATGATATAAATGATACATGGATCTATTTATGGATCAAGGTAGTCATTATATAATGGAAGAATTATATTTTCTTGTTTCTATAAGTGGTCAGTGGGAATGACAGAGTTTTTATTGGAAAATATTTTGATAACATATGGAAAATAGTTTTCAGTCATACAGTTATTTAGGAATAAGTCAAAAGTGACTATCTCAAGATTGTTTTAAAGTAGACACACATTTTATAGGAGTCAATATCTACTAATATAAATCTATGGGTTTCTTGGACTAATCCAGTGTATAAATATTTACAAGGTATTGAAAAATAAAAGTTGAAACTATTTGCAAGAGAATTTTTTCTAATGACACATGGCATAAATCTCTCCAAGAAGACATGTATAAGATAGTTAAGGAGATTAAAATAGTGAATAGAACTATATAATCTTTTATAATTTATATATCACACATTCAATTTTATTTTCTAAATAGTATATTGATAACACATACCTTATAATGTAAAAATATCAAATAAATATCGAAGAACTATAAAGGAAACAATCAAAATTATCCAACAGTAGTTGAGAAAGTGAAAGGGGAATGTATCTGGAACATGGAGAGGAAATTACACTAGTTATCAAGGGGATATAGAACTAGTATTCATATGGATAAGTTTTATATACTATCATAGTTAGGGTAAGTAAATGAGAAATATAATCCCATTTAATCTAGTGGTAGCCATAACTTTAAATATCAAGAATGTTTCACCTTATGATGTGGCTAAATAAGTGGTATTAAATTCACAATAACGAGTTCTAGTTATTATAATTGTATATAGAAATAAAATTTATTATCATAATATAAATTATGATAATATTATGAAATTTTTGCTAAAAACTTTCATGGTTATGATAGAGAAAAAGAGAATATACTAGGAGATATCATCTCCTGTGAGATTTTTAATCAAGTAGGTGAAGTCAGAGATAGTAGAGTAACCATCTAAGAAAATATTCTAGACTCAGTGACTAAAGTTATAAATTTAAAATGTAACGGTCTTATATTTTGATATCTAAAAGACTAATAGTTTGAAAGTTAGCTCTAGTGCAAGTTGTGGTGTTGTTATGTGGGTGTCCTAGTCCCAAATTGAGATTTAATTTTTTATTATCATGTCATGTATATAGAGAGTTATTAATGAATTTACCTTACCATAATATTTTTATTACTTTTAAATATACTATTTACATGGTAAGGACCTTTTAATTCATGTCACATAAAAAAGTTATAGCAGTTCCCAGCTATAATGGCAACCTCGAGATGTTATTCCAATATAATTTAACAAGTTTCTTATAGTCTATTTAAATTATATCAATGGAAATAAATTATTTATGTCTATCTTGTAACTATATGGACCTTATGACCCATTTCTTTACATAAATTGCACCAACGGATGTGCATGGGGGAGGTCTCAAGCAGTTTGGAGGGTAAATGGAGGATATGGAGATTAGATTTCAAGTAAAAAAAAGTTTTGTAAATTGAAGTATGGGGTTTCAGTATAAGAGATTAATTTGTACCATAGAGAAGAAATATTTAGCATATGATGTTATTATAGAGTATTTTTGAGCTACTTCCATTTTTGGAATGGTTATGCCATGGATCAGGGCTATAGCATAGCCCTTAGAGCTCTATGGAGTGAAGTGGCTAGTTACGACATAGGGGATAGAGGGAGAGTTTGGTTAATTATACCATTTTAGGAATGGTTTTGGTGTGGTCACCCTAGCTACAATGTGGATTCTAAGGGTGAGTGTTTTATGTTCTGTGAATTTTAGGGAAGATGTGTCTTGGAGTCGGTTGTTGCACAAAACCCTTATGGTTCGGTTATGAGGAATAGAGGTCTTGTTTGTGACTTGGTCCATTATTTTTTTTATCTGATCTAGGGCTAGGAGATATCCATGTTTCTTTGAGGTTTCATGGACTATCCAGATTGTAGTATGGTCTTTCCCCTTTCTCTATAGTCTTACCTTTTTTTGAAATTATGTAGTGTAGTACTGTGGGTTGTGTTGTGGTATTATATTTTTCAGATTGGGTATAAATAACCAAAGCCTCTCAAACTTTATCATTCTCAAAACTTTCCACTCAGTTATTAGGAAATGAGAGTGTGTACTAAGGATTTATTTTATCCCCCTTTTAGTGGTTTTCAACTGCAACATTGGGGGATCGATATGTACTGCTTTTAGGAAATCATTCTTATTACCATTCCCTTGCTTTCTCCAAATATATTTTCTAGGAAGTTTTATGACATGATAATTCAGTGGTTTTGTATTATTTTAGTGAAGGGATGATGTTAATATTTTCTTATATGTGGATAAAGGTGTTTTATTTCAATTTCATGCTTGGTAGTTTTCTTCCTCTTATTAAACCACTTGAAGTAAACCAAAATGTTTCATTTCAGAAATGGGATCCTTCATTTCACACCTAGTTGTATCATGAAGAAGGGGTTATTCTCTTGTTAACTTTTTGGAAGACACTGTGAACTATCCTAATAAAGATAATGAATTGGTTTAATTGAAACTGAAGGGGTAGGAGAATGAAATCACATGCCTTACAAATTTTGATATTATTGATATTGTGGTTATACAGGTTTGATACCTTACTATAAATTGTTGGAATTGGGGGATTTTTTTGTTCTATGGATCGTGTGTTTAAGGATCCCTTGTGTAGATATTTTTTATCACATAAAATGGATTTGGATAACCACTTATATCTAGATAAATAATTGGTTCATCTAGAAACTGTAGCTATATGAGAATGAACATAAATAAAGAATTGCAACTGATAAAAATCACATACTAAATCTAGATTCAATTATGTGAACAGGGTTGGGATTTATGTTTGGTATGTGAAAATTGTTTTGATGTGTGGTTGTTATGTGGGGTAGGATGTGATGATATGTGGTATATGGAATATTTTATATTTAAATCATATTAGATGTGGTCATGGTATATGGAATTTTGTGATGAGGAGGTGGTTGTGTTTGTGAAATTGTGGTAATGTAGGATTAATTGGTATGAGAAAGATGTTTTATTTTTGTGTTTGTGTATTTTTTTGGTAGTTTCCTAACAGTGATGTAGTAATATGTTAATAAATAAATTGAAATGGCATGGGTTTATATGGTTAATGAATGATTAAAATGAAGTGGGAGGTATGGTTTAAATGGATACTGATAAATTTATAATAAATGGTCGAGTTAATTGAATTGGGTGGGTAATGTGAAATCTGAAAATTAACTGAGCTTGAAAAAATGTAATGTGGGTTTTGGATTGTTTCTTGCAGCATATTCTGTGGGTTTTTTCATTTAGAGGTGGTAGTGAAAGTGGTGTATGTTGTGAGTTTTGATGTCGACATTGTGAGTTTGTTAGTGCCTTTGTTATTAATCAATAGGTTGTGTTTGTGTGTGGCTATTATATATATAAATTTTATATTAAATGGGATTTCTATGTGCACCCCATCCATGTTTATCACTATGATCTAAAACACAACGGTTTTGGGGTTGTTTTCCCTCATATACTAGTGGTGAGGATGGATATATACCTACCCACTCTCTCTTCTAGAAAATGCTAACATGCATGGGCTATGAAGGCTAGAAGTCAAAAGTTCAATATAGTGATGTTTTATGAGATTATGATATAGCTTACGGTGTGGATTTTCATGTTAAGGAGAGTGAATTATGTTTAATTTATGTACATTATACCCTACTACTCTAGTTATGTGGTTGTGGATGTGTTGTGGTTTTCTATGTGTCTTTTGGGAAAGATGTGATTTGTTGTGATGGCCTAGGTCTCTATAGGTGAGATGTGATATGTTTTGATGTACTATGTATCTTAGAGCAAGATCTAATGTGGTGTTATGCCCCAAGTTACTTTGGGTGATTTGTGATTCGATGTATTAGGTTTCCATGGAAAGGATATTATACAGAAGAGATGAAAATGTCAGGACATATGAAGTTGGGGTGCAAGAGTGGAAAGTTAGTGGAAAAGTAGTTTAAGGTACCTTTTTATCTATATGTTTCTTACTATGTTACTATACTTGGATGCATTATTTGGAGATCATTCCCTAGTGAGGATGAGATTAGTTAGTTGACATGTTTAGGTGTTTTTGGTTCCATTGATTGCTCACTGTTGTATTAGTATTCATCTTTTACATGTACATGAGATACATTATGTATGATCTGGATGAGTATTATTTTATGCTCACCCTAAATATATACAAACTATTTTATAGGTTTCTTGGAGGACTTTGTGGATCTTCCATGAAATACTTGCTCAGACCTTTGGAGCTTCTTTTGAGTTGTTTTTATATGACTTTTATTTTGGGTATTATTTGGATCTTTTGTTTAATTTTTTACATTATTCATGAATTGTGGGAAGGTTTTGGTTACTTAATATTATATTATGTGATGGATTTTATTGATTATTGATATCCTATCTCTTGATCCTATAATATTATAGAGTGTAATGTCTTCCATGTGTGATATTTTTACACCCTTGTTGATTTCCACAAACCCAAGGCCTTCTGAATGTAAGACTCAAGGGATATTATCTCCCTTACTTCATTTTTGTCATAGTAGGGGCACCTTTAGAGGGAGGGTGTCATTATAGAGTGGTATTAGAGACTTTGGTTAAGTGGTAGGATGAAGTCTAGAATTACGAATAGATAGGATTACATGAGTTAGTAAGGAAATAGAATTAGTTGATACTGGTGTGTGACATATGCTTGGGAATATTGACTATGACGTGAGATTTTAGGTCCCCCTATTATTTAATTTAAGGAATATGAGCATAATTAATGTCCAAGTAAGGTGGAACTACTTGTAGGGTATTGATCAAGGACGTAAATGCATCAGGATTGACTTGTGTTCTTGTTTAAACAGGGTGATTTCCGGAAGTTAAAATAAATTAAACGATTCTTATTGAAATTACATACTACAAAGATTAGTAAATCTATGTTTCCCTTTCACCAATGGTTCCTGATCATCATCTTCATGTGGTTTAGGTAGTGGATGTTCAACATAATGATCTGATTGATCGTAAAAGGATAGACTTGATGGGGGTGAAGAGGCATAGAAGAGGTCCTTACATTCCATAAAGTAGAGGAGTCTAAGGAAGTATGAGTGAAACTTCTATGATATGAGGAAAAATTGCCTATTATAGGGTCTCAATATCACCTTCACTTTGATCTTGTCCATGTCAGAGAACTAGGATTCATTGGTATGTTTTTATATATGAGGGATTTTATGTCAATGGTATATTCTCTAAATTGGTGACCAAAAAGAGGAAAACGTTTTGTGGGTAAAATTTAAAAATTATTTCTAAGAATATTTCCTCTCATCACCCCCAATGGTATTAAAGAGGAAAATTTTAGTCTCTCTTTAGTATGGGATCATGTTTGGGTGAGAGCTGGGGCCCTATACATGGGCACCCGCCCTGCCCCTGCAGGCCTCAGCCTACCCAGGCTCACCGCAGCCTTGCACCTGCGTTGCACACTCTCAAGTGCTCCTGCGGCGCTACCATGCTTTTGTGTGCCCCTCGAGGGACCTATGCCCAAGGAAACGGTCACATTAGTGTCTTATAAATCCAAGACATAGGGTGTCCTAACACTCAAGTTGACTGAAGAAGATGGTTCACATCATACATTTGGTGCTTAGTGTGGATGCGGTGGCTTCAACCTTTCTTTGGTTTATTATGATGAATTCTATGGACCCATATTATTTCATCGACATTCAAATTGTTTTATGTTGTCTCCTTGGAATTATGATAGGGTTCTTAATAGGTATTTTTGGTTAGCATGATTACTCTTTTGATCTCGGTATATTGTAAACACTAAGGTATTTCTATTTAAATGAAAAGTATTGTATCCAATTTTGTGTTTTACTCAGTTGCATTGTAATATAAATTAAAACCGTATTATTACCCTCTCATGAGAAACATGTTTTGTTCAATTATTCAAACAAAAGTATCCATAACTTATCAATACATACGGTTTGAGTTTTAGGGTGTTACATCATTCCCCTTTTGAGGAATTGCATCCTCACAATTCATTACATAACCACAAAATAAATCCCTCTAATTTTCTTACCACATCAACCATCATAGAGGATCTTTAGGTGCATTTAGTAGAAAACCCAAATTGATGCTCAACTCCTATAGTTCTCTGATCGAGACACACCTCGGACAGAAGGGGTTGAACACTTGCATTGAAAACACGGGCTTCCAGAGGGTAGGTTGAACAGTATAAATTTTAGAAATGTCTAAATGAACCATCACATGAAGAACTCACCATACTATGTCTCGACGGAGAACATCCAAATCATAGATGTTTCTGTATAGTCTAATGCTGAGGAGTTGGTACATATAGTCCACATAAAGGTGTCCTTCCAAAGAAGCCTCTTGAAAACATAACCTAGCCATGTAGTGCCGGCCTAGGGTGAAACATAGGAAAATCCCGTCCTTGTATTTTCCTCTTCACCTATACTCGTCCAGTTGTGTCGTGGCTATGTAGTAGTAAATGGAAGCATTCCCTTGACATGGGCGGAGAATGTTCGGACTGTTTGTCACTTCATATAGTTTCTTTAATGTTTTTCACAAGTTTGCGAGAGATAGGTACTTTTCTTCACATGTTTTGATTGCAATAATCTCCAATACCTCAACAGGAAGAGATAGCATATGAGTTTGTCCCTCCATCTGAAAATTTATTATGAAAGTTCTTTTAGTGATACTCATTCAAAAATATAACCGATGAAAGGATAACAAAATAAGAGATAACAAATTATGTTCTCATATAACTATTGGTACATAAAATACAACAGGTCTAATGGTTTCCCCAGTTTTCTAATACATGAATCCCCAACACTAATTCAAAACTTTCAATTTACCTAAAACATATGCAACCCGAGAAATCTGGTTCGATATCGTGGGAGAAATTGTGTTGTCTCTAGAGTCTGACATGTGGGGTGTACAACTGAGAGATGTCTGCATGTACTTATTGTATGTACATGGAACGGGAGGCTTCGTATTCAAGGATGTCAAAGTCCATTACCTGACCAAGTTGGACATAAGACATGACTTGAAACATATATTCCATGCGGAGGTCTCCCGCTATTATAGCTTCTTGGAAGGCCATGAGGGACGGGAATCCTTCTGCTGCGATGAAGCATCTAAAAGTCCCTTGTAGTATTTTTCCCATCGTGTGTAGGATGGAAACTGGGCTTCCATCATATAGATGAAATCAAGGCACGCTATTCAGTGGAGTTCAAGTACTCGAGAAGAATTGGATATGTCATAGATATGTTTGCATGAAATACGGATATGAGCATAGTTTATAAAATTTTCATGGCTAGCTATGGAAATTATGGTTTCCAAGGCCTCCTTGGGAAGATATAGAAGGTTAGTACACTCATTTTTGATATAAAATTAAGAAAACATTATTCTTAGTAGTTATTATGTAAATTTTCATTATTTAGTTCTGGTTTTCTAGATTTATCCAAACCAAATCCTATGATGCCAACTATCATACCCCAGCTCCCGAGTACACGGAGCTGGTTCCATATAGAGGATTGATTTCAATTTGGGCTCTGAGAAACCAGCTACTTCTGAAATGTTACTTCTGTTAAAATATATTACATAAAAAAATTTAATTAAAAATTTAGGGTGAGCATACAAATGCCCAGTAAGGGGTTTTAAAAAAACATATTGTACCCAAATTAACTTTTGTAAACAATCATTAAAATTTCTATAAACCATTTCCTTTAAAATGTTGTAACACATTAAACATACTAAGACTATTTTCTAAGGGATATAAGTTCAAAATTTAAAACATACTAACATCATCATAATTCAATTATGGAAATGATCATTCAGTATAATAAGTAAAAGAAATTTTAGGTTAAAATGCATATATAGAATTAATAACTAAGAGTAATTTATAATCAGAGTTGCGCATAAAATAATAACATCAATTTCATATTTTACTCTTGTGAAACATTCACTGGCCATAAAATATATGAATATTTCATAAATAATATGCCATACTTATACTCCTTGAATTCTCATAATCATAATCTCTTTAACCAGGAATATTATACTAGTCAAATATTCCTCTGGTTAATTAATTTTTATAGTCATAATGAAGAAAGTGCATATTCCGGACTGTGTCAAGGCCTCATGTCATGATTTCTAATGAATGAGGCCTCAACCAAAATCCATAACTCATAAATAAGAAAGGCCTCATCCAAATCCTCTACTAGCTATCTCATGATACCAACTGATGCATCAAGGGGCTGTAGTGGGGCCCACCCATCACATAATAACTCTAATGCATTCCTCGTAATTATTAAATCAAAGTGCACATACCACTTTGATTTATTAAATCACATTTCATTTCAAATACTCATAATTACTTGGTTTCTCGTATCACTTTATTCAAAGTGTCCCGTGACACTTTGAATAATAAAATTCTTATCTCGCAAATTTTCCTGGAAAATGAGTAGATTGATTATCACATAAAATAAAAACATTAAAACTCCTCCATAATGACAAACTTTTAATGCTTCACAATATATGTTCATTATTTATGCTCAATTCATGAACTGATAAAAGGGATTAGAAATAGACTTAACCATAATATGACCATTATTATTTAAACGACAAATTTCCCAACCACATGCATAAAATAAAAATCATTCTTTGCTCATGTTAGTTTAATTTAAATCACACAAGTAATGAATGGATGGGGTTCCCACATAAAATGATAATTCCTTAATTTTTTAAATCCATGATTTATCGAAATGATTATTTACAGTTTAAAATGATTAATTTTAAATTAAGATAGATGTCACTTGTACACATGCTTGAATAATTGAGTAACACTATAAATAAAATGGAAAATGAAACCATTTAATCCAAACATATATAATGGAAAAGATTACATTGAAAATGTAGTTGTTTCTATTTATCGAAGGTATTCATGGTTTATTACACATTCTTTTCACATGAGACAATTACTAAAGCATGTCAAATAATGGATAAAAAGGGTTTGACATATAAAATTATATCAAGTCTACTATCATTAAAGGTTCTTTAACTAAAATGAGTTTTACATAGGACATACATATTTAAAAACTAATGTTTTTCTAAATATTATAAATCCACTTGAACCCAAAACTATATTTGCGTCCATGAATTTATTTAATAGTTGTAAATAATCTTTATTAGTATAAAATAAAACTATATTGATTTATGTGTACATGTCCAAATATATAATAAGTGTTTATCCATTTTTTATATAATTAAAAATTCATACTAAACACACCCAAGTATAATTTTCGACCTTAGAAAATATTTACACATACAACTTTTAACCTTTGAAAAACCGGAATTCCCTTATAGATGATATATGTAGCTATAAGCCATATGTATATATATATATATATATAATTATGTATATGAACTTTTCATTTCACAACCAAAATGTGTACCGCATCATTGGTTAAACATGGAAAAATACTTTTAGAAAACCAGAATAGGGTTAGGATGGAAAACTATATGCATACATGTATATGTGGGTATGAACATATACATGTTCATATATTCCAAAAATATAAATATATGTGTGTGTGTGTGTGTGTTTTCTCACAGGGAGTACCAAGTAAAAAAATTAGACCTTAATAATTAACGATTAACTTTTTAGCATTGTTTAATCACCAAGACTCAGAAATATGAAATCTTATTTCAGATTTTTATAAAATGAGACCTATACACACAACCTTAATCATATATATATATATATATATACTCATAAAACTTGAAACCAAAGGAAAGACAAAGTTAATCACTTACCTTAACTAGAGGAGGAGGAGGAGGAGGAGCTCGAGAAGGCACTAGTAATCCTGGAGGAAACTTACTGGGGTATGCTGGAAGCTGAGAGTGAAGGAACGAGTGGTTTTTGGATTCCATGGGGTTTTTTATAAACCATACAAAATAATTTAATGCAATTGTATAAAATCTGATGCCCAAGTGGCCTTAAAAAAACTAAATGTCAGTCCTTGTGGAAACCACATGAAGGAGGGAGAACAGTGGCTAACACGGGAGAAGAAAAACGATTAAACATAGGGTGTAGGGTTACTGGTGCGTGGCACATCATGGGAGGAAGAAGACAGTGCAAAGAGAAGAGAACCGAGTGGAATTTTGATGGCCAGGATCAGATCTGGTTTGGATTCAAGGGCTAGGATATGTACATGGTTTATAAAAGTAAGGACGGCTTGGATTAAATCTGAGTCTGATCGGATGACATGAGATCAATGCAGAGTTTAAAAAAATTGAACTGACACGATTAGATCCTGCCAGATCGAACAAACTACAAAAACTTGGTGATGCGCCGCAGTTGCTGGAGGTCGAATACAGGATCGGGATCAATGGCCCAGATCTCTCACTTCGTGATTCAATGACCATGATCACGTTTCACCCAAAAAACGCTTCCCACTTCGAATCGGAGGGCCATTTTCACATCCCTTATAAGCCCAAGCCTCCAATAATTTTCTCAGAAAACACACAGAACACATGAAGGGGGACATATGCATGGGCTCCCACCCCGCCCCTACAAGCCTCGGCCTACTTAGGCTCACCGAGGCCTTGTTCCCACATTGCGCACTCTCAAGCGCTCATGCGACACTACCATTCTACTGTGTGCCCCTTGGGGGACCTATGCACGAGCTCAGGCTGGCTCAGGCTTAGGTTTTGGGCTAGGCTCAACCACCAAGAGTGACTTTCCTCCCATGGCCCAACCATAATGGGCTGGCCATAGCAGGTCCAAAGTTTTACAAAAACATAACCTTAGGAGAATATATATCTATGAATTCTTAAGGTAAATAATAATCTATAGAAATTTCCTTCTTCAAAAATGACTTTTTTATTTAAGCTTGAAGAAGAATTAATGAACACCTAACTATACCTTGTCTAATAATATTTCTAGAGTTATTTATAGAACCAAATATTTAACATGAATTGGAATTAGGTATAACCTCATAAAATCTTTTGTACTAATAGTAGTCAAACTATGTTAATCAAGAATATAGTTTAATTAAAAGAAATTAAGCATAACTTAAAAAACAATAAATGAAAATATTTACAATATATTTTCAATAATTGAAACATGTTTTGAACTCCTTATTAAATTTCAAAAACACTAACTTATAATTCAAAACATTCCTCTATGCCCTTTTAAATTTTTGGATTAGGATTAGTTTTATAATTTTTTTTCCAATTTCTAACCTAATTACACGGAGGAATAGAATATTCATATAAGTTCTTAATTAATTTTCCAACGAGGCCAATGACTATATTTATTATCGTTAGAGTTCCAGGGTTTCCCAATGCAAGGGTCACCTTAGTGTCTTATAAATCCAAGAATTAGGGTGTCCTAACACTCCAGATGATTGAAGAAAATGGGTCATGTCATAAATTTGGTGCTTAGTGTGGTCACGGTGGCTTCGGCCATTCTTAAGGTCATTATGACGAATTCTCGGGACCCATATTATTTCTTTTGGATTCTAATTGTTTCGATTTGTCTCCCTATAATTATTATAGGGTTCTTAATAGGTATTTTTGGTTAGTATGATTGCTCTTTTGATCTTAGTGTATTGTAAACACTATAGTGTTTTTATTTAAATGAAAATTCTTATATCCACTTGTGTGTTTTCCTCGGTTTAATTCTAATATAAATTAAAACCATATTACTACCCTCTCATGAGAAACAAGTTTTGTTCAGTTATTCAAACAAAAGTAATAATAACTTATCAATACATAAGGTTCGAGTTTTGGTGTGTTACATAAACCTTATGATTTCATGAGGTTTTTTAAAGATAATATGTTTTGTTTGTGTTGATGGACTAATGTTTTCTTTCTATATTTTATATCCCTTACTGAACTTTTTATGCTCTTACCATGTTTTTGAAATGTTTTCCTCTAGACTTAAAGATGAATAGGGTCAATTATGGGATCATGGAAAAGTAATGTTGTCTATAACCTATAACTAGAGATGTTTATTTTTTTAAGAGTTTTTATTTTATGAAAAAAAATGTTTACTAACTAGAAGTACCTACATGTAATATTCATGTTGTTTTGTATAATTTATGACCTGTTTCCCTAAATCTATAAACATTAAAATATCATCAATGTGAATTATTTACTTAATTCAATATTATGTAATGTTTAAGGTCGGGGACTTAAAATTGGTATCATAGGGTGGTTTAGATAACTTTATAGGTTAGTGTGTTATTTAAGCATAAGTGACATATCCATTATGGTCAGCATATTAGAAAGAGTCATAGTTATTTTATATAAATTTAATTAGTGTAAGATAACATTAATAATTATATATTAATGTCTACCCTCCTTGTAAGATATTATATCATGATTTTACTTATATACACACACTAACCGCTTTGGTTTTAGTGAATTTCTGGATCTAGCAGGAACCAAAGTGACAATGGATGTGAAAGAAACTATGGAAGTTTTCTGAATGAGAAACTGAATGAAATGGGAGCTACAATGAGAAATCTTTTTTTTTTTATTCTTAACTAACTATCTAGATTCATGATTGACCACTTTAACCTTGGTGATTTTTATAATTAATCATTTATGTGAGAAACAAATCCCTACAGATGTTCAAGTAATAATAAAAAAGGTAAGTATATTTAAAAACCTATGTGTCAAGGGTGTGGAAAGAAACACTTAGGAAAATTATTTAAAGGGATGGGAAGATGTTTCATATGTGGTAATTAATTTGATAATGAAATAACATATCATGGAAAATGGAAGCGTCCAATTGACTCCAGGAAAATGAAAGAAGTTCTTTCCGAAGGATCAATTGAATATTTCAAATGTGGTGTGCATAGTCATTATACAAATATATGTCCTACGAAGAAGGTTTTGGAATTGGATCAGTAAGACCATACATATATATGTTTACCAATACCTAATTCCATTCCAATTGGGGATGAGGAAACTAAAAATGACCAATGAAATATTTGGATTATTTCTTAGATGATGTCTTGACATTATTGAATCTTAGGATATGATACATGATTTTTTTGTAAGAAAGAAGTATTAAAGAATAATTTGGAAAAGAATGGTTAATGTATCATGAAGAACGTTGAATGAGTAAGAAGTCTAAATATAAGGGATTCAAGAGTTATGGTATATTTTGAGATGATGAAATCTTTAAAATTATTAAGGCTCTTTTGATGATGTGAGTACTTTGGAAGATATTTTCTAGTGTGTGTAAACCTGAAATTTGATATTTGAAAATTTTATTCAAGGAATAATTATCTTTTCTTTTTTTGATATAGTTATACATAACCATTTGGGTTTATATGATCCTTGAATTTGAGGTAATTACATGTCATTACTTTTTGGGATTAAAATGTGAAGTATAAGATAACATTTGTGGTTAAAATATTTTATGGTTATTTTTTAGGAATTTATCTCACTTTCAAGAATGTTATAAAATTATATTGTTTTTGAAAAAAGAAAACACATTGACCGTGTGACAACCTATCGGTCCAGACAAAGCTGCGTGAATCAAACCCACAACCAAAGTGTGATTGAGATTTATTACCTACAACTAGACTACGTGAATTCCCTGGTTAGTATGACTTATTCTTTTTAGTTAAAATATTTTATTGGTAAAGAATAACTTTAATTGGGATATTATGTTTTATGAAATCGATATCATTAGTATAGAAAAATGATTTGGTGATTAAGTGATGAAGGTTATTTTCGAATAATTTCTCTCTTTAGGGAACATTATTTTCTTAAGGAAAATATAACAAAATAGGATTTCATTTGAAGAGTAATGTTTGAATTTTATTTTGGAAGAATATATGTTTTTCTGTGTACATATGGTGATTTGGGTTTTTTATGGAAATGATTAACCTATCATATAGAATATTTGATTAGGTTAATTATACTTCAGTTTGAAACTTTAAGAGTTGTTGGTGTTATTTTGAGACAAATGTTAATATTTTTGTGGAAAAAAATGTGATCAAATCCTTCTAAATTTTGGGTTTCATGCATAGTTTGGATTATATTGAATAATTTTAAGGACAATTTTGTATTTAATGGTATTTTATGAAATTTTGTGTAACACCCCTAGCTTCTACGGTACGCTTCTCTTTGAATAATGCAATAGCGTGTGTTGTACGCAACATCGAGTTCTAACACACACCACAACCGATCAAACTAGCCATTATGAATAGTAATACCTAATTTTTTAAATTTTATAAATTTTATCTCTCAAAATGGACTTCATTTTTGAATTCGGAGTATTGAATTTAGCCTAAGGTGAAATTTTGGTACTTTTCGGATAACTTTAATATTTTGATGAATAGTGAAAATTACTAAATTTTAATTAAAAAAATTTTTTTTTAATAAAAATAATTAATAGTGATAAATTATGAATTTGAGAGGTTTTAAAGTATATTTAGAATAAATTTTTTCCATTTAATACAATTTTGGTCATTGAACATAATTTCAGAATTAAACCGAACATAAACAAGTATCAATCTTTTGATAGTTATTATATCTTAAAAACACACTTTTTGTTTTGACAGCGGGAATTAACTTTAAATTAATTTCTGCCACTTATGTGTGTTGAATTTGGAAAAATGGATTCCATATTTGGAATCAGGATGTTAAAATTTTGTAAATAGGTAACTTTTATTTTTAGACATTTTGAATAATTACTTCAGTAAATATTTTATTTATCATGGTTAAAGGGTAAATCCGGTAAATAAGGGTTAAAAAATAATATTATAATAAAACAAATTACCCTAAAATGAGTCCTAACCTTATTGGTTGATACATGGCCGACCATGGGCATATTTGGGTCGATTTTGGGACCCCATGGTGCCACTTGTAAGTGATAGGGACACTTTATTTTAATTAAGTTAAAATGAATACAAAAATGACACAAGCATATATCCTTTAGAGAAACAATTTTTTCATAGGGTTATTAATGTTCGATTTTCAACTATAAATATTGATTAGAAAGATAAAACGATTTCCTACATAATTATATTTTATTTATAATTTTTACATATTAAATAATATAATTTATTTATGACACAATGATGATGTAGTAATTACCATAATAGTGAAAATATAAAATAATTGATATTATAAATAACCAAATAAATATAATTTGAGACTTTTAATGAATTAAAAAAAATTTCTAGGATAATATGAAATATTATGATTGATTTAATTAAATTAGATAGAAGTAATCATTCTGTTATAAGTTTCACAAAAATCAACTATTGAATAGTGTCAAAATTGACATAAAAGAGTTTTTAAAACAAATATTATATTATTAATTGATATTAAATTCCTAAAAATATAAGGATAGACAAAGAGACTTATATAATGATAGGTATATCATTAATGGACCACTTGGGGGTCGCTTGGATGTATATAGTAAGTTTATTAACCATATAATATAAAAAGAAAAAGAGACATTGTAAAAGAGAAACTAGTTAACTAAGAGTTAATACTTAAAGATAAGGTTAATATAGTAACCCAAACCTGTCTAAATTATATTGGATGAGTGTTTTTAGACCTATACCTACCTTAAAATTTAAATAATCCACTTTTGAGCCATTATAAACCGAAAATGAATTTATTATAAATTAATATTCCTAGCTTTTCCAAAGGTGCCCCTCACCCCTCTTATAAAAGGGTACTCCCCCTTATCATTTCTTCACACCTTCAAACCCTTTTGGTTTGGCTAAACTATGCCCAAATACTCTACCAAATTCCCTCAATACAACATAGAGTCCTTAGTTTGATCAGAAAGCCAACCTAAGGAACCCTTTTGATCAAATAAAAAGGAAGAACCCGAAGAAGAGGTAATGTATTCACCACCCCTTTTCAAGTTCCTTTCTTCTTCCACTTCTTCTTTTTTTTTTGTTATTTACATTCTAAAATAATAACTCCATTATCTTATATATACTATGATGTTATTATAAATATGGTACAACCATATTCATTATTCTATCCACCCTTTGAATAACATGTCACCATACGTGCATACGTACGGCTTACCGTCTCCACGTCGTGGTGTAATTGTTATTCAATATATTATTATTTGGATGGGTATAATAATGATTTGTAACTCATGTAAATAGTAAATATAACATGTTAATGATTGTGTATATATGATATACCATCCATTTATATATTATTTTAATATCAAAATAATGATATTGTCGCTCGTGTGTAAGTACAGACTACCGTCTCCATGAACGCGATGAGATTCATTCTCCATCGTATCCATTCAAGAATAATTTTATGATTTAAAAATAATGTTTAAGGACTTGATATCATTCTGGATGTGAATAATATACAACTTATCCATGAAAAAAATGGCTTATGTAACAAAACATATAAAATAAAATGAGTAAGTTAACACCTGAAACGACGATAATACTAAGATATTATTAACAAAGCAATGGTAAAAGATCATATATGATATCATATGAATGTATATGATTCTTGTATAATTTAATAAAATTATTTCACTATTATATAGGAGGTTAACCTACCCCAACCAAGGAAAAGTACAGGGTAAGTGTTATTTCACAATCTCTTCATTATCCGAGGTTGTTTATACGTAATAATCTACTGGGATCTCTTTATCATCCACATCTATGTTTCTTAAAAATGAATTTTAAACATTTTTACTATTTACTAGAATATTGGTTAAAATCATTTATACCCTTGTTTGACTTTTTATAAGAGGTTTATAAAGGAATCTTTCCGTCATTTTCCAAATAATGTGCTTTTTATCCATTTCGATAGAATTAAGGTAAGAATGTTTTTTTAACTTATACGGCGGGTGCAGCTATTTTCTGCCGTTATAAAATCGTCGAAGCTTCACTTACAACATTATAAGAATATTTTCAAAGAAAATTTTTTATTTCATAAATATAAGACTCTTAAATTATTTCAAAATAGAAATAGATATTTCTCTAAAAAGAGTTTTGATTTCATCTATGTCAACATCCTTTGATGGATTTTATGCTTATTTGAAGTTGATTTATTATGATACAAAACTTCTATATTGTATTGAAGGTTTTGTGATATGTTTGACTATGGATGTGCTATTTTTATACCGTTCATAGTTTATAGTGAAAGTATTGACATTTCGTATGCTGGTTTTAATACGAATGTTTATGTTATGTTTAAACCTTTTCATATGGGAATGCATGGACTTAATATGTGACGGGTGGAGCCCGCTATAGCTCCTCGATGCATCGGTAGGTCTCATGAGACGAACTAGTGTCTTGGCACAAGGCCTTGAAAAAATCTTATTTGTAGTCTTGGAACGAGGCCTTGGCTATGTGGTTATGATAGTCTGGCATTATGCATTCCATCATTATGAAAGTGGTTATTGATATTGCATGTGATTATTCGATTAGTAGAATATCCATGTGAATAAGGAAATGGAATTATTTCATTTTATTTTTGCCATATTATGTTGAAGTTCAAGTTTGAAAGGCTTTTTTTAGTTATACACTGCCTTAAATGTTTATTCTCATTTATGAAAGTTTCTGCTATATTGTTATCCTTACTGGGAATTTGAACTCACCCCTTTTCTATGTTTTATTTTTTCCAGGATGTGAAGAAGTAAATTATGAATGACCTGCAGGGATAGTATGTGGGGATATGAGTGTGGAATATGAAGAAAATATGTTTTTGTAGTTTTCATTTTTATGATGTAATGTAAGACTTATGAATATATCTAGTGTTTCCAAGGCTACTAAACCAATCGGTCTTTCGAGATTTGATCCTTCTTGTGATCATGACAATGTTATGTAATAATGAACCGACTCTAGGTAACTAGGGTCGGGGTGTTACAGTTGGTATCAGAGGAAGTATAGTAATAACCTTGGAAACTAGATTTAGATAAACTCTGATTAGAGCACATAGCCCTAATATAGACTTTGAGGATTAGTATAGAAGAACATCCTAGAATTTTGGTATTGTAGAGATTTTGTGAGTTTTCCGAGCAATACATCCCTGTCTAGATACGAGCAAGTTGAGGCGGCTCTGGCACAAGTGTACCTAGGGGTAAAACCCAAAAACACCGCTTTGAGCTAGACTCAAACGAGAACTGGTGCACGACAACGGGCCTTGCTGCACTCTTGGTTACGACACTCCTGGGGGATACGCTTAGGATAATTCTCATTTTCATTACAAACCTTTATGAAGCGCTTGTGAGTATATACTTACTCAAAGAAAATATTTTTATGATTATGGATTATATCCCTAAACTGTTCAATTTGCATTAGGTATTTTACAAGTTTGGAATTATTCATTGCAATTCATAAACTGACCCAGTTTATGCTATTGTTTATAAATGGCTCCCAGTAGAAGGAATGAGAACTCCAGCAATGCACATGATCCAAATAGAAAGAAGGATCATATCTTTCATGGTCTTAAGCCAGAATTTATAAGAGAAATAGTCTCCCATGTATTATAATCTTATCAATAAATAATATCATTTGTTGATAAGATAAGTAAAGATTTTACTGAGTCCTATGGCTTTGAAGGGAAGTAAGAGAAGAAAAGGAGGGAAGAGAGAAAGATGGATAAAGGGAAGAGGGAAAAGAAGAATTTTCCCATATGTGATAACTGTGGGAAGAAACACCCTGGAACTTGCCTGAAAGGAATGGGAGTTTGTTATAAGTGTGGAGGAAAAGGGAACAAAGTACATGACTGCAAGGGTAAGAAAATGGTTTCAAATGTACAATGCTTCATTTGCAAGGAGTTTGGACACTACGCGAACCTATGTCCCAGTCGTCAGACTATACCACAAGGGATTATATTGGATAATAATAAAGTTATGATACTACCACAGATGAAGAGGAATGATTAGATTTATTATGTTGATTATGTCATTTGAGTGTTTTATCAACAATTTTCTTCTTATAATAATTATAGAGCATATAGGGATTGTATTGCAGTACTATTTCTTTAAGGACTTGAGATTGTGTGGAACAAAGAAAAGTGACTCAATAGCAGGTTAAATGTTTGGAAAATATATGGTTGAGAGAATTATAAACCATAATATAGTTCTGATACTGAGATAGTGATTTTGGAATAAGAGATGGTTAATTTTGGTAATTCAGGATGTTGCGGTGTTGTAAAAGAATATATGAGGAAGGTGTTCAGATATTATTACCTGGCAAAAAGGATCCTCATTATGTTTAACTTCCTTGTAAATTTTGGACTATGAGTTTTGATAATAGTATTTTGGATAAGTCTAAAGGTTGGAATGGATTAATTTTGAAAGGTTATTTTGGGATTTTTATAAAAGGACAACACGCAGACTGTGTGACGACCCGTCGTGTCAAACAAAGCTGCGGGAATCGAACCCAAAACCATAGTGCAATTGGGATTTATCACGTACCATTGTGCTACATGAAGTTCTTGGATAGTATAATTTACTTTCTTTTCATAAAGGATTTGATATGTGAATTATAAATTCATTATATTAGGAACCCTATATGCTTAGGATAAATAGAGTATTTTTTAGTTGTATTATGTTTTGGGGTGAAATATGACTTTGTGGTAGAAATTCATTAATGGATAAAACTCTAATTATAAATTAAGTGTATCTCCTTATGATCTTATCCAATATCAAAAATAAATTCCTCAACATTAAGAAAATGAACTTAGAACAAAAATGTTGTCCTAGATGGTACCATAGATCATCACTAATTTATGGCTTTGGGATTGTTGGCCTTTTCATAGACATGTTCTCTACCACCATCCATTAGATAATTGATGGTTAGATTTCTCTTCAATATCCATATTTTCCTACATGGAACCCTAGTATGTGTTATTTTCAGTAATCTTCATACTGACCACTATTTATGTTAAATAGAGGCCCCATTAATTCATTTTTCGATTTGGGATTTCAACTAAGATATTTTGAAACGTCAAAAATGTTTTATCTTAATACCTTATGTTTTGTTGAACCGATGGTATTTTAAATCATCATAGATTGATGAATTTAAGGACCTCAATTTTACACTTGTTTGTGATTGATGACCTCAATCACTACCTATAAATATTTATGTTTTTCCTCCACTTATATGTCTCTAATTTCCACCAATGTTCTTCGAATAGAGATCATAATTTGGTGGTGACCCTTTTATTTCTCTTTTCCTCTTATTAAGACTAAATTTTATTAACCCAATTTTCGATTTGGGTTTTCCCACAAAGATATTTTCTATTTTCAACCTTTTATTTTTGAAGAAAAATTTCAAATTACGAGGACGCAATTTTTTGAAGGATGGGAGAATGTAACACCCCAAGATTTCATACTGTGTTATTTCTTCAAAATAATTCAATAACTTACACTACACGCAACACCGAGTTCAGGCACACCATGACTTACCAAACAAGCCGTTCAAAAGAGGTTATGAATAGTATTAACTAAATTTTAAAACTTTATATAATCTTTATATTTTTTAGAATCCATATTATGAGTTTCCAAGACATGATTGATGAACAAATTCATTGTTTTCGGATAAAAAAAGTATTTTTCAAAAAATGAAATTTTACCGCCGTTTAATGGAAAAGCCTTTTTAAATCCAATATTTGAAACTTTTATATATTCAATTTGACAAAATGAAATTCTTATTTAGAATCGGGACATAAGAATTTATTTTTAATAATGTTTTGGTGTTTTTCTAATAACTTTAATATTTGTGTGAATAGTGAAAAATACTATAATTTAACTGAAAATGACTTTTTTTAATCAGAATAATTTATATTGTTAAATTATACATTTTAATGGTTTGGAATTATAAATAGGTTATATTTTTACTATTTAATCCAATGATGGTCATTTTAAGTAATTTCACCTTGAAATTGGACATAAACAAATGTTAAGCTTTTGATAGTTATTATTTTAAAAAAAATACGCCTTTTGGTTTCGAAAGTGGGAATCAATTTAAAATTAATAAATGAAACTTTTATGTTTTTAATTTGGTAAAATAGAATTCGTTTTTGGATTTGTAATAATGAAATTATCCTAGGGTGAAATTTTGGTACTTTTCGGATAACTTTCATATTTTGATGAATAGTGAAAATTACTAAATTTTAATTAAAAACAACATTTTTTAATCGAAATAATTAATAGTAATAAATTATGAATATGAGTGGTTTTAAAGTATATTTAGAATATATTTTTACCATTTAATAAAATTTTGGTCATTGGACATAATTTCACAATTAAACCGAACATAAACAAGTATCAATCTTTTGATAGTTATTATATCTTAAAAACACGCTTTTTGTTTTGATAGCGGGAATTAATTTTAAATTAATTTCTGCCACTTCTGTGTTTTGAATTTGGAAAAATGGATTCTATATTTGGAATCAGGATGTTCAAATTTTGTAAATAGATAACTTTTATTTTTAGACATTTTGAATAATTACTTCGGTAAATATTTTATTTACCATGGTTAAAGGGTAAATCGGGTAAATAAGGGTTAAGAAAAATAATATTATAATAATAAAAAATTACACTAAAACGTTTCCTAACCTTATTGGTTGATACATTTTCGACCATGGGAATCTTTGGGGTGATTTTGGGACCCCATGGTGCCACTTGTAAGTGATAGGGACACTTTATTTTAATTAAGTTAAAATGAATACAAAAATGACACAAGCATATATCTTTTAAGGAAACAATTTTTACATAGGGTTATAAATGTTGAATTTTCGACTATAAATATTCATTAGAAATTTAAAAATATTTCCTACATAATTTTATTTTATTTATAATTTTTACAAATGAAATAATTTAATTTATTTATGACACAATGATGATGCAGTAATTACCATAATAGTGAAAAATTAAAATAATTGATATTATAAATACCCAAATAAATAAAATTTGAGTCTTTTAATGAATTAAACTAACTTTATAGGATAATATGACATATTAGGATTGATTTAATTAACTTAGTTCGAATTAACAATTCTGTTATAAGTTTCACAAAAATCAACTATTGAATAGTGTCAAAATTGACATAAAAGAGTTTTTAAAACAAATATTATATTATTAATGGATATGAAATTCCTAAAAATCTAAGGATCTGTCAAGAGACTTATATCATGATATTTGTATCATTAATGGACCACTTGGGGGTCTCTTGGATGTATATAGTAAGTTTATGAACCATATAATATAAAAATGCAAAGAGACATTGTAAAAGTGAAACTAATTAACTAAGAGTTAATACTTAAAGATAAGTTTAATATAGTATCCCAAACCTGTCTAAATTCTAATGGTTGAGTGGTTTTAGACCTATACCCACCTTAAAATTTAAACAATCCACTTTGGATCCATTATAAACCGAATATGAATTTATTATAAATTAATATTTCTAGCTTTTCCAAAGGTACCCCTCACCCCTCTTATAAAAGGGCACTCCCCCTTCTCATTTATTCACACCATAAAATCCTTTTTGTTTGGCCAAAATCTACCCAAATACTCTCCCAACTTCCCTTAATACAACCTAGAGGCCTTATTTTGATCATAAATCCAACATAATGATCCATTTTGATCAAATCAAAAGGAAGAACCTGAAGAAGAGGTAATGTTTTCACCACCCCTTTTCAAGTTCCTTTCTTCTTCCACTTATTTTTTTTTGTTATTACCATTCTAAAATAATAACTCTAGTATCTTATATATACTGTAATGTTATTATAAATATGGTACAACCATATTCAGTATTCTATCCACCCTTTGAATAACATGTCACCATACGTGCGTACGTACGACTTACCGTCTCCACGTCATGGTGTAATTGTTATTAAATATATTATTATTTGGATGGGTATAATAATGATGTGTAACTCATGTAAATAATAAATATAACATGTTAATGATTCTGTATATATGATATACCATCCATTTATATATTATTTTAATATCAAAAGAATGATATTTTCGCTCATGCGTACGTACGGACTACCGTCTCCACGAACGCGATGAGATTAATTCTCCATCATATACATTCAAGTATAATTATCATTTGATGATTTAAAAATAATGTTTAAGGAATTGATATCATTCTGGATATGAATAATATACAACCTATCCATGACAAACATGGATTATGTGACAAAACATATAAAAGAAAACGAGTAAGTTAACACCCGAAATGACGATAATACTAAGATATTATTAACAAAGCAATGTTAAAAGATCATATATGATATCATATGAATGTATATGATTATTGTATAATTTAATAACAATTATTTCACTATTATACAGGAGGTTAACCTACCCCAACCAAGGAAAAGTACAAGGTAAGGGTTATTTCACAATCTCTTCATTATCCGTGGTTGTTTATACGTAATAATCTACTGGGATATCTTTATCATCCACATCCATGTTTATTAAAAATGAATTTCAAAACATTTTTACTATTTACTAGAATATGGGTTAAAGTCATTTATACCCTTGTTTGACTTTTTATAAGAGGTTTATGAAGGAATATTTCCATCATTTTCCAAATAAGGTTCTTTTTAACCTTTTCGAAAGAATTAAGGTAAGAATGTTTTGTTAACTTATACGGCGGGTGCGGCTATTTTCCGCTGTTATAAAATTTTCGAAGCTTCCCTTACAATATTATAAGAATATTTTAAAATAAAATGTTTTATTTCATAAATATAAGACTCTTAAATGATTTCAAAATAGAAATATATATTTCTCTAAAAAGAGTTTTGATTTCATCTATGTGAACATCCTTTGATGGATTTTACGCTTATTTAAAGTTGATTTATTATGATACAAAACTTCTATATTGTATTGAAGGTTTTGTGATATGTTTGACTGTGGATGTTCTATTTTTATACCGTTCATAGTTTATGGTGAAAATATTTACATTTTGTATGCTAGTTTTAATACGAATGCTTATGTTATGTTTAAACCTTTTCATATGGGAACGCATTGGACTTAATATGTGACGGGTGGAGCCCGCTATAGCTCCTCGATGCATCGGTAGGTCCTATAAGACAAACTAGTGTCTTGGAATAAGGCCTTGACAAAATTTTATTTGTAGTCTTGGCACGAGGCCTTGGCTATGTGGTTATGATAGTCTATAATTATGCATTCCATAATTATGAAAGTGGTTATTGATATTTCATTTGATTATTCGATTAGTAGAATATCCATGTGAATAAGTAAATGGCATTATTTCATTTTATGTTTTCCATACTATGTTGAAGTTCAATTTTAAATGGCTTTTGTTTTAGTTATACATTGCCTTAAATGTTTATTCTTATTTATGAAGGTTTCCTCTATATTGTTATCCTTACTGGGCATTTGAGCTCACCCCTTTTCTATGTTTTATTTTTCCCAGGGTGTGAAGAAGTAAATTATGAATGACCTGCAGGGATAGTATGTGGGGATATGAGTGTGGAATATGAAGAAAATATGTTGTTGTAGTTTTCATTTTTATGATGTAATGTAAGACTTATGAATATATCTAGTGTTTCCAAGGCTACTAAACCAATCGGTCTTTCTAGATTTGATCCTTCTTGTGATCATTCCAATGTTATGTAATAATTAACCAACTCTAGGTAACTGGGGTCGGGGCGTTACAATGAATCAAGTAATTTAGAATATTAATGATACTTTTATATCACTACACAGTTTATAAGACTATATGGGTGTCAAGAAACCATGAGACAATTGACATGGCATGAAGATACAATAATTAAATGTCGGAAACTACATCATCCAGAAAACTCTACTCAATAGAAGAAAAATTATTATGAGTATCCTGAATTTGGAAATGACCTCAAAAACATTCATCTTTAATTATCTATATATGAAATAAATGATTTTTGATTTATAGAGTAGTACTCATAGTATGTGTCTAGTTATGTTGGTAAATTATATCATTCCTACATGGTTATACATGAAGAACCGCATTTGGAAGAAGTGAAAGTTAATAGAGATTATCACCCAAGCGATGTTATTTGAGCCTCCCCAAGAGATTATCATAATTTCACACCTTACCCTTAGGTATTATGCAGGTTTTTTAAGGGGTTATGTAATAAGACCCTAACAATATGATTATGTGCATTATTTTTGTATAGAATAAATAATATACATTCAATTTATTATTGTTACTTTGTAAATAGATTTTAAAGCACAAATATTTTTTTTAGTTGATATTCAATTAAGAAATCTATTTTTATGAATTAAGGGATTTTTAAATTAAATAATATTTTAATAAAATATTATTACTAACTTAATTTTTATTAAATATAAAAGATAATATAATTTTTTTGAATACAATTTTTAATTTTTATCATGGTTTGAAATCCGTTTTTTCAATACCAATGAATATTTGAAAAATTTTAGTTTTTATTTTAAAGGTAAAAATTAAAATATTCATAAATTTATTTAGATAAAATGAATATTATTTTTGGAATCTGGACATCGAAATTATCCAATGGTGAACATTTCATAGTTTTTTGAGGTAGTCGAATTTTTAGTTAAAAATTAAATACCGTTTAAATATATAATGTGTTTTATGACATCATAATTACCCAATAGTGATATAATAAAATACTCTAAAAAGTTTTTTCGGTCAATATAAGTTTTACCTATGAAGTAATGTGATTTTATATTTTTTTGATTAATTTTATGGTGCCTAAGTGGGCCCTCCAAAACATATAAACCATTTTAAATTTTAAAATGATTTACTTAAGTGTGACTCACCTACACAAACGAAATCCAAATATTTTAAGAAGTTCTTCCATTGGCCATATAAAATAATTTTTTCTACTACCCTTGGTTAAAAATTTCCCAATCTCCCACACTTTTCGTATATAAACCCGCCCAAGCTCCCACCTTTCTTCACCAAAAACCCTTGGATCACATCCCTACCCTTCCCTCCTCTTTATATACTCCTCCAAAGGCACCCCATGCTCTCAATAATCCTCTATCAATCCCCTCTCAAGCCTTCAGGATCACACTTCCAAGTAAGTGGTTTCTTCATCTCTCATTTTTTGTCCTTGTTTCTTTATGTTTATAGACCCTTTAATTTTAAATTAAAAATGTTGGGGTATAATTTTTTACCTCTCCCATAATTCCCTCATTATGTTTGAATGATTATATACCCCTTTCTCTCTCATTAATGCCTCCCTTGTAAACTTGTTTCTGTGCCAAAATTTTGTAAGGGAATTCTCTCTCCTCATTTACATTCAAGAAATTATTTTATTTTATGAATTTAAATTTTATTACATATGTTGGTACATGTATATATATTGACCCCTTATTGTCTATTTCATGTACATATTATGAGATATCACTTTATCTCTCATCAACAATTTTTTTGAATTATTATGTCATATTGTTATGCTGCTGAAGTTGCACCACGATTTTCCAAGCCAAAGTCATTATTTAGTGAAACCCATGCCCATTTCTCTATCAGGAGTATTGAACTTTATATATATTTATTTATATATTATATAATTTCATTTATAAATTTTTCATTCATTTGTCATGGAATAAATGATTATGTTTAACTATTTCATGTTGTATGATCTATATGGAACACTTATACATGAAGTGAAATGATTAAGAAGGGTGTGCCCTTATAACACTCCAATGCATTGGGTAAGGATTAGTATCATGATACTTCCTGTGAAATGAGGGTTTACTCATGTTAATTCAAGTTAAATTAGTGTTTTCTCATGCTCCATGTGCAATGGGCCCTGGATCATGCTAATATCATATTAAATGTTGTTGCCTCATTTCTATGTTATGATAATAATGTTATATCATTCCTTTATGTTCATGTTTCTCTTATGCTCCATTGATATGCCTATTTCCTAACAAGTACTGTATTTTTCATGTTATTCCTTGTTTACTCCCTTATTGGGATTTATAGCTCACCCTTTTTTATGCACGTCCTCATGTTGTCTTATGAAATGATAAGTATGAAGGAATGTGTGTGTTCATGTAAAGGAAGTTTTCAATAAAGATTTTTATTTAATGTTTTAAGTTGTTATGTAATGTTCATAATCCCAAAAGACACTAGAACTCTAGATCGTATATGTTGTATCAAGTGAATATTTTTTGTAACAAATTTTGTGTAAGTGTGAAATAAAGAGTAGGGTTTTTATTAACTTAATGTCATGAATATAGAAAAAAAATTATCAGATATTGTTATTGGAACATTAATAAATGTTCCAAAAAAAATATGGAATCAAGGTTGGGTTGGACATGATTGATAAGGGATAAGGGAAGAGTTGGAATTTATGAAGGGTAAAAGTAAAACTTTTCTTCCTATGGTATTTTACACTATATCCAGACAAGAGAAATTATAATTTTGTATTTTTATTAATAGTGTAAAAGTTCCATGGAGTATTCATAAAATATCAATATTTTCATTTCAATTACTAATTTTAAGATACATGGGCTAAAATTATATGAATTTCATGTTCTGATGTATGCTTTTCAGCCTATAGAGTTACATTAGTGTCTCTCTAAAATGTTTTACATACAATAACCAGACACTGCTTATCTTTCAAATCCACATGTAGTAAATTTATAAACCCAATGAAGTTTCCTGTCATGAATAATAAGATTGAAGTCATATTGTGTGAATTAAAGATTCCATTCCTACCATCACAATTTGTTATAATGGTCCACTTTATGGTTCACTTGTTTATAGAGGTTCAAATATGTGGTCTTATCTAGTACAAATGAACGTACCCTAGAGAGTAGTATATGAATATTTTGAAAGGGTATATCATGAATCAATGTAGTCTAGATGGTTATATTGCATAATGATATATTTTTGAAGAATTTAATGAATTATATATTGGTATCCTATCAGATGTTGATACCATTGGTCTCTCAAAGTCTCAACACAACTGACGCCATATAAGAAAATCAATTTACTGAAGATATTTTGTTACAATTACCATCACAGAGCGAGAGAAATCTCACCTTTAAAATTTATATAATATTGAATATTTTGATACATGCATTAAATCCCACAATGAAATTATTATAAATTTGAATCCATTAAGGTATGAAGGATGGATATCCAATACAAACAAAATAGTTTAAAGGAGGGTTTTGAGAAAATATTTATAAAGAGTTATCTAAAAATCTGAACTCAATTTTTGAAACAACTTTGATGGCTAGTCAGGGGACAAAATAAAAATGTTATACCATATATTGGATTTGTAATTAATGGATATACATTCTAAAAATAATAACATCATGACCAAAGTACGATTAAAAATAGTAGAGTTATGATTTTTTTGGAAGTGATTCACATATCTAGTCCAATGATAGAAATAAAATTTATGGGAATATGTCGTATTTTATAATTATTATATAAATATATGAGTTTTATTATACAATATTTCAAGTGCTGATTTTCCCATGAAAATGTATTGAAAATGGGAGTGCATTGAAATTTGATGAATTGGACTTCATAAAGGTGAGTTTTAGATGATAATGGAAAAGGATGGGTTCTTCATCATGGCATTACAAACAATGATGGTATTTTTTGTCTCAGATCCAACAAACAAGAATTGGTGAATTTTCTTATTGGCTACTAAAACTGCTAAAGGGTCATATAGATATTCAATCAAGGATGACCCTTTCATTGGGAGAACACTGTCATTTCATGTTGATCCCAATGATGAAAATTTCTTGTACGTTAGAGGGGACAATAAAAATTGGATTTTGATTATCGATAGAGGAACCAAATCCCTACAACATTTAAAGAAAAGAAATATATTTCAATGAGAGGGTTAAAGTTTTTTTAATATACTATGATTTTACTTATGATATTATGGGTTATATATTTTATTTACATAATCTAAATTAAAATTTTGATTATTCATGTGGATAATTACTTTTTCACATTATGATGTTACCAATATCATAGAATAATAGGTGTTTAATTCCAAACCAACAGAATTATTAGTGGATCAACACCATATTGATGAAAAAAACAAAAATGATATAGAATCATAGTGTTGAATAAAATTATCAAGGCGAGATGTAAGGGTACAAAATTTTATGTTAGATGGAAACAACATGGGAAACCTATTGATCCCAAAAACTCAATGTTCATTAGATTTGTTGGGGTCACAATAAGGATGAATGTTCTAATTGATATAGATTCATGGTGCCATGTCCAACCTGTAATTAAGGAAACCCTTTGGAAAGAAATAAATTTAAGGTTACAATATACCTATTTTACCAAAAATATATATACTAAAATGTTGATTTATTTTTTATTATTCCCTACAGAGTTCATTTATTATAGATGATTTCCATAATAAATTTGTCTTAATGGCCACTGCAAAAATCCCATAGAGGATTCCAGACTCTTCTTACCAAGTTTCATCTTAGGAATGCAGAATGGAAAGTAAATCCACACCCAACAGCAACTTATGCACAAATTATAAAGTATGAAACATGGAATGCTTTCATAATTCATCACGATTATAAATAAATTTAGGTGAATTATATTTAATAATTTATTATTCAAAAGTATTTTTTTCAAATTGATTCAAAATTATTAATTTATCAAATAGTAAATGACTACTGAACATAAATAATGTTCATCAAAACTAACACACCTTTATCACAAAGCAAGGACGGGGTATGATTCACTAGAGAAGAAAATGGTATGTATTTAAGAAAAAGTTGTATATGATATGAAATGACATATGTTCCATTTTTTATATGAATATTAATGAATCAGAATCCAAATCCACTTTCATCCCATGTTCTATGATATGGGAGGACTCTTATGTAAATAATGAGGGAATTCTTGCTGATGAAAACTCAAAAATAGTATGGTGAACATGTGTTAGTTTGACATAATAGTAATTAATTATGATTTATAATAGTATTATATAAAAATATCTATTTATTTTTATATGTTTTTTATGTTTAGACCCAAGAATTAGCAGTGACTGTAATAGAAGAAAAAATATTTTTAGTATCTTTAAAGCGGCCAGAACAATATGGTCACATTAGAGGTCTAGGTTTTGGATTTTCTCCTCAAATATATTTCAAGAAGTCAAAACAAAAAGAAGATACATTTCTGATGATCAAAGGAGTGTGGAAAAAATAGATTCTTTTCAAGATATTGTTGTTCAGTATGGTTTGGCAGACCTATGTATTTGAAATGATCAATGAAAATTGGTGGTGGAATAATGATCAGTACATGAACAACCAAATGACATTGTTGTCCTTGAGGCTAGTCATTCCCCTCAACCACATACCTTAACATAGGTAATAAATTTTTTCATTACACATTCAACAAAATTGGAATCAAACAAGTTTTGATAACATTATATTACTGAAATTTTTCAAGATAAAGTTTTGTGTGATTTCTATCTATCAACACCCACGCAGCACCTTCTTATAAGGGGTATAGTGTATAATATCTCATGAGACATTATACATAAAAAATAACTCCCAAAAGATCACATTATATAGGGGACTGAGGTATATCGATATTCAAGCACTGAGTTTCATGTTCTACTTGATGATTTGGATATTACAATGGTTAATGATAGTATTGGAACTTTCATATCAGGGTTGTATAATCATATAATGATACATGAGGTATGTCATTAACAAATTTTTCAAATAAAAAACTTATAAAAGTTGACGAAAAAAGGTCTAAAGTGGGGTATGGTATTACAAAGGGATAAAATGGTCCAAAAACATAATTTTAGATCAATACAACCTATTAAGTGGACCAAGAAATAAAAAAGTCCTTTAAAGAGTACCTTCTCCCCTCCACTTCCACTGCAACATTTATTATCATTAAAACTTCATGCAGACACCACATTAAAAGGTTTAGATGTCTCCTACATTCTATATTAAGAAGAAATATTTGGAACATTCATTATAGATTTCATTGGTATCAAGGGTATAAATGATATTCTCAAGTTTTAATAGTTTGGAGTCTCAGTTATGAATAGATACCTTTGGTACATTTTCATAATACATCTGTCTAAAAAATGCTCTAATATTTTTATTGAAGGGAATAAATATTCATATATTCTATAGGAATTTATATTACTAAAATGAAAAGGTAAAACCCTACAAATCACAATTTTGATTCATTCATCCTTGTATCATTTCGACGGAAGAAATCAAATTAGAGTGAAAATAAATTGATAGGAAAAAAGATGAGAAAATGAGGAGTTTGAGAAGAAAATAATATAAAACAAACTCTTTTTTATTCCTAAAATTCAATGACAAAATTTTTAAATCTAATCATGTAAAATATATTTTTATTTTTTCATTAATTATTTATTTTTTTTCAGAATCACTAGATGGTGATCACAATCAATTTTGATACACCAAATATTAAATTTTTGGATCCAATGCATGGATATCCATTAAACACACCACACATGATGTGTATTTTTAATTTTTAATTCACCAAAATAAACTTTTTATAGATAACCTTTGAATTATATGTTTCAGTCTATGTTTTAATAAGAATTTTGTTTTGATAGGTTGATCACTAAAAATAGGCTAAATCATGGTATGAATTCGGGGACTGGATATAATAATCTATTGTATTACTTCAAATGGAAATATATTATGGAAGATATAGATATATTTGACTATCAAAACATATTTCAAAAAAATCACATATTTTTTTAAATGTTTCTATAGTGATGAAATCAAGATTACAACAAGGATTTTGGATATTATGCTTGAAAATTTATGAATTATATCATTAAAATTTAAAAGTCTTGAATCCTTTAAAAGATAATTTTCAAGAGTAATTAAAATTTCTTTAGAAAATATTTATTAATCATTTTTTTCTATATTTTCTCAATATTACCAATATTTTCGATAATCGATATACACAAAGGAAAAATTAAATTGTTTTAGATATGGGTGTGAAATGTACAAGGTTTCATAATGTTATCTAACATCAAATTTAGGCGATTACCAATTATGTTTTTGATCTAGTATGGTATATTACCATATAAATATATTTGGGGTTTGAAGCATTAGTATCGTAAGGATTATATATTATTTTTTGATTTATTTCTCCAGGATAAGTATAATGGAAGAAATCAATTTATTTATAAATGAATTGGAAGAATTTATGGTGTTATAATGTTTACATACATCATCAAGATGTTAATTACTACTAATTATTAAGTTAACATTATCACCATTTTATCAAAAAAATTATTTAATTTTCTAATCATTTTTATCTGGTACTTATTTTATTAAATTTACACATTTGTATAAAAAACACATCATATCATCCAAGCTAAGAAAATCAGCTTGTATTGATTTAAAATTTTAGGAAAATGATTCATAATCCAATCATCATGTGTAGGAATTTACTGCATTCAAATATAACACATGATTTGGTTGGTGTAACCCAAAGTACATTTTTTCAATATAAAACTGTCATTTTAGTTTAAAATGCACCTCGTATCGCTAAAAATGATAAAATGAGATAAAATTATTTTCAAACATTATGAAAAAATCAATAATTCATTTTTCACATATAGGAATTGACTACACATCAATCTAACACCTGATTTGGTTGGTACAAATCGATGTTTGTTTTTTCAGTACAAAAGATTCATTTTAGTTTAAAACACACATAAAATAGTCAATACCAAGAAGAAATGCTCAGAATATTTTCAAAAATTAGGAAAACAATCCATAATTCATTTTTCATATGTACGAATTAACCATGTCACGACCCGTCCTCAGGGCCCGTGCTGTGACTACCCCAAGCCCGCCTTCCATAGGCCAGGGGCCGGCGACAAGCACCAAAGGCGTAAATCCCGATAAAAGGGAAGGCATTGCCTTTATATAAGTAAACAAACACAACAGAGTACACATGCTGAAGTAAACACTAAGTATATTGAGTACAAAAGTAAGTGCTGAAAATTAAATGGGCTAGAATACAAACCCAATTGAAAGTACAGTACAACTGAAAAGTAAGAATAACAGTAGTAAAGTAAATCAGCAACCACTGAGTCATCCTCTGGCTATCCCACCTGAAGGGTGGGTACAGATGGTCTCCTCATCTTCTTGGGTTCAGCTATCTACTCCGCGTACGTCCCACCTGATATTCCACCACTGGATATCGTCCCGCTCCACAAGCCTCAACCACAATCAGCGTTGTCTGTCGTCTGCAACCAACAAAATGTAGTTCGGGCATAGCCCATGCAGGGATGAGTATACGATACTCAGTAGGGACCCTGATACCCCTGAAGGTCTCCCAGAATCCACAAAGGATAAATCACAAAGGACAGATACAAACAAGAAGTATCAACCAACTCTACTTAGGTATATGCCCATACATATACCTAAGTCATCAATTCCAGTTCGGATCCAACTCACGAGCCCAAGTACAACCCATTCCACACAGGAAAGCACATCCCAATCCACACAGTAAGGCAAGTCAATCATATCGATGATATTCATTGAAAGTCAAGACTCAGCTCACATAGGTATACTACTCACGAAGAGGGGTGGAGGTGATAGATATAACCTCTGAATCATCTCCCCTTCCAAACCCACGTAGGATCCTAGTACAGAATTTGTTGCTGTCGAACCCACATAGGATCCTAGTATAGTTGTCATCACTGCCGAACGCACGGAGGATCCAAGTACAGTCATCCTCACTGCCGAACCCACGTAGGATCCAAGTACAGGCGTCATCGTCGTCACAGTCGCAGCCAGCTCTGGGGTTCTCGTACACAGTACGCTCGATTCCGAGATGGTCTACTCCACGAGCCAAGAGGGTCGATACATCAACTCTCACAAAGTCCAAAGTTGATGTATCACAAAGTTCTGTCTCATCAAAAGGAACTCAACGCGACAGACGACACGTCAATCAGATACCCGGTCTGAGAGATAATGGCTTTTCCGTTTCAGGGGCCCGGTTAAAAATACACTTATTTCTAACTAGTCTGATATCCACAGTTGTCCAAACCACTATTGGATTAATCCAAAAGAACCATCTCACTAAGAGGAATTCAACGTAATTGACGGCACGTCATTCGGACGTCCGGTCGTTAAGTTATAAGTGTTTCCGCTTTAAGGGCCCGGTTGGTTTTGGCTTCGAACCAACCCGGCCATAACCAATATTTGACAAAACCTTGAGTGTAATATATTGAAACGACCGTCTCAATCCAAGGATCCCTACGCAACTGACGGTGCGTCGATCGAAGGTCTGCAGCCCAAGATATGGGAGTTAGAACGAACCTCGCCCGAAAATAGGGGGTCTGGGCCCGATCCGACCCGGCCCAATACCCCCTGGGTCGGCCCGACCCGGGTCCGGGTCCGGCTCTAATGGTAATGGCCCGACTCGGCTGGGGAATCCCGGCTGGGTGCGTCCGGCCCAGCCCGTGCAGCCTACGTCCCGACTCGGAATCCGGCCACGACTCGGCGTTGGCCGAGCGGGGCGTAGAGGGGGCATCGCCCCCTGTTTGCAGAAACGGCGGGCCCTGTGGGGTCCGCCTTAAAAATATGTTGGGGGTTTACGACCCCCTAGTTTTCTAGAAAACAGACAGCCTTAATGGCTGGCTGGTTGAGCTGCCACGGGACCCTTCAGGGTCCAGCCTCCTGGAGAAGTCGGCGGCCGTCACAGCCGGCCGCCCCTGCTCGACTGCCGCAGCTCTTGCTCGACCGGCATGGCGCGACTGCGCCGCACCCCTCTTCCATGGCCCACTCTAGCTGCGACCTCCCTCGGCTTCTCCGGCGTGGCGCGATGGTGCCACGCACCACTGCCACGGCCCGCTTCGGCCATAGTCTTCTTCGTCCCCGCGCGGTGCAACGGCATCGCACCGCCTTCGCCTCAAACGTGAACGGTGATAAACAAGAAAAAGGGGAGGAGGATTGGCCGTTTTTGTGGGGTCTGATCTCCTCCCGTTATAATCATAACAAGTGTCCAAATGATAATCAATGAAGGTTTATGATAAAACTTTTACAAAATAATTAATCCCTACCTCAAAGGAAGTTCGTGGTTGACAAGCGTCGTGGATGATGGCGTCGATTCTGTCATCATCGGTTTCTCCACCCTTGTCGTGGAGGAAGAAGAGGATGAAGAAACTGGGGCTGCCGAGCCGACATTCATTATTGGAGAGTTGGCGTTCTTCGTTGAAGATGACGTTCTTCAAAAGGGACTAGAGCTCTCTCCTCCAATTCTCAACACAACAAAACTAACCAAAATAAAATAAGCTTCCCTTATTTTATTTTACATTACCCTGCATTTAAATTTACAAAATTCAAACACTTAAATCAATCAATTAATTAAATGTATGTTGGAAAGAATTAATGTGGAATAGTAGGAGTCACTTAATTAAAAACAAGGGGTTTGCCAACATTAAACACAAGAAGCTCAATAGGGGGTTTTAGGGGTTTTAGGGTATGTGAAGGGTTGGGGCTCGTGTGGGCCCCACCTCACATTTATCCTCACGTGGGTAGTTAGGATGCTTGTGGGTCCCACCCTAACTCCCCCATTTAGTTTAAAACCACCTTAGGAAAAGAAATAAAATTGTTACATATTTTTATTTTACTTTTCATTTATCCACAATTTTTAACAACTCCTCCCGAGCAGACGCATCTTCGGTAAAGGTCATATTAAGAAATTACAGGCGTTGTGGTTCCATCGGTGCCCTTGGATTTAAATTCCAAGCTCGGGTTCAAAATATAGAAAAACTTGCTCGTTCGTTCACTGAACGTACCTAAGCTAAACTTCAAAAATTGATTTCGGGCACACCGGGCCTCCGAATCAGGTGCAGTCAAAAACTCTGTACTCGTAAAATCCCAGAGAATTTAAGAAAAAAATTTCATTGAAATTTATGGGTCTTTACATTACTCCCACCTCAGGGATTTACGTCCCCGTAAAGCTATATCTTATACTAGGGAAACAAATGAGAGTACTATACACGCATCTGAGCATCCCACTCCCATGTGCTCTCCTGGAGGTTCCCATTCTACCACCTGATGCACACTAGAGGAATCGACCGCCCATGTAGGACCCACTCCTGTCGATCCTCGATATCTACCGGGATCTCCACAAATTTCACCCCGTCATCGATGTCCAGCTCCCTGTGATGAAAGATATATGGGTCAAGTCATGCACGTATCTCCTTAGCTGAGATATGTGGAAGACGTTATGCACTCAGTGCAACTGAGGTGGAAGAGACAGGCGATAAGCCACCTCGCCTATCCTACTGAGAACCTGGAATGGTGCGATGAAGCGCAGAGATAACTTGCCACCCCGGCCAAATCTCCGTAGTCCACGTCGAGGTGAGACCCATAAGAAAACGTGGTCTCCATCCTCGAACTCTAGTGGTCTCCGCCTCCTATCAGCATAGGACTTCTGTCAGCTCTGTGCAGTCCTCATCCGCTCATGGATGATCTGTACCTTCTCTATCATAGCCTGGACCATCTCTGGGCCTACGAGTGCTGACTCCCTAGGTTTTGTCCAGTATAGAGGTGATCTGCAAGGTCGGTCATACAATGACTTGAATGGTGCCATCCCGATAGTGGAGTGGTATCTGTTGTTGTATGCAAACTCCACCAATGGTAGATGATCCTCCCAGTTGCAACCAAAGTCGAGGACACATGCACGGAACATGTCCTCGAGAGTCTGAATGGTCCTCTCCGTCTGGCCATCCTTCTGAGGGTGAAAGGTGGTGCTCAGGCGTAGCTATGTCCCAGATGCCTCCTACAACCCCTTCCAAATCCGGGAAGTAAAGTGATTGTCTCGATCGGAAACAATAGACAATGGAACACCATGAAGTCGTACGATCTCCTGAACGTAGAGGCGTCCCAAGATCTCCACCGAGCCCTGCTCTCTGATAGGTAAGAAGTGGTCCATCTTGGTATGTCGGTCTATGATCACCCAGAAATAGTCATGTCCTATGGAAGTACATGGAAGCCCTGTCAGGAAATCCATAGATATCCCATCCCACTTCCACTCCGGGACCTCTAAGGGTTGTACCAAGCCTGCTGGTACTTTGTGCTCCGCCTTCACCTACTGGCAGGTGAGGCATCGTGAAACGAACTCTTCCACAACCATCTTTATACACGGCCACCAGTGCTATCATCTAAGATCCTGGTACATCTTCGCTACTCCTAGATGTACTGCCAATGGGGAAGTGTAAAACTCTCTCATCACCTCCTACTGTAATGCAACTATTACCATGATATGTCCTCTGAAAAGGATGATGTGCTCTCCTCCTATAGAAAACCCATCAGGGGCCTGTCCTATGGATATCTGTTCACGTCGCATCTCACAGTCAACCTCCCCACATTGTGCCTCCCTGACCCACTAAAGTAATGATGTAGTGACTGTGAGAGACTGTAGAAAGGATGTCCCATCTCTATCCACTAAGGATATCTGCACAGCGGATAACAGCTCTGTCGCCTCTCCAAGTAGCTGAATGTCCGACCTCCTGCTGAGAGCATTAGCTACTATGTTCCCCTTCCCATGAGTATAGACTATCTCAAAGTCATAGTCCTGGAGGAACTCAATCCTTCATTGATGTCTCAGGTTCAGGTCCTTCTGCGAGAAGATATACCTGATACTTTAGTGGTCAGAGTAGACTGTAAAGTGCTCTCCCATCAGATAGAGCTTCCACATCTTCAAGGTGAAGACCACTATTGCTAAATCCATGTCATGGGTAGTGTAGTTCTACTCATGCTGCCTCAACTGTTGTGAACCATAAGTGATCATTTCCTACTCCTACATCAGGACACACCCGATTTCGGTCCCTGATGTATCACAGTAAACTACGTACCCTACACCCTCCTCTGGTAGCCTCAAGATGGGTGCACTAGTCAATCTCTGTCTCAGCTCTTGGAAGCTCTTCTAACATATATCTGACCACATGAAGGGTTTCCCCTTCTTCATCAAAAGCTGAAAGTGGTGCTGCAACTCTGGAGAAGTCTAGCACAAATCTTTGATAGTACCCAGCCAGACCTAGGAAACTCTGCACCTCCGTCACGCTCCTGGGTGGCTCCCAAGATAGTACTACCTCGATCATCGCAGGATCCACCGCAACTCCCGCCTCAGAGATGATGTTCCCCAAGAAGTGGACCTCTCGAATCCAGAGATGACACTTCGAGAGCTTACCATAAAACTGGTGCTCTCGGAGTGTGTTCAGTACAACCCTCAAGTGGTAGGCATGCTCCTCCTCAAAAGTTGAGTAAATCAGTATTTCATTGATGAAGACCACAAAAAATCGATTGAGGTAAGGCTGGAAGATCCTGTTCATGAGACTCATTAACACTGCTGGAGCATTAGTTACACCGAAAGGCATAACGAAGAACTCATTGTGGCCATACCAACACTTGAAGGCCGTCTTCTGCACATCCTCATCTCGAACTCTGAGCTGATGATAGCCTAACCTAAGGTCTATCTTCGGGAACCATCATGCTCCCTTGAGATGATCGAAGAGATCATCTATCCTCTGAAGTGGATACTTTTTCTTCATGGTCACCTGCTTTAGGTGACGGTAGTTGATACACAGTCACAAGTTCCCATTCACCTTCTTGGCGAACAAAATCAGGGAAGCCCAGGGTGAAACACTAGGTCGGATGAATCCCTTGACCTGCAAGTCCTCCAGCTGTACCCGTAGCACTCAATGCTTAGCGGGATCCATCCAATATGCTAGAGTAGATATGGTGGCTATCTCGGGGTACAAGTCAATATAAAAGTCTACCTCTCTGTGAGGAGGTATTCCTGGAACATTGTTAGGAAAAACGTCCGCGTACTGATCCACCACAATAGGAAAACTCAGACTCCGCACATCAACCGCTCCAAGGATGAGACCAGCCAACTGATGTGTGATCGGCTGCCCTCTCCTCTGTATAAGTCCATCCTGCACTGAAAAGGATCCCTTATCCCCGGTGAAGGTGAAACTACTCCCATCTATGTGGACACATCGCACCTTGCACCTAATACAGTCGATCTAAGCGTGGACTGTAGATGACCAATCCATTCCCAAGATGACGTCGTAAGGCCTCGATGCCGCTACGAGAAGATCCCAGTCGAAGCTCTCACCTCCTAAAGTAAGCTCACACTGCCGGCACCAGTGAGTAATCATCTATTATACTCTCGTAAGAGTATCTATCCATAAGGATCATGCCAATGGCTCTGTCGGAATCTCTGAGCATTGAACAAGGGAAGCGGCAATAAAATAATGACTCGCTCTTGTATCAATAAGAACTGCAGCAAGGGTGGAGTAGACCCAGATTGTACCTCAAATCATCTTAGGCATGTCGTGGTCGTAAGTCTCCACTACCTGAAGCTGAGCCTACCTCTGTCTTCCAGCTCCCTGTGGTCGGGGTGGACCTCCTGGTGGTGGTGGCGGTAGAGCCCCAAAGCGTCGTCCACCACCTTCTGCTCGGCCTGCTCCTCTACCTCATCCATCTGCTCCATGCAGACCGCCACGGTTGAACCTCTGACTCTGCCTGGGTGGTCCCTCAACCGTCTGATGCTCCTCTGCATGGTGGGTCGGGCAGTCATGATCCATGTGGCCTTCCCCGCCGCATGCATATCACTGTTTGCCTCTCATATGACTGGATCTGTTGTGTGTGCCATGCACCTCCGAACCAGTATCCTAAGGTTTCCCACCTGATGGTCTGGTCCCCTTGGACCTCTGCGACATCTGTCTACTACCAGCTACAGAATACTCCACTATGAGTCTCCATGCGGTAGGCCTCGCTGCTGGTGTAGGCTCAGCAAGGAAGCTCTCTACAAGAAGGGCTCGCTCCAGTACTCCTTCTTGCGTCGGAATGCTGAGGGAGATCATCGAAGCTCGGATATCATGCCTCAATCCCTACTCAAATGTCTAGACCCGGAAGAATGGGTCTCTTACCATGTCTGTGGAGTAGCGTGAGAGATCAGTAAATCTCGCCGAGTACTGGGATATTGTCATGCTGCCCTGCCGCAGTTGTAGTAACTCCTGCATGCGCACCGCATGGAGGGTGGCAGGATCGAACTCCGAGCGGAGGAGGCTCTCGAAGTCCGTCCAAAGTAGAGATTCCATGTCGTGAACCTGGAGCATCAGGAACCACCATCTACCTTCCACTGCATGCAGGAGACTCACCGCAAGGATCACAATGAGGTTATCTGGTGTCCCTACTTATTTGAAGACTCAAACAACAACCTCCAGCTAATCCTTGGCTTCCTGAGGGTCCATCTCTCTATGGAACATGGGCGGCCTCTGATGCTGAAACTTGTGCAGTGCACTTAGGTGACATGTACTCTCAGCTACTAGGGCTAGTGGAATCGGTGGATTGGTGGGTAGAGGTACCGTTGGTGCCTCCAATATAATGGGGCCCTGCATCGAGGCCTCATCGCTCGGTGGGCTGCCATCTCTCACAAAGATCGGAACCCTAGCTGGCTGCCATCATGGGGACATCCTAAAAAGAAATAGGTGTTCCATGGTTAATACAATATACCTAGTGAGATGACACAAAGTAATCATAAAGAAAACTTTTTAAACACAGATACAATCAATGTTTCTGTGCACTGAGTTGGAAATCAGAAGTCAGGGTCCTGGTGTATGGATACATCAGCCGCCGCACCAATACTAGACTCCCTGGACTGATAACCACACTCAATACCCTAAACACTATTGCTTCACACATAAGAAATTATCATAGTCCTAAGTTTTACGGTAGAACAGACTCCTCTGATACCAATTATTCACGACCCGTCCTTGGGGCCCATGTCGTGACTACCCCATGCCCGTCTTCCAAAGGCCAGGGGTTGGTGACTAGCACCAAAGGCAAAAATCCCTATAAAAGGGAAGGCATTTCCTTTATATAAGCAAACAAACACAACAGAGTACACAAGATGAAGTAAACACTAAGTAAAATGAGTACAAAAGTAAGTGATGAAAAGTAAATGGACCAGAATACAAATCCAACTGAAAGTACAGTACAACTAAAAATAAATAATAGCAGTAGTAAAGTAAATCAACAACCACGGAGTCATCCTCCGGCTGTCCCACCTGAAGGGTGGGTACAGATGGAATCCTTAGCTCCTCGGGTCCAGCCGTCCGCTCCGCGTACGTCCCGCCTAATAGTCCACCACCAGATACCGTCCCGCTTCACAATCCTCAACCATGATCAGCGTTTTCCATCATCTGCAACCAACACAACATAGTGAGGGCATAGACCGTGCAGGGGTGAGTATATGATACTCAGTAGGGACCCTGAGACCCCTGAAGGTCGCCTAGAATCCACAAAGGATAAACCAAAAAGAAAAGATACAAACATGAAGTATTAACCAAATCTACTTAGTTATATGCCCATACATATACCTAAGTGATCAATTCCAGTTTGGTTCCAACTCTTGAGCCCAAGTACAACCCAGTCCACACAGGAAAGCACATCCCAATCCACACAGGAAGCAAAGTCAATCATATCGATGATATTGATTGAAAGTCAAGACTCAGCTCACACAGGTATACTACTCACGAAGAGGGGTCGAGATGATAGATATATCCTTTGAATCATCTCCCCTACCGAACCCAGGTAGGATCCAAGTACAGAAGTCGTCACTGCCGAACCAATGTAGGATCCTAGTACAGTAACCATCACTGCCGAACCCACGTAGGATCCTAGTATAGTCGGCATCGCTGCCAAACCCATGGAGGATCCAAGTACAGTCGTCCTCGCTGCCGAACCCACGTAGGATCCAAGTACAGGCGTCATCGTCGTCGCAGTCGCAGCCAGCTCTAGGGTTCACGCACACAGCATGCTCGATTCCGGGAGGGTCCGCTCCACGAGCCAAGAGGGTCGATAAATCAACTATCATGAAGTCCAGAGTTGATGTATCAAAAATTTTTGTCATGTCAAAAGGAACTCAACGCGACAGATGGCGCATCAATATGACACCCGGTCAGAGAGATACTGGCTTTTTCGTTCCACGGGCTCGGTTAGAAATACGATCATTTCTAACCCAGCTGATATCCATAGTCATAAAAAACATGAGTGGAGTAATCCAAAGGAATCGTCTCACTAAGAGGAATTCAACGTAATTTACATCATGTCATTGGGACGTCCGGTCGTTAAGTTATAAGCGTTTCTGCTACAAGGGCCCAGTTGGTTTTGGGTTCAAACCAACCTGGACATACCCAAAATTCACTTAAACCTTGAGTGTAATATACTGAAATGACTGTCTTAATCCAAGGATCTCTATGCAACTGACGGTGCGTCGATCGGAGGTTCGTAGCCCAAGATATGGGAATTTGAACGAACCTGGCCCGAAAATAGGGGGTATGGACCCCATCTAACTCGGCCCAATAACCCCTAGGTCGGCCCGAACCGGGTCGAACCGACCCGGGTCTAGGTCCAGCCCGATTGGGCATGCCCCGGCCCAGCTGGCGTGGTCGGCCCAGTCCAGGAGGCCTACATCACGGCTCGAAAGTCGATCGTGGCTCGGCGCTAGCCGAGCAGGGCGCAAAGGGGGTGCCACCCCCTATTTGCGGAAATGGTGGACCCTGTGGGGTCCTCCCTAAAATTTTGTCGGGGGGTTATGACCCCCCGGGTTTCTGGAAAATGGATGGCCTTAATGGTCAGCCAGTTGAGCCACCATGGGACCTTTCAGAGTCCCGCCTCCTAGAGACGTCGGCAGCCGGCACAGCCGGCCGCCCCTGCTGGACCGCCGCGGCCTAAGGTCACAGGTCTTGCTCGACTGGAATGGAATGACGGCATCACGCCCCTCCCCCACGGCCCACTCCGGCCGCTTCCTCCCTCGGCTTCTCCAGCATGGCGTGACAGCATCATGCTCCACCGCTGCGGCCCGCTGCGGCCCGCTCCGGCCGTGGTCCTCTTCGTCCCCGCGTGGTGCAACGGCACCGAGCCGGCTTCGACTCAAACGTCAACGGTGATCAACAGGAAAATGGGGAGGATGATCGGCCGTGTTTGTGTGGTCTGATCTTCTCCCATTATAACGATAACAAGTGGCCAAATTTTAATGAATTAAGGTCGATGATAAAACTTGAACAAAATAATTAACCCCTACCTCGAAGGAAGTTCGCGGTTGACAAGCACTGCGGATGATGGCGTCGATTCTGTCATCGTCGGTGTCTCCTCCCTTGTCGCGGAGGAAGAAGAGGATGAAGAAACTGGGGTTTCTGAGCCGACGTTCTTTGTTAGAGACATGGCGTTCTTAGTTGAAGATGAAGTTCTTCAAAAGGGACTAGATCTCTATCCTCCAATTCTCAACACAACAAAACTAACCAAAATAAAACAAGCTTCCCTTATTTTATTTTACTTTTCCATGCATTAAAATTTACAAAATTCAAACACATAAATCAATTAATTGATTAAATGTGTATTGGTATGAATTAATGTGGAAGAGGAGGAGTCACTTAATTAAAAACAAGGGGTTTTCCAACATTAAACACAAGAAGCTTAATGGGGGGTTTAAGGGGTTCTAGTGTATGTGAAGGGTTGGGGCTCTTGCGGGCCCCACCTCCCATTTATCCTCACATGGGTAGTTAGGATGCTTGTGGGTCCCACCCTAACTCCCCCATGTAGGTTAAAACCACCTTAGGAAAAGAAATAAAATTGTAACACATTTTTATTTTACATTTCATTTAATCCACAATTTTTAACAACTCCTCCCGAGCAGACGCATCTTCGATAAAGGTCCTCTTAAGCAATTATCGGTGCTGCGGTTCCATCAGTTCCCTTAGATTTCAATTCCAAGCACCAGTTCAAAAGATAGAAAAACCCACTCATTCGTTCATTGAATGTACCCGAGCTAAACTTCGGAAATTGATTCCTGGCACACCGGGCCTTAGAATCAGGTGCTATCAAAAACTACTTACTCATAAAATCCCCAAGAATTTAAGAAACAAATTTCCTTGAAATTTATGGGTATTTAGAAACCACACAGTAATATGAGACACAACATGGCTGATATGACCCAATGTGTGTGTTTTCAATATGAATGTTCCATTTTAATTTAAAACACATGTAAAATAACCAAAATAGAGATAAATATCATTTATTATTTTCAAAATTTTGGATGATGTTACCTGATTAATTTTTTACATTTATGAATTTTCTTCACATCAATTTTACACATTTTGTGGTCGATATGACCTAAAGTGTGTATTTTCAATAAAAAAGGTCCTTTTTCAGTTTAAAGTACACATTAAATAGTTGAAACTGAAAAAAATCTCATATTGTTTTTAAAAATTAGGAAAATTGTCCATAACACATTTTTAATGTGTAGTAATTTTTCCGCACATAAATCTAATTAACTATGTGGTCGATATGACCCGAAGTGTGTGATTTCAATACAGAAGTTCCATTGTGGTTTAAAACAAAGATCAAATATCCAGAACTGAGAAAACAAGATTTGATTGTCTTCAAACTTTAATATAGTTGTCCATAATTCATTTTGCATGTGTAGGAATTGACCAAACATCAATCTGACACATAATTTTGTTGATATGACGTAAATCATGTGTTTTCAATATGAAAGTGTTGTTTTAGTTTAAAACTCACATCAAATAGAAAAAACTAAGTAAAATATATTGGATTATTTTCAAACATTAGGAAAATGATTAATAATTAATTTTTCATGTGTAAGAATTGACCACGAATCAATCTAGACCACGATATGTTCGACAAGAACTTAAGTGTGAGTTTTCAATACAAAAGTATCATTTCAGTTTAAAACATAAATCAAATAGAAAAAGATGAGAAAATGATTTTTTTCTTGTTGATAAAATTTAGGAAAATGATCCATAATTCATTTTTCACATGTCTTATTTGACCTCACATCAACATAGCACCCAATTATTTTGATATGACTTGAAGTGCTGGTTTTCAACACATAAGTTCCATTTTTCTTTAAAACATGCATAAGATAAAAAAACCTAAGAAAATGAGATCATATTGTTTTCAAATTTTAGGATAACAATCCATAATATATTTTTGATGTGTAGAAATTGAAAACATGTCAATCCAACACATTATATGGTTGTTATGACTAAAAGTGAATGTTTTCATTGTTAAAGTGTCATTTTAGTCTAAAACACTTATCAGATAAAAAAACTAAGAAATGATCTCAGATAGTTTTCAAATTTTATGAAAATTATCCCTAATATATTTTTGAAATATTTTAATTAAAATTATGTAAATCTGATAGATGATGTGGTTGGTATTACTCGAAGTGCACATTTTCAATATAGAAGTATCATTTTAGTTTGAAACGCATATCACATATCTAAAACTAGTGAAATGAGATCTGGTTGTTTTCAAACATTAATAAAATGATCCATAATATATTTATGATGTGAAAGAATGGACTACATATCAATTTGACACATAATGTGTTCAGTATGACTCAAAGTGCGTGTTTTAAATATAAAAGTGTCATTTTAGTTTAAAACATGTATCATGAATCTAAAACCAAGAATAAAAGATCAAATTATTTTCAAATTTCATAAAAATGATCTACGATTTATTTTTGATGTATAGGAATCAATCATTAAGAAATTTGAAACATTATATGGTTGTTATGCCTTAAAGTATTTGATTTCAACATACAAGTGTCAATTAAGTTTAAAATGCATATCCCCTAGCCAAAACAAACCAAACAAATTCACACTATTTTATAACATTATTAAATTGATCCATTATATATTTATAGTGTTAAAAATTTACCACACATCAATCAGATGCAATATTTGGTCAGTATAACTCAAAGTGTGTGTTTTTATTATAAGTTTCATTTTATTTTAAAACACTCTCCATGTAGTAAAAAACAGAGAAAATGAGCTCATTTTTTTAAAATTTAGGAAAATTTTCTATAATTTATTTGTGACATTTAGGGATTGACCTCACACCAATCTAATAGTATTTTTTGGTAGGTATGGAACTAAATGAATGTTTTTAATATAAAAGAGTCATTTTAGTTTAAAAAATATGTCACCTAAATAGAACTGAGAAAATTATCTCATATTGTTTTCATTATTTAGGAAAATGATCCATAATTCACTTCTTACATGTAGGAATTGACCTCACATTAATCTGATATATGATGTGGTCAGTATGAATCGAAGTGAATGTCTTCAATATAAGTGTCATTTTAGTTTAAAACATGTCTCATGTATCCAAAACTAAGAAAATTATATTTTATTGTTTTCAAACATTATTAAAAACATCCAAAATAAATTCTTCATGTGTAGGAATAAAACACACATTAATCCAACACACAATTAACTGATAATATAATTAATATATATATTAATTAATAATATAATTTATCATATGTGGATTAAATAACATTAAAATTAAAATTCATTTATTTTTTATATAAAATTATTAAAGGAAGAAAAAATATTTTAGAGAAAAACTTTTATAAAGAGGTTGATCATTGAAAAGAGTTTTCGAGTTTTTATTTTGTATATGTGTTGTAATTGTTTTTCATTAATTGTAAATATGAAATTAATTTAAATATTTTTATGTAAATTATGAATTTAAATGATATTATAATGCATTATTTTTATTCCAATATGATTTACTATATATTTTTATTCATTTTTATATATTTTTATTGGGTTTTATTTTACAGATATGTTTCATTGTTATTGTAGGGTTGCAGTTGTATAGTAGCTAAAATGTATTCTATCTGCGCTTCGTCTAGTCCTAATAAATGAACCTTTTATTAGTTCTTGATATATCACTGATAAAGATACCCTTTTTCAGTTCTTCTAAAAATATCTGATAAAGGATATGGGATTTTAATATTTCTTATATTTGTAATGTTTTTTATTGCTAAAATATATCATTTTTTCACTGTTAAAAGTGCCTTTTTATTAGTCATAAAACAAGAATCTCTATATGATATGATACGGCATGGAAATCCATGTAGTATTATGTTCTCTTAAACATATTTCCTTTCTAGACCATCCACTAAAAATGTCTCCTTGATAGGTAAAAAGTGTGTGACCCTTACCAACAAGTCGATGACCACACATATCATATCACTTCCTTGAAGGGATCTCGATAATCCTGTCAAAAAATCCACAGTGATGTAATCACATTTACACTTTGGAATTTGAAATGGTTGTATAAGACTCGTTGGTCACTGTTGTTCCACCTTCACCTGCTAACAGGTGGATCATTGAGTAACTAAACTAGTTATATCTCTTTTCATCCCCAGCCACCAATATTAGTTTCATAAGACATGGTACATATTGGTAACACCCAAATAAAATACCTAATAGGATCCATGATACTCTAACATAAATTAATCTCAAATATTTTAAGGCACCTAGACACTCCCATGAATGTGAAATATTTTATCCCTATCCACAATCCAACCAAGACGTGTGTCCTCACCTGAAGGGCTCTCCCGTAGGACCAATACCTCGAGATCATAAAGATGCCTCATCTTTACTCTATCCATAAGTGAAGAGGTTTCTAATTAGTATGAATATACATGATTCCCAAGATGGTATTTCACATCCAAATTCATCTCAGAAAAAAAATCCATTAACTTCCATTCACTATCGGCCTCCTGAACAGTGTGTGTCTGAGTCTTCCAACTTATAGAATCAGCAATAACATTGCCTTTCCTGATTGTATAATCAAGATCAAAGTCAAAGTACTATAGGTATTCAATCCATCTTCATATTTTTATATTCAAGTCACTCTATTTGAATATTTATATGAGTCTTTTGTGGTCTGTTTACACAAAAAAATCACTCCCCCAACAAGTAATACCCCCAACCACACAAGTCATAAACCACATTTTCTAGCCTAAGATCATTCATAATTCTTAATTCCACTCGCAATGCCTCATCTAATGAGACTGATATTCCATGATTCACTCATCCTATATTTGGACTACTCCTAACCTGATATCTGACACATCACTACAACTATATAGCTTATTCTCAGCTTTCGTATAATTAGTATTGTGATGAATTCAATCTTCTTTTAAACTCTAGAAAGGTTGTTTCAAAGCCGTCATACCATAAAAATTTAATTCCCTTTTTATTCAATATTATTAGAGGTATTTATAAGTGTGAAAATTTCTAGATAAAATACATTTATTATACATCCATCCCCATAGACCTACATTTATCGAATACATTCTTGGGATGCTACCAATAAATAATAACTCTAACCTTATCTAGATTAATTTATACTCCTATCAATGAGCTAATATGACCTAGTAAGTGAACCTTGTCAATCCAAAAGTCTCCCTTGCTAGGCTTAACAGACAACGAGTTCTCTCTCAATGTATTCAACACAATCTCAATATTTTTGGAATGATTGTTTTGGGTATGAGAATACCCCAAGATTTCATCCATAAAGACTACTGCAAATGAAACCAGATTGGGGTGGAAACCCAAATTTATTAGATCCATGATGATTGTAAGAATGTACATCAGGCTGAACAACATGACCAAACAATCATAAAATCCATTTCTATTATAGAATATTTTACATGGTATGTCTCATTGTCTCACACACACCCAATGACAGCCCAAACTCAAATAAATATTTAATAAAACTGAAGATCCTTAGATCTAGTTGAATAGGTCATCTATATGAGGTAAATGATACTATTTCTTAACATTAAGTTGATTCAACCCTTGGTGATCCATGAAAGGTCTTGGCGTTTCGTCCTCCTTCTTATAAAAAAGGATAGGTGAAACCCATGATGAATTACTTGGTTGTATAAAACCATTACCTTATAAGTCCTCTAGAAACTTCTTGAATTCCTAAAGCTTGGTATGTATCATACTATAATGAGTAATGGAAATTGGTTTTACTCCTAAAACTAGTACAATAGTGAAATACACCTCTCTTATAGGAGGTAATATAGATAATTTTCTTGGGAAGATGTCCCTGGAATAATCCACTGTATGGTGAAATATGTACAACATATTCCTTGATCGCTCATCAAAAGAATATCAATATGGGTTATCACTCTTACACTCCCCCCCACCCCAATGCTCTGGTCTATCTTAACTCACATGGACATCCCATTATCCAATATGAATATGGGTACCACCCTCAGGTGATATGAAAGACACCCTCTATAGATTGCAATCAATATGACCATGATAGAGGTAAAACCAGTCCATCATGAAAATGAAGTAAAAAGTAGTCAGCTCTAGGGTGAAGAAGTTCTACAAGAATCAAAATAAACTTACCTCTATATTAAAATCATTACATCAATGTATACTCTATGATCATGTTCCCAATAGAGTATCTATAGTCATTACCCCCACAAAATTTCTCAATTTTAAGGCACTATATTTCTGTAATTTACATATATGTGAAATAAAGTAAAGATCCAGTGTTAAATAAGGAAGACCCTAAAATATATGCTTCTATAATAGTACATCAAACTGTAGAAGGTCCAACACTTTTATCCTATGTTATAGGTTGAATTGTTTAGATATGGAAATACTTGTGGCCTTGAGATATAACCAGACTACCTTGGATAGGTCTACTATATTTTTTCTATATATCTGAAGCATGGCTACCTCATTCATGACCACCTCCTTGACTTGATATTCCATTAATACTCTATATACATGAATAGTGAGGTGCTACTAATTTGACTCCTGAAGGAAAACAGGCACAAATCCTCTCCCACTATGCACTGATTGGAAGCTCCTTCAAAAATGTTGACTATGATTCTTTCTTTCATATCCCCAGCACTCCATGTGGTCTTTGGGATATTATGGATTCTTATGAACTAGATTCCCATGTTGGTGACACACCACACAACTATTAGTAGGTGTCATCTGACTATCATTTCCTTTACATGTAGACTCAAAGTGATTCTTACTACTTCTTTATGAGTCACTTCCCCATCTCAGTACTGGATCACCCTATCCAACACAATCAGATTCCCTCAGGTTCTAAATTATGATAAGTTCCTGGTTCACTATGTCAAATATTTTGGTAAACCAAAATAAATTCATCTGGGATATGATGGAATACATAGGCCCATCCTCAAAACATCTAACTATCACCAACACATCACCAGCAAGAGTCGATGAGAAGCACTGAAGCTCAGTGAAATGAGTTGAATAATACATCACACACATAGCACCCTATTGTAGGTATATAAACTTTGTAACAACCCAAACCCCAGTTTCCCAAATATAGTGGTCGTTTTATTACAATGTCATAGATACAATAGATCACATCACCAAGGATTGATTAGTTTAGTATTCTTGAAGAAACTATATACATACATGGTTCTTTTATTACATTGGTAATTAAACATAGTACATAAAAAACGAAAACAAACTTCTTTTAACTTACTCACATATTTATTATTTATAGCAAGTGGAAGGAAAAAATAAATGGGTGAGATCAAACACACAGTAAAGTTTATATGGAAAAATAATAAGTGATGTAATGTCAATAAGGAATAGACATTATGGAAAGGTAAATAATCTGAAAAAAATGCAATCAATAAACTGGGAATGAAAATGAATACATATATTTTTTCATAGTGAAATTATCATCGAAAGTAATAACTAAATACTAAATGAATAAAATTCATATTTATTGGACATTGTGTATCAGACACAAGAACCATTATATAGTCAATACATCTTATGTTTATGGGTAAAAACTAGTATGATTCTATTTGGAAACAAACACGATGGGTTTCTCTCCAAATATTTTGTCTCATGAGACATGTCGATGAATCAAGGTGATATCTATTACCAAGAACCAACTATCACTGCAATTCCAAATCATTATTCATGCATAGATTCAATTCATTAACAATATGACCTATCAAAATATTTGTATTGAGCAGAAGATATAGATTCATCAATATTTCCCCAATTAAAACATCAATCAAAGAAAACACCGTCTATAAAAATGGTATATGGATAAAGAAATAAAAATATCCATGATACGAGAAATATGGATATTTAATGAAATCATAAATGAAACATGATCACAAATGAAAGGAAAGTATGCATGCACCACACACAATGAATAAGTTGTGAATAAGGAATAACCAAAGGGAATATCATAATAGATCCCATGAAAGAATGGATTTAAATCATACTTGGAAATTAAGAATGGAAAAAGGGAATATATCATTATAAATTATACCCAAGTAAGGTGAAAACATATAAAAGTAGTGTTTAAGAAACTATAGAAATATGCCTCTTTAGTGTGGTTTAATGAAAATATTAAGAGTCTTTAAAATGGAAAAAGGAATAATTGTTTATATAAAACATGAAATTAACAAATATAATTTTTCATGATAAAATTAGTGATTTTTAAAAAATCTTGTTAGATTAAAATATATTATTGATGGTACTTTAAAATGGGTAAGAAATTGGGAAGTTCCCTTTAATTGGAATTTCTTATCAGGAGTAATTGAAAAGGATACCTTATAAAACATACATTACCCATAAAATAAAACAAAAAAAATAATCTAGATAATGGGTTTAGAACATATAAACATAATTTTGAATAATTATATTAAAAATGAAGGATTAAATTGGCGTAAATATAGAGAAAACATAACCCAAATGAAAAATGGAGATTCTGGGAGAATCCCTTACATTATGCATGAATGCATTCTGCACTTGATCTTAATGTTCTAGATAATTAGATTAAATCCATTAATTAATTAATTCAGAACATTTTATACATATATTTTATTTATTATAATTTTATTGTGTTCATTAATGGACTTATTTATGAGTTATAAGATAAAATTTTATCATTTGGGAGCATTCATTTCCTTCGTTTTTATGATTGGTTTACTTGTATACATGTATGAGAAATCATGTTAAATGAGAATAGTTGTCTAGAATTGAAATTATATTTTATTAATTGACTTATAGAATATTGAATGGTTTTATTTTTATGTTGTTTATATGGTATTTGGATGAATCATTAGATAAAATGTTAGTGGTAATCATTAAGATTATTTTGTCATTTTTCCAATCATCACTAACTAATTTTTTTTATTAATTAATATTATGTATATATACTGGTTCTAGAAATTTAAATAAGATATAACATATTATAATCTATTTTAACCATAATAAATGGTTTTATGACCATCTTTGAATATTTAATTTAAAAAATGAAAACATGTCATCCACAAAGGCGGTAAATCAAAACCTCATGGATGATGTTTTCATTTTTAGAATAAAAGAAAATATAGAAGAGACTTGGCGGTGTATTTTCATTGATATAATAAAATTATTTTATATATATATGATATAATATATTTATCATTAAATTTCAGATATAAGAGGTGAAGAGAGTATAATAAAAATAAAATAAAGTGAAAAGAAAATAAAGAGACAAAAGGAGGATTTAACCTCTTGAATTCTGCTCCTTCAGAACCTCCTTAGGGGAATTGGTCTTGGTATTATTTTGAGACCAGAACCTCATATAAGTGGGAAAGAGCCATAATAAGAGTATTGGGTATAAATTGGACAATCGTCAAGTCTTAGTAAGTATGAGGATAAAAGGTGGTGAAGGGTGGTATTAATAGTGGATGAGAGGAGTTTTGTTTAATTATTTTATTCATTTGTTTATTATTTTGGCTCAAAACTATAAATTGTGATGATTATTGTGACTAAATATAGTAAATAATTCATTTTATTTATAAAAAATGGGTTATTACCTAACCTATACATAATCCATGACTCAATAATTCATTTATTTAATTATATTTTAAATTATCATATTTCACAGTTCACTATAAATACAACTATTTTTAAGAAAGCCACAAATTCACCCCAAAAAAATTTCAATGTGTAGAATTAAAAAATGAACTCGATATTTTGAAAATAATTTTCTAAATATGAAAATTTTAATTTTTAATTAAAATTATCATTTATTCAAATAATTACTTTTTAGAATTATAATTGATCTTTTGACACTTAGAAAAATTAAATAAGGTCTCATTAAATTAACTTATAATCATAAGAAAATACAATTTTAATCCATGAGGCTATTTTATAGAAATTAATTTTATTTTAAATCATTATATTAATCATATAATTGTAAATAAAAATTTATATTCCACAAAAATAACCAATAATTAATTTAACATTTTTAAATAATTTATTTACATAAACAATGATATAATTATTTCATATTTCCATTTATAATATACCTTAATTTTATTTAAAATTTAATATGTGAGGTTACAATTCTATTGAACAGTTTACTATTCCTAATGTTTACATTACTATTCCAATGGTTATGCTAATATTTAATAGTATATCATGACTCGTTTGAGATCAGTGTTTTGTGAAATGTAACCTATAGAAGGAATTGAATTTATTAAAGAAGATACAAACCGTAAAATATTTGGGTGTTATATTCTTCTATCCTTCAAAATTTTCATTCAAAAAAATTTTCATGAATATTTCTTTATAAACAGATAAGGATATTTCATTTTCCAAAAAATCTTAGGTTCCCACATTTCTTCTTCCATTTCATGGTTTCTCCCAAGAATATTTTCCATTCGGGTCATCAAAATATAAATACTTGCTCTCTTGTGTCAATAACCTCAATAGTCTCATTACATTAAAAAAATATGGTTCCAGTTCCATTTCTTCATATGTGATTACATGTTTGGGTTCTAGTATTACTTCTTTAAAAATGATATGTGGAACACAACATGAACTTTGGAGAGACTTGAAGTCATTTCTAATCATTAAGATATATTCACAATTACTTATTTAATTTCAAAGGGTTTGATATACCTTGGGCTCATTTTCCATTTCTTACTGAGCCTTAAGACACCATTCTATGGAGATACTTTCAGAAATACATGATCTCCCATCTAAAATTCCAAATACTTTGTCCAATTTTCAGAATAACGCTTTTTCCTAAATTGGTATTCTTTAATATGAAACTAAATAGTCTTTACCTTTTTTGTCTCATCAATAAGTTCTGGGATTATAATATTCCTCTCACCAAATTCATCCCAACAAGATGGAGTAAAACATATCTTTCAATATAATGCTTTATATGGCACCATTTGAATACTAAAATTTAAACTAGTATTGTTGTAAAATTCCAAAAAAGGAAAATAAAAAACCCATATACCTTGATAGTAAATTTAGAAATATCACAAAATTACTTTCAATGTTTTAATAGCTATTTCAAACTATCTATTGATTTGGGGTTTATAAGTAATACTCAAATGAATCTTGGTATGCAAATCCTTCTGAAGACTCTTCCAAAATTGTAATGTAAAATGGAGATCTCTACAAGAAAAAATTAATATAAGTACACCATGAAGTCTTAAAACTTCACTAATATAGAGTATTTCTAGGTTCTCAATAGGTAAATATTCTCTCGTAGAATGAAAATAGGTTGATTTTGTAAGGAAATCAACAATAACCCATATTGTTCCATTCTTTCTTGGGGTTTTCTGCAAAATAGTGAAAAATTCCATTGTAATGTAATCCCACATCCATATAGGCATAACTAGAGGTTTCATGAATACCCTAGGATTGTGTCTTTTGGCCTTCAATTATTGACAAACTAGATATCTTGACACATAGTAATTTCCCACTTCATATTATTCCACAAAAAATTTTCTTTTAGATCTCTATACATCTTGTTACTACCATGGTGTATAAAGAAATTTCAGCTATGATAATCATTTAATAGTTCCATTTTTAGATCCCGTATTTACGGGACACATAACCTATTTCCAAATTTCTAAATTCCATTCTCATAAATGAAGTATTCCAATATTACATCCTTAATGGATTTAATTTTCTTTTAAAAATTATTATCATAATATTTAGAGCTTTTTACCTTCTCTAATAATGTTGGTTTAGAAATCATTTGCAAGAGGAGTGATGTTTTCCTTTACATAAAAATTACCCTATCAATTTTTACTAAATACATGAATATAAGATCTTTATCAATTCTCATTTGGGTAAGAATTCCATGATTTTTTAAAATTAATGTATCTGCTACCTTTTTTTCCTTTCCTTGGTGGTAATGTATTGAGAAATCATAATCATTGATTAAATTGAGCAATCAACTATGTATCATATGGATTTAGTTCTATATAAATATTCATTTAAAACACTTTTAATCTGTATATATCTCACATATTTCAATATAAATATAGTTTTCCCATATCATCATAGAAAATATTATAACCTTTGACTCATGATCATGATTTGGATAATTTTTTCTTGAGTCTTCAACATCCTTGATAAATATGCAATAAATTTTTCATTTTTCATAAGGAAACAACCCAGTCTATTCTTTGATGCATCATTGTATATCAAAAACCCATCATTTCGTGACAGTAAAGTAAAAAATTTGAGCATTGACCAATATTCTCTTTAATTCTTCAAAAGATTATGTACATTCTTTTTTTATGCGAACATAACCCCTTTACGTGTAAGCTTAGTTAATGGGTTATCCAATCAGGAAATTTTTGAATGAAACGCTGATAGTAATATGATAAACCAATGAAACTATATACCTCAATTATTTTTGTTTTCCTAGTCCATTCTTGGATTATCTTTGTCTTTATACGATCAATTGATATTCCATCCATAGAGACAATATGGCCTAGAAAAGAAATTGTTTGAAGACAAAAATCACACTTTATAAATATCCCATATAACTCTTTTTATCTAAGAGTCTTTAGAATAATCCATATGTGGCTCTCATGATCCTCATAGATTTTAGATTACACCAAAATATAATCAATAAATAGAACAAAAAAATTATCATGATATTTCTTGAATACTATTCTCATTAAATCCATGAAAACATTAGGTTCATTAGTCTGTATAAATGAAATTAATGTACTCTCATAATGTCCATAACTGGTTCAAAATGTTGTCTTTGTAATATCTTCATTATTTACATGTAGTTGATGATATCCATAATGATGTTCAATCCTCGATAAATATTGGGATCCATGAATTTGATCAAATAAATCATCAGTTTGAGGAAGATGATACATGTTATTTATTTTAATAGAATTGATTTTTATATAGTTAATTCTTAGCCTCAAGGATCCATATTTCTTATTAACAAAAAGAATAGAGGATCCCCTTGGAGAATAACTAGGTTGAATAAATACCTTTTTAATAAACTCATATATTTTTTTATTCCACTAAACTAATTCCATAGTGGTCATTCTATATGGATTATTTTATATTAGTCTTGCATCAAGGATTAAATCAATGGTAAACTCAACTTCACACTTAGGGGGTATCTAGGTAATTCCTAAGTAAATACATTAATTTATTACTATAAAATTGGTACATTCTCAATTTGAAGATGACTTTCCTTATCCTGTGATTTTTTTATCTTCCTCCCCAAGATTTTAATTTATTAGAACTAATGGGGGTGGATCTAGAGAAGAATAAAATGATGAACCTCTAGCTCTAATGATAAGGGATTCTATATCTTCTTCACAAATCGTTATTTCCTTCTTCTTAAAATAAATTATAAAATAATATTTTTAAATATAGTCAATATCAAGGATTATATAAAATTTGACAATAGGTATGATGATGAGTTCTAGAAAATATAGCACATTTATATGCCATAATGGAAACCGTATGACACATTTTGGTTGCAATGAGACTTTCTTTCGGTGTTTTGACTGACAACTCCCTTATTAAATCAAAGGGAAATATCTAATTTTCTAATAAAATTAGGTTGATATAAAATAGTATGATGATGAAGAATCAAATAGATAATTGGATAAATTTGAATATATGATTAATGTACTAGTTACCACATCATTGAGTACCTCTACTTTGGTTGGGGTGATGTCATAAGCTTGATCATCTCCCCTTCTCCTCTTCTATGTTATATTCTCATGACGCTTGGTACATTGATTTTAATAATGCCCCATTTCATTTTTATTGAATCATTGAATGTCATTTATTTTTTGCTTCCACTTGCAATCATTTTCTTGATGACCCTAATCAAGGAACTAATAGAAAACTATCATTCCTTTAAAACATTGACCCAGATGATTCTTTACACAATTTTCACATAATGGAAATGTCTTCATTACCCTTTTTTATGGTTTATCTTTTCCATGGTTATCAGAAGACGTCTTCTTCTCTTAATTTCCCTTGAACATATAGGATCTCAAAAATTCATTCTCCATTTTGATGGACCATAATACTATTTCATCATATGATAAAAATGTTTGAGAATCCAATTCCCTTTGGAGACTTGGTTTAAGACATCCAAAAAAATATCAATATTGTCTTCTGAAAATTGTGTGTAATCTATAGCAAACTTGGATAATCTTCTGGAGGTAGCCTCATACTCCTCAAAAATCTTGTCTTCCCTTTTTATTATGTTAAATAATTTTATATTCATTTTAGTTCATTTCTCATGAGGGAAGTATTTGTCTAATAATGTTTCCTTAAAAGTTCTCCATTATTGGTATTATATTTCATCTTCCTCCTTATTATTTTGGTTCGAAGACCACCATTGATCAATATATCCCTTAAGACAATATACTACCAGTACGACATTCTCATTTTCATTATATTCCAAAGCTATAAATATATTTTTGAGGTACATTATCCACTGCTCTACAACCATTGGATTAGTATTCCCACTAAAATATAGGGGCTTATGCCACATGAAATAATCCAACATAGCTATAGTATGGTTATTCATCATAACTTGAGGAATATTTATTAATATTTTCATGATCTACTCAACTCCAACACTAATTGTTTTGGATTTATAATAAGTGAAATTCCTACATTTTCTCTAGGTATTAATTACTTTCATTCCCTTAGGCACCATTTCCAAATAATGGAATGCACTAAATTAGGTTATGACTCATAATGAATAATTTTGAAATATAAAAACACTTAATATTAATTGAAAATTTATGCATAGTTAATCTAATAAACATGGTTTAATTGGGGTCATATTTAATTTTAAATATTTCATAATATATTCTAAAGAGAATGTAAATTATCCTAATCATATCCACTGGGTGTTTCAAATCAGGTGCACAGTAAGGCCCATTTTTGTGTACTAGATTACTCCATGTCAGAACAACACACATTGTTGGAGTTTTTACCCCTAGGTACATCTATACCAGAATGATTTCCAATTTTAGTATCTAGAAAGGGATGTTTTCTACAAAAACCCACATAATCTCTACCTTGAAAAAATTATAGTATGTTCTTATATAGTTGTCCACAAAGTGTATATTGGGATTATATTCCCTAATCTAGTTTCCAAGGTTTCAAATAAGGTTTTCCTAATACCAACTGTAACTTCCCTGAACCTAGTATCCCAAATTAAGTGGTTGTTTTACTATAATGAAATAGATACAATAGATCACATCACCAAGGATTGATCAGTTTAGTAGTCTTTATGAAACTAGATATATACATAGTTACCTTATTACATTGGTAATTAAACATAGTACATAACAAAATAAAATAAACCTCTTATTGTCACATATTAAAAGATTTATTTTTCATGACCTGGGGAATGAAAAAAATAAAAGAATGAGGTCAAACACTTAGTTTGGGTTATATTGAATAATAAAAAATGAGGTAAATTACATAGGGCATAAACATTATGGAAAGATAAATTATTAGAAAAACACAAGCCATGACACACTTTGAACAGTCATTTCTCTTTTATTTTAATTATTTTATTCATCATTGGTCTTGTTTTATTTTTTCTTTGAGTGGGTTGAGTCCTGGTTTGAATTTATGATATTTTATTTGGAAATGGGTATTTCAGGATTAACAGTATCTGGCGCACAGGTAGAGCAAATTTTGGGAACTGTGCGACTTCTCCTAGGTAACAGTGTGGTCTTCCTATGTTTAAAAGTAAGTAAAATTAAATGAAAAATAAGATGAGAAAAAAATTAAATACAATTAGAAATAATTTTTAATAATAATTATTATTATTATTATAGAATTATTATTTTTATCATTAATATTATTATCATCATTATTATTATTAAATTTTTATTTATTTTATTTAGGTTTTATTTTAGACCCTCCAAGGGGATCCTCTTCCTTCTCCCCCTCTTGGAGGGCAATGCACCCCCCCCCCCCACATATTCCTAAGAGCACAAGCTCCTCCCCAGCACAACCTTCAAGGACGTGGCCTCATTCCTCACGAGCTCCCTCAGATGGACCCCCTAAGGTGAGACCCCTCCTTGGATGTGACCTCCTTGCGGCACGACATACCCCTAACCTAAACCCATGTAGTGTATGCGCCTCCCATTCATGGATTCTCCTTCTGATATTGTTTTCTTTATATTTCTTCAATATTTCTCATAGATCAATCGATTTATGGTCCTATGATAACTTCTCCCCCATAGCTTTGGTGGTTTTCCTTTCATTTTTTTGGTGCGTTGATTTTGACCAACCCCTGATTCGTTTTGGGGGTTTTTGTTTTATCGATTCATGGTGATTATGTTTTGTTGGACCTGTTGTTGATCGTTCTTACTGTGGTTGATAAAGGAAGCAAGTTTCTCCCTGATATTCAAGTATGATTTCTTCAATTTCATCATTTTAGTGTAATTGTAATTACGTATTTTGTGATATTTGAGTTTTCAATAATTTATTTTGGATTTGGGGGTTGTTGTCGCAGTGTTTTGATTTGTTAGTCAATTTTTTATAGAGTGTGTTGGACCTCGATGTAGTGATTTTGGGATGTGGGTGTTGAGACTTCTTCCATGTTCTTGCATAGTGTAAGGCATATATGTATTCCATATTTTTAAATATTCTCTCATAGAGAAGAGAATATGTGCAATGAATCTAGGGGTACATATATATATATATACATGTGTGTGTAGTACAAATGGTTGGTTTGGGTGGTCATCATCAAAGAGCGGTATGTTTTAGGTATGTTCCCTATGTTTAACCCTTTAAATAGAATTCCATATTTTTATTTATTGTTTTAGAAATATGTTTTATATTTATGTAGTTGAATTATAATCTATGCAATATGATTTTGATTGTTATAAATGTTTTTGCATTTGTTTTTCATAATTTATCTAGGTTTTCAATGTGTGTCTTCGTTGTTTATAGATTCTCTATAACTTGATTTGGAAAATTTATTATGTTTCTAATGTTAAATCATTACTAAATGGTATATCATTAAAAAAAATCTATTTTTTTTGGTGTGTGGTAGTTATTTCTCAAATTGTTTGGTGAGTACTGTTGTTGTGAAAGTTGATTTTGAATGAATGTGGTTTATTATAAGATTTTAAAAAGTTTAAATTCCATTATTTAGTTAGTTTGAAAAAATGAATAGGGTATGGTATGAATTTGAGGTTAATTGGTAAGTTTCTTTCTTAAAGTTTTTATTTGTTTTAAACATGTTTTCTAGATTACTTTTATATATGTGGTGCCTTGGTTGCGTAATTGGATTTTTAAGAAGTTTTTGGAACTTATATATGTTTAGAAATAGTGTTTTCTAATTGATAATATTATTTTAAAAATTAATGAGACTTAATTTGAACTTTGATAATGGTTTGTGAAAGTGGAAAACCTATCTTGACGCATCCCTCTAGTTTGAGAAATGTGATGCAAGTTTTAAAGTGTGATTTGTGATATCTACCTAGTGTGTAGGCTTGTGAAATGTTGTGAGGTTTAAAAAGGGAAATGCTCTTAATGAGAGAGATTGGTGGTGGGATGTTCAATGGGTTTTTGGATAAATAATTTTTTTATTTATATGTGTTTTCTTGATAAATAACTCACCACCATTTGAAATAGTGCACATGGGTAACCCCAGGTACCTATGTCATGACCCGTCCTCGGGGCCCGTGCTGTGACTACCCCAAGCCCGCCTTCCATAGGCCAGGGGATGGCGACTATCACCAAGGGGTAAATCCCGGAAAAAAGGGAAGGCATTACCTTTGTAAAGTAAACAAACACCACAGAGAAAGCAAGCAGTAGAAGTAAACACTAAGCAAACACTGAGTACAACAGCAAGTGCAGAAAAGTAAGTGGGCCAGTATACAAACCCAAACTGAGAGTAAAGTACAACTGGAAAGAGAAAACAGCAACTAAAACTAAATCCGCAATGTCGATCCGTCCACTGGAAGTCAAACATGAAGGGTGGGTACAGATAGCATCCACAGCTCCTCGGGTCCAGCCGTCCGCTCCGAGTACGTCCCGCCCAGTGGTCCACCTCCAGGTATCATCCTGCTCCGCAAGCCTCAACCACGATCAGTGTTGTCCGTCATCTGCAACCAACACAATGTAGTGTGGGCATATCCCATGCAGAGGTGAGTATAAGCTACTAAGTAGGGTCCCCGAGACCCCCAAAGGTCTCCCAGAATCCACAAAGGATATTCCACAGAGGAAAGATACAATCACGAAGTAACATCCGACACTGCTTAGGTATATGCCCATACATATACCTAAGTCATCAATTCCAGTACGCTCCAACTTCCGAGCCCATGTACAACCCAGTCCACACAGGAAAGCAAAACGTAAATCCACACAGGATAGCACAACACAATTCACATATGAAATAAAAAAAGGATTCAGCTCATACATGTATACTTCTTCAAATGATGATAGAGATGATCAGTTATTGACGCTGATTCATCTAAGTCGTCGGACCCACAAAGGATCGATAGGTACTAACCCCCACAATGACCCACAAAGGATCTAACCCATAAAGGATCGATAGGTAACTAACCCCTGCAAAGACCCACACAGGATCGGTAGGCGCTGGCCCACACAGGACCGCTGAGCGCTGACCCACACAGGATCGGTAGCACTGATCCACAAAGGATCGCTGAGTGTTGTAGTCCTCACCGTCAAGTCCACTGAGGATCTCTGCACAGTCGTCGTCGCAGTCGCAGCCAGCTCTAGGGTTCCCGCACACAGCAAGCTCGTTCGGGAGGGTCCGCTCCACGAGCCGAGAGGCTGATACATCAACTGACACATAGTCCAGAGTTGATATATCCAAAAGTTCCGTATCTTCAACAGGAACTCAACGTCTTAGATGGCGCGTCAATCGGACGCCCGGTCTGAGAGTTATTGGCTTTTTCGTCCCAGGGGCCCTGTTGGTTTTTAAGGCAAAACTAACCCGACCGTACTCCACCTGCATCCAAACCTCGGGTGGAGTAAGCCAAAAGATCCGTCTCACTTAGAGGAATACAACATATTTGACAGAACGTCAATCGGACGTCCGAAGCTTAAGTTATGAGCGTTTCTGCTCCGTGGGCCCGGTTGGTTTCGTGTACGAACCAACCCGGCCAAACCCAAAGTACTCCGAAACCTTAAGTGTGATATACCGAAATGATCGTCTCGATCCAAGGATCACATCTCCACTGACGGTGTGTCGATCGGAGGCTCGTATCTCAAGTTATGATCAAAAGACCGAAAAGGTCTGAAAACGGGGGGTCCGGGCCTGGACCGACCCGGCCCAACCCCCCCCCCCCCCCCCCCCCCCCCCGGGGTCGGCCTGAACCGGGTCGACCCGACCCGGGTCTGGGTCTGACCCAGATGGCGTGACCCGGACCGGCCGGGGTGGGCCGGCCCGGTCTGGGCGCGACCCGGCCTGGCCGGCGGGTCGGCTCGGCCGGTTATGGCCGAGCGGAGCTAGGAGCGTGCTTCCCCCGCGTGATGGAGCCGCGGCCCCGCTTGGGGCCGCCCTTGCCAGCGAACGCGGCAGCCAGCCGTGTCCCGTCCTTCACCGGTCACGTGCGGTATTGGGAGGGTCGGACCACCGCCGCGGCTTCAACCGCGGCGGTTCTCCACAGCGGCGCGTCGGGTGCCGGCGGGTTGCTCTGCGGACCACCGGATGTGTTACGGTGGTCGGAAATTCACGTTGTCTTCGCCAAAGGCCCTCCTGGGGTCCGTTCTTCACTGCGAGGACCTCACATCGTCCGTGCGGCTTGTTTTGTCGACGTCCACCATTTCGCACACCAAGAACGAAAGGGGCGGTGGGTTCGTAATTGTTCATTGGTCCGCCCCCACCGTGTTAGCGATTTAAAATATCTCACTACAATTATTTTAACAATCGCGGATATAAATCACAAAGATTTAAATGAATCAAACCCCTACCTTGTCAATGTCGTCGAACGTGAGTTCTTTGCGGAATTGACCGCTGCGGAAGAAGAGGGTCGATGCGTCACGGAAGGGGCGTCGCGTCGTCGCGGTACACGGCGTCGCGTTGACGATCTCCGAGGGTTAAAGAAAATGAACAGATTTAATTGCACGTTTAAACCCAAGTTGAGGATAAAATCCACAAAGGAAATTAAAAGATCTGTAATCCCCTACCTCAATCGGTGTTGATCAAAGATTTTCGTGGGGAAGGAAGGTCGCGGAAAGAGATTCATCAGCGTCGCGGTACATGGGGTCGCATCGTCGATATCCGAGGGTTCAGTGTTCTTCGCTTTCTTCGCATTCTTCACGTTTTTTGCGAAGGTGGATGAAGAACTTAGAGTTTTTTTCAATCCTCTCAACAAGCCACCCAAAAGAAAGACATGTGTTGGTATTATTTTATTCATATGCCAACAAACGAAAAACAAAGTTAAGAAACAAACCATTAATTCGGTGAATTAATGGTAACAACTTAACTGCCCAATTAATAGGGGCGTTAAGAAAATAAGAAAACGCACCGGTTTACTTTCATTAAAAGGAGGTTTTCGCGGGTGCGTTACTTAGAGGAAAAGAAACTGTGGGGCTCGTGTGGGCCCCACCTCACAAATATCCTACCATGTGGGTAGGATATTTTGGGTTCCACCCTATCCGCTTCAACTCAGCTGAAGTGGCTTTAAGTGGCTTAAGTGAAATAAAATAACGTTGTCGCACCACTTTATTTTATTTCTTAACTTAACCCCAAAAACCAAAAACCACACCTGAGAAAACGCAACTTCAGAAAAGTCATTTCTAAGCAAATATCGACGCTGCGATTCCATCGGTGCCCTCGGAATTCGATTCCGAGCACCGGTTCAAAAGTTAGAAAAAACCCGCTCCTCTGTTCACTAAACATACCCGAGCCAAACTTTGGAAAATGATTCCGGGCACACCGGGCCTCGGAATCAGGTGCTGTCAGAAACTGCGTTCTTGTAAAATTCTAAAGAAAATTAAGAAAAAAATTTCTGTGAATTTTTATGGGTCTTTACATCACTCCCACCTCAGGGCTTTACGTCCTCATAAAGATACATCATAAACTAGGGAAACAAATGTGGGTACTGAGCAAACATCTGAGCCTCCCACTACTAAGTGCTCTCCTAGAGGTTCCCATACTGTCATCTGATGCGCACTAGGGGAATCGACCGTCTACGTAGGACATGCTCCTGTCGATCCTCGATCTCCACCGAGACCTCCACAAAGGTCGCCCCATCATCAAAATCTAGCTCCCCATGGTCAATGATATGTGTTGGGTCGTGCAGGTATCTCCTCAACTGAGATACGTGGAAGACGTCGTGCACCCGGTGCAACTGAGGTGGTAGAGCCAGGCGATAAGACACCTCGCCAATCCTGTTGAGGATCTGGAATGGTCCGATGAAGCGTGGAGACAATTTTATGCCTCGTCCAAATCTCTGTAATCCACGTTGAGGTGAGACACGCAAGAAGACGTGGTCGCCATCCTCGAAATCTAGTGGCCTTCGCCTCCTGTCAGCATAAGACTTCTGCCGGCTCTGAGCTGTCCTCATCCGCTCCTGGATGACCTGGACCTTCTCTGTCATGGCATGGACCATCTCCGGTCCCACAAGTGCTGACTCCCCAGGGTCTGTCCAAGAGAAAGGAGATCTGCAAGATCGGCCATACAATGCCTCATATGGTTCCATCCCGATGGTGGATTGGTAGCTGTTGTTGTACGCAAACTCCACCAAGGGTAGGTGGTCCTCCCAACTGCGACCAAAATCGAGGACACATGCGCGGAGCATTTCCTCAAGAGTCTGTATGGTCCTCTCCGTCTAACCATCCGTCAGAGAGTGAAAGGCAGTGCTCAGACATAGCTGCATCCCGAACGCCTCCTGCAACACCTTCCAAAGCTGGTAATTAAAGCGAGCATCTTTATCGGAGACGATAGATGATGGAACACCGTGAAGCCGTACAATCTCATAAACGTAGAGACACCCCAAACTCTCCACTGAGCCCTGCTCTCTGATCGGTAAGAAGTGAGCCGACTTGGTGAGTCGGTCGACAATCACCCAAATGGAGTTGTGACCTCTGGAAGTGCGTGGAAGTCCAGTCACGAAGTCCATAGATATCTCGTCCCACTTCCATTCTAGGGCCTCCAAGGGTTGTACCAAGCCTGCTGGTACCTGATGCTCTGCCTTCACCTACTGGCAGGTGAGGCATAAAGAAATGAACTCTGCCATAGCCTTCTTCATTCCCGGCCACCAGTGTTGTCGTCTGAGGTCCTGTTACATCTTCGCCACTCCAGGATGTACCGCCAAAGGATAAGTGTGAAACTCTCTCAGCACCTCCTCCTGTAATGAAACGGGTACCAAAGTACGTCCTCTGAAAAGGATGTCGTGCTCTGCACCAAAGGAGAAATCATCAGGTGTCTGTCCTGAGGTTATCTTCACACGCCACGTCTCACAGTCAGTGTCCCCACGCTATGCCTCTCTGACCAGCTGCAGTAGTGGAGAGGTGACTGTGAGAGACTGAAGGAAGGCTGCTCCATCTCTATACACAAAGGATATCTGCAAGGCAGCTAGCTACTCTATTGCCTACTCAAGTAGTTGAATGCTCGTCCTCCTGCTGATAGCATCGGCTACTACGTTCCCCTTCTCAGGAGTATAGACTATCTCAAAGTCATAGTCCTAGAGGAACTCGAGCCATCGTCACTATCTCAGGTTCAGGACCTTCTGAGAGAAGATGTACCTGACACTCTGATGGTCAGAAAAGACTGTAAAGCGCTCTCCCATCAGATAGTGTCGCCATGTCTTCAGAGCGAAGACCACTGCTGCTAACTCCAGGTCATGGGTGGCATAGTTCTGCTCTTGCGGCCTCAACTAACGTGATCCATAGGCGATCACTGCCCGCTCCTTCATCAAGACACATCCGAATCTGGTCCCTGATGCATCGTAGTAGACTACGTACCCTACTCCCTCCTCCGGCAACCTCAAGATAGGTGTGCTGGTTAATCTCTGTCTCAGCTCCTGGAAGCTCTGATGACATCTGTCTAACCACACAAAGGGTTTCCCCTTCTTTATCAAAGCTGATAATGGAGCCACAACTCTGGAGAAGTCTGGCATAAATCTCCGGTAGTATCCAGCTAGTCCCAAGAAACTCCACACCTTCGTCACGCTCCTGGGTGGATCCCAAGCTAGCACTGCCTCAATCTTCGCAGGATCCACTGAAACTCCCGCCTCAAAGATGACGTGTCCCAAGAAGTAGACCTCACGTATCCAGAACTAACACTTTGAGAGCTTTCCATAAAGCTGGTGCTCTCGGAGTGTGTCTAGTACAACCCGCAAGTGGTAGGCGTGCTCCACCTCAGTCGTCGAGTATATCAAAATGTCGTCGATGAAGACTACGACAAATCGATCGAGCTATGGTTGAAAGATCCTATTCATGAGGCCCATGAACACTGCTGGAGTGTTGGTTACGCCGAAAGGCATAACCAAGAACTCATAGTGGCCATACCGACATCTGAAGGCCGTCTTCTGCACGTCCTCGTCCCGAACTCTGAGTTGATGATAGCCTAACCTAAGGTCTATCTTCGAGAACCACCATGCCCCATTGAGCTGATCGAAGAGGTCATCAATCCTCGGTAGTGGATACTTGTTCCTCACTGTCACCTAGTTTAGGCGACGATAGTCGACACAAATTCGCAAGCTCTCGTTCGCCTTCTTGGCGAACAATATCGGGGAAGCCCGGGGTGAAACACTAGGTCGGATGAATCCCATGCCCTGCAAGTCCTCCAACTGTACCCGTAGCTCTCGAAGCTCAGCGGGGACCATCTGATATGCTGGAGTCGATATCAGGGCTGTCCCGGGGTACAGATCAATATAAAAGTCTACCTCTCTGTGAGGATGTAGTCCTAGAACGTCATCGGGGAAGAAGTCCTCATACTGATCCACCACTGCAGGAAAACAAGGACTTTGCATGTCAACTGCTCCTAGGATGAGCCTATCCAACTTATGAGTGATGGGCTGTACTCTCCTCTACGAGAGTCCATCCTATGTTGCGAGGGCTCCCTTCTCACTGGTAAAGGTGAACCTGCTCCCGTCGGTGCGTACACATCTCACCTTGTGCCTAATATAGTCAATCTGAGCATGGACTGTAGATAACCAATCCATGCCCAAGATGACGTCGTAAGGCCTCGACGCTGCTACAAGAAGATCCTAGCCAAAGCTCTTGCCTCCTAGAGTAAGCCCACACTACCGGCACCAGTGCGTAATCATCAAGTCTGCTCCCGTAGGAGTCTCTAGCCGTAAGGATCGAGCCAACGGCTCTGTTGGAATCTCCGAGCTCCGAACAAGGGCATCGGCTATGAAAGAGTGACTCGCTCTTGTGTATATAAGAACTGCAGCAAGGGTGGAATAGACACATATAGTACCTCGAATCATCTCAGGCGCGCCGTGGTCGTAGGCCTCCGCTACCTGGAGCTGTGTCTGTCTCTGCCCGCCAGCTCCCTGTGGTCGGGGTGGACCTCCTGGTGGTGGTGGTGGTGGTAGAGCCTCAAAGCGTCGCCCACCACCTGCTGCTCGACCAGCTCCTCTACCTCGTCTGTCTTATCCATGTGGATCACCACGGTCGACCCTCTGCCTCTGCCTGGGTGGCCCCTCAACCGTCTGCTACTCCTCGGCACGGTGGTTCGGGCAGTCACGAGCCATGTGACCCCACCCGCCGCATTTGTAGCATTGTCTTCCTCTCGAAAGACTGGCTCCGCGCTGTGTGCCCTGCACTGCTGAGCCAGTGTCCTGAGGTCATCTATCTGAGGTTCTGGTCTACCTGGACCCATGAGTCATCCATCGACTGCCTGCTGTAGAAGACTCTTCCACGTGCCACCCCGCGGTAGGTCTCGCCGCTGGTGTATACTCAGCAAGAAAGCTCTCGATAAAAAGGGATCTCTCCAGTACTCCTGCCTGAGTCAGAATGCTGAGGGAGATCAGCGATGCCCTGATCTCATGCCTCAATCCCTTCTCAAAGGTCCGAGCCCGGAAGAATGGGTCTCGTACCATGTCTGTCGAGTAGCGCGAGAGATAGGTAAATCTCGCCGAGTACTGGGAGACTGTCAAGCTACCATGCCGTAGCTGAAGAAGCTCCTGGATGCGCACTGCATGGAGGGTGGATGGGACAAACTCCGAGTGGAAGAGGCTCTCAAAGCTCGTCCAAAGAAAAGAAGCCTCATCGTGCACCTGGAGCATCAATCTCCACCATCGTCCCACTTCCGCGTGCAGTAGGCTCGCTGCGAGGATCACCATGAGGTCTGCTGGTGTCCTCACTAACTGGAAAACTCGTACCACTACCTCCAGCCAGTCCTCGGCTGCCTAGGGGTCCGTCTCCCTGCGGAACCTGGGCGGTCACTGGCGCTGGAACTCGTTCAGTGCACTAAGGCGACGTGCATCGTCAGCCGCTGGGGCTGGAAGTATCGGTGGATCTGTGGGTAAAGGTATCGTCGGTACCTCAGCTGTCAAAGGTCCTTGTACCGAGGCCTCGTCGCTCGGTGGGCTGTCGTCACGCTCAAATCTCGGAACCCTAGCTGGCTTCCGTCGTGGGGCCATCCTAAAAAAGGAAACAGGTGTTCCACGGTCAGAACAGTATACCTGGTGAGCTGACACAACGTAATCACGAAGAAAACTTGAAACACACATGCAACCAATGTTTTCGTGCATTAAGTCGGAAATCAGAAGTCAGGGTCCTGTTGTACGGATACGTCGGCCGCCGCACCAACACTGGACTCCCTGGAATTATAACCACAGTCAATATTCTTAACACTATTGGTTCACTTAGAAAAAATATCTGAGTCCAAAGTTCTGCGGTAGAACCGAACTCCTTTGATACCAATTTGTCACGACCCGTCCTTGGGGCCCGTGCCGTGACTACCCCAAGCTCGCCTTCCATAGGCCAGGGGCTGGCGACTAGCACCAAGGCGTAAATCCCGAAAAAAAGGGAAGGTATTTCCTTTGTAAAGTTAACAAACACCATAGATCAAGCAAGCAGTATAAGTAAACACTAAGAAAAAACTGAGTACAACAGCAAGTGTGGAAAAGTAAGTGGGACAGTATACAAACCCAAACTGAAAGTAAAGTATAACTTGAAAGGGAAAACAACAACTGAAACTAAAGCCACAACATCGAGCCGTCCACTGGAAGTCCAACATGAAGGGTGGGTACATATATCCTCCACAGCTCCTCGGTTCCAGCCGTCCGCTCCGAGTACATCCCACCCAGTGGTCCACCTCCAGGTACCGTCCTGCTCCGCAAGCCTCAAACACGTTCAGTGATGTCCGTCGTCTGCAACCAAAACAATGCAGTGCGGGCATAACCCGTGCAGGGGTGAGTACAAGCTACGCAGTAGGGTCCCCGAGACCCCCGAAGGTCTCCCAGAATCCACAAAGGATAATCCACAATGGAAAGATACAATCACGAAGTAACATCTAACACTGATTAGGTATATTCCCATACATATACCTAAGTCATCAATTCTAGTATGCTCTAACTTCTGAGCCCATGTACAACACAGTTGTCATGACCCGTCCTCGGGGCCCGTGTCGTGACTACCCCATGCCTGCCTTCCATAGGCCAGGGGCTGGCGACTAGCACCAAAGGCATAAATCCCGATAACTGGGAAGGCATTGCCTTTATAAAAGTAAACAAAACACCATAGAGTACAAGCGGAAGTAAAACACTAAGTACAAAGAGAAAAGATGAAAGGTAAATGGGCCAGAATACAAACCCAAAAGAAAGTACAACTACAACTGAACAAAGTACAATAGAAAAATACAACAGCCGGAAGGACGGAAGCTGCTCCTGGGTCGTCCTCCTCGGATCCTACCTGAAGGGTAGGTACAGATGGCGCTGCTCCTAGATCGTCCACCACAGATCCTACCTAAAGGGTGGGTACAAATAGCCTCCACAATGCTCTCGCCCGTCAACCTACTCCGAGTGTCTTCTCGCCGTGAAGTCCACCTCCGGATACTGACTCGTCGTGTAGTTCACCTCCAGGTACCGTCCAGTACTCGAACACTCGGCCTCCGTCAGCACTTCCCGTCATCTGCAACCAACACAACGAGGTGCGGGCATAGCCTATGCAGGGGTGAGTATAACGATACTCAGTAGGGACCCCAAGACCCTCAAGGTCTCACTAAAACCAACAAGGATAACCAGAAAGAAGATCTCAACAGATAACCTCTACTTAGGTATCTGCCCATACATATACCTAAGTCATCAAGTATCCCATCTCAATCCTGAGGAAACACAATGATTATGAAATCAACGGATAACCACTACCCAGGTATATGCCCATACATATACCTAAGTTATCAAGTGACCCATCTCAATCATGAGGTAACACAAAGGTCAAAAGTCTTAGCTCAAACCAGGATTTTCATTATCGAAACCGTAACTGCTGAAGAGCTATATCTCATCAAGATTAATTCCACGAGACAGACGGCGCATCAATCGGACGCCCGGTCTGTGAGTTATTGGCTTTTTCATTCCAGGGGCCCGCTTGGTTTCGTGAGCGAACCAACTCGACTACACTCCAACGGCATCCAAACCTTGAGCGGAGTAAGCCAAAAGATCCGTCTCACTTATAGGAATACATCAAAGTTGACGGCACGTCAATCGGACGTCCGGAGCTCTAGATATAAGCATTTCCGCTCCGAGGGCCCAGTTGGTTTCGTATCCGAACCAACCCGGCCGAACCCAAAGTGTTCCGAAACATTGAGTGTGATATATCAAAACGACCGCCTTGATCCAAGGATCGCAGCACCGCTGAAGGTGCATCAATCGGAAGTATGTATCCCAAGATATGGGCAAAATACCAAAGAGGGTCTGAAAACGGGTGGTCTGGGCCCGGACTGACCCGGCCCGACCCCCCCTGGGTCGGCCCGAACCGGGTCGACCCGACTGGGCCCGGCCCGGCCCGGCCGGCTTGGTCCATCCCGGCCGGCTCGGTCCGGCTCGACCGGCCAACGTGGCCGAGCGGAAGCTGCGGAGCGGGGGTGCGCGGTCCCCCCCCCCCTCGCCATTGATTGAAGTTGGAGGCAACTGCCGCCGCCTGTCGCCGGCGCCACCCCCGCCTTCCGCGAACCACCGGACGCGCTCCGGTGGTCCGTTTCTCCTGTCGTCTTCGCCAACGGTCCTCCTGGGACCCGACCTTCATTGCGAAGGGATTCAAATGCCATAGCGGCCTGCTTCATCATCGTCTGTTGATCCGCACATAGATAAACAAGCTGCGGAGGGTTGTCGGGTCATGCTTGTTCGGCCCGCGTCCTCCGCGTTAGGTGTTATCAATTGTCAAACAATAAACACATGGTTTTAATCATGATGAGGGTATAATTTATCCAAAATAAATTATACGAACACCTTGCAATCAAAAACCCACGCACGAGAGTTTTAAAAAAAATTATTGCACGACGTGACGACGTTGCGCATTCTTGCCGCTCGATCCCGCGCGGCGTAATGATGTCGCGCATCCTTTCCGCTCGATCCCACGCGGTGTGACGGCACCGCGTCACTTTCATTCGATCCGTAATAACAAGAAAAACAATAGGGAGGGGGGTGGTCATGTTTGTACGGTCTGGACTCCTCCCATTAACTGATATCATGCAGTCCAAAAAAACACGGATAAAAGACGGAAGAGAAACATGTAAAGAAAAATCACGTAAACCCCCTACCTCGTTCGAGCTTGAACAGAGGTTCATCGATCAAGGATTCTTCACGGAAATAGACGTCGTGGAAGGAGACGTCGCATAAGAAGACATTGTGGAAGAAGAAGTCACGGAAGAAAGCGTCGCGGAAGGAGCGTTGCAGAAGAAGCGTCATTGACGTCACGGTACACGGCGTCGTGTCGTCGATCTCCGAGGGTTTGGCGTTCTTCATCGGAGGTCGGAGCGTTCTTCACGTTCTTAGCATTCTTCGTCGAAGAAGAACGCTTTCCTCCAAATTCTCTCCACGCCATAAGACCAACTAAATAAAATAAGTTCAACCCTTATTTTATTATTGACCTAAGCTTTTTAAATTCAAAAGATAAGAAACGAACAATTAATTCATTGAATTAATTGTAATGATTTAACTGCCCAATTAATTGGGGCATTTCTTAACCAGAAAAATGCACAGTTGACTTTCATTAAAGATGGGTTTTCGCGGGTGCGTTACTTAGACGAAAAGAAACGGTAGGGCTCGTGTGGGCCCCACCTCACAAATATCCTACCAAGAGGGTAGGATATTTTGGGTTCCACCCTATCCACTTCAACTCAGCTTTAGCAGCTTCAAGTGGCTTTAAGCGGCTTTAAGTTAAATAAAATAAATTTTGTCGTACCACATTATTTTATTTCTTAACTTAAAGCCCAAAAATTAAAAACCACACCCAAGCAAACACAACTCCAGAAAAGGAGTTTCTAAGCAAATACCGGTACTTCAATTCCATCGGTTCCCTCGGAATTCGATTCCGAGCACCAGTTCAAAAGTTAGAAAAAACCCTCTCATTCGTTCACTGAACGTACCCGAGCCAAACTTCGGAAAATGATTACGGGCACACCGGGCCTCGAAATCAGGCGCCGTTAGAAATTGCGTTCTTGTAAAATCCCAAAGAAAATTTAGAAAAAAAATCCTTTGAAATTTCTGGGTCTTTACATTACTCCCACCTTAGGGATTTACGTCCTTGTAAAGCTTTAACACAAACTAGGATCACAAAAGCGGTACAGAGCACACATCTGAGCCTTCCGCTCTCATGTGATTGCCTGGAGGTTCCCGTACTGCCAAAAAAAAGTGCACCTGAGGAATCGATCGTCCTCGTAGGATCTTCTCTTATCGATCCTCGATCCCCACTGGAACCTCTGTGAAAGACAACCCATCGGCATCATCCAGCTCCCCATGGTCGATGATATGCGAAGGGTCGAGCACGTATCTCCTCAGTTGAGATATGTGGAAGTAGTCATGCACCTGGTGCAACTAAGGTGGATGAGTCAAGTGGTAAACCAACCCGCCTACCCAGATGAGGACCTAGAAAGGTCCGTTGAACCTCGGAGATAACTTGTCGCCTTGTCCACATCTCCATAAACCTCATCGAGGTGAGACCTGTATAAGGACGTGATCGTCATTCTCAAACTCATGAGGCCTCCAAATCCTATTAGAACTGAAACTCAAAACGACTACTGCCATGAGGGTAAGGTTGACCGACTCAAGAGTGATCGGTCACACCCTCCTGAGCATGAGTTTATCCTGTGTTTCCTGGGGTTTCATTTTCGCCAACCAAGGAAAACCCATCCCAACGTCGTAGTTAAAGCACAACCTTTATTGCCTAATACCATCAATTTGTGTATGAACTATGATTTCCCAGTCCATACTCAAACCAACGCCGTAAGGCCTCAACGCTGCCACCAAGAGATTCCAACCGAAACTCTCACCTTGAGGGTCTGACCACACCGTCGATGTAAGTGTGATTATCGAGTCTCCTCCCAATGTATCTCCAGACGTGAGGGTCAAGTCCACAGCTTACCAGAAACTCTAGGTCTGGGTCAGATTTGTGAAAGCAAGGAATGATTCATATCGACGTCTGTTACTACAGCAGCTAGAAGTGGACACAGACAGACCCTTGAATCATTTTTAGAGCCATTGGGTCAAACTCCTTGATAGCTTGCAGGTGCACTCTTCCTCCGACCTCCAGCTCCCTGAGCCTGGTGGGGATAACTAAGGTGGGTGGTTGTAGCATGTTAATATGTACACCACCTCATGATGCTCTCCTAGGTCTACCTCCACGTCTGCCACTTCGCAGACTCATCTCTCTTTAAAGATTCCTCTTCTTGAAACATTTAACACGCCTGAGTCTCTAAGACTGGCACCGGTTTCCTGTTTCTTACTGTACTGTGCAGTCTTCATCCGCTCCAAGATGATCTTCACCTTCTTTGCCTATGATCTGGGAGAGCTGCTAAAATTTCTCCGTTGCCGAAAAGAGAAACCCGTTCTCATCCCCCTGGATGAACCACACCCATTTCCTAATACAGTCAATCCTGTCATGAAGGATGCATTCATTCCATGGATGATGTCGTAAGGCCTCGACGTAACTACTAAGATATCCAACTGTCACTCTCACCTCCAAGGGTCGAGTCACACTGTTGGAATCAGTGTGAGGTCACTGGGTCTCCTCCAGTAGGAATCTCGAAAGAGAGGGTCAAGTCAACAGTCTTAACCAGGTCCACTCAGTATCAACCAAACAAAAAGGACAGGAAAGAAAACATCACAAAGATAAGTGTCTTTTTTATTATTACATCTCATAGTACAAGACACGAATACAACAGCAACATGGAACTAGATGTACAAGGGACATATCCACTACTTCCTCTCTTGTACACCTACTCCCGGAGCTCTACTGCCTTGTACACTGCTCGGTTGTTGCTCAAGCACTCGTCGCTGCTTCTGCCTCGGTGGCTCCTCCAACGCCTCTGGATCGACAGTGCGGGGGGTCGGACAGTCACGTGCCAGGTGACCATTCCTGCCGCATTCATAACACTTTCTGCTCCTCATACGGCTGGCTCTGACCCCACCCCGGGTGCCCCGCACCACCGGTCCTAAAACCCGAGATCGCCCAACTGCTGGTCTGGTCCTCCTAGACCTCTGCATCATCTGTCTACTGCCCACAGATGACTCGGCTACTGATCGAAAAACAAGCGGAAAAGGCAGCATCTCCTGAACACGCTCGGGGTGTAGAGCTACTGACACAAACTCCACCCTGAAGAAGGTCTCGAAGTCTTCCCATGCGAAGATCATCCCGTCGCAAAACCGAAATAAGTGGCTCCACCACCTGCCTGTTGCTGCCTGAAGAAGGCTGGCAGCAAGGATCGCCATAAAGTCTGCCGGCGTCCCCACTAGCCTGAACACTCTCACCACAGCCTCCAGCCAATCCTCAGCCGCCTAGGGGTCTGTCTCTCCTCGGAACCTAGGTGGCCTCTGGCGCTGGAACTCGTGCAGCGCACTCATGTGGCGTGCATCACCTACTGCTGGGGCTGGTGGCATCGGTGGCCCAACGTATGGTAGTACCACTGGTCCCTCCGTTAGTGCCTCAACTGCAAGAGGGCCCTGTACCGAAGCCTCGTCACTCGGCAGGCTGTCAGTACGCACATCCCTCTGGGCTCTAGCTGGTCGTCCGTGAAAAGGCATCCTAAAAGAAACAACGTGACACGGTCAAACGATTATACCTGGTGAGCTGACCTGGTTTGAGCTGTTTTAAGGGAAAACCTTTAAAAACACACACGCAATTAGTGTTTTCATGCACAAAGTCAGAAATCAGTTGTCAAGGTCCTGGTGTATGGATACGTCGGCCGCCCGCACCAACACTGGACTCCCTGAACTGAAGACCACACTCAGTACCCTTAACACTATTGCTTCACAGAAAGAAAATATCAGAGTTATAAGTTCTGCGGTAGAACCAACTCCTCTGATACCAATTTGTCACGACCCGTCCTCGGGGCCCATGCCGTGACTACCCCAAGCCCGCCTTCCAAAGGCCAGGGGCTGGCAACTAGCACCAAAGGCGTAAATCCTGATAACTGGGAAGGCATTTCCTTTATAAAAGTAAACAAAACACCACAGAGTACAAGCGGAAGTAAAACACTAAGTACAAAGAGAAATGCTGAAAGGTAAATGGGTCATAATACAAACCCAAAAGAAAGTACAACTACAACTGAACAAAGCAAAACAGAAAAAGACAACAGCTGGAAGGACGAAAGCGTCTCCTGGGTCATCCTCCTCGGATCCTACCTGAAGGGTAGGTACAGATGGCGCAGCTCCTGGATCGTCCACCCCGGATCCTACCTGAATGGTAGGTACATATAGCCTCCACAACGCTCTCAACTGTCAACCTCCTCCGAGTGTCGTCTCGCCGCGAAGTCCACCTACGGATACTGACTCATCGTGTAGTTCACCTCCGGGTACCGTCCAGTCCTCGAACACTTGGCCTCCGTCAGCACTGCTCATCTTCTGCAACCAACACAACGAGGTGCGAGCATAGCCCGTGTAGGGGTGAGTATAACGATACTCAGTAGGGACCCCAAGACCCTCAAGGTCTCACTAAAACCAACAAGGATAACCACAAATAAGATCTCAACAGATAACCTCTACTTAGGTATCTGCCCATACATATAAGTAATTTATCAAGTATTCCATCTCAATCCTGAGGAAACACAATGATTATGAAATCAACGGATAACCACTACCCAGGTATATGCCCATACATATACCTAAGTTATCAAGTGACCCATCTCAATCATGAGGTAACACAAAGGTCAAAAGTCTCAGCTCAAACCAGGATTTTCATTATCGAAACTGTAACTGCTGAAGAGCTCCGTCTCATCAAGAGGAATTCCACGAGATAGACGGCGCGTCAATCAGACGCCCGGTCTGTGAGTTATTGGCTTTTTCGTTCCAGGGGCCCAGTTGGTTTCGTGAGCGAACCAACCCGACCGCACTCCGATGACATCAAAACCTCAAGAGGAGTAATCCAAAATATCCTTCTCACTTAGAGGAATCCATCAAAGTCGACGGCACGTCAATCGGACGTCCGGAGCTCAAGGTATAAGTGTTTCTACTCCGAGGGCCCGGTTGGTTTTGTATCCGAACCAACCCGGCTGAACCCAAAGTGTTCCGAAACTTTGAGTGCGATATACTGAAATGACTGTCTCGATCAAAGAATCGCATCGCCGCTGACGGTGCATCAATCGGAGGACTGTAGCCCAGGATATGGGCAAAATACCAAAGAGGGTCTGAAAATGGGGGGTCTGGGCTCGGACCGCCCCGACCAGGCCCAGCCGGCTCGGTTCGGCCCGACCGGCCAGCCGCGGCTTGACCAGCGCGGCTGAGTGGAAGCCACGGAGCGGGGTTTCACGGTTCCCCCCCCCCACCCCCCCGCGCTGCTGATTGAAGCCGGCGACAACTGCCACCGCCGTCAGTCGACGGCGCCGCCACGCCGGCGTGGCGCGCCGCCATCGCCTTCCGCGGACCACCGAACGCACTCTGATTGTCCGTTTCTCCTGCCGTCTTTGCCAACGGTCCTCTCGAGACCCGACCTTCACTGCAAAGGGATTCAAACGCCATAGCGGCCAGCTTCGTCATCGTCCGTTGATCCGGACATAGATAAACAAGCTGCGGAGGGTTGTCGGGCCGTGTTTGTTCGGCCCACGTCCTCCGCGTTAGGTGTTATCAATTGGAAAATAATAAACACATGGTTTTAATCATGACGAGGGTATAATTTATCCAAAATAAATTATACGAACACCTTGCAATCAAAAACCCACGCATGAGTGTTTTAAAAAATTTGATTGCGTGACGTGACGACGTCGCGCATTCTTGCCGCTCGATCCCGCGCGGCGTGACGATGTCGCGCATCCTTGCCGCTCGATCCCACGCGGTGCGACGGCACCACGTCACTTTCATTCGATCCGCAATAACAAGAAAAACAATAGGGAGGGGGTGGCCATGTTTGTGCGGTCCAGCCTCCTCCCGTTAACTGATATCATGCGGTCCAAATAAACGCGGATAAAAGACGGAAGAGAAACACGTAAGGAAAAATCACGTAAACCCCCTACCTCGTGCGAGCTTGAACAGAGGTTCATCGATCAAGGATTTGTCATGGAAAGAGACGTCGCAGAAGGAGACATCGCGGAAGAAGACTTCGTGGAAGAAGACGTCGCGGAAGAAAGCGTCACGGAAGGAGCGTCGCGGAAGAAGCGTCGTTGACGTCGTGGTACACGGCGTCGCGTCGTCGATCTCTGAGGGTTTGGCATTCTTCGTCGGAGGTCGGAGCGTTCTTCGCGTTCTTCGCGTTCTTCGTCGAAGAAGAACGCTTTCCTCCAAATTCTCTCCACGCCATAAGTCCAACTAAATAAAATAAGTTCAACCCTTATTTTATTATTGACCTAAGCTTTTGAAATTCAAAAGATAAGAAATGAACAATTAATTCGTTGAATTAATTGTAACGATTTAACTGCCCAATTAATTGGGGCATTTCTTAACCAGAAAAATGCAAGGTTGACTTTCATTAAAGAGGGGTTTTCGCGGGTGCGTTACATAGAGGAAAAGAAATGGTGAGGCTCATGCGGGGCCCACCTCACAAATATCCTACCAAGAGGGTAGGATATTTTGGGTTCCACCCTATCTGCTTCAACTCTGCTTAAGAAGCTTCAAGTGGATTTAAGCGGCTTTAAGTAAAATAAAATAAAGTTTATCGTACCACATTATTTTATTTCTTAACTTAAAGCCCAAATATTAAAAACCACACCCGAGCAAACGCAACTCCGGAAAAGGCGTTTCTAAGCAAATACCGGTGTTGCGATTCCATAAGTGCCCTCGGAATTCGATTCCGAGCACCGGTTCAAAAGTTAGAAAAACCTGCTCCTTCGTTCATTGAGCGTACCCAAGCCAAACTTCGGAAAATGATTCCGGGCACACCGGGCCTCGGAATCAGGCACCGTCAGAAACTACGTTCTTGTAAAATCCCAAAGAATATTTTGAAATACAATTCCCTTGAAATTTCTAGGTATTTACAACAGTCCACACACGAAAGAAAAATGTAAATCCACAGAGGATAGCACAACACAATCCACATAGGAAAGAAAAACAGGATTCATCTCACACAAGTATACTTCTTTGAATGACGATAGAGATGATCAGATATTGCCACTGATTCATCTAAGTCATCGGACCCACAAAGGATCGATAGGTACTAACCCCCACAATGACCCACAAAGGATCTGACCCACAAAGGATCGATAGTTAACTAACCCCCGCAAAGACCCACACAGGATCTGTAGGTGCTGGCCCACATAGGACCGCTGAGCGCTGACCCACACAGGATCAGACCCACACAGGATCAGTAGAACTGATCCAAAAAGGATCGCTGAGTGATGTAGTCATCGCCGTCGAGTCTACTGAGGATCTCTACATAGTCGTCGTTGTCGCAGTCGCAGCCAGCTCTAGGGTTCCCGCACACAACAAGCTCGTTCGGGAGGGTCCGCTCCATGAGCCGAGAGGCTGATACATCAACGGACACATAGTCCAGAGTTGATGTATCCAAAAGTTCTGTATCATCAATAGGAACTCGACGTCGTAGATGGCGTGTCAATTGGACGCTCGGTATGAGAGTTATTGGCTTTTTCGTCCCAGGGGCCCGGTTGGTTTTTAAGGCAAAACCAACCAGACTATACCTCACCTACATCCAAACCTCGGGCGGAGTAATCCAAAATATCCATCTCACTTATAAAAATCCAACAAAGTCGACGACACGTCAATCGGATGTCCGAAGATTAAGTTATGAGCGTTTCCGCTCCGTGGGCCCGGTTGGTTTTGTGTACGAACCAACCCAGCCGAACCTAAAGTACTTAGAAACCATGAGTGCGATATACCGAAACGTCAGTCTCGATCGAAGGATCACATCACCACTTAAGGTGTGTCAATCGGAGGCATGTAGATCAAGTTATTAGAAAATGACCGAAAAGGTCCGAAAACGGTGGGTCTGGGCCCAGACTGACCCGGCCCAACCCCCCCAGGGTCGGCCTGAACCGGGTCGACCCGACCCGGGTCCGGTTCTGACCCAGACCTGCCGGCGGGTCGACTCGACCGGTTACGGCCACTCGGAGCGGGGGGGCGTGCTACCCCCGCATGATGGAGACGCGGCCCCGCGTGGGGCCGCCCTTGCCAGCGGACGCGGCAGCTAGCCGCGTCCCATCCTTCGCCGGTCCCGCGCAGTCGCGGGATGGACGGCCCACCGCCGTGCCGGCGGGTTGCTCCGCGGACCACCGGATGTGTTCCGGTGGTTAGAATTTCATGTCGTCTTCGCCAAAGTCCCTCCCGGGGTTCGTCCTTCACTGCGAGGACCTCACATCGCCTGTGCGGCTTGTTTTGTCAACGTCTGTCGTTTCGCATGGCAAGAACGAAAGGGGAGGTGGGTTTGGACTTGTTAAATGGTCCGCACCCACCGCGTTAGTGGTTTAAAATATCTCACAACAATTATTTTAACAACCGCGGATATAAATCACAAAGATTTAAATTAATCAAACCCCTACCTTGTCGTTGTCGTCGAACGTGAGTTCTTCACGGAATTGACCGTCGTGGTAGAAGAGGGTCATCGCGTCGCGGAAGGGGCATCGCGTCGTCGCGGTACACGGCGTCGCGTCAACGATCTCCGAGGGTTAAAGAAAAGACACAGATTTAATTGCACGTTTAAACCCAAGTTGAGGATAAAATCCAAAAAGGAAATTAAAAGATCCATAATCCCCTACCTCAATCGGTGTTGATCGAAGATTTTCGCGGGGAAGGAACGTCGCGGAAGGAGATTCGTCGGCGTCATAGTACATGTCATCGCGTCGTCGATCTCCGAGGGTTCGGCGTTCTTTGTGTTCTTCACGTTCTTCACATTCTTCGCGAAGGAGGATGAAGAACTTAGAGTTTTTGTCAATGCTCTCAACAAGCCACCCACAAGAAAGACATGCGTTGGTCTTATTTTATTCATATGCCAACAAATGAAAAACAAAGTTAAGAAACGAACCATTAATTCGGTGAATTAATGGTAACGACTTAACTACCCAATTAATAGGGGCGTTAAGAAAATAAGAAAACACATCGGTTGATTTTCATTAAAAGGAGGTTTTCGCGGGTGCGTTACTTAGAGGAAAAGAAATGGTGGGGCTCATGCGGGCCCCACCTCACAAATATCCTACCAAGTGGGTAGGATATTTTGGGTTCCACCCTATCCACTTCAACTTAGCTGAAGTGGCTTTAAGTGGCTTAAGTGAAATAAAATAAAGTTGTCACACCACTTTATTTTATTTCTTAACTTAACCCCAAAAACCAAAAACCACACCCAAGCAAATGCAACTCCGAAAAAGGCATTTATAAGAAAATACCGGCGCTGCAATTCCATCAGTGCCCTTGGAATTCGATTCTGAGCACCGGTTCAAATGTTAGAAAAAACCCGCTCGTCCGTTCACTGAACATACCCGAGCCAAACTTCGGAAAATGATTCTGGGCACACCGGGCCTCGGAATCAAGTGCCGTCAGAAATTGTGTTCTTTTAAAATTCCAAAGAAAATTAAGAAAAAAAATTCCTTGAATTTTTACGGGTCTTTCCAACCTATGTGGGTAGACTTGGACTAGTATGCTTGATGATTAGAAAGTGGTTCATCCCAGTTTCATCTAGAAGAATTGAAGCTACAAAACTAACTAATATTTTGTGATTATTAGAGACCACTAAGTTATTGGGGTGTCCCCTCCTAGTGGAACATGCATGAGAATGCTGACGGTCATGGTTTCTATGATACCTTTCATAGAGTTTTGAGGATCCAAGGACCCCAACAAACACTAGTTTCTTACATATCTCCCATGGTACCTCTGATGTTATTTTCATTTTAGTTATTTCATACTTGGTGAATTTTTTCTAAAAACAATATTTTAATATAAATTGTATTACTTTATTTTATAAATGTTAATTCATGCTTGGAATCTATTTTAAAAATGTAGTGCATGAGAAATGAATTCCTTAAAAATGAAATCATGTTACAAAAATAGAATGTTTTCGGTTTCTTCTAAAAGGTAATAGAATAGGGTGTTGTTTATCCTTGGCATTCCTATTGAGCATCTTAGCGATCACACCTACTCTTTTTTTCAGTTTTAGGATCCTCTAGTTTGGGTCACTCTTGGAGTGAGTGTGGTTTTATGTTTCCTAGTGACCCTTGAGTTCACTTGTTGTATGTTTCATTTGTTTAATTTATTTCTATTCCCAATTCCATTTTTTAGTATACTTTCATTTATTTACCTATCATTTTTGGGATAAATCATTCCAAACTACTTTATTTTGATTCTCGGCACTATTTGTTAGCCCATGGGGATCATGAAATCCCTTTAGTACTTGTTTTGGATCTGTAACACCCTGAGATTTTATGAGATATATTATTTTTAATTTCTTTGATGTCTTCTATTATACACACTACCAAGATTGTATTGTGCTATACACAACGCCGTATTAGCTTGCAGTATACGCAACACTATTCTTGGCTTGTGTTACACACAAATTCAAGTTCATTTTGAGGAAATTATTCTATGCAACATTAAGTATATATATTTTTTTAATGTATAAATGAAATAAGTTTTGATTATGTTATACGCAACACCAAACGGAGCTTTCACTACACGTAGCCCTGACTTGTCTTTCATTACATGCAATCAAGACCTTCTTCGATAGCATGTGTAGTATGCAATACCAAGTTTCACTAAATAAGATATTATTATAATATTATTATGACCTAGCCGTTATGAATAGTAATACCCACTTTTTGAAATTTTATAAATTTTATCTGTAAAGACCCGTAAAATTCAAGGAAATTTTTTTTCTTAATTTTCTTTGGAATTTTACAAGAATGTAGTTTCTAACGGCACATGATTCCGAGGCCCGGTGTGCCTGGAATCATTTCCCGAAGTTTGGCTCGGGTACATTCAGTGAACGAACGAGTGGGTTTTTCTAACGTTTGAACCAGTGCTCGGAATCGAATTCTGAGGGCACCGATGGAATCGCAGCGCCGATATTTTCTTAGAAACTCTTCTTCCGGAGTTGCGTTTTCTTGGGTGTGGTTTTTAATTTTTGGGGTTAAGTGAATAAAATAAAATAAAGTGGTGCGACAATGTTATTTTATTTCACTTAAAGACACTTAAAGCCACTTAAAAGCCACTTAAGCTAAGTTGAAGAGGATAGGGTGGAACCCAAAATATCCTACCCAACGGGTAGAATATTTGTGAGGTGGGGCCCGCACGAGACCCACCGTTTCTTTACCCCTAAGAAAAGCACCCGCGAAAACTCCTCTTTAATGAAAGTCAACTGACGCGTTTTCTAAATTCATAACGCCCCTATTAATTGGGCGGTTAATTCGTTGCAATTAATTCTATGAATTAATTTGTTCGTTACTTATCCTTGAAATCAATTGTTGGCCTGAGATTAAAAATAAGACCAACACTTGTCTTTTGAGCGGAGTCTTGTTTAGAGGATTTGGAGAAATCTCTGAAGCTAGAAGATCTTCATCTTTCTTCGTGAAGAACGCAAAGAACGCGAAGAACGGGAAGAACGTCGGCCTTCGATGAAAGGTGACGAAGAACGCTGATGATTCTCCTTCTGTGACGCTTCTTCCACGACGTTCTTCCCCGCAACAATCTCCGATCATCAACAGCTTGAGGTAGGAGATTACGAATATTTTAAATTTCCTTTGTGTATTTTATCCTTAACATCAATTTAATTCGTGAAATTAAATCTGTGTGTTTTCATAACCCTCGGAGAACATCGACGTGATGCCCCTTCCGCGACGCGATGATTCTCTTCTTCCACGACGGTCAATCCCGCGAAGAACGCACGTTCGATGACTACGACGAGGTAGGGGTTTTTTCATTTAAATATTTTTTATTTATATCCCCAGTTGCTAAATATGATTGTTGTGAGACTTTAAAAGCCGCTAACGCGGTGGGTGCGGACCAACGAACAAGTCTGAACCCACAACCCTTTTTGTTTGTTATGCGTGGATTGACGGGCGATGACAAATGGGGCCGCAAGTTAATTTTGAAGGCTTTGTAGTGAAGAAGGAGTCCCGGGACGAGCACTGGCGAAGACCGTGCGCAAATCGGACCACCGGAGCGCGTCCGGTGGTCCGCGGAAGCCCTCGCCGGCGCGCAACGCCGGCACGGTGGCGCCGGCGGCCGGCAGCGGCCGGCCGCTAGGATGCGCCGGCGCTGGCTGGTCCCTCGGCCGCGCAGGACCACAGAGAGGGACGCGGATTAAGCCGCGTTCGGTGAAACAGAGCGGCCCCTACACGGGACCGCGGCTCTCCTTCACGCGGGGGCAGCGCACCCCGCGCCGCTCGGCCGTAACCGGCCGAGCCGACCCCTGGCGGTCGGGTCACGCCCACGCCGGCCAGGCCGGGTCGCGCCCAGCCGGGTCGGACCGGGACCCGGGTCGGGTCGGCCCGGTTCGGGCCGGCCCGGGTGGGATTGGGCCAGGTCGGTCCGGGCCCAGACCCCCCCGTTTTCGGACTTTTTCGGTCTTTTGCTCATAACTTGAACTACAGGCCTCTGATCGATGCACTATCAGAGGTGATGCGATCCTTGGATCGAGACGGCCGTTTCGGTATATTACACTTGAGGTTTCGGAATACTTTGGATTCGGCCGGGTTGGTTCGTACACGAAACCAACCGGGCCCTTGGAGTGGAAACACTCATATCTTGAGCTTCGGACGTCCGATTGACGTACCATCGACTTTGATGGATTTATCTAAGTGAGAAGGATCTTTTGGCTTACTGTGCCTGAGGTTTGGATGCAGGTGGAGTATGGTCGGGTTGGTTTTGACTTAAAAATCAACCGGGCCCCTGGAACGAAAAAGCCAATAACTCTCAGAACGGGCGTCCGATTGACGCGTCGTCTGTGACGTTGAGTTCCAGTTGACGATATGAAACCTTTGGACACATCAAATCCAGACTATGTGTCAGTTGATGTATCATCCTCTCGGCTCGGGGAGCGGACCCTCCCGAACGAGCTTGCTGTGTGCGGGAACCCTAGAGCTGGCTGCGACTACTACTATGACGGCGACGACTGTACAGAGATCCTCAGTGGATTCGACGACGAAGAATACAACACTCAGCGATCCTTTTTGGGTCAGTGCTACCGATCCTATGTGGGTCTGATCCTGTGTGGGTCAGTGCTCAGTGGTCCTATGTGGGCTAGCGCCTACAGATCCTGTGTGGGTCTGATCCTGTGTGGGTCTTTGCGGGGGTTAGTTACCTATCGATCCTGTGTGGGTCAGATCCTTTGTGGGTCATTGCGGGGGTTAGTTACCTATCAATCCTTTGTGGGTCAGATCCTTTGTGGGCCATTACGGGGGTTAGTACCTATCGATCCTTTGTGGGTCTGACGGCTTAGATGAATCAGTGGCAATATCTGGTCATCTTTATCGTCATATGAAGAATTATACCTATGTGAGATGAATTCTGTTTTGCTTTCCTTTTTAGATTGTATTGTGTTATCCTGTATGGATTTACGTTTTGCTTTCCTGTGTGGACTGGGTTGTACTTGGGCTCGGATGTTGGAGCCGAACGAAAATTGATGACTTAGGTATATGTATGGGCATATACCTAAGTCGTGTCAGATGTTACTTCGTGATTGTATCTTTCCTTTGTGGATTATCCTTTGTGGATTCTGGGTGACCTTCGGGGGTCTCGGGGTCCCTACTGCGTAGCTTATACTCACCCCTGCACGGGTTATGCCCACACTATGTTGTGTTGGTTGCAGACGACGGACAGCGCTGATCGTGGTTGAGGCTTGCGGAGCAGGACGGTACCTGGAGGTGGACCACTGGGCGGGACGTACTCGGAGCGGTCGGCTGGACCCGAGGAGCAGTGGAGGCTATCTGTACCCACCCATCAGGTGGGATTTCCAGTGGACAGCTCGACATTGCGGATTTACTTTTCAGTTGTTGTGTTCCCTTTCCAGTTGTACTTTACTTTCAGTTTGGGTTTGTATACTGGCCCACTTACTTTTCCTCACTGTTGTACCAGTTTTTACATAGTGTTTACTTCTACCTGCTTGCTCTGTGGTGTTGTGGTTTACTTTACAAAGGCAATTCCTGGAAGGCGGGCTTGGGGTAGTCACGGCACGGGCCTCGAGGACGGGTCGTGACAAATTGGTATCATAGGAGTTCGGTTCTACCGCAGACTCTGGTCTTTTTTATATGTGAAGCAATAGTGTTAAGTGTATTGGGTGTGGTTATCAGCCCTGGGAGTCCAGTGTTGGTGTTGCGGCCGACGTATCCGTACGCCAGGACCCTGACTTCTGATTTCCGACTTAATGCACGAAAACATTTATTTCATGTGTGTTTCAAGTTTTCATTATGATTACTTTGTGTCAGCTCACCAGGTATACTGTTCTGACCGTGGCGCACCTGTTTCTTTTCAGGATGGCCCCACGATGGCAGCCAGCTAGGGTTCCGAGAGTTAAGCGTGACGACAGCCCGTCGAGCGACGAGGCCTCGGTACAGGGCCCTTTGACAGCTGAGGCACCGACGGTACCTCTACCCGCCGAGCCACTGATGCTTCCAACCCCATCCGCTGACGATGCACGTCGCCTTAGTGCACTGCATGTGTTCCAGCGCCAGCGACCGCCCAGGTTCCGCGGGGAGACAGACTCCCAGGCAGCCGAGGACTGGCTGGAGGCAATTGTATGAGTTTTCTGGTTAGTGAGGACACCAGCAGACCTCATGGTGATCCTCGCTACGAGCCTACTACACGCGGCAGTGGGCCGATGGTGGATCTTGATGCTCCAGGTGCACGATGAGGCATCTCTTATCTGGACAGACTTTGAGGGCCTCTTTCGCTCAGAGTTCGTCCCAGCCACCCTCCGTGCGGTGCACATCCAGGATCTTCTTCAGCTACGGTAGGGCAGCTTGACGGTCGCCCAGTACTTGGCAAGATTTACTGTTCTCTCGCGCTACTTGACAGACATGGTACGGGACCCATTCTTCTGGGCCCAGACTATTGAGCAGGGATTGAGACATGAGATCAGGGCATCACTGATCTCCCTCAGCATTCCGACTCAGGCAGGAGTACTGGAGCGAGCCCTTTTGATCGAGAGCTTCCTTGCTGAGCCTTCATCAGCAGCGAGACCTACTACGGGGCGGAACGTAGCAGAGTCTTCTGTGGCAGGCAGTCGACGGATGACTCAGGGGTCCAGGAAGACCATACACTCACATAGACGACCTCAGGACACTGTCTCAACAGTGCGGGGCACACAACGTGGATCCAGTCCTTCGAGAGGCAGGCAGTGCTACACATGCGGCGGGCAGGGTCACATGGCTCGTGACTGCCTGACCCACCATGCCGAGGAGAAGCAGATGGTTGAGGGGCCACCCAGGACGAGGCAGAGGAGCTGGCCGAGCAGCAGGTGGTGGGCGACACTTTGAGGCTCTACCACCACCACCACCAGGAGGTCCACCCCGGCCACAGGGAGCTAGCGGGCAGAGACAGGCACAACTCCAGGCAGCGGAGGCCTACGACCACGGCGCGCCCAAGATGATTCGAGGTATTATCTATGTCTATTACACCCTTGTTGCAGTTCTTATAGACACAGGAGCGAGTCACTCTTTCATAGCCGCTGCCCTTGTTCGGAGCTCGGAGATTCCGACAGAGCCGTTGGCTTGATCCTTACGGCTAGAGACTCCTACGACAGCAGACACGATGATTATGCACTGGTGCCGGCAGTGTGAGCTTACTCTAGGAGGCGGGAGCTTTGGATGGTATCTTCTTGTAGCGGTGTCGAGGCCTTACAAAGTCATCTTGGGCATGGATCGGTTGTCTACCGTCCATGCTCAGATCGACTGTATTAGGCGCAAGGTGCGATGTGTACGCACCGACGGGAGCAGGTTCACCTTCACCAGCGAGAAGGGAGCCTTCATAGCACAGGATGGACTCTCATAGAGTAGAGGACAGCCCATCACTCATCAGTTGGCTAGCCTCATCCTAGGAGTAGTTGATGTGCGGAGTCCTAGTTTTCCTGCAGTGGTGGATCAGTATGCGTACGTCTTTCCCGACGACATTCCAGGACTACCTCCTCACAGATAGGTAGAATTTTATATTGATCTATACCCCGGGACAGCCCCGATATCCACTCCAGCATATCGGATGGCCTCCGCTGAGCTTCGAGAGCTACGGGTATAGTTGGAGGACTTGCAGGGCAAGGGATTCATCTGACCCAGTGTTTCACCCTTAGCTTCCCCGATATTGTTCGCCAAGAAGGCGGACGGGAGCTTGCGACTTTGTGTCGACTATCGTCACCTGAACCAGGTGATGGTGAGGAACAAGTATCCACTACCGATGATTGATTACCTCTTTGATCAGCTCAAGGGAGCACGGTGGTTCTCGAAGATAGACCTCAGGTCAAGCTATCATCAGCTCAGAGTTCGGGACGAGGACGTGCAGAAGACGGCCTTCAGATGTCGGTATGGCCACTATGAGTTCTTGGTTATGCCATTCGGCGTAACCAATGCTCCAACGGTGTTCATGGGCCTCATGAATAGGATCATTCAGCCGTACCTTTATTGATTTGTTGTGTTCTTTATCGACGACATTTTGATATACTCAACGACTGAGGAGGAGCACGCCTACCACTTGCGAGTTGTACTGGACACAATCCGAGAGCACCAGCTTTATGGCAAGCTCTCGAAGTGTCAGTTCTGGATACGTGAGGTCCACTTCTTGGGACACGTCATCTCAGAGGCAGGAGTTGCATTAGATCATATGAAGATCGAGGCAGTGCTAGCTTGGGAGCCAACCAAGAGCATGACGGAGGTGCGGAGTTTCTTGGGACTAGCTAGATACTATCGGAGATTTGTTCCAGACTTCTCCTGAGTTGTGGCACCACTATCATCTCTTACGAAGAAGGGGAAATCCTTTGTGTGGTCAGACAGATGTCAGCAGAGCATCCAGGAGCTGAGATAGAGATTGACCAGCGCCCCTATCTTGAGGTTGCCTGAGGAGGGAGTAGGGTACTTAGTCTACTGCGATGCATCACGGACCGGACTCGGATGTGTCATGATGCAAGAGCGGGCCATGATCGCCTATGGATCATGTCAGTTGAGGCCGCATGAGCAGAACTACGCTACCCACGACCTGGAGTTAGTAGTAGTAGTCTTCACTCTGAAGACATGGCGACACTACCTGATGGGCGAGCGCTTTACAGTCTTTTCTGACCATTATAGTCTCAGGTACATATTTTCTCAAAAGGATCTGAACCTGAGACAGCGGCGATGGCTTGAGTTCCTCTAGGACTATGAATTTAAGATAGTCTATAATCCTGGGAAGGGGAACGTGGTAGCTGATGCTCTTAGTAGGAGGACGGGCATTCAGCTACTTGAGGAGGCAACAGAGCAGCTAGCCGCCTTGAAGATATCCTTCGTGGATAGAGATGGCACAAGCTTCCTTCAGTCTCTCACAGTCTCTCCTCCACTACTACAGCGGGTCAGAGAGGCACAGCATGGGGACGTTGACTGTGAGACGCAGCGTGCACAAATATCCTCAGGTCAGGCACCTGATGGTTTCTCCCTTAGAGCAGAGCACAATGTCCTTTTCATAGGACATACCTTGGTACTAGTTTCCTTACGAGAGGAGGTGCTGAGAGAGTTTCACACTTCTTCTTTGGCTATACATCCTGGAGTGGAAAAGATGTATCAGGACCTCAGACGACAACACTGGTGGTCAGGCATGAAGAAGGTTGTGGAAGAGTTCGTTTCACGATGCCTCACCTGACAGCAGGTGAAGGCAGAGAATCAGGTACCAACAGGCTTGGTACAGCCCTTGGAGGTCCCAGAGTGGAAGTGGGACGGGATATCTATGGACTTTCGGACTGGAATTCCACGCACTTCCAGAGGTCACGACTCCATTTGTGTGATTATCGACCGACTGACCAAGTCGGCTCACTTCTTACCCATCAGAGAGCATGGCTCAGTAGAGAGCTTGGGACATCTCTACATTCAGGAGATTGTACGGATTCACGATGTGCCATCATCTATCCTATCTGATCGAGATTCTCGCCTTACTTCCTGGCTTTGGAAGGGGTTGTAGGAGGCGTTCAAAACGCAGCTACGTATGAGCACCGCCTTTCACCCTCAGACGGATTGTCAGATAGAGAGGACCATTCAGACACTCGAGGACATGCTCCGCGCATGTGTCCTCGACTTTGGTCACAGCTGGGAGGACCACCTACCCTTGGTGGAGTTTGCGTACGACAACAGCTACCACTCCACCATCGGGATGACACCATACGAGGAGTTGTAGAACAGGCCTTACAGATCTCCTTTATGTTGGACAGACCCTGGGGAGTCAGCACTTGTGGGACCAGAGATGGTCCGTTCCACGAAAGAGAAGGTCCAGGTCATCCAGGAGTGGATGAGGACAGCTCAGAGTCGGCAGAAGTCCTACACTGACAGGAGGCGGAGGCCACTAGAGTTCGAGGATGGCAACCACGTTTTCTTGTGTGTCTCACCTCGACGTGGTTTGCAGAGATTTGGTCGAGGCGAAAAGTTGTCTCCATGCTTCATCGGACCATTCCAGGTCCTCAGCAGGATTGGAGAGGTGGCCTATCGCCTGGCTCTACCACCTCAGTTGCACCGGGTGCACGACGTCTTCCACGTATCTCAGCTGAGGAGATACGTGCACGACCCGACACATATCATTGACCATGGGGAGCTAGACGTTGATGATGGGGCGACTTTTGCAGAAGTCCCAGTGGAGATCGAGGATCGACAAGAGTGGTTCCTATGTGGACGGTCGATTCCTCTAGTGTGCATGAGATGGCAGCATGGGAACCTCCAGGAGAGCACTTGGGAGGTGGAGGCTCAGATGCGTGCTCAGTACCCGCATTTGTTTCCCTAGTTTATGATGTATCTTTACGGGGACGTAAATACCTGAGGTGGGAGGGATTTAAAGACCCGTAAAATTCAAGTATATTTTTTTTCTTAATTTTTTTTAGAATTTTACAAGAACACAATTTCTGACGGCACGTGATTCCGAGGCCCGGTTTTCCCGGAATCATTTTCTGAAGTTTGGCTCGGGTACGTTCAGTGAATGAACAAGCGGGTTTTTCTAACTTTTGAACCAGTGCTCAGAATTGAATTCTGAGGGTACGGATGGAATCGCAGCACCGGTATTTGCTTAGAAACTCCTCTTCCAGAGTTGCGTTTTCTCGGGTGTGGTTTTCAATTTTTGGTGTTAAGTGAATAAAATAAAATAAAGCGGTGCGAAAACTTTATTTTATTTCACTTAAAGCTACTTAAAGCCACTTAAAATCCACTTAAGATAAGTTGAAGTGGATATGGTGGAACCCAAAATATCATACCCACCTGGTAGGATATTTGTGAGGTGGGTCCCACATGAGCCCCACCGTTTCTTTACCCCTAAGAAACTCACCTGCGAAAACTCCTCTTTAATGAAAGTCAAGTGAAACGTTTTCTAAATTCTTAATGCCCCTATTAATTGGGCGGTTAATTCATTGCAATTAATTTTATGAATTAATTTGTTCTTTACTTATCTTTGAAATCAATTGTTGGCATGAGATTAAAAATAAGACCAACACTTGTCTTTTGAGGGGTGTCTTGTTTAGAGGATTTGGAGAAATCTCTGAAGATAGAATATCTTCATATTTCTTCGCGAAGAACGCGAAGAACGTGAAGAATGCGAAGAACGTGAAGAACGCTGACCTTCGACGAAAGGCGATGAAGAACGCCGACTATTCTCCTTCCGTGATGCTTCTTCCACGACGTTCTTCCCCGCCACAATCTCCGATCATCAACTGCTTGAGGTAGGAGATTGTGGATCTTTTAAATTTCCTTTGTGGATTTTATCCTTAACATGGATTTAATTCGTGAAATTAAATCTGTGTGTTTTCTTAAACCTCGGAGATCGTCGACACGACGCCATATACCGCGACGACGTGACGACCCTTCCACGACGCGACGATCCTCTTCTTCCGCGACGGTCAATCCCGCGAAGAACGCATGTTCGACGACTATGACGAGGTAGGGGTTGTTTCATTTAAATATTTGTGATTTATATCCCCGGTTGTTAAATATGATTGTGGTGAGACTTTAAAAGCTGCTAACACGGTGGGTACGGACCAACGAACAAGTCCGAACCCACCGCCCATTTTGTTTGTTATGCGCGGATTGACGGACAATGACAAACGGGGCTGAAAGTTAATTTTAATGGCTTTGAAGTGAAGAATGAGTCTCGGGACGAGCACTGGTGAAGACCATGTGAAAATCGGACCACCGGAGCATGTCCGGTGGTCCGCGGAAGCCCCTGCCGGCGCGCCACGCCGGCACGGCGGCACCGACCGCCAGGATGCGGTGGCGCCCATCGCGCCACAGGGAAGACCCGCCACGGCTTCAGCCGCGGCGGCGCTGGCCGGTCTCATTGCCGCGCGGGACCGCAGAGGAGGGAAGAAACTTAATCTACGTCTGCTGACATAGAGCGGCCCACACGTGGGGTCGCGGCTCTCCTTCACGCGGGGGTAGGGCACCCCGCTCTGCTCGGCCGTAACCGGCCGAGCCGACCCCTGGCAGCCGGGCCGCGCCCGCGCCGGCCGGGCCGGGTCGCGCCCATGCCGGGCCAGGCCACACTGGCCGGGCCGGGTCACCCCCGGCCTGGTTGGACCCGGACTCGGGTCGGGTCGACCCCATTCGGGCCGACCCAGGGGGGATTGGGCGGGGTCGGTCTGGGCCCAGACCCCCCGTTTTCGGACTTTTTCGGTCTTTTGCTCATAACTTGAGCTACATGCCTCCGATCGACGCACCATAAGGGGCGATGCAATCCTTGGATCGATAAGGTCGTTTCGGTATATTACACTCGAGGTTTCGGAATACTTTGGGTTCGGCAGGGTTGGTTCGTACACGAAACCAACCGGGCCCTCGGAGCGGAAACGCTCATATCTTGAGCTTCGGACATCCGATTGACGTACCGTCGACTTTGATGGATTTGTCTAAGTGAGATGGATATTTTGGCTTACTCCGCCCGAGGTTTGGACGCAAGTGGAGTACGTTCAGGTTGGTTTTGACTTAAAAACCAACCGGGCCCCTAAGACGAAAAAGCCAATAACTCTCAGACCGGGCGTCCGATTGACGCGCCGTCTGCGACGTTGAGTTCCTGTTGATGATATGGAACTTTTGGATACATCAAATCTGGACTATGTTTCAGTTGATGTATCAGCCTCTCGGTTCGGGGAGTGGACCCTCTCGAACGAGCTTGCTGTGTGCGGGAACCCTAGAGCTGGCTGCGACTGCTACTGTGACGGCGACGACTGTACAGAGATCCTCAGTGGATTCGACGGCGATGACTACAGCACTCAACGATCCTTTGTGGGTCAGTGATACCGATCCTGTGTGGGTCTAATCCTGTATGGGTCAGTGCTCAGCGGTCCTGTTTGGGCCAGCGCCTACAGATCCTATGTGGGTCTGATCCTGTGTGGGTCTTTGCGGGGGTTAGTTTCCTATCGATCCTGTGTGGGTCAGATCCTTTGTGGGTCATTGCGTGGGTTAGTTACCTATCGATCCTTTGTGGGTCAGATCCTTTGTGGGTCATTGCAGGGGTTAGTACCTATCGATCCTTTGTGGGTCCGACAGCTTAGATGAATCAGTGGCAATATCTGGTCATCTTTATCATCATATGAAGAAGTATACCTCTGTGAGCTGAATCCTGTTTTGCTTTTCTTTGTGGATTTTTTTGTGATATCCTGTATGGATTTACGTTTTGATTTCTTGTGTGGACTGGGTTGTACTTGGGCTCGGATGTTGGAGCCGAACGAAAATTGATGACTTAGGTATATGTATGGGCATATACCTAAGCCGTGTTGGATGTTACTTCATGATTGTATATTTCCTTTGGGGATTACCCTTTGTGGATTCTGGGAGACCTTTGGGGGTCTCGGGGTCCCTACTGAGTAGCTTATACTCACCCATGCACGGGCTATGCCCGCACAACGTTGTGTTGTTTGTAGACGACAGACAGCGCTGATCGTGGTTGAAGCTTGCGGAGCAGGATGGTACTTGGAGGTGGACCACTGGGCGGGACGTACTCGGAGTGGTCAGTTGGACCCGAGGAGCAATGGAGTCTATCTGTTCCCACCCTTCAGGTGGGATTTCCAGTGGACAGCTCGATGTTGCGGCTTTACTTTTCAGTTGTTGTTTTCCCTTTCCAGTTGTACTTTACTTTGAGTTTGGGTTTGTATACTGGCCCACTTACTTTTCCGCACTTACTATTGTACCAGTTTTTACTTAGTGTTTACTTCTGCCTGCTTTCTCTGTGGTGTTGTGGTTTACTTTACAAAGGCAATGCCTTCCCTTTTTCCAGGATTTATGTCTTGGTGCTAGTCTCCAGCCCCTGGCCTATGGAAGGCGGGCTTGGGGTAGTCACGGCATGGGCCCTGAGGACGGGTCATGACATTATATTTCAAAATGGACTTCATTTTTGGATTCAGAATATCGAAATTATCTTTGGATGAATTTTGGTATTTTTCTGAAAACTTTCAATTTTTGATGAATAGTGAAATCACTAAGTTATTGATTAAAACTGAACTTTTATTTAAATAATGATATATTTTATTTAAATTTATTTTTGGTCAAAATATATACATAATACCTATATAAGTTCAATGTAATTAATTGGAGTCTGTTTATAATAATTTTAGAGATATAAAAATTTTATTGAACTTTTTACCGTCTTTTACCCACCTCCTAGGAGAATTTGAAAATTTACATAAAACATAACTTTCCACTTCTATGAATGGAATTTTGAAAATCCGAGAGACACGATTAATATCAAGGAGTAAAATGTGGTTCAATAAGATAAATGTTTTTGGTGAATAGTAACTTTTTACTTTTTTTTACAACGGTTAAAAGTAAATAGTGTCATTAAGGGTAAAAATGATATTATTATTAGCCTAAAACATGTCCTAATTCTATTGGATAAGTTTACTTCGACCAAAAACAACCTTAGGGATAAAATATTACCCTTTAGGTCCACTTGGATTAGATTAGGACATTTATTATTATTTTATTTAAAGAATAATTAAAATAGTTATAATCATAGTTTAATAACTAAAACATTTTAAATATAGGGTTATACATAAGATAAATTAGACTATAAAAATTCATTATAAAGATAAAAATATTTCCTACCTAATGGTATTCTATTTATAATTCTTATAAATTAAATAATTTAATTTATTTATGACACAATGTTGATGCAGTAATTACCTAAATAATGAAATATTAAAATAATTGATATTATAAATACCCAAATAAATGTAATTTGAGACTTTTTATGAATTCACTAATTTTATAGATTAATATGACATGTTAGTATTGATTTAATTAAATTTTTTCAAACTAATCATGCTGTTATGATTTTCACAACAATCAATAACCAAATAGTGTGAAAATTGACATAAAATAGTTTTTTAAAAATATTATATTATTAATTTTTATTTATTCCTAAAAATATATGGTTCAGAAAAATGACTTAGATAAGGTTATATATATTAATAATGAACCAATTTGGGTTTTTTGTCTTGTTATAGTAAGTTTATTAATCATATAGTGTAAGAAAACAAAAAGACACGGTAAATGTTAAATTATTTAACTTAGAGTTAAATCTAAATAATATGGTTAAAATAGTAATCTAAACTTGTCCAAAATCTATTGGTTGAGAGTATTTCGACCCATACCCACCTTAGATTTGAAATAAATCAATTTTTAGATATTAAAAACCGAATATGACTTTATTATAAAATAATATTTTATGTTTTTTCTAAGGTTCCCCTCTCCTCCCTTATAAAAGGGCACCTCCTCCCTCTTCTCTTCACACCCTTTTGAGCCTTTAATATCGGCCAACCCCTGACAATTCCTCTTCTCAACCTCTATAGTTATATCATATAGATTATTGTCTTCTCAAAAGACCAACTCTAGTGCCGTAAGAATATGTTTAAAGGAGGTGCATCGAGGAAGAGGTAATCTCTTCTACCGACACTTTCAAGTTTCTTTCTTATTCTACTTCCTCTTATTTAGTTGTTTCATTATAAAGTAATAACATCAGTATTACTTATATACTGATATGTTATTATAAATATGAAACAAAACTAGTTCACCTTCTATCCATCCTATAGAAAATGAAATCACCACGCGTGCGTACGTATGGAATACCGTCTCCACGATATGGTGTAATCAGTTTTTACACCACCACCTTCCTTGGATGGGTATAATGGTGTAAATAATAATTATATATGGTTATTATAACATCATACTGATTCTGAGGTATTATATAATCCACTTCAATTTCAGTCAATAATTATGGGAATGATATAATTTCTCGTGCGTACGTACAGATTACCGTCTCCATGACGTGATGAGATTCATTCTCCATGTTAACCATTCAAGAATGATTATAAAGTATATATAATGAATAATAACGAAATATATGACATAATAAAGCTAATGAATTTATGTATATATAATTCATCTACTTACTTCCATTCAAGTCAATAATGAAAGGAAAACATCGTCCATGCGTACGTACGGCCTACTGTCTCCATGAACGGTGTATTTCATTTCATTCATCTATCTATTATATATATATATATATACTGAATATATATGATATATAAATAATGTTTTAAATTCTTTAAGTAAGTAAACAAATATATAAGTAATAATAATATCAAGAACAACAAGTCCAAACAAGTAAGATAAATAAAACGATTTTACCCAAAACGCTACTTTAACATGGAATTTACAAAAGAACAGGTAATATAAAGTCATAAGTGAACCATATATTATATAATAACAATGAATATGATTCTGTAATAAGTAAATGAAATTATTTAAATCATTATAAAGGAGCTTTGGGTACGTACGAAGCATATCGGGCCTAAGGTAAGGGATAATTTTTCAATCTCATTTTTATCCAAGATTGCTTATATGTAAGTATTTTATGGGGATATATTTTTCATCCATGTCCATAAAAATTTTTTTCATAAAGTTTTTAATATTCTTTAATGTATTTTTAAAGTCATTTTTACCCCTATTTTACTTTTACATTGTGTTATGGAAAGAATCTTTCTTTTGTCTACCATACGAAGAACTTTTTGACTTTTATGGAAAAAGTACGAGGAGAATGTTTTTTTAACTTATATGGAATGAAAGGATTTTTATGATTTCATAACGCATCATTTTCATGAAGCGTCATCCACAAGATTTCAGGATTTTTTTCAAGAAAATTTTTTTTATTTTAAAATTTCATGGCATTTTGTGGAAAGAAAATGATTTTGAAGAAGAAATGATATTTTTCTCAAGAATTCATTTCAAGTGTTTTATCAAAACCATTTTCCATCTAAGATGACATTATTTCATATGTGTATATTTCAAGTATAATGTCTCTATGATTTACATGGTTTCACTTTTCTTATGATCAAATTATATCCATTTGTTTTATATGGATTATGTGACGATGGGATGATGTTTATGAAACTCATTTTATTTTTTGGGTTATGATTAATGATTTATGTTTATGTTGTGGCACACCTAAGAATGATTTCTTTATGAGATGGGTGGGACCTATATCTCCCTCCAATACATTGGGTAAATATTTATATCTCATGAGATAGACATGGATGGAATGGTAAGTTAATCCGGTTCAGTGATACAGCACAAGAACGAGGAGTGAACTCGATTCAGAAAGGTACTTTGTCCACTAAAATGGTATTGGAAGCAATGCCTTGGCTACTATGGAAATCATATCATGTGTTTAATGGTTTTCCACAATTAAATGTTTTATTCCAATTCTATTTTATCATGATTAATGTTCCTTTATGAACTATGCCTTACGTTCTTCCAAGATTTATTTCACAACTCAAGATTTTGGTGTGTAAACTTTGTGTTCATGTTTTGAAGTTCAAATGTATATGGTTTGTTTTATTTTCTCCATGATTACACTTGTTGAGCATTTTATCTCACCCTTTATATGTTTTCTTTTCCCCAGGATATAAAGAATGGTTTTAGGTAAGAAAAAAAAGGGGAAGATCTTTATGAGAGATGTTGAAGATCTTTCACCATGATTAGAGGATTATGTTCCGAGTTTCCAAAGACACTACACTATTACGGTCCTTGTGTGTTTGTTTTTGTTATGTATTAATTATTCAGCCAAAGTAATGTAATTTCCATGTACGTGAATCTTTGGGTCTCTACAGTCTGTATCAGAGGAATGGTTTATTTAACCTTTGGAAACTAGGATGCGAAAACTTTAGTGAAATACCTAGAGATATTTTAATGGTATGTCTAGGGATGTCCCTAAGGTTTAGTATAACTATAGGTTACAGTCCAAGAATTATGTTTACGATCATGAATAACCTAGGGTGAACCTAGGGTGTCATGGATTAAAGAATGTGTGATAAGTTATACATCCCATAAGTGACTTTTTATGATTATCTGTTTCCTTGTAATTTTAACTGTTTCTTACACTATGATTTCTGGTCTTAGTCAATGGATAGAACAAGAAGTAATTTAGTTAACATTGATTACAATGGACAAATTAGTGACTACGATCAACGAAATTGTGTAACATCTAGAGAGAAAGATAATGTAATTATGTCAAATTAGTCATCTCGATATATGAGTAACAAGGTGAAGTTTAGTTGTATTCCTAAGTCATAAAATAAGAGGAAGATTTAATTTTATGCATGTTCGTGTAGTGAGGATCATAGAGAAAGGAAGAGTGAGATTTCTAAAGAAGGGAAGAAGAACCTTGAGGAATTCCTCAAATGGAGTGGAAGATGTTATCTATGTAGAGAAAAGGGTCATAGAGTGACAGACTGTTATGGAGTCCAATGTATTATCTGTGGAGAGCATGAGTATTACCCAACTGAATGCCCTGACCTAAGAGGTTACTTCTAAACCAAGGAAGGATTCATTCCACGAAAATAATTGAAGAGGATGGATGGAATTGTTTATGTATTGGTATTCAATAATAATGTTGTTGAGGTACTTTTATGGTATATTGGAATATCTATGTATTGGTCCATTGTGATTTTACATAATAATATTGTATCGGTAACCATGAAAAGTGATTGAAATATTTTGGAAAGAATATGATATGCGCATAATGAAGGGATAAAGAGAAAATGAAATGATCTCATGAATGATATCATGGTTTGAGTATATAGAAATTTTGGGATTTTGGTATGTGGAAAGAGTTATCTTTTGACAGCATTCATGTTTTCACTAAGGTTCAATGGGTATTCATTTTTCAAGAGAATACATGATTAAGGAATTCACATGTTTTTATTTTGACCAACAAGATATATCATATGATATATGGGGGATAAATGATGGTATTCACATGCTCGGCAGATGAAATTTCTAGTAATTGTTTCCTTTACACTATGAGCTAGGACATAAGTATTTTGAATAAGCCTAAAGATTGGAATGGATTATGTTAAACATAATTCAGTATTATTTAAGGCTAGAAATTTTTTCGATATTATTTATGTAATGTTATAATAATGTTGTTTTAGAAAAAGGACAACCTGCAGGACGGGCGACAACCCATCGCGTCGGACAAGGCTGTGGGAATCAAACCCACAACCGAAGTGCGACATGCCTTTATCGCCTACCACTGGCCTACAGGAAGTCACTGGTTAGTAGAAACTAGTTTTATTATATTATGCAGTATGATATATGAGGTATAAGTCCATTTTAGGAACCATATATGATTAATCTCACTATAGATGGACTTATGTATTTTTGATAAATTTTTCAAACCTTTTGTTTGAGAAAGATGGAATGACCCATCATTCTATCACATGATCAGCTAACACTTCATGAATGACAAATTCAACTTCATTTCTTTAAGGGATGAAGTGGAAATTGTCCAAGGAATGACCAATGGTGAGATTGTACCAAAATCAATAAAGTATTTCTTCTAATTCCAATTTCTTCAACTTTAGAGAAATGATTTTGAAAACCAAAAATGTTTTCCTAGTTCCCTTATATCTGATGAATTAGAAGGTACCTTAGATCATCACAAATTTATGGCTTTGTGATTGTAGGCTTTTTTATAGCCATTTCCATTACCACTCTTCGTCAGAAGTTCATGGTTATATTTCTCTTCCATATCCATATTTTAACCATTGTTGTCCTATGTGGAAACCAAGTGCTGAGTTACTTTGGGTGACTGTTATGAATCTAACTTCCCTTTTTAAAATGAAGTTTTAGTATTCATTTTTATTATGTGGGTTTCTATGAATGAAAATTTCAAGTAGTAAACCATTTATAACCCCGATGAATTTTGAGGGAGAAATTCATTTTTTAAGGGGGGTAGAATGTAACACCCTGAGATTTTATGAGATATATTATTTTTAATTTCTTTGATGTCTTATATTATACACTACACCAAGATTGGATTGTACTATATGCAACACCGTATTAGCTTGCAGTATATGAAACACTATTCTTGGATCGTTTTATACACAAATGCATGTTCATTTTGTGGAAATTATTCTACGCAACATTAAGTATAGATTTTGTTTAATGTATAAATGAAATAAGTTTTGATTATGTTATACGCAACACCAAACGGAGCTTTCACTACACGCAGCCCTGACTTGGATTGCATTACACGTAATCAAGACCTTCTTTGATAGCGTGTGTAGTATACAACACCAAGTTTCACTAAACGAGATATTATTATAATATTATTATGAACTAGCCGTTATGAATAGTAATAACAAATTTTTTAAATTTTATAAATTTTACCTTTCAAAATGGACTTCATTTTTCGATTCATAATATCAAAATTATCCTAGGGTGAATTTTTGGTATTTTTCTGAAAACTTTCAATTTTTGATGAATAGTGAAAACACAGAGTTATTGATTAAAACCGACTTTTTATTTAAATAATAATATATTTTATTTAAATTTATTTCTGGTCAAATTATATATATAATACCTATATAAGTTCAATGTAATTCATTAGAATCAGTCTATAATAATTTTAGAGATATAAAAAATTTATTGAACTTTTCACAGTCTTTTACCCACCTCCTAGGAGAATTTGAAAATTTATATAAAACACAATTTTACCGCTTCTGTGAGTAGAATTTTGAAACTCTAAGAGACACGGTTAATATCAAGGAGTAAAATGTGGTTCAATAAGATAAAAATAATTTTTGGTGAATAGTAACTTTTTACTTTTTTACCACAGTTAAAAGTAAATAGGGTAATTAAGGGTAAAAATTATATTATTATTACAATAACACATGTCCTAATTCTATTGGATAAGTTTATTTAGACAAAAAACAACCTTAGGGATAAAATATTACCCTTTAGGTCCACATGGATTAGATTAGGACATTTATTATTATTTTATTTAGAGAAGAATTAAAATAGTTAAAATCAATGTTTATTAACTAAAACATTTTTAATATTGGGTTATACATAAGATAAATTAGACTATAAGAATTCATTAGAAAGATAAAAATATTTCCTAAATAATGGTATTTTATGTATAATTTTTAGACATTAAATAATTTAATTTAATTATGACACAATGGTGATGCAGTAATTACCTAAATAATGAAATATTAATATAATTGATATTATAAATACCCAAATAAATGCAATTTGAGACTTTTTATGAATTAAACTAATTTAATAGGTTAATATGACTATTTATTATTTATTTAATTAACTTTTTTCGAACTAATCATGCTGTTATGATTTTTAGAGAAATCAATTACCAAATAGTGTCAAAATTGACATAAAATAGTTTTTAAAAAACAAATTATATTATTAATTGTTATTTTATTCTTATAAATCTAAGGTTCAGAAAAATGATTTATATAAGGTTATATATATTAATAATTAACCACTTGGTGTTCGTTTGGCTTGTTATAGTAAGTTTATTAACCATATAGTGTAAGAAATCAAGAAGATACGGTAAAAGTTAAATTATTTAACTTAGAGTTAAATCTAAATGATAAGGTTAAAATAGTAACCTAAACCTGTCCAAAATCTATTGGTTGAGATTATTTAGACCCATCCCCACCTTATCTTTGAAATAAATCAATTTGGAGCTATTGAAAACTGAATATGACTTTATTATAAAATAATATTTTAAGTTTTTCCTAAGGTTCCTCTCTCCTCCTTTATAAAAGGGCACATCCTCCCTCTTCTCTTCACACCCTTTTTAGCCTTGAATATCAGTCAAACCCTAAAAATTACTCTTGTAAACCTATCTATTTATATCATAGGGGTTCTTCTCTTCACAAAAGGCAAACTCTAGTGCCCTAAGAAGAAGTTTAAAGGAGGTGCGTCGAGGAAGATGTAATCTCTTCTACCGACTCTTTCATGTTTTTTTCTTCTTCTACTTCCTCTTATTTAGTTGTTTAATTATAAATTAATAACATAAGTATTAATTATATACTGATATGTTATTATAAATATTAAACAACCCCATTTTGGCTTCAATCCATCCTACGGAAAATGAAATCACCACGCATGCATACGTACGAATACCGTCTCCACACCGTGGTGTAATCAGTTTTTCCACCACCACATTAGTTGGATAGGTATAATGGTGTAAAGAATAACTATATATGGTTATTATAACATCATACAGATTCTGATGTATTATATCATCCACTTAAATTACATTCAATAATTATGGGAACGATATAATCAATCGTGCGTAAGTACGGATTACCGTCTCCACGACGCGATGAGATTCATTCTCCATGTTAACCATTCAAGAATGATTATAAAGTGTATATAATGAATAATAATGAAATATATGAAATAATTAAGCTACTGAATTTATTTATATATATATTTCATCTACTTACTTCCTTTCAAGTCAATAAGAAACGGAAAACAGCATTCATGCGTACGTACGGCCTACCGTCTCCATGAACGGTGTATTTCATTTCATTTATCTATCTATTATAGATATATATATATATAATGAATATATATGATATATAAATAATAATTTACATTCTATAAGTATGTAAATAATGATATAAGTAATAATAATATCAAGAATAACATGTCCAAACAAGTACGATAAATAAAACGATTTTACCCAAAATGATGATTTAACATGGAATTTACAAAAGAATGGGTAATATAAAATCATAAGTGAACCATATATGATATAATAACAATTAATATGATTTTTTAATAAGTAAATGACATTATTTAATCATTATACAAGAGTTTTGGATACATAAAAATCATATCGGACCTAAGGTAAGGGATAATTTTGCAATCTCATTTTTATCCAAGATTGCTTATACGTAAGTTTTTACTGGGGTTATATTTTTCATACATGTCCATAAAAATGATTTTCATAAAGTTTTTAATATTATTTCATGTATTTTTAAAGTCTTTTTTACCCCTATTTGACTTATACATTGTGTTATGTAAAGAATCTTTCTTTTGTATACCATACAAAGAACTTTTTGACTTTTCCTGCAAAAGTACGAGGACAATGTTTTTTTAACTTATACGGCATGAATGGATTTTTATGATTTCATAACACCTAATTATCATGAATCCTCCTCCACTATATTTCATTATTAATTTCAAGAATTTTTTTCCTTTAAAATTTCATGGAATTTTGTGAAAAGAAAATGATTTTGAAGAAAAAAGGATATTTCTATCAAGAATTCATTTCAAGTGTTTTATCAAAACTATTTTCCATCTAAGAGGAAATTATTTCATATGTGTATGTTTCAAGTATAATTTTTCTATGATTTACATGGTTTCACTTTTCTTATGATGAAATGATATCCATTTGTTTTATATAGATTATGTTATGATGGGATGAGGTTTATGAAACTCATTTTATTCATTGGGTTATGATAAATGATTTATGTTTATGTTGTGGCACACGTAAGAATGATTTCATTATGAGATGGGTGGGACCTATATCTCCCTCCAATGAATTGCATAAAGATTTATATCTCATGAGATAGACATGGCTGGAATGGTATATTAATCTGGTTCAGTGATACAGGACTGGAACGAGGAGTGAACTCAATTCAGAAAGGGACTTTTTCCACTAAGATAGTCTTGGCAGAAATGCCTTGGCTACTATGGAAATCATATCATGTGCTTAATGGTTTTCCATAATTAAATGTTTTATTCCCATTCTATTTTATCACGATTAATGTTCCATTAGAAACTATTCCTCACTTACTACCAAGATTTATTTCACAACTCAAGATTTTGATATGTAAACTTTATGTTCATGTTTTGAAGTTCAAATGTATATGGTTTGTTTTATTTTCTCCATGATTACCCTTGCTGAGCATTTGAGCTCACCCTTTATATGTTTTCTTTTCCCCAAGATATAAATAAAGGTTTTAGTTAAGAAAAAAATGGGAAGATCTTTATGGGAGATGTTGAAGATCTTTCACCACGATTAGAAGATTATGTTCTTCATTTCCAAAGACACTAAACTATTACGGACCTTGTGTGTTTGTTTTTGTTATGTATTAAGTATTCTGAAAAATTAATGTAATGTCCATGTACATCAAGATTTGGGTCTCTATAGGATCAGCTTGGGGGACCAATTCGGGTGTGACCTGGGTGGTTTTGTGACAAAATGGTATAATATATGGTTTATACAATGTCTTGTGGGAACTTCCGATAGATTGGAGTTAGGATTTTTGTAATTCAAGCAATCAATTGTGAGTATATTCTTGATCACCAGCTATTTAGAATGTCACATTAATTTCCAGGGTGTTCTGAGACGGTCTTGCATCAATATTCATGCTAGGATTTCTACTATTTTAGAGGTACTTAGTATTTTTTGGGTGTTTCTGGTTGGTATTAAAATTTAGTAATCATTTTATAGGTGTCCAAATTTTATGTGCATGGCCTGGAAATCCATGTGAAAAACACAGAATTAACTCGGATGACTTCCAATATGCTCTCCCAGTTGGTGTGCGGTCTGCCAAACTATGTGGCCAAACCATGTATTGCATTAGTTCATTTGAGAATTTGTAATATTGATTCATTGAGTGAATTGGTTTCTTTGGCATATTCTTGGTGTGAGTTTTAGTTTGTTTTGGTGTGTTTTTCTTCGGTTGAAAAATTGATGATTGGCCTATTGAAATTGGATTTCTAAAATGAACATCTGGGTTCTTATGAAAATGAAATGAGTTATTTTGAAAATGGTTGTTGTTTTGGGAACTTCTTTGGGATCTTTTAAATATTTTATAAAGAATAAATTTGAAGTGGATTGGGAAATGTTTTTGAGGTTTTTTTTGAAAATTGAAATTTATGTCTCTTGTAAATGGAAATTGGGAAATTATTTGTTTGAACTTTGGTATTCTTATGGGTCTCATGTATATGGATAGTGGACATGGAGTAGGTATTTCTATACGGGTACTGAGTTGGTGCAGGAATTTATATTCTTGTGAGGCTTCATAGAATACTAATTGTGGGTGCTTGGTTCTTAAGGATCATTTTTTTTTCTAAAAGTATTTTTCGATAAGTGGGTGTCTTAGAATTATTTAAGTTTAAAAAGGGCTTGAAATGAAAGTGAATTTTGAAGTGGGTTTTAGTGTTCAGATAGTTTTCAAAGTAGAAAATGGTTTTTATTCTAAATGAAAGTGGTGATTTTATAAGGGTAGTTTCGGTTTTATTATGTGGTGCTTGGTTTTTGAATTATTATTCCTGGGTTGAGATGATGTTTGAGTTATGATTTTATTTACAATTGGATGTCGTGGCCTGTTTTGAGATGTGATTCGAGTGAGCTTCACATTTCTCATTTACATTATGTCGCCTTGAAATTTCTAATGGACTCAGATGAATATTTCTTGGTTGATGGTTTTACCAAAATTCAGAAAGCAGTGTTGGGGTAGAGACATCTTTGTATGTTATTTATTTTCCCTATGCTAGTTTAGGTTTGATAGTGGCTGTGATGTATCTTGAGAAAGTTGGGTGTGTCTTCAAGTATTTGGTAATTATAGATGTCATGAGGGAATTTGTAGTTTTGTTTCTATAAAAAGGACCATGTTTAAATTGTTCAAGGGTACTTTACCTTTTATTTTTGAAAAATTGAGTCACTACAGGTGGACTATGATAGAGGGAATTTTAGTTTCTTAAGTTGATCGCGAAAGGTTCCCAATTCGGTGAGGAGTGTGAACTAGAGAAACCTATTCATGGGGGTGTCTCCATCATCACTCACTATTTATCAATCTAAGAAATTAATTATCATTACTTCTAGTGTTGTCAATGTTTCACTCTAAGACCCTTTTTTCTTTAATCATTCTATGTCTTACTGAGGGTGTGGCCGCAAAAAAGTTTTGTAATCTGTTTTTTCAAGAAGTGAAGCCTCAGTTGAAGGTTTTCAGTCTTCACTGTGGTGTAGTAGATGCTTCAAGACATCCAAAATTCAACCACTGGTCCCAGAGTGAATCTTTTCACGTAGTTGGTAAGTCTCTAGGTGTGGGGGGATGTGAATCCAACATATTTTCTCCGACATCGGAGAGGATTCTAGTTGAATTTTCCTTTTATATGGTTGTTTATTTTCGGCCCTTTTTCTTTGAAGGTCCTGGTGGCCTCTTTCTCGAAATTTTCCTTGGTGTATCCTATGGGATATAAACTTTTGAGTGAATATTCTTCTTTTTAAATGGTTTTGGTTTGAGTTTTTTACCCATTAAAGATTCCTATATCATGAGGAAGTGATGGGTTAGAAATTGATGTTCGTTTTGGGTTCCATACATTGGGGACCCCCATCTCTTGTGTTAATAATTGGTCTATTCTGGTGGATTTGTAATGGAAGATCCAACCCGTATTATGCTAGATTGTTCCTAAAATGGTGTGGAGACCCATCACCGGTCTCTAAGGTTCTAGGATTTGGGTTTGTTCTTGTGAGTTGTTTCGATTTAGAAGGGTAAATGTTGTCCAAAATCCTAATGTGGTGGGGAGACCATCAAGAAACGAACCCAAGGTAAACATGGTCATCAAAGAGCTCTTGATGGAGAAATCCTTTATTTATGTTCCACCCAAACCTAATCTTGGTATTCATTTAGCTATATAATTGGTCGCATGATGAATTTCTATTGAAGTTCCACCAAGATTTGGTAATTGCTATGATAGGGGTCAGGATGTTCCATGTTTTGGTTTTTTGGAGATAAGGATCCTTTGTTATCGGTCCTATCATTTAAGTGGTTCTATTATTGTGATCTCATTGACAAATCCTTTGGTTATCGATTGAGTTCTTGGATTTCAATCCTTAAATGATCATAGTACAATTTTTAGAATCATTGTGTTGTGATTCATGCTTTGACCAAAGGAGTCACTTGGGACTTTCTTGGGGCAAAAAGTGTCATGGTGAGGAGAATTGTCACACCCTGACTCAACACTTCACTTTTATATTATTTCTTTTACTCATACTTGGTATTATTTTATTTTTTACTTCATCAGGATAAGTCCCGATTTTAATTTTTTGTTTTTTATTTTGAAATGGATGTTTTGGGATTGGAAGCATTGATCGCGTAAGTAGATAACAGTTTGGGAACTGTGAAGCTTCACCCAGGATACTGTGTGGTCTGCCTATTTTTTAAAATAAATAAAATTAAATAAAAAAATGGGGAATAATGAAATTAAATTAAAGATAAAGTTTTAATAATAAAAATATTATTATTATTATTATTATCATCATCATCATTATCATCATCATTATTATTATCATTATTATTATTTTTATTATTATTATTATTATTATTATTATTATTATTATGTTTTTATTTGTTTTATTTATGATTTACTTAAAAACCTTAAAGGGGATCCTCTCCATTTTCCCCCTCTAGGAGCACGACGTACCTCCCCCCCCCCCATTCCATGTAGCATGACCTTTTCTCCATCACACCCTTCATGGTCGTGACCTCCCTCCCCACGATCTCCCTTAGCCGGACCCCCTACAGTGCGACCCCTCCTTGGCCATGACCTTCTTATGGTGCGACACAACCCTGGATGAAACCCTTGTAGCATGTATGCCTCCCTCTCATGATCCCTCATTATATATCTATTTTCTTCCGTTTTATTCACTATTTCTCATCGATCCATCGAGGTATGGTCCTTATATCCCTTCTCCAACATCTAATTGTTAGTTTTCCTCTTTTTGTGGTGTGTAGGGTTTGGAAAAACCCTAATTCGTATTAGGAGTTTTGTTTTGGTCAATTCATTTCACTTAGGTTTCATTGGACTAGTTGTTGACCGTTTTTTCCACAGTTGATGAAGGCAGCGGGTTTCACCATGGTTTTTGGGTAAGAGTTCTTCGGTTTCTCCATTGTGGATTAATTTTAATTAATAATTTTGGGATATTTTAGTTTTAAATAATTTATTTTGATTTCATGAGTCTTTTCCATGATGTTTTTAGTTGTTGTTCAATTTTTTATAGAATGTCTTGGACTTCACTGTGGTGAATTTGGGCGGCAGGTGTTGAGAATTCCTACATGTTCATGCATAGGGTAATTCATATATATATATATATATATATATACTCCCTCTTTATAAATATTCCCTCATGGTGCGGTGAATATTTTCAATGCATCTAGGGGTATTTGTATATTTGTGTGTATGTGTGTGTGTAAATGCATGTGTGTGTAGTGCGAAAGGTCGGTTTAGGTGGTCAGCATAAAAGAGAGGCATTTCTGAGGTAGTTTTCCTATGCCTAAAACATTAAATTGAATTCCATAATTTGATTTATTGTTTCAGAAATTTGTTCTTATATTTATATAATTTTAGTATAAGTTATGAGATATGGTTTTGATTGTAAGAAATGGTTCTACATTTGTTTTTCATAATTTTTCTATGTTTTCAATGTTCATTTTTTTTGTCTATGAATTTTCTCGACCTTGTTTTGGAAAATGTATTATGTTTATAATGCTCAATCGGTCCTAAATGATATATATTTAAAAGTGGTTTCTAAACTGGTCTTGGGTATGTGGCAAGTATTTCGCACAATTTTGGTGTGTACACTAGTTTTGAATGTTTATATTAAATCAATGTCAGTTCAAGTAAGATTTTAAAATTGGAAAATTCTATGATTTTTTTGTTTGGAAAAATGCATGGGTTTTGTATTAATTTGAGGCTAATCAGTAACTTTCTTCCTTAAAAAGTTTTATTTTTTTAAACATGTCTTCTATATTACTTTTAAATATGTTGTACCATGATTGTGAAATTTGATTTTTAGGGAGATTTTTGGAAATTAATGATGTTGAGAAATAGTGTTTTCTAATTGATAATGTTCATTGTAAAATTAGTGAGGATCATTTGATACTTTGAGAATGGTTTAAAAAGGTGGAAAACCCCTCTTAATTAATTCTCCTTATATTGAGAAATTTGATTTAAGTGTTAATGTTTGATTTGTGATATGTTCCTGGTGTAGAGGCTTGTGCAATGTTGTATGTCTTAAAAGGGGAATGCACTTAAGGAGGGTGATCGATGGTGGGATGTAGAATAGGATTTTGGATAAAGAAACAGTTTTATTCATATGTGTTTTCTTGATAAAAACCTCGTTACCATTTGAAATAGAGTATATGGGTAACCCTAGGTACCTAGGTGGGTAGACTAGGACTAGTATGCAAGATGATTCTGAAATGGTTCATCCCGGTATCATCTAGCAGGATTGATGCTACAATACACACTAAAATTTTGTGATTACTGGAGATCCCTAGGCTATTGGGGTGTCCCTTACTAGTGTCTTGTTCATGAAAATGTTGATGGTCATGGTTTATAATCCATGTCTCACTGATTTACAAGGATCCTAGGACTCCAACTAACATAAATTTCTTAAGGATTTCCCATGGTTCTTGTTATGTAATTTTTATTTCAACTGTTTCATACTTGATTTATTTTTTGTATTAAGCAAATTTTAATTTTAATTTCTTTTCATTAATTTTGAAATGCTACTTCATACTTGGAATCTATTTTAAAAATTTATTTTATGATAAATTCTTCCCTTTAAAATGATAATTTGTTAGTTGAATTTGAAAATAAGGAAAAATAATACATTATTATGACTTATTTTCAAACTCACATGTTTTGGGTTTCTTTATAAAGGGAAGGTCATATAAAGTTTCTTATCCTTGGAATTCCTAATGAGAATCTTAGTGATCATTCCTACTCTATTTTTTAGTTTCATGTTCTTCTAGTTTGGGTTAGTCTTGAAACGAGTGTGGTTTTATGTTCAGTGGTGACCCACGAGGTCACTTGAGGTATGTTTTTCTATTTAGTTTATTTCTATTCTCATTGTTAGTTTGTTAAAATTTATTTCATTTATTAATCTATAATTTTTTAACTTCTTTATTTTGATTCTTGGCACTTGTTTATAGCTCGTGGGGATCAGAAATGCCCTTCAGGCCTGGTCACGGATCATCTCAGGTGACCAGTTCGGGGTTAACCTGGGCTTGTTTGTGGAATGTCATCAATAAAGTGAGAATGAAAATGAATCCATATATTTTTTTTCATATTGAACATCTCATATAAATTAATAATTTAATATTTAATAAAGAAAAGGATTTTTTTGGATGTCATGTATCTGGTACATGCACCATTGTAACTTCAAGACGGTTTAAGTCTGTGGCTAAAAACCTATCTGATTCTATTAGAAACAAACATGAAGGATTTTTCACAAACTATTTTTTCTCATTAGACCTATAGATGAATCAATTGGATATTAATAAATGGACCCCGCTTATCACTACAATTCCAAATTTCTTCACACATAGATTAAATTCATGAACAATATTACTTATCAAAATAACTGTATTTTGTAGAGGATACAAATTCATCAATATTTACTGAAATAGAAACATCATTCAAAGATAACACCATATATAAAAATGGTACATGGATAATGGAATAATAATATCAATGAAATAAGAAATATGTGTACTTAATTAAATCTTCAATTAATGATGATCATAAATGAAAGGGAAGTATACATACACCACACACAAGGAATAAGTGGAAAATAAGTTATAACCAAAGGGAAAATCATAATGGAGCCCATAAAAGAGTGGATTTAAATTGTAATTGTAAATTAAAAGAGTAAAAATGCATAGATCATGATAAATTATGCCCAACTAAAGTGAAAACATGTAATATGTGTGTTAAAGAAACTTTATAAATGATCCTCCTTAGTTCTGTTTAAGGTATATATTAAAGAGTATTTAAAATAGAAAAAGGAATAATTGTTTGTATAAAACCAAAAATAAACAAATATAGTTTTTCATGATAAAATGAGTTATTTTATAAATTTATTTGTGGATTAAAATAGATTAATGATGGTACTTGAAAATAGGTATGAAATTGGGAAGTTCTCTTTAATCTGGATTGCTTATCGAGAGGAAATGAAAATGATATATTATAAAACATGCATTACACATCAAAGAAAAATGAACTGATCAAGATAAATGGTTTTATAACATATAAACATAATTTAAAGTAATTATATAGAAATTAATTATTATATTACGGTAAATATAGAGAGAGATAACATAACCTTAATGAAGAATGGAGGTTCATGGAGAGTCCCTGACCTTATGTCTGAATGTGTTCTACACATGATCTTAATGTCTTGTATAATCAGATTAAATTCATTAATTAATTTATTAATAACCTTTTATAAATTTATTTGAATTATAAAAATTTTATAAGTTCATTTATTTCCTTTTTTATGAGTTATAAGAACAATTTTATCGTTTTGTAGTGTTTGTTTCCTAGGTTTTTGTAACGTCTCAGTTTCGGGTGCCGCCAAGAGGTGCCCCGTACCTGATTGGTCACATGGTCTCAAGTGAATTTCCCTGAATGCTATAAGATTCTGACTAGTAGTGAGGGCCTTGGGTGTGATAGTGGGGAAAATATTCCCCCATTGGTAGTGTAACCCAGTGGAAGTAAAATAGATAATAATAGCGGAAGCAGTATAACAAGCAGTAAATAAACAGCAGAAGTAATAAAAAATAGAGTACATATATATAAATGATGCATGATACATATTTGTAGGAAATAAACTAAATAAGTCACAATAATGGAATATAGTACTAAACCAATGTACAAATAAAAAACAAGTAACAACTCCACAGCATCGCGGACCTCAGCTTGGTCCCCTGTAACCCAGCTCCACAGAAATCAAGTACCTAAAGTATAAGGGCGCTTTCCCTTATCTAGACCTATAACAATATAATATGTTTGGGTCAAAAGAACGAACCAAAAAGAGTGTGAGATGAATCCCAGTGGGAAACCACCCAAAGATCTATGCCCAAAAGTCAGTGAATATATATAGCAGGCAATAAACAAAATGAAGCAGTAAAAAAGGAAGTACACATAGTAACAGTCCTGTAATTTCAATTGCATTCATTTTTATTTATCAAGAGAAACCAATCATAAGAAGGAAAACCTTTAGAAATTACTCACAGCCTAACCCCTCTGGTTTAACCAAACAACCACAAGCAACCCTCTGGTAAGTACACACAGTCTAACCCCTCTGGTTCAGCTTTAGCAAAGACTCTCTGAGGAAGCACTCACTGTCAATTCCCCTTGTGGTCTCGTATCAGTAACTAATAGGAACTCTGAGGAAGAACTCAATGTCCAATTACCATTATGGCTCGTATCGAGGAACTATGGACACTTTGAGGGAGAACTTACGTCCATCCCCCATATGGTCTCGCAAAGTAAAAGTAAACGGACAGTCTGTAGAATCCCTCAATGTCAATTTTCCCTATGGTCTACTACAATATGTTCTCATTGCCCTGTGTAAGTCAATAATGCACAAAAGATACATAGAATATAAAGTACACCACAAGAACAACTTGGATAAACAATCTATAGCATATAATAGCATGACAGATAGCAATCACTCTATCCTAACAATACTAGTCATGGGAGGTAAATATCCAAACAAGAAAAGCTATACCAAATGGTGAAAATTAGGAAAACATGGGAAAACACATCCTTTACAAGTTAAATTAAACCATATTGATGAAAAATTAACTTCTATCCAAACAAACAAGGCATAGCAGGAAATAATAAGGCTAACACCCATAAACACGCAATACCCCAAACAAGGGTATTGGGTACTTTTTCACATATAACTCAATTACTAACTATGGAAAGGCACAAACCACCTACCTCAGCATCATGAGATCAATATACATGAACCCCATGGCTTGAATCAACCTAGAATTCCGTATATCTACAAAAAAATCTAAAAATGCTCAACTGAGGATATCTAGTGAAAGAGGATAAATCAGGAAATGAGGTTCTGGAGGAAGAAACAACTCACTGATTCGATTCCAATGCAACTGATGTAGTTTTAATCATATAATGGATGGAATGTTAGGGTCTCGACAAAGATCTGGTGGTCTCGTTCACTCTTGGATGAGATAGGTCGAGAATAATATGATTTTTTCGATCAGATGCGACCCTGGTCCATTTAATTAAATAAAAAAAGAACACATTGTGTTCTTTAAAAGTACATGGTGTGTGCGTGCCTTTTCTGGAATCTACTTTAGGAGGTCTCAATGTCACCACACACGTCCATATACTCATCTATTTCCCAGCTAGTACATGTTCACCCGCGGCATCCGAGTACACGACGTGTACTTAAAGGACATGAAATGTACTACGGAAATTTCCAGAAACTCCTCTATTTCTCGGAAACAACCAGAAATCAAGATTCATACCTGAAAAGAAGATCTGGGTTCTTAAAAACTCCCCCCCCCTAAAAAAATTCATCCCCAAGTTTTCCTATAAAGACGGTGTAGAAGAATAAACCTCGAATAGCTCCGGCCACTATGATCTTACGTCCTCCTCCCTCTCCCAAGTCTTGTCCGATACTCACTCGGGCTGTCATAGCACTCATACCAGAGGAATAGACCGGCCATAGAGAACCTTCACACTTATATCAAAAATCTAGGTAGGATGCTCCTCAAACGAGGTTCCCACCTTGAGCTAAACCTCCTCAGGTTAAAAAAACATGAGACAAGTCTGAGAAGTAACACTGAAGCTGAGAAACATGAAAGATTTCATTCATATCCCAGTACCTTAGAGGTAACTACATCCAATAGGCAACAGTCCCAACTCTCACCAAAACCTTGAACGGTCTGACGGACCATGGTGAAATCTTGCCCTGCCTTCTAATCCTCTTATGTCCCAACCTCCTTGTTACACGTAGTAAAACCCAATTTCCGACCACAAACTCCAGAGTTCATCTCTATCGATCATAAAAATACTTTTATCATTATTGTGTCATATCCATCCTCTTATGAATCAAATCTATCTTCTATGTGGTCTCTTGGACAAGTTGAGGTCCTATCATAGCTTCCTCTCCTACCTCTAGCTAGTATAAGTGTGAACGGAATGACCTACCATACAAAGCCTAAAAAGGTGCCATATGAATAGTTTCTTGAAAACTATTATTGTAGGAAAACTCCAAAAGAGGTATGTGTTTCTCCAATGAACCTCCAAAATCCAAGATGTATGCTCAAAGCATGTCCTCAAGCACCTAAATCATACACTCAGACTGGCCATCTGTCTGGCGATGGTATGTTTTACTTAGAAGTACCTATGTAACCAAAGCCTTCTGTACTTCCTGCCAGAACAAATAAGTAAAACATGCATCCTTATCAGAAAAAATGGAGTGTGGAACCTCATGTAAATGTAAAATCTATTAGATGTACAACCTTCCCAATGTATCAACACTGAAAGTCTCCTTGATCGGAAAGAAGTGGGAAACCTTCATGAGTCTGTCATTGAAAAACCATAATGTATCATTCCCTTGAGGTGACCTCAGTAAACCCATCACAAATTCCATCGTGACATTGTTCCATTTCCACCCAAAAATGAGTAACTACTTCAAAATCCCTACTGGTTGTTGATGCACCGCATTCACCTACTGATAGGTGGAACATCTCATGAAAAATCCAGCAACTTCTTTCTTCATACCTGGCCACCAATACTGATGGTGTAGATCATGATACATCTTCCTAAAACTAGGATGAACTGTCAAAACTAAGGAATAAAAGTACTGCATCACCTCCTCACGTATGTCTGCTGATACCCATATTCACCCATGGAAACACAAGATCCCAAGCTTGCCTATGGTCCATCTAGGAATGGGTTCCTCTCCTAACACACTCTTTTATAGGACTAGGCCTTCAGAATCTAATAGCTACCTCATTCACACTCGATCAAGAAGAGTATAGGTAACTATTATAGAAGATAGAAATGTCTACCCTTGTCTATTGTGCACCACCAAATGCATCTCAGAGAACAGAGCCATAAGCTTCCACTCACTACTGGCCTCCTAAATTTTCTGTATCTGAGTTCTCCTGCTCAACGCATCATCCACTATGTTACCCTTCCCAGTCATGTAGGTAAGCTCAAAGTCAAAATATTGAAGTTTATCAACCCACATTCACTCTCTCAAATTCAGGTCACGTAGAGAGAAGATATACTTGAAACTTTTTTGGTCTGTGAAACCCACAAAATGCTCTCCCAACAGGTAGTGTCTTCAAGAGCATAAAGTATGAATAAATTCATCCAGCTTGAGATTGTGTGTTGGGTATTTTATCTCATGTGTCCTAAACTGCTAAGACCCATACACAACAACCCCTTTCCCCTACACAAGCACTACTCCCAACCCGATACCTGATGTATCATAGTACACGGTATAACTCTTCCCCGGATCTATAAATACTAATATCGGTGCTGAAGTCAACCTACCTTTCAGCTCCTGAAAGGCTGACTCACAAGAATCTGACCACAATTACATTTCACCCTTCTTAGTCAGGCCCGTCAGTGGCGCTTCTAAGCATGAAATGTCCTATATAAAATGTCTCTAGTAACCAGCCAGCCCTAGAAAATTCCATACCTCAAAGAAAATATTCGATTACTCCCAAGAAACTACCACTCTCACTTTCTCTAGGTCTACTAATACTCTTGTATTTGAGATAAAATAACCTAAGAAGTGAATCTAGTCTATCCAAAAGTGTAATTTTGAGAGCTTATCATAAAACTGATTATCTCTCAGTGTACTCAGAATGATCTCAAGATGGGTAGCATGGTTGTGTCAAGTGTGAGAGTACACCAAGATATCATCCACGAAGACTACCACAAAAGAATCCAAGTATGGATGGAAAACTCGGTTCCTCAGCACCATGAAAACATCAGGCATGTTTGTGAGACTAAACGACATAACCAAATACTTGTAAAGACCATACCTGCTCTAAAAGGATGTAAGAGGTACATATGATGTTCTAACGCACAACTGATGGTAACCGGAACTCAATTCAATCTTCAAGAAAACTAAGGCTCCTCAAAGTTGATCAAAGAGATCATCAATCCTCAGAAAGGGATATCGATTCTTGAAAGTAAACTTGTTCAACTTCATATAATCCACCCAAATTATGAGGGTATTTTCTACCTTCTTTGAAAATAGGAAAGGGGGAACCCCAAGGAGAAGTATTGGGTCAGATGAAACCCTTTGCCTAAAACTCCTCCAACTGCTTCTTGAGCTCCTGCAACACTTGAGTTTCCATCCTATAAGAAGTAATAGACACTGGTGTCGCTCCTGAAAAAATCTAAATAGAAAATTCTATCTCTCTCTCCGGAGGAAAACATAAAAAGTTTTCTTTAAATACATCCCTGAAACGATTTACCATAGGAGGAAAGTCTATATGTGAAGTCCCCTACTCATCCAGATATAGACTATAAATTTGGGTTGTAACTCCTCCCAACCCATGATGCTCGGGTCCCACTCTACTCGCTCGAACATCCCATTTTTCCTTATGAAGAAACAAGCTGCCCTTTGTTTATGTGAAACTCTCCCTACGACGATAGCAATCAAAAGCTACCTGGAAGGGAACTAACCAGTCAATTCTGAGAATGAAATCATATCCTTTCGTCTATAGAACATTGATTTCCCATAATAAGTGATACCCACAAACCTCTATAGGTAACTCCTTGCACTGACGTACACTATTCGTTCTAGTCCCCAAAGGAGGGTCTAACATCCAGATATCAACAGAAGAAAAGATACAGAGCCCAAGGCTCTCCGCAATAATGACATATATAAAGCTATGGGAAGCCCCAGTATCAAAACGAGAAGAAGCTCAAAATGAGGCAACTAGGATCATACCTCGAACTATAGAGAGTTAAGGATCCTACTCATACTGGGTTTGCTCCACTGAAAAAGTATAACATGCACTATGGCCCTACATGACCACCCTAAGTTGATCCACCCTATTTTCATTGAGAGCCTAGAAACTAGCTACCAAGGCCACGACCTCCAACTCAGCCTGAATAGCCTGAAGAACTCCAGTTTCCTGACTGATGAGAAACTGGTGGTGCTTCTTCTGAATGTGGAGTCATAGATGAACTTTTATCCCTGCTGCTGGTGAGAAAAACTAACAGAAATGCTGAAGATGACCCATTTTTTTTGCAAGATCGGAACCACCATGGGTATCTCGGGCAATGTGGCCTCTTATTTCCACTCTTCCTGCACTGGTAGCACACCACCTAGATACCAGAAGAAGTTTCATACCTCCTTGGATCCCTACACATAGACTCCTTGTGGTGCTTCTTACTGTCAATAGGAGTAATACCATCTTCGGTTGTCGAACTGCCCTGGCTCACCACTCCAGAATACCTCAGATTTCCCTCCATGATTAGCACCTAGTTGACTATAGAAATGATAGAAGTCAACCTGAAAATGTTCACCTGAGATCGGATGTCGTTCCTAAGACCATACTCAAACTTCTTTTCCAGAAATAACGTATCACCTCCTGGAATAGGCATGAAGCATTGTAGCCCTTTAAAGCGAGAATAATACTCTATAATTGAAAGAGTACCCTGCTCCAGACTCATGAACTCTCGGGCTCGATTGTCCCTCAACGCCTCTGGGTAGAAGTAGTCGTAAAAGGAATGTTGGAACTCATCCCAATCCATTGCTTGTTGGCATCCCTCCTGTGACATCACATCCCACCATCTCTTCATGGAATATTGAATCATATACATAGAAATATTCACCCTCCTCTATGGAGGCATCTCCAGATGCTCAAAGATAGAAAAAATGGCTTTTAACCATGACTCTGCCGCCTGAGATCCTCCTTCCCCTATGAAGGTGGTATGATGTTGTTTCTGGAAAACCCACATCAACTCTGCCATACAAGGGGCAGGATGTGGTACTCCTCGTAAGGTCTACATAAACCTCATAAATCCCTCTTAGATCTGTGTGTTAGAACCTGTGTCTGGAATGACGGTTGGTGCCAAGATTGGAACAACTGGAGGATCTTCTGGTAGTCCTTGATCATCCATATTCGGTGTCTAATGACTACCCTATAACTGGCGGACAACCGGAGGACATCTCGATGGCATGACTTTGCAAGGTCAAGTACACACCTTAGTTCAATATTAACAGGGACTGAAACATAGAATTTTAAGAAAGGAACAAGGGAAATAAATCATTCAAGTTTTTCAAAACATATATAAACAATGTGTATAATGCCTACATGGCATGTTCCCTTATGCCTTCACATGGGCGTGTACTTCTGCCTACCCAGATCATGTAATAACCCAAACACATGGTGTGTTTTCCTAACACACGTCGTGTTCTTGAATCCTCTCCCCCTACCTGAGTTCCCTTACACGGATAAGCCATGCAGTTTCCCTAGAATAATAATACATAATGTGTTAGTGCCAGACAAAGTGTGTACCAGATGAACTTCACTAACCTATGTTGTTAGTTACATGGCCAGTTACACTGTTGACTCTACACGGCATGTTTATGCCAGATACGGCATGTACTAGAAAGATTTCACCAGCCTGTGTTGTTCGTTACATGGATGGATATATGGGTTACACTAAATGGCGTGATCAAGCTTTCCACGACATGAATAACTTATGTTTTATCCATCAGTGTCATTAGTCACACAGGTGGACACATGGTCTTCACAACACGACATGTACATCAGGAACACGTTGTGTTCCACTAAATATTTCTCAACCCTGTGTCTCTACCCACACATCCACTGATATAGTTAGAGACTATATGGCATATACATATAGTAAACAGTGTGTACTTAAGAAGAATAGTTCCTTCCCGAATAGAAGGACACAAGGCGTGTATTTATCATTACACACCGTGTATTCTGGGTTCTTCTATATATTAAGCCTTAGAAACGAACCTAGAACCCAGAAAAACACTGAAAAGACCATTAAAGTGCCAAATTATGATCCTTGAGGGTCCATACTACCCTCAAATCAAATCTTGGCATCATATACATGTTATATGTAAACATAATAGAGAAATGATCCACAAAATTCTTGTCCATGGGGGCCCATAACACCTCAAGAACAAAAGTTTGATGTCTATTCAGAAAAAACTAACACAAACCAATACCTCATTAAAAAGAGGGTATTCTATCAAGGCATCTATCATAATAGCATGCATATCTAGCACAAAATCTATCTCAACAACATTCCATCACTAGTGAAACCTAAATGGCATGGCCAAAATGCAAGACATGTGATCAATAACAAGTGCATATATGACGCATGAGGGGGAATGCCCTCATATCATTGGGATTCAATAGAAATAGACCCTCAATAACATCAAATATAACAACATAATATATGTGAATCACCCAATGATGAAATCAAATCAACTGTACAATTGAAAAACTAGAATAATCCCAATATAAGAGGTAAATTGGATTTTCCCTATACACAAGTTAGCTACTCCTGAGCACAGCTTTTTACCAAGTACCTATTCCTTCATATCCATGTCTATAGGATCAAAATAGTAATTCAATAGGAAAATAATTCCTCTAATACCACTTTGTAATGTCCCGGTTCTGGGTACAGCCCAGAGGCGCCCAGTACCTGGTTGGTCACATGGCCTCAAGAGCATTTCCCCAAATGCCAGAGGCTGCCGACTAGCAGTGAAGTCCTTGGGTGTGATAGTAGGGAAACTATTCCCACTACTGGAAATCCTAGTTTTACCAATGGTTATATCCCAATGGTTTACTAAACCATTGGGAATAGCCATCTATACCAACGATTCTCAGAAACCGTTGGTATAGTTGGTTTTATAGACACTTTTACCAACGGTTCATTACAACCGTTGGTATAGAGGAGCTTTTACCAACAGTTCTCATTGAACCATTGGTAAAGGTTTCGGCTGAATGTATATACCAACGGTTTTTAAAAACCGTTGGTAAAAATTTCCCCCAAATTGGCAGTAGCCCATCCTCTCCCCCATTCGCGATCCAGAGCCCTAAACGGGAGCTATCGGCGATTTTGGAGGTGCTTCCGGTTCTCTTCCTCCATCCCATCCAAGGTGAGTTATTTTCTTTAACTTTCAGTTTTTATTTTCGATTTTGATGTATATATGTTTCTCTTTAGGATGAGAACAATTTCTATTCTCATATTCCCACCCAATTTATGTTCCAGCCCTATTTATGTTTCGGTTATTTATTAAATTCCATGCATATTCCAGCCCATATAGATTTCATTAGACGGTTATCTAATTTTTTGATGTGCCTTTCATGTTTCATTACCAAGAAATTTTTATTATATGTTATAAAATTCAATCATATGTTTAGTTTTAACATTCATAGTTACTTTATTATCTTGTGTCAATAATTTATATTAATAATCTTTTCATATATTCCATCATTGAGTGTTTTTACTTGTGCAATAGAATTCCAAGCTCATGTTACTTCATAGTGATTATCTAGATTTCAAAGTGTTTTATTTTTCATGTTAAATTTATTAAAAAGTTTTGGGGACTAATTAAAGTTATTAGATTCCAATTTCGGTACAAGCACACATGATGCGTCCAATGAAAATGATGATGTTGATAGGGTGAAAAAATTGAATGATGCTGCGACGACTCCAGTATATCAGCAATGTGATAAAATGAAAAAGTTGGAATTTTTAATACAATTGTTTCATGGGAAAACTATGTATGGGATTTCAAATACTGCAATTGATTAAATTCTTACCTTCTTGAAGGAATTACTTCCAGATGATGCAGATATTCCCTCAAACCACTATATGGCATGGAAGTTGGTTGATGAACTTGGATTCTCAAAAAAAAATTCATGCTTTCCCGAATGATTGTAGCTTATTTTGGGAGGAACCTACTGATAGAAATGATTGTATAAAATGCGGAACCTCCCGATGGAAGCCAAAAGATGATGGAACACCATCTCGTGTGCCACAAAAAGTAATGTGGCACTTTCCATTGATCCCCAAATTACAGAACCTTTTCATGTCTGATGAAATATCCGTAAAAATGCGATGGCATGACACCGAGAGAAAAAAGAATAATGAAGAGTTGGTTCACCCTGCAGATGGATTTTCATGGCAGAGATTTGATGCTCGATATCCTGAATTTGCAACCGACGTGCCTAATGTGAGACTGGGTCTTTCATGTGACAGTTTTAATCCATTTGGGCAGATGCTTACTTCGCACAATACATGGACGGTTTTCATACACATTTATAACATTCCCCCTTGGTTGTGTATGAAAAAATCCTTACACTTTCTTGAGTATACTGATATCTGGCCCTTCTGATCCCGGTAATGATAGAGATGTATACATGCAACCTTTAATAAAAGAGTTGAAACTTCTTTGGGATGTGGGTGTTCCCACATACGATGCATGTTCGAAAGACATATTTTAGATGCATGCTGCACTTATGTGGACTATCAATGATTTTCCTGCTTATGCAATGATGTCTGGATGGAGCACAAAAGGAAAATTGTCATGTCCTATTTGTATGAAGAATACTCGATCAAGAAGACTGAAATATCATTGTAGTTTTAGTTTTATGGGACATCGATGATTCTTTCCAATGAACCATCCATATAGAAACAATTGTCGAAGATTTTACAATACCATGGAGAATGAAGATCCACCTCAGTGTATGTCTGGAACTGGTATGCTTAATGAATTTAAATATTTCAGTTATTCATTTGGGAAGAGTGTAATGAAATATAGAAAGAGGAAAAATGTTTCCAATGATACCTGTTACAATTGGAAGAAGAAGATTATATTCATTGAGTTGCCATATTGGTTAACCAACTTGTTACATCATTGCTTAGACGTAATTCACATTGAAAAGAATATATGTGAAATGTTGCTTTCGATTCTTCTAAATGTCAAAGAGAAGACAAAAAATTATTTATGATCTCGGCGCGACTTGGTAGATTGGGGGATCAGACTAGAATTGCATCCAGTCTGTATCAGTGAAAATAAATGGCAAGTTCCATTTGCTTCTTATGTGATGACTCCTTCTGAAAAAAAATCAATTTCTGGAAGTGCTAGAGACTATTAATGTTCCTAATGGCTATTCGAGCAATATATCAAAACGGGTCAATAGAAAAGAGTTGAAGTTGATATCTTTGAAGGCACATGATTATCACGTCCTTTTGCATGAGTTGATTCCAATAGCAATCTGTCATCTCTTGTCCAATAATGTTAGAGTCTCAGTTATTCGGTTGTACTATTTGTTTAGAGATCTTTGTGCTAAGAGGTTTTCCAAATCCCTCATGCAAAAATTGTTGGCAGAGACACCATTAATTTTGTGTGAGTTAGAGAAAATATTCCCTCTATCATTTTTTACATAAATGTTGCATCTGATTGTCCATCTTCCAACCGAAATACTTCCTGGAGGACCCGTTGCTTTCTGTTGGCTGTATCCAACTGAAAGAAACATGTGCACATTGAAATCATATGTTCGGAACAGGAATTATCCCGAAGGTTCTATTGTGAACGGTTACTTGGCTCAAGAATGTATGGATTTATGTTCAATGTATTTTTCTGATCATACTACGAGAATAAACAGACCAATGAGAAATGAAGAAGAACAGTATGGGAAAATTGAACCCAGTTTTCCATCACTTCCTCAGACAGGAGGAATTCTGGGATCATATACATTGACAACATTAAGCCTTGAAGAGCGAGAGATGACACATTGCACAGTGTTGTTCAATTGTGATTTGTTCGATGAGTATATCAACTAAGTTAATTGTACATGTATCTCTTATCTTATCTCTTGTAATTTTAAATATTTGTTAAACTATTATTATTTTTATCTACAGAGAACATAAAGAATTGATATATAGAAAGCATCGTTCTTTATCTTTCAGAAAGAAGTAGACTTTGCATAGAAAAGGGTTTTCTTCTTGGTTGAAATTGAAGGTAAAAATATTTCTGTAATAACTAAATAAAAATAATATTTAATTAAGTTTACTATTTGTTTATATTTTAGGTATCTAGTTTGCCTACAGACTCTATTTCTGAGGAAATAAGAGCTTTGGCTTTTGGTCCTAATACCATGGTTCGTGCTTGTAAATTACTTGTGATCAATGGATACAAATTTATTATCACTGAATGAGCAAGAAACATGAGAACACAACATAATGGTGTTATGATAACTGCCACAACAGACTGTTATGCCAGTTCATCGGACACTATACCTCGTTCTGAAAATGTTGCTTATTATGGTGTCGTGGAGAAAATAATAATTTTGGATTATTACTCGCATGGTCGAGTTACGATGATGAAATGTCAATGGTTTGATTCAATGATGAGGCAAGGCACCTTTATTGATGATTGTGGATTTTGAGTTATTGACATGACTCTCACTCTTTCCACTGATGAACCATATGTATTGGCATCAATGGTGAAACAAGTTTTTTATGTCAAAGATCATCGTTATCCTAAATTCGGTGTAATTATTGAAGTAAATCCCACACATGTTTTTGATGATGGTGATGATGAAGTTGACACTATCCCTAATGCAATTGGAATCAATCCGTTTATTACTTATGATGACCCCAACAGCTCAATTGTCAGATTTGATTGTGAACCCCGAAGTTGTGGTGGGAAATATATAGAATCATACAGTCATGTTCTCACCTACATGTTTCACCTATATCATCCAGAGTGTGTATCCTAGTACTTACCTTCATAACACCATAAATCTTCGGTTTCATTATGTTCTTTTTATCATAATGGTTTTTCTATATTTTGTTTTTTGGGTTACACATTAGTTATCTATTTCTAATTAATTCCATATTTGTTTTCATTGTAGGAAATGATACCCATTGAAGAGAGGCGGCGGAAAAAGATGACAGATAATAATCGTCGCATGGTACAGATGGGTGTTCCTCCACTCATCCCTATTGTGAGTATTTTATTTCAAATTTAAATATTTTAATAACTTATAATATCATGTGTTTACTTTTCTGTCAAACTTTTTTTCAGGATCCAACCCCTAGACGATAGATATCTGATGAGGAGCCTGATATTGCTCCCAGTAGAGAGGTTGGTGGTAGGAGGGGGGGTGTCAGAGATGGATGATCATCTAGTGGTCCCGGTACAGAGGTCGGTGGTACGAGGGCTCATGGGGTGAGAGTTAGACAACCCACTACCACAGACGTATCTTCTACGCCCTATTTTGATCCTGGCGTGTCTTCAGGGACATATGAGATATTTAGACCTCCGATGTTTACACTACCAGCTAGCCAGACGTCTATGTCATCATCTTTTTCTTTTGGTTCATTATCTCCGGGCTATTATATTCCACCTTCTTCGACTCCTACTGCGACACAGTATGTGGCTGAGGAGCATACACTGAGGGACACTCCACCTGTACAGGATATTCCTTCAGCTTCTGCACCCATTGATCCGACTACCACAGGTATATTTATATAACTCTATCAAATTTTTATACTAAAATTTATTTTTATTATAACTTGTATTGATATTATTTTTATTTAATAACAGATTCATCTATAGATAAGAGGCGGGGGAGGGGGCGTACTCACTTATGTACGGTATGGAACCACCAGACATAGTTGATGGTTGAATACAATGTTGATGGACAAATTATTGAGAAATATGGGCAGCAATGTCGGGGTTTTTTGGCGACGCTAGCCAAATACTCTGATATCATTCTGGTTGGCCCTCTCTCTTGGATACATCTGCCACTCGAAGTCAAGGATAACGCGTGGGCACAAATATGGGTAAAAAATCTATTGGATTTAATGTAGTATATTTTTGTATTTAAATGAACTAATCAATTTGGTTTTAGCTTCGGTTTAACTTCCCTGATGGCGAAGGTGCACGGCCATCACGTTTAAAAGAGCTAGGAGAGATTTGGAGAGCTTATAAACATGAGTTGTATGTTGGCTAGTGTGATAGAGTGGGCACAGAGTTAGAGACATTACCTATCGTGGATGACTACCCGATAGAGCAATATCGCCAAATGATTACCCATTGGGCGACTGCCAAATTTAAGGTATTAATCTCATTTGAGTTATTTAAATGAGAGTTTTCATATTTTTCATTAATATAATCTTATTAATTATTAATCAATATTTAGGAATATTCTGAAAAAAACAAAAAAAACATTGATTCAAAGCAATACCTCCACACTTTGGGGCACACAACTATGTCAGATCATGAGAGGCAGCAGGTATGATATAGTTGTTTATAATTTTTCTTTAGGACTTTCCCTTTTTAGTGGATCCAACTTAAATTATTTGATTTATTGAATAATGAATATATGATTATACTTTCACTTTATATTGTTTCAATGTCATTACTGAAGCACAAAATGAATATTAAAATACGTATACCTTGAGAAAAATTGTTTTGCTCGAGTAGAAGAAAAAAAGATGGAACTGCGGTAAATGAACCGACCCAAGAGAATATTGTAAGTTTTAATTTGTTTATTTCAAATTTTATTATCTAATTTGAAATTTAATAATCTATTAATATTTTTTACAGGCTGCTTTAGAGGATCTTGATGCCCAGGAGCCTGACAATTTTGGGCCACACGATCATTTATATCAGGTTTTGGGAGATGAGAACTCTGGTCGAGTACGCTACCGAACTGGTAAGAATATAGTCCCGAAGAGGTATTGGTCGTCTCCAGGTATCCATTCTAGTACCACCGAGTTGGAACAGGTCAAGGAGCATGCAAGACAGTCTGATAAAAGTGTCACAGAGTTGGAAGTACAAGTTCAAACAAGAGACAGAGAATTTATGAAACTGATGAAAGCATTATCTTCATCACTTCCACCAGAGGCTAGTGCGGCTTCTCAGACATTTATGTCGTCGATGGTTGTATCATCCAATGCACCAGGCGGCAGCTCTAGTGGCGATCGAGATGATGACATTCCTGGTGATGACGAGGATGCTGAATAGGAAGAGGGCAAGGATGAGGATGTGGACGAGGGTGAGGATGGGGCCGAGGGTGAGGATGGGGTCAAGGGTGAGGATGATGCTGAGGACGAGGATGAGGCCGACGATGAGCATGACGACGATGACGAGGACGATGACGAGGATAGAGATGGCGGCGGGGATGAGGCTAATGATGATAGTGGTGATGGTGATGGTGATCAGAGGCAGATTGATCCATTACATTTTTGAATTCTGTATAACTCTTTATTTTTTAACATGGTTTTCCACTTTGGGGTTTTCCTCTGCTTCATAGAGACGTTTCATTCAAATTCTGTTTTTTGCACTTGATTCATATTGTATGATTAGTCTACTACCTAGACCTTTAGTATTCCTTGGTACTGTGATACTCGTTTTTCTATTTTTTTTACTTAGCTTTCTTAGTTAGCCATGTATTTCATGTTTATGCATGTGTAAAATGATATGGAAAATGTGCTTTGATGTAGTGGCCGACACCACTCAAAGTGTCTAACTTTTATTTGAAATGGACAGGATTTTAAGTGAAAACAACAGATGGAATACGGAAAATAGACCAAATGCATTCAGATTCTGTTTAAACTATAGGACAATGATCTATGGGTCATATGTGATGTTTACGAGTCAACCCCGCCTCAATCCGAGGGTCGTTGTGGTCGTTACCACTCAAAGTGTCTTTCTTTTGTTTAAAATGGATGCGCTTTTAAGTAAAAAACCACATACAAAAAATGGACCAAACGCATTCGGATATTGTTGATACTTTAGGACATGTATCCATGGGTCATATGTGACGTGTACGAGTCAACCCTGCCTCAATTCGAGGCGCGGTGTTGCCGGCACCACTCAAAGTGTCTAACTTTTATTTGAAATGGACAGGATTTTAAGTGAAAACAACAACTAGCATACAGATTACAGACCAAACGCATTTGGATTCTGTTTAAACTATAGGACAACGATCCATGGGTCATATGTGAAGTGTAAGAGTCAACCCCGCCTCAATCCGAGGGCCGGTGTGGCCGGTACCACTCAAAGTGTCTTTCTTTTGTTTAAAATGGATGCTCTTTTAAGTAAAAAAACCACATACGGAAAACAGACCAAAGGCATTCAGATACTGTTGATACTTTAGGAAATGTAACCATGGGTCATTTGTGGCATGTAGGAGTCAACCCCGCCTCAATCCGAGGCACGGTGTGGCCGACACCACTCAAAGTGTCTAACTTTTATTTGAAATGGACAGGATTTTAAGTGAAAACAACAACTAGCATACGGAAAACTGATCAAACACATTCAGATTCTGTTTAAACTATAGGACAAGGATCCATGGGTCATATGTGACGTGTAAAATTCAACCCCGCCTCAATCCGGGGGACGGTGTGCCCGGTACCACTCAAAGTTTCTTTGTTTTGTTTAAAATAGACGCGCTTTAAAGTAAAAAAACCACATATGGAAAATGTACCAAAGGCATTCGGATACTATTGATACATTAGGACATGTATCCATGGTTCATTTGTGACATGTATGAGTCAACCCCGCCTCAATCCGAGGTGCGGTGTGGCCGACACCACTCAAAGTGTCTAACTTTTCTTTGAAATGGACAACAGTTTAAGTAAAAACAACAACTGACATACGGGAAACTGACCAAACCCATTTGGATTCTGTGGAAACTGTAGGAAAATGATCCATGTGTCTTTTTTGACTTGTACGAGTCAACCCCACCACAATCCGAGGTGCGGTGTGGCCGAAACCACTCAAAGTGTCTAACTTTTCTTTGAAATGGACAATAGTTCAAGTAAAAACAACAACTAACATACAGAAAACCGACCAAAGACATTTAGATTCGGTTGAAACATTAGGAAAACGATCCATGTGTCATATGTGACGTGTACGAGTCAATCATGCCTCAATCCGAGGTCCAGTGTGGCCGGCACCACTCAAAGTGTGTCACTTTTCTTTGAAATGGACAACAGTTTAAGTTAAAAAAACAACTTCCATACGGAAAACGGACCAAAGGCATTCAGATACTGTTGATACTTAATTACATGTATCCATGGGTCATTTGTGAAGTTTAGGAGTCAACCATGTCTCAATCCGAGGGCCGTTGTGGCCGGTACCACTCAAAATGTCTTTCTTTTGTTTAAAATGGATGCGCTTTTAAGTAAAAAACCCACATATGGAAAACTGACCAAACGCATTCGGATTCTATTGAAAATTTAGGACAATGATCCATGGGTCATTTGTGACGTGTAAAAATAAACCCCGCCTCAATCCGAGGCGAGGTGTGGCGGCACCACTCAAAGTGTCTAACTATTTTTTGAAATGGACAACAGTTTAAGTAAAAACGGCAACTGACATACAAAAAATTGACCAAACACATTCAGATACTGTTGATACTTTAGTAAAAGGATCTATGGGTCATTTGTGATGTGTACGAGTCAACCCTGCCTCAATCTGAGGCATGGTGTGGTCGATATCACTCAAAGTGTATTTCTTTTGTTTAAAATGGATATTCTTTTATGTAAAAACAACCAGCATACGGGAAACCAACCAAACGCATTCGGATTGTGTTGATACTTTAGGAAAACGATCCATTGTCATTTGTGACATGTACGAGTCAACTCCCCCTCAATCCGAGGTGCGGTGTGGACGACACCACTCAAAGTCTCTCTTTTATTTCAAAAGGAAATCATTTTAAGTGAATACAACTGAAATTTACACTCATCAACGATAGTCGCAAACTATTTTTCATGAGTTGGATAGTTTCACTAATGGGGTCATAAGTGACGAGACTCCTAAGAAAATACCTTTTCACCATATATTATAAACAATACAAGTTTAATGTAAAATTCATCATAAATCATTACATACCCAAACCTAGGATCACAAAAAAAGGGATTTTAGCCAATTTGAAATTATTATTAAACTCTAATAGATATTTATCAAACTATTCTTCCTATTAGAATTTTATGGGGAGGTGTGCTGGTTTGGGGGTTGTGCATGGGTGGGGTGAATTACCACCGGATAATTGTTGTCATATGTTTTTTTTGGGCTATTTTCGGTGTTTTTTATATTGTTTGACATATGTATGTGGTTTTTGTGATATTTTTTATACAGGTGTATAGTGAAGGGTATATTGAGGGCTGTTGTGCAATGTTTTTTTATGCAGGTGGATGGTAGGGCTACTGGAGGGCTTCTGGGGGGCTGTTGTGCAGCAGCTCTGGCAAAGGTTATACAAACGGTTCAGAACCGTTGGTATATATTTTTCTAGAATTCTGGAAAAGGCTATACCAACGGTTCTGAACCGTTGGAAAAAGATTTTCCAGAAAAAAGATGTCCCAATGGTTTAGAACCGTTGGTATATCCTTTTCCAGAATTCTGGAAATCTTATACCCACGGTTCAGAACCGTTGGTATAGCATTTTCCAGAATTCTGGGGAATCTTATACCAACGGTTCTGAACTGTCGGTATAGCCTTTTCCAGAATTCTGGAAAAGATATACCAATAGTTTTGAACCGTTGGTATAAGTTTGTCCAGAATTATGGAAACTTATACCAACGGTTCAGAACTGTTGGTATAGACTTTTCCAAAATTCTGTAACACCTATACAACCGGTTTAAGTGCAACCATTAGTATAGGGCTTTCCTCACGGCTTACTAGCCAATGGTTTGGAAAACCGTTGGTATAGTCTATACCAACAGTTTTCCAGCCTATAACAACGGTTTTAAACTGTTGGTATAGCCTACTTTTTCAGTAGTGTCCCTCATTGTCAGAGTAACACAGTGGATGTAAAACAGATAATAATAGCAGAAGTAGTAAAACATGAAATAAATAAACAACAAAAGTAATAAAAAATGGAGTATATATATATAAATGATGCATGATACATATGTCTAGACAAGCATCCAAAAAAGTCACAATGCTGGAATACAATACTAAAAAAATTACCAATGAAGAATAGGTAACAGCTCCACAACATCACAAGCCTTTTCTTGGTCCCATGCTCCCCAGCTCCACAACAATCACATACCTGAAGTATAAGGGCGCTTTCCCTTTTCTAGACCTGCAACAATATAATAGGTTTGTGTTAAAAAGCCTAACCCTAAAAAGGTGTGAGACGAATCCAAGTAGGAAACCACTCAAATATCTATACCTAATAGTCAGTGAATATATATGGTAGGAAATAAAAAAAATGAAGCAGTAAACAAGGAAGTTCACATAGTAAGAGTCCTACAATTTCAATTGCATTCATTTTTATATATCAAGAGAAACCAATCAAAAGTAGGTAAACCTATAGGAAGTACTCACAGTCTAACCCCTCCGGTTCAACCAAACAACCACAAGCGACCCTCTAGGATATACACATAGTCTAACCCCTCTGTTTTAGCTTTATAAAAGACTCTCTTAGGATTCACTCACTGAAAATTCCCCTCATGTTCTCATATCGATAACTAATAGGTGCTCTAAGGAAGAAATAAACATCCAATTCCCCCTATGACCCATATAAAGGAACTACTGACACAATGAGGTAGAAAATACATCCATCCCCCCTATTGTCTCACAACATAAACGTAAACAGACACTCTGGAGATGACCTCAATGTTAATTCTCCCTATAGTCTACTACACTAGGTTCCTACAGCCCTGTGTAAGTCAATCATGCACAAATGATACATGGAATCCAAATAAATCCTCAAGAACTACTTGGATGAACAACCTACAACATATCGTAGTATGTCAGATAACAATTTCTCAATCCTAACAATATTAGACATGAAAGGTAAACAACCAAATATGAAAAGCTAGACCAAACGGTCAAAATCACGCAAACATGGGAAAACACATCCTTTGAAAGGTAATGTTCAACCTATTCATAAATAATTAACCTCTATCCAAACAAACAAGTCATAGTAGGAAATAACAGGTCTAACACCCATAAGCACGCAATACCAAGAACAAGGGTATTGGGCACTTTTGCACATATAACTCAAGGAATATCTTCAGAATGGAAAAAAACACCTACCTTGGTGTTGTGAGATCAATATACGTGAACTGCAAGCCTGGAATCACCCTATAACATTGTATATCTACAAAAATGATAAAAATATTCAACTGAGGATATCTCATGAAAGAGGAGAAATTATGAAATGAGGTTCTAGAAGAAGGAAGAACTCATAGATGTGATTCCAATGCAACCGATGAAGTTTAGATTAGAGAACAAACAGCAAGTTGAGGGATCAACAAAGATCTGATGGTCTTGTTTGCTTCCGGATGAGATAGGTTGATAATAAGATGGTTCTTTCCATCATACATGACCCTATCCCATTTAATTAAATAAGAAAAGGTACACTAATTTTTCTTTAAAAGTACACGGCGTGTACTTGAATTTTTTGGCCTCCACATTAGGAGGCCTCTAAGTCACCACACATGGCCATGTACTTGGCTGTTACCTGGCTAGTACACGGTAACCCGCAGCAACCGAGTACATGGCATGTTCTTAAAGGACACAGCGTGTAATCCTAAAATTTCAAAAAATTCATCTTTTTCAAAAAAAAACCCTAAATAAAGATTCATACCTGAAAAGAAGTTCTGGGTTGTTACAAACATCCCCCAGTAAAGAAATTTGTCCCCAAATTTTCCTAGAAAGGTGGCGTAGTTGAAGAAACCCAGAATAGATTTGGCCACTGTGATAGTACACCAGCCTCCCTCTCCCAAGTCTCATCATGTACTCACCTATGCTATCATAGAACTCGTACCAGTGGAATAGACCAGTCATGGAGAACCTTTTCAATTCAATCAACAATTTGGATAGGACACTCCTCAAGTGAGGCATCCACCTAGATCTCAACCTCATCAGGTTGAAAAACATAAGACAGGTCTGAGATGTAACACTGGTGATGAGAAATGTGAAACACGTCATGCATATCCCGGTACCTCTGAGGTAACTGCAACAGATAGGAAAATGGCCTAACTCTCTCCAAACCCTCGGACGGTCTGACATACCTTAGAAAAATATTTCCTTGTCTTCTAATACTCTTGGGTCCCAACCTTAGTGTGACACGTAGAAAAACCTGATCTCCGACCTCAAACTCTAGAGGTCGTCTCCATCGATCAACATAAGACTTCTGTCATGACTGTGTCGTAGCCATCCTCTACTGAATTAACTCTATCTTCTCTATGATCTCCTGGACAAGTCGAGGTCCCAGCATAGCTGTCTCTCCTACCTCCATCTGGAATAATGGTGATCATCATGTCCAACCATATAAAGCCTCCAAAGGAGCCATATAAATTGTTTATTGAAAACTTTTATTGTAGTTAAAATCTACTAAAGGTATGTGTTTCTCCCACAAACCTCAAAATCTAGTATGCATGCTCGAAGAATTTCCACAAGCACCTGAATCGTACACTCAGACTAACCATCTATCTGGGGATGGTAAGATGTACTCAGAAGTACTTGTGTACCCAAAGCCTTATGTACTCCCTTCCAGACCCGAGAATAAAAACGTGTGTCTCTTTCTGACACAATAAAGTGTGGAACCCAATTTAATTGTACAATCTCTCGGATGTACAACCTTCCCAACTCATCAACACTGAAAGTCTCCTTGATCATCAATATGTGGGAAACCTTTTTGATTCTGTCAATGAAAATACATACTCCATCATTCCCTTGAGGTGACCTTGGTAAGACTGTCACGAAGTCCATTGAGACATCATTCCATTTCCACTCAGGAATTGGTAACTACTACAAAATCCCTGCTGGTCGCTGATGATCTTCCTTCACCTGCTGATAGGTGGAACATCTAATGAAAATCCCAGAAACATCTCTCTTCATACATGTCCACTATTATTGATGGTGTAGATCATGATACATCTTCATGACACTAGGATGAACATCCCAAACTGAGGAATGAAAGTACCGCGTCACCTCCTCGCGTATGTATGATAACACCCACACACGCCCATGAAAACGCAAGATCTCATCCTCACCTATGGTCCATCCAAAAATGGGGTCCTCTCCTGAAACACTCTCCCATAGTACTAGGCCTTCATAATCTGATATATTCCTCATTCACACTTGATCAAGAAGTGTAGAGGTAAAATCTACAGAAGATAGAAACATCTGCCCCAATCTATCGTGAACCTCCAAATGCATCTCAGATAACAAATCCATAAGCTGCCACTCACTATTGGCCTCTTGAACTACTTGTATCTGATTTCTCCTAATCAATGCATCAACCACTGTGTTTCCCTTCCTAGGTGTGTAGGTAAGCTCAAAGTCAAAAGACTAAATGTACTCAACCCACCTTCTCTATCTCAAATTCAGGTCATGCTGAGTGAAGATATACTTGAAACTTTTGTGGTCGGTAAAAACAAAAAAATGTTCTCCCAACATGTATTGTCTCCAATAGAATAAAGTATGGACGACTATAGCCAGCTTGAGATCATGTTCCAGGTAGTTCCTCTCATGTGGCCTTAACTGTCGAGACTCGTACAAAACAACCCCTTCCCTCTACATAAGCACTTCTCCCAACCTGATACATGATGCATCATAGTACACAGTATAACACTTTCCAAGATTTAGTAATACTAGTATCAGTGCTGAAATAAACCTCCCTTTCAGCTCCAAAAAGGCTAACTCACAAGAATCTAACCACAATTACTTTTCACCCTTCATAATTAGGTCCTTCAGTGGAACTGCTAAGTATGAAAAGTCATGTATAAAATGTCTGTAGTAACCAACCAGCCCTAGAAAACATCGTACCTCAATGGAATTCTTTGGATACTCCTAGGAAACTACCTTTCTCACTTTCTCTATGTCTACTGGTACTCTTGTCTCTGAGAGAACATGACCCAAAAATTGAATGAGGTTCATCCAAAAGTTGCATTTTAATAGTATATCATCCAACTAATGTTCTCTCAATGTACTCAAAATGATCTCAATATGGGTAGTATGGTCATGTCGAGTGTGAGAGTACACCAAGACATCATCCACAAAGACTACCATGAAAGAATCAATGTATGGATGGAACACTTGATTCATCAGCGCTATGAAAACTGCAGGCGTGTTCGTGAGACTGAACGGTATAACCACATAATTTTATAGACTATACCTAATCAAAAAGAATATAAGTGGTACATATGATGGTATAATGTGCAACTGATGGTACTCGGATCTCAAGTCAACATTTTAGAAAAAATAAGCTCCTCAAAGTTGATAAAAGAGATCATCAATCCTCAGCAAGGGATATTGGTTCTTGACCGTCAACTGGTTCAACTTCTGATAATCCACAAAAAGTCTGAGGGTATCATCCTCCTTCTTCGCAAATAGGATAGGCGAACCTCAAGGAGATGTACTAGGTTAGATGAAACCCTTTTCCTACAACGCCTCCAAATAATTCTTGATCTCCTACAACTCTAGTGTAGCCATCCTATAAGAAGGAATAAACACTAGTGCCTCTCTAGGCACAATCTCAATCAAAAAGTCCACATCTCACTCCAGAAGAAAACCTAAAAAGTCCTTTGAAAATACATCACTGAAATGATCCACCACTAGAGGAAATACTATCTGTGAAGTCTGGTGGTCATCCAGATATAGACTAGAAATCTGGGATGTAACTCCTACAAACCCATGATGCTCGGGTCCCACTCAGATCGCTTAGGCATCCCATTCATCCTTATAAAGAAACGATATTCCATCTGGTGATGTGAAACTCACCCAACAGTGATAGAAATCAACAACATCTTATAAGGGAAATAACCATTCAATTCTGATAATGACATCATATCATCTCATCTCTAGGACATATAGGTCCCAAAAGAAGTGAAACCCACCAACCTTTAAAGGGAACTCCTTGCACTGATGTACACTAGGCATTCTAGTCCCCAACAAAGTGTCTAACTTCAAGATATCAGTAGAAGGAAAGATATAGAGACCAAGGCTCTCAAAAACAGTGAGAGATATAAATCGATGGGAATCCCCTATATCGAAAATAGAATAAGCTATAACTAAGGAAACTAGTATCGTACCTCAAACTGTAGAGGTTATAGGATCCTACTCCTACTGGGTACGATCCACTACAAAAATCTAACCTGCACTGCGGCCCTACAACCCTGCCTGACCACCCTTAGCTGATCCACCCTATTGACTCTGAAAGCCTAGAGACTGGCTACCATGGCCACGACCTCCACTTCAACCTTAACGGCCTAAAGAACTCTAGTTCCCTGACTGATGAGAAACTGGTGGTGCTACTCTTGAACATGTAGTCATAGTAGAACTACTATCACCAACTAATGGTGAGAAAAAACTGACAGAAACGCTAAAGATGACCCATTTTGCTGTAATATTGGCACTCCACTATGCCTCTTGGGTAACGTGGCCTCTTATACCCGCTCTTCCCACACTAGTATCACACCCCCTGGATAGCAGAAGAAGTTTCCTACCTACTTGGATCCTCGCGCATACACTCTTCATGGCGCTTCCTACTGTTAATAGGAGGGATACCAACTCTGGTTGTCAGAACACCCTTGCTCACCACTCTAGAATCCCTCAAACTCTGCTCCATGATTAGAGTCTAGTTGAATATATAAGTGATGGAAGTCAACTTGAATATGTCCACCTAAGATCATATGTCATGCCTAAGACCATCCTCAAACTTTCTTTACAGAAATAACGCATCACCTCATAGAATAGGCGTGAAGCACTACAGCTCTGTGAAGAGAGAAAAATACTTCATAACTAAAAGTGTACCATGCTCCATACTCATGAACACTCTGGCTCAATTGGCCCTCAATGTCTCCGGGTAGATGTAGTCGTAAAAGACATGTTGGAACTCATCCCAGGCCATAACCTGTAGGTGTCCCACCTGTGAAATCACATCCCACCATCTCTTGGTGGAATCCTGAAGCATATATGTAGCGAGCATCACCCTCCTCTTTAGAGGCCTCTTTAGATTCTCGAAGATAGAAATCATGATTCTAACCGTGAACCTACTTCATGAGGTCCTCTTTCCCCTGTGAATGTGGGAGGATGATTCTACTAGAAAAATCACATAAAATCTTCCATAGAAGGGGCAGGATGTGATACTCTTCCAAAGGTCTTCATAAACCTCATAAAGCCCTCTCATAACTATGTGTCAGCACCTATTTCCGGAATGACGGCTGATGCCAAGACTGGAACAACTGTAGGATCTTCCGGTAGTCCCTGATCATCCATATCCAGTGTCGGATCACTACCATGTAACTGGCAGACAACTAGATGATATCTCACTAGCATGACTCTACAATGTCAAGCTCTCACCTTAGATCAAGATTAACAGGGACTGAAACATAGAAGTGAAGGAAGGGAACACGAGAAATAAAGAATTCAAGTTTTCCAAAACATGGATACATGGTTTGTATAATTCCTACATGGCATGTTCCCTTAAGGCTTCACTTGGGTGTGTACTTCTACCAACCCAGGTCGTGTAACACCCCAAACACATGGCTTGTTGTCCTAACACATGGCATGTACTTGAATCCTCTTCCCTTTCCTGAGTTCCCTTAAATAGCTAAGCCACACGGTTTCCCTAGAACAAGACTACACGACGTGTTAGTTCCAGACACAAAATGTACCAGACAAACTTCACCAACCTGTGTTGTTAGTTACACAGCCGGTTACATAGCTGACTCTACACAACGTGTTTGTTCGAGACACGGTGTGTACTAGAAATATTTAACCGACCTATGTTGTTCATTACACAGTCAGATACATGGGTTACACTAAACAGTTTGTTCAAGAATGACACGGCATGTGTAACTTATGTTTTATCCATTCATGTCATTGGTCACATGGGTAGACACATGGTCTTCACAACACGACATGTACATTAGGAACACGGCGTGTTCTGCAAAATATTTCCCAACCCCGTGTCTCTACCCACACAGCCAGTGACACGGTTAGAGACTACATGGAGTGTACTTAAGAAAAATAGTTCCTTCCCAAATAGAAGGCCATGCGGCATGTATTTATCATTACACGCCATGTATTATAGGTTCTTCCTGACAATAAGACTCAGAAACTAATCCAGAACCTAGAAAAACACTAAAATGAACATTAAAGTGCCAAATTATGATCTGTGAGGTGCCATACTCCCCACAAATCAAATTTTGGAATCTTATACATGTTATATATAAGCATAACAGAGCAATTATCCACCAAATTCCAGTCCATGAGGGCCTATAACACCTCAAGAACGAATTTTTGGCATCAATTCAACCAAAAACATACACAAACCGATACCTTATCAAAAAGAAGTTATTCTATTAAGGAAACTATTACAATAGCATGCATATCTAACACAACATCTATCACAACAACATGAAATCACTAATTTACCCTAAATGGAATGGAATGAATGCATGACATGTGATCTCTAGCAAGTGCCTATATGATACATGAGATAGAATACCCTCATCTCATTGGGTTGAAATAGAAATAGAACATCAATGACATCAACGATAACAACACAATACAAGTAAATCACCCAATGGTGAAATCAAATCAACTATAAAATTGTAGAACCAGAATAATATCAATATACAAGGTGAATTGGATTTTCCCTGTTCGCTAGTTAGCTACTCCCGGTCACAACTTATTACCAAGTACCTATTTCTTCATATCCCTGTCTATAGGCTCCATAGAGTAAGTTAAGAAAAAATAATTCCTCTGATATCACTTTATAACGTCTGTGTTCCAGGTGCCGCCCAGAGGCACCCCGTACCCGGTTGGTCACATGGCCTCAAGCGCATTTCCCTGAACGCTAGAGGCTTCCGACTAGCAGTGAGGGCCTTTGGAGTGATAGTGGAAAAACTATGCCCTCATTGGCAGAGTAACACAATGAAAGTAAAATAGATAATAATAGTGGAAGCGATATAACATGCAATAAATAAACTGCAGAAATAATAACAAATGGAGTGTATATATATAAATGATGCATGATACATATGTCTAGGAAATCATTCAAACAAGTCACAATGTAAAAATATAGTATTAAACCAAATTACATAATAAAAACAAGTAACAGCTCTATAGAATCATAAGCCTCAGCTTGGTCCCATGCTCCCCATCTCTACAGAAATCAAGTACTTGAAGTATAAGGGTGATTTCTTTTATCTATACCTACAAAAATATAATCTATTTAGTCCCAAAAGCATGACCCAAATAGGTTGTGAGATGAATCTCTTTAGGAAAACACCCAATGATCTGTGCCTAATAGTCTGTGAATATATATGGCATGCAATAAACAAAATGAAGTAGTAAACAAGGAAGTACACATAGTAACAATCCTACAATTTTAATTTCCTTAATTTTTATATATTAAGAGAAACCGATCAAAAACAGATAACCCTCTGGGAAGTACCCATAGCCTAACCCCTCTAGTTCAACAAAACAACCACAAGCAACCATCTAGGAAATACACACAGTCTAACCCCTCTGGTTCATCTTTAGAAAAGACTCTCTAAGGAAGTGCTCACTATCAATTCCCTATATGGTCTCATTTCAGTATCTGAGGAAGCACTCAACGTATAATTCCCCCTGTGGCCTATATCGAGGAACTAAAGACACTCTGAGGGAGAACTTATGTTCGTCCCCCCTATGGTCTCGCAACATAAAAGTAAAGATTCACTTTATAGAATCCCACAACGTCAATTCTCCCTACGGTCTACTACACCAGGTTCCCACAGCTCTGTATAAGTCAATCGTGCACAAATGATACAAGGCACCCAAAGTAATCCTCAATAACTACATGGATAAACAATATACATCATATCATAGCATTTCAGATAACAATCACTCTATTCTAACAATACTAGGCATGGAAGGTAAACAGTCAAATAGGCAAAGCTCGACCAAACGGTAAAAATAACAAAAACATAGGAAAACAAATTCTTTAAAAGTTAAAGTTAACCCTATTCATAAAGAATTAACCTCTATCCAAACAAACAAGGCATAGAAGGAAATAATAGGGATAACACCCATAAACATACAACACACCAAACAAGGGTATTAGACACTTTTTTTACATATAACTCAAGGAATAACTACAGAAAGTCACAAACCACCTACCTCGGTGTGATAGATCAATATATATGAACCTCAGACCCTGAATTTCCATATAATGTTGTAGATATAAAAAATTGATAAAATTTTCCAACCGAGGATATCTCATGAAAGAGGAGAAATCAGGAAACAAGGTTCTAGAAGAAGGAAGAACTCACTGATGTGATTCCAACGCAACTGACGGAGTTCGGATTAGAGAACGGATGGCGAGTCAGGGTCTCAGCGAAGATCCTACAGTCTCATTCACTCCCAAAAGATATAGTTCGAGAATAATATGGTTATGTCCATAATATGTGACTTATTTCTGTTTAAGGAAATAAAAATAAAGTACACGGCGTGTTCTTTAAAATTACATGATGTGTACTTGCCTTTTTCGGCCTCCGCTTTAGGTAGTCTCCAGGTCACCACACACGGCCATATACTCAGCCATTACCCGGCCAGGACACGGTCACCTGCAGAAACTGAGTACATGGTGTGTACTTAAAGGACACGAAGTGTACTCCTCAAATTTCCAAGAACTCCATTTTTCACAAAAACAACCATAAAGAAAGATTCATACCTGAAAAGAAGTTTCGGTTTCTTACAGTTTTCATGATTGGTTTACTTGTATGCAAGTATGAAAAATCATGTAAAATTAGAATAGTTGTCCAGAATTTAAATTATATTTCATTTACGAACCTATATAATATTAAATGGTTATATATTTTATTTGGTTATATGGTATGAGTTTGAATCATTAGATATAATGTTAGTGATAATCGTTTAGAATATTTTGGCATTTTTTCGATCATCATAAACTAGTCTTGTTTTATTAATTAATAATTTGTATAAAAACAAGTTCAAGAACATTAATTAATCTTTAATAAATATATTATAATCTTTTTTAACCATAAAAATTGTTTTATGACCATACTTTAAGGAATAATTGAAAAAATAAAAACACATCATCCATGAAGGCGGTAAATCAGCACCTCACAGACAATGTTTTTATTTTTAGAATAAAAGGGAGAGGAGAAGAGACTTGATGATGTATTATCCATTTACATAATAAAATTATAGTATATATAATATATTGGAGTTATCAAGAACTTCTATATAGAGGAGGTGAGGATAGTATAAAAAAGGAAAGTGAAAATAAAATAAAATAAAGTGAAAGCGGATTTTACCACTTTAATTCTTCTCTTTGAGAACCTCCTTAGGGAAATTGTTCTTGGTATTTTATTAAGACCAAAATCTCATAGAAATGGGAAAGATTATTTGTAAGATTATTGGGTAGAAATTGGACTAGCATCAAGTCTTAAGATGTGTGAGTTGAAGAGGAGGTGAGGGGTGGAATTTATAGTAGAGGAGAGGAGTATATTTTGATTATTTTATTTGTTTATTATTTTGGATCAAGACTATCAATAGTGATGATTATTGTGACTAAATAAAGTAAAAAATGTATGTGATTTCGAACCAATGAGTGATTACCTCATCCAAACTTCATCCATGACCCAGTATTTCATTTATTTACTTATACCATATATTACCATATTTTTCTATTCACCAAAAATTCAACTTGTTTATAAAAAAAATAAAAAATTCACATGGAACATTTTTCAATTTTTAGAAATCCAAAATGAAATCCATTTTTTGAAAATAATTTTTTTTAATATGAAAATTTTAATTTTTAATTAAAATCATTATTTATTCAAAAATTGCAGATTTTAGAATTATAACTAATCCAATGACACATTGAAAAATTAAATAAGATCTCATAAAATTATCTTAAAATTATAAGAAGATAAAATATTACATCATGAATCTTTTTGAAGAAAATAAATTTTCTTTTAAATCAGTATATTAATCATAAAATTGTAAAAAAAATATTTATGTTTCCCAAAAATAACAACAATTAAATTATCATTTTTAAAACATTTATTTACTTAAAATATGAGATAATTATAACATATTTCCATTTATAGTATGCCTAAATTTTATTTATACTTTCATATGTGATGTTACTATTTAATTTGCCAGTATACTATTCCCAATAGTCACATTACTATTCCAATAGTCATGTTAACATTTAATAGTATATCACAGTTCATTTCAGCTCGATGTTGTGTGTAATGTAAGCTAATGAAAAATTGAATTAATTTAACAATATATAAACTGTAAAATCATGGGTTTTTATAAACTCTCTATTGTAGTCCACTCTCAGCATCTTTGGAAAGAAGTAATCATAGACAATTGTCTAAAAGTTCATCCATACCATAACCTTATGATGATCAACATGATGATAAAATCCAACTATCGCTTAGTGGAATCACATAACATATAGGTTGTGAGATTGAACCTCCTATCTATAGGAATCCTTACAAGATCAAATATAGATAGAAAGGCCTCTATTTATGAGTCAATAGTATAGGGGCAACCATCCTACAAGAAAGTGAGTGGATGTTGCTGTTGGAATTATCGCACCAACTCTTCCATAATAGGAAAAATTCACGGATAAATTTTCATAGACTTCATAAATCATAGGAATCTCTCTTGAAAATAACAATAAATTACTAGATTAGGAATAAAAAGAGGTACTACATGAGGCACTATAATAAGTAATATTGGTGTCTTAAGGCCCTCCACCTCTAGAGCATGGTCATTACCACCCTCTTGGAACATAAATCAAGGATTTTTGGGTGAAATAACACTAAAATTACCAATCACATGCCTAAGATATGGTTGGATATCAAATATGTTCCTAGATTTTAAAAAAATACGATATGTACAAACCTTTAAATAAGACCCATACCCCTCTGCCTATTCTTAAAGCTATTTCTAGGTGACGTATAGGGCCATAATGAAAACACAAGAGACACTACCTACTACATACTATAAAGGTTGGGCTAGGTTCAAGGTCTCATACCATATAGTAAAGGTCCTAATATATGCAGTGTTAATTGTAAGGTAAAGAGGAAAACACCCTTTAATTTGCAACTGGAATCCAAGTTTAGTAGTAAACATTTTATTTTATAATTTCAAATTTATTTAAGTTCATACTAATTTATGTGTGCGTGTGTGTTTTTATGACAGTATAGTTATATGATTCACCGTTACGAAAATATAAAGGCGTAATCTTTATATTTTCATTTTTCACATCATTTAACAGTGACCTAACCCTTACATATGGTATTAGAATGCAGTAGGTAATATTAAATGATTTTATTAGATGCATCACCACTCACAATTTATATAAGTACATGATTCATAAATTATCATTGTCATTCATGTAATAAAAAATAATATAACTTTTTAGCCCATGTGACTAGTGGTCTATGTCTCAAACATGAAATATTTGGTTTAATAAAGTTACTCTATCAATTTATATTGGAAAAACCTTTAGGTTCATTATTACATCTTAATTAATCTAGTTATTATATACATGTAATAAATGTTAGCACATTCTTGAATATAACATTCAAGGCACCAGTATTAAATATTAGGCAATTCATGCAGAAAAATAAATATGACATGGCATATGTATGACATGTAAATCCTTAGGTGCCTACTATGATGCATGATCAATACCTCCTTGACATACCATATAAGGAAAAAAATAAAAATTCATCATAATAACAATAATAATAATGCTACAAATCATGTGTGTCACCCAATAGTCAAATTAATACAACTATAATAAAAAAATACATATCAATAATTTCCCATCCTATGTAATGTGTATTTTTCTTTATATATGTGTTATATAATCTTAGGTAAATGCCCAATACCAAATCCTGATACATTTGTAGTATCTTGTCTAATAACCTAAACTATAAGACAAAATCAAGGCTATAATACCACTTTGTAACATCCCAACCCTTATATAATTAACCTATTCCCCAATCAAGTGCACCAAATGACCTCAAGTGCACCTTTATGTATTCCATAGTATTCTAATCAGTAGTGATTTTCTATGATGGTGTGTTGAGATGACTATACTCTCATGATTCGATTATGGAATAGTGATCTACAATGAGAAAAAATAGCAGAAAAAATATAATAAATGAAATAAAAAATAATAAGTCATCCAAATATAATAAAAAAGTTGAAACAGAACCAATATCATATAAAAAATTATGGAATTTTTGTATGTTATGAATAATGGGGACACATGGAAGAAGAGTAGTAGGAATATAAAATATGCTATACAAAATTTAAAAAAAATATCAAAACTATATCCAATGGCATCATGAGAATAATCTTGATACCTTGATCTCATGCTCCATACTAGGAAACAAATTAGATATCCAAAGCTAGATGCTTCCCTTTGTCTCTACCTGCATCTATAAAGACTTTTTAGTTACAAATTGGTGTCCCTAATAAGGTGTGGTACATATTAAGTAAGACACCACAAAAAGTTTCTATTATAATCCATCCAATTCATATAAACTAATAGTGTATATATATATATATAAATATAATGTAAAAATTTAAACTATAAATGATTTGGTTATGGTTTCTAAAGGATGCTAGGCTGACACAACCTACTTCAGTATAAGTTCAAAATCCTATGAGTATTAATATCAATATATATATATATATAATTATAAGTATATACATATATATATATCTGTGTGTTTGTCTGTGTGTAGACAAGACTTTATATATATGTACTATATATATAGTAACATATATACCAATAAATATATATGTAGTGCTAGTAAGGACCAAAGATGTTACTCAGACATACATGGGTAGTCAAAAAAGTCTCATAGAGTAGTAAGGGACTATAATAAAATTTAATTTCACTTCAAGTATAGATCCTTAAATATTTTTATTTAAATTCATTTTTTTAATTCTATTTTAGTATTAAATCTTAAATCATTCCTTAAGGAATGTCTTTTTGTTTTGGAAAAGAACTGGCAAGAGGGATGCAGTATGGATGCAATCCAATTACACATTGTGTAATTATAATACATGATGTTTATTCAATATACAACATATAATGGCATGGGTAGGACAAATTCATGATATGTAAATGGTTTTTATAGTAGGTAAGACCACCAAGAATTACATGACATGTAAATCATTTACACATCCTGTAGATTCCTAACTTCCATTTTTTAAATAGGATGCATAGACTTTGTTTTTCAAATGGAACATCACCCCTCTTCTCTCTCTCATATAGGATCCCCCATAGAGTCGTAAGCTGGGTTCTACTACTATTTCACCATCTGATCTCCAATTATATATCTTTCTACCACATTGGATGTGAGCCTTTAATATATTTATTCCCCTTTCTCATTTCACTGTTTTTCTTTCTCTTGATAGAGTTATCGAGGCACAGGCTCATATTCCCTATTTTTAGGGAGTTGATTTGGTTTTACATTTTCTCTAGATTCAGGCCAAAATAAGGTTAGATACATTATTTAGGAGAGTTTTATAGGCCTAAGGTATGTGGTTTGTGACTCATCGCTCAAGTATATCCATTTAGTAAACTGTCATCATTGTACACATGCCGATTTCATCAGGCGATGCTTATGAAATTCATATTCCATGATTATAATCACTATGACCATATTATAGATTCCATTTTATACATGATATTGATGTCATTGGAGGTTTTTACCCCAACTCTAACCACCTTAAGTAAGGTTTTTTTACTTATGCATATAGTGTCGTGTTATGATTATATGCACCACCGTTCGGGTGTTCTTTCACTTGACCCACCTATGGTAAGTGTTATAAATTACTTGATTAATTATTAAAATCAACTTATACTATTGATAACACATGGACTTGAATTATATATATGGAATTATTTTCTTGTCCTGATTTTCCTTTTTGTTCCTAACAAAAGGAAATAGAAAGAACCTATTAAATATTTATAAATTGAAATGGTAATTGATTTCATATCCTTATCCCACATTTTCATTATTATGAATGGTAAAGGAAAAAACCTAATAATTTAATATGTAATTAAAATAATAAATAATTTCATGTTCTTTTAGCCTTGTCACCAATTATGAAAGAAAATGGAATTAAATAATTGAATTATTAAATGAAATGAGTATTACATCGCCTCAAGTAAATAATAAATTATGCATAAGGTGCCGATTTCATATGGAAATTTTATCCTTTATAAGAGTATTTAGACTTAATCCACCTTATATTACCAAGGTAATTACTTAAGCACTCAGAGGACGCCATCTTGATTCAAGGAGCCGGTTTCCAAGGGAGATACCCACCTTGGAACATGGTCATTTTCTACCAGTTGATTCCCAAAATGATAAAGTAGGATCCCTTCCCTATATTTTATATATTAGGATATCTAAGATACATTCCTTATATCTATCTTGATGTATTCAGACATGTGGATCTATGGAATCACCCCATTGGTCTTATTCAGGCTTAGCTCGTGTTACCTGGACAATATCCTTGGACTACGTTAGCACTATTATAGTGGAATTACTTGGGCGATTCCCCTTGAAATATGACCAAACCCCATTTATCAGGGATTCATGTTATTATTGAGTTGTCTTGATGCCTGAGGTCAAGGATTTTGTGGTTATTACCTTGGACCCTCTTTCATCATTATCATCATCACAGATACTTTGATATTACCTTGAATCCTATGTTTTTATTATCATTATTATAGGATGCCTTGGTTATACCTTTCATCAAATTTACTTATTAAAAACTGAAAAATAATTAATTAAATGATTACATGTTTGGACACAAGCTGAGGATGAAGTAGGTATTTGGGTATTTACATTACTGTACTTTTTTCACTTTTTATATCCCTTCACACTGTTATTTTATATTTTTCAGATTGGCTATTATAGACAGCATTGGTGGTGGCCTACTGAGATTTATCTCATATTCTATATGGGCCTCTGATGGTACCTTGGAAGATTGTATGTGTGTGGGTGTTAATAAGGGTAATTTTTCCACTATGGACACCTAATATTGATTTCATTCTTTATGATGGATCTTGGTAGAAGATAACTAGTCCAACATTCAATATGCTTGGATAGTTTTTTGGATTATTTTTGATACTTTTATATATCATGTATTTCCATCTTCAATGTATACTTGTTTTCTAATTTTATAGTGACATTAAATTATCATTATATTTTCTATGAATGAGTTTCAAGATTATGATTATCATTTAGAGCTTATATTTTTTCCTTATTTACATCACTGGTGTTTTTATTATTATGCTTCCACTATTTACTTGTTACTATATCAATTGTTCTATACTCAGTTAATGAGGGAATAGTCTCCCCATGGACACACCCTAGGCCCTCACTACTAGTCAGATGCCTTTGGTGCATGGGGATGTGCACTTGAAGCATGTGTCCAATTGGTTTTGGGGCACATTTGAGTGGCACCCAGATTAGGATGTCACAAAGTGGTATCAGAGGGGTTATTATTTTCTTTTGACTTATTGTAAATGAATATAGACAAGAGATTAGGAAAATTTTGGAACTTAATTATAAGTTTTGTCTATGAGTAGCTAACCCATGTTTAGGATAAATACCAAGTTTCCTAGGAATGGGAAATTTGTGTTCTGTGTTTCACTTACTACAGTTGATATACTTCAACTATTGGGTGACACACATGATATGTGATGGTTATTGTTATTATTATTATTTAGGGTTTCATTTTATCTGTTTACATATGAAATGAGGGAATGGAGGCATCAATAATGCATCATTACAGGCACTTAGAATTCATATGGCGTGCATATTCAATGAATATTCCATGCCATATAGGTGAATTTCACTATTTTCATTTCTTGTAATTATAATGATTGTTGAGTAAACCATAGTTGTTATATATATTACTATGTTTATAAAATCTTATACACGGTAGGTAGTTGTTCATTCAAAGTTTTAGAATCAATCAAAATAGTATTTTTCTATATAGGTTTATGGTGGCATCTTAAATAGCTAGTTTTTACCCAAGTCAGCTACATACCTATGGATGCATTAACTACTCTTTGGAAATGATTGAGTGATTTCTATATTCAATTCATGAGTTCTATGGGACCTGATGGATTTAAATGGATAATTTATCAAGTCGATCTATCACATATTACCTATTGCATTATGATACCGAATATAGACAAGGTTAAATAGAAATTGAATGGGTGTCGACTTCAATGGTAAGTTGTATGGACCCTTATTCATTGGGAATGGTGATCCATTTAATCAAATATTTTATAAATAAATAGTTAGATAAAAACTGAAAAGGTGAATCTTATCTTATAAAAATAAAAATGATTCCAATAAATGAATAGGAAAAGTGTGACAGACACTTTCACTTACCGAAACATCTATAAATAAAACATAAAGGCTTATCAATACATGGCCAACTAAGTGGGATATTACAGTAGTGCTGTAACGCCCCGACCCCAGCTACCCAGAGTCGGTGCATTACTTCGTAACATTGGCATGATCACAAAAGATCAAGTCTCGAAAGACCGATTAGTTTAGTAGCCTTGGAAACACTAGATACATTTATAAATGTTACATTACATCATAAAGTGAAAAACTAATAACAAAGTCTTCATAGTCCACACTCATTTCCTCTTCTGACTATCCCTGCAGGTCATTCATAAAATACTTCTTCACATCCAAGAAAATTTTTAAACATTGAAAGGGGTGAGCTCAAATGCTCAGTAAGGATAACAATAATGCGGAAGCTTTCATAAATAAACATTTACATTTAAGGCAATGTATAACTAAAACAAAAGCCTCTTAAACATGAACTTCAACATAATATGGCAAAAGTAAAATGAGATAATGCCATTTACTTCTTCACATGGATATTCTACTGGTCGAATAATCACATGTAATATCAATAACCACTTTCATAATGAGGGAATGTATAATGCCAGACATTCTGAAACACTTTGTCAAGGCCTCGGCCAAGACATCTAAAATGATTAAGGCCTCGGCCAAAACCATAACTCAAAATGGGAAAGGGCCTCGGCCAATTCCACGTCTAGTTGTCTCATGAGACCTACCGATGCATCGAGGAGCTATAGCGGGCTCCACCCGTCACTTATTAAGTCCAATACATTCCTCATATGAATAGGTTTAAACATATCATAAACCATAACATAATCGTATCACATAAAACATGCATAAAGGAAACATAACATTTCCACATTTCAATCACAAGATATCAATACAACACATTTATATAATAAAAACACTTTCAAAACCATTTTCAATACCAAAATAAAAGAAAGTTAAAACTTTGTATTTAATTTTCATTAAAAAAAATGATGGCTTGTAGAGGAAGCCGAAACTCAAATAATGGTCACGGCGGCGGAGAAGTCGTTGTCGCCGCATAAGTACGGAAAGAAAAACATTCCCTTTTGTCGTTTAGCAAAACGCTTCGTATAAAAAAAGATTCCTTTTGAATAAACGTAAAAGTCAAAGGGGTTTATACACCATATAAAAGAAAGTTGTGTATAAAACCAAATATGCCTCAATGAAAGGGATTGAGACGAAGTCCTTAAAAAGATCATTTTAAAAAATAAGATAGATATATTATGTGTATTCACTATAGGTACACATAAAGAATGTAAAAATACAAAATAGGACATAATAACATCATGACATAATTTGAAAGTAGGAGATTAACCCAAAGAATGGAAGTTGGGTTAAGAAATTCCCTTACCTTATGTCCGACTTGACTCAACCGTTCTTTAACCTCCTAAATAATAAACTAGAGTTAATATCTACCTTATTAAGAACCATTTTCAATTTCATTATCCTTTTTATATCACTTATTACAATGTTATGAACATTATGTAATTATTTAAGTTAATAACGGTCGTTTTGTCGATCTTTGGTACTTGAGTCAAAAATAAACTTCTTATAATTACAAGTTGTTCATGTGGTGAAATATCCATTATATCCGGAATTATATTCATGATGTAGATATCATATATATCATATATACAGTATATACATTCATTCATAATGTCACGTAACATTTAGAGGTAAGAAATGAAATGCACCGTTCATGGAGACGGTAAGCCGTACGTACGCATGAACGCTACTTTCATTTCAATTTCATATTTAATGGAACTAAATCATAATGATATAAATGTATAATATAATTCCAGTATAATATAGTGTATAATACCATTTACTCCATCCTTTATACATCCCACATATGGCATTTACGATTCAAATCACTTTGAGGGGGCGGTAGTCCGCACTTCCTAAAATGAAATTATCGCGTTTTACCCATAATGGAAATCATAAAGTATGCCATAAATGAGAAATACAGAAGCATAAGTAAAACAAAAACATATTATATATCATATATAAAAATAGTGACATCTTAATGGCCACCTTTGAAGGTGTTATATGAGTGTTGAACAATCATCGCTTCGTGAGGCAGAAATTCGCCATCCACAGAAACCGTATGTTCTTTAACCATTTGATGTAGGTGTGTGTAAGTGTAGCTCTAATCCTTCTTATAACAACATCCTAGTATATTTAGGATACTGGTTTTGTTACAAAAGAAATGAATAAAAAGATTTTATGGGGTTGGAGAAGAAAAATAAAACAAAACAACATTATAAAAGACATTACCTCAAAATCGGGTAACTCTTTTTGATTTGAGCCAAAGGCTTCCTTGGGAAGAGTTCTGCCCAAAGTGAGGCTTCTAGGAGTAAGGGAGGAATGTTGGGAGAGTATTTGGGCAGATTTTGGCCGAGCCAAATGGCTTTAAAGTGTAAATGAAGTGGGAGAGGTGGGGGCCTTTTATAAGTGGAGAGGAGGGGCACTTTTGGAAAGTAATGAAATGTTATTCAATTATACAATTATTTTCGGTTTCTAAAGGTCCCACACTTATATAATTCTTGTCTAAGGTGATAAGGGTTCGAAATATCTTCATCCAATAGGCTTTGGACAAGTGTAAGCCTTGGATTTTTCATTATCTTCTCATTTTATTTAAATCGTTAAATAATGAGGTCATCGCTGCATCATAATTATGTCATAAATAATTTAATTTATTTAATGTCTAAAAATTATAAAAAAAATACTATGATGTAGGAAATCTTTTTAGCTTTCTAATGAATATTTATAGTCAAAATTGGGACTTGTTTAACCCCACGTAAAAATTGTTTTAGTAAAACATTTTATGTTTGTGTCATTTTTTACTTTAACATTAAATAAAAGGTGTTTATGTCATTTTCTAACTAAAGTGGCTCCATGGGGTCCCCAAGTTGACCCATGGGTTGTCTTGGTCGGCCATGACTCATCCAATAGGAGTAGGACAAGTTTCATGCACATCTCATATTATTAAAACATTATTCGTACCTTAAACTACACTAATTACCTCTAATCGCGATTAAGAACTTAAAAGTTACTATTCACCAAAAAATTATTTTAATCTCATTGAACCAAATTTTACTTCTTAATGACAACCATGTATGTCGGATTTTTGAAAATCAAATCACAGAAGTGGTAATATTTCATTTAAACGAAAAATCAGTTATTTAACTACCACTTAGTGGTTTCACTATTCATCAAAAATTGAAGTTTTTCAGAACAAGGCCAAAATTTCACCCTAAGCTATAATTGATATTCCGAATTCAAAAATGATGTCTATTTTAAAAAATTCCAAACATATAAGTTGTATTAATTAATTTTATAATTAATTCCCGCTGTTACAACAAATAGCGTGTTTTTAAGAAACAATTTATATCAAAAGATTGGCAATTGTTTATGTCCAATTTCAATGTTAAATTAATTCTAATGACCACCATTGGATAAAATGGTAAAAATATATTCTAATTATACTTTAAAACCACTAAATATTACAATTTATCACTATAAATTATTTTGATTAAAAAAGTTGTTTTTAAGTATTTTTCACTATTCATAAAAATTTAGAAGTTCTCAGAAAAATACCAAAAATTCAACATAGGCTAATTTCAATATTCCAAATCCAAAAATGAAGTCCATTTTGATAAATAAAATTTATAAAATTTTAAAAAGTAGGTATTACTATTCACAACGGCTAGTTTAGTTAGTTGTGGTGTGTGTTAGAGCTCGAGGTTGCGTACAACACACGCCATTGCATTATTGAATGAGAAGCGTATCGTGGAAGCTCGGGGTGTTACATTCTCCCCTCCTTCAATAAATTGCGTCCTCGCAATTTGAAATTTTTCTTGGAAAATAAAAGGTTGAAAAGAGAAAATACCTTTGAGGAAAACCCACATCGGAAATAAGGTTAATAAATATATAACATTAAAAGAAAGCAGGATAAGTACAAAGGTCACCCGATATAGCCCATTATAGGATTCTATGAAAATATGGATATGGAGGAGAAACAAACCATCAAGGTCTGATGGGGAGTTATAGAAAACAGGATTAGGAGAAAGTTTAACCACAAGAAAATCACAAACTTGTGATTGGTTAAACGGTCATTGAATCCCTAGTTGGAAAAGTTAACCGACAACATTTTTGTTTTAAGTTACCTTTTATAATGTTGAGGATTTTATTTAGGAGATTTACTAAGAACGTAAGGGAATATACATACTTGTTATGTATACTTTCATTCATTAATGAATTTTTACCACAAACCCATCTTTTACTCCAAATGGTAACAGAACTCAAAAATATTCTATTTATCCTAATTGTATAAGGTACCAAAGGTTAACACATACCATTTAGATTAGTAAAATTATTTTGTAATAACCAGGGACTTCCTGTAGGCTAGTGGTAGGAAATAAAGGCCTGTCGCACTTTGATTGTGGGTTCGATTCCTACAGCTTTGTCCGACGTGACGGTTTATGCCCCACCCTGCAGGTTGTCCTTTTCCTAAAACTATAGTATTATAATACTCCAAAAATAATCTTCATAAATTTTTTAACCTTAAACCATACTATCCAAAAATCAACTTAATCCACTCCAACCTTTATAGTTATCCAAAATACCTCTGTCCAGACTTTCTCTAAAAGGTCTCTTAATTCCAAAATCAATTTATCAGATTCCCCAAACAAAGTAAAGTTTCTTTTATTGTCACATACTAAAAATATAATTACCTTTATCATATTAAAACCTTAATGAAACCAACAAGTACTGCAGTAAAATCCTTATATAGATCACATTATTCTAATAACCAGAATATAATCCATGAGTCCAAAAGCACCAATACATTAGTTATTCTGCTTTAACTGTAGTAATAGCATAAGATTGTCCTTGATCCCTTGGCATTTTCTGAGGTAAGTTTCCTTGACGCTTAGGACATTCATTTTCATAATGACCCATTTCTCTACAATTGTAGCATTCAACTTTGACATCCTCTTTCTTTCCCTTGCAATCACGTGCCTGGTGACCTTTTTCTCCACATTTATAACAGACTCCCATTCCTTTTAGGCAAGTACCAGGGTGATTCTTCCCACAATTATCACATAATGGAAAATCCGTCTTTCCCTTTTTCCCTTTATCTGTCTCTTGTTCCACCGTTCTCTTCTTCTCTTGCTTTACTTTGTTGTCATAAGACTTAGAGAATTCCTTTTCTGTCTTGATAGCACATGAGACTATATCTTCGTATGTTGAGAAAGATTGTGACACTAGAGCTCGACGGAGAAATGGTTTTAACCCATCAAAGAAACGATCAATCTTACTTCTTGGGTTACGTATATAATCTGCAGCATGCCTTGCTAACCTTGTAAAGTTAGCCTCATACTTTGCGACATTCTCATCCTCCTTTTGTCTCAGACTCAAAAATTTCCTTTCCATATCCGCTCGATGGTCTCGAGGAAAGTATTTTTCTAAGAACAGCTCTTTGAACTCCTGCCATTCCATGTTTGATAATTCATCATCTTCCTTTGTGTTTTGAATTAGTGACCACCATTGATCGGCATCTCCAGTGAGGCGGTAAACTGCCATGACAACATTCTCCCTTTCACTACTCCCCAGGGCATGGAATATTTTCTCTAAGGAATTTATCCATTGCTCAGCTACTATAGGATTTGTACTCCCATTGAAGGTTGGCGGTTGTTGCCTCATGAAACGGTCTAGCATTGATCCTCCACGTTGCGGATCAGGGTGCTCCATACGAGTAAGGTTGTTATTCATAACCTGCGTGAGTTGTCCCAGTACGGTGAGAAGATGATCAGCACCAGTTGTATCACTAGCTCCACCATAATTATCCTGAGTAGGAGGGCAATTCCTACATGGAGTGCGTGCATTGATACGGTTTCCATTCCTTCCACTAGGCGCCATTTCTAAACAATGGCATAAACTAGATTAGTTTATGAATCAAAATACATAATTCCATACTTGTAAAACACTTAACATAAATTGAACTAATTATGGATATAATCCATAATTATAAAAAGGTTTTATTTGAGGAAGTATATACTCATAACCGTTCATAGTGGTTTGTAAAGAAAATGAGAATTATCCTAAGCATATCCCCCGGGAGTGTCGTAACCAAGAGTGCAACAAGGCCCGTTGTCGTGCACCAGTTCCCGTTCGAGTCTAGCTCAAAGCGGTGTTTTCGGGTTTTACCCCTAGGTACATCTGTGCCAGATCCGCCTCTACCTGCTCGTATCCAGACAGGGATGTATTGCTCGGAAAACTCATAACATCTCTATAATACCAAAATTCTAGGAAGTTCTTCTATACTAATCCTCAAAGTCTATCTTCGGGCTATGTGCTCTAATCAGAGTTTATCTAAATCTAGCTTCCAAGGTTAGTACTAAACTGCCTCTGATACCAACTGTAACGCCCCGACCCCAGCTACCCAGAGTCGGTGCATTACTTCGTAACATTGGCATGATCACAAAAGATCAAGTCTCGAAAGACCGATTAGTTTAGTAGCCTTGGAAACACTAGATACATTTATAAATGTTACATTACATCATAAAGTGAAAAACTAATAACAAAGTCTTCATAGTCCACACTCATTTCCTCTTCTGACTATCCCTGCAGGTCATTCATAAAATACTTCTTCACATCCTAGAAAATTTTTAAACATTGAAAGGGGTGATCTCAAATGCTCATTAAGGATAACAATAATGCGGAAGCTTTCATAAATAAACATTTACATTTAAGGCAATGTATAACTAAAACAAAAGCCTCTTAAACATGAACTTCAACATAATATGGCAAAAGTAAAATGAGATAATGCCATTTACTTCTTCACATGGATATTCTACTGGTCGAATAATCACATGTAATATCAATAACCACTTTCATAATGAGGGAATGTATAATGCCAGACATTCTAAAACACTTTTTCAAGGCCTCGGCCAAGACATCTAAAATGATTAAGGCCTCGGCCAAAACCATAACTCAAAATGGGAAAGGGCATCGGCCAATTCCACGTCTAGTTGTCTCATGAGACCTACCGATGCATCGAGGAGCTATAGCGGGCTCCACCCGTCACTTATTAAGTCCAATACATTCATCATATGAATAGGTTTAAACATATCATAAACCATAACATAATCGTATCACATAAAACATGCATAAAGGAAACATAACATTTCCACATTTCAATCACAAGATATCAATACAACACATTTATATAATAAAAATGCTTTCAAAACCATTTTCAATACCAAAATAAAAGAAAGTTAAAACTTTGTATTTATTTTTCATTAAAAAAAATGATGGCTTGTAGAGGAAGCCGAAACTCAAATAATGGTCACGGCGGCGGAGAAGTCGTTGTCGCCGCATAAGTACGGAAAGAAAAACATTCCCTTTTGTCGTTTAGCAAAACGCTTCGTATAAAAAAAGATTCCTTTTGAATAAACGTAAAAGTCAAAGGGGTTTATACACCATATAAAAGAAAGTTGTGTATAAAACCAAATATGCCTCAATGAAAGGGATTGAGACGAAGTCCTTACAAAGATCATTTTTAAAAATAAGATAGATATATTATGTGTATTCACTATAGGTACACATAAAGAATGTAAAAATACAAAATAGGACATAATAACATCATGACATAATTTGAAAGTAGGAGATTAACCCAAAGAATGGAAGTTGGGTTAAGAAATTCCCTTACCTTGTGTCCGACTTGACTCAACCGTTCTTTAACCTCCTGAATAATAAACTAGAGTTAATATCTACCTTATTAAGAACCATTTTCAATTTCATTATCCTTTTTATATCACTTATTACAATGTTATGAACATTATGTAATTATTTAAGTTAATAACGGTCGTTTTGTCGATCTTTGGTACTTGAGTCAAAAATAAACTTCTTATAATTACAAGTTGTTCATGTGGTGAAATATCCATTATATCCGGAATTATATTCATGATGTAGATATCATATATATCATATATACAGTATATACATTCATTCATAATGTCACGTAACATTTAGAGGTAAGAAATGAAATGCACCGTTCATGGAGACGGTAAGCCGTACGTACGCATGAACGCTACTTTCATTTCAATTTCATATTTAATGGAACTAAATCATAATGATATAAATGTATAATATAATTCCAGTATTATATAGTGTATAATACAATTTACTCCATCCTTTATACATCCCACATATGGCATTTACGATTCAAATCACTTTGAGGGGGCGGTAGTCCGGACTTCCTAAAATGAAATTATCGCGTTTTACCCATAATGGAAATCATAAAGTATGCCATAAATGAGAAATACAGAAGCATAAGTAAAACAAAAACATATTATATATCATATATAAAAATAGTGACATCTTAATGGCCACCTTTGAAGGTGTTATATGAGTGTTGAACAATCATCGCTTCGTGAGGCAGAAATTCGCCATCCACAGAAACCGTATGTTCTTTAACCATTCGATGTAGGTGTGTGTAAGTGTAGCTCTAATCCTTCTTATAACAACATCCTAGTATATTGAGGATACTGGTTTTGTTACAAAAGAAATGAATAAAAAGAGTTTATGGGGTTGGAGAAGAAAAACAAAACAAAACAACATTATAAAAGACATTACCTCAAAATCGGGTAACTCTTTTTGATTTGAGCCAAAGGCTTCCTTGGGAAGAGTTCTGCCCAAAGTGAGGCTTCTAGGAGTAAGGGAGGAATGTTGGGAGAGTATTTGGGTAGAGGTTGGCCGAGCCAAATGGCTTGAAAGTGTAAATGAAGTGGGAGAGGTGGGGGCCTTTTATAAGTGGAGAGGAGGGGCACTTTTGGAAAGTAATGAAATGTTATTCAATTATACAATTATTTTCGGTTTCTAAAGGTCCCACACTTATATAATTCGTGGCTAATGTGATAAGGGTTCTAAATATCTTCATCCAATAGGCTTTGGACAAGTGTAAGCCTTGGATTTTGCATTATCTTCTCATTTTATTTAAATCGTTAAATAATGAGGTCATCGCTGCATCATAATTATGTCATAAATAATTTAATTTATTTAATGTCTAAAAATTATAAAAAAAATACTATGATGTAGGAAATCTTTTTAGATTTCTAATGAATATTTATAGTCAAAATTGGGACTTGTTTAACCCCACGTAAAAATTGTTTTAGTAAAACATTTTATGTTTGTGTCATTTTTTACTTTAACATTAAATAAAAGGTGTTTATGTCATTTTCTAACTAAAGTGGCTCCATGGGGTCCCCAAGTTGACCCATGGGTTGTCTTGGTCGGCCATGACTCATCCAATAGGAGTAGGACAAGTGTCATGCACATCTCATATTATTAAAACATTATTCGTACCTTAAACTACAATAATTACCTCTAATTGCGATTAAGAACTTAAAAGTTACTATTCACCAAAAAATTATTTTAATCTCATTGAACCACATTTTACTTCTTAATGACAACCATGTATGTCGGATTTTTGAAAATCAAATCACAGAAGTGGTAATATTTCATTTAAACGAAAAATCAGTTATTTAACTACCACTTAGTGGTTTCACTATTCATCAAAAATTGAAGTTTTTCAGAACAAGGCCAAAATTTCACCCTAAGCTATAATTGATATTCCGAATTCAAAAATGATGTCTATTTTAAAAAATTCCAAACATATAAGTTGTATTAATTAATTTTATAATTAATTCCCGCTGTTACAACAAATAGCGTGTTTTTAAGAAACAATTTATATCAAAAGATTGGCAATTGTTTATATCCAATTTCAATGTTAAATTAATTCTAATGACCACCATTGGATAAAATGGTAAAAATATATTCTAATTATACTTTAAAACCACTAAATATTACAATTTATCACTATAAATTATTTTGATTAAAAAAGTTGTTTTTAAGTATTTTTCACTATTCATAAAAATTTAGAAGTTCTCAGAAAAATACCAAAAATTCAACATAGGCTAATTTCAATATTCCAAATCCAAAAATGAAGTCCATTTTGATAAATAAAATTTATAAAATTTTAAAAAGTAGTTATTACTATTCACAACGGCTAGTTTAGTTAGTTGTGGTGTGTGTTAGAGCTCGAGGTTGCGTACAACACACGCCATTGCATTATTGAATGAGAAGCGTATCGTGGAAGCTCGAGGTGTTACAAGTGCCCTGGGTAGTGATCAATTATTCATATGTTCTTCTTCTTATACTGCTTCTATTTATTTACAAATAATGATTTGAGGCTTGTGCTTGCCATCAATAAAGCCATGACACCATGACATCCTCATGTTATGCGCTAGGATTGTAGTGACAACCATGATCCGAAGGTGGTGGGCCCTAAGACACTAGTGATTCCTCCTATAGTGAAACTAGACGTACTTCTTTACATGCCCAAATTTGGCACTTAAACTCAACTTCATGAGGGTTTACTACGTGAAATATAGTCCATATATGGTACTCCATAACCATCACCTATAATGGTTTATATAACACATGAGTTCCAGTTGCAGTATCCTCCCACTATTTCTGTGGATGGTGGTCTATAGGCTATTGATTCTTGGATGGAGGCTACCTTATCTATCTTTGAGCATCTGGAGACACCTTCATAGTGGAGGCTCAATATTTCTACCTATATTTTGTGTGATTCTCTTAGCATTAGTGGGATATGATTACATAGGATGGTTGTCATCAGGGCATGGTCTGTGATGATTTCTAGACCGTCTACTATGAGTACTTCTTTCTTCATACATTGATAGATGACTAAGTTTGAGAGATCAGGAATCTAGTGTAGGTTTCCATTTAAGTACTAGAATATTTAGCACATTTTACTATTTTACAGCACTTTTTACTGCTTCTAGCCATTTAGGAGTTATCATGTGATATGTGTTTCAAGGATGGGATTAATTATTCCATATTTACTTAGGTGAATGTATTTCACCTACATAATTTCTCTGAGATATTAGATCATGATATTACTAATGAGTAAATCCTAGGGGAAGGAAATAGTTCTGTACATAGAGGTTTAGTATCTAGGTTGGATAGTAGTTCATTCAATAGTAGGAAACATTCCCTCTATATTTCTTTTTAGAGTAGTGGCGGTCATAGTATCTACGCAGGTAGCTTTTTTATATGCAATCAGTGTGAATGGTTAGGGAATTTGAAGCCTCGGTGCTTGGTGTGACAGAGACCCTCTTGAGTGTCGTTCTTGTGACTATATAGGAAATCTTCAGTTATTCTATTGGACCTTTCCATATTTGAAACGCCCCGACCCCAGCTACCCAGAGTTGGTGCATTACTTCGTAACATTGGCATGATCACAAAAGATCAAGTCTCGAAAGACCGATTAGTTTAGTAGCCTTGGAAACACTGGATACATTCATAAGTCTTTCATTACATCAAAAATTAAACAAACTACAATAACATGGTCTTCATAGTCCACAATCATATCCCTTTCTGACTACCCCTGTAGGTCACTCATAAATTACTTCTTCACATCCTAGAAAAATATTAAAACATTGAAAGGGGTGAGCTCAGATGCTCAGTAAGGTTAACAATATAGCATAAGCTTTTCATAAATAAACATTAACATTTAAGGCAATGTATAACTAAAACAAAAGCCTTTTAAACTTGAACTTCAACATAATATGGCAAAAGTAAAATGAGATAATGCAATTCACTTCTTCACATGGATATTCTACTGGTCGAATAATCACATGCAATATCAATAACCACTTTCATAATGATGGAATGCATAATGCCAGACTATCATAACCACGTAGCCAAGGCCTCGTGCCAAGACCACAAATAAGATTTTGTCATGGCCTCGTGCCAAGACACTAGTTTGTCTCATGAGACCTGCCGATGCATCGAGGAGCTATAGCGGGCTCCACCCGTCACTTATTAAGTCCAATGCATTCCTCATATGAATAGGTTTAAACATATCATAAACCATAACATAATCGTATCACATAAAACATGCATAAAGGAAACATAACATTTCCACATTTCAATCACAAGATATCAGTACAACACATTGATATAATAAAAATGCTTTCAAAACCATTTTCAATACCAAAATAAAAGAAAGTTAAAACTTTGTATTTATTTTTCATTAAAAAAATGATGGCTTGTAGAGGAAGCCGAAACTCAAATAATGGTCACGGTGGCGGAGAAGTCATTGTCGCCGCATAAGTACGGAAAGAAAAACATTCCCTTTTGTCGTTTAGCAAATCGCTTCGTATAAAAAAGATTCATTTTGAATAAACGTAAAAGTCAAAGGGGTTTATACACCGTATAAAATAATGTTGTGTATAAAACCAAATATGCCTCAATGAAAGGGGATTGAGACGAAATCCTTAAATAGATCATTTTTAAAATAAAATAGATCTATTATGTGTATTCACTATAGGTACACATAAAGAAAGTAAAAATACAAAATAGGACATAATAATATCATGACATAATTTGAAAGTAGGAGATTAACCCAAAGAAAGGATATTGTGTTAAGAAATTCCCTTACCTTGTGTCCGACTTGACTCAACCGTTCTTTAACCTCCTGAATAAAAAACTAGAGTTAATATCTACCTTATTAAGAACCATTTTCAATTTCATTATCCTTTTTATATCACTTATTACAATGTTATGAATATTATGTAATTATTCAAGTTAATAACGATCGTTTTGTCGATCTTTGGTAAATTGAGTCAACAATAAACTTCTTATAATTACAAGTTGTTCATGTGGTAGAATATCCATTATATCCAAAATTATATTCATGATTTATATGTCATATATATCTTATATATCCAGTATATACATTCATTTATAATATTACGTAACATTTAGAGGTAGGAAATGAAATGCACCGTTCATGGAGACGGTAAGCCGTACGTACGCATGAACGCTACTTTCATTTCAATTTCATATTTAATGGAACTAAATCATAATGATATAAATGTATAATATAATTCCAGTATAATATATTTTATAATACCATTTACTCCATCCTTTATACATCTCACATATGGCATTAACGATTCAAATCACTTTGAGGGGGCGGTAGTCCGCACTTCCTAAAATGAAATTATCGCGTTTTACCCATAATGGAAATCATAAAGTATGTCATAAATGAGAAATACAGAAGCATAAGTAAAACATAAACATATTATATATCATATATAAAAATATTGACATCTTAATGGCCACCTTTGAAGGTGTTATATGAGTGTTGAACAATCATCGTTTCGTGAGGCAGAAATTCGCCATCCACAGAAACCGTATGTTCTTTAACCATTAGATGTAGGTGTGTGTAATTGTAGCTCGAATACTTCTTATAACAACATCCTAGTATATTTAGGATACTGGTGTTGTTACAAAAGAAATTAATAAAAAGAGTTTAGGGGGTTGGAGAAGAAAAATAAAACAAAACAACATTAGAGAAGACATTACCTCAAAATCGGGTAACTCTTTTTGATTTGAGCCAAAGGCTTACTTGGGAAGAGTTCTGCCCAAAGTAAGGCTTCTAGTAGTAAGAGGGGGAAGTTGGGAGAGTATTGGGGCAGAGTTTGGCCGAGCCAAATGTCTTGAATGTGTAAATGAGGTGGGAGAGGTGGGGGCCTTTTATAAGTGGAGAGGAGGGGCACTTTTGGAAAGATTGAAATGTTATATTATTTCACAATTCTTTTCGGATTCTAAAGGTCCCACACTTATATAATTAGAGGATAAGGTGATAATGTTTCGAAATATCTTCATCCAATAGGCTTTGGACAAGTGTAAGCCTTGGATTGTGCATTATCTTCTCATTTTATTTAAATCGTTAAATAATGAGGTCATCGCTGCATCATAATGATGTCATAAATAATTTAATTTATTTAATGTCTAAAAATTATAAAAAAAATACTATGATGTTGGAAATCTTTTTACCTTTCTAATGAATATTTATAGTCAAAATTTGGACTTGTTTAACCCCACTTAAAAACTGTTTTAGTAAAATAACTCATGTTTGTGTCAATTTAATTTTAACATTAAATAAATATATATTAATGTGATTTTCCAACTAAAGTGGCTCCATGGGGTCCCCAAGTTGACCCATGGGTTTTCTTGGTCGTCCATGACTCATCCAATAGGAGTAGGACAAGTGTCATGCTCATCTCATATTATTAAAACATTATTTGTACCTTAAACTACACTAATTACCTCTAATCGCGATTAAGAACTTAAAAGTTACTATTCACCAAAAAATTATTTTAATCTCATTGAACCACATTTTACTTCTTAATGACAACCATGTATGTAGGATTTTTGAAAATCAAATCACAGAAGTGGTAATATTTCATTTAAACGAAAAATCAGTTATTTAACTACCACTTAGTGGTTTCACTATTCATCAAAAATTGAAGTTTTTCAGAACAAGGCCAAAATTTCACCCTAAGCTATAATTGATATTCCGAATTCAAAAATGATGTCTATTTTACAAAATTCCAAACATATAAGTTGCATTAATTAATTTTATAATTAATTCCCGCTGTTACGACAAATAGCGTGTTTTTAAGAAATAATTTATATCAAAAGATTGGCAATTGTTTATGTCCAATTTCAATGTTAAATTAATTCCAATGACCACCATTGGATAAAATGGTAAAAATATATTCTAATTATACCTTAAAACCACTAAATAGTATAATTTATCACAATAAATTATTTTGATTAAAAAAGTTGTTTTAAAGTATTTTTCACTATTTATAAAAATTAGAAGTTCTCAGAAAAATACCAAAAATTCAACATAGGCTAATTTCGATATTCTGAATCCAAAAATGAAGTCCATTTTGAAATATAAAATTTCTATAATTTTAAAAATTGGTTATTACTATTCATAATGGCTACTTTGATTAGTCGCGGTGTTTTAGAACTCGAAGTTGCGTACAATGCAAGCTATTGCATTATTGAATGAGAAGCGTATCGCGGAAGATCAGGGTGTTACATTCTCCCCTCCTTCAATAAATTGCGTCCTCACAATTTGAAATTATTCTTTGAAAATAAAAGGTTGAAAAGAGAAAATACCTTTGAGGAAAACCCACATCGGAAATAAGTTTAATAAATATATAACATTAAAAGAAAGCAGGATAAGTACAAAGGTCACCCGATATAGCCCATTCTAGGATTATATGAAAATATGGATATGGAGGAGAAACAAACCATCAAGGTCTGATGGAGAGTTATAGAAAACAGGATTAGGAGAAAGTTTAACCACAAGAAAATCACAAACTTGTGATTGGTTAAACGGTCATTGAATCCCCAGTTGGAAAAGTTAACCGACAACATTTTTGTTTTAAGTTACCTTTTATATTGTTGAGGAATTTATTTAGGAGATTTACTAAGAACGTAAGGGAATATACATACTTGTTATGTATACTTTCATTCGTTAATAAATGTTTACCACAAACCCAACTTTTACTCCAAATGGTAACAGAACTCAAAAATATTCTATTTATCCTAATTGTATAAGGTTCAAAATGTTAACACATACCATTTAGATTAGTAAAACTATTTTGTAATAACCAGGGACTTCTTTTAGGCTAGTGGTAGGCGATTAATCCAAATCGCACTATGGTTGTGGGTTCGATTCCCACAGCTTTATCCGACGCGATGGGTTGTCACTCGGTCTGCGTGTTGTCCTTTTTATAAATATCCAAAAATAACCTTAACAATATAATCCATTCCAACCTTTATAGTTATACAAAATGCTTTTGTCCAACTCACAGTCCAGATTTTATGAGGAAGGTAAACATAATGAAGCTCCTTTTTTTCTGCGTAACAACATGTGAACACCTTCATCATGTATTCTTTTAAAACACTGCAACATACTGTATTACCATAAATCCTTATTGATTACATTCATGATCCCTTATTCCTTATAGAAAACAAGATATACTCCTTCTATCCAAAAATGTATACAAATCATTAATCAGTTTCAAGGATGTTAAGAATATCCAACCTAATTTATCCGAATCAATCATGTCTTATTCCAAAATCACTATCTTGGTATCAGAACCATATTATGGTTTATCTTTCTCTCAACCATATATTTTCCAAAAATTTAACCTACTGTGGTGTCACTTTTCTTGGTTCAACACAATCTGAAGTCCTAGATGAAATAGTACTGCAGAACAATCATTATATACTCCATAATTATTATAACAAGTACATCATTGATACAACACTCAAATTGAAAAATTCTTTAATAACAACATAAGAACTCTAATCATTCCTCCTCATATGTGGTAGTATCATAACTCGATTATTATCCAATAACATCATTTGGGGCATACTCTGATGATTTGAACATTGGTTTGCGTAGTGTCCCCACTCCTTGCAGATGAAGCATTGTACATTTGAATCCTTTTTCTTACCCTTGCAGTCACGCACTTGGTGTCCTTTTTCTCCACACTTATAACAAACTCCCATTCCCTTCAGGCAAATTCCAAGGTGTTTCTTCCCACAGTTATCACATATTGGAAAATTCTTCTTTTCCCTCGTCCCTTTATCCATCATTCTCTCTTCCATCCTTTTCTTCTCTTTCATCCCTTCAAATCCATAAGACTCAGAGAATTCTCTACTTATCTTATTAACACATGATACTATTTCTTCATATGTTGATAACACATGGGAGAATATTTCCCTTCTAAATGTTGGCTTAATACCATGAAAGATATGAGCCTTCTTACTCTTTGGATCATACGTATTGATGGAGTTCACATTCCTTCTACTGGGCGCCATTTCTATACAATGCCATAAACTAGATTAGTTTATGAATCAAAATACATAATTCCATACTTATAAAATACTTAAAATAAATTGAACTATTTATGGATATAATCCATAATCATAAAAAGGTTTTCTTTGAGGAAGTATATACTCATAACCGTTCATAGTGGTTTGTAAAGAAAATGAGAATTATCCTAAGCATATCCCCCGGGAGTGTCGTAACCAAGAGTGCAGCAAGGCCCGTTGTCGTGCACCATTTCCCGTTCGAGTCTAGCTCAAAGCGGTGTTTTTGGGTTTTGACCCTAGGTACATCTGTGCCAGAGCCGCCCCTACCTACTCGTATCCAGACAGGGATGTATTGCTCAGAAAACTCACAAAATCTCTATAATACCAATATTCTAGGAAGTTCTTCTATACTAATCCTTAAATTCTATATTGGGGCTATGTGCTCTAATAAGAGTTTATCTAAATCTAGCTTCCAAGGTTAGTACTAAACTGCCTCTGATACCAACTGAAACGCCCCGACCCCAGCTACCCAGAGCCGGTGCATTACTTCGTAACATTGGCATGATCACAAAAGATCAAGTCTCGAAAGACCGATTAGTTTAATAGCCTTGGAAACACTGGATACATTCATAAGTCTTTCATTACATCAAAAAGTAAACAAACTATAATAACATGGTCTTCATAGTCCACAATCATATCCCTTTCTGACTACCCCTGCAGGTCACTCATAAATTACTTCTTCACATCCTGGAAAAATATTAAAACATTGAAAGGGGTGAGCTCGGATGCTCAGTAAGGTTAACAATATAGCAGAAGCTTTTCATAAATAAACATTAACATTTAAGGCAATGTATAACTAAAACAAAAGCCTTTAAAACTTGAACTTCAACATAATATGGCAAAATTAAAATGAGATAATGCCATTCACTTCTTCACATGGATATTCTACTGGTCGAATAATCACATGAAATATCAATAACCACTTTCATAATGATGGAATGCATAATGCCAGACTATCATAACCACGTAGCCAAGGCCTCATGCCAAGACCACAAATAAGATTTTGTTAAGGCCTCGTGCCAAGACACTAGTTTGTCTCATGAGACCTGCCGATGCATCGAGGAGCTATAGCGGGCTCCACCCGTCACTTATTAAGTCCAATGAATTCCTCATATGAATAGGTTTAAACATATCATAAACCATAACATAATCGTATCACATAAAACATGCATAAAGGAAACATAACATTTCCACATTTCAATCACAAGATATCAATACAACACATTGATATAATAAAAATGCTTTCAAAACCATTTTCAATACCAAAATAAAAGAAAGTTAAAACTTTGTATTTATTTTTCATTAAAAAATGATGGCTTGTAGAGGAATCCGAAACTCAAATAATGGTCACGGCGGCGGAGAAGTCGTTGTCGCCACATAAGTACGGAAAGAAAAACATTCCATTTTGTCGTTTAGCAAATCGCTTCATATAAAAAAGATTCCTTTTGAATAAACGTAAAAGTCAAAGGGGTTTATACACCGTATAAAAGAATGTTGTGTATAAAACCAAATATGCCTCAATGAAAGGGGATTGAGACAAAATCCTTAAATAGATCATTTTTAAAATAAAATAGATCTATTATGTGTATTTACTATAGGTACACATAAAGAAAGTAAAAATACCAAATAGGACATAATAATATCATGACATAATTTGAAAGTAGGAGATTAACCCAAAGAAAGGATATTGGGTTAAGAAATTCCCTTACCTTGTGTCCGACATGACTCAACCGTTCTTTAACCTCCTGAATAATAAACTAGAGTTAATATCTACCTTATTAAGAACCATTTTCAATTTCATTATCCTTTTTATATCACTTATTACAATGTTATGAATATTATGTAATTATTCAAGTTAATAACGATCGTTTTGTCGATCTTTGGTAACTTGGGTCAACAATAAAATTCTTATAATTACAAGTTGTTCATGTGGTAGAATATCCATTATATCCAGAATTATATTCATGATTTAGATTTCATATATATCTTATATATCCAGTATATACATTCATTTATAATATTACGTAAAATTTAGAGGTAGGAAATGAAATGCACCGTTCATGGAGACGGTAAGCCGTACGTACGCATGAACGCTACTTTCATTTCAATTTCATATTTAATGGAAATAAATCATAATGATATAAATGTATAATATAATTCCAGTATAATATAGTGTATAATACCATTTACTCCATCCTTTATACATCCCACATATGGCATTAACGATTCAAATCACTTTGAGGGGGCGGTAGTCCGCACTTCCTAAAATGAAATTATCGTGTTTTACCCATAATGGAAATCATAAAGTATGCCATAAATGAGAAATACAGAAGCATAAGTAAAACATAAACATATTATATATCATATATAAAAATAGTGACATCTTAATGGCCACCTTTGAAGGTGTTATATGAGTGTTGAACAATCATCGTTTCGTGAGGCAGAAATTCGCCATCCACAGAAACCGTATGTTCTTTAACCATTAGATGTAGGTGTGTGTAAGTGTAGCTCGAATAATTCTTATAACAACATCCTAGTATATTGAGGATACTGGTGTTGTTACAAAAGAAATTAATAAAAAGAGTTTAGGGGGTTGGAGAAGAAAAATAAAACAAAACAACATTAGAGAAGACACTACCTCAAAATCGGGTAACTCTTTTTGATTTGAGCCAAAGGCTTCCTTGGGAAGAGATCTGCCCAAAGTAAGGCTTCTAGGAGTAAGAGGGGGAAGTTGGGAGAGTATTTGGGCAGAGTTTGGCCGAGCCAAATGGCTTGAAAGTGTAAATGAGGTGGGAGAGGTGGGGGCCTTTTATAAGTGGAGAGGAGGGGCACTTTTGGAAAGATTGAAATGTTATATTATTTCACAATGCTTTTCGGATTCTAAAGGTCCCACACTTATATAATTAGAGGCTAAGGTGATAAGGTTTCTAAATCTCATCATCCAATAGGCTTTGGACAAGTTTAAGCCTTGTATTTTGCATTATCATCTCATTTTATTTAAATTGTTAAATAATGAGGTCATCGCTGCATCATAATGATGTCATAAATAATTTAATTTATTTAATGTCTAAAAATTATAAAAAAAATTCTATGATTTAGGAAATATTTTTATATTTCCAATGAATATTTATAGTCAAAATTTGGACTTGTGTAACCCCACTTAAAAACTGTTTTAGTAAAATAACTCATGTTTGTGTCAATTTAATTTTAACATTAAATAAATATATATTAATGTGATTTTCCAACTAAAGTGGCTCCATGGGGTCCCCAAGTTGACCCATGGGTTGTCTTGTTCGGCCATGACTCATCCATTAGGAGTAGTACAAGTTTCATGCTCATCTCATATTATTAAAACATTATTTGTACCTTAAACTACACTAATTACCTCTAATCGCGATTAAGAACTTAAAAGTTACTATTCACCAAAAAATTATTTTAATCTCATTGAACCACATTTTACTTCTTAATGACAACCATGTATGTCGGATTTTTTAAAATCAAATCACAGAAGTGGTAATATTTCATTTAAACGAAAAATCAGTTATTTAACTACCACTTAGTGGTTTCACTATTCATCAAAAATTGAAGTTTTTCAGAAAAAGGACAAAATTTCATCCTAAGCTATAATTGATATTCCGAATTCAAAAATGATGTCTATTTTACAAAATTCCTAACATATAAGTTTCATTAATTAATTTTATAATTAATTCCCGCTGTTACGACAAATAGCGTGTTTTTATGAAACAATTTATATCAAAAGATTGGCAATTGTTTATGTCCAATTTCAATGTTAAATTAATTATAATGACCACCATTGGATAAAATGGTAAAAATATATTATAATTATACCTTAAAACCACTAAATAGTATAATTTATCACAATAAATTATTTTGATTAAAAAAGTTGTTTTAAAGTATTTTTCACTATTCATAAAAATTAGAAGTTCTCAGAAAAATACCAAAAATTCAACATAGGCTAATTTCGATATTCCGAATCCAAAAATGAAGTCCATTTTGAAATATAAAATTTCTATAATTCTAAAAAGTGGTTATTACTATTCATAACGGCTAATTTGATTAGTCACGGTGTTTTAGAACTCGAAGTTGCGTACAATGCAAGCTATTGCATTATTGAATTAGAAGCGTATCGTGGAAGCTCGGGGTGTTACAATATTATTTCATTAGAAGAGGCTCCACACCAAGTACACCTTTAGGGGAATGATCTTTTATATTGTGGCAGTCGATGATTTGGAGTATCACTGGTTGGACAGAGTGTGGAATAGGTCATGTCCATGGTATCCAGGCTTCTAATTATCATTTATAGTAGAGTGTACCAACTCAAGCTAGTATATTTGTATCACAGGTCCATGGATCATGTCAGTTAAATAATTTATAGATGATACCTGAGGAACAAAGTGAAATACCATCTGTATTACGAGGTACTATTCTATAAGCCTCCATTATTGTATCTTCTTTATTCAATATAGGTGATTCAAATTCCTTTGTTCCCTTTTCGGCAGTGGAGAGTCTTGGGCTAGAAATTAAGTACTTCTCTGGGGTGATGACCCTCTATACGCCATTGGGTGTATAGCCTAAAGGAATATACCAATTTAGTGACTACCCCCTTTTGGTAGGGAGTTATACCTTCATATGGGACCACTTAAAACTCAAGCTCATTGGATTTTATGTCACTATCAGAATGGACAGGTAGGTTCTATATCACACTTATGTGAACTGTTATCCCCATAAGATGTTTTTTACATTACTAGAGGGTAGCAGTTATCTTCACAAGGGTGCGTGAAACATCACAACCAGTAGAGATGGAAAAAAATCATTATGGTCTAGGTAGAGTGACCACTAATATTTCTAGTCATTTTATAGTGTATTAGAGTTTACATCAAATAGATTTTACCCTTGTGGTAGATCATTATTGAGACATCATTCCCAAGGATTTTTCTAAATTTCCTCTTAAGATAGAGGTATATTTTATGATCAATCTTGTTCAATATTCCACACTAGTATAAATTCATCCATATATGATGGAAACTACTGAGCTCTAACAGATCAATAGTCAGTTTGAGTATTTAGAGGCCAAAGTTTTTATTTATCCTAGCACTTCCTCTTGGGATTCACCTGTGCTTTTCACCATGAAGGTGGATGGGACCCTTAATCTATGAAAGGATTATTTATGGTTGAACTATATTATGGTTAATAACTGGTATCCACTGCCTCAAATATATAATCTCTTTGACCAAATATATGGATAAAGGGTATTCTCAAAGATAAATTTGAGATTGGGCTATCATTAAGTGTGAGTGAGACCATGAGACATACCTCATATATATTTTCATAGTAGGTAAGGTCTATATGAGTACCTCTTTATTCCATGTGTTCTTATAAATATTCCCATTTTTTCATGGATTTTATAAATATGGTTTTTCCACCCCTATCTAGACTCCTTTTTTGTGGTCTTTGTGCATGAAATATTATTGTATTATCATACTCATAGCGGCCATGATAGAGATTTAGAGATTGTATTGATCACAATTAGAGATAATTATCATTATTCCAAGACTACTAAGTTCCATTTATTTATTGACAAGGTTCACTTACTTGGTCATATTATCTCATAATCAATAGTATTAATCGACCAAGAGAAGGTGAGTGTTGTAGTTTCCTAGGAGTAGCCTAAAAATTTGTATGATATATGAAGTTTCTTGGGGATGACTAGATATTAAAGGAATTTTATCCTAGACTTATAAGGACTCTATTCATCTCTTAATGGTATTATAAATAAGGTTTTCAAGTTCATGTTGTTAGAATCATGCAAAAAAATCTTCCAGAAGATGGAAGGAAGGCTTTCTTTGACACCGATTCAGATTCTTCCAGAGCCTCGAAGAGAATATATGATTTTCTATGATGAATCATGCATTAGTCTAGGTGTAGTGATGATATGGGAGGATAGATTCATTTCACATGGATCTCTATATTTGTGGCCTCATGAGGGAAATTACATGACACACAACCTTGAGCTAGCAGCAGTTTTCAATGCCTTATGTAGTTGGAGACACTATCCGATGGGTGATCACTCTGTGGTCTATATAGACCATAAGAGCCTCAAATATATATTTTTAAAACATAAAATGGATCTCGTACAGTGAATATGGTTCTAATATCTTCAATAATTTTATTTTTATCTTGCCAATAAGCCTGTAAAGGGAAATGTAGTAGCTGATGTGCTGATCTAGAAAACTCTTGAATAGGCTATAAGGGAAGCTAGTGATGAATGTAAACTGATGGCCCTCTTTTTTGAGAAAAATATAATGTTTCATGAGATTCATGATCATTATTTCCCTAGATTTTTTATATTTTCTTTTTCACTCCTTAATAGGGTGAAGAGCATGAAGTTTTTAGATCATGGAGGCTTGGTTCTCTGGGAGAGTATTTCTTGTGAGGACCCACCTGTAGATTGGTCTGTAGATGGAGAAAACATCCATTATATATAAGGGTGGATCTAGATTCCTATAGATATGATATAGGAACTAATATGATAATCCTATACTTCTCAGTGGGAAGTTTATTCAGGAATCTCCAAGATATATTGATATATGTGACGCCAGTATTAGTGTCCTAGGAAGAAATGTTAGATAACGAGTTTTATCACTAGGTGTTCCACCTATATACAGGTGAAATAAGAACACCAAAGGCCTATTATATTATTTTAGTCACTTACACTACAAAAATTAAAATAGTAATATGATTCCACGGAATTTTTCCTTGTCTTACCGAGGTCTCCATGAGGTAGCAATGTAGTTTGTATAGTTATGGATCGACTGAAAAAAGTAGCCCACTTACTTCCTATCCAATAGACTTTAACAGTTGATGAGAGGTAAAGAATGAAATTCCATGAGATCATACAACTACTAAGGTTCCATTGTACTATAATTTCATATAGGGACACTCATTTTACATCATGTTTCTGATAGTGGTTATATAGATCTATGGGTACAGAAGTGCTTCTAAGAACATATTTTTACCATTAGGGTGATGGTCAGTCAAAATAGATGATAGAGTTGTTAGAAGACATTATATGAGCATAAATCCTTTATTTAATATGTTTTTTGGAGAATAATTTACTTCTCATAGAGTTTTCCTATAATAATATCTTTTAGGAAACTATTAATATGGATCCTTATGAGGCCTGTTATGGTAGTTCATAACATTTACCCTTGTGCTGGTTAGGGCCAAGAGAGGAAGTACCACATGGTTCTTTTCTCATGCAGGAGACTTCGGAGTAGGTTCAACTAATAAGGAATAGTATGTATACTACTAAATCTAGATATAAATTTTTTTAGATCACCACCAAAAACCTTTGGAGTTAAAGGTCTGGGATCATGTTTTCATATAGGTAATACCCAAACATTCACATTGATGGATATTGAGGCAAGGGAAGTTGTCATCATTCTATTTTAGTCCATTTGAGGATATGTATAGAGTCAGGATGGTAGCCTATCAGTTGATACTATATCAGAGGTAGTGTTCCATGAATGACATCATTATGTATCATAGCTTTGTCGTTATCATGCAAAAATGTCTCATATTTTAGATCCCGAGGAGGTTGAGTTGTATATTGATGATTCATTTTAGTAGAATACTATATACATAATTGAAGAGATCATGAAGTCACTCCAAGGTCGGTTTGTCCCTTTATTATGGGTTCTATAGCAGCACGGCTGGGTACAGGTCGAGACAAGGGATCGAGAGATCGATGTACGTGATCAATGTCTGGATTAATTCACTGACAGTGTTTCACAACCATTGTAAGGTTAACTCAGGGTTCAGTTCCTTTAAGGGGGGAGAATGTAAGAACCTGGTTTTTTCATTCAAGTTTGGATCCTAATAAATGTTCAGTTAAAACCATGTTGTAATTCTATTTTTAGCTGAAATTTGAATTTGTTCCTTAAGGTGGGTCTTTTTGTTTTATAAAGGAAGAGGTGGGATGGTTGTAGGATGGATGCAGACCAATTACACACCGTGTGATTGGAATACATTCTGTTTAATTGGAATGTGCAACATATATTAAACACACAACATGTAATGCCCTTAGTCGGCCAAAAAACATGATGTGTAAATGGTTTTTCTATGAGGTAATACCTCAGTCATTGCATGACATGTAAAGCATTTACACACCATGTAAATTCCTGACTTTAGTTTTTAATATTGGAGGGGCCTCCCTTCTTTTGAAACAACCACATCCCTCCTCTCTCTCTCATGTAGGATCCCCCATATATACCTAATCTAGGTTCTACTACTATTTAACCATCTGATATATTATTTCAAATCCATCTATCACATTTGATGTTTGATGTTAAGTCTCTATTCCTCTTATTCCTTTCACTATATGTCTTTCCCTCGATAGAGTTATTGAGGTGCAAGATCATATTATCTATTTTAGTGGTGTTGATATGTTCTTCTGATTTATCCCAATCCAGTCAAAACTAAGTACTTATAATAGAAGAGGATAGTGATATTGAAATATGTTAGGTTGTTTGTGACTCATCCCTCAAGTCTCATTATTTCATAAACATCCATCATTGTACACGTGCCAATTTCATCGAGTGATGATTATTAAATTCCTATTCCATGCTTATAATCATCATGTTCGAATTATATATCCCTCTTTATACATGTTATTCATGTTATTGGGGGTTGTGATCCCAACTACAACCACCCCAAGTAAGGTATTTTCCTTAGTTATTCCTATAATGTCTTTTTCTGATCATTTGTGACATTGGTCAAGTGTGATTTTATTTGAAAAACTATTTGATTAGATAAGAATTTTTATTGTGCTTGACTATCTGTTTTATTCTTTTTTTAATTTCTCAACAATTTAACCTTATGGTCATGTATATTTAAGGTGTTGTGCCTCATCTTGTAATGGGTTCCCACTTTTCCCAGTTTTCAAAAGAGTTATTTTATTTGTATGTTCAACAAAGGGGGATTGACCCTCAAACTTTTCAAAATAAAATATAGAATCAATATCACTTTTCCTTGACTTATATAAATATAATTGGTTTCTTCTCCCAATTTTCCTTATTTTTTCTTATAAAAGGAAATGAAAAAAAACATATTAAATGTTTATAAATTGAAATGGAAATTGGTTACTTGTCCTTAGCACTTATTGTCATTATTATGAAAGCTAAAAGAAGAAGCCTAATAATTGAATTTTTAATTAAACAAATAAATGTTTGAAATTCCTTTTATCCATGTCACCTAGTATTAAAGGCAATAAAATGAACCTATTGAATTATTAAATGTAATTAGTATTCCATGGACTCAATTAAATAATGAATTATGTATAAGCTACCTATTTAATATGGAACTTTTATTATTTATATGATTGTTTAGACATTATAAAACATTGGATTATTGAGATAATTCCTTGGTTATACCATGTATCCACTTATATAAATTATTATAAACTAGAACAACCTTAATTAAATGATTAAATGTTCAGAAACCAACTGAGGAAAAAATAGGTATCGGGGTATTAACATTATTGTACTGCTTTGATTTTATATTTAGCTACACACAACTAGTTTATATTACTCAGACAGGATGGTATAAATTCCATTTTTGGTGGCCTACTGAGATTTATCTCACACCGAATTCATTCCATCGATGGTACTCAGGAAAACTATATGTATGTAGGTGTTGATAAGGGGAAGCATTCCACCTTGGACACATAATCATGATTTCTTAGATTAGAATTGATTATCCAATAAAAATAAATATGTTAATTACATTTTAATGGTATTAAATTTCATTTATGATCATATGGTTCTGAGTTAGTGGATTTTAATTTTGAACATCCATTCTCATCAATTATGCACTTCAAGCCTAATGTACGTCAATTTAGGCCAAATGATTCATCGGATTTTAAGGAATGTAATTATCCATATTTTAATTTTATATTTTGTTAAATGTATCTAAACTTCAATATGAACATTTTTCATTCAGGGATCAATGGATAATTCAAAAATTATTATGGGTGTATTTGGCAATGAATGGAAACAATTCTGGAGAAGGTAGATTGGACACTATCCCACTGATAAGAATATGGGGCCCACAATACAGACCCACTAAATACCAGATTTCATGGGATGATATAATAAATATAGAGGAACATATAATTATTCAATATACTGTGCTAATGTTTCCTCCATTTTGGTTATTTAGGCGGACCATGTTAGAGATAAAATTCTGGGCCAGATTATGCGGCCCAGAAAAACATCCCACCAATTTAATCATATCTCAGAAACCACAAATTCATTTGGGATTAATTTTTATAGAGTTCTATGAAACATCAGTATATTTACTTTTTTCTTATATGGATTACTCTAATTAGGCCATATAGAATGACATGTAGGCGTGTCTATTGGGTGCATTCAAGCTGGCTGCCACATCGAGTCAAGGATAAAGAAGTCCACTATCCCTTACTTTCCACCACCTTAGGCCTACCATAATCAAGTGGTATGCTTTGTATTGTTGGAGGATCTACCCAAGGCTCACAAAATTTATATTTAAAGAAGTGTTGTTGAAGGATTTAATCATATTTGGTGCTTGGTTTCATTTTAGTGTTATGATGCTTCTTTGTGTTTGTAATCGCATTTCCTTCCCATGTAAGTTGTTCAATTCACCTTTGTTCTTAATAAAGGTTCTTCATTTACTCTTATTATGTCCTAATAAATACCACATTGATACCGTTTCCTAAAATTATGAATTTATTCACACCATAATTTGTGAAATTTATCACACAATGGTGGAGTGATCGATATTTTTTTGTTTTTACTTCTTCAATTCAACCCTCATAAGTCTACTTCCCGCTTCCGTTGAGGACATGTCATCAATGGAGGGATAACTCTTTTATGGGATGATTCAAGGGAGTAGAAAAAGTATGGATTGAATTTTATTTATCACTCTCTAAATTTTTACTAATTTTTTTTATTTTAGTTTCTTTTATTCAATGATTTTCTCTCTTCCTCTTCCATATTGAATTTAATCACCCCACTTTTATTTCTAAATAATATCTTTTACCCTGGAGTGGTCATGAATATGATCCTAAAAGTGTATAGGTGATTAGAATTTTTTTCTAAAGGTTTTTAACCAGTATTTAATGAGATTATTTTGAATTCATTAAATGAATCCTTCTCAAGTTAATGAAATTAAAATCATTAAAAAAGGAATTCATCCAATCCACCCCGAGCAATAACCTAGGATCAACTCATTATATTAATTTTAATTAACATAAATCTATTAGTGATAATTTAAACCCATTTAAAATAAACCCAAATTTTTTAACTTCATTTCCAAAAATCCATCTCATAGGTTGTGTATCTTAGGAATCTTTTTAGGTCTCAGTGGATTCGACAACCCAAGATAGACTATAAGGACCGTTATACCCTCATCTCTTGGGTAAGTTTGAGCATGAATAAAATTTTGTCACAGTTTATGGGGACCAAGTAATCACTTTAGACCAAAACCTTCTTTCCTCACCTCCCATTCTTCTATTCTCCCACAAGATCTCTTATCTTGTCCCTTTCTCTCTTTTTTTACCTCTTGGCGCATGTCTGCCTACAACCGTGCAAATTCAACCAAACTAGTTAGGGTGGAAACTCCTAGGATAGGGGAGTCAAGTACACAAAGGGAACTCTTTCCATTATATCATAATCTTCCTAATACCCCAGAGTAAAAAATTGAGCCCATTTTAATGGAAGGACTTTAAATAAACCAACTCATAAACCAGAATGGGAACCAAAATTGAAATCCAAATGAGGCTGCCCCAAACTTGGGAAATGTAATTGATTAAACCATGAATGACTACCTCACACTTTCCTAGACCAATGACCCCTCATGCATTAGACACAATTCCATAGGGGATACCAACTACATATTTAAACCCCATGTCCTAAACCACCTTCCCACATTCCATGGAATGGAGTCCAAGATGCCCTACCTTCACATCATGGAGTTCAATGACATTGTAGAAACCATTTGTCCTCCACATCAACTAGAATCAACTAAGATGAGGCTATTTTTTTCTTTAAAGGATCAAGCTAAAAACTGGCTAAAAAATTTGAGACCATCATCCATCAACTCTTGGGACCAATTAAAAACATAATTCTACAAAAAAATACTTTCCCCACCACAAAATAATTGCACTCAAAAAGAGAATCGTTTTTTTTAAATGAGGGAGCATCATTCTATGAAACATGGGAGAGGTTCAAAGACACACTAAACATGGTTACACATCATGGTTTTTCTATACCTAAACAAGTGATAATTTTTTATGAAGGGTTGGGCCCGGGGAACAAACAATTCATTGACATGATGTGTAATGGAACCTTTGAAAACAAATCCACAAATGATGCTTACGAGTATCTAGAAAGCCATGCCGAAAAAAACCAAACATGGAGAACTTCACCTCATTTTTAAAATCCAAAAATAAATACTAGAATTCATACACTTAGAGAAGAGGAAAGCCTTGGGGCTAAACTCACAACACTCTCTAGGAATGTTGAATTGATAGACCTTAGGAATGTCCATGAAATCCAAACTGTTGACCCTGTTTGCACAATTTGTGAAAACATGACCATAAGACATACAACTACCCAACCATTCCATCCATCAAGGATGTTATTTTAGGAGTACCCCCAGTGGAAGTAAATTCTTTTAAATTTCAAAAGTCTCCATACCAAAACACCTTCAACCCAAGGATAATGACAACCCATGATTCTACTAGAAAGATAACCAACAACCTAGCCAACCACAGGGACAAAATACTTACCCCCATCAGAACTACCAAACCCATAACCAGTTATAAACTCAACCTATCTATTACCAACAGCCACCAATTCATTTTCAACAAACCATACCACCTCAAAAATATCCCCTTGGGATAAACCAATATTCTCAAGCAGCAACCCAAACTGTTCCACAAATCCTACTAGAACAACTGTGAAAACAAATGGAAAGGATGAATTTGAAAGTCTCTTACCAAAAACAAGAACTTCAAACCATCAAAACTGGAAAGGCACCCATTCTTACACAATCCATTCCACAACAAACAGTAAGGGGAGAGTCAAGTTTCACTCAAATAACTCATGAAAAACCAAAGGTTGTGATAGTTTTAAGAAGTTGGAAATCAATTGAGAAACCTAAAAAAATAATTCAGAAACCATGTGATACTTCAAACAAAAATAGAAATTCAAATGAACCACAAGATCAAACTGATGAAACTAATAACAATGTGAAAGAAAAAACCCTTCAACAAACAAATCCAAAACCTGTACCATTTCCTCAATGCATGTGGGGGAAAACCAAGCCTGAATTGAGTGAAACATTGATGGAAATATTCTCACAAGTGAATTTGAACATTCCCCTTCTTAATGGAATCCAAACCATCACTTTATACTCAAAGTACCTTAAGGACTTGTGCTCTGTTAAAAGAAAATTTTCACATAAAAACCAAGTCCTTTTGGTTACTAATGTGAGTACCATCATTCAAGGGACCATTCCTCCTAAGTTGAAAGACTCAGGTTTCCCTTACATCAATGTTGAACTTGGAGAGATAAAAGTTGTCAAGGCCTTGTGTGACATAGGTGATAATGTCAATCTCATTCTCTATGTTGTGTACTGCTAGTTAGGCTTAGAAGATCTCCAACCCACATCTATCACACTTCAACATGATGATCGTGGAATTAGGGTTCAAAAGGGGGTTTTAAAGGGGCGTTCTAGTAAAGTTTGAAAACATCATCTACCCTACTGAATTCATTATCCTTGACAAAAATCTTAACTTAGGAAAAAAGGAACAAACCCCAATCATCATTTGTTGTCCCTTCCTTGCAAAAATCAACTCTGTTATCTGAGTTTGAAATGGTAACATGACCATCTCCTTTGGAAACATGAGTCTAGACTTGAACATCTATAATGAAAGCTCGCAAATAGGGGATGACTAGGACATTAATGAAGTAAATATGATAGGAATCCTTGATAATGAATACATATAACATCAAGGAATATTTTATGTATGTTTATTTTAGGATGAGATTTATTTCCTTTGTTCACATGAAGTAAGTTTATCTCCTTGGCTTGAATCATTTTGAAATTGATCTTATGATGAAGTCATAGGTCCAAAAATCAGTGAAACATTTCAAGAATCCACTTTCATGGAGACCAATAAAAAATCCTTACCTAAATCTGATCAAACCAATCTTGTAGCTGAAACTTCTACACATGGGGATTTGATTCTATCTAAAACTCTAGGAAACAAAATTGATCTTTATCCAATGTCCCAATCTTCTGCTGAAATTTAGAACCAACCTAATATTGAAATGAAATAACTTCCATATAAACTAAATTATGCCTTCCTAGGAGAAAATGAAACATATCTTATTGTCATTTCTTCTTCTCTTCAAACCCATCATCAGAGGATGCTTCTAGATGTCCTTAAGAAACAATATAAAGCCATTGGTTAGACCCTGTCTAATATTCATGGGATTATCTCACTAATCATGAATCATAGGATTATTCTAGAATATGATTCAAGGCCATGTCGTCAACATCAATGGAGACTCAATCCTAATCCCATGGAGGTAGTAAAGAAAGAAATTCTAAAATGGTTAAAAGCTAGTATCATCTACCCCATAGCTGAGAGTGAGTGGGTGAGCTCAATACAAGTGTTTCTAAAAAAGTTTGGAATCACAGTGATAACCAATATGGATAGAAATATTCATCCAACAAGGGTGAGTAGTAGCTGGAGAGTCTGCATTGACTATAGGAAGCTAAACTCATTTACTAAGAAGGACCATTTCCCCTTACCATTCATTGACCAAGTCCTTGAGATAGTGGCAGGTCATGCCTTCTACTGTTTCTTAAATGGGTACTCAGGGTATAATCAAATTGATGTCTCCCTAGAATATCAAGGGAATACTAAATTCACATGTCCATTTGACACCTTTTCTTTCAAACACATGCCCTTTGGGTTTTACAATGCCCATGGAACCTTCCAGCGGTGCATGATGGGAATATTCTCAGACATGGTAGGTAATTATCTAGAGGTATTCATGGATGAAATTTCTATGTTTGGGGATAAATTTGAGGGATATTTAAGGAATGTGGAGAGAGTCTTTTCAATATGTGAAGAAAGGAATCTAGTCCTAAACAGGGAAAAATGCCATTTCATGGTTAAAGAGGGACAAGTTCTAGGCCATATGGTCTTAGGTAGGGGGATTGAAGTTGATAAAGCAAAGTTAGACATCATTCTTCACCTTCCATCACTCATAACATTTAAGGAAGTGAGGCCTTTCTTAGGAAATGCTGGTTTCTATAGAAGATTCATCAAGGACTTTAGTTCAATATCGTGTCCCCTTTGTGCTATCCTAGTAAAGGATGCTCTATTTTTTGGATAGAAATATATGTGGGTTCATAATCAACCATCAAATCCTCTTTCACCTCCATCCCATTATGAAATATCTAAATTGGAACCTTCCTTTCAAACTTATGTGTGATTCCAGTGACTTTGCTGTAGGATCTGTGTTAGGACAACATTGTGATAAAACTCTTTATGTAATTTATTATGCAAGAAAATTCTTATATGATGCCCAAATCAACTACACCACCACTGATAAGGAGTTATTTTTTATTGTTTTTTCCTTAGAAAAGTTAGGTCTTTCCTCTTATGATCCCCCATCATTGTGTTCACTGAACATTCTGCACTAAAATACCTCTTCCAAAAACAAGATGTTAAGGCTAGACTAATTAGGTGGGTAATTCTATTACAATAATTTGACCTCACAATAAAGGATAAAAAGGGTGTTGAAAATTTTGTAGGTAATCACCTCTCTAATATGGAATTCAAAGACAACTCAAATCAAATTTCTGGGTCAGATTCATTCCTTGATGAACACCTATAATCTGTGATTGACTGCCCTTGGTATGCTGACATAGCCAACTTATTAGTTACAGGAGTCATTCAAAAATTCATAGGGACTCAACCTCAAAGGAAATTCCTTTATGATGTTAGGAACTATGTGTATGATGATTCATACATCTATAAGTTCTACCCTGACCAAGTCATTAGGAGGTGTGTCCCAGAATCTGAACAAGATTTTGTCCTTAAATTTTGTCATAGTGAGGCACGTGGAGGTAAATTTTCCTCTAAGAGAACTTCTACTAAGGTTCTTCAATGTGCTCTCTTCTGGACCATCCTCTCAAGGGACTCCTACACATTTTTTCAAAGTTGTCCTTAGTGTCAACAAGTAGGGTCCATCACAAAATGGAATCAAATGAAAATCACTCCCATCTTAGTGGTTGAAATCATTAATTGTTGGGGAATTGATTTCATGGGACCCTTCCAAAACTATATGGGGTATCTTTACATTCTCTTAGCTATTTATTATGTCTCAAAATGGGTTGAGTCCACTCCTACAAAATCCAATCATATCAAACTATGATTAGGTTCCTAAAAGAAAACAGCTTCCCTAGATTTGAAATTCCTAGGGCTATCATTTGTGATCGTGGAACTCATTTTTTCAATCGTCCATTCTTAGAACTCATGTAAAAGTATGGATTTTTTAACAAATATTCCACTGCATACCACCCACAGACCAATGGTCAAACCTTTAAAGTTAATGGTCATAGAGTCAAACCATTCATTCAACCATTACAAAAAAATTATGTTGAGGAAAACATGTGTGAAAAAACCTTATATATGGAAAATAATTAAATAATTGAGGGTCTAAGATGAGATAGATACATTAAACAAAGCGCTGCATGGGAGGCAACCCATGGTTTTCAAGTTTCCAATCATTTTTTTGTTTTAATCAACTTTATATTTTAAATAAGACTAATGAATCCTTTTGATATTTAAAAATAAAAAAATATATTGTTGACATGTTCTTCTATTATGAGTATAGATGGGTATGAAATGGGAGATCCATATTCATTTGGGTCATGTAGTGTGATCCTTGAGTAATACCTTACCCAGAAATTTAAAAAGAAGACAATTTATCATCAGTTCATTTTATTTTTTATGTGTTTGTAGGATAAAATAAAAAATATATAATAATAATAATAAAATTAAAATTCCACATCATAATTCATGAGGAAAACCCCGTCACAACCGGTGAAGCTGTGGGGACTTGAGCCCAGGACTGGAGGGAGACAGGGGTGCGCACTAACCACTGACCTACAGCTTATAGTGCTTCCTTATTCTATAATTTTTGTATATATACTTATATTTTACTTTTTTATTATATGAATAAATATATTTATCTATATATAAATATATATAGTTTTGTTTTTTTTCTTCTACTAGGGAATTCTTAGAGTGACATGGAAATCAAGGGATTAAAAGGGAGAAGTAGGAATTTCAACTTAAACCACCAGGTGACTTCATTCCATGATCATCATTTTCAATTTCCTTTTTGAACTCCCATTATCTGCCTCTACCCCTTCTAAATTTTCTTTTCTATAAACACTGGGGACAGTGTATTTAATGTTGGGGGAAGATAAAATAACAAAATTTGTTTTTTTTCAAAAAAAATTGAATGATTTGAAAAAAAAGTGTTCCTTAATGGAATGAAAAATTTATCATGCCCTGATTCTGATTTTAATCCATGTATATTTCATGAGCATAAATTTTGGAAAGTGTGGCTGTCTAATGTGATATTTCATTGTTTATATTTTCATCCAAATAAAAAAAATAATCACAATGCACGTCCTTTGGATAGTGGGGTATTATTTGTAGTTCATGGGGTCCCCCAAATAAATAGCATAGGTTTGGTTATCATTTTAGTTTTAATATGAGTATTCAATAAAAAATCAAAAAAAAACTTTAAATTTTCATGTAGAGAAATAAAATGAACTAATGTGTGGCTTTTGGCACTTGGGGATTGTGACTCTATAGTTGTCTGGCCTAGAGTTAGTAATTATATCTCTACTTGTGGTAATTTGACTTTATTTTTTACTGAGGTTACTCAAGATAATGCCCAAGTATGTGGGATTTACTTGGTGCCCTAAGTTCTTTGAGTCTGAGAGTCATCGGTAATGTCTCGTTATAGTGGTTGACTCTGTTGAGTGCAATTTTAACTACCATGGGAAAATTGCAAAAAAATAAAAAAACAAATACAAAAAAAATAAAATAATTTTTTTTTAAATACTCATCTTAATATTGAAATGTGATTCCACATAGTTCTTCCATAATTTAACCCTTCAATAAAGATGAACCCCCATGTCTAATTTGATGCACAACACATCATCACTCTTAATTGATATTTGATGAAATATAGAAATAAATTTGAACAAAGGAATATGCATGGGATTAAGATTTGATTGTGAAACTATCTTTTATTAAAATATTTTTATGGGTTGCATGATTGTTTGGTATAATGGTTTTTTGTGATCATTGTGTATTAAAATGTTTTTGGAAAAGGGAATTCTAATTTCATATTATTAAGATACATTTTTATCAGGACAAGAAAATATGAAGTTGGGGATGTGATTAACCAATAAAAATACATATGTTAATTTCATTTTAATGGTATTAATTGTTTATTTTTGATCTTATGGGCCTGAGTTAGTGGATTTTAATTTTGAACATCCATTCTCATTATTGGTGCACTCCATGCCTAATGTACACCAATTTAGTCCCAATGATTCATCAGATTTAATGGAATTTAATTATCCATGTTTTAATTTAATATTTTGGGAAATGTATTTAGACTTCAATATGAAATTGTTTTATTTAGGTATTAATGGAGGATTTATAAAGGATGATGGGGATATTTGGTGATGAAAGGAAACAATTCTGGAGAAGGCAGATTGGACACCGTCCCACTAATGAGAATTTTGGGCCCACAATACAGACTAACTAAATCCCAAATATCATTTTATTATATAAGAAATATATAATAACATATAATTATTCATGAGAAAGTGCTAATTCGGCCTCCATTGTGGTTATTCAGGCAGCCTAGGTTAGAGATAAAATTTTGGGCCAGATTATACGACCCAGAAAAATAGCCCAACAATTTAATCATATCTCAACAACCAAAAAATTCATTTGGGATTAAATTTTACACAGATATAGGAGACATCTGTAGCTTCACTTTTTTCTTCTATGGACCACTCTAATTCATCCATATAGAAGGACATATGTGTGCATCTATTCAGTGGATGCAAACTGGATGACACTTCGAATCAAGGATAAAGAAGTCCACTATCCCTTACTTTCCACCACCCTAGGCATACCATAATCAAGTGGGATGCTTTTTAATATTGGATTCTCAACCCAAGTCTCCCAAAATTCTTATTTAAGTAAGTGTTGTTTAAATACATAATCATCTTTGGTTCTTGGTTTCATTGTAGTGTTATGCTGTCTCTTAGTGTTTGTAATCGCATTTCTTTCTCATGTAAGTTGTTCAATTCACCTTAGTTATTAATAAAAGTTCTTCCTTTATTCTTATTATGTTCTTATACAAACCACATTGATACTGTTTCCTAAAATTGTGAATTTATTCACACCATACTTTGTGAAATTTATCAAACAACGGTGGAGTGATCGATATGTTGTTGTTTTTACTTCTTCAATTACACCCTCATAAGTCTACTTCCCACTTCCGTTGATGACATGTCATCAATTGAGGGATAACTCTTTTATGGGTTGATCCAAGGGAGTAGAAAAGGGCTGGATTGAATGTTATTTCTCACTATCTAAATGTTTATTAATTTATTTCATTTGAGTATCGTTAATTCAATGATTTTCTCTCTTCCACTTCCATATTGAATTTAATCACCCCACTTTTATGTGATTATAATATCCTTTAACTTGTAGTGGTCATGAAAATTATTCTAAAAGTGTATAGGTGATTATGATGTGTTTTTTTTAAGGTTTTTATCAAGTAGGTTATGAGGATAGTTTGAATTCATTTAATGAATCCTTCTCGACTTAATGAAATTAAAATCATCAAAAAAAGGAATTCATCTAAACCATACCGAGTGATATATTAGGAACAACTCATTATCTTAATTTGAATTATCTTAAATCTGTTAGTGATACTTTAAACCCATCTAAAATAAACCCAAAGTTGGATACTTCATATCCAAGAAATCCATCTCATAGGTTGTGTATCCTAGGTATCTTCTAAGGTCTCAGTGGATTTGACAACCCAAGCTAGACTAAAAGGGCTATCCTACCTTCATCTATTGGGTATGTTTGAGCGTGAAACAAGGAAAGAGCTTGGTGGAAAATAATCGGGCCAGTTCTCTAGATGCATGGATAGTTTTTGGATTCTTTTTTCTATTTTTATATCATGTATTATGTACTTCCATGTATACTTATTTTCGAATTTTATAGAGACATTGCATTTTCATCATTTTGTATATGACTTGATTTCCATATTTTGATTATTATTTAGTTCTTGTATTTTTATCCTTATTTCCACTGCCAAATTGTTTATTATTATATTTATTATATTTACCTATTATTATATCCACTATGATACACTCTTGTAATGAGGTAATAGTCTACCCACAAACAAACCCTTGACCCTTGCTGTTAGTAAACATCTTCTAGCATATGGAGAGGTGCAGTTGAGGATATGTGGCCAAATGGGTTTGAGGAACCATTAATTGTAACTAGGTTTATGACTTCATAGGGAATCCATGCCCACGTATCACAAATTAATTGGATTATATGCCTCAGTATTATGAATCGTAATTGTTTCCATGCCCGAGTACGACAAGAATATGGGATTCCATGCCCATGTATCATAAATCTAAGGGATTACATTCCTAGGTATCACAAATATATGAGATTCCATGAAATATTATCATAACAGTATGTGAAACCATGCTTAGGTATAATAAATATATGGGACTCCATTCTTGAGTATCATAAAATTATGGGAACCCATGCCCAGTTATCCCAAATATATAGGATGTCATTCAAAAATATCATAACAGTAAGGGACACCATACCTAGGTATCAAAAATATATATAGTTCCAAAAAAATATTTAATATATGCTAAGGGAATTACCATTCTTCATATTGGAGTCACATGATGTATCCTTCCTAATCACTTTCCACTTAATTATAATAATCCATTAAACTAGGGGAAAAACCGACACCACATAGAATGTGGTTTGGGAAAATTATCATTTAAAAAGTAAAGGGTGTTTAATGATAACACCCAAAATAAAGGAACATTTCAAGGTGGGAGACCTCCAATAATAAATAATGACATACAAGGAAAATCTATCAAGGTTGACAATTTAAAAAGAATTTTTTTTGGAAACTCTCAGAATGTCTATCAGGTTGCATGACAATGCATTATATAATGAAACTTTAATTTTAGTTAAAATCATGATACCACCTACATATCTTGGTAGTAGATTACCCATTTGATATTATCATTAAATTATATCTAGAACAGAAGAAATTGAAATAAAAAATTATGCCCTAAAAATTGGCCATATCAGCTCGCATGGATTTATCATTACCTATAGTGAGATAAATGAAAATAAGAAAAAATAAGATTGAATATCTTACCAAAAAAATTCCAATGTGAAAAAAAGTTAGTGATTTTGACATCATATGAGGGAGGAGGCCCAAATCCTATGGAATAGGTAGAAGGGTGCTCAAGTTGAGGGGGAGATTTTCTTTGTGTGGAAAATAAAGAAAAAGGAATAGATTTAGGTTATAAATTATTATGGTCAAAAATGAAATCCCCCCCCCCCCCCGTTTAGATTGTTAGATATATTTATGCCATAAATTGGGTATTTATGCCATAAATTTTCCTTCTTCACATGGTCTTCCTAAGACACTTGTGGTTTAATAAGGGTTTACACCTTAAATAAATAGTTTATGGTGTAAACAATTAATTTACATCATAAGTTTTTCTTCAACTCTATTTTTTCTTCACTTTCCCTATAGCAATAAATTTCTCCAAAAAAACCCTAAAAGTTAAAAAATATATATTTATCAGTGCCCAACCCAAGACTAAAAAATAATGGATAGTACCTCAAAAATATGGGATTATAAATTAATGATCCTTTTAGATTTAACATCTCTATAAGTGTTATAAGTAGTGTTGAAGCATGACACTTCATCCAATTATTATTTAATAATTCTATAGAACTTCAATATAAACCTCAAATTCCATTCCGATATAATAGAAAGTTTCACTCCATTCAACCTTACCAATTCCTTTGTGTATGTCTTGTAAATTTGATCAAGTGATAAATCTACTTGAATAATGATGTACTGAAAATTATTTTTTTATTAGAATAAACTCCCTTTTAAGGGAAAGGGGGAACCCAAAATGAATTCAATGACATAAAACATTAAAAAATCCTCTACTATACAAGATCCCTTGGATGAAACAAACAAATTAAATAAAATAAGATCTCCTCCCTAGCATCAAACATAATAAGACCAGATTTCACCATTACATAACTGCTCAGCTAGCTATCCTATGCAGGATTGCACGGGCCTGGTAACGATTGAAAATTTCATACCCTCTCAAACTTCCAAATCCAAATAGAAATGGAACACAAAAGCTCTATGCTCTAAACCTCTTCTAAATCAGTCATGTAGGTGACCTGGTTACCTTGCATCAATGAAAAAAGACTGTAATGCCACTGCACAAAATCCCTCCTTGCACACACACAAAATAAGAAATGCCAAAACAGTGTCTAAGATAGATCTCGCACCCTAGCCCTCCTTAACAAGTTCCCACTCATATCAACCATCATGATTCAATTCTCATAGAGACTCATCAACATCCTCTCCTTCAGGATCATTATTCTAAAATGGCCCACGTAGGCCAGATGACTTGTTAAAAAAAGCCATGTGAAAGAGATAAAATGTCACCACTGCATCGAACCACATCATCATCGTATCGCTGGAGAAAGCCATCCCAAATAAAATGAATGCCAAATAGGTTTACACAATAGCATTGAGATCACATTCAATCCTGAAGATAAAAAGTCTAAACAAATCCTTACCCACTACAAACCAAATCATAGATTCCTTCCTTCTGAAAATTGTATCTCTCCTAAAGGATCCCCTATAGAAAGTGATATTTGTTTCCCATCACCTCAATCAAGACAACCTACAGGACCACAACAACACACCCAACACACTCGCAGCCAACACATGGCTAGGCACCAACCATCAATCCATATTTGGAGTATAGTTGATGGACCTACATCGCGCCACCCAAGAAGCACTATCCAATTGAAATTATATTCTTTATAAGTATTAGGATGTCCAAAGACAAAATACAATGTGATTTTCTCCTATTTTCATATAGTTATGGGTAATTTTTACATCATCCCCTTATATTTTTTATTATGAGTTAACTTATTGGAATACCAATAATTGAGATATATTCTTTATAATATCTAACTTTATTTTTTCCCACAAGAAATAATCCTCCAGATCTCTATACATCTTTATACTCCAGGAAAGGATAGGGAATAATGAGCTATGTGAATTATCCAACAAATCCATCTTCAATTCTAGTTTTGAAATTATATATATTCATTTATTGAATCTTATAATTCCAAAATTGAAAATTTTGAGCTTTATAATATTTATTACATTATTTTATAACTCAACATCCTCATTCTATGCCTCTTGGTATTTACATAGATGGGAACTTAAGTAATTATTTGGAAAATATAATATTTCTCTCATTACCTTATGATTTAATATTCTATACTTTGAAAGTCCATGAGTATTGAGTCTCATTTAATCCTTATCATGGATAAGTTATCATGATCTTTTCTACTCATTGCGTCAACCACCCTATTTTCCTTCCTGTATTGGCAAGTTATTGAATAACAATGATCATTTATCAACTCCAACCATCTCTTTTACTTCATTTTCAACTCCCTATATGTGAATATATACTTAAAACTCTTGATATTAGTATATAATTCACACTTCTCACCATATAAATAATGTCTGCATGGATTTAATGAAAATAGTATTATTGATAGCTCCAAATCATGTATAGGGTAATTATTATCCTAGATCTTCAGCTAATATGAGGCATGCACTACCATAATTTCATTCTTCATGAGGAAACATCTCAATCCCTTCTTTTTCGCATCACTATATATTATAGATTTTTCTATATTTTAGGGTAGTGTGAATATAGGTGCAATGAAAAAACATCTCTTGAACTACTTCAAATTTTATTCACATTCATTTGTCTAATGCAACTTGACTCCCTTATGAGTTAACATGGTTAGTATATTTGATAGTCATGAGAAATTTCTCACAAAACATCGATAATATAAAACTGATCCAAGAAAAATATGAATCTATATTATAGTGGTCTGTATTTACCATTTTTAAATCTCCTCTTTCTTAGAAGGATCCATAGATATACCCTTGCTTCTGATTATATGACACAAGAATGATACTTTATGTAGAAATAATTCACACTTTCTATGTTTGGAATACAATTTATTCATTCTCAATGTATTTAGAACAATCATAAAATGATCAACATAATTTTAATTTCTCTTTGAATATAGAAAAATATAATCCAAAAAAACTACCATAATCTGATCAGGGTAATCTCTAAAGACTCTATTCACTGGGTCTATAAATATAGCAGGGAAATTTATAACTATGAATGACACCACTATGAATTCATAGTGTCCACATCATTTATGAAATCATATCTTGGATATATCCTCCATTTTTTATCCTTAATTAATGATTTATAAGTTTAATATCAATCATTGAGAAATATTTATCCCCTCACAGTTCATTGAATAAATTCATCAATATGAGTTAGATTGTACTTGTTCTTGATTGTGATCTTATTAAGCTCATGATAATTAATGTAAAGTTTCATTGATCTATCTTTATTATTAAAATAGATTATTTATGCATCCTAAAGTGATGAAATTGAGTGTATAAAACCCTCAACTAGATAATCTTATAGTTTCTTCTTTAATTCCTTCATTTTAACTAGGGAAATACTATAAAAAATATTTTATATAGGCATAGAACTAGATATGATTTCCATTGAAAACCATAAATCATGGCCAATTGGAAGACCCAGAAACTCTTTATAAAATATATCATCATATTAACAAACAATATATGTATCTTTAATATTGAGATTTCCCCCCACAATTAGAGATAAATACCTATTATGATTGGGTATTAAGACCCATATAATGTAATTGATTTCAATAGGGAGTTCATAGTTATCCTTACACCAATAGATGATCATGGTTTGATTTCAGATATGAAATATGACTTCCCTATCCTAATAATTAATATGTTATATATTTATAGAGAGTCAATCCATGTCCAAAAAAACATCAATTTTTCAAAAGGGATAATTATAAGATTTTTAGGAATAATAGTCCAACAAACTTCTTGTTGAATAGAATTCATAGTCTTCGGATGAAATCATCAAAACACTATGACTTTTGACCAATAATACCATATTTAGTTTTTATGGGTGGTGATTTTATACCCTTATAAAAATTTCTAGATATATAGGATTAGGTTGAATTAAAATCATGAAAGGCATTTATAGTTCTTTTGTGGATGATATGTGTACCTTTCACCACTTCATTTACATGAAAAACTTCAATAGTTATGATTTAATTGGATTTATCATTCTCCTATGGATTAGGTGGTTGTTTATATTGATTGAGACCATTAACCCTAAGATTGGTATAATTTTTTACTATAATACCCAAAATCCTTATAATTGAAGAATTATATTTTGGGTGGTGAATTAGGCTTAGATTTACCTCCATCCATTTCATTAGTTGGCCTCTTCGTATATCCTAAACATTTTTTTACTCAATGAACTTATCTAACACATTTTATGCTTTTATATATTCATTATAGATTGTTATTAGTCATTTCTTCCCACATTTTTTAAATTTTAAAAGATGAATTTTATTTTATTCATGGATTTTATAACCTGAGTTTCCAGGAAAGATCATTTTTTCCCAAAACCATGATAATAAGGGGAGTCTTTGATATCCATTTCCACCTTTATATAACATAAAATAATATCTGCATAACTATCCAAGTTCTTTATAGCAATTTATTTTTAGAGGCTTGGTTTTGAAATAATAAAGAAAGGATTTATTTTTCTTTTAGGGTAAATGATAAAACCAGAATAATACCTTGGAAGTTATGTAAAATTTTCCTCATGGGTACTAAGGGATTTATCCTCATTTTCTTCAGCTCAAGGAATTATCTCTATATTTTTGTGTGAAGACTGTGAGTAAAACATTTATGTAAAAATATTATCTTAAATTACTCTCATATAATAGAGTTAATTTATTCATTTTTCATTATTTTCTTTACTGGGTTCAACCATTGATCTTCCTCACCTTCAAAATAATAAATGGTTAAAATAACCTTTTCATGCTCTAAGTATAGAAGAAAAAAATATCATTTCAATTAAGTTATTACATTTCTCAGTGATTAGTATATTATAATTTCCATGAATTTAAAGTGGTAGCTCCCACAAAAAAGAGTCAATGGAGAGTTATTAATTACTTGGTGTATTTAAGAGTTTGACACAATTCAAGTCATTATTCATAGCTTTAGAAATTTGGGTGATCATAACCATGATATTTTTTACTCCGTCTCACATTCCATTTCCTTTATAATTAAGATAGTCATTGCACTATATATCACACTCATTATTAACTTGATTCCTGTCAGTCCCAACCATTGACTAAAACCAAAAAGGTTAGTGTGTGTTAAGAAATAATATTAAGATTAATAAATAATATGATAAGGAAAATAAATCCTAAATTATCCTAAATTATGACACCTTTATTTCAACCTATCAAAAATTATGTTCTGCCTACTTAACTTTTGGTTCATCATGGGTTGTTTTAGGGAAAATATTTTTTTTCTTAAAAACCTTATCCCCAAAAATAACTAAACCTAGATTTGATACCAACTGAGGAACCCCAAATCTATACTCCCAAATCTAGTACTAAAATAAAAACTTTTCACATCTGTTTTGATTCCATTTGATATTACCTAAACATAACATTCATGCATATTACATCATTTTCTAACAATATTCACTATATATCAAATAAATTACATAATGCCAAAACCTAATGTTTTAGTACATTTGGAGATTGGATACAAAAATTTCTTATTACACATTATTTATTTAATATATCTCACTAATAATATTCTTTCATGTTATCCTTCTATACACTTCATACTTAATACTCACCTTCATTACCTAGGGAATGTAAACATAAGAAGGGGTGATCTCAAACACTCAATAATGGAAAGACTTATAAATGTGTCATATAGGGTTAGTTCATAAGAATGAGTGAAAACATGAACATGGAATCAGAATAATTATCCTTAAAACATGATCAAAGTACATTTAACTTAAAGGAATCATCATAGAAGAATAACATATTTTGAGTCTTAGGAATTTGGAAACAAGAGACAATAATCCTGAGCCATGGAACATAACATTAGAAAGTGGTATAACATAGAAATGTGGTATAGTCATAAGAATAGTAAATAATAACATTGTGGACAAACCTAACCACAATAAAATAGATTTATAATGTTTTGAATATAACAATAATGTCCATGCATAGGGTTTTGATCAAAATAATTTCCACTTAGAAATTTGTGAACATAATAATAATATCCATATATAGAGTTTGAACATAACAATAATGTATCTATATCATCATCTCATGAGATATAAAGATTTTCCCAATTAATTGGAGAGATATATAAGACCCACCCATCATATAATTATAAACCATACATATGTGTTCCATTTGAACATAAAAATACATGTAATCCCATCATACCTTAATTATGTCATGAGAAATAAATCGGTTTTATAAAAAATTACACAATATATTATCATAATACATATAGAGAAATATGGTGTATTGAATCATTAGAGTATATTCATATTGAAGCATATGAATCATTAATGTATTTTTACATTGATTAAAAAAACTTTTCAAATTGTATAAGAAAATTTATTGGAAAATTAGAAGAAATATCCTTTAACTTTGATAACTTTTATTTTAAAAGAAAATAATTTGTTAAACAATGGGAATATAAATAACATTCAAAAAACAAGAAAACCCATAGAATAAGTTTCTCAAAAAATTAAAAATGAAAGTAGGAAAATTATTTTATTTGAAACATGTTAAAAATTAAGATTCCTTTCACAGTTTTGTAAAACAATTCAAAGTTGGTGAAAACAACCACATAAAAAATGTTGACTAAATATTATTTTAATAAATAAATTAAATTCCATTTAAAATACTCATAAAATAATAGAATTAAATAAAAATATATCAATAAAGAAATATAAATAATATAAAAATGTAATATAATGTTTCTTTAACAAAAATAAGAGAATATTCCATCTCCACATACAAACAACCTTTCAGTTCAATTTTGAACCAAATTGAGATGAAATGCTAAAAAAATATGTAAGCCCAAAAAAACATGATGAGAAGAAAATAGATGTAATTTTATATATAATGAAAATAAAATTTCCCTTAATGTAATTTTAAATATAAATAGTCTTGATTTTAAATTTATATTGAAAAATAAACCCTTACAGTTTTGATAAATTTTGAGTCGAAATCCATTGAAAGATAAAACTTGAGATAAACATGTAAATACATTGGATTTGATGAAAATTATGATGAATACCATTCATTGGGAATTATATATTCTATATAAATATGATATGTGTTGAATATGGAATTTTTCTCAATGAAAGGAAAATTCATATGAGAAACTCTTAACTTTACACCTAACATACACGAAGTCACTTTAACCTATTTGATGAATTCTCTCCTTCTCAATACAGGTTCATTTAAAATGAAGGATTTTGGATTACTTATTACAACCAAAAATCTATCAAACATATAATAAGTATTTTGGAGAGTAAAAATGGTTCAGTATTCAAGAGATAACAAAATGGAAGGATTAACTTTGAAGGGGTGGACGAGGGGTCCTTTTATGGGTGATTTTGAGAGTCATTTTCGTATTTAACCACTCCTTAATGTATAAGAATTTTTTTTCATAGAGAGAGTATCAAAAGTTATAAATATTTTATATATGATATTTTTTAGTTTATAAATCCTACAACCACACATTTAGATCTTTACCCCTTAGTTCAACCCCAGTTTACTTTATTTTAGCTTTATCAGTGTAAATGAATTTTTACCTAGGTAACTAATTTTTATTCCTAAAAATAAAATTAAACTTATATTCTAATTTCAAAATTTTGATTAAAAATTTGGCATCCATTTAATATAATTCAATTTCTAAATATTATAATGATATCTTCAAAATGAAAATATAATATATATAGAAAAACTATTTTAATAGAAAACTGACTTTTAAAACAATAAGTGTTCTTAATTTTATTTATTATAAAATAATAATTAAATCAAGGTTAAATTTTTTTTTTGAATATTGAAAAATTAAATTAGATTCATCATTTAAAACTGATAAATTTAATTAAGATAAAAACACACAACACTGAAAAAAATAGTTCGTTGAAAAATATACCTTTTAACATTAAATAATTTTAATTACTTCCATTTAAAATTAATTATTTATCTTCTAAACATTAGATTTTATCAATCCATTGGTATTATTATCTTTATTTGAATTTTATAATCACATAAAATCATTTCTTAATTATAATATTAATATTTAACATATAAAATATATTTTTATTATAAAATATTTTAAATAAATATGTTTTTATTTCATTCTAGAATTATATATTATTTATTAATTATATTTTTTAAAATTTTTTACTAGTAAACATAAAACATAAATATACCTATTTGATATATGAGTACCCAAAAAATAAATATCCAATGAGCATATTTCCAAGGACAACAAATCCAATGACAATATTTCCAATGCCAATTTATATAATGACCAGATTTAATTCCTACATATATCATTATACAAAACACTAAAATCATTTACTATATTCATTTACTTATCTCTCAACAAATTTATTATATTTATAATTCTTTACAGTATTTTTATAGTTTCAATCGATGTTATGATATTGATGAAAAATCATGAGGACAAGGATTTTATATTCATGGTACTTTTATTTATTTATGGTTTTATTTACATTGTAATTTACTTAATGATGTTTCATATTTTATAATCATCATGTATTATTATTTTTATCACATTTTGATATTTTCTCTCAATAAAATGTATTATGGTTAATTTTAGTTTGGTGTTTTATGTTAAAAAAACTATTCAATTTGGTATTTACTTAAAAGAAAAAAATACATAGTGGTGTTACAAACAATACCTCTTTTCCATGGAACTAAAATAGTATAAATAAATTTACATGCAATCATTTTTTCATCAACACAATTAAACACCATATATGTTTTAACTTTAGAAATAAAGAGTCTAATAAGTATTTCTTCTTTTATCAAATACTATTTTTTTGAATTTGACAGGATTCTAGAATGATTTCACTTACAAATGAGTGTATTGTTATATGATTAAATTTCTATAGGTTCATATAAATCTTATAAACTTTTATCAAAAACATTACTCTCTTTACTACAATAAATATATAATAATTAATTGTAATATAAAAGTAATGAAAAAGTGAAGTATAAAAAAGGATAGATTTTATTAAATGCAAGAGTTATTAGTTTTCACTTTTTGAAATAAATTACCTCCCTCAATAAATAAAAATACTTATTAAAACATTAAATGTTGACAAATCGTCTAGATTTTATCTTTTGTCTAGTGCACTTTTTCTTTCCATCATTTCTTTTTTATTTGGATGAAGTATTTTACCTTAATATAATCTCTAAAAAATGGATCTTGTGAGACATCAAACACTTAATATATCCAAGAGATGAAAAATATATAATAAATTTTATAGAGAATCACTTCTTTAAAATTGTGTTAAATATTGGGGATGACCACAATTAATATAGGAAATTGAAAAAATTATGAAACATAAATTCTAAAGAAATGAGGATGGAAGGATGTCCTTCTATCTTTAATAACTGTAGATGTATAATCACTAGATCAAGGGTCTTATCAAAACTATCAATTTTTATTATTTCAAGAATAAAGTTATAAAAATATATTTATTGAATCAAATATTTTAAATTAAAAAATTAAATAATATTTTATCATTATTAGCATAAAATTTTTGATACAAGAAATATATTGAATTCAATATTAAAATATATCATTGTGCTTATATTTTCCTTTCCAATATAATAATTTAAGTGCCTAAAATATATCAAATAATCCCATAAAAGACAAATTTATCCCCCATTACTTAAAGAGTTCTTTACTATACGAAGTTAAAGAGTAAAATTGAAATTTATTATTTATATTTTATTATTCCCATATTTTTTTGTTAATTAAATTGTTTCAAAATTTATATCATTTGTGAAAATATCAATAAAAAAATTACTAATAAATTCATGAAATAGATCTCCTTTTTTATGTGATAACTAAAAAAATATATCTAACATAAATTTATTTTTATCATAAAGTATGTGATATATTTTTAAGATATAAATGAAACTGGTGTCATCACACACAATTATTGTGTGTGAAATGGTAATTCCAAAATCAGTGAGTGTATTTTTCATACATAGAAATTGGGAATAAAAACTAATAATTGTTTTATATTTCACTTCAATAGTGGATAGTTCCATAGATTATTGTTTATTTTTAGACTATATATTAAATATTATCCTAATAAATTACATGTTCTTGATATATTTTTTTTCTACATATAATACATTCTCTTAAATTTATTTTATAATAGATCTTAAGAGTGAAATAAAAATTATAGGGATAAAATAAACCATGTTTTGAAGTTTTCTTCTAGTACATGAAAACTATTTTGAAACATTTAATGTAATATTATTTAAATTTTTCTTAATACCTAGAATAGAGGAATATATAGAACATAATATATTGTTATCTTTTATTTAAATAAATTAAAATTTCAATAATCTCTCTGTAAATATTTTTATTATCCGTTTTTTGGATTTATTTATATCTTTCCCATAAAAAATAATTATTGAATTTTCCTTTCATTTTTTGATAAACATATAAGTCGATAAAAAAATAAATCTCACCCATCATACTCATCTCAAATTCACTTTTAATAGGTTTACTAAACCTATATTCAATATATTATTGAGTGTATATGAAGATAATGTCATTAAAATAAATCTATATGATTACTACATCCTTAAAAACATTCATAATATTTTTTTTTTCATTCATCTTATGAAACCATTTTTATAAATAAAATGATAAAAATGATCATATAAAGCTCATAGAACTTTTTTTAGTCTAAAAGTACCATAATAAGTTTAAAATATTTATTTTTTAGTTTTGGATATTCATACTATGATATTGATCAATAAAACATTTCTCCTAAACATACCAATTTAGAATGAAACTTTTAATGTCAATTAAAAATATAATGAAATTTAGATGTGTTGTAAAGGAGATCGGAATTTGGATAGACTCTGTTCATGCTAACAAAGTGAAATTTTCTTTACTATTAATTTCATCTTACTAATTACAACCATTAACAATAAATCTAACCTTATTCTAAACTAGAGTTCCTTTTTATCATGTTTTTTTTAAACACACTGATTCCTATAAATAAAAAGTCATTTGTACATTTTTTTAACTATCAAAAAATATTCCTCACAAAGTTATTGAGATATTATGGCATTTATATAATATAATTATCATATCCTAAGTAAAAATCATCTATTCTTGTTTTCTATTTACACAGAAATGAAAGATTCATGAACTCATTTTTTAGGATATTCTGGTTGTGATTGGTAAATCTATTTTACTAATAAAAATATCAATGAGATTATCCCTTAATAATATTTTGTTTCTAGGAAAATAAAATTGTTATCCCACTCATAACAGATTCTCTCCTTCCATTTCAGTGACATATGATATTTGTGTTTCAATCAATGGTTTATTTTAAAATAGAATTATTTTTTCATACTATATCCAAATAAATTTCATCATACTGATATTTAAAATAGATTTTCAAAAATGATTTATTTAATTAAATTTCACAGGTACTATTTCTTCAATAATATGTAATCATTTATTGGATACCCGATAATCCTTACATGTGGTGTAATGATCAATAAATATTCCTCCATTATATTTAATATCAAATTTAAAAAATTATTTTCTTTTAATGGTAAAAAAATATTCATTTATTATATTTCATATATAATTTTATAATATTATCTTTTGTATTCAAGATGAAAACATTACATCCAAAAACATTAAAGCAACCTAATTGTGACTTTCATTTATTCCATAATTCAGATGAAGTTTTCTTTAAAACTTATTGAAATAAAATATTATTTATTTTTTTATAATAATTATTCATATACTCATCCTAAAAGTATTTTTATAATTTGGTACTTACACAAAATTGATTGAAAAAAATCTTAGAGCGGTCTATTTCTAAATTCATCTAATCCATTCTGTTTTTTTATTCTTGGTGTTGAAGAAATATGTTTTGTGCATATATCACTATATAAATTTTAAAATTAAATATTATCAAATTATCCTCCAAAATCACTCTAAATATTTACTATAAAAATGTTATTTTTTTTGAAAAAGTGGTGTTTTTTGAAAAAAAAACTTGAGTGATTTTGATTTATGTGTAAGAAGGAAAACCGAAGTGGAATGCATGTAGTCATAAAAAACATATAAAAAGTGTTTTCCTTTGAAACATTCAATTTTATTTGTTCAAAAAAGATCTACATGAATTAAATATAGAGTCCTAGATGTTAATACATCACTTACTAGTCTAAATATAACTTTATATTTCTTAAAATAATTGAAAGGGTCGCTGACTTTTAAAGAAGTAAACTTTGATTATGAATGACACTTTGGAAGTTATTTCGTGTAAAACTTAGTTAAAGACCATATATTGATATCTCCTAGTCATCAATGAAAACTTTTTGTATTATAATTAATTTCACTAAGTTGCGGAGAATTTCATAATTTAAATATTCTAATTTTATAGTATAAACATTACTATATGGGTTTATGAATAATATTTAATCTCCTTGTGAATTTTTTATGTATGTAACATTTATAATTTCTAAATATAATGGATTATCCTTTATCTCATAATTAAATTATGGGGATAATATTATTCTTTGAACCAAAAACATAAGTAACATTTGAAATTAATAGCTCACTAAGGTTTAATACATTATCTATACTAACTTCACATCCTTATAAACTATATCCTATAGTAACATGTTCTCCTTACCCTTAATTCAATAATAAAAAGTGTTATTTTTCACCTATAGTATTCCATAATCAAACATTATGCATTTAATAATTATTTCAACTACTTATACTTGGAATTATATCATAAAATTAAGCAATTAAATATTTTTGGTACTCAAATTTTCTTAGGTCTGGAAAAATTAGAAAATAAAACATTCATAACTTGGTATTGCTAAATAATGCAATGTTAAAGCAAATCAAAGTCCCTTAAAATAAAATCTCTAGTCATAAAAAATATTGAGTTTTTATTAAAAAAATTATTTTTTACAATGTCCTTTGGTTTAATAATAAATACCAAAGGGTGAATTTTCAGTAAAAATGTAGTTTTTCAAAAAAAAATAAGTCTATAAGATGAAGTATATCCTATTATATACATTAAATTTCATGAATTTAATAAATTTAGTATATTTTATATATATTACCTTCTTGACATAAAATTTCATAAAATAGATTTCGGTCTTTTAATCTATGACTTATGTTTTATCACTTCATTATAGTTTTCAAACAATATATAAATAGTTTGTTTAGCTTCCAATTAAGTAGACAACTTAGAAATATTTTTTCTAATAATATAAATTTAAACCTTTACCTATCTATATTTTTCATATAACTTCTTATAATAATCCTCTAACTAATAGATATACCCATTCATCTCATTCTTAAATGGTGTATCCTCTTCAAATTCATAATAAATTAAAAAACTTAAAGATTTGTTAGTTAAATTATTTATAAACTTTTACATTAATCATATTTTATATTTTATAGTATAGGTTTCAAGATATAAAAATATTATATAACTATCATCACTATCCAAATTACTATATCAGGATGAATATTTAAAGGCACCCCATGTATCTGTTTCATGTAGAACATTTTTACCTTTATAATTCCTTAATATTTTCAATACCTATTCCTTTTTCATGGTCCAAGGACATTTTGGTTTCATATGTCCCAAATTATTATATTCATAAAAAATAACTTTATTTTATTCGATTTTATCATCCTTATTTAAGACTTTTTATATAAACAACTAATTTAACTTTTAATATTTTTCATCTAATGTATTATAATCTAAACCATTCCACCCATTCGTTTTTACCCTATGAAAACTAATCATCACAGAGTTTGAAATCACTCTCATTTGAAATATTTTTCATTATTGTATAGAAAATAAATCATTTTTTATTATGTTTATATTTTTCATAATCTCTCTTTAAATAAAACTCATATTCTATTAAGGTTCCAATTAGTTCATATATTTTGAGATCTATAATAAATAATAAATATTATAAAGTTGTTATTTTTTATTATAACTCCCTTATAAGAATATATATAATCTTTTAAACCATTTTCTTATCAAAAATATAAATTTCACATTAATTATTTAATCCAATTAATATTTTCATGGACCTTGGATAAATATTTATAACTAGCACTTCAATAAAAAATAAACTTCCTGGTACATCACTTTATGATTTTTTTCTCTCCATTTTGAGAACATTATTTGCTCCAGTGTGTTGTCTCAATGGAATTTTATATTATGTTTACTATTTTAAAAATAAAATCTAAAAATAGATATTTTTGGTGAGTGGAAAAAAAGTAAATAATTCTAAAAAATATAATTTAATTGAAATGATAAATTTTCATTTGGAGTAAAAGTAGAAAGATACTTATTGGGTATTTTATAGTGATATATCCTAATGTTGATAACATATTTATCTATTTTATATCTCTAATACTCATAATATACCATCAAACATTATTGTTGAATTCTGATTTATCCTTTCAAGTAATCTTACATTAATATTAGTTTTCATGTGAACCTTGGTCTAATATATATTAGTAATATTAAAATTTTAGATTCTAAATATGATCCTAATTTTGTAACATAAAGAGGGGGTGAATTGAAAATTTTTAACATTGAAGCACTTAAACCCTCCAAATTATGAACCGAATAGTTAAATTTTGTATTCTCTAAACTAATAGAAGTAATGTAAATAAATATAATTGTCTATTTGATAATATAATTTTTTTATATAAAATAGAGTATGATAGGAAGTAGAAATAAGTTTATAAATTAAAATGGATAAATAAATTACTATGAAAAATGAAATTGTAAAGATTTTTGGGATTAGAAAACCATAAATCTATTATTTCATGACTAATATGATACATAAGTTCCTAATACATTAAACTTATTTACTTTTAATCTAAAATTATTGTAGGAACTAACCACTAATTTAGAAAAACCAACACTGAGTAAAATTTGTTTTCATTTATACAATCAATTCCTAAGAAATGAATTATTTGATAAAATATTATAAGAAGAGAAAACTGTTTCAACTAAATGTATTTAAGCCATGTAATGAAAGTAAAAAACAAAAATTTAAAATGTTAGATTAATAAAATAAGAAAAATAGAGGTCTAAAAACATAAAATATTATATGGATAATTGTTTTATTGATCTTTCGCCCCTATTTATAGATGAATGAAAATTTGACTAATAGAATGTATTCTAAGTGAATCTCAAACCCCAATTATTTTATAATTTTACTCAAATTCTTATATAACCTAATCATTGTGACATTGATGAAATCATTACAATTATTTAACAAAGTAATTATTTAGAAATTCCTTGGTTTGTAATGTCCTAGATTTTCCATATAATGTTTTTTGAAATTATATGGGATTATTTAGAGATAAGGTGTGGAGATGGAACATGATTCTGTGTCCTGAGGTGGCTATAATAAATATTCGAACTATTTTTATTTTTATTAAAAATGCTACTCATGTGTGGTTTTAGTAGCTTCTAAATGGGTGCCTAGATTGAAAATATGAGGGCACCGTTGAGCTCAAAACATCAAGTTTTTCTTAAGCGGGGCTCAACATCGGCCTACATGAGTCGGCTACAAAAGTTAATATATAGAGATTTTAATATAAAACTAAATTATACTTAAAAAGTTATTTTATTTTATTTCTTCAATGTTACACAGCGACTCAGCCGCACAGTGATGTGGAGACTCAGTGAAACTGCAATGCAGCATCGTGGAAACACAGAAACATGTTTAAAATGAGGAAATACATTAATGTGTTTCCTACATTAAACAAAATGCATGGACAAAAATTATAATTCATAATGCTGGAATATCTTTTCCCTGGAGCCCTAGTGTTTCTCTGAGGAAGGATTAGGAAGCTTCCTCATCAGCGATGACCATTTGGAGATCAGATATCGGATCAAGTAATGATTAATGGCAAATGCCGACGAATGATGGACTGAGGACGTTTGTGGACTGATCACTATCAATGAGTAATTATCTCATATAAATGATCATATTTCTAGGTAGGGGGTTTATTTCATAGTATTTATTTTCATGTTATTGATTCTAATGACAAACGCGGACTGACCCAAAAACAGGTTGATCTATGGTTTAATCTTTCTTGAGGGATGGATAAACTGCGGGATTAAAGGGAATAGATTTGATTATAATCCTTATTTATAATCCTTCTAACATGAAAAGATAAAGGCAGGCATGAAAAATTATAGGGTCCATTCTAAGGTTGTTCTTGGCCTCTCTTATCTCCCTATTATTGTGTTCTTCATTGGTAGATCCTTAAGGTTGAGGCATGTTTTTTCTAGTGGTTCGGAACATGGCCTGACCCCCCATAGTGATGGAAAGTATATTTGGATCCAAAGATAGTGAAGATAGAGAAAAAAGATCGTGAAGGTATTCCCAACTTGAAAAATGGGCCACCACGATGACGGTGGTGGCCCGCGGAAGGGGAGATGTCGGTGGCAACGTAGCCACCCGACAGTAGGCGGCTGCCAGAGATGGAGGGGCTTGCGGCAGCGTAGCCGCATGCAGTCACATGAATCCATATCCAGGTAAGGTAGTGGAAAAGCGGAAAGGCAACACAATAGGGTGTCGCATTGGACCGGGTAGAACACAACCCTGTGGACCGCGTTTGGGAGAAATAGTTGACTGCGTTGAGCTAGTGGGGATACGACAATTGTCACGTCATGGTGGAATGAAGTGGCTCGCTCCAACGGGGTGGGGCGGACCCGGTGGGTCCGGCTGATCCGGTGAATCAGATCGGGACCAACGGGTCAGGTCATGCGGGACCTAGGTTAGGTCATTCCAATAAGGTTGAACCAAACCCATACCCAACCGAACCCTTTTTACTTAAATGATCATAACTCTCAAACAGTGTTTCCATTTGACAATCAATTTACATCATTGGGACCCTCGTGATGAGGTAGCCCTTTTGGGATACTCTACATGACCTTTCATGGAAGTTGGAACATGACCTATTATCTCGAAGAGTAGGTTCTTCTAGAATAATAACGCTATGGACAGAATATTGTTACTAGTACTAGAAAAGATATATAGTTTGTCTACTACTAGGGCACAGAGTTGGTCTCCTGTGATGACGTGAAGTTTCTATCCTACGAAGGTACAGAGTTGGTATCCTTTGAATATGTGGAGTTAGTCTCCTACAAGGGTACATATTTGGTCTCATACGAGGGTGCAAAGTTTTTCTCTTGTGAAGGTGCAAAGTTGGTCTCTTATAAGGTCTTGGAGTTGGTTTCATGTAGTAACATAGAGTTGGTCTCCTACGAGGGCATGGAGTAGGTATCCGGCAGAGACCGTATGTCCCGATGGATTAGAATATTTCTGGAGTTTATTAGTATATTCATCCTAGTGTGAGATTACTCTATATACTCTAATTATTATATTTCTTAAAGGATACACTTTGTGTACCTCTTTAGTAGTCTTCCTTGTGTCTTTCTTTGTGGTTTGGGGTTCCTATTGAGTATTTATTTACTCACCCCTACACGGGATTCACCTACATGTGTTTTATCTTGTGCATATGACTGATAGATTTAATGGATTATTTGGTGGGATGGAGATAGGTGGTGCTTTAGGGTGACTTGATGGATGTGGTATGCTTCAGTGACATTCAGATAGCTTACTATACCTACCCTTAAAGTATGATTATCTATAGATGAGATCTAGGATCTTGTACTTTTCTATTTTAGTTGGGATTGTATTTTGTACCATTTTATTTTTAGTTTGGTATTGTTACTCTCAGTGGTTGTCTTAGTGGGATTCATGTCTATTTACTCAGTGTCTTTTTAGTTTTCGTACCTCTACTATGGGATACAGTTTCATGTGTATAGCTTGTTAGGAAAATGTCTCCCCTTTGTGGGATATTCCAACTCGGTGCTAGTCACCATCCCATGGCCTATGGAAGGCGGGAATGGGGTAGTCACGACACAGGCCCTGGGGGACGAGTCATGACACAATGGTATCCAAGGGAGGTCATTTTTACTTTTGTTTTCAGAAAATAGTTTTAAGTGTATTGCGTTTGAATTTTATTCCAGGGAACCCTGTATTTTTGTGGTGGATGATGTATCCATACACTAGGAACTTAAATTCTACTTTCCAAATCTGTACATTAAAATACTAGATGTAAGGGAAATCAATGGTTCATGAATCTGAAATGATTTTAGTTTGCTTTCATGACCTTCTTGAGTCGGAGTCAGCTCACTGGTTATACTCTATTGACTATGGTACATCTTGTTCTATTTCAGGATGCTTCTACACAGGCATCCAGCCAAGATATGGGGGCACGACCATGAGGATGGTCCTCTGATCTATGAGGCATTGGTGTAGAGACTATTTCCATAGATTTCACCTCTTAGTGGTGTTCCAATGATACCACAACCAAGAGAGTAGCAGTTCCTACAAGTGTTACTAGTAGAGGATGTATGCAGGATTAATGAGTTTCATGAGTTTCAGAGATAGCGACCTCCTAGGTTCCAATGTGAGATAGATCCTCAAGTCGCTAAGGATTGGTTGGAGGTAGTTGTGTGAGTTTTTTTCCTAGTGAGGATGCCTCATGAATAGATTTCATACCTAGCTGTAAGTCTTATATAGGGATTTGCAGGGAGATGGTAGATCTTAACAATATAGATGCATGAGGAGGTGACCATCTCCTAGATATACTTTGAGCAACTCTTTAGGGAGAAGTTCATTCCAGCGATGTTATGCTCTAAGTATGTACGAGATCTCTTTCATCTGTAGTAGGGAAGCCAGACGGTGGTAGAGTACTCAGTGCGATTCACATATCTTTCTCACTGCTCTATAGAAATGGAGGGGGACCCATTCTTCAGGGCTTATACCTTTGACCAGAGACTACTCCAGTAGATAATTGTTTTGATGACATCCCTTAGCATCCCTACTAATAATGGGGTGCTGGATCAAGCTCTTCTGGTAGATAGCTTTCTTGTGAAGCAAGCACCGGTAGTACGAGCTACCATAGGGTGTTTGGTAGCTGGGTCTTCGACATTAGGTACCTTGTAGCTAATGTAGGGGTCCAAGAGGACCAAATAGTCTAAGGGATGACCACAAGACATGGTATCAGTAGTGTGGAGATTCTAGGGAAGAGAAGGCCATCCAAGGGAATGGTTGTGCTACATGTGCGGAAGTCGTGGGCATATAGCGAGAGATTTTATGACCATATATATGTCCGACCAGGAGATGGTTGAGGGACTACCAAGATATTAGTGGAGGAAGGAACATTGTGGTTCTCCAAGTGATGGGCATGGAAGAGAAGAGGAATAAATGAAATGAAGTGGATGGAGACACTACCATTGCCACACCCAGGTGGTCCACCTCATGCTCTGGGAGTTGGTGGACAAGGGTGAGGCTACCACCAGGTGATGGAGGCTTACAATATTGAGACTCCTAGGATGAATAGAGTAATTTTCTGTGTCTCTTCGACCCTAGATGTTTTATTGATATACATGGGTTCCAGTCACTCTTTTCTTTCCCTGACCCTTGTTGGAGACATGGATATTCCATTAGAATTGTTCACTCAATCCCTATGAATAAATACTTATACAGGAGAAGAATTATAGTGCACACACTGGTGGTGACAGTGTTCCCTTACTCTTGGGGGTGATAGTTTTAGCTGGGATCTCTTGGTGGTATCATAGAGGCCTTAGAACATAATTCTGGTTATGGGCTAGTTATCCCCATTTCATGCTCATATTGACTGATTTAGGCACACAGTGTGGTGTTTCGGTAGATATGGGACCATATTTTTGATTATAATTGAAAATAAAACTAGATAAGAATAATATGGACTCGCGCGTAGGAGGTTTCAGCAAATCACACATCAGTTGGCTAGCATGGACCTTGTTGTAGTGGATGATATGAGTCCTTGGATTCCTACAGTGGTGGAAGAATATGAGGACGCCTTTTTGGAAGATCTTCCAATACTACCTCCTCAATGAGAGGTGCACTTATACATTGACATATACCCCAATAAAACAATTATATATAAACTATCATATTAGATGAATCCTAATGATCTTTGTGAATTAACGGTACAGTTGGAGAACTTACAAATGAAGGGATTCATGATACCCAGTGTTTCACCATGCGCAGCCCCAGTATTGTTTTTCAAGAAGGTTGATGGGAGCTAGAGGTTATGTGTGTATTTTTGGTTCCTGAATTAGAAGAATGTGATGAATAACTATCCACTAACGGGGATTGATGACCTATTTAATCAAATAATAGGAGAGATATGGTTCTCGAAGATAGACCTAAGATTAGGCTATCACCAGCTTTGGGTGTGGGATTAGGACAATCTGAAGATAGATTTTTTATCTCACTATGGCTACTACGAGTACTCAGTGATGTCGTCTTGCATGACAAACACCCTAGTAGTTTTCATGGGACTAATGAATAGGATCTTTTATCCTTACCTAGATCATTTTGTAGTGGTATTTATTGATTAAATCCTGGTGTACTTAGTATCCAAGGAGGATCACGTGATACACTTGAGGATGGATCGGGACTTAATACATGAGCACTAGCATTATGGGAAGCTCTCGAAGTGTCAGTTATGGTTGTGACAGGTCCACCTTCTAGGACACATCATTTTGGATGATAGAGTTGTAGTAGATATAGTGATTATAAAGGTTGTACTTACTTGGTAGCCACCCAAGAACATTTCTGAGGTGCGGAGTTTCCTTTAGTTGGATGGGTACTATCAGAGGTCTGTGCCCGAATTTTCTACATTAGCAGTATCCATGATAGATTGGATATAAAAGGGGAAACATTTCATGTGGATGATGAAGTTCCAAAAGAGATTTTAGAAATTAAGGTAGATACTGATGAGGGCTCCCATCTTGTGTTTTCCAGTGGAGGGTGTCGAGTATGTGGTGTTTTGTGACGCATTAGGGACCCTGATTCATTGTATTCTAATGTAGGCGTAAGTAGTCATTTAATATGGTTCATGGTAGTTCATAACACATGAGTAGAACTCCATGACCCACGATCTGTAGTTGGGTACAGTAGTCTTCACATTGAAGATGTAGCAACACTACCCTATGGGTGATGGATTTATCATCTACTCAGACTACAAAAGTCTCAAGAATGTCTTCTCCCATAATGATATGAACTTTAGATAGAGGTGTTGTCTAGATTACCTCCAGGAATATGACATTGAGATAATCTATACTAATATGAAGGGGAATATGGTGGTAGATTCTCTCAGCTGGAGATTGAGTTCACAACTATTGAATGAGGATTCGAAGCAATTGGCCTCGCTTCAGATATCCATCATGGATAGTGATGGAAAAACTTGTTTCCAGTCAATGGTAGTTACCCCTCCACTCATACAACATTTTAGGGAGGCATAGCTCGGAGATACCAGCTGTGACACTTCACATGATTAGATATCCATCGGGCATGCCCCTGATGGATATTCAAAAGGTGAGGAGCATGTCGTTCTTTTTAGAGGATGCATAGTTGTATCAGTGATGTTACGGGATGAGGTGTTAAGGGAGTTACATAAATCCTCTTTGGAAGTAAATCCATGTGTGTAAAACATGTATCAGGACCTCTAACATTAGTTTTGGTGGCTGAGGATGAAGAAGGTAATGGCATAGTTTGTCTCTAGATGCCTCACATGTCAGCAAGTGAAGGCTAAGCACCAGGTTTCAGCAAGTTTGACCCAACCCATTGATTTTCCAGTGTGGAAGTGGTATGGAATATCGATGGGATTCATGATGGTTCTACCACATAAATCTATGTGGAATGATACCATCTGGGTGATCATTGACCAACTCACCAAGTAGGCCCACTTCCTATCAATTTGGGAATAGGGTTCAGTAGAGAGCTAGGGATGCCTCTACATGTAGGAGATAGTTCGAATCCATGGAATCCTATCTATGATAGTTTGAGATCATGACTCATTCATTACATCCTAGTTGTGGAAAGGATTATAGGAGGTGTTTGGGACTCATATGTGCTTGCGCATAGCTTTCCACCCACAGATAGATGGCTAGATGAAGCAGACCATTCAGGTCCTAGAGGACATGCTATATGATTGCATCCTTGATTTTGTCCATAGATGGTAGGATCACCTACCTCTGGGGGAGTTTTCATACAAAAATAGATACGACTCCACCATCGATATGGAACCATTAAAGGCCTTGTATGGGGGACCTTGCAGATAACCACTTTACTGGACTGACCCCATAGAGTCAGTTCTCATGGGCCTGAAGTTGGTATATGCAACTAAAGAGAAGGTGCAGGTCATCCAAGAGTAGATGAAGACATCATAGAGTCATCATAAATTCTATGTTGATAGGTGTTAGAGACCCTTAGAGTTCATGTATGGGAAACATGTTTTCCTTTGAGTCTCTACTTGATGTGGGATACAAAGATTTGTCTAGGGATATAGGTTATCTCCAAGGTTTATCAGGGCTTTTCTGGTACTTTACAGAGTGGGTGAGGTAGCATACTTCTTGGATCTACCTCCACAGTTAGATTGGGTGCACAATCTATTTCACATATCCCAGCGAAGGAGATATGTACAGGACCCTTCACAAGTTATTGATTGTGGTGAGCTGGATATTGATAAAGAGGTGACTTCTGTGGAGTTCCTAATGGAGATCGAGGATCTACATGAGAGGACCCTCTATGGGAAATCGATTCCTCTAGTGTGTGTTCTATGGAAGCACGGAAATCTATAGGAGATAACATAGGAGTGAGAGGCTCAAATTCATGCTTAGTATCCCCATTTTTTTGTTAATCCATTGTTTTGGATTTTGGGGATGTAAATCCCTAAGGAGGAGAGAATGTAATGTCTGGAATATCCCATGGAAATGTTTTTGAAAATAAAATGGGATTATTTAGAGGCTATGCATAGAGACAGAACATGATTTTGAGGCCCTTGATGACCAGAATAAATTATTGAACTATTTTTAAGTTTATTAAAAATAACACTAATGTGTGGTTTTAGTAACATCTAAATGGGTTCCCAGATCAGAAATCCAAGGACACCGTTGAGATCAGAACAATGATTTTACCTTAGGCATGGCCTAATATCAGCCGGTGGGGTCAGATAAAAAAGTTAAGTTAGGGAATTTTTAAGATAAAAATAAAATATACATAAAAAAATTATTTTATTTTATTTCTTCAATGTTACATTGTGACTCAGCAGCACTGCATTGTAATGACTTAGCAACGCTCCAATACAGCATCGTGGAAATAGGGAAATGCGTTTAAAATAATGAAATGTATTGAAATGATTACTCTATTAAATTAGAAGTAGAGACCAGTGTTAGAATTCATAACGCTGGAGAATCTTTTCCCTAGAGCCCTAAAGTTTCCTTGAGTCAAGGAGGAGGAAAATCCTTCGTCGACAAAGATGGTCTTGAGATCAGAGCTCAGATCAAGCAATGACAAACTAAGAACGCCAATGAATGATATATCAGGGATTTTTTTAGAATGATCGAAATAAATGATGAATTATCTCCTCCTACAGATCCTCTTTACAAGTAGGGGTTTATTTCATATTATTTATTTCCCTGATCATTATTCCAACAATGAACGTTGTTCAACCCATGAACAGGTTGATCAGCGAATCGATCGTTCTTAAAAGATGGATAAACTATGGGGTTAAAGGGAATATATTTGATGATTATCCTTCTTCATAATTCTTCTGACATGAACGGATCAAGTCCAACATGAACAAGGCTAGGGTCTTTTCTAAGCGTGTTCCTGTGCACTCTTCTCTCCTTGTTATTATGTTCTTCGTCGGTGGACCCTCAAAGTCGTGGATTGTTTTTCCAGGCGGTTCTAAAGGTTCCTGAACCATCGGAGTTATAGAAAAAAATACTTGGATCCCATGATAGTGAAGAAGGTGACCCAAGTATAATGAAGGTATTCTTAGTTCGAGAAACATTCCCCCATGATGATGGTGGCAGCCTGCAGATGGAGAGTCATCACCACAGCCAGAGGGGCCCGTGGTGGTGCGGTTGCGGGCTGTGACGGGAAGTTGTAGCTAGGTCAGGTTTTAGTAGTGTGGAATGGATATTCAGAAGGGCTCCTTGTTGGACTAGCTGGTACACAGTCTGGTGGACTGCTTTCTAGAGAAGTAGTCGGCTCAACGGCCTATCGTGTTGAGCATACGGGGACACGACAACTACCACATCTACTTGGAATGAACTGGCCCACTCAAGTGGGTCGGGATGGAGCCAGTAGGCTGGGATGGGGCTAGCAGGATGGGTCGACCCAGTGGGTCAGGTCGGACCAAACGGGTTGAGTCAGGTGGGACCTGGGCTAGGTTGGGTCGGTCTGACTGGGTTCAACCATTCCTGGACCCAACCAACCCCTTTTTATTTAAATGACCATAACTCTAAAATCATGTGTTGGTTTGATGAGCCTTTTGTGATTTTAGGAAACTTGCAATGAGGTGGTTCTTTTGGGGTACTCTTTGAGACCTTTCTTAGAGGTTGGAATACTACCTATTGGCTCTAGGTGTAGGTGCTTTTGTTATGAGCATTATAAGGATAGAATCATGTGACTCATTGTGGAATAGATGTAGAGTTGGTCTCCTACAATGATGTGGAGTTTCTATCTTGTGATGTAGTGGAGTTTGAATCATGAAAATACATGGAGTTAGTATCTGACGATGTCATGGATTTGGTCTCCTATGAGAGTGTGGAGTTGTTCTCCTATGAGGGTGTGGAGTTGGTCTCCTGTGAGGGTTCAGAGTTGGTCTCATGTGAAAATGTGGATTTGGACTCCTGTGAGGGAATGGAGTAGGTCCTTACAGAGCCTATATGTCTTGAAGGATTTGGATATTTCTATACTTTATTATTATATGCATCCTGGTTTGAGATGACTCTAATGAATCTCTTGATTTTACTTCTTAGAGGCTACACTCTGTGTACCACATTGGTAGTCTGCCTTGTGTCTTGATTTGTGGTTTACCTTTGTGATTTAGGTTCCCTAATGAGTAATGTTTTACTCACCCTTACATGGGATTCAAATTCATTTGTTGTGTATTGTGCAGATGGTCGAAAACATTGACAAAGTCCTTGGTGGGCTAGATACAAGTGGTGCTTCAAGGTGACCCAACAGATGTGGTACTCTTCAATGACATTCAGACAGCATACTGTACCTACCCATTAGGTAGGGTTTTCTATGGATGAGATCCAAGATCTTGTATATTTTTGTTTCATTTGGTCATTTATGGCATGTTTACTTTTCAGTTTTGTATTGTTACTCTCAGTGGATATATTAGTGGGATGAATGTTTATTTACTCGATGTTTTTTTAGTTTTAGTAATTTCACTCTTGGAGACGGGTGTGTGTGTGTGTACAGCTTCTTAGGAAAATGTCTTCCCTTTGTGGGATATTCCTACTTGGTGTTATTCACTAGCCCCTAGCCTATGGAAGTCAGACCAGGGGTATTGATAGCATGGGCCCCGGGGGATAGGTCATGACATGTTCAAGTATTTTTCATTACACCAATTTAGATACCTCATTATATGTTTTCAATTCATTTCAAATATCATGAATTCATGTTTTACATTAAATAAATGTATTTATGAATACACCTTCACAATATTCCAATAATCTATAAAAAATTATATTCTAGTATGTCTTTATTTTATTAGTTATATTACAAGTTAATAAATCTTGAATATAGATGTTATAGAATGTATGATTTCCTAACATACTCTTTTTACTTAAATAAACTTGATGTATAACCATTTGTAAAAAAGATAAGTTTATTGTGATTTATCAAAAACATAGTTTCTAGAAGTAGTCATTCAATTTGAAAATCTAACACTACTTAGGAATAATTTGGTTTCCTATAACCTTTTTAAAGTCTTCTTATTGTAAATAAAAAAACTGGAGTTCCTTTGTGAAATTTATTCTAAGTAATCCTCACTAAAACTCACATGTTCTAAGATCCAAACACTAACATAACACCATGATACCAGTTTTAGATATCCCAATATCCTTGAATGTGAACTCACTGGCCCCTTATCCAATAGTCTAGTGGATTGTGACCAATGTTGTGTTATCCACTCAAAATAATGATAGGATTTACCAATAAATATAATATGTCACCTTCCACCGTGAAATATCATCCACCATTGTGTAAATTAATTACTTGAAATGTAATATAAATCATGAATATATAAATCAATCCTTTTAGTATAATATAAATTAACAAACAAAATCTCCATAATTATATAAAACATTTTACACAAATTAAATGTGATATAAAACTAAATATAAATTAAACTAATTTGGTAACCAAAAGAAAAACTATTAAATATATTCTACCATGTCTCTTATTACTCTATAGTATCAAAAATCATCCACTAGCCACACTTAATGATCTATATGAATACAAGAGTAGCAAACCCAAAAGTGTGCATATTGAGGAGAGTAGTAATACCCATTATTTTTATCCTAATAAATGTGATTAATCTCATAAACCACTATTATCTATGTTCTTTATTATTATATAAATTATGGATAAAACCAAAAAAATTAACAAACATCGCAAATTATTACAATATTATCCATGATTCATTTTGTGATGCCTTGAACTGGAGCTCCAAAATCTGGTTCCATAAACACATACATTTCATACTCACTTTGATACTAGTCAAAAAAGCCTATATAAAACCATACATAATTAAAAATTAAATAGAAATTGTTTAATCTATAATATCCAAAAAATCTTTTCAGGTTTAGAGCTTTAGATATTTAGTAAAAAATATAAACTAATAACACCCATGATTTATTAAAATGGATATTTATTCATTATATATAGAAACTACTTAAAGCATGATGAGTTTTCATCATCTCCCATTAATTATTTCACAAATTTTATCCTTATAAACATTTCATGTGTACTACTTTTCTTCATAACCTATAGAAACAGAAACATAATAAGGGGTGAAATCAAATGTTCCCTAAGAGAAAACATACAACTAAGGAAATCATGGAAAAAGCATGGAATAAATATTATGTAAGGAATAAGTAAACAACATGAATCCATGATTATCTTGAAACAGAAAGCATGCTATATCCATGAAAATAAATGAAGAAATATATATCAATAATACTAATCTCACACTGATGGAATGCATTATTTTGGAAAAAAAACCCAATGTCAATGCCTTATACCAAAACACTATCATGTGATGGGGAGAGGAATACACCAAAACCTAACATGTTTTGTCCCATGAGATACTATGATTCATTGAGGGGATATATAATTTCAGGCCGCACACATCACTTGTTTAAATCCAATGAATTCACTATAAGAGTTAACAAGACTTTTCATTCCATTCACTAAATAACCTCTTACTAAATAAAACATGGATATCTATAAAACGAAAGATACAAAATGTCAATACATAGTCAACTGATGTCAATATTCTATAATCATCATAATATCATACTATTTCTCCTATCAATAAAAGGGATAACATGGTCATAGATCATCTAGATAAATGATTTTTATGGTCAAACATTACATAGACAACTTGATAATAATCATCCATATTGGAATAACAGCACACAAAATGAAAATAATTTTCCCCATTTCAATAGAATAACATTCTTTCTAGGTAATCATGGTAAGAATAGTCCAACCTAATTTATGTAAAAATGAAATGTTCACACCGTATAGATAAATGAGTATATAGATAACTCAATACTAGAATAACATGATCATAAACAATATAGAGAAATAATGTGGATGGTTTCAAAAGAACACAACCCTAGTGTAACAGTGGACACATAAAAGTGTGTTGATATATATGAAAAATATCTTGGAAAAAAATTCATCGAATTGTATCAAAAAAGAAGGGATTAAGAATCAAATTGTTTGATAACATAAGTTAAATACCCCAAATTATAACATATATATATTATAGGATAAATCACGAAACATAAACCCTATTAGGGTAAATTTTTTTGAAAATAAAAAGAAAAGTGGAAATAAAAACAAAAAAAATATTTTAGAAACCTTTTTTAACATTGATGTTAAATACAAATTTACATTTCTCATTTTTAGGTAACTTTTAAAAAGGTGATGTGAAATATTATAAAAACATTTAATTTTTTTAGAGAATCTATAATAATGGATACATTAAATGATATAAAGTTTATTTTGGATAAATTCAGAGAGGAATACAAAATATATGAAAGTTAAAAGAAACCTCGTTTTTATTATTTTTAAAATGCTTGAAGTTACAAAGGATCAAATAACAACTGATAAGGTGGGTTGAATCAGTTGTTATCTTTTTATAAGTTTCAAAAAATTGTAAATCATAACCCCTATAACCTATTAAAGTTAATATACTTATCATGTTGTTGAAATTACTCATGCATGAAAATATAGGAAAGAAAGTAAATCAAATGAAATATAAAAGGTTTGGACTTAGTGTGAGAAGCTACATTATTACCAAAACCAATCCCATAGGTATATGAAAATTCATTGTTATGAATAAGGGCATACAACTTGTGATAAATACAATTATATACCTTTTATTTATCTATAGGAATTATTATACTGACTCCCATTAGTTTACAATGTTTTCTTATAAAAGAAATAATCCAAAACCAAAAGAATAATACCTTTTTCAATCTTCTCCACAAAATTTCATGGGTCTGATAACCATGAATTTGATGACCTTCAGTTTGATGAACCCAGTATGATTGATTCTATGCGATCGAGTAAATACGATGCTCTCTTTCTTAATCTATGTCTTAAGGAACTTTCTATTCTTTCTAGATAACAAAAAATTCACTTATCATAAACACCCCAAAACTCATTATGAACATCCTCGGTCCAATGAATTCAATATGATGGACTCAGTATGTTAAACTAAGTGGTAATCCAAAAAAATAAAACTTTTCTCACATTATCACTTCAATCTTCTTGATCCTGGAAAAAACCTTCATTATTCTAACCATCATATGAGTTATCAATCCAGAAATAAAAATGTTGCATGAAATATGATGATCTCTTCCTTTTCCACACTAGTGAAAAATTACATAAATTTGAATGTAGTGTGCTAATATTTATAGGTTACTCGGAAAAGAAAAATTGGGAAACTGAAAAACATTTCCTTCTTGCCTAAAATAAAAAAATATGATATTTCTAGTGAATTTTATATCATGTTTGACCACTTATAATATTTACATATATTTTTCCCCATAATTAAACTTCTTGAACTACATATATTTTCTTCATTATAATGAAACATCCTTATCTCATTATCATGAAACATCATTAGGTTTAGTACAATCTACCTTTCTTTCTCATATCATTACGATCTTCCTTTATTTCCCAGAGTCAGTTCGATTGAATTTCCTCCACAAGGTCAGTTTGATGGGATATTATAATAATGAAATTATCAATATGATGAAATTATCATTATGATAAAATCATCATTATGATGAAATTCTCATTTTAATGGGATCTCTTCTTAGAATATTTCAAAAATGAAAACTTCATCAGATTTACACATCCTTACTTATGAAAACTTCTCAGACTGGTACTTCTGGATCTGATATTCTATGTCTAGGTTTCTAGAACTGATAAAAACATTATAATTCCTTCATTTATTCAATATATTTTATCTATATAGTTTTCATGATTTGTGAGAACTTCATGGCCAACAAAGCATAATCAGATTCTAGGTTTAAATAGTATATAATTTTTATAACTACATACTTCACTTTCTTAAAACATCTTATTTATCATCATTCTAACTTTATGAAATGATCAGTCTAATACCAATGAATCTGAGTTCAATGATAAACTTTTTAGAATTTTTTTCTTCAATCTTCCTTACTACTTCTACATCTGTTAATGATAATTCTGATACCCTATATCTGGTGATGATCAGTCTAAACTTCTATATCCAAAAAACAAATATCTCCCCCTTTGTGTTTAGATATGTACTTTCATTATTCTCGAAAAAACAAAATACAATGGACTGGGTCTGATCCAGAATAAAAAAACCTTCTATTACAAAAAGGTTATTTGTAAAAAAATACAAAACCATTCTTAAGAATGAAAAACCATAAAGGTTCATCAATCTCCCCCTTTAGATTTGTTGGAAACATTTGTTAATAAATTTTTCAAATATAATGTTTTCAAACACTCAAATTCTTTTAACCTTTATAAAAACAAAGATTTTCTCAAAAGAGTGTCCTAAAACCACAATACTGGATAAAGTATTGTTTTTGAAGGAATTCAATCCCTCATTGGAAAGTAATTTTTTCAAAGATAAGATAAAATCCCCCTCACTTTAATCTTTTATCACTCCCATTTTATGATAACCACAACATTAGATTCATAAAAAAAGATAATTAAAAACGTCATAGAAAGTAAAAAATTGTTAATTTCACTCCCCCGTTGTCAATATAATATAAACCATAGTGAGGGACTTATTTAGGAGATTTAGGAATTCATTAGAGGAGTTTGAACATGAAGTTCCAGCTTCAACTCAACAAACCTTTCTTTTGGTATTGACTTTGTGAAGATATCAACAATTTGATACTTCATTGAGATATATTCCATAAAAACATCTCTAGTAGTATCCTTATCTTCTACAAAGTAAAAATTTATATCAATTTGATTTGATCTTGAATGTTGGACTGGATTTTTAGAAATATCAATTACACTCTTATTATCACAAATTATCTTAAATGGTTTAAAAACTTTTACATTCAAATATTATTACTAAACTTACATCCACAACATCTGAGTAAAAACTTAAGTAGCTTCAAAATATTCATATTCTAGTGTACTCAAAGTTACTAAATTTTTTTTCATAATATGCCAACATACACAACAGTAATCCAAGAAAAATATTCCTCCTGAGGTTGATTTTCTATCATTAAAATCTCCATCCTAATCTGCATCTGTATAACTATGAAACTACATCTCAAAATTTATTTTATATAACAACACATGTGAAGTTTTTCATTTGAAATATCTCAAAATTCTATTTTATACCAACATATGTGATTTTTTCTTATTACATGGATACCCAATACACAAAGTCACAATATAAACAATATCAGGTCTGGAGGCTATAATGTAAAGGATACTTCCTATTAGCTTTCAAAATTCTTTCTGATTTCGACTTTTTCCAGACTCATATTTACACATTTTTCTACTCACAGATATAAGATTAGAAACTTTTTTGTGTTCTTCCATCCCAAACATCTTTAACAATTACCTGGCATACTTTTTCGGATATAATAAAATGTAATTTTCTATTTGATGAACTTATAATCCAAGGAAGAATGTTTATTCTACCAATATTGACATTTTAAAATTTTTCTTCATTTCCTCATAAAATTAATTACAAAACATTTTATCCTCCCCATAAAAAAGTATATCATTCACATAAACAATTAAAATTATATTTTCCAAGTGAACATATTTCACAAATAAGTTGCAATAAATAGTCCATTTAGAACAAATCAACATTATCCAACAATTTATAAGATTATTATACCACGGGTATGGATTTTTTTCTTGACTATAAAATTCTTTATTCAATCTAAAAAATTTGTTTTCACACTCATCATGTATAAAACCATGAGGTTGTTCAATATAAAATTCTTCCTCAATATCACCATTTAATAAATATTATTTTACATGCATCTAATAAACTTTTTAATTTCAATGTGTGGATGTTGATATAAACATTACAATAGTTTCTAATCTTGAAATTGGGGAAAACATTTCTTCAAAATCCATACCTTCCACCAATGAATATCCATTAGAAACAATTTTTTATTTATTTCTTGATACTTCTACATGATAATTCAATTTATTTATATATACCCACTTTCTTCTGATAACATTTTTATTTATTGGTCATGGTAAAAGTTCCAAGGTTTCATTTTTCTCAATATAATTAAATTATTCAATGAAATAATCTACCCATTATTTATGTTGAATAGCTTCTGAAACCAATACCAATTCAACTTTTTAGATGAGTGAATTCAGGTTGTCTAATCTCAACTTTCCTCTGGTTTGAACTGGATCCTTCTGATTCCCAATAATATTTTTTTTTCAACATGTATTTATATGTTAGGAAATTTAAAAGATTCATTTTCTATTGAACTTTAATCATCATGTGATTCTCTTATATCTTAATAAGGATGATTTGAATTAATTTCAACATCATTGTAAATCTCCAGTTTATCCTCCTCATCATTCTAAAAAACATTTCATAAGGAATTTTTATTTTGAATAACTTTCACATCATATGATTCCACAAAACTTTGTAATTTTTTTTCCAATATTTGTAACTTCTTTTATTTGGCGAATAACAAATAAAAATTTCTTCTTCAACTTTCTCATCAAACTTACTCATATCTGTATTTTTTTATTTTAGTAAATATGTACTTCCAAAAACATTAAATTACTTCAATGAAGGTTTTTTGTTATAAAATATTTCAGAAGAATTCATGTTGATTTCTAGTCTCAAAAAGTATCTTTTTTAGACATGTATAGTAGTACTAACATCTTCATTCCAATATATCTTTGAAAGTTGGTATTCTGCTAACATACTTCTTCCCATTTCCATTGAACTTTTATTCTTTCTTTATGTTACTCCATTTTGTTTTTTATTATAGGGAACACTATACTAATGTTTTATACCATGAGTAATTAGATAAGTTTAAAATTATATTTTTAAATTTAGTATCATTAATTATTCTCAAATTATTTATATAAACCCCCATCTCTTTCTCCACATCTGATCTAAAAAATTGAACATTTCCATAGACTATGAATTGTCTTTCATAAACATGATGTTTTTAATCTGAGTTAAATCATTAATGAAATCGATAAAGTATAAATATCTATTTGTTTATTGATGTCTCATATGTCCACATAAATTAGAATGAATAATCTCAAGAGGTCAAGTATATTGAATCTCAAATATCTTATGAGTTTTTTTAGTTATCTTCCCTTTCTGACAAGTTTCACAATCATCTTTTTCTCTTCTTTTAAATTCTATAATGTTTCGAACATCATAGACTTTAAAAAGTTTGTACATGTTTTTCTTCCCAAGTTGGTCAGGTCTTAGGTGCCACAAAATATTTTTTTTCATCATCACTTAATTTAAAAGAGTTGTTAAATTCCCCTATTTTGAAGAGATTCCCACCGATTTTTACTTCTTTTGTATTAACTTTTCCATCTTTCACACAATTGATAATACAAGAATATTTTCTGAAGATCATATCTTTTCCATCATCCTAAAGATGACACATGTTATGTAAGTTATGTTTTATCCCTTTAACAAATAAAAAATCCTTAGATTTCATCTTTTCTACTTCAATATCATCCATTTTGATTCCTCTGATTTTTAATGATCCATAGTTACCAAAGTTGATCCGCCATCATGACTTTCAACATGTTTCAAGGTTTTTATATCAATTGCCTTATGTGATGAAAAACCACTATAAAGTATCCATGTTTTTTTCCTTTTACTTGATTTAAAATTTGTCATAAAAGTAAAGGTTATTTCCTAAATTTACTTCTTTTCAACTTCTTTTTATTTTCTATCATAAGAAACTTGTTCTATAAGGAGTGTCATGCATCTTTCATCATGACGAATAGTCTCATCACATCTTCCTCAAACTTCTTCCAGACATTTAAATTGATTTTTTTTAAGTTTTATAACCTCTTTAGTTTTTTCTTTTATAACTTTATGTGGGTTAAGAAAGTTACTCAACCTTCTTACACCATTGATTTCTATTTTTTCAAACCTTATTTTGGGAAGTTACAAGTTATGTCAACAATTATAAGCTATATTCCCATAGATTCCACAACATTAGAAATAGCCATCCAATCTTGATTTTATACTTAAGAAAGATCTTTATATATAAAAAATTTATTGAGGTTGGTAATTATTTCTTCTTTATCATACTTAGGACCGAGACCATACTTCCTTCTTAGTGATTTATCAAATTTTGTAGATGTTATAGTTTTCTCACATCCTTTCCCCTCCAAATATTTCTCAATACCTTTCAAACACATGATATTTTATAAGAATTAGATGATACATTATTTTTGGTGATTGAGGATTTCACATTATTCTTGTTTTGTTCCTTATCATCAACATTATAAATCTCATCTTTTACTTCAGAAGATTCTTTAAAGTTTTTATTCATCATCCCCAAGGTATTTTCGGACTCAAGAAGTTTTGATTGAAACTTGTAAACTTCCTCTTCCTTAGCTGTCAACTTATTATTGAGATCTTCAACTATATTACCTATTCAGCAATTCTATGATTTTAACTTAATATCTCTTTAATGTATTCTTCCTCCTACTTGATGACATATTTTATTCATTTAGAAACTTCTCCATAATCACTCTTCATTATACTGATTTATTTATTGTGAGTATTGTTTTTCCAAAGAAATGCAATAAGTTCTATTCTGAGTTGATATTCTCTATATGATTCTTCACCACCTTCTTCACTATCTAAGGAATATATTTTTCTTAACTTTTTCAATAAAGGTTCTAAATTTTTATAAACTATTAACTTCTAAATAATTTTTTTTAGTTGATTTTAGGTCATCTTTCTTATTCAACATACTTCTATTTCTCCCAATTAACCTCTTTTTATATTTATTAGATGACTTTTATTCTTTAGAACTTTTGTTCCACTTATTCCATCAAGTTTTTTCATCAAAATAATCTCAATATTCTCCAAATTTTTTCTTGGTATAATTTATAGAAATGTGTCTGATTCTACCACAAACAAAACATTTAGAAGGAATTTTAAATTTACAATTTCCTCTTCATCTTCGATAGTTCTTAGAAAAAAAATATATGATTTGTTCATTCAACACATCATCCTCTTTATCTTAATATTCACAAGGATCAAGATCTTCAACATATTGTATTTTTTTTATTTCATGAAATCAAATTAATTTAATATTTAATCTTATTTTTGAGCATTGTATCTTTTATAATTTTATAAACAATAATAAATTTGTGTAATTCATCAAGAGATAAATCGTCCTTATCTTATAAAGATGAAATTTTTGATTAAAACATGTCCAGAAATTTTCCCATAAGTTTCATCACAATTGTAGAATCTTCCAAGATATCTCTAAATCCTATTATATTGAAAAAAAATCATTTACTTTGTTGAATTATTCATCAATAGTTTCATTATCTCTCATTTTTATGCCTGCATACTTACTATGATAGGTTTTATCTTTTCTTCCTTTAATATTCCCTTTGAAAATACTTTCTAGATTATCACACATACTCTTTGATGTTTTGAGACTCATAACCTCCATATGGAAATTTTATGAAAAGGATATAATTTCTGTATTTTTCATCAACTTTGATATTTCTCTTATCAACAAAAGTAATTTAGAAATCCTTCTCAATAGGCTGAAAACTAATTGTAGTAGAATCAAAAACATATAGGCCAAGAGATATGAGATAAAGAATCATCCTATTTTTTCATCTATAATAATATTTCCCAAAAAATGTCATAATTAATATATTATTGATATAAGTGATATTATATATGATAAGGATTAAATAAGGGAACCTTAAATTTTATACCAATTGAAATTCCAAAGGATCAAATAATAACTAAGAAGAGGGGGTTAAATTAATTGTTCTCTTTTTATAATTTTAAACAGTTTTTAAAACATAACCCCTATAGCCTATTAAATTCATTATCCTTATCATATTTTAATAAATAATCATTCATGAAAAAATAGTAAATCAAGTAAAGCACATAATCTTTACATGGTTTAGCCTCAGTGTGAGAACGTGCGTCCTTTCTATAGCCACTCCTATGGGACTATGGGAATTCACTATTATGAAGAAGTGAGTATAACTTGTATGAACTCCCATTTGAAACCTTCTATATCTATATAGGAACTATTTTACTAACTCTTGTTAGTTTAAAAAGTTTTTTTATAAAAAAATAATCTAAAAAAATAATAATACTTTGTTCAATCTAATCCAAAAAATATCATGGGTTTGATGACCCTATATTTGATGACCATTAGTCTGATGAACCTAGTATGATTGACTCAGTATGATTGACTCAATATGATGCTCACTTTATCAATATGCACCTTAAAAACCTTCTATTCTATCCAGATAACAAAACATGAACTTATTAAAAAATTTACAAAACCCAACGTAAACTTACATAGTCTGATGAATTCAATCTGATGGACTCAGTACGATGCACCCAGTCTCAATTTACGAAACTCAAAATCGGAAAAATTTCTCAATAAGAACTTCATAAATCTGGTAAAAAAAGAATTAGTATGAACTTATATTTATATTTCTATCCATAAATAAAAACTTAGTAAGAAATTTTCATAGATCAACCTTTTCCATACTCATGAAAAGTTAAAAAAAATGAGAATTAAGTGTGCTTATATTTATAGGTGACTTAGAAAAGAAAAAGTGGGAAACTAAAAAACTTTTCCCTATTTCCCAAAATCAAAAACTCTATAATTTACACTAAATTGAATATCATGTTTCACCACTTCAACTCTTCACATATCGTCTTCTCTATAATCATCCTTCTTGAACATACTATCTTTTCTTTAGTAGGATAAAACCTCCTTAGCTCATTATGATGAAACTTCCACAGCATCAGTATTAATTTCCTTTATTTCTCTACTCATTATGATCTACATTTCTTTCTCAGAGTCATTCTAGTTGAGTATCTTCCATAGAGTCATCCTAATGGAACATCATAACAATGAAATTATTTATATAATGGAATTTTAATTGTGATTAAATTACCATTAATATGAAAAAATCATTATGATGAAATTCTATTTATAATGGAAACTCCAATTAGTTACTTTGAAAAATTCCAAACTTCATCATCTTTACACAATATGACTTCTAACAACTTCTCATACTGGTAACTATGGATTTGATCTTATATGTATAGGTTTCTGGAACCGATATAAATATAAAAATTCCTCTATTTCTTTAAAATCTTTTATCATGACAATTTTCATGATTTTTAAGAACATCATTATTAGGAAAGCATTGTCTATTTTTAATTTTAGAAAATATGAAAACTTTTGAACTCCTAAATTCACTTTCTTAAAACAACCACTTCTATATAATTCTGAATTCTTATGATGCTCAATCTAATACCAATAGATCTTAGTTTTATGATCAGAATTACATTACTTTTTTCTTCCATCTTCATTACACTTTCTACATCTGGTAATTCTCATTATAATACCCAGTGTTTCGTGATGATCAGTCTGAACTTCTGCATCCAGAAAACAACTTTCTCCCCCTTTGTGTTTGGATATGTAATTTCATCATTCTTAAAAATAATAAATTTGATAGATTGCGTCTGATCTTGAATGAAAAAAATGTTCCTCTACAAAAAGTTTTGTTGTCAAAAAATACAAAAAAATTTTAATCATGAAACATAATAAAGGTTCTTCGATACCATTATTCAAAACTCACACTATAAAATAGTAACAAAAAATTTATTTATATTAAAACTTAATTTTCCCATATAGGATTATAAAATACCATATACTAGAATACTATTAAAGTATATATCAATCAGGGAAGAAATTTTTTCATGAAAAAACAATATACCTCAAGTAAATTATATTTGAGTTATCAATATCCCTTATGGGAAACATACTCCATGAGAAGTTAAACATTTGAAAAGCATTGTATATGGAAATTTTAAAAAAAAATACAAAATACAAAATAATATAATAACATGGAAGAATTTATACAAATTATATGAAATACTTTTAATATAATTATCATAAATCAATGAATGGAAATTTGGTTACCAAAAACTCTTACGATTGGGGAAACAATTGAGTCAAAATAAATTTGAAGAAAAGAAATTAATCTGGATTATTTTATCTCATTAATTACAAGGGAAAATGTATATAACATTCATGTTATATTAATTCAATAGAAAATTTTATAAAGGAAACATGTTGTATAACATATTATGTGTCTCACTGAATCTGAATTGAGACCAAGAGAACACTTTTTGCTTTAGAAAACCATTAATCAGAACCCATTAAAAGGGTGTTCTGGTAATTTAACATCAAGGATAATAATTAAAATAAAATTTGGGATATGATATCTGAAATAGTTATTATATATACCATATAAATTAAATTAAGTGCATAATATTAAACATGACTCAATGAGAGGAATTTGAAATGAAACCCGAACCGTGGTCCTAATTCACTCTACACTTGTACGAAATTTCCTGAATAATTAAACAAATATCATTAAATTCATACCTAAGAAACTTATAAATAACTATAAACATTTATATTCCCTATTTATAATCATTATATATATATATATATTAGGTATTTATTACCTATATTAAACACTGATTGTAAGTAATATTTATCACTTTGAACTAGTTTTCTTAAAGTGGTGTTGTTATATATTATTTTTCCAAATTAAATCCTTATTAGACCATATAATTTAATTTAATATATTTTACAATTTACTTTATAAATCAATAATCTCGTTTAATGGTAATTTTGTTTACAATTCATGTGGTTGAAATCATCAACGAGCATGTTTCGATGATTCTTAATGAACAAAGGGAAATATATTATTTAATGAGATAAATGTTGATATAACCTTAATAGAACAAAAGAAAAAATATCATTTATATATTTATATCATATTATACCATTAAATAAGTTCTCATAGTCATTCATTGTTTAAATACATAGTATTGTTCAATTAGGTGGATAAACTGACCCAAACATAAACCCACCATGATTAATAGATGATTATGAAGTTGTTTAGTCATAATATCATTATACCAGAAGCATAATGATATTATTTAGTTTTTATTAGTGTTATATATCAATGTTTTAATAAATTATAAGAATAATTCATGGATATGGAAATATTATGCAGTATGAACAAAAATATTTTCCTCTTAGTATACTTGTTTAAGACAGTTAATGTTACAATGATATCTTATTTATAATATTTATTATATAATTACTAATTTATATTTATAGAATATAAATCATGAAATAAATAAAATATATATTCACTAAAAACAATTCCAGAACCATACTTGATAGGTGGTGATGAAAAATGAAATGTGTCATTCATGGAGAAAGTAGTCTGAACACACACATGATCAACACTTTCATTTTTTTCAATTGAATGAGAGAGGAAAAATAATGGTTTCCCCATCAATATAATAAAATTTATGTATAATATTTATAATTATGTCATTATATACATATGGTTATAATGTTTTTGTGGGATGGTTAATGGGAAGGATAAATAATAAAAGTAACATGGTAAATAATACCTTCATTGAGAATTTTGATCCTCTCTTGAAGTATCCTTTGAAAATGAATGAATTGAGGAACTTTTTTGAGGATAAAAAATTACAAAATTGTAGAGAAGATATATAATAAGAAAATTGGTCAAATATACATGGCAATCTTGAACTATATTTTTTTATTCAATTTTGAGAAAGTGAACTCCTTTTATTTGTGAAAAAGAGGGATAAATATTTGGAAAAGAAAGTTAGGTAAGGTATAAGAATATAATTTCATGAGAGTTATGAGAGTTAGGTGTATAAATGGTATGTGAGACATGTGGGTGTAGTTTCATACCAAAAAAGGTTTTCAATAATGTAGAGACCCCAAACCTAGTATCTCGAAGAAGGTGTCTACTTTACTATATTATCATAAGATTTATGGAATCGCATCCCAAAGTACCAAATAAATTATTAGTATTTTAAAACTAGATACATACACAATTCCCATATTACATTTTTTTTAAAAAATACAACATAATGTTTTTGAGAATATCATCATTTCCTCTAGCATATCATTGCATATCATTCATAGTAAACTTCGTGGATTCCTGGGAAAGGGAACAAGATAATAATGATCTTAAATTATTAGTAAGGGTTAATTAAATTGGAAGCAATCGTGAATTAATAAGTATAATCAACATGGTAAGGTAAATAATTGAACGCACATGCCATTAAATAAATATAATGAGACTAAAATGAATCTTGAGATAATATCATGGTGAAAACCTCAGGGGTAATAAGACAAGGCATAGTCAATATTTCAAGGTAAATAACTGAGAAAATTTATATTTAAATAATAATGTGGTTTTCATAACTTGATAAGGAATAATCAAAATAGAATGAAAAATAGCTGAAAACACAAGTCATTTAATCAATAAAATATGAATGAAATGTATCCAAAGATAGTATCATTGAGAAAATATCGTGGTTAATAATAATTAAATTATTAATGAAAGAAATGCTTAATTATTGGATGCCATGTCTCAATAATATGACACCTCTACAATCAAAATCTATCCTCAAGGCAATTTAAACCTTATGGGTGGAAACCCATTGAACTAAGGTTGGCCAACTGATTTGTCTCATTATACTTATCGATGCATCAAGGGAATATATATAACTATTCTCCACCCATGTCTTTATGTCCATATCATTCTATAATTATTGAATAATTAAATTAATTCATGTAAAATGTGCCTTATCATAAAATATCCATATTGAGTAAAGAATATAGATTTATCAATATTTCTTGAGATAAAAAAATAACATTCATTATAGAACACCATATTTATAAACCATATATGGTTTAATAAACAAAAATATATATGAAAAATTAATATTGATATTTAGGATAAATTTAATGTCCATAGGAAAGTGAATAATTAAAGGGAAAGTTGATGAAAAAAATGAATCAAGTAAGAGAATTTCAATACTTTCCTTGGTCAAAATGATAATAAAACATCCATAGGAAAAATAATGATGGAATCAATACAACATATACTCATTGGAGTAATAATAAAGGGTTGCTTCCATTGATGAATATAAATACCATAAAAACAAATTTAAAAATATTCTTAAAGAAAATATCTTTCTCATTTTGAAGATAACCTTTTAAAACTAAAATTTCACAAAAAAATTTAAAAAAAATCTTGGAAAATAAACTTTGAAAGTTATTTAAGGATCTTTAAATCATTTGAGTGGTCATGCTGATGGATATAAATTCTATTCATTCATCGTACATAAAAAAGGTTACTTTTACTTTTTAGTAAAATCCAAACTAACATTTTCATGAAAACAACATAAATATTATTTTTTAAAAAAAATAAATATAAAAAATGAGTAAAATTTTCCTTAATAAATCATTTTTAAAATTTTAAATAAAAATTAAAACATTTTAAATGAAATTTTTTTGGAAGAAAATAGATTTTCAACTAAAGAGAAAAATGAAGTCGAATTTTGTTAAAACAATTACAAATCATTTTATGTACCAAAGAGTGGAAAAATGATACTATTACTTGAAAAATTCATGATTAACTATAGTATAAGTAAATTAAATGTTTATATTATAAAATTATAAAATAATTCCCTTCAATTGAAATTCATGAATAAACAAACTCTTTTAAAATAAGATTGTGAAATAAACCATTACAACAACCATAATTTTGAATTGAAAATTAATCAATGAATTTATTATATATATAATCTAAATATAATCATAAAACAAGTGGAAATAAAAAATAATATAATAAAAATTCATTACACACATAATCTTAGAATATCAAATTTGGTGAATAAGTAATATAACCAAAAGGAATAGAAATTGAGTTATAAAATTATTTACCACTTCATAACACTTAGATAAAATACCCTTACATGAAATAATTAAAACTAAAACATAAAATACCATGAATTATTTAGGAATCATGATATTACATTTCAAAGGGTAAGTATGTACACCATATAAAATAAATTAGGTTCATAATAATAAAATATGCCTCAATGATGGGAAATTGAGATAAAGTTCCTTACCTCCTACTTCCTTTTTGTTGAACCTAATTTAACCTCTTGTATAGTGGTTTCAAACATGTTATTAACTTATAAAAAATAATATTAATCCTTATAATATCATATATGATACTTTTATAACATCTTATCACCCATTTGTTATTTATCTTTCATTATTACTATTGTTTTAGGTGTTAATTGCCTTGTTTTCTCATGCATGCTTGGTCATGAAAGTTCCAATTATTGTGAATATTATATAGATATATCATCTTTAAAGTAATAATAAAGAAATAATTATAATATTTTAACATAAATTATACTTTTAAAACAAATTTTGAAAGATGGTTACAAAAAATGGACTATGTTACAATCATGGAGACGGTGGGTCGTACGTACGCATGAGTAATGTTTCCATTTTTCAATGATCATTATAGAGAGGATATAAGTAATATATTATCTTTAAATAATAATCATAATATCATAAAACCATATTATTTCTTTAAATATACATATATATATCTTCCAGGTTGTGTGGTGATGAAAATAAAGTCACATTGCTTTGAAAAGGTGGTAATCCACACATAAACTAATAATGTTATCATATTTATGTTAGTGAAAAAGTACAAAATAAAATGATATATGATACTTAAATAATGATAAATATGTAATGAATATCATAATTATTTCATTTAAGTCACATATAATCATTAAATGTATTCTATCACCTTCCATGTAAAGAGTTAGTGAAAGATGAATCCCATCACTTTATGAGACGGTAGTCCGCCATACACACGAGAAAAATTATCGTATCCCCTATAGAAAGGAAGATAAAAACATATATATGATATAATAACTATATAAAAATAATTATGTTATAAATATTATATATATTCGTTATAATCATAATCGTACCCAACCGTGATAGGTGGTAATGGAAAAAAGAATGACATCGTTTTGTTAGGCGGTAGTCCATCGTACACATGGATGATGATTTATTAACCTATTTTATGGAAGTGTAGATGGTTTTAGGTAATACACATAATAAAAAAATAGTAGTATATTTAATATTATGATCATATTATATCAGTATGTTTTAATAATAATTTATGGATGTGGATGAAAAAAATAAAATAAGGATGCTTGTTGAAGAATATTACCTCTTCTTCGAGTATCCTTCTTAGGTTAGCACCAAAAAGCCTTCCTAGGTTGGATTTATTCCCAAAATAAGACTTATAGGATGAGGTTATGTAATTTTATAAGTGATTTTTCAAGTATTTTCCAAACCAAAATTGTCACGACCTATCCCCTGTGGCATGTACCGTGACTACCCTAAGCCCGACTTCCATAGGCAAGGGATTGGTGACAAGAACCAAAAAGAAATATCACAAAAAGTGATGGAATTTGACGTTAAACCTATACACATACACAAAGATAAAATGATATATGTTAAACCATAACTTTACCTGAGACATCTACTAAGAGTACAGTACAACTGAAAGTACAAAGGGGCCAGAATACAGGCCCAAAACCACAAAAGAAAGTACAACTGCCATAGTCTATTTGTTTGAGACCCTACCTAAAGGGTAGGTGGTGGGAATGTAGCTATATAAGTATGATCGTCTATCCCATCTCAATGATCACCTCTTAGTCCTAGACCACCAAGGTCTTCGTTGGATCATTGATCACCTACATGAGACACGACATGTGCGGGTGAGGCCCTTGTAGGGGTGAGTAACATAATACTCAATAAGGACCCCAATCCACAAAGGAAAGACTAAAAAGAAAAATCATCAAGAAAAACAACAAATCATGATCACAAAAAAACATCTCACACTAGGTATAACATGAAGTATATGAATTATAATTATCAGTCATAAAGCAGAACATTTGTACTACTGAGGGATTCATAATCTAGGCTAGCTCGCCACCTAGGCCAATGAGATCACTAAGACCTGCTCGTATCTGGGGAAAACTTGATCACTTAAACCAGTTCATCTCTAGGCCAACTGGATCACCTAGACCTGTTCTTCTATGGGTCTAGATGGATCACTTTAACCCACTCGCATCTGGTTCAACTAGATCACTTAGACCCGCTCGTCTATGTAGCCAACTAGATCACTTAAACCCGCTCATCTCTAGGCCTACTATATCACTTAGACCCACTAGTCTCTAGGCCATTTGGATCACCTAGACCCACTCATCTCTAGGTATAGTGGATCACGTAAACCCACTCATCCCTAGGGCCAGCTAGATCACATAAACCCGACCGTCTCTGGGCCAGCTAGATCACTTAGACCATCTCTTCTTTGGACCAGCTAGATCACTTAGACCTGCTCGCCTTTGGGCCTTCTGGATCAATTATTCTCAATTGTCTCTTTCCCAACTGGATCACTTAGACCCGCTCTTATTTAGGACTACTAGATCACTAATAACCACTCATCCTTGGCCCATTTGGATCACTTAGACCCGCTCATCTCTGGGCTAGTTGGATCACTTAGACCCGCTTGTCTCTGGGCCAGCTAGATCACTAAGACCCACATGTCTCTAGGCCATCTGGATCACTTAGACCTTCTCTTATTAGACTAGTTGGATCAATAAGACATGTTAATCAATGGGATAGCTGGATCACATAGACACACTCATCTCTGGGCCAGTTGGATCACTAAGACCCATTCTTTATATCCTACGCATCACAGTCAGTCATAGGATTCATACTCATAGAAACTTGATTCTAGTAGAATCTACTCCCCAATACATTTTTAGCAATGTAACTTCCAAAAAAACTCATTTAGATTATTCTCAAAGGACCGTATCGCCGCAAGGGTCCCAACACTACATACTTCACATCAATTGAATTTCTGGTTTGAAAGATATTGTTGTTTTACTAAACAGCGGACAATTGTGAATGGGCCATGTCCAACCTCGTCAGGCCAACCTAACCAACCTGGCTCGGGGGTCCCGCGTGACTTGACCTAGTTTAGCCGACTTGTCCTGATGGGGTTTGGGTTGGCCCAGTCTGGCCTGGACATTAGACTAGTCCTATTGGGCCCTTCTAGACCCAGCCCGGTTTGGTCAGGGTTCTAGCCCACCGGGTCGCCCAGCTACTTGGTTTCATTCGGCCCATCCCAAAACTAGTGGACTGATTCATTCCCATCCCAGGACACCCTAGAACCCAATTTTTATCATTATCCTAGCCCATATCGGTGGGTCCACTTTTCTCCAGCCTGGGCCACCTAGTAGCTCAGTTCGCGCTAACACCCCGACCCACATGGTGAGCCATTTTTCCCCTACTTAGACGCCCATGGGGCATCCAGTTCACACCATAGGAGGTCATCTGAGGCTAGTCACCTCCTCCACACACGGTCTAGGACCACGTGGTAGCTCCTGTCATGGGACACTAGTGCGGGCCCTCCTCCAACACAGTGCACGAACGACAATGCCCTACAGTGCTGGTCCACTACCTTGGATTGGACATTCCATGTGACCCATAGATCTATTGTGGGTCTAGCTCACTACCGTGGTCTGCAGACCTCGGCTGTGCGCCGCATGCTCCTCCGACGCAATCGGGTGGCCGCATTTTCCTCCCACCTATCGCCGCGGATGGGTACCGCCGTCGCGGCCTGGTGATATTGCCACAACCTTGTGTTGTAGTCTCTTGTTGATGTTCCATCCCTCCTAGTTGTGGAACTTATACGTGGTGCCTCTACAGCCTATGAGTTTTCATCTGTTACGCCATGAAAAACAGAGAGATAGAGAGAGGGGATCACAAAGAATACCCAAATGAACAACTGATATCTATTCTTGTTTGTCTATATTTTTTTGTGTCAGCAATATCACAATGTATAAAATATAAATCACTAAGATTTAATCTAGATATCAACCCGTAATTATATCTCCCAACCCTACAAGGAATATCCATACACAGATCAAAATTTCAGTGAGTTGATTTGTGTTTTTTGTTTAGAGGTGGAGAACAAGGAAAACCAATTCAGTAAGAATTTAATCCCCTAATAGGTTGGAGTTTGATCATAGGAATAATTCATCACTGAGGGCAATCCATCTACAAAGGTCCTCTATCCATCATTGAAAAAGGTATCTCTCGAAGAGGAGGGGGAGTGCTCAATGTCATTGTAAATCATCATTTGTCGATCGTCAATGGAAATCCTCTGAAGATTCTGAGTGTTTCTCCCAGTGTGTCAATGGATCACCCCTGGTTAAATATGGAAATAATTTTCCATTACCATTGTGTTATAGTGTCATTACATTGTTTCGTTTATGAAATAGAGTTTTGGTTTCATTGTGTTACAACCCAGTTTCACTACAACCATTTCAAAAGTTCAAAATAAAAATAAAATCATCTGGTTTACTTTATTTTAATTTCTCTTAAAAATTATGAAAACTATCTTTCAACCTCGACCCACATATGTCAAGGTTATGCTCTGCCTAAGAAAAGAACACCCTCACTAGCTCAAAGGTACTCTTGGATTTCCAATCTGAGTTACTATTTAGGACATATAAGGATTTGAAAATAAAATAATTATAACTTAATTATTTTATTTATAGCCAAAAACTACATTCCACTATTAGCCCACGCCAGCCAATGTTAGGCCCTATATAGAAGAATCCTGATGCTTTGAGTTTAACGGTGCCCTCAAATTATTGATCCAGGCACCAGTTTAAAATTTAGAAAAAATGCACACACAATTATTTAATGAACCTCAAAATAGTTCAAAAATACATTTTGGCCACTCCGGGCCTTGTAATTACATGCTTCCATAGAGCCAGGTCTCGAAAAAATCTCATTTAATTTTCAAAAAAATTACATGGAATTTTGGAGTATTAGATTACTCCCCCCCTTTAGGGATTTATGTCCTCATAAGACAAAACAAGGTATAATCAAACATATGGGGGTGTTGATCACAAATTTGAGCCTCCCTCTCCCATGTGCTCTCCTAGATATTCATGTTCTTCCAAAGAACATGCACCAGAGGAATCGACCATCCACAAAGGATCATATCCTTTTGATCCTCTATCTCAACCAGGTACTCCATGAATGTCACCCCATTTTCAATCTCCAACTCACTGTGGTCGACGACGTGAGAAGGGTTATGCACTTATCTCATCATCTAGGATACGTGGAAGACGTCGTGAATCCTCTCTAAATTCAGTTGTAGAGCCAAGTGGTACCCCACCTCACCCACTCTATGTAGTATTAGGAAAGGTTTGATGAACCATGGAGATAACTTACCACCTCAGACAAATCTATATATCCCTCATCGAGGAGATACTTATAGAAATACATGGTCCCCCTCCTCAAAATTCAACGGTCTCTGTCACCTTTTAGTATAGAACTTACATCGGCTTTTTGTAGTCTTCATCCACCCTCGGATGACCTGCACCTTCTCAGTGGTAGCATGTACCATCTCTGGAACCATGAGTACTGACTCTCCTAGGTCTGTCAAACATAATGGTGACCTACATGGTCATACATACAGTACCTCTAATGGTTCTATACTGATGGTATAGTTGTTTTAGTTGTTGTGCACAAACTCCACCAGTGGTTGGTGGTTGTCACAACTGAGACCAAAATCAAGGACACAATCACGAATCATTTCCTCCAAGGCCTATATGGTCCACTCCATCTGACCATCAGTTTGTGGGTGAAAGTTTGTGCTCAAGTGTAGTTGAGTCCCAAAAACCTCCTATAATACCATCCACAACTGGGATTTAAAGCGTGCATCATTATTTGATATTGTCATAGATGGGACTCCACGGAGTCGAACTATTTCTTGTACGTATAGGCATCATAATCTCTCTATCGAACCCTGCTCTCAAATGGGTAGGAAGTGGGCCGACTTTTCAAGTCGGTCTACGATCACCCAAATGGTATTTTTCCCCCTAGATGTATGTGGTAATCTCGTCACAAATTCCTTCAATATCCCATCACACTTAAACTCTTGTACATCGATGGGTTGTTTCAATCCTACTGGAACCTGGTGCTCAACCTTCACCTGCTAACAATTGAGGCATCTTGAGACCAACTCTTCTACTATATTCTTCATTCAAGACCACCAGTACTGATGTCGAAGGTCCTGGTACAACTTTGCCACACCTGGGTGTACCACCAAATGGGATGTATAGAACTCCCTCAACACCTCCTCCCATAATTCCAATGGTACTATGGTGCATCCTATGAAAAATATGACATGATCCCACCCTATTGAAAATCTGTAAGGATCTTGTCCTAAGGAAATTTGTGCATGTGTAGTCTCATAGCTGGAAACTCAGGGTTGCACCTCCCTGGCTCATTGTAAGAGCGGATGGGAAACAACCACTGACTGAAGATAATATTCCTCATATCTATCCACAAAGGATATCTAGAGTGAGGAAAACTTATATGAGGGCTCGTTCAGTAGTTGTGAACTTGATATCTTGCTAAGAGAATTTACTAACACAGTCCCCATCCTAGGAGTATAGACTATCTCGAATTCATAGTCATGTAGAACTCTATCCAATATCGATTTCTCTGATTCTGATACTTCTGAGAAATGATATACATGAGACTATTGTGGTCATAGTATATTATGAATCATTCGCCCATAATATAGTGTCGCCACATCTTCAGTGCGAAGACTATCATTCCAACTCAATGTCAGGAGTCACATAGTTCTACTCATGCAGTCTCAACTGTCGTGAGCCAAAATCAATCACTCCTTTCACCTATATTAGGACACAACCAAGCTCGGTTCTTGATGTGTCATAGTACACCACATAGTCAGTGTCCTCCTCTAGAAGCCTCAAGATAGGAGCACTCATCAAGATATGCCTCAGCTTCTGAAATCTCTACTAGAATATTTTTGTCCATGTGAAGGGTTTTCCCTTCTTTATCAATGTCATCATGGGTGTTGTTACTCTGGATAATTTGGGTACAAACCTCCAATTGTGCCTAGAATACCCAAGGAAACTCCTCACCTCAGTAACTCTCTCGGGTGGTTCCCAAGCAAGCACCAACTCGATCTTCTATGGATCCACCGTGACTCCAGCCTCAACGATGACATGCCCCATAATGTGGAGTTTTTGTATCCAGAACTCACACTTTCAGAGATTTCCATAAATCTGGTGCTCTCAGAGTGTGTCTAGAACCATCCTTAGCTGTATAATGTGCTCCTCCTTAGATGCTGAATACACTAAAATTTCATCAATGAAAACCACTAAAAACCAGTCTAAATATGGCTAGAAGATATTATTGGAGTGTTATTTTTGCAAAAATGAATCACTAAGTACTCATAGTGGTTATAGATATATATGAAATATGTATTCAAGATGTCCTCATCCTGTACTCAAAACTGGGGGTAGCCTAATCTGAGGTCTATCTTTGAGAACCATCTCGCTCCCTTCAACTGATCGAAGAGTTCACCAATCCTTGGTAGAGGATACTTGTTCTTCAATATCACCTGGTTTAGGAACCTAATGTCCACACATAACCTCAATATTTTGTCTACCTTCCTGGAGAACAACACTGGGGATACCCATGGTGAAACGTTGGGCCTTACAATCCCCTTCCTCTACATGTCTTCCAACTGTTACCTCAGCTCCTAGAGCTCTATGGGATCAATCTGATATGAAGGTGTAGATATCGGTGTCATCCCAAGGTACAGATCAATGAAAAATTCTACAAAAGGAATTTTATAATACCACTTTATAACATCCTAACCCTTATTTCATTAACCTATTCCCCAATACAGTGCACAAAATGACCTCAAGTGCACCTCCATGTATTCCATATTCTTCCAATTACTAGTAAAGGTCTATGATGGTGTGGTGGGGTGACTATAATCTCATGATCAGATTATGGAATAGAGATATACAATAAAAAATAGAAAAAACAATATAATAAATTAAATACAAAAGAATAAGACATCCAAATATAATAAACAAGTAGAAATAGAACTGAAATCATATAAAAAATTATGGAATGTTTGTATGTTATGAAAAAAGGGGACACATGGAAGAAGAGTAGTAGTCATATAATACATGTTAAACAAAAATACGAAAATACGAAAAATATCTCCAATAGAATCATGAGAATAATCTTGGTAACTTTCTATTGTGCTCCATACTAGGAAAAAAATTAGACATCCAAAGATAGATGCTTCCCTTTTTCTCTACCTTCATCTATAAAGACTGTTAAGTTACAAATTGGGGGCCCGAATAGGGTGTGGTACATACTCAGTTAGCCACCGCCAAAATTGTCTAGTATAATCCATCCAGTTCATATAAAATGATAGTGTATATATATATATATAACAATGTAATGTACAAAATTAAAGTATAAATGAGTTTGTTTTGGTTACTAAAGGACACTTGGATAACACGACCTACTTTGGTATAAGTTGAAAATCCTCTAAAAAGAATCTCAATATATATATATATATATAATTATGTGTATATCCATATATATATATATATATTTGTGTGTGTGTGTAGAAATGTATGTATATATATGTACTATATATATAGGAACGTATATAGCTATATATATATATATATATGAACATATATAGCTATATATATATATGTAGTGCTATCCAGGACCCAAGACGTAACTCAGACATCCATGGGTAGTCAAAAAAGTCTCATAGAGTGGTAAGGGACTATAAAAGCCTTGTTTTTACTTCAAGTATGGATCCATATAACTTTTTATTTAAACTCGCGTTTCAATTCTCTTTTAGTATTAAATATTAAATCGTTCCTTAAGGAAGGTCTTTTTGTTTTGGAATATAAGAGGTAGGAGGGATACAGGATGGATGAAAACCAATTACACACTTTGTAATTATAATACAAGACGTGTATTCAACATACAATGTATAATGGCATGGGTAGGAAAAATTCATGACATGTAAGTAGTTTTTATAGGAGGGAATACCCCCAACAATTAAAAGACATGTAAATCATTTACACATCATGTAAATGCCCGACTTTATATTTTAAAATAGGACGCATAGACTCTGTGTTTCAAATAGAACATCACCCCTCTTCTCTCTCTCTCATGTAGGAGCCCCCATGGATCCCTAAGCTAGGTTATACTACCATTTCTCCATCTGATATTCAGTTCTATATCTGTCTTCCACATTGGATGTGTGCCTTTAATATATTTATTCCTATTGTGCCTTTATTTTCTTTTCTTTCTCTCTATGGAGTGATCGAGGTATATGATCACATGCCATATTTTTAAGGAGTTGATTTTTTCTTACATTTTCTCTAGATTCAGTCCAAAATAAGGATGAATACTTTATGAAGAGAGTAATATAGGCATAAGGTATGTGGTTTATAACTCATCGCTTAACTATCTCCCTTTGATAAATTGTTATCATTGTGCGCATGACGATTTCATCAATAGATTCTTATAAAATTCATATTCCATCATTATAATCATTATAAAAATATTCTAGATCCCATTATATACATTATATTCATGTTTTTAGAGGTTGTTACCTCAAATACAACCACCTCATGTAAGGTTTTTCTCTTATTTATTCATATAGTTTCTTGTTATTATTATATTCACCACCATTCTGGTGTTCTTTCACTTGAACCACCTAAGGTAAGTGTTATAAATTACCTTATGAATGATTAAAATCCAATTATACTACTTATAACACTTTAACTTGACTTATATATATGGAATTGGTTTCTTGTCCCAATTTTCCTTATTGTTCTAAATAAAAAGAAATGGAAAGAACCTTTTAAATGTTTACAAATTGAAATGGTAATTGATTTCATGTCCTCAAAACTCCTTTTAATTGTTATGAAAGGTAAATTAATAAACCTAATAATTGAATATATAATTAAAAAAAAAAATTCATGCTCTTTTAGCCTTGTCTCCTAGTATGAAAGAAAATGGAATTAACCAATTGAATTATTAAATAGTGTGTGTATTAAATAGCCTCAATTAAATAATGAATTATGTTTAAGGTTCCTATTCCATATGGATGTTTTATTCTTTATAGGAGTCTTTAGACTTGATCCAACCCTATAATCCCAAGGTAATTCCTTGAGCACTGAGAGGACACCACTCCGATTCAAGGAGCCGGTTTCCAAGGGAAATACCCACCTTGGAACATGGTCCTAGTATTCAAGCGGATTCCCTACATGATACAGTTAGATCCCTTCATTATATTTTAGATATTAGGATGCCTAAGATACACTCCTTGGATCCATCTTGATGTATTCGGACATGTGGTTCAGTGGATTCATCCCATTGGGCCTATTCAGATTTAGCATGTCTTACCTTGGACAAGATCCATAGACTTAGCTAGCACTATTATAGTGGAATTCCTTGGTGGATTCCCCATGGAATACACTCAGAACCCATTTATCTTGGATGCATGTTATTATTGAGTTGGAGTAATGCATGAGGTAAAGGATTTCATGGTTATTACCTTAGATCCCCTTTCAAAATTATCATTATCAAGGATTCCTTGGATATTACCTTGGATCCTTAGTTGTTATTATCATTATTATAGGATTCTGTGGCCATACCTTGGATCCAATTACTTTAATTATTATAAACTGAAAAATAATTAATTAAATGGTTATATGTTCAACCACTAGCTGAGGATGAAGTAGGTATTGGGGTATTTACATTACTATAATTTTTTTACTTTCTATATACCTTCACACTATTAGTTTGTATTTTTCTGATTGGGAGGTATAGACACCATTGGTGGTGGGATACTGAGATTTATCTCATACCCTATCTATGGTTCCCATAAGGATTATATTTGTGTAGGTGTTTATAAGGGTAATAATTCCACCATGGACACCAAATATTGATTTTTTCTTTAGGATAGATCTTGGTAGATGATAACTAACCCAAACTTCAATATACTTGGATAGTTTTTGGATTATTTTTTATTCTTTTGCATATAATATATTTACTTCTGCCATGTATAATTACTTTCTAGTTTTATAGAAACATTATATTATCATTATTTTGTATATGACTTTGTTTATTGATTTTGGTTATTATTTAGTGATTGGATTTTTATCCTTATTTCCATCACCAGTTTTTTTATTATTATGATTCCACTATTTACCTATTTTTATATCAATTGTTCTATACTCTGGTAATGAGGGAATAGTCTCCCCATAGACACACCCTAGGCCCTCACTACTAGTCATAAGCCTCTGGTGTATGGGGATGTGCAGCTGAAGCATGTGTCCAATTGGTTTTGGGGAACCTTTGAGTGGAACCCAGATCAAGACATCGTAATGTGTTATCAGAGGGGTTAGTTGTTTCTTTTGTATTATTTTTTATTAATATAGACAAGAGTTTAGGAAAATTGTGGAACTTACTTATAAGATTTTTCTATGAGTATCTAGCCCATGTTTAGGTTAAATTCCACGTTTCCTAGGAATGGGAAATTCTTGTTCTATATTTCAATTACTACAGTTGATATACTTAATCTGTTGGGTGAAACACGTGATATGTGATGGTTATTATTATTATTATTGATTATTGAATTTATCCTTGTCCATATGAGATGAGTGAAAAGAGGAATCAATCATGCATCATTATAGGCACTTAGAATTAAAATTTCATACATATTCTATGAATATTCCATTCCCTATAGGTGAATTTCACTGTTTTCATTTCATGTAATTCCTATGATTGTTGAGTAAACCATGGTTTTTATATATATTACTAAGTTTCTAATATATTATATAGGGTATGGAGTTGTTTATTTAATGTTTTATAATTATTCAAAATAGTATTTTTCCTATATAGGTTGATGGAGGAATCTTAAATAGCTAGTTTCTACCCATAACAGCTATGTACCTCTGGCTGCATTAGCTACACTTTGGATATAATTGAGTGATTTTTAGTTTCAATTAATGATGTGTATGGTTCTTAATAAGTTGAAATGGGTAATTAATCAAGTCGATCCATCATATATTACATGTTTCATTCTAATACTGAATATAGACAAGGTTAAATAGAAATTGAATGGGTGTCAATTTAAATAATAAGGTGTATAGACCCTTATTCATTGGGAATGGGGATCCATTTAATCAAATATTTTATATATATATATGTAAGTAGATAAAAACTTAAAAGGTAAACTTTGTCTTATAAAAATAAAAAGGTTTCCAGTAAATGAATAGGAAAAGTGTGGAAGGCCCTTTAACTTACAATAACCCCTATAAATCATACATAAACACTTACCAATACCTATACAACTAAGTGGGATGTTAGGGTAGTGCTTTGGGTATTGATTCATTATTCATATTTTCTTTTTCTTCTAGTGCTTCTATCGATTTCCAAATATTGATATAAGGCATGTTCATGGCATCTGTAAAGTTATGCCACCATGACATCCTCAGTTTGTGCGCTAGGACTGTGGCGATAACCACGATCTAGAGGTCGTTGGCCTAAGCCACTAGTGATTCCTCCTATAGTGCCACTAGACGTACTATATTCCATACCCAAATTTTTCACTGACACTCAACTTCATGAGGTTTTTCTACGTCAAATGTAGTCTATACAGGGTACTTTATGACCTACACCAATAATGGTTGATCTAACACGTGAGTTCTAATTGCAGCATCCTCCCACCATTTCAGTGGATGGTGGTCCATAGTCTATTTAGTATTGACAAGATTCCACATTATCTATCTTTGAGAATCTGGAGACACCTATAGAGAGGAGTCTCAATCTTTCTACCTATATATTTTGTGATTCATCCAAGAATTTGTGGGATGTGATTACCTTGGATGGTTGTCATCAGGGCATGGTCTGAGATGACTTATAGACTATCTACTATGAGTACTTATTTCCCCCTAATTTGAGAGATGACTGAGCTATATAGTTAATGCATCTTGTGTAGGTTCCTATTTCAGTACTATAGTATTTAGCACATTTTACTATGTTACCAAACTTTTCACTACTTCTAGGAATTTAGGAGTTTTCATGTGAAATATGTTTCAAGGATCAGTGTAATTATTCTATATTTACTCTAATGAATGTATTTCACCTACCTAATTTCTCTGAGATAGTCTATCATTCTCTTATCACTAAGTGCAACCTGGGGGAGGAAATAGTTCTGGGCAACGAGTTATAGTATCTAGGTAGGATATTATTTCTTTCAGTACTATTAATCATTCCCTTTAGTATTCTTTTCAGAAAAGTGGTGACCATAGTATCTACACTGGAAGATTTTTTATATGCCATCAGTGTAAATGGTGGGGGAATCTGAAGCCTCAATGATCAGTGTGATAGAGACCCTCTTGGTTGTCGTTCTTGTGACTATATAGGGAATATTAAATAATTCTATTAGACCTTTCCATCTGATTTTGGAGGAAGAGGCTCCACACCAACTACACCTTTAAGGGAAGGTTCTTTTATGTTGTGGCATTCGAGGAGTTGGAGTAGCACTGGTTGGACGGGATGAAGAGGATGTCATGTACATGGTAGCCAGACTTCTGATTATCATTGACAGTAGAGTGTACCTACTAAATCTAGTCTAGTTGTAGCATAGGGCCATGGATCAGGTCAGTTGAATAATTTATAACTGATACCTAAGGAACAGAGTGAAGGACCATCTATATTATCAGGTACTATTTTATTAGCTTTCACTATTGTATCTTCTTTATTCAATATAGGTGATTAAAATTCCATTATTTCATTATCGACTATAGAAATTATTGGGCTAGAAATTCAGTACTTTTGTGGGGTGATGACCCTGGATATTCCATTGGGTGTATATCCCAAGGTTATATTCCAATTTAGTGACTAACCCCTTGTGGTAGGATGGTATCCCTTCTTATGGGACCACTTTAAACTCTATATGATTGGCATTGATTTCATTATCAAAATGAATTGGTTGGTTTTATATCACACCTATATGAATTGTTATCACCAAAAGGCATCATTTACATCAATAGAGGGTAGCATTTATCTTCACGGGGGTGAGTGAAATATCACTACCAGTACAGCCAGACTAAATAATCATGGTCTAGGTGGAGTGACCACTAAGATTTCAAGTATCTTTATAGAGGATTAGGGTTTATATCAAATAGATTTCCCCCCATGGTAGATCATTATAGGGATGTCTTTCCCAATGATTTTTCAATATTACCTCCTAAGTGAGAGGTAGATTTTAGGATCAATCTTGTTCCAGGTGCAGCCCTACTGTTAATTCCTCCATATATGGTGGAACCTACTAAGATCTAAGAGATCAAGAGTTTTTTGGATGATTTAGAGGCCAAAGTTTTTATTTTTCCTAGAACTTCCTCTTAGGATTCACCCGTTCTTTTCACCAAGAAGGAAGATGGGACCCTTAGTCTATAAAAGGATTATTAATGGTTAAACTAGATTATGGTTAATAACTGGTATCCACTGCCTCATATATACAATTTCTTTGACCAACTCTATAGAGAAAGGATTTTGTCAAAGACCAATCTGAGATTGGGCTATCATCAAGTGCGAGTGAGGCCTTCATACATACCTCATATAGATTTTCATAGTATTTATGGTCTGCATGAGTACCTCTTTATTCCATGGGTTCTTATAAATGTGCCCCTTATTTTCATGTATTTGATGAATAAGGTTTTCCACCCCTATCTGGATTCCTTTGTTGTGGTTTCTATGGATGAAATCTTAGTGTATTATCATTATCATAGTGGCCAAGATAGACATCTTAAGATTTTATTGAGTACACTGAGAGATAATCAGCTTTATTCCAAGACTACTAAGTTCCATTTATGGATCGAAAAATTTCATTTCATTGGTCATATTATCTCAAAATCAAGAGTATCAATTAACCAAGATAATGTGAGTGTTATATTTTCCCAGGAGTATCCCAAGAATGTGTATGATATATGGAGTTTCTTGGGGATGGATAGTTATTATAGGAATTTCATACTAGAGTTCTAATGAATTGATTCATCTCTTAATGGTATTATAAATAAGGGTTTCAAGTTATGGTGGTTATAAGCTTGCAAAAAATCCTTCCAGAAGATGGAAGGAAGGATTGCTTTGGCACCGATTCTGATTCTTCTAGAGCCTTAAATAGAATATATGATTTTATCTGATGCAGCATGAATTTGTCTGGGTGTAGTTCTGATATGGGAGGATATATTCATTGCATATTTATCTTTATAGTTTAGTCCTCGTGATAGAAATTACCTGACGCACAACCTTGACCTAGCATCAGTTTTCCATGCCCTATCTTGCTAGAGACCTATCTGATGGGTAAGCACTTTGTGGTCTATATAGACTAAAAGAGCCTCAAATATATATTTTTACAACATAAAATGAATCTCATATAATGAATATGGTTCTAACATCTTCAGTAATTTTATTTTAATCTTGCCAATATGCCTGTAGAGGGATATGTAGCAGCAGATGTGTTGATCTAGAAAACTTAGGAACATGTTGTATGAGAATCCAGTGATGAATGGAAAATAATGGCCCCATTTTATGAGAAAAATATATAGTTTCAAGAGATTCATTATCAGTCTTTCTTATATCATTTATAGTTACTTGTTCACTCCTTAATGGGGTGTAAGTCTTTAAGGTTTTAGATCTTAGAGGCTTTGTTCTCTGGGAGAGTATTTCTTATGATGACCCACCTCAAGATTGGTCTGTTAATGGAGATGAAATCCTTTGTATATATTGGAAGATATAGGTTTTTATAGATATGATATAGGAAATAATATGAGAATCTTACACTTCTCAGTGGGGATTTCATCCATGAATCTCCCAGATGTATTGAGATATGTGATTCCAGTATTAGTGGCCTAGGAAGAAATGTTAGATATTGAGTTTTATAACTAGGTGTTCCACCTATCTTTAGGTGAAGGAAGAACACTAGAGGCCAACTAGCTTGTAATAGTCACTTCCACTCCTAAAATGAAAATAGTAATATGTTTCCATGTAATTTTTCATTGGCTTACTGAGGTATCCTTGAGGTAGAAATGCAGTTTGTATAGTCGTGGATCGACTGCAAAAAGTATCCCACATCCTTCCTATCCAAGAGACTTTCTCAGTTGATGAGATGGAAAGAATGTATATCCATAAAATCATATAACTATATAGGTTCCCTTGTACTATAATTTCATATAGGGACACTCATTTTACATCATGTTTCTAGTAGGGGATAGAGAGATCTATGGGTACATAAGTGCTTCTAAGAACATATTTTCACCCTTAGGCCGATGGTCAGTCAAAACAGATGATACAATTGTTAGAGGAAATTATATGAGAATTAATCCTTGATTTCAAAAGTTCTTGGGATAATAATTTACTTCTCTTATAGTTTTCCTATAATAATATCTTTTAGGAAATGATTCATATGGATCCTTATGAGGCCTTGTATGGTTGTTTGTGACATTACCCCTTGTGTTGGTTAGGGGCAGGAGAGGAAGTGCCACTTGGTCCTCATCTCATGAAGGAGACTTTAAAACATGTTTAAATAATCAAAAAGTGTATGTATACTACTAAATCTAGATAGAATTTTTTTTAGATTTCCACTAAAAACATATGGAGTTCAAGGTTTGGGTTCATGTTTTCCTATGGGTATCACCAAAACTTGGACATAGACAGATACTGAGGCAAGGTAAGTTGTTATTGTTCTTTTTTAGTCAATTTGAGAATATGGATAGAGTATGTATGATATCCTATTAGCATATAATAAATCAAGGGCATTGTTTCATTCATTACATCTTCATGTATCATAGATTTATCATTATCATTTGAACAGGTCTCATACTTTTGATCCTGAGGAGGTTGAGTTGGATATTTATGATTCGTCTCATGATTATCCTATATGAATCATTGAATAAAGCATGAAGGCTCTCTGTGGTTAGTATTTCCCGTTATTATGGGTTCTATAGAGGAATGAATAGGTATAGCGAGAGACTTGTGAGTGGGATATCGATGTTTGTGCTCAATGTCTGGATTTATTCACAGATAGTGTTTCACTGCTATTTAAATTTTTACTCAGGGATGAGTTTCTTTAAGGGAGAAGAATGTAAGATCCAAGTTTTTTCATTAATGTTTGGATCATACTAAATGTTCAATTATAACCATGTTTTAGTTCTATTTTTTTTTGAAATTTGAAATTGTACCTTAAAGCGAGTCTTTTTTTCGAAAGGAATGGGTATGAGGGTTGTAGGTTGGCTGCCTACCGATAACACGTCGTGTAATTGGAATAAATTCTTTGTAATTGTAATGTGAAATGTGTATTCAGCACACAACATGTAATTTATTTGGTAGGCCAAAACATATGATGTTTAAATGGGTTTTCAATGAGGTAAGACCCTAGTCATTTCACGACGTGTAAAACATTTACAAACGATGTAAATTTCTGACTTCAATTTTTAAAATAGGAGGAGGGGCCTCCCTTTTTCTGAAATAACCTCATCCCTCCTCTCTCTCTCTCTCATGTAGGATCCCCCATAGATTCCTAAGATAGGTTCTACTACTATTTCTCTATATGATCTATTATTCCATATCCGTCTGTCACATTAGATGTCTGATAGTAAGATCTTAACTCCTCTTGTTCCTTTCTCTATTTGTCTTTCTCTCAATGGAGTTATTGAGGTGTAGGATCATATGATCTATTTTCATGGTGTTGATATTTTCTTCTAATTTATAAAAATCCAAACCAAACTAAGTGCTAATTATATACTAGGATAATTATATAGAAATATGGTAGGTGGTCTGTGACTCATCCCTCAAGTCTTACCAATTCATAAACTTCCACCATTGTTCACATGCCAATTTCAACAAGCGATGATTATTAAATTCATATTCCATTCTTATAATCATAATTCTAAAATTATAGATCCCTCTTTAGACATTTATTCTTGTCATTGGGGGTTGTGATCCCAACCCCGACCACCCCAAGTAAGGTATTTTCTTAGTTATTCCTATAGTGTATTGTTATGATTATTTGTGACATCATTCAGGTGTGCTTTGACTTGACCCACTTTTTGAGGAGACAAGGATTTTATTGTTCTTGAATTTATATTTTATTAGATTCTTAATTTCATGACCATTTAACATTTTGTTTATGTTTATTTAATCCACTTTGCCTCATCTTGTAATGGAGTGCTGCTTTTCCCAGTTTTCAAAAGAGGTCTTTTATTTGTATGTTCAACAATGGTGGATTGACACTCAACCTTTTAAAAAAATATAGAATCAATATCACTTGTCCTTGACTTATATAAATGGAATTAGTTTCTTCTCCCAATATTACTTATTGTTCATAATAAAATGAAATACAAAGAACCTGTTAATTATTTATAAATTGAAATGGAAATTGGATGCATGTCCTTTTCTCATCTTGTAATTATTATAAAAGTTAAATAAATGAGCCAAATAATTGAATATTTAATTAAACCAATAAATGGTTTCATTTCCTTTTTTCCATTTCACCTAGTATTAAAGGAAATAAAATGAACCTACTGAATTATTAAATGTAATGAGTATTCCATGGACTCAATTAAATAATGAATTGTGTATAAGGTTACTATTTCATATGGACCATTTATTCTTTATATGAGTGTTTAGAATTTATCCAACCTTGAATTACTGATAGAATTCCTTGTTTATACCTTTGATCCACTAACTTCGATCATTATAAACTAGAAAAAAATTAATTAAATGATTACATTTTCATACACCAATTGAGCAAAAAACAGGTATCTTGGTATTTACATTATTGTAGTGTTTTGCTTTTGTATTTACCTATACACTATTAGTCTATATTTCTTAGACTGGATAGTATAAAATCCATTATTGGTGGCCTATAGATATTTATCTCACACCAAATTCCGGCCGCTGATGATACTCAGGCAGACTATATGTATGTAGGTGTTGATAAAGGGAAGCATTCCACCTTGGACACATAATCATGATTGCTTACTTTAGGATAGAGCTTGGTTTCAGAAGATCGGGCCAGTGATCGGGATGCTTGGATTGTTTTTGGATTCTTTTTTATTATTTTTTATATCATGTATTACTTACTTCCATGTATACATATAATCTAGTTTTATAGAGACATTTCATTTTCATCATTTTGTATATGACTTGATTTCCATCTTTTGATTATTATTTAGTTCTTGGGTGTTTATCCATATTTCCACTGCCATTTTGTTTATTATTATGTTTCTTATATTTACCTATTATTATATCCACTATTCTACACTCTGGTAATGAGTGAATAGAATACCCATATGAACACTCTAGACCCTTACTGTTAGTAGACACCATCTAGAATATGGGGAGTCACACTTGGGGATATGTGGCCAATTGGGTTCGAGGAACCTTTAATTGGAACCAGGTTCAGGACATCATAGTAAATTCATACCCATGTATCACAAATTAATGTGATTATATGCCTAAATATAATGAATCGTAAGTGTTTCCATGACTGAGTACCGCAAGTATATGGGATTCCATACATGTGTGTCATAATAGTAAGGGATTCCATACAAAGGTATCACAAATATATGGGATTCCATGCATAAGTATCCTAACATTATGGGACACCATGCTTAAGTATCATAAATATATGGGACTCTATGCTTGAGTATTATAAAATTATGGTAACCCATGCCTAGTTATCAAAAATATATGGGATTCCATTCCCAAATATCCTAACAGTAAGGGACACCATACCTAGGTATCCAAAATATGGATAGTTCCAACCAAGATTTAATATACACTAAGGGAATAAACATTCTTTATATAGATGATGTAGTCTTAACAATCACTTTCAAATTAATTATACTAAGCCATTTAACTAGGGGACAGACCAACACCACATAGAATGTGGGTTGGGAAAATTATCATTTAAAAAGTAAAGGGTGTTTAATGATAACACCCAAAAGGGACAAACTTTTCATGGTGGGAGACCTCTGATAATAAATAATGATAAACAAGGAAAATCTATGAGGGTTATCAATTTAAAAAGGTAATTTTTTTAGGAAACTCTCAAAATGTCTATCATGTGGCCTCACAATGCATGATATAAAGAATCTCGATTTTTAGGTAAAATCACTAGACCGCCTACCATAGATTATTATTATATTACCCATTTGATATTATCTTTAAATTATATCTAGAACATGAGAAATTGGAAGAAAAAATAATGCCCTAAAATAGGGAATATCCGCTCGAATGGATTTATCATTACCTATAGTGAGATAAATGAAAAGAGGAAGCAATATGATTGTAAATCGTACCAAAACAGATCCCACGTGACTAACAGTGAGTGATTTCGACATCATATAAAGGAGTAGGACCAATGCCTATAGAAGAGGTATAAGGGAGCTCGAGTTGAGGGGGGAGTTTCTATGTGTGGAAAATAAAGAAAAATTAATAGATTTAAGTTATAAATTATTAAGGTCAAAAGGTAAATTTCACCCTTATTTAGGTTGTTAGATATATTTATGGTGTAAATAGGGGATTTAAGCCATAAATTTCCCCTCTTCATAGGTTCTTCCCAAGCCACTTGTGGAGTAAGAAGGTTTTACACCATAAATAAATAGTTTATAGTGTAATCAATTTATTTACATCATAAGTTTGTCTATAACTCGATTTTTTCTTCACTTTCCCTATAGCTATAAATTCCTTCCAAAACCCCTAAAAGTTCAATAAGGGCATCTATCAGTGCCTAACCCAACACTAAAAAATAAGGGATATTAGCTCAAAAAATATGGGATCATAAATTAATGTTCCTTTTAGATTGACCATCTCTTTAAGGGTTATAAGTAGTGTTAAATCATGAATCTTCATCCAATTATTATTGAATACTTCTCTAGAACGTCAATCTAAACCTCATATTTCATTCTGATGCAATGGAAAGTTTCACTCCATTCATCTTTACCAATTCCTTTGTGTATGTCTTGTAAATTTGATCAAGTGACAAATCTTCTTGAATAATGATGAAATTCACTAACTTTTTAAGGTCATTAACTAGAAACCAATTAATATTATATTCTTTATAAGTATTAGGAAGTCCAAACACAAATTACATTGTGATTTTCATCTATTTCCATAGAGTTATGGGTAATTGTTACATAACCCCCTTACATTTTTTTTATTATTAATTTGCTTATTGGCATACCAAGTATTGAGATATATACATTTCAATATCTAACTTTATTTATTCCCACTATAAATGATCCTTCATAACTTTATGCATATTTATGCTCCAGGAACTGGTAGGGAATAATGATCTATGTGAATTATCCAATAAATCCTTCTTCAATTCTAGTTTTTAATGTATAGATATTCATTTATTGAATCTTATAATTACAACATTGAAAATTTTGAAAATCATAATATTTCTTACCTTATTTTATATCTCTATATCCTTATTATCTTCCTCCTTGATATTTACAAAGATGGATACTTAAATAGTTATTTGGTAAATATAATATTTATCTCATTCCCTTATAATTTCATAGACTATAATATGAAAATACATGAGTATTGAGTCTCATTTAATCCCCATCATGGATATGTTATCATGATCCTTTCTACTCATAGCATCAACCACCATGTTTTCCTTCTTTCGTTAGTAATGTATTGAATAATAATGATCCCTTATCAACTCTAACCATCTCCTTTAGTTCATTTTAAACTCCCTCTATGTTAATATATACTTTAAACTCTTGAGATCAGTATATATTTCAAACTTTTCTCCATAGAAATAATGTCTAGATGAATTTAATGAAAATATTATTTTTTCTAGACCCAAATCATGTATAGGGTAATTTTAGTCCTAGATGTTCAATTGATATGAGGCATGCACTACCATAATTTTATTCTTTATGAGGAAACATCTCAATCCCTTCATTTTCACATCAATATATATTATAGATTTTTCTCTACTATAGGGTAGTATGTGTATAGGTTCAATGACCAAACATCTTTTTAACTCCTTCAAATTTTCTTCACATTCAACTATCCAATGGAGCTTGACTCCCTTATGAGTTAACATGGTTCATGGATTTGATAGTCGTGAGAATATATATTATAGTGGTTTGTATTTCCCATTGTTAAATAACCTCCATCTTAGAAGGATCCATATATATACCCTTTCTTGTGATTACATTACACAAGAATGATACTTTATGTAGAAAAAATTCACATTTTCTAAGTTTGGCATACAATTTATTCATTCTCAGGGTCTTTAGAAAAATCCTAAAATGATCTGCATAATATTAATTTCTCTTTGAATATTTAAAAATGTAATCCCTAAAAACTACCATAATATGATCAAGGTAATCTCTAAAGACACTATTCACTAGATCTATAAATATAGCAAGGAAATTTATAAGTCTAAATGACACCACTATGAATTCACAGTGTCCATATATTTTATGAAAGCCCATATTGGATATATCCTCCAATTTTAGCCTTAATTAATGATATCCAAGTTTAATATAAATATTTGAAAAATATTGATCCCCTCATAATTGATTGAATAAAGTCATCGGTATCAGTTATATTATACATGTTCATGATTGTGATCTTGTTAAGATCATGATAATTAATGTAAAGTTGGATTTATCTATATTTATTCTTAACAAATATGATTGATGCATCCTAAAATCAAGAACATCAATGTATAAAACCCTCATCCAGATTCTCCTATTGTTTATTCTTTAATTACTTCAATTCAACCTGGTAAAAACTATAAGAAATATTTTATATAGGCATAGCACTAGATATGAGTTCCATTGAAAACTAGCCCTCATGTCCAAGGGTAAGATTAGGATATTCTTTCTGAAATATGTCATCATATTACCAAAAAATATATGTATATTTAATATTGAGATTTTCCACATCCATTTGAGATAAATACTTCTTATGATTGGGTATTAAGACCAATATAATGTAATTGATTTCCATAGGGAGTTCATAGTCATCCTTACACCAAAAGATGACTATCAGTTGATTTGAGATATGAAATATGTCTTCCCTATCCTAATAATTAATATTTGATCTATTTATAGAGAGTAACTCTATGTATAAAATAACATCAATTTTTTCAAAAGGGAGAATAAATAGATTTTTAAGAATAACATTACAACAAACTTCTATTGAATAGGATTCATAGGCTTGGGATGAAATCATCGAACCACTATGACTTTTGACTAATAATAACATATCAAGTTATTAGGGGTTGTGATTTTATACCCTTAGAAAATTTCTATGTATATAGTATTAGGTAGAACTAAAATCATGAAAAACATTTATAGTTATTTATTGGATGATTTGTGTACTTTTCACCACTTTATTTACATGAACAACTTTAATAGTTATGATTTCATAGGCTTTACCTTTCTCCCCTGGATTAGGTGGTTTTTGATATTGATTGAAACCACTAACCCTTGGATTGGTATACTTTTTACTATAATACCCAAAATCCTTATAATTGAAGCATTAGATTTTGGGTGGTACATCAGGATTAGATTTACCTCCACCCATTTCATTAGTTGGCATCTTCATATCTCTTAATCATTTGTGTACTCAATGAAATTATCTAACACATTTTATGAATACACATATTCATTATAGATTGTTCCCCAATGTTTCTTCCCATATTATTAAAATTTTAAAAGATAAATTTTATTTTATTCATTGATTTTATAACTTGAGTTTCTATTAAAGTTATTTTTTCCCCAAAACCATGATAATAATGTGAGTCTTTGATTTCCATTTCAACCTTTATAGAACATAAAATAATCTCTTCATAACTACCCAAGTACTTTATATCTAGTTGTTTTTAGAGGCTTGGTTTTGAAATAATATGGAAATGATTTATTTTTCTTTATGGGTAAATGGTAAAACCATAATCATACTATGAAAGTCATTTAAAATTTTCTTCATGGGTACTAATGGATTCATCTTCATTTTCTTCCTATCAAGGAATTATCTCTATATTTTAGAGTGAAGTTTTAGGGGAAACTATTTATGGAAAAATATAATTTTATACTCCCCTCATAGAATAGAGTTAATTTCTTCATTTTTCCCCTTGTTCTTGATTAGGTTCCACTATTTATATTCCTCACCTTCAAAATAATAAATTTCTAAAATAACCTTTTCATGATCTAAGGACAGAAAAGAAAATATCATTTCCATTGAGTTATTCCATTTCTTAATGATTAGTATATTAGAATTTATACTAATTTTAAGTGGTAGTTTCTACAAAAAATACTCGAGGGAGAGTTATTAATTCCTTGGTGTATTTAAGAGTTTGACACAATTCATGTCATTATTCATAGCTTCAGAAATTTTGTTGATCATTTACATTATATTTTTTGACTCTATATCTCATTCCATTTCCTTTATTATTAGGATAGTCATTGCACTATGTTGGATCGAATAGTCGATATAAAAGTCTATTAGATGGAACAATACAAGAGGGGGGGTGAATTGTAGGTTTAAAAACCTTGAGTTTTAGTAACAAAGAGATTAGTTTAAAAGAACTTAAACTAATACAAATACAAACACCCACAATTGTATTGAATGTAAAAGGTATGATGTATTGTAATACTAATGTTATGTAAAACAATTGTATTCAAGATGAACACAATAATCAGAGTAATACAGATATGAATGATTCTACCTTAAAGTGTATAGAACCAATCAATACAATATGTAATGGAATGATTGTAATTGAAACAATTACAATTGAATATGTAATGAAGAAAGGAAACAATACAAATCCCTTTCTAATACAACATCGGAAATGTAAAAGTAATACAATTCTTTTAACCCAAAGAGAAGGGTTATCCTTTCACCTAGGATAAAAGGTCTGTCTCACCAACACCTTGGTGAGCCCTCGATACGATGATCGGCACGTCTGTCTGCCTATCCTCGGCAGCCCTCGATACGATGATCGGCTCGTCTGTCTGCCTATCCCCGGCAGCCCTCGATACGATGATCGGCTCGTCTGTCTGCCTATCCCCGGCAGCCCTCGATTTTGCAGGTAATCGGCACCTCTGTCTTTCAATTACTTGAAAGCCCTCAATACGATGATCGGACGCACAAGGCTGATGAGAGAAGTCACAGTATCTCTCTCTAGAATCTTCGTAGTTCACAGAGTCTCTTTCGTTCTCTTCGTTCATCAGTGTTTTCTCAGCTTCAAATGACCTCCTATTTATAGGCCTCGGGTTCCAACGGTCATATTGCCTCCCACGGTCATATTGAAACAGAAAGCACGACATCGTTTTGATTAGTATATAACTAACTCAACGACATCGTTTCGTTAGGATAAGAGATATATAGAAATGTAAAACATGAGTACGATTCATATGTAGAGAGAGTTTTTGACAAAGTACCAAAACAAATAATGATTATCTGAATAGCAAAGTCAGTACGATACGATTGACAGAGTCAGTACGATACGTTTGACAGAGTCAGTACGATACGTTTGACAGAGTCAGTACGATACGTTTTGGTCGGTACGATCAACATCGTACGATACGATAAACATGATAAAAGACAATTTGTTATTTACAAACATATGATAGAATACATTTGAGATTTCCAAAACATGACATAGAATATATTTGTGATTTCCAAAACATGATGTAAAAGCCAAAAGAAGACTTTTGACTTAACAATCTCCCCCTTTTTGGAAAGCACAAACACACAAAGTAAATGAAACAAGAAATACTTATCTCCCCCTGAGTTATTGAAAACTCTTCTGAATAAGAAATTGAATACAAATAACTCCCCCTTAGGTATTGACTTTCCTAAGGATTGTATTCATAGATTTTCCTTAAGAGCATTGTAATGCATTCTCCCCCTTTGTAAAACAATCTTTGCTTTGTAAATATTCTCCCCCTTTGTGATTTACAAAAAGAAAGGAGGAATCTCGAATTGTCTGGAAGAGTTAGTGAAGTAATACAAGACAATGCATAAAAGAGAAAGGATTATAAGAGTTATTACAAAACAAACAAGTTCCAAAAGAAACAAATACAACAATCATTTGTTTTCTCTTTCCTTCTCTTTCTTTATAAGCTCATGAAGCACAGCTTTCATCTTCTTGATCTCCTTCTTGTCTTCAGAAATTGATTCACCCTGAGTTTTGAGAAGCTCCTGTTGATCCGCAAAAATCTGATCTTGATTTCTGATGGTCTCCTCCTGTACTCTGATTACTTCTTCAAGGGTATCAATTCTGTTTTGCAGAGTCTTGTTATCCTTGGACAACTCGGAATTTTGATTCTTCAGTAAAACCATTTCATCTTTGAAAGATGAAACCTTCGAGAATTCAGATTGGAAAACATTCATCCTCTCTTGCAAATCTTTCACTGAAGGAACATCGGCTCTTTGAGAAGATAAAAGGTTCAGCCTTTCAATTGTTTCTTTATCAAGCTTGTTGAAAGAAATTGCAAGCTCATTTGATAACCTTCTTATATCTTCAATAGCAATCTCATGGTCATTGATTGAGCTCTCTGTTTTGTACGACCACTTAGTCATCTTATTGCAAGCTTTCTTATGAGCAACTGAGCTTTCCGAAAGGACTTTCAGATCGGCTTCTACTGACAAAACCTTCTTTCTCAATTCTTTTACAGAGCCAAACTTTTTCCTTTGATTTTCAGTAATAAAATCAATCTTCCCTTCCAGCCTCGGAAAATAAGGAATGGTTTTCTCCATCCTTCTCAAAACTTGAACAATGTAATCACTCTTCTTGAGAGAGATTGTATGCTCTGAATCAGTATCTTCATCGTACGATGCTAGTTCATACGATCTGCTTGAATCAACAACTGGTTGTTTCCCTTTCGCTTTTTCTTTCTGTTTTCTTTCATCTTCCACTCTGTCACTAATGACAACTACTTTATCAGATTGAGAAGATTGAGCATCTTGCTTTTCTCGAGATGACATTCTGTTCGGAGATTTTTCCTGATCGGCATGAGGAGTTTGTTGAACACCTTCGCTCAGCTTTTGAAGCGATTCTTCTCTACTTTTCTTTGAACTTTGAAGAAATTCTAACAGAAAATCTCCTTCTACTTCCACTTCTTCTATCACTTGTTTTCCTTTTTCTTTCTCAGGCAAACTCTGTACGATGGGTTCTTGATGCACTTCCACAGTTAGTTGAGCACTAGCATCTTCAACTGCTTTCAAGACTTTAGAAATATCAAAGTCCTGAGCCTTTCTTTTCAAAAGAGTCTTCTTTTTCTTTTCAGCTTGAAGGGTTTCTTCTACCCTTATTCTTTCTGCAAAGGCCTCAGCAGGATCAAGACCAAACTTCGGATCGCCTTCTTTTCTCTGTTCCTTGTCCTTTCTCCATTTGGCTACAACTTCCTTACTGTACCTCGGCTTCTTCTTCGGCTTTGAACTAGTCTGCGGATCAGACTTTCGAGTAACACCGGCGGATTGATTGTCTTTGGCTGGCATAGGTGCCGATTGATTTTCAGGCAATTCAGCTTCTACATCTCTGACAAAAAGTTTTGAATTTGAATCAAAACAAACATTCAGCTTTTTCATCGTACTCTTATTAATCAAAGACGGCCACAAATCCATAGGTTCTCCTTTCAAAGGAATATTACAAAACTTCATACTCTCAAGAATGAATTTCGTAAGGATGGCTGGATACATTATTATTTGGGATTTAATCCCTCCTTTCTTGACATTCTTGATGGTTTCAAAAATATATCCCATGAGATTCACTTTCCTCATATTCACAAGATAATCGAGCATAAAGACATCAGAAACTTTAAGAGTTTCTCTATCCCCTTTCCTTGGGACAAGAAAACCTTTCATCCATAAAGTGACAAACCGATTGTCCGGTGAAAGATGATAAACTTTCCTCTTTCCCTCATTAACAACAAACAAAGATTTTTCAGCACTTTCTCTATTGAACGTACCAACTTCCTCTGGTAGTTTGTGAGATGGACAGAATGCATCGCCTTCTATAGAAACATTCAGAAAATGTGCCGCTTGTTTCACAGACATAGATAACTTTCTATCGTACACAGCGAAGTTTATAGTCATATCTTTGTCGAAAAAAACGGTTTTATAAAACTGACAAACTTCATCAAAAAGAACTGGATCTTGAATATCAGGCTTTTCCACACAGAGATGTTCCCATCCTTGAAACAAAATAATCCTCTTGATTGTAGAATCGTACATATCGAAAAATTCTCTGGATACTAACCTTTCTCTGTGAAAGTCTTTCTCTGTAAAGGTCTTTGAAGACATTTCAGCGGGAGTGTTGGCAGAGGATTGAGACATAAAGATGATGCCGATTGAGAAGATCGTACAATTGTTTAGCTGGTGGAGCAGAGCTTCGCCTCAAATCCTGAAACTTCAATGTGGGTTTGGGGAGGGGGGGTATTTATAGGCAAAAAAAATGACTGTTGATCTTCTACGGTCAGGATTAGATAATAGCAGATCAATGGTTAGGATTAAAACAAAGAAAGAAAATAAAATAAAAATTGAAAAAGATACCTGTCGGAGAACAAAAGGTGATTACTATGGTCGGACCGTACGATGGAAAATAGTTGTTACCATTAACCGACAGTACGATGGAAAACAATCTCAATACTATCATCGGTCGATACAAAAAAAATATTGAATGATACGATGGAAAAGAATTTGAATACTATCATCGGTCGATTCAAAAACTATTGAATGGTACGATGGAAAAGAATTTCAATACCATCATCGGTCGATTCAAAAACTATTGAATGGTACGATGGAAAAGAATTTCAATACGATAAACAGAAAAATTGAAAAGGTCAATACGATAAACAGAAAAACTTAAAATGAAACAATAAAACTGTCAATACGATAAACAGAAAGAGAAACATATATAAATAGAGTAAATAGTTAAAGATCAGAAACATAGACATAAAGAAATGTCCTCCCCCTTTCTACGAGGAGTTTCTTACTATTAGGAGAGATGTAAAACAGGAAGTAGATATGAATGATTATTTTAATGTAATCATTCCTAGCTTCTGTTTTATAAATTCAAATCTATCGGAAGGTAAAGGTTTTGTAAAAATATCAGCAAGTTGTTCTTGCGTTCCGATGAATTGTAAAACAATATATCCTTTTTGTGTGTGATCCCTAAGAAAGTGATGCCTTACATCTATGTGTTTTGCACGAGAGTGATGTGCTGGGTTTTTACTAAGAGCTATGGCACTTGTATTATCACAAAGAATTTGAGTTTTGGAGAAACTCAAACCATAGTCAGTGAGTGTGTGCTGCATCCACAATACTTGAGCACAGCAACTTCCAGCTGCTACATATTCAGCTTCAGCAGTGGAGAGTGCTACTGAGTGTTGTTTCTTGCAAGACCAAGAAACCAAAGAATCTCCTAAGAAATGACATGTTCCAGATGTACTTTTTCTATCCATTCTACAACCACCAAAGTCAGCATCTGAAAAACTTTTTAAAACAAAATCATTTCCAGAAGAGTAGAAAAGTCCTAAATCCATAGTGTCTTTTAAATACCGAAAGATTCTCTTTACGGCTTTTAAGTGAGACTCTTTTGGATTAGATTGATATCTTGCACATAAGCATACAGAAAACATCAAGTCGGGTCGACTAGCTGTCAAGTATAGCAAACTCCCTATCATACCTCTAAAAATTGTTTGATCTACTGGTTTCCCAGTTTCATCAAGATCAAGAGTATTTGAGGTACCAATTGGGGTGCTAATACTTTTAGTTTTGTCAAATCCATACTTTTTGAGTAAGTCTTTAATATACTTATGTTGAGATATATAAGTTCCTTCTGGTTTTTGAGATATTTGAAAACCTAAAAAGAATGTTAACTCACCCATCATACTCATTTCAAACTCAGATTTCATTAAATTTGCAAAAGAATTGGTTAAAGATTTCTGAGTTGATCCAAATATGATGTCATCAACATAGATTTGGACAACCAAAACATTTTTGTTTTCCATTTTGATAAAAAGAGTTGGATCAGCTGTTCCTTTTCTATAATTGTTTTGTAAAAGAAATCTTGTAAGTCTATCATACCATGCTCTAGGGGCTTGTTTAAGACCATATAGAGCTTTGGTAAGTTTAAAAACATGATCAGGATGTTTTGGGTCTTGAAAACCAGGAGGTTGTTCGACAAAAACTTCTTCTTGAACAAAACCATTTAAAAAAGCACATTTGACATCCATTTGAAATAGTTTGAAATTGAAATATGCTGCGAAGGCTAATAGAATGCGAATAGATTCAAGTCTAGCTACAGGAGCATATGTTTCTTCATAGTCTATTCCCTCTTGTTGATTATAGCCTTTAGCAACAAGTCTTGCTTTATTTCTTACAATGATTCCATTTTCATCACACTTGTTTCTGAAAACCCATTTTACACCAATTACAGTTGTTTCTTTAGGTCTTTCAACTAAAGTCCAGACTTGATTCCTTTCAAATTCATTTAGTTCATCCTGCATTGCTTTGATCCAATCATCATCACCTAAGGCCTCACTTGGACTTTTAGGTTCAAATTGGGAAAGAAAAGCAAGATGTTCTATTTCATTTCTTAAGGAATTTCTGGTCCTTACAGGTTGATTTATATCACCAATGATATTATCACTGGGATGATTCCTAAGAAACAATTGATTTGGGTTTTGTAAAACCTGTTCATCAACATATGGTAGAAAATCTTCTGTGGTAAATGTTTCAGGAACACTTTCTTGAACATTTTCCTTATCAGAATGTTCTTCTAATATAGGTTGATAAACATTTTTTGAAAACACATCCGAGGATGTAGGATTGGATTGGTTGAAAACAAAAGGGTTAGTTTCATCAAATTTTACATGTACTGTTTCTTCGACAGTACAAGTGTTTTTATTGAAAACTCTATAAGCCTTAGAGGTTGTGGAATAGCCTAGAAAGATTCCTTCATCAGATTTTGGTGCAAATTTGTGTAAATTTTCTTTTGTATTCAGAATGAATACTTTGCATCCAAAAACTTTGAAGTAAGAAACTTTAGGTTTTCGGCCAGTCCATAACTCGTAAGGAGTTTTATTAAGAAATGGTCTAGTTAAAACACGATTTATAGTATAACAGGCAGTACTTACAGCTTCAGCCCAAAAGTGCTTAGCAATTGAGTATTCACTCAACATGGTTCGAGTCATTTCCTGAAGAATACGATTTCTTCTTTCAACAACACCATTTTGCCGAGGAGTTCTTGGTGCTGAGAAATTGTGAGTAATACCTTTCTTACTACAAAAAGTTTCAAAATCTGAGTTTTGAAATTCACCACCATGATCACTATGAATAGTTATCAGTGGTAGGTTTTTCTCATTTTTAACTTGGGCTCTAAAAGTTTTGAAATACGAAAAGGCTTCAGATTTCTTTGTGAGAAAATAGACCCATGTAAATCTAGTAAAGTCATCAACTAAAACAAATACATAGTATTTGCCTCCAATGCTTCCAGATTGTGAAGGACCAAACAGATCCATATGCACAAGCTGTAATGCATTAGAAGTTGAAACTTCATTAATTGGTTTAAAGCTAGTTTTATGTTGCTTGCCAAATTGACAAGGATCACAGACTTTTGAAGAATCATATCTAAGATCCGGTAGCCCTTTTACAAGTCCTCTCTTTGAGAGTTTTCTTAGGTTTCTCAAATTACAGTGTCCTAATCTCCTATGCCATAGCCATGATTGGTCTTCTATTACACTTAAACAAGGTAAGTTTTGGTTCTTAAGGTCTTCTAAGTTAATAGTGTAAACATTCTCTTGCCTATGGGCAGATAGAATGAATTCATCCTTGGAATTGTGAACTAGACACTTATCATTTCTAAAATTCACAAGGTAACCTTCATCACATAATTGACTTATGCTGATGAGATTGTGCCTAAGACCTTTTACAAATAAAACATTTGAAATAAGAACTTTTCCAAGAAAAACAATATTACCTATACCAACAATCTTTCCTTGAGCATTATCTCCGAAGGTAACTTTTCCACCTTTTGTTTTGATAACCTTTTCAAAGAAATCTTTGTTTCCAGTCATATGTCGAGAGCAACCACTATCCATGTACCAAATGTTCTTATTGATACACTTCTCGTTTTCCTGAAAAAGAAACAATTAGATTTTCGGAATCCAAACTTGTTTGGATCCAGAAGGGTTAGATAAAAGAATTTTAGGAATCCACATTTGTTTTGCAAAATGAGCTTTATGAAATCCTAAGGATTGAGTTTTGTTAAGAGAACAATCTCTTCTCCAATGTCCACCACATTGACACTTGGAACAGAAAATGGTTTTTTGAGGAACAAAATAGTTATTACTAAAAACAGGTTTGGAATAAGTATAACCAAGACCAGAACGATTTCTCAAAGGTCTTATTTGAGAGTACATCCTATCAAAGTTTTCTTTTCCATGAGTAAAGTTTGACAAGCACTTTTTCAAGGATAAAATCTCTGACTTTAGTTTTAAAACCAAATTCTTGTTTTCTAAAACATTTGAATTAGAACTAGAGTTAGACTCTAAAAAGTTTTTCTTTGAAATAGCAGTTTCAAGATCCTTAGAAAGTTTATCTTTTTCAGATTTGACTTTCTCAAGGGTTTTCAAAATACTTTCAAAATCAGAAGTTTTCCCATCAAGATCTTTAGAAAGATCTGATACTTCTTTAGTCAAAATAGAAATTCTAGAATTTGCTTTTTCAAATCTCTTTTTGAGTTTAGAATTTTCATTTTCAAGTAACTTAGCAAATCTAGAGACTTCTTCAAAAGAAGGTAAAGTATCATCTTCTGATGATGAGGGTTCATCATTTGAAGATTCATAATATTTATTATCAACATAATTTTCATTTAAAGAGACATTTGTAACAGCTTCAGCATTATGTACCTTAGCCATGAGACAATGATCTTCAATTGGTAGTCTGGCTAGAAGTCCAATATTCCTTTGTCCCGACGTCTCATATTCTGAAGAATCATCTGAGGAATCACTACCACTTGCACTCCATGTATCATTTGCTTTCAAGACTTTCTTTGTCTTATAAAACCTTTTCTTGTTTCTTTCAGAGTGTTTCTCTTTTCTATCTTTCCTCTTCAGTAAAGGACAATCAGGCCTTATATGACCTGCTTTCTTGCATTCATAACAAGTTACCTCTGAATCTTTCCTATCTTTCCTGTCTTTCTTTTTGAATCTATATTGAAAATCTTTCTTTCCCACAATCTTGTTCATCCTCCGAGCAAGATTAGCTAACTCATTATCTGAAAGATTACAATCACTTGAATCAGATACAACAACTTTATTGGATTTAGACCTTGTAACCCTTTCAGGTGTTTTAGCTTTAGATGCAAAAGCTACACTTCCATTCCCATTTTTCTTCTTATTGAAATCAGCATCTCTTTTCATTCTTGTCTCGTGCTGTAGAAGTGTTCCAAAGAGTTCATCAAGAGTAATCTGGGAAACTTTTCTATTTTCATCAATAGCTGTTCTTTTTGACTCCCATTCATTTGGCATAATATCTATAATCTTATCAACAAGAGCTTCATCATCAAGACCTTTTTCTCCCATAGATTGTAAGCTGTTGACAATTGTCATAAACCTTTGTTGCACTTTACATACTGGCTCTCCATAAGGAAAAACAAATCCATGATACTCTGCTCGAAGCATTGCTCTCCTTGTTTCTATAACTTTGGATGTACCAAAATGAGTGACTTCTAATTTCTTCCAAATACAGTTGGCTGCTTCACATGAAGATATCTGACTATATATATTCCTGGTCATAGAACATAATAAAGTATTGCGTACCTTGTAATTCAGTTGATATTCTTGCTTCTCTTGATTGGTGAAAGTACTAACTTCTTTGTCAGGAATTTTATAACCCCCAGTAAGCATAATAAAATTGTCTACACCAGTATTGATGACGAAAGTCTTCATACGATCTCTCCAGTACTCATAATCATTCCCATCGAAGATTGGTGGTCTAGAAGGATTCAGATTATCTATTGATCCGATATTCATTCATGCCATCTAATATAACAAAAACAACTTTTCCACTCCACACGTTAGTGTAGTAAGTATTTAAGAAAGTAATAAGAAATAAAGCTAGTAATACAAATCAGTGGAAAACCTCCTTTGATACCAATTGTTGGATCGAATAGTCGATATAAAAGTCTATTAGATGGAACAATACAAGAGGGGGGGTGAATTGTAGGTTTAAAAACCTTGAGTTTTAGTAACAAAGAGATTAGTTTAAAAGAACTTAAACTAATACAAATACAAACACCCACAATTGTATTGAATGTAAAAGGTATGATGTATTGTAATACTAATGTTATGTAAAACAATTGTATTCAAGATGAACACAATAATCAGAGTAATACAGATATGAATGATTCTACCTTAAAGAGTATAGAACCAATCAATACAATATGTAATGGAATGATTGTAATTGAAACAATTACAATTGAATATGTAAGGAAGAAAGGAAACAATACAAATCCCTTTCTAATACAACATCGCAAATGTAAAAGTAATACAATTCTTTTAACCCAAAGAGAAGGGTTATCCTTTCACCTAGGATAAAAGGTCTGTCTCACCAACACCTTGGTGAGCCCTCGATACGATGATCGGCACGTCTGTCTGCCTATCCTCGGCAGCCCTCGATACGATGATCGGCTCGTCTGTCTGCCTATCCCCGGCAGCCCTCGATACGATGATCGGCTCGTCTGTCTGCCTATCCCCGGCAGCCCTCGATTTTGCAGGTAATCGGCACCTCTGTCTTTCAATTACTTGAAAGCCCTCGATACGATGATCGGACGCACAAGGCTGATGAGAGAAGTCACAGTATCTCTCTCTAGAATCTTCGTAGTTCACAGAGTCTCTTTCGTTCTCTTCGTTCATCAGTGTTTTCTCAGCTTCAAATGACCTCCTATTTATAGGCCTCGGGTTCCAACGGTCATATTGCCTCCAACGGTCATATTGAAACAAAAAGCACGACATCGTTTTGATTAGTATATAACTAACTCAACAACATCGTTTCGTTAGGATAAGAGATATATAGAAATGTAAAACATGAGTACGATTCATATGTAGAGAGAGTTTTTGACAAAGTACCAAAACAAATAATGATTATCTGAATAGCAAAGTCAGTACGATACGATTGACAGAGTCAGTACGATACGTTTGACAGAGTCAGTACGATACGTTTGACAGAGTCAGTACGATACGTTTTGGTCGGTACGATCAACATCGTACGATACGATAAACATGATAAAAGACAATTTGTTATTTACAAACATATGATAGCATACATTTGAGATTTCCAAAACATGACATAGAATATATTTGTGATTTCCAAAACATGATGTAAAAGCCAAAAGAAGACTTTTGACTTAACACACTATCTGTCACAATCATTGTTAACATGATTCTTCTCGGTTCTAACCATTGACTAAAACCAAAAAGGTTAGTATGTGTGTTAAGAAATAATATTACAATTAATCAATCACATGATATGGAAAATAAATCCAAACATATATTAAATTATGGCACCTTTATTTCAAACAATGAAAAATTAATCTCATCCTACTTCACTTTTGGTTCATCATGGGTTGTTTTAGGGAAAATATTCTTATTCTTAAAAACATTTTCCCCAAAAATAACTAAACCTATATTTGATACCAACTGAGGTACCCCAAATCCATAATTTCAAATCGAGTACTAAATTAAAAACTTTTCACATCTACTTTGATTCCAATTGATATGACCTAAACATAACACGCCTTTATATTAAATAATTGTTTAACAATATTCACTATATATCATAATAAATTACATAATAATGAAACCTATTGTTTTAGTACCTTTGGTGATTGGATACATAAATGAATTATTACACATTATTTATTTAATATATCTCAAAAATAATATTCTTTCATGTTATTATTCTATACACATCATACTTAATATTTGCCTTTATTACCTAGGGAATGGAAACATAAGAAGGGGTGATCTCAAACACTCTATAATCTAAAGACTTATAAATGTGTCATATAGGGTTAGTTCATAAGCATGAGTGAAAACATGAACATGGAATTGGAATAATTATCCATAACACATGATCAAAGGACGTTTAGCTTAAAATAATTATTATGGAATAATAACATATTATGTGTCTTAAGAATGTGGAAACAATATACATTAATCCTAATCCATGGAACATAACATTGGAATGTAGAATAACATAGAAATGTGGAATAATCATATGAATAGTAAATAATAACATTGTGTACAAACCTAACCACAATCCAATCCATGTATAATGTTGTGAATATAACAACAATGTTCATGCATAGGGTTCTGATCATAACAATAATTTACACTTATAGAGTTATGAACATAATCATAATATCCAAATATAGAGTTTTGAAAATAACAATAATGTGTCTACATCATCATCTCATGAGATATAAAGCTTTACCCAATTAATTGGAGAGATATATAAGACCCTCCCATCATATAATGATAAGCCATACATATGTGTTCCATTTGAACATGAAAGAACACATAATCCCATAATATCTTGATTAAATAATGAGAAATAAATGGGTTTTATAGAAAATTCCATAATATATTATCATAATTTATCTCGAGAAATAGGGTGTATTATATCATAAGAATATATTCCTAGTGAATCATATGAATCATTAAAGGATTTTTACATAGATGAAAAAAAACTTTTATAAAAGTATAAGAAAATTTATAGGAAAATATGAAGAAATATCCTTTACCTTTGATAACTTTTATTTCAAAAGAAAATAATTAGTAAATAAATGGGAATATAAATAACATTTAGAAACCAAGAAAACACAGAGAAGAAGTTTATTAAATAAAATTGAAAAATATCATGGAAAATTTATTTTATGTGAAACATGTTTAAAAACAATATTCCCACCACAATTTTGTAAAAAAGTTCAAAGTTGGTGAAAAACAACCACATAAAAATGTTAAAAGAATACTATATTTATAAATAAATTCAATTACATTAAAAATCCTCAAACAATCATAGAATTAAATAAAAAATATCTATAAATAAATATAAATAATATAAACATGTAATAGAATAGTTCTTGACCAAAAATTAAATAAGATGTCATCTCCACTTACGAACACCCTTTTAGTTGAATTTTGAACCAAAGTGATATGAAATGCTAAAAATATATGTAAACTGCAAAAATAACCTAATGAGATGAAAATATATGTTGTTTTAAAGAGAAGGAATATAAAATTTCTCTCAATATAATTTTAAATATAAATAGTATTTATTTCAAAGTTATATTTAAAAATAAAACCTTATGGTTTTGATAACTTTTGAATTGAAATCCATTGAAAGTTAAAACTTGAGATAAACATGTAAATATGTTGAATTTGATGAAAATTATAATGAATACCATCCATAGGGAATTATAAAATACATATAAATATGACAGGTGTTGAATATGGAATGTATCTCAATGAAAGGAAAATTGATATGATAAACATTTAACATTACACCTAACTTACATGAAATAACTTTAACCTGTTTGATGAATTCTCTCCTTCTCAATACAGGTTCATTTAAAATGAAATATATTGGATTCCTTATTGGAACCAAAAATATATAAAACATATAATAAGTATTTTCATGATTAAAAAATCTCTAAGTATTAAAGAGATAACCAAAGTCAAAGATTGAATTTGAAGGGGTGGAGGGGTCCTTTTATGTGTGATTTTGAGTGTCAATTTCGTAATTAACCATTCTTTAATGTATAAGGAATTCCTTTTGGATGGAAAGTGGATCCAAAGTAATAAATATTTTATATAGGATAATTTTTTGTTTATAAATCCTACAACCAAGCATTTAGATAATTACCCCTTAGTTAAACCCCATTTTACTTTAATTTAGCTTTATTAGTGTAACTCAATTTTTACCTAGGTAAATTATTTTTACACCTAAAAATAAAATTAAACTTATAACCTAATTTCAAAATGTTGATTAAAATTTGGAATCCATTTAATATAATTCAATTTCTAAATATGATAACTTTAACTTTAAAATGAATATATAATATATATAGAAAAAAGTTTTAATAGTAAATTGACTCTTAAAACAACAAGAGTTATTAATTTTATTTATTATAATCTACTAATTAAATCATTGTTAAAATGTTTTTTTTTTGATATTTTAAAATTAAATTAGATTCATCATTTATAAGTGATAAATTTAATTAGTATAAAAACACCCAACACTTAAAAAATATTTCATTAAAAAATATCCCTTTTAACATTAAATGATTTTAATTACATCCACATAAAATTAATTATTTATCTTCTAAACATTAAATTTTATCAATCCAATGGTATTGTTATCTTTATTTTAATTTTATAATAACATCAAATCATTCCTTAATAATAATAATATGAAACATATAAAATATATTTTTATGATAAAATATTTTAATTAAATAAGATATATTTTATTTCATTAATGAATTATTTATTATTTATTAATTATATTATTTTCAATTTTTAATCATAAATCATTCAAATTAAATATACCTATTTGATACATGACTACCCAAAAAACTATATACCCAATGAATATATTTACAATGACGACATATCCAACGATTATATTTCCAATGCCTATATATATAATGATCATATTTAATTCGTACATATATCCGTATACACAACACTAAAAACATTTATAATATTCATTTACTTCTCTCTCAATATATCTATTATATTTCTAATTCCTTGCCTTATTTTTATAGTTTCAATTAGGGTTATTATCTTCATAGAAAATCATGAGGATACGGATTTTATATTCATTGTACTTTTATTTATTTATGGTTTTATTTCTCTTGTAATTTTCTTAATGATGTTTCATATTGAATTTTCATCATGTATTAATATTTTTCTCAAATTGTGATATTTTTTCTCAATAAAATGTATTACAGTTAATTTTAGTATGGTTTTCATGTTAAAAAAACTATTCAACATTTTTTTTACTTCAAAGAAAAATGCATAATAAAATCATGGGGTGTTACAATAAAAACCACTTTTACATGGAACTAAAATACTCTAAATCAATTTACATGAAATAATTTGTTCATCAAAAAAATTAAACACCATATATAGTTTAACTTTATAAATAAAGAGCCTAATAAGTTTTTCTTCTTTTATCAAATACTCTTTTTTTAATTTTATGGGATACTAGAATAATTTCCTCTAGAAATGAGTGTATTGTTACATGATATAATTTCTATAAGTTCATAGAAAACTTGTGAACTTTTATCAAAAAAAATCTATTTTTACAACACTAAATATATCATAATTAATAGTAATATAAAACTATTGAAAAATTGAAGTATAAAAGTATATATATTCTTAAATGGAAGAGTTATTACTTTTCACTTTTTGAAATAAATTACCACCCTTAACAAATAAAAATACTTTTTAAAACAATATACGTTGATAAATCTTCTAGATTTTATCTATTGTCTAGTTTACCTTTTCTTTACATCATTTCTTGTCATTTGGATGAAGTATTTTTCCTTAAAATAATCTATAAAAAATGGATCTTGTGAGGTATCAAACACTTCAAATATCCAAGAGAGGAAAACATATATAATAAATTTGGTAGAGCATCTCTTCTTTAAATTTGTGTTAAATTTAGGGGATGAACACTATTTATATGGAATTTTGAAGAAATTATAAAACTTAAATTCAAAGGAAATGAGGAAGGAAGGATATCCTTACGTATTTAATAAATTTAGATGTATAATAACTATATCAAGGATCCTATAAAAACTATCAATTTTTATTTTTTGAAAAAAAAGTAATAAAAATATATTTATTGAATCCAATGTTTGAAATTAATAAATTAAATAACATGTTATCATTATTAACATTAAATTTTTTATACAAGAAATAGATCAAAGTAAATATTTAATTATAACATTATTCTTATATTTTATTTTCCAATATAATAATTTAAGTGCCTAAAATATATCAAATAATCCCATAAAATAAAAATTTATCCCGCATTACTTAATGATCTCTTTACTCTAAGGATTTTAAAAATAAAATTGAAAATTATTTTTTATATTTTATTATTCTCATATTTTTTTAATTAAAATCATTAAAAAATTATAGGATTTGTAAAAATATCAATAAAATAAATTTTTTTCTGGTAAATTCAAGAAATAGATCTCCATTTTTGTTTTATAACTAAAAAAATATATCTAACATAAATATATTTTTATCATAAATTTTCTGATATATTTTTCAGATATAAATGCAACTGGTGTTATCCCACACAATTAGAGTGTGTGAAAAGGTAATTCCAAAATCACCGGGTGTGTTTTCATTCATAGAAATTGGTAATAGAAACTACTAACTCTTATTTGGTTCACTTTCGTAGTGGATAGTTCCATAGAGTATTGTTTCTTTTTAGACTATATAGTAAATATTTTCATAATAAACGACATGTTATTGATATATTTTTTCTATATAGGCTAAATTCTATAAAATTTCTATTATAATAGATCTTAAGAGTGAAATAAAAATTATAGGGATAAAATAAACCAAGTTCTGAAATTTCCTTTAAGTACTGAAAAACTATTTTAAAGGATTTAATGTGAGATTATTTAAAATTTTCTTAATACCTATAATATAGGAATATAAAGAACATAATATCTAGATAACTTTTATTTAAATAAATTAAAATTTCAATCATATCTCTGTAATTATTTTTATTATTAGTTTTCTAGATTTATTTATATCTTTTATACAAAAAAATACTTATTAAATTTTCCTTTTATTTATTAATAAACTTAGAAGTCAATAAATAAATCAAGCTCACCCATCATACTCATCTCAATTTCACTTTGAATAAGTTTACTAAACCAATCTCCAATATATTTTTTAGTGTATATGATGATAATTTAATTTACATAAATTTATATGATTACTACATCCTTAGAAACTTTCATGATAAAAATAATTATTTTTCCATTCCTCTTATAAAACCATTTATAGAAATAAAATTATAAAAATGATCATATCTGGCTCTTAGAACTTGTTTTAGTCTAAAAGTACCAAAATAAGTTTAATATCTTTATTTGTTAGTTTTGGATATTCAAAACTAAGATGTTGATAAAAAAAATTCTCCTAAACAGACCAATTTAGAATGATACTTATAAAATCAATTTGAAATATAATAAAATAATGATGTGTTGTAAAGGAAATCCAAATTTGGACAGACTCAATTCTTGCTACCAAAGTGAAGGTTTCTTCATTATTGATTCCATTTACCTAATTATAAGCATAAATAATAAATATAACCTTATTCTAAACTATAGTTCCTTTTTATCATGTTTATCTTTGAAAACGCACAGAATCCTATAAATAAAAAATCATTTGTACATTTTATTAACTATTAAAAAATATTCCTCTAAAATTTATTGAGCTGTTATGGCATTTCCATAATATAATTCTCATATCCTAAATAAAAATAATCCATTTTAGGTTTACATTCAGATATAAATGCATGATGTAGAGACTCATTTTTAAGGATCTTTTGGTTGTTATTGGTCAATCTATGTTACCAATAATAATATCAATGAGGCGATCCCTTAATAATATTTGGTTTCCAGGAAGATAAGATTTGTATCCCACTCAAAACAGATTCTCTCCTTCCAATTCATTAACATATGATATTTTTGTTTCAATCAATGGTTTATTTTAAAATAGAAGTAGTCTTTCATACTACATCCAAATCAATTTCATCATATTGATATTTAAAATAAATTTTCAAAAATGTTCAATTTAATTAAATATCACATGTACTATTTCTTCCATAATATGTAATCATTTATTGAATACCTGATAATCCTTACATGTGGTGTAGTGATCAATAAATATTCATTCATCATATTTTATATCAAATTTAAAAAATGTTTATCTTGGAATGATTAATAAATATTCATTTATCAGATTTCATATCAATTTTTATAAAATTATATTTTTTATTCAAGATGAAAACATTTCATCCAAAAACCTTAAAGCAACCTATTTTGACTTTCATCTTTTCCATAATTCAGAAGGATTTTTCTTCGAAATAGAATGAAATAAAATATGATTTATTGTTTTCTAGGAACTATTAATATACTCATCCTAATTTTTTTATAATTTGGTACTTACACAATATTGATTGAGAGAAATCTTAGAGTGGTCTATTTCTAAATTCAACTACTCCATTATGTTGTGTTATTCATGGTGGTGAAAAAAAATAGGTTTTATGCATATATCACTATAAAATTTTTAAAATAAAATATTATCAAATTCTACACCACATTAACTATAAATATTTATTATAATAATGTTATTTATCTTAAAAAAATTGATGTTTTTTAAAAAAACTTGAGTGATTTTGATTTATGTGTAAGAATGAAAACCAATATGGAATGAATGTAGTCATAAAAAACATATAAAAATTGTTTTCCTTTGATACTTTCAATTTTATTATTTTAAAAAATATATACATGAATTAACTATAGAGTCCAAGATAATAAAACTTCACTTACTCATCTAAATATAACTTTATGTTTCTTAAAATATTAGAAAGGGTCACTAACTTTTAAATAAACAAACTTTAATTACAAAATCTCCGTTGTAAGTTCTTTCCTATATATATTAATTAAAGACCATATATTGATGTTTCTTAGTCATCAATGATAACTTTTTGTATTATCTTTAATTTCACTAAGGTAAGGAGCATTAAAAAATTTAAATATTCTAATTTTATGGTATAAACAATACCATACAGGTTTACAAATAATATTTAATCTCCTTGTGAATTTTTTATGTATGATACATTTTTCATTTCTGAATTTAATGGAGTATCCTTCACTGCATAATAAAATTATGGTGATAAGAGTATGCTTTGAACCAAAATCATAAGTAACGTTTGAAATTAAAGGATCACCAAGGTTCAATACATCATCTATACTAACTTTCTATCCTTATAAACTATATCCAATAATAACGTGGACTCCTTACACTTTCTTCATGTATAAAAAGAGATATTTTTCACCTCTAATATTCCATAATAAACCATTATTCATGTAATAATTATTTCAACTTCTTATACTTGTAATTATATAATAAAATAAAGTAATTAAATATTTTTGGTACTCAAATTTTCTTAGGTCTAGAAAATTGGAAAATAAATCACTCAGAACTCAGAATTGTTAAATAATTAAATTTTAAAGAGTAGTAAAGTCCCTTAAAATATAAGCTCTATTCATACAAACATATTTATTTTTTATTAAAAAAAAGTAGTTTTTACATTGTCCTTTGGTTTAACTATAAATACCAACGGGTGAGTTTTCAGGAACAAGGTAGTTTTTCTGAAAAATGGGTCTACAAGTTGAATTATGTCCGATTATATAAATTTCATTTCATGGATTTAAAAAACGTATTATCTTTTCTATATTTTACCTTCTTACCACACAATTTCATATAAAATTTTTTGGTCTTTTAATATATCACATGTTTAATCACTTCATTGTGATTTTTAGAAAATATATAAATAGTTGGATTGGATTCAAATTAAGTAGACAAATTAGAAATATTTTCTCTAATCATAGAAATTTATACCTTAACCTATCTATATTTTTATCTATATTTCTATAATAACACATAACTAATAAAAGTATCAATTCAGCTCATTCATAGATGGTTTATCCTCTTTCAATTCATTTGAAATTAAAAAACTTAATGATTTTGTAGTTAAATCATTTGTTATATTTTCCATAATGCATATTTTTTATATTTTAGAGTAGTGGATGTGAGAAATAAAAATATCATGTAATTATCATCACTATCCAAATTACTATATCATTTTGAATATTTAAAGTCACTCCATGTAACAGTTTCATATAGAACCTTTTTACCTTTATAATTCTTTAATATTTTTAATCCATTTTCTTCTTTCACGGTCCGAAGACACGTTGGTTTCATATGTCCCAAATTCTTACATTTGTAACAAATAACTTCATTTGATTCTATTTTGTCTTCCTTTTTTAATGACATATTATTTCTACCACTCTTTTAACTTTTACTATTTTTCATATAATGTATTATAATCTAAACCAATCAACCCATTCATTTTTTTAGCTATGAAAACTCATCATTATAGAGTTAAATATAACTCTCATTTGAAATACGTTTCACTATAATATAGAAAATAAATCCATTATTATTATGTTTCTATTTTTTATAATCTCTCTTGAAACAAAAATCATATTGCAACATGGTTCCAATGAGTTCATCTATTTTGAGATCTATAATATATTTTGAATATTCCAAAGTTATTATTTTTTATTCTAATTCCCTTATAAGAATATATATAATATTTTTAACCATTTTCTTATCTAAAATATCAATTTCAAATAAATTTTTTAATCCAATGAATATTTTCATGGACCTTTGATAAATATTTATGACTGGACCTCCAATAAAAAATAAACTTCTTGATATATCACTTTAATATTTTTTATCTTTATTTTGAGAACTTTTGTTGTTCCAAAGTGTGTTGTCTGAATCTTATTTTATATTATGTTTACAATTTTAAAAATTAAATATGAAAGTATATAATTTTTGTGATTAGAAAAAAGTAAATAAATCTAAAAAATATATTTTAATTGAATTTATACCTTTTCATTTAGATTAAAAGTAGAAAGACCCTTATTGGTTATTTTATAGAGCTATATCCTAATGTTGATAACATATTTATGTATTTTTCTCTATAATTATCATAATATACCATTAAACATTATCGTTGAATTATGATTTATCCTTTCAAGTAAAGTTACATTAATATTATTTTTCATGTGAACCTCGGTCTCATATATATTAGTATTTGTAAAATGTTAGAGACTAAATATGATCGTAATGTTGCAACTTCAAGAGGGGGTGAATTGAAAATTTTAAACTTTGAAGCACTTAAACTATCAAATGTATGAACCAAATAGTTAAATTTTGGATTCTCTAAACTAATAAATGTAATATAAATAAAATTAATGATTTGGTTGATAATCTATCTGTTTTCTAGAAAATAGAGTATGATAAAATGTAGAAATAAGTTTATAAATTGAAACAGCTAAATAAATTACAATGAAATATGAAATGGTAAAGAAGTTTGGGATTATAAAACCATAAATCACTTATTTCATGAAAAATATGATACATAAGTACCTAATCCATTAAACTTATTTACTTTTAATCAAAATTTATTGGAGGACCTAACCACTAATTAAGACAAACCAACACTGAGTAAAAGTGGTATTCATTTATATAGTCAATTCCTAAGAAATTAATTATATTATCAAAGATTATAAGAAGAGAAAAATATTATAATAAAATGTTTTTAAGCCTTGTAATTAAAGTAAAAAACCAAAATGAAAAATGGTATAATAATAACATAAGAAAAATAGGGGTCTAAAAACATAAAGTAATATATGGATAATTGTTTTCTTGATCCTTCACCCCTATTTATAGATGAATAAAAACAGGACTAGTAGAATTTATACTAAGTGAATCTCAAACCCAAATTATTTTCTAATAGTACTCAAATTTTTATATAAAGTAATCATTGTGACTTTGATGATATCACTACAATTCATGAACAAAGTAATTCTTTAGAAATTCCTTGGTCTGTAATATCCAGGATTTTATATATAAATATTTTTGAAATTATATGAGATTATTTAGAGACAAGGAATGGATACAACACATGATTCTGAGGCTTGAGGTGCTTGAAATAAATGTTCAGACTATTTTTATGTTTATTAAAAATATTACTCATGTGATATTTTGGTAACTTCTAAACCAGAGTTTGGATTGGAAATATGAGGTCACTGTTGAGCTCAGAACATCGAGTTTACCTTAGGTAGGGATTAACATCGGCCGACATGACTCGACCGCAAAAGTTAATTTATGGAAATTTTTAGATAAAAATAAAATATACTTAAAAAGTTATTTTATTTTATTTCTTCAATGTTACACAATGACTCATAAGCACTGTGATGTGGAGACTCAGTGACGCTGCAATGCAGCATTGTGGAAACACATAAACGTGTTTAAAATGATGAAATGCATTAACATGTTTCCTCAATTAAATTATAGGTATGGAAAAACATTATAATTCCTAATAGTGGTTAATCGTTGCCCTAAAGCCCTAAAGTTTCCCTGAGGCAAGGAGGAAGAAGCTCCCTCAATAGTGATGAAGGTTTGGAGATTAGATATCAGATCAAGTAACGAAGAACAAAAAATGCTGATGAATGATAAACCAAGGAGATTCATGGATGGATCACCATCAACAATGAATTATCTCATTTGAATGATCTTCTTTTTAGGTAGGGGGTTTATCTAATAGTATTTCTTTCCCTGTTCTTGATTCAAATGATGAACGCGGACCAACCCACAAATAAGTTGATCTGCAATTCAATCATTCATACAGGATGGATAAATTTTGAGATTAAAGGGAATAGATTGGATGATTATCGTTATTCATAATCCTGTTGAAATTAATGGGACAATACTGACACAAACAATTCCAAAGTCCATTCTAAGGGTGTTCTTGTGCTCTCTTGTGTCCCTGTTCTTATGTTCTTCATCGGCGGACCCTTAAGGTCGCGGAATGTTTTTCTTGGTAGTTCCAAACATGGAGGGATGCCCAGGAGTGAAGACAATAAGATTTTGATCCCACGATAGTGAGGATGGAGACCCAAGGATTGTGAAGGTATTACCGGTTTGAAAAATGGTCCACCGTAGTGATGGTGGCGGCCCACAGAAGGAGAGATGTCGGTGGCGGTATGGACACTTGGTAGTAGGTAGATTTTGGCCAGCGATGAAGGTGCCCACAGTGGTACGGCCTAGGTTGAAACATGAATCCGCAGCCAGGGTGGGTTGTGGTAGTGCGAATCGGTGATTTGGTAGGGTGTTGTGTTGGATCGGCTGAAACAGGACCTCGTTGACCACAGTTGGGAGAATCGGTTGATCACGTGGTCCAAGTGGGTATGTGGAAACTTCTATATTCAGGTGTAATGAAGCAGCCCACTCCCACGGGTTGGGGCAGACCCGGCGGGTCGACCCATGAATGACCTAAGTCTGGTCAAGTGGGACCCTGGTTGGGTCGTTTCAACTGGGCCGGACCGGACCTGGATCCTACCAGCCCCTTTTTACTTAAATTCTCATAACTCTCAAACTGTGTGTCAATTTAACAAGCCATTTCCTGCATTGGGACCCTCATGATGATGCGGTCATTTTGGGATACTCTATGTAACCCTTCATGAAGGTTATCATATAACCTATTGTATAAAAGAGAAGGTTCTTCTAGAACAATCATGCAAAGGAAAGAATCATGTGACTAGTAGTGGAAAAGATATGGATTTGGTCTACTACGAGGTCACAGAGTTGGTCTCCTGTGAAGATGTGGAATTTCTCTCCTGAGAGGGCATGGATTTGGTCTCCTATGAAGATGCTGAGTTAGTCTCCTACAAAGGTGCAGAGTTGGTCTCCTACTAGGTCACAGAGTTGGTATCTTGTGAAGGTGCAGAGTTGGTCTCCTGCGGGGGCACAGTGTTGGTTTCCTATGATGATATACATTTGGTCTTCTATGAGGGCGTAGAGTATGTCTCCTGCATAGACCGTATGTCTCGATGGATTTGGATATTTCTGGAATTTCTTAGTATATACATTCTAGTGTGAGATTACTCTATTGACTCTAATGATTGTACTTCTTAAAAGGTACATTTCATTTACATCTTTGGTAGTCTTCCTTGTGTATTTATTTGTGTTTTACCATTGTGGTTTGGGGTCCCTATTGAAAATTGTTTTACTCACCCTTGCACGGGCTTCACCTGCATTTTTCATATCTTGTGTAGATGATCAAAATCTTTGACGGAGTCCTTGGTGGTCTAGAGACAGGTGGTGCTCTAGGGTGACCCGAAGGATGTGGTATGCTTCAGTAACCTTCAGACAGCTTACTGTACCTACCATTCAATTAGGGATTTTAGTGGATGAGATCCATGAGATTGTACTTTTCTATTTCAGTTGGGCATGTATTATGGTTCATTTTCTTCTCATTTTTATATTTTTACTCTCAATGGTTGTCTTAGTTGGATGCATGTCTGTTTACTCAGTGTTTTTTTAGTTTTACTACGTCTACTCTCGGAGACAGTTGTGTGTGTACAAGTTCTTAAGAAAATTGCTTCACTTTGTGTGATATGCCTACTTGGTGCTAGTTTCTAGCCCTTGGCCTATGGGAGGTGGGCATGGGGTAGTCATGGCATGGCCCCTAGGGGACATGTCATAATGGAGTGGTATCCGAGGGCAGTCGGTTTTAATTTTGTTTTGGGAAAATAGTGTTAAGTGTTTCGAGTTTGGATTTCTGTCCAGGGAACCCTGTGTTGGTGTGGCAACTGATGTATCCATTCACTAGGACCTTGAATTATGATTTTCGACTCGATACATGAAAAATCTAGTTGTAGGGAAAATCAATGGTTCATGCATCATAAAGGATTTGAGTATGTTCTCATGACCTTTTTGAGTTAGAGTCAGCTCACTGGGTATACTCAATTGACCGTGGTACATTCTGTTTTATTTAAGGATGCTTCTACATAGGCTCCATCCTAGATTCTCAGGCACAACCATGAGGATGGTATGTATAGCGATGAGGCATCGGTTTAGGGATCGTTACTAGAGATTGAACCTCCTGGTGGTGTACTAGTGATACCACCACCCAGAGAGTAGTAGTTCCTACCAGCATTACCAGTAGAAGATGCATGCATTCTCAGTGTCATTCATGCATTTCAGAGACAACTAACTCCTAGGTTATGAGGTGAGATAGATCCTCGGGTTGTTGAGGATTGGCCAGAGGCAGTTACGTGAGTTTTCTTCCTAGTGAGGATGCCTCATCACCATATTATAGTCATAGATGCAAGACTTATACAGGGAATGGTAGAGAGATTTTAGAGCTTGAAAATCAATGTGCACAAGTAGTTGACCCACTCCTGTATATACTTTGATCATCTCTTCAGGGAGGATTTCTTTCCAGCGACGTTATGATCTATGTGTATACAGGAGCTCTTACATTTGTAGTAGGGAAGCCAGATAGAGGTAGATTACTCAGGAAGATTCACAAATCTTTCTCACTGCTCTATATACATTGTGTGGGACCCATTCTTTAGGGCTTGTACCTTCAAGAAGTAACTACACTAGGAGATCAGGGTGTCAATGATATTTCTTAGAATCCCTACTCATGATAGGGTGTTAGAGTGAGGTCTACCAATAGATATCTTTATTACGGAGAAAGAACTGGTAGTTGGAGCTACCACAAGGCATCAGGTAGTTGGGTCTTTGATAGTAGGTATCTGAAATCTAACTTAGGGGTCCAAGAGGACCAAAAAATCTTGGGTATGACCCCATGAAATGGAATCGGCAGTGCGTGGATTCTAGGGAAAAGAAATTCGTCTAAGAGAATGGTTGTGCTACACGTCTGGAAGTTGGGGCCTATGGAGAGAGATTTTCTTACCAGCCATACAGCGGACCAGAAGATGGTTGAGGTACTACAAAGATAGTGGTGGAGGTAGGACCATGGAGGTTCACTAAGAGGAGGACATAGAAGATAAGAAGGATGAGCAATAAGGGGTGGATGGAGGTTCGAAGAACTACCACTACCACCCCCACGTGGTCCACCTCGAGCTCAGGGAGCTTGTGGACAGGGTGAGGTCATCTCCAGGTGATGTAGGCCAATAGCCCTAAGACTCCCAAGATGAATATAATAATGGTATGTGTCCTTTGTACCCCAGTTTTAGTATTGATAGACATAGTTTCCAGTCACTCTTTTCTCACTACGGCCCGTATTTGAGACATGGAGATTTCGTTTTAACTGTTGACTCAATCCCTATGCTTAGAGACTCCTATGGGAGGGTATTCGATTATTAAAAACTAGTGCTAATAGTGTTCCCTTACTCTTGGGGGTGAGATTTTTGGCTGGGATCTCTTGTTGGTAGCATAGAGGCCTTACGACATCATTCTGGGTATGGACTTGTTATCCACTGTTCATGCCCATATTGACTATTTTAGGCACACAGTTCAGTATTTCATTAGATATGGGATCAAGTTTTCCATTATCATCGAAAAGGAAACTAGATCAGCATAGGATGGACTTGAACGTAGGACAATTCATACAATTACACATCAATTGGCTAGCATGACCCTTGGTGTAGTGGATGAGATGAGTCCTCAAATTCCTACAGTGGTGGATAAATATGAGGACATATTTTTGGAATATCTTCCAAGACTACCTCCTCACAGGGAGGTAGACTTCTACATTGAAATTTAATTTGGGAAGGAAATGATATCTACATTGGTATATCAGATGGCTCCTACAGAGCTTTGTGAATTAAGGGTATAGTTGGAGGACTTGCAGAGGAAGGCCTTCATGAGACCCAGTGTTTCACCGTGGGCAACCCCAGTGTTGTTTTCCAAGAAGGAAGATGGGAGCTTGAGGTTATGTGTGGATTTTCGGTGCCTGAATTAGGTGAACGTGAAGAATAACTATCCAATACTAAGGATTTATGACCTATTCTGTTAGCTAAAGGGAGCAAAATGGTTCTTGAATATTGACCTAAGTTTAGGCTATCACAAGCTTTGGGTGCGGGATGAGGACATTATGAATACAGCTTTCAGATCTTACTATGGCTACCATGAGTACTTAGTGATGCCTTATCGTGTGAAAACACCCCAATAGTTTTCATCGGACTCATGAATAGTATCTTCTAGCCTTACCTAGACCAGTTTGTAGTGGTATTTATTGATGAAATCCTTGTGTACTCAACATCGTAGGAGGAGAATGTGATACACTTGAGGATGGGACTAGACTTACTCTGAGAGCACCATCTTTATGGGAAGCTCTCAAAGTGTCAGTTTTGGATATGAGAGGTCCACTTTCCGGGACACATCAATTTGGAGGCTAGAGTTGTAGTAGATCTAGTGAATATAGAGTTAATTCTTACTTTGGAGCCACCCAAGAATGTTACCGAGGTGCAGAGTTTCCTTTGGTTTGTTGTATACTATCAGAGGTTTGTTCCTGAATTTTTCAGATTAGAAGTATCCATGACATACTTGACATGAAAGGGTAAACCTTTCATGTGGACTAAGAAGTTTTAGGAGATATTTTAGTAGTTGAGGAAGAGTTTGATGAGTTCTCCCATCATGAGATTTTTAGAGCAGGGTGTCGAGTACGTGGTGTTCTGCAACACATCACGGACAAGGATTTGTTGTGCCCTAATGTAGTGGAAAGTGGTGATTTAATATTTTTCATGGAATTTGAGAACACATGATCATAACTACATGACCCACGATCTGGAGTTGGTGGCGATAGTCTTTACATTGAAGATGTGGTGACACTACCTTATGGGTGATCATTTTATCATCTACTCAGACCACAAAAAACTCAAGTATATCTTCTCTGAGAAGAAACTAAACATGAGATAAAGGAATTGGTTAGAGTTCCTTCAATAATATGAATTTGATATAGTCTATACTAATAGGAAGGGGAATGTGTTGGAAGATTCTCTCATCCAAATATCGAGTTTACAACTATTGAATGACGCATCAGAGCAATTGGAATCACTTCATATATCCCTCTTAGATGGTGATGGAACGACTTGCCTCCAGTAAATGGTAGTTACCCCTCCACTCAAATAGAGATTCAGGGAGGCATCACTTGGAGATACCAGATGTGAACCTACACGTGCTCAGATGTCCATAGGGCATGCCCCTGATGGATATTCAAAAGGTGGGGAGCATGTCAGTTTTTTAGAGGACACACCGATGTACTGGTGACATTATGGGAGGAGGTTTTGTTGGAGTTACATACATACCCTTTGGTGGTACATCCATGTGTGGAAATGATATACCAAGACCTCTGACATTAGTTTTAGTGGACGAGGATAAAGAAGGTAATGTCATTGTTTGTCTCTAGATTCCACACTTTTCCACAAGTTAAGGCTGAGCACTAGGTTCTAGCGGGTTTAACCCAACCCATTGAGGTGCCATATTTGGAGTGTAATGGAATATAGATGGAATTTTTGAAGGTTCTACCATGTTCATATAGGGGTCATGATACCTTCTGGTTGATCATTTAATGACTCCCCAATTTGTCCCACTTCCTAGTGATTTAGAAATAGGGTTCAACGAAGATCTTGGGATGCCTCTATATGCAGGTGATAGATCTAATCTATGGAATCCCATCTATGATATTCTAAGATCATGACTCGTGATTTACATCCCCATTGTGGAAGGTATTGGAGGAGGTGTTTGGGACTTAGAAGAACTTGAGCACAACTTTCAACCTGCATACAAATGGCCAGATGGAGTGGACCATTCAGTTCATAGAGGACAAGTTATGTGCTTTCTTCCTTGATTTTTGAAGTATTTGGTAGGATCACCTACCCATGGGGGAGTTTGCGTACAAAAATAGCTTCCACTCCACCATTGGTATGGAACCGTTCAAGTCCTTGTATGGGTGACCTTACTGATAACCACTTTACTGGACTGACCCTAGAGAGTTAGTGCTCATGGGCCAAAAGTTGGTACATGCTATTAACGAGATGGTGCAGGTCATCCAAGAGCATATGAAGACTACACAGAGCCGTCATAAGTCCTAAATTGATAGGCGATGGAGACCAATGGAGTTTGAGGAGGTAAACCATGTATTCCTTCGAGTCTCTCCTTGATGTGGGATATAGATATTTGGCCATGGATATAAGTTATCTCCAAGGTTCATCGAGCCTTTTCTAATACTGCGTAGAGTGGGTGAGGTGGCATACCGTTTGGATCTACCTCCACAGTTAGAGCAGGTCCACAATGTATTTTATATATCCTAACTAAGGAGATACATACAATACCCTTTAAATATCATTGACTGGGGTGAGTATGACGTTTAAGATGTGGTTATTTTTGCAGAGTTCCCAGTGGAGATCGAGGATCGACATGAGAGGACCCTTTGTGGGCAATCAATTCCCTCTAATTCCAATTATGTGGCATCACAGGAATATCTAAAAGTGAACATGGTAGTGGGAGGCTCAGATTCATGCTCAATATCCCCATTTGTTTTTTTAGACATTTTTCTGGCTTTCAAGGAGGTAAATCTCAATTGTGGGGAGAATGTAATGTCTCTAATTTTCCATTGAATTTTTTTTGAAAATAATATGGGATTATTTAGTGACTAGGTCTGGAGATGGTACATGATTCTAAGGCTCCGAATAACCAGAATAAATTTTCAAACTATTTTATGGTTTATTAAAAATAACTCTCATGTGTGGTTTTATAAACTTCTAAATGGGTGCCTGGATCAGAAATCCAAGGACACAGTTGAGCTCAAAACAGCGATTTTACCTTAGAAAGGGCCCAACATCAGCCAGTTTGGGTCAAATAAAAAGTTAATTTATTTAATTTTTAATAGAAAAATAAAATATACATTGAAAAGTTATTTTATTTTCTTTCTTCAATGTTACATAGTGACTCAACAGCACTACATTGCGGAGACTTGGCGATGCTCTAATGAATTATTGTGGAAATACTAAAACATGTTTAAAATACTAAAATGCATTAACGTGTTTCCTATACTAAATTAGAGGTAAGGACCAGTGTTAGAATTCATAACGTTGTAGAATATTTTTCCTAGATCCATGAAGCTTCCCTAATGAAAGGAGGAGGAAACTCCCTCTCCAACGATGATGGTTTGGAGATCGGATCTCAGATCAAGAAATGGTGAATGACGAACGCCAATTAATGATAAATCGAGGAACTTTGTGGATGGATCGCTATCAATGATTAATTATCTTTTCTAATAGATCCTCTTTCTAGGTAGGGGTTTTATTTTGTAGTATTTATTTAGCCGATCTTGAATCCAATGATGAATGTCGACCAACCCATGAATAGGTTGATCCACAGTTTGATCATTCTTGTGGTATGGATAAACTATGGGATTAAAGGGAATATATTTGATTATTATAATTCTTCATAATCTTGCTGACATTAATGGGTCAACTCCAACAATAATAGGTCTAGTTTATGTTCTAAGGGTGTTATTGTGCTCCCTTATCTCCCCATTCTTATGTTCTTCATCGATAAACCCTCATAGTAACGGCTTGTTTTTTCTAGTGGTTACGAAGGTGTTCAGACCCTAAGAGTGATGGTAAGAAGATTTACAGCCCAATAAAGTGAATATGGTGTCCCAAAGACGATGAAGGTATTTTTAATTTGATAAATGATCCACCATGGTGATGGTGAAATCCTACAAAAGGAGAGTTGTCGTCGCCGGCGGAGGGGCCCATGGAGGCGCGGCTGCGGGGCGGTGATGGGAAGCCACAACTAGGGCAGGCCACAGTAGTGCAGACTGGTAATGCGGTAGGGAGTCGTGTCAGATCGGTTGGCATGTAGTCCTATGGACCTCATGCCGGAGAAGCGACCAGCTCGATGGCTGGTCTATTGAGCAAGTAGGGACAAGACAGCCATTGTGTTTGGGTGGAACGAACCAGCCCACTTGAGTGGGCCAGGCTGGAGCCAGAATCCTGGGCTGGGCCCAATGGTCTGGGTCAACCCAGTAGGTCTGGTCGGACCTGGAGGGTTGACTCAGGCAGGACCTGGGCTAGGATGGGTTGGTCTGACTAGGTCGAACCAGACTCAGACCCAACTAATCCCATTTTACTTAAATGCACATAACTCTCAAACTGTGTGTCTTTTTGACGATCCTTTTGTGGTGTTGGGGCCCTTGCAATAATGAGGTCATTTTGGGATAATATATGTGACCTTTCTTGGAATTTTTCATACAAAATATTGGATCTAGGTGTAGGTGATTTTTGAACGATCACAATAAGGACATAATCCTTTGACTGGTTGTGGAAAAGACGTAGATCTAGTCTCCTGCGATGATTCAGAGTTGGTCTCTTGTGAGGAAATGGAGTTGGTCTCCAGAGAATCCTTGGAGTTAGTATCCTGTGAGGTTATGGAGTTGGTCTCCTGCAAGGGCATGAAGTTGGTCTCCTGTGAGGGTGTGGAGTTTGTCTCCTATGAGGGTGCAGAGTTGGTCTCCTGTGAAGAAGTGGAGTTTGTCTCCTATGAGGGTGTGGAGTAGGTCTCTTGTGGATACTGTGTATCTCGGTGTATTTGGATATGTCTGGAATTTATTAGTATATGCATCCTGGTGTGATATGACTCTAATAAATCTCTTGATTTTACTTCTTAGAGGCTACACTTCATGTACCTATTTGGTAGTCTACCTTTTGTTTTTATTTGTGGTTTACCTATGTTGTTTAGGGTCCCTACTGTGTATTGTTTTACTCACCCTTACACATGTTTCAAATGCATGTGTTTTTTATTGTGTAGATAATCAACATCTTTGCCAGAGTCCTTGGTGGGATAGAGATAGGTGGTGCTTCAGGGTGACCTGATGGTCGTGGTATGCTTCGGGGACATTTATGCATCTTACTATACCTACCCTCCAGGTAGGTTTTTCTATGGAAAATATATATGATCTTGTACATTTTTGTTTTAGTTTCTCTTGTATTTTGGCCAATTTACATTTCAATTTTGTACTATTACTCTCAGTGGTTTTCTTAGTGGGATTCATGTTTGTTTCCTTGGTGTTTTTTTAATTTCAGTACTTTTACTCTTAGAGGCGGGTGTGTGTACAAGTTCTTAGAAAAATTCCTCCCCTTTGTGGTATATTTTTACTTAGTTATAGTCACTATCCCCTAGCCTATGGGAGGCAGACTTGGGGTAGTCATAGCACGAGACCCGAGGGATGGGTTGTGACATGGTCAAGTATTTTTCATCACACTAATTTAGTGATATCATTATATGTTTTCAATTCATTTCAAATATCATGAATTCTAGTTTTATATTAAATAAATGTATCTTCTAATACACCTTCATAATATTACAATACACTATAAAATATTATTTTCTGGTATGTCCTCATTTATTAGTTATATTACAAGTTCTTAAATCATGAATATTGATGGTATGGAATGTATGATTTGAAAACATACTCTTTTTACTTAAATAAAATTGAAGTAAAACCAATTGTAAAATAGATAATTTTATTGTGATTTATAAAAAACATAGGTTCTAGAAGTAGTTATTCAATTAATAATATAACACTTCTTGGGAATATGTTTCTTTCCTATACACTTTCTAAAATATTCTTATTATAAATAAACAAATTGGAGTTCCTTAGTGAAATTTATTCTAATTAATTCTCACTAGAACTCAGATGTTCCAAGACCCAAACTCTAACATAACACCATGATACCAATTTTTCATATCCCAATATTCTGGAATGTTAACTACTTTGGACCTTATCCAATAGGCTAGTAGATTGTGACCGATGTTATTTTATCCACTCAAAATAGTGTAAGTATTTACCTATAAATAAAATATGTCTCCTTGCAACATAAAAAATCACCCACTATTGTGTAAATTAATTACAAGAAATGTAATATAAATCATTTATATATAAAAAATCCTTGTAATACAATATAAATTAAAAAACTATATCACCATAAATATATAAAACATTATAAGCAAATGCCATGTGATATAAAACTGGATATAAATTAAACTTATTTAGTAACCAAAATAAAAACTATTGTGCATATTATACCATGTCACCTGTTACTATATAGTGTCCAAAATCATCCACTAGCCACACTTGATGATCTATATGAATACGAGAGTAACAAACCCAAAAGTGTGCATATTGGGGAGAGTAATAATACTCAATATTTTTATCCCATGAAGTGTGATTAATATCATAAACCACTCTTATCTATGTTCTTTATCAGTATATAAATTGTGGATAAAACCAAACAAATTAATAGACATCACAAATTATTACATAATTATTCATGATTCATTTCATGATGCCTTGAACTAGGGATCCAAGATTTAGTTCCAATAACACATACTTTTCATACTCACTTTAATACTAGCTGTAAAAGCCTAGATATAACCATTCTTAATTAAAAATTAAATAGAAAGTGTTGAATCTATTATAAATAATTGATTTTTTAGGTTTAGAGATTTAGATAGTCAGAAAAAAATAATAACTAACAACACCCATTTTTTCTCAACTAATAGAGATTTTTTCATTATATATAGAAACTACATAATCCATTATGACTTTTCAACATATCCAATAAATTATTTCCCAAATATTATCCTTCTAAACATTTCATGTGTACAAAATTTCTTCATAAGCTATGGAAATGGAAACATAATATGGGGTGAGATCAAATAAACACTAAGAGAAAATATAAAACTAAGGAAATCATGGAATAAACTTGGCATAAATATTATGGTAGGAATAATTAAAAAACATGAACCTATGATCAACATGAAAATAAAAGAATGATATATCCATGAAAATAAATGAAAAAATGGATATCAATTATACCGATCTCACACCGATGGAATGCATAATTTCAAACATGAAAAACCTACTATCAAGTCCTTGTACCAAAACACTGTCCTGTGATGGGGAGAGGAATACACCAAAAATTAACATATTTTTTCCCTTGAAACATACTGATGCATTGAGGGGATATATAATTTTGGGCCCCACCCATCAATTGTTTAAATCCAATTCATTCACTATAATAGTTAACAAGACTTTTCATTCAATTACCTAAATAACCCCTTACTAAATAAGACATGGATATCTATAAAATTAATGATACAAAATATCAATACATAGTCAACCCGTGTCAATATTCAATAATCATCATAATATCAAACTTATTCCCATGTTAATAAAAGGTATAACATGGTTATATCTCATCCAGAGAAATAATGTGGATGTTCAAACATTACATGGTCAACTTTCTAATAATTATCCATATTGTAATAACAATATAAAAAATGAAAATAATTTTCCCCGTTTTAATATAATATCATTATTTCTATGTGAACATAGTCCAACCAAATTTATGTAAAAATGTTATGTTCACACCTTATAGAGAAATGAATATATAGATAACTTGGTACTAGAATAACATGATCATAATCCATATAGATAAATAATGTGGATGGTTTAAAAAAAACAAAACCCTATTGTAACCAATGAAACATAAAAGTATGTTGACATACATGAAAAATATCTTGGAAAAAAGAATGCATCGAATGGTATAAAAAAGTATGCATTAAGAATTGAATTTTTTTATACCAAAAGTTAAATAACCCAAATTATAACATATATATATTATAGGATAAATCATAAAATATAAACCTTGTTAGGGTAATTTATTTGGAAAATAAAAATTAAAGTGGAAATGAAAACCTAAAAGTTATTTTAGAAAACTATTTTAACATTGACGTTACCTATAAATATACATTTCTCATTCTAAGGTAAATTTTAAAAAGGTGATGTGAAATATTTTAAAAACATTTATTTTTTTAAAAAATAATCTATAATAATGGATACTTTAAATGATATAAATTTTATTTTGGAAAAATTCAGAGAGGAATAAAAAACATAAGAAAGTTAAAGGAAAACCCATTTTTTATTAATTTCCAAATACTTGAAGTTACAAAAGATCAAATAACAACTAAGAAGGGGGGTTGAATCAGTTGGTCCATTTTTATATGTTTCACAACTTTTTAAAACATAACCTCTATAACCTATTAAATTTCATATACTTATTATCTTTTTAAAATTACTCATGCATGAAAATATAGGAAAGAAATTAAAGAACATGAAATTTAAACGGTTTGGCCTTAGTGTGAGTACCTACATCCTTTCCATAACAAATCCCATGGGTATATAGAAATTCACTATTATGAAGAAGTGAATAAAACTTGGGCTAAATACCATTATATACCATATTTATCTTAATAGTAATTATTATACTAACTCCCATTAGTTTAAAAATATTTCATATAAGAAAAATAATCCAAAACAAAAAGAATAATACCTTTTTCAATCTGCTCTACAAAAGTTCATGGGTCTGATAACATTGAATTAGATGACCTTTATTTTGATGAACCAAGTCTGATTGATTCAGTATGATAGAATCAATATGATTATCTCATTATTAAACTATTCTTATGAAACTTTCTATACTATCTAGATAACAAATATTTCACTTATCATAAACTCCCCAAAACTCATTCTGAATATCATGGGTCCAATGAATTCAATTCAATGGACTTAGTATGATGAACTCAATTTCAATACTCAAAAATAAAACTTTTCTAAAATTCTCAATATGAACTTCTTAAGCCTGGGAAAAACCTTCATTATTATGACCTTCTTATGAGATCTCAATCCAAAAAGAAAAATTTGGCATGAAATATGTCGATCTCTTCCTTTTCCACACTCGTGAAAAGTTGAAAATATGTGAATGAAGTGTGATTCTATTTATCGGCTACTCATAAAAGAAAAAGTGGGAAACTACAAGAAAATTACTTCTTACCTAAAATAAAAAATATATGTCATTTATGTTGAGTTGAATATCAATTTTGACCACTTCAAATCTTTACATATATTGTTCTATGTAATCAACCTTATTGAAATTCATATATTTTCTTCAATATAATGAAACCTCCTTAGCTCATTATATTGAAACTTCATCAGCTTCAGTACGATCTACCTTTCTTTCTAAGCTCATTATGATCTTCCTTTATTTCTTAGAGTTAGTTCAATTGAATTTCCTCCACAAAGTCGGTTTTATGGGACATTATAACAATGAAATTATCAATATGATGAAATTATCATTACGATGAAATTATCATTATGATGAAATTCTCATTATAATGGAAACTCTACTCAAAACTTTGAAAAACATAAAACTTTATCAGATTTACATATTCTTACTTCTAACAACTTCTCATACTGGTACTTATGGATCTGATATTCTATGTCTGGGTTTTTGGAACTGATAAAAACATTAAAATTATTTCATTTCTTCGAAATATTTTATTGATATAGTTTTCTTTATTTGTGATAACTTCATGACCAGAAAATCATCATCAGATTTTAGGTTTATAAAGTATGAAAACTGTATAACTTCAAAATTCACTTTCTTAAAACATCCTCTTTATCATCATTCTAACTTCCTGTAATGCTCGGTCTAACACCAATTGATCTGAGTTCAATGATTAGTATTTTTGAATTTTTTTTATTCCATATTTCTTATTAATTCTACATATATTAATGATAATTCTAATACCCTGCATCTGGTGATTATCATTATATACATTTTTATCCTAAAAAAATTCTCCCCCTTTGTATTTGGATATGTACTTTCATCATTATTACAAAAACTAAAGACAATGAACTGGGTTTGATCCAGAATAAAAACATTCTATTACAAAAAAGTTTAGTTTTCAAAAAATACAAAACCATTTTTTAGCATGAAACACCATAAAGTTTCTTCAATATCCCCCTTTTGATTTGTTGGAAACATTTGTCAATAACTTTTTCAACTCTAATTTTTTCAAAAACTCAAATTATTTTAACCTTTATCCAAACATATATTTTCACAATAGAGAGTGTCCTAAAACCACAATACTAGATAAAGTAATTTTTTTGAATGAATTCAACCCCGCGTTGGCAAGTAAAATTTGCATCCATTTTATGATAAACTCCCTTGCACTTTTATATTTTCTCTCTCTCATTTTATGATAACCACAACTTCACATTCATAAAATAAATATTAGTAAAAACTTCATAGAAAGTAAAAAGTTGTTAATTTCACTCCCAATTTTTTAACATAATAAAAATCATGGTAGGGGACTTTCTTAAGAGATTTAGGAATCCATTAGAGGAGGATAAACATAAAGTTCTATCTTCAACGCAACAAAACTTTCTTTTGGTATTGACTTGTTAAAGATATCAACAATTTGATACTTAATTGATATATATTCCAAAAAAACATCTCAAGTGGTAAATTTATCTTCAATAAAGTGAAACTTTATATCAATGTATTTTGATCTTGAATGTAGGACTATATTTTTAGAAAGATGAATTTCACTATAATTATCACAAATTATCTTAAATGGTTTATAAATTTTACATTAAAATATTTCTATTAAACTTTCATCCACAACATCTGAGTAAAAACCTAAGTAACTACAACATATTGGGATTCCACTGTGCTAAAAGTTACTGAAATTTTCTTCATAATATTCCAACATACTCAACATTAACCCAATAAAAATTTTCCTCCTGAGTTTGATTTTATATTATTATAATCTCCATCCTAATTTGCATCAGTATAACTATGAAACTTCAACTCAAAATTTATTTTATATAACAACCCATGTGAAGTTTTTCCTTTGACATATCTCATAATTATATTTTCTACCAACATATGTGATTCTTGTAGATTAATTGTATACCCAGCACACAAATTCACAACATAAACAGTATCAGGTCTTGGGGCTATAATGTACAGGATACTTCATATCAGCTTTCAAAAGTCTTTTTGATTTATAATTTTTCTAGATTCTTTTTTACACATCTTTATGCTCACAGATATAAAATTAGAAACTTTTTTTGACTCTTCCATCCCAAGAATATTTAACAATTCTCTGGCATAATTTTCTTAAGATAATAAAATGTACTTTTCTTTTTGTTAAACCTGTAAGCCAAAGAAGACTGTTAATTCTACCAATATTGACATTTCAAAATTCTTCTTTGTTTACTCATAAAATTCATTACAATACTTTTCTTCCTCCAAAAAAAAGTATATAATCCATATAAAGAATTAAAATTATAACTTCAGTGTCAATATATTTCACATATAAGTTACTATCAACATTCCATTTAGAAAATATCAACATTCTCAAATAGTTTCTAAGATTAAAATACCATGCAAGTGGATTTTTTTTAGAACATAAAAAACTTTATTCAATCAAAAAAATTTCTTTTCATACTCATCATGTATAAACCCATAAGTTACTTCATGTAAACTTCTTCCTCATTCGCACCATTTAATAATGATTATTTTGCATCCATCTAATAAGCATTGTAATTTCAATGTTTGGGCATTGATACAAACATTATAATAGTTTCTATTCTTGAAACCAGTGAAAATGTTTCTTCAAAATCCAAACCTTCCACCTGTGAATAGTCATTACAAACATGTTTTTATTTATTTCTTGAAACTTCCCCAAGATAATTCAATTTATTTCTTTAAAACCACTTTTTTCTGATAATATTTTTATTTACTATTTGTGGAAAAAGATCCCATGTTTTATTTTTTTTAAATAATCCAACACTTTATTCAAATCATCCACCCATTATTTATGTTGAATAACTTCTGAAATTGTTTCTGGTTCAACTTTTTAGATGAGTGAAGTTGGGTTCTCTAATCTTAACTTTCTCCTGGTTTGAACTGAGGGCTTTTGATTCCCAAGAATATTTTTGGTATCAACATGTTTTAGTAAGTTAGGATATTTAAAAGTTTCATTTCCTATTGATATTTCATCATCACGTGATTATCCTAAATCTTGATAAGAATGTTTTGACTTACTTTCAATGTAATTAGAAATATCTAGTTTATCCTCTTCAGTAATCTAAAAAAAATTTCATAAGGAATTTTTATTTTGAATTAATTTTACATCACACGATTCCACAAAACGTTTTAATTGTTTGTTCCAATATTTGTAACTTCTTCCATTTGGTGAATAACACATAAAAATTCCTTCCACAACTTTCTCATCAAACTTTCACATATCTTTGTTTTTTAGTAAACTTGTACATCCAAAAATTTTGAATTACTTCAATGATGGTTTTTGTAATAAAACATTTCATAAGAAGTCGTGTGGCTTTCTAGTCTCAAAAAGTATCTGTTTTGAACATGTTCAACAGTAATAACATATTCTTTCCAATATAACTTTGAATATTTTAATTTTTATAAATTACTTATTCCCATTTCCACTGAACTTATATTCTTTCTTTATGTTACTCCATTTTTTTATGTAGTATAGGGAACACTATACTGTTGTTTGATACCATGATTTCTTAGATAAGTTTCAAAAATATTTTTGTAAATTTAGTACCATTATCTATTCTCAACTTCTTTATATAAACCCCCATTTCTTTATTCACTTATAATATAAAAAAATTGGACATTTACATTGCCTCTCATTTGTGTTTCATAAAAATTATGTTTTTATCTAAGTGAAATCATTAATAAAAGTGATAAATTATAAATCTCTATTTTTTGGTTTATTTCTCATATGTCCACATAAATATGAATGAATAATCTCAAGGGGTCTGGTAGATTGAATCTCAAATATCATATGACTTTTTTTAGTCATTTTCCCTTTCTAACAAGTTACAAAAACATCTTTTTCTCTTCTTTTAAATTCTGTGAAGTTTTGAGTATTATCGACTTTAAAAAGTTCTTTCATGTTTTTCTTCCAATGTTGGTCAAGTCTTAAGTGCCACAACATATTTTTATCTTCATCACTTAATTTAAATGATTTGTTAAATTCTTTTATTTCTAATATATTCGCACTGGTTCTTACTCATTTTTTAATAAAATTTATATCTTTCACACTTTTGATAACAAAATAATATTTTTTGAAGATTTGTTTTTTTCCATCATCATAATGTTGAATCACACTATGTGAGTTATGTTTTATCCCATCAACAAATAAAACTTCCTTATATTTCAACTTTTTTACTTCAATATCATCCATTTTCGTTCCTCTAACTTTTAAGTAACCATAATTACCAAAGGTGATCCTCAATCATGACTTTCAACTTGTTGAAAGTTTTTTATATCAATTGTGATATGTCCAGAAAAATCACTATCAAGTATCTATGGTTTGTTCCTTTTACTTGATTTCAAAGTGGTCTCAATATTAAAGGGTAACTCCTCAATTTACTTCTTTTCAAATTCTTTTTATTTTCTACTATAAGAAACTTGTTCTGGAAGGAGTTTCAGGAATCTTTTGGCATGATTAATAGCATCATCACATCTTCTAAAAACTTCTTCCTGAAATTTAAATTTATTTTTTTGAATATTTCTAACATATTGAGTTTTTTCTTTTCTAAATTCCTATGGGTTAAGGAAGTTACTCAACCTTCTTATACTATTGCTTTATGTTTGTTCAAAACTTATTCCCAGAAGTGAAAAGTTATGTCCACAATTATAGGCTTTGTTCCCATAGATTCCACAACATTAGAAATAGACATTAAATCTTGATTTTATATTGAAGAAATATTTTAATATATAGAAAATTTATTGAGGTTGATAACTTCGTTCTTCTCTATCATATTTAGGATGTGGACCATCCTTCCTTCAGATATATTTTTCAAATTTTGTATACATGATAGGTTTATCACATCCTTTCTCCACCCAATATTTCTCAACACATTTCAAAAACCTGTAATTTTATAAGAATTAGATGATACATTATTTTTGGTGAGTGAGGATTTCACTTGATTCTTATATTAATCATTATCATCAACTTTATAAGTATTATATTTTTCTTTAGAATCTTTTTTAAAGTTTTCATTCATCTTTATCAATGTAATTTTTGACTCAATATGTTTTGATTGAAACTTATAAACTTCTTCTTCCTTAGTTTTCAACTTCTTATTGTGATCTTAAACCATGTTTACCAATTCCACAATTCTATGTTTGTAACTTAATATCTATTGAATGTATTATTCCTCCTACTCGATGACATATTTTATTCCTTAGGAAACTTCTCCACAATCACTCTTCATTACATTGATTTATTTCTTAGGAGACATTTTTTCTTAATACTTGCAACAAGTTCTGTTCTGTTTTGATATTCTCTCTATGATTATTCACCACTTTCTTCATTATCTAAGGAATAATTTTTTATTAACTTTTTCAATGAATATTATAAATTTTCTTGAACATTCAACTCTTGAAGAATTGTTTTTATTTGACTTTGATTCATCTTTCTTACTAAACATACTTCTTTTTCTCCCAGTAAACTTCTTTTTAGATTTATTGGATTACTTTTCTTCTTTAGACATTTTGTTCCACTTATTCCATCGAGGTTTTTCATCAGAATAATCTCAATATTATCCAACTTTTTTCTTGGTATAATTTATATAAATTTGTCTGATTCCACCACACACACAAAATTTGGGAATAATTTTACCTCTATACTTTCCTCTTTTTCATTGATAATTATTAGAAAAAAGATACATGATTTTATCATTCAACTCATCATCCTATTTATCTTCAGAGTAACAAGGATCAATATCTTCAACATATTTTATTTTTATTTCTCTCATAGAATCGAAATTCATTTCATATTTCATCTTCTTTTTTATCATTGGATCATTCCTCATTTTATAATCAAAAATAAATTTATGCAATTAATTAAGAGATAAGTAATCCTTATCTTACAAAGAAGAAATTTTAGAAACAAACATATCCAGAAAGTTTCCCATAACTTTATTCACAGTTCTAGAATCTTCCAAGACCTCTCTAAATCATATTATATTGCAAAAATAATAATTTAGTGAAGTAATAATTAATCGTTTCTTTATCTCTAATTTTGATGTCTTTATACTTACTATGATATGTTTTTCAATTTCCTTCCTTTATTATTCCCTTAGAAAATAATTTCTAGATTTTCCCACATACTCTTCTATGTTTTAAGACCCATAACCTCCATATAAAAATTTTATGATAAGGACATAAGGATATAATTTCTATATTTCTCATCAACTTTTACATTTATCTTATCAAAAAAATCATTTGGGTATCCTTCTCAATAGTTGGAAAAATAATTGTAGAAGCGTCAAAAACTTTCATACCAAGAGATAGAAGATAAATAATCATCCTATTTTTAATCCATAATAATTTTTTCCATAAAATGTAGGAATTCCTCTAATATTTACATAATTGATATTATACATGATAAGGATTCAATAAAGTAACATTTTCTCTAATACCAATTGAAGTTATAAAGGGTTGAATTATAACTAAGAACAGGGGGTTAAATCGGTTGTTCTTTTTTTATAAGTTTAAAAAAAATTTAAAAAATAATCCCTACTTCCTATTAAATTCTATATCCCTATCATCTTTTAATAAATACTCATAAAATAAGAAATAGGAAAGTAAGTTAAGAACATAATATTTATAAGGTTTATCCTCAGTGTGAGAACCTATATACTTTCTATAGCCACTCTTATGGAACTATGGAAAATCACAATTATGAAGAAGTGAATATAACTTGTGCCAACTCCCATTAGACACATTCTATATCTCAATAGAAATTATTTTACTAACTCTCATCATTTAACAATTTTTTCTTTAAAAAATGATCCAAAACAAAATAATAATACTTTGTTCAATATGATCCTGAAAATATCATGGTTCTGATAACCCTATATTTTATGACCTTTAGTCTGATAAACCCAGTCTGATTGACTCAGTATGAATAAATCAATATGATTATCCCCTTCACAATATTCACCTTAAAATACTTTCTGTTCTATATGGATTACAAAACATTCACTTCTCATTAAATTTACAAAACTCAATATAAACATCCTTAATCCGATGAATTCAGTCTGATGGACTTAGTACGATGGACCCAGTCTCAATCTACAAAACTCAAACTCAGATAAATTCTCAATAAAATATTCATCAGTCTGGTAAAAAACTTCAGTAGTATGAACTTATTCTGAGATCTCAGTCTATATATAAAAACATAGTAAGAAATGTGCATAGATATGCCTTTTCCATACTTGTGAAAAGTTAGAAAAATTAGAATTAAGTGTGCTTCTACTTATAGGAGACTTAGAAAAGAAAATGTTGGAAACTAAAAAACTTTTCCCACTTAACCAAAATCAAAAACTCTAGGATTTATGCTAAATTGAATATCAGGTTTCACCACTTCAACTCATCACATATATTCTTCTCTATAATGATCATTCTTGAACTTACTATCTTTTATTTAGTATAATGAAACCTCCTTAGCTCATTATTATAAAACTTCATCATCATCAATATTATCGTTCTTTCTTTATCAGCTCATTATGATCTACCTTTCCTTTTTAAAGTCATTCTTGTTGACTTTCCTCGATAGAGTCATCCCGATGGAACTTCATAACAATGGAATTCTTAATATGATGAAATTTAAATTATGATGAAATTCACATTACAATGAAAATCTCATTATGATGAAATCCTAATAATGATGTAAACTCAAATTAGTTACTTTGAAAAAACTCTGAACTTCATCGTCTTTACACGTTCTGACTTCTAAAAACATCTCATACTGGTAATTATGGATATGATTCTCTGTTTCTGGGTTTCTGGAACAAATAAAAACTTAAAAATTCCTATATTTCATTATAATATTTTATCATGATACTTTTCATGATTTTTGAAAAAATCATGACCAGGAAAGAATTATCTAAATTTTGTTTTTGAAAATATGAAAACTTTATAACTCCTAAATTCACTTTCTTAAAACAACATCATCTGCATAATTCTGAATTCTTGTGATGCTCAGTCTGATACCTATAGATATGATATCGATGATCAGCATTGAATAACTTTTTTCTTTCATCTTCCTTACTCCTACATCTAGAAAAGCTCATTCTAATACCTTGTGTCTTATTATAATCAGTGTGAACTTCGGCATCTGGAAAAAATATTTCTCTACCTTTGTGTTTGGATCTATACTTTCATCATTCTTACAAATAATAAATTTTATAGATTGGTTTTGATCTTGAAAAACAAAATTATTCCTTTAAAAAATGGTTAGTTTTCAACAAATACAAAAACTTTGTTTAAGTATGAAATGTAACAATGGTTCTTTAATACTATTATTCAAAAATTACACTATAAAAGAGTAACAAAAAAATTATTTATATTAAAACTTAATTATGAGAAATTGTATTAAAAAATACCATATACTAGAATACTAGTAAAGAATAACCCAATCATGGAAGAAATTGGTTCATGAAAAAACAATATAACTCAAGGAAATTACATTTGATGTTCAATAACCCTTTTAGAAAACATAATCCATAAGCAATGAAACATTTGAAAAGTTTTTTATATGGAAAAATTTTAAACAAAATACAAAAATACCAAATAATACAATAAAATGGAAGAATTTACACAAATTATATGAAATACTTTCAAGAGAATAATCATAACTCAATGACTTGAAATTTGGTTACCAAAAACTCCCACAACGTGGGTAACACTTGAGTCAAAAGAAATTTGAAGAAAATAAATTAATTTGGATTATTTAATCCCATTAATTAAAATTTAAAAAGTTATATAACTTTCATGTTATAGTAAATCAATTGGTAATATAAAGGAAACATGTTGTATAATATGTGATGTGTCTTAATGAATTTGAAATGAGACCAAGAAAACTCTTATGGCTTGAGAAAAACTTTAATCAAAACCACTTGAAAGGGTGTTCTTGTAATTTAACGTCAAATATAATAGTTAAAATAAAATTCAGGATATGATATCTCAAATAGGAATTATATACACCATATAAATTAAATTATGTGTATAATACTAAACATTACTCAAAGAGAGGAATTTGAAATGAAAACCCAACCTTGGTCCTAATTCATTCTACACTTGCACCAAATTTCCTGAATAATTAAATCAATATCATTAAATTAATACCTAAGAAACTTATTAAAAACTATAACCATTTATACTTTTTTTTATAATAATTATATATATATATATTAGTTAGTTGTTACCTATATTAAACATTGGGAGTAAGTAATATTTATTGCTTTTAACTAGTATTGTAAAAGTGGTGTTTGTATATATTATTTTTTCAAATTAAATAATTATTAGACCATATAATGTACTTTAATATATTTTACAATTTACTCTATAAATCAATAATCTCATTTAATGGTAGTTTTTGTTACAATCTATGAGTTTCAAATTGGCGACTAGCATGTTTCGATGATTCTTAATAAATAAAGGGTGATTTATTAATTAATGAGTTAAATGTTGATATAACCTTACCAAAACCAATGAAAAAATATAATTTATATATTTATATCATATTATACCATTAAATAAGTTCTCATAGTCATTCATTATATAAATACATAGTACTATTCAATTAGGTGGTTAAACAGACCCAAACATAAACCTACCATGATTAATAGATGATTATGAGGTTGTTTAGATATAATATCATTATATAAAAAGAATAATGATATTATTTAGGGTTTATTAGTGTTATATGTCAAATTTTTAATAAATTATAATAATAATTCATGTATGTGAAAATATTATGTGGTAGTAACAAAAAACAATGCCTCTTAGTATACTTGTTTAAGATGGTTAATATTACAATGATCTATTATTGATATTATTCATTATATAATTACTAATTTATATTTATAGAATATAAATCATGAAATAAATAAAATATATATTCAATAAAAACATTTATATAACCATCCTTGAATGTTGGTGATGAAAAATTAAATGTGTCATTCATAGAGACAGTAGTCTACACACAAAATGTTCAACACTTTCATTTTTTCAATTAAATGAGAGGGAAAAAATAATGGTTATACCATCAATATAATAATATTTAAGTATAATATTTATACTTATGTCATTATATACATATTGTTATAATGGGTTTGTAGGATGGTGGATGGTAAGGATAAATAATTAAAATAACATGATAAATAATACTTTCTTTGAGAAATTGGATCTTCTATTAAAATATACTTTGAAAATGAATGGCTTGAGGAACTTTTATGAGGATATAGAATAACAAAATTGTATATAGGATATAGAATAAGTAAATTGGTCAAATAATCATGGGAGTCTTGAACTATATTTTTTATTCGATTTGGAGAAAGTGAACACCTATTATATGTAAAAAAGAGGGATAAATATTTGGAAAAGAAAGTTAGGTAAGGGATAAGAATGTAATTGCATGAGTGTCAGGTGAATTATGTGTGTAAATGGTATGTGATACATGTGCATGTAGTTTCATACCAAAAAAATTTATTCTATAATATAGCGACCCCAAACCCAGAATCCCAAAGTCAGGGTCTAATTTATTACATTAGCATAATATATAAGGAATTATATCCAGAAGGACCAAATAGCTTAGTAGTATTTTAAAACTATATACATACACAATTACCATATTACATTTGAAAAAAACTAAAATAATTTTTTTTGAGAATATCATCATTCCCTCTAGGATATCTTTGCATATCATTCATTGTACACTTCTTGGATTGCTAAGAAAGGAAACAAAATAACAATGATCTTAAATTTTCGGTAAGGGTTAAGTAAATTGGAATCAATTTTGAATCAATAAGTATAATCTACATGGTAAGGTAAATAATTGAACGCACATGCCATTAAATCAATAGGCTAAGAATAAAATTAATCTAGATATAATATCATGGTGAAAACCTAATGGATAATAAGATAAGGCATAGTCAATATAGGAAGGTAAATAACTTGGAAAACATTTCATTTAATCAATAACTTGGTTGTAATAACTTGATAAGTAATAATTAAAATGGAAATGAAAATAGCTAAAAACACAAGTCATTTAGTCAATAAATTGATAATTAAATGTATCCATAGATAATATCATTGTGAAAATATCTTGGTTTATAATAATTGAATTATTAATGAAGTAAATGATTAATTATTGGACACTATGTTTTAGATTCATCGAGGGACTATCTATAACTAGACCCCACCCATGTATTCATGTACAAATCATTCCTTGTATATTGAATAATCAAATTAATTCATGAACAATGGGCTTTATCATAAAATATCTATATTGAGTAAAGAATGTAGATTTACCCATATTTCCCCTGATAAAAAATGAACTTTCATTGTAGAACACCATATTTAGAAATAATATATGGTTTAATAAATAAACATATATTTGAAAAAATAATATTGATATTTAGGTTAAATTAAATGTCCATGGGAAAGTGAATAATTAAAGGGAAGGTTAATGGAAAAAAATGAATCAAGAAAGTGAATTTCAATACTTTACTTGGTCAAAATGATCATAAAACATCCATAGGAAGATAAGGATAGTATCAATATAACATATACTCATTAGAGTAATAATAAAGGGTTTCTTCCATTGATGGATATAAATACTATAGAAAGTACTTTAAAAATATTCTTTAGGAAAATATCCTTCTCATTTTGAAGATAATCTTTTAAAACAAAAATTTTACAGAACATTTTCAAAAAAATCATTGAAAATAACCTTTGAAACTTATATAATGATATTTTAAACATTTTAGTGTCCATGATGATGGCTATAAATTCTTTTCATGCAGCACACATTAAAAACAAAGGTTACTTTTACTTTTCTGTAAAATCCAAATACACATTGTCTTAAAAAAGACATAATGATTTTTTTGAGAAATTTTTTAAATATAAAGAATGAGTAAAAAATCTATAATAAATCATTTTTAAAATTTTAAAAATATTTTTAAAACATTTTTAGAAAACAAAATTTTGGAAGAAAATAGATTTTTGACTGAAGAGAGAAATAAAGTCAAATTTTATTAAAACAATTCTCAATAATTTTATGTACCAAAGAGTGGAAAAATGAAAATATTACTTGAAAAATTAATGATTAACCATATTAGAATGAAATTAAATGTTTATATTATATAATTATAAAGAAATTACCATCAACTAAAATTCAAGAATAAACAAACTCTATTAAAATGAGATTGTGAAATAAACCATTACAACGACCAAAATGTTGAAGTGAAAATTAATCAATGAATTTATTATATGTATAAAATAAAAATACTCATAAAAAAATGTAAATAAAAAAATAATATAATAAAAATTCATTACACACATAATCTTAGAATATCAAAGATGTTGAATAAGTAATATAACAAAAAAAGGAAATTGAGTTATAAAATTATTGTCCACTTCGTCGCATTTAAGTAAAATACCCTTAAATGAAATAATTTAAACTAAAACTTAAAATACCATGAATTATTAAGTAATAGTGATATTAAATGTCAAAGGGTAATTATGTACACCATATAAAATTAATTATGTTTATAACAATAAAATATTCCTAAATGATGAGAAATTAGATGAAGTCCCTTACCTCCTACTTATTTTTTCTTGAATCTGATTAAACCTCCTATATAGTGGTTTTAAACATGTTATTAACTTAAAAAAAATCATATTAATACTTATAATATCATATATTATCCTTTTATAATAACTTATCACCCATTCATTATTTATCATTCATTATTACCATTGTTTTAGGTGTTAATTGCATTGTTTTCTCATGCATGCTTAGTCATGAAAGATCCAATTATTGTGCATATTATATAGTTCTATCATCTCTAAAATAATAATCATGATATAATTATAATATTTTAACATAAATTATACTTTTAAAAATAATTATTAAAGATTGTTACAAAAAATGGACTATGTTAAAATCTTGGAGATGGTGGGTCGTACGTACGCATGAGTAATGTTTCCATTTTTCAATGATCATTATGGAAAGGAGATAAGTAATATATTATATTTAAATAATTATAATAATATCGTAGATAGAATATTATTTCTTTAAATATACTTATATATATCATCAAAGTGGTATGATGATGAAAATAAAGTCACATCGCTTTGTGAAGGCGGTAGTCCACACATAAACTAACAATGTTATTATCTTTAAGTGAAATAAAAGCTATGAAAAAAATGATATATTGTAATTAAATAATGATAAATATGTAATTAATATCATAATTATTTCATTGACATCACATATAATCATTAAATTTTTCCTTATCACCTTCCATGTAAAGAGTTCGAGAAAGACGAATCGCTTCGCTTTGTGAGGCGGCAGTCTTCCATACACACGAGCAACATTATAATATCCCCTGCAAAAAGGAAGGTAAAAAAGGAATATATGATATAATAACTATATAGGAATAATTATGTTATAAATATCATATATATTTTATTATATCCATCATCATACCTAACCGTGATAGGTGGTAATGGAAAAAAGAATGAAATTAGTCCATCATGTGGTAGTCCTTCGTACACATGAATGATGATTTCTTAACCCATTTTATGGAAGTGTAGATAGTTTATGGTAATTCACTTAATATAAGAAAATACCAATATATTTAATATAATTATATTATTATATCATCATGTTTTAATAATAATTTATGGATGTGGATGAAGAAATAAAATAAAGATGTTTGTTAAAGAATGTTACCTCTTCTTTGGGTATCCTCCTTAGGTTAGCACCAAAATTCATACTAGGGTGGATTTATGCCCAATATAAGGATTATAGGATGAGGTTATAGAATTTTATAAGTGGTTTTTCAAGTATTTTCCAAACCAAAATTCTCACGACCCATCCCTCGGGGCCCGTGTCATGACTACCCCTAGCATGCCTTCCATAGGCCAAGGGTTGGCGACTAGCACCAAAAAGGAAAATCCCAAAAAGGGAAGAAATTTTCCTTTAAACCTGTACACATGCACAAAGATCAAACTGTGGAAAGTAAACACAATGTAAACCGCAACTCTCACTGAGGAAACTAATGAGAGTACAGTACAACTAAAAGTACGAAGGGGACAGAATATAATCCCAAAACTATAAAAGAAATTACAACTACCATAGTCCATCCACTTGAGACCCTACCTGAAGGGTAGGTAGAGGGAATATAGACATAAAATTATGAATGTATGTCCCATCTCACATAGCACCACCTAATCCCAGACCACCAAGGTCTTCTTTGAAGCATCGATCACCTGCACCAGACATGACACATGTGAGTGAGGCTCGTGTAGGGGTGAGTAACACAATACTCAGTAGGGACCCCAATCCAAAAATTAAATACCAAAAAGAAAAACTCTAAAGAAAAACCACAAAGAATGGACACAAAAAAACATCTCACATCAAGTATAAATCAAAGTATATGAAGTATAATTATCATTCGTAAAGATGAACATCCATACTAATGAGGGATTCATCGTCTAGGACTGCTCACCACCTGGCCCAGCAGGATAACTAAGACCTTCTTTTCTCTGGGGCCAACTAGATCACTTATACTCACTAGTCTCTAGGATAGCTAGATCACCTAGACCCACTCATCCCTAGGTCTAGCTGGATCACTTAAACTCGCCCTTCTATGTTTCAGCTAGATCAATTAGACCCACTCATCTCTAGGGCTATATGGATCACTTAAACCCGCTTGTCTCTAGGCCAACTGGATCACTTAGACTTGCTCGTCTTTGGGACAGCTGGAGAACCTTGACCCGCTCATTTATAGGTCTACTGGATCACTTAAGCCCACTCGTATTAGGGGATAGATGGATCACATAAACATGACTTTCTATGGGTCAGCTGGATCACTTAGACCAGCTCTTCCGTGATCCATTTGGATAACCTAGACCCACTCATCTTTGGGCCTGCTAAATCCCTTAAACCCTCTCATCTCTAGGCCAGCTGGATCACTTAGACCCACTCTTCTCTAGGTCAGCCGGATCACTAAGACCCACTTGTCCCTAGGCCAGCTGGATCACATAGACATGCTCATATCTGGGCTAGCTATATCACTTATACCCGCTCGTATATGGGCCAGCAGGATCACTAAGACCCACTAGTCTCTAGGCTAGCTGGATCACTTAGACCCGCTCTTCTTTAGGCCAGATCGATCAATAAGACCCGCTCATATATGGTCTAGATGTATCAGTTAGACCCGCTCATCTCCGGTCCGAATGGATCACTAATACATGTTCTTAATATCCTTCGTGTCACATCCAGCTATAGGATTCCTACTCATATCACACTTAATTCTTGTAAAATCTACTGCTCAATCCATCAGTCACATCTCAACTACCATGAAAACTCATTTAGAGTCATCCCAAAAAACTGTATCACCAAAAGGGACCCAATGCTACAGATGGAGCATCAATCAAACACCCAGTCTAAAAGATATTGGGGTTTTAGTAAACAGGGGTTGGTTGTGTCTAGGCCCGGTCCAACCATGCCAGACCGACCCGACTAACTCGGCCCAGGGGTCCCACATGACTTGACCTATTTTGGCTGGCCCGACCAGACCCGATGGGGTCTAGGCTGGCGTGGCTCAGAACTGGCAGGCCGATTATTTCCCAAAACAGGGCACCCTACGGCACAGTTTTTCCCATCATCCCAACCTGCATCAGTGGGCCCACTAGTCTCCATCCTAGGCCGCCTAGAATCCCATTTTGTGCCAATGTCTTGGCCCACATTAAGCGCTAGTTTCCCCCTGCTCATATGCCCACGGGGCATCCGGTTCACGCCACACATGGTTGGGTGAGGCCGAAAACCTCCCTTGTATGTATTCTAAGACCGAGTGCTAGCTACTATCATGGCCCACCAACATGGGCTAATCCTCCAACGCAGTGCCTAAATGGTGCTTCCCTCCAGCGCCAGTCTGCTTAGGAGGATTGGACCTTCAGCGTGAATTGTCGCTCTGTCACAGGTCCAGCTCACTGTTTCAGTCTACAGACCACAGTTTTGTGTTTCATGTGCCTTCGACATTATCTGGTGGCTACATACACATCCCGCTTGCCACTACGGCTGGGTGCCACCACCGCCTCAGCCTTTTTCCAAGGTCTCTCCTTGGTGTCACGGAGTGCCTAGTCATGGCCCTTCTGCATGGTGCCTCTAAGGCCTATGTGTTGTCGTCCGTTACACTACGAAAAAAAAAGACATAGAGGGAGATATTGGGGGATCAAAAAGAGCACCAAAATGAACAATTGGAATATATTCATGTTGGTCCTGATTTTTTCATGTCAGCAAGATCAACATGTATAAATTATAAATCACAAATATTTAATCCCAATATCAACCCAAAATTATATTTCCCAACCACACAAGTAAAATCAATTTGTGGATCAACTTGTTAGTGAGTTGATCTGCATTCTTTGTTTAGAGGGTGATAACGGGGAAAACCAATTCACTATGAATTTAAACCCCTACCTAGTTGGAGTTTGATCACAGCAACAATCCATTGTTATAAGTGATCCATCCGCAAAGGTCCTTGATCTATTTTCAAGGAAGGGATCTCTCGAATAGGAGGTGGATTGCTCAATGTCCTTGGTGATAGTCATTTGTCAGTTATCAATGGCAATCCATTGAAGATTCAGAGTTTTTTTTACAATGTGTCATTGACACACCCCCTGGTTAAATAATTAAATGATGAAGTTTTTTTTCATTACCATTGCATTGTAATTTCATTACAAATTTTCATTTATGAAACAACATTTCCCTTTCATTGTGTTATAACCCCGTTTTGCTACATTAATTTCGAATGTTTAAAAAAAATCAAGTTTATTTTATTTTTAATTTTTCTTAAAAAGTCAAAAAACTATCTTTCACCCTCAACCCACGTCGGTCGAGGTTAATCTATTTCTAAGGGAAATATGTCCTCACTAGCTCAATAGTACTCTTTGATTTCTAATCTATGTTATCATTTAGGAGTTATAAATATTTGAAAATAAAATAATTTTAACTTAGTTATTTTATTTATGGCCAAAAACTACTTTCCAATATTGTCTTGTGCCAGCCAATGTTAGTACCTTTCAAGGAGAATCCTGATGCTTTGAGTTCAACAGTGCCCTTGAATTTTTCATCCATGCACTAGTTTAAATGTTATAAAAACTTGTTCGCACAATTATTTAATTAACCTCAAAAATAGTTTAAAAATATTTTACGGCCACTTCGGGCCTCAGAATTACATGTTGTCTCAGAGCCTGGTCTTGACAAAATTGCAATTGATTTTCAAAAATATTACATGGAATTTTAGGGTATTATATTACTCCCCCTTTATGTTTTTACATCCTTGTAAGAAAAAACAAGGGCTAATCAAATAGATGGGGGTACTAATCATGAATTTGAGCCTCCCACTCCCACGTTATCTCCTGGAGATTCTCGTACTGCCAATGAATATGTTCCATAGGAATCTACCATCCACAAAGGATCCTCTCTTGTAGATCCTCTATCTCCACTGGGTACTCCATGAATGTAGCCCTATTGTTAATCTCCAACTCACAGTGGTCGATGATGTGAGAAGGTTTACGCATGTATCTCTTTAGCTATGATATGTGGAAGACTTCATTAATACTATCTAACTACGGATGTAGATCCAAGAGGTTCGCCACCTCCTCCACTCTATGTTGTATCAGGAAAGGTTCAATGAACCTCAGAGATAACTTACCACATTGGTAAAATCTTTGTATCCCTCATCAAGGAGAGACTCAAATGAATACATTGCCCCCTCCTCAAAATCCAAGGGTCTTCATCACCTTTCATCATATAACTTTTGTTAGCTCTGTGTAGTCTTAATTTGCTCTTTAATGAATTGCACCTTCTTAGTGGTAGCATGTACCATCTCTGGACCCATGAGTACTAAATTCCCTTGACCTGTCTAGCATTGTGATGACCTACATGGTCATTCATACAATCCATTGAATGTTTCAATACCGATGGTGGAGTGGTCGTTGTTGTTGTACAAAAACTCCACTAGTGGTACGTGGTTCTCCCAAATGAGACCAAAAACATGAATTCAATCATAAATCATATCCTCCAAGGTATGTATGGTCTACTATATTTGACCATCAATATTTGGGTGAAAGGATGGGCTCAAGCACAGCTGAGTCCCAAAAGCCTCATGTAATCCCTACCACAACTAGGATGTAAAGCGTGCATCATGATCTAAGACTATCGTACATGGGAATCCAAGGAGTCGAACTATCTATTTCATGTAGAGGCATCCTAATCTCTCTATTTAACCCTGCTCTCAAATAGGTGGGAAGTGGGACGACTTGGTGATTCAGTCTACGATCACCCAGATGGTATTGTTCCCCTTGGACGTAAGTTGTAATCTCATCAAAAATTTCATCGATATCCCATCCCACTTCCACTCTGGTACCTCTAGGTGTTGTTTCAAAACTATTAGAACATATTTCTCAACCTTCACCTTCTGACAAGTAAGGAATATTGAGAAAAACTATGCTACTATCTTCTTTATTCCTGACCACCAGTACTGACATTGGAGGTCCTGGTACATCTTCACCACACCTGGGTGTACCGCCAAAGGGGGTGTATGGAACTCCTTCAACACCTACTCTTACAATGTCACTAGTAATATGGTGTGTCCTCGGAAAAAAATGATGTTCTCCCCAGCTATATAAAATCTGTTAGGAGCTTGTCTTGAGGACATCTGGTAATGTGTAGTCTTTTAGATGGTATATCTGAGTTGTGCCTCCCTGAATCACTGTAAGAGTGGAGGGGAAACTACCATTGATTGAATATAATCTTCTTAATCTCTATCTAAAAGGATATATAAAGACATTCCAAATTCTTTGAGGCCTCATTCAGTAGTTATGAACTCGATCTATTGTTGAGAGCATCTGACACCACGTTCCCCATCCCAAGAGTATATACTATCTCAAATTCATAGTCATAGAGGAACTCTAGCCAATGTTGATCTCTCATATATAGATCATTATGAGAAAATATATAATTGAGACTCTTTTGGTCAGAGTAAACAATGAATCATTCTCCCATAAGGTAGTTTCGCCACATATTCAGTGTGAAGACTACTTCTGCCAACTCAAGGTCATAAGTCGCATAGTTCTATTCATGCGATCTCAACTTTCATGATCCATAATAAATCATTGCTTCCCCTACACTAGGACAAAACCAATCCCAATTCTTTATGTGTTACATTACACCACATATTTGACACCCACCTTTGGCAGCCACAAGATAGGAGCACCTATCAAGATCCTCCTCCACTACTGAAAGCTCTACTGGCATATTTCTGTCCACGCGAAGGGTTTTTACTTTTTCTTCAATGCCTTAAATGGTGATACTACTCTAGATAAGTCAGGTAAAAAACTTTAATAATACCTAGCTAACCCAAGGAAAATCCAAACCTCAGTAATGCGCTTGGTCGGTTCCCAAGAAAGTAATGCCATGATCGTCGCCGGATCCACCACAACTCTAGCCTCTGAGATGAAATGTCCCAGAAAGTGGACTTTTTTGTATCCAGAACTCACACTTAATGATATTTTCTTAAATTTGGTTCTCTCAAAGTGTGTCTGGAACCATACTTAGGTGTATCTTGTGCTCCTCCTTAGACGCTGAATACACTAAAATGTCATCAATGATGACCACTACAAACCGGTCTAAATATGGCTGGAAGATCCTGTTAATGATTCCCATGAACATAGCTGGATTTTTATTCATGCAAAAAGGCATCAATAAGTACTCATATTGATCGTAGTGAAATCTGAAAGTCGTCTTCGAGATTTCTGAATCCCACACTCGAAGCTGGTGGTATCCAAATATGAGGTTTATCCTTGAGAACCATATTTCTCCCTTCATCCAATCAAAGAGGTCATCAATCCTTGGTAAAGAATAATTTTTCTTCACGATCACCTAATTCAGGCATCGTAATTCCATGCATAACCTCAATATTCCATCTACCTTCTTGGAAAAAACACTCAGGCAACCCATGGTGAAACATTGGGCCTTACGAACCCCTTCCTTTGTAAGTCTGCCAACTATAAAATCATCTCCCAGAGCCTTGTAGGATCCATTTGATATTATGGTGTAGATATCAGAGTCATCCTAAGCTAAATATCAATACAGAAGTCCACCTCTCTTTGAAGAGGTAGTCCTAGAATATCCTCTGCAAAGATGTCCTCTTACTCGTCCACCACTATAGGAAATTGTGGACTCATCTCATCCCCTGCACTGATGTTTATTATAGCCAACTGATGACTGATCGGATTCACCCTCTTATGTGTGAGTCCATCCTATGCTGCTAAATTTTCCTTCTCACGGAAAAATTAAAACATGTTCCCATATCTACGGACTTACCGCACTGTGCGCCTATTACAGTCGATCTAATCATGGACAGTTGATAACCAGACCATGCCCAATATGATGTCGTAATGCCTCGACACCATTACTAGGAGATCCCATCTGAAGATATGTACTCAAATATTAATATCACACTTTTGGCACAAGTGTGTAATCATTGAGTCCCTTCCCATAAGAGTCTCTAATCATAACGATCGAGCCAATGGCTCTATCGGAATCTCCAAGCTCAAAACAGGATCTAAGGAAATAAAAGAGTGACTGTAACCTATGTCTATAATAAATGCATCCAAGGTAGATAAGACACATATCATACCTCTAATAATATCTAGATTGTCGTGTTCATAGGCCTCTATCACGTAAATCTGGTCTCACCCATATACACCGGCTCTCGAAGCCCTTGGTGGACCACCTAGGGGTGGTGGTGGTAGCACCTCAAACCTCTATCCACCACCTACCTCTCTAACTTTTCTGATCATCTGTGTGGTAGGTCAGGCAGTCACGATCCATGTGTCCCTACCCATCACACGAGTAGCACACCATGCTCCTCTACCGACTCTCACTGCCCAGGTGGCCTTGTACCACCGACCCTGAGTCCTAGGGTTATCCTCTGGATGGTCTGCCCCACTTGGGCCCCGACATCGACTATTGACTACCCACCACGGATGACTCGGCCACCCGTTTCCTGGTGGTAGCTCTCATCATCGGTTCCTGCTCAGCGAGGAACCTCTCCACTAGTAGAGCTTTCTCCATCACCCCAGCCTATGTAGGGATGCTGAGGGAAATCTCTGATGCCCTGATATCTAATAGGAGTCCCTACTCAATGGATTGGTCCCTAAATAAAGGGTTATGCACCATATATTTAGAGTAATGGGAGAGGTCTGTGAACCTTATAGAGTACTTAGCCACTGTCAGGTTTCCCAACTGTAAGTAAAGTATCTTTTTTATGTGCACTGAGTGCAAAGTTGTAATGGCCTGGACCTCTCTAGCCCATTCCATTGTCAAAAAGAAGGTCACGAAGTGTTCTGGAGGGTAAAATAGACTTTTCCAACAATTTTCAGAATTTTCAAACTACACGCCGTGTAGTGTGAGTACAAGTTGTGTACCCCCTCGCTGGGTATACCCCGTGTTGAAGGTCATATCCTTGCCATGTGAAATAAATGATTACACGTCATGTATCACATACTACTCACCGTGTAGTCTCTCCCCGCATACGTGTTACCCTCAAACCGTGTGTTCACCCTTCAACGGTCATGTGCTGTGTTGAATCCATGTCCTTGCTGTGTGAAATAAATGGGTACACACCGTGTACCCCATACTACACATCGTGTAGTCCCTCCCCGCGTACGCGTTACCCTAAAACCGTGTGTTGACCAGTCAATGTGCGTGTGCCATGTTGAAGCTGTGTCCTTGCCGTGTGAAATAAATGGGTACACGCCATGTACCCCATACTACACGCCGTTTAGTCCCTCCCCGTGTACGCGTTACCCTCAAATCGTGTGTTGACCAGTCAACAGCCGCATTCCGCATTGAAGGTCATGTTGGAAGCCGCGTGGTGACCATGTGAAATGGCCGAGTACATGCCACGTACTATAATGTACATGATGTGTACTTTTTTTTCTCACCTATAAAAGGAGGGGTCCTCTCCTCCTTTTCGAATAACTCCTCTCCTCCCCTTTCCTTTGAGCGGAGCTCTCCCAAAAGACTCGAAGGATCTTTTCTTCCATAACTTCTTTTTCCGAGCTCCGATTTACGATCCGTCAGTGGCCACGGGATCGTAATGATGAGGCAGAAATTCTGAGATTAGATCTGCTGTCTTCACTTTAGCCTTTCCTTCCCAACTTCCACCAGAGGAGGTTTTTTCAGGATTTGAAATAAGCGACGGACACCAACGAACCTCCTCTAAATTTGATCCGGGGGGAACGTTGTGATCAGAACCTGTGGAGGTAGGGATCTTACCTTCGTCTCTATAAATTGTGCATCATGCGGGGTGGGTGTCCTCTCGTTTACGTGAAACACATTTGAACTGGTTTAATGAAGATAATAACTGGCTTATATAATGGGGATGGGAAGTTTGTGAATGCAGTTACATTATTTATATCCTGTGATATTATGTTGTGAATTGAATAGGCTTATGCCTACTGAAAATCATGGTCGTTGGGGGCCACTGCTTGTGCAATTAAATGTTGCCCTATATTTCTAAACCATTTATGGATGGAAACTTTGTGGAATATGGAATTGGTTAATCACGTAAATTTCGCTGATTAAATCAATAATTGGAACCCTTATGTGATCACCCTGATTGATCAAAAGTGAAATAATAATCATGTGGGTGCTGGTTTATGTGAAGGGGGTGTTTTGTGGGTTGTTGTGGATCAGGTGAGCAGCGGGGTTGCAGTTGGCTTGGTTGTGGGTTGGTGTGAATTCTATGTTGGTGATGGGAAGTAGGGCTGCGATAAATGGTATCAAGGGATGATGATGTATGGGTTTCGGTATGTTTGTGCTTATGGTGGTTGGCAATGGGGATGAAGGGATGGGTTTGAATGTGAATGAACTATGGGTTGTGGATAATAAATAAAATTTGAAGAGTTAATGAATGGTGGGGCATGGTAATGGAACGGGAATAATAATCAACAGGGTTGGTTGGTTAATAAGAAGGGACTTGTTTGTGTTTCTTATGTTTTCTTAACTTGATTTTTGGATGTCAAGGATATGTTTTATGAACGATTGATATGGTTGGTTGTGGATAATTTCCTAGTAGTTAAGGAACTAATAAACTAATTTTGTTAAAACATGAAAACCTAAATGGGGTTGGGGTTATTTGTTGTATGCATGCTTCGACAGAGCAGTGCCGAGGCACGTGCTCAGTTTCTCTATTTAGAATCCATAGGTTGGGTTGTGTGTTTTGTATATATATATATATATATATATATATCTGTGTTTTGTCGCACCCCACCCATGTTGAGAACTTAGTTTCGAACACTCTCATTTCATGGGAGAGGGTGTTTTCCCCTTTGTTACTAGCTCCTTCCTGCTCCTTCTTCCATAGGTTGTGATGGATTGAGGCGACCTTACACCTAATACTGTTCAGGTAGGTTTCGATTGGGGTGGTGTTAGCCCAAGACTCTTCAGGAAGGTTTACTATTTTTTCCAAGAATCTTCAGGATGAGGCCTAGGTGTGTGCGGGATGGATATGTTGTTGTGAGGCCCAGGTGTGTGCGGGCGGGATACGTGGTTGTGAGGCCTTGGTGTGTGCGGGCAGGATATGTGGTTCTTGAGGCCCAGGTGTGTTCCGGCAGGAAGAGTGTGGTAGTGTCAGGACGTTCGACATTAGTAAGAGTATCTAACTAGTGGGAAATTTGGTGGGGTACCCAATACTCTCGTTCTTATATACTACTACCTGTTGTTTGTGTTTTTGGTGAGCGTGGCTGGTGAGGTTGGGTAGATAGAATTCCTTGCTAGGTTTTGGTTTCTTCTGTTGTTTTCACAGGACATTAGGATGTCTCCCCACTTGTGCATGAGATCTTTAGTTTTACCTACTGAGTATACTTGTATGCTCACCCTACGATTACTTTCATGTTTCCAGGAGGACTACCAGGCCCGTGCGGGACCCTACTAGTCGGGACAGTTGGAGTTGTTACAGTTTGTTGTACTCTTATTTCATTTGGTATTGTACATTTGAGCTTTCTTGTACTTGTACCTTGTTTTAGAACTATTTAAACATGCATGTGGGATTGGTTGGGGTTTATTTACTTGTCTTTCCTTTCATTTTCTTTTGGTGGTTGACTCATCCTATTTCCCGGTATTAAATAAATAAAAAGGGTAATGCCTCCCATATAGTGAAAAACCCATGCCCTTGGTGCTATTCGCCACCTTGGGGCCTACTGGAGGCGGGACTCCGGGGGTCATTATCTCCCTTTATCCATTTCCATCTCAGGAGTGGAATCTTTGGTGGGAGGGGGTCGTGACAAAAGTCACGGGGAAGAACTCCTCCCTAAAAAGTTTCTCAAAGTTAGACCAAGTGAGGGTCGCCTCCTCGTCAGTATGGATGGTAAAACTATACCATCTCTCCACCAAGCCCTATAGAAGGCCCAATGCTAGAACTTACATTGGGTCATGCAGCATCCTCACTAAGTGTAAGACCTGCATCGCCGCCTCCATCTAATCCTCAGTGACCTGAGGATATATCTATCCCTTAAACATGGGAGGTCTCTATCATTGGAACTCATGTAAGGAACTAAGCCAATGTGCATCCTCTACCGGTAGTGCCGGAAGTAACAGCTGACCAATGGGCATTGTTATCGTCGGGAAACAACCCAAAGTTTCCATATTAGAAAAAGGTCCTTGTAACAAATCATCATCGCTATGTGGACTATCCTCATGGTCACGCACTATAATCCTGACTGGATTTCTTAATGGGGACATCCTAAAAGATATCAAGATGAACCATAGTCAATAGATTATACCTGGTGATCTGAATCTGACTCAAAATGGTCATGGGAAAACATGCAATGATGTACGCAAATAGTGTTTTCAGGTATAGGTCAGAAAACGGAATTCAAGATCCTGGTGTATGGATATGTCAGCCACCGCACCAACATAGGACTCCCTGGCCTGAAATATGAACTCAAAACACCTTACATAGTTTCCCTATAAAAATTTACAGACTCTTAGTTCTTCTAGTAGAACTGACCACCTCTGATACCACTTTGTCATGACCTGTCCCTATAGGGTCCATTCTGTGACTACCCCAAGCCCACTTTCCATAGGCCGGGGGATAGAGACTAGCACCAAAAAAGAATATACCAAAAAAGGGAAGGCATTTTCCTTTAAACCTTTACACATGAAGAAATCTCAAATAGAGGAAAGTAAACACAAAATAAACAACAACTATCACTAAGAAAACTACTCAAAGTAAAGTACAAATGAATGTAAAAAGGGGCTAGAATACAAGCCCAAAACCACAAAATAAAGTACAATGGCCACAGTCCATCTGCTCGAGGCCCTACCTAAAGGAAAGATGGAGGTAGCTGCATGTAGCTGTAGAAGTACACTTATCTGTCATGTCTCACTGAGCACCACCTGGTCCCGGACCACCAAGGTCTATGTCGAAGCATCGATCACCTACACGATACATGACATGTGCAAGTGAGGACCATGCATGGTGAGTAACACAATACTCAGAAGGGACCACAATCCACAAAGGAAAAAACATAAAGCATTACCACAAAGAAAAACCATAAAAAATGATCACAAAAAAACATCTCACACCAGGTATAACTCAAAATATAGGAAGTAAAATTATCAGCCACAAAGATGAACATTTATATTGTTGAGGGATTCATAATCTTGGCCCACTCACCACCTAGGATAGTGGGATAAATCAGACCCTCTCATCTCTAGGGCTAGCTGGATCACTTAAACCCACACATATCTGGGCCATCTAGATCACCTAGGCCCACTTGTCTCTCGGCCAGCTACATCACCTAGAACAGGCCTGACCAACCCAGACCAGGGGTCCCGCATGACCCAACTGGGTTTGGCCGACCCGACCCGACCCGTTGGGGTATTGGATAGCCCGATCAGGATTCGCCACTAGGCTAGGCCCATTGGGACTTTCTAGCCTCAGCCCTATTATGTCGTGGGTCCAACCCACCAAGTCACCCAACGACCTGATTTCATCTAGCCCAGTCCCCATTTTGGAAGGACAATTTGTTCTCATCCCAGCCCAGCCAGTAGTCTGGTTTGTCCCATTGGCCTAACCCACATCGGTGGGCCAGCCTTTCTCCAGCCCGAGCTGCCCAGTGGTCTGGTTCGCGCCACTAGACCAGCCCGCAAGGCGAGCCGGTTTTCCCCTTCTTGAACACCTATGGGGCATCCAGGTCGAACCAAACGAGGCTGAATGAGGCTAGCTGCCTCCTCCGTATGTGTTCCAGGACTACATGCTAGCACCTATCATGGATCACAAGTGCGGGTCGCTCATCCAAAGCGGCGCCTAAGAGGTTTCGACCTATATTGTCAGTCCGCTCATGAGGATCAGACCTTTTGCAAGTCCAGATCACCTCTGCAGTCTGTGGACCATGGCACTACACAATGTGCACATCATATGCAGCTAGGTAGTCACGTCGGCCTACTGCAAGCCGCCGGCCTCTATGCCGGTAGCTCCTACTGCTGTCATGGTGCACCATCTCCTGCCTGCCGTTGTGGCCTTGTGTCATAGTCTCTCACCAGTGTTACGGCCCACCAGGTCAAGGCCCTTCTGCCTGGTCCTTCTACAGGCAATACGCTGTTGTCTGTGTTGTGATGAAGAATGGGGGGGAGAGAAAGAGATAGATGTAGGGTATCAAAAAGAACACCCAAATGAACAACTTTTTTTGTTTTTTTTTGGTCTAGATTTCTTCGTATCAGCAGGATCACAGCGTATAAATTATAAATTACTAAATTTTAATCCCGATATCAACCCATAATTTTATTTCCCAACCCCACATGAAAAATCCATATGATGATCAACTTTTTAGTGAGTTTATCCACGTTCTTTGTTTAGAGGGGTAGAATGGGGGAAAGAAATTCACTATGAATTTAAACCCCTAACTAGTTGGAGTTAGATCACAAGAAGAATCCACCACTGATGGGAATCTAACTGTGAAGGTCTTGATCCATTGTTGATGAAGGGATTTTTAGAAGAGGAAGGGGAGTGCTCAATGTCATTGGCGATATTTGTTCATCAGTGGCGATCCTCTGTAGATTTAGAGTGTTTCTCCCAAATTTTCAATGATGCACCCCTGGTTAAATCATTAAAGTACGAAATGATTTTCTATTACCATTGCATTGCAGTGTCATTACAATATTTCATTTATGAAACAAAATTTTAGTTTCATTGTGTTACAAACCCATTTCACTGCAATAATTTCGATAGTTCAAAATAAAAAAAAACATGTTTATTTTATTTTAATTTTTCTTAAAATGTATGAAAACAATATTTCACCCTCTACCCGTGTAGGTTGAAGTTAAGCTCCAGTTAATGGAAACACTCTCTCCTGAGCTCTACGGTACTCTTGGATTTCCAATCTGAGTTACCTTTTAGTAGTTATAAGGATTTTAATATAAATTAATTTTTACTTAATAATTTTATTTACGGCCAAAAACTACTTTCCACTGTTGTCCCACGCCGGACAATGTTAGGCCTTTCAAGGAGAATCCCAATGCTCTGAGTTCAATGGTGCCCTTATATTTTTGATCCAGGAACTGGTTTAAAAGTTTGGATTCTTTCTCGCACAATTATTTAATAAACCTTAAAAATAGTTCAAAAATACATTTTGTCCACTCTGGGCCTCAGAATTATGTCTCGTCTTAGTGCATGGTCTCAAAAAAATCCCATTTAATTTTCAAAAATATATATGGAATTTTGGGGTATTTAAAAAATGGTTTTAAGGTGTGAAGAAAATTGGATAGATGATGTCCTTTTATAAGTATGGTGGGTGGCACACTTCTAGTTTTTGGAAAGAAAAGGGTGTACCCATGTTTTTCAAATTCCAAAAGGATCCAAAATGATGTACTATCAAAAATTAGACATGAAAAGGTACTATTATGGCCATAAAATATATTTTATAAAAATTTTAGGTCAATTTAAACCTTATCATTCTAGTTTAGCCTTCTAGTAAATCAAATTTCACCATAACTGCGGTAAATAATTTTTTCTTTTTTTACTATTCATTATGGTCAAAAATTAAGAATACATTATTAGATAATATAAATTCATATTATTCAAAATATGGAATATATTTTTTAAAATTTAATTCGCATAATTATAAATTTATTAATTTTAAATTTATTTTTGAAGACGCCACGAGATAGTGGGTTTTTAAAGAGAAAATGTTTAAAAGTTTACAAATTTTTTATATCAAAATTCAATATGAAAATTATTGTAACGACATAATTAGATTAATTGATATAAAATTGAACTTATTTTACTTTAAAACCAATTCAAAATATAATTTTACATTATAAATTATTTAAATAAAAAATAAATTTTCAATTAAAATTCAATATTTTTCACAATTTATCGAAAATAATGCTTTTTAGAAAATACCAAAAATTCACCCTAATATAATTTTGATAATATTATTTAAAAAATGATGTTTATTTTTTCAAATAAATTTTATAAAATTAGTACTGTTTTATTTTAAATTATGAGTGCAAATATTAACTAAACCGTCTTTTAGAAAAAATACAATTTTTTAGAAAACATTTCTTTTTCATTTAAAGGGTTCGTATTTTATTTATAATAAATATATAATAATAATTTTCATAATTTATTTATTACTATTAATACCCTACAATTTAATGATTAGTTTATAATGGTATACTATATTATGGTTCATTTGGGCTCAGGGTTGCATGTTCCGCAAGCTGTTGAGGAGATTAAATTTTAAATAAATATATTTCATTGGTTGTTTTAGCTCTATTTTTCATGTCACGTGTGCTATAAAAAACAATATTATTCTTTTAAAATATTAATATTCTTATTCTCCACACCATAAATAAATTATTTCTTCATGATTTAATATTGATCTCAGTAAACAAGGGTTTGAAATTTAAAAATACAATTGTTTAAAAACCCACATTATAAAAGGGTTAAAAAATATTCTATTAATAAGATGGAAATGTAATTAAAAAGTTTCACATGGAATAACATGTAATTAGGTTTCTAGGAAGGGTAACATTGGTGTCATGTGAAGATATTGACATGGAAGAAAGGTGTAAATTATAGAGAGTGATTATGGTCATAGATCACAAATGAATGATAAATGGAAATTTAAGGACTTCAAAACCATATATATATATGATGATTTAAAATATCATCTGATTCATCGGATATGAAGGTAATGGGATAACATTTTCTTTTAAGGATCATTTTACTAAATTTGAGGAATTATTTTATTGTTAATGAATATAAGGGAATATACTTACTTGATACATTTATATTTCATAATCACAATTTTTTCCTTCGGTTGTTCTTCAATTAATTTCTAATTCCTCACTTACTCTAAGAAATGAAAAAAATGAACTTTTTATGTCTGAATCACTAAAATTCAATTTTAATGGATCATAATATCCATAATGGAGTGAAAATTCATTTCTTTTATCTCTAACTATTTTCCAAAACCAATATGGTTAGAATAAGTTATCTAATATAATAAAATAATCTCTAAACCTAAATAGTAACACCATTGGTTCAACATTAATATTTATTTTTCGAATCGTTTAACTAAAAATAGTTATGTGTTAACTAGGAAATTGTGTAGGCTAGTGCTATGAACTAAACTCGTATCGTCCTTCGGTCATGGGTTCAATCATTGTGGCCTTTTTAAATGCTATGGGTTGTCACCCATCATATATATTTTCATTTTTCTAAACTATATTAATATAATTCCTATAATTTTTTCAAAAAAAATATGATGGAAATCCTTGAAATAAAATTAAACATTAAATAATTTTTTTACTAAGGTTTTCAGTACCACCATTTTTTCAAAAATTCTAATAATATTATTTAAATATTATTACAATGTCAATAATGTTCATATTAACGATAAATGTTATCAACACCTTTAAAATTGTTCCTTTAAAATGTAAAGGCTTTATTCATTAAATAATCTTTCCACAAAAACATTTATTTGACATAAATTTCTCCCAAAATAATTGTAATCTTGTTATACTTCAATCACATAAAACCAAAAAGGGTTATTTAAAAATTTGAACTTATAATAAATCTTAAACTCATTAACCAATGATGGTATCCAAAAATCTTAAGTTAATGAAGACATATATAATTATGAAATTTCATATAATAATTAAATGTTTTAGTATTCTTATACCAAAATACTATCAGTAAAAAAAATTCTATAATATAATTAGGGAATAACAATATATAAATAAATCATTCATTTGATTTTAATTTAGTTTTTTTCTTAGTCTAGTGGTTAACATTAAAAACAATTAATTAACTTGGATAATTCTCAAGTTTCCCATATTTATGAAAACTAACTATAAATGGATCCCCTGGATAGAATTTATTTCCTTACATTATACTCTTCATTTCTCCTTATAAATTCATTACCTTCGATGCATAAAATATTTTCTCTTTCCTTTTTGACATCATCTTTTCAATCAATGATACGTTAGGTTTAACCTATATCATTCATTTTAATCATCTATTCAAATACTTCATAATGGATTGTAAATAAAATTTGAATTATTCTATGAATATATCCTAGGAGATTCAAACTAGGTGTGCATTAAGTTCAATTTTTGTGCGCCAGGTAACAATCGAGTCAATCCCAAGGTTCCATTTTTTTAGTTATTACCCCTAGATACCTGTGTTCTAGAACCACATCCAATTTTAGTATCCAAATATGGATTTATTTCAAGGAAAAAATCATATAAACATTTATTAAAAAAACTTTAGGATGTTCTTCTATACTTATCCTCCAAGTCTTTAATAGGGTTGTGTTCAATAATATATGTTTTACTAAATCTTGTTCCCAAGATTTCTACAAAACTTTCTCTAATTCCAACTATTGTGACCCCAAACCCTATATCCCAGAGCTGATGTCTACTTTACTACATTGGTATAAGATAAAAAAAATTGCATCTCAAAGAAATTAATAGTTTGTAGTCATAGAAAACTATATATATACATGATTTCCATATTACATTTAAAAAACATAAATGTTTTTCAGAATATCATCATTCCATATAGAATATCCTTTAATATTATTCATAGTACAATTATTGTATATTTGGGAAAGAAAATAATACATTTGATCTCAAATGAATAATAAGGGTTAAGTGCAGTACAAGCTATCATGAATCAATAATCATAATCAACAAGAGAATGTAAATAACTGGACACAAATTCCATTAAATCAATAAGATAAGAATGAAATGAATCTAAAGATAAATATCATGATTAAAACCTTATGGATAATAATATAATTCATATACAATATGGAAATTTACATAACTAAAAATGCATGTAATTTAATCAATAACATGAATATCATAACTAGGGAAGGCATAATCAACATGGAAAGGTAAATAAATGAAAACACATTTCATTTAATTAATAAACTGAGAATAAAATGAATCTATAGATAATATCATTGTTAAAATGTAATAGATAATAATAACTAAATTCTTGTTGAAGGAAATTATTAATTATAAGATTATATGTCTCATGAATATCATACCTCTACCATAAATATATATCCTCAAGACGGTTTAAAACTAATGCATGGAAACCCATTTAACTATGGTTTTCCAATTAATTAATCTCATTAGACTTATTGATGCATTGAGGGGTTATCTATAAATTGGTCCCACACAATTTTTCATGTCCTAATCAATCCTAATATATTTAATAGTCTATTTAATTCATGAAAAATGTGTGTTATCATCAAATATCCACATTGAGTAAGGAATATAAATTTGTCAATATTTTCCAAGAAAAAAACAACTTTCAATATAGAACACCATATATAGAAATGATATACAATTTAAGTGACCAACATATCCATGAAAAATAATATAGATATTTAGGTGAAATTTAATTCCCACAGGAAACTGAATAATTCAATAGAAAGTTACACTAGTAGAAATAGTGGCTTCAAAGTTGAAGCTATAGAATCAGTTTTTTATAAACTAATTCAAAATGTATGGGTGAATTTTTTTTTGCATAGGTTTTAACGTAAATAGTCATTAAAAAATTATATTTACTTTTTGTCATTGTATTTTAACAAAACCAACACCAAAAATTCTAGATAAAGGATTTATGGCATCGTTTTTTACAAAAAACGAGGCCATCAATTTTAAAAATCCGCATCGATTTTCACAAAAATCAACATCAAAAATTAGTTTTTTCCACTGATTTCTATAGAAACCCAAAGACAAAAACATTTTAAAAAAACATGGGGTCGTGAAACCCTCATTTTATGTATCTATGAAACATTGTTCTCAACTTACGATGGCCTCAACGGTGACCCACTGATCCTCAACAGCCATTGTTGTTGATTTTGATTGATTTTTATCATCATTTCATGATATATAGTCTCAATTATTCATAATATATCATTTTTTCATCATCCAATAAATTATTTCTCTTTGGAACCCATTTTATAGTGAAATATAAACCATATTTTGATTTTATTTCTTTGTTCTTGCATATTTTTCATTTCTACAACTATTTTGTTAGATCTTGTATTGTATATTCTTCTAATGAATTAGAGGGAGAATGTTCAGATTAAGGATCCATTTTCTTTGTTGAACTCCAAATTTTGTAAGTTGTTTTTAATTTTTAAGTTAAATTATTTATCTTTTAGTTAAATTTTTTATTTATTGTTTCAATTATTTTCATATAGTTGATTTTTATTTATAAATCTTGTTGTTAACATTTGTTTATTTTTGATAAAAAAAATTATTCCAACATATTATCACATGGTGTTAATAATATTATGCAATGAAAAATTATATATGGTTTCATCATTCATCAATATAATGTACATCACATATAATGGCCCCATATTTTTCACTTGTTAAATTAATACAACCTTCAATAACTTTTGACACACATGACACCAAACTAATGTAACAAATATGAAAAATGAACTAATACATGTTAGATGTTTGAGTATAATTAAATTATAATTTCAATAAACCACATGTATATAATATGAAAATAAAAAATCTAATATTTATAAATTCATAATACATATAATTTATATTTCAATCATATATTTTTGAAATAAAATATGTTATAAATTTGTGTAATGGGACTTCATAAATTAAATTGACCACTTTTAAATGATTTAAACAATATATGATATTTGCATATATTAAATAATATATTATAATTAATTAATTTTCATATTCTTTTGAAATAATATTACAATATGATAAATGTTTAAATGGTCATATTTTAATAAAAACTTTTTTTCATTATATATAATACTTCACTCAAAAACTATAATTGTATGAATTTAATTTGGTAAAATTAACATCAATTATTGATTTAGAATTTCAATATTATCATATATAACTTTTTGGTATTTTTTTGGAAATATTGTATTTTCGTGTAAATAATGATGAATACTATTTTTACCAAAAAGAGGTTTTCAATAGGAGTGAGGTATAAGGATTTACCATGGAGAGAATGTACCCCTATATTAAAATGTTAATTAGTAAAATATGTAATCATTTATCAAACACAACCACAAACATTAGGGTATTGAATTAAATAAACATCCTAATATTACAATATGACATGTGAAAAACATACATATTGTGATAAATTCATGATTTTCTACAATGAATATCACATATATATATATATATATATATATAAAAGGAAATAAATTAAATCCAAATAATAGATTAGTTTAAAAAGTCATGATTTTCTACAGGTAATTTCTATCAGGTTCATTTCATGTGATGTCTATTGGATCAACATGACACACATCATGAAAAATATATACATTTAGTAGATTAGTATTTATTTTATTCCCAATAATCATTGATGTTTATTATCTAATTACCAATAATTTTTACTGAATGTGTTTATGTTTACAATTTATATGTGTATATATATATATATATTTAAATGTTTATATGTTTTAATATATTCAATGGTTATATTATGATATCAAGTATTGAATGGATCATAATAAGATAAATTTATGAAGAACAACCAGTGAATATAAAAAATGAGTTGATGATTTCTTGGAATTTTCTAAAAGGAATCTTCAAAATATAGATTTTCTTTTATTACCTTGTGTGAACTGTTTGAATAAAAGAAAGTTAAACTCTACAAAAATTAAGGGTCATCTCATTTTCTATGGTTTTAGCCTTAATTATACACATTGTATCTGGCATGATGAAAGAACTAAAAATTCAACATCTAATGTTAATGAAAATATTTTTAATGAGGTATATGGTCATATTAAATAATTAATTCATGATTTTAGTCTTAAAACCATCAAAAAATAGAAACTATTGAATGATTGTATGGAGATTATGAGAAAAAATTATTCTCATGTTCTAGTAAATATATAGTGTTATCATCAGTTTTTAGATTAGTTAACTTGAAAGAAATAAATGGGTGGTGTAATAAAAGTTTCTCTAATTTACTTGAGCTTTTAGAAGAGCTACTTTGAGAAGGAAACGGGCTTCCAGATTCCAATTATGAGGCAAAGAAAATATTATGCCCAATGGGATTAGGGTATAAAAAGATACATGTTTTCCCAATTATTGTGTGTTTTATAGTAAAGAATGTGAATATTTATCAAAATATCCTACATGTGGGACATCACACTATAAGATGGATGAAAAAGTAAACTCATATTAATTCTTAGGTATTGGCATCTAACCTCATGAAAAAAAATATTTTTATAATTTCTAATAATTTCATCTAATAATTCCTTCATGTAATTATTATAATTCCACTGTGATTCATTCTTAGGTACCAAAATCAATGATCCTATAAAATAAATTCGGTACCTTCGAATAATTCCTCATTTGTAGCATCTATTTTCAAATTCAATTGGTGAAAAAAAGGTTAAGATGGCATTCATATGAGCGCATCTCTTATGGTAACTGATATCACTCTGCTGATTCACTACAGTGTAAGAGATTTGATAAAAAAATTCATGATTTTGGAAATGAAGTTAGAAATATTAGAATAGGCTTTCGTACCGATGGAATGAATCCATATTGGAGCCCAAGTATCAAAAATAGTTCATGGCATGTTTTTTTGGTAGTTTAAAACTAGTCCCCATGTATATGTATGAATAAAAAATATGTTATGTTGAGCTTGATGATTTCTAGACCATAACAGCTAGTGAATGATGTTGACTTGTATCTTTCACCATTGATTGATGATTTAAAACTGTTATGGGATGAATTTATTAAAGATTTCGATGCATAAAATAAAGCATATTTTCATCTTCATTCTATGATAATGTTCACTATAAATGAATTTCATGCATATGAAAACTTATCGTGATACAGTGTTAAGGGACGCAAAGAATATCCAATTTTTGAAGAAGAAACTTCATATTATCCACTTCAGAATGGAATAAATAAAGTGTACATCGGACATCGAATATTTTTGAAAACTGATCATCCTTATCATATATTGAAAAATAATAATTTAACAGTTTATAGGAATACAGTCTTCCCCCACGAACATCTTCAGTTGAAGAAAATTACAACAGAGTGAAAACTATTGATTCAAAGTTTGGAAATAAAAGAAGTTTTTTTCTTCAAAAAAATCTGGAAGAAACTGTCTATCTTTTTCAAACTACCTTATTGGAGATTTTTTAGGATAAAACATAACATAGATGTTATGCATGTTGAGAAAAACATATGCGATAGTTTGATTAGAAATATTTTATACATAAAAGAAAATAAAAAATAGTGATTTCAAACTAGATTGGACTTGATATCAATGTGAATACATTTAGAGTTTTCTCCCACTGTGAAAGGAAACATAACATATTTACCTCCATATTTTCACACATTATGAAATATTGAGAATATGGATTTTTTTGGTGACATCATAGTATTAAAGTACCCAGTGTTTATTCTTAAAATGTGAAGATTTTGGTGTTATTGAAGGATTGTAAATTAAAAGGTATGAAATCTCATTATTGTCAAGTATTGATGAAATAACTTCTACCAATCACACTATGTGGTATATTACCGAAAGCTATCAAAAATACTATCATCAAGTTATGTATTTTATTAAAATCCATTTGTAGAAAATTCATTAATCCAAATTTGTTATATGTGTTGGATAATTAATCTTTTCTTATTCTTTGTCTACTATAAATTTATTTCTCTCTGATGTTTTTTGATATAATGGATCATCGGGCGATTCATTTGGTGCATGAGATAAGAATATAAGGGCCTGTTTATTTTTTATGGATTTATCATTTTGAAAGATATATGAAAATTTTGAAGGGATATGTTAAGAATCCTTATTTAATATAGGCCTCTATTATTCAAAAATATATACCAGAAGAGGTGATTGAGTTCAATAATGATTATTTATATAAAGTGGAGCATACTAGTCACCCTATATCTCGATATATGATAGTTGAAAGTAAATGTAGAGGGATTCAAGGCTTAAAGGTAAAGTTTATTCCATGTGATGAAGTGATGCGGGCACATTTTTACATTTTGAACAACACAGATGAGGTTAAATCATATATATTATCACATATTGCTGAATTAAAGTTATAATATCGGAAAAGAAATGAAAAGTTTCTAATGATTGAGAATAAAAGGAATTTTTTTCCTTGTTTAAAGAAAAAACCGTCATAGATATATCTGAATTAGAAACATTAAAATGGTTTATAGGGGGACTATATCTTAATATGATCAAATGGTATGGTTTTTATATTAAAAAGAATACATTTTACACACACACAAAATCTAGATAAAAAATAGTACCATTCAAAATAGTTGTTTAATAGTCATCACGGAATCACTGCATTTTTCGGCTACAAAAGATAAAAACAAAATTTCTGTATCAATGCCATATTTTTGAGTTCTTGAATACATATGATAAATTGATTATAATAAATTTCAATTCACCCTGTTTTAGTGTAATTGGGTTTCAATTAATAGTGGTGTGAAACAATATGAATATGGGTTTAAATATGTTGATTTGAAAATATTTAGTTGCAATTAGAAACCATTTATCATGTCCAAACATGAAAAGAAAATATTTTATGTCATTGATCCATCTAAGGATCAGTGGTTCGTCATTTTTCAAGGGAAAAGAATCCATTTGGATGATGAGGATGATGATGATGTTGTTGATTTATATGAGGGTTCTTCATCTATTACATTATTTCTGGATAACAATGACTATAACATAGATATGGTGTATGCAATATGAAATGATCCTGTGGAAGGGATATGGTAAAACACTAAAATACTCTATAATTAATCTAGTAATTATTTAAATTATATTTCTTTTTTTAAATTTACATGTTTAAAATGATACTATTTAATAACTATTGGATATTTAATTATATATATTTAATTATTTTATGTTTTTTTCAATTAAATTTTGATATTATATGGTTATGGTTAAATATTTTTTCATTTTAATATCTAATGTATATTATTATATTTTTGTCATAGTTAAGAAAATGGGAACTTTTTTTCAATCTTTTATATTTAAATTTTTAAATATTTATATTATTTTATAAGTAATGTTTAAATTTAATATTTTACCTTGTATATTTCTTGATTAAAAATCATAACATCATTATTTTTTAAAACTTACAAACGCGTACCTCTTTTTTTAATTACATATTTTTGTTTTCCTATTTTATAATTTTTTACTTCTCTAATAATATGTAGCTACATGAGAATTTCCTTACATTTGATAGTTTCAATGATGGATATAGATACAAAGGAAAAGGAACTCATATCATGGTATTATTATTCTTTCATATTATTAAATATCAAATAATATAATTATTTATTGAAAAAAACGTTTAATTTAAAAAAAATTAGGATTAGTAATGATACAATAGAGGTGGAGTCTGCAGCATTTAATGTTAAGAAATCAAGTTCTTGAGTTGGAAAATGTGGCATTACAGGTTTACCAAAACAGTCACATTCTCATGGAGATGAGAATTTCATATTAGTTTCTATGATAATAATAATGAAACTGGACCAAATTCAACATATTTTATCAGTTATATCTCTATGTAGATTTATTGTAGGATTAGTATTTTATATCTTGATTGGAATTCCATCGATCAGTTTAGGGATAAATCATCTTTGGGAGGCTATAAGGGTAAAATATTTCAATTGATTTATTTATCTCATTTTTAAAATATGATATATTTTAAATTAATAGTATTTATTTTATTCAATTATAGATGAAATTCAATTTTGAAAAAACAAAATCAACTAAGAAAATATTTATTTCTTTATTGGCGGTTTGATGGAGAGATTTCAAAACAATGTTGATAAAAAATATTTTTTTGAAAAGAGTTAAAATTAAAACCCATGACCCAAGTATGACTTTTTAGATTCATATATATGGAATAAATTTGATTCCAAACAACATAATGAATCCTTTATAGTATGATAGTTATATTATATTGTAAAATTTCTTATATATGAACCTAATTACTTATTTTATTCATTTTTAAATAACATGACTCCAGAATATCCCATCAAGACAACCACTTTCAGAATATATACCCTCATACTTTATCACATGAAGGGTATCATTTATTAGAGAAAAAAATTATTGAGGAAAAGTTTTAAGAATTAAGATATAAGTCTACCATTGGTTTTGATGAGGTTCAGTTCAACCATCCATCTCCCCCCACCCACCATGAAAAATTGAAAAGAGGGACAAGAAGGGAAAATGAAAAGTATCTTATATAGAAATATAAGGAAGTAACTTAAATAATTATACATAAATACTCTTTATTTTTCATGAATTTTTCAATTTTATAAATTAAAAACAATAATATGCCATTTTTATTTTTCATTTCAGGAAGAACTCTAGGAGAAACCGTCATAGTGAACTTTTATCATGAAGGGTACGATGGGCATCCAAGCCACTACATTAGGAAATCCAGAGCACCCTAGCCACATAAGACGATATGAGGTGGGTGTTAGTATTCAGAAAGTTTTTAGTCATCCAAGTAAGAAATCAAGAGATCAAGAAATAGAATCCTTAAAATTTTAGATGAAATATATGAAACAGTCCATGGGTGATCAAATTTAATCAACTATACAAGATTTGTTAGAACAATTGATGATACAATCACAGTCTGTGCGACTTTCCCTGCATGTCTAGACTTTTTAGCTGGTTGCACAACCTATACAGCCCTCCTAGCCATACCCGCCTACCCAGCCTTCCTACTCAGATCCTCCACATCCCTGCTCAGACCTAGACTTATACTAAGAGTTATATTCTATAGATCCTCATGTACATATTGTAGAATTAAGATTCATGCATTTTTTAGGGGATCGTGTACAGCACCATCCTATACAAATGGGTCAGGTTAGAGTATAAATACATGATATTATTGATCCTACTACTCTACTACCATTTCTTACTATGGAGGATACTATATTTGGGGATTATATGGGTCATTTTTTTTACTTTTTACATATGGCCTTCTTCATTATCTTTAAAGTGAGGTATGAATTTTTTTAATATTAATTACTTCTGATTGAAAATTAATTATAATGTTATCTAAAATTTAAATTATATGGGAGTATCTAATATCAAAAGAAATTTCAAAAGGTAAACAAAAGGATCAGGAACAAACAATTATAGATACTTCTGATATTTATAATGAGATATAATGATTATCTTAGGCTTCTTCTTCCTTAGATAGTATCTATGCATTTCTAATGAATTCTGATATATATGGAAGATATTATCCATTGAAAATATTTATAAAAGATATTATGGATATAATTGACTTTAAAGATCTCACCATGCCTCTGTTTTAGTTGTTTTCCATGTAAGTAAATTGACATGCTAGTTCTTATTTCTTTAATTAAAGATGGTTTAAATTGACTAACTATATTACCATTTTAATTAGGTATCTACACATGCTTCTTTTTCCAAATGTGGCCACATACATTTATGGTTTTATAGATCCTGAATTCATTTCAACGGTTGTGCAATATGTGAAGACTATTGATAGAGTTATATATATATGTGTGAGAGATTATCAGAGACAGAGATCGGGTGTTGTCTTTTTCTATTTCTTGATGGGTAAGAACCCAAACATAATTATGAACCAATGTTCATTATACTGTCATTAATTTTGAACTTTTTGTATTGTAGGGGTCATTGGATGTTAGGCGTATTCAGCCCAAGTGAATGCACATTATATTGGCTTTTCTCTTTATTAAGTGATGTTCATAAAAAATTTACCACCATGTTAGACAGGAAAGTTTTCATCATTTTTATATGTTAATTATATATAATTATTATTGTATACAAATTTATTATTTTATTATATATATGAAAATATAGGTTATGGAAAAAAATTATCAAATATCACTTGTTGATAAAGAAACCAAATGAAATCTAATATGTGAAAGTAATGGTAATTACTTTTTATATTAGATATTATTCTATTTATATATATATATATATATACATATATATATATACTTGTTTCTATATTCAGGTTAATGTTTTATATCCACATTGGCATCATCAACTAGGATATGTTGAATTTGGTTATTGTGTTCTAATATTCATGTATGAGATAATCACAAGTGGGGTAATTATTGAATTTGATAAGGTTAGTTATATCAATTATTTTATATTTTCTATCGTAGTATTCATTTTTCATCTTATATTATTCAATTTTATTATCGACATTCAATGATACCAAGTTTAATATGAAATATGAACTTACCCATCTTCAATCTTTGTTTGTGGACTATTTGTTAAGTATGATTATGATTTTAGTTATGTATATTCTAATGTTTATGATTAGTATTACATTTTCCAAATAACTAGTGTTCAAAAATGGTTTCTTTTGTTATAATAGGTATTTGAACATAATGATCTCAAAATAATTCTTCAATATCAACCAACAATGTGAATATTTCGGGCGTAGTGGAAGCGTGGTTGGAATGGGACCCAATTTGATTTTTACCATGATCAATGATTATTCTGAGATCAATACGACGATGAACGCCGATCTCCATGGAATATAATCAAAGACTTAGATAAAGAATAAAGAGGCCTGAAACCTTTAGAGAGGATCTTTCACATCATGTTTATAATTAATTTAATTAATTTCATAAAGAAAAACAATACTTGGATCTTTGGTACTTTTCTTCGTTGATGATGTTGATCATCTTGAATGACCCTTATAGATTATCTCATTGTTTATGTAAGGATCCAAAATATAATCCCTCTAGCAGTGATCCACACATGCTCTGATGGCCTCCGATCGACACCGCTCATTCTTCGGGTGCTAGCGTGGTGAATCGAGTGTCTTGTGTCGGTCATTCTTGATCACTATTTTTTGACCTTGAAGAACGTCTCTCATTCTTGAGAGGGGAGAGAAGAGGATTTGAGAGAGAAATTTTTTTGGCTCAACAATTCTCAATTCACCAGGCGTGTGGTGTGGTGTAGTGTATGGAAAAATAGGCATACTTGCCTATTTATATACACGTAATTTTAGTTACAATATTTAATTTCATAGAAATAATTAAATACATTCATGAACTTAAAGAAAACCCATGAATTTAATAATAATATCGTGTCATTATTTATGGTGCACCAACTTGTGCAAAATAGAATTATAAATAAAATTCGGTGTCACAAAATAATAGCAGTGTTATTTTAATTTGTGCCAACTAGTTAAATAATTATTTACTATCTTTCGAATAATTATTTTACTAATGGACTGACCTTGATCCGCTTGAACTCCACATCCATTTATTGAACACCTGAATAAATAAATAAATAATTTATTCTCTTAAATAAATATTGTATTTAAAAACTAGTAAATAAATATTTATTAAATGTTCAATAAAATAAATAAATATATTTTATTTAATTTATGTGATCATTTTAACTTGAATAAAAAAATTTCATGGTCTTGAGAATAATATTTATTTCATTAATTAAATTCAAATAAAATTTAACTGAGACCACCAAAAACACTTAGTGTATGACCCTCTAGGATTATTTCCCATTGGAATTAGGCGAACTTGCCTAAAGTCTAAGAGTAATGTATAGAAACGGGTCAAGTCACCCAAGAGAATGAACATAAAATCACAACAATGACATCCACATAAAAACACCCACTATGTAATATAATCCCTTTGTTGTCATATCTCATCAAGTAGGTTTCATGACTGTGTCATCAACTTTTATGCTTGATACATCATTCTTTGACTACCTGAAATAAACTCATCATTTCACCATGGCCATGGAATTTCATGTGACAGTTCTATTTTAATCAAAAGTCTGAGATATCAACTTTCATAAATGGAATAGAAAAATCCTTCCTCGACTTATCCATTAATAACATGCCACTCGTGATGCACACAATGTACCCTACTTCCCGCCAACTATCTGCGTGATTGTTTTCCTCAGAAAATCAAAGTGCATAAGTTGTGACATGTATTAATGATAATCTTAATTTCTAAGTATCATTACACATGCTCGTAGATAGAAATATCTGATGACACCAAAACATACGGCATTCCTACTAGCGGTTCTGTTCTCATAATCTCCTATCTTATAGATTACCAAGTGCGAACTTCATGAGAGGAAGTATCATCTGCTTACGAGTACTCGTACCTGATGGTCTACATGCTATATGTCCCATCATAGCATTTCATCCAACTACAGAACTATATTTAAGAATATTGTTATAGCATTTCAAGGTTCTATCATAGCGGGGAACTTCCATGACCTTATCAATGCAACAAATACTCTCGAACATTATTACATCATAATCATGTAGAACAATGAACGATACGTAATAATACATTAAATATTCATATAATCAAAGTAATACCAGTTGGTTCTAGGACACAAACTCTTATGAACTCCCACTTGGACTAGAGATAACTGCCTATGACTTTGAATCTGCTAGACCTCACATGATGATCATGTTTTTGCTGAGTCAAGGCTTTAGTCAAGGGGTCCTCCATGTTGTCTTCTGTGGAAATACTTCTCACTACAACTTCATATCTTTGAGAAAAATCCCTCAAGTGATTATACTTCCAAAGTATGTGCTTTGTCTGCTAATATGACCTTGGATATTTTGCGAGAGCAACAGTTACAGTATTATCACAGTAAAGTGTTATGGGATATTTACTGATAGGTATCACATCAAGATCCTGGATGAAGCTTCACATCTAAACTACTTCTTTAGCTGCCTCAGAAGCTGCAATATACTTGGACTCTACTATATAATCTATGACCACACTCTGCTTTGATATTTTCCAACTCACAGCACCTCTATTCAATATGAAGATATATCCTGTTTACTACTTCATGTCATATTGATTAGTCTGGAAACTAGAATCTGCATATCCTCTGGTGACTAGTTCCTCATATCCTCTATAAACCAGGAATATATCCTTAGTATGCCTTAGATACTTTAGGAAAGTCTTGACTATAATCCAGTGGTAGTCACCTAGGTCATCTTGATATCTCCCTACAGCACTCAATGCATAGGTGACATCTAGCCACGTACATAGCATGACATACATTACTGACCCAATCTCTGATATGTATTGATTCCTTAACATTGTCTTTATTTCCTCATGTGTCTAAGGAAATATTTTCTTGGAAAGATGAATTCCATGTGACATTTTCAACAATCCCCTCTTGGATTGTTTCATACTAAATCTATTCAGTATCGTATTAATGTATGTACTTTTACTTAGGCCTAGCAATATCTTGGATCTATCATGATGTATCTTGATCCCAAGAATATATGTGGCCTCGTCCAATTCTTTTGTGGAGAAGAATTGATTCAACCATGTCCTAACAGACTGTAAGACCGGTATCTCATTTCCAATAAGTAATATGTCATCAACATATACTATTAAGAAAATGACTGCACTCCCACTAAACATTTTTTAGACACAAGGCTCGCATGCATTCTTGATAAAAATAAAATACTTTTATGGCTTTATCAAAGTAAATTTTCCATAACCTGGATGATTTCTTTAATCCATAAATGGATTTCTGCAACTTGCATACCTTATTGGTATCCTTTGGAGGCATAAACCCTTCAGGTTGTATCATCTAGACATCTTCCTAAAGGCTCCCATTAAGGAATGTTATTTTGACATCCATTTTCCAAATCTCATAGTCATGGTAAGCCACAATGGCAAGTAGAATTCTGATGGATTTCAGCATAGGAACTAGTGAGAAGGTTTCATCGTAGTCAATTCCTTGATTCTATTTAAAACCTTTTGCAACCAGTCGTGCCATATAGATACTGACTTTTCCTTCCATGTCTAGTTTCTTCTTGAATTCCCCTTTCAAACCAATGGGCATTACATCAGTTGGATTATCTACCAAAATCCAGACTTGTTTTTGGTACATGGAATCCATTCTAGAATTCATGGCTTCTTGTCACTTGGCAACATCTATTCCACTTACTGCTTCCTTGTAGGTTAGAGGATAAATATTATTAACTAATAATGAGTCACCATCCTTGGTAACTAGAAAACCATACCATTTCGATTATTTAAAATCTCCTGTACTCCTACGTAGTACTTGTGTCTCTGGAATAGATTCTTCTTCCATAGGGCATTGTGGAATTTGTTCTTGTACTAACTCTTGTGTACCTTGAGCCTCGACTTCATCGAAGTTTATCTCGCTCCCACTATCTATTTTAAAGATTTTCTCTCTCTCAAGTAATATGGAATGTCTTTCCACTATAACCTTTTTATCCAAGGTGTTTTATAGGTAATATCCCCTTATTTCCTTAGGGTATCCTATAAAGGTACACTTTATGCCTTGGGGTGTGAGTTTGTTACCTGAATAGGCCCTAACAAACACTTCACTACCCCACACATGTAAATTCAATAACGTGGATTTTCTTCCACTCTAGAACTCGTATGGAATACCATTTATCAATTTAGTTGGTACTTAGTTTAGTATGTATGCCACTGTTTGTAATGCATATCCCCAAAAGGATAATGGAAGACTCACATGACTCATCATTGATCTCACCATATCCAACAGGGTGTGGTTTCTCCTTTTGCTCACACCATTCCACTGGGGAGTTTTTAGAGGATTGAGTTGGGATAGGATCCCAAACTCCAATAAGTAATCAATGAAGTCTTGATTAAAATATTCTTCACCTCGGTCTGAGTGGAGTTTCTTAATCTTCTTACCAAGCTTGTTCTCAACTTCATTCTTGTATTCTTTGAACTTATCAAAAGAATCAAACTTATACCTCATTAAGTAGATATATCCATATCTACTAAAATCATCTATAAAAGTAATGAAGTATGAGTAACCTCCCCTTTCTTCAACTAGAAATGGTCTACACACATAGGTATGAACCAATTCAAGAAGCTCTTTAGCCCTTTCACCTTTCCCACTAAATGGAGATTTTTTTCATTTTCCCTTGTAAACATGCATGACATACGCCAAGTGGTTTTAGTTTGAAAGAATATAAATATCCATCTTGATGTAACTTTGTCAAGAATTTCTCATTTACATGACCTAGTTGGTGATGCCAAAGTTGGGTGTGGTATGAGTCATGTGAAGTATCTTTGTTATCGATTTCCATTACTTGGTTTGTGTAATCCAACATGTAAAGTCAGTTATATAAATGTTCCCTACCATAACAAATTCTATCTTTGTAAAAGAAACAACATTCATTTCCAAACATGAAAACAAATCCATCTGTATCTAATATGGATATAGAAATACTTTTTTCAGTAACAAAAGGCACATAATAACAACCCTTTAATACCAATATCATCCTAGTTGGCAATGTGAGGTGGTAGTCCCCGGTATCTACAGTAGTAAGTATGGCTTCATTGGATGCATTTCAATCTACCTCCCCTCGATCAATCTTACCAAATCTACTTGGTTCCAATATTTTGATACATATGTGAGCAATACAATCTGTATCTAATACCCAATTTTTAGAAATAGATAGATTTCATTCAATAACAAATGCACTGGAAGCTTCCCCATGCTTCTTAGACTGGGTGCATTTCTTCTTTCAGTGGCCCTTCTTGTCACATACGAAACAAACATCCTCAGGTTCCCTTGCCTCCCCTTTGATCTTCCTTTTCTTGGAAGGTATTAAAGAAGGTTTGGGCTTAAAGATCTTTGCCTTCCCTTTCCTCTTATTCACCATAACGACATAAGGCTTTTCGCGCTTCATATGTTTGTCCACGTGGTGAATGAGGATAAGAAGATTGAATAGAGACTTCTCAGTGTTTCTCATGTTGAAATTGACAAAAAAGTTAGAGAAGCTCTAAGGGAGTGATGCGAGAATGACATCGGTGCCCAGTTCTTCAGGGAGTTTAAACCCTCGAACCTCCAGGCGCTCAATGTAGCCAATGAGCTTGATTGTATGAGGCCCAGCTAGGGAACATTATCCAAGCTTACTCCAAAAGAGTGCCTTAGAGATCTCAAACCTTTCCTATCTTGCTCTCTCCTGGTAAAGACCACAGAGGTGCTCGAGAATGCTATAAACATCCATGTTTTCATGAGACTTCATGAGCTCACTAGACATTAATGATAGCATCAAACATTTAATGTCGACCACATCATTCATATGTTTCTCATAGACAAGGAAATCCTCATCACTCACCTCTTTGGCGGGAGGATCAGGTGATGCTGACCCTAGCACGTAAGACTTCCGTTCATGGCGTAGGATAACATGAAGGCATCTAAACCATTCCAAAAAGTTACTGCCGATGAGGATGTTTTATTTATCCAGAATTGATTGTAGGGATATATTGGTTATCGAGTTTTTTATTTTTATTCTACAATTAAAAGAGTGTACTATTAGTACTTTCTTGATTGCATTTTATAAGAAATAATAAATTTTATTAAGTCTCCCACTATTTTATCAAGTCCCAATAACCCTCACCATTGAACTCGAAATGCCCCATTTCCATGACATTCTAGTAACAAGGATTGATATTCCCCTTCACATAACCCCAAAAAGGGTTGGTCTAGCTATTAGAAGGTATTTAGGTAGGCAGGTCTTTTCCAATTATAGGCTTGCAGCTCCTTGATATGTTGACTGGACTCCCCAATCCTAAAATCATGACTTTGGATTTCCTCAACCTTACCTCCAATATTACACCAAGTCTAGCAAGGGCTACTCCTATTTATATATTATGGTTGAGTCCACAAAAAACCTCTCATAAGGGATACATATATAAAAGTATGTGTCCCAACAAGGGTTGGTAAAACACATAGTTTTATTGATTTTTTTCCAATATCAAGTAACGGAAAGCTTGTTCTGACTTAATATTTTATTTGACGGATTTTTTCTCTCTAATGTGTGAATTTATTATTTTCATTATCAAAAAATTGTTAATATTAAGTGGAACTTACTTAATTGGTTAACAATGTCTTGATAATATTTATGCATAACTCTAGTTTATTTTAGTTCCATCTTACATTCTTGTTTAATTCATTAATTATGTGATCGTGACAACACATCCATAATGATAAACCATGCAACTGACAGAAATAAAATAAAGTAAATGGAATGATCATGAGCTTTTATAATGGTTAGTTTATCTAGCGATTGATAAACTATCCTTGACCTAGCGGAGAATCACCTTGAACATTTTGTGTTCGTGTTTACAACTTACACATGTCCACCTCTATATCTCATGGGATTGGTTTCGTCTTAGATCCATCTTGAACCGCCTCCAATAGCTTGGGAGTTCTATCCATTACATATGCCTTTTTTAAACTCACATGTAGGAGAGAGGTAAAAGGGGGTTTTACATAAAAGAAACCTTGGACACATAGGCCCTACATATTACTGGGGAGAAGGATCAAAGGCCAAAAAATTTAATTCAAATAAATAAATTAAAATAAATCATCCACATACAAAGGTCTTGGTCTAGATCATGATCATCCATACATGCAATGATATTTATATATAAATAAAACTAGCAATAAATTCTTTAATCGTTATTTCTTAAGATAAATCATGTTTGAATCAATTAATCATAATATTTAATTAATCAATCCTTTTATCTAAAACCCTTTTCTAAATTTCCTTGAGATTCTCATCCATAAAAATTTTAAACAAATAAATTCATTTAAAATTATTATTGTACGTAACTTGTACCTTGGAGGAAACTCAGTGAATTCATATTCATAACTAACCAATGAGTATAAATGAACATTACACAGATGTTAAATTAAACACATATATATAAAACAATTATCACGTGTTGTGACTCAACTTTATTCCCGCATGATGGTACACGTCTAAAGGGTTTGTATAATATAATAATAAATTTTAATAAATCTAAGTAATTTGGATGAGTACACAACATGTAGTTCCAACTACACGGTGTGTATTATTTTTCACCATCTATCCAAAGTACACGCCCGGGGAAACGGTGTGTGAGTATAATTTAGAAATCTTCAGAGTACACGATGTTTCCAGTGGGCCACATGCCACGTAGTTCCTCATTACCCGGTCTCCGGTCGGGAAAGCCATGTACGGGGTACACGGTCCAACCCAAACCCGGAGGAATTACACATTGTGTCCATTGGGACACATGGTGTGTAATCCAGAAACCGTGTGCCACCTATTCTTGGTCAACATACGAAGTCATTTAAGACTTAGAAAGACTCCAACATATGGCTTGGTTTGGAAAACTGGTCGGATGGATTGAATCTTGAGTACACGACGTGTACTGCCAAATACACGCCATGTGTTCTAGTGTTGTATTGCCAGGATGTTTTGGTACCTTCGGATGAGATCCTTTATTTTATTGTAATCAAAATTAAAATAAAAGATCATTTCTATAAGGTGAATGAGAAACAAAAGAGGAGGTATAGATCTCAAGATTCATATTTGAAGAACGATTAACTTGAATTGAAAAACCTAAATTATTAAATATTTAATTCATCAACGAAATGTTTAAATAATTATAAACTATGATGTAACCCCTCTGATACCACTTAAAGGTTTCAAGCGCAGCGGAAGTGGGGATAGAACGGGACCTAATTTGATTTTTACCATGATCAATTATTATTTCAGGATCAAAATGATGATGAATTCCATTCTCCCTGGAATATAATCAAAGATTTAAATAAAAAAGAAAGAGGCTCGAAACCTATTGAGAGGATCTTTCATATCATGTTTATAATTAATTTAATTAATTTCATAATGAAAAATAATACCTGGATCTTTAGTATTTTTCTTCATTGATGATGTTGATTATCTAGAATAACCCTTCCAGATTATCTCATTGCACTTACAAGGATCCAAACTAGATTCCCTCTACTAGTGATCCACACGTGCTTCGATGGCCTCTGATCGACATCGCAAGTTCCTCAGGTGCTAGTGCGACGAATCGAGTGTCTTGTGTCAGTCATTATTGTTCGCTTGTACTTTGGCCTTGATGAACGTCTCGGAATCTTGAGAGAGGAGAGAATATGATTCAAGAGAGAAATTGTTTGGCTCAATAATTCTTAATTCACCGGGCATGTGGTGTGGTGTGGTGTATGGTAGAATAGGAATACATTCCAATTTATATACATGGAATTTCAGTTAAAATATTTAATTTCATAGCAACAATTAAATACATTAAAGAACTTAGATAAAACCCATGCATTTAATAATAATATAGTTTCATTATTTATGGTGTTCCAAATTGTGCAAAACATAATTATAAATAAAATTCTACATCACAAAATAATAGGAGTGTTATTTTAATTTTTGCCAACTAGTTAAATAATTGTTTAAAGTCTTGCAAATAATTATTTTACTAATGGACCATCCTTAGTCCACTCAAACTCCACTTCCATTTATTAAACACCAGAATAAATAAATAAATAATTTATTCTCTTAAATAAATATTTTATCTACAAACTAGTAAATAAATATTTATTAAATGTTCAATAAAATAAATAGATATATTTTATTCAATTTATGCGATCATTTTAACTTGAATAAAAAATTTCCACAGTCTTGAGAATAATATTTATTTCCTTAATTAAATTAAAATAGAATTTAACTATGACCAACCAAAACACTTATTGTGTGACCCTTCAAGATTATTTCTCATTGGCATTAGGTGGGATTTCCTAAAGTCCAAGAGTACTGTCTAGAAACGGGTCAAGGCACCCAAGAGAAAGAATGTAAAGTTGCAACAACGACATCCACATACAAACGCTCACTGTGTAATATAATCCCTTTGTCGCAATATCTCATCAAGCAGGTTTCATGAATGTGTCATCAACATTTATGCTTGATAAGTTGATCTTTGACTACTTGAAATAAAATCATTGTTACATCATGGCCATGGAATTTCATGTGAAGGTTCTATTTCAATCAAAGGGTCGAGATATCAAATTCCATAAATGGAAGGGAAAAATACATCCTCGAATTATCTATTAATAACATGCCACTCGTGACGCACCAAACGTACCCTACTTCCCGCCAACTGTCTGCACGACGGTTTTCGTTAGTAAATAAAAGTGTGTATGTCGTGACACGTATTAATGATAATATTAAAGTCTAAGGATCATTACAAACGCTTGAAATTAGAAATATCTGATGACACCAAACCATGAATAATTTCTACATGTGGGTCTGTTCTCATAATCTCTTATCTTAGAGATTACCAAGTGCGAACTTCATGAGAGGAAGTCTCATCTGCTTACGAGTACTCGCACCTGATTGTCTGCATGCAATGTGTCCCATCATAGCATGTCATCCAACCACATAACTATATTTAAGAATGTTGTTATATTATTTAAAGGTTCTCATCGTAGCGGGGAACTTTCATTACCTTATGAATGCAACAAATACACTAGGACATTATTACATCATAATCATGTAAAACAATGAACAATATGTAACAATAAATTAAATATCCATGTAATCAAAGTAAAACCAGTTGGTTTTAGGACACCAAATGTTACACAACGATCATGTTGTAAATTTCAGGTATGTATTTTTTAATTATTCTTTATAATACAAATGTGTAGATAATTTTTTGATTAACTAGTTAAAAGTATGTTTATTTTTATATGTTTTTACACAATGATAAATGTTGTTTGATGGTTTATACTATTTTTTCTATTATAGAGATTCTGATTTATTTGGGGTGTAATATTCAAAATTTTCTAAATTTCTTGTTAACTTCTGATGTTGGTTTTCATCAAAACCAATGTTGAGACATTAAAAAACTCCTTGAATTTTCAGCATTAGTTTTCATAAAAATTGATGCCAAAAATGGGGACGATTATCATTTTTAGCATCAGTTTTAAAAAAATGACACTAAAAATTAAAGAGAATATCATTTTCAATGTCGATTTTTGAAAAACAAATTCAAAAAACCTTATTTTCAATGTAACCTTTATGTACTTTGGTTTAAAATGATGTTAAAATTGAAAAAAACAGACATTAAATCCTTTTTTAACTAGTGTTAATGACTACAAAAATAAATCAAGTGAATGTCAATAATTTCCTTAGTAAAAATGATCATAAATAATACTGAGGAATAATAAGGTAGTTATCAATAAAAAATATACCTATTGGATTTATAACAAAGTGTCATTTTCATTAATGAATAGAAATACCGTAAAAATATCTTTAAAAACATTCTTCAGAAAAATATCCTTCTCATTTTGAAAATAACCATTAAAAACTAAAATTTATGAAAACATTTTGAAAATAATTTTCTTTTAAAATAATATTTGAAACTTATAAAAGAAGATTTAAAATATTTTAGTGGTCATGATGGCTGAAAAATCCATTCATGATGTACACAATAAAACAATGATTCATTTCACTTTTTCAGTAAATTCCAAATGGGTTTTGTTTTGAAAAGTACATAAAGGTTCCTTTGAAAAAAAATTAAAAAGTCAAAAATGGGTAAAAATTTCTTCAATAAATCATTTCTAAAAGGTTGAAAATATTTTTGAATTTATTTTTTGAAAATATAGTTTTGGAAGAAAATTGATTTTCGACCTAATAGATAAATGAACTCAAATTTTATTAAAAAAATTATCAATAATTTTAAGTACAAAATAATTCTAAAATGGTACTATTAATTGAAAAATCATGATTAACCAAAGGATAATGAAATTAAATTTTTTTATTGTAAAATTATCAAATAAGTACATTTAACTAAAATTTAAGAATAAACAATTTCAATTAAAATGAGATTGTGAAATAAACCCTTACAATGATAGTAATGTTGAAGTGAGAATTAATCAATGGATTGGTTATATGTATCAACTATAAATATGCATAAAACTATTATAAATAAAACATAATATAATCAAAATTTGTTACACACATAATCTTATAATATCAAAGATGATGAAGAAGTAATATAACCCAATGAAAAAAAATTGAGTTATAAAATTATTTACCACTTGGTAATTATTAATTAAAATCCCATTGGATGAAATTTTTCAAATTTAAACATAAAATACCATTAATTATAATGAAATAGTGAAATTTCATGTAAAATTATTTGTATGTACACTATATAAAATAAATTAGGTGTAAAATAATAAAATATGGCTCAATGATGGGAAATTGAGATGAATCCCATTACCCACGCTTACTTTTGGTTTAGAGTAATTTAAACTCTTATATAATTGTTTTAAACATGTTATTAACTTATACCAAAACCATATTATTACTTATAATATCACATATGATCATTTTATAACTTTTTACTTAATAAAATTTAATTATTCCCATTATTTCGGTTGTTGATTGCCATATTTTCTCATTCATACTTTCTCATGAAAGTTGTAGTTCTTGTGAATATTATACACCTATATAATATAAATAATAATAATCATAAAATAAATATAATATTTTATCATCAATTATACAATTATGAAATATAGTTATGAAAAATGGATGATGTTACAGTCATAGAGACTGTAGGTCATACATACGCATGAGTAATGTTTCCATTTTTCAATGATCATTATGGAAATGAGGTAAGTAATATCTTATCTCTAAATAATTATCATAATATCATCAATACAATATTATTTATTTAAATATACTTATATATAGCATCCATGTCGTGTGGTCATGAAAAAAGATTCACATCGCTTCATGAAGTTGGTAGTCCACACCTACACGAACGATGTTATCATATTTTATTAAGTGAAAAGGTAATAAATAAATTGATATATTATCTTTCCAGAATGATAAATATATCATAATTATTTCATTTATTTGACATATAATCATTAAATTTATCCATATAACCTTCCATGTAAAGAGTTAGTGAAAGGTGAATCACATCCCTTTGTGAGGTGGTAGTTCGTCATACACACGATCGACGTTATTGTATCCCATTCAAAATGGAAAGTAAAAAAGGTATATAAGATATAATGACTCAAGAGGTATAATTATGTTATACATATCATATATGTACTTTATATTAATCATCATACCCAACTGTGAGAGTGATAATAGCAAAACAAATGGCATCAGTTTGCAAGTCAATAGTCCTCTGTACAAACGAATTATTATTTCATAACCCATTTGATGGAAGTGGAGATGGTTTTAGTTCATAAAATTAAGTTAAAAACATCTAAGTATATTTAATATAATTATGTTTTTATATCATAATGTTTTAACAAGAATTTAAGGTGGCGGAAGAAGAAATAATATAAAGATTCATGTTAAAGAATGTTACCTCTTCTTCGGGTATCCTCCTTAGGTTTGCACCAAAAGCCTTCATATGTTATATTTTTTTCACATAACTGAGGATTATTGTATGAGTTTGGGTAATTTGGGAAGAAATTTTGGTATGTATATTCTTAGAAAAAAAGGGTTTGGGGTATGGAGAAGAGTGTAGAGGTGTGGTTGTTTATAAGTGAGGTGAGTGGCACGATTATACTTTTTGGAAAGGAAAAGTCTTATCCATGTTTTTAACATGAAAAAGGGTTAAAAATGGATTATTATTTATAATTATACATTATAGGGTCTAAATATGTCCATAAAATATATTTTAGAAAAACATTTATGTCAATTTAACCCTTATCTTTCTAGTTTAACCCCCCGATAAATCAATTTTTACCATAACCATGTTAAATAATTTAATTGTTTTAACTATTCATTGTGGTGAAAATTTAAGTTTAAATTATTGGATAATATAAATTATTATAATTATAAATATGGAATCTATTTTTCTAAATTCCATTCATATATGTGCCAAAAATAATTTAAAATTAATCATACAGACGTGATGACAAAGTGGGTTTTTAAATTGTAAATATTTAAAAGTTTACAAAGTTTTTATATCAAAATTCAATATTAAAATTATTCCAATTACTTAATTTAGATTATTTGATAAAAAAATTAACTAATTTAAATTTAAAACCATTTTGAAATATATTTTAATATTTTAAATTATTTAAATGGAAATGAATTTTTCAATTAAAATTTAGTATTTTTCACTATTTATCAAAAAAATCCCAAAAATTAACCTATGATAATTTTGATATGATGATTTAAAAAATTAATTTTATTTTTTCATATAAATTTTCTAAAATTGAAAAAAATAAATAAATTTTGTGTGAAAAGCGTGACCAAACCGTCTTTTTGAAAAAATACAATTTTTCAAAAAACATTTCTTTTTATTTTAAATGGTTTTTATTTTATTTATAATCAATGGATAGCCATAATTTTTAAAATTTAGTTATTACTATTCATACCCACCGATTTAATGGTTGGTTTATAACAATATACTATATTATGATTCCCTTTGACTTGGGCTTGCGTGTTCTGTAAGCTATCGAGGATATTAAATTAAAAAATATATATTTAATTGGTTGTTTAAGCTTAGTGTTCTATGTCAAATATTCTATCAAAAACAATTTTATTCTTTTAAAATCTCAGGTTTTTTCATAGAAGTTTTGTGTGACCTTTTAATTATTAAAAATTTGAGATACCTCATTTATCCATTTTAACCTTACTAATCTTGATTTTAAATTAACCATAGTAATTATATATTCATTAAAATATAAGTTGGCCATATAACCAAATTTCAAAATTATAAATCCAAATTTGGAATTCATCTAACCTAAAAAAATTATAAGTATGATAAAATTAACTTTTAAATTAAAAATAATATATAGAAAAAAAACTCTTTTATATAAAAATGTTATTTTATATATTACATGTTTTATCCTTATTACCTATTAATTATTAATTTAAGGAGTGTTTATATATTTTTTAATCATATTAAAGTCACATTTAAAAGTTTATTAATATAAATTTTTTACATAAAAATAATATAACTCTTATAAAATTACTTTTTTAAAGAAACCATTTTACTTTTATAATAGTAATTAATATTTTTCCAAATTAATTTATTTTCAATGACTAAAAACCATCCTTTCAAAAAAATATCAAAATTTTATACCAAGTAAAATTTTATATGAGGAATTAAAAAATGAGGTTTATTTTATTAATTTAAAATTTGGAAATTTATAAATTCAAGTTTTGTATAAAATCATAAAATATAATGAAGAACTGTTTTTTTTTTGAAAATAACATTTTCAAATATTAACTGTTTTTATTTTTATTTTTTATCATTTACTAACTAAATTGGTGTTAACCAATTATTGTTATAAAAAAATATTTATCATTATTAATCATAAGTTTATTGAAAAGTAAATACCTATCTTATAAAAGAAAAATTTTAGAAAAATAAATATCTAAACAATAAATGATCTTATTAGTTAGTTTAGGTAAAATTATTGAATTTACTTCATATTAAAAGTAGACTTTATTTTTTGATATGTATATTTCATAAATTGTTTAATCCTATTCATTCCTGTTAATTCAACAACAATTTTTTTACTATTATAATTAAATATTTAAATTTTATCTAACTATATTGTAGGTTCATTTAAGTATTGTTTTGCATCCTGAATAAGCTATCAATCACATTAAATTATTTAAAGGTAATAATATATTAAGATCTTAGGGTTTTCATTCCCCCTAAAAAAATTCATCTTTCAATTTTAATTATTAATCATTGTAGAAATTTGGTGAGGTTATTCTTAACATATTCATCATTAAGGGTATAATTTATAGTATGAAATATACTATGCTCTCTTAGGCTATATCAAGTTACTTATATTTTTTCAAAAAACATTATTCATTCATAAAATTATATACCCAAGTATGTGTACACCATAATCATATATTCTCCATAACATACCTTTCCAAAAACCATTTTAATCTCCAAGTCAATAAACCACAATGAAGTTATATGTTCTTCCAAAAATTAACTCTTTCTTTAACCCATGAAAGGTATTAAACACCAGTTCATAAGGTCACACACTAGTCAATATATATGAAAATCCCAAAAATGTGATGAGATTCACTATAAATACCATGAATCAAGTATCAATCCAAAGGTTATAAATATTATCTAACTTACTTATACAAAGATAAAACCACCCTTTATCATATCAATATAATGTGTATATTTAACCTAAGATTTATCTATACTTCTAACATGTGTTCTAAAATAGTTAAACCTAAAAAATATCAACTTGACATAAAATAATTTCTCAAGGTTATTGATTCCATTTAATATGTGACTTAAAACTATTAATGCAAAACTACCAAAGATAAATCCTTATATGATTCACATAATTCTCAATAACTTTTTGAATATAAATATAACTCACTAATGATAATATCTAATAGTTTAAATATTGTTAAAATATTAATCTCACTACCTTAATTAATACTAGGAAACTCACCATTTCTAGGTACACACCTTTTGGAGATTCATTTTCATGATCCTATTTCAAACAAATAATAAAACCAAAAAGGTTATGGTAATATCAAATATATGAATATGAAGACATTAATAAAAATATATATTCCCTCGTGACAAATTTTGTTAATATATGATACTTTTGGATCAACCTATGACTCTCCTTATTCAGTCCTTAGTTATCCATGTCCATTTTTACATTAGGTTGTCTAAAACAAACATATTCAAATCCCCCAAAATGGTTCATAAAGTGAATTTTAATTAATTAAATCATATCCCCTATGAGTGTATAACCAAGTATTCAGTAAGACCTCTTTGTGGGGCACCATGTCATGGGGAATTTCATACCCAAAATTCCCTCTTTAGGGTTATTACCCCTAGGTACATCTATGTCAGAACCACATCCACTTTATAGTATCTAGAAGAGGATGTAATTTCTAGAAAAACCAAATACTCAAGAAACAACCAAAATGTAAAGATCTCATCCTATGAATATAATTATTCCAAGTATTTTCAATAATGTTATCTAATCCTAATACCTAAATTAAATGTTCATTATTTCATTTGAATTAAATTATATACTATCCTAAAGGGTTATATATAATCAATATAATTAACTTTTCACTCCTTAAATTATCCTCATTAAACATCATAATATCCAAAGTTATATAGACATTTCCATTGATACCAAATATAATTCCCCAAACCAATTCTATTGTATCTAGTTCCATAAATACATACTTTACAAACTCAATTTTATACTAGCGGTAAAATCCTAGATATAATCATCCTTAATTAAAATTATATAAAAATTATTATAACTCTTACATATAAAGTATCGTTTCGTGTTTAGAGAATTATAATAAAACCTAAATTAATAAAGCCCATGTATTTCTCAACTAATGGAAATTTATTTCATTATATATGGGAACTGCTTAATCCACAATTTGTCTTCAATATCTCAAATAAATTCTTTCACATTTTTTATCCTTCTAATCATGACATGTATACTATTTTTATTCATAAATTGGGGAAATGGAAAAATAATAAGTGGTGAGATTAAATGATCAATAAGGTAAAAATAGTACTGAGGCAATCATGACATAAACATTTCATAAATATTATTTCAGAAATATGTAAACAACATAAACCTTTAATCAAATAGAAACCTAGAGCATGCTATATCCATGAAAATGAATGAAAATTTTGATATTAATAATACTGATCTCATGCAGATAGAATGCATAGTGTTAGACATCAAAAACCTATTATTAAGGCCTTGTACCAAAAAACTATCCTGTTATGCAGAGAGTTATACACCAAATTCCAACTTATTTTGTCCTATAAGACCTGTCAATACATCGAGGGTCTATATAATTCTAGGCCCACCCATCACGTGTTTAAGTTTAATGCATTCACCATAAGAGTTAACATGAATTTTCAAACAATTCCCTAAGGAACCTCTTACAAAATAAAACATGGATATCAATATAATTAAAGATATAGAATGACAAAACATAATCAACTAGTGTTAGTGGTTAATAATCATAAAAAATATCAATAATTTTCCCCATGTCAATAAAAGGGGTAACATGGTATTACCCATCCAGAGAAAAAATTTGGATGGTTAAACAATAAATATTAAACTTTCTAACAATATTCTATATTGGAATAAAAATATATGAATTTCCAATGATTATTCCCAAGTCAATATAATAACATTCTTTCTAAGTAAACTTCATCCAATATGAATTATGTACAAATGAGATGTTCAAACTATATAGATCAATGGGTATGTGACTAATTCATCACCATAATATCAGGATCATAATCCTTCCAGGGAAATAATGTGTATGGTTTCAAAATCACATAACCCTATTGTAATAATAGAAACATATAAGGATGTTAACATAGATTAAATTCATCCTTGCAAAAAGAATAATTCAAATGGTATCATAAAAGAGGGATCAAGAATCGAATTGTTTGATACCACAAGTTATATCCCCAAAATTATTTCATATATATACTAGAGTATAAATTAGGAAACATAAACCCCATTAGGGTAAATCATTTTTAAAATAAAAAGTTAAGTGTAAATTAAAACATAAAATAGATTTTAGAAAACATTTTTAACATTGACTTTAAGTATAAATTTACATGTTGATTTAAAAAGTAACTTTTAAAATAGTGACACAAAATATTTTGAAAACATTTAATTTTAAAAAAAACCTCCAATAATGGTGTATTTAAATGACATAAAGTTTATTTTGGATAAATGAGGATAGTAATAAAAATAGTATATAAAAGTTAAAGGAAATCCCCTTTTTATTATTTTCAAAATACATTTGTTCAAAAATCACATTGTAAAAAGAATAAAAATAATAATTTGTATCAAATATTCATTTTCCAAAAGATTATTATAAAATAACATATAAGAAAATATTATGGTGTTATAACCCATGCATAAAATTTCACGGTGAAACTATATAACTCAAGTAAGAGATACTTGAGTTATCAATATCCCTCATGGTCAATATACTATGTGTGTCATAAAACATTTAAAAAGGGGTTTATATGGTAAAAATTTAAACAATTAAGAAAATACCAGATAATAAAATCAGATTTTATAATTTACCAAACTTATATGAAATAAGTTCAAGTGAATGATCATAACTCAAGGAATGAAAATCGAGCTACCCAAATCAATTATGACTGGGGTAACACTTGAGTCAAAAGAAATTTGAATAAAAGAACTTGATTTTGATTTTATTATCCCATAAATTAAACAAAAACATTAATAGAGAATTCATGGGATTTAAAATAAATTGAACATCATACAAAGTGAACATGGTTTATAACATATAACATGTCTCAAATAATTAGTATCGATACCAAGAAAACTCTTGCTGATTGATTTACACTTTAATCAAAACCCCTTTATAGAGTGGGATTTTAATTGAAACTAAAGTAAAATGATTAAAATATAATTAATTATATGATATCTCAAATATGTATTATATAATCTACACAAATTAAATTGGGTTTATAATACCAAACATGTCTCAAATAGAGGAAGTTGAGACGAAAACCCTTACGTTAATCATGATTCGTTCTTCACTTCCACAAAATTTCATGAATAATTAAATTAATATCATTAAATTCATACCTAATAACCTTAGTAATAACTATAACCATTTATATTTATCATTTATAATCATTATATACACATATATATATTATTTAATTTTTACCACTTTACAACACTGGGTGTAAGTAATCTTTATCGCTTTGAACTAGTTTCATAAAATTTGTGTTAATATATATTATTTTCCCAAATTAAATCAATATAATATTATATAATTAACTTTAATATATGTTCCAATATATTTTATAAGGCTATAATCTCAATTATTGGTAGCTTTGGTTATGATCTATGAGGTTAAAACTAGTAGTGAGCATATTTCAGTGATTCTTAATGAACGAAGGTTGATTTCTTAATTAATGAGTTAAATTTTGATATAATATTACTAGAAACCAAAAAAACATAATTAGAATATTTATATCATATTATACATGTAAATAAGTTTACATAGTCTTCCATGTAACACCCCAAAATTCCAAAAGAATAACATTTTATTCAAAAGTGTGTATGACACGCAACTCGAAGCATAGAAGGGAATATAGTATCCATAGAAAATATAATATATTTACTATTTTAATTAAATTAAATCTATTATATATATTTAAATTCATGAAATACTGAGTTATCTCACATTACACGCAGTAATGACTTTCTTCGATGGCTTATATTACACGCATGACTGAGTTTTACCGAATACTATTAATATTATTATCTAAAATGAAAATCATCTCCTAGTGGTTAAATTGGTGGTTAAAAATAAGATTAAATAAATTATGAAAATATATGGTTGAATTCTTTGGTTTCCAATTAATTATAAATGAATATAAAAACCTATTGAATATAAATGAAATGTTTTCACAAAAAATAATTTTATGAGACAAAGGAATTTTATCTTAATATATTAAATTAATTACTATTATTGGATGATATTAATAAAATTTATATATTATATATTCAATAAAATTATTTTAAATTCATCCAATATATTTTATTGGTATAAGATAATAACAAATCCAATTTTATGCAAAAAAAAGTTGTATTTTTTTAAAGTTGGTTTTGCCACCTTTTAATAAATCACTTGTTTTAAAACCAAAATTTAACATTATTATAAATTTTATTTAAAAAAATAAACTTAATTTCTAAAATTTTAATTTTAAAAATTATCTTAGTTTAAATTTTTGGTATTTTTCTAAGTAGTTTCATTTTTGATGAATAGTGAAAATACTGAATTTTAATTGAAAACTCTATTTACGTTTAAATAATTTATAACATTAAAATATATTTCTAAATGGTTTTAAAGTTAAAAAAATTTAAATTATACATATATTAATCCAATTTATGTAATTTTAATCAATTTAATATTGAAAATGAATATAAAAACTCTGTAAACTTTTGACCTTTTTCGCTTTAAAAACATGTTTTCTTGACACATCTATGAAAATAATTTAAAATTAATTTATACCAATTCTGTGATTTTAATTTGGAAAAATGGATTCAATATGTGGAACCATAATAATTTATAATATTTAATAATTCCAAATTAATTTTTTAACACAGTTATTAGTGAAAACAATTAAAAAAATTTACAGGGATTAAGGTAAAAACGAGTTTACTTAATGATTAAACTTAGAATAAAAGGTGTAAAATAACCTACCATCTTATAAAGTAACAATTTTATGGACATATTTAGACCATAAAACCCTTATTAATTACTTTTATGAGTTATTGTGATAATATTAGATGAAATTTACCTGTATAATAAGTTAAGTAATGAAAAGGACAAAAAAGATTCTTTTCTTACTTTTAATTTATATAATGCTTTGGGATAGGGGAAAACATAACATAATAATACATATACATATCATTTTGGAAGATAAATTATTTTTTTTCTATTAGTATAATTTTTTTTAATTTTTTGAGAATAATAAATTACTTCAAATGCTTAAGAAATGTCAACATAGTAATTATTTAATTAATATTTAACTAAAATGAATGATAATAAAAATATTAAAATTGAATTAAATTGAATGAATTAATGTCTTAAATTAATTTTTTTATAATTAAATCATGATACATTGGTGTTAAATAATATTTTTTAATTCCACCATTGTATTTATATTTTTAAATTCAAATTATATAAATAATGTCAAAATTGACATTAATATTATTTTATAATAAAAGATATTTTATTAAATGATTTTAAATTACTAAAAAACTATATTATAATAATTTATTTTTAAATTTTAATAAATATTAAATATGGTCTATTCATAGACCAATTGATATTTTAATATTAATATATTGATGCCTAAATAGTAAAAACATTGTAAAGACCTGGAATTTCTATGTAAATGTTTTTTTATTATATGAGAATTTTATGAGTCCGCGAAAATTGACGGTGCGTGATTTCGAGGCCCGGTGTACCCAGAATAAATTTCTAAATACATTGAGTAAACATGAGAGCGGTTTTTTTTAAATTTTGAACCGGTGCTTGGAATTGAAATCCAAGGACACCGTTGAACTCACAGCATCGATATTCGCTTAAGGAGACTTTCACCTCGACCGCAGTTGGATGAGGGTAAAAGTTAGTTTTTGTGTTTTTTGTGTAAATAAAAATAAAATAAAGATCAAACTTTTATTTTATTTTTGAAACCTCTCTATATAAGCTATAGAGGTGGGGACCACCCGAACTAGAAAACCCCCAATTTGAATTCTTGGTGTGGGGGACCACCCGAACCCCTCTTAATGGGGGAAACCCTTCAACTCTCCAATTAATTAATTGTTCCTCATCAATTAATTAATTGTGCCATTTAATTATGCCAAATCCATTTGGGCCAACTCCAATTGTTCCAACATGAATTATATGATAAACTTATTTTTATTATATTTCCTCCTAATTACCTTGGAGAGGATTATTTGGAAAAGGAAAGATGGGGAGAACATTGGATAAATTCTTTCTCCAAAGAATAATTCCTTCTCTAACGAAGAACACCCTCTCCAATTAAGAATGTACTTCAGAATAAAAGAATGAGGAACTAACCTTGAGCCCGCATCAGAAGTGTCTTGCAGAAGCAACGAACACCGACGTTCTTCAACGACTTCATCTTCTTCATTTCACCTCATCCTTCAGAACCCTCAAGGTAGGGGTGTGTTTTTTATTTATCTTTATTAATTTCTTTTATGTTGAATCTCTCCCCATGAGTCGCTTGCAACCACTCTAACGCGAAGGGTGTGGGCCAAACGAACATGGCTCGACCACTTCGTGACCTGTGTGGTTTTTGATGCCTTCTTCGCGATGGAGGAGGATAGAAACTTGTACTGGTGACCAGAACCAGTAGGACTCAGGAGTGGCGGCCAGCACACTAATTGGCCATGAAGAGGGTGGCGGTGCAACCAGGCCGTCGATGGAGGGTCGCGGCCCGTCGGCCACAGTGGAGCGAGGGTGGCGGCGAGCGCACGGGCAGCCGCGTGACGCTTATGACGGAGTGCGTCCACATCACTCGATGTGGTAGTGTCACGGCGCAAGGCCGCGGTGGCGGTGGAGAGGAGGTCGGCTTGTTTCCAACCACCGGTGGTGGCGTGGTGCGCGACCACTCCGGCCAGCCGGGGTCCCGCGGGTGAGCTGTCGGCGCCATGTGGCACTGACCGGTCGGCCTCCCAACCAGAATGGCCCATCCATTTGGGGAACCCAAGGGGTGTATACCCCTTGGGTGGTAGCTAGGGCAGACCCCACTGTGGGTTCACCCATCCGTGGGCCAGTGCGAGCCAGCGGGCCGCCCAGCGGGCCAAGCCGCGTCACCGGGACGGGCCGCGCCGACGGGTCGGGCTGGACCCAGTGGGCCGGGTCCGATCTCGCGGGCTGGGTCGAACCTAGGGCTGGAAACATCTTGAGCTACGGGAATATATTTGATGAACCGTATGAGGCACTAGAAACCATGGATCGAGATGGTCCTTTTGGTATAATCCACTTGAGTTTTGGATAAATTTGGGGCATGTCCATGTTGGAGCCAACACGAATCCAATCAGTCCCTCGAGACAAAAAGGCCAATAACTTACAGAATAGGTTTCCGATTGACGCACCATCTATTGCATTGAGACCCCTTTTACATGGCGGTCCCTTGGGATAATTCTTTGTGGAACTTCTTGGTAGTTGGAGTATCAACCTGTGGCTTAAGGTGAGGACCCTCCAGGAATCAAGTGAGCTTAGTGCGGGAACCCTATGGCTACCTGTAACATGATAAGGGGATCCTATGTGTGTCTCTTCTTTGGGATCCTATGTGGGTCTATCCTTTGGGATCCTATGTGGGTATGTGCTTTGGGATCCTACGTGGATCTATGTTTGAGATTCCCATTGGGACCATTCTAGGAAATCCACATGGTACTACTCTAGGATCCTACGTGTGTCTCATGTATTAGGATCCTACGTGGGTATGATGATTTAGGATCCTACGTGGGTCTGCCTTTTAATAGAGTAAGATGATTCAGTAGTTACATATAATCATCTTTATTATTGTATCTATGTAATACCTGGTGTGAGTTGAGTCCTTACCTTCGTGGTAATACCTTTGTGGTATTCTTCTGTGTGGCGTACCTTTGTGGTACTTACCTTCGTGGTGATACATTTGTGGTATTCTTCTGTGTGTCATACCTTTGTGGTACTTACCTTCATGATGATACCTTTGTGGTATTCTTCTATGTGGTGTTACCTTTGTGGTACTTGTCTTTGTGGTATTACCTTTGTGGTATTCCTTCCTTTGTGGAACAGTTGATTGGGCTTTTGAGTTGGGCCTTGTGTTTCCTCGTGAATGAAATGGGTATACTTGATAACTTAGACATATGTATAGGAATATACCTATGTAGGGTTGTAAAAAAATTTCATGATTTGTGTTATATCCTTTTTGGGTTTTGTGAGACCTTAATGGGTCTTGGGGTCCCTACTGAGTATTGTTATACTCACCCCTACACGAGAAACGCCTGCACCTTGTTGTGTTTGGTGCAGACGAAGGGAAGCGTTGACTAAGGATGAGAGTACTAGGACTGGAGGTAGCTTAGAGGTGGAAATTAGATGAGGCATACTGCAGAGATGGTCGTTCGAGATCTGTACCTACCCTTAAGGTAGGGTCCTTAGCGGGAGTTCACAGGAGATATTCCAGTTTACTTGTACTTTCCAGTTTTCTTGTACTTTCTAGTTGCGCTTGTATTCTGGCCCCTTTTACTTATTGTACACACTCTTTTTACTATATATTTTACTTGTGTTTGTATCTTTTTGTGTGTTTGGTTGATTGTGTTTACAGAATATAAAGGAAATGCCTTCCCGGATTTATGGAATATTCCTTTTGGTGCTAGTCGCCAGCCCCTGGCCTATGGATGGCGGGCTTGGGGTAGTCACGGCATAGGCCCTGGGGGACCAGTCGTGAAAAATTGGTATCAAAGGAGTCGGTTCTACAATAGAACATTGGAATATGGTCTTTTTAATGGAAATGTTGTTAAGTGTAGTGAGTGTTTTTATCATTTTAGGAAATCCAATGTTGGCGCGGTGGCCGACATATCCATACACCAGGACCCTGACTTCTGATTTCTGACTCAGTGCATGAAAACACTAATTGCACATGTGTTTTGAAAAGTTTTCTTTGTGAACTCTTTGAGTTAGCTCACCAGGTATAACTTATTGATTGTGGCACACCTATTTATTTTTAGGATTCCTACACGCAGACAGCCAGCTGGGGTTCTGGGTATAATATGCGAGGATAACCCACCGAGTGATGAGGCCTCAGTGTAGGTACCTTTATTAGTAGAGTCACTAGCAGAGGAACCAGTGGTACCATTACCCATTGGTCCACCAATGCCACCAGCCCCAGTAGTAGAGGGTGTGCGCCGCTTGAGCGCATTTCACGAGTTCCAGTGCCAGAGGCCTCCTAGGTTCAAGGGTGAGACGGAACCACCGGCGGATGAGGATTGTTTGGAGGTCGTGGTGAGAGTCTTCCGACAAGTAGGGATGCCATCTAATCTCATGGTGATCCTTACTAAAAGTCTTCTATAGGAAGCTGCAGGTAGATGGTGGATCATGATGCTCCAGCCTCATGAATAGGTGACACTTCTCTGGGTATACTTTGGGAGCCTGTTTCAGGCAGAGCTTTTTCCAGTGACCCTTTGTGTAGTGCACATACAGGATCTTCTTCATCTATAGAAAGGTAGCATGATTGTGGCCCAGTACTCAGCGAGGTTCACTGACCTCTCATGAAACTCCACTGATATAGTGTGGGACCCATTCATCAGGGCCTAGACCTTCGAACAGGGACTGAAGTGGGAGATCAAGGCTTTGATGATTTCTCTCTACATCCCGATGTATGTAGGGGTGTTAGATAGAGCCTTCTTAGTGGAGATTTTTCTTGCTGAGCAGTCACCAACAGCGAGACCCACCACCGGGCGTCACATAGCGGAGTCTTCTACAGCTGGCAGCAGACATATGTCACAAAGGTCCAAGAAGATCAGACCTACATGAGGATAACCAAAGGATTTAGGGTCAGTCGTGCGGGGCACCGGAGACAGATACAGTGATGCGAGGATCAGGAAGTGTTATGCATGCGGCGGGCAGGGTCACATGGCTCATGACTACCTGACCTACCGATAGGCTGATCATCATACAATCGAAGGACCGCCCAGGCAGAGATAGATGATCAACTGAGGAGGTTTTTAGGGAGAAGGAGGATGTGGAAGAGGAGTTGTTCATCCAGCTAGTGGTGGGTGATGATTCGAGGTGTTACTGCAACCCCCACCAGGTGGTCCACCCCAACCATAGGGAGCAGGTGGACAGGGGCGAGCTCATCTCTAGGCAGTTGAGGCCTACGATCACGATGCTCCAGAGATGATACAAGGTATGATATGTGTCTACTCCACATTCGCTTCAGTATTTATAGACACAGGTTCCAGTCATTATTTAATTTCCACTACCTTTGTTCGGAGCTCGGAGATTCCAATGGATCTATTGGTTCGATCCTTATGGCTACAGACTCCTACAGGAGATAATTTGATGAATACACACTGGTGCTGCCAGTGTGAGCTTACTCTAGGAGGCGAGAGCTTTGGATGGGATCTCTTAATAGTGGTGTTGAGGCCTTATGATGTCATCTTGCGTATGGACTGGTTATCTACAGTCCATGCTCAGATTGACTATATTAGGAGAAAAATGTGGTGTATCCATGAGGATGGGACTAGGTTTACCTTCACCAGTGATAAGGGAGCCTTTGCAGCACAAGATGGACTTACCGGGAGGAGAGTAAAGTCGATCACTCATCAGTTGGCTAGCCTTACAATCGGATAGGTTGATGTGGAGAGTCAGATTTATCCTATAGTGGTGGACCAGTATGCAGATGTCTTCCCTAATGATGTTTCAGGTTTACCTCCTCACATGGAGGTGGACTTTTACATTGACTTATACCTCGGGATGGCACTGATATCTACACCAGCGTATCGAATGGATCCCGTGGAGCTTCCTGAGCTGCGGGTATAGTTGGAGTACTTACAGGGGAAGGGATTCATCTAGAACAATGTTTCTCCTTGGGCAGCCCTAATTTTGTTCACCAAGAAGGAAGATGGGAGCTTGAGACTTTGTGTTGACTATCGGGGCCTGAACCAGGTGACCGTGAAGAACAAGTACCCACTCCCAAGGATTGGCGGCATCTTTGATCAGTTGAATGGATCACAGTGGTTCTCAAAGATAGGCCTCAGATCAAGCTATCACTAGCTCAGAGTACGATATGAGGATGTGTAGGAGATGGCTTTTCGATGTCAGTATGGCCACTAAGAGTTTTTGGTTATGCCATTCGGTGTAACCAATGCTCCAGAAGTGTTCATGGGACTCATAAACAAGATCTTTCATCCATACCTTGATCACTTTGTAGTATTATTCATTGAAGACAGTCTGATCTACTCGGCTACCTAGGAGAATCATGCCTATCATTTGCAGATAGTTCTGGACACACTCCGAGAGCACCAGCATTATGGCAATCTCTCGAAGTGCCAGTTCTGGATCCAAGAGGTTCACTTTCTAGGACATGTCATCTCAGAGGCTAGATTTGCGGTGGATCCAGTGAAGATTGAGGTGGTACTTGCTTGGGATCCACCCATTAGTGTGACGGAGGTATGAAGTTTCTTGGGTTTGGTCGGATACTATTGGAGATTTGTGTCAGATTTATCCATAGTGGAAGCACCTTTATCAGGATTGAATATGAAGAGGCAACCCGTCGTGTTGTCGGAGATATGCCAGCAGAGTTTTCAAGAGTTGAGGCAGAGGCTGACTAGTGCCCCCATATTTAGCCTTCCGGAGGAGGGCGTTGGGTATGTAGTCTACTGCAACGCATCAGGGACCGGTCTTGGATGTGCCTTAAAAAAGAGTGAGAATTTATTGTATATAGTTCTCATCATCTGAGAAAAAATGAGAAGAACTACACTACCCATGACCTAGATCTAGAAGTAGTGGTCTTTACCTTGAAGATGTGGCGACATTACATGATGGGCGAGCATTTTACGGTTTCATCTGATCACAAGATTCTCAGGTATATCTTCTCTCAGAAGGACCTGAACCTGATACAACAATGTTGTCTTGAGTTCCTCTAGGACTATGACTTCGATATAGTTTATACTCATGGGAAGGGGAAAGTTTTAGTTTATGCACTCAGCGGGAGATCTAGTATATAGCTACTAGGTGAGGCGATGGATCAGCTGGCCGCTTTATAGATATCCTTTATGGATAGAGATGGAGTAGTTTTTCTTTAATCTCTTATAGTCACTCTCCCACTTCTTCAGTGAGTTAGGGAGTTTCAGCATGGGGACACTGACTACAAGGCTCGACGTGTTTAGATATCCACAGGTCAGGCACCTGATGGATTTTTTGAAGGTGGGGAGCATGTCATCCTCTTCAGAGGATGTACCATAGTGCCAGTGTCTCTTCAGAAGGAAGTGTTGAGGTAGTTCCACACATCCCCTCTAGTGGTATATCCATGAGTGGTGAATATGTACTAGGATATCCAATGATGGCACTGGTGGCTAGGAATGAAGAAAGCAGTAGCAGAGTTTGTCTATCAATGCCTCACTTGTCAGCAAGTGAAGGCAGAACACCAGGTGCCAGAAGGCTTAGTTCAGCCTTTAGAGGTCCCAAAGTGGAAGTGGGATGGAATGTCCATGGACTTCACAATAGTACTTCCACATACATCCAAGGGTTATGATTCTATCCAGGTGATCATCGACTGACTCACCATGTCGGCCCACTTCCTACCGATCAGATAGCAGGATTCAGTAGAGAGCTTGGGATGACTCTATGTGCAGGAGATTGTGCAGCTACATAGAGTACCCTTGATGATTGTCTCTGATCGTGATGCACATTTCACTTCTTGACTATTAAAGGGGTCTCAGGAGGATTTCGGGACGTATCTTCATTTGAGCACTGCCTTTCATCCTCAGATGCATAGCCAGACAGAGCGGACCATTCAGACCCTCGAGGACATACTTTTGCTTGCGTCCTTGACTTCGATTGCATCTGGGAGGATCACTTTCCCTTGGTAGAGTTTTCATACAACAACAGATATCACTCCACCATTGGGATGGAACCTTTTGAGGCATTGTATGTCCGACCTCGTAGATCTCCTTTGTGATGGACTGTCCTAGGGGAGTCAGCACTTATGGGACCAGATATGGTACGGGCTACCACAAAGAAGGTACAGATCATCCAGGAGTGGATGAAGACTACATAGATCAGGAAGAAGTCTTATGCCGATAGGAGATGGAGACCTCTAGAGTTTGAGTATGGTGACTATGTCTTCCTACGGGTCTCACCCCGATGAGGTTTGTGGAGGTTTGGATGGGGTGGCCAGTTATCTTCGAGGTTCATCATACCCTTTCAGGTCCTCAACATGGTTGGTGAGGTGTCTTACTGCCTCAAACCTCCCCCTCAGTTGCATTGGGTGCACGACATTTTCCATGTATCCTAGCTGAGGAGATACATGCACGACCCATCACACGTCATCGACCACGGTGATCTAGACATCGATGATGGGGTGAAATTTATGGAGGTTCCAGTAGATATTGAGGATCGATAGGAGAGATTCCATCATGGTTGATTGACACCTTTAGTGCATGTACGTTGGTAGCATGGGAACCTCCAGGAAAGGACATGGGAGTGGGAGGCTCATATTCATACACAGTACCCCCCACTTTTTTTCCTAGTTTTTGTGATGTGGCTTTTGGGGATGCAAAACCCTGAGGTGGGGAGAATGTAAAGACCCAGAATTTCCATGTAATTTTTTTTATTATATGGGAATTTTCTGAGTCCGTGAAAATAGACAGTGCCTGATTCTGAGGCCCAGTGTGCTCGGAATGAATTTCTGAACTTTTTTTAAGTATGTTCAATAAAATTGTGAGTAGGTTTTTGTAACTTTTAAACCGGGACTTGGAATTGAAATCTGAGGACACCGTTGAACTCGCAGCACTGGTATTCGCTTAAGGAGACTTTCACCTTGACCACAGTAGGACGAGGGGGGAAGTTAGTTTTTGTGTTTTTTGTGTAAATAAAAATAAAATAAAGATCAAACATTTATTTTATTTTTTAAACCTCTCTATATGAGTTAAATAGGTGGGGACCACCCGAACTAGAAAACCCCCAATTTGAATTCTTGGTGGTGGGGACCACCATAACACCTCTTAATGGGGGAAAACCTTTAACTCTCCAATTAATTAAATGTTCATCATCAATTAATTTATTTTTCCATTTAATTATTCCAACTCCATTTGTGCCAACTCCAATTGTGCCAACATGAATTATATAATAAACTTATTTCTATTATATTGGCTCCTCATTACCTTGGAGAGTATTGGTTAGAAAATGAGATCTGGGGAGGAACTCTAAAGAAACTCTTTATCAAACGAAGAATGACTTCTCTGATGAAGAATGCCCCCTCTAACGAAGAACGTAATTTGGAATCGATGAATAAGGAGCTGACCATGAGTCCGCATCAGAAGCGTCTTGAAAAAGAAACAGACCTCGATGTTCTTCAACGACTTCGTCTTATTCATCGTGGCCCATCCTTCAGAACCTTCAAGGAAGGGGTATGTTTTTTATTGATCTTCTCTAATTTCTTTTATTTTGAATCTCTCCCCATTAGCCGCTTGCTACTGCTCTAACGCGAAGGGTGTGGGCCAAACGAACATGGATCGACCACTCTGTGACTTATGTGGTTTTTTATGCGTTATTTGCGATGGAGGAGGACATCGACTGGAATCGGCGAATGGAACCGGTAGGACTCGGGAGTGACGGATGGCACACTGGCTGGCCATGAAGACGGCGGTGGCGCAACCCACCGCCGGTGGAGGGCATCAGCCCGTCGGCCACAGTGGAGTGAGGGCAGTAGGTGTCCACGTGACGGTGTGGGTGGCATGCATCAACGCCTCTTGGAATTATGGTGTCTCGGCGCAAGGTCGTTGTGGCGGTGGAGGGGCGGATGGCTCGCTGCAGGCTTCCGGTGGTGGCGCGGAGCATAACCGTGCTGAGTAGGAGGGCTGGCCATCCAGCTAGCCAGGGAGCGGAGCAGGACTCGGGGTCCCGCATGGGAGCTTCCGACGCCACATGGCGCTGACTAGTCAGCCTTCAAACCCGAATGTCCTAGCCGTTCAGGGAACCCAAGGGGTGACTCCCCCTTGGGTGATAGCTAGGGAGGACCCCACCACGGGGCCACCCAGCTGCGGGCCAGCGGGCCGCCCAATGAGGGCCACCCTAAGGGCCGGACCCGGTGGGCCTGGCCGGATCCCATGGGTTGGGTTGACATGAACTGGGTCGATTTGGCCCAGGCTGGGTCAGGATGGGTCAGTCCAACCGGGTTAGACTATACCCAGACCAGTTTCGACCCCTTCCACTCTTTCGGCCAAATCATGAGCTACAGACATCCGTTTGACGAACCGTTTGCGGAAACAGAAACCTTGGATCGATACGGTCCTTTTGGTATACCACATATTAGTTTTAGATAAAGTTGTGGTACGGCTAGGTTGGATCAAACACGAATCCAACCGGGCCCTCGAGACTAAAAGGTCAATAACTTACAGATCGAGTGTCCGATTGACACACCTTCTATTGCATTGAGACACCTTTTACATGGCGGCCCCTTGGGATACTTCTTCATGGGACATTGTGGCAGTTGGAGTATCGACCTCTGGCTTGAGGAGTGGACCCTCCCGGAATCAAGCGAGCTTAGTGCGGGAACCCTACGGCTAACTTTAACAGGATAAAGGGATCCTATGTGGGTATGTGCTTTGGGATCCTATATGGGTTTGTGCTTTGGGATCCTATGTGGGTATGTGCTTTGGGGTCCTACGTGGGTCTATGTCTGAGCGTCCTACTTGGACCGCTCAGGAAATCCACATGGGACTACTCTAGGATCCTACGTGGGTCTATTGTATTAGGATCTTACGTGGGTATGATGATTTAGGATCCTACATGGGTCTAACTCTTAACAGAGTAAGATGATTTAGTATTTACATTTAATCATCTTTACTACCATATCTATATTATACCTAGTGTGAGCTGAGTCTTTACCTTCGTGGTAATACCTTTGTGGTATTCTTTTGTGTGGCGTACCTTTGTGGTACTTACCTTTATGGTGATACCTTTGTGGTACTCTTCTGTGTGGCATACCTTTGTGGTACTTACCTTTGTGGTGATACCTTTGTGGTATTCTTCTATGTGGAGTTACCTTTGTGGTACTTGTCTTTTCGGTGTTACATTCATGGTATTCATTCCTTTATGGAACAACTATTTGGGATTTTGAGTTGGGCCTTGTGTTTCCTCATGAATGAGATGGGTATACTTGATAAATTAGGTATATGTATGGTCATATACCTAAGTAGGGTTTTCATAAGTTTTCATACATTGTGGTTTATCCTTTGTGAGTTTTGTGATACCTTCGAGGGTCTCAGGGTCCCTACTGAGTATCGTTATACTCACCCCTGCATGGGAAATGCCCTCACATTGTTATTTTTGGTGCAAACGATGGACAATGCTGACTAAGGAAAAGAGTACCAGGAGTGGAGGTATCTCAGAGGTGGACATTATACAAGGAATACTATAGAGACGACCATTCGAGATATGTACCTACCCTTCAGGTAGGTTCCTTGGCGGGAGTTCACAACAGTTGTTCCAATTTACTTGTACTTTCCAGTTTTTGTATACTTTCCAGTTGGGCTTGTATTCTGGCCCCTTTCACTTACTGTACACACTCTTTTAACTATATAGTTTACTTGTGTTCGTATCTCGTTATGTGCTTCGTTGAGTGTGTTTACATGATATAAAGGCAATACCTTCCCAGTTTTAAGGAATACGCCTTTCGATGCTAGTCACTAGCCCCTGTCCTATGGAAGTCGGGCTTAGGGCAGTCATGCGATGGGCCCTAGGGGATGGGTCGTGACAAACATTGTTAGCACAGTTAGAGTTAAAACAGTGTTTTTGCGCACTACATGCGCTTCTGTTAAAATTAATTTCCAACGAACATGGGAATTTTTATTTTATAAATTATATATCAAATTTATAAATAATAGGGTCTAAATTTTATAATTATACTCACTTTAATTTAGTTATAAATGATAAATTAACTAAGTTCGAAAACTAGTTACCGTAGTGAAAAAACAAAAATGTTAAAATTAGGGAAACATAGAAGTTAAAGAACAAAATGATGAAAATGTGTTTTTGGGGGGGTTATCAACTATAATTACCCAAAAATCGATTATTTTTCAATTTTTTTGGCACATGTGGTAAGGGATACCTCCCAATTGTGAGTACTTTTGGATATTTAAAATAATACCACTCCTCGTCTATTATAAAAGGAAATTCACTCTCCCCACTTCTTTACACCTCACAAGTCATTTGGATTGACCAAAAACTACAAAAAACACTTCACAAATTTCCTACTCTCGTCCTAGGATCCTTAAATTGATAAAAAATCTAACCAATTAATTCCTTGGGTGCAAACCAAAAGAAGATACCCAAAGAATAGGTAACATTATTCAATGAATGTTGTTGTTTTATTTCTTCCTCAAACCCCTTCCATTTTTTTAATATCATTATTATATAATAAAATTAATATATGAAATATACTAAAATGTTGTAATGTTAATTTTACTACCTATATCCACATAAACTTCCATAAAATGGATTACTAAATCATCATTCGTATGTATAGTGGACTACAGCCTCATGGACCGATGTCGTTTGTTTTTTCACTACCACCATTCAAGGTTGGGAATAATGATGGAAATACTATTTATATATGATATATATATATATAATATTTATGATTTATTTATAATTTTTTAATTATTATATAGCACGTACCATCATGATTTCTATTTTTTGGGATATAATAAGTTCATTCAAGTGTACGGAAGACAACTGTCTCACGAAGCGATGTGATTCGGTCACACTTTAACTGGAATGTAATAAGGATAGGTTTAATAAAAATATGTGATATATATGAATTAAAAATGATACTGAAATAATATATATATATATATATATATATCATTTACTTTAATTTCTTTCAATATGTCAAGAAAATAGAAACAACATTCATGTATATGTATGGCCTACTGTCTCCATGAACGGAATATTTAATTTCATATCAAAAAATTTTATGGATTACTCTAAATAAATATATACTGAATATTTAATATTTATATCCTTTTTTATAATATAAATATGATGAAATAATAATCTAATTAATAGAAAAAAATTAAGTCAAAACATACTAAAAAAGGAAATTAACACCCAAAACAATGAAAATACAAAAAGATTATTAACTAGTGATAAGATGTTATAAAAGTATCATATATGAAATTATAACAAATTTTATGGTTATGATATAAGTTAATAACATTCTTAAATACATTATTCATGGTGATAATGTTTTTTTCAAAAAAAAGGGAGCGTAAGGTATGAGATTTCGTCTCAATTTACATTCCATTGATACTTATTTGCTTTTATACACCAATTCACTTTTATGAGATGTATATACTACCCATTTTGACATGTAATATCATGAATAATTCATTATTCATGGTATTTTAATTTTGAATTTGAATTATGTCATCCATGGGGATTCTAATTAAAAATCAACGAGTGGTAAAATTTATTTTTCAATCTCACTTTCTTTTGTGATTGTTAAATATCTCTTGAATCAGTCACTTTATTATAATCATTTTTAATTTTACATTACATTTATCTTAAATATACATACTATTTTGTAATGGATATTATTATTTATTAAACTATATAACATTTTTACATGTAGTTCTTAATTTGAATGTTATATGATTTACCAGGTAAATGTTGATATATTTGTATCCTTTACTCAATAAAGATATTTGATAAGGTGTATTATTTTTGAATTAAATTGATATATGATGAATGATTTGGACATTAATTATATGGGTTTTGGTCTAGTTAATTAAATCCCATTAATGCATCGGTAGTCCCAAGAGATGAATCAGTTGGCCAAATCAAATGGGTTTCTACCCACATACTTAAATTTTCTTGATGATAGATCTTAATAGTAACTATGTTGAGGATAAATCTTGATAGTTCATATTTCCAACATTATGAATTCCATCACTATTGAAATTCCAAGTGATTATTTAATTAGTTAGAACATATGTGGTCAATTTCCAAGCTCATGTGGTATTATTTTATTATATTTTATTTCTGACATATTATGCTCAATTTATTGATTAATTGACATTTGTTTGAGTAATTTACATTTTCATAATGATTATTCTTCATTAATTTATCATATATTTTTCTAAAATTAACCCTTATTAAGAATTTTAACTCACCCTTATTTTTTTCCTTTCCCAAAGATATGAAGATGAATTCTTAGAATAATTTTTGAGCAATTTAAATTATTGTGTATTATGTTTCATTTTCTATTCCCAATGTAAAATCGGTTTCATATATGTATCTGTATTCCAAAAATGATAAAATTTTAGGTCATTTGGGATTTAAATATTTCATCTATACAACTTTAATAATGTAAGGCACCAGCTTAGGGCTATTGGGGTTGGGGTCACTATAGTTGGTATCAAAGAAATATTAGTAGAAACCTTAGGAACTAGATTTAGGAAAACGTAGATTAGGGAACATAACCCTATGATAAAATTTCAGGATAAGAATATAATAACATCCAAAAGTTTTTTCAAGGGAGATATTATGTGGTTATTCCAATAAATTCATCCCTATATGGAAACTACAAGTGGACATGGTTTTGAAAAATATGTACCTAGGTGTAATAACTCCAAAAAGGGTGTGTCAGGAAAAACTCAAGCATAACCTACTACACAACAACAGGCCTTACTATGCACCTAGTTTTACACTCCTTTGAGATATTATTAAGATAATTCACAATTTCTTCACAAACAATTATAAATTATTTGAAAGTAAATATATCTAAAAGAAACCATTTTTATTATTATATTATTTTTTATGGATAATTTTTTCAATTTATGATAAGTATTTCACTAATTTTTGGGATTAAAAATTATGTTACATAATGTTATGATATAATCTAGTGTATTACATTGTTTAGAAATTGAAATTGGAATGAAGAAGGGTATCAATACATATGGGTAATGTAGAGGTTTTCTCTGTTGAGAAAGTTGATATAGCTAGTATTGGAACTCAGAATGTTATGGATATATTAGGGAAGCTTAATCACGTTATGAAAAATAACCTTTCTTGAATGGAACAACATATTCCGCAGTGAGATTCTCTGGTGTTGTATGGATTTATGTGATAGATTCCCCCATCATTTAGTGATACTATTGATTTGATGGTATTCAAGTAATGTATTAATTCATTGGAGAATATATTTATGGAACTGGGATGTGGTTAAAATGAATAGGTTAAACTTACAGTGTATTGTCTCAATGGGTATACAAATAAATGGTGTTCATTGATCCAGAGTACTAGGGATGAAGAGGAAATATATCTCAAGGAATAGAAATATTTTAAGCATACATTCTAAGAAAAATATTTCCCTCATGAGAAACAAACTAATATAAAGAGAAATTTCCTTAAATTAAATAAAAAGTAAAAAGAGAGTGTTGTAGAGTATGAGGCTACCTTTAAAAGGTTATCTAGGTATGATAAGGATTAAATATGCAATAATGAGTGCAATGATTGACCACTTCTTTGAAGGGATTAAGACAGGTCTCTGAAGGGTGATGGTATCTCAAATATTTTCCGCATACAATGAAATAGTTTTATTTTCTATCATGGTAGAGAAATAATTACCAACTCTAATTGACTCAAAGTGAAGTAAGAGAAGAAGAAAAAGGTAGAGAAAATAATGGATAAAGGGAAGAAGGGAAAGAAGGATTTTCTAACATGTGATAACTTTGGAATGAATTGACTTGGGAAATGCTTCAAATAATTGGGAGTTTATTATAATTTCGAAGAAGAGGGTCACCAAGAAAAAATGAAAATGTAAGAAAGAAAAGATAGATATTCTGTGTTTTAACTATAGTGAAATGGGGACTAATAAAATTAAATTCCCCAATCATTTAAGGAATATACCTCAAAATAATCTAAGGTGTTATGGTCAAACTTATTCTATTAATACAATTGAAGTGGAATGATTAATGTTCTTGAGTATTTGCATCCAAAAAAATGTTGTAAAAGTATTTTATTAATGAAATTATCATCATAAGAATTATAAAATATATAATTATTGTATTTTAGTACTATTTCATTAATAATTTTAATGCATATGTTCAACGATACTGGTGAATAAAAAAATGATTCGGTGATGAGATGAACTTATTGGAAAAAAAACATGACTAGGGGAATGATAATCCCTAATATGTTCCTGGTGTTGAGATAATGATGATGATTAATATGAATAAATTAAACTAGGTACAACTAACTACCTATTAAATTATTCTAAAGTGTTTTATTATCATATTTTGGAATGGTTAACCATTTAAAAAATGGTTTAAGTTGAATTTTGGATGAGGTTTTAGAGATTAATGTATTACTTCACTATATGATACAGCATGTACTAAGATATTGAGTAGAAATTGTTTAAGGAAAAACTAAAGGATAATATTTTTCTTATGAAATATAAATTTATCAAGTAAGTATATTTCCTTGTATTATTTGAGAGTGAATTAATTCATCAACTCTAGGAAGGGGGTCTTGAAACAAAAATGTTGTCCTATTATCATCATTTTTATGATATCAATAGCCTTTTCAGTCCTCTGTTTTATGGATTTTTTTAACTTTCTACTGAACATGTTCTATATCACTATCCCTTATTATTTTAGTGTTATTTTTATCTTCTATATCCATGCTTTCATTTCCCAGCTATATCCTCCTACCTAGAAACCTAGTTATGTGATTATTATAGATAACTTTTTTACTTACCTTTATCTCTTATTAAGAGGATTTTTTGTTAACTCTTTTATGATGTGGGTTTTTCAACTTTGGTATTTCCAAATGGAGAACCCTTAATTTTATAAGTTATGTTTAAATTACAAAGATTCAATTTATTAATGTGGGGATAATGTAACACCCCAAAATTCTATGAGAATAACATTTTGTTCAAAATAATGTATGATGCACAACACCAATATTAGAAGGGAATAAAATTTTTCAAGAAATTAAAATATATTTTCAATTTTAAATCAATTCAATCTATAATATAACTTTCAATACACACAATAATAAGTTTTCTTGCATTACATGCAATAATGACTTTCTTCAATGGATTGCATTACAAGTAATATCGGGTTTTACTGAATACTATTAATATAATTATTTAAATGAAAATTATCTGAAATATATTAAATTGGTGGTTATAAAAAGGATTAAATAAATTATGATAATATATATGAATTCATTGGTTATAAATTAATTCTAAATGAATATAAAAATGAATTGAATATAAAGGAAATTTTTTCATAAAAAAATTATACACCAAAGGCGTTTTATCTTAATAAATTAAATTAATTAAAATTAGTGGATGAAATAAATAAAATATATATATTATATATTAAATAAAAAATTTACATTCATAAAGTAGATTTTACTTGCATAATATAATAATAAATCCAATTTTAACCATAAAAGCTATATTTTTCTAAAACAAGTTTTGTTGCCTTTTATTGGTGTGATTATTTTAAAACAAAATTATAACACTCTTATAGATTTTATTTGAAAAAATAAAATTCATTATTGAAATAATAATATCAAAATTATCTTAGGTTTAATTTTTTTTATTTTTCTGAGAAGTTCCATTCTTTAATGAATAGTGAAAAACACTAAATTTTAATTGAAAAATGTATTTTTATTAAAATAATTTCTAATGATAAAATATATTTTTAAATGGTTTTATAGTTTTAATAGTTAAATTATACATCCATTAATCCAATTTAGGTAACTTTATTCAATTTCATATTGAAATTTAACATAAAAACTTTGTAATATTTTGATTTTTTCGCTTTAAAAACTTGTTTTCTCGACACATTTGTACGTTTAAATTTATATTAATTTCTCCCACTTTGTGATTTGAATTTAAAAAATTATTCCAATGTTTTGAAACATAATAATTTATAATGTATAAAAAATTTAACTTATTTTTTAATGAAGTTATTAGTGAGAGTAATTAAAATTAATTACATCGATTAAGGCAATAACCAGTTTTTTTTAATGATTGAACATGGAATAAAAGGTCTAAAATGACATACCAACTTATCCTGAACCAATTTAATGGACATATTTTGATACTTCCCACCTTATGAATTATTTTTATGATTAATTTATATATTATTCCATAAAATTGACCTGTATTATAAGTTATGTAATGAAAAACACAAAAAAAAGATTCTTTCTTACTTTTAATTTTTATAAAGCTTTTTGTTAGGGGAAAACATAATATAAGTTCGGTTATGTATATCATTTTGAAACATAAATTAGTTTTTTTCTATCATTATAATTTATTTTAATTTTTATAGATTAAATAATTACTTAAAATGCTTAAGAAACGTCAACGCGGTAATTATTTACTTAATAATTAACTAAAATAAATGATACTAAAAATATTAAAATTGAAAGAATTATTATCTTACATTAATTTTTTTTATAATTTAATCATATTAAAAATGTGTTAAATAATATATTTTAAATTCCATCATTTTATTGATATTTCTAAATTCAAATAAAATGATATTGTCAAAATTAACATTAATGTTATTTTATTATTAATGATATTTTATTAAATGATTTAAAATTATTAAAAATACAATATTCTTCCAAGTAATTTTTAAATTTTAATAAATATTAAATATTTTCTATTAATGTACCAATTTATCTTTTAAAATGAACACATTGACCCCTAAACTGTAAAAACATTGTTAGTGTGGTTAGAGTTAAAGCAGTTGTTTTGCGCACTACAAGCGCTTCTCTTAAAATTAGTTTCCAAAAGACATGGTAATTTTTATTTTATAAATTATATATCATATTTAATGATAATTGGGTCTAAATTTTATAATAATACTTACTTGAATTTATTATTAAATGAAAAATTACCTAAGTTATAAAACTAGTTACCATATAGAAAATAATAGTAAAAGTAATGAAACTTAAAAGTTAAGAGAAAAAATAAAAAAATGTGTTTTTTTGTGGGAGAGGTTTTTATAGGCCATAATTACCATAAAATCCATTATTTTTTCAGTTTTATAGGTACATTAGGTAATTTATACCTCCCAATAGTGAGTACTTTTGAGTATTTACAAAAATACAACTCTTCCTCCATCAGAAAAGATCATTCTCTCTACCCACTTCATGACATTGACCAAGCCATTTGGATTAACCAAATCCTATAAAAATCACTTCCAAGATTCCCTCACTTAATCCTAGGATCCTTAAATTGGTCAAAAATTTAACCAAGTAAGGCCTTGGGTGCAAACCAAAAGTAGATACCCGATGTAGAGGTAACGTTCATCAACTAACATTTTTGTTTTATTTATTCATCAAACCCCTTAATTTTTGTTAATATCATGCTTATAAGATCAAATAATTATCTTAAATATACTAGAATGTTATTATTTTAATTTTAAGACCTGAAACCACACATATTTTCATCAAATGTGTCATGAAATCATCGTTTGTGTGTACAATAGACTACCGCCTCATGGACCGATGTTGTTCGTTTTTCAATTACCACCTTTCAAGGTTGGGAATAATGATGGAAATAAAATTTATATTATATATATATATATTGGATTTATTTATACTTTTTTATTACTATATAACACATACCTTCATGCTTTCCATTTTTTGGGGATATGATAAGTTCTTTCATGTGTACGGCGGACTACTGTCTCACGAAGCGATGTGATTCATTCATGCTTTACATGGAATTTAAAAAGGATTGGTTAAATAAAAATAATTTATATATATGAAATAAAAATTATAATTAAATAATATATACATATATCATTTACATTAATTTCTTTCAATATGATAAGAAAATGGAAACAGTGTTTATGTGTACGTATGACATATTGTCTCCATAAATGGTGTACTTCATTTCCTGTCACAAACATTTATGGATTAATATAAATACATATATAATGAATATATATTATTTAAATAATATTTTATTTTATTTAGATTATTAAAACATGATCTACATAAGAAGAAGAAAAATAACAAGTCAAAACATACTCGAAAAACAAGGAAATTAACACCCGAAACAATTAAAATAATGATATATTATTAAAAAAATGATGATAAGATGTTATAAAAGGATAATATATGAAATTATAAATATTTTTAGGGTTATTTTATAAGTTAATAACATGATTAAATCCATTATACCAGAGGATAATGTTCGTTCAACAAAATGGGAGCGTAAAGTCTACGATTTCGTCTCAATTTACATTCCATTGAGACTTATTTTCTTTTATGCATCAATTCACTTTTATAAGGTGTATATACAGCCCATTTTGACATTTAATATCATTAATAAATTATTATTCATGGTATTTTAATCTACAATTTTAATTATTTCATCCAAGTGGATTTCAATAGAAAATTAATAAGTGGTAAAAGTTATTTTTCAATCTCACTTTTTATTATGATTGTTAACTTTATCCTGAAACAATCACTTTGATGTAATAATTTTTCATAATACATTAAATTTATCTTAAATATGCATATAAAGTTTTAATGGATATTATTATTTCATAAACTATATACCATTTTTATATACGGTGTTTACTTTGAATGTAGTATTATTTATTGGGTAAATATTGATAAATTTGTACCCCTTACTCAATATAAATATTTGATAAGGAATGTTTTTTATGAATTAAATAAATATATGAGGAATGATTTAGACATTAAATAAATGGTTTGTGCACTAATTAATGTAATCCCCTCTATATATCGGTAGTATCATGAGACGAATCAGTTTTCCAAATCAAACAGGTTTCTACCCAGAGACTTAAACTATCTTGAGGATAGATCTTGGCAGTAACTATCTTGAGGAAAGATATTGAAAGTAAATATCATGAGGATATATATTGATATTTAGATGTAAAACATTATTCCTTAAATAATTATTTATATTCCATGTGATTATTATATTAGTTATAATATTCATGTTCAAGTTTCAAACTCATGTGGAATTATTTGATCATATTTTATTCCTACCATATTATGCTCATTTTATTGATTAATTAGTACGTTTTTAAGAAATTTAACATTACATAAAGATTATTATTCAATGATTTATGATAGATTATATTTTAAAGAACCCTTACTGATCATTTTAACTCACTCTTATTTTTTTTCTTTTCCCCAATATATGAAGATGAATTCTTGGAATGTGTGTTAAGCATTTTACTTTGTTATGTATTATGCTTCATTTTCTATTCCCAACGTAAAATGGGTATCATGTATGTATCTAGTTTCAAAAAAATATAAAAAATTTATTATATTTGTATTTGAATATTATATCTAAATTGATGTAATAAAGTAAGGAACCAGCTCTATGATACTGGAGTCATGTTTTCTATAGTTAGTATCAAAGTAAGTTTAGTAAAACCCATGGGAACTTGATTTAGGTAAACATAGATTAAGGAACATAACCCTATGATAAAATTTTAGGATAATCATATAAGAACATCCAAAAGTTTTCGTATGGTATAGATTATGTGTCTCTTTCTAGAAATACATCCCTTTCAGGATACTACAAGTGGATGTGGTTCTAGAACATATGTACCTAGGGGTAATAACTCCAAAAAGGGCATATCAAGCTTGACTCGAGCATAAAACAGTACATGAAAATGGGCATTACTATGCACCTATTTTGACACTCCCATAGGATATTCTTAGGATAATTCACAATTTATTTACAAACTATTATGAAGGATTTTAAATTAAAGATATACCAAAGAAACCATGTTTATTATTATAAGATTAGTGGTGGATAAAATTTTAAATTTATGATTTCTATTTCACTAATTTTGGGATTAAACATTATGTTACATGATGTTATGATCTAATCTAGTTTATTCCATTGTGTAGAAATGGCACCTATATGGAAGAAGGGTATCAATACTTGTGGCCAATGTATAGGTTTACCAATTGGGAAAGTCAATATAGTTGGTATTAGAACTGAACAAGTTATGGATATATTAGGGATGATTAATCTTGTTATGAAAAAGTGAGATTAACCGATGATAGATATATTTAGGCGATATAGGCCCCCATAATTTAGTGGGACTACCGATCTGATGGTTTCTGAGCAATGGATTAAGTATTTGGATAAGATATTTATGGAATTGGGATGTGGTGAATTGGAATAGGTTACACTTGTAGTGTATTGTCTCAATGGAGATGTTGATAAATGGTTTCCTTTGATCCAGAATACAAGGGATGAAGAAGAAATAGAACTCATGGAATGGAAATATTTTAGGGAGACATTCATCAAAAAATATTTCCCTCATGACCAATAAATCTAAATTAAGATAAATTTATCTATATTAATGAATATAGAAGAAGAGAGTGTTATAGAGTATGAGGCTACCTTTACAAGGTTATCTAGGTATTCTATGGATTATATATGTAACAAGGTGTGCATGATTGACCACCTATTTAAAGGGATTAATCCATGTATCTTAAGGGTGCTAATGTCTCAAACATTTTCTTCATATAACGATTTTTTTATTTTCTATTAAGATAGAGAAATAATTCTCCAAGTATAATGGATTCAAATTGAAGCAAGAGAATAACAAAACAGATGATCAAATAATAGATAAAGGGGAAAATTGAAAGAATGATTTTCCCACATGTAATAACTGTGGAAATAATCACCTTGGAAAATGCTTGAAAGGATTTGGAGTTAGTCATAATTGTGGATAAAATGTTCACAAGGAAAAAGAATGAAGAGGGAAAAAAGTTAATAATGATATTGAATGTTTTAATAATATTTAAATGGGTCACTATAAAAATAAATTCCCTAATCATCTATGAAATATACCTCAGAATAAGATAAGGGGTCAAGGTCCATCTTTTGCTATTGATATAACCAAAGTTGAATGATTAATGTTCTAGTGTATTTGGATCCAAGAAAAATATTGTAAAGGAATTTTATTGATGATATTCTCATCATAATAATTATGAAATATATAATTATTTTACTATATTATTATTTTTTTAAGGATCTCAAATCATAATTTGAATGGTATCGATGAATAAGAAAATGATTATGTGACAAGTTAAACTTCTTGGAAATACACATGATTGGGGGAAAGATAAGCCTTAATATGTTCTTGATGTTGAGATAATGATGATGATTGATATGTATAATGTAAATTGGATACTACTAACTACCTTTTAAATGATTCTAAAGTGTTTGATCATAATAATTTTGAAAGTTTAAACATTTATAAAATGGTTTAAGTTGAACTTTGGATGATTTTTTATATATTAATGTATTATTTCACCATATGATGCAACCTTTGTTAATATATGAAGTAAAAATAGTTTAATACACAACTAAAGGATAATATTGGGCTTATTAAATATAAATGTATCATGTATATATATTTCCTTATATTTTTTTAGAGTGAAATAATTCCTCAACTCTAGGAAATGGGTCTTGAAACAAAAAAAATCATATTATCATCATTTTTTATGATATCAATAATCTTTTTCAAACCTCTAGATTATGGATTTATAGTTGTTAAATTTATACTAAACATGTTCTCTATCACTATCCATTGGTTTTTGAGTGTTATTTTTCTCTTCCATTTCTATGTTTCTATTTCCCCCCTATGTCCTCCTATTTGAAAACCTAGTTATGTGATTATTATAGATGACTTATACTTTCATTTCTCACTTATTAGGAGGATTTTTTATTAACTCTATTATGTTGTGGGGTATTCAACATTGGTATTTCCAAACGGATAACCCTTAATTACTGAGGTAAAGTATAAATTAGAAGGATACAATTTATTAATGTGGGGATAATGTAACACCCCAAAATTAAAAAAGAATAACATTTTATTCAAAAACATGTATGATACACAACACAAAGAATAAAAAAGAAATATAATATCCCAATAAATTAAAATTTATTTATTATTTTAAATAAATTAAATATATTATATAACTTTTAATGAACACAATACTATGTTATCTTTCGTTACTGCAATAATGACTTTCTTCAATGGCTTACATTACAAGCAAGACTCGGTTTTACCAAATATTATAAATATTATTATCTAAATTGAAAATTATCTCTAAGATATTACATCAGTGGTTATAAATAATATTAAATAAATTATTATAATATATAGTTGAATTATTTGGTTAGAAATTAATTAGAAATGAATATAAAAACCAATTGAATATAAATGAAATGTTTTCATAAAAACAATTTTTATGCCCCGAGGCATTTTATATTAATAAATTTAATTAATTACCATTAGAGGATGGCCTTAATGAAATTTAAATATTATATATTCAATAAAAAAATTTAAATTCATCCAATATATTTTATAGGCATAAGATAAAAAATCTAATTTTATGCATAAAAATATGTATTTTTATGAAGGTAGTTTTGCCCCCTTTTAATGGTTCACTTGTTCTAAAACCAAATTTTGAAACTTTTTTAAAATTTATTTGAAAAGATACACTAAATTGTTGAAATTTTAATGTCAAAATTATATTAGCGTGAATTATTTGTATTTTTATGAGAAGTTTCATTTTTTGATGAATAGTGAAAAATACTGAATTTTAATTGAAAAGGGCATTCTCATTTAAATAATTTATAATGTTAAACTATAATTTTAATTGGTTTTAAAGTAAAAATAGTTGATATATATATATATATTAATTCAATTTAGGTATTTGGAAAAAATTTCAAATTATAATTGAATATAAAAACCTTTTAAACTATTTATCTTTTTCGCTTTAAGATCTTGTTTTCTCGACACGTCTGTGACATTAATTTTAAATTAATTTCTACCACTTATTTAAATTAAATTTAGAAAATTTATTCCTTATTTGGAAGAATAATAATATATAATTTATAATAAATCCCAATTAATTTTTGAAAAAAGTTATTATTGAAATCAATTAGAATTAATTAGAGCGATTAAGGTAAAAATGAGTTTACTTATTGGTTAAACTAAGAATAAAAGCTGTAAAAATTCCTAACCACTTGCACAAAACCTGTTTTATGGAAATATTTTGATCCATCACACCTTATTAATTAATTTTATGAGTTATAAAGATATTATTCCATGAAATTGACCAATATAATAAGCTAAGTAAAAAAGACAAAAAAATAATCTTTTCTAACTATTAATTTCTCTAAAGATTTGGGATAGGGGAAAATATTACATATGTTTAGTTATGTATATCCTTTTGAAAGGTAAATTATTTTTTTATATCATTATAATTTATTTTAATTTTTAGAGATGAATTATTTGTTATAAATGATTAATAAATTCCAATGCGGTAATTATTTAGTTGATAATTAACTAAAATAAACGATAATAAAAATATTAAAAATGATGTAAATTAAATGAATTATTATATTCTATTAATTTTTTATATAATTAAATAATTTTATACTAGATTTAAATGGTATATTTTAATTCCACCATTGTATTGATATTTTTAAATTCAAATTAAATAAATAATGTCAAAATTGACATTAATGTTATTTTATTATAAATGATATTTTATTAAATGATTTAAAATTACTAAAAACCTATATTATGAAAATTGATTTTAAAATGATAATAAATATAAAATATGTAACATTAATATAACAATTTATCTTTTATAATCAACATTGTTACCCCTAAATAGTAGGAACTTTGTTAGAGCAATTAGGGTTAAAGCAATGTTGTGTGCACTACAAGCACTTTTATTAAATTTAATTCCAAAAAAACATGGAAATTTTTATTTTATAAATTATCTATCATATTTAGTAATAATTGGGTCTAAATTTTATAATAATTATCACTTTAATTTATTCTTACATGATAAATTACCTAGGTTAAAAAACTAGTTTCTGTCGTGAAAACCAAAATGGTAAAAATAGAGAAATATAAAATTTAAAGAACAAAATGATAAAATGTGGTCTTTTTTGTGTTGGAGGTGTTTCGAGACCATAAGACCCTAAAATACATTATTTTTCATTTTTTAACATAATATAAGGGAGACCACCCCCTATATTGAATACTTTAGTGTATTTCCAAGAATATCACTCTTCTGTTATAAAAAGACATTCACTCTCCCCACTTATTCACACCTCCCAAGATATTTGGATTGAAGAAAACCTGAAAAAAAAACTTCAAAACTCACCAATACTCATAATATAATCATTATTTTTATTATAAATACAAAAAAGTATGGCCTTGGGTGTAAACCAAAAGGAGATACCTGAAGAATAGGTAGCGTTTATCAATTTCTGTTTTTGTTTTAATTATTCCAAAAACCCCTTAAATTATTTTTATATCATGATTATATAATAGAAAAAGTGTATTTAATTTATTGATAGATTTTTATGTTAATTTTACAACCTAAAACTACAAACATTTCCATCAAATGGGTTGTTAAATCATTATTTGTGTGTATGGTAGACTACCGCCTCACGAACCAATGTCGTTCGCTTTTCCATTACCACCTTTCAAGGTTGGTAATAATTATGGACATACTATTTAAATATGATATTAATATATTTATGATGTATTTATTCATATTTACTTATTATATAACACGTAACTTCTGGATTTTCATTTTGTGGGAATACGATAACTTCATTCGTGTGTACGGCAGACTATCGCCCCGTGAAGCGATGTGATTCGTTCACTCTTTACATAGAATGTATTAAGTATGGTTTTAATTAAAATTTGTGATATATATGAAATAAAAATTATATTTAAATCATAATATATATATATATATCATTTACTTTAATTTATTTCAAAATGATGGTAAAATTGAAACAACATTCATGCATATGTACAACCTACCATCTCCATGAACAGTGTATTTCATTTCATATCACCAAATTTTATGGATTACTATAAATACATATATAATGAATATATATGATATTTAAATCACGTTTTACATTATTTAGATGATTAAATAATGATCGAATTAAAAATAAAAAGTCAAAACATATTTAAAATCAATCCATTTAACACCCAAAACAATGAAAATAATGAAAGATTATTAAAAAACGGGTTATATGATGTTATAAAAGAATCATATATGGAATTATAAATATTAATATGGTTCTAGTATAAGTTAATAACTTTATGAAAACCATTATACTTGAATATAACTTTCTCTCATCCAGTGTAATTTGACTTGAAAATCATCAAGTGGTAAAATTTATTTTTAAATCTCATTTTATTTTGTGATTATTAACTTTCTCTTGAGAAAATCACTTTATTGTAATATTTTTTTATTATAAATTAAATTTAACTTAAATATCCATATTTATTTTTGGGATATTATTGTTTCATAAACTATATACCATTTTTACATATGGTTTTTACTTTGAATTTTATATGATTTATTGGAGAAATATTGATAAATTCAAATCCTTTACTCAATATGGATATTCGATAAGGAACATTATTTTTGAATTAAATAGATATATGCGGAATGATTTGGGCATAAAGTACACAAGATGAAGATCGGTTATTGTAATCCCATTGATAAATTTGTAGTCTCATGTGATGAATCAGTTGGCCAAATCATATAGGTTCCTACCAATAGACTTAAACTATCTTGAGGATAGATCTTAACAGTAACTATCTTGAGGATAGATCTTGACAGTAACTATCTTGAGGATATATTTTGATAGTTTATACATCTAAAATTATGTATTTCATCATTATTGATATTATATGTGATTATTAGGTTATTTATAATATCCATAATCATGTTTCAATCTTGTGTTATTATTTATATGTCATTATTTGATCATTTTTATTCCTGCCATGTTATGCTCAAGTTATTGATTAATCAGTATGTGTTTCACTCATTTACATTGCCATGATAATTATTCTTCATTTTTTTATGATATATTCCACTATACTTAACCATTACTAATCATTTTATCTCACCCTTATTTTTTCCCTTTTCCCAAGATATGAAGATGAATTCTTGGAATGAGTTTTTGAGGATACTGAGCATTTTACTTGGTTATATATTATGTTTTATTTTCTATTATCAATGTAAAATTGGCATCATGCATATATCTGGTTTCCAAAACTACTTTAAATATGGGCCTTTTTGGATTTCAGTCTTGTATATATACCAATTTAATAAATTATGGCATTATCTCTTGGCTACTAGGGTTAGGGTTACTACAATCTATGATATAAATGCGGAGTATTGTTCAAGTAGGTGGTTAAACTAACCCAAACACAAATCTACCATGATTAATATATGATTATTATGGGGTAAAGTTGTAATATAATTATACCAAAAACATAATGATCTTATTTTTTGTTTATTAGTGTTATATATTAAAATTTAAAATAATTATAAAAATAAGTAATATATAAGAAAATATTACATAGTATGAATAAACAAATTCCTTTTAGTATACTTGTTTAAGATGGTTAATGTTACAATGATCACTTATTTTTAATATTTATTATAGAATAAATAATTTATATTTGTTGAATATAAATTATTAAATAAATATTATAACTATTCACTAAACCCATTTCTAGAACCATCCATAAAATTTGGTGACGAAAAATAAAACATGTCGTTCATGGTGGCAGTAGTTCGCACATGTGTATGAGAAGTGTTTTCAATTTTTTTTTGATTGAATGTGAGGGGAATAGATGATGGTTATTCCATAAATATATTAATATTTCAGTATATTGTTAATAATTATGTATTTATATACATATGGTTATAATGGTTTTTGTGGAGGGTGTATGGGAAGGATAAAGAATAAAATAAACATAGTAAGTAATACTTACTTTGAGAATTGGATATTATCTTGATGTATCCTTTGAGAATAAAGTAATTAAGGAAATTTTTGGAGTCTAGGAGATACCAAATGTATATAGTGGATCTAGAATAAGTAAATTCGGTATATTTTCATGGTAACTTAAAACTATAGATGTGGAATGATGTTGGAGGAAGTGATCTCCTTTAATATGAGAAAAAGGGACAAATATTTGGAAAAGAATGTTACAGAATGGATAAGAAAGGAATTTCATAAGGGTTAGATGAGTTAGGTGAAGAAATGATAGTTGAGATATGTAGGTGTGAATTTAAAACCTAACAATTAATTATATAACGTGTATGTGACCTTTGAATTATTAAAAATTCTAGATAGTTCATTTTCCCATTTTACCATTATTAATCATAATTAAAATTTCACCATGGTACATTTTTATTTTAAAAATATATATAACATGACCCTTATTACCAAATTTATATGGGATAAATTTGAATTATATATCCATTTAACCTAATTATATTACTAAATATGAGATAATAAAATTTAAATTAAATCCAAAAATATAAGTAAAACTATTTTTATAAAAATGTATTTTTTATATATTAATTGTTTTTTATCCTTATTTATTATTAATTATTAATTGAATGAGTGTTTATATTTTTTTATAATGTTATAGAAATATTTTAAATTGGATTGATCGAATTTATTTATATAAAAATTATATAACTCTTATAAAATTAATTTTTTGAAAACAACCATTTCATTTATATCGCGGTAATTAATATTTATCATAAGTAATTTATTTTCAATGACTAAAAACTACCCTTTTTAGAAAAGGATCAAAAAATAATACTGTGTAAAGTTTGATATAAGGAATTGACAAATTATTTTATTTTATTAATTTAAATTTCCAAAATTTAAATTTCATTTTATAAATAAAATCATAAAATATAATGAAAATTTATTTTTATTTGAAGATTAATTTTTCAAATGTTAACTATTTTTATTTTTTATATCATTTAAAAAATAAATTAGTGTTAACCAGTTATTAATATCAAACATTTTTTATCATCATGAATCATGTTTTTCATTAAAAATAAACGCATATCGCATGAAATGAAAAAAAAATTTGAAAAATACTTTTGTAAAAAATAAATGATCTTATTAGTCATTTTACGTAAATATATTTAAGTTCATTCATATTAAAATCATCCTTTATTATAATTATATATATATATATATCATAAATTGGTTACTCATATTCATTATCACTAATTCAATGGTTTTTATTAATGGTTATACTTAAATATTCACATTTTAACTTAATATATCATGGTTTCTCTTAAGTTCAGTGTTAAGTGTGGAGCAAGCTACTGATCATATTGAATTATTTAATAGTAATAATACTTTAATACCTTGGTATGTTACATATTTAATTACAAGTTTACTCATATATCTCCATAATTACACTCACCAAATAAAAATTTATTTATGTAGATATTCACTCACGCCTTATAATATCATAGTAAAAAAAGGGCCCTCACGAACTAACACATACTTGAAAACACTATAAACCTGAGATCTTAAACTATGTCTTAATCCAAACCATGGTAACTTTTAGATGGGTATTGTTCATAACACTCTATCCATCTAAAGAATCATTATATGCCTCCTTTAATGGATATTGGAACTCAAATACCTAATTTATTAATGGTATTTGAGTAACATAACATTTCCCTACATTTATTTCTCAACAACACCCATAATAATTGTTGTGTAACTTAAATTAATGTTAAAAATAACTAAAAATAATAATATAATATCTCATGTCTCATTATAAATTTCACATCACGATAATAAAATTTTCAGATCATCCATACGAGTTCTTGAATGTTTATGCCATCAAAAATCAATTCACATCGTGCTTAGGTGTTTCAAGTTAATTACATTATTTATAGGAATCTATAATCATCTCTGAGTTGTATAATTCATCATATTCTTATCACAATATACATCCTCTTTATTTATGTTGTTTTAATAAATAATCACACAAAATTTAGATTAATTCTTCCCAACTTATCTTTAGATTCACATTAATCTTTCATTTTTATTCATAACTTTATCTTTAATAACTATAATCATTATCATAATTAAACGTTGATTTTATTGAGTAATTCACACCATCATAGAAGGATTACACCTTTCAATAATAATTCACATCATTGAGGAAACTCAAGCCATAAAATATACATAGGTGACATAATTATTAATTTAATGATAATTACCTTAATATATAAAAAAATAAATCATTCCATTATAATTATACTTCATTATCATTGATAGGAGTTGAATTCAACACTAAAGTTAGTCCATATAACCCAAGAAAGTATTTCATCAAATTTATTCATAAGGAAAATTAAATACAATCTATCAAGTCCTCTTTTTTAAAAATTAGTCAAATTGACATAAAACCCTCTCTAAAATGACCCAAAAAATGTTTCACTAGGTTTTTGAGGTTTAAAAGAGTCCAACATAATTTTCATAATCAAAAAATACCCCTCAACATGCCTCTATACTCCCTGAAAGATTTGGTTCAATGAGAGGGTTCCATGTGGCACCCTATACAAGGCCAACTTATGCCCATGTCCATATCACACTATGAAATCATGAAAGAGTCTCCGAGTAATATGCTATTTTATTTAAAAACCATTGCTTCTTGGGATTTGATCACTTCTCATGTGTTTTTATATCCCTTAGGGATACCATACGATCTAACTGATTGCATGGTCATGATCAAGGGAAGGGTTTCTGCTCCATGTCGTTATATAGACACACAAATTATACCCTAATTGAGTTAATCAGGTTGTCATTTGTGGACTATTCGATCCATTATCTTTTGTGTACTATTCCATAAATTCATGATACATTAGGGGAGGGTGACATGGCCCTCTAATAACCATCTGATCATTTGATCAGATGACTCAATCATATCTATCATATTTTATCGTATTTGCTTATATTATTACCAATAACCTATAACCCAGAGCGATAAGGTTCATGATAGACAATAAATTTTTATAATAGTTTCATCTCATCATGATGATCATGAATATATAAGTTCCAAACCATGAATCAAGTATTAAATGAACATGTAGAGAGAAGATGAAATTCAAGTAAACGTTTCTCATCAATATATTCCAATACTAACATTAGATCATTACATTCTTGGTCTCATTAGATTTTTTTCTTCATTATCTAATTAATAATATACCACTTTAAATATTAATATTCATGATTTTATGTTATTCATTCTTTTACAAAAAATATCGGATCAAAACATTACTCTGAGGTATATATGAAATCAGAATTATTTTTTTCAAAATTTATATCATTAAAATAATTTCATGACTTGGAGTTACAATATATATTCCATAAATCATAAATTTTATGTTTTGTCCTTCAAACCCAATAGAAAAGTTTAATATTATTCAATTTTCCATTAAGAATAATATCAATTCATATCTTGAATCGAAACTATTCTAATTTCAAAATATTCATCACTATTTATTCATTAACATAAACAAATTTTATACCGAATTTTGAATTATATAATATAAATAAGAGTAATTAAATTTTAAGGCCTTTAATTGTCTTATAAAGGATGTAAAATCAAATTGTTTTACCACTCACTAGCAAATCCATGATCTTCAGGGAATCCTCTCATATTTGATGGATTCCTTCATTTTGAGGGAATGTTTTTCTTTAGAATTTCAATGCCAATTATCACTTTTAAGTATGAATATATAAATATTATTAGGTAAAAACCAATTTTTAAAATAAATATATTATTTATTTAAAAAAATAACTACTGATACCAAAATTATAAAGCTACAAGAAAATATCTAAAATTTCACCCTAAAAGAAACTCCCCATTACTGAAATAATGAAAATCTATATATATATATATATATATATATCAATCTGGATCCCTATTAAGGTGGAAACTATATTTTTTCAATTTTCCCTAAAAACCTATATTATTCTTTCATAACTTCCAACGGTACTCAATGAAACCACTAGAATATATATTTTAGTAAATAAGGATAATGATGGATCATATAAAATTGTAAATGGATTCAAATTACAAGTATAAGCTATGTAATTATTCAGAGATGCATAGGTTACTAAACTAGTAATCCCCACCAACTACCATGTGGCTTATCCTTGAGTACCAAATGGCAGTATGCTTCAACTACCTATCTTCTTTATATCTAATCCTCCAAAAATTTATTCTATGGTATTTTCTACCAATATTTACAAACTCAAAAAATTAAAATTAAATACCTAAATATTTTTAAAAACAATTCCTAAAGGAAAACCACAAATTCCCCCATATTTTATTAAATTAAATTCAAAATAAATTCCAAATCATATTTTAATATAATTCTTGAAACAGGAAGTGTTACAAACTCCCCACCATAATTTTTTTTTCCCTTATAAATCCATCCCAATACTCTCACCTAAACACCAAAACAAACCCCAAACACCATCTCATCATGGTTATAACCATTAAATTTATCCCATCTAACTTATATTGTATAACTTTAATAACCAAATTATAAAGATTATAATCAAAAATATTATTCCCAATGGACTATATAGATATACTGATATGGGGAGGGATGAATCATCGTAGATAAATTTTTACGGAATAAATTCAACTTATACTTTTATCCCCTTGAAGTCATTTGAACCTCTAACATAATTTAGGATGTATGAATCCCTGATATGTTCCTTAATTATGTACTCTCACATGAAATTGAGATAATGTAAAGAAATAACACACCAATATTTTTACAAGGTTCATAACCAATGTGTGAAACCTAATACTTAATATATCTGGTTATTATCCTAATCCACATTTTTTTCACTACTATTATAAGTTTTATAATAGAGAATGATTATATTCTTTACACAAGAAGATATTTATTATCCTAAAACACAAATATCACAATATTAAATATGTGCTTAGGTTATTTCCTAAAAATACTCTTCTAACTATCATTAGGAATTGTGGAATTATTTATATTGGAACCACACATATTAAATGGTTATTCTTGAACTCCATGAATTTAAATATTATTTTAACTTGATCTTATTATAAAATAAACATGAAATTAATACAATCATTTCTTCAATTAAACTAAAATAGTATCTCTAAACCTTTAGTACATTGATTTCAAGAAATAATATTGGTTTTTTGTGACATCGATCTCAACATTCTTGACCTTTTGTATATATAATTTTCCAAGATTTTACTTTTAAGTGATTCAGTTTTTTGAAATTTAGTAGTCTGCTTCTGGATGTTTTACATGCTCTATATTTTCATTCTCTAAATTTGGATCCTTCTCAACACATCGAAATTTTTAATTTCATTCTTCTCAACTCTTTTTCCTAATAAATCTTCTAGAATTTAATTGGTTAACTACTACCTCTATTTTAGGTTTCTAAATAATATCAGTATTTTTTTATATTTTCTTGAATTATCTTTGAATGATGTTCCCCATTTATAGTTCTAGCCAACCTATAAAATTTTTTGGAAATTAAATTAATGATTTTACATCTCTCAATATCTCAAAAATTTCAGTCAACAGCCTTTAATGTTTACAAATATATCGGTATTTGACTTCATCAAAACTCCTAAAAACATAGCATCAACTATCTTTCAATCATCTGAAAATATAGGTTTTAATAAATAACTTCCCTTCATGAATATTATAACTTTGAACATCTAGTTAAGTATCATCACATTTATTATGACTTCACAATGTTTATGTGAATTCACTCAACATCTTCTTATTACACATTTGTCTCTTACATCTCTCAAACTCTTACAAGCTCTAGTTATTTGAATAAATTTTTTCATGTATTCCTAAGATTGTAGTTTCTATGTTTCTTTTCTCTAATATATATTCAAATCTTGTCTTTGTGACTTCCTATTCTAGTCATATAATCTTATAATATTCCAATCATCTTCATCATCTGATTGATTAGACTTAAAAAATATATAATTGGATCTTGATTTTGATTTTATTTTCATTTGTACATATATACCTCCACTAATTTTTCATTTTTTTTTAATTAGTAAAATTTACTAGAATTACTCTAACAGTTATGTTTATCATCACTCAAGGTCATCAGGACGACAGATATCCTAAAATTTTATTGTTTTTTATTCCTCTTATAATTATCTATCTTCTGATGACTTCACAATTCATGATTATTTTACAAGAATATTTAATATTGTATGGGAAATAATTTTTTAAATACCCTTTGGACTTGTTATCTTAATTTAGTTGGGTTAAAAATTGGCCTTCCACTGATGTGATGTTTCTTCTATCGAAATCGTAGTGTAGAATCATCAGATTTTATATTTCTTTTCATCAAAATAAATATTATAGAAGTATACTTGAATTTAATATGACTTAGTAATTCTTACTAAATCTACACCATTAATATATTTTTAAGTCTTACATGTATTTAATAAAGTCTTACAGGTACTCAAAATCTAACATAGATAGTATAAAGTCATATACCTAATCATAAAATACTTTTTTCTCATGCCATAGTGGATTTTCAACAAACTTGTATTCTCATATGACTTTCATAGTCTTAAAATATCCCTCTAAAGTCTTATGGATTTATCATGAATTCTAATGAAATTACCCTTTGTGAAGAATTATGTAATCATATTTAACCAAACATTAACATCACTTCTTCAATTAATTTCAAGGGTTTCTCATTCAAATCATCTATCTTCATGTGACCCTAGAATCTAGTCTTATTCCCAAAATGAATTCCAATGGCATGTACATTAAGGATAACATACTTTAGTAGATGATTTTATAAATTTATTTGATATATTTTTCAGTGATCTCAACTTATATATGCTCTTTATATTTTCATATACTTCTTCATCATTACTTCAGTCATTATTTTATGTAGAACTTGTACCATAAACTCAACATATTATTTAAATTGGTCCTTTGATATTCAATACTTTTCATGAAATCCACTAGAGATTAGTTCTTCAATAATTAGGTGTATATTCTTCTTCCAAATATAGTTTTAAATCATTGAACTCTTCTTCATCCTTCAACATCACTTGAATTACAAGAATTACATCTTTTAGAAAATTCATCCACCACTTCTATAGATAATTATATAGATAATAGAACTATCATCTAATAGTGTAACTTATTCAGATGATCTCATATATGATTACACCTTTTCATGTGTGTAATTTTAGAGGATTTACTTTGGTTACACCCATAGGTAATTTTGACTTCCTCTTCTCTGAATATAATTGGTTTCAATTGGCAATAAGGATTGAAAAAAATAATTCATCATCATCATCCAATGATCTATCCAATAAAATAATAATACCAGAAATGATTTGTAGAAAAAAATTTATTTCTAAAATACCAATGTAAAATGAAACACTCCTTATGGTGTTCCACACTATAAAGACTCACAAACCAAAAATAAAAGGCATACACAAACTGATCAAATAAAAACAACAATAAAAATATTAGAGGCATGAATTATTGAGCCACATCAAAATATAGTATTTCAAAATAAATGGGTCATTATATTACTACTCTTAAAAATAGATGATTCTGTCACAAATCCACTGGTAACAGTTTTTAAATTTAATTTATATCACTTTACACACCTAACTCATTCTAAGTGGTATTTTCTAAAATAAAAAAATAATTATTTTTAATTATTTTGAATTTAGTCATTCGAACCAACAATAATTATCATAATCATTATATACTCAAAAAATCTATTTTATAACCCACTTTAAAAAAATTCAAAATTCAAAAACACCCATTTCAAAAACCTTTTTTAAGATCACATTCTATTTTAAAAACCTACTTTGTAATTCATTTTTAAAATCACATTTATTTTTTAAAACACGCATTTCACCTTTTAATTTTTAAATCCAAATTCATATTTTTAAATACCTATTTTTAAATTTAGTTTTAAAAACATTTTTTCTATTCTAAAACAATCATTTCCTAGGTTTTTACAAAAACTCAATTCCAAACACTCATTTTCACAACCCAATTCTAAAACCTCTTATCTATTTGAAAACCATTATTTCTAAGATTTCACAAACTCAAAATTTTAAAATATTTATATTTTCACCCATTTCAAATGAAACTAACTTATAGAATAATTTTTAAAATAACATGTGTCACCGTATGAGTTTTCCTTTTTAATATCTATATTTTTATACTTTTTAAAAATACTAAAATCATATTTTTATGGTGGAAAAATCAACCATCAAAATTAAATAAATTAAAGAAATTCCATGTGGTTTAGATCAATTAAACTTCTAAAAATATATTATTTTGGAAAATAATTATCAATTTATTAGTTATTTTACAAAAAAATCATAATACATCCTTATAAAATCACATTACAACCCACAATAACAAACTCATGTACAATTCCAGATACTTTTATCTATAATGATGCCTGGAAAATAAAAAAGTATACTCCCAGGTGATTCATGTGATTCATCCCAAGTCTTATCCATTATAAGTTCTCAATACTCAATTAAAAACATCACTCATACATATATTTCCAACTCCAAATAATAAAACCCCTAGAAAGTTGGGATTAAAATAAAACCATACAGGTTTTGAAAGCTTACGGTTTAGCTATCAGAACCTAACATCCTATCACTACCTCAAAATTTGTCAATTTTCCAAAATCTCAACATGTTTATATGATTTCTATAATGACTTATTCTGGTGATTAACTGTAGATACCATACCACCATAAGACCTCAAACATTCCTCCTTGTATTTTAGAATCTATTGACAAGTGGATAGGTCCTCTAACATAACCATCAACAAGATTGTTCCCTAAAAATAACTCAAAGAGTCATGTTATTATTAATAAATTATTTAAAATTACCTATATATTTGTCATACATACCGAAAGGTATGCAAATTAACCAAGAGCTACAAGGGAACATCCCTCTATCTAGTTTATAAAATAATACAATGATCTATATAATATGAATATATAAAATTTAGCATATAAAACACATGATAATATTCATATTAATAAATGAAAAAATAAATTATAATTCCAGTAATTTAATAAACTAATAGAATTATAAAATAAGACTAGACTGTTAACCAACTCACAATGCAACCTCTTATTAATCCATCAACCTCTATGACACCACTCATCCTAATACATATCTCCGCTATCATAGATTCAGACTTGAAATTCCATTAAACTAAAGGTACACCTATTAACAAAAAATCCATGAAATGTGAATGGGTAGAGGTGAGTTCACTAACACAATAATATTATATTTTTATCCTTAAATCACTGAGTGATAGTGATCAAAGTGGATGCATGTACAATTATATAATGAGTGGAACTCTACATACTTGAACATATATCATTACAAAAAGTAAAAAATTTTATAAGAGTGTCTAATGATGTATAAATTACACACACCATAATACCTGATAATATAGAACCCTCTTGATACCAAGGGTATAAAAACTCATACCCCAATCTAATTATCACCCTAAAATTACACCCTCATCATACCAAACTCTATCCTGAGTTCACATATCACCAACATCAAGTTCTAACTCCCTAAACGAATCAAATTTCTATATAGATCATTAATCATCTTACTACTTATTCATATATAATCCCAAAATATTATAGTAAAAATATGATCAAAATAATAAATATAAACATTGGAAATCGAAAAGGGATTAACTATCATAAGACACCTATCATGACAATTGATAAAGAAAAGTGGGTAGTCAAAGAGGGATTAATTATCAATGAATGGTATAATTGTAACCCCTTATAAATAATGAGATAAGTTAATCAATAAGTCTCAACCAAAAAGTAATAAACATGATATAACCCATCTCTTTAATGTTGAACTAAAATTATCTCACAAAACTCTCTAAAAATTCTATGTTTGATGACCCCAAAGAAAACCAGGATATAAATTGTATGTTACCAAGAGTCATTTAGGTTCTATCTTTTGAATGGCCTAAAGGCCTTCTTTTTTTGGATTTTTGATAACCCCCCTTTCAAGGGATAATGGGGAACCCTTAAAAGGCTCATAGGCTCAGAGATTACAAGGTTTGTAGGCTTAGAATATTACATGACCCAGAGGTCTTAAGGAATTAAACCAGACAATCTACAAGGAACTGTCCATCCCCAGCATCTGCATTGTGATAGTAGCTCTCCACCTTCGCATGAACACCTGGCTAGGATTCCAATGAAAGCATAGTTTGGTCTTGATTTCATAGCCATACCATCTCATTCTTACAATCCATTTAGCTCTACTCTGGTGATTGCACCTGCTCTGAATCCTCTTTTGGGGATGCGTTTTTTTTGTAGAGTCTGTCTGGGGTAACTACATGTGGCCTAAAGGCCTTGAGGTGGCCCGAAGGCCTTAATGGTGGCCCAAAATACCTATTGACCCAAAGGCTTGGGTGGCCCGAAATCCTTAAGGACTCCAAGCCCAAACCGATGGCCCAAGGTGAATAGTTACAGGTGCTATAGTACCGAACAATACCTGCTATAGTAACTGCTATAGTACCTACTACAGTACCACACAATGTACGTTTCTTCTACAATTCCTGCACTATGTGCAGTTCTTATATAGTACCCCCAACAATGTTGTAAAATACTACCCCAACTTAATAAAATCAAATTGAAACAATTAATATACATGGCCATGGAATTACCTTCTGGTGACCCTCTAAGAGAGAAACAAAATTCATGGGATGGACTTAAAAATTAACATCAACATATATTTGGAGAAATTAATCTTTCTTACCATGTTTTTTCAAACCTACATGCTATTATATAACTATACCATAGCTAAGTTTAACCACTTTTATGAGGCTTAATCATAAATGATCATAAATCTCCAAATATGCATGAAAACCTACTCAAAGAAAAATAAATCTCAAGATCATCTAAATCAAAAATGTTTCATTGAATACCACCTAAATATATAAGGTTAACAACTATCATACCAACTAGGGGAGCCAACCCATTTTCTCTCACACAGATAAGGAAATCCATTAATAAACTAGAAGATACTCACTCCCACATGTAACTCAAGTTTTCAACATAATTCATCTAATAAAGTAATTAGAATATATATCACCTCAAAAAATAAGGTAAAACACAAATTAAAAATGTATTTGAATAAAAATAAGTTCTACACTTCATTGTATAAATATTTAAGTTCATCTTCAATCATTTGTAAAAATCCATAAATGAAAATAATAGATAAATCTCACTCACTTACTCTCTTACATCATTTTATAAATAATAAGGAATTACTCATTTTCAAAAGTTTACAACTCATATAGGTCAACACCCATGTATGACCACTCTTTTATAATTACAAAATAACACACAACCCATCAACAAGTTGTTATGGGACCCAAGAAACTAACACAGTACATGACCCAACCAATCACACAAAGAAAGGTACATTAACACAACCATGACACATAATCATGTGATAAGGAAAAAATGAATATATTTTATATAATAAATTCATCAATTCTTTGAAAAAGGTTAAGTTCAATCATATTTGATAATCAAAATTATTTTTATTTAAGACCAAAAAAGATAAAAACTATTTATTCAAATAATGTTATCATTTTAAATAAACCATATTTAAATTACTAATGTCACGACCCAAATTCTTCAAGATGAGGGAAGGGGTAGGAAAGTACCATGCCCTTTATTCTTCAAGTTGAAGGATAGATAATTACCCCCAAGGCCTACCTTCAATAGTTCCTAGAGTGAAAAATAGCACCAAGGGTATAGAATATCAAACAAAAAATGGAAGGAATTACCCTTTTAATGAAAATAGGATCAGGAAATAAGATGGTAAAATACCAAACAACACCAAACACTTATATAAAGGAAACCCGAATCCAAACCATACATGATTTAAATGTAAACTATGAAAAAATTACAACCATAGTACCAAAGAAATTACAAAAAGAAATAGACTAAATAGTAACACAGAAACTATCTTGAGGCCCGATCTAGTAAAGTCCAGCACGGTCCTCAAAGTCCATGTGGAAACCTGAAAAAAAAATTACAAACATGGGGTGGGTATACAAGTATACCCAGCATGAAACCTAAATATACCCATGCACAAGTGGGGGAACATACTAATTCCCTTATGAGAGAACAGTAGAACCTTAAATCACCTACCAAGGAGTAATAACCAGCCCAGCCTCACCAAGGCACACTCACTAAATAACGCAAGTTAAGTAAAGTAGTAGTATAGAACATTGACATTTGGGTACCCCGAACCACTTTCCCACTTGTTAACTTCTCATTCCTAACAGATAATGTCTTCATGCTACCATTCTTCCAAAATGCAGTCTCACTTGAACAACCTTTCTGCACACACCAGGACCTCAAACCACACACAAATCATGTCCTAAAACACCTCAGCCACAACCATACCACACATCTCACCCACAAACACCTGGTCCACAACAACCACACCTCTCACCCGAAGACACATGGGCCTCATCGCAAATACACATGGGAAAACAAACCTGGACCGCAAACACCTGAGCCCCTCATCTACAATAAACTTTCCTAAAGGATCTTGGACTATGGGAAGCCTCAAGACATTACATCATACCCAGATATGCTTGAGTGGTAAGAACCCATAAAAGGGTGCAAGGAAGAAACTAAATAATCAACCATCCATCATCCCACTGGGATGTTGGGAAAGACACCCTCCCCCTGAAATAGAGGTGTTCAGCACATGGTTCTCAACAAAGGTGGGGTGCATATAGAAATCACAAGGAATTAAAATTTATATATATATGTAATCAAACACTCATCCCAACCTACAGGTTTCAAACAACAACCATCCCACACAGAACCATATCTACAACTACCCCTATATGCACAACCACACAAACAGCCACTGCCAAAGCATGAACCCAACCCCTTTTTCATTTAACAACTCTCCATATATTAATTAAGGGGTTCAATTTAATTTATTTCAGTACTACCTGGGGAAACTACCAAGCACAACATCTTCAACCATTCTTAGAAGGTGAAGATCCAGTTTAACTAAACACACAATAACCAACCCACTTAATTCTTTGGTACTACAAACATTGAACAAGGGAAGAGGGACCAAGGTAAAGAATTTCTATTTTAACACCCATTTATAAAAACAACAGAGAACAATAAACCTGTAGTCCCACTACACACCCCTTTTTTCCTAGACACTAGTTCAACCACTTCCAACTATTATTATTCAATGTTATCCCACTCAATCATGCTCTCTCAAATAACCCCTATATCCCCGTAGTCCAACCACTACCCAGAGTTAGTCCCACTACGTAACAAGTTCTACGACCGTAACATTAACCAAAAGAAATCCCCATGCCTACAAGTTTATCCATTCCATAATAAATCATTCTCTCGGAATGATATTCCTTCACACCTCATGTACCACCCCATACACAAAAACACAATGAGCACCATTAAAATAGCATCCCAACTTTACCAGCACACCATGACTCTAACACTAGGACAACCCCTCTATTCACCCCTGGTACCCACAACCGTGACTCTTACAATAGCACCACACAACCCACACTAGACTGAAACCCAACAGAACACAGCACCAACCAAACCATCAAATTAGGAATATTCAGATTTATAATATCAGGGTTCATTAATTCCACATTGATAAATAGGGGTGATCACACAATAGGTTTGATCTAGGGGAATCCATTTATTTAACCAAGTATACATGATTAAGAAGATTTCATGTTATAGACACTTACCAAAGCATAAATAAAACAGAACATCACCGATGTGTAAGAAAATACCACCAATGTCCATGATTTTCAGAAGGCATATAGACAAAATAAACCTTAAAAAGAATCAAAGATAGAATATAAAACAAATGATCAACATCGACCCTCTTTAAATTTCCCTACCTATTATCTTTTAATCATCACTTATCTGTTTTTATTTACTAATTGTTTTAATAGAATCATTCACCTGTTATTCACAAAGAATCATTAGTACACCCACCCCGCATGATGCATGAATAAAGAGAGGCCAAATAATCCCTACTTGAAACAATAGGTGACCAAATATCCTCTTTTCACTAAGAACAGGGGATCGTGCAAGCTGTAAGAACCCCAAAGAAAACTAAGCAGGAGGGGGCTCTAGCATAGGTGCATGACTCATCTAGGGAGGAAGGCTCCAGGTGAACCAAGGTGGAATGGAAATACAAATTGCGAAGGGAAGATCCTAGCTTTGAAGAGACAGATCCTATATTAAAGGAATAATGGATTCAAAATCCATTAATGTGGGATTGTGGTCAAGATCACTTGGTTTTAATATCTCAAAGTCCCCAAAGCATTAGGATGTTAAATATATACTTAATATCCTTTGAAACTACCTTAAAAATGTCCAAACAAGGATTTAAACTCAATTTATGTCAAATAAGATGTAAGATGGGAGAAACTAGAAAAACAAAACTTGGGAAACTAGAAATTTGGAAAAGGGTGAGACACTATTTAGGTGTGGTGTAGTCATAGTGCCACCATTACGGTGCCACCATTTTAGTGTGGAAATACCATTGTACCACCATTACGGTGCCACCGTTTCTGGGTGGAACCATCATGGTGCCACTATTTCAGCGTGCCATCATTACGGTGGCACTGTTTTGGTGAAACTATATTTTTAAACGAACCAAAATAACCCCCAAGAACACCAACAGTAATGGATTTTCACAAAGGAAAGGCCCAATGAAATATAGTTTATTACATCAGATAGCTCTCAAAATATTATTTTCCCTGAGAATTTAAAACCAAAATTATAAAAAGAGGGGTCCAAATAACCACCCCATAAGATACCTCTCAGGGAAAAACCACCCAGCGTTGTTCAAAAATTGGAGTGAAAATCTTGACATCCAAGAACACCTACTTGACATCTATCTCCTGAACAACTTTACAAACACTAATTCCCCACTAACCCAAAAAACCACACAAACACCAAAGGTTTCACTATCCAGATACATGTATTAGGGAGTGTCTTCCTCCATGTTAAGATAATATCCGCTTTGGGAGGCACTGACCCACCCACGTGGGTTTAATCACATCCACATTAATTCATCTAGATTATGAATTAGGTCCTATCCTCACCACATGTCGAGGATTTATACACACATTTATATAATAGGGAAACAACTCATCTTACAACAAATGAGGTCAAGAATCATGTCATAAAATAAAGAAAAAAAGAAAAACACAAGAGGAAAACTCAGAACAGCTCTGGGTACTAGGCATGCATCTGTGCCTTCTACTCCAAATTACTCTCCTTGAGTCCACAATGACTCCATAACACATGAACCAATGGAATGTGTCATCTATGAAGCACCTTCTCCTCATGATCCCTAATTCTTACTGGTCGCTCCATGAATGTAATATTATCCTTGATATCAAACTTTCCCCAGTCAATGATGTGGGAGTAATCATATAGATACTGATAGAGCTAGGAGATATGGAAGACTTTGTGGATCCTCTCCAACCACAGTGGTAATTTCTACTGATATTCTACCTCACTAACTCATTCCAACACCTCAAAAGGTCTGATGAACCTGGGATAAATATTTCTCCCTCTACCAAACCTCTTCTATCCTCTTTGAAGGGAAACCTTCAGGAATAAATGGTCCCAAAACATGAACTCCCAATCCATCCTCCTATGATCAGAATATGACTTATGTGAGTCTTGTACCGCCTTCATCCTCTCCCGAACAAGCTACACCTTCTCTGTCGTACTCTTCACCACATCTAGACCAAGAATAGCTGCCTCCCCAACTTCTATCCAACACAAGGGTGAATGACACAGCCTCCTATATAGATCTTTGAATGGATAGATACCAATGGAATAGTGATAGATATTAATTTAAGCAAACTCTACCAAGGACAGATGTCACACCCAAGACCCACTAAAGTCCAAAACATATGTCTGTAACATGTCCTCCAATGTTTGGATGGTCCTCTCTGTCTATCCATCCATCTGAGGGTGGAAAGCAGTGATAAGGGGTAACTGAGTGCCAAAGGCATGCTACAATCCCCTCCAAACTCACGATGTAAAACATGTATCCTAATATGAGACAACGGATCTTGGAAATCCATGCATCTTCACCACCTCATCCACATACCTTTGTGCTAATGCATCCACTTCACTCAACTCCTTTATCACTAATAAGTGAGCCGATTTCATCAACTGATCCACTAATACCCAAAGAGCATCACATCCTCCCTGATTCCTAGGTAATTATGAAGACCCGGAAATTTCAAGGAAATTTTTTTATTAATTTATTTGGAATTTTATGAGTACGCAGTTTCTGACAGCACTTGATTCTGAGGCCCGGTGTTCCCGGAATCAATTTCTGAAGTTTAGCTCAGGTACATTCAGTGAACGAACGAGTGAGTTTTTCTAACTTTTAAACCGATGCTTGGAAAAGAAATATGAGGGCACTGATGAACTCACAGCACTGGTAATTGCTTAAGAAGACCTTTTCCGAAGGTGCATTTTCTTGGGAGTAGTTGTTTAAAATTTGATGTGTAAGTGAAGAATAAATAAATTTGTAATCCAATTTTATTTTTCTTCTAAGTAGTTTTATCCTTTTTGTGGAAGTTGGGTTGGTAACTACCCTTGGGATAATAAATGAGAGGTGGGTCCCACACGAGCCCCCACCTTTTCACATTCCCCATAACCCCTTGAAACTCCTCTTAATGTGAGACCACTCACCTCCCCCTCTCTCCTCATTATTCATGCCAACTCAATTTATTAATTTAAGTGGTTTGAGTTTTGAATTTTTGAGTCTTTGTTATGTGAATAAAAATAATAGCATGGGCTATTATTTTATTTTGTGGAGATTTTGGTGTGTTGGGAAAAACTTAGGGGGAGAGCTCTTGAGTTTTTTAAGAACATCGACTCTCCGAAGAAGAACGGCCTTCCGACTCGGCAAAGAACGCTCCACGCTTCTCCAAACCTTATCTTTCTCCACGACATGGGACGAGACTCAACCACGGGAAACTCACCAACAATGAAGGTTCTTTTCCGATGTTGACAGAGTGACATCGCTTCCCACGTCTTTGACGAACGAACCATTTCCAATGTAGGGGGGTTAATTTGATAATGGTATTTTTCCCTTGGTTGTTCCTTCTAAAACAAAGAACCCGGATCAACTCGTAATTAAGTTGATCCATGAATGTTTTATTTTGCGGGTGGGAAATATTGGTATGATTCATTTTATTTAAGAGGTTGTAGGGGAATATCTTTGTTATTATATTTATCTTTGAGAAAAGAATGATGAGCGCGGACCAACCATTTCCAGGTTGATTCGTGGATCATTCGTTCATGCGGGTTGATGTTGGGGTTAATTATTTTCTTTATCGTACGTCCACTTCTATTTGTTAGCCACTTACTATCATTATAACGGGAGAAGGTCGGACCGCACAAATACGGCCGAACCTCATCCCCCTTTTTGTTGATTATGTTGCGGCATGAACAAAGGTGGCGTGGTGCAACGGCATCGTGCGGAAACATGGAGAATTACGGCAAGGATGCGCGGCACCGTTGCACCGCGCCGTTGAGACCGAACAAAACCGCGGCCGGAGTCAGGGTCGTGGAGGCGATTCGAAGACTCCACTGGTTGAACTTTGTGCGTGGATTGAAGGGTGACAACAAGCGGGGCCGTAAAGTCATTTTGAAGCCTCTTCAGTGAAGGTCGGGTCCCGGGAGGACCATTGGTGAAGGCAGTGAGCAAAACGGACCACCAGAGCGCGTCCGGTGGTCCATGGAAGGCGGCAGCGGTGCCGGTGACCGGAACAGGAACCGCCGTGGCTGAGCCGCAGCGGTGGGCCGAACTGGAAAAGCTTAGTCGTTCTGAATCCCGATCGGTGCGGCTTAAAGCTACACCGATTCATCTTCCGCAGGGAGTTGTAACCCCCCCCCCCCCCCCCCCGCACCTGCTGGACACGCGGGCGCCGCGGCCATGCCTGCGCGGCAGGCCAACCGGCCGGGCCAAGCCGTGCCCACTGGGCTGGGATGCGCCTTTTTGGGCCGGACCCGAACCCGAGTCGGGTCGACCCGGTTCGGGCCGACCCAGGGGGGGTCTCGGGCCGGGTCGGACCGGGCCCGAACCCCCTATTTTCGGGCAGTTTCCGTTCAAACGCCCATATCTTGGGCTAAGGATCTCTGATCAACGCATCGTCAGTTGCGATGCGATCCTAGGATAGAGACGGTCATTTCAGTATAATACACTAAAGGTTTCAGAGAACTTTGGGTATGACCGAGTTGGTTCGAACACGAGACCAACTGGGCCCTCGGAGCAGAAATGCTTATAACGTGAGCTTCGGACGTCAGATTGATGTGCCATCGACTTTGTTGGAATCCTCTTGATGAGATGAAACTTTTGGGATTCTTCGCCTGAGGTTTGGATACGGTTGGATAGTGGCAGGGATGGATTTTACCTGAAATCCAACTGGGCCCCTGGAAAGGAAAAGCTGATATCTTTCAGACCGGACGTTCGTTTGACGAACCGTTAGCGGCATTGGTGATCACGTTGAGAATCGGTCCCTACGAGTATACTCTATGAGAGTTCGGGGTACATTTGAGATACGGCCGGGTTGGTTCGCACACGAAACCAACCGGGCCCCTAGGACGAAAAGGCTAATAACTCAAAGATCGGGCGTCTGATTGACGCGTCGTCTGTTGCGTTGAGACCCCTATGATGAGGCTGTCCTTTGAGATACTTCTTCGTAGGACTTTGAGATACTTGGAGTATCGATTTGTAGCTCGTGGAGCAGACCCTCCTGGAGATGAGCGTACGGAGTACAGAGACCGTGTAGCCGGCTGAGACCTGACGACTGCTTGACCGACTCGACTTGGAGTGAGTCGACTAGCCCAGTGGATGGAGCACTGATTTGTTTGGGTGAAGACCCATGGCGGACGGAGCACTACTGTGTGATAGTGCAGACCCACGATACTCGTCCGGAGAGTACCTCTGTAGGCTATTAGGGGGTGTGCACTACTGTGTTTAGGTGTCATACCCCGGCGGGAAGCACTACTGTGTTTGGGTGGCTGACTCGCGGTACTCGACAGGAGGAGTACCTCAGCAGTCTTAGGTTACTGAGCAGTACCTCGGAGTCATGACAGGACCACTGTACACTCCAAAGACGGGGATCTTCAGCAGTTACGGTTTCGATATTGAAAATCCTGGTTTGAGCTGAGTCTATGATCTTTGAGTTTACCTCATGATTGAGATGGGTCACTTGATAACTTAGGTATATGTATGGGCATATACCTGGGTAGTGGTTATCCATTGATTTCATAATCTTTGTGTTTCCTCATGATTGTGATGGGTTACTTGATAACTTGGGTATATGTATGGGTATATACCTAAGTAGAGGTTATCTATTGAGATCTTCTTTGTGGTTAAACTTGTTGGATTTAGTGAGACCTTGAGGGTCTCGGGGTCCCTACTGAGTATCATTATACTCACCTCTGCACGGGCTATGCCCGCACCTTGTTGTGTTGGTTGCAGACGACGGGCAGCGCAGACAGAGGCCGAGTGTTCAAGGACTAGACGGTACCCGGAGGTGGACCTCATGGCGAGACAGTATCTGGTGGTGGACTTCACGACGAGGCGACACTCGGAGGAGGTTTCCGGTCAAGAGCGTTGTAGAGGCTATCTGTACCTACCCTTCAGGTAGGATCTATGGTGTATGATCCAGGAGCTGCGCTATCTGTACCTACCTTTCAGGTAGGATCCTTGGTGGACGATCCAGGAGCTGCGCTATCTGTACCTACCCTTCAGGTAGGATCTGAGGAGGACGACCCAGGAGCTGCTTCCTTTCTTCCAGCTGTTTGTCTTTTCTATTGTACTTTTGTTCAGTTTTAGTCGTACTTTCGATTGGGTTTCTATTCTGCCCCATTTACTTTTTAGCACTTCCTTTTGTACTTAGTGTTTTACTTCCTCTTGTACTCTATGGTGTTTTGTTTACTTTTATAAAGGAAATGCCTTCCCAATTATCAGGATTTACCCCTTTGGTGCTAGTCGCCAGCCTCTGGCCTATGGAAGGCGGGCTTGGGGTAGTCACGACACAGGCCCCGAGGACGGGTCGTGACAAATTGGTATCAGAGGAGTTCAGTTCTACCACAGAACTTAGGACTCTAATCTTTTTCTATGTGAAGCAATAGTGTTATGGGTACTGAGAGTGGTCTTCAGTTCAGGGAGTCCAGTGTTGGTGCAGCGGCCGACGTATCCATACAGCAGGACCCTGACTACTAATTTTCGACTTTGTAAATGAAAGCACTGATTGAGGGTGTGTTTCCAAAAGTTTTAAAGTCAGCTCAAACTAGGTCAGCTCACCAGGTATAAATCGTTGACTGTGTCGCATCTATTCAGGATGTCTCCACACAGACAGTCAGTTGGAGTTCCGAGAGAGTACTCGATGACGGCTCACCGAGCGACGAGGCTCCTGTGTGGGGCCCTTTCTACTATGTTGGAACCCTCGGGTGGTGTACCAGCTTCACCACCACCTGTTGGGCAGCAGATTCCACCAGTCATACTAGTGAACTGTGCACGCTGGCAGAGCGCGTTGCACGAGTTCCAGCAATAGCGGCCTCCGAGGTTACGAGGCGATGCAGATTCCCAGAGAGCAGAGCGCTTGCTGGAGGTGATTCTTAGAGTTTTCCACCTAGATGAGACATCAGTAGAGTGGATGGTGGACTTTGATACTAGTGTTTTTCCAGTGTGTGACCATGAGGATGGTCCGCATAGCGATGAGGCTTCGGTACGTGGACCGATGCCTGAGATAGTGCCTTCGGGTAGTGTGTCAGCTATACATCACTACCTGTTGGTCTGCAGTTACAACTGGTGGTACCGGTAGGTGTCACATGTAGGCTTACTCCCTTACACGTGTTCTAACATCAGATACCCTCAAGTTCTAAGGCAAGCCCGACTCACAGGCGGCTAAGGACTGGCTTGAGGAGGTGGATGAAAGTTTTCTTGAGCTTATATAGCTTCGGCAGGACGATGATTCGGAAGTTGAGTATTCATCAAGGCGTACCGAACATTCTGGGTACTCGATGAATACGATTTGATCAGTTCTATAGAGCTCGGACCTCTGAGCGAGGTGTGTATAAAGGATATCCGAGTAAGCACTCCTTTCTCTACGCATTCCTACTTATGTTAGGGTGCTAGAAAGAACCCTTGTGGTTGAGAATTCTTTTGCTGAATGGATGCAGTCAGTGAAGGATAGCAGTGTGAAAGCTGGAAACTGGCACTAGTCTCAGAGACATGGGCGTGCGAATGTTTCTAAAAGAGGAAATGTTAAGGAAAGATGAATCTGCAGAGCAGCGAACGTGGAAGCAGAGCTAGGAGAGCATCATGTGGTGGTGTAAATTTCAACATGTTACAACCACCCGCCTTTGTTTTCCCCGCCAGGAACAGGGAGTTGGATGGAAGGGGAAGAGAGTAGTTGTATGCGGTTAAGGAGAGTGACCCAATGAATCTAAGAATGATTCTAGGGGCAGTTTGTGTCCACTATTAGCTATCGTAGTAATGGACGTTGATACGAATCATTCCTTCCTTCCATGAATCTTGTCCCAGACCTAGAGTTTCCAGTAAGACGTAGACTTGACCCTCACATCTAGAGATACCTTGGGAGGATACTCGATAATCACACTTACGCTGATAGTGTGATCTGACCTACGAGGCGAGATTTTCGGTTGGAATCTCTTGGTGGCAGCGTCGAGGCCTTACGAAGTTGATATGAGTATGGATTGGATCCACAGTTCATACACAAATTGACGGTATTAGGCAAACGTCGACATGGGTTTTCCTTGGTCGGCGAAAAGGAAACCCCAGGCAGCACAGAATTAACTCTTTCATAGGAAGATGTAGCCGATCACTCTTGAATCAGCAACTTCACCCACGTGGCAGCAGTAGTTTTGAGTTTCAGTTCTAATCAAAAGAGGACTAGTTCCAGGCATAGAGTCCTTTGATCTTGGTGCTACCAGCTTCCTTGTTGTTATTTTTATTGTTGTTTGGGGTTCTTGTGTGTCTTGTACTACGAGCTGCAGTAATAAAATTCACTTATCTTTGTGACGTTTACTTACCTGCCCTTTTGGTTTGATTGATACTAAGACGTTCTAGTTAAAAACTGTTGACTTGACCCTCACTTTTGAGATTCATACTGGAGGAGACCCAGTGACCACACACTGATGCCGACAGTGTGACTCAACCCTTGGAGGAGAGAGTAATAGTTGGATATCTTGGTAGTAGCGTCAAGGCCTTACGATGTCATCCATGGCATGGATTAGTGCCATCCATGTTAGGATTGACTGTTTTAGGTAAATAACATTGTTCATCCAGGGGATGAGACCGGATTTCTCTTATCAGCAAAGAAGAAATCTTAGCATCTCTTGTGGGACCAGAGATGGTCCAGGCCACGACAAAGAAGGTCCAGGTCATCCAGGAGTGGATGAGGACAACTCCGAGCCAACAAGAAGTCTTATGTTGATAGGAGACAGAACCACTGGGATTTGAGGATGGAGACCACATTTTCTTACAGGTCTCACCTCAACGATGTCTATGGTGATGTGGCTGAGGCGGAAAGTAATCTCCGAGGTTCAGTGTACCTTTTCAGGTCCTCAGTAGGGTAGGCGAGGTGGTTTACCACTTGACCTATCCACCTCAGTTGCACCAGGTGCACGATGCCTTACACGTATCTCAACTAAGGAGATACGTGCACGATCCTTTGCTTATCATTGACCATGGGGAACTGGACTTTGGCGATGGGGTGAATTTTGCGGGGTTCTAGTAGAGGTTGAGGATCGGCAGGAACGGATCCTACGAGGATGGTCGATTCCTTGGGTGTGTTTTCACTGGCGGTATAGGAACCTCCAGGTGAGCACATGGGAGCGGAAGGCTCAGGTGCATGCTCAGTACCGCTTTTGTATCCCTAGTTTGTGTTAAAGCTTTATGAGGATGTAAAGCCCTGAGGTGGGAGTAATTTAAAGACCCAGAAATTTCAAGGAAATTTTTTTCTTAATTTCTTTGGAATTTTACGAGTACACAGTTTCTGACGGCGCCTGATTCTGAGGCTCGGTGTGCCCGGAATCAATTTCCGAAGTTTAGCTCGGGTAGTTCAGTGAACGAATGAGTGGGTTTTTCTAACTTTTAAACCAGTGCTCGGAATTAAAATATGAGGGCACTGATGAACTCGCAGCGCCGATAATTTCTTAAGAAGACCTTTTCCGAAGGTGTGTTTGCTCGGGAGAAGTTGTTTAAAATTTGAGGTGTAAGTGAAAAATAAATAAATTTGTAATCCAATTTTATTTTTCTTCTAACTAGTTTCATCCTTTGTGTGGAAGTAGGGTTGGTAACTACCCTTGGGAGAATAAATGAGAGGTGGGGCCCACACGAGCCCCCAACTTTTCACATTCCCCATAACCCCTTGAAACTCCTCTTAATGTGAGACCACTCACCTCCCCCTCTCTCCTCATTATTCATGCCAACTCACTTTATTAATTTAAGTGGTTTGAGTTTTGAATTTTTGAGTATTTGTTATGTTAATAAAAATAATAGCATGGGATATTATTTTATTTTGGGGAGATTTTGGTGTGTTGGGAAAAACTTTGGGGGAGATCTCTTGATTTTTTGAAGAACATCGACTCTCCGATGAAGAACAGCCTTCCGACTCGGCGAAGAACGCCCCACGCTTCTCCAAACCTTATCTTTCTCCACGACAAGGGACGAGACTCAACCACGGGAAACTCACCAACACTGATGGTTCTTTTCCGGTGTTGACGGAGCGACATTGCTTCCCACGTATTCGATGAACGAACCAATTCCAAGGTAGGAGGATTAATTTTAGAATGGTATTTTTCCCTTGGTTGTTCCTTATAAAACAAAGAACCCAGATCAACTCATCATTAAGTTGATCCGCGAATGTTTTATTTTGCAGGTTGGAAATATTGGTATGATTCTTTTTATTTAAGAGGTTGTAGGGGAATATCTTTGGTATTCTCTTTATCTTTGAGAAAAGAATGATGAGCGCGGACCAACCATTTCTAGGTTGATTCGCGGATCGTTCGTTCATGCAGGTTGATGTTGGGGTTAATTGTTTTCTTTGTCGTACGTCAACTTCTATTTGTTGGACGCTTACTATCATTATAACGGGAGGAGGTCGGACCACACAAATATGGCTGACCCTCCTCCCCCTTGTTGATTATATTGCAGCAAGAATGAAGGTGGCGCGGTGCAACGGAACCATGCGGAAACATCAAGAATTACGGCAAGCATGTGTGGCACCGTCGCGCCGCGCCGTTGAGACCGAACGAAACCGCAGCCGGAGTCGGGGCTGCGGAGGCGATTCGAAGACTCCGCTGGTTGAACGTTGTGCGTGGATTGAAGGGTGACGAAAAACGGGTCCGCAAAGTCATTTTGAAGCCTCTGTAGTGAAGGTCGGGTCTCGGGAGGACCATTGGGAAAGGCGGCCAGCAAAACGGACCACCGGAACACGTCTGGTGGTCCGCGGAAGGCGGCGGCGGCGCCGGCGTGCTGCCGGAACAGGAACTGCCGCAGCGGCGCGGCTTTAAGCTGCGCCGGTTCATCGTCCGCAGGGAGTTGTAACCCCCCCCCCCCACACCCGCTGGCCATGCGGGTGCCGCGGCCGCGCCAGCGAGGCAGGCCAACCGGCCAGGCTACCCAGGCCAGGCCGGGTTGCGCCCAGGTCGGGCCGGTCCGTGCCCACTGGACCCGGGTTAGGTCGACCCGGTTCGGACCGACCCAGGGGGGGTCTCGGGCCGGGTCGGACCAGGCCTGAACCCCCTATTTTTGGGCAGTTTCCATTCAAACGCCCATATCTTGATCTACGGATCTCCGATCGATGCACCGTCAGTTGTGATGTGATTCTTGGATCGAGACAGTCATTTCGGTATATTACACTCAAGGTTTTGGAGAACTTTGGGTATGGCTGAGTTGGTTCGAACATGAGACCAACCGGGCCCTCGGAGTGGAAACGGTTATAACTTGAGCTCCGGACGTCCGATTGAAGTACCGTAAACTTTTTTGGAATCCACTTGATGAAATGGAACTTTTGGCATTCTTCGCCCGAGGTTTGGATGCAGTTGGATAGTGTCCGGGTTGGATTATACCCGAAATCCAACCAGGCCCCTGGAACAGAAAAGCTGATATCTTTCAGACCGGACGTCCGTTTGACGAACCGTCAGCAGCATTGGTGATCATGTTGAGAATCGGTCCCTAAGAGTATACCCTATGAGAGTTCAGGGTACAGTTGAGATACGGCCGGTTTGGTTCGCACATGAAACCAACCGGGCCCCTGGGACGAAAAGGCTAATAACTCACAGACCGGGCGTCCGATTGACGCGTCGTTTGTTGCATTGAGACCCCTATGAAGAGGCGGTCCTTTGAGATACCTTTTCGTGGGACTTTGAGATACTTGGAGTATCGACCTATAGATCGTGGAGCGGACCCTCCTAGAGATGATCGTACGGAGTACGGAGACAGTGTAGCTCGCTGAGACCTGATGACTGCTTGACCGGCTCGACTTGGAGTGAGTCGACTAGCCCATTGGATGGAGCACTAATTTGTTTGGGTGTAGACCCATGGCAGACGGAGCACTACTGTGTGATAGTTCAGACCCACAGTACTCGTTCGGAGAGTACCTCTGCAAGCTATTAGGGGGTGTGTACTACTGTGTTTGGGTGGCATACCCCGACGGGAAGCACTACTGTGTTTGGGTGGCTGACCCGCGGTACTCAACAGGAGGAGTACCTCAGCAATCTTAGGTTAGTGAGAAGTACCTCAGAGTTGTGACAGGACCATTGTACACTCTAGAGACGGGGCTCTTCAGCAGTTATGGTTTCGATATTGAAAATCTTGGTGTGAGCTGAGTCTATGATCTTTGTGTTTACCTCATGATTGAGATGGGTCACTTGATAACTTAGGTATATGTATGGGCATATACCTGGGTAGTGGTTATCCGTTGATTTCATAATCTTTGTGTTTCCTCATGATTGTGATGGGTTACTTGATAACTTGGGTATATGTATGGGAATATACCTAAGTAGAGGTTATCTGTTGAGATCTTCTTTGTGGTTTACCTTGTTGGATTTAGTGAGACTTTGAGGGTATCGAGGTCCCTACTGAGTATCATTATACTCACCCCTGCACGGGCTATGCCCGCACCTCGTTGTGTTGGTTGCAGATGACGGGCAGCGTAGACAAAGGCCGAGTGTTTGAGGACTGGACAGTACCTAGAGGTGGACCTCATGACGAGACAATATCCGGTGGTGGACTTCACAACGGGGCGATACTCAGAGGAGGTTGATGGGAGAGAGAGTTTTAGAGGCTATCTGTACCAACCCTTTAGGTAGGATCTGTGGTGTACGATCCAGGAGCTGCGCTATCTGTACCTACCCTTCAGGTAGGATCCATGGTGGACGATCCAGGATCTGCGCTATCTGTACCTACCCTTTAGGTAGGATCCGAGGAGGACGACCCAGGAGCTTCTTCCTTTCTTCCAGCTGTTTGTCTTTTCTGTTGTACTTTTGTTCAGTTGTAGCTGTACTTTTGATTGGGTTTGTATTCTGGCCCATTTACTTTTCAGCACTTCCTTTTGTACTTAGTGTTTAACTTCCACTTTTACTCTGTGGTATTTTGTTTACTTTTATAAAGGCAATGCCTTCCAAGTTATCGGGATTTACGCCTTTGGTGCTAGTCTCCAGCCCCTGGCCTATGGAAGGCGGGCTTGGGGTAGTCACGGAACGGGCCCCGAGGACGGGTCGTGACAGTAATATTATGAATAAATCCATTGATATGTCATCCCACTTCCACTCAGGAACATCTAAGGGCTGCAACAGACCGTCGGGAACATGGTTCTCAGCTTTCACCTACAAACACACTAGGCAGCTTGCCACAAACTCTACCACTTCTCGCTTCTTCCCAGGACACCAAAACTATTCCCTCAGGCCTCAGTACATTTAGAAACTCCTATATGCACCACCAAGGGTGAGCTATGTAACTCACATAGAAATCCATCATGCATCACCACCAGGAAAAATAGTTTCCCATGGAATAGCATTCGATTCTGACTATCCTCCAGTCATCCCTCTAAAGCATCACCTTGGACATCATGATCATGCATCACTTTAGTCTCTAAGTATCCCCACTGAGACTCTTCCACCTTCTGCACCAAGGAAGACTACATTGTCATCTAAAATATACATCCCCTACCACCATCCACTCTCACATCCATATGAAAAGCATCCAACTCCTCCATTTTCTTCTAAGAATCCATGGATTTTCGAATTACCACCTTATGTGACTTTATACTTAAGGAATTTTCCACCATTTCCTCTTTTCCTTAGATTTAAGAGATCTCAAAGTCATAGTCCTGGAGAAACTCCATCCACATTTTTTGATGCAAATTTAGGTCTCATATGGGAGAATATATATCTCAATCTCTTATGATCGGTGAATACTACAAAGCGCTCCCCGATGAGGTAGTGTTTCCACAACTTCATCTTGAACATAATCGCTGCAATCTCTAGATCATGGGTAGCATAGTTACATTCATGTGGATGTAACTTCCTAGACCCATAAGAGATCACTTCCTGCTGATGCATCAGCACACATCCTAAGCCTAGACCGAAAGTGTCATAAAACACCTCGAACAACACCCCTTTTTTTAGAAACCTAAGTAATATGGCATAGACCAGCTTCCCCTTTAGGTAGTTGAAATCTTCCTGACACTTCTGACTCCACACGAAGGCCTGGTATTTTCAAGCCAAAGATGTCAATGGAGACGCAACATGAGAGAATTCAGGTGCGAACCTCCGGTAATAGGCCACCAAACCCAAGAATCTATGAACCTCTACCATGTTCTTGGGTGCTAACCAAGAAATAAATTCCTTGACCTTTGATGGGTCCACCACTAAAACTTAATGAGACACCACATGTACAAGTAAGTGAACTTATCACATCCATAACTTGCACTTGGATAACTTCACAGAGATCTGGTTATTTCGGAGGAACTCCAAGACTATCCTGAGGTACTTAGTATGCTCATCCTATGACCTCAAGTAAATCAGGATGTATTCGATGAACACGATGACAAATCAGTCTAGGAATTCACTGAAAACAGAGTTCATAATCCCCATGAACATGACTGGTTCATTCGTAATGCCAAATAGAATGACCAAGAACTCGAAGTAACCATACCTGTACCTGAAAGAGGTCTTCAGGATGTCACCCTCCTTCACCCTCATCTAGTGATATCAAGACCACATATCAATCTTAGAGAACCAACCTGCTCCAATCAGCATGTTTAAAAGATCATTTATTCCTAGAAGAGGGTAACGGTTATGGACCACTACCTGATTCGGTCTCTAGTAGTGTATTCATATCCTTCATCCCCCATCTGCCTTCTTTAAAAACAATCTTGGAGCACCCCATGGAGACACACTCGATCGGATAAAACCCTTTTTCATCAGATCATCAACATAAATCTGCAGCTCCTGTAACTCATAAGGAACTATCATATAGGAATCCATCAAAATCATATGGACACCAGGCTGCAAGTTTATTCTGAACTCAACATCATGTTGAGGGGGTAGAGCCATAACCTCATTAGGTAAAACATCCAACAAATACCAAAAAACTCCAATAACCTCCACTATCTCAGCATACTTAGACCCCTCTGATAACTTGGATAACACAGAAAGAAGGGTCTCCACACTAGCTTCCCTCCTGATGACTGCGCTCGCTAACAAAAGTCGCATGCTGGCCATCCATATCTGAAAACATGACTCTCCTCCAAAAGTATTTGATAACAGCATAAAAAATTACCATTTGATGCCTATGATGACATCATACGGTCACATATGTAGAAGAAGAAGATCCTCACTAGACTGATGTGACCCCAACATTGGTCTACATCCTTAGAAAATATCAAAAAAACTAATCTGACCACCAACTATCATACTTTGCACCAGGGGAATGAGAAGTCTCTCTATGTCTAGTCCCAAGGAACAAGCTATACTGGTTGTGACAAAGGAGTGAAAAGATCCTGAATTAAACAAATCACATTAAAGGGTACTAAACAGATTGATCATACCTCGAACAACCTATGGTTCCACTAAAACTGCTACCTTGGCGGCATGAAATTTCCCATGCCCAGCTCCTATACCCCTCTATTGTCAACCACCTCCTTGACCATTTTCTAGTCGAGGTACCTAAGGAGAAACCTGAGGTTAGATTCCTCTAGTATCGTCTACCCTCAATGGGGCGGGAGCCCGCTACCCCTACAACTGGAAAGGTCTGACCGGAAACTATTGCTGCTAAGGTGGGCGATGAACCTGCCCACCCCCACCATAATAAGACCTAACTGGGCACCAGTTCCAAAGATGACCATGGCCTCCACAAAAAAAATTTCATTGGTTCTGGTACCATGGGGAAAGGTCAAGGACAAGGGTATCAGAACTGGAACTACAGAGGCCTTCTCCCCGATGGCCAAAACCTGGAAGACCCTAATGCGGGATACCTACTGCTAACTTCTCTCCCCTTCGACAAACTCGGTTGTCTCCCCTCTCGTGGTACACCTCCATATGAGTGTATAGCCTCCACTAATTCATCCTTATTATAAACGTCTAAGTATGTCGGTAGGCTAAAGATAGTGACGGCATACTGAAGAGAAGGTTGAAGAACCTCCTCCAAGCATCTTTCTCACAACTCCTCATCTGGAAAGAGATCCATAGAAAATTTTAGGTGATCATTGAACTTGATTCTCAGTTTCCTCACTGACATACTCCCTTCTATAGGGAGAGAAGCTCCTGCCTCTTCTCAACCTTCATCATCCAAGAAAGAAACACTACCCAAAACTCCTTCTCAAAGTCATAAATGAGACATAGATCTCATTTCTATCCCTGAGGTAAAGTGTCCACAAATGACATGTTGCTCCTCACATAAAGCTCACTATTAGAGTAACCTAGTACTCTCTCAGAGAACGGATCAAGGTAAAGGTGATTGTCATCTCCTCAATACATCCCTTTATCTCTGAGTCTAAAATTATGCCTTCAAAATTCGCTAGGTTCTGCCGCTAGAAAGAACGAAGTTTCTTTTTCCACAATCCATCCTCCTCTTCCTGATTGGCCCTCTGCTAATCAACCAAGTCATCCTACTGGGCCCCAATTACTCGTACCACACATGGGAGATGTCCCAATTCCATATCTAAAAGGGTAAACAAGAAACTCCTAAGCCCGGGTAGTATTGAAATTTTATTTTAAAAAATTACTTTAACTTATTATTTAAATTAAATTCCCAAACACCCAAGATACAAAAGAACACAAGTCATTATGATGTATGTACCTTTCCTAGGGTCTCTACCCTGAAATCAGTATAGCCTCACTTGTTTGTTCAGTAGGTCCAGAGTCCTTGTATCAGACCACAAGGGGACAAAAAATTCCATGTCTTATCTGGTCTTCCCAAGCCTATTTCACACAAAAAGATTTTCTAACACCATTTCTCTACTATCCCATGTAATCCACATTGTTCCTAAATATGAACTCCATCCTATCTCTCAACCATAAACTTTAATACCATTATGTCATGACCCACCTTCTTCAAGATGAGATAAGGGGAAGTGAAGTTCCACACCCTTCCTTCTTCAAGATGAAGGAGAGATAATGACCCCCCGAGACCCGCCTTCAATAGGCCCGGAGTGGGGAATATAACCAAGGGTATAAAATCTCAAAAAATGGAAGGAAATACCTTTTTGAATGAAAAAAATATCAGGAGATAATATGGTAAAATCTCAAATAACAACAAACACTTATATAAAGAAAACCAAAATCCAACCAATGCATGATTTAAACGTAAACTACTGCAAAAGTTCAACCAAAGTACCAAATCAAGTACCAAAAGAAAGAGACTAAATAGAAACACAAGAAATATCCTAATGCCTGAGCTAGTAAAGTCCGGAATGGTCCTCAAAGACCTCCTAGAAACCAAAAAAAAATAGTTTTACAAACATAGGGTGAGTATGCAAGTATACCTAGTAGGAAAACTAAAGCTACCGGTGCACAAGGGGTAGAACATACTAATGACCCTATGAGAGAATAGTAAAACCTAAAAGTGCCTACCAAGGAGTACTAAGTATACCAGTGTCACCAAGAAACACTCTCCAAATAATAAAATCCAAGTAAATTAGTAGTATAGAACATTAAAATTTAGGTACCCCACACCACTTCCCCACAAGTTAACTTATCATTACTAATGGATAACGTCTTGATGCTACCACTATTCCAAAATGAATTCTCACGGCCACAACCTACTTACACACACCTGGACCTCAAACCATACAAAAATACCACTCTAAGACACCTAGGACACAACCACACAACACATATCACTCGCAAACACCTGAGCCACGATAAACACACATCACGCCCGAAGACACTTGGTCCTCATCCTGAAGAAAATTTGGAAACAAAACCTCGACTGCAAACAACTGAGCCCCTCGTCCACAAAAAACACGCCCAAAGGATCTTGGACAATGGTAAACCTAAATCCATTACATCCTTCCTAGATACACTCGAGAGGTAAGAACTCAGGAGTGGGTGCGAGGAAGAAAGTCAGTAACCAGACATCCATCCTCCCACCAAGATGTTGGGAAAGATACCCTCTCATATGAAATGGGGGTGTTCTTCACATGGTAATCAAAAAATGGTGGGGTGCCTATTTAAATCACAATGAATTAAAATTTATACATATAAGTAATCAAACACTCAGACCAACCTATGGATTTCAAACAACAACCAGTCCACACAGAACCACATATGCTTCTACCCCTATATGCACAACCACACAAACTACCACTACCAAAGAATAAACCCAACCCCTTTTCATTTAACAACCATTTATTCATTAATTAAGGGGGTTAACTTTAATTTATTCTAGCATTAACTTGGTCAAATACTACAAACAACATTTGTAACCATTCTTAGAAGGTAAAGGGCCTGTTTAACTAAACACAAAACAACCAACCAACTTCGTTCTTCAGTACTGCCAACATTGAACAAGGGAAGAGGTACCAAGGTAAATCATTTACATTTTAACACCCATTCATAAAAATAATAGAGAATAACCAACCTATAGTCCCATTGCATACCCCTTTTTTTCTAGACACTCGTTCAACCACTGCCAACTATTATTATTCAAAGTTATCATTCTCAATCATGCTCTTGCACCAAACCATGCATCCCTGCTGCCCAACCACTACCTAGAAGTACTCCCACTACATAACAAGTTATACAACCACAACATTAACCAAAAAAATCCCCACTGCCTACAAGTTTATCAATTCCAAAATCAATAAATATCTCAGATTGAGATAATGTCACACCTATTGTACCACCCCATACACAAAAACACAATAATCGCCAATAAAATATTAACCCGGATACACAATCACACCATGACCATAATACTGGACCGTCCCCTTTTTGCACCCTTGGTACCCACAACTATGCCTCCCAAAATATTACCAAACAACCCACACATGGCTCAAACCGAAAAGAACACAGTACACACCCACGCCATCAAACCAAGGATATTCATATTTAGACCATCATGGTTCTTTAATTCTACTTTGATAAACAGGGGTGATCACACAACATTTTTTATCCTAGGGCATCCATTTATTTAACCAAGTAAATATGATTAAGCAAATTTCATGTTACGACCGTTTACCAAAGTATCACAACAAAACAAAACATCAATAGTGCACAAGAAAATACCAAAAATGGCCATGATTTTCAGAAAGAATATATCCATAACAAACCTTAGAAATAATAAAGGATAGAAGATAAAACAAATGATCAATATCAACCCTCATCAAATTTCACTACTCATTATCTTTTAATCATCACTTATCTTCCATTATTTATGACTCATTTTAATAAAATCATTCACCTGTTCTTCACAATGAATAATTAGTACACCCACCTCACATGATGCATAATTAAATAGTGGCTGAAGAATCCTTACCTGAAACAATAGGCGACCAAAGCCCCTCTTTGCGCCAAGAATAGGTGATCACATGAGAAATAAGAAACTCTGAGAAAAATAAGTAGGAGGAGGCTCCAGAACAGACACATGACTCGTCCAGGGAGAAAGGCTCTAGGAACACCAAGGGGGAACAAAAAACATAGTGGGAATGGAAGATCTTGTCTTTGAAGAGAAAAATCCTATATTAAAGGAAGAACGGTTTCAAAATCCATTAACGTGGGATTATAGTCAAGATCACGTGATTTGAATATCTCAAAATCCCCAAAGCATTAGGATATTAATGATAAAATTAATATACTTTGAAATAACCTTAAAAATGCCTAAACAAGGATTTAAACTCAGTTTATTTCAAATAAGACGTAAGAGGGGAAAACTGGAAAAAAAAACTTGGGAAACTAGAAATTTGGAAAAGGGTGTGACACCATTTAGGTGTGACACCATCATGATGCCAACATTATAGTGCCACCATTTCGGTGTGGCACCATCACAGTGCCACCATCACGGTGCCACCGTTTTGGTGTGGAACTATCATGGTGCCACCATTTCAGTGTGGCACCGTCATAGTGCCACCATTACAGTGCCATCATTTTAGTGTGTCATTGTCACAGCGCCACCATTTCGGTACCACCATTTTGGTGAAACCATTTAGTGAAACTAGATTTTTGGAAAACTACTCCAACAAACCACTATGACCCCCAAGAACACCACAACCACTAGATGTTTACAAACAAAAGGGCCAGGGAAATCTAGGTTATTACAACCAAAAACTCTATTATTTCAAAATGGATAACCTAAAAACCATACCCTTTCAAATAATATTCCACCTTTTAAAACCCACACTTCAAAATCTATTCATGAAACATTTAAAATTTTAATTTATAATAATTTAAAATCTCACACAAAATTTTAACAAGAAAAACACACAACTCTACTCATATATGTGTGTGTAAACCAAGACATGATATCCCATTATGTGAAAAGTGATGCATTTTCAATAAGTATAACACCAAAAAAAACTATTTATTCTCAATTATACAGTCCTTTGATGACTTTTAGGATGAACCAACACCTATAACATTTTAGTGAACCTATTTATTAGTCAACTAAATCAATACCAATCATCAAGAATCAATGATAATAATAATAATAATCATAAGAATTAGAAATAATAATATCATAAAGAAAACAAATTCATTACAATTTCATCAAAACACTTATAAGAGTAAATGGAACCTGCCTTTTCATGTTTCAATAAATTCATCCAAGAACATCTAAGACTTCACTAATAGTATAAGAAACCTAATAAAGAAGAATACCCAAATTTCTCATTAAAAACATCCAATAAAATCACCTAATTTATATTAAAATCAAATAAAACTCACCAAGAACAATAAAAACGTTGAGAAATGACAAACTGGAACAAAAATATACCATATAGAACTCTTAAAACTCCTATGATAAAAATACTCATCATCCAAGTAAGTTTCTCCATTCTATGGAAAAACCTACAATTCAAATCCCTAAAAACAACTTCGAAAAATTATATGAATATATGGGGAATAAAGAACATAAGAGAAACAAATTACCTACCTCAAATTTAGTATGAAAAGACCAACCTGAAACACCTTTAATTGAGAGAGAACCAAATGGGGAGAAAATGGAAGAAGATAAATGGGGTTCTTGAAAAAATGGCCTCTCCAAATGACCCCTTATCACCAAAACTAAGAATGGAAGGCTATCAAAACATGGATTTACCACTATAAAAATAGACTAATACCTTATTGGGTACACATTAACCCCCACCCTTTTCTCGATGGAATACAACTAGGGTACCAACGATATGGGAAATAGAACCTTATTTCCACAAAGTATCTCCTTTACATGCAATTTTCAAAAAATGAATACTTTTAGATTTTATATGCATTGTTAGAAACTTGAAACCAGAAAATAATATAAATAAAATTTCTTAAAAATAATTCCCAAAGTAAAAAAACAAATTTACTTTCATTTTATTCAAATAAGATTCCAAATAAATCCCTAAATATTATTTAATTAAATTCCCAAAACACCAGGTGTTATAGTTTTAATTTTGATTGTCCAATTTAAATTTTTTAAATATTATATCAATAATCATTTAATTTAGAATTTATTCACCATTTTATTCCATGTCGGTAAAAATATTGACGATATAATAATATATAATAACTTTCAATTCACCTTCATTCACTAAAAACCTTTCGTATTTCGAATATATCATATTTATCATTGTATGCTTCATTTTTTTTATCCCTCATCAATTATATTTATATTCATAAAAAAAAAAAATCATTATATTACAAGTAAAAACATTTAAAATTAAATGTTTTATAAATAAAATATAATGAGGTTTTATTACCATGGAATGAAATTCCACTTATCAAAACATTATTATCCAAAATATCTTTATCATCCTTAGGACATCAAAATTGTACTTTATATTACCTCAATATAGAATTCTAGGTTGTTTCTATTTAAATGAAATATTTTTATTTCTATACTAATGATCCAAACCATTAAAATAATATAACTAATTTTATAGGAATCCATAAAGTAATCCTTAAATTATAAACTTTTTTGTATTGATCAAAATATCTTCTTGTTGTAAATTCTCACTCTGATAAAAAAAATTTCCAAAATCAAAGATTATATGATAACTAAAAAGGATATAAGATTTAGTTTTATCATATTTTATAAATTTTTGAATTATTCATGTGTTGAGAAATGTTTTCCCAATGAAATATTAAACAAATAAAATAATTATTATTATTTATTTAGTGTGTTTAGATTAATGGAACATGCTTTATTATTTAATTCATCCACATATCTGATTAAAGGTTTTTTATTAATTTTTTCATTTTTTATGGGAAAATAAAAAGTATTTCATTATTTATTTATATAAATAAAATATATTCAAACTTTTTCAATATTTTTCTTTTAATACATGTTTAAATTTTAAAATATGTTTCATCACATTCAATAGTAGTGAGACACTCAATCATATTCACATACAAAATTAGTTAAGTTTTTTGTTCCTTTTATACTATTATATTGTGAAGTCAATCATATTTTTCATGCTGTATAGTAGTGAATCCACTCGATCTCTTTACATTGTTTCATACCAAGAAAACCCAATCTCCATGTTTATAGTAATCAGTGACAAAAATATGAACAAAAAAACTATTGTATGATGAATATCACCATGTTTTGATTTATGTTGAACTAAATCCTGTATTGGAAAATATCACTATGTTGTGGTGTAGTGCATAGAAGTGTACAAGTTATACCATAACATGTGGCTATTATTTTTTTAACCAAATAAAAGATATCATAATTAGTTATAACATCATAATATTATGTTTAATGGAGTGTTTATGATAGTTTATAAAATGTTTAAAGAGTTAAACATTTTAACATAGTCACCTGAACATTACAATATGTTTATAACAAATTTAATAGTTCTAAATTCTTTAAAAAAATTAGAATGATGAAGCATCAAATTTTTATAAAGTTTTAAATGATATGGATCCTTTAAGGAGAATACTTAATGATTATAAAAGGAGTATACAACTATGGATAATGTGTGTGACATACTCGGTTCATGAAATTCCATGTTGTATTTATTTTTTAATTCTTACTCCTTTAACACTATCGTTATTCAAATTCATGGATTGAAGATTAATCATACTAATAAATTGGGTGACTCATATAACCCAAGGACTATCCTAGTGGGAAGGTTTCTATTGATTTCTTCTAAGGGGTCTTTATCAATCATGTAAAATTTATTAGTATAAATGACTTTAAACAATGAAGTATGATCTTTATTTATGTTTTATTCAATTAAAATGAATGTTTGGATCTTGGGGAAGTGTTTTTTACATATAAATACAATTGTGGAATCCACATCAGTTTAACTTCATTTAGACTGTAGTTTGAATAAATTAAGAATGTGGAAAGTGAGGTTTTTTCTAGAAATATTAAGTATTTATTAAAAATATCCATGGTTTATGGAGATTTTCATAATTATGATGTGTTTTTAAATAAAATAAATGAAGTTTATAAAAAATTATAAAATCATGACATTCTTTCAGAAAATGAGTCATGGAAAATATTTTTTAAAAACATATTAGTGTGATACTACATTTTTTACACCATGATTTTAAATGAAAATTGTTGTGGTTTGCTTGAGAATTATATTTCCATATATAAAAACATGTAATAGTTTATAAAAATCATTTTTTTGTTTAAAAGTATGAATTTAAAAAGATTTATCTAAAATGGTTTCTATATAAAAAACAATGTGGTTTATTTATAAAAATTTATTAGTTTTGAACAGACAAATTGTGGTTTATAGCTAAACATAATTTAATTTTATGATTTATTAAGAACATTTATTTTTCTTAGATTCTTAAAAACCATATTTAGAATGGAAACACTATACCAAAATTATTTAAGTGGTTTTGAACTATGTTTAAAGTAAATTTCAATTGTGTATTAATTTATAAAGATTTTATAAATTGTAAAATAAGTATTAATATGAAATAGTTTATATTATTATATTAAATTTTCATAAATTATAATATGAATCATTTATATTAAATTGCAAATTTTAGAATTTTATTCAAATCAATCCAGAAATGGTTTGGAAAATGTGATCAAATGTTTAAATATATATAGAATTTATAATATTTAAATTATTTAAATTATTTAAACTATTATTATTGAAGTGTTCATATATACTAAGGAATATAAAGTGATTATATTTCAAAGAGAATAAAATATGTTAATATGAATGTATTCATATGAATTCCATATATGTGATGAAATAAGAAGTGTTCATATTTGTTATTTAAATATAAAGTTTTTATTTTCATATGTTATGGAATGTGTATAAAAGAAAGTCTAAATTATAATATGGTCATGATTTTTTATTTATGAAATGTTCATTAATTCATATATCATGCCAAAATATTTGAATTGTTTATTTATTTATTTTTTTTATATTTGTTTATTATTCTTGAAGATAAAGTGTTTATAATATGAATTTTTGTATGATTTACTTAATTTTGTCTAAATTTTTTCTTATAAATTTCATACCGTATATATAAAGAGTTTCATGCTAGTTATGATATAAGATTTAGTTTCCTTCAATGAATATTGTGATTTTTTTTGTTTATGAACTCAATAATAATTGTTGATTGTTATTTATACATGTTATATATTATGATTGGGTTTCTCTTGAGTATTTATTTTTGGATAGTGGGACTTTAGATCATAATTTTTATTTTTATGGGAACTTATGTTCTCTCCAGAAGAGTAGGAATTGGTTACCAACCTCATTATACTTTCTCTTATAGAGATTATGGTTTCATTTGATTCAAAAACTTTACAAGAAAGGGTTTTATATACCTTATTCATTAGATGTATTTGCACATAAGTAGACATAAAAAGATTTTTTATAAGTAACACAAATCATTAGTTGTATAAAGTATTATACATTAATATTTTTGGAACATATTAATTTGGTTAATGGTATATAATAAAAAACTAAATCAATAAAATAATATATACGGGAATAGAATACATAAGATAAGGTAGTGAAATCTTAAATAATCCCATAAAATACTATTTGGTGGATTCTTTATAAATAAAAAATTCATCAAGACCTTGATCAGTTAGTATGGTTGGTGGATAATGATTAGTTATCCAAGGATTATCTTGTGTAATGTGAGTATGATATAGGTGACCCTAATGGTTAGGTTAATATTTCTAAAATAATATTTAGTTCATACTTATCTAAGAAACTATAATAGTTAATCTGTCAAAGGAAAATTACTAAGATAATATATATGATAGATCTAAGTAAGAAGTTTTCCACATGAATATCCAATATTAATTTTTGATATGATTGACATGATTGTATATCAGTTATAGTAATGAATTAAGTTTCTATATTATCTAGGATAAGTCATGATGAAGTATGTATCTTGAACCAGTAAAAGATATGATCAACAATTATAAAATGGGTTATCATGTTAATAGGACCATATTTAATGAAATTCCTTATTAAATGGTTATAAAACATGATACTCACATGATAAAATATTCTATTGTAGATAAAATGACATCATCATCATGAAATTTTACTTTGAGATAAATCTTGGAGAAGGGGAGGCTTAATGGAAGAAACTTCTTGGACTATTATTAAAACTTATGAATAATTATTAAGAATGAATAAAAAAATTAAATGTTAGAGAAACCCTTATAGATCATGTGACTTGTAAAATTATTCAACAAGTAAATTTAGATGCTTAATTTAATAATAACAAGTATTCACTTGATGTACCTATTCTAATAAAATTACATCTAGATACTTGCTTGATTAATAACAAGGATTCACTAAATGTATATAATCCAATTCAAGAGCCCGTGGAACTAAATTTTCAAAAGAAACATGAGATCATAGGTATGTCAAATATGATTGATGAATTTAAAAACACTATCAATAATAAGCAATTAATGATTGATATAAGGTTTCAAAAGAATTTTTTAAATGAAAAATGATTGAATGGTCTTAAATTTATTCTCATACACTCAATATGATTTGGTATATTAATGACTTATTGGGGTTGGAGTATCCTCTGAGGATGGATAGTGTAACACTCTAACTCCAATAACATATATTTGGGGGTTAATTTACTATATTGGAACAAGATATAAGGGATCATATCATAAAGGATCTTATAGTTTAGTATTATTGGAAAACAATATACATTCTTGAATCTCACATTACATTTTAAAGCATATAATAAAAATAGTATTTTATTTTAGAGCATTACTATTACCTCTAGAATATACATATATATCAATCATAGTAAACTTATTTGAATCATAGAGAATGGAAAGAAAATAAAAGGGTGAGTTCAAATGCTTGGTAAGGGAATGCATACAGTGGAAACTAACATGAAATAAATAAGGAATGAATAATATGGTATGAATAAATGATGATCAAATAATTACATATAAATAATCACATGGGATTGAAACTTATCCATGGATATTATAATTATTTGAATAATCACATGGACATAAATAACTAATTCCATAATTATGAAATGCATAATTTTTGGCATCTTAAACTTGCTATCAAGGCCTCATTCCAACACATCATACATAAATGGGTAGGGCATATGCCAAATACCCAAAATGTTTTGTATCATGAGACCTATTGATGCATCAATGATCTATGGAAATGTCATCCCCACTCATCACTTAATAAGTCTAATGCATTCATCATATGAATAAACAATATAACTTAATCAACATACCTTGATAATCAATAATAATCTATACTAGAAGAACTAGCATACAAAATGTCAACACTTTCCCCAATCAAAATGATCATAATCCATATATAGAAATATTCTAGACAGTATAATTAAATTATCTCCCTAATAAAGCATAATATTCATCAAAAAATGTTAATATGGATGAAAATACATTTAAAATATTATTTGAATATTTCTTGAGAAAAATACCATTTTATTTTAGAAAATATTTATTTAAAATATAAGAAAATATAGAATATTAGAGAAAAAAATTTGTTGAAAATAACCATTGAAACTTGTAAAGTAATATTCAAATCAAAGATTATTAATGATTACAGGAAAATCTATTTATGAAGTAGGTGTTAAAACAAACATTGTGTTCACACCTTCAGTAAAAAGTACCTCATTCTAAAAATGACAAGAGAATTATTTTTAAAAAAAATTATAAAAAGTAAAACATGGGTAAAAATGGATTTAATAAATCATATTAGAATTATAAAATAATTAAGGAAAACATTTTAAAGAAAATATTTACATTAAAGAAAAATATTATCGACTGAATTGAAAAACAAAGTTGGTTTTCCTTAAAAAAAAACTTTCAAACATTTAAGTACTTAGATAAAGGAAAATTAAAGATAAAAAAAATGTATTTTCTAGATATACCAAGAGTAAAAGAAATATATGGGTTTTAATATATAAATATCATATAATTCCCATAATAGAAATTTAAATAAGGATCAAAGTGTAAAATAAACCCTTACCACTTTGGTTACTTTTGAATCATAACCCCCATGAAATAAATGACATAAAATAAAAAATTAAATAACATGAATATAAATTTATTCATGATATAACATATATAAGGAGTTATATATATTCCATATGAAATAAAGGAGTGGTGAATATGGTTTATGTATCATAGAGAATAAACTAAGATGTGTGACCCTTGCAAATATCGTAACATTGAAGTGAGGATTAATCAATAAAGTGATAATTTGTAACTAAGATAAATCCACATAAAAAAAAGTGGAAATATAACATAAAATAATCATAGGTTATTACACACATAATATTTTCATAATACAGATAATGAATAAGTAAAATAACCCAATGAAAATAAATTGAGTTAAAAAACCTCTTACCTCAAGTTTGACATGCTAGGTACATACCTTATCTTCAGTATAATAAACTTACATTAATTTTATACTTACTTAAGAAACTTTTTTAGGTTTATTACTATATTATTATCCCATTCATTTCATTTATTAACATTCTATATATATTTATTAAATTAGTTGAGTTCGGATCGGCTGTTTTGAGGATGTTCGGTTCATAATCGCAGTATAACATTGGTGGGTTGAACATGCTCAAATGGATCATGGTTCCCTAATATCTATAATTTTAATCATTAAATAATTATATTTTTATAAATTAAATATATTTTTATAATTATCCATCAAATATGTACATGAAAAATGAATTACATTCCTCGTGGAGGTGGTAGTCCACATGAATGCAAGAGCAACGTTATCATTTTTTAACAGCTCAAAGAGTAAGATGGTTAGTAATATATTATATTTATTTAATCATAATTATCTCATGAATATCATATATATTAATAAAATACATCATCATAACCAGCCATGAAATATGGTTACGAAAGATTAATCATATTTCTACATGGAGGCGGTAGTCAACGCGTACGCATAAGTAATACTTTCAAATCCCAATTGATGAAAAAGAGGTTAAAATGGTTGTCCCAATATCATAATAAAATATTAGTATAAGTATTATAAAAAATTAATTATGTTATTATGGGAATAGTATATTTATAGTAAGTATAATAATAAATAAATATTGAAATATTCAGGTAAGATGATTACCACTTCCTTGAGAGACCTCCTTTGGTTTACACCTTAAGCCTTCTTAGGATGATCTTAAAAGAATAACAGAAGATTTAGTAAGTATAGAAGGAATATATTAAGGTATTATGGTAGGTATTTTCTAATATATAGTACTCAAAATTTATGAATAAAGGATAATAGGAGGTTCTCTTTTATAAGTGATGGAAATGACACACTTGGAATTACTTATAAGTTTTAAATATAATATATATCATAATTATGTAATATGAAACCAAATGTGTATAATATAAAATGTAGAAAATTAATTTTGACCAATAAAATTTAGACATGTATAAGTTACATTTTAAACCATATATTTGGGTTCAACCCCCTCGTTAACCCTTTTAAACGTAAACCGTGATAACACATTTTTAAGCATTTAAGGGTCAGAAATTTACTTCTAAGGTGACAATGGGATTTTATATGGTCCATTTATGAAATTTTAGACTATTTAAAATTCCAATTTTCCTATTTAAATATATTTTTTATTTTAAAATCATTTAATTAAAAAATTTTTATCATAAAATATCATGAAAGTCATTTTTGGGACTATACATTTAGTTTGACATCAAAGACAACAAGACAACAATGAAATTATAATATAAAGATATTTACCATTAATTTTAATTTTTAATTTCATATTAAATTCATGGGATACCACAATTAATCTAGAAATTATAAATTTTATTGTTTTTTAAATCATTTACCTTGATTTTTCCACTGCTTGTACAAGCTATGTATCGATGTTGCCTGATCATTTAAGGTAATTATATCATCACTAGAGATTAAAAATAAATAATAGTCATGAAAATAACTTATTAATATTAAAATTTAAAATTTATAACATATCATAACTTCTTTCTATCACAATGAAATTATATTATTGAAAAGAAAGTGAGTGACATTTTTCTAATTTTCTTAACTTAAAATAATATAAATGTCATTATCAAAGAAGTATTTCACCATAATGAAGTATATTTAAAGTTAAGATAGATATGTTATAATTACCATCATAAAATTAAATAAAGTAAAGTTTTGGATATATTTTTCAAGCCTTATCTATTATTTTTAACTTTAATTACCCTATTTACCCTTTATCATCGTGAAAAATATATACAATGGTTACATTCATAATAACCAAAAATAAAAGGGACATATTTTCCAAGTTTGAAACACATGATTCAAAATATACAATACATTTTTCAATAATTAATTTCTAAAAATTTTAGAAATCAATTTTAATATAAATACATAAAACGCAACTGAAAACGTTTTTTTAAAAGTGTTTTCATGCATAAAAATAAACTTATACCAAAATCAAATATAATTTTGATTTCCATGAAATTATTTAATTTTTTTTAATAAAATTTAATTTATTTAAATTTAAAACCAAATCCAAAATAGGGTGGTACTTTTAAATTAATTTACTTAAAAAATGAAATGATTTTTTTACAAAAATCAACATTTTTCACAATTCATTGAAAAATAAATATTTTAGAAAAAATTCAAAAAAAAATCTCCCTAAGATAATATTAACATGATTATTTTAAAAATTATATTCAGTCTCTAAAATAAAATTTATAAAAATGGTATAAATTAATTATAATATATATACAAAATTAAATAAAAATCACTTTTGAATAAAACATATTTTTGAAGCATAAAATTACTTTACTTAAAATTGAGTACATATTTATTATGAATTAATAAATATATCTACATTATATAAAAGCCTTATAAATATTTTGTTCAAATTTGATGATTCATATTCATACCTCCAATTTAACAACAAGTTTGTAATGGTCACATTTAAATAATTATATTTTTATAGTATATCATAGTTCACTTAAGGCTCGATGTTGTGTGTTAAGAAAGTTATTGAGAATATAATTATTTTAAATCGATTTTTCAGGGTGATAAATTTTCCCCATTAAATAAATTATATCCTCTCAATTTTTATCTTGATAATAAATGGTTCATTATTTGAAAATATATTTTTTGAAATCCCACATTGTACACAAGGATAATAAAACGTCTTTTGAGAAGGTAAAGTGTGAATCATAATGTTTGCCTGAAATAATATAACATCGGGTTCCTAAATAAGAATAACTTTATCAAGAAATGAAAATATGGACATGGAGGAGAAATATAATTTCCAAATAGTATTATACAGTGATATAGAACATGGTTATAAGAAAGTTAATGACCAAAAAACCATAAATCAGTAAGGGATAAATCAGACCATCAATTCATCAAAAATAAAGGTACAAGGATGAAATTATTATTTCAAGATCCTTTTCCTAGAGTTGAAGTATTCTTTTTCATCAATATAGAGAACATGAAAAAATATATCTACTTGATTTCTTTCCATTTTATAAGCACAATTTCATCATTTGGTTGTTATTTGATCAATTTACACTTCTATATCATCTCTTACTCCAAGAAATGAATATTCAAGATGAATATCCATGATTATAGTACTAAAATTAACTTTTAATGAATTATAATATCCATTAAATGATAAAAATTTATTCCTACTATCTCTAGAAAAAACAAAATGGTTATCATTTTTTTATATAATATCCAATATGAATTAAACATTTTATGAAAAAATACTACATTATTCTCTAAATCCTCACAATAACACCCAAAGTTCAAATTAAATCATTCAATAAATAACTAACCATAAAAATCATAAAAAAATATGTCAGATCCATTTCTAAACCCAAAAATCATAAATATTTGAACACATTTCATTTCAAGATCAACCTAATATTTATCTTTAGGACAATACTAGTCACATACAAAAATGTATATACCCAAATCATAAATTCTCCAAAATATTCTAATCTTTTTTAGAAATAAACTAAATCACCATAAAATCTCTACAAAAACATATAATATTCCACAAGTTAACTAAATATTTATTCCCAAAATGAAATCTCATATTAGAAAATAATATTCAATTTACCTTAATCATCCAATTTTTCCAAATAATATAGTGAAATTATTCTGAAATAACTTTGATCACTTGGTCACCAAATCACTTCTCAGTCACATGGTCATATATATGATAAAACACATGTTCTAAAAATTTAGTAGCCCTTTTATCCTAGTTAACCATATTATTAAAAATGATCATATTAAACCTAAATATTAGCAATACCTTTCAACTTATATCCAAAAAATATAAATCCATTCTTCCTCAAATAATTCTTTTACTAAAAGACATACTAAACCAAAGGGTTGTATTCCATAAATATATATATAAAAATATTCTTAATAATATTAAACTTCCATCATATAAAACCTAAAAATGGGTATTTATGCATTTAAACTTATGATAAACCTTAGACTTATCAACCCATGACACTAATTTTATCACATATCACTATGGAATATCATAGGTTTTCATAGGTTTTATCTTCCCATTCAACATAATGTATCATAAAGAAAATGTTAATTAACCCAAGAATATACCCCAAGAGTGTATTTATAGGTGTGCATTATTAGTCTCACTCATCATGTACCGGTGATAATCAAGTTTATACTCAATCCACCCCTTTCAGAGTTGTTGCCCCTAGGTGCATATATGCCACAACCACATCTACTTCCAATATCCATACAGGGATGTATATTCTAGTAAACCTAGATAATATTTACTTCAATAAAGATTCATGATATTACCCTATACTTAGAAATATCTTATAAATATTTCATAGTTTTTTGTTCTCTAGTTTATGTTTTCCTAAATCTAGTTACTAAGGGCCCTACTAAAATTCCTTTGAAACTAACTATAAAATCTAAACTCTAATAACTTGAATCTGGTGGTTATTTTACTTCATCAACACAAGATATATGGGATCACATATCGAAGGATTGAATAGTTTAGTAGTCTTAGAAAACTAGACACTTGATTGAATATCATATTAAATTTGAACATGTAAAATATAACATAGTATTTATTAGAGAACATTATTATTTTTTAAAGACCCAAAAATTTCAAGGAAAATTTTTCTCTTAAATACTTTGGAACTTTACGAGTCTGTGGCTTTTGACGGCACTTGATTCCAAGGCCTGGTGTGCCTAGAATCAATTTCTGAAGTTTAGCTCGGGTACGTTTAGTGAACGAACGAGTGGGTTTTTCAATCTTTTGAACTGGTGCTCAAAATTGAAATCTGAGGGCACCGATGAACTCGCAGTGCTGGTAATTTCTTAAGAGTACTTTTACCGTAGATGCATTTGCGCGGGAGGAGAATTTAAAATTTGTGGATTAATTGAGAAGTGAATAAAATTGTGGGAAAATTTTATTTTTATATTTAAGGTGGTTATATCCTACATGGGGGAGTTGGGGTGGGACCCATAAGCTCCTAAATACCCATGTGAGGATAATTGTGAGGTTGGGCCCACACGATCCCCAACCCTTCACATTCCATAACTCCTTAACCCCTTTGAACTCCCATGTTAATTACATGGAAACTACATTTTTGAATTTTGTAACCTTTCCACTTCCCCACTTAAATTCATTCCAACACACACACCTTAATTAATTAATTGAAACTCTTTCATTAATTAATTAAGTGTTTGAAATTTTTATTTTCAAATGCATGGAATGATCAATTAAAATAAGGGGTGGCCTTATTTTAATTTTGTTTGCTTGTGTGTGGATTTGGGGAGAGAGCCTTGTGTGAAAGAAAAAGGAAGCTCCTCCTTCATTGAAGAACGTCATCCTCTCCACAAATAATGACACCTCTTCGACGTAGAGCACTGACTCCATGAATAAAAATGACGCACAATCCTCTTATTCTCTCCGTGACAAAAATAGGAGTCGTTGCTTCCTCCTCGGGCGCACTTTGACGTCGCATACGAAACCTCGCCCTGTGACGCCGTCTTCCGTGACGCCTGGAGAATGACATCGATTATCGAGGTAGGGGTTATTTTTTTCAACTCTTTATCACTGTTCTTCATTGCTTAAGGTTTGGCCACATGATATTGTCATAACGGGAGGATATCAGACTGCACAAACACGGCTGATTCTCCTCCCCTCTTCTTTGTTAATCTTCGTTGATGTTGGAGGCGGAGGCACACGATGTCGTTGCATCATGTGGTGATTGGAAGGGAATAATGACCATTAAAGGCTGCAGAGAAGTGTCATGGTGCCTTTTTACCACTCAGAGACATAGAGGGTTGTGGCCGGATCGGGCCACGGTGATGGTGTGTGGCACCGTCGCACCGCGCTGGAGTGACCGAGGAAGGCCACGGCCGGAGCGGGCTGTGGTGGAGGGGCGTGGCGCCGTCGCGTCGTGCCGGTGAGATGATTTGTGGCCTAAGGCTACGTCGTACCAATAGGGGAAGTCATCCGAACCGGCCTCCGGCGTCTCCAGGAGGCGGGACCCCTTCTGAGTCCCGCGGTAGCTAACAAACCGGTCGGCCTTAACGGCCAGCCGTTACTCGGAAACGGTTGGGTGTAACCCCCCCCCCCCCCCCCCCCCCCCCCCGAACTGCTTATAAATCAGACCCCACTGGGTCCGTCGTTCTTAAAAATAGGAGGCTGCACCCCCCTTTTCATCTTGCTCGGCCAGCGGCCGAGCTGCGGCTGGCATTCGAGCCAGGCCGCAGGCCGCACGGGTCAGGCCAGCCGCAGGCCACGCGGGCCGGACCAGCCGCAGGCCGCACGGGCTGGGCCGGCCGTGCCCATTCGGGTCGGGCCGCGCCCCGCAATTTCGGGCCATGCCTTATTGGGCAGAACCCGGAATCAGGTCGGGTCGACCCTGTTCGGGCCGACCCCGGGGGGTTGGGCCGGGTTGGACCGGGCCCAGACCCCCACTTCGGACCGTTTACGGTCTTTTGCCCATAACAAGAGCTATGGACCTCTGATCGACGCACCATCAGTTTCATAGGAATACTTGGATCGAGAAGTTCGTTTCTGCATATTACACTTGAGTTTTCGGCAAATTTTGGGTATGGCCGGTTTGGATCGAACCTGAAACCAACCGGGCCCTTCGAACTGAAACGTTTATAACTTAAGGACCAGACATTCATTTGACGTGCCGTCAACTGCGTTGAATTACTCTTGATGAGATGGTACTTTTGGATTACTCTACTTGAGTTTTGGATGCAGTTGGATTACGGTCGGGTTCGTTTTGGCTTAAAAACCAACCGGGCCCCTGGGACAGAAAAACCAATAACTCTCAGACCGGGTGTCCGATTGACGCACCGTCTGTCACGTTAGGTTTCTTTTGATGAGACAGAACTATGGGATACATCAACTCTGGACCTTTTGATAGTTGATGTATCAACCCCTTGGCTCGTGGAGGGGACCCTCCCAGAATCGAGCGTGTTGTGTACAGAAACCCTAGAGCTGGTTGTGACTGTGACGACGATGACGACTGTACTTGGATCCTACGTGGGTTCGGCAGCAATGAAGACTGTACTTGGATCCTATGTGGGTTAGGCATCGATGACGATTGTACTTGGATCCTACGTGGGTTCATAAGTGATGGTTACTGTACTTGGATCCTACGTGGGTTCGACAGTGGCGGCTTCTGTACTTGGATCCTACGTGGGTTAGATAGGGGAGATGATTCCGAGGCTACATCTATCATCTCCACCCCTCTTCGTGAGTAGTATACCTGTGTGAGCTGAGTCTTGACTTCAGTCATTGTCATCAATGTGATTGACTTGATTTCCTGTGTGGACTAGGTTGTGCTTTCCTGTGTGGACTGGGTTGTGCTTTCCTGTGTGGACTGGGTTGTACTTGGGCTCGTGAGTTGGAGCTGAACTAGAATTGATGACTTAGGTATATGTATGGTAATATACCTAAGTAGAGTTGGTTGATACTTTTTATTTGTATCTTTACTTTTTGGTTTATCCTTTGTGGATTCCGGGAGACCTCCGGGGGTCTCGGGGTCCCTACTGAGTATCGTATACTCACCCCTACATAGGCTATGCCCGCACTATGTTGTGTTGGATGCAGATGACAGGAAGCACTGATCGAGGTGGAGTCTTGTGGATCGGGATGGTACCTGGAGGTGGAACACTTGGTGGGAAGTACACGGAGTGGAAGGCCACACCCGAGGAGCTGAGGAGACCATTTTTACCCACCCTTCGGGTGGGATATCCGAAGGATGACTCAGTGGTTGTTGGTTTACTTTACTGCAGTTCTTCTTTCTTTTCTGTTGTACTGTACTTTCAGTTGGTTTTGTATTCTGGCCCAATTACTTTCCAGCACTTACTTTTTTACTCAGTTTACTTAGTGTTCACTTCATCTTGCATACTCTGCTATGTTTTTTTACTTATATAAAGGCAATGTCTTCCCTTTTATCAGGATTTACGCCTTTGGTGCTAGTCGCCAGCCCCTGGCCTAAGGAAGGCGAGCTTAGGGTAGTCACGGAATGGGTCCTGAGGACGGGTCATGAAAAAATGGTATCAGAGGAGTCGGTTCTACCACAGAACTTAGGACATTGATAATTTCTTCCTGTGAAGTAATAGTGTTAAGGGTATTAATTGTGGATATCAGTTCAGGGAGTCCAGTGTTGGTGCGGAAGCCGGCGTATCCATACACTAGGACCCTGACTTCTGATTTCTGACTCAATTCACGAAAACATTGATTGCATGTGTGTTTCAGAAGGTTTCTTTGTGATTACAGTGTGTCAGATCACCAGGTATACTGTATAAACCTTGGCGAACCTGTTACTTTTCAAGATGGCCCCATGAAGGAAGCCATCTCGGTTTCTGAGCTTTGTGCGAGATGGTAGCCCACCAAGTGATGAGGCCTCGGTTCAAGGCCCCATTACAGTGGAGGCACCAGCGGTACCTATACCCACTGGGCCACCGATACCACCAGCCCCAACAGTGGAGAGTGCATGTCTCCTGAGTACCCTGCATGAGTTTCAGCAACAGAGGCTGCCCAGGTTCCGTGGAGAGATGGACCCTCAGGCTGCCAAGTATTGGTTGGAGGCTATCGCCTGAGTCATCAGATTAGTATGGACACCAGCAGATCTTATAGTGATCCTTGCGGCGAGTCTCCTGTAAGCAGTAGTAGGTAAGTGGTGGAGCCTGATGCTCCAGGTGCACAATGAGGAATCTCTACTTTGGATGGACTTCAAGAGCCTCTTCCGCTCGGAGTACATTCCAGCCACCCTCCGTGCGGTGCACATCCAGGAGTTACTACAGCTGCGTCAGGGCAGCATGACAGTAGCCCAGTACTCGGTGAGGTTTACCGACCTCTCGTGCTACTCCACGGACATGGTATGGGACCCATTCTTTTGGGCCCAGACCTTCGAGCAGGGACTGAGGAATGAGATCAGGGAATCGATGATCTCCCTCAGCATTCCAATGCAGGAAGGAGTACTGAAGTGAGCCCTTCTTGTAGAGAGCTTCCTTGCTGAGCCTACGCCAGCAGTGAGGCCTACCATAGGGCGACATGTAGCGGAGACTTCTGTAGCCTGCAGTAGACAGATGTCACAGAGATCCAAGTGGACCAGGCCATCAGGTGGGCAACCTTAGGATATTGGTTCATAGGTGCTGGGCACACGCAGCATAGCAAGTCATACAAGAGGCAGGCAGTTCTATGCATGCGGTGAGTAGGTCCACATGGCTTGTGATTACCCAACCCGCCACACAGAGGAGCAGCAGACAGTTGAGGGACCACCCAGGCAAAGGCAGAGGTTCGACCGTGGCGGTCTGCAGGGAGCAGGCGGATGAGGCAGAGAAGCCAGCCGAGCAGCAGGTGGTGGATGACGCTTCGATCCTCTACCACCACCACCACCAGGAGGACCACCCCAACCATAGGGAGCCGGCAGACAAGGGTAGGCTCAGCTCCAGGAATTCGAGGCCTACGACCACGGTGCACCTGAGATGATTCGAGGTACTATCTGTGTCTACTCCACCCTTTTGTGGTTCTTATAGACACAGGAATGAGTCATTCTTTTATTGTCGCTACCCTTTTTCGGTTCTTGGAGATTCTGATGGAGTCGTTGGCTCGATCCTTATGGTTAGAGACTCCTACGGGAGCAGACTCGACGATTATGCATTAGTGCCGGCAGTGTGAGGTTACTCTTGGAGGCGAGAGCTTCGGCTGGGATCTTCCTGTAGCGGCGTCAAGGCCTTACGACGTCATCTTGGGCATGGATTGGTTATCTACAGTTCATGCCCAGATTGACTGTATTAGGAGAAAAGTGTGGTGTGTCCGCACAGATGGGAGTAGGTTCACCTTCACCGGCAAGAAGGGAGCCTTTGCAGCACAATATAGACTTACACAGGGGAGAGGGTAGTCGATCACACATCAGTTGGCTAGTCTCATTCTCGGAGCGGTTGATGTGCGAAGTCCGAGTTTTCCTATTGTGGTGGATTAGTTTGTGGATGTTTTCCCTGATGAAGTTCCAGGACTACCTCCTCGCAGAGAGGTAGACTTCTATATTGACCTGTACCCCGGGACAGTACTGATATCTACATCAGCATATCGGATGGCTCCCGCTGAGCTTCGTGAGCTGCGGGTATAGCTGGAGGACTTTCAAGGCAAGGGATTCATCCGACCCAGTGTTTCACCTTGGGATTCTATAATTTTATTCGCCAAGAAGGCAGATGGGAGCTTACGACTATGTGTCGACTACCGTCACCTGAACCAGGTGACCATAAAGAACAAGTATCCACTCCCAAGGATTGACAACCTCTTTGATCAGCTCAAGGGAGCACGATGGTTCTCTAAGATAGACCTCAGGTCAGGTTATCATTAGCTTAGAGTTCGAGACAAGGATGTGTAGAAGATGGACTTCAGGTGTCGGTATGGCCACTATGAGTTCTTGGTTATGCCTTTCGGCGTAACCAATGCTTTAGCAGTGTTCATGACTCTCATGAACAGGATCTTCCAGCCTTACCTTGATCGATTTATCGTTTTCTTCATCGATGACATACTGATTTACTCAACTACTGAGGAGGAGCACGCCTACCACTTACGGGTTTTACTGGACACACTCTGAGAGCACCAGATTTATGGTAATCTCTCGAAGTGTTAGTTCTGGATTAGAGAGGTCCAATTATTGGGGCATGTCGTCTCTGAGGCGGGAGTTGTGGTGGATCCTACGATGATCGAGGCAGTACTTGCTTGGGATCCACCTAGGAGTGTGATGGAGGTGCGGAGTTTCCTAGTTCTGGCTGGGTACTACCGTATATTTCTGCCAAACTTCTCCAGAGTTGCAGTACCACTTTCAGCTTTGACGAAGAAGGGTAAACCCTTTGTGTGGTCAGATAGATGTCAGCAAATATTCCATGAGCTGAGACATAGATTGACCAGTGCACCCATCTTGAGGCTACTGGAGGAGGGCGTAGGGTACGTAGTTTACTTCGATGCATCAGGGAATGGACTCGGGTGTGTCCTGATACAGGAGCAGGCAGTCATCGCTTATGGTTCATGACAGTTGAGGTTGCACGAGAAGAACTATGCTTCCCATGACCTGGAGTTAGCAGCAGTTGTCCTCGCCTTGAAGATGTGGCGACACTACCTTATGGGTGAGCACTTTATATTCTAATCTGACCACCAGAGTCTCAGGTACATCTTCTCACAGAAGGACCTAAACCTGAGATAGTGGTGATGGCTCAAGTTCCTCCAGGACTATGACTTTGAGATAGTCTATACTCCTTGGAAGGGGAACGTATTAGCTGATGCTCTCAGCAGGAGGTCAGGAATTCAGCTACTTGGAGAGGCGATAGAGCAACTAGCCGCATTACAGATATCCTTCATGGATAGAGATGCAGCAGCCTTTCTACAGTCACTCACAGTCACACCTCCACTACTTTAGCGGGTCATAGAGGCACAGCGTGGGGATGTTGACTGTGATACGTGACGTGCACAGATATCCACAGGATAGGCACCTGATGGATTTTTTGTAGGAGGAGAGCACATCATCCTCTTCAGGGGACGTACCACAGTACCAGTTGCATTACAGGAAGAGGTGCTGAGGGAGTTTCACACTTCCCCTTTGGCAGTACATCTAGGAGTAACGAAGATATACCCGGATCTTCGATGATAGCACTGGTGGTCGGGTATGAAGAAGGTTGTGGAAGAGTTAATTTCACGATGCCTCACCTACCAGTAGTTGAAGACGGAGAACCAAGTACCGGCAGACTTGTTGCAGCCCTTAGAGGTCTCGGAGTGGAAATGGGATGAGATATCCATGGATTTCGTGATGGGGCTTCCACGTACTTCTAGAGGACATGACTCCATTTGGGTGGTCATAGATCGACTCACCAAGTCGTCCCACTTCCTACCGATTAGAGAGCAAGTCTCAGTGGAGATCTTGGGATGCCTCTACATTCAGGAGATCGTACGGCTTCATGGTGTTCCATCGACTATTGTCTCTGATCGAGATGCTCTATTTACTTCCCAGCTTTGGAAGGGGTTGCAGGAGGCATTCGGGACACAGCTACGCCTGAGCACCACCTTTCATCCTCAGACGGATGGCCAGATAGAGAGGACCATCCAGACACTCAAGGGCATGCTCTGTGCATGTGTCCTTGACTTTGGTCATAGCTGTGAGGATCACCTACCCTTGGTGGAGTTTTCGTAAAACAGTAAATACCACTCCACCATCGGGATGGCACCATACGAGGCATTTTACAGCCAACCATGCAGATCACCTCTGTGCTGGACTGACCCTAGGGAGTCAGCACTCGTAGAACCAGAGATGGTCCAGGCTATGACGGAGAAGGTGCCGATCATCCAGGAGCAGATGAGGATTACACAGAGCAAACAGATGTCCTATGCTGACAAGAGGCGTAGACCGCTAGAGTTTGAGGATGGAGACCATGTTTTCTTACGGGTCTCACCTCGACGTGGATTACGGAGATTTAGCCGGGGCGGCAAGTTATCTTCATGCTTCATCGGACCCTTTCAGGTCCCCAGCAGGGTAGGCGAGGTGGTTTATCGCCTGGCCCTTCCACCTCAGTTGCACCGGGTGCACGACGTCTTCCATGTATCTCAGCTGAGGAGATACATGCACGACCCGACACATATCATTGATCACAGGTAGATAGACATCGATGACGGGGCGACATTTGCGGAGGTCCTGGTGGAGATCAAGGATCGACAGGAGTGGATCCTACGTGGATGGTCGATTCCTCTGGTGCACATTCGTTGGCAGCACGGGAACCTCCAGGAGAGAACTTGGGAGCGGGAGGCTCAGAGGCGTGCACAGTACCCTCATTTGTTTCCCAAGTTTATGATGTAGCTTTATAGGCACATAAATCCCTGAGGTGGGAGTAATGTAAAGACCCATAAATTTCAAGGAATTTTTTTTACTAAATACTTTGGAACTTTACGAGTCTGTGGATTCTAACAGCACTTGATTTTGATGCCTGGTGTGCCCAGAATCAATTTTCGAAGTTTAGCTCAGGTACGTTCAGTGAGCGAACGAGCGGGTTTTTCTATCTTTTGAACTGGTGCTCGGAATTAAAATCTAAGGGTACCAATGAACTTGCAGCGCCGGTAATTTCTTATGAGTACTTTTACCGTAGATGTGTTTACGTGGGAGGATAAGTTAAAATTTTTGGATTAAATGAGAAGTGAATAAAATTGTGGGGCAATTTTATTTTTATATTTAAGGTGGTTATATCCAACATGGGGGAGTTAGGGTGGGACCCACAAGCTCCTAACTACCCATGTGAGGATAATTGTGAGGTGGGGCCCACACAAGCCCCAACCCTTCACATTTTATAACTTCTTAACCCCTTTGAACTCCCATGTTAATTACATGGAAACTTCCATTTGAATTTTGTAACCTTTCCACTTCCCCATTTAAATTCATGACAACACACACACCTTAATTAATTAATTTAAACTCTTTCATTAATTAATTAGGTGTTTGAAATTTGTATTTTGAAATGCATGGCATGATCAATTAAAATAAGGGGTGGCCTTATTTTAATTTGGTTGGCTTGTTGTGTGGGGATTTGGGGAGAGAGCCTTATGTAAAAGAAAAGGGAAGCTCCTCCTTTGTTGAATAACGTCATCCTCTCCGCAAAGAATGACACTTCTTCGACGTAGAGCACCAACTCCATGAAGAACAAGGACGCGCAATCCTCTTCTTCTCTCCGTGACAAAAAGAGGAGATGCTGATTCCTCCTCGAGCGCACTATGACGTCGCATACGAAACCTCACCCCGTGATGCCCAGTGAACGACATCGATTATCGAGGTAGGGGTTATTTTTGTTCAAGTCTCTATCATCGTTATTCATTGCTTAAGGTTTGGCCGCATGATATCGTTGTAACGGGAGGAGATTGGACCGCACAAACACGGCCGATTCTCCTCCCCTCTTCTTTGTTAATCTTCGTTGATGTTGGAGGCGGAGGCGCACGGTGCAGTTGCACCGTGTGGTGATCGGCAAGGAATTGCAGCCATGCAAGGCCGCGGTGAAGGTGGCGCGGTGTCGTTGCACCGCGTAGAGACGTAGAGGGCCGTAGCCGGAGAGGGCTGCGGCGATGGGGCGTGGCGCCGTCGCGCCGCGCCAAAGAGACCGAGGAAGAGCATGGCCGGAGCGGGCTGCGGAGGAGGGGATCAGAGCCATCGCACCATGCCAGTGAGACGATCCGCTGCCTAAGGTCGTGGCGGACCAGCAGGGGCGGGCGGCCGAACCGGCCGCTGGCGTCTCCAGGAGGCGGGACCCCTTCTCGGTCCCGCGGCAGCTCACAAACCAGTCGGTCTTAATGGATGGCCATTACCCAGAAACCAGGGGTTGTAACCCCCCTGACCTACTTCTAGGGCGGACCCCACTAGGTCCGTCGTTTCCAAAAATAGGGGGCCACACCCCCTTTGCGTCCCGCTCGGCCAGCGACCGAGCCGCGGCTGGATTCCGAGCCAGTCCGCAGGCCGCACGGGCCGGGCCAGCCGCAGGCCACGTGGGTCGAGTCAGCCGCATGTCATGCCTTACCGGGCCGGACCCGAACCCGGGTCGGGATACCTCTATTCGGGCCAACTAGGGGGGTTGGGCCGAGTTGGACCGGGCCCAGACCCCCACTTCGGACCGTTTACGGTCTTTTGCTCATAACTTGAGTTACGGACCTCTGATCGATGCACCGTTAGTTGTGTAGGAATACTTGGAATGAGATGGTCATTTCAGAATATTACACTTGAGTTTTAGGCAAATTTTGGGTACATCCATGTTGGATCGAACCCAAAAACAACCGGGCCCTTGGAACGGAAATGCTTATAACTTAAGGACCGGACGTCCGTTTGACGTGCCGTCAACTGCGTTGAATTCATATTAATGATACGGTCCTTTTGGATTACACTTACTGAGGTTTGGATGTAGCTAGAGTATGGTCGGGTTGGGTTTAGCTTAAAACCCAACCGGGCCCCTGGGATAGAAAAGCCAATAACTCTTATATCGGGCGTCCGATTGATGCACCGTCTGTCGCGTTGGGTTTATTTTGATGAGACAGAACTTTGGGATACATCAACTCCATACCTTGTGAAAATTGATGTATCGACCCCTTGGCTAGTGGATCGGACCCTCCCAGAATCGAGCGTGCTGTGTACGGAAACCCTAGAGCTGGCTGCGACTGCGATGACGATGATGACTGTACTTGGATCCTACGTGGGTTCGGCAGCGATGAAGACTGTACTTGGATCCTATGTGGGTTTGGTAGTGATGACGACTGTACTTGGATCCTATATGGTTTTGGAAGTGATGGTTACTGTACTTGGATCCTACGTGGGTTCGGCAACGATGACTTCTGTACTTGGATCCTACGTGGGTTCGGCAGGGGAGATGATTCAGAGGCTACATCTATCATCTCCACCCCTCTTCCTGAGTAGTATACCTATGTGAGCTGAGTCTTAACTTCATTCATTGTCATAAATGTGATTGACTTGCTTTCCTATGTGAACTGGGTTGTGCTTTCTTGTGTGGACTGGGTTGTACTTTCCTGTGTGGACTGGGTTGTACTTGGGCTCGTGAGTTGGAGCCGAACTTGAATTGATGACTTAGGTATATGTATGGAAATATACCTAAGTAGATTTGGTTGATACTTTGTGTTTGTATATTTCCTTTGTGGTTTATCCTTTGTGGATTCTAGGAGACCTTCAGGGGTCTCGGGGTCCCTACTGAGTATCATATACTCACCCCTGCACGGGCTATGCCCGCACTACGTTGTGTTGGATGCAGACGACGAACAGCATTGATCGAGGTGGAGTCTTGTAGAGTGGGATAGTACCTGGAGGTAGACCACTTGGAGGGACGTATACGAAGTGGAAGGCTGGACCCAAGGATCTGAGGAGACAATTTTTACCCACCCTTCAGGTGGGATGTCCAGAGGACGACTCAGTGGTTGCTGTTTACTTTACTACAGTTGTTCTTTCTTTTCTGTTGTATTGTACTTTCAGTTGGGTTTGTATTTTGGCCCATTTACTTTCCATCACTTACTTTTCTACTCAGTTTACTTAGTTTTCACTTCATCTTGCGTACTCTGTTGTGTTTGTTTACTTATATAATGGCAATGTCTTCCCTTTTATCAGGATTTACGCCATTGGTGCTAGTCGCCAGCCCTTAGCCTATGGAAGGCGGGCTTGGGGTAGTCATGGCACGGGCCCCAAGGATGGGTCGTGACATATTTACTCTATCATATAATTTCATATCAATTATAGTACAATTATTGGAATAATGGGTAAAGTAAACAAAATAAAAGGGTGAGCTCAAATTCTCAGTATGGACATCCATTAGGTGGAAACTATAATAGAATAAATTAGAAATGAATAATATGATAGGAATAAATGATGATCAAATAATTTCATAGAAATAATTACATGAGATTGAATTTTATCCGTAGATATCATAACTATTTGAATAATCACATATAAATCAATAATTGATTTCCTAATTATGGAATTCACAATATCATATATCTTAAACTTACTATTTTTTCTTTCTACCATGACATCATGCATAAATGGGTAACACATGAGCCAAATTTCCAAAATATTTTGTCTGATGAGACCTACCAATGCATTTAGGGGTTATACAATTCTAGGACTCATTAATCACTTAATAATTCCAATGCATTAATCATATGAATAAACAATACAACATAATCATTATTTCTTAATAATAATTAACTATATGTATTATAAGAAATATAATATGAAATGTCAATACATTACCCAAACAAAAATGATCATAATTCATATAGAGAAATATGGTGGATGGTATCATTATACAGTTTCCCCATTCTACAAATCCTTTTTTCTATTTTATAAATAAAACACTTTATGGATGAGTGAGAACCTCACAATACTAGATGCCAAATTTCAAAAACCAAAAACATAAACAACATAAAGGCTTAAAATTTTACCCTAAAACATTAAAATTCAAATTCGATTTAAAATTTCAAATTCAAGAAACATGTCACATCGTCGATACCTTGGGCCATGATCCACCTCTATCCATGACCACTAAATCGCAATCAACACATCATCGTAATCTTGTCACCAGAAATAAGCAACCATAGGAAATAACATCATTGCAGTTGTAAAAATCTTCATCAACACCAGCATTCAGGACCACACAGAAACAAACATCAATGACACTAGAAACAGATATGTCAAACAAGTAACCAGCTTCACATGAAAAAACTAAGTCATGACATATCTGGAGCACTGATGGCCACCCAAACACACATCCCAGAACCTCATAGATTCCACCTCTCCATATTCAACTAGGAGAGGTGCCAAGGAACTCGAGGTTAGACTAGGGTTGAGTGACAGTGGACTTCAAACGGCACCATCAACTCCGAAGAAGTAAACCAGTAACAGGCATAACGAAAGAAGGTGAATTTCAGATGTTCCTGGGAACCCATAGACCGCTAAATAACATGACCCAAAACCTCTATGAACTAACACTACATCTTTGACTTGGAGAAGAGAAGAGGAACATGAGGTCAAATAGGGATTTCAATAGTTAAGGACTTCTGCAGCAAATCATTGATGCCAGGAATATCGAAGGATTATTGGGGGAAATCCATTTACAGTGAGCCCTAGATTGATGAAAGGAAAGGGCCACTGGGTAGAAAGAAAGAATGTGAAAGAATAATAAATCTAGAAGGAAGGGTGAAAAGGAAATATGTGGGGGGGAAATACATCACCATGAGGAGGTCCATGGAAACCCTAGGAATAAGATCAAAGAGAGGGATTAGGATAATGGAGTTTTATTCCACACCTATTTCCCTATTAAATAATAATATTCATCAAATTATGTTAACATAGATGAAAATACTTTTAAAAGATCATTAAAACATTTCTTGAGGGAAATATCCTTATCTTTTTGAAATCACTTATTTAAAATATAAAAATTTATAGAATATTATAAAAATTTTATCTGAAAAGAACCATGGAAACTTTAAAAGTAAGATTCAAATAAAATAATATTGATTATGATAGGAAAAAAATTATGGAGTAGGCATTAAAACAATGATTTCATTCACACCTTTAGTAAAAAGTGTCTCATTTATAAAACAATAATAATATTACTTTTAAAACATTTTAAAAAAAGTAAAACATGAGAAAAAATTAATTTAATAAATCATTTTATAATTTTTAAAACATTCTTGAAAACATGTTATAGAAAACATGGACATGGAAGAAAGATATTCTCAGTCGAATAAAAAAACAAAGTTAGTTTTCCTTAAAAACATTCTTTCATAATTTTGAGTACTTAAAGAGCGGAAAATTAATGGAAAATTGTAATTTATACAAATAACTAGATAAGAAGAAAATATATGGGGTTTTTGATAGAAATATTATATAATTCCCATAATGGAAACTTGAATATAAACAATCTTGAATAAGGATGAAATTATGAAATAAACCCTTACTACTTTGGTTACATTTAAATCATAACCCCTGTGAATGAAATAAATTCAAATTAATCATTAAATTCCATGAATATAAATATATTAATGATGTTACATATTAAAGGTTAATTATATAAATTTTATAGAATAAATGATTAGTGAATATTGAATATTTCTTATAGAAACAAAATTGAAATGAGAAACCCTAACAAAGATCATAATATTGAATTAATAATTAATCAATAAAGTGATTATTGGTAAAAAAATATCCAAATAAATCAAGTTAAATTAAAACATAAAATAATTATATTTCATTACACATATAATCATTTCATAACATATACAATGAAGAAACAGTACAACCCAATAAAAAGAAATTGAGTCAAGAAACCCCTTACCACGAGTCTAACACTCTACGTACATACTTTGTCTCTTATGAAGTAAAATTATACTAATTTTATATTTTATTAAGAAAATTTTTTAGGTATATTTACTTATTATTATATATTTTATTTCATTTATTACAATTCCTTATATATTTATTAAAGTAGTTAAGTTTATGTTGGATGTTTTGAGGACGTTCAATTCATAATTGTTGAACAGCTTCGGTAGGTTGAACATGGTCAATGGTTTTATGGTCAAATCACATATAGAATTTTAATCATGAAATTTTTATCATTTTTATATAGTAAATAAAATTTTATAATCTCCCATGAAAGTCGTATATGTAAAATGAATCACATCACCTCGTGGAGCCTTCGGGCCATTCAAAAAAACATTGCCTCGTGGAGGTGGTAGTCCACACGTATGCATGAGCGACGTTATCATTATTTTAATTAGTGTAAGGGTAATAATTTAAGTAATATAATATATTTATATAATAATTATTATTTCATGAATAAAATGAATATTCATTAAATACATTATAATAACCAGCCATGAAATATGGTTATGAAAAATGAATCATATCTCTACGTAGAGGTGATAGTCCACACCTATGCATGAGTGATACTTTCATTTCTCATTTGATGGAAAAGAGGAGGAAATGTCCTATAATTACAATAACATATAGGTATATTTTTAGTAATTGATTAATTATTATAATATGGACATAATATATTTAGAAGAAATATAAGAAGAAATAAACTTTGAAAGAGTCAGGTAAGATGATTACATCTTCTTTGAGAAACCACATTTATCTCACACCTTAACCCTTATAAGGATGGTCTTATGATAGATCCATAAGATCTAGGAAATGTAAAATAAATCTAGGAAGGTTTTATGGAAGGTATTATTTGAGATATAGTTACTAAACGTTTTGAATAAAGGAGAGAAAGAGGTTCCCTTTTATAAGTGAGGGAAATTACACACTTGGAATTACTTAAAAGATTTAAATATAATAAATGTAATAATAATTTAAAGTAGAAAAAAATAAAAATAATTTAAAAGGTATTACATAATAATTGAAAAATAAATTTGAACAATAAAATTTATTCATTTATAAGTTACATTTTAAACCTTATCTTTTGGATTAAACCTCTCGTTAAACCTTTTTAACCTTAACCATGGTAACACATTTGTTAGACTTTAAGGGTCAAAAATTTAATTCTAATGTGAAAAGTAGCACATAATAGTACATGTATAAAATTATAGACCATTTTCTATCCCAATTTTTCTCTTTAAATATTTTTTTATACAATTTAATTAAATATTTTTTATCATATAATATCATTAAAGTCATTTTGGGACAATTCATTTCATTTGACTTAAAAGACACCAATGCTATAATTGAATTAAAATATAAACACACTTACCATTAATTATAATTTATAATTACCTGTTAAATTATTATAATACCATAATTTACCTAAAACATATTAATTTTATTATTTTTAAGATCATTTACCTTGATTTTTCTTCTGCTTTGAAAAGCACTGTATCAACATTTCATAAAAATTTAAGGTAATTATATCATTACTAAAAATTTAAAATATTTACTATCAAAAAAAATAATGTACTAATATTATAAATAACTATTTATAATCGGTCATAACTTATTTCTTTTCCTAAGGAAAAAATATCAGATATATTTCAGGAAAGAATGATATTTTGTAATTTTTTAAAAAATTTAGTGATGAAGCCTCATTTTATTATGAAATAGAAGACCTATTTATATTTGGGTAGAGGTAAACCCATTACATAGACTACAAGCCCAAGATAAAGTGACTCATGAACATGGCTTAAAGGCCCAGTGCAACATCATGTTTGCCTCATCATGCCTACATCACCGCCTGTATCATAAATCCCCTAAGGGGGTTTACATGATTTTAACTCTCATATTTTGGATGCAGGATTATGGGTTTACCACTTTGGCGCCACCCTAACTACACATTTTTTAATTTTATTAACTTAAAATAATATAAATATAATTATCTAAGGAAGATGGAAAAAAAATCCATATATTCAAATTTAGGATAGATATAGTTGAATTGCACTCATCCAATGAAATAGATTCAAGTTTTGAATATATTTTTAAAGCCTCATCAAAATATTTTTAACCTTAATTATTTGATTTACCATTCACCATAGTGAAAAATATTTATCATAGTTACTATTTATAATAACAAAATATTGGGGAACTATTTACTAAAGTTGAACCTTGTGATTCCAAATATTGAATCCATTTTTCAATAATCATTTTTTAAAATTATAAGAAATAAATGTAAATATAAATTCACACAATAAAATGAAAAAATTTTCTTTAATGTGTTTAGTCATAAAAATGAACTTATACCAAAATAAAATATAATATTGATTCTTATGGAATTATTTTGATTATTTTTCATAAAATAGATCTTATGTTACTTTAAAGACAAATAAAAAACATAATAGGACTTCTAAATTAATTTATTTAAATAAAAGAAATGATTTTTTTATAAAAATTGGTAATTTTCAATATTTACTAAAAAATAAATCTTCTTAGAAAAAATCCCCAAAAATGAATAATAGTATAAAAAATGATATTAATTCAATCAAATAAAATTACTGAAAATAGTATAAATTAATTATAATATCCATTCGCAAAATGAAACAAAAATTATTTATGAATAATACATGTTTTTTAAACATAAAATAACTTTATGGAAAATTAGGTACATATTTATTATGAATTAATAAATAAATTTTTCATTACATAAAACCTTTATAAATATTTTTAATAATCTGTTTATTCTTTTTAATTTCTTCAATTTAATGGTTAGGTTGTAATGGTCACATTTAAATAATAATATTTTTATAGTATATCATAGTTCACATAAGGCTCATTGTTGTGTGTTAATAAAGCTATCGAGTTTAGTATTCTTTTAATATGAAATTTTGGGGTGCTATAGATTGGGATATTGAATTCATTATACAATAATTATGAATTAAAATATAAATGAGTTTAATGAATTTTTAACAAAATTAACGAAAAAATACGTGGGATGTATAGAATTTGGTATTATGATGATAGTATATAATGGTATAAGTTTAATCTAGATGAAAAAATAAAACTATTGGAGGGTCTAATAGTTAACCTAGGTTATTGAAGCCTAAAAGAGATTTCATGAAGGAAGATAAACATTCTCATTGGGGTGATATTTTCAATTAGATATATAATTACTTGGAATACTTTAAGGGGTGTAATAAAATTTGTGAAGAGTCCACATTATGTATTGATTTTAAAGAAATCAATTCTTATATAATGGAGCTATAATAGGTTCAATGATGGTCTTGAACCCTCCTCTACTGATGGAGAGGCCTGATAAATTATAGGGATTCACATCCTCTAAGTATGAGGGGAATAAAACATTATTCTATTTACTCTATATTCTTCCCTAACACTAATATTATTGAATTCAACCAGTCCATATGTTCTAAAATTTGTATAAATTTTTCCTATAATCATATTATTTAAATAATATCTAGTGGAAGTCATTATTTTGAATCTATTTATTTTGATTTTAAATTTTATTTTTTATCATCCCTATTATCAAAAGGATGGGAAAAAAGTGTTAACACTTATTTTGGATTTAATAATAGGGACATAGTTGGTCTTTTTAGTCATTCTATGTCTTTTATTAGATTCTCAGGTGATGAATGCGTCACCCTAAATTGATTTCATAACATTCATTATTTTAAATTATATTAGTTCTATCTTATTTGATAAACACTATTTATTTACAAGAGGATAAAAACCCCCTATTTTTTATTTAGTTGATACTTATTATCATCCAATTTCATTTCTAAAGTGATGTGACTCTTCAAAAGTTTGAAAATTATATCAGTGGGATCCTTAAGGTAGTCAATGTTTCCTTGTTAAAAAATATCCATTACTCATAATGGTCTTCCTAGAATTGGATTTATTTATTCCAATACCAAAATACATCTGTTTTAGATCAAGTGATGGTAAATAAATTTTCTTAAGGGTATAATTTGAATCTATAATCATTTCCTATCTAATCTATGATTTAAAGGGCCACTACCTTAGAACATATCAAAAGATATTGAAGAAAATAAAAACCTCAACATTGGGTACTAATGAAGTGTGACCTTCTCCTTCATTTGTGTAAGATGGAGTTATATTGGTAGATATAGAAGATATACTTGGTTTCCCATATATTAATGTGGGTTTGAAGAATAAGTAGGATAAGAAAGGGAATAAAAATAGGAATTATTATTCCCCTCCCCCATCTTCTATTGGTTTGATGGAGTATCCTTTGGTAATATAGAGTGATAATGGGGATTAGAAGTATAATGAGAATAAAGATATCCTTTCATCGATTATAGATGGAAACTAACAAACTTATTTTGGTGTGGCTCAAAAAGATATTTATCATTAGGTTAAATGTAGTATTGGTGGAAAAACTATGTATGTATCTAAAGAGAATTTCACTAAATTAGTTCTCTCTTTGGTTAGAAATATGAGTATTTATTAAATTATTTAGTTTGGAAAGAAAAAAAAGCAGTGAAACAAATAATTTTAAAAATTATATGATGAGAAAAGTGATTTGGTTAGGTTTGGTTTTCCAATTATAAATATATCTTAGTCTTCAAAACTATTCAAATATTATTCTTCTTCACTGATAAGTGAAAGGATTTATGATCACTTCACCTATCACCTTGTATGAATGGTGTGGGTGAGAATATTCATAAATAAATTCCTAGTTATTCTTCCATCCTTCCTATGTGTGAAAAAATTATAGTTAATCATCACTAATTTACTTAGGAAATATACAATTATGTCTTATTATTTCTAAAAAATCAAGAGTTTCCATTACCCCACCCACATGTGTTGATAAGCACTAATCACATTACCACTCATGAACTACTACTGAATATCAAAATTAGTCAGTATAAGAGAAAGAATTGTATTCAATATATTTTAAAGAATAAAACATTAAAAAACCCTTCCTTAATCACTGATGAATTACCCCTTTATTTTAAGGGTAGAAAACATGAATTTGTAAGAATAAAGAGTTACAAAACTAAAAACTATAAAATAAAATAAAATAGTGAACAACAGTAGTTATAGCCTCCAATATGAACTTGTGTCTCCTAACTCCCAGAACACCCTTACCAAACTCTCATTATTTTCTTTATTCAGACTCATAGTGCTTTTTAAGAGTTATGGATCTCATCTTATCAGGCTGCAGTCAGACCTCTGAGATCCTCACCTTGAATTCTTGGAAAGTTTATCTTTTTCTCATGGTTTTAAATCTTTATGTGATCCTTTATTATAAAAAACATATCTTACCTTACTTATTATTGATCAAAATATTTTTCATATTATAACCCACATGGTATCTTTTATTGGTTTCATGTATGATGAAGTTCCATACTAAATCCTTAACATGAATCTTGAAACCGATCATGATTTTTAATTCATGTAGTTCACAGCATATAAATTTTCATATTTGTTATCCTTTTAAAAATTATCAACATTTTGAAAAGTAAATTTCATTATATGAACAATATTTCTTCATGTAGATGAAATGTATTGTACATAAAATAATTTACCTATGTATCAAAAATTGTCTTATGGATAAGATAATTCTCCCACACGTAGATGAAATGTTGCAAGTCCCTGTTGAAATTTCATACGTTGTACAAATTTTTTATATGAAAAATTTTACCTCACTTTAATATCATATGGTGGATAAAAATAACTTATGTCCTAATGAAATGTCTTAAGAATATGATAATTATCCAATGAGTCTTGTAAATTATCCTACATGAGAACCATAATACATTTTCCTAAACTAAATTTTCAGACTTCATCACATTGTTTCCAAAATAAATGTGAAATTATTTAAATCAGTTTAGGGCCTTTAAAATTACCTTTAAACTTCATATAATAACATCAAAACTCCCAAATTTAAGTGTAGAATTTTATTTTAATAATTTCAAATATTAAATAAACAATTAAAAATTAATTTTTAATCCATTTAACAAATAAATTTTAGATTATTCCTAAAACTAATAAATGATATATTTACTCAAGAATTAACAAAAATGGTAGAACTAAAATCCTTAATATAAAATTAAAATATATTAAAATTTTGTCTCTATCAATTGTTCCACACTTAATCCTTGGACTCCCAAACAAGTGGACTTCAAAAGGGTTACCAAATAAAAATTCAAACACTAGATAATGTGAGTTCCCTTTTTAGAATCATAGTCCTGAAGTTATCTTGACTTATTAATTCTATTAATTCCATTTTATTCATAAATTATGTTGAATTAATTTCAACTTATTTTATCCTCTCATGCACAGTTATTCCTACATTCCTAAAAAAATTAATCAACACTCAAGAATGAATTTTGAAAAAAAAATTCTCATCCCAAGTTCATGAAAAGGTCATCATCAACTTGATGAATTTTCTTATCTACACCCAATGAGCCAAGTATTTTTTTTCATATCATGAGGGATTTTTGGGTTGTTCTGAGGCTTAGTTTGGTGGTTTCTAATGAGAAAAATTAGAGAAAAATTTTGAAATCATACCTTTATGCTAAAGAATAATGCTTGATTTTAAATTTCTTTTAAGAATTGATTCCTCCATTATCTTCCTATTCCGCTAAGACTTCTCCATTCCCATTAAGATTCATAAGGACATCTCACACCTTTTAATATTTCAGCAGTATAAACATTTTAAACTCTATGTTTCCTTCAGTATATTTCAAAAATTATTTTTTTTATTTTTATACCATTTTTTAAGGAAAAGAGGGGAATTGAATTTCTCTCATGTAGGTGAAAACTTTCTTTCAATTTGTTCCTCCAAATAACATATTCAAGAATATTTAATCTCTAGTTTTCCTCCAAACACATCTCTAGATTATTGTTATGTACACCTTAGATAAATTCCATCATCGATGGTATATTAATTCTCTATTTTCTCTTTGTTTAATTGATTTTTCTTGGATTCAGATCTAGAATTTTGTGCAAATTTGAGTTTTTTGGGGGAAAGAGATGGAATTTTATCTTCAAATTTGTTGAATACTATCATGTTTATGATTAGATGATATTGAAGACATATTACCATCCTCCCAAACATGATTTTTGTCACAAATTAATAACAAAAAAGTGTTATCACTTCTTTATTTAGATTAATAATATTCAATAAAATAGATTATTCCAAATCACTTTTTTGATTTCCCTATAAATGAATTTAACCTAGATCATGTATCATATTATAATGAAAGTTAGATAGGTTTTTTGGATTGAATTTTTTCTACCTAACAAGTTCATTCATTCCTTATAAGGGAAAAAAAGGTTAAATGTAAAGGTGTGATTGAAAATATATTTCATTACAAATGGGGCTTAAAATTAAAAAAAACTCAATCATTTAAAGCACAAGGTCCTAAAATGCTCTGAGTTTCTTATAATATTACTCAACAAGTTAAATTTATTCAATAAAGCCTTAGTTCTCTCAAGAAAAATGACATTGTGATAAAATTTCAAAATAGTTTCATAAGCCACCCATGAAAGTGATTAAAAATATAGGATAGTGTGTAATGACATGATATTCAAAAAACAATGGTCTTTGTATAAATTTTCCTGGCTTATAATTTGAAAACAAGTTTATTTCAATATTAATATATGTTGGGTAAATAGGTCAAATCAATCCCTTAACATTTTAAAAGATTTATATTTTCATAGGCATTAAAAATAATCTACAAAGGATTCAAAAACACATTAATTATTTTAAAATAAACACATTATTTTAAAAAAAGAACAAAATTTGAAAAAAAAAATGAATATACTAAACTATAAAGGTTTCCTTAACCATAATTAAATTATATAGTGCCGTCAATTCATTATAATGAATTATTGAAAAATTATATTTCAATTCAATCACATTAATAAATCAAGTGTTAAGGAGAGGTACAACCTGAAGGGTTTTTAGTGATAAATAGTCTGGAGGAGTGTGACCTCCTCCGTTGGTACTTAGGGAATGTTTTCATATAATTTATTCTGCATGTTACCATTAATATTGAATGGGTTTTCTTATAATTATTTCACAATATTCATAGAACCAAAAGGATAGAGATGAGTGACTTTAAATAGGCCTTTCTATATGGAATTATGTTTACATAGAATTAACTTGGGTATTAAGTTATATAGCAGAACTTGGTCCCCTAGATGGACGTATTTTTTATGAAAGGTCTTTTCATGAACAACTCTATTTGTTTCTTTAAAAATTATAGAATTCTAAAAATATTATTTTTTATTTTATCTAACTCTTGCAGCTATAATTTTATCTCTTTTCTAGACTCATCCATGTCCTAATTTATCTCTCTCACTCCCCAATATAATTTGTGTTATAACTCCATAACTCTTTTCATGAATTCGCCTATATGGTATTATTGATTGAAAATTAAAAAAATTAATTTCAAAAAACACTTTTATGGAAAAAGTTAAAAACCTCACAATGGAATAAAAAAGGGTCATTTAAAAATGAATTAAATTAAAAAAATCATTAAAGATAAGTCTAAGATTATTAGAACTATTCACTCTATATAAACCCCATTATAAATTTGTTACCTTAGCATCTGTGTCTTCCTTGATGATTTATTCAAAGTGTTGTGCCAACTTATCCCAAGTATGAATCTATTCCTCCATACTAATCTTATTTACATTGAATCCTCATGCTAAAATTAGATATTGTTTGTTAATCCATAGACTTTGTTGCTCATTTATTTCTACCTAAACCTTTATTTTATATATATGATTAGCCTCCTCCTTTGTAGCATTTATATAAAATGATTATTTGGAAATTTCTTCCTTTGAGTGGAGAGTTATCTCTAGACATTTTTCTTTTTCTACTTCCAATATTTTAGACTTCCTCTTTGAGTATTTGACAGAATATGATTCATGTGTCACTAGGTTAATAGAAACTTAATTCTTCTCTTGGTCCTTAGGAACCCCACCCTCTGAAAAATGATTAATCTCAGGGTTTGTCCACATTTCTTTTCTTACCTTGTCTTCATTAAATTAGGCAAGTAAAAATAATCCTTGCAACCTTTAATTTCCCCCCACCCCTTAAGCACTGTATGGCCCCCTAGGTCTAGGGTGACTTTTTTCCCCTGATTTCCCTAAGGGATATAAAGACATCTTCCATGATTCTGTTCAAAACTATCTATTGGTAATTGAATGGACGTATCATTTCCAATCATTTGATGATCTTTATCTCCATCAGAATCTAGTAATATCCTATTCCTTAGACACCTTCCTTTTAGAAAACATGATTCTTGGAGATATTTATCTTCTTTTTCACTTTGGGGTAACCGTCTACCAACCCTCATGATGAGACAAATCAATATACTATTCAGTTAGGACCTGAAATAGATTTTGAAGATATCCTAAGTTAGGTAATTCACACTCGTCAGAAGTCTCCCACACTAGATCCACACTTTCAATTATGTAGTTTTGAATATTTCCAAAGATAGAGGAGTCATGCCGAATAGAAGGATCTCACACTGGGGACACTCTGTTAACTAAATGTATTACACCACCTTTATCCATCTGGTCAACCACTTCCACTGGTGAAAAGGGGGTGATATCAAATTTTCATTAGGAACCTTCTCTTATAGACCACACCCCCATCTTCCACAATCTTAGAGAAGGAGAGGACTGAACTGGGTCGAGCCTCACACTCAAATGGAACTATCTATTTTTCATCAACCAAACCACATCAAGAAGAGACCACAACCATGTTCAAATAAAGAAGAGTCTACTTGGCCTTCTATGGAAGAGGAATAGTGTGATCCTCATGATACATAAACCAATAGGACAGCTCACATTTGGGATCGAGCTGTGAGATGATTGGTAGTCCATTTGTAGGTGACCTAGATTAAAATATGACAAGAAAAAAAGGAACCAGTTCTCAAAAACCACTATTTTAATGAATCAGAATTCTTCACCAACCTTGATTTAAATAGCTTCAACTAGAGGCTTGTATATGTCCACTTCTACTGATATTCGGGGTAAAATAAGAAGGCATAAGGATCTAGATCCCTTGTCAAAGGTCAGAAATCTCCCAATGAGATTACCCAAAACCATAAGAATAGCGGAGTTCTGGAAGGGAAGGGGAAGGACTATAAAAATTACTCAAACCACATTATAGGGGAAATATTGTTTTCAGTAGAACTCATAGCTTCATCGAAGTATGAAGAAATGGGAACCTTCATAGGATCGAATTCCTTTAGACCACATAGTAGAAATATCATCATCATAGGCGAAGAACATAAGAAAGTGTCGAGGATCAAGAAGACCAACCATGACATGTTCTTGCATGGGCCAGGTTCTATTGACGAATCAGTCAAAATTGTTGATCAAAAGGTGTTGTTGGCCAAAGAATGAAACCAGGGACAAAACCTGAAGTGATAATGCCTATGAGAACTCCTATAGATAAAGAATAAGTGAAAAACCCCCTCAATATAGATTAGGTACTTTTAGGTAAAATGGATGGGGGGAAATTAGGGAGGGTTTCTATATTAGTGAATGGGGAGAATGTCGACTGCGCAAAAATAGATGAGTCAAGAGAATCGGTCATCATCACTTCTCGAAGAGGGCGCCACCGCATCTAGGGTTCCATGAGGAAGTTGTGATAATATTACTATATAGTACCATTCCAAAGGGAGTTTTTTATTCTATTTTATAATTCCATAAGTTGTCTTTAAAATTTTGGATCTAATATTTCCTATTTGGTTTAACAATCTTCTTAAATATTCCTTTTATTTATCTATTTAAAACTTCAAATTTCCCATTTATATATGCTTGGAAAGGTGTTGATGTCTAGTTATGTACTCTATACTTCTTTATCAAATATTTTATTCTTCTATTTTAGAAGTGGGTCCCTTGTTCACTAATGATGGTTCTTGTAACTCCAAACCTATATAAGATATTATCTCTCACAAAATCACATACAACATAAGCAGCATCAGTTTTAGTATCCTTTGCTTTCACCCATTAGTAAACCTAATCAAATTCAATGAGGATATAATAATTACCAAATTAAATGGGAAAATTTCCCATAATATCAATTCCCCATACATCAACAATTCCATAAGAATTGATTTTTTTTGAGAATTTCATGTCTCTTTGAGATGTTTTTAGTGAATTGAAATTTCTCACATTTTTTACAAAATTCACATACATATTTAAACAAAGTGTGCTAATAAATTCATGATTATAAAAACTTTTATTTCTTCCCTTAGAGGTTAAAAGTGTCCTCCAAAATCTAGGGTGTGATAAAACTAAAAAACATAGTCAATTTAAATCTCATATAAAAATATTGTTATGAATTTTTTATTACATTTTTTCATATATAAAGATATTACAAAATGTAAAATATGGGTTTAGATTTAATCCTTTACATTTTTTTGGATTTATGTGAGATGGTACATAAGAAGATACCAGATAATTAACCATGTCAATATACTAGGGAACTTCTCCATAGATCAAGTATAACTACTCCCTTGGAATGTTATCACACAGTGGGAATTTAGCTAGAATTTACACTTTGGTTATGGTGGGAAACATTCTTAGGTGATTGACTAGTTGTTTCTCAACCCATTTGTTGTCTTTAATTAAAATATTGAACTTTTGAAGTAACATCATCCATCTTACTAGCCTTGGTTTGGCTGTATCCATCTTTATCATATACCTTAGTGTTATATGATCATAGAAATAAGTAATATTAATTCCAATAAAATAAGATATGAATTTATCTAAAGAAAATATAAATACTATAAATTCTTCATATGTGTTTGTGTAGTTGATCTAGGTAGTATCCAACATTCTTGATGCTTATGTAATGGTTTGAGATTTTCCTTAAATCTTTTGGGATATAAATTCTCCCACATTATAGTAAGAATAATTATAGAGTAACTCAAAAGGGTTATTCTATTTTGGTGGTTGCATTAATGGTGTTGTGATAAATCTTTTATTTAACTCATAAAAAGCCTCTGTGCACTCAACATTAAAATAAAAATCATCTTCTATAAAAAGTAACATAAAAAGTGGAAGATAAATCTTACTAAATTTCATAATAAATTTTTTATAAAAACCTATAGGCCCCAGAAAAGAGCTGACATGCTTCACGTAATTTGGGTATGATAAAGAATTTACCACTTTATTTTTTATTTATCCACCTAAATGTGTTTTTTTAAAATTAAATTCATAAGTACTATTACTCTTTAAACTATAAAATGATACTTTTAAAAATTAAGGACAAGTTTCTTTTCTGTTCAATTTTAAAAAAAATGATAGATATTTCAAAAATGATAAAATGAGTATCCAAAAATAGTAAATTTATCCAAGAACACCTCCAAGAAGTCCTTGATGTGATTAGAAAATATACTAAACATACACATTTTAAATTTATCTAGGTAATTACATAATACAAATAGAATCCTTATGTAAGTATAGGCTCTAAAGGGGAATGTAAATGTGGTCTTCTCTTGCTCCTCTAGAGTAATGGGTACCTGAAAAGAACCTGAAAACTATATTGAAAAAAGTAGTGATTCCTCCTTTCCAATCTCTCCATCATTTGGTCAATGAATGGGATATGGGAATAATATTTCCCTGTGACCTGATTCATCTTCCTATAGTATATAAAAACTCTTTAGTTATTTTTAATTCTTATATGGGTCAACTCATTTTGTTCACTCCTCAAAATTTAAAGTCCTTTTTTCTCGGAAACTATGTAAATGGGGTTAACCTATTATGAGTCTGAAATGGGATAATTGATCTCTACCTATAATAGATTATTAATCCCCTTATTCAAAACATCCATCCTTGTGGTATTATATCACTTTTGTTGTTTCCTAATAGTTATTTAATTATACTTAATTTAAATTCTATACTTTATGATTATGGATATAATTCCTAAAATATCAACTAAACTTTGACTTATTTATTGGAAATTCTCTCTCAAAAGTTCAATAAATTTATGTTCCTGATTTATGTTCAGTTTATTAGAAATGATCATCGGTATCTTCTCTCTTTGAATAACGTATTCATAATTAAAATCAAGGTTAAAATGATTTAATTATATATTAAAGGGTTTCTCTGAAGATGAAACTTGATTGAGGTTCCTCACTTCTAAAGATTTAATTTCCTCCTCTAATATAAAAACATATTTCCCATAATTCTAGACAACTTTATTCTCAATTGGATTTTCAATCATTAAATATTCATCTAAAGATGAAAATACTTACAACATATTTGGATCATCACTAGGTTTTTCATGACCTGTCCCATAGGGGCCCATTCTATGACTCCCCAAGCCTGCCTATAATGGGCCATGGGTTGGTGACTAGCACTAAGTAGGCATATCACTAACATGGGAGGCATTTCCTTACTACCCATATGCACGTACAAAAACCCAAGTCCACAAAATGAAAAAATGTAAAAACACTAAGTAAAAAAATTCATGAAAACCACTATAACCCACAACCAAAGTAAAACAATGAAAGTGCTGGAAAGTAAATAGGTCCAAAATATAATCCCACAAAAAAGAAATTCTATAAAAAAGTTCCTAAAACTCATCTAAAAAAACCTACCTGATGGAAAGAAACTGGGGATACTATATAAAGCCATAGGAACACCACGATCTGTTTGATCTCACAAGGTTTCATCTAGTCTGGGTCCACCCTGGACTCTGTCAAAAGGTCGCTCGCCTGCACAGGACATGACACGTACGGGAAAAGCTCGTGTAGGGGTGAGTGTAACAATACTCAATAGGACACCCTAAAACCAAAAAATAGTACAAAAAGGAAAGTAAATTCATCTCTACACAAGTATATGTCTACCTTATATAACAATAATATCTAGATATTCTCAAATAATACCATAAAACCTAGGGTAAGTCACAACCATTATATACTGCCACTAGGGATTCAGCTTGAAGATTCAAAAAATCACTCATATAGGAGAACACCCTCCTAATTTTGATAGCACTAAGGACATCTATCTAAGATGTAATGTTTGTTGGAATATATCATGAGAGATATACACTTGATGATCTGAAGAGATATGATACATTATATGAGGATCATATCCAGGGCCAGGGGTGATACCAACAACTCAATCCGGATTAACCTTATAAGTAGAGGATTTAAACCTAGTGAAGTTGGTCATTTCAATATCGAAGACTCTACCTAGGGCACGAAGAAGGAATATAGGATCCACTCCAAGCCTCTCAATGGATTCCAATAACTCTATCCTAGAAATATTGCTGAAGGGATCATACTCTTATGAGTAGGAAATGATACCAACAAACCTTCAGGGAAACAATAAAGGGAACAAACCCTAATTAAAATCTTCCAAGATATGGTGTATGATAGAATCAATTCATTTATAAAAAGAGAGGGTTTTGGGGGAGTAGTATTCACACTTGTCGTACCCCTTGACCTCGGGTACTACCCGGGTAAACGGTCCATGTCATTGAAAATATATCCAGGCTAAAACCCACCATTGGACTCATAAGGACCATCTCATCACAAGGGTCCCAACTCCATTGGCATCACATAAAATGGAAGTTCCTTTTAAAATTTATGGTTATTTTATTAAAGAGATCTTACCAGGTCCAGTTGACTCGACCCAACCCAGTCTGGCCCTGCCATCTCGGCTACCTGGTGCAGCCTGGTTCCTCTGGTCTGGACCACCTAGCCTGCTCCGCACCGGCCCTCCTAGCCTGGTCAATTGTCCCACCTGGCCTCCCACTCGGCACACCGCACACTGTAGCCTCTCTACATCTCGCGGTCCCCACATGGTCTGTCGCCTTTATTGGCCCGCTCTAGTCTTCACATCCCACGGTCCCCATGTAGTCCCACTATTGCATCCACATAGCTCTGTATGCCACACCACCACCTTCGTCCACTATCACCTCTAGCCACCACCTTCGTCTTCCACACCACCACCGCTTCTCCTCACTAGACCTCCACACCAGACCAATGTCGATGGACCTTTATACGGACCATCAGGTTACCTAAAGTGCATGGATTTCAAAACAGTTGAAGATGTGGGTTTCTCGGGTCCCGATCTTCACATATCCAGTCTTTGATATCGATTCATCTCAAATCTATGGGTCTGATCATTCTCAGAGCAACCTAGAAACATTGAGTTGTGGTCAGGGTTTCCCAATGGTGATGAACGTAAAGAACAAAGGGAGAAAAGAAAATTAACATCCAAGGAATGGACTTTGTCCTTTGTTCATGTCAACCTCGATTCGTTCTCAATATAAGTATGAATGAAGAGAAACAATTCCATCTAATTTAATCCTACCAATGACACGAATATCAATTTTTTTCATTGAATTGATCTAATTTTGTACTAGATTAATAACAGGATAGAAGATCATAAAAAACATCTTTCCTATAGTTTGGATCGATCATCGATGAAGAATGGTTGTGTTGTAGTCATTGACGAGATCCTCCAACTCTATTGGTGTGATGATCCATGATCTTCTCAATCTGTCATCATCATTTGCTGAGAGGTCTCCTTGCCATGCCTTAGAGGAATCCTATGTTTATAGTGATAACCCTGAATTTCCTGACCAATTTTATTTTAAATAAAACGTCGTCGTGTTGAATAAAAATATTTTTATTAAAATATTTTTATTCCCATTACATCCAAAAACTACTTTTCACAAACTACCCATGTCGGTTGTTGTTAGGCCCCACCTAGGGTAAACTCACTACTCTAAACACAATGGTTCCCTCATATTTTTTATCAAAAAAATTGTTTAGAAGTTATTCCACTTTTTTAGGAACATTTCTTGCACATGTTATTTAAAGTTTAATATTTTTAAAACATTTATTCTAGGCACACTGGGCATCAGAATCACATGCCATCTCAGTGCCAGGTCTCAAAATGATTCCATATAATATTTAAAATAATACACAAAGAAAATATAGGATATATATTCTCCCCAAATTAGGCCTTTACATCCCTGAAAATACAAAAACAAGGCTACTCAAAAATACATGGTACTGCACAAGAATCAGAGCCTCCCACTCCCACATGCTCTTCTGAAGATTCACATGATACCATCAGACACACACCAAGGTAATCGCTCTCCCATAAAGAATCCTCTCCTACCGACCCTTGATCTCCATCGGGTACTCAGCAAAATTTGATACATCCTCGATATCCATCTCGCCCTAGTCGATGACGTGCGATGGTTCATGCACATACCTCCCCAATTATGACACGTATTAGACATCATAAACCTAGTGCAACAGTGGGAGTAGATCTAGGTGGTATGCCACCTCACCAACTCTATGTAGTATCTGAAATGGGCCAATGAACCTCATAGATAACTTTTCACCCCATCCAAATATATTAAACCCATGTCGAGGTGTGACCCAAAGGAACATATGGTCTCTCTAATAGAACTCCAAGTTTCCTTTTTTTCCTATCAACATACAACTTATGACAGCTCTGCATAGTCTTCATCTACTCCTGGTTGACCTCCACCTTCTCATTAGTAGCTCACACCAACTCCAAGCCCACGAGTGATGACTCTCATAGGTTAGTCCTACAAAGTGTTGACTGATAAGGTCTCCCATACAAAGCCTTGAATGGTGTCATACCAATGGTGGAGTGATAGATATTGTTGTACACAAACTCCACCAGTGGTAGGTGATCCTCCAAACTATGAATGAAGTCCAAGATGAAGGCATGCAGCATTTCCTCCAGAACCTCAATGGTCCTCTCCATCTGGCCATCCGTCTGGGGATGAAATTTCATGATCAAGCATAACTGAGTCCCAAATTATTATTTAAATCCCATCCAAAATCGAGATGTGAAACGATCACTACGATCTGAAACAATCATCTATGGAACTTCATGAAGTTGAACTATCTCCTTCATGTAGAGGCACCCTAATATATCTACTGAACTCTTCTCCCAGATAAGAAGGAAGTGGGTAAACTTTGTGATTCATTCAATGATCACCCATATGGTATCGTGTCCCCTAGATGTGTGTTCTAAACCAATCATTAAGTCCATAGATATCTCATCTCACTTCTACTCTAGCACCTCAAGGGGTTGAACTAAACTCACTGGAACCTGGTGCTCAGCCTTCACCTGTTGGCATGTAAGGCATTGAGAAACAAACTTTTCCATTGTGTTCTTTATCCCGGAGCACCAAGAATGACATCAAAGGTTGTGGTATATCTTTTCTGTACCAGAATGTACCGTGAAAGGGGATCTATGAAACTCCCTCAAAACCTCCTTCTACAACACCCCTGATACAACTATGTGTCCTTTGAAAAGAATAATGTGCTCCACACATTTTTAATAACCATTAGAATCATTTTCTATGGATAACTGCGAATGTAGAGTATGGCAGTCAGTGTCCCCAAGTTGTAAATTCCTAAATAGTTGTAAGAGTGTAGGGGCAAGATCCATAAACTGGAGATAATATTCCCAATCTCCATCCATAAAGTATAACTATAATGAGGCCAACTACTCTGATGCCTCATCTAGAAACTGTAAACTCAATCTTCTACTGAGAGAATCTTCCAACATGTTCCCCATCCTATGAGTATAGACAATCTCAAAGTCATAATCTTGGAGGAACTCTAGCCACTTCCTCTATCTCAAGTTCAGATTTTTTTAGAGAAGATATACTTGAGACTCTTGTGAACAAAGTAAACGATAAACCACTCACCCATCAGCTAGTGTTGACACATATTCAATGTGAAGACTGTCATTCAAATCTCATGATCATGGGTCACATAGTTCTTCTCATATTTTCTCAACTAGCATGAACCATAAGAAATATCCACTTTCCTCTGTATTAGGACACAACCAAGCCCAGTTCTTGATGCATTGTAGAACACTACGTACTCAACACCCTCTTTCAGCAATCTCAAGATCAGAGTGCTCGTCAAACTCTATCTCAACTGCTATAAATCCTATTGGCACTTCTCTTTCCACATGAAAAGCTTCCTCTTTAAATTCAAATCTATCATAGGTGCTAATATCCTAGAGAAATTAGGTACGAATATTCGGTAATTTCCTACCAGCCCAAGGAATCTTTGTACCTATATCATGCTCCAAATTGGCTCCCATGCTAACACTTATATTAGGTAAAAATCCCTCAAGGTTTCCTCTCAGTGTTTTTGCCTATAATTGTGTTTTTTGAAAAATCAAGATGAGTAGGAATGAGGATTTTTTGTTGACTGAAGTAGGTGTCTAAAGTGGTGTAGTTTCCCAGTGTTTGCCAAATTTTTGGGGTCAAAAATATGGAGTTTTCTTATTATTGTAAAATATGGATTTCCTTGAAGATATCACCTAAATATGAAAAATTAATGAGTTTCATGAAGATGGGATTCATGAAGATTGTTTCATAAAGTATTAAAGGATTTTGATGGTGAGCTCTGTGAGTATGATGAGAAACGTGAAATGGAAAAGGTAAGGAGTATCATGAGTGGAGCATTGAAGTAGTGTAATGTTTTGATGGAAGGATTCGTGATTATGATGAGCATCATGAATGGGAAATTTCTGTGGAGCTTCATGAAAAAGGGATCCTTTCAATAGAAAATTGGGATCTTTTCAAAATGGTTTTGATGTGGCTTAGAAGGTTCTGGAATCAGTAGAAACACTTCTAAATAAGCCTCTACCCCCTTCAAAAAATTTTTGAGACTCAACCTGAATTATAATTCTTTGTGTTCACAAAGGTTGTTCATAAAGGGGGTTTGCGTTCAAGGAGTTTTATGTGATGAAGTTCATGAAGCCTATAATCCAACTGAATTTTTTGAGCATCATGAAAGATAGGAATTCACGAAGGCTATAAAAATCCAACTAAAACTTGTGTGATTCATGAAGTCTAGTTTGAGATTTGTAAAATAGGATTTCTTTATAAAGGCTAGTTTTAGCTTTGCGAAAGAATGAGCTTTATGAAGGCTAGTTGAGCTTCGTGAAATAGGGATCTTTACGAAGTCAATGTCTATCAAAAAAAGTGTTTAAAATGGGTTTCCCAGTATATATTTGGTAATTAGGTATTCATCAAGAGGATGAAAGTGGGAAATCAAAGTAACATCTACATATAGTGGAGGATGAATTCATTTTATGTAATGAAGGGACATACAAGTCAATAAATTGTGAGTGTATCTTTGGAAGGAGTGGCGATCACACTATAGTTGAGTGAGTAGTGAGATTTCAAATAGTTATTGGTTGTAAATTAGAAGGGATAATGAGTCTACTCTGAACATTGTGAATAGTAATGCACTTTTAGTGGATTTGGTACATTGAAACATTGTTATTGTATTCTTTTTAGATGTATTCCAGTGAGGTTGAACCAAGTAAAATTTCAGTATCACGTGCATGACATAATTTTTTTATACTTTACTATGGGAAAGAGAGATATTAGTGTTTTCTTTAACAATGAAACAAGATCTGAAGGGGAAGTGGTTTTAATCAATCATACCCTAATCCCCCCTCCCCTCTCAGGGTATTTGACCTAGAGGGACTAACAATTGGAATCAGAAGGAATGGTTGAAAGATAGTAGTTCTCTCTCAGTAGAAGAAATGGAGGTGGTCAATGATAAAGGAATTCTGGTCATCAATTGAAATAAATTTCAATTATAGAATAATAGAACGCAACACTATTTCCAATATTTGGGAATATATGTCTTCCCAGTATCAATGCATGGAATTTCAGGCAACATTTATAGTGTCACTTTATCAAAAGATGAAATAATGGAATTGGAAGCTGACACAAAAGGAATCAATGCTTTAGGGGGAGCCCTATAAAATTCAATTTATATAACAGTGATGTCCTAAAAACATTACATGCTATGTGGGAAAAGCTATTGAATTTATATGAAATTTACTTAAAGGTCATAGAGGCTAAGTTGTAGGTTCTATAGAACAAGTATGAATATTTAATAATGAATACAAATGAGTCTTTTGATGAATTATTTGACAGGTTAAATGTTGTAGTAGAAGATATGTTTGTTCTTGGAGAAGTCATTGCATGTATAAAGATTGTGAAGCATATCTTTATGAAACTTCCACCTTAGTTCAATCCAAAAGTTTCAGTATTAGATGATAAATATCTGAAAGAGATGACATTGCATAACTTACATAGTACACTTGTATCATATGAAATGATAAATGATGATAATGGTGTTGTGGAAAAGGGGAAATCCAAAGAGGTGGAATTCAATCCCATGAAGAATCTCTATATTGAAGATGGAAAGGAAGATGAAGAGAAAGATGAGGTGATGTTATTTCATTCCTCAAATATCCAAAGAGGAAAAGGAATGTTCAAATGGAAACTTCCATTAACATGATTTCTATGTAAAAAGGTTGGTCATCTTACATCAAGGTGACCAAAGAAGTTTCTAGAAGATGAAGGGGGTGAATTTAAAATTCCCATAAATAATTTTTCAGCCTATTTTATAGGAAACAAATTAAGATATATTTCTTCAAAAAGAATAACATTATTTCAAGAGAAGATGATAGTTTAGAATAATCTAAGGTCGAAGAAATGGATGAATGAAAAGATCACGGAGAAAATACTATGGTGGTAGTCATCAGTTGTTCTGAGAAAAAGGAATAGAATGAAAATAATGGAGAAGAATTATAGGGTAGATTTTATTTGCAAGATGAATTAGAAGCCTCTCTTGAAGAGGTATATGTTTGGAGAGATAAAAAGAAGAAAGAAAACGAAGTGCTTCATGATTCCAAACTCTACATGTATCATAAAGAAGAAGATAAATATGAGCAGATAGAATAAATTAAAAAACATAAGTATTCAACACTAGATATCTTAGAAAAGGTTTTTCAGTATAAGATCAAAATAAAGGAATAGAAGATCGAAATCAATAGTTTGATTAACAGCAGGAGGGATCAAATCAAACGTATCAAAGAACTTGAAGAAGAAGTTTTCAATCTATGATGAAAAGTAAAGGAACAAGAAAAAATCTTGAATCCCAATATGATACTGGGAAAGCAGATCATTTAGAAGGATGAAAAGTTGGATGTGTAGCATTGTGGTCTAGTTGAAAAGAAGAAACATTCATGTTCAAATGTTAAGGTTGATTTGGGTCTTAACCAAAAAAATTTGTGAAAGTTAAAGACAGACTTAAATCACCCACTCCAATATTGAAGGTTGATTTGGGTACAAAGAAGAATCCAAAGATTCATAGAACCCAAGGGACACCCAATGATTCATAATTGACATCCAGGAATATACCCTACATCATATTCTATTGTTGTGGAAATATGGGACACTCGCAAAATGTGTGTTCCATAGCTAAGAGATATAAAAAGGGCACAAGAACAATAGTGGAAAACAAACAAATCTTGTTATTTTGGAATATCTTTTGAGGGACATTGTTTTTGGTGTAGAGAATTTGGGCACATGGGTAGATATTTCATGTTAACCATGCAGAGGAATGTGTCAAAGAATAACCAAAGAGGTCACAAGCATCAAATCAAAGAATCAGCAGGAGAGATGAAAATGAAGAATTGATTTGAAAATATTCAAATGAATCTAGTATATAATCATCTTAAGGATATCAAGATTATCAATATATACCTAGTATGAAGTCAAAAACATGGATCAAAAAGAAAAGAGCTGAGAAAGTATTGGTTGTAGAAATTTCCCTTAAAGCATCATATCATTCTGGTGTAGGGATCCTTGAAAGTAGTTGCACATCCCATATGAAAGCTAGTAAGGATCTTGTTATAGTCATAAAATATAACAAAGAAAGAGTTTTCTGGTTTGGATATAGTTAAGGCTTGAAGATAATTGGCTTGGTAAAGGCTAGGTTTGGGGAAAAAGAAATGAGACATGTTGATGTCTTAGTTTTATAAGGTCGCAGTCAAAACTTGCTTAGAGTCAATCAACTATGTGACTTAGGTAATTCTATTAGATTTACAAAGAAGATGTTCATGTTTAAAGGAGGAGATGGTTCAGTTGTTCTATAGGGAAAATGACAAAGGGAAACATATACCTTGTAAGTGGAAAAGAAGATATGTGCTTTTTATCCATATAGAAAGAAAAAACATTTTGTCATAAATGACTTATTCATATATTCCAACCATCCATGGAATATCTAGTAAAGTGTGATGTAGATAGGGACCTCCCTAAGCTATCACAAGATCATAATACATGATTTTCATGTCAAAAAGAGAAGATCATCATAAAAAAACGTACAAGGAAAATGAACAAAAGTCAACAAGAGGGATTGAATTGGTTCATACAAATGTATATGGACCTATATCACCAAGATCCATTGACAGGAATAGATATTATGTTCTTTTCATTGATGATTATAGAATAAGGGAATGGTTATTTGTCATTTCTCATAAGTTCAATGTGTTCAATTTCATAAAACAGTATCAGAGGAAATCTGAAAGGATTCTTGGGTAGAAAATTCTGATGTTTCATATAGATAATGATATGGAAATAAAAAATAGTCAAGTCAAATACTATCTCAAGAAACACATGATAAGGAATCAGATTTATTTAGTGAGAACACTCCAATATAATGGAACGGTTGACAAAATAAATCAGATCATCAACAAAATGTCCAGAAAAATGTTTATTGAAAAAGACCCACTGGACAAATTCTAGAAGGAAGCAGTCTTGACATCGGTATACATTTCTAACAGGGCTATTTTGTGTTTGAAGGAAGGAAATACTTTGTATGTTATGGGGTATATAAATAATCCAACATTGAAATAATTTAGAATATTTTTATGTAAGTGATTTATTCTCAACAAAGAAAAACATAGGAAATTTGAGTCATGATGAGATGAATAGATATTCCTTAGATACTTAGGAAATAGAAAATCATATAAATGCTTCAATAAGAGGATAGGAAAAGTACTTGAGATTAATGATGTCACTATAGTTGAAAATTAAGAGAATATTCAATAGCACAATGAACATTTTCTTGATGAAAGTAACGAGGGGGAAAGAAATATAGGGGGAGAAGAAGTGGAAGATGTTGATTCAGAATAAGATACTAATGATGAGGAAGAATAAGTCAAGTCTGTATATATGAAGAAGCCAAAGAGTCTAGATAAAATTGAAAATCAAAATTTCATTGGTGATCAAACAGTTATCATTCAAAAAAGAACAATGAAGTCATTATAGCAGGAATCTTTCCTGTCTCAGGAAGTGCCTAAATGTTTTTTCGATACAGTTGGAGATGAAAACTGGGTTCAGGATATGAATGAAGAGCTAGACCAAATTGAGAAGAATAAAACATATGGGGATTGTTTTGAGGCCAACAGATAAGAATTTCAATGGGACTAAATGGGTCTTTCACAACAATATGAATAAAGATGGTGTAGTGATTCATAATAAATAATGATTGGTGTCCAAAGGTTACTCTCAGATAGAGGGTATTGATGTTAATGAGATATTTTCACCTATTAAAAGGCTAGAGACAATTAGATTATTTTTTTCCATTGCAGTTCATCGGATGTTCATGGTTTTATAGATGGATGTCAGGTCCTCATTTCAGAATGGGTTTATAGAAGGAGAATTTTATATTAATTCGCCAGATTGTTTTCTTATTCATGAATGTTAGAAAAAAAAATCAGCTGAATAAAGATTTATATTGGTTGAAGAAATCACTAAGAGCATGGTATTTAAGACTAGATTAGTATTTGAAGAATCTTGGATTTCAATGTGGTGGAGTTATTATAATATTTATATCAATAATGACAGTAATTAAAGGATGATAGTGCTAGTTTATTTTTATGACATAATATTTGGATAATCAGATGAAGAATAATGTAGAAAATTTTCTGAATTCATGAAAATTTAGGTTGAAATGTCAATGATTGGTGAGATGGAATTTTCCCTTCATTTACAGGTGATACAATGTAGTAATTTCACTTTCATTTCTCAATAAAAAAATTCAAAGGAGGTTATAAGAATATTTAGAATAAAAAACTCCAAGAATATTAAAACTCTGGTTTCTACCTAGAAGAAACCATCAAAAGATGGTGATGGAAAGGAAGTAAATATTCTGGAATATAAGAAAATCATTGTAATTTTATTGTACTTGAATGTAACAAGACCTGATATTTTTTTCCACATTCCAAGTAGTGAGATATCAAAGAATTCCCAATAAAATCCACATCATTATAGTGAAAAAATAATTTTTTATATCAAAGGCACTATAGATTTTAGTTTAATGTATAATGAAAAATATCAGCTAAAGTTATTGGGATATACATATGTAGATTGTGCTGGTTTAGTAGATATTATGAAATCAACATCAAGAGGTCGTTTATATCTTGGTGGATTTTGTATTTCTTTGCTAAGCAAGAAACAAGATTTAATTTCATTGATCATAGAAGAATCTGAGTATATTGTGGCTACTCACGCATGCACACAGTTATTATGTATGAATTAGTAGTTTGAAGATATGGGAGTTGATGTTAAGTCTCTAATAATAATCCATTGTGATAATTAATGTGCTATAAATGTGAAAAAAAAACAAGTCCATCACTCGAGGAAAATCACATTGAAATCAAGTACCGTTTTATCAAGGAGAATATGGAGTAAGGACTTGTGAAGTTAGAGTATGTGTTGATAGATCTATAGGTTATATAAATTCTGACAAAGGTCTTACCCCAAGAAACATTTGAGAGTCATCGACAGGCTTTGGGATTTTATTTAACTCCCCTCGCTTGAAAAATTGTGGATGTGAGACCCCCCCCCCCCGAGGTATGGTGTGTTTTGTCCTAATATATTGATAAGCATTCTTTACCTTATTTTAGACCACATAGTGGTCTTTAGGTTTGTTGAAAAAGTGGGATAAATTTTGGATGTGAAATGGGAGAAAATGTCTTAGTCAAGACATTTGGAGAAGATGGAAAGAGGAACAGTGATATAGGGGGAGTAGTGAGATAGGGGAGTTTTAAATCTGACGATACTAGAAGTGTTTGATCAAAGGATATATATCACAAAATTTGGAGTTCATGATGAAATCAATTCATTGGTATAAAAATTTAAGTTGCTCATTGATGTGATTTACATTATACTCTTGTTTCTCATTCCAAGAATTTCTCATGTGGTCTTAGAGTAGGTGTTAAGTAAATCTTTGATCGCAATCTGAATCGCATGAAGCAAATGGTGGTAGAAGATGGATAAAACTATAAAGAGGTATCTTTTTATGATAGAGTTATCAACAAACCCAAATGGGGATATTGTTGGGAAAAATTCATCAATAATTCCTCTCGGTGTTTTTGGGTGTGATTTTGTTTATTGAAAAAGCTAGATGACTTGGAATGAGGACGATTGGTGTTTGCCAAAGCAAGTGTCTAAGTTGGCATAGTTTCCCAGTGTTTGCCAAATTTTTGGGGTCCAAATTTTATTGTATGGATAACATTGAGAAATATGGATTTTCTTGAATGTCTCATCTAAATATGGAAAATGCATAAGTTTTGTGAATATGGGATTCATGAAGAGTGTTTCATGAAGGATTAAAGGATTTTGATGGTGAGCTCTGTGAGTATGATGATCATCGTGAAATGGAAAAGGTGAGGAGAATCATGAGTGGATAATTTCAGTGGTGTGAAGTTTTGATGGAAGGATCCATGATTGTGATGAGAATCAAGAATGGGAAATGTCTGTAGAGCTTCAAAAAAAGGTATCGTTGTAGCAGAAAAATGGGGGCTCTGTAAAATGGTGTTGAGGTGGCTTGGAAGGTTATGGAATCAGTGGAAATTACTATAAATAATCCTATACCCCCTTTATAAGATTTACCAAGACTCAAAAATAATTTTAAGCCTCTAAGTTTATGAATGTGTTTTGTAATGGGGGTTTGAAAAGGAGTTTCATTCAAAGATGTTCGTGAAGTCTATAAGCCAATAGAATGTTTAGAGCATCGTGAAATAAAGGAATTCATGAAGGCTATAAAAAGATTACTGAAACTTGTGTTCTTCATGAAGTTTAGGTTGATCTTTTCAAAATAGTTTTGCCTTTCAAAGGCTAGTTTGAGATTCATGAAAGAAGAAGTATCGTAAAGGCTAGTTGAGCTTCGCGAAATAGGGAGCTTTGAAAAGGCAGTGTGCATCACAAAAAAATTATTTAAAATGGGTTCCCCAATACATATGTGGTAAAGCAGTATTCATCAAGTGGATAAAATTAGGACATAAAGGGAGAATCTACATACAGTGGAGGGTGAATTAATTTGAGGTAATGGAGAGACCTATAAGTATATAAACTACGATTAAATCTTATGAATGATCAGTGATCACACTAAAGTTAAGAGAGTAGTGATATTTTATATAGTGATTGGTTGTAAACCAAGAGGGATAGTGAGTCCACTCTGAACATTGTGAATATCGGTGTGTTTTTAGTGGATTTGGTACATCCTCACATTGTCATTGTATGCTCCTTGGGCGTAGCCTGGTGAGGGTGAACCAAGTAAAATTTTTGTTTCTTGTGCATGATTCAATTTTTTTCCATACTTTACAATGGTAGAGAGAGAGAATAATGTTTTATTTAATAATGAAACAAGATCTGAAGGGGAAGTGTCTTTAATATATCATACCTTGACCCCCCCCCCCCCCTAGGATATTTGACTTAGTGGGACTAACAGCTGCCTCGACCTTGGCCGGGTCCACTGCCACTCCATCTACCAAGATAACATGTCCTAGAAAGTGGACCGCCTAAATCTAGAACTTTCACTTTTAGAGTTTCCCGTAAATATTGTGATCTCAGAGTACATCCAGAACCATCCATTAGTGTCTCGTGTGATACTTCTCATATGCCGAGTACACAAGGTTATCATCAATGAAGACTACCAAAAATCAATTAAATTAGGGCTGGAAGATCTGGTTCATGAGTCCCATGAATGTTGTATGGGTGTTCGTCATGCCAAATAGCATCACCAAGTACTCATAATGATCGTAGCGGCATCTGAAAGTTGTCTTCGGTATATCCTCATCTCATACTCATAGCTGGTGATAACCTGATCGAAGGTCAACCTTCTAGAACCATTGTGCCTCTCTCAACTGGTTGAAGAGGTCATTGATCCGTAGTAGAGAATACTTATTTTTTACAGTCACCTGGTTCAAGAACAATTAATACACACACAACATCAAGATCCCATATGCCTTTTTGTAAAACAACACTAGGATCTCCTAGGGTGAAACATTGGGTCTCACAAAACCCTTCCTCTGCAAATCCTGTAACTACACCCTCAACTCATGAAGCAATATTGGATCCATTAAATATATTGGTGAGAATATCATTGTTGTTCCGAGGTGTAAGTCGATGTAGAAGTTGATCTCTCGGTGGGGTGGTAATCCTGGAACATCTTCTAGGAAGATGTACTTATACTCCGCCACTACTGCTAGGAACTGGAAACTCATAACATCTACTACATAGAGGGTCGGTCTAGCCAAGTGATGAGTGATCGGGTGCACCCTCCTATGCATGAGTATATCCTATACTACCTGGGTTTCCTTTTCACTGAAAAAGGAAAACCTCGTTACATCATTATGGACACACCCCACCCTTTTCCTCAAACATTCAATTTGGGCATGGAACGAAGATAACCAATCCATACCAAGTATGATGCCGTAACACCTCAACACTTCCACCAAGAGGTTCCAACTGAAAATTTTTCCTCCAAGGGTAAGTTCACACTATCAACATAGATGTGTGATCATCGAGTCTCCCCCTATAGGTGTCTCCAAGCATAAGGGTCAAGTCAATGGTTCTACCAGAATCTCAAGGTCTTGTACAAGATATGTGTTGAGAAATAAATGACTAGCACCTATGTCTATCAGTACTGCAGTGAAAGTAGAAAATATACATATCATGCATCGAATCATCCCTGGATCCCCTAGGTCATAATCCTTGACCACATGCAATTTTCCCATCCCCTGTTCTCTAGCTCCTTAATCTTGGTGCGGACCACCTGGGGGTAGTGGTGGTAGCAAGTCGAAACATCGACCACCTCCCACTACTCTCCCAGATCCACTATCATGTTCTTCACCTTGTAGATCTACCTGCTCCTACTTCTTCCTCTACCTTGGTGATCCATCCACTATCTCCATGTCAGCAGCATGGTGGGTTAGACAATCTCAAGTGATATGTCCCCTTCCATCACATGAGTATCACTTCCTCTCTCTATGATGAAGGGATCCACCCTGTGAACCATGAATTAAAAATCTTATATCTTATAAACTCCTCTAAAAACTTCTCCCATGTTTAGATTGTTGAGGGTTATGTCAGCTCCCTAGTACTGAGGTATCTGCACCTTCCTCTCCTCTACTGACGATCATCAGTTGTCTCTGCTCATCCAAGAAGCTCTTGACCACCAAATCCTACTCAAGCACCCTAGCAGAAGAAGGGATTCTTAGAGAGATAATTTTGGATCATATGTCTCTGCACAAACCTCTCTTAAAGGTCCATCTCAGAAGAACTAATCCATGACAATATCTATAGAGTGCCTAGAAAGGTTGGTGAACCTCGATAAATAATCACCTCCGATCATACTACCTTGATGGAGTAGAAGAAGCTCTTGTATATGCAAAGTTATCAATATAACTAGTGATAAATACTCTTGGAATAGGTACTCAAACTCTTTCCATGAAATAGTCACCTAATCATGAGTCTGGGTATCCAAACTCCACCATCGCCCTGCTGAGACCTGCAAAAGGCTTGCTAACAGGACCACCATCTAATCTGTGGGTGTCTTTACTAGATGGAAAACTCATGTCACCTTCTCAAGAGAGTCCTTAGCCACCAAAGGGTTGTGCTCTCCATGGAACTTGAGGTTTCTCTATAACTGAAACTCGTGAAGTGCGCTTAGCCTGAGCTCCTTATATACTAGTACTTCAAGTACCACGGGTATCTCTACAGGTGGCGGTATAGCTAGTGCACCATCTGGAGGTAACATCTAGGAAACTGGTCCGTGTATTGAAGCCTCATCACTGAGGGGTCATATTTATGATTGAGCTACTGAATCCTAGATGGTATGCATCATGGAGGCATCCTGTAAGGAAAAAATATGTGCCATGGTCAATGATTTTATCTGGATAGCTGGCTTAAGAAGGACATGGAAATCACAACCCATTCCTATATGATGCACGTGCCATTATTTTCCTTGAAACTAGAGTTCTCATGTACCGAGTTAAAAAGCAGGTTATCAATGTCCTGGTGTATGGATATGTCAGCCTCCACACAAAAACTGGAATCCCTAGTGTGAAATATGAACTCGAAACACTTAACATCATTTCCCCAAACTAATCTCATATAATATCAGTCATAAGGTAGAACTAACCACCTATGATACCACTCTGTCATGACCCATCCTAGAGGATCCCATTCCATACATAACTCCCCAATCCCGCCTCCAATAGGCTAGATGGAAGGTGACTAGCACCAAGTAGGCATATCACTAACATGAGAGGTATTACCTTAGTACATGTATGTATGCACACATATCCATGTCCAAAAATGATGAAATATAAAATCACTAAGTAAAAAATGAATTAAAACCACTATAACACACAACCAGAGTACAAAATTGAATGTTCTAGAAAGTAAATAGGGATAGAATACAAGCCCACCAAAAATAAAGTCTATAAAAAAGTTCTTGAAACTCATCTAAAGAAAACCCTACCTAAAGGAAAGGTACTGGGGATACTATCTGAATCCGTAGGAACACCACAGTCAGTCTAATCTCACAAGGCTCCATCCAGTTCTGGTCTTCCTTGGACTCTATAAAAAGTTTGCTCGTCTACATAAGACATGACATGTGTGAGCAAAGAGCATGCAAGGGTTATTATAAAAATACTCAGTAGGACACCCCAAAACCACAAAGTAGTACACAAAGGAAATTACAATCATCTCTACACAATTATATGTCTACAACATATAACAAGAATATCCAGATATACTCAAACCATACCAAAAAAACCTAGGGTAAGTTAAAACCACCGAATACTACTACTAGGGATTCATCTCGAAGATTCTACAAAGCACTCATCCAGTAGAACACACTTCTGTGTCCGATAGCACTGATGATGTCTATTCGAGAAGTAATGTTCGTTAGAAACCATCATGAGAGAGATAAATTGAATGATATGAAGAGATATGATACATCATATGAGGATCATAGCCAGTTCCATGGGGTGATACCAAAAACTCAATCTATATTAACCATCTAAGTATAGGATCGATTCATGGTGAAGTTGGTCGTGTCAATACCGAATACTCTACCTAGGGTATGAAGAAGGAATAGAGGATTTGCTCCGGTCCTCTTAGGGGATTCCAACAAATTTATCCTAGAAATCCTATTAAATGGATCATACTTCTATGATTAGAAAAGGATACCAACAAACCTTCATGTAAATGATAAAGGGAACAAAGCCTAATGAAACTCATCCAAGATACAGTATACAAGGGAATCAATTCACATGGAAAATAGAGGGTTCACGGTGAGTAGTAGTAACACATGGTGTACCCCTTAACCCCTTGTATTGCCAGTGTAAATGACTTGTGTCACTGGAAATATATCCAAGTTAAAACCCACCATTGAATTCATAAGGACCATCTCACCACAAGGGTCCCAATGCAGCTGATAGTGTGTCAAAAGAATGCTTCATTTAAAAGTTATGGTCATTTTAGTAAAAATATCTGACCCAGTTTGGTCGACCTAACCCGACTCGGTCCGAACCGGCCCATTGGGACCACTAGTCTACCTAGTGTGGCCCAGTTCCTCTAATCCAGCCCACCATGCCTATTTTGCACCAACTCACCTGCCCTGCTCACTCGACTTGCCTGGCCTCCCGCTCAGCCCGCCTAGCCTCCCGCTCGACCTGCCTGGCCCACCGCACCTTGTGGCCTCTCTACGTCTCATGGTCATCACAAGGACCACCACCTCCACTAGCCCGCTCCATCCTATATACCCTAGTTTCCCCACATGGTCCCATCATTATTTCCACGCGGCTCCACTGGCTCTACACACTACACCGCAGCCTCCATTCATCGTCACCTCCTGTCTCCACTCTGCACCGCCACACACCACCTCTGACTACCACACTACCATCACTTCACTTTTCCAAACCACCATGGTGGACCCACACTGACGGTCCTTTCCTCAAACCATTGATCCACCTCTAATGCTTGGATTTATAAATGGTTAAAGATCTGGGTTTCTCAGGTCATGATCTTCACTGATCCTACCTCTGATATCAATTCGCCTCAAATTTGAGGCTTCGTTCATGATTGGAGACACTCAGAAATGTCGATTAATCACTATAGGGTATCAATTACAATAAACTCAAAGAACAGAGGTATAAAATCATAATAACTCCCAAGGAATGGACCTCTGACTTTGCTCATGTCAGCTTGGATTCATTCTTATTAGAAGGATGAACGAAGAGAAATAATTCCATCTAATTTAATCCTATTGATGATGTTCATATCAATTATTTTTCATTGAATTGATCAGTATTCAACCTAAATTAAGTATAGGATTGAAAATTATAAAAAAAATCATCCCTGGAGTTTGGATCGATCATTGATGAAGAATGATTGTGTTGTCATCATTACTAAGATCGTCTAACTCTGTTGGTGTGATGATCCACAATCCGCTCGATCTGTCATTGTAGTTTTCCAAGAGGGTTCTTCACTATACCTCATACGAATTCTAGGGTTATGGTGATAACCTTGAAATTCCTGAAAAATATTATTTTAAATAAAATTCCCCTACGTCGAATAAAAATATTTTTATTCTCATTACGTCTAAAAACTACTTTTCATAGTCGACCCTTACTAGATGATTTCAAGACTCTCCAAGAGTAAAATAACTACACTAAACACCAAGGTACCCATATATTTCTGATATGCACATCCATTTATGATTTATTCCACTTTTTTGGGAAAATCGCTTGTGCGTGTTGCTTGAAGTTTAATATTTTTCCAAAATTTATTCTGGGCACACCAGCCCTCAAGATCACACTCCATCTCAGTGCCTGGTCTCTAAATACTTCTATATAATATTTAAAATATTACACAGAAAAATATAGGACATTATAGGGTTCAACCTATTCCATTTGGAAAATTGGGGAAAGGGATTAATCCTTTGATGGGTGTCTCATGGAGTGAAAATGTCCAAGTGGACATGTAGAGTCCTGGTAAGTGTTTTATTTGTTATCAATGGGTCAATATGTGTTTAGAAACTTTGATATGAAGAAATTTTGTTTGTAAAATTGTTATGGAATCATATAATGGCATTTAATTTCAATCTTGATAAATTTTTCTTATAAGTTTTATGATTTATGAATTTTTCTTCATTGATTCAAGAATGTTTCCTAATGTGTTTCACATTTTTTACAACATTAAGAAGGTGGAATACTATTCAAATATTTATTTTCATGAAGAAATATTTTTTAATAATAATGAAAATAAGAATGAAGGCCATGAAAAAGTATTTATATTTATGCATGAAGAATTTTTGATAAGATGATATTGAGAAGGGAATTAATTAGAGTTGGATTGGTAATTTTATACTTTGTAATTTTAATAAGTATATTAAAAGGGAGTTAATCAAAAAAATTGGACATCCATAGACAATCAGTTAGGACAGATCAATACCACACATGTGAGATTAATCTTAACCATATTGGAGATCTATCCAAACCATATTTCGATAGCTATAGGATGAGGTGGTATTATAGTGCCTGTAGGGGTACACACAAGTATGTGTATGGCATGCTCAAGTCATGCATGTAGGTGCTTGGGTTGGCTACATAGGGTGTGGTGTGACCCAGTGAGGGAATGTGTGCAATATTTCTGGGTTCCGAACCCTAGTGTTGGCTCAAGGGTGAAGCAGCATGACATATATTATTACTCAAAGCTCAACTGAAGTAATATTTTTTTTGGGACATGGGAAGTGAAAATCAATGTTACTATATTTAAAAACATACGCATAGAAGTATAGTCATATGATGGAATTAAAATGAGTCATCTGATCCTCATGATTGATAGTCTTAAACTTCCCAACACTTTATAAATATCTATACATCATATTTCTACATGCTGAAAGATTATGTGACATCATAATAACTCAATATCCTTGTACACTTGATTTTTTTGAGAAAAATATACATTGGATCTTCATACACACAATACATGATGTACATTATTTATTTTATTTGAAGTATGAGCCACTATGAAATAAATATATTGTCATGAATATCATTCGAGGGAGTGTTGGTGCATGTGATGATACTTTTAATATTTTTCATTCATGTGAACACTTAATAGTGATAATAAGTTAATCATGAAGGATGTGACACTGTGATTTTCAGCATTACAAAATGGGGAAACTTGCATTAGAAGGATTTAAATAACACTGAAATCTGTTTATTTAAAATATATAGGACATGAAATATTTTGTCGATATTAATATCAGCCTTGAAATAGAATAAAACTAAAAAGATATGTGGTGTATATCTCACCTATAAATATCAAGGGTATGTGTCTAAGTAGTTTTTGTTTCTATTCAAATAGAGATCTCATTTTTTAGAAGAATAACCTAGCACTATGAACTCTATTATTTTGTAAAGAATAATAAGGCCTCCTATATGATTTTTTTATGTTAAGGAGAAGGATTCTATGATCCATGGGTTTAGTGAAGATATAAAAAGTCTCTTGTACACAATATTTTACATGAAGGATCCTAAAAGTTTTGTAAAGCCTTCATGGTTTTAACACAGAATCATATTTTATATATAGTTCTTTCAATCATGTGAATAAAAAATATATAACACACTTTCCATGTTCATTAATATGTGAATAAAATTAAGTTATTACTACAAAATAAGTGAGTTTCTTGATAAAGTATAAGGATTTGATGATAAATTTTTGTAAATAGTAATACAATTATGTGAAAAAATGCATGAAATATGTGTGCATGAATGAGATACAGTGAGATAGGTTTGATATTCATGAAGGATAAGTGATAAAATACTATGAGAGTGAGTCTTTATGAAAAATATATAAATTATTATTAAGGATTTGATAAGAAGAGTGATAAAATTCCTAAAATAATGAATTCCATGTAATTAAAAGAAAATTGAGAATCACTTGTTTGAGTTGTGTAAAGTAGAAAGTATATTCATGTGACATATATGTGATATGAATTGGATAGTTGAACATAATCAGAAGCATCAGTGTAGTAGTGAGAAGAAATATGTGTATCCATATTTGAAAAGAAGATCCAAGAATATTGATTCTAGTTTTTTTGAAAATTATAAGTAAGAAATTATAAGGTGAAAATATCTTATTATTTAAGGTGATCAATTCTAGCAGAGATTATAAAGGATATTTTTCTATGTGGGATTGAAATATATAAAGGATAATGTGCACACCAAACTAGTAAGTAGAAGTATTTTAAGACCTATTCATAGGAGGTCGGGAAGACCATTGAAGAACTAATGGGATGACATTTAAAAAAACAGAGATTTTCAAGAGATAGATTAACTATAGGGAGTCAAAATAAAGAAAACTGGTGGGATTCCAGTCTAAATATTCCATTAAAAGATGAACCACTATAATAATTAGTGGTCATTAATTATAGGAGTTTTTTTATTAGGAATTTAGGTATATTTCATATATCTATAATAACTTTACTTTACTAGTGGAGAATGTGTGCCTCATATCATCTAGAACATAGAAAGGACATAATCAACCAAAATAAGGGTGAACCTTGTAAAAATACTATCTGTTATTATTTATTTAATTTTTCTCTCACATGTTGTGTGATTATTTTTTCTAATAGGGAAGATCTATTCAATCTAATAGGTGTGGATTTGAATTGGAAAGGGGGTAAAAATAAAAATAAAATAAATCATTAAAACTTGTGTACACTGATTCACCCCCCACCCATCTTAGTATACCTATAATATCTATTGGGAACTTCAGGATAGTGTTGTATCCAAACTCTATGTTGAGTGATCCTTCATGCACATTAATGATGGTCTTGGTTTTATTTAAGAATATTCTCCCCAAATTTATGGGTGAGTGATATGGTGCTCTATATGCCTCTATGATCAAAACATAAAAGTATATTGGGAAGATAATATTTTGAACTCTAAGCATTACATCCTCTAAGGCTCCAATCGGAAAGGTTATAGAGATTTTTACAAGTTATACCACCACTCTTATGGGATTCAATTCTACTATTTGAAAATATGTAAATATAGAGTTAGATATAACATTAATATATTCACACAAGTCTCATAAAGTATCAAAAAAATCATATAACCAATAGTGAAGGTATATAAATTTTCCTTATATCTGAGAACTTTGTTGGGAGTTGTGGTGTAATTAAATATGAGGCACTTCTTACCAAGTTGATCCTTTCATTCCCTTTATGTATCCTCTTTTTGGTGAAAATCCATATGAGGAATTTTGTATACTTGGCGATTTATTTGAGAGCTTCCAAAAAGGTAATATTGATCTCTACTTTTTGAAAAGTTTCCATAATTTCTCTTTAAAGTTATTCCACTTGTATGTTTTTGGATTTTTTTAATTCTTTATGGGAATAAGAGTGAAAATTATTTCTTCTCCCTTTTCTACCTCTATAATGGGGTATCTTATTTATTTATCCTTATACTAGCCTCATATTTCTATTATCTCTTTTCTTCTTCTCTAAAATGATTATTAGGGATCTTCCATAAATTTCTAGAATTTCCAAATTCACTTGCCACAAGTTTTGGTTTCTTAGGCTCAATTTTAGGTGTGACAGGTAGTGGAATTTTCATGCCATTTTCTGTTTTCAACATGATCACATTTCCATTGTCATTAGGGACTAATTGGACCGATACATTCCTTGATATTTTTGAAATAATTTATATAGTACTGCTAATCTAGTTTCTTAACTTTCCCACCTCATTCCAAAGTTTCTCAACATAAGGATATTGTTTTTATTGTATAACTATTTTTCTTTGGTAGAGGGTGGTTTAAATTATTTCCTTTTCTAATAATGTGGTGGTTTTTAGTACTCATATTAGGTGTAAGGTTTTTTTATTATTTTTTTAAGGGAGGTTTGTTCTAGAATCGATGGTTTTATTGCTGGAAATGGGATTATTCTGGGTAAAAATTTTGGTATGATGGTCTAGCCTAGTTTTTTTTACCTAAAAATATATATTAGACTTGGGAAATTTCTCTGCATCCTCTACTAGGATAATGAAATTGACTAGGCTGAAATGCTACTAAGTGGTTCTCAGTTCCTTTCACCTTAAAACATCGGTCAATAAAATGGTGATCGGATGAACATAAACCATATACCTTGGTAGGTGGTTATTTCTCACTAGTCTATCTAAAAACTATTTGTATCACAAGGCATTTTATCTAATAATAAATTTGATATATCAGGAGATATCACCTTTTGAATGCCTCTGGTGCCAATACCTCTTGCACCATGCTATTGTGTGTTTTGGAAAATCATCTCAGACAATACCTTATCTTCTATTGGTGATTTTTTTATAAAGGCTCCTAATGATGATCCATCCCACATGTTTTTATCATTTTATAGTATTCCTTGATAGAATAAGACTAAAAATTATTTCCCCTTTATAGATTGATGTGGTAAATTGACACATAACTTCTTAAACTTCTCCCAATACTCATAGAGATTCTCTCTAGAATATTTTTTGATGTCATATAGCTCCTTACCAATGGATTTAATTTTGATGTCAGAGAATAAAATCTAAAAAAAATCTCATTAGGTCATCCAAAACATGTAATTCACCTGGTTTTATTTTGTACAACCATTCATTGGTAGCTCATTTTAGTTAAAATGGTAATTCCCTCTACCTGACTTGTTCCTCATAATAACCATGCTATTTATTTCACATTTAAACATGATTTATTATATATAATTACATTTAATAAAAACCAAATTATTGAGAGTTATAGTGTGTTTGTGAAATTAGTTACATTACATAACAACTGAAAACATGAAAAAAACATATTTATTGAGAACTTATTTAACATGATCAAAATGTTCCTTCATACTTAACATTGTATGGGATAACCTAAGGACATACACAAGAAAGGGGTGAGTTATAAATCCCAGTAAAGGAATAAAAAAGGAATAAAATGAATAATAAAATACATGTTATACAATATTCATATCAATGGAGCATAAAAGGAACATGAATAATAAGTCATGATATAGCATGATAATCATAACATGGGAAATGTGGAAATAATTTAAAACATTGCATCATAACCCAACAAGAAATCATGGTGGAAAAAGTCCCATAAAGGAATAAGGTAAATCCCCTATTCCAATGTGAAGTATCATGATACTAACCATTACCCAATGCATTTTAGCACTATATAATTCTAGGCGCACACGTCACATTCATTTCATTCTCATGCTTAGGTGTGCCACATAGATCAATAAACATAGATTCATTCATCATAATAATTTATTCCGTGATAAATGAGGGTGTAATAAATACATTTTAAGTACCAAATAAATGATTTATATGTGTATAAATGTGAAAACCCATGATAGAAAATGGGCATGGTATTCACTACATAATTGTTTTTGGAATGGAAAATTGCGGTGCAATTTCGGCAGCATAACAGCGTAACATAAAAATTCATAAAATGGGTTAATGAGAGATAAAGAAATATCTCATCATTTAGATATTAAATTTAAATTAATATTTACATGTAAATGCATGTCCCAACATAAGTAATTGGATAAATAAGGTGTAACATAATAAAGAAACTTGAAGAAATAGGAGAAAGGAAAGAACCCTTACATGAATGAGTGACTCCTAAGGCTTGGTAGGGACTATTATAAGATTGGGGTGCCTTATTAGGACTATAAGAAGTGGATGGAAGAGTTTTGAAGTGATCTAAGGAGTTTTAGTGAAGATAATTGGGGGTATGAGTGGTTTTATATTGGAAAGGAGGGTGTTTCTTTATTATTTAGGTGTTGAACTCTACATAATAAAATATCCAAAACCACAAACCATCCCATGGTATTTTCCCATTGTTTATTCTAAATGGGATATGTTTAAACTATTTAATAAGTATAATGTCCTAAATTATTAAAATATTACCATTGGTTATGTGGAAGCGAGTCATGCTCCTAAGGAAATGATTTTAAAATCATAAAATACATTATAACTCTTGGATGATTTATAATGGATTTAAAAAATAAATTAAATTAAATTAAAATAACATTATTTTAAATTTAAAACATATATTTGATCTTTTATTCTATTTATTTTACTTATTACATCACTTTTGGGTCATTTAGATGTCATAAAACACAAAGTATATTTATACGATATTAAATTTTTACCTGAATATTTGATTATCTATAAAAATTATGAACAATTAACCATTGGATAATTTCAACATCATAATTCAAAATATAATATTCATTTTACCTAAATAATTTCCTAAATATTTTAATTTTCACTATTAAAATAAAAATTTACATTTATTGAAAATGACGGGGTTTTTACAATAACATTTTTTAAACCTTTATAAAAAATTAAATTTGAATTCATAAAAATTATATGATAATTTATATTTGATAAAAAATATTTAATAATAATATTTTATTAAAATATTATTTATTTCAAAAATCCATTAATTCTAAATTAATTAATTAAATTTGAATATTAACCAAAAATACAATTTGTTCTTTAAAAATCATTTATAAGGTAAAAATAATAGGATTAAAATATATTAATTATTTTATAAAAAATAATGTACATATTACTATTTATAGTTTATTGATAAATATCCATTTAATACACCATAATAAGCCCTAAGAGTGAGATGTGTGATGGTGGGGCTTTCATGGGGTTGTTTGGAAAACATAGTTTGAGTTGTGATCTAGATGAGCATGAACTTATCCTATAAACAGTTTCACACATGCTTAAGTTTTTGGATCTCAACAAGGGTATTGGTTAAAAAAAATATCATAAATGATATCTCCTTTGGAATATCCCATAAATGGGATTCTTGGGGTATGATCCTACTATTTGAGGTTGTCACTTCCTTTGTCTGTGTCAAAAGGAGTTGTTAAAACCCCTATATTTATACTAGTCATGTGATCCTTTTTCAATAGCTATATTATAAATGGTAATGATACTTAATGGTCATATGGATAAAATTTTATATAATAAAAAAAATTGAGTGCATGTGTTTTCTATAACCATAATACATTTAATTAAATCAAAAAGGGAAATTTTATTCATAATAGTTTAGGTCGTTACGTTCCTCGTCCATGCCTCTTGGATTCAATGTGGATAAGACAAGGTTAAAATTAATAAAATTTTTTGTTTGGGTATTCTCTTTTAAGACCATAAATCTTTAGAAATAATTATATTAAATAGTATTTAATTCAAATGAAGTTTTAAAAGTTGGTATGGAAATTTGATTCTTAGTATTTGAAAAATATGGTGCACATAGATCTCTTAGTTTTTTATTTGGGTTTCCCACCATGGTGGTAGGCTCAAGGTGAAAACTCAAAGTTTTACATGATTATACCAAATAAAATTCATCAAATTCATCTTGAAAGTTCAATATTTTAATTTCATTTAACAAGGTTCTTTAAATTATAGGATCTAAAGGGTAGAAAGTAGTGTTAGAGACCCTAGTCATGCAATTTTAAAAGTTAGATTGTTGACACAACATCCCTAAAAACAATGATAGATTTTTTAAATAGCTATAATGGTTTTTCTAAAAAATCTATTTATTCATAGGATAAATTTAGTAGTAGTGGTAACCCTAGGGATGTCTCTAAATAAGAGTGCACTAAATTATTTTTTAGTTTTTTTAGAAAAAGGGGGTGTTTTTAAATTTGTTGATTTGAAAAGAAAAAAAAATTAGTGATAAAAATGAAGTTTTATAATAGGATTATTATAAGGGTTATTGTTTTAGGATTATTTTTCTAATATCAATGTTATCCTAGTCTTTATAACTATTCAAATCATCTTCTAGTTAACTGCTATGTGAGAGAATTCATAATTTCTTCCCCTATCACCCTTTGTTGAATGGTGTGGGTGAGAATATTTGTAACTGTAATATTAATTTAGTATATACCCCTTTTTATGTGTAAAATTTTAGTAGTGAATCGCCCCTAATTGACTTAAGAAGTACCTGATTGGGTCTTATTCTTCCTAAATAATCAAGAGTGTCCACTACCCCTTCCACGTGCAGTGATAATCACCAAGCACTTCACAAATCATCCTTGTCCTATTCCATATTATATAAATCAAAACTAATTAGAGGTAAATAATGTATAATTAACCAAGGTAATAAAAAATAATAGTATTAAAACCAAATAAAATTTCATATAATATTAAAAACTACTACTAAATATCAAAATTTATTAGTATAAGAGAATGAATTTTATACAATGTAGTGTTAATTCTCAAAAATTAAAAATTGAAAACCTTTCCTTCCCTAATCACTTGAGAATTTTTCCTATATAGAAAGGGTATTAGACATGAATTCATAAAAAAAACATTACAAAAATAAAATAGTGAACAATAGAAGCTACAACCTCTAATATGAACTCATGGATCCTAACTCATAGAACCACCTCCCCAAACTCTCCACCTTTTCTTACTTTTTCCTCATCCTCATTTTTAATAGTTATAGATCCTATATTCATTATTTATGATCAAACCTAATATATCCTCATTTTTTAATTCATATAAAGTTTCCTTTTTCCTTATGGCTTCAAATATTCACACAATCCTCTCAAACTAAAAATACCTAGCTTCATTTTCTTGTTCTTGATAGAAATATTTTATATATTATTATACATCTGGAATATTTTTATTGGTTTCATGCATGTTGAAGTGGAATCCCAAATCCTCGACTTTAATCATAAAAATGGCCATGATATTTAATCTATGAATAACTGTATTATCATATTTTTTCTCCTTCTAAAAATTAATAGATTTTTAGAAAGTAAATTATACTATGAAATAAGTCCTCATATACATAGATTAAATTTCTTACACATAACATAGTATATAAGATAATTCTCCTACATATAGATGAAATTTCATACACCCCTATTGAAATTCCATATGTCGTACAAATTTTTCCTCTTAAAAATTTAGGCTCACATTAATTTCATATTCATGATTTAAATATCCTATATCCTATTGAAATTTCTTAAATATAGGATAATTCTCCTACACCTCATAAATTTTCCTATTAAAACTTTATAGGACATTTTCCTTATCTAATTTCTCTGATACCAGCCCAGTGTTTCAGAATAAATTCAAACTTCTTGAAATCAATTTAGTGCCTTCTAAATTACCCTTTAAATTATTATAATAACATAAAAACACCCAAATTAAATTATAATATTTTATTATAATAATTCTAAAGATGAAATAAAAAATAAAAATCATGTTTTAATCAATTTTACAAATAAATTAAAAAAAATTCCTAAAACTAATAAATGTTATATTTATAGAAGAATTGATCAAAATAGTGAGATTAAAATCATGAATATAAATGTGAAATATATGAAAATATTAGTTTGATTATAGATATAGAGATGTAACAAGTGTCACATAAAGGTATTAATAGTGTTACAAATGATGTAACATGCTTAACAAGACCAATAAAATCCCAAAAAAATATGGTCTTTTGGGATCTTTATATATTGGATAAGATTAATATTTACAGTTATGTATGGTTTTTTTATTAATCATACATGATTTCAAGAATATAAAAAATATATCATGTTATAAAAAAGAGAACATTTTTTATCATTCATTTGTTTGGGTTTCATATGTCATATAATGAAATAATAATTAACTCCAGATAGTATGAATTTGAGTTATCCCTAATTGATGGTTGTGATAGAGATTTATGGATTGTGATTAAATGTGAAAAATAATGTGCATTGGGGATCATATAAAGATACAGAGTTTTTTTTCATGGGATACAAAATGAATTTTGTGAGTTGGATGGACTACTACATACAATACAAGGAATGTTATGAATTATATCGTTAATATAATAGGGTTTCATTTAAATAAGAATCCATATTACTTAAGACTAATAAGTAATTTCATATATAGTTCTTGATACTTTTATACTTTACTTATTACATCCTTAAGGTAAATACAATCAGGGGGTGTTGGGTATATTATTGATCATATGGTAGGGTTTTATTTATCAATATAATATTTTTCCTCTTGTATGACTGGTATAACATTTGGATCCTCAATTGAGAAATACCAATGAAGTCTATAACTATACCTAGATAAGATACATGTGATTTTCTTATTTTTTTAGGTGAGTAACATGTGATGTACTAATTTTCATAGATAAATGACATAAGATTTGTTTATCTATATTATTTAGTTTATAAATGTAGAACTAAGAACACATGATAGGTTATCCAATATTGACATGTTTTGTTTCTCATGGTCACTCAATGTCTTGTAAAAAATGGATCTCATAATTATACATGATTTATATGATATATCTAGTGGATACAGGCATGAATATACATATCTTTTATTGAGATAATATCATATCCCTTTGTACCTTGAGTAAATTTGATTCTTTTATATAGTTTTATCCTTGATTAAAATTATGTATTATAAAATTCATAGTTTTTATAAAGTCTCATGGGATCATTCTTAGTGGTTTTAAAAATTAGGATAGTTTTTTTACAAATTTATTATAATAAACTTTTAGAGCATAATGATAAATTCTCCAAAAAGTGTTTTTTAGGATACCCAAATGAAGTTTTGGATATGATTTCATGATTTTTTATATGTGATATAACATAAGGTTAAAGTGTAAACATTTAATGCATATTTAGTTCAATTAGGATATTGATAAAAATATGCACTAAATAAAAACCATGATATTATAAATTCCATCATGTCTTAGTTTGTTCTAAAATAAACTACATTTTGGTAAAGGTCACTACATTGTGGTTTAGTGTATGGTAGTGTAAACATTATATGATAAAACATGTAAATTATTATTCCATTAATTGAAATATATTCTAAAGAGTTATAACATTATTGGATGATTCTTAGAGGATTTTTTATTATAGTTAATAAAACATTTAAATATTAAAAAAATTCATTAAATTTGGTTGATTGTTAATAACTATTTTAAAAAAATCATAGTTCTCAAATTTATAAAATCTTTTGAATGATAAAACTTTAATTTTTTTTGAAACATTAAATGATATGAATCCTTCTAGGACCACCCTTTAATCTCATAAAACGAGTTTAAAATCATGAAGAGTGTGTGTGACATACTCTATTTGTGAAAATCCATGTCAGAGAAATTTGTTCATATTCATCCTTTAACACTAAGTTTCTTGAAGGTAATGTATAAAAAATTAATCATTCCTAACCTAAATTTTATTCATATAACACATATACTATTCTAGGAGGAATTAGTCAGATGATTACTTCTAAGTGATCCCCATAAAGTTCATGTAAAATATCTTGTTAGGTGCAACCTATAACTATGAGTTATGTTTTTTATTAATGTTTTATTTGATTAAAACAAATATTTAGATATTAGGATAACGGTTAAAGTGTTTTAATAAAATTTTTGTAATTTTTTCCCCCAATAGAACCCAACAATAGTAAATTCACTAGAATATATATTCATATTATGTGATAGTAAAGCACTCATTACAAAGAATTAATCTTTATAAAAACATTCTAATAACTTTTCTAACACATTTGGTTTCATTAAAATAATAATTATTCATAAGAAACAATATTTTATTTAAAAGTTTAATTGGATTGAAAAATAAAATGATATATTATTCCAACATTTTATTTTAAATGGTTGGAAATCGTTAGAGAAAAAATTATAAAAAAATAGAATGAGTATTTACAGCTAAAGGGGTGTTGGTATTATTTCTTAGAAGTGAGAATGAAGCTAAATCGCCATTATTTATGGTACTATAATTCCTCTTTATTAATTCACCAAGATTCAATGATACATTTAATATATTACATGTATACACTCACAGGATCCAAAAGTTTATTATCCTTAGAACATAGATTATATACTTATACAATTACAACGTTGAAAATTTTTATGAGACATATAAAATATTAATTTAAAATTATTATTCCATCCTAAGTTTATAAATTATGTCACATTTTGTATTCATAATTATTATCTAGGAAAATTTGATAATCCCAGGATAGATAATACCACAGACCACCTCCACCTCTAGGAGGGAGAATACCACCACTGGAGGGAGGTGAATCAGTGGTTACCAAAACACAAAATCTTAAATAAAATTCCCATAATTGGTTAGTGAATAGGATCATGAATAAAATAAAACAATTACATGATATATAGAGAGATAGAACAACATGAAACAAGTTTTTTTACCATTTTTACAAAATATTTTTATCAAGTGTCTAATCCTTGGTGTTCAATGGTTGTGATCGAGCTATCCATAATATTATATTTTTATCAAAATGAACAAGGAAAAGAGAATAAATATGGTCTTGAAATCCAATTATAATAAATATAAATATGATATTTAACAAGTTTATTAAAATTAAACTAACCTCATTTAGTACCACTATGTTTGGATCACATAGACACCTTTATTATTCTACTTAAATTCAGGTTAATCCTCTATAAAATACTCTCTAGAATGTTTGGTCAAATATCACAATGTTTTATTATCTCTTGATGATTGGAACACATTATTTAATTATTAGAAATACCCTAATATGGTGTTAATGAATTTTTCAAGGTGTTTTCATGATGATGTTATCTAAATATGAGATCTATATCTAGATATATCAATATATCATCATTCACCTCCTTAAATTTAGTTTAATCCTCTATTAATACCCTATATAATTCTTGGTCAAATATTTCAATGCTTTATTATCTGTTGATGAGTGTAACACGTCATTTATTTATAAGCAATAACCTACCATGGTGTAAAAAAATGTGTCATTGTTTGGTCAAGATAATGTTATCTAGATCTGATATTTGTAGCTAGATATCTCCATATATCACCATTTTTTAAATTCATTTTACCCCCCTCAAACATATTTTCTAATAACCACCATGAAATAGAACATTATTCCACACTATAGAGATATAATATTTTAATATTTTATAAGTATTTCCTCTATGATGTTGTTTTATAAGAATTTTTCATTTTAGCATGGGATTTGCGATATATATTTTCACCTCAGGTCCCAATGACCAATATCTAGCATCTTCCCTTTTTTTCTAGAACCATAATCAATTATACTATAGGATTTTATATATTTATCTATGACATAAAATAAAAACATCACATCCATTTTAGGCCTTCTCATGATTTACCACTATTTATTCACGAGACTATGAATTTTACAACGATCATTTCCCCTTTATTTCTTTATAAAACATTTTTTATATGGTCACTATGTCGTGTTCATACTGTCACCATGACATATAATTATCTTCCTAAAAAATTATTCAATACTATACTTCTTGTTCAACTCTAAATAGATTGTCTCTCATCCTTGAGTATGTTATTAATAAATAAAATACAAAAACACCTTTAATACTCAATAATGAATTCTTTGAAGAAATAAGTCGTAGTAGGCTTCCAAAGAAGAAGTTATATAAACACCACACCATTAGAATAAAATAATTTCTTGAAATTTCTCATATTATTAGTGTAAAGATCAATATAATATTGACCATGTCTCAATTTAAGTGAACTCATTTCTCCCCCTTTATCAATTCATTTCACAAGGACTCTTAAACTCCAATACTAATCAACCCAATAACTAGAGTCTATTTAATATCCCTCTTTATATTCTTTTGTGGTATCAGAAAAATAATGATCTATTCTCCATGATTCAACTACTAATACATTTTATCTCCCCCTCTAAGAAAAAAGCCCGTCTTCTCTTATCACTCTTTATCATCACCAAAAAACCAAATAGAGTCTCTCAAAATTTATAATATGAGAACCATTAAAAAAATTTCCCTTATCAAGAAAATTCATAGGAAAAAAATAGGGAAATTAAAACAATGAACTCATGGATATTTTTTGATAGAATACACTCCCAAAAACATTCTCAACTAATAAAATGTATCCTTTATAGAGGGTTTTTAAGATATTTTCAACTTGATCCTTCATTAAAGTATATTCCAATGAATTCTCTTTGTATTCCACCTTTTATTTGATGAAATTTAACTTGATATCAATATGATTATAACACAAGTGTTATATTATATTATTTTACAAGTTTTTCAAAATTTGATTACCACACCCAATCACTAATGGGTATGAAACTTCTACTCTCGTGTATTTAAAATATAACTTCATACACAACATTTGTGTTGTGTGTTGGGATTACATAACATACTCATCTTCTAATAGTATTATATTGAAAAAAAAATCTTCCTAAGGTGTTAATATTATCACACCCAATCACCAGTGGGTATAAAATTTCTACCCTCATTACTTCAAGATATGACTTCATCTATACAATTTGTTTTGTGGCTTGAGATAAAACAATACACTCAACTTTAGTTTGGATTAGATTGAATGATTATTTCTTTATCAAGAATCCAGAAACACGCCTTCCTCCAATAAAGAATGAACCACCAGAAGTTTAATTTTAAATGCTAACATCACTTGAAAAATCCACATCAGAATATCTAGAAAGATATAAAGATGAGTCTTTATCATAACTAAAGATACAATCAAAAGTACCTTTAATTCAGCATAATATCTATTTCACTTCCATAAAATAAATCTCCTTAGGATTTATTTTGAATCATGAATAAAAAGTAACCATAAGCATAATTACTTTTATTGATGTTATTAAATAAATTAGGCTATCAATGAGCCTCCATAACTCCTTTTGATCAACCCTAATTCTTTATTCATCTACGGAAAACTTGGTCCTAAGCGCTATAGGACTAGAGACTGCTCTTAATTATTCTAATTGGTAATTCTTAAATAACTCATGAGAATATTTCTCCTATGAGAGAAAGATAAAACCTATTATGTTTGAGAATTGATAACCCAAAAATAATTTCAAATAAATAATCATTGACATATCAAAAAAATTTCTCATTTGGGAAGTAAAATCCTCACAAGTTTTTAACTTATTTATATTAAATTTATTTCATAAATATAATAAATCATAATGATTTAATTTTTATTATATACATTGATATAGATATTACTATCTAATTTAACTTTTTTGAAATTAATTCTATTTAAGTGATTTTCCATATTTGAATACCATTCTAAAGGAATTTTGTAATAACATAGATCACATTATTAAGATTATAAAATCAAGAACCATTTCCATCAAGCATAAAAACATCTAGTTGTTAAATGTAAACCTCTTCCCCAAGTTTATCATTAAAGAATATTTACTTTTAATCCATTTGTAACACTTTATAATTCCTTTGATCACATATCACAATAAATATTTAGATCATTTAAATCCATGAAATTGGATCAAAAGTCTCATCAAAATATATACCATCAATTTGAGAGTATCCTTTTCACATAAAATGGGCTTTATTATATGCTAATTTTCTATTATTATTGATTTTGTTTCAAAAAAAACTTTATATTGAAACCATTCTTATCATTAGTATGTGACAATGACTACCATGTTTCATGCTCTCAATCTGATTTAGATCTTCTTCAATCATTGATATCCAATCCCCATGTTGTAATTCCACTCTATCACTCTTTGTTTAAACTTATAAAAAAAGAAAGAATGATTGGTATTTCTTATAAATATATGAGTTTGAAAATTATTACTACTATTTACAAGGATATTTTTAGAAACAGCGTGTTTTCTAATCCTTTAATACTTAGATACTTACTGCTTTATTTATTCCTCATCGCTATAAATTTTAGAATTAGTATATAGATTTTGAAAATATATTATATCATTCAAACATATCACATGTTTCCCAAAAATTTCTCCTTAATATTATTTAATCTCATAATTAATAAACCATGATTTTTTCAATGAATTTGGATTTTCCAAAAAAAATAACATCATAACTATCAATGGTGTTCCTATAATTGTTTTATGAAAAAAGTAACTTGTTCTATTGAGTGAAAGTCCAAGGAATAACACTTCAGTGTCTCTCTCATAAAAATTCCAAAATATATTCATTTAATCATGATGTAACATGGGATAATGAATAATTTTATACTTTTAAAGTTTGGATTATTCCTCAACCAAATATCATAATTCATATTCACTTAATTTGATCAAAATAGAAACTGATTAAAGATGTAGATAGTTTCTATAATAAATTGTATCCAAAAATAATTTTTAGATTATTTTATCTGATTTTTAGGTTTCTAAGGATATATTAAAACATAATATAAGAAGATAAATCAATAAGAAACCCATTCCCAAAAATAGACCACTCAAGATACCTGAAACCATGAAACTAAATAAATAAAGAAATTTATTTCTATACATTACACTATAGATATGTATCAATAACCTTAATAATATGAGACTGATGAAGGTCACTCAAGGGTATCCATTAAACTCTCCTCTCTATGGTATCCATAAGTTTGTCTCAAATCACCTAGCATATGGGTAGGACTATTCTTACTCTCGTGAAATTATAGTATCTAAAAAAGTAAAGAGAGTCAAAGGAAAAGAAATTTTAGAAGGTGGGGTTCATCAAAAGGAACTAATATAATCATATAACTCATTTCCTTGAATTAAACATCCTTTTAAAGTGGTAAAAAACTTCATGCATTAGCTCATATGTTCGTAACACTATATCTCATTCAATGTGGTTAGAACAGTTGTAATCCCTTAGTTGTGATGCTTCTTCCATGTCTTTCATCTTTATGAAATGATAATAAAAAATGATAGACCTCAAATAAGATCACTTGAAAGTTAACTATTAATGTTCGACTGCTATATCAATCATAATACAATTTTAAACATATGTAATGATGAATACCATATCATATCATATCATATCATATGATTGAACAAGGAAAAAGAAAGATATCAATATATTCATGCTTTACGATATACCCTTATTCCACCATATGATATAAACATCTAATTTTTAAAGCTTTAAGGCATTACTCCTTCAATGTCCCACTTTCAGTAAAGCCTCATATACTTAGTTCCATTTAACCTTATATTGTATCATATATAATAACTTATGATAACATATCCAAAACTCCTTCTGTATATCTCAAAAATATTTTTGGAAATATAATCATTAACTTCACCTTGTATCATATGATTAAAATACCTTGTGAATTGACATCATATGAAATACCTTGTGAATAACCATCCAAAACTACTTTTAGATAAACTCTAAAACACTTTTAGAGTAACTATCTAATTGAAAATAAATTCTCATTCAATCAACAAAGTGTGACCCCATGGTTCATTATAGTGTTGACAACAAATATGAATAACTAGGCCCATAAATGTAACAAAATAGTGTCTATTTGTAAATAATTAGTGCTTCTCAAGATACAAAAGGATATAACATGATTTCCATCAAACACAATCAACTCTATAGATCTATTTACCAGCTGTATCATATAAAATCTTTCATTTTCATTCGATACCTTTGTTTAAGACATCGAGTAATCATAGATCATGAAGTATATCAATCACATATAGCCAACTAGTATTTTCTCAATTCTCCAAGAATAGATAGATAAGGTCGATGAATACATCACATGTTAGTTACCTTCATGTATGAGCTCTTCACATTCCCCTCACTCGAATAAATGAGCACATAATATATACTATCTAGGTGTCTTTATACACTTCCTTAGTCTATATCAACATAGGTTCCATATGTTATACCCATCATATGATAGGAAAACCCCCATATTGGTTAAGCTCCAATAAAATACATGATCATCAGCATACCCAATAACCTCTAGATTATCTCATACTCAAGGATTATGTAAGAATATTATAAAATTATAAAGGTTTTAATTCTAGGTATCTTACCAACCTTGAGTATCTGTGACTTAAAATATAAACCATGAACCCTTATTATACAAAATACATTATTTATAACACTCCGTGTGGTATAATTCATGGGTCATTCAAAACAAAAATCTCATTTTATGCCTCATGATCATATTTCATATCTCGGGAAAAGAATCATACTCAGGTTAAACTTAAAATTTTTCCATAACTTATAATACATTATGATGAACATCATTTAGGGATAACTCAAAGTAATAATTTGAGAGATAAATTATCATTTTGATACATGATATATATACATATCCATATATATATATATCAAATATTAAATAATGTTAAAGTAGATATTTCATTTTGTATAACATGATACATTTTATATTATTAAACTCTTTTAAAAACAATAATAAAACTATGCACAATAACATGACTTATCATATCACATATGATAATAATGCCATATTAGCCTTATGTTTTCCACACTTTTTAGGTTTTTTATCCTCATTAGATATCTTTGATACCATATAATAAAACCCTCTCATTAAACTCTTTAGTGAGTAACATCATTAAAGTGAACTATTTTAAATAATTGGGAGACTTGGGAATTATATTTCTAATGTTCAAATACTTGAACATATTCAAACTTCTTAACTCTATAACATCAAATGTTGTAATGTCAATAACTTTTTCCCAATTCAAAATCTTTCGACATACATAATCATCATCCTTAGAACCCTTTCAACCAAACCATTTCTTTTAAATTGATATTTTACTTTAAGTTTTGACTAGTATGATCCTTTATTTGTTAAGTTTGAACTTCTCAAAGTCCATACATACTCTCACTGGCCTCTTTGACACTATAATCACTTCATAATATCTTATTAAGATACACAAGATCTTTTGTGTTAAATAAATGACTCTTATTTAATTTTAGAATGAATATTTAACAAATAAACTATTGTATTTATATAATATACGGTATTATATCTATTTAGAGAATTTTATTGAAAGGAATATTATTTTGTAAAATATTTCACTGAAGGTGGTGGGATCAAATCAATAATATTTTTATAAACATATTTTTAAACACTTTTATCCTAGATAAAAAAATATACTTATCTTATTCTCAAAAGATGATACAAAATACAATGAATCATAAACCATCTATATTGAATACATTTTCTCATATTATTCATAAAAACTCTTTGTTAGTAAAAAAATCTTATATCATATAAGAAAATTGAGATAACGATACACTTCCTTTACTAAATCCATCTAAGATTGATAAATTATTTATAATAAAATCCATGGTTTAACAATCCTTTTCTTCATCATTTGAATACAAACTACAAGATCAATCAATTATTCCCTTTGTTTTTAAATATTTTTTATTTAAAACATTTATAAAATATACACTTGGTATCATATACCATTAAAAATCAAAGAATTAATTTTTATAATAATGGTGCCTAACATGTAAGTACTATGGAGTTTCTAAAACCCTTTGGGTATTTTGTAAAATTCCTTATTATAGAATAATTACACCCCCTTAATGATAACATTAGGTTTTAAATAACCTTGAATGGATACACAAAGAAACTTGTTTTGGAATTTACAATAAAATTTTCTTCTCCTAGATTTAAATTTTACACACTTATGCTTCTGATACAGCACGAGAACCTAGAAATCACATGACTAGTTTATCCATTCTCAATACTTTGATAATATTGACTAAACTATTCTTTAATTAAATTATAAGATTGTTAGAGTAATAAAATTACTATAAGAGGGGGTAAAAATTGTAGTTTAAAAAATAAAAAATTTAATTTTCACAACCTTATTATGTAGATTAATTGGATAGACACTTCTTTTGATTCCTAGATATTATATATAAGATAGATAGAACATATGATTATCAGAGTTTATAAAAGTTTAGAATAAGTAAAAAATTTATATACAATCACATATAGTAATAAATAAACTTATAAAAATAAGTTATAAAAAAATTTATAAAGAAAATAAGAATTAATTTAAAAAATATTTAAAAAATATTTCCACACTATAACCTTAAGTGTAAAGGAATTAAAAAACTCAAAATTTCGTTATCCACAATCTTCACCTAACCATAAGACCTATCTTTCTTGTAATAAAAAATCCATCGATAAAAAATCTGACAAAAATATGTCTCCATTTCCCCAAATCCATCTATCATCAATATTGGACACACATCTATCTTCTTGTCCCTGGAATCCCTCGATCAGTTAGATTGGAAAAATAATTACAAAACACAAAATTTATTAATAATTTAAAAATAATACTCTCATGGATGAATTAAAAAAAATCACAAAAGGTTACAATAAATCACTATCAAATTAACAAGATGTTAGAAACTCTTTACATCAACTCTTGATAGTTTATTATTAAAAAGTTTTCTCCTCCTTGAGTGTAGCTCCTATTTATAGCCAAATATACAATATTCATATTCCATGAATCTTGGAGGTGGATGAAATGGCCTCAGAAAAACTCTTTTAAAGATCAATATGTTCTTATGATGTTCATAGTTTTATAAACCTATAAAGTGTTCTTCGATAATGTTTGGTGAAATAAAAAACTTTCTTCTAGAAAAATAAATTTCTTCATTCGATAAATTTAATGAATGTTCATCCGGAGAACATGTATTACTATATATGATAAATTTTATCTCATAGTCTTTATATATCTTTTTTTGGTGGAATTCATTATACTTTGACTTTTTAATTTCTATAAATATTTACATGATTAAATATGAAATCATTCATCTAATGTTCAGAATATATACATCTAATTATGGTAAAATAATTTGTCTAATAAATTGGTATTTCCTCATCTGTAAAAATAGATTTTCTACAAAATCATTCTTCGAAATAAGGATAAATATAAAATTATTAAAACATAAACTTTTAAGGAAATGTATTATGATTTCTAAAATAAATTTAGAAAGTATTGAAAGATATTATTTTGACTCAATAATATCCCCCTTTTTGAAAAGAACAAAACGAAAATTTTAAAAGAAAAAAAATAAAAGAGAAATAAATACTTACTCCCCATGTCCCATATAATCTCATATTTTACCTTTTTGATATTTTTTTCTTTCCCCATTTTTTTAGAATCCATAACTTCCTAGAATTTTTATTCTAAATTTCAATACCTTTATCTTCATAAATTTTGTAAACCATTCTCTCCCTTTTTGATTTTTAAAAAGTAGGATTTATATAAAGTGTAACTAAAATGTTAGGGAACTAAATTTTGTATGAAACAAAAATTATTTTAAAAATTTTGAATAACATTCATCTAAAAATAATAGAAATAAATAACCAATGAAATTGGAAACATCAATAAAAAATTAAGGAATAACAATCATCAAAGAATATAAATTCAAAAATAAAATATTAGAGCTATTACAAAACAATTTTCAAGAGTTCAAAGAAATAATATAATTATTTATTTGTGAGGTTCTTGATAATCATCTTCATCTTCTTTACATCTTGTTGATATTTCTATGAATATGCCAAGACATACTTCATCTTTGAATCCTCTTCTTCAAGAACCTGAATCTTCTTATTCTCATTCTTTATATGTGAGATCTCATCTTCTAAATCTTATACTTTATAACTTTAAGACTCACTCTCTTGAATAACCACAACTATCTTATTCATATTTATAACTTCTACTTATAGTTTCTAGACATTACCAATTTCATCCTGATCAAATTCATGAACAAATACAGCTTTCTTCAACTTCTCAACTTCTTCTAAGAAAATTTCAAACTTTTTTTTTCTTTTCAAACTCATCATCCTGATTCGTAACAAGGAATTGCATGTTATCATTTTTTATTGAGATTTCAACTACTTCACTAGTCATACTTGATGCTAAATTTGAGGCTGATACAACTATAATACCCTATATTTGTTGATCATATAATTTTATATCTTTTTCATAATTTCTCATCCAGTCTACCTATATACTGTATGAGAGTTCCAATTAGATCATCCAATTTAAATTTTATTATTTTATTAATTTTATCAAGAGTTATTCTTTTATATTACCATTCTCCTACTACAATATCAATAATTTTCTCAACTAAAATTTCATCAGTAAGATATTTATCACCCAAAGATTATAAACTATTAACAATAGTCATAATTCTTTGATATATCTTATCAACAGATTCTCCATGTATAAAATAAAAGGCTTTATAATCATATCTGAGCATAACTCTCATGGTTTCAATAACTTTGGTTTTCCCAAAGTGATTAACTTTCAAAATTTTCCATATACTGTTTATAGCTTCACAAGAGAAAATCTGATTGTATATATTTCTGGTCATTAAACATAATGAAGTGTTTCTAAATATGTAATTAAATTTATATTCCAAATCTTCATGATTCATAAATTTATAAACTTATTTGTTTGGAATTACTTAGTTACCAGTAATCCTGAAAATTTTATCAAATCATATATTGACAAAAAATCATAAGTTCTTTTTAACACTCTTAATCAAAACCATAAAAATTGGTGGTCTTCTTGGACTAAGTTTTTCAAATATTTCAACATTTAAACCTACCATATTTATAAAAATAAATAATACTCTTTAAAAACAAACACACTATTGTAAAAAAATTTATAACAATAATTTGAAAACTTAGAAACTTATTTGATATAAAAAAAATATAAAATCTTTCAAGTTATATTTGTAGAACATGATCTAATACTAAATGTGTTATTGTAAGAGTACTAAAATTGCTAAAATATAGGGGTTGAATTTTATTTTATAAAATAAAACTACTAATTTTTGCAAACTCTGTATATAGATTAATCGAATAGAAACTTCTTCAGATTCTCATTGTTTATATATTGGACATAAATATCATCTTATTATCAAAGTTTAGAAAAATTTATAATAAGTAAAACTTTTATATACTATTTCATAATGGAATAAAGAATATTTTAAAAACAAGTAATAACAAATCTTATAAATAAAGTAAGAATGACTTAAAAAAGCTTTAAAAATATTTCCACACTTTAACCTTAAGTGTAAAAGAAATTGAGAAACCTGAACTTTGGGTATCCAAAGTTATTACCTAATTGTAAGGTCTATCTTTCTTATAATAAGAAATACATCGATATAAATATCAAATATAGATCTATATTTCTATCATCAGAAGCCCTAGATCATCAAGATTAGATACACCTATATCTTCTTATCCCTATAATTCCACAATCATCCATATCAGATAGAAAATTACAAATCACAAAAGTTCTTAAGGTTTTTAAAAATAATCACCTCATAGATTCCTTATGAAAAAGACTATCAAAAATTTATAGTAAAGGGATATAAAAGTAAAAATATGTTACAAACTCTTTACAGAAACTCTTGATATTTGATGATGCAAATTCTTCTTCCTCCTCAAGTGCAACTTCTATTTATAGGAAAATCTCTAATGGTTATGTTTCATGAATCTTGGAGGTGGTTGAAACAACCTTAGAAAAAATCCTTCTTTACATCTCAACATTTTTGTCTGATGATCATAGGTTTATAAATCATTACAGTGTTCTTGGAATATGTTAGGTGAAAAAAAATTAATCAAAAAATAAATAAATTTCTCTATTGATATATTTAATTAATGTTCATCCGAAGAACATGTCTGCCTCTATCTGATAAATTTCCTCTGATAGTCTCAATTTAAGTTTTTCTGGTGAACTCCATTATACTTTGACTTATGGACTTCTGTAAATCTTTATCAAATGAAATATGGTATCATATTTCATATATTTTAAACACATACATCTGATCACAGTAAAATAATCCATCTGATGAATTAGTATTTCTATATCTGGAAAAGGTATATTTTCTACAAAAAATATTAGAACTAGGTAAGTATAAATGTTAGTAAAACATAAAATTTAAAGTAAATGTATTATGATTTTCAAAATCATGTTAGAAAGTGTTGGAATATATTATTTTGACTCAACATCAATCACATAGTCAAAATGCTAACATTTATGACAATAGGATGATTATCATATCCATAACAAGTATTAAGATAACCATTAATTGAATCACTCTATGCATCTCATAATAATCTATTTGATATTCCCATTGAACTATTTAAACATTAATTCACTAAGTAAGGTGTTTATATTAAAATGTTTAATTTACCTTTATCAAGAATAATTCTTATGTTTTATACTAGTACAAGAAGTTTCTTTCATTAATATTCTTTTTATAAGGATTAATTACAAAGTTAATTTTGATGATGATTATGTTATTCATCTACACCACCATAAAATTATATTTTTTTCAAATAATATGATTTAAGGTTGAGTGGGAACCAATACACACCACCAAACACCACACTTACAAAATAGAACAAAATAGCACAAATGGGATACTCAAATTCTAGTAGGTCCACCCTAGTGGCCTGAAAAACTTTTATAATACAAATTTTAAACTTCCAAAGAATCATGAGGATCTTTTTTATCCTTTTTTCATCATCATTGACTGATACCTTATCAATATTCAACTCCAAAACCATCTAAAAGAGAGAAAAAACCTTCACCCCTGGCTAAACCTAATTATATTGAATTAAAACAACTACAAGAATCACCAAATAATTACAAATAAAAAAGAAATATCATAAAGAACCACCAACCAAATCTACTAAAGAACCATACTATAATTCTAGGAAAATCAACTTCATTACAAGAGACATGACTAACCAATAAAAACATGCACCTTCACCATTTGTAGGACCAACGCACCTAAATTTGGAATGATTTTGACACCACTACAAAATCATTATGTCTACCCTTTTAACATTTCCCATCTCATTAAATGTGCCGCTTTAATTAGTATAAATCTTATCCTAAACCCTCCGATCAATAACCATTTAAGTAGATTAGAATAAAAGAAAATAAGAATCATTACAGGAGCCAATAGATCCATTAATGAGAAGTATCATGAGCCTAGATATCTAGAATAAAAGTAGGATGTAGGAACCATCACCACCAAGGGAACATCAAAACCTGAAAGAAGAACTAATACCAACCAAATTTTGTTCCTCATGTGAAATCGATGATAGATCAACCAGGGTATCCTAAACCACCCTAAAAAACTAGTGCACCACACTAAAATGGGGTTATAATTTTTAATCATAAAATAAGAGTATAGTAAGAACCATTGATGGGTTCAATAAAGATCCAGGACCATATAGGAAAATCCAACTAAACAACCTTCACAACTGGGCTACCCAAAACGTCCTCACCATCCCAATCCACTATAATAACCATCAAGACAAAAAAAATTATGGGTTATAGGGTAATGGTAGGGTAAAAGGAGAGTATGTGTTAGAGAGATCCATGGATATGAAGAAAAATTCCCCAAAGAAAAGGGAAATCAGGCAGCTACACACTGGAATTGGACCCAAATAGCGAGGAAACTGTCATTTATCAGGATAGGGAACTGAACTAAAAATCCATTCTATGATTAGAGGTGTCTAAGGTTAGATAAGAAACCCATTGATCTAAGTTTTGGATACTAATGGAATCAATAGAAATACATGATAGACCTTTGGGAATCATTGGATATGTAGGTGGGAGAATTCAAGGAAATCATATTTGAAGGCAATGGGTAGGGTAAAGGTGAGGAAACACTAACTCATTTGAGAACCCTAATCCAAGGGAAATGGACCATCGAGAAGGCAATTTTTATTTTCTAATCTAATCAACTACCTCAACTTTTAGGGAATAACGGGAAGGAAAGTCTAAGAATCTATACCATATTTTTTCATTGAAGGATGATTAGTGGAAAATAGACATCAGTGAAGTTAGTCAAGACAACCAAAGGAGATCATGAGGCCCAAATAGAAGATGAAACTATTAATAGATTCTGAGAGATATAAGATTTGGGTGAGGGTTCTATCATTTTTGGTAACTTGAATCCAAGTATCCATGAATCCCACAATGAACACATTTCCATTTATAATGCATCCACACCCTTGTTGGAAGAAAAACTTTTAATGTAATCATTGGATAAAGGGATGAAACCTAGGTGATAATGAGATATATAGGGGATACCCACGTGGAAAATGATGGGATCTTTTTATATTTCACCTGATGTTAGGCTCCCTAATGTTATGTATCTATAATAAAAAAAATTATTAGATGAGTGAAACGTTTTACATTTATTTATTAAGGAATTTTATTAAATGCACTCTTACTAAAATGATGACCCATTTTGAATCCATGATATCCATTAGTGGGACAAGATCTATATTTCATAAAGTAACGAGTCCTATTTTCAATTCCACTCACCAATTTTTTATTAATTCAGTTCATAATTCTAATCATATCTTATATGACTCTTGAATGGTTGAGTAAAAAACTTTTTTTCATATCCATTTTAAGGATAAACTCAACATCATTCCTTTATTATCCTAAATAAAAGGGTTTCCCAACTAAGTGTAACCCAAAGATTGAAAATGGATTTTTTTACCTAACTCTTATGTTTATCCATTTCTACCAAGCCTTAAACAAGATAATCCATGGGTACCCTAATTTAGTAAAACCTACCTGGTTGAATGATCAAGGTCTTGACAGGTGTTTTTTTGGAAGGAATCTAACACTTGATATGATTTTAAAGGGGATTTAATCTCATCATATTATCTCATGTATTCCCTTAACACGTATGAATTATTCTAATGATTTAGTTTTGAATCTTCTTCCTTTCACCAAACCAATATTTTCAAACAATATTTATGTGTGACTCTTTACACAACTCATTTCTTATGTTACTAACCCAAATCAAAATAAAAATATATCCATATATATCCAAAAATATAATTTATAATTTACATGAAACCCTATCATGTAAATTATTATAATTATATGAAATCAAAAACCCCTATATGAGTAATCCTATATACGTAGATAGAAAGCCTCACTTTTCCAAAAAAAGGTTTAAGCCTCCTAGCTAGTGAGTAGTTTGGAAGAAATTCCCTTTAACTAGGGATACTCTGCTCAATAGAGAATTCAATTCACCCATAATTTTAACATATAATATGTATAAATTATTATTAACTCTTCAATTCAACATCATAACATAGTACAAGCCAAAGTCAAGGTCTAAGAAAACTAAATGCATTATCATACCTAGAATAAAATTCCTTAGATGCATGTATGAAAATTTATAAAAATAGTTTGATATTTAAACTAAATAATAGATCAAAATTCATAATATTACAATTATATCTAGTATTAAAAACAAGGTAATAAAATAAATAGATGAAAAATTCATAAAATTAAATATTATATACACTATCTATAAAGAATTAATAAATAAATATAATTATAAACACTTTTATTTATCTAATATAAACACGTTCATATTATTCATTATATAAAATTTCCTTTAAATATGTGATATTAAGTGAAATATAAACAATTTGTATTCCAATTATTATGATTTAAACAATGTACATAATTTAAATATCATATATCTAATATAATTTAAGCCTTTGTAAAATAAATTATCATAACTCCTTTTGATATGGTTTAAATTATTATTCAAATAAGGAACTTAATATGAAAAATTAAAATTAAAATTATGAGTAATTCATTCTATTAAATATAAATTTTTATATTTTTTCCTTATTTTTAATTTATAAACCCTTTATAAATTACAACTATAAATCCTATACAAACCATTTATTTCTAAATTATAAATCACTCCATATAATTTTAAATGGTATTTAATGTCAACAAATGATATTTTGGATTTTTATTTATTAAATGTTTCAAAAACACTTAATAATTAATTATAAAGAATTCATAATTAATTAATAGTTAACTATTTTATAAATTTAAAAAAAATCAAAAAATAACATTTAATGTGAATTATAAACATTTTATAAATCATTTAATTCAACACATAATTGAAAATGTGGAAAAACTAATTTTTCTCTATATATCCATTTTAATGATATAGAAAAATTGTAATCAATGATATGTCATGTGAAATAGAGGTTGTGGCATTATCCATCATACAATATGATAGATATAGATAGATTTGTTAAGTATAACCCAACTCATGTGGCCTTGCATAGGATTAAATCAATATATAAGCACCTACAAGAGATTAACTCCACATCTATAATATATTAAGCTATAACATTCGGCCTTGCATAAAATAAAAGTGGTGATTTCAGGGTTTACTGATATTAAAATGCTGCTATGTTGGAATAACTTATCACTATGACTATGACTTATGATATGAATTTGACTAAGGATAAAACCATGGTTTTGGGATATTCATAAGGTGAGTGAGTGCATGAATCTTATGATAAGTCACTACATATGATTAATGAAGTGCACAGCCAATATAGAGAACTAATCTATTACATTATATGATATGTAATATATCATATTAATGACATGGTACTCTGTTTGTCAGCACTTATCCATTTCCATTGTACACTACTACTAGGATATATCACATTCTATGATAAATCTTGTATCATTTTCAGCCTGTAGGATTCCCATAACATTTCCGTGCTTACTTGTGATTGAAAACCTTTATTATGATATAGGTTTTAATTATTTAAAGTGCTAGCAACAACTTATATAATTTTTTCTTATATAACTTGATGGTGACATTCTATATAACTTAGCTTGTGTTTCTATTTATGTTATTACTATTTAGTAATTGATGGTGTGAATCTTATATTTATGAGATCCTAGCTTTGATAATGGGTAGGTCGAGCATGAGTGTAATTGGGTTATATGATACCCTTGTATGAAAGGGTGTGCATATAACATAGTGGTACATAATTCATATTACTTATTATCCAATCTATGATATCAAAAATTGTTATAAATGTGTTCTGAATTATACATTTATAATTTTAGTGACATAGCACTATGATGACCACCTGTGGAGGATGGGAAAAAATTCTCCATCGGTTATTGAAATGGAACCCCTAGTTGCACCTATACCTCCTATTGATCAGTAACTTTGATAGAGTATGATTATAGTTATTCATTCTATGGGACCAAGATATCTTCGATTGATTCCTTCCATGTTAGATCTAACATAGGATTTTCAACTACATCATCCACATTTATTTTTTTGAGATGGTGGACCTCAGCCTACTGAGTTCTAGGATGAGTCTATGCACAATATCTTTGACCATCTTGAGACACTTCCTGAGAGGCAAGTGAATCATGATGTGTATATGTTTTGAGAGCCAATAAAGTTCTAGTGGGATGTCCTAGTATAGGTAGATTAGTTTGTAAAACTATCCTATAAGGAATTTTAGGCTTTTTTCTTCAATAATTTCCTCCCCAATATGATATGGGATGATAGAGCTTGGGATTTTATACATTTGGTTCAGAGTAGTATGCCATTGATATACTATACATGCCATTTTACCAATTTTCTTCAGTTTTATCAAATATTTACTAGTGATGAGATCACCAAGGTTATTTATTTTGAGGATAGGATGATACATTTTATTTGGTTATAAGTGAAGTTTTTTGCTTGTATCTTTCTAAGATATCATGCACCGAAACCTCATTAAAGAGAGAAACTCAACCAAGGGGGGAATTTCCAGCTAGTCCAGTTCTTAAGCTCAGTCCATGAGTGAATCTTTGACCAGTAATAAGCATTTTTTTGTAATTCTTTTATAAGTGGTGATATTTAGGATAGTCATGGTTATGGATCATCCTATTCCCAATGTGTGAGACTCATTTGGCGCATTATCAGGGTGGTAAATTAAGGAATACACTACTATAGTGTTATTTCACACTTATGGAGCGTCGTTCATATATTTAAATGGGGTATATGCAGTGCTTTTGTTAGAGTTCTTCTCATCCATCCAGTGGTAATGACGATGGTTAGCTTAAGGATCTAAAGTTGGATCATGTGATTTACCATATGGTTGTAGTTAAAGTTATTTCGGTCATTCTAGGTGTGGAAGAGGTATTGGTTTTCAAGTTTTGTAGAGGTATTAGAGCAATGCTCCTTAGGGTAGCTAGGGATCCAAAGGCCAGGTAAAAGGATTAGAGTCAATACCGCTTCATACTATTAAGATGAATCATATTGATCTTATAAAGGGGATATCAATTATTTTATGTATGATTCTAGAAACATCTACCATAGAATATAATTTATTTGATACTGGCATGTTACATTCATTCATATATGGTTAGTTTCCAAGTGATTTAGAACTTGTCATAGAGTATCTATATGGGGTGATTCCTATTGATATGCTTTTAGAGGTGTGATTTTTGGGTATCTAGAAATGTCCAGATTTTTTTATCATGGTTAGTGGGTATAGGATTGTAAGGGATTTATTTGTATTATATATCCATAGTTTTGATGTGATCCTTGGGATATATTGGTTGATGCAGTATCAAGTTACCATCGACTACTATCACTGATGATTTTCATTCACTTTTATTGAGGGAGATTTTTATAATCATGTCAGAGAGTGGGATATGTAGACAAGTCATTCAATACCTAACTATCGGTCGCTAAGGATTCTTTTTTCCCAATTTTTTAGTTTTGTTTTATGAGGTGATGATATGAGGCAATAAATCTTTCCTCCTATTGTTTACTAGTTCCAGAATGTATTTCATAAGTATTTATTAAAGTTTCCTTCTAAGAAAGAGGTTTAGTTTATGATCGAGCTTATGCTAAGCACATATCCCATATCTATTCTACCATATAGGATATATCCTATAGATCTTAGAGATATAAAAGTTCAGTTATATGACCAAGAGGTGAAGGGATGCATTTTCCTAAGAAAATACCCTTGGGGTGAACCAATTTTATTCACCATGAAGGGAAATGGTTTATTTTATTTATGTATGGTTTCTTTAGAGATTGAACTAGGCGATGGTCAAGAACTAGTATCCTTTTTATTATATTGATGATCTATATGGCCATTTGAGGGAAGCTAAGTGGATATCCTAGATTAACTTGAGATTATGATATCATCAGCTATGTGTGAGGCCATATGATATTCTTCATACTACTTTTAGAAGTATGTATTAACTATATGAGTATCTTGAGGTTTTTGGATTAGTGAATTCATCAGTAGTGTTTTCGGCCCTAATGAATCAGGTCTTCCATCCTTATATAGATTTTTTATGGTCATATTTATTGATGATATCTTTGTATTCTCCCAATTGAGGGAGGATCATGCTAGATATATGGAGATTGTTTTTATTATACTAATATTCCATCATTTTTTCTAAGATTTTAAATTTTTATTTATAAATAAGTGAGGTTTTCTTCATAGGGTGCATGATATTAGAGGTTGGTATATTAATGGACCTTAGGAAATTTAAGGTTGTGGTTTCTAAGGAGAAACCTTCGAATTTTTTTGATATTTATATCTTCCTGGGTTTAGTAGGATATAATAAAAGATTTTTTTAAGACTTATCTCGACTTTAATCATTGATAAAAACCCTATATAATAATGGGGTGAGGTTTGAATGGTTAGATCCTTGTGAGAGAGCCTTCAAGATCTTGGGGGAAGGTTGAATTCTATGTTAATTCTAACCTTATCTAATCTGAGTAAGGAGTATACCATGTATTTTGATGCATTGGGGTTGATCTTGGAGTTGTTTTGATGCAAGATAGGTGAGTAGTCACCTATGGATCTAGGAAATTGAGATTGTATGAGCAGAATTACCTAACTCATGATTTAAATATAGTGGAAGTAGTGCTTTCACTAAGATGGTGCTTTAACTACTTGTTTGATGAGAGTTTTTTGGTGTATAGAAACTAAAAAATCCTAAATTATATCTTTTCACAGCATGACCTAATCATTCACTAGAGAAGGTGGGTCATGTATCTTTATTTTTTGACTTTGAGATGGAACATACTGTCATGAACCGACCCAATGGGGCTCAAACTACAACTACCCCAAGTTCGCCTCCATAGTACTAGGGATGGAGAGAAGAACCAAAAGGAATATCCTTAATGGGATGCCTTTTCCTAATATACTTGTATGCGCACACCCGACCATATCAATGAAAAAGTCCAGACGAATAAAAGTAAAATGTAGAATATCTAGAATATAACCATGCATATAAAAAACTTATAGGGTGTAAAAGAGTAAGACATTATAAAATAAAAAATTAAAGGGGAAAATACACTCCCAACGATAAAGATAACCCAACCATAAAAAACTAGAAAAGTAAAAGTGCTAAGATATCCCATCTCATGATCTCCTCCAACCACCGTATGTGATCCAATGCACTAAGTATCCCTAACATCCTATTTATTCACTGTCGACCTGTCCATCATCTTCATAAGACACAGAATGTGTGGGAAACTCCCATCTAGGGTTGAGTATATACATACCCAGTAGAATTCCCCAAAAACTAAAGGGGGAAGTAAGAGGCATGATAGGAATAGATAGTAAATAGTTTAACTCAAAGAAAGAGAGTAAACATGATACAATGATAAGGATAAAGATTTATATATTATCAAACAAAATAAACACAAATTATAGAGAAATATTTCTCCATCTCATATCCCAACCTAGGTAAAGAGTTCCATTAGTTCAAAAATTCCATTAATGATGCCCAGTATCTCACACGTCTATCCAAAGAACTAACCATGTGGAGGACCCACACCTTTCCAATGTGTTACATAGTCGAGGGGTTACAATATCCAAGAATAGTACCTACACCATAGTCCATTAGGGGGGTTCTACTTAGTGTAAGGAGGACCCACATCCTATCTAATAGGGTTATAACTCAGTGGGTAGAGGACCCACATGGTAGTGCTTTAGGGGGGGTTCCACTCAAAGTAAGGAGGACCCACACCCTATTCCATAGGGGGTACAAATCAGTGGGTAGAGGACCCGCACCCTAGTGCATTAAGGGGGGTCCACTCAAAGTAAGTAGGAATTGTTCCCTATCTGATAGGGGGTACCACTCAGCAGATAGATAGAGGACATGTGCCCTGATTCGTCAGGGGGTAATACTCAAAGTAAAGAGAACCTGCACCCTAATGCCATAGGGGTACCACTTATTAAATAGAGGAACTCCCCCTAGTACATCAGGGGGGTACCACTCAAAGTTAATAGGTCATGCACCCTAATTCTATAGAGGGGTACCACTCAGTAGATATATGACCTACGCCCTGGTACGTTAAGAGGGTACCACTCTAAGAATCATGCCTGGTCACTATCATTGTCGTGCATTTCCTAAATAAGAATCATGCCCAAAACATTTCACATTATATATCAAAATCCACTATGGAGTCCACCATCACATTCTACATATAAAAAAACTCAGGATAGGATACTTGAAATCCAAAATATGAGTCCAAACAAGGGAGGTATGAGATGTTGAAGTTTACTTATAAGGAAAGAATGGGTACACTGCATGTGAGGGGACCCACACGACATGTGGTCCTATTCCATCGCATGTCTGTGTACCTTTTGGTACATGGATCTCTACCTATATAGGGACACACGATGTGTATAGGGTCTACATAGTGTTTTTAATCCACTCACGGTCCTTCACATGCTCCCTACCTATGTATGTGTACCATGTTCATGTCCATATACTTTAGCACATGGCATGAGCCTGGTTGTTCCCTATCTCATGTACTCTCAAATTACACAGCGAGTCTCCAATATGAGGTCACATAGCATGTGGGGGTCCCACACAGCATGTTATACTTATAATTCTATGATACCCTAGCCGCCACATTTAAGGCCCTACACGCTGTGTATTCTTCGGACTATACGGTGTGGAGTCGCATTTTCACAAAAAGTCAGATCTATGATAAATAATTCTATATTAGACTCTTCCACTATAGATCTCACCTCCAACCACCTGAAATTGGTAGATCTCATTCTTTACCACCATTTACATCCATCCAGTGTCTAGAAAATTGATTTTTTTGATCGGTACTAAGGCCACATGAACCACCTCATATTTTCGCACCTCTGCTCATCTCCTATCACTTCCATTGGTATTGGATCAAAAATACACAAAATAAATACCTTTTATACCAAAATTCATCCCCAAATCCATCCTTGATCATCGATACCTTCTTCTCATGCATAACCATTACGAATCTGGGTGTTCAATCGTGCTTGGTCCTACCCTTACAATGTCGAATCACGACCCCATGGTCCAACAATGAATAATGAGAATAATTTATGGTAGAAAGGCATAATAACAAGGATTTAACAAAAAAAATTCAAATAATTATTGTCCAAGGAATACAATTGGGTGATTTAGGGTGATAAAACAATTGAATCATCAATTAAATATGTACACGAATGCATGAAATGGTCTATAATTGGCATAGACCAAATAAAAGGATGATCATGCTCAATAAATTTAATAAATAAGGGAATATTCCATGAATTGATGAGTCTTACCTAGATATTGGATCATTATTTATCAAAGAACACACTCTTCAACAATTGGGAGAAGTTGTTGTGTTCACAATGTCTCAATCTGTATGGATTCGGGTTCTCATCATAGTTAGATCTTGAGTCGCCAATGAAAGGAGGAAGAAGACACTCTCAATTTTCCCAAGAACAAGTTGCTAGACCTGAATTAATTATTTTAATGGTTTTTTATAGAAAAAAATCCATTTAGGTTAGATTAATCAATTAATTAATTAATCCACTAAATGTACTTCTAATGGCTGTGTTATCCAAATGCCCTACACCGACCTATTTTAGGTCACGCCTAGGGTAAAAATAATGTTAATGCCTCAACTGTGGTATTATATTTCTGATCCAAGGTTCTATTTAAGATTTATCCCATTTTCTTTAATAAATCATATGTGTGTAATATAAAATGTATTTAATATTTTTGTAAAATTAATTTTGGGAACTTTGGGCCTTAGAATCACAAACCATCTCAACACCTAGATTTTAAAATATATATATAAATATTTAAAAGTATTAAAAGGAAAAAATAGGGTATCTACATCATTCCCTCCTTCATAATTTTCATCCTCAAAAATAAAAAACTAAGAAAAAAATATCAGGATACTAAGCCCACATCTATTTTCCCCACTCTTAGGAGCTCTCCTACAGGCTACTATGCTGCCACAATACATGAACCAGGGGGATAGTCTGTCTATACTGGGTCCTCTCTTATAGATCCTTGATCGCCATTGGGTGCTCCGAAAAATTGGCTCTATCCTCAATGTCCATCTAACTCCAATCAATAATGTTTGTGGGGTTATACACATATCTCCTCATCTGTGATACATGGAAGATTTTTTGCACTCTCTCCAATTTTGGTTGTAAGGAGAGGTGATAAGAAACCTCACCAACCCATTACAAGATCTTAAAGGACCTGATGAACCTCAGGGATATCTTCCTCCCCAGCCTAACCTACATAATTTTCATTATGGGGAGGCTCTTAGGAAAAATTGGTCTCCCTACTCAAACTCTAAAGGCCTATGACATCGATTTCCATAAGGCTTCTTTCTGATTTTAGCTATCATCATCTACTAACAAATGAATTGTACTTTCTCTATCATCGCCTACACCGAATTTGGACCCAAAATAGATATCTCACTAATATTTTCTCAGCATAAGGGTGACCTTCAAGGTTTCCCATACAGGGAATTGAAATTTTTCATGCTGATAGTAGATTGGTATCTATTTTTGTATGCAAACTCTACCAAGGGAAAGTGATCCACCCAGATCTGGCCAAAGTCTAACATGAAATCCCTCAACATATCCTCCAACACATGGATATTGCACTCAGTCTTCCCATATGTATAGGGGTGAAAGGCTATACTCATCCTTATTTGGGTCCCAAATTCCTCCCACATACCTCTCCATAAACATGACATGAACTATGCATCATGATCGAAGACAATAGTCAAGGGTACCCTATGAAGGTGAATAATCTATCATACATAAATATTCCTCAAACTCTCCACTAAACTCTACACCATGATAGTAAGTAAGTGAACTGACTTTGTGAGTCAGTCAACTATCTCCATGATAGCATCATAGACCTTCATTTTCCATGGAATCCCCCATGATAAATTATATTGATATGTCATCCCATTTCCAATTCGGGATCTCAAGGGGATACAACAAACCATCTAGAACCCATTGCTCAGCCTTCACCTGCTGACATTTGAGGCACCGTGAAATGAACTCATCCATGCTTCATCTCATGTTGGCCCGCCAAAAATATTGCTAAAGGTATCTGTACATCTTCCCCATACCGGGATATAGAGATAAAGGGGATGTGTGAAATTCTCTAATCACCTCCTCCCACATCATGATTGGGACCACTGTATGTCCCTAGAAAAGGATGATGTGATTCCCTCCTTCAAAATATCCATCTAGTGAATATATAGAGGATATTTTTCCATGAAATACCTCATAGTAAATGTATCTCAACTATAACTCTCCCGCATGATGAAGGAGGAGAGGATTCAGTACCATCGACTGGAGAAAAACTACACCCTCTTACTCAACTAGGGTCATATGCAAGAAATCCAATTGCTCAGATTCCTCTTGCACCAAACAAGCCTTGGAATTCTTGCTAAGTGAATCTTATACCATGTTTCGCTTCCCCAAAGTATATACTATCTCAAATTCATAGTCCTATAGTAACTCCAACCAGTGTTATTGTCTCAAGTTCAAGTTACTCTACATGAATATGTACCTGAGACTCTGATGGTATGAGAAAACCAAAAATCACTCTCCCAAAAGATAGTGCCTCCACATCCTCATAGCAAAGATCACCATTTCCAGTTCTAGGTAGTGATTTGTATAGTTCTTCTCATGGGGTTTCAACTTCCTCAACTCGTATAAAATTACTTCCTATCTCTACATAAATGCACATCTGACTCCATATCCTGAGGAATCATAATACACTATGTATTCCACGCCCAACTCGGGTCATCTCAACATAGGATCACTCATCAGCCTCAAACTTAACTCCTCAAAGGAAATCTGAAACTACTCAGTGCAAGTAAAAGGCTTCTCTTCCCATGTAAGGATGGTAAAGGGGGCTGAAATCATAGAGAAGTTTTCTACAAACTCTTGTAGTTCCCTGTCAAGCCAATAAAAATCTATACCTCTAACATGCTCTTGGGTGTCTCCTAAGAAATCACTTCATCGATCTTCATCAGGTCCATGGATGATACATGGTCATAAATTACATGCCCCATGAGGTGAACCTCATGAATCTAGAACTGTAACTTTGATATCTTTCTATAAATATGGTTCTTTCGAATTAAAATTAGGACTATCCTCAAGTGCTCTAAATTCTCCTCCTATGATGCAGAGTAGATGAGTATGTTGTCAATGATGAAAACCACAAAATGGTCCAAGTATTTCTAGAAAAAATAGTTCACCAAAGCCATAAACACATTGTGGAACTTTTTCACACCAAAGGGAATCACTAGGAACTCAAAGTTTTCTTAGAAAAATCAAAATGTCAACTTTATAATATTAATATTTCAAACTCTCAACTAGTGATAATTGAACCTGAAATTGATCTTAGAGAACCATATCGCACCTCATAACTATTCAAAGAGTTCTTCAATCCTCGATAAGGGGTAATTTTTATTTCTCTTGGCCTAGTTCATGTGATGATAGTCCACACAAATCTACAAGATCCTACCCTCCTTTTTCATGAACAACATTGGAGAATTATAGGGGGACACAATGGGCCAGATAAAACCTTTCTCTTGAAGATCCTCCAACTAAAACCATGGATCCTGAAGCTTGGTAGGGGCTATCCCATATTCCACCAAATATATCAAAGTGGTACCTGGATACAATTAGATGCAAAACTTCATCTCCACATCAGAGGTAGTCCCAAACTGTCCTTGGGGAAGAGGTCTATAAAATCCTCTAAAATTGAAGTAATCTAGATAGACGAATATCCTGTTGTACCAAGGGATACAATCCCCAAATGATGGGTGATGGTATGTATCCTCCTTCTCATAGAACCTACTCATCCCACTATGAGATCTATCTCACCCACAAATAAGAATCTCATCCCATTAGTGTGAAGTCATCTGACTCATTTGCAGTGACAGTCAATCTAGGATTGAACCACAAATAACTAATCCATACCAAATATGACATCATAGTGTTCCATAGCAATGAAAAAAAGGTCTCATGTGAACCTCTCTCCACCAAGTGATAGCTTAAAGTGCTGGGGGAAAAATATATAGAAGAATTTTTTCCTGTGTAAACCTCAAGATGAAGCTATTGGGATAACACCTCAATTGGGATCTCCAACTCTCACACTAGGAGAAAAGAGATGAAGTAATGACTTGCACCTGTATCTACTAATACTAAAGTTAGATAAGAATAAAAAGAGAACCTAACTTTGATCATCACATGTTATTTAGGTTTATAAGCCTCCATAGCCTATAGATGTCTGCAGGCCCGACCTCCATCTCCATGATCCTGATGTGGGTTTCCTAGTGGTGGTGGTGGAAGGATCTCATTGTGTCTTCCACCACCCACAGCTCCTCCCCCTAGAGCTCCACCAACTCCTCTACTAGTTCTTCCTCCCTAGGGTCCACCCTTTCCTTTCCTATGATATCTCTAATCATAGCGTTACCTCTAACGTGGTGGTCCATTATCTATCTTTCTATACCCCTTAGCACATCTAGTTAGGAAATCACACGACATAGGACCTTGCCCTATATAAGCATATAATCACCCATCTATGAGATTCCCTAGTTCCTCTACTCTATCCTTGTTCTTCACAACCATGTGCATGAGTCTAATCATGGGGAGGTCTTATACACTGATATCCTATTGAATATTAGTTTCGACAAACTGCAGACGACTCAGTCTTGTAATGACCACTGACAGACCCATCTTCTTGGAATCCCTCTAATAGGAAGTTCTCTATGACTAGTGCCCAATCCAACACCCCAAAATAGTTGGGGATCCAAAAAGGTAATACACTGGAATATATATCTCTGTGGATAACCTTCTAAAATATTCGTACTCATAAGTATAAATCCAAGATCATGTCAAGGGATTACTGTGTAAGGTATGTAAACTTCACAGCATACTCATCCACTATCATCTCTTCCTACTTCTATATCTAGAAGCTCCTAAATCCAAATTGAGTGAAAAAATAAAGGGAATTACTCCTCATGGAACAACTGATGTAAGTCAGGCCATGAGAGTGTCGGGTCATCATGCATCTGGGTAACAAGACTCCACCAGTTCCCAACTACTCTGTGGAAAAGGAAAGCTGCCAGTGTAACCACCTAATCTTCTGGTATCTAGATAATCTTGAAAACATGGACCACTAACTCTAGTCAATCCACCTCTAACTGGGGATTTGGCTCACCATGGAGCCTCAATGGACTCTGGAACTGAAACTCACAAAGTGCATTAAGCCTATGTGAATCCTCAACCTTCCCTACTATCATGATTTGTTACTCAATAGGTGGGGGTGATACTACCTATCCACCTGGAGGAAGGATCTCATGGGTTGGTCCTTGAATTGAGGCTTTATCACCCATTAGATCATTGTCATCATCTAGAACTAGTAACCTAGATGGATGGAATCATAGAGGTATCCTAAAAAATTAATCAAGGTGTAATATGGTCAGATGAGCATATATATATACAATAGAGAGCTAACTCAAGAAGGAAAGTTAAAGACTCAATCTTATATGATGAATGTTCCATTTATCCCTTCTAGAAATGTATCAGTGTTCCGTTTTGACAAGTAGGTAGTCAAGGTCCTAGTGGATAGATACATCGGTAGTCCACAACATCACTAGTTTCCCTAGCCCAGAAGACACACTTGACACACTTTGAAATTAATTCCCTAAATCCCATCCAAATCCTTATAAGGGGACTACACCAAACACCTTCCCAATGAATTAACTATTCTAATACCAATATATCATGACTTGACCCAATGGGGCTCAAGCCGCATCTACCTAAAGATCATCTATATAGGCCAGGGGTGGAGACAAGCTTTGAAAGGCATATCATAAATGAAAGGTGTTTTTCTAATATACCTATATGAACACACCCGACCATATCAATTCAAAACTGAAGAGGAATAAAAGGAAAAGATGAAATATCTAGAATGTAACCATGTATATGAAAAGTCTCTTTGGTGTATAAGAGTACAACAGTGTAAAATGGAAAAGTAAAGGGAAAAAATCCATGCCCAACCAGAAAGGTGTCTCAACCTAACAAAACTAGAAAAGTATAAGTGTTGATAGAGCTCATATCACGATCTCCAATCTCTGACCATCATACAAGGTCTAATGCACCAGTTATCCCTAAGTTATTTGTAGTCACCACTGACCTATCCTTCATCTTCATAAGACTCAAAATGTATGGGAAACTCCCATGTAAAGGTGATTATATAAATACCTTATAGGATTCCCTGAAAACTGATGTGGGAGAATTAAGATACACGATAGGAATATATTGTAAACAGCTCAACCCAAAGCAAGAGAGTAAACATCATCCAATGACATGGATATATATATATATAAGTGTGTGTGTGTGTGTGTGTTGAAACAAAATAAACCCAAATAATAGAGAAGGGTATATCCATATCATAGCCTAGCCCATGTAAAGAGTGTTATTGGTTCCATAATTCCATCAATGATTCCAAACATCTCACGCGTCTATCCAAATAAGTAATCGTTTGGAGAACCCACGCCTCAACACTGTGTCGTACAAACAAGGGGGGGAAATATCCAAGAAGAGGACCCACACTCTGGTCCATTAGGGGGTGCTAATTAGTGTAAGGTGGACCATCTCCCTATCTGATAGGGGTACAACTCAGTATGTAGAGAACTCGTGCCCTAGTCCGTCAGTGGTGTGCCACTCAAAGGAAGACTTGCTCCCTTTCTAATAGGGGGTACAACTCGGTGGGTATAGGATATTTGTCCCAGTGCATTAGGTGGTGTCACTCAAAATAAGGATTACCCATGCCCTATCTGATAGGGGGTATCACTCCGTAGATAGATAGAGGTCCCACACCCTAATCTGTTTGGGGTGTACCACTCAGCGTAAATAGTACCCACACCCTAATGCCATAGGAGGGTATCACTCAGTGGATTGAGGAACCACGCCCTGATACATAAGGGGGTACCACTCAGATTAGAGAGGACCCACACCTTAATTTTATAGAGAGGTACCACTTAGTATATAGAGGAATCGTGACCCGATACATCAGGGGGTACCACTCTATGAATCATGCTCGATCACTGTCATCATTGAACACCACCTAAATAAGAATCATATCTATAACATCTCACATCATATATCGAAATATACTATGGAGTACACTATCTTGTTCTAAATATAAAAACACTCAAGATAGGCTACTCACGGGCCAAGATATGAGTCCAAATTAAGGAGACACAAGAGTTTGAATTTTACTCATAAGAAAAGAAGGGGTACATGACATGTGAGGGGACCCACGCAGCATGTAGTCCTATATTATTGTCTATTAATGTCCTTTATAGTATACAAATAACTTAATATATAAGGATATATGGTGTGTAGAGGTTCAACATGGCATGATCAATCCACTCGGGGTTCAATCCATGCTCCCTGACCATGTTTGTGTACCCTACATTTGTCTGTGTACTTCAGCACATGATGTGTGGCTGGCCATGACTACGCCTGTGTACTTAGAGAGTACATGAAAAGTAACCATCACAAGTTCATATAGTGTGTGGGGTCCCAAATTTCATGTGATACTTATAATTCCTCAAAACCCTAGTTGTCGCATCCAAGGCCCTACACATTGTGTGTTCTTTAGACTACATGGCGTATAGTCATGTTTTTCAAAGAAAGTCATATCTGTGATTGGGAATTCTAGATCCTCCTCAAATGGTATGGATCTATCATTTAACCACCCAAAATACATGGATATCATGCCTAACCACCATTTTCATCCATCTGGTGGTCGTAAAATAGATTTTTTTGATCCGAATGAAGGCCACACAAACCACCTCACACTATCGTGCCTATGCTCATATCCCATCACCACCATTGTTATCAGATCTCAAATCAACACCCTTTATACCATGATTCATCCCCAAATCCATCCTTGATCATCAATCCCTTTGTCACATGTGAAACTACTGTGAATCTGGGGGTCCAATTGGGCTCGATTCTACCCAACAATGTCGAAACGCAAAGAATTTGTGTGATAAAGCACAAGAAAAAAGGTTATAAAATTTTTTTACAAGCATTCTTGAAAAAAATGGGAGATCCAATGTGAGAAAACAATTAAATCGTCAATTAAATATGTACAAAAGTGCATGAAATGGTCAACAATTGGTGAAGATCAAAGAAAGGGATGATCATGGTCAATCAATTTAATAAATGAGGTCATAATATATGAATTGAATATTCCTACCTAGATATTGGATCATTTTTCATTCAATAAAATGATCACCACTGATTGAGAGAATTCGTTTCATTTAGAGTGTCTCGGTCTTCTGGGATTCAAAGTCTCGTCATCGTTGGATCTTGATTCACCAATGGAAGCAGGAATAAGATGCTTTTAATTCTCCCAGGTGCAAGTAAATAAATCTAGAGAAATTATTATCATGTTTTATTTATAAATGAATTCCATTTAGGTTAGATTAATTGATTAATTAATTTAATTAAATAATTAATCCATCGAACATACCGTCAACAGCCGTTTTATATGAACGCCCTATGTCGACCTGTTTTGGGTTGCACCTGGGGTAAACATCACATTCTTGACTCAAACATGGTTTTATTTTTCTAGTATGATATTCCATTTAAGATTTATCCCACTTTCTTTAAGAAACCATGCATGTATAATATAAAATATATTTAATATTTTTATAAAATTAATTCTGGGCACACTAGGCCTTGGAATTGCATTATGTCTTACCCTGGTTCTGAAAATATATGTAGAAATATTTCAAAGTCTTAAAAAGTAAAAAAAAAGGTCTCTACACATACCCACAGGAATGTAAATTTCATGGATGATGCATTGGGTGTAAAGACTCGGGCTCAGGTTATTCATGAGTCTAGTAAGGAGTGGAAACTGATGAGATTCTTCGCCGAGATGCATCTCAATGTCTAGGATTATCTGGTCAAAGTGACCCTTATGTCATTAGTTATTACCTCTTCACTTATCAAGAGGGTAAATGAGATTCAACTATTTAACTTAGAATACTTATTTATGAGGAATATTACATATTGTGGGGATTCTCCACCTAATTGTTCATAGGATGATGACATGATTCTATATGTATAATACCAAGTTATGGTTCCCATGAGTATTCATGAGGAGCAGATGAAATATTTACATGCCTCGATATAGTATATTCACCTGAGTCTTTCTAAGATGTACTAAGAAATCCATATGAAATATTGTTTTCTTGGGATAAAAAAGGATGTAGAGGAGTTTGTCACACAATGATCCACTTATCATTGTGTGAAGTACGAGCATCAGATAACTGTGGGTCTTATTTATACTCTAACCATTCCCAAATATAAATGGGATAACATAATGGTGTATTTCAAGATGGGATTTTTGAGGTTTCCTTATGGAAGTGATGTGTAATGGTAATTGTTAATCAGTTAATGAAGGTTGCACATTTCTTACTAGTTAGGGAGACCCAGTCTATTGATGAGGTGGGTAGGTTATATATCTAAGAGATACTATGAATTAATGGTGACCCTAGGAGTATCATTTCGAATTAGAATGATAGAATCATGTCACACTTCTGGCATAGTTTGTAGAAAGTTCTAGATACTCAAGTGTATTTGAGAATAAACCATCATCCATATATTAATGTGTAATTTGAGCATACAATCGATGTTTTTTAGGAAATGTTGGGAATTTTTATCCTTGATTTATAATTTCATGGTAGATTCAACTTTATTTAGATAAGTTCACATATAACAATAGTTATCATGTCATGAACCAACCTGGGCTATTCATCTATTAGACACCCAACACTACTGCAAATCAGGAATTTAACAGTGCTAGTAAAAGGGCTTTATCAGTTATATAGAAGCACTGATAATGTAAGAGATGTTAAAGGGTGGCTTTAACAGCACTCGTAAAAAGCACTGATAAAGGCCCCCCTTATCAGCCCTTTTTTAGCACTATTAGAGGCCACCTTTATTAGTGATTTTTTTAATGTTGTTAAAGGAAGCCTTTAATAGCGATAAAAAAATTTTGATAAAGGCCCTACTGATAAAGGATATAAATTTTTTTATGCCTCAACCCCCCCCCCCCCACCCCTTTATCGGTGCATCCCCCGCCCATTTACCAGAACTTTAGATAATACCACCACCAATGTGTGACCCTGCCTCCATAGAGTTTCAAACTTGAGACCTCCAGCTTATACACGAGCACCTTTTCCACTACACTATACTATTTTGTTTTACATTTTCTAATATATCTATATATTAATATATATTTCATTATATTTTTTTATCCATATATATATATTCATATATATATATATATATATCTTTATATATATAGTTATATATTTTTTAAAATACATATTTATTTATATTTTTTAAAATGGATATTAACTCTAAAAATCCTTAAAACAAATAAAAACGTCAAGAAACTCTGAAAACCCTAAACCCCAAAAAACCATGAAATGACCATAAATTCTAATCCATGAGTCTGTTTTATCTCCAAAACTAGTCAAATAAAAGATAATGAAATGATATTTTATGTAATATGTGTTATTGGCCGAACAGACACTGGGATCAAAAGTTATAGTCGTTTGAATTTTAAGAAATCAGGGTCGGTAATAAAAAACTCAGTTTTGGAGGCTTTCTGGGCCTTTCTAGAATTTCAAACCTAGAAAGATATCTTATACTTTAATCCAACACCATATATGTCTTATATATCATCACAAGATTCAATTTGATATGTGGTATATCCTAAACAGACACCCAGATCAAAATTTATGGTTGTTTGAAGTTCGAGTTACATTATCAACTTATTTTAGTTATTTTATAAATTTTTTGATTTTTTTATCTTCAAATTGATATTAAATGAATACTACTTAAAATTAAAAATCATATTATTAATTAAAAACATTTTTTAAATTATTTTATATGTCATTTTTATTAAATATCTTATATATTAAGTGTAAATTCCAATTTACTGTATCTAAAACATGTTTTAAAAAATATATATTATATTTATATCACTATAAATATATTTATATATTATTATATTATTTTTAATGAAATATACTTTTTTAAGTATACTTCTATCAATTCTTGTAAAAAAACACTGATAATGTGGGGTCATTTATCATCACTTCTAAAAAAGTGTCGATAACCCCCTATCAAAGCTTTTTTACAAGTACTGATAAAACACCTCATTTATAAGTGATTTTTAAAAAGAGTTAATAAATGGTAGGACTCTGTTAGTTCTTGTAAAAAATAACTAATAAAGGTCCCCCTTTAAAAATTCTTTTTGTAGCGTTGTTAAAGACCCCATTTAACAATGCTAAAAAAGCACTGTTAAAGACCCGCTTTACAACATTTTTTAGCACTGGTAAAGGGGGTCTTTAACAGTGTTTTTATCTATTGTTTTCAAATCCCTAGCACTGGATAAACCCAGTTTTGTAGTAGTGTGATCTGGAATGCAAAATTCACTAGGAACATTACCAATCACCTCAGGGTGGTGAAAAGAAACATTGGTGTCAAATAAGAGCTAGTGAGAATTATTTCATACTTAAAATAATTTAAATATTCAATAAAAAAATGGGAATGACCACTTCTTGTGTCAAAGGTCCATGTGATAGTATGAAAACAAAAAATATAATATAAAATTAGTTAAACTATTTAAAAAAATAAATCCTTCACTCATCCATAAATCCCTCCACACAAATAGACACCAATAGTATCCGTAATCTCCACATTTATAGTGTGATCCACCAATTAACATAACTGAAAGTAGTAAAGACCTATTTGGATGATGCGATGAATATAACTAAAATAAATTAAAACAACTAACATACCACCAAGTGACTCCATGATTCACCATCAAAACCCAACCAAACAACACTCTAAGAGTGATTTTCAGGCGATCCAGAACCTAAAACTGAAATGTGTGTGTGTGTGTGAGCATAAAAATACCCATTAGACCACCACCTGGATTTAAACATGCTTACCCTTTAATTAAAGATCCATTTTCAATATGGTTTTTAAAATAAAACTAAAATATAGGTTTTTATTTCAGAGGAAAATATGATAGTACATCATCAACGTTTATGAAATTCCTTTTCTTATTCTTTTAAATGAAAACAATCACTTAGAAAATATTTCATCGCCCTGCACTAATATATTTGAAAAACACCATTTGAAAACCAATTTTTAAATTAATTTTAAAAAGAAACATCCCTTTCTCAAAACCCTTTTAACATTTAAATAAGTAAGAGAGGCATGCAACATACTTTTGAATTTTATTAAATTAAATAGAAGGAATATTTTAACAATTAACAAAAGATGGAAAATGTCATAAAATATCCATTTAACAAATATGCACCATGGTAAAAATACCTAGGTTATCTAAGGTTAGTGGGAACTCTATAACCTCATATCAACTCATGATCTAATTATGTTAAAATCCAATGTGTGATCTAACCACTAAGGAGATAATTCCCATAGCCTAGAGGGGTAGTGTTGCCCAGCTATGACACCACATCCAACCATTCTCTAAGGATCACATGTCTTGTCCTAGAAGTGTGAGGCCACCCTTACATGACACCACAACCTTTATCTAAGTTTTTTTTAGTTAGTAAATTAGTGTAAACCAAAAGGGATACTTAAATTATCATTCCCCTCTTAGATACCTAGGTTCCCATGTTCTTTACCAATTTCAAAAGTTTCACATTTCAGTTAAAATAGGACCCTTCATCAACCCATAAAAATATATTTCATTCATCAAAAGTGAAAATTCCTCTTCAAATCATTTCATTTCTCAAATCATAAAGAAATAATTTAAAAAACCCAAGGTACATATAAAAATCATCAAAACTTTAACAAAATGGATTTAAAAAATTTAAACACCCTTTATAAAATATAATGATCCCAATGAATCATGCATATTATCCCTTTACAATTTATTTTATAAATCAATTTGAAAAATGGTTTGAAAAATCGAGTTTGAGTATCAATTTTAATTTTTTTAGGATTCTCTATCATTATGCTGATATAATTTTATACGTATATATATATATATATATATCATTGAAAAAATTCACATATTTCCATGTGAATTTTTACACATGTACATATATACACACATACACATGTATAAGTTCATAACCACTAAATATATAAGAATTCATTTCAAAACGCTCGTATTTTTATTCAAAACCATCCTTGAAATTCTTTATTGATACCTAGAATTTCAAGTATTACTTGAAATTACAAGTTAAGTTTTTAAAACTATTTGAAAGTCCCTTTGAAGACCACAACGCCTTTTAAAATCACAGAATCCATTTATAAGTCCCTATTAGGAAATTTTACAAACACTAAGTGTGAAAGGTAGTCGATAAACAATTTAAAACTATATATTTTAATAGAAAAACATTTCTCATTCATTGAAGACTGAGTTAAAACCATGATTTAATCCTAGCTATTTCATCAACATACTTAATACTATTATTAGAATCTCAAAAAATGACTTAAAAGACCAAAGAGTCAAGGGTTATAAAATTAAAGAGACAATCATGGAGAAAACCTACCTAGAATCAATGAAGGAAGGTCCAAGACCTTAAATATAGATTAGGTGTCACAAAAAAGACATTCAACAACCTAATAAATTGAAACCTCATGAAATCATAATTTAAACCCACCTAGGGACCATCCTAGGGTAAAATGTAGTAAGAGGGTTGAAGAAAAAGAAATAATAAAGAATAAAAGGGAGGGATAGGGGTAGGAGAAGGCCTAACCCGGATGAATAGTTTTTAAAATCATGTGTTAAAGGGATAGAGATCAAAGAATAAAGGGAAGGGGTAAGAGGGGGTCGCATTCCCTATAACTGACTTTGAGAATATTCCTAAAGTAACCAAGATTATGATTAAGAGATTAGTTATACCTAAATTTTTAATTTACATTAAGTGTTTTACTAGTTTTAGATTATACATTATGTTTCATAATGTCATGATCTAATCTAGTGCATGTCATTATTTAGAAATGGATCCTAATAGAAGGAATGGAAACTGTATCAACGCACATATCTCATGTAGGTATTACCATCCTATTCAAGGTAATGATTTTAGATATTGAGAAACAAATGGATCAAAAACAACTTATAACTATACTAGGACAACTGACTCGGGCTATGAAAAATAACCATACTCACATGGAGCAGCCCAATCCACAACGTAGTGAAATAATATTATAAAACTTCATGAATAAATAATATCCATAATTTAATGGGACTACAAACTCATTTTTTATTGATAAATGGATATGTTTCTTTGAGAAGATATTTCTCACTTTGGGAAGTAACTAAATGGAGAAGGTTATCATGGAAGTATATCATTTCTCGGGAGATGTGGTTAAATGGTGGTCATTAATCCAAAACCCAAATGGGGAGGAAGAAATTGAAAATATGGAATGGAAGGACTTTAAGAAAATTTTCTTGGAAATATATTTTCCTCACAAATAGTAAGAGAATATGGAGATACAATTCTTGAGACTGCAATAGAAATAGGAGGAAAACATTGCTAAGTATGATTCTAACATTCATAAACTACATATGTAATCTATGGAGAAAGATTGGTCATTTATTTGATGACCTTAAACTAATTATATAAAAGACACTAGTCTACCATAAATTCTCATCATAAGAAGATATTGTATCATGTTCCATCAAGAAGGAGAAATAATTTTCCAAGCCATATTTCTTTAAAGGGAATAAAGATAAGAAGTGGGATGTTGAGTAATATGGAAAAGGAAATAAGGAAAAAGGTAATGAGGGAAGAATAGAATTTATAAATTTCTATAAATTAAGAAAGAAACATCATGGTACATGCCTATTGGGAATGGGAGTTTTTTACGAGTGTGCAGAAAAAGTCCATCAGCCCCATGATTGAAAGGGTAATAAAGAAGTTGTAAATATGCAATGCTTCAGCTGTAAGGATATGGGACACTATGCACATGAATGTCCTAAATGTTAAGGGAGATTGTACTATAAAATTTTAAGGGAATAAGGCCATTCTTATGTAGTCACAATAGCTGAGGTTGAAGTTACTAATAATGTGGTGGTAGGTACTTTAATCATCTCCTCAAATTTAAATAAAACTTTATTTGATTTTGGATCATTGTGTTATTTTATATCATCCAGGTTTTCAATAAAAATTAAATATTTCCAATTCACCTTAACAAGGGATTTTTCTTTCAAAACTCTCAGTAGAAACCTTATTGCAATAAAGATGTGTTGAGTGGTTCTAATTATGACACATAAATGTTCTCTAATTACTAATTTTATTATCAGACCAATGGTTGATTTTGATATAATCCTTGGTATGGACTGAATTTCAAAATATAATGAAAAAAAATATTGCAAAGAGAAGGAAATTATGATTCATGATGAAGATATGGAATTTCTCATCTTGAGAAGGGAGACTTCATCATCTGATTCATATTCAGATCCACCTCCAGTAGCTCTTGTAAATGAGATTCTTGGAGAAGAAGAGTATATAAAACCTACTAATGAAAAGGCTATCTTCAAATTGAGGATGTACCTATTGTATAGAAATTCATTGATGTATTTACAGAGGATTTACCTGGACATCCTCTAGAGTGGAAATAGAGTTTTTTATTGATTTAATCCCAGATGCAAGACTTGTATCAAAGAATCCCTATAGAATGGCCATGGTGGAGTTAATAGAGTTGAAGAAATAACTAGAGGAATTGAGTGATAAGGTATTTATACACCTTAGTGTTTCACCTTAGGGATATCCTTTTCTTTTAGTTAAGAAAAAGGATGAATATATGAGGTTGTGAATTAACTATATGGAGATCAATGCTATTATGATAAAGAAAAAGTATCCACTACCTCGCATTGATGACTTATATGACCAACTTCACGGAGCTCAATATTTTTTAAAGATTGATCTTAGTTCTAGATATCATCAATTACATTTCAAGAAAGAATATATTCCAAATACATCCTTTCAAACATGGTATAGACATTATGAGTATACAGTAATACCATATGGATTGACAAATGCACCCATTATTTTTATGGATCTAATGAATAAGGTATTCAAGGAATATATTGATAATTTTGTTGTGGTATTTATTGATGATATCTTGCTGTACTCCAAAATCTATGAGGACCATGAGAACCACTTGAGGATTGTTGTAAATAATATTCGAATAAAATAGTTATATGGAAATTTTATCAAGTGTGAATTTTGTCTTCAAATAGTTTCATTGGTTTATCAGGTTACTATCAACATTTTGTTAAAAAAAATTCCTGATTAGCTAACTCATTAACCAAGATTACTTGTTAATTTGTTAAGTTTATTGGGAAAAAGTAATGTGAATAATGCTTTAAGTAATTTAAGATGAGATTAGTTAATACTCCAATATTGAATCTACTATCAGGAAATGGTGGTTTTGTGATTTATAGTGATACATCAAAGAAAGGAATTGGTTGTGTCTTTATGAAGAATGATAGATTTATTGCATGTGCATCAAGGTAGTTAAAAACTCATGAACAGAACTATCTAACTCGTGATCTTGAGTTAGAAAATATAATCTTTACTCTAAAGATATAGAGACACTATCTCTATAGTGAAATATGTGAGATATATACAGATCACAAGAGTTTGAAATATATCTTCTCATAAAAAGAACTCAACATGAGGAAAAGGTGATTGCTCGAGCTACTCAAGGATTATGATTGTTCAATACACTACCACCCAGGGAAGGAAAATAAAGTAGAAGATGCATTGAGAAAGAATGGTCATGGAGTTTTGAATAAAATGAGTATTGATAAGGATCATGTGTACATGGATCTAGTAAATATGGATATGGGAATTATTAAGGAAGGTGAAACATCACTAATTTTTCAAATGGTTGTTAGACCATCTTTATTGGAAAAGATAAAAAGTTCTCAGTCTGATGATGAAAATTTTCAAAATAAAATTAAAGGTTTGAATAGTGGGAAGTTGTAATACTTCGTATATGAGGATGAAATTATAAAATTTGGGAAAAGGATTTGTATTCCCTCTATACCAGAGCTAAAAATAGAATTATTGGATGATTCTCATAGCTCGAATTTCTCTATAAATCCCGGTAGCACTAAGATGTATAGATATTTGAAGGAACATTTTTATGGGATAATATGAATCAAGAAATTGTTGATTATGTATCAAGATGTTTAGTTTGTCAATAGGTTAAGGCTGAAAGAAAACATCCTAGAGAATTCATTAAACCTCTAGCTACTCCTACATGAAAATGGGATGACATTACTATGGATTCTTTCACTATTTTACCAAATACTCCAATAAAGAATGATGTAATGTGGGTAATTATTGACTAACTTACCAAATCTGCAAATTCCTCACTATAAATAGAAGATTTTCCACTATAATTCCTTGAATGAATCTATATTAATGAAGTTGTAAAATTTCATGGTGCACCTATTTAAATTGTGTTCGATCGTGATCCGTGATTGTAAAATCTTGGATTTCTTTATGTTTTATTTTTTGATATTATATGGATTGATTTTGAGACATGGCGTTGAGACGATGTTCGATTCTAAGGCCTAATGTGTCCAGAATAATTATTTGAAAAATACTAAACTATTAAATAGCACGTGCATACAATTATCCTAAAAAATTATAATAACTTATGAACAGGTTCCCAGAATAGAAATCTAAGGGAACTGTTGCATTTAGAGTAACATATTTACCCTAGGTGAGGCCTAACATCATTCTTCATGGGTCAGCTGTGAAAAATAGTTTTTGGAAATTTTAATGAATAAAATAAACTATGAGTTTATTTTATTTTAATGTTACGTCGATGTAGTGACACAATTTATTTTAAATGAATAGCTAGGCAAGGACCTAGGGTTAGGATCATAAACCTAGAAATTCCCTAGAGGCTCTGGAGAGAATCCTTAGAGAATTTTCTTGGCAATGATGATAAACACTGGGATCGGAGATCATTCTTAATGGATTGCTAGCGGTAATCAATCCCTGATAGTGAACAATCCATATCCCAGGTAGGGTGTCTGATGTATGATTTATTTTCCCCATTCTTTACTTCCACAATGAACGTGGGTCGATCTACAAACAGATTATCTATGGTTTGATCGTTGTTGCGGAATGGGTGATTATTGTGGGATTATTAGGAGATTAGTTTATCCTCTTTGTTTATCCTTCTAACAAGAACGAATCAAGGCCAACACAAAAAAAGGCCAATGTTCATTCTTCGGGTGTTCTTGTGCTTTCTCTCTCCTGTTCTTGGCATTCTTCACCATTGGATCCTCATGATTTCAACTCAACTTTTTGGTAGGCTCCGAACGCGATTGGACCCCCAAATTGAAGGCAAGATGAAATAGAGTTTGGATCAGTGTAACTCATGACCCGAGGATATCATAGATTTTTTCATTTCAGATATTGAAGCACTGGAGGAATGGATGACCGTAGATGGAAGGGTGCCAGCGGACGGTGCAGGCGGCAGTCGATGGCCACATGACATGGCAGGGTGGCTGCGTGGATCGGAAGCGGTCGTCGAAGGTGACCGTATGAGCTAGACCGACCCAGAAAGTAGACCAGGTCAGGAAAGAAGTTTGGGCCAGGCCAGAGAGGAGGTTTGGTCCCATCCGAAGTGGAACGGTCCCAGTCGGTTGGGTCAACCCAGGAGACCGGGTCAGACCTGGTGAGTTGCATCGGACCCTACGGGTCGAGGTGGACCCTAGGCAGCTAGACCGAGCCATAGTCAACCAAGATTTCATGTGACCACGGAAAATGGTGGTGCGGTTGACCACCATGGCATCTCAAGATGTCGTGGAATGATCGATCGTGGGAGCGGCTGGACTGAGCGTTCGACCGTCATGGTCGGTGAACCGACCCAGTGAACCCCCTTCTGATTTTTTTTGAATAGGAATAACTATCAAACTGGATTTACATTTGATGATCTATATGTGGTGTTGGGACCCTAGTGACGAGATGTTACTTTTGATATAATGTGGTGAGTTTCTATCTTGGACCAGTATAGGTTAAGAGCATTCCCTTAGTCCTTTCCTCTATTGTTCAGTACAACATTAATCAACATTATTGGATAGTAGTCCCCTCTAGAGGTTGAGTCCCAGATAGAGTTATAGAATCCCTCCTTAGGACTGGAGTAGGATCCTTTATCACCCCTAGTGGATTTTTGTGAGAATCGACGTAACCTCCGAGAGCAGGGCATTATTCCTCCACCTTATGGGCCACATCAGTAGTGTTAGTGGTATTCCCCAATGTCTCTTGGAAGGATACCCTGTGTTAAGAGACACATCAGTAGGGTTATTGGTATTCTCTAAGCAGGATCTCCTAAGTTACAAATTGATCCAGATTGGGTTTGTGGTATTCTCTGTCCAAGATCCCCTCTATGTGTATCTAAATATTCCTTGACCAATGCTTTCAATTTGGATAGGACCCAAATGAGCTTGACCTCTTCATGAGTGTCCCCGTTGACAACATAGATCTGAAGTGTGATCTCCCAGAATGAACATTATTTGAGCATAATCCTATGGCTGGTAATTGGTTGTGACTTACCTATAGACTTTGTATCTTGAATTGAGTATATCTGAATATTCTTATTATATGCATTGTAGACATATACCTTTGTAGATATAACTATACTATTTCTTTTTTGGTATTTTCTTTAGGGTTTTAGGGTGTCCTAATGAGTATTCTTTTACCCAACCATTCATGGGATTTGCATGCACGTGTTGTGTCTTGTGCAGACGATCAACCCTTCGATGGAATTCCAAGCAGACCAGGACCAGGCTGTGCCTTGTGTGACTGAACAGGCCAAGGTGTTTTCTAGTAGTTTTCTGATGATAGTCCCAATACCTTTGAATTTACAGGTTGGAATTTTTTCTACAAACTCTTTTCTTTTGGTGGGATTTTTTTATCCATTTTTACTTTCAATTATTTTCAATGTTGTACTCTGGTTTTGAGATATAGTGGGTTTCATGCATTGATTACTTATTGTTTTTACATTTCATCCTTTGCGGCTTGGAGATGTGTACATGCATACAGGTACTTAGGAAAATACCTCTCATTTGTGAGATATTCCTACTCAGTGCTGGTCACTAGCCCCTAGCCTATTGGAGATGAGCTTGTGGTAGTCACGACATGGGCCCCTCTGGGACTATTCATGACAGAGTGGTATCAGAGGGGGTTGGTTCTACTTTAGGACCTAGATTATGTGAGATTTATCGGGGAAATAGTTTTAAGAGTTTTGAGTTGGTCTTTCATGCCAAGGAATCCAGTGTTGGTGCGGCGGTTGATATATCCATACAATAGGACTCTGGGAACTTGCTTTTTGACTTGGTACATGAAAACACTGGTTGCAAGGAAAAATAATGGTACATGCATCATATAGGAATGGGTTGTGTTTTCCATGTCCTTCTTGAGTTAGCTCTTTAGATATACTCTATTCATATTCATACATCTAGTTTTATTTTAGGATGCCTCCATGTAGAGAGAAATCCAGGGTTCCATTGCGTAATCATGAGGATAATACGCCTAGTGACAATGCAACGGTACCGGGGCCTATATTGGAGATATCACCTTTGGGTGGTTTACTAGCTATACCACCACCCGTCGAGTAGCATCTACTAACAAAACATCTAGCTGATGATTCCCACAGATTGAGAACATTGCACAAGTTTCAGAGGTAGTGACCTCTCAGGTTTTGAGGTGATCCAAACCCCCAGGTAACTGAGGATTGGCTTGTGGCGATTACCCATGTCTTCCTCCTTGTGATGACGTCTTCTGACCAGATGATATTCATTTCCATGAGTCTTTTTCAGGGCTATATAGGGTGATGGTGGAGCTTAGTGACCCCGAAATGCGATGAGATGACTCTCTATTGGGCAGACTTCGAGTGTCTCTTTATAGAGGAGTTCTTTCCAGCTACATTGTGATCAGTGCGCATACATGAGCTTATGAATCTACGGTAGGGAAGTCTGACTATGGTAGAGTACTCAATGAGGTTTACTGATCTATTGGTATGAGACCCGTTCTTCAGGGATCAAACCTTTGATCATGGCTTATGCTGGGAGATCAGGGCATTAATGGTATCTCTTAGTATTCCTACTTATGTGTGGGTACTTGAGCTAGCCCTTCTAATGGAGAGTTTTCTAGCAGAGCAGACACAGATAGTGGGAGATATCAGTGGGCACCAGGTAGCTGAGACCTATGTAGTAGGTAGTTGATGACAATCATAGGGACCCAAGCAGGTTAGGTGCTTCAAGAGATAAACCCAGGGCACAGGGTCAATAGTCTAGGGCTCTCAGGGCAGCTTGATTCATCCTAGGGACCAACGGTGTTACAAATGTAGTGGTCATGGGCATCTAGCATGAGATTTTTGGACCCATCGAATAGCTGATCCAGGGATGGTCAAGGGACCTCCAAGTTAGAGGTAGATACAGGATCAGGGTGGTCCATAGGTTGAAATATGTGGAAAAAGAGTGGGTGGGGTAGAAAGTGGTGGGCGGATGTTCAACGTATTACTAACACCACCCCCAGGTGGTCCATGTCAAGCTCAGGGAGATGGTGTATAGGGACGAGGAGAGATATAGGTGATGGAATCTTATGAACCTGAGGCTATAGAGATGATTATATGTACAATCTATATCTTTTCCACCTTAGATATAATTTTTATAGGCATAGGTTCCAATCATTCTTTTCTTTCCACAAACCTTGTTTAAGACTCATAGATTCTAGTTGAACCATAGACTCAAACCTTACACTTAAATAATCCTAAAAGGGGAGATTAGATGATCACACATAGGTTTTGATATTGTAACCTTACTCTTAGATGTGAGAATTTCAGTTGGGATCTCTTGGTAGCAGTGTTAAGGCCTTACGACATCATTCTTGGTATGGACTGGCTATCCACGGTTAATTCTCATATTGACTATTTTAGGCACAGAGTGTGGTGTGTCCACAGTGATGGGACTAGGTTTTCCTTCATTTTTAAAAAGGAAACACAGGCAGTATAGGATAAACTCACACATGGGAGGGTGAAATCGATCACTCGTCGGTTGGATAGCCTGACCCTCAGTGCAGTGGATGATATGAGTCCTTAGTTTCATACAATGGTGGAGGAGTACGAGGAAATATTTCCTGAGGATGTTCTAGGACTACCTCTCCATATGGAGGTAGAATTATGCATTGATCTATACTACGAGACGGCACTTACATCTACACCTTCATATCAAATGGATCTTGCAAATATTCAATATCTAAGGTTATAATTGGAGGACTGGTAGAGGAAGGGCTTCATAAGACCCATCATTTCACCCTAGGAAACCCTATTTTAGTTTTCCAAGAAGAAAAAAGAAGCGTGAGGTTATTTGTAGACTTATAGCACCTGAACCAGGTGACCGTCAAGAATAAGTATCCACTACCAAGGATTGACGGCCTCTTTGATCAGTTGAAAGGGGAACAATGGTTCTCAAATATTGACCTCAGATCTGACTATCACCATCTTCGAGTACGAAATAAGGATATACCGAAGATGGCCTTCAGATGTCATTACGAAAACTATTGAGAGGACCAGTTTGGGATATACCTAACACTAAGAGGGGGGGTGAATCAGTGTTGGGAACTTTTAAAACCAATTTCAACTTTTATCCCTGTACCTCTTGACCTGTTAGGATCTTGATTCTCTTATTCTCTTTTCCTTGTCACATGCAATAATAGTAAGCAGTAATAATATGCACACGATATTTTTACAAGGTTCACCACTCAATTAGAGTAGCTACGTTCTTTCCATGCATGGGGATGACCAGTGCATGGATTCTCCACTATAATGTGAAATGTTGTTACAATGTAGTGGCTAGGAAAACAATCCTCTAGCTAGTGTGAGTCCCTACACTTTAGAGGGGGGTGGGAAACAATCCTCTTCCCTGGACTGGTGATGACCTAGCCCAAATTGCAGCATCTAGATGATTCTTTATACTACCTATGGAGATAGTCTTCTTCCTTATTCAAAAGGTAGGTTCTTATCTTGATCTATTTCAGTTCTCTTCACTTGATTACTTGCAAAGAAGTAGGCAATCAATTCTTCTTGTCTTTTTCTTTTCTTCTTCACTAGTGAAAAACCAGCTGCACTATGACTTCTTCCTTTTCTTTAGTGCAATAATAGAATGCACTAACACTTCTTCTTCTTTCTTAGCTTGAATCACATATACCAATGTGATTATTCAGAAACTAAGGATCATCTCACAAAGCATAATCTGAATTAAATTGCCCTAAATATTTGTAGGTGTTAATTGGGCATACTTTGTTCTTATTCTTCTTCTTCTTCTTCTCTTCTCTTTATGCAGCAAACCTGTAAGATGCACACTCTTCTTATTCTTCTACTTCTTCAATGAAAAACCAACTGCACTGAAACCTACTCTTCTTCACACGTTCTCTCTCAGTGCAAAACCATCTGAACTGAGCTCTTCTTCTTCTTCTTGCTAGAATCACAAGTTCTCTTTGTGATTGTAAAAACAATGAAGTCTAGATCAACATAGAATCATCACAGTTGAACAGAAGCTGGTAAGAACTTCTAGAACAACTCACAGCTTGCGCGCCAATCCTAACTTGCGCTCCACCCTTCTTGCGCGCCTCCTTACTTGCGTGCCACCCAGCTTGTGCGCCACTAAGAACTTGAATGCCAAAACTTGGGCGGTAATACTTGTGCGGAAATACTTGCGTGGAAATACTTGCGCAGCAATACGTGCGTGAAAAAACTGGCACGGAAAAACTTGTGCGGCAATACTTGTGCGACACCCAGCTTGCGCGCCTTGTAAATAACCCTCAGCTTGCGTGCCACTTCAGCTTGCACGCCGCTTTCTACACTTGTGCGTTCAGAGCTCAAATTTTTCTCTTAAGTGTTGAGCCTTAAAAAATGAGGAGGCAAGTCATCTATTTATACGCATTTTGGTGACTTGTGCGCCACATACACTTGTGTGCCAATAGTAGTGTGTCGCTACATCACTTGCGCGCCCTTCCATCACTAGCGTGAATATTTCTTTCCTTTGTCATATTTTGATATGATGATGTTGTAATATGAATTGCGTGCAACATACACTTTCACTCCGCTTATACTTGCACGACACACTTACGCACCACTTATACTTGTGCACCGCACTTGAACGCCTCTTATACTTGCGCGACACTTTTTGACTTGCGCGCCAATCTTTACCTTGTGCGCCATTTTATTTCCTTTGTCATATTTTGATGGGATAATCTTGAAATATGACTTGTGTTCCAATACTTGCGCACCAATACTTGTGCACCATTCTTGACTTGCGCACCACTCTTGACTTGCATGCCACTTTCTTTCCTTTTTTATATTTCTGAAATAATTCTATTTGAAATATGAATTGCGCACCTCTACAGCACTTGCGCGCCGACAGTTGCACGCCGCCACTTGCACGTCTTCTTCTTGCCTTTGTCATTTCTCTCTCTTCACTGCTCCCCATAACCATTATTGCACGCCGCCACTTGCGTGCCATCTTCTTGCCTTTTTCATTTCTCTCTCTTCACTGCTCCCCATAACTATTCTTCATCTTTCATCACGAACTCTGCTATCATGATATATATCCTTTGATAGATCAGCATTAGCATCGTCATAGTTTTTCCATTCTTTTTGGAATATGAATTCCAAAGTACTTCTTTCATCCTCACTTCAAATCCTCAATTCTTATTCAACCATCCTTAGATAGATGATACTTCACCATTCTGCTCCAATCATCCTCAAATGGATGATACTTCTCCATTCTTCAGTGTTGTATACAATGTGTCACCATTGACACAAGTTCTTTGAACTTAGGATCAGTTCAACAATCGTCTGAATTGTAACAACATAAAGAATTTTCCAAGCATGGCATCCAATGCTATGAATCCAAAACAATTCTCCAGACATCCTCACTTCAGCCAATCTCCACTAACTTTTTAGTCCTTCTTAATCTCCTTCATTTTGACGAGTATTGACAACTGTTGACAACAAATACAATCCTCATACACAAAGTGGTCCCAACAATCTCCCCCTTTGTATTTTTTTGTCAATACCACAAAGTCTCCTCAAATGAATGAGTCAATGTCAAAATAAGAATCTTCTATATCCCCATTACTTGTTTCTCTTCCCCTTTAATTTCAAACTTTCATTTCACTTTCTCTCCCCCTAATTGATAAGAAATAAAAAGTTCATGGTTGAGAGGGTATCAGTCCTTACTTAAGCAGTGTGCCATCAATCATTTCACTCTAAGTATACTTGAGCAAAGGTCAATGTAGAAAACAAGAGAATTTGATTTAGAAAACAAAGTTTTCCATTATCCACTAATCGTGATACCTCATGAGATGAGATCTCCTACACTTGTCTTCAAGGGTTTTCCACTTTCATTCCAGGATAAAGATATTTAATGTGATAGGAAATAATCAATCCTTTTCTAATGACATGGTCTTTATACAATCTTCAGAGTAATTGAATTTTATACCAATTGATGTTGATACTGATTGAGATAATGACTCTGACAGCTTCTTCATGTGTCTCCCCCTCAAGGGAACACTTCTCCTCACTGAACCCCAGGTTTTCCTCCTGAGATATTACTTCACCTTCAATTACTTGTATGAAAATAACAAATGCAATACACAAAGATTTAATGGAATAAGTTGGATCCTCTTCTCTCAATCAATGTGAACAACAAGGTTGAGATGATCTTCTCAACCCAGATGCTCCATTCTTCACACTTTCACAATTGATATTCAATGCTGACTCTGATTGTGTGGACCTCACTATTTCTTCCATATCTTTGTGTGTGAATATTCTTTCTTCAAGGGATTTCAAAGCACTAGAATCTCCTGGTGAAAATTTCATCTTTTTGAGGAATTCTTGTTGTGCTGGAATAAATTCAAAGCACTTTCTCACAGTATGACCAGCCTTGTTGCACCTCACACACAGAACTTCATTGTCTTCATGTAGAATCTTCTTTTTGTATTTAGCACTAGCCTTAGCTTGTGAATCTTCCATTTTCCTCATTCTTTCCAAATTTTCTAGCCAAACCACCAATATATCATTAGAGACTGAGGCATTATGATAGGATCTTCTACATGGATTCTTATGAGTGGATTCTTTCTTAGTAGTTCTTTTGGATGCACTAACCTTCACCTTTTTGGATTTAGAATCCAAATACTTCACATATTTACTTCCTGAAATATTCTTGGGAGAATTTTTTTTCACATTCTTCGTCTGATTTCTTCCCAAGGATGCTTCTTCATTCTTGCCCAGCTTCTATGGTATTATTTTCTTATATGAACATGCACCATTCATATGACTATTCCTATTGCATACATCACATATGTTATCTAACATTCCAAATCTAATTGCAGTATACAGATGTTTCTGGATATGTGGATGTTTCTTATTCTTCTCTGTATTTCTCCCCCTTGAGATGGGATTTCTTTGTGCTTTTACATTTAAGATATTGTACCAACAATCCAGTGCACAATGCTCGAATCTATTACAACACCAGCATTGACCAACAAACCTTTACTTCCTGACATCTTCTTTATAAGGTTTATGAAGCTTCTTCATGATATGTTGTGCTTTCTATGAGGAGATATATTCCATATTCTTCCTTTTATTCACCATATCCATGGTGATAGTTATCTCATCACTTTTATTTATCTATACTTGTTTATAATTTTTCTTCCAACCTGCAATTTTTGTAGAAACAATTTTATAACCATGAGTACAAGTTGGTATGGATGGTACCTTTACTTTCTCAGCTACTTGTGATAGATCAATGAGTGAAGCCATGATCTTCTTATCACATGTTGGAGGTCTTTTGACAGTAGAATACTCCATTGAGCATTGAATACTGACAGCAACTGTTTCCTTCTTTTGTGGAGACTCAATATGTGTCTTCTCAAGATTGTTAAACTCAGCTTCCAATTATAGACATCTCATATTGAGGATTACTTCCTTGTCTTCAATCATAGTCATCTTCTCTGCACAAGCCTTCTTTAATCTTTCAACTTCAGCTTCATGCATCTTCACTTTGTTTTGTAACAAAGAGTCAAGTTCATTGATCTTCTGGGAATCTTTTTCCAAATATAACTCCTTGACATCATTGCCTTTATTAATCTTATCTTCAAGTGCATGATTCTTATCTTCTAGAGTCTTATTGACTCCCTCTTTTTATTCAACATCTTTTATCCACTTTGAAGAGCTTACTTAAAATCCCCTCTTGGTTGCTTTAAAGTCTCCAACCTGTATGGAGAGCTTTAAACATTCAACAATTTTTTCTTGTAAGACTTTCTCCAACATATCAGTTTCTTCTTCCAGCTAAGTGATATTTTCCTGCATACATTGAAATACTCCACAAACTAGGGATGCACTTTCTTCAGGAATACCATGCAGAATCATTCTTAATCTATCAACTGATATTTCTTGAGATGTTGTAGGTTGATCATCACCACTTGTGCTAGAATTTTCATCATGAGGATAAATTCCAAATGTAATAACACATACATACCTCTTAATCAGTTGAGGTAGGAAGGTTGTTCGTCTTCTTTGTGGGGACTTGAGCCACCTTCTCATTACTTTCCAATTATGGTGTGTCTTCAACGTCAGCCAAATATGGAGAACCAGATGCTTCCTCTTCTTTAGATAAGAGGGAATTATTCTTCAATTTTCTCTTCTCTTTCTTTTTCCTGTTCATCATGGTCTTGGTAGATATTTCTTTCTCCTCAGATATAGATGGATCTTTACAAACACTGCTCTTCATTGTTGACTCTTGAAAGGAGCTCAAGTTTTCAAAAGGGAATAACTTCACTATAGAGAATCTAACAGAGGTGAACCTCCCTCTGATACCAATTGAGAGGACCAGTTTAGGATATACCTAACACTAAGAGGGGGGTTGAATCAGTGTTGGGGACTTCTAAAACCAATTTTAACTTTTATCCTTGTACCTCTTGACTTGTTAGGATCTTGATTCACTTATTCTATTTTCCCTTTCACATGCAATAATAGAAAGCATTAAAAATATGTACATGATATTTTTACAAGGTTCACCACTCAATAAGAGTAGTTGTGTCCTTGCCATGCATGGGGATGAATAGTGCATGGATTCTCCACTATAATGTGAAATGATGTTATAATGGAGTGGCTAGGAAAACAATCCTCTATCCATTGTGAGTCCCTACACTTTAGAGGGGGGTGGTAAAAAATCCTCTTCCCTGGACTGGTGATGACCTAGCCCAACCTGCAGCCTCTAGCTAGTTCTTTATACTTCCTATGGAGATAGTCTTCTTCCTTATTCAAAAGGTAGGTTCTTCTCTTGATCTATTTTAGTTCTCATCACTTGATTACTTGCAAAGCAGTAGGCAATCAATTCTTCTTGTCTTATTCTTTTCTTCTTCACTAGTGCAAAACCAGCTACACTAGGACTTATTCCTTTTCTTTAGTAAAATAATAGAATTCACTAACACTTCTTCTTCTTTATTAGCTTGAATCACATATACCAATGTGATTATTTAGAAACCTAGGATCATCTCACAAAGCATCATCTAGATTAAATTGAACTAAAGATTTGTAGGTGTTAATTGGGCATACTCTGTTCTTCTTCTTCTTCTCTTCTCTTTATGAAGCAAACCTGTAAGCTACACACTCTTCTTATTCTTCTGGTTATTCAATGAAAAACCAACTACACTGAGATCTACTCTTCTTCACACATTCTCTCTCAGTGAAAAACCATCTGCACCGAGATCTTCTTATTCTTCTTGCTAGAATCACAAGTTCTCTTTGTGATTTCAAAAACAATGAAGTCTATATCAACATATCATCATCACAATTGAATAGAAGCTGGTAAGAACTTCTAGAACAACTCATAGCTTGCACGCCAATCCTTACTTGTGTGGTACCCTGCTTGCACGCCTCCCTGCTTGCGCCACCCAGCTTGCGCGCCACTAAAAACTTGCACGACAAAACTTGTGTGCCAAAACTTGCATGGTAATAATTTCATGGCAATACTTGCATAGAAATACTTGCGCGGAAATACTTGCATGGAAAAACTTGTCCGGAAATACTTGCATGGCACCCAGCTTGCGCGCCTTATAAATAACCCTTAGCTTGCGCGCCACTTCATCTTGCAAGCCACCTTCTACACTTGTGCGTTCAGAGCTAAAATTTTTCTCTTAAGTGTTGAGCCTTAAAAAATGAGGAGTCAAGTCATCTATTTATAGGAATTTTTGTGACTTCCGCGCCTCATACACTTGCGCGCCAATACTTTCACGTTACTGTATCACTTGCGCGCTGCTTCATCACTTGCGCGCCCTTCCATCACCAGCGTGAATATTTCTTTTGTTTGTCATATTTTGATATGATGATGTTGGAATATGACTTGCGCACAACATACACTTTCGTGCCGCTTATACTTGTGTGACACACTTGTGCGCCACTTATACTTGCGCGCCACACTTGTGTGCCTCTTATACTTGCACGACACTTTTTAACTTGCACGCCAATCTTTACCTTGCGTGCCATTTTATTTCCTTTGTCATATTCTTATGGGATAATCCTGAAATATGACTTGCGCGCCAATACTTGCGCGCCATTCTTGACTTGTGCACCACTCTTGACTTGCGTGCCACTCTTGACTTGCATACCGCTTTCTTTCCTTTGCCATATTTCTGAAATAATGCTATTTGAAATATGACTTGCGTTCCTCTACAGCACTTGCACGCCGACACTTGCGCGCTGCCACTTGCGCACCTTCTTCTTGACTTTGTCATTTCTCTCTCTTCACTGCTCCCCATAACCATTATTGCATGCCGCCAATTGTGCGCCATCTTCTTGACTTTGTCATTTATCTCTCTTCACTGCTCCCCATAACCATTCTTCATCTTTCATCATGAACTATGATATCGTGATACATATCCTTTGATAGATCAGCATTATCATCGGCATAGTTTGTCCATTCTTTTTGGAATATGAATTCCAAAGTACTTCCTTCATCCTAACATTAAATCCTCAATTATTCTTCAACCATCCTTAGATAGATGATACTTCACCATTCTGCTCCAATCATCCTCAAATGGATGATACTTCTCCATTCTTCATTGTTGTAAACAATGTGCCACCTTTGACACAAGTTCTTTGAACTTAGAATCAGTTCAACAATTGTATGAATTGTAACAACATAAAGAATTTCCCAAGCATGGAATCCAATGCTATGAATCCAAAAAAATTCTCCAAACATCCTCACTTCATCAAATCTCCACTAACTTTTTAGTCCTTATTTATCTCCTTCTTCATTTTTATGAGTATTGACAACTGTTGACAACAAATACAATCATCATACACAAAGTGGTCCCAACAAATATGAATAATTGGATGTGCCTTTTGGTGTGACGAAATACCTAGTAGTGTACATGGAACTCATGAAAAGGATATTTCATTCTTAATTATATCGGTTTGTGTTGGTCTTCATTGATGACATCCTAGTGTACTCGACGTCTGAGGAGGAGTAGGCGAGACACTTAAGGATGGTCCTGGACACACTTTGAGAGAACCATCTTTATGAGAAGCTCTCGAAGTGTCAGTATTGGATTCAATAAGTCCATCTTCTAGGACATTTCATTTCAGAGGCTATAGTTGCAGTGGATCCAATGAAGATTGATGTGGTACTTTCTTGGGATCCACCTAAGAGTTTTATCAAGGTGTAGTGATTCCTTGGTTTGGATAGGTACTGTCAGAGGTTTGTCCCCAAATTTTCCGTAGTGGAAGAATTTTTGAAATCTTTGACACAAAATGGGTCGCCTTTCATGTGGATATAGGAGTTTTAGTAGGCTTTTCAGCAGATGAGGCAGATATTGATGAGTTCTCTCATCTTGATATTACCAAAGGAGGTTGTTGAGTACATAGTGTTCTACGATGCATTAGGAACGAGGCTTCGTTGTATCTTGATGTAGGGTCAATTGGTGATTACCTATGGTTCATTCCAGTTGAGACTACTCTTATAGTGATTCTTGGAGGCATATATTGGGGATACTAACTATGAGACTTTATGTACTCAGATGTCCACAGCGCATGCCCCAAATGGATATTCTAAAGGTGAGGATAATGTCATTCTTTTCAAAGGGTTCATAGTAGTACCAGTGGAATTACGGGAGGAGGTTTTGAGGGAGTTCCATACATTCCCATTATTGGTATATATAAGTGTGGAGAAGATGTTCCAGGACCTTTGAAGTCAGTTCTGGTGGATGATAAGGAAGAAGGGAGTTGGAGAGTTTTTTTCTTGATTCCTCACTTGTTAGTAAGTGAAGGTTGAGTAATAGGTTCCAGCAGGTTTGAATCAACACCTTGAGGTGATAGAATGGAAGTGGGATGGGATATCAATGGACTTTGTGATAGGTTTACCATGTACATCCATGGGACACGATACCATCTGGGTGATCTCTGACTGACTCCCCAAGTCAGAGCACTTCCTAGCTATTCGGGAGCAGATTTTAGTAGAGAGCTTGGGGTGCCTCTACGTGCAGAAGATAATTCGACTTCATGGAGTTCCATCGATGATAGTCTCAGATCATGATGATATATTTACATCCTGGTTATGGAAAGTACTAAAAGTGGAATTTGGGACATAGTTATGCTTGAGCATAATGTTTCACCCACAGACAGATGGCCAGACAAAGCAGACCATCCAGGTTCTATAGGACATGCTATGGGATTTCATGTTAGATTTTGGCTGCAATTGGGAGGAACACCTACCTCTGTTGGAGTTTATGTACAACAATAGTTACAATTCCACTGTCATTATGGCACCATTTGAGGCCTTGTACGGGTGACCCTGCAGGTCACCAATTTGTAAGATGGACCTGGGAGAGTCAGCACTCATGGGCCCAAAATTGGTGCAGGCGACTCCAAAGAAGGTGAAAATCATACAAGAGAAGATGAAGACTACAAAAATCTGATATAAGTCTTATGTTTACTAGTGAAGAAGGCATTTGGAGTTCGATAAAGGAGATTGTGTATTCTTTCAGGTCTCACCCCAATGTGGATTATGAAAATTCGATCAGGGCAGCAAGTTGTATTCGAGGTTCATCGGCCCTTTCTAGATATTACTTAGTGTTGGTGAGGTGGTGTGCCACTTGGATCTACCTTCGAAGTTATATTGGTTTCACAACATCTTCCATGTGTCACAGCTGATGAGGTACATGCATGACTAATAGCACTTCATTGACTGGGGTGAGATGGACATCGATGATGGGGTGACTTTTGTTGAGTACCTAGTAGAGATAGAGGATTGGTAGGATAGGATCCTTCGTGGGTGGTATATTCCTCTTGTTCGTTTTCAGTGGTATCACGGGAATCTCCAAGAGAGAACATGGGAGTGGGAGGCTCATATTTATGCTCAGTACCCTCATTTATTTGAGTAGCCCTTTTTTGGATTTTGGGGACATAAATCCCCAAGGTGGGGAGAATTTAACATCTTTAATTTTTTCATGTTTTATTTTTTTGATATTATACATATTGATTTTGAGACCAGGCGCTAAGACGGTGTGTGATTATGAGGCCCTTTGTTCCCAAAACAATTTTTTAAAAAATATTAAACTATTAAATAACACACGCACGCAGTTTTCCAGAAAAAGTGGAATAACTTCTAAATGGGTGTCTGGATCAGAAATCCGGGGGTACCATTCCATTCAGAGCAGTGTCTTTACCCTAAGAAAGGCTTAATATTATCCAGCATGATTCGGCTATGAAAAATATTTTTTGGACATTTTAATGAATAAAATAAACTATGAGTTTATTTTATTTTAACATTATGTCGATGAAGCGATGATTTTTCTTTTAAATGAGGAGATCAGAAGGGACCCAAGGTTAGGATCAAAATCCTAGAAATTCCCTAGAGTCTCTAGAGAGAATCCTTAGATAATTCTATTGGCAGCGACGACAAACACTTGGATCGAAGATCATTCTTGATGGATCGCCAATGGTAATAAATCATCAACATCAAATGATCCATATACCAGGTAGGCATTTTATTTCTGATTTCTTTTCCCCGTTATTTATTTCCACAAAAAAATCAGTTAAATCCGCAAATAGATTGATCTGCAGTTTGATCTTTTTTACGGGATGGTTTATTATTACGAGATTATCAAGAGGTTAGTTTATCCTCTTTGTTTATCCTTCTAACAAGAACAAATTGATGCTGACACAAATAAAGGACAAGGTTATCCCTTTAGGGACTTATTATGCTTTCTCTCACATATTCTTGGCATCCTTCATTGTTGGATCCTTGTGATCACAGCTTGACTTTTCAGGTGGCTCCTAATATTATTGGACCTCTAGATTGGAGGTAAGATGAAACAAAGTCCAGATCAGTATAGATCAGGACCTAAGGATCAAAGACGTGTTTTTGTTTCAGAGATAGAAGAACCATATGAATAATGGAGAACTGCAGAAGGAAGGGCATCGGCGGCTGGAACACAGTAATATGGAGCGTCCAGCACTGCGTGGGACACGACAGAACACAGACAGACACGGTCGTGGCGTCGCGTGCGATGAGGTCGGTAGACACACAACGTGGCGAGGTGTCTGTGTGATCCGGACCGACCTGATGAGCGGACTGGGTCAGGAAAGTGGTACAGGACGATCTGATGGGCTGGATTGGAGAGGTGGGTCGGGCCTAGATGGAACGGGTCGGGTATACCCGGTGGGTTTGGTCGGACCCGTTGGGTCGAAGTGGTCCCAGGTCGAACTGGTCCACATTAAACCATGAGCCATGGTCGAACAAGCTATCTCGTGATCATGGTAGTTGGTGGTTCAATCAACTGCCGCAACAGCTTGAGTTGTCAAGACACGGTCGACTGTGGGAGTGGCTGGACCGAGAGGTCGACCATGATGGTTGGTGGACCGATCGCCCGGTTAGTCCATGACACAGTGAACCCCCTTCTGAATTTTTTTTTAAATGGGCATAACTTTCAAACTGAACATCCGTTTGACATCAGCCTAGGGAATTGGAACCCTAGCGATGAGACGGTCCTTTTGAGATAATGTGGTGAGTTTAAAGCTTGGACCAGTATAGGTTGAGAGCGTTCTCTTTTTCCTTTCCTTAAGGGTTCAGTACAACATTATATACATATTTCTAGATAGTATTCCTCTCTAGAGGTTCAGACCTGGATAAAGTTACGGTATACCTCCTTAGTACTGGAGAAGGATCCTTTATCACCCCTAACAGTGTTTTGTGGGAATCGACATAACCTTTGAGAGAAAGGAGTTGGTACTCAACCTAGCGGGACACATTAGTAGGGTTAGTGGTATTTCCCAATGTCTTTGGGCATGATCCCCTAGGTTACGAGCCGCATCGGTAGGGTTAATGGTATTCTCTGAGCAAGATCCCTTCTGTTGCGGACTGATCTAGATTGGGTTTGTGGTATTCTATAGGAAGGATCCCCTATCTGTGTATCAAAATCTTCTATGAACAATGTGTTCTATTTGGGTGGGGCTCAAATGGGATAGACCTCTTCGTGAGTGTCTCTGATGACAATATGGATCTGGAGTGAGATCTCATGGAACGTGCATGCTTTGAGAAGAATCCTATAGTTGGTAATTGTTTGTAAATTACCTCTAGACTTAGTGTATTGGATTGGGTAAATCTGGATATTCTTGTTATATGTGTTGTAAACATATACTTGTGTGGATATTACTATACTATTTCTTTTGTGGTATTTACTTTTTGGTTTTGGGGTGTCCTATTGAGTATTGTTTTACTCACCTCTGCATGGGATTTTCCCACACGTGTCGTGTCTTGTGAATACGATGGACCCTTAGACGGAATTTCAACCAGACCAAGACCAGGAAGTGCCTTATAAGACTGGATAGGCCAAGGTGTGTTCTGGTAGTTTTCAGATGATAGTCTCAGTACCCTTGACATTATAGGTTGGACTTTTGGCTACATACTCTTTTCTTTTCGTGGTCTTGTTTTTCCTAGGTTTACTTTCTAGTACTTTCACTATTTGTACTCTAGTTGTGGGATATAGTGGGTTGCATGCATTGTTTACTTGGTGTTCTTACATTTCAACACTAGTGGATTGGATATGTGTGTATGCATATAGGTACTTAAGAAAATGTCTCCCATTTGTGGAATATGCCTACTTGGTGCTAGTCTTCATCCTCTGGCCCATTGGAGGCAGGCTTGGGGTAGTCACAGCATGGGCCCCTCAGGGATGGTTCATGACAATAATTTAAATCAAAATTCTAGAAAATTATGCATAAGGCTCTTGAAACCGAGATTCATTTGAGCACTGCTTATCACCCTCAAACTAACGGGCAGTCAGAAAGTATGATTAAAACTTTAGAATACATGTTGAGGTAAAGTTCACTTGACTTTAAAGGTATTTGGGATTATTATTTACCTTTCATAGAGTTTTCCTACAGTAATAGTTTTCATTTAAGTAATCAAATGGAACCTTATAAAGCGTTATATGGAAAGAGATGTCATACACCAACTTATTAGGATGAAGTTGGTGAAAGGAAGCTTGTAGTCCCATATCTTGTGGAGAAAACAACATCAAAGGTAAATACTATTAAAACTCATATCAAAGTAGATCAAAGTAGGAAAAACAGTTATGTTGACAACCAGAGGAAAGATTTGGAGTTTCAAGTGGGGGATCGTGTCTTCTTAAATGTATCTCCATGGAAGGGTGTTACAAGCTTAGGTAAGAAAGGAAAATTGATCCCCAAGTATATCAAACATTTTGAAATTCTAGAGAGAATTGGAGTTGTGACTTATCATTTGGCAATGCCACCTATCCTTTCTAAAGTATACGATATGTTCCATATTTCTTTGTTAAGTAAGTAAGAGATAAACCCAATGCATATTCTCAATTCTGAAGGAATGGAATTGGAACCTGATTTATCTTACTATGAATAATATATCTAGATTCTAGATACTTGAGAATGGGTGTTGAAGAATTGGATGACTCGACTAGTAAAGGTACTTTGGAAAAATCATAAAATTGAAGAGGTGACGTGGGAACCAGAGGAAATTGTGATGAAGAACTGCCTAAATAATTTTATGAGGTGACATTTTGGAAATTTGGAGGATGAAATTTTTGATGGAGGGAAGAATGTAACACCCCAAGATTTTATGGTGTGTCACTTTTAAATTTAACATCTTCAATAGTTTATGTTGCATACAACTTCGAGTCTTAAAGCGTTATATTAAATATTAACATGATTGTTGGAATAGTAATGTGACCATTAGGAATATTAAATCGGTCAACAGAATAGTAACCTCACTTATGAAAGTATAAATAAAATTTAAGAATCTTATGAATTAAAATATAATTTATTTATATCATAGAATAAGTAAATAAATGTTATAAAATTTATAAATTAAATATTGGTATTTTAGAGAAACGTAAATGTTTATTTACAATTTTATAATTAATATTATGATTTAAAAGAATATTTATTTCCATAAAATAGATTTATATAAAAATATTTTGTTGTATTATGATCATAAGATAATTTTTTGAGACTTTAATTAATTTTTAAACTGTCATAAAATCAGTTATAATTTTCAAATCTGTATTTTTTTAATAAATGATGATTTAAATTAAAAATTAAATTTCTCATATTTAGAAAATTATTTTCATAAAATGGAGTCCATTTTTGAAATATACACATTAAAAATGGGTATAGTAAATTTATGATATATTTTTAAATAGTTGAATTTTTGTGAATAGTGAAATACGGTAATTTACAGTATATAACATTATAAGTTAAATACATTATTTCTTAATTCATTGTTGATGTAAGAACCATATTCTCGATCATTCCTTCTATTTTTAATTTATTTATTCATGGGAATAAAAACTATTCATTGTCTTGAGCCTAAATAAAAAACTAATGAATAAAATAATCAAAAAACATCTCTCTCCTCCACTATAAATACCACCTATCACCATCTCTTCTCCTTACACCTTCTATGCCTTGGAGCTTGCTTATATTATTCTCAATTACTTTCAAAAACCTCTTCCCCCACATTCTAGTCTTATTGGTCTCACCAAAAGACCATTTTCAAGTCCCTTAAGGAGGTTCTCAAGGAGGCGACACTCAAGAGGTAAAACCTTCTCTCTCTCTCTCTTAATTTCTATTCTTTTCTTATCCTTCCCTCACCTCACCTATCCAAAGTAACATTATAAATCCAATATCATATATATATATATATATATAATGTAATGTTATTATATTAATGGTATATCCACCATAAATTCTCTTCTCTTCCCCTTTTGTTCTAAAAATGAAAACATTGTCCATGAGGTGTCGATTCACCACCTTCGTGGATAATGATTTTTCGTTTTCTAATACCATCATAAATTATTGTCATAAAACCATTATAATGGTTAAACCAGATTGTAAAATTTATATTACAACTTATTTAGTGTTTTAGAAATAGTATATATACATAATATTAATTAATAAGATAAAACTAGTTTATGATGATCAAAAAAACACCAAAATAACCTAAACGATTATCATTAATATTTTATCTAATAAATTATCCTCATATCTAGAAACAAAATTATCTATAAGATAATTAAATATTTTGTAATATCATTAATAACATATAGTTTCAATTTTGTATCACTATTCTCATTTGACATGATCTTTCGTGCATGTATACAAGTGAATCAATCATGAAAACCAAGGAAAGAAACACTCCCGAACGACGAAATTAAATCTTATAACTCATTATAAAGACCATAAATAAACTTAATAAATCTATAATAAATCAAATACATGTTTCTGTCTGAATTAAATTATGAATGAATCTAATTTAATTATCTAATACATTAAATTCAAGTGCATAACACTTTTGGACATAAGGTAAAGGATTCTCCCTAAATCGTCATTTTTTCATCAGGTTATGCTTTCTCTCTCTTTACCCTAATGTAAATCTTAATTTTTTTTTATTTACTCCACCGAAATTATATTTTTGTGTTCCAAACATATGTACTTTTCTCAATTTTTGTTTCTTTGATAGAGAAATACATGTTTTATAAGGTTCCTTTTTCAATTCCACTCGATATGAAAACCCGATTAAAGGGAACTTTCCAATTTTAGACCCATTTTAAAGAATATTCCATAATCCATTTAAAGAAAATATTATTTTCCTAAAATCGCTCATTTCATCATTAAAAAACTATCTTTTTTCATTTTTTTATTCAAACAATTATTTTTTTCTACTTTAAAGACACTTATATTTTCTCTTAAAACTGCACCAAAGTGGCTCATTTCTAAAGTTTTTTAAATACTCTTTTTACATTTTTCACTTCAGTGAACATCATTTATCATGATCTATGCCAAATTTAAGTGTTAATATTCTTTTAATATTTCTTAAATATAATTTTATTTTCCTTCTCTTTTTTCTGAGATATACATGTTTACAATCTGACTTTATGAAAAATACAAATGATTTTACAAAATAACTCTTCTCTCTAAAATAAAAGAGGGTAATTCTCTCAAAAATTTCTCAATGGTTTTATTAGATTATTTCCATCTACATAAAAAACCTCTATAGAATATTATTATTATTTGATATTGATCTTTTATGTTACCATCCATCATATTTTATTGACTGGTTTTTGATTATTTTGACTGGGGATGTACTATCTTAATACCATTCACTGTAATACTCAGGATAGTTTATGTTTACTGATTAGAGAAATTATTTACATTTCATATTCTAGTTTCAATATTAATGTATATATTGATTATTTTTCAGCCCTTTAATATGAGGAATGCATTGGACTTATTAAGTATTAGGCGAGGCCTGTTATAGCCCCTTAATGCATCGGTAGGTCGCATGAGACAAACTAGATTAGGCTTTGGAAAAGGCCTTACCCATTTATGTAGACTTCTTGGTTGAGGATTTTATGGCTTGTTTATAATGTATCGCATTATGTATTACCTCATTATGAGATTGGTTATTAATAATCCATGTGATTATTCAACTAGTATAACATCCATGGGTAAGTATCATTTTCATGTGATTATTTATATGGTATTATTTGATCATCTTTTATTCCTTCCATATTATGCTCAAGATTATGTTTTAATGGAATGTGTTTTTAGTTATTCACCTTTTCTTTTTGTTTATGTTTATATATGATAGTTTCTGTTGTATCTCTTACCCTTACTAATAATCTGATCTCACCGCTTTTTTTATGTTTTATTTTCCCTAGGATGTCCAGATATATATTTTGATTGACATGTTGTGATAATTTACAAGAATAGGGTTGTTTCCAAAAGAGTTTATATGTTGAATTTCAATTCAAATTGTAATGTAAAACTTATGTATGTATCTAGTTTTCCAAATCTACTAAACTATTTGGTCCTTTGGGACGTGATTGCTTTTTCTTAGTACCAATGTAATAAAATAAGGCACTGGCTCTGAGTAACTGGGTTCAAAGACTTTACAGCACTGGATGCAGAGTATCAGACTAAGCAAAAATAATTACAAAAGTTGTCAAAAATATAAAGTTGTTGATCAGATGATCCATTGGTCTCAATTTCACTGGCATGATGTTCAAGATTTATTGGACATTGTGGTTGTTAGAAATTCAAAATGTTACTGAAGAGGTTCAAATAAGATAGTGATGTCTTGAGTTGGAAAGTTTTTAAACTTTCTAAACTAAATTCAGATGATGATTTTCCAATCTTGAAGTTCTCATAAATCATGAAAACTATAATGATAAAATCTTTTGAAGAAATGGATGAGTCATAAAGATAGTATCAGTTCCAAGAATCAAGATAAAGTTTGCATTAGATCCATAAGTACCAGACACATAAGTTTTTAAAAGTCTAAATGAGTTATAGATGATGAAGTTTGAAAAATTAAAAAGTTACAAAGTGGAGTTTCCATCATTACTATAATTCCATTGTTATGAGGATTCCATTGGACTGAAGCTGAGGAAGTTTCATCAGACAAATCTGAGGAAGTTCCATCAGACTGAATCTAACACCAATCCATCATATCAGGAATAGGTATCGATCCATCAGACCAGGAACAGGCATCGATCCAACAAATGGATGCTTCACACCGATATTACATAAAATGTAAAACATCAGAGTGATTGGAGCTGCTGACGCCTATCTATCAAACATATATCAATTATCAAAAGTAAAGACTCTAATATAGTTATGTTTACTTGGGAAGAGAAAAAGGAGGAATTCATGTTTATAATTGGACAAGATAGTAATACCGTTTCATCATACATGTATTGATACTGAATGCATCGGATGAGATATGACACTGATGGGTCATCATAATGAGAAAGTGCATTGTGATGAGAAATACCACTGTAATGACAAGTTAATTATAATGAAAAGTTCATCGTATGAAGTTTCATTAAGAAATTCTATAGGAATGCTTCTAAGACAAAGAGTCGATAAGAGTTGAAGTGGTCAAAGGTGATGTTCAAACGTGAAAAAATTCTAGAGATTTAAAATTTTGAGCAAGTGGGAAAAGTTTCCAATTTCTTGTATTTTCTACTCTAGGATGACTATAAATAGATACACAGTACATTTATACTTTGTATCCTTTTTATATGTGAAAAAGGTGGAGCACCACATATTTTGAGTAAGAGTTAATTTCTGGACAAAGATCTTATTATAAGATCAGACAACAGAAAGTTTTACTTACCGGACTGAGGAAGATTGAACTGAGAAAGATCAGATTGAGCATTTGAGCATAGGTTGAGAAGATCAGAGATTGAGAATAGGTTCATCAGACTGAGTCTGAATTTATATAGACCCATAGGAGTGGCTATGGAAAGGATCCAGGTTCTCGCACTGAGGCTAAACCTTGTAAATATTAAGTTCTTTACTTGCTTTCCTACTTTTACATGCATGAGTGTTTACTAGAATATTAGAAGGCTGTGAACTTTAAAAGGTTTTAGGGGTTAAGTTTTAAAATAATTAAAACTTATAAAAAGTGAATAACTGATTCACCCCTACCCCTATTAGTTTTTATTCAATCCATTGGAACTTCATTTGGTATCAGAGGAAGGTTCCCTTGTTGAATCCTTGTCATGAATAATATAAATTTTATCAATAGTAGAGGAATTCATACATTTGATGAAAAAAATTATGGTTGAAAAATTGGATGATTCTTTATCTCCTACCTCTTGTCCTAGAAGTTGTTGATGTAGCTATAATTAGTTTTTCACCTATTGAGAAAGATACCCCGATGACTTTTGATGAAAAAATAAATATTAAATCTGATGGAAATGATATAAATTTTATCCTTATGTCACTGTTAGAAATTTTTTCAATGAAGATTATGGGTCTTAAAAGGTCAAAATGTATGTGGGGTAAGATGGAAATTATTTTCAAAGGGAATACTAAAGTGAAGGAGGAAAAGATACAAATCCAGCATAGTAAGTTTGAAGACATAAGAATGAGAGATGAAGAAAGTATTGATGAATACTTCACTAGGGTAAATGAAATTTTTTGCAACATTAGAGGATTTGGAGAAGTTCTGGAAGATTCAACAATATTGAAGAAACTTATGAGAAACTTTCCATATAGGTTTGATTCTAAAATTTACTCTTTAGAAGATAAAGATTATTTTTCTCTTAATGAATTTCATAACTTTCATGTTTTTTATGAAATGAGAAAATCTTCTATGTTCAAAAAAAATATGAAATGGATTTTGAAGCTATGAGAAAGATGAAAATTAAAGATATCAAAAAAAATTATCCTTGTGATTCTGAAAATAAGTAGGATGATAAGTTAAATGAAAAAAATCATGTCTCTTAACTCCAAGAACTATCAGAGTGGAAGATAAAAAGTATAGAGGAAAACTTCCTCTAAAATGTTTTGAGTGTGGTGAAATTGTACACTTTTCTATGAATTGTCCTAAGAAGAAATTGAAGAATATCGAGATGATTTTGATGAAAAACATTGATGGAATAAGTGAAAAAAAAGTTCTAAAGAAGAAAAATCATTCAAAAAATATAACAATTTTACTGGGAATAAGATAAGTATGTTGAGTAATAAAGATGAATCAGACTCAACTAAAAACAATTCTTCAGAATATGAGAGTTCAGAAAAGGTTAGAACATTCATTACATAAGTTGAGAAAATAGAAGACTCCTCAAATAGTGAAGAAGAAGGAGGTGAATAATATTATAGAGAGTATTAGCTCAGAATAAAACTTGTTGTATGTATTGAACAAATCAAATCTCTCAATACATAAATCAAAATTAAAAATAAATATAGTAGAAAAGTTGTTGAAGGTGAAAATGATGTTTTCAATCAAGAAGAAGAATGCATCCAGGAGATCTTAAGAGACAGACATAGAATTTTTTAATAGATAAAGATGGTTGAATATCTCAGTAAGAAGATGGTATCTAAGGAAGAAGAAGCTAACAATTTTCAATCAAAACTTCTTGAGTCTAAAAGAATCTTGAGGAAGATTAATGAAAACTACAACAAAGCCTTGGAAGTAAAATTTGAGACTTCTAAAGTTGCTGATAAAGCTAAAATCAAGAATTAGGTGAAATTCTCACCTTCTAAAAAAAATGTTTCGTCTAATCTTTATAACTTTTCAAGTGATAAGAAAAGTGTTGGGAAAGTTTTTTTGGACAAAGGATGTGAGAAACTTATCACTTCCACAAAAGTTGAAAACTCACTCAAAATGAAATATGTTCAACACCCATTGTATTTTAGATTAGGAAGAAGTTATCAAACTCAAAAAAGTTTCTAAAAAGGAAGATATCACTTCAATAGAAAATCAAGATTTGATGGTTTTCTTTGGTGTTGTAGAATATATGGGCATAGGGATTTTAATTTTTTCTATAACTTAACACTTCTCAAAAGAAGGTTTGAAAAAAGTGAAAGCAATAGTGGAAGAATAATGAGAAACTTTCCTAACCCATAGGAAACTAGAGAATAAAAATCTAAATATGAGAGAAACATTCCAACAAATAATCAATTAGAATGTCTTGAAAAAGTTTGTGGAATATGTGATTAGGATGGTCATCATGCTGAAAGATGTATGACTCTCCTTTTGAAACAAGTTTCTTATGGTAGAAAAGAAAATGAAGAAGGAAAGAAGAAATTTAAAGAAAGGGATTTTTTGTTGAGACTGCCATGAAAGCAAGTAAAAAAGAACAAACCACAGATACTTGATAGTGTTTGTTATTCACACTTGAAAAGTGATATAAAAATCATGAAACATGTTAAAAACATGATAGTGTTGCAGTTACCTTTGATAATGGAAGTTCTTTAAAAATTAGAGGAATCGGACCGGCTGAGATTGAAGAAGAAAAGTTGAAATTTGAGGAAGTTTTATTTATTGATGGACTAAAACATAACTTACTTAGTGTCAGTCAACTTTGTGATGATTGAAAATAAGTGATTTTCTGAAAAGATTATTGTATCATCAAAATTGTGAAAGATGGAAAATTTATTACAAAAGGAGAAAGAACTAGTGGAAATATTTTTCAGATTGGAGAACTTAACAACTCATGTTATTTAAGTGTTAAAGATGGGAATAAGTTGTGGTACTAGATACTTGGCCACCTTGGGCAGAAGAGTATGAACAAACTCTCTAAATTTGATGTTGTATGAAACTTTCTATAATTGAAAAGAAGAGAAGAAGATGTTTGTGTAGCTTGTTAGAAAAGAGAGATGGCTAATAAAAGTCATAAGAAAGTTGAGATTCAGTCTACCAAACCTTTTGAACTTATTCATTCTGATTTATGTGAACCGTTGAGACAACAATCAACAAAATGTGATTTTTACTTTATCACATTCATTTATGATTTCACTCGATTGACCAACATCATGTTTATGAAGCACAAGTCAGAGGCTATTGAAATGTTCATATTCTTTAGAAAAGATGTTGAGAAAGAAATGGGGGTTTGCATAAAAAATTTGATAAAAAATAATGGTTCAGAATTCACTTGTAATACATTTGAAACTTATTTGAGAAAGCATAGAATCAAACATCAGTATAGTGATCCATATACCCCACAACAAAATGGAGTATCAGAAAAGAAGAATATAATTTTGGTGGAAATAGAAAGAATCATGCTAGTAGAAAACAAACTTTCAATCTTCTATTGGAGAGAAGTTGTTAGTACTATTGTACATGTTCATAATAGATGTTTTTTGAGGCCAGAATCCAACATGACCCCCTAAAAAATGTGGTATAACAAAAAACCTTCATTGAAATACTTCAAGATTTCTGGAAGTCTAAGTTTTCTAAAAATTAAAAATCTTAATATTGGAAAGTTTGATGAGAAATCTGAAGAAGGAATATTTATGGGTTATTCACCCAATGGAAGAAGTTACAAATGTTGGAGAAAACATTTACAAAATTTGGTAAATTCATATGATGTGAATGTTATTGAAAATTCAAAAAAAGTTGTTGAGAATGTTGAGAAGGATAAACTAAAATTTTGCAATGAAAGTGATAATGATAAAAAATAGACTTATCAAGATTCTGAAGAATCGTGTGATGAGGAAAGTGTGGCTGGAAAAGAAATTATGAAATTTCCTACTTTAAAAAATCATGTTCAGACCAAAAACACCATTGGGAATCAGAAGGCTCTAGTTCAGACTAGAAGAATGTTGATATTAGAGAATCAGACTTCACTTATCTCAAAATTTAAACCGGAATCAGTTTCAAAATCTATTCAACACAAAGAATATGTGGATTCTATGAATGGAGAGTTGGATCAGATTGAGAAAAAGGAAACATGGGAAATTGTACCACGTCTAAAAGGTAAAAATGTTATCAGAACAAAATGGGTTAATAGAAACAAGTTGAATGAACATGGAAAATTTTCAAGAAACAAAGCAAGACTTGTTGGTAAATACTATGCACATGTGGAAGTTGTGGATTTTGAAGAAAAAAAATTCATTGTTATAAGATTAGAAACTATTAGAGTGTTTCTATCAATAGTTGCACATAAAAATTACAAAGTTTACCAGAGGTATGTAAAGTTATCTTTCTTAAATGGAGAGATTTAGGAATAAGTTTACATTGAACTACCTTGTGGTTTTCGAATTGATAATGATGAAAATAAGGTTTGTCGATTGAAAAAATATTTGTAAGGGTTGAAACAAGCCCAATGTGCCTCATATTCAAAACATGATATTTGTTTGAGAATGTTTAATTTTTCTAAAGGAAAGGTTGATAGTAACTTGTATGTGAAAGAAGTTAACTTCATCATACTAATTGTTATTGTGTATTTAGATGATATAATTTTTTGGGGGATGAATAAAAATTTTGTAAAGAATTTGATAAGGAAATGAAGAAGAATTTTAAATTGTCAATGTATGGATAATTAACTTCTTTCCTTGGATTACAAGTTCAACAAAAGTAAAAGTATATTTTCTTATCTCGAGAAAAATATGTCATGGAATTGTTAAATAAGTTTGGGATGGAAAAATCCAAAAAAAAAAATTCCACTCTTATTCCAGTAAGTATAAAGTTGAGTAAAGATGAATCCAGAAAGAATGTGAATTGGAAAAAAATTAGGAAGCTGATAAGAAGATTTTTATCTCACAAACTCAAGACTTGATAATGTTTATACTGTGACTTTGTGTTCTAGATATCAGAGTGATCCAAAAGAATCACATATGATGATAGCAAAGAGAATTTTTATGTATGTTAAAGTAAAAACTTCACAGATGTTTTTATACAAAAGAAGTTGTCATATAAACTTTCATGGTTATACTAATACCGATTGAGATAGAGATTATAATGATAGAAAAACAATTTTTGGATGAAATTTTTTCTTGGTTTAATGTTGTGTATGTTCGAATAGTAAGAAACAGAGTTCAGTAACTTTGAGCACAATGAAATCTGAATGTGTTGCAGCTATTGAGTCAATAAGGTCTTCCTTATGACTTTTTCATTCCTTCTTGTTTTGAAAATCACAAAAACCTTATCTTTAAGGAAAATCGCTTTTATAAGGAAAATTGCTTTTATAAGGAAAGTCACTTTTATAAGGAAAATTGCTTTTATACGGAAAGTCGCTTTTATAAGGAAAATTGCTTTTATAAGGAAAATTGCTTTTATAAGGAAAAATGTTTTTATAAGGAAAGTCACTTTTATAAGGAAAATCACTTTTATAAGGAAAATTATTCTTATCATATTTTCATTATCTATATCCATATTTTTCTTAAGTATAGGAATCGGATTTATTTTTGTATTCTCGGAATTGTTTAAAACTTTGATATGAAGCATTCTGTTTTAGGCTCCAAATTTTGGATGAGAACTGTAATGAAGTTCTACTCAGAATTCTGGATACAAACTCTAATAAAGTTCTACTCCGAATTCTGGATATGAACTCTCATGAATTTCGACACCGAAATCTGATGAAAAATCCTGATTATGAATTCTCATTACGAATTCTGATGACGAATTGTCATTCCAAATTCTCATTTTGAATTCACCTATTAAACAGAATCTGATCATCTTTGCTTTATACACTCCGAATTTATTTAGACTCCGAATATTATTTTTGGTTATACTCCAAACTTTCATTTTGGTTACACTTTTATAATTTGTCTACTCTTTAATATTTTTTCTTACACTCCGAACCTTCACTCTGAACTTTTGTGTTAGACTTAAAACGACGCAGTACATTCTGTTACACTTGTTTTGTTATAAAACGATGTCGTCTATTCTGTTATAAACTAACCATTGGTTAAGTTACACGTGTATAGGTCCCTCCAATTTTTAAGTAAAATATGACCATTGGAAAGGAGGCCGACCTTGCCTATAAATAGGAGCTCGTTTGAAAGAGCTCAATAACAACTTCTTCGATATTGTTCACACATGTTGTTGAAGTGATTTCTAGAGAGAGAGTCTCTTATTAACTCTCAAAGCTTCGTGCGACTTCGAATGTTGTTGATTACATTCGAGGACTTCCGGGGATAGGAAGACAGAGGTGCCGACTACCTTAAAGTTTGAGGGCTTCCTTGCTGAGGAAGACAGAGGTTCCAACTACCTTGAAGTTGAGGGCTTGCAGGGATAGCAAGACAGAGACTCTGATCTTTGTATCGAGGGCTTACCCTGGTGTGGGTAAGACAGACTCACTTGAAAGTATAAATCAAGGGACCTTTATCCAAGGTTGTTGGATACCCTTCTCTTTGGGTTAAAAGACTTATATCTTGTTACTTGTAGTTTTACTACTTGTTTGTTTCCGCTGCATATTGATTTGTAAGGAAAGTATAACCTTCTTATATTTCCTTAAACTTGTACTTTGATAAGTTTAGATTCTATACGCTTTAAGGTAGAATCTCATTTTGTAATATTTTGTTAAGTTTCAATTTCCAGATCCATATTTCCGGAACCTACTTTCAGAATCTCTTTCCAGTTTTAAGCAAGTACATAGAACTTGAAGTTTATAACTTCATTCCTTATTCTGTTTTTTCAATTGGTGTTAGAGGTGTTGTGAATTAGCTTAGTTTAACTTTGTTAAACTTAGATCTTTCCTTTGTTTAAGGAAATTTTTAAAGTATACAATTCACCCCCCCCCCCCTCTTGTATATTGAGCATCTACATCATTATTTCGATCCTACAGCAGCTACCTAGACTTTTCCATGGATGTTGTGGATGAAAGTTCATCTAGAATATTTGAAAGTATACTTTGTGATAATCGGAGTGTGGTTGATCTTTCTAAAAATCATGTCCAACATTCAAGATCAAAACACATTGATATAAAGTTTCACTATATAAAAGAGACAGTTTCTACTTTAGATTTTTTTCTAGAATATATCTCAATGAAGTATAAAATTGTTTACATATTTAAAAATGAAATACCGAAAGAATGGATTGTTGATTTGAGCCTACAAATTCATGTTTATCATTCTCCAATGACTTACTAAAACTCATAATAAATTCCCCCCCACCGTGCTTTGGATTATGTTGAAAAAGGGTGTGATGAAGTAATAATTTTGTACCTTGTATAAAGTTTTTACTTGTATTTATTTTATGAATATGAATTTGTGGTTATCAGATAATGGATGAGATAAAAATAAAGGGAGAGAGAAAAAGAAATGTGAGAAAAGATAAAAATGAGGGAGAGTATATCTTTTCCTGACTGTAAAATCTACCTGTCAGCAAGGGATGAAATTATTTCAAAAACATTACTTTATCCAGTATAGCATTGTGTTAGGGAAATCTCTTTTGATAAATGCTATGTTTTGATAAAATTTAAAAACTTTGAGTTTTTTCAAATATTTGTTACAAAAAAGAATGAGTTTTTGAAAAAATGGTGAGTTGTAAAAGTTTTCAATTAATGTTTTCAAATAAATCCAAAGGGGTAGATTGAAGAACCATTGTGATGTTTAGTTTAAAATAATGTTTTTTATTTATTGACAACTAATATTTTGTAAAAGAATGTTTTTGAAAAACAGGAAAAAGTTGTTAAATGTTCAAACCCAAACACAAAGGGGTGAAAAGTTTTTTTTTTTGAGATAGTTGTTTTCTGAATGTAGATGATCAGACCGAGCGACACCGGACGCAGAGTATTAGACTAAGCAGCACCGGTCATAGAAGTTTTCAGAAATATAAAGTTGTTGATCAAACACTTCATTCGTCTCAGTTTCATCGGCATGAAGTTCAAGATTCATCGGACACCGTGTTTTTTAGAAAGTCATAATGTTGATGAAGAGGTTGAATGAAGACAGTGATGTCCTGAGTTAGAATGTTCTTAAACTTTCTAACCTAAAGTTAGATGATGCTTTTCCAATTTTTAAGTTCTTATAAATCATGAAAACTATCATGACAAAATCTTTTGAAGAAATGGAGCAATTTTAAAGATTGTATGAGTTCCAAGAATCAAGGTAATGTTTTCATCAGATCTAGAAGTACCAGATACAGAATTTTTCAGAAGTCTGAATGAGTAATATCTGATGAGGTTAGAAGAATTTCAAAGTTGCATAGTGGAGTTTCCATTGTAATGAGGATTCCATCAGATTGAATATGAGGAAGCTGCATCATGCTGAGCTAAGGAAGTTCCATTGAACTAGATCTGACACTGATCCATCGGATTAAGAACAGGTACTAATCCATCGGACTAGGAACAAGCACCGATCCAACAGATGGATGCTTCACACAGATAACAAATAAAAATAAAAACATTGGAGTGATCATAGATTCTAACATCGATCCATTAGACATATATTAGTTATGAAAATTTGAAGACTCTAATAGAGTTATGTTTACTTGGGAAGAGACAAAGGGAGAGTTTGAGTTTATAATCGGATGAGCTACTGATACCGATTCATCATACATGTATTGATATAAAATGCATCAGATGAGCTATGACACCGATAAGTCTTCATAATGAGAAAGTGCATCATAATGAGAAAGACCATTGTAATGAGAAGTGTATCATAATGAAAAGTTCATCAGATATGGTTTCATAAAGAAAGTCCATAGGACTACTTCTAAGACAAAGATTTGAGAAGAGTTTAAGTGGTTAAAGGTGATGTTCAAACATGAGAAAATTTCTAAGATTTGAAAATTTGAGGAAGCAGGAAAAGCTTTCATTTTCCCACCTTTTCTACTCTAGGACACCTATAAATACATAGTGCATTTGTACTTTGCATCCTTTCCATGTGTGAAAAAGACAAATCTCTACAGATTTTGAGTAAGAGTTACTTTCCGGACAAATACCTCATTAGAAGATCAAACAACTGAAATTTTTATTTACCGGGTTAAGGAAGATCAGACTGATCATTTGAGTAGAGGTTGGGAAGAACAGATATTAAGAATAGGTTCATCGGACCCAGCCTATTGTACTAAGATAATAAGACTCAATCACATTGAATTGAGGTTCCAGACATAGCTTTTTATGAGAAGATTGAACAAATTATTTTTTACTTTTTTTGTGGCTCATTGTTTGTAAGAAAAAATTGTAAATTTACGGGAATCTGTATAATAATACCTATCATAAGATAAAATGTGTCTAACAGGAGTTGAAAAGGTTGTATGCACTTCTTCATTATATTTAATTTCCATAAACCCACAGAAGTGGCTATGGAAAGGATATATGTTCACACACTAAGTCTGAACCATTTAAATCTCATGTGATTTAGATGCTTTCCTACTTTTTTATGCATGCGTATTTACTAAAAGATAATAATGTTATAAACTTTAACAGGTTGTAGGGGTTAAGTTTTAAAATTATTGAAACTTATAAAAAGTGAACGATTGATTTGACCCCCCCCCCCCTCAGTTGTTATTCTATCATTTGTAACTTTAAAAACCATGAAAACTTGAAGAGTGAGATTTATAACAAAGAAAGAATGTGATGGTCATAAATTATACCGATGTCGTATAATTTTAAAAAATCTTCATTTTCACTTTGGTAAAAAAACATCAAAATAACTCATACGGGAAACATTAGATACATTAATTTTTAAAACATTGTAAAGAAGGTAAAAAATAATTGAAAATGACCTTTAACATACATTTTATAATAAATGAAAAACATTCTTAAAACATTTAAAAGAGCATAATCATGGATTCTCGATGGGGGAGGGAACACAACAATAGAGCTAGGCCTCAGTATTTGTCACAAGTCACTCTTAGGCCAAGCGGTAGGTAGGCCAAAGATCCACAGGTGCAAGCACAGATGAGGTAGAGAGCATGAGGAAACCACCAGTAGTGTTATTCAAATTGGAAGGAAGAGATAGTATGTCTTTCTACATCATTACCAGGAAACATACAATTCTGTATTTTTTATTCAACACTACGTGGTCAGAGCTTATGAGCATCAATTAAAAACCATAAGTTGGGGGTTGCTCTGTATGACTGTCCTTTGGTCCTCGAGTCATGTTCTAAGGCCTTGTGTCACTAAGCATACGAGTCATGTAATATTTCCCTCTAACCCCAGTTAAAAAAAGAGGGATTATCCAAAAATTAATAAAAATATAAGGTCTTCGGGCATGGAGGTAGTCTATACATATGCATGAATGACATTTCCATTTTCATACTGAGTGGAAAAGAAATAAATTAGCTAATATTTTAATTTTATAGAACCATAAACATGTTATAAATTTCATATTTATTCATCTGTTCCATTATTATTAACACTCAGTTGTTGTCTTTTTACAAATTTCAAACATTATGAAATTTAACCCCTGTAACTTGTTAGAATTATTTTCCTTATCAACTTTTATAACAATATCACAAGCAAGAAAGGATAATAAAGTAAATAAGGCACACATGATTTACAAAGTTCAGCCTCAGTGTGAGAACCTGTATCCTTTTCATAGTGACTCTGATCGGTCCATGGAAATTCACAATAAGAAATAAGTGAATACAAATTTGAGTCAACTCCCATTAGACTCCTTCTATCTCTTTATGGGTATGCTTATAATGACTCCCATAATTTTACAATTATTTTATTTCAAAACTAAGCCACAACCAAATATGTGAAACTTTTTTAATCAACTCCCACAATGTTTGTCCGAAAATCTCTGTTTGGTTTTCTCTGTCTAAAAGTGTCCGTCTGGTGCACCCTTTTCTACGTCTGATGAAAGTTTTTCAGGTGCACTTCACTAAAACTATGCTAGATTCATAACCTAAGATCTATCTAATTATCTAAACCATTAATCCTCAAACTTCTGCTTAGAAACTTCGTTCATTTCATTCTATGGAAAAGATATAGGTTCTCGCACCGAGGCTGAACCTTGTAAATATCATGTGCTTTAGTTTCATTACTACTTTTTCATGGATGAATATTTACTAAAATATGATAAGGTTATGAACTTTAATAGGTTACAGGGTTTGGGTTTTTAAAGTATTGAAACTTATAGAAAGATAAAAATTGATTCACCCCCCCCCCCCACCCCTCTCAGTTGTTATTCAATCATTTGGAACTTCAAAAACCATGAAAACTTGAAGAGTGAGATTTATAACAAAGAAAGGATGTGATAGTAGGAAATTATGATGATGTCGTATAAGTTAAAAAATCTTCTTTTTTTCACTTTGGTAGAAAAACATCAAAATGAATCATATGGTAAATGTTAGATACATTCATTTTTAAAACTTTGTAAAGAAAGTAAAAAATAGTTGAAAATTACCTTTAACATATGCTTTAGTATAAATGAAAAGCATTCTTAAAACATTTAAAAGATCATAATCATGGAATCTCGATGGAGGAGGGGACACGACAGTAGAGCTCTGCCTCAGCATTTGTCATAGGTCACTCTTAGGCCCAGCGGCAGGCAGGCCAAAGATCCACAGGTGCAGGCCCAGATGAGGTAGAGAGCATGAGACAACCACCAGTATTGTAATTCGAATTGGAAGGATGAGACAGTATTTCTTTCACCATCAGTACCAGGAAACATGGAATTCTGCATGGGACAATTCTTGTCATTCAGCACTGTGTGGTCAGAGCTTAGGAGCATCAATTAAAAACCAGGATATGGGGGGTTACTCTGTGTGTCTGGCCTTTGGGTCTCGATTCATGTTCTAAGGCCTTGTGTCACTAGGCCTATGAGTCATGTAAAAGTTCCCTCTTAACCTAGTTAAAAAAAGGTATTTTCCAAAAATTAATAAAAATATAAGGTTTTTGGGCATGGACATAGTCTCACAAGCATGAAAATATAAGAAAGAAAATAAAGCACGCAATATTTACAAAGTCTGGCCTCAGTGTGAGAACCAACATCCTTGTCATAGCGACTCTCATCGGTCCATAGAAATTCACTATTAGAAAGAAGTGAATACAACTTTGAGTCAACTCCTGTTAGACTCTTATCTCCCAATAGGCATGATTATACTAAATCCTATCATTTTACAATGTTTTTCTTTCAAAACTGAGCCAAAAAAATATGGGAAAATTTTTTAATTAACTCCCACAATGTTTGTCTAGAAATTTCTATCTAATTTTCTCTATTCGAAAGTGTTCATCTAGTGTGACCTTTTCTACTTCTGATGAAATTCTGTTGGGTGTGCTTCACTGAAACTATGCTAGATTTATAACTTGAGATCTATCCGATTATCAAAACCACTAAGCCTCAAACTTCTACTCAGAAACATCATCCATTACTCTATGTCTTATTTCCCTAAACTAAAATCTTTGTCTAATGCTTCTGATCAAAAGATTGGCTGGTACTTTTTTTCAACACAAAAGTGAGCTTCGGTAGGAAACTCAAACTGACACAAATTCTATAGCATTTAAGATTTTTGTATGTATGAACAGTGTTAAGTACAATTGTACTTTTCACCCCCTTTATAAATACTTAGTTGAGGAACTGTCGTTAATATGTCCGCCTACTGTTGTTAGAGACGGTTTTGAGGAACCACAGGTAAAGTGATGTCAAATTTAACGATGATTGTATTAGAGGTAGTTAAAACCCCCTCTAATGTCATCATAGAATCCCGGTTTAAAGGTGGTTTCAAACTGCCATAAATTGAGTTGTATGTCATATATTAGGGGTGGTTCTCAGAACTGCTTCTATTTAAGGCTCAATTAGAGGTGGTTTTAACCACCTCTAATTGGGAGGATTTGAGGCATATTTAGAGGCGGTTTAAATCAACTACCTCTAAATACTTATTTGAGGAACTGCCGCTAATGTTCCCGCCTACTGTTGTTAGAGATGGTTTTGAGGAAATGTTGGTAAAGTGATGTAAAATTTAGTGGCGGTTGTACTAGAGGCGGTTAAAACCCTCTCTAATGTCAGCACAGAATCCCAATTTAGAGTTATTTGCAAACCGCCACTAATTGAGTTATATGTCATATATTAGGGTCGGTTCTCGTAACCGCCTCTATTTAAGGATTAATTAGAGGTGGTTTTAATCAATTGCCTTGAAATATTTATTTGAGGAATTGCCACTAATGTGATTGTCTACTGTTGTTCGAGCCAATTTTGAGGAACCACTGGTAAAGTGATGTCAAATTTAGTGGTGGTTGTATTAGAGGCGGTTAAAACCCCCTCTAATATCATCACAGAATCCCAATTTAGAGGTGGTTGCAAACCACCACTAAGTGAGTTATATGTAATATATTAGGGGAATCGCCTCTAATTGAGAGGAGTTGAGGCATATTTAGTGGTGGTTTTAATCAACCACCTCTAAATGCTTATTTTATTTTTCACATTCCCATCTAGTTCCCTTCCCCTATGCCCTGCCATCCAATTTCCCTTCACCTGTGCCGACCCTCCCATCTGGTTCCCCTTCCCCCGCCTGCCCTGGCTGCAATCTAGCTGCCCTCCCCCACCCGTGTTGTCTTGTGCAACGCGTCACCCAAGGCCCACCACCCCGCCTTCAAGGCTCTCATAAAATGTTTCTTACAAGTTTCGAACCCCTCACCTCATCTACAAATTTGAGCATCTCTTCCACCAAGTTGAGTGTTTTTGTTGTTATCTATACACATTATTATATATAGATGTATTAGTATGATAATTCAAATAAATATTATTTGAGTAAATATTTAAATACATATAAATAAATAACTTATATATATACTTATATGAATTAAATTATATATATTTATATTATGTGTTTATGTATTTATATTATAATAAATTTATATTATATTAAATTTATACATTTATATGAACTATTTTTTTAATATGTGTATTGACATACATTTGGCTAAATATATTTTATAATTCTATTTGTATACACATGTATTTATTTATTTATACATATATATATGTAAATTATTTATATACTTAAATACATATTTATATATGAGTAAATATTTAAATACATATAAATAAATAACTTACATATATACTTATATCAATTAAATTATATATATTTATATTATGTGTTTATGTATTTATATTAGAATAAATTTATATTATATTCAATTTATACATTTATATGAACTATTTTTTTTATGTGTATTTACATGCATTTGACTAAATATATTTTATAATTCTATTTGTGTTATGTATATACACATATTTTTATTTATTTATAAATATGTGTGTGTGTGTGTAAATTATTTATATACTTAAATACATATTTATATATTATGTACATGTTTATTAATATAATATATATAAGCATTTATTTAATATATTTTTATAATCTCATTAAAAATATATTCATATAATGTATTTCAATACATATATTTATTATTATGAACATTAATATATATTTATATGTATAAATTGTATAATATTATATATAATTAATATTATATGAAATAAAATTTATACAAACATTATATATGAAATAAAACTTATACAAATATTTAATTAATGATATATGAAATATAATTTATAGAAATATTTATATGATGTATTTCAATACATATATTTATTATTATGCACATTAATATATATGTATTTCAATAAATATAATTGTATAGTATTATATACATTAATATATATTTATTTCTATAAATTGAATATCATATAATATTAATTATATATAATATAAAAGCATAAACATATTATTTAAATATATTATTATTATTACTATATAAATTATAAAAACTACAAGATTGGGTTTTTATATGATATATTTTTTAAATAAATTATATTTATGTATATATTTACATAATATGTTTAGGATTTAATGTTATATATAATTAATATTATATGAAATACAATTTATACATATAAATATTTATAAATGTACATAAAATCATATAATTATATTTATGTATACATATAAATACAATTAAATATAATCATATAATTGGAAATATATAATATAATTAAATGATATATATATATACTAAATTAAATTATAATTAATATGGTATACTAAAATATATATAAAATAATTATATAATATATATAAATTTATATATAATAAAATATTTATAATATAATATATATATATAATATAAATATATAATATTTATATTTATATTTATATTCATATTTATATTTGTCTATATTATATTTATTTGTATACATAATATAATATAAATGTATTTATGCATAAATATACAATAAAAATGTATTTAATATAATATATGTATAATATAAAACATAAAATAAATGTATAGTATTTATAAAACCATATATAAATTTTATATATTTATATAAATATATTTATAATTACATTTATATTATATATACCAATATTTATATATGCATACATTTTTAATTATATGTATAAGTATTTATTTAAAGTATTTATATAATGTATTTATATATATGTGTGTGTGTGTGTTTATAATGCATTTAAATACATTTATATAATGTGTTTATGTAATATATATATGTGTGTGTGTGTACACACACATGCGCACCCACGCATATATATTTTAAAATTTGAATTTATATGAGATTTATTTTAAAAAATAAATAAAAAATTAGAGGGGGTTCACAACCCTCTCTAATTTCTTAAATTAGAAGGGTTTCAAAACTCCCTCTAATCTAAGGGATTAACAACAGTTCATGAACCCCCTCTAATTTAAGAGATTAAAGGGGGTTGTGAACCCCCAGTATTTCCTTTTAAAAAACAATTTTCATGTTATATATATATATATATACCCTCTAATATCCAAATGAATATTATATATATAGCCTCTAAAATCCAACTAAACATATAGAACCACTAATTATTAAATTAGCAGTGGTTTTGACATAACTGCCTCTAAAATCCAACCAAATATAACGAAGAATAAATGATAAAAATTTAAAGGGGTTGTGCATAACCCCCTCTAAAAAGCCGCTACTAATTTGCTTTTTTTGTAGTGGTGCTCCTGAAATAGAAAATACTAGAAACCAATTTCAATTTCTCATACACTGAAATCCCAAAATCATTTATTCTCACTTAATTGAAATTCTCTAGATGTTTCTCAACTCTTCTAGAATATTCAGGAACATTCATGAAGCTTCATGATATATCCATCAACCGCACTTTGTTCAAACTTCTTTAAGCTCATACGTTAAGGAACTCACTAAAAACTTTCTTAAACTCAGCTAGATAATAAAACAATTGAAATTCATAGCACAACATCATCAAAATTGAGGGCTTTACAAAGATTTATGCAAAGCTCTTAATTATCTGTTTGGTGGATGTTTGTCTGATGACATCTTTAAGAAAATCCTTTGTCTGGTAAAATGTTTTTCTAGTCTTCTTCATTTGGACAACTCTGTCTGATGAATTCATCCAGTCTTTCCTCCTCATCTCATACTTTTCTAAAGTCAAACTTCTCTGAAAATTTCATCCAATGAATGTATGTCCAGTAACTTTAAGAACATTTCATCTAAACACAAAACTCCACTTTTCCACTTTTCTTTGTATGGCTAACTTTGTCTAGTCATCCAGCCCCAACTCAAACATTTCTAAAGATGAACTTCTCTAAAAATTTCACCCAATGAATGCTTTTCTAATGGTTCATTGCCTGATGAATATTTATATGATGGCCTCCCATCAACAGCGCACTTCATAACTTCTCCAACCTCAAACTTGATACAGTTTATAACAAGAAAACTTTTCCACTTGAAACTTCATAAAAACTATCTGTCTGGAAAATTGCGTCTACCTCTATTTTGTAAACTTGATTCAACTGAAAATGGTTGACTATATTGTTGCAACTTATAAATACTTCAGTCACATGCAACTTACTCTGTTTGGTTCCTTTATTGAATTTCCTTTGTCAGTTCATATTGACTCAAACTTTGATTTCTTCCTCTTTGTTTTCTAACTTCTCAAAATTTGGACTACTCCCCTTTTGCATTTCATTTAACAAAGTTGAACATGTTCTTCCTTTTGTTCTTCTTCGTACAAAACTCATCATTTTTCAATTATTTCAATTCTTTGTTCGGAATGTTTGTCTGGTGGTCTCAGTCTTCTTGCAAAACTTTCTCTCCTCTTTTACCTCCACATATATTGTACAAACTTCAGTAGTGAGAATTGAAGAAAATCTCCATCCGATGATCTTTGTCTGGTAAAGTTTGTATGGTGAACTTTTTCTGGTAAAAAAATTGATCTCCACCTTTGTACAAATTCTTAGATAATGATATTTTCATGATGTTGAGAAATTTTGAGAATAACTTAGCATTGTCATACATTTTTAGAAACTTTCATAACAAAGTTTCTTAACAAAGCTTCCTCCACCAACTTTATAAAAAACTTTTCAGCAAATTCTTTCTCACTTGTTTATAAAAAAACATTCTTTAAAAAAAGTAAGTTATCAATAAATACAAAACTTTTTTATGAAAATATCACAAAGGGTATTCACCTTGCAAATACTACTTGTATGATAAGCATCATAGAGTTACATTCAATACTTTTTCATCAAGCAGATCATAGTTGTTGGATCTAGTGCACTTTGATGTATATGGTACCATGAAGGTTGATTCGTTGGGAGTTGACAAATATTTCATATCCTTTATTGATGATGCATCTAAAAATGTGTGGGTATTCTTCTTGTGGATGAAGGACCAAGTAATGAACTACTTCAAGATGTTATACTCTATGGTGGAGGGTAAAACTAGAAGGAATTTGGAGTGTTTATGTTCAGAAAATAGAGAAGAGTACACATCCAGGAAATTTGATGTCTATTGTAGGAGTCAAGGCATCCGACATAAGAGGATGGTCCCACGCACCCCACAACACAACAAAGTTGTGGAAAGGGTGAACAAAACCAACATAGAGAAGGTCATAAGCATGATGTGTTTGGATAAGTTGTCCAAGTCATTCTGAGGAGAATTTATTTGGGTTGCATGCCACATCATCAATAGATCGTCGACAGTCCAACTGAATCTCAAGACTCCATAGAAGAGATGGTGTGGTAAACATCTCTCTCAATTTCATTTATGAGTATTTGGATGTTTGACATTTGTACATGTATCCAAAGAGCTCGGGTATAAGCTAGATGAGAGATCCACTCCATGCATCTTCATCAGCTATAGAGATGAGTTTGGATACAATATTTGGGACCCATAGGAGAAGAAGGGGATCAAAAGAAAAGATGTCATGTTCTATGAGAACCAGACAATCGAGGATATTCAATGTCCAAGAATGCCTCGAAGAGGAAGTGTCGAGGAATTAGTTTATGATCCAATACATGTACCAACATGTAATGACCCAGATATTCTCGGGCCATTAATTTGGAAAATATAGTGTTTCAGGTGTTCTGGGGGCTGTATGTAGCTCATACCGAGAGTTTTCCAAAATCTACTTTTTGAACCATCAGTGTCGGTGAGTCAGGGGCGTCAGCATCGGTGAGTCAGGGGAGTCGATGATTCATTGCATCAGTAGCTCAACGTCGGTGACTCGGCGTCAATAGGTCACGTTCAAATCTCAACGTTGGTGACTCAGCGCTGGTGGCTCAGCATCGGTAGGTCACATCGGTAGCTCATTCGTTGGTGGCTTAGCATCGGTGGCTCGGCATCGATAGGTTGCGTTGGTAGCTCAGTCGTCGGTAGCTCAACATCGGTGACTCACCCATCGGTGACTCATTTTTAGTTTTTTCAATTTTTCCTAGTTTTCCAGTTTCACCCCTCTTACGTCTTATTTGACATAAACCAACTTTAAAGCCTTGTTTGTGCGTTTTTAAGGGTGTTTCAAATGATATTAAGTATATATTTAATATCCAAACATTCTGGGGTATTTGAGATACTCAAACCATGTGACCTTGACCATGATCTCACGTTAATGGATTTTTAAACCATTCTTCCTTTAATATAGGATCTGGATCTTCAAAGATGGGATCTTCCCTTCCCAATGTTTTTTTCATTCCCTATCGGTGTGCCTAAATTGTTCCTCTCTAGGTGAGTTGTGCTCCTGTTCTAGAGCCCCCTCCTGCTCAGTTTTCTTGGGGTTTCTGTCTACTCGTGTGATCCCTTATTCTTGGTGCAAAGAGGAGATTTGGTCACATGTTGTTCCATGTAGGGATTTCTTTAGCCTCTCTTTAATTGTGCATCATGCGGGGTGGGTGTACTAATTATTCCTTGTGAGTAACGGGTGAATACTTTTCTTAAAACAAGAAATAAATAATAAGGGAATAATATGATCAAAAGATAACGGGGTCAATAAAATAACAGGCTGAGAGTGGTTTGATGTCGATTGCATGCTTTATTTGTTATCCTTGTTGGTGATGTGACCTATTGAGGCTATAAAGCCTTATGAAAATCATGGTCATTGGTGGTCTTTGTCTTTGCATGGGTGACACTTTATAACTGTTGTTGTTTTCTTACAAACAATTGGTGTGAATAATAATATGACTAATCACGTATACCCAGTTAAATGAAATGGATTCCCCGGGACGAAAACCCTTGTATGATCACCCATGTTTACCAAAGTGGATTAAAGAATAGTTTTTTCCAAATCTGAATATATCCTATTGATAGGTGTGGTTGAGTGTTGTGTTCTATTGGGTTTTGGTGTGAGTTGTGTGGTACTACTGTTGGTAGCACGGTTATGGGTACAAGGGTGGACATGGGAGTTGGTTTTGTGAGAAGAGTGTGGTATGTGTGTGCAGTGGGGTTGTGGTTTAATAGTAGTTGTTGTGGGATTGATGTGTGGGGTGGTACAGGTGGTGTGTTGTAGTCTCAGGTTGATATATTGGTTTATTGTAAAATGGATGGACTGGTAGGCAGGGGAACTGCCTTTGTGTTGTGGTCGTCAAACGATGTTGTCCAGTGGGGCTGCGATGTGGTTATGAACTTGTTATGTAGTGGGACTGCATCTGGGAAGTGTTTGGGCAGCGGGGCTGCAAGACTAGGTTGTGAGATGAGGATTGTGTTGTATACCTTTGAATAATGATAGTTGGTGGTGATTGAATAGGTATCTAGGGAAAAGGGGTGTGTGCAGTGGGACTGCAGGTTGGTTGTTCTCTGTCATTCTTATGAATGGGTGTTAAAATAGAAATGTTTTACCTTGGTCCATCTTCCCTTGTTCAATGTTGTTCTTGATAGTTGCCCCAGGTAGTGCTGGAACAATTAAAGTAAACCCATTAATAACTAAATGGAAAATGGTTGAATGAAAAGGGGTCGGTTTATGCTTTGATTGTGGCTTTTTGTGTGGTTGTGCATATAGGGGTAGTAGCAGAAGTGGTTCTGGTGGGATGGTGGTTTGTTTTGGGACTCGTATGTTGGGTTGAGTGTTTTCTTACCTATATATATATATATATATATATTAGTTCCTCATGATTTCTATACGCATCCCACCCTTGTTGAGCACCATGTGCCGAACACCCCCACTTCATGGGGGAGGGTGTCTTTCCCAACATCCCGGTGGTAGGATAGATGGCTAGTTATTGAATTTTTTTATCACACCCTCTTCCGAGTTCTTACCACTCAAGTGTATCCAGGAAGGCGGTAATGGCTTGAGGCTTACCATAGTTCAAGATCCTTCGGGCGGGTTTGTTGTGGATGAGGGTCCTAGGTATTTGCGAGCCAAGATTGTTTTCCCAAGTGTCTTTAGGATGAGGTCCAGGTGTCTGCGGTCGAAATGTGTGGTGTGGTTGAGGCCCAAGTATCTGAAGGTGATATGTGTGGTGTGGTTGAGGCTAAAGTGTTTGCGGGTAGGTTGAGGCAGTGGGACTGCATTTTGGGAGAGTGGTGTGGGATACCCAAATGTCGATGTGATTATACTACTACATTACTTGACTTGTGTTATTTGGTGAGTGTGTCTTGGTGAGGTTGGGTTGGTTAGTATTCTTTGGTAGTGCTTTGAGGTTCTAATATTTTCCCATAGGGGCAAAGTATGTTTCCCCCACTTGTGCATGGGTGGATTTAGTTTTCTACTGGGTATACTTGTATACTCACCCTACGTTGTGAAACTATTTTTAGGTTTCTAGGAGGACTTTGAAGACCGTGGTGGACTTTACTAGCTCGGGCATCGAGATAATCACTATTTCTTCTTAGTTTCTATTCTTTTGGTAATTTACTTTGGAGTTTTGTTGTACATTGTATCATCTTTACTTTTGAACATGCATGTGGGGATGGATATTGGCCTTACTTCTACTTTTAGTATTTGGAGTTTCTTGGGATTTACCATCTTATCTTCTGATCTTGTTCCGTAAAAAGGGTAATGCCTTCCATTTTTGTGTGATATTTTATACCCTTAGTGCTAGTCTCTAATTTGGGGCCTATTGAAGGAGGGACTCGAGGGTCGTTATCTCTCCTTCATCTTGAAGAAGGAAGGGTGTGGCACTTTATTGTCTCTTCCCTCATCTTGAAGAAGGTGGGTCGTGACAGAATGGTATCAAAGGTAGGTTTTGGTTGAGAGATAAGATGAAGTTCGGGGTTAGGAACAGTGATGATTGCATGGGATGGTAGGGAAATGGTGTTAAGCAATCTTGGTGCATGAAATAGGTCAGGGAAGACCGGATAGGAAACATGATTTTAGGTCCCCCCATGATCCAATGCAAGGACTCCGAGCCTACCGAACGACCAAGTGAGGCTACGCTGATTGTAGGGTAGAGACCCTAGGAAAGGTACATGCAGCATAATGACTTGTGTTCTTGTGTGTCTTGGGCATTTTTTGGGAATTTAAATTTAAATAAATAGTTAAAAAAATCTTAGAAAAAAAAATTCCATACTACCCAGGCTTAGGAGTTCTTTATTTACCCTTTTCAGCTATGGCACCTGAATGTCGCTCATGTGTGGTATGAGAAGTTGAGGCCTAGAAGGTTGACATGGTTGATCAGTGGATGGGTCGATCGAGAGGAGGATGACCAGTGGTAGAAGATTCTTTGTGGCTTCCAGCAGGAGACTCTGGGGAAGTATGAGGGCGGTGTCTCGGACATGGATACAGAGAGTTGTCTTGAGGAGCTGGTGATCACTTTCAGCTTGATCCGAGCTCCGACAGAGTATTGGGTTCCTTTAATGGTGAGCAAGATGAGGGGATCATCATGTCAATGGTGGACGCTTTACCTCGGAGAGAGGAAGGAGACTGATGTTTCGTGGGATGACTTTGAGAAGGAGTTCTGGGAGGAATTCCTTTCTTCCATGATGAAGGCTAAGAAAAGGTAGGAGTTACTCTCCCTCCAGCAGGAGAGTATATCGATAAGGGAACTAGTGATAATGTTTAAGGATCTCATATGCTTCACACTGGATCTCTTTCTGGATGAGGAGTTGCGGATGAGACGCTTGGAGGAGGCACTCTGACCATCTCTTCAGTATGTCGTCACTCCCTTTACTCTGCTGACATACTTAGAAGTTTAGAAGAAAGTCGAATTAGTGGAGAGGATGCACTCGCAGGGAGGTGTACCGTGAGAGGGGAGTCAGTCGAGTTCCTCGAAGGGGAAGGCAGTCAGCATCAGGTTTCCGACATCAGGACCTTCCAGGTTTCGACCAGTGGGGAGTAGGCCCCAGCAATTCCAGTTCTGATCTCCTGGTCCTCGCCCTTTCCCCATGGGCTCGGGACTGAGGTGTTTTGTATGTGGAGGTCATGGACATATTTATAACCAGTTCCCAGTTCGAGCACATTGTAGTGGGGGTGGGTAGGTTCAGCGCCCACCCTAGCAGCAGTAGTTGTCGGTCAGGCCTTTCTAGCAGTAGGGACAACGAGTTCACACTCCAACAAGGGTAGACAGTGTTGGAGGAGGCCGGCCTCAGGGTGCTCATCAGGGACTTCGACCAGGGCATGGTTGGGGAGGCAGTCAATAGTAGAGTGGTAGAGGAGTTGGGCGTGGGCAGTTGCACGCCTCTGAGGCAGCAGTTCCAGCAGGGCCATAGGTTGTTCGAGGTACGATCAGTCTGTTTAGAACTCTTGCTTGCATTTTGTTTTGATTCAAGAGACACACACTCCTTTGTTTAACCCACTCTAACTTATGCTCTGGGAATAGACGTCGAGATGCTTCTCGTTACCCTGGTGTTCAGTACGTCAGTTGGAAGTCAGATTAGTTTGTTTGATGTTTTTTGGGGATTAGGGGTGTTGTTGGGGCCGCATCAGTCTCGTGGGGATCTTCTTCTGCTATAGATGCAGTCATATGATGTCATCCTAGGCATCGAATGGTTGTTTTTTGTGCACGTTTTTATCGACTGCTTATGGAGGAGAGTCATGTTTTCAGGTTTGGATGGCCAGCGTGTAGTTTTCGTTGGTGAGCGGAGCTGTCAGGTGGGCGGTCAGTGTGTGGAGCCTCTTCTCTCCTTATCGACCGAGCTTTCAGTGTGAACAACAGACACAGAGATGGTGGAGGTTCTGGGGGTTGTCAAGGAGTTCCTATATATCTTCCCAGAGGAGGTTGTGACTCTACCCCCTCGACGTGACGTTGTGTTCGGAATAGACTTTCAACCCGATGCTCGTCTGATGTCAATGGCTCCCTATCGAATGACGCCTTCTGAGTTGCAGGAGTTGCGAATTCGGGTTGACATCCAGATGAAGAAGGGTTTTATCCGGCCGAGTGTTTCGTTGTGGTTTGCTCCAGTCTTGTTCACGAATAAGGCAGACAGTGGTCTAAGACTGTGCATAGAATACCGGAGACTGAATCAGGTGACAGTCAAGAACTGTTACCCTCTCCTGAGGATCGAAGATCTTTTCGACCAGTTAAAGGGAACAGTTTGGTTCTCTAAGATAGATCTGTGGTCTGGATATCACCAGTTTAGGGTGAAAGAGGGTGACATCCTGAATACTACTTTCAGATGCAGGTACAGGCACTTTGAGTTTGTGGCCATGCCCTTCAGCATTATGAATTCACCAATCGTGTTCATGGGGCTCATGAACTCTATATTCCTCAAGTTCCTCGACCGGTTCGTCATCGTGTTCATCGAAGACATCCTAATCTACTCAAGGGAAGAGGAGGAGCACACCGAGCATCTAAAGACTATCTTGGAGGTCCTCCGACACCACCAGCTCTATAGGAAGTTGTCCAAGTGTAAGTTCTGGACGCGAGAGGTGCACTTCCTTAGACACATGGTGTAGCAGCAAGGGATAACAGGGGACTCATCAAAGGTTGAGATAGTTGTTTCTTGGGCAACACCCAAGAACATGACAGAGGTTCGCAGCTTCATGGTTCTAGCAAGATATTACCAGAGGTTCATACCTGACTTCTCTCGAGTTGTGGCTCCGTTGACATCTTTGATCAGAAAAGACCAGGCCTTCATGTGGAGTGAGTAGTGTCAGGCAGGTTTTAGCTACCTGAAGGGAAAGTTGGTCGGTGCCCCAGTGCTTAGGTTTCCATAGGAAGGGATGATGTTCGAGGTGTTCTGTGACGCCTCTGGTTTAGGCTTGGGATGTGTGCTAATGCAGCAGCGGGGAGTGATCTCTTATGGGTCTAGGCAGTTACGTCTACATAAATTTAACTATGTCACCCATGATTTGAAGCTTTCAGTGGTCGTGCTCACGCTGAAATTGTGGAGACATTACCTCATAGGGGAGTGCTTTGTGGTCTTCATGGATCACAACAGCTTGAGGTATATCTTCTCCCAGCGAGACCTGAACTTGCGACAGTGAGGTTTGATGGAGTTTCTCTAGGACTATGACTTCAAAATCTCTTACACCCCATGAAAGGGGAACGTGGTGGTCGATGCCTTAAGTAGAAAGTCACAGAATGATGTTTTTCAGGAGTCCACAGATGCTTGGAAGGCAATGGAGGAGTTGGTCACTTTACAGCTGGATGCAAGAGTGGATGACGACAAAGGATGACTATTTCAGAAGACAGTCTGGTCTTCCTTAATGCAGTAGGTGGAGGAGTCTCGGTGGAGAGACTCAGTGACTGAAGTGATGCATGATCGCGCTGTCCAGGGTAATGCTCCAGAGGGATGGTCAGAGGATAGTCAGAATCAAATGTTGTTCCATGAGAAGTTGTTTTCCCAATGGCGATGCGCAAGGGAGTTCTCTTTGTGTTCCATAGCTCACCCCTGGAGGTATATCCAAGAGTCTCTAAAATGTACTGAGGCTTGAGGGAACAGTTTGGATGGCCCAGGGTGAAGCAGGCAGTGGTGGAGTTTGTGGCAAGGTGCCTAGTGTGTCAGCAGGTGAAGGATGAGCATTGTGTTCACAGTGGTCTATTTTAGCCCTTAGACGTTCCTAAGTGGAAGTGGGATGAATTCTCAATGGATTTCGTTATAGGATTACCTAGGACTCATGGAGGATGCGATGTTCCTTGGGTAGTGGTGGACCGGTTGACAAAGTCGGATCACTTCTTGACAATCAAGGAGTCGAGCGCAGTGGATGCCATAGCACAGAGGTATGTGTATGAGGTGGTGCAGCTGCATAGAGTTCCAAGATCCATTGTCTCGGATCAGGATACACGTTTTACATCACAAGTCTGAAGGGGATTGCAGCATACCTTTGGCACTCAGTTATGCCTCAGTACTTCTTTCCGCCCTCAGACGGATGGACAAACAAATATGACCATCCAAACGTTAGAGGACATGTTACGGGCATGTGTTCTGGACTTGAGTGGGTCTTGGGTGTGACATTTTCCCTTGGTAGAGTTTTCTTACAACAATAGGTATCACTCTTCCATTGGAATGGCCCCATTAGAAGCTCTATATGGAACTTCATTTCGTTCACCCTTGGGCTGGACAGAAGATGGGGAGGAATCCATTCTTGGTCTGAACGTGGTGCAAAGTACGATGGAGAAGGTGCAGCTTGTCCCTGAGAGGATGAAGGCAGAATAGGATAAACAGAAGTCACATATTGATCATAGGAGGAGGACTTTGGAGTTCAAGGTTAGGGACCATGTCTTCTTAATTTGTTTCCCCTCGGCATGGGAAGAAGAAGTTTAGCAGAGGGAGAAAGTTTTCTCCCAGGTTCATCGGACCTTTCGAGGTGTTGGGACGAGTCGAAAAGGTGGAATATCAGCTGGCGTTTCCACCGCAGTTAGAGAGGATCCATGTTGTCTTCCATGTCTCTTAGCTCCATCGGTATCTACACGATGACTCTGACATCATTGACAGGGGAGAGTTGGATATCGAGGATGACACAATGTTCGTAGAGCGGCCAATAAGAATCAAGGAATGCGAAGAGAATGTGCTTTCTGGACAGACTATTCATTTGGTTTGTGTGTTATGGAGGCATGGTGGCCTTGAGGAGAGTACTTGGCAGTGGGAGGCATAGATGCATGCCCAGTACCGAAAGCTTTTCTGAGTTTTGTTTTTTTGTTTTGCTTTTGTGCTTCGTTTTATAATGTAATGCTTTACCTTGTTCATTATCAGATGAGTTGTTTCCCAGTTCTATGAGTGTGTGTGAAAATTTCCGACATGTGGAGAGGGGATGACCCAATCCCTAGTCGAGACGCATTAATGTGGATGCAATTAAACTTGTGAGGGTGAGTCAATGCCTCCTAAAGCAGATAGTATTTTGACATGGGGAAAAGAGCTCCCTAATCCATGTGTTTGGATAGTGTGGCCTTTGGTGTTTGCATGGTTGTTTAAGGGCAGTGGGGCCTTAGTGTTTCTACAGTTGTTCAAGAGATAGATGTCAAGGAGGTGTCCTTGGATGTCGACGTTTTCATTTCGGTTTTCGAACAATGTGGGGTGGTATGTTCCTAAGAGGTATCTTAAGGGGTGGTTGTTCAGACCTCTCTTTTCCTGGGATCGATTTTAAATTCTTGGGGATGAGAATAGTTTGAGAGATATCTGATGTAATGACTTGGATTTTCTCGGGCCATTCCTTTCTGAAAATTCAGTGTTTAGAGTGTTTTGGGGGTAGTATGTGGCTCATTCTGAGAGTTTTCCAAAATCTAGTTTTGAACTGTCAGTGTCGGTGAGTCAAGGGCATCGGCATCGGTGAGTCAGGGGCGTCGGCGTCGATGAGTCAAGGGCATCATCATTTGTGAGTCATGGGTATCAGTGAGTCATTGCGTAGGTAGCTCAACGTCAGTAGGTCACATCAGTAGCTCAATGTCGGTGGCTCAGTGTCGATAGGTTACATCGGTAGCTCACCTGTCAGTGGATCAGCATCGGTGGTTCAATGTCGGTAGGTCACGTCGGTGGCTCAGCGTCGGTGACTCAACCATCAGAGACTCATTTTCAGTTTTTCCAGTTTTTCCCAATTTTCTAGTTTTTTCCATCTTACGTCTTATTTGACGTAAACCGAGTTTAAACCCTTGTTTGGGCATTTTTAAGGGCATTTCAAAGGATATTAAGTATATCTTTAATTGTTGAAATAGTGGATGCCCTAGAGCCAACTATGTCATACTTTTGATTATCATATCATGTATAGAGTTAGTTATACATGATGTTATCATACCATTATAGTGTAGATTTTTCTGCGTCCACTATTAAAATGGAAATGTCCAAAGATTAATTGTTGTGTCGAGTGGTTATATCAGATCCCAGACTATAATGAGAACCTCAAGATATAATGACATTAATCTTAAATATATGTTTTATAGTCTAGATACATCTTACTGACTGGACACAGTAGATGTTTGACTATCAGGTACTGGGAGCTCATAAGCACTGAGACTTCTTCTCATGAAGCTCGCACTTGGTGATCTCTAGTAGTGAGATCATGAGGACAGACCCGTCAATAGGAACACCACATGTTTTGGGTGTCATTAGTTGTTCATATCTATGGACATGTGTATTGGTCTTCTAACTTAAGACCATTACCAATGTGTATCATTTGATTACGTACTTTGATGCAAGGCAAAAACCATGGTATTGAAATCGCGGTGAGGTAGCTTGTGTTGGGTGCATCGTTGGTAGTATGAAATTGGTTGAATGGTTAAGAAATGATTTGTCGCTTCCAAGTTTAGGAAGTTGTATATCTCAGGCCTGGTTGATCAGGATGGTACTGCCTTCATAAGTATTCGGCCAAAGCAGTACAAAGGTAAATCCATCTGGAAAGATCAACAAATAATAAAGCAAGAAAAAAGGATGATGACACAAGTGTGTGTCCTGCTTTATAATATATTTAATGACAAAGAGATTATAGTACACAGTCAGTGTTCGTAGGTTGGTTGTCATTGCTATGACAATCCTTATCTCTTTAGGGGTCATGATGGGTTGTTAGACTCCGCTCTTGGTCTGTGGATTTTATTCACTACTATCGAGATAAGGGCCTAGAGGGTCACGCACAATAACGTATTCAAGAATATGCCCTATTCAGTTAAATAGGTATATGGACATAGTGGGCCCCTCCACGGGGTCTGAGTATTGTCCAAGTTGTCGATCACCAAAAGAATTAAATAAATTCATTAATATTCAAGTTATGAATATTTGGGATTGAATTTATTTAATTTGTTAACAAGTTTAGTAAATATGAGAAAATATTAATTAAACGAATATTATTTTAATATTCAGGGTTCATTTAATATTAAGTGGGATAGCGAGTCGAGTTAAATGTCTCGGTTTTTATCACGTAATATATTTTATATATATTACAAGTATGTGATAAAATAATAAACAATATTGATGCAGTTTAGTTCGTCAAAATTATTTATTTATTGGATGTTGAAATAAATGGGGGTTGGAGAACCCAACTGGGTATTTACCAACTGCAGTATAAATAAAGAGGAGGCTCTCTCTCATGAGTGGTCATTCATACTATTCACTCATTTTCATGGAATGGAAATGAGAGCCTCTCTCTCCTCCTGATCTCTAGAGAGAGAATATCTTGATCCAAGAAGCTTAAATCAAGAAATCTCTCAAGTATCGAAGGCATCTCGATGCGGTAATCGTCGGGACGTTGAAAGCATCTCCGGATCACCGTGCTAGCACCTATAATTTGACGATCGACGTTCCAGTGGATTTTTGAAGCATGTGTGGACGATCTAGAGGGATCCCAATATGGATCCTTCAAGCAGCGATCACCAGCGACAAGTTGCAGCCAAGCGCACCTTCGTATTTTGAACGTTATGTATTCTGTTTCTGTTTTTTTTTTTTTTTTGCTCTTTACAATTTACACGAGATCCTCAGACCTCACCAGGGCTCAGATCGTTGGTTTCAACAAGTAACATTGATCTGCTGATGAAAATTTTAAAATCCTCAGCCCACCGGCTTCCGCTACGAGCCCCAGAACGTTTCAGTGGTATCAGAGCTATCGCGTAGATTTTTTGAGCCAAATAAAATTAATTTGCATAAAATTAAGTAGAGGGTTCAAAAACGGTTTCACTGGTTCAAACCGCACGTCAATCCGATCTCGAATAGTCATGTTATGGCCATTTTAAATTTTTGGATTAGATCGAATTTGTGGTTAGATCATGGGTATTAAATTTAACTCACTCCAAAGGATCGATCATGTTTAGATCTCGGATATGATTAAAATTATTTTCAAAATTATAAATTTTATAATTTAATAATTTGTATAATAATTTTATTAATATAATATTAATAATAAATTATTATTTTAATATAATAAATTTTTTATTATTAAATTGAAAGGGTATTGTGTAGCCTTTAGAAAGTTGGGTGTGAAAAATGTTGGGGTTGGAAGACTTCCAAGGAAGACTAAAAAAAACAGACTTCAAAGAAGTCTTAAAGCAAAAAATAGAAGAAAAAAAACAAAAAGGGGGGGCGCTTGGAAGAAAGAAAAAAAGGCAAAAAAAAAAAGAAACAACGTTTTTGCAAGGGGGCCCGCGTGGACCCCCTCTTCCCGGTCGGTGCGTCTTCCTCTGGGGCGACCTGCACCAGGCCGCCGACCTCCACCCTACTCCAAGCCTGGCTCCCCGCGCAGCCGGCGCGCCACAGCAGGCCCCTACCGGCCTTCACCCGTCCTCCTCCACTGCCCCCTGAGCCGCCTACCTCCTAACTGCACCAGGTCTTGGCACCCTCCTCCACCTTGAGCCACCACCGACCATATGAAGTGTGCCGCAGCAGAAGGTCCGACCTAATGACCAGTCGGACTTCTCCCGGAGCCCCTGCTCCAATACGCTGCAGGCTGGCGCCAAGCACCGGCGACCAGGCACTGCCTCCTCCCGTCCGGCCTCCTCGGCACACAGCAGCAGGGCGTCGTCCCGTCCAGGCGCTGGAGTCCACTTCCCAGTCGCCCCGGCCTACTCCCGGCTATCTGCTTCCTCTCCACGGCATGCAGCTGCACCGACCGAACGCCATCGCCATCCCACCTTCCCCAGGCGAAGCCGCCCATACCTTCCTCGAGGAGGAGACCTTTCTGCACTTCTATTATCACAGCATGAAGTTGTTTGTAGCGAAAGGCAAGTGGCCGAAGTTGTTCGTGGCGCTGAGCTACAACTTCGTGGTGGCCCCGTACGAGAACCGCTCCCTCACCATCTTGGGGATGAATTGGGTGTTTCAGAGTCCAAGGGTTTTGCCGGTCATCGGAGGAGCTGGACCCGGTCAAGCCGCACCTCCTTAGAACCAGCGCCGGCACCGGCCCCGCCGAATTCTGTCTCACGGAAGATATCTTTAATTTTGTCTGCAAGATTTAGCAAATTTAGCCCAGAATCGGTCCTGGCGGATCTGCCCAACCTGGAACCGGTTTGGGCAGATTGATCTGGCCCATATTGGCCTTGCACGACCTGGCATGGCCCTGCGCGGGGTTGGCCCAACCCACACAAGTGCAATAGTGTTTCGGGGGACCGACAAATTAAATTAATCAAAAATAATTAATTTAATTAATTTAATTTTAGTATATAAATTAAATTAATTCAAATTAATTTTGGTTAATTATTTTAATGTCCGGGATGTAAATTAATTTAATTTTGCAATGAAAATAAATTAATAAATTGATTTAATTTTGGAATAAAAAATTAAATTCATTAATTAATTTAATTTTGGCATAAAAAATTAAATTAATTAGCAGACTGAAAATTAATTAAATTATTTGAATTATTTAATTCATTTAATTTAATTTAGATAACTCTCGTACTAATTTAATGCATTTTAATTTTATCGCGCTTTATTTTACCCGCATACTGGTCTTGAGTACTGACCTGTGTTTGTCGCATTTATTTAATTAATTATTTAATTGTTTGTGATGCTTGTAATTAATTATTTGGCGGTTTGCGCATCGTCTTTAATTTTCGGTTAAAATGTATAAGGGCATACGCGCCCAATTTTTACCCGATGTACATTTATACCCTAGTCCCTCTCGTCTGCACGCGAGAATATTTGTACGTTGGATGAAGATGATGTGAGACGTAACGTGGATCCCGTCAAGACGAGGCGGTACTCCAAGACGTGACGTGGACCCCGCCAAGGCAAGGTGGTACTTTAGAAGACAAGCAAACATATATGACAGGGTGAGCTGCATCAATATTCAAGTTTCGACTCAGGTATGATGCCCCTATGTCATTTAGATGCTCAAGACTAGTCGGGTAGTAGTTTACCTTTATGCGTTTATTTATTATTTTATGCATTTTAGAACAGCGGAAAAATACATAAAATAATAGAAAATAAAATGCATAAAGAAGCGGCATATGTTTTTCTATTAAAATTCAGTTGTGAGCGCGACAACATAGATGGAAAAGTTTAATAGAAATGGATTACATTCATCGAGAGAAAACAATAAAACCCTCAAAGAAATATTAAGTCATTACGGCTTTCTGTCATTCAAGTTTGAAAAAAAAGGTGTTTGGGGTGTCGGTCATACCATAGCTGAGGGTGCCTCTTACTACTGGGGAGTTCTTATTAAGATGGTGGGTTGACTTAACTAAAATTGCAGCAAAAAAATAGTCATAGCAAGCTTGATGTAATTTTAGAGGTAAGCATTAAGTAAATCAAGAAATGATTTTTGAAGCTGAGACTTCACTCAACAGATCAAGGAACCACGAGTTAATGTGGTTGGCCAGCCAAAAGCCTTATACCCTCCGAGTAGTGGCGTAGCCATAGCTTGTAGACTATGAGGGAGGTTCAAGGATCATTGCCACTAGAATACTCAAGAGTATTCCGATTCTAGTATAGAGGGTTCCTAGAATTCAAAAAATTAGTGGGAGACATTTAATGATTAATCTAATCAATAATGTCACATTCGGTAATCATCATAAAAGTACAATCTGCTAAACTTTATTTCGTAGAAAAATGGAAAGTAATACCATAATAAAACTGTGATAAATATTAGACAAAGTTAATGTCTAAACTAAGCACAAATTTCCAAAGTGTAGTATAAGCACTCGTGCACATTACTAATATATCGGAAATTCAAAATGCTTGTGTCCCAACCTATTATGCCACCTCAGCAAGTGAGGGTGTAAAACTGCTTATAGAAGACTAATGAATCAAGCATATAATGGTTCTGTCATAATGTTATTATCAATGTATGATGTTTAGTTGTGGTCACTACATCATGACATGGATGATGATTACATGAAGTCTCATCTCCAAGAAGTTTCCAAGGAGAAAGTGAAGCAAGATTTGAATGTGATGGTTGCACTCGGTTTGTGTAAAGCGAAAGACAATTCACAATCTTTCATGTCATCCCATTCTTATAATTTTTACACCCAATTACTCTAGTTTTGTTTAAGGATATAAATGAACGGTATAGAGTAAGCGATTCATTACCTTTAAGGTGACATTTTTCAAGTAATAAGAATATTAAAGATAGCACCATCTTTTGTTCTGATGACGAATATATTGAAATACAAGGCAAAAAGGCATATGGCAAGTTACGTAAAAGGCACATTCATCATGTCCTTCAAAGAAAAGTGGTCGGTTATTTAACATGAGGTTGTTTGCATCACATATAATGAAATAAACTTATGGAAGTTTAAAAAATGCAATGAACTGAAATACTAGAAGCAAGTACTTGTCTCTCGTTCAGGTATATTCATCAATATAAATTAATGTTTCTAACAAACTTCTTAGGTATTGAATACAATATGCTAATAATATATGTGTATTTAAATACAGTAACCAAGTAAGTATAGAAACATTAAAAGAAGTAAAGTTTCTACTCCAAGCAGCTGAGAAAGGGTGATTCCTAAGTCAGTGGTGAGAAACACATAACTTCTAATTGTCAAGTGATTGATTCAAATTGAACAAGTTTTTGAGTATAACCAAAACATTTATCTCATGTGCCCATTTGTTCATAATGAGACATTATTCCAAGTTTCGGAATGAATGTTATTTGTGGTAAGATACTCAAAAAATAGTTCATACATACTTGAATCAAAGGCAATACATGATGAATATAAAATGTAAGACCTATCCAATTGTGGCAAGAAGATTCTTTGTCAAGTAAAACTAAAAGTGGACGTCAAGAATATACCAAGTATGGTATTTAGGCTCGATAGAGCTAAACACCTTTGGTATTATTGACATCTTTAGTTTAGACAAAGAAACCTTTAGAAATAAAGGTATGCCACAAAGTTTCGGAGCTTAGTTCAACAAGAGAGTGTGAACTATTCCAAAGGAAAGCTAGAGATAAAGATACTTCATAAGATTCCTTTAAGTTATTAAGGAATGAAAAGGTGAGGTATATGCATGGTCATAAGATATGAGTTGCTACGGATTGGCATTCTGATGAATATCTTGACTGTGCAATCATCGATCATGATAATGTAGCGTGGAGTAATTCTTAAACGCATGTTACCTTATCTGTTGGAGTTGGTGGTCTAGAACCAACTACTTTGTACTTTATTCATTAATAAATATCTTATCACATCTTGATTGTTCTTTTGCATGACAATTCATGTGATAATGTCCTAAGGATAGTTGTTGCATTAAAAGGTCATAGTGGATCCCTGCTATGATGAGAACCTGGAAGTGTCATAACATTATTCTTGAATATATGTTCTATGGCCAGATGATGTTATTTCAAGGACACAAATAATACAGGTTATTAGGGGTAAAGACTCATAAAACTTTGAGACACCTTTCATGGTGTGCGCCCTTGGTAATATCCAGAAGGATATTATGAGAACGAGACCCGCCAGCAGGAAATCCACATTTCATAGTGTCATAGGATGTTCCTATCTGTGGACGTGTGTATTGGTCCTTAGACTTTAAGATTATTATTAATATGTATTAAACTCGCGCATTTAGATGTATTGACGAAAACTCTGACGACGCACTGTTCGCATCGAGGTACGATATGTTGGGTGTGTCACGAGTAATACAGCATTAATAGATACTGCGAGAAAGGATTTGTCCCTTCTGTTTTCATAACGGAAGTAGATATCTAAGGCCCTTTGATGGAATTGATATAACCTAAATAAATCCATGTCCATGGTAAGGAATGGGAAAATACAATTCCAAAAAGTCAAAGAAAGAATAATTGAGCACATGGGTTGATGGCACTAGCATGAAACCCCACTTGATTCGAGATATTGAGACAAAGGGATTACATTACACGGTAAGCATTCGTAGGAGGTGACACATCATTGCGGTGTTAACTTCTTTCACTATGGTTGTCTTGGCGTGTTGCTAGACGCTAACCTTGAACTTTAGGTAGGCTCCGCCTAATGCTGCTGAGAAAGAGGCCTAGAGGGTCACACACTAAGTGTATCCAAGTATCTCAGTTAAATATTAATTTAACAAGTTGAATAAAGATTATTCTCAATTGTAGTTTAATAATTATTCAAGGATGTCTGATCGCATTTATTTCGACACTAAATATTCGAGAGAATATATTGTGGGCAAAATAATATATTTATTAGGGAGTAATGCAGTGATATTTATTTGAGAAATAAATAGCCATTATTCAAGGTCTAATAGATGTAGTGGAGAAAATAAAGAAAATGAAAAAACAAAAGTACACGTTGTGTATATTAATATACACGCCGTGTAGCTTTTCTGGGGATTTGTGAGAAATAATATTATTTATTTAATTAAATAATATTATGTGCAATTCGTTGGGCGCATGTCAAGTAATAATAATAGTCTACTGTTATTATTATACATGGATTCTTACTAAGAATTAAATGAAATGAATAAATCTTTTCTTGTAATTAATTCATTTTATTATTCTAAGTAATTAAAATACTGATTATATAATTCTTATTAGCCTAGCCATTTTGGGGGTTCTGAACAATGGATCTAGAGAAACCTCTCAAGCCAAGAGAGAATTGTTTTCTTCCAAGAACACTCTCAAGCTATGAGAGAGATTCTCCTCCACTGGATCAAGAAGATCGCTTTGCAAGCGGCTCTTAAGGCGATCGAAGGCGGACATCGCAAGCGAAGACTCTTCCGCGCTAGCACCCAGAGATCCCTTCGGCAACGTCCATAGATATGTGGAGCACATGTGGATCACCGCTAGAAGAATCCTACACTTGGATTCTACAACACAATGACGGATCACATTAGATCGTGTCAGAAAACATCAACGGAGAGAGAATTCCATCAAGGTAATTCTTGTCTTTTAATTAAATTAATTATAACCAACATATGATGATCCTCTCTATGGTTTCGGGACTCCCATCCTTTTGTTTCGTTCTTCGTACTATTCTGAAGATCCGGTGTTTTATTATCGTGACGGATCTCGGATTGATCGTTGTTAATGAAAAAATTAACGTTGGGTACACCCTCCAACGTGCTTCCGCTGCACCCGGAACCTACAAGTGGTATCAGAGGGGTCATATCGTTGATTATAATTATTTAGTTTTTCATTGATGATTTAAGCATTTAATAATTTAGTTGTTTCAATTCAAGTTAATCGTTCTGCAAATCTGAATCTCGAGATCTGTTCCTCCTCTCTTGTTTCTCGTTCACCTTACAGAAACAATTTTTTTCTTTAAATTTTGATTAAAATAAAATAGAGGCTCTCATCTAGAGGTGCCAAACGTTCCTGGCTGTAAAACACCATAACACACGGTGTGTATTTGGCAATACAAACTGTGTAGTCTAGGTTCAATGCATCAGACTGGTCCTCTAAACCAGGTCGTGTCAATGGATCATATCTAAGTCTTTAAGACTTCATGTGTTGACTAGGAACAGGTGGCACACAATTTCCAGATTACACCTCATGTGGCCCATTGAACACGGCATGTAGTCCCTTCGGGTTTGGGTAGGACCATGTACCTCATACATGGCTTGCCCAGCTGAAAACCGTGTAACGCAGATACTACATGGCGTGTGTCCCACTAAACACGCCATATACTCCGGGGATTTCTGAAGTACATCTGACGGTGAACAAAAGTACACACCGTGTAGTCAGAGCTACACGCCTTGTACTCATCCAAATTACGTAGATTTATTAAAATTTATTATTATATTATACAAACTCTTGATACGTGTACCATAGTGAAGACGTAAAGTTGAGTCACAACACGTGATATGTGTTTTATATATATGTGTGTTTAATTTAACATCTGTGTAATGTTCATTTCTACTCATTGGGTAGTTATGAACGAGAAATCACTGGGTTGCCTCCAAGGTACAAGTTACGTACAAAGATAATTTTAAATGAATTTATTTGTTTAAAATTGTGATGGATGTGAATCTCATGGAAATTCAGAAAAAGGGTTTAAGATAAAATGATTGATTAATTAATGGAAGAGTTGTGAGCTGGAAGAGTTCAAAGAAACCAGTTGTCGCTGATTCTACAGCGGAGTCCGAATATATAGCGGCTTCTGATACATCCAAGGAAGTCGTATGGATTCAGAACTTTGTCCAGGAGCTTGATGTGGTGCCTAGCAGTAAAGATCATATCACATTGTATTGTGATAATACTGCAGTGGTGGATCTTGCAAAAGAACCAAGGTCACATCAACGGACAAAGCACATACTCCGGATGTATCACCTCTTGAGAGATTTCCATCAAAGGGGTGAAGTTGTAGTGAGAAGAGTGTCCACGAAAGAGAACGTGGAAGACCTCATGACTAAAGGTCTATCTCAGTAAAAGCATGAATATCATGTGAGAGCTAGCGAGTTAAAGGTTGTTAGCAGTTGTCTCTAGTCCAAGTGGGAGTCTATTGGAGTTGGTGGCCTAGAACCAACTACTTTGTACTTTACTCATTAATAAATACCTTATCACATCTTGATTGTTCTTCTTCGTGACAATGCATGTGATAATGTTCTAAGGATAGTTGTTGCATTAAAGGGTCATATCGGATCCCTGCTATGATGAGAACCTAGAGGTTCCATTACATTGTTCTTGAATATATGTTCTATGGCCGGATGATGTTATTTGAGGGACACAAATAATAAATGCCATTAGGGGTGAGGACTCATAAAACTTTGAGGCACCTTCTCATGGTGTGTGTCCTTAGTAATATCCAGGAGGATATTATGAGAACGAGACCCATCAGCAGGAAATCCACATTTCATAGTGTCATTGGATGTTCCTATCTACAGACGTGTGTATTGGTCCTTAGACTTTAAGATTATTATTAATGGGTATTACAACCCGCACACTTAGATGTATTGACGAAAACTGTGACAACACACTGTTCGCAGTGAGGTAGGATATGTTGGGTGCGTCATGAGTAATACATCGTTAATAGATAATGCGAGAAAGGATTTTTCCCTTCCATTTTCATAACGGAAGTAGATATCTCAGGCCCTTTGATGGAATTGATATAGCCTAAATAAATTCATGGTCATGGTAAGGAATGAGAAAGTTCAATTCTGAAAAGTCAAAGAAAGAATAATCGAGCACATGGGGTGATGACACTAGCATACAACCTGCTTGATTCGAGATATCAAGACAAAGAGATTACATTACACGGTAAGCATTCGTAAGAGGAGACACATCATTGCGGCGTTAACTTCTTTCTCTATGGGTGCCTTGGCGTGTTGCTAGATATCAACCTTGGACTTTAGGCAGACTCTTCCTAATGTCACTGAGAAAGAGGCCTAGGGGGTCACACACTATGTGTATCCAAGTATCTCAGTTAAATATTAATTTAACAAGTTGAATAAAGATTATTCTCGATTGTGGTTTAATAATTATTCAAGGATGATTGGTCACATTTATTTTGACACTAGTTATCCGAGAGAATATATTATGGGTGAAATAATATATTTATTAGCGAGTAATGTAGTGATATTTATTTAAAAAATAAATAGTCATTATTCAAGGTCTAATAAATGTGGTAGAGGAAATAAAGAAAATGGAAAAACAAAAGTACACGCTGTGTAAATTAATATACGCGCCATGTAGTTTTTCTGGGGATTTGTGAGAAATAATATTATTTATTTAATTAAATAATATTAGGTGCAATTCGTTGGGTGCATGTCATGTAATAATAATAGTCAACTATTATTATTAGACATAGGGTCTTACTAAGAATTAAATGAAATGAATAAATACTTTCAGGTAATTAATTCATTTTATTATTCTAAGTAATTAAAATTCCAATTATATAATTTTCATTAGCCTAACCATTTTGGGGGTTGTGCACAATGGATCTAGAGAAATCTCTCAAGCCAAGAGAAAATTCTTTTCTTCCAAGAACAGTCTCAAGCTACGAGAGAGATCTTCATCCACCAGATCAAAGAGAGCGCTTTGCAAGCGGCTCTCAAAGCGATCGAAGGCAGACATCGCAAGCGAAGGGTCTTCCGCGCTAACACCTGGAGATCCCTTCAGCGACGTCCATAGATACGTGGAGCACGTGTGGATCACCGCTAGAGGAATCCTACACTTGGATTCTACGATACAACGACGGATCACATTGGATCGTGACCAGAAATATCAACGGAGAGAGAATTCCATCAAGGTAATTCTTGCCTTATTAATTAAATTAATTATAACCAACATATGATGATCCTCTCTATGGTTTCGGGACTCCCTTCCTTTTGTTTCGTTCTTTATTCTATTCCGAAGATCCGACGTTTTATTATCGTGACGGATCTCATATTGATCATTGTTAACGAAAAAATTAACATTAGGTACACCCTCCAATGCGCTTCTGAGGTGCCAGGAACCTACATTATCTACATCACGACATTGATGTTCACAAGGAGGATTGATGACGAGTCTTACATATTAATATTAATAAAAAAACATGTAGCATTGAGAAATTCCTAAACGCATATGTTACACATCAAAGTTATGATGTATGTTGTATCAATGTTACAACTTGCAATAACTTCCATCATATTTCAAAAATGTAGTTTGCAAATAACGGTATAAACCCATAACCAATATGCCAACTCAAATGACAAATGGATATAATAAGAGTCATAATATGATAAAAATCCATTATGTCATAGGACATGTGTTTAGGATGCAAAGTGTTTGTTAAGGAAAAACAAACAAACATGCATCAAGCTAAACACATGGTGCATCTAAATAAATATCCTAAAAGTTGCTTAGGATATTACATAAATCCCTAAGATAGAAAAGATGTAGTCAAGTATTAGACTAAATTTCTATATAAGGGTACACATCTCTATTAGAGATAGTGGGAGCAGAATCGACTTGGACTTAGTCAATGCCCGAGATGCACAAATGGTTGGCATAGGAACAAGTTCCACAAGTATGTATGGAATAGACATGTTCTAGAGACACATACTGCGTAGGAAGAATGAAACCATGGTGATGGTTTTATATTCGATGTGGTCGGTGATAAATTATTCATTAAGAATAATAAATCCTACAAGTAAGTAGTATATGACAATAAACTAAGATTGAGAAGATCAATTAAAATTCAATAATGGATTCCATGTATCAAATTGCAATGGGGCTTATAAATTAAATACTGCGGTGGGTATTCAATTGAAATGATACATGGATGGTACAAGCCTGGTATAAATAAGGCTCGATTGGTTATACCAAGTCGGTATGTCAAAATCTATTAGAATTTTACTTGTCATAGGTAACTTATAAGATCAATAAATTGGTCATTGGATGTCATGGTCATCTTTCGTGGAAGGTGTCTATACGACGCAACCAGAAAGGGATGATGATACTATCAAATGCTAATGAAGGTTGTAAGTTACTAAAATCTTGTTCTGGATTAAAGTAAGCAACAAGATCTTAGAGCATCCATTTCGAATGAATCTTTGTCTTGTGTCTACCAAAGGTTAGTGGGAGCGCCAGAGTTTTCTAAGAGAAATATGTTCAGTAACATATGGAAAACAGATTTTGCTCTTACTATTTGATAAGATCTGGTTAAAAGTAATTCTCCAATGATTGACTTAAAGTGGAAACCTAAGTTATAGGGAACTGGATCTATCGAAGTACATCTCACAGTTGCTTGGACCTAGTCAATCGTACATAAAGTGACATTGTGTTGAAAAATACAAGTTGGAACAAGTCAAGTTTAGAATTGTTGTCAATGTCACATGGCTTAATCTCTTTAGGTTGACATGTTCGGAACATGGGAAGAAATTAAAGTTGTGATTTGAGTTCCATACGCTTCAGCGATGGATCAATCATGCATGTCATGTTATGTACAAGAATTGATATTTCCAGGATATGTTTTATAGTAGGCATATATCAATTATATCCAGGAGCACTGCAAGTGAAGCAGTCAGAACTATCATCTTGTACTTTGGTGAGTACAAATGATATGTGTCTGGTATATGGAGAAGAAGGTATACTAGTTTTTGTGGGACACAAACTAGTAATCCTTAGATCAATTTGATCTAGTATTGTTGTTAGGCAAAGGTGATGAGCGAGTCAAGCTCATAAAAACCAGTGGTAGTCATACCTACAAATACTGAGTACGTTGCAGCTTCTAAGGTAGCTAAGAAGCAGTTATCAAATGCAATGATTTGTTCCAGTTCTTGGAATTGCACCTATTGAGAGAATTATTGTCATAATATGATATTCTTACTAGCCAAGTTGTCAAGTTATGACAATGGACAAAAGTGATATACTCGGGGATACCTTATCTTGAGAAGTTTTACTCAAAGAGATGAGGTCGCATACAGTAGATATGCCACGCGGCGAAAACGTGGCAGGCCCAGTAGTTAAAGTCATTACTCAGCAAAAGTATGATCTTTATCACGTGAGTAGCTAACAAGTTTGGTTAGCAAGTTGGCTCTAGTGCAAGTGGGAGTGTTGAAATAGTGGGTTCTCTAGACCCAACTATGTCATACTTTTGATTACCATATCATGTATATAGTTAGTTATATATGATGTTATCTTACCATTATAGTGTAGATTTTTTCTGCATCCACTATTATAATGGTAATGTCCAAAGATTAATTGTTGTGTCGAGAGGTTATAACAGATCCCAAACTATAATGAGAACCTCGAGATACAATGACATTAATCTTAAATATATGTTCTATAGTCTAGATACATCTTACTGACTGGACATAGTAGATGTTTGACTATCAGGTGTTGGGGGCTCATAAGCATTGAGACTTCTTCTCACGAAGTTTGCACTTGGTGATCTCTAATAGTGAGATCATGAGGACAGACCCGCCAATAGGAACACCACATGTTTTGGGTGGCATTGGTTGTTCCTATCTACGGATCTGTGTATTGGTCTCCTGACTTGAGACCATTACCAATGTGTATCATTTGATTACGTACTTTGATGCAAGGAAAAAACCATGGTATTGAACTCGTGGTGAGGTAGCTTGTATTGGGTGGGTCGTTGGTGGTATGACATTGGTTGAATGGTCAAAAAATGATTTGTCGCTTCCAAGTTTAGGAAATTGTATATCTCATGCCTGGTTGATCGGGATGGTGCTGCCTTCATAAGTATTTGACCAAAGTAGTATAAAGGTAAATCCATCCGAAAAGATCAAAAAATAATAAAGCAAGAAAAAAGGATGATGACATAAGTGTGTGTCCTGCTTTATGAGATATTTAATGACAAAGAGATTATAGTACACAGTCAGTGTTCGTAGGTTGGTTGTCATTGCTATGAAAATCATTATCTCTTTAGGAGTCATGATGGGTTGCTAGACTCCACTCTTGGTCTGTGGATTTTATTCACTTCTAACGAGATAAGGGCCTAGAGGGTCACACACAATAGCGTATTCAAGAATCCACCCTATTCAGTTGAATAGGTATATGGACATAGTGGGCCCCGCCATGGGGTCCGAGTATTGTCCAACTTGTTGATCACCAAAAGAATTAAATAAATTTATTAATATTTAAGTTATGAATATTTGGGATTGAATTTATTTAATGTATTTACAAGTTTATTAAATATGAGAAAATATTAATCGAACGAATATTATTTTAATATTCAAGGTTCGTTTAATATTAAGTGGGATAACGAGTCGAGTTAAATGGCTCGATTTTTATCATGTAATATATTTTATATATATTACAAGTATGTGATAAAATAATAAATAATATTGACGCAATTTAGTTCTTCAAAATTATTTATTTAGTGGACGTTGAAATAAACGAGGGTCGGGGAACCTAACCGGGTATTTACCGACTGCACTATAAATAAAGAGGAGGCTCTCTCTTATGAGTGTCCATTCATACTATTCACTCATTTTCATGGAATGAAAATGAGAGCCTCTCTCTCCTCTCGCTCTTTAGAGAGAGAAACTCTCAATCCAAGAAGCTCGGATCAAGAAATCTCTCAAGCATCGAAGGTATCTCGATGCAGTGATCGTCGGGACATCGAAAGCATCGTCGGATCGTTGCGCTAGCACCTGGAATTCAACAATCGACGTTCCAGTGGATTTTTGAAGCACGTGTGGACGATCTAGAGGGATCCCGCTATAGATCCTTCAAGCAGCAATCACCAGCGACAAGTTGCAGTCGAGCATGCCTTCAGATTTAGAACGGTATGTATTCTGTTTATGTTTTTTACTCTTTACAATTTACACGAGATCCTCAGACCTCACCGAGGCTCGGATCGTTGGTGTTGACAAATATCGTCGATCCGCCGATGAAAATTTTAAAATCCCCAGCCCACCAGCTTCCGTTGCGGGCCCCAGAACCTTTCATTATATTCTAACGTTCTGAGGGATTTTAGATACTCAAACTGTGTGATCTTGAACACGATCTCATGTTAATGGATTTTGAAATTGTTATTCCTTTAATATAGGATCTGACTCTTCAAAGTCGGGATCTTCCCTTCCCATTGTGTTTTTCGTTCCCTCTCAGTGCTCCTAAAGTGTTCCTCTCTAGACGAGTCGTGCACCTGTACTAGAGCCCCTTCCTGCTCAGTTTTCTCGGGGTTTCTTGTTGCTTGCACGATCCCTTGTTCTTGTTGCAAAGAGGAGCTTTGGTCTCCTTTTGTTCCAAGTAGGGATTTCTTCTACCTCTCTTTAATTGTGCATCATGCGGGAAGGGTGTACTAATGCTTTCTTGTGAGGAACGGGTGAATACTTTTCTTAAAAAAAATAAATAAGAAGGGAATAATATGATCAAAAGATAATGGGGTCAATGAAATAACAGGCTGAGAGTGGTTTGATATTGATTGCCTATTTTATTTGTTATCCTTGTTGATGGTGTGACCTATTGTGACTGTAAAGCCTTTTGAAAATCATGGTCGTTGGTGGTCTTTGTTTGTGCATGGGTGTTTGTGCATGGGTGAAGCTTTATAACTGTTGTTGTTTCCTTATAATCAATTGGTGTGAATACTAATCTGACTAATCACGTATAATCGGTTAAATGAAATGGATACCTCAGGATGAAAACCCTTGTATGATCACCCATGTTTATCAAAGTAGATTAAAGAACAGTGTTTGCCAAATCTGAATATATTTTGTTGATAGGTGTGGCTGAGTGTTGTGTTCTGTTGGGTTTTTGTGTGAGTTGTGTGGTGCGGCTGTTGGGAGCACGGTTATAGGTACAAGGGTGGACATGGGAGTTGGTTCTGTGAGAAGGGTGTGGTATGTGTGTGCAGCGGGGCTGTGGTTTAATGGTAGTTGTTGTGGGCTTGGTGTGTAGGGCGGTATGGGTGGTGTACTGGAGTCTCAGGTTGAGAGACTGATTAATTGTGGAATGGATGGACTTGTAGGGAGTGGAAATGCCTTTGTTTGTGTTATGGCCGTCAAAAGACGTTGGGCAGTGGGACTGCGGTGTGGTTATGAACTTGTTATGCAGTGGGACTGCATCTGGAAATTGTTTGGGCAGCGGGGCTACGGGACTGGGTTGTGAGCGGAGGATTGTGCGGTATACCTTTAAAGAATGACAGTTGGCAGTGGTTGGACGAATGTCTAGGGAAAAGGGGGTGTGCAGTGGGACTGCAGGTTGGTTGTTATATGTCGTTCTTATGAATGGGTGTTAAAATGGAAATGTCTTACCTTGGTCCCTCTTCCCTTGTTCAATGTTGTGCTTGGTAGTTGCCCCGGGTAGTGCTGGAATAATTAAAGTGAACCCCTTAATAACTAAATGGAAAATGGTTGAATGAAAAGGGGTTGGGGTTATGCTTTGGAAGTGGTTGTTTGTGTGGTTGTGCATATAGGGGTAACAACAGAAGTGGTCCTTATGGGATGATGGTTTGTTTTGGGACCCACAAGTTGGGCTGAGTGTTTGCTTACCTTTATATATAAATTTTAGTTCCTCGGGATTTCTATACGCACCTCACCCATGTTGAGCACCATGTGCCGAACACCCCCACTTCATGGGGGAGGGTGTCTTTCCCAACATCCCGATGAGAGGATGGATGGTTGGTTATTGACTTTCTTCCTCGCACCCTCTTCCGGGTTCTTACCGCTCGAGTGTATCCGGGCAGACCGTAATGCCTTGAGACTTACCATAGTCCAAGATCCTCCAGGCTGGTTTGTTGTGGATGATGGGCCTAGGTATTTGTGGGCCAGGATTGTTTTCTCAAGTGTTTTCAGGATGAGGCACAAGTGTCTGCGGGCGAGATGTGTGGTGTGGTTGAGGCCCAGGTGTCTGCGGGCATGTTGTGGCAGTGAGACTGTATTTTGGGAGAGTGGTAGCATCAAGACGTTAGCCGTTAGGAATGAGCAGTTAACCAGTGGGAAAGTGGTGTGGGGTACCCAAATGTCAATGTGTTTATACTACTACTTTACTTTACTTGCGTTATTTGGTGAGTGTGTCTAGGTAAGGCTGGGCTGGTTAGTATTTCTTGGTAGGTGCTTTGAGGTTCTACTGTTTTCTCACAGGGACATTAGTATGTTTCCTCCAATTGTGCACGGGTGGCTTTAGTTTTCCTACTGGGTATACTTGTATACTCACCCTATGTTGTGAAACTATTTTCAGGTTTCCAGGAGGACTTTGAGGACCGTGTTGGACTTTACTAACTCGGGCGTCGGGATAGTTATTGTTGCTGCTTAGTTTCTATTCTATTGGTACTTTACATTGGAGTTTTGTTGTACATTGTATCAGCTTTACTTTTGAACATGCATGTGGGGATGGATTTTGGCCTTACTTCTACATTCAGTATTTGGAGTTGCTTGGGATTTACCATCTTATTTTCTGATCTTGTTCCGTAAAAAGGGTAATGTCTTCCATTTTGTGTGAGATTCTATACCCTTTGTGCTAGTCGTCATTCTGGGGCTTATTGAAGACAGGACTCAGAGCCATTATCTCTCTTTCATCTTGGAGAAGGAAGGGCGTGACACTTTGATGTCTCTTCCCTCATCTTGAAGAAGGCGGGTCGTAATAGAACAACATCTACCACTAAAGAGGAGGAGGTGTCAGAAAACACATCAGCAGCATATCCTGAGGCAGTGGAGGAGAACATTGAGTAAGGGAAGACTCAATCCTCTCTGACGAAAGTTACAGAACCATCACAGAAGCTAGGTGATGTTGTGCTTCCTGAACCTAATATTTCACAGGTTTTAAGATCTTCACGAAGAAGAATTGTGCCAACAAAATATTTGATGTCATAGTACTTATTGATGACTGGTGAGGGGAAGGCAGAATAATAGCAGGAAGTAGTGTCTCATCTTGACAAACTCAAGTGGTTGCATGTAATGAAGGATGAGATGTAGTCTTTGATGAATAACCAAACATATGATTTGGTGGAACTACCCAAAGGTAAGAAGGCACTAACGATCAAATGAGTGTTCATGCTAAAGAAGGATGGCAGCAGAAAGGAGGTCAGACACAAAGTTCAACTAGCAGTCAAGAGATTCTTTCAGAAGAAATGAGTTGACTTTGACGAGATCTTTTCAATCATGGTGAAGATGACTTCAATCCAAGTCAGTTTCGGATTAATGGCTAGTTTGACCTTGGAACTTGAGCAGATGGACATGAAAACAACTTTTCTTCACAGTGATCTTTCCAAGGAGATCTACATGAAGCAACCTAGAGATTTTGAGGTTTCTAGACAAGAAAACCTCATCTGCAAATTAAAGAGGTTGTGCGGACTGAAACTAGCTCCCGGATAATGGTATAAGAAGTTTAACTCATTCATACTAAGTCATAGGTACAAACGAACACAAGTAGACTGATGTGTTTACTTATAAAATTTTCAGAATGGTAACTTTGTTGCTCTCTTACTTTATGTTGATGACATGTTGATCATTGGGAAGGATGCAGTGAAGATCAACCAGTTGAAGGAGTTATCCAAGTCTTTTGATATGAGGTACTTGGGAGCAGCTTAACAGATTTTAGGGATACAGATCATTCATGACATAAAAAAGAGGTTATGAAATGTGTTGAACAAGTTATGAAATGTTTCAACATGGACAGAGTCAAACCAGTGAACATTCCTCTTCCCGATCATCTGAAGTTGAGCAAGAGATCATGTTTATCATCCAAGAAATGTCTGCTGGTTCGACAAATGTGGTTATTCGGGAGAAGTTGGACCTTTACAGATGTTCCAGTGGATTACAGTCGGAGTGGGGGAATTGTTGATGTTATCCAGTTGCCCACCAACATTTTCAAAGGTGGTGCACCAACCTCACCTACCATGAACTTCCCATCTTGGATGTGGTATATTCTATGTGTGTAGCAACTATTACTTTGGCGGTCGTGAGAGTTGTCAAAGGTGTGGGTGGGTGACATGTTTGAAGTCCAAAGTTAATGGAGAATTGGTGGAAGATGTGTCAAGTTTGTACTCCTTCCACCATAGCTGCATAAGGAGGCTTTATGGAGCCTCCATTCATCATTTGAGCCAAGAGAGCTCATTTCATCCGTTGAGAGACATGAGAGCTTCATTTATAAAGAGGGGTGTGGAGAGAGAGCTTTTATAATCTTTATTCATGGTGAAATAAAAGCCGGTTTCTCCCTCTATTCCTATCTCTTAGTGATTGATGAATCACAACAGTTATTTATATATATTTATTGTCCATTTATTTTCTAGTAAATGTGTCTCGGATTTTGTTTTATTTTATGATGAAACAATAAAGTTTTAATTATTTGGTAATCAAAATATGCCTACATGGTCATGCTAGAACAACTTTTGGAGGGCACCAAAACATGCAAGATCACTTATGTGATCCTTTAAATCACCCTTGTCATTCTTCAAATCACCTAGAAAAGTAATTTTTTTTATGAAAAATCTCTGCCAAATCATGAAACATCTCCTATTGTTTGGATTGGATCCAAAACCCCAACCAGCCAATGAAGATAATTTGGATCCCACCAAGCCATCAAGACAAAATCAGTGAGGGTAAGAGAGAACAGGCATCCAAGAAAAGGAACATACCAGGAAAAAAAAATTACAGGGCTCTCGGGTGGGAAGAGGGGCGCACAACCAAGAAGAGGCAGAATCAGGAAAGGTTGCCGCCACTCTGTTGCCACAGATTGATGATATCAGTAGCTTGATTCAGAAGAATGATCATCGTCTTCTGCGATATCCAGGGCTTGCTCTCTATGCAGCTTTTGAGCTCCTCCCACGCATCCTTCCTGGGCCAGAAGTAGTAGGGACTCAGAGGAATGGTGCCATGTCCCGGTATCAGTTGATCCAACCCCAGCCCGATGCTCTTCTCCATCCATAAGAACTTCAGCACCAGCCTCGGCTTCACCGCCGCCCTCGCTACTGGCTTCACCATCCTCAACATCAACTCCTGCAAACCAATCCCCACACCCTTCATCAACGAATTCGTTTCATATGAACAAGCAATTGTTTAGCCACACAGGATTCGTACTGTAAATCCCCCCGCACATCGCAGAAAATAAGAAATTGCTTCTTCGACGGACTCAAATTGAGAGATTGAAGGAACAGGTGCCTAAAAGAAATAAAAAGAAAGAAGGAAAAGAGAAGGGTAGGAGGAGTGACCTGCTCTTCCGAGGGGATGGCGGGTTCTTGTGGCGCAGAAGGGGCTTCGGCTGCTACGGCTTCAGAGGCCGCACATCTAAACACCCCTCGATTTCTTCTCTTGATTTTGAGCTCTCGAATCATGAATGAGTGCAGCGAGAGGGCTTCTGAGCCTCGTCGGGAGATGGCGATTTGGGGAACTCTGGCGGTAGGGTTAGGGTTAGACAGATGAAATGTTAAGGACTGCATCTCTTGCTCGATCGCGGAGGGAGGGAGGGAGAGCAAGGAGGAGCAGTTTTACGGCGCCCGTCGGTTCTCTCGGCTCGCGACGATTCGGATAAGGGATTCTGGTTCTACATCCAAGCAGCGAGCAAGGTGTTTAAGACCAGCTCCCTCCCCAAAAATTTGGAAATTTTATTAAAAAAAAAAAATATCTTAGTTTTTTTAGAAAAATCAATATTTAATCATTATTAAAATAAACTAGCTAAATAATTGATATATCAACAAAAAATTATAAAAGAATAAAATTCAAACAATTCAACAAATTAAACAATTATTATAATAAATTATTTGTTGTGAAACTGACCGAACACTGATTGAAATCGTGAGGGATTTCGAAACTGGAAATGTGTGATCAATCATAGGCGAAATGAAGTTTTGAGGAAACATAAAGCCGAATCTTTGTAATGATGGTGATGGATGAAAATGGTAATGTAAAGAAGATATGCAAGAAATAGAGAGAAAGTATATCGGTCTAAAGTTTACATTCCTTTGACATATCAACACATGTATATAGGATACATGAGATTGTAATCAACGGCTGAGATCAATTCTTATCTCCTATGTCAAATTCAATAGCTAGGATACCAATGATTGGAGCAATTGAAAGGTTGGCCATATAAATGGAATTTGTTGGGAATTAGGGATTATTATCACCTTGGGAATTAGGGTACATTATGACATCCACATAATTATTATTATTTCATAGCATTCTCATTGGTTGTCCTAATTTCATGAAATCTTATATAATCTTCACTTAAAAAACTGTATGGAAAAATCAAGTGAAACTAAAGTAATTGAATTCCATGTTATGTAGCCTCATTAAAAACCTTACCATGAAATATAACAACCATGTTGTTTATTTCACATTAATACTTGATTTATTACATAAGACTATACTTAATACAATCCAGGTGATCGAGAAGTCTGGTGTCTTTAGGAATTAAGTACATTACATAACAAAATAAAATTGAGAATAAAACATCTTTATTAACAACTTCTTTAACATGCTCAAAATACTCTTTCGAACTTAAAACTACATGGGACAGCCTGGGGAAAATATAAGAAAGGGGTGAGCTATAAAGCTGTCACAACCCATCCTAGTGGAGCCCACGCCGCGACTCCCTAAGATCGTCTCCAATAGGTCATGAGCTGGTGACTAGCACCGAGTAGGCATATCACTAACAAGAGAGGCATCGCCTAAGTACCTGCACACACACACACACACCTCTAAACCCACAAATATTGAAATGTAAAAAACCATGAATGAACAAAATGCATGCATACAACTAAACCCAACCAACAGAATACAATAGAAAGTAAAGTGCCGAAAGTAAACTATGCGAGAATACAAGCCCACCAAAATAATGAGTCTGCAAACTATAAAGTCCAACCTATAAGCAAGAAATAGGTACTGGGACTACTGCTTGATGTTGAAGGAACACCTCAGCCTGCCTGGAACTCACAAAACTCTGTCCAGTCCCGGTCCGCCCTGGACTCCGTCAAAAGGCTGCTCGTTTTCACAAGACACGACACATGCGGGCAAAGCCTGTGCAAGGGTGAGTATAACAATACTCTGTAGGAGACTCTGAAAACCACAAAGCAATACACAAAGTAAAAGTATAGTTATCTCTATACATCATATGTCTACCAAACATATAACAAGATAAGCATCCAGATACACTCAAAACCTAGACCCGTAGTCTAGAGGTAAGTCACAACGACCCGCATACCCACACTAGTGATTCAATTTGAAGATTCCACAAAACACTCGTCTGGAAGAATTCACTCCACAAGTGTGATAGCTCTGATGAAGTGTAACGACCCAAAATTTTGAATAAATCGTGTTTCCTAATTTTGTGTGTTATTTTTTATACTCAACAAAACTGTTTCATTTGATAACATGAGTATAATTAAAATGAGACCGTTGGGTTTTGACTGTTATATGACCGTTAGTCAATATGACTGTTGAAAACTGAATGTTGCGACTTTTGTCTCTAAATACAAGTAATCTTGGTTACTTAATATAGAAAGAAGATTCGATGGCCTCATCCAGTAGTCTCGGGTCAATCGAATCCCATCTAACGGAACTTGGGAAGGAGGTAGCACCACTGGGCTTTGCTCTGAACCAAACCCAAGCCGAACTTCATCATGTGAAGCTAGAACGGAATCACCTTCGCGAGAAGTTCAAACTGATAGAAATTACTACTCGTGCGATGTTGGCCGAACCTCCCTCAGATTCTCTCACCTTAGCACACCTTACACTTAGGTCATATGCTGGTGTGATAAGGGGCTATATAAGGAGACCATAACTGCCTTGTGTAATCCTTTATTTTAAATAAAAATTTTGATTTCTTCTTATGATGAAGTTTATGAATTTTCAAATGTCCGGACAAATATAGTATGCATATTTTGGTGAATTTTAGAGAAATGATATTATAAAAAATGTTTATGTAAACCTTAAATAATTAAAAATGTGTAATGATTTTCAAAAAATGGTCTTCTACAATTATGTTCAGTACGAAATTTAGAGTCTAATAAGATCAACTTAATTTTTGATGAATAGTAAATTATGAATAGTGATTTTATGCTTAGGATTAGTAATGTGACCAAATGGATTAGTAATCTCACTTAAAGAAAGTATTAATATAATCTAGGCACCTTGATTAAGTAATGTGATTCAATAAAATGGTTAAATAACGGTTTCTTAAATTATTATTCAAGTATTAGTTTTTTCGGGTGAATAGTGTTTTTTAATTAAAAATTAAATTAAAAATATTTAGAAAATTATTTTTATAAAATGGATTTCATTTTTGAACTTAGAGCATCAATATTATGTTAAGGTAATTTTTGGGAATTTTTCTGAAAAAAATGAATTTTCGGTGAATAGTGTATTTATTTAAAAATTAAATTAAAAATATTTAGAAAATTATTTTTATAAAATGGAGTTCATTTTTGAAATCAGAGCATTGATATTTTGTTAAGGTGAAATTTTGGGATTTTTCTGAGAAAGTTGAATTTTCAGTGAATAGTAAAAATACAGTTTTAGGGTTTCGGTATGTTTAATGACATCATAACTGTGTAATGATGATATCATGAGATATTTTAAAGGTTTTCCGACCAAAGGTGAAGAATTATTGTATGGGGGGACCCATGTGGCCAATACCATGGGCCAATACCATGGGCAAGCCCATAGTTTTTCCAAAACCACCAATGAGGTGTCCCTTGGCCATTAATGCCTTGTCCCCTCACTTTTCCTATAAATACCAAGCCATCCTCTCATCCATTCGACTCCCAACTCTCCCCCAATGAAGCTCTGGTCTCATTACCTCCCAAGGAGTCCTCCCAAGGTTCCCCTAAGCTCTCAAGGTCCCAACCTTTGAGTTTTAAGAGTTACGTTTTAAGGTAAGGGATCCAACCCCTCTCTTTCTTTTCAAGTAATCTCTTTTATGTCATTGATTTTATGCTCCATGTTCTTATGTTGGAGGATGTTCTTTTATATTCATATTACTTACCTTTTCATGTTCATATGATGAGAGACCCCCTCTTTCTCTCATCATTTCGTTTTATGAAAGTTTAAGTGACGCCGTTAGGCTGCCAAATTTTTAAGGGATTCTTTCACTCTTCTCATTTTTCAAAGTTCTACTTTCATGTCAAGTCTTTCAAGTTCCTTTTTATTATGTTGGGGTATGATATCTATATCTATCATACTGATATTTTATGTTCATATTATGAGAGACCCTATTTTATATCTTCATTTCATTTTTGTTGAAGTTTGGGTGACGCCGTTAGGCTACCGAATTTTTAAGGGATTCTTTCACCCTTCTCATTTTTCAAAGTTCTACTTTAATGTCAAGTCTTTCAAGTTCCTTTTTATTATGTTGGAGTATGATATCTATATCTATCATACTGATATTTTATGTTCATATGATGAGATACCCTATTTTATATCGTCAATTCATTTTTGTTGAAGTTTGGGTGATGCCGTTAGGCTGCCGAATTTTTAAGGGATTCTTTCACCCTTCTCATTTTTCAAAGTTCTACTTTCATGTCAAGTCTTTCAAGTTCCTTTTTATTATGTTGGGGTATGATCTCTATATCTATCATACTGATATTTTATGTTCATATGATGAGAGACCCTATTTTATCTCGTCAATTCATTTTTGTTGAAGTTTGGGTGATGCCGTTAGGCTGCCGAATTTTTAAGGGATTCGTTCACCTTTCTCATTTTTCAAAGTTCTACTTTCATGTCAAGTCTTTAAAGTTACTTTTTATTATGTTGGGTTATGATCTCTATATCTATCATACTGATCTTTTATGTTCATATGATGAGAGACCCTATTTTATCTCTTCAATTCTTTTTTTTGAAGTTTAAGTGACGCCGTTTGGCTGCCGAATTTAATAAGAGAAATCTTATTTTTGTCTTCCTTTCATGTTCGTCATTTCATATGGTATATCTTTAAAATTTCATTACCATGTTCTTAAATCCTTTATATTCTGTCCCCCTACTATTTTATGGATCATTTATGAGTGGGTGACCCATGTCCCCTCTCTTTTCAATGTTTTCTAAAACCTTGTAACATAGCCGCTATGCTGTAGAATTTCCGTCTCAAAATGTCTCTATCTTACTCTCAAATTCATTTATTTTTGTTAAGTGAATACTCAAAGCTCTCTCTTCTATAGGGGTATTCCCATATATACCAAAATTTTCTATTTTAAATCCTGGGATTTACATACATGAGACCCACTTTCCCTTTCTGTGGGTTTAAAGTGACATAAAGATCATGACTTTAAAGCAGTTTTAAAAAGTTATGATTATGAAATGGAACCCATTTCTTTTATGCTATATGGGTTGTTTATGAAATGATTGATGATGATATATGTGGATCACATGATAATAAAGACATGTCAAGGGTGAGCCCTGATAGCGCTCCAATGCATTGGGTAAAGACTTAATCTCTAGAGATGACTATTTTTAACGACGCCTTGGTGAATAACCTTGGTAATTTTTAATGACACCTTGGGGATGGACCTTGGTGAAACAGAAATGTTCATCAATATTAAATGTTGTAGCCACATCTTCAAGTTATGAAAATGTTATTTTTATTATGATATGCCTCATGATTTCTTTCTCATGCCTTAAAGTTCTTTTTCATGACATTGTTGATGTATCTCAAGTTCACATGTTAAATGTTTCCCCTTGTTTCCCTTACTGGGCCTTCTGCTCACCCTTTCTTTTGATGTATGTCCCCAGGTTATGAGATGAAGTAATGAACCTAGGATGAACATAAGGAGAATCCTTTCGAGTGTTTAAGAAGAATGTTTTATGTTTTCATGTTTTAAGTTCCTGGTTTCCAAGACACTAAACCTTAAAGATCCTCGATTTTGTAAAATGTAATGAAAGTTTATGTGATAAAAAGGAGGGATGTTATAGTTGGTATAAAAGGATGGATTAGTTATTTGTGGAAATTAGGATATGAAAACTTTAGGAAGAACCCTATAGAAAATTTTAAATATAGGAAATATTCCTGGTATTTTGGTGAGTATTGAGTAAGGGATTGCCAAGAAAATACATCCCTGTCTGGATATGAACAGGTAGAGGTGGCTCTGGCATAGATATACATAGGGGTAAAACCCGAAAACACCACTCTGAGCTAGACTTGAACAGGAACTGGTACACGACAACGGACCTTGATGCACTCTCAGTTCCGACACTCCTGGGGGATATGCTTTGGTAAATTTATAAGCTTAGTATGAACCATTATTAAAGGAACAAAGATAAAATAAAATAAAGATTCACATAAGAATATATGATCATGGATAACCTAGATTGGGACCTAGGGGATCACAAGTTAGGGTATACTTTTCTTCTACAAGTTTATCCTTTTATGCTTAAAGTTTCTTTTTCATGATTATTGGCTAAGTATTTAAGCCCCTAATTATAGTTTCTTTTCTTAGTTAATGGCGGGAAATGGAAGAACATGTCCCAACAACCAAAGTGATAGGAAATTTGATGATTTCCCTATTAAGATGACAGAGATAATGAAAGATCAAGTTGAACATTTTGTGGTTTTACCAAACCAGCTATCAAAAATCACAATTAATAATTGGTACATAGTTGAATGCCCAAATTCATCAAGTAAGAAGAAGATGAAGTCTCAAGGATGTTCATCTGATAAAGTTGATAAGGGAAAGGATACCCAATTTATTTTTTGCAAAAAGTGTGGGAAGAGGTACCAAGTAGAATGTCACAAAGGAACTAGGATATGCTTTTAGTGTGGGAAGATAGGGCATAAAGTAGCCAATTACTTCAAAAAATGGATAATGTGATGAATAGAGATAAGGTTCGATCTAATATACCTTATACTTTTCGATGTCGTAAATGTGGAGAAGTTAGAAATTATCCAATTCAATGATCTCTTGGAATGGATGAGAAGCATGATGAGCATCAACAATCTTAGAGGAAAAGGGAACAATGCAAGTCATATGCTGAGATGGATCATGATGACTAAAGTACATGAAACTTCTTCGCAATAATTATCTATGTCATGTTGTATTTTAGTTCGTGCTCTATGAGCATATCTTTAATGTTTTTTAAGAACATCGAGTCACTACCTAAGATGGTTTTATATCATCAAGGAAAAAATCTATTGTTATGTACCACATGTTTATGTAGTGAAGCTGTTCTTCTTAAAAAAAAGGGTGATTAGGGGATTAAAAGATGATTATTATTTTGGAAGATGTTCACTATTTTGGGAACCCTATTTGATCGAGGTAAATATATTACTATGGTATTTTCTTTGAGGAGTAAAGGTTGACTTATATTTTGAAGAATTGACGAATTTAAGGTGAACTTATAGTAATTTAGGTTACTTATGGAAATGATTAACCTATCTTGGGTAAAATATGTTTAGGTTAGTTACTTTTGTTATGAGATGATAAGAGTGGTTGATGTTGTTTGAAGATGAACGATAAATTCTATCTTGAAAGACTATGTTATGAGATCATTCTTATAATTGGGATTCAATCTTAGTTTGGTTTATTTTGAGGAATTTTAAGGACAGTTGTTTATGGAATGGTCTGAGATGAACTTTGAGTAGTACCATGGAACTTTGAAGATTTAAAAGTAGTTTCCCTTCCTATGGGATTCTTTCTTTTTGAAGAGTTGTTTTATCTTAGCCTTTCTGTTTTTGGGATAATGTTTAAAGATAGAAGAAATTGATAGTTAATCTTTTGTGGATTACATGACTCTCAAGAAGATGATTCTTGTGTTTTGATGAGACCAAGTGTTTTTGAATTCTCATCATTTGGAGAAAAGATTAGTTTTGGTAGAAACTTATTAAAGGATGAAACTCTACTTGAAGGTAGGTATATTTCCTTATGTTTTTGTTCTATGTAGTAAATGAATTACTCAAAATTATGAAAAGGAACATAAAACAAAAATGTTGTTGGTTTACGTTTCCTACTAGGTAATCAAAAACCATTTACACACATCATAAGTTTGGGATTTTATCGTGGTTAACTTTCTCCTAATAATGTTTTCTATCTCTCTCCCTCAAAACTTGAACCTTTGTTTTCTCCTCCATGTCCATGTTTTCCCACATGGAATCCTAGTGTGGGTTTACTCGGGTGACCTTTGTACTTCCCTTTCTTTCTTTTAAAGTAATAGTTTTACTGACTCCTTTTCCAATGTGGGACTTTCAATGAAATTTCAAAACCCAATTTTAAAAATTGCTAGGACGCAATTTCTTAAGGGGGGAAGATTGTAACAACCCGAAATTTTGAATAAATCTTGTTTCCTAATTTTGTGTGTTATTTTTTATACTCAACAAAACTGTTTCATTTGATAACAAGAGTATAATTAAAATGAGACCGTTGGGTTTTAACTGTTATATGACCGTTAGTCAGTATGACCATTGAAAACAGAATGTTGCAACTTTTGTCTCTAAATACAAGTAATCTTGGTTAATTAATATAGAAAGAAGATTCGACGTCCTCATCCAGTAGTCTCGGGCCAATCGAAGCCCATCTAACGGAACTTGGGAAGGACGTAGCACCACTGTGCTTTGCTCGGGACCAAATTCAATCCAAACTTCATCGTGTGAAGCTAGAACGGAATCGCCTTCGCGAGAAGTTCAAACTGATAGAAATTACTACTCGTGCGATGTTGGCCGAGCCTCCCTCGAATTCTCTCACCTTAGCACACCTTACACTTAGGTCTTATGCTGGTGTGATAAGGAGCTATGTAAGGAGAGCATAACTGCCTTGTGTAATCCTTTGTTTTAAATAAAAATTTTGATTTCTTCTTATGATGAAGTTTAGGAATTTTCAAATGTCCGGAAAAATATAGTATGCATATTTTGGTGAATTTTAGAGAAAGGATATTTTAAAAAATGTTTATGTAAACCTTAAATAATTAAAAATGTGTAATGATTTTCAAAAAATGGTCTTCTAAAATTATGTTCAGTACGAAATTTAGAGTCTAATAAGATCAACTTAATTTTTAATGAATAGTAAATTATGAATAGTGATTTTATGCTTAGGATTAGTAATGTGACCAAATGGATTAGTAATCTCACTTAAAGAAAGTATTAATATAATCTAGGCACCTTGATTAAGTAATGTGATTCAATAAAATGGTTAAATAACGGTTTCATAAATTATTATTCAAGTATTAGTTTTTTCGGGTGAATAGTGTTTTTTAATTAAAAATTAAATTAAAAATATTTAGAAAATTATTTTTATAAAATGGATTTCATTTTTGAACTCAGAGCATCGATATTATGTTATGGGAATTTTTGATAATTTTTCTGAAAAAAATGAATTTTTGATGAATAGTGTATTTATTTAAAAATTAAATTAAAAATATTTAGAAAATTATTTTTATAAAATGGAGTTCATTTTTTAAATCAGAGCATTTATATTTGGTTAAGGTGAAATTTTGGGATTTTTCTGAGAAAGTTGAATTTTCAGTGAATAGTAAAAATACAGTTTTAGGGTTTCGGTATGTTTAATGACATCATAACTGTGTCATGATGATGTCAGGAGATATTTTAAGGGTTGGCAGACCAAAGTTGATGAATTATTGTATGGGGGGACCCATGTGGCCAATACCATGGGCCAATACCATGGGAAATCCCATGGTTTTTCCAAAACCACCATTGAGGTGTCCCTTGGCCATTAATGCCTTGTCCCCTCACTTTCCCTATAAATACCAAGTCATCCTCTCATTCATTCGACTCCCAACTCTCCCCCAACAAAGCTATGGTCTCATTACCTCCCAAGGAGTCATCCCAAGGTGCCCCCAAGCCCTCAAGGTCCCAACCTTTGAGTTTTAAGAGTTACGTTTTAAGGTAAGGGATCCGACCCCTCTCTTTCTTTTCAAGTAATCTCTTTTATGCCATTTCTTTTATGCTCCATGTTATTATGTTGGAGGATGTTCTTTTATATTCATATTACTTACCTTTTCATGTTCATATGATGAGAGAACCCCTCTTTCTATCATCATTTCGTTTTATGAAAGTTTAACTGACGCCGTTAGGCTGCCGAATTTTTAAGGGATTCTTTCACGCTTCTCATTTTTCAAAGTTCTACTTTCATGTCAAGTCTTTCAATTTCCTTTTTATTATGTTGGGGTATGATATATATATCTATAATACTGATATATTATGTTAATATGATTAGAGACCCTATTTTATATCGTCAATTAATTTTTTTTGAAGTTTGGGTGACGTCGTTAGGCTGCCGAATTTTTTAGGGATTCTTTCACCCTTCTCATTTTTCAAAGTTCTACTTTCATGTCAAGTCTTTCAAGTTCCTTTTTATTATGTTGGGGTATGATCTCTATATCTATCATACTAATCTTTTATGTTCATATGATGAGAGACCCTATTTTATATCGTCAATTCATTTTTGTTGAAGTTTGGGTGACGCCGTTAGGCTGCCGAATTTTTAAGAGATTCTTTCACCCTTCTCATTTTTCAAAGTTCTACTTTCATGTCAAGTCTTTCAAGTTCCTTTTTATTATGTTGGGGTATGATATCTATATCTATCATACTGATCTTTTATGTTCATATGATGAGAGACCCTATTTTATCTCGTCAATTCATTTTTGTTGAAGTTTGGGTGATGCCGTTAGTCTACCGAATTTTTAAGGGATTTGTTCACCTTTCTCATTTTTCAAAGTTCTACTTTCATGTCAAGTCTTTAAAGTTCCTTTTTTTATGTTGGGGTATGATCTCTATATTTATCATACTGATATTTTATGTTCATATGATGATAGACCCTATTTTATCTCTTCAATTCTTTTTTTTTGAAGTTTAAGTGACGCCGTTAGGCTGCCTAATTTAATAAGAGAAATCTTATTTTTGTCTTCCTTTCATGTTCGTCATTTCATATGGTATATCTTTAAAATTTCATTACCATGTTCTTAAATCCTTTATATTCTGCCCCCCTACTGTTTTATGGATCATTTATGAGTGGGTGACCCATGTACCCTCTCTTTTCAATGTTTTATAAAACCTTGTAACATAGCCGTTATGCTCCAGAATTTCCGTCTCAAAATAACTCTCTCTTTTTCTCAAATTCATTTATTTTTGTTAAGTGAATACTCAAATATCTCTCTTCTATAGGGGTATTCTCATATATACCAAAATGTTATATTTTTAATTTTGGGATTTACATACATGAGACCCGCTTTCCCCTTTCATGGGTTTAAAGTGACATAAAGATCATGTCTTTAAAGCAGTTTTAAAACATTATGATTATGAAATGAAACCCATTTATTTTATTCTATATGGGTTGTTTATGAAATTATTGATGATGATATATGTGGCTCACATGATAATAAATACATGTCAAGGGTGCGCCCTGATAGCGCTCTAATGCATTGGGTAAAGACTTAATCTATAGAGATGACTATTTTTAACGACGCCTTAGTGAATAACCTTGGTAATTTTTAATGACACCTTGGGGATGGACCTTGGTGAAACAGAAATGAGTTTCAATATTAAATGTTGTAGCCACATCTTCAAGTTATGAAAAATGTTATTTTTATTATGATATGCCTCATGATTTCTTTCTCATGCCTTAAAGTTCTTTTTCATGACATTGTTGATGTATCTCAAGTTCACATGTTAAATGTTTCCCCTTATTTCCCTTACTGGGCCTTTTGATTAGCCTTTCTTTTGATGTATGTCCCCAGGTTATGAGATGCAGTAATGAACCTAGGATGAACATAAGGGGAAGCCTTTCGAGTGTTTAAGAAGAATGTTTTATGTTTTCATGTTTTAAGTTCTTGGTTTCCAAGACACTAAACCTTAAAGATACTTGATTTTGTAAAATGTAATGAAAGTTTATGTGATAAAAAGGCGGGATGTTATATGAAGTATGTACAAAAAGTACTGTTTGTCAAGAAGTGTCACGAGAGGGATAAATTCACTGATAGATTTGAAGAGAGAACAAATGCACTCGTGCCGGGAGAACTCACTACTGAGTGGGAAAAGATAACGATACACGAATGAGGATCCCTACCAGGGCATTAGCGTATACTACGACTCATCCAGATTCACCTGGTAAGTAGAGGATCAACATCTTGTAGGACTGGCCACATCGATACCTTACTCTACTTAGAGTCAATAATGGATAGAGGATCTTGTTCCGGGCCTCTCAGAGGGACTCTGGCTCTATCCAGAAAGTCTTGCTGAAGGGATCATACTCCTATGGATGGAAACGATACCTGACCTTTAGAGGAATGAGCAAAGGGGGAACTAACCCAAATGAAACTTTTCCATGATAGATTGGACAAGGAGATCATTCCATGTGCAAGAAATTACATGACGTGTAGAGGTGTCACATGCCATGTCCTCTGACCCCAAGTACTGCTCGTGTACAATGACCTGTGTCAAAAAGAGAATATTATGTAGAAAATATATACATGGTGTGTAGAATAGTAACACGATGTGTCATACTATCTGTGGGCTGCTCTGTGTATGCCAGTCGTGTGCTCGTACACGGCTTCAACCCATGTCTGCCAACCCGTGTACTGGTACATGGGGTAACCCGCATAACCGGCCTGGTCTAGCCGTGTGGTGGAGTACATGCTTTGTACTTTACCCCATATCCATGTATCATCTGAGATACATGCCGAGTTCCACATATGGACCCACACGCCATGTGATAGGGGTCACACACCATTCCATCGCTTCCTGTAGCGTGGAACCCTAACTGCCACTGAATTGGTCCCACACGATGTGTTCTTCAGGATACATGTTGTGTTCGTCGCGATTTTCCAGAAATCATTGGTCTTCCTCACATTACTTGGTTGATATTCCAACCCTCGATCTGGCCACCCATTCACTTCGAAGCTCAAGATCCAAGGTTTTCCCGTCATAATAACGCCGATTTGGTAGGTTTTGGGCCTTTGATCGGCTTCGGAAAATTGTTTTGATCATTCGCGAAAAGAACGGTCGAAGAGAAATTTCTTCTTAACCGTGTCAATTCGTCTGTCACCATCGTCATAGAACCTCCGCTGGGTCATCACGATGTCAGATATATGATTTTGGATCATTGCATTGCGATAAGGATGCGCAACAATATGTTGTTCATAACCCCACAAAGAACGCAAAGAACACACAAGGTCGAGAAAAGAAATTCATAAACAAAACGAGGAACGGAACTCTGCTTTTATTTGTTACAGCGTTGATCCACTCTCGTTGGAAGGATCAAGAAGAAAAAAACAAATATGAATGAAACCCTGAAAAAAAACCTGCAAAACAACCCTCCCGCAATAACAATTGAACCCCGGGTCAACTTGTTCATGGGTTGATCCGCGTTCGTCATTTAAATCCAAGAATAGGGAAGAACATAATTAAAATAACAACCCCCACCTCAAGTTAGGATCGATCGCTGATGAAGAGGGATTGTGTTGCCGTCATTGATGAGATCCTCTAACTCTGTTGGCATTGTGATTCCCAAATAGTCGATTTTTCATTGTTCGTCATCGAGAGGTCTCTCCAAGGGGTCTCCTCTCCACACCTCTAGAGAATTCTGGGGTTAGGCGGATGACCCTAGAAATTATGCTTAACAACTTATTTAAAATCTCTCATCGTTTCATTGATGCTAAGATAAAAAAATAAATATTTTAATTTACTTTATTTCCTTAAACGTCTAAAAACTAACTTCTACAGCCGACTTGTGTCAGTCGATGTTAGGCCTCGATTAAGGTAAAATCACTATTATGAACACAACCATTCCCTCATATTTCTGATATGGGCACTCATTTTAAAGTTATTCCATTTTTTAGAAAAACCGCTTGCACGCACTATTTAAAAGTTTAATTTGTTTCAAACATTTATTTTGGGAACTTCGGGGCTTGGAATCGCACGTCGTCATAAATACTGATCTCGAAATAATTATATATAATATTTTAAAATAATACACAAAAAATCCGAGACATTATATTCTTCCCACCTTAGGTCTTTTCATCCCAAAGAGCCAAAACAAAAGGCTACGCAAAAAGATGTGGGTATTGTGCACGAATATGAGCTTCCTACTCCCATGTGCTCTCCTAAAGATTCTTGTGTTGCCACTGGACACGTACCAAGGGAATCTATCACTCACAAAGGATCATATCTTGTTGACCCTCGATCTCCTTGAGGTACTCTATGAAGGTTTCTCCATCCTCAATGTCCAACTCACCCCAGTCGATGACGTGCGATGGATCTTTCATGTACCTCCTCAACTGTGACATGTGTAAGACATCATATACCCAATTAAACTACAGTGGTAGAGCTAGGTGGTACGCCACCTCACCAACTCTAAGCAGCATCTGAAAAGGGCCGATGAACCTGTAGGTTCTGGGAGCAGCGGAAGCGCGTTGGTGGGTTTTCCCAACTTAATTTTTCGTTAAACAATGTTCAATCCGAGATCCGTCACGATATAAAATGCAGAATCTTCAGAATAGAACGAAGAACGAAAAGAAAAAGATGAGTCCCGAAACCCTTGTGGAGGATCATCATATGTTTATTATAATTAATTTAATTAATGCATAAGAATTAACTCATTGGAATTCTTTCTTCGTTGATGTGTCCAGTCACGATTCGGTGATCCGTCGTTGCATCGTAGAATCCAAGTGTAGGATTCCTCTAGCGGTCATCCAAACGTGTGTCACGTATCTCCGGACGTCGCCGAAAAGATCTCCGGGTGCTAGCGCGGAAGAACCTTCGCTTGCGATGTCCGCCTTCGACCGCCTTGATCCGGTGGAGGATCTTGCTCTCGTAACTTGAGGGTGTTCTTGGTGGAAAGGGAATTCTCACTTGGATTGAGAGTATTTCCAAATCCGTTGTGCACAACAATGGCTCACAAAAAATGTTGGGGTTGCGAGGATATTTATAATCAGGTTTGAGGTTAATAGAGTTATGACAATAAATAAACGCGTTACGCATTTTATTTATTTCATTAACTCTTATTGAAAACCCCCATGTCGAATTATTAATTCCTTGACATGCGCCCATGCTGATTATAATAAATATCATTTAATAAAACAATATTAAATCCTCAAAATCCCAATTGGAAAAACTACACGGCGTGTAATAATTAATACACGGCGTGTACTTGTTTTCCATAAAACTACACAGCGTGTATATTTAATATACACGGCGTGTACTTTTATTTTACATTTTTCTCCACCACATTTATTATACCTTGAGTAATGACTATTTATTTCTTAAATAAATGTAACTGCATTACTCGCTAATAAATATATTATTTTATCCACAGTATATTCTCTCGAATAACTAGTGTCAAAATAAATGCGATCATACATCCTTAAATAATCATTAAACCACAGTCGGGAATAATATTTATTTAACTTGTTAAATTAATATTTAACTGAGATACATGGACACACTTAGTGTGTGACCCTCTAGGCCTCTTTCTCAGTGGCATTAGGCCGAGCCTGCCTAAAGTCCAAGGTTAGCGTCTAGAAACACGCCAAGGCACCCATAGAGAAAGAAGTTAACGCCGCAATGACGTTTCACCTCCTACGAACACTTACCGTGTAATATAATCCCTTTTTCTCGATATCTCCAATAAAGCAGGTTTCATGCTAGTTCCATCAACCCATGTGCTTGATTATTCTTTCTTTGACTTCCCGGAATTGAACTTTCCCATACCTTACCATGGCCATGGATTTATTTAGGCTATATCAATTCCATCAAAGGGCCTGAGATATCTACTTCCGTTATGGAATGGAAGGGAAAAATCCTTTCTCGCATTATCTATTAATGTGGTATTACTCGTGACGCACCCAACGTATCCTACCTCGCTGCAAACAGTGTGTCGTCACAGTTTTCATCAATACATCTAAGTGCATGAGTTGTAATACCCATTAATAATAATCTTAAAGTCTAAGGATCAATACACACGTCTGTAGATAGGAAAATCCAATGACACTATGAAATGTGGATTTCCTACTGGCGGGTCTCGTTCTCATAATATCCTCTTGGATATTACCAAGGGCACACACCATGAGAAGGTGCCTCAAAGTTTTATGAGTCCTCACCCCTAATGACCTGTATTATTTGTGTCCCTCAAATAATATCATCCGGCCATAGAACATACATTCAAGAACAGTGTTATGGCACTTTCGGGTTCTCATCATAGCAGGGATCCGCTACGACCCTTTAATGCAACAGCCGTCCTTAGGACATTATCACATGACATGTCACGCAGAAGAACAATCAAGATGTGATAAGGCTTTTATTTAATGAACAAAGTACAAAGTAGTTGGTTCTAGACCACCAACTCCAACAGACTCCCACTTGGACTAGAGCCAACTGCTAACAACCTTTAACCCACTAGCTCTCACATTATATTCATGCTTCTGCTGAGATAGGCCTTTAGTCATGGGGTCCGCCACGTTCTCTTCCGCGGACACTCTACTCACTGCAACTTCACCCATTTGATAGAAATCCCTCAAGAGGTGATACTTACGGAGTATGTGATTTGTCCGTTGATGTGACCTTGGTTCTTTTGCAAGAGCCACCGCTGCAGTATTATCACAATACAATGTAATGGGATCTTTACTACTAGGCACCACATAAAGCTCCTGAAAAAAGTTCCGAATCCAAACGGCTTCTTTGGCTGCATCAGAAGCCGCTATATACTCGGACTCCGCTGTAGAATCGGCGACAACTGGCTGCTTTGAACTCTTCTAGCTCACAGCTCCTCCATTGAGACAGAAAACATATCCAGATTGCAACTTCAGATCATTCTGATCTGTTTGAAAACCAGCATCAGCATACCCTTTGATGACAAGCTCCTCATTTCCTCCATACACCAGGAACATATCCTTAGTTCTTCTCAGATACTTAAGGATAGTCTTAACAGCAGTCCAATGCTGTTCTCCTGGATCTGCTTGATATCTGCCTACCATGCTCAGTGCATAGGCAACATCAAGCCTGGTACATAACATGGCATACATGATGGATCCTATAGCCGAAGCATATGGGATCTTTCTCATCCTATCTTTCTCCTGTTGTGTCTGGGGACACATTTTCTTAGAAAGATGTAAGCCATGTGACACTGGAACCAATCCCCTCTTGGATTTTTCCATACTAAATCTCTTTAGTATCTGGTCAATGTATGTACCCTGACTTAGTCCAAGTAGCCTCTTGGATCTATCATGAATGATCTTGATCCCTAGAATGTAGGCTGCTTCTCCTAAGTCCTTCATGGAGAAACACTTGTTCAACCAGTCCTTAACTGACTGTAAGGCTGGTACGTCGTTTCCAATAAGCAATATGTCATCAACATATACCACTAGGATGACGACCGCATTCCCATTAAACCGCTTATAAACACATGGCTCACATTCGTTCTTAATGAAACCAAATTCCTTTATGGCTTCATCAAATCGAATGTTCCATGACCTAGATGCTTGCTTTAATCCATAAATGGATTTATGCAACTTGCAAACCCGTTTGGCTTCACCTGGTGTCACAAACCCTTCTGGTTGTGTCATATAGACATCTTCCTGAAGGTTCCCATTAAGGAATGCTGTTTTGACATCCATCTACCAAATCTCGTAGTCATGGTAAGCTGCTATGGCAAGTATAATTCTTATGGATTTAAACATGGCAACTGGCGAGAAGGTTTCATCATAGTCAATTCCTTGACGCTGTCTGAATCCTTTATCCACTAGCCTTGCTTTATAGGTGCTAACTTGACCTTCCATGTCCATATTTCTTTTGAATACCCATTTGCATCCAACAGGCTTTACATCAACTGGCTCATCGACCAGAACCCAAACTTGGTTCTGATACATGGAATCCATCTCAGAATTCATAGCTTCTAGCCATCTTGCAGCTTCTGAGCTTTCTACTGCTTCCTTGTAGGAGAGAGGTTCATCATTGTCCAACAATAATGATTCACCATCCTCGGTGACTAGGAAACCAAATCTCTCTGGTTCCCTTACCTCTCTTGAGCTCCTACGCAGTACTTGTGTTTCTGGAACCTCTTCCACGGGGACTTGTGGAACTTGTTCCTGTACCAACTCCTGTGTATCTTGAGCATCAACTTCGTCGAAGTCAATCTTGCTCCCACTATCCTTCTTGAGGATGTGCTCCCTCTCAATAAAGACAGCTTGTCTGACGATAGTCACTTTCTTGTCTTGGGGGTTATATAGGTAATATCCTTTTATTTCCTTGGGATATCCTATAAAGATACACTTCGTGCCCTGGGGTGCTAGTTTGTTGCCTGAGAAGGCCTTAACAAACGCCTCGCATCCCCATACACGTGTGTGCGACAAAGTGGGTTTCCTTCCATTCCATAACTCGAATGGAATTCCATTTGCCACCTTAGTTGGTACTCGGTTTAATGTGTATGCTGCAGTTTGTAATGCATATCCCTAAAAGGATAATGGAAGATCCACATGACTCATCATCGACCTCACCATGTCCAACAAGGTGCGGTTCCTCCTTTCACTAACACCATTCCACTGTGGTGTATAAGGAGGAGTGAGCTGAGATAGAATCTCAGACTCCCGTAGAAGATCGATGAACTCTTGGTTCAGATATTATCCACCTCGATCCGATCGAAGCTTCTTTATCTTCTTACTAAGTTGATTCTCTACTTCATTCTTGAATTCCTTAAATTTCTCTAAGGACTCTGACTTATACCTCATTAAGTAGACATAGCCATATCTACTCAAATCATCAGTAAAAGTAATAAATTAAGAATATCCACCTCTAGCTTCTACTGGAAATGGTCCACACACATCTGTGTGTACCAATCCTAGAAGCTCTGTGGCCCTTTCACCTTGTCCACCAAAAGGCGGCTTGGTCATTTTTCCTTGTAAACAAGCGTGGCATCTATCAAGTGGTTTTAGCTCAGTAGAGTCAAAATAGCCATCTTGGCAGAGCTTTGTCAAGCGCTTCTCATTCACATGACCAAGGCGGTGATGCCATAACTGGGTGATGTATGAGTCATGTGAGTTTGTTTCGTTATCGATTGCCAACACTTGGTTTTCGTAATTTAATACATACAAACCATTATTCAAATGTGCCATACCATAACATACGTTGTTCTTATAAAAGAGACAAACCTTATTTACAAACTTGAAAATAAATCCATCCATATCCAAACAAGATATAGAAATTATGTTCTTGGTAACACTAGGCACAAAATAACAGTTTTATAAAACCAAAATCATGCCAGTTGGCAATGAGAGGTGATAGTCGCCAATAGCCAACGCAGCTAGCCTTGCGCCATTGGCAGCTCGAAGATCCACCTCTCCTCTAGCGATCTTTCTAAATCTACTTGGTTCCTGCATTTGAATACAGATGTGATCCACACAAGCTGTATCTAATACCCAATGTGTAGAAATAGAAAGATTTCACTCGATAACGAACGCACCTTTAGCATCCCCACGCTTTTGGGTGCAGTTCCTCTTCCAGTGGCCCTGCTTTACACATGAAAAACACACTGATTTCTGTTCCTTGCCCTTCCTCTGGATCTTCCCCTTCTTGGAGGGACAGTGCTCGGGGGATTTAGACCGTTTATAAGTCTTTGGCCCCTTTGCCTTGCCCTTCCCTTTCTTGTTCACCATAAGGACCGCGGGTTTGTCATGCCCCATGTCCTTATCTACCTGGCGAATAAAGGTCAGAAGCTCCGATAGACTCTTCTCATTGCCGCTCATGTTATAGTTGACAATGAAGCTAGAGAAGGTCTTGGGCAATGATGATAGGATGATATCTGTACGCAACTCATCTGGGAATTTAATCCCTAAGATGTCCAAGTGTTCAATGTAGCCAATAAGCTTGACCACATGAGGCCCAGCTGGCGCAGACTCTCCAAGCTTCGTGGTAAACAAAGCATTGGAGATCTCATACATCTCCTGTCTCGCCTTCTCTTGGTAGAGATCTTTAAGGTGAGACATCATGCTATACGCATCCATGTTTTCATGTTACTTCAAGAGCTCATTAGACATGGCTGATAGCATGAAACACTGGACATCTGTGGCATCATCCATGTGTTTCATGTAGAGAGATAATTCCTCATCACCAGCCTCTTTCCCAGGTGCAACTGGAATAGGCTCTTCCAGCACATATAATTTCCTTTCGTGGCGAAGGACGACGCGTAAACGCCTCTGCCACTCTTGGAAATTAGTGCCGGTGAGAAGGTTTTCTTTTTCAAGTATGGTGCGCAATGATATGTTTGAAGTCATTTTCTTGCCGTTTCTACAATTTAAGATGAGCAAAGGTTTAGTACTTTATTATAAAAATTGAGACAAATAAATAAATTAATACTTATTAGTCTCCCACTATTTTATCGAAATCCAATAGCCCTCACCATTGACTTCGGAATATTCTATTGCATGAATATTCTAGTGGCAAGGATCCATATTGCCCTTCGCATTACCCCAACTAGGGTTGGTCAAGCAACTTGAAGGGTTTTAGGTAGGCATTCCAAATGCCAACTGCATTAACTTGCAGTTCCTTGATCCGCTGAGTGGACTCCCCAATCCTGAAATCCTTTTTGGATTTCCTCAACCTTTGCCTCTTGGTTACACCAAGTTCTGCTGTGGTAGTCAACCCTTGATGCGAACCAAGTCAAGTCAACCCAAAACCTTGAATTAGAATTCCCCGATAATTGAAAGCACCCCAACTAGGGTTGTTCTAGCACTTTAAACTATGGTTCAATTCTAACCAAGATTATGGAAGGCTATGTCGACTTAATATTTATTTTGAGGGATTTTATCCTTATACGTAAATTTCCATTTTATTATCTTTGATTACATGCTTGTTAATATTAAGTGGGATATACTTAAGTGATTAACCATGTCTAAGATAATATTTACGTATAAGCCAATTTTATTTTAGTTCCATCTTGCATGTTCGTTTAATTCATTAATTGTGTGATCGTGACAACACACCCACAATAAATAAACCATGCAACTGACAGAAATAAAATAAATGGTATGATCATGATCTTTTCTATTGGTTAGTTTATCTAGCGGTTGATAAACTAACTCAAGACCTAGGGGAGAAACACCTTGAACCTTTCGGGTTCGTGTTTACAGCTTTCCACCTGTCCACCTTTGTATCTCCTTGGATTGGTTTCATCTTGGCTCCTGACTTGAGCTGCCTCCACTAGCTTGGGATCTCCATCAATTACATATGCATTTATCTCACACACAGGTGAGGGGAAAAAGGAGTTTTTACATAAAATAATCCTTGGGCGCGCATGCCCTACATATTAATGAGGAGATGGCTCGCAGGCCAACAAATTTAATTTAAATAAATAAATTAAAAGAAACCATTCACATACAAAGGTCTCGGTCTAGCTCATGATCATCCATACATGCAACGATATTTACGCATAAATAAAACTAGCATTCAATTCTTTAATCGTTCTTGTTTAAGATAAATCACGCTCGAATCAATTAATTATCTTTAATTAATCAATCCTTTTATCTTAAATCCCTTTTCTGAATTTCCTTGAGATTCTCATCCATCATAATTTTAAACAAATAAATTCATTTAAAATTATCCTTGTACACAACTTGTACCTTGGAGGCAACCCGGCGAATTCCCATTTATTACGCAGATGTTAAATTAAACACATATATATAAAACACCTATCACGTGTTGTGCCTTAGCTTTACGCCTGCACCATGGTACACGTCTCAAGGGTTTGTATAATATAATAATAAATTTTAATAAATCTGCATAATTTGGGTGAGCACACGGCATGTAGTTCCGACTACACGGCGTGTACTTTTTCTTCACCGTCCATCCGAAGTACACGCCCGGGGATAGGGCGTGTTAATGTACTTCAGAAATTTTCGGAGTATACGGCGTGTACAGTGGGACACACGCCGTGTAGTTTTCACATTACACGGTTTCCAACCGGGCAGGCTATGTACGGAGTACACGACCCAACCCTAACCCGAAGGGACTACACACCGTGTTCATTGGACCACACGACATGTATTCCGGAAACCGTGTGCCACCTGTTTCTGGTCAACACATGGTGTCTTAAATTCTTAGAAAGAATCCAATACACGGCCTGATTTGGCGGATCAGTCAATGCATTGAACCTAGACTACACGGTGTGTACTTCTGAATACACGCCGTGTATTCTGGTGTTATACGGCCAGAAACATTTGGCTCCTCCGGATGAGTTCCTCTATTTTATTTTAATCAAAATTAAAAGAAAAATCCGTTTCTGTGAGGTGAACGAGAAACGAGAGAGGAGGAACAGATCTCGATATTCAGATTTCCAGAACGATTAAACATGGATTGAAATAACTAAATTATTAAATGCGCAAATCACCAAAAAAAAAACTAAATAATTATAACCAACGATATGACCCCCTCTGATACAACTTGTAGGTTCCGAGCGCAGCGGAAGCGCGTTGGTGGGTTTGCCCAACTTAATTTTTCGTTAAACAATGTTCAATATGAGATCTGTCACGATATAAAACGCCGAATCTTCGGAATAGAACGAAGAACGAAAAGAAAAAGATGAGTCCCAGAACCCTTGAGTAGGATCATCATATATTGATTATAATTAATTTAATTAATGCATAAGAATTACCTCGTTGGAATTATTTCTTCGTTGATGTGTCTGGTCACGATTCGGTGATCTGTCGTTGCGTCGTAGAATCTAAGTGTAGGATTCCTCTAGCGGTGATCCACACATGTGTCACGTATCTCCGGACGTCGCCGAAGAGATCTCCGGGTGCTAGCGTGGAAGAACCTTCGCTTGCGATGTCTGCCTTCGACCGCCTTGATCCGGTGGAGGATCTTGCTCTCGTAACTTGAGGGCGTTCTTGGTGGAAAGGGAATTCTCTCTTGGCTTGAGAGTATTTCCAAATCCTTTGTGCACAACAATGGCTCATAAAAAATGTTGGGGTTGCGAGGATATTTATAATCAGGTTTGAGGTTAATAGAGTTATGACAATAAATAAACTCGTTACGCGTTTTATTTATTTCATTAACTCTTATTGAAAACCCCCATGTCGAATTATTAATTCCTTGACATGCACCCACGCTGATTATAATAAATATCATTTAATAAAACAATATTAAATCCTCAAAATCCCAATTGGAAAAACTACACGGCGTGTAATAATTAATACACGACGTGTACTTGTTTTCCATAAAACTACACAACGTGTATATTTAATATACACGGAGTGTACTTTTATTTTCCATTTTTATCCACCACATTTATTATACCTTGAGTAATGACTATTTATTTCTTAAATAAATGTAACTGCATTACTCTCTAATAAATATATTATTTTATCCACCGTATATTCTCTCGAATAACTAGTGTCAAAATAAATGCGATCAGACATCCTTAAATAATCATTAAACCACAGTCGGGAATAATATTTATTTAACTTGTTAAATTAATATTTAACTGAGATACATGGACACACTTAGTGTGTGACCCTCTAGGCCTCTTTCTCAGTGGCATTAGGCTGAGCCTGCCTAAAGTCCAAGGTTAGCGTCTAGCAACACGCCAAGGCACCCATAGAGAAAGAAGTTAACGCCGCAATGACGTGTCACCTCCTACGAACTCTTACCGTGTAATATAATCCCTTTGTCTCGATATCTCCAATCAAGCGGGTTGCATGCTAGTGCCATAAACCCATGTGCTTGATTATTCTTTCTTTGACTTCCCGGAATTGAACTTGCCCATACCTTACCATGGCCATGGATTTATTTAGGCTATATCAATTCCATCAAAGGGCCTGAGATATCTACTTCCGTTATGGAATGGAAGGGAAAAATCCTTTCTCGCATTATCTATTAATGCGGTATTACTCGTGACGCACCCAACGTATCCTACCTCGTTGCGAACAGTGTGTCGTCACAGTTTTTTTCAATAAATCTAAGTGCGCGAGTTGTAATACCCATTAATAATAATCTTAATGTCTAAGGATCAATACACACGTCCGTAGATAGGAACATCCAATGACACTATGAAATGTGTATTTCCTACTGGCGGGTCTCGTTCTCATAATATCCTCCTGGATATTACCAAGGGCGCACACCATGATAAGGTGCCTCAAAGTTGTATGAGTCCTCACCACTAATGACCTGTATTATTTGTGTCCCTCAAATAATATCATCCGACCATAGAACATACATTCAAGAACAGTGTTATGGCACTTTCGGGTTCTCATCATAGCAGGGATCTGCTACGACCCTTTAATGCAACAGCTGTCCTTAGGACATTATCACATGACATGTCACGTAAAAGAACAATCAAGATGTGATAAGGCTTTTATTTAATGAATAAAGTACAAAGTAGTTGGTTCTAGACCACCAACTCCAACAGAACCTCAGATACAACTTGCCGCCCCTGCCAAATCTCAGCAACCCTCAACGAGGTGAGACCCAAAGGAAGACATAGTCTCCATATTTGAACTCCAGAGGTCTCCGCCGTCTATCAACATAAGACTTATGCTGGCTCTATGTAGTCTTTATCTACTCCTGAATGATCTGCACCTTCTCGGTGGTATCTCTCACCAACTTTAGACCCATGAGTGATGACTCTTTGGGGTCATCCCAACAAAGTGGTGACCGGAAGGGTCACCCATATATAGCCTCAAATGGTGCCATACTGATGGTGGAGTGGTAGCTGTTGTTGTACGGAAACTCCACCAGTGGTAGGTGGTCCTCCCAACTGCGACCAAAGTCTAAGATACAAGCCCATAACATATCCTCTAGAACCTAAATGGTTCTCTCTATTTGGACATCTATTTGGGGATGGAACGTTGTGCTCAAGCATAGCTAAGTCCCAAACACCACCTGAAATCCCTTCCATAACTGGGATGTGAAATGACCATCTCAGTCTGAGACTATCTTCAAAGGTATTCCATGAAACAAAACCATCTCATGCATGTAGAGGTGTCCTAAGCTCTCTATGGAACTCTACTCCCTAATAGCTAGGAAGTGGGATGACTTGGTGAGTCGGTCAATGATCACCCAGATGGAATCATGCCCCCTATATTTTTATGGTAATCCCATCACGAAGCCCATCAAAATTCTATCCCACTTCCACTCCAGCACTTCTAGGGGGTGAGCTAACCTTGATGGAACCTGGTGCTCAAACTTCACCTACTGTCATATAAGGCATTGAGAAATGAACTTTTCTACTGCCTTATTCATTCCAATCCACCAGAATTGACGTTCGAGGTCCTTGTACATTTTTACCACTCCGGGATGTACTTCCAAATGGGATGTATAAAATTTCCTTAGAACCTCCTCCCACAATGCCACTGGTACAACTGTGCATCCTCTAAAAAGAACGACGTGCTCCCCACCTTGTGAAAATTCATCACGAGCATGTCTTGTGGACAACTGAGCACGTAAAATATCATAGTCGACATCCCATAGTTATACCTCATTGACTCACCATAAGAGTGGAGGGGTGAAAACCATCGACTGAAGATAAGATGCATCATCTCCATCCATGAAGGATAACTGTAGCGAGGCCAACTAATCTGATGCCTCGCTCAGCATCTAAGAACTTGATCTCCTACTGAGGGAATTTACCACAACATTCCCCTTCCCAAGAGTATATATGATCTCGAAGTCATAATCTTGGAGGAACTCCAGCCATCTTCTCTACATCATATTCAAATCCTTTTGCAAGAAGATGTACTTGAGGCTCTCATGGCCACATTATATGATAAACCGCTCTCCCATCAGGTAGTGTCGCCACACCTTCAACACGAAGACTACTGCTACTAACTCGAGATCACGGGTTGCATAGTTCTTCTCATGTGGCCTTAGCTGGTGCAAACCATAGGCAATCACCGCTTAAATATACATCAGAACAAAACCAATCCCAGTCCTTGATGCGTCGTAGAAAACTATATACTCGACACCCTCCTTTGGTAACCTCAAGATTGGAGCACTCTTCAAACTCAGCCTCAAATACTAGAAAGCCTACTGGCACTTCTCTGTCCATATGAAAGGTTTTCCCTTTTGGTTCAAATATGTCATGGGGGGTGATATCTAGGAGAATTCAGGAATGAATATCTAGTAATATCCTACCAACTCAAGGAATCTTTGCACCTCAGTCACGCTTCAAGGAGGCTCCCATGCTAGCACAACCTTGACCTTGGTTGGGTCCACTACTACTCCATCTACTGGGATAACATGTCCCAAAAAGTGGATCTCCTGTATCAAGAGCTAATACTTCGAGATATTCCCATAAATATTGTGCTTTTAGAGTACGTCTAGAACCACCCACAGGTGTCTCACGTGATCCTCTTTTGATACTGAGTACACAAGGATGTCATTGATGAAGACTACTATGAACCAGTCTAAGTATGGCTAGAAGATCTGGTTCATGAGTCCCATAAACACTATGGGGTCATTCATTAAAACGAAATGAATCACCATGTACTCGTAGTGACCATAGCGGTATATGAAAGCTGTCTTCAGCACATCCCTATCTCGTACTTGAAGGTGATGATAACCTGATCGAAGGTCATCCTTTAAGAACCATTGTGCCCCTCCCAACCGATTGAAGAGGTCGTAGATCCTTGGTAGTGGATAAATTTTCTTCACTATTACCTAGTTTAGGCGCTGGTAATCCACACACAACCTCAAACTCCTATCTTCCTTCTTTGCAAACAAAACTGGGGCCACCTAGGGTGAAACACTGGGTCTTATGAATCCCTTCCTATGCAAATCCTCCAACAACACCCTCAGCTTGTGAATCTCTATGGGATCCATCTGATACGCTGGTGAGGATATCAATGCCATCTCAGGGTGTCAGTTGATGTAGAAGTTGATCTTCTGGTGGGGAGGTAGTCCTGGAACATCTTCTGGAGAGACATCCTCATACTCCGCCACTGGTGATGGGAACTGAAATCTCACAACATCTGCTGCTCCGAGGGTAAGGCTAGCCAACTCATGAGTGATCGGCTGCACCCTCCTAAGAATGACCCCATTTTATTCTTCCTGGGTTTACTTTTCACCAACAAAGGAAAAGCCTGTTCCATCATTGTGAACACACCATACTCTTCACCTAAAGCAATCAATCTGGGCATGGACTGAAGATAACAAATCCATACCGAGAATGATGTTGTAATACCTCGGCACTTCCACCAAGAGGTTTCAACCGAAACTCTCACCTCCAAGGGTAATATCACACTATCAACAAAGATGCATGATCATCGAGTCTCCTCCCTTAGGTTTCTCTAAGCATAAGGGTTGAGTCAATGACTCTACCAGAATCTCAAGGTTTCACACAAGACACGTGGAAAGGAAAGAATGACTGGAATCTATGCCTATAAGTATAGAATCTAAGGTAGAAAATACACATATCATACCTCGAATCATCCATGGAGTCCCTGGGTCATACGCCTCGACCGCATGTAGTTTCCTCCACCCATGTCCCTCAACTCCCTAAGCCTAGTAAGGAACTCTTGGAGGTGGTGGTGGAAGTATGTCAAAGAATCTAACACCTCCTGAAGCTCTACCTACTCCTCTACCACATTTACTTCATGGAAGGTCATCCTGCTCCACTCATTGCCTCTACCTCAGTGTTCCATCCACCACCTCCCTGTCAATAGCTTGATGGGTTGGACAGTCTCTAGCGAGATATCCTCTACCATCGCAAGATCAACATCACCTCTCCCTAGGAAGATTGGATCCAACCTGAGATCCATGGGCTGCAGATCCCCTATACTGGGCCCTCTTGTGATGTATCCCAAGTCTCGATCCCTATGCCAAATGTTGGATCCCTACTTCTAAGGTCTTTACACCTGTATTCCTGTTGCTGACTGCCATCAGCTGTCTCTGTTCAGCCAAGAAGCTCTCAACTAATAAAGCTCATTCAAGAACTCCATCATAATTCATAATGCATAGAAGTACGACACTAGATTAGATGTCCCATCGTAGACCTTGATCAAAGGCCTGAGCTATGAAGTACTGATCCTTTACCATATCCATTGAGTAACTGGCATGGTTGGGGAACCTCGATGAATAGTCATCCATCGTTAAACTGCCCTACTAAAGTTGAATAAGATCCTGGATACGCACTTCTCTTAGTGTAACTAGATATAAATCCTCCCTAAAGATTCACTCAAACTCCATCCATGAAATAGTATCTTCATCATGAGTCTGCTTGGTCAAACTCCACCATCGCCCTACCAAAACCTGAAGAAGGATTTCTCCTAGGATCACTATATGGTACACTGGTATCCTCACTAGATGGAAAACTCTGGTCACTATCTCAAGCTAGTCCTCAGCCGCCCGAGGTTTGGACTCACCTCATAACTTGAGGGGTCTATATCTTTGAAACTCATGTAGCGCGATCAGCCTGCATTCATCATTTATTGGTACTACAGGTACCACGTGCTGCTTCACTGGGGGTAATTCTTGGGGAACTAGTCCCTAAATTGAAGCCTCATCATTGAGGGGTTCATCCTCATGATTGAGCTGTTGAATCCTAGTGGGTATGCGTCACATAGGTATCCTGTAAGGAAACAAGATGTACCACGGTCAAAGAGTATATATGTATAGATGACACTAAAGGACATGGAAAACACAACCCATTCCAATATGATGCATGTACCATTTTTTTGTTTCCCTTCAACTAGTGTTCTCATCTACCAAGTCAAAAAATAGGTGATCAAATTCCTAGTGTATGGATACATCGGCCTCCTGCACTAACACTGGAGTCCCTAACCTGAAAACCAAACTCGAAATAATAAACATTATTTCCCCAAACCAATCTCACAAACTCTAAGTTCTAAGGTAGAACCAACCTCTTCTGAAACCACTCTGTCATGACCCATCCTAGGGGGGCCCATGCCATGAATCCCCAAGCCCACCTCTAATAGGCCAAGGGTTTGTGACTAGCACTGAGTAGGCACATTACTAACATGGGAGACATTGCATAAGTACCTATACATATGAACACACCTCTAAGCCCACAAATGATGAAATGTAAAAAAACCACGAAGTAACAAAATGCATGCATACAACTAAACCCAACCAATAGAGTACAATGGAAATTAAAGTGCAGAAAGTAAACTGGGCTAGAATACAAGCCCACTAAATGAAAGAGTCTAAAAACTATAAAGTCCAACCTTTAAGAAAAAAATAGGTACTGGGACTACTGCTCGACACTGAAGGAACACCTCGGCCTATTTAGAACTCACAATTCTCTTTCTAGTCCTGGTTTGCCCTGGACTCCATCAAAAGTCCACTCATCTGCACAAGACACGACACATGCGGGCAAAGCCTATGTAGGGGTGAGTATAACAATACTCAGTAGGAGACCCCAAAAACCAAAAAGGAATAAAAAAAGTAAAGGTACAATCACCTCTACATAGTATATTTCTATCGAACATATAATAAGATAAACATCTATATATACTCGAAACCTAGACCTTTAGTCTGGAGGTAAGTCACAATAACCCACATAACCATGTTAGGGATTCAATTCAAAGATTCCAAAAAGCAATAATTTGGGATAACTCACTCCATGAGTGTATTAGCTCTGATGACATCCTTCCAAGAAGAAATTTTCATCAGGAAGTGTCACAATATGGATAGGTGCACTAATAGATCTAAAGAGAGAATTGATGCACTCATGTTGGGAGAACTCGCTCTTAAGTGAGAAAAGATCATGATACACAGATGAGGATCACTACTAGGGCCTTGGAGTATACCATGACTCATCTGGATTCAACTTCTAATTATAGGATCGATGTCTTGTAGGTTTGGTCACACCGATACTTGACTCTACTTAGGGACAAGAATGGATAGGGGGTCTTACTTTGGTCCTCTCAGAGGGACTCTAGCTCTATCCAGAAAGTCATGCTAAAGGGATCATACTCCTATGGATGGAAACGATACCTTACCTTCAGGGGAACAAGAAAAGGGGGAACTGAGCCAAAAAAAACTTGTCCAAGATACAATGGACAAGGAGATCAATCCAAGTACAAGAAAGTACAAAATGTGTAGAGGTGTCACACACTGTGTCCTCTAACCCCGGGTGCTGCCCATGTACAACGACCCATGTTGAAAAGAGCATGTCATGTAGAAAATCTATTCAAAACATGTAGAATAGTAACACACTGTGTCCTAATATCTGGGAGCTGCTCTGTATACGCTGTCCACGTGCCTGTACATGGCTTTAACCCGTGTCTTCCAACCCAGGTACCAGTACATGGGGTAACCCGTGTAACCGACCTGTTCTAGCTGCGTGGTGGAGTACATGCCGTGTACTCCACCCCATGTCTATGTATCATCTGAGATACATGAAGATTTATATGTAGGGACCCACATGCTATGTGAGGGGTTCAGGTGCCATGTCATTGATTCCTGTAGCGTAGAACCCTAGTCGTTGCTGAACAGGTCCCACACGTCATGTTCTTCGGGATACACACAATGTTCATCACGATTTTCTAGGAATATCTTTTCTTCCTAATATTCATTGGTTGATCTTATAACCCTCGATCTGGCCACCTGTTCACATTTCAACACAAGATCCAAGGTTTTCCTATCATAATAACATCAATTTGGTAGGTTTCTGACCTTCGATCGGCTCTGGAAACTCATTTCAATCATCCATGCAAAGAATGGTTGAAGAACAATTTCTTCCGAACCGTGTTGATTATTCTACCACCATCATCATCGCACCTCTGCTTGTTATTCACGATGTCAGATCTACAATTTGGAATCTTTGTATTGCAATACATATGCACAATGATCTGTCGTTCATAAGCCTGTGAAAAATGCGAAGTACACATGGGGTCGGGAGAATAAATTCATAAAAAAATTGAGGAATAAACCTCCTCCATTGTTCATTATGGTGTTGATCCAATCCCATTATAAGGATCAAGTAAAATGAAAAAAAATATGAATCAAAACCAGAAAACAAACCTACAAAACAACCCTCCCACAAGAACGATTGAACCGTGGGTCAACCTTTTCGTGGGTTGATCCACATTCGTCTTTTAAATCCAAGAACGGGGGAAAACACAATTGAAATATCAACCCCTACCTTGAGTTAGGATCAAATGACTAAGAGGGATTTCACTTCCATCATCGATGATATCTTCTAACTCCATTAGCATCGCGATTCAAGAACGATCGATTTTTCATTGAGAGGTCTCTCCAAGGGGTCTCCTCTACACGCCTCCAGAGAATTCTAGAGTTATATATATGACCCTAGAAAATATACTTAATATATTATTTAGAATCTCCTGTCACTGTGTTGATACAATGTTAATAAAATAAATATTTTAATTTATTTTATTTCCTTAAACTTTGAAAAACTAACTTCTAAAGGTGACCCACGCTGGTCGATGTTAGGCCTCACCTAAGGTAAAGTTACTGTTCCAAGTGCAACGGTGCCCTTAGATTTATGATTCGGGCACCTGTTTAAAAGTTATTTCAATTTTCAGGAAAACCACTCATGCATGCTATTTAAAAGTTTAATTTATTTCAAAAATTTATTTCAGGCACTCTGGGCTTCAGAATTACACGCCATCACAAAGCTTGGTCTCAAAATAATTCCATATAATATTTAAAAATAATACATGAAAAATATGAGACATTACAAAAGCCCAATGAGGGAATAAACATGGAATAACATGATAAGGATAATACATGTTAAATAATAGGAATATCAATGAGTCATAAAAATAGTAGGAATCATAAACACAGACAAATATATATGATATCACATGATAATCACAACATGAGAAATGTGGCAACATGAGAAATGTGTCAAGAACTTAAAACGCAGCACCATAAGCATATGGCAAGGCTAAACCTACCAAGACATCCTGGTGGACAAATCCCTATAAAGAAATAAGGTTCACTCCCTATCCCAACATGATGTATCATGATACTAAACATTACCCAATACATTGGAGCGCTATTTGGACACATCCATCATATTCATTTCATACTCATGCTTAAGAGTGCCACATAGATCATACAACATGGATTCATTCATCATCATAATTTATTCCATGATTAAGGAGTGTGAAATGCACATATATAAGTCCCCAATAAAAAATTATGTGTGCATAAAAGTGAATACCCTTGATTGTAAATGGGTATGGTATTCACTACACAATTGTTTTGGCATGGAAAATTTTGGTGACATTTCGGCAGCATAACGACGCCACATAAAAATTAATAAAATGGGTTGATGAGAGATAAAGGGGTCTCTTATTTTTTAGACAAGAAATTTAAAGTAATAGGGAAATTTAAATAAATTTCCTAACATGAGGAATTGGAAATATAAGGTATACGATATTGAAGAAACATTAATAAAGAAGAGAAAGGAAAGAACCCTTACAACATTTTGGCATGGTAAAAGGTGTACATAATTGTTCATAGGAGGAGAAAATGATAGTGAAAGTGGATATAATCATTTATAAATCAAATGGGATGAAAGGGGGGTATGGAAGAACATATCCCAATATATTCAAATTGAAATTAAAAAACATAACATAAAAGGAGTGCTTGAAAAAAGAGGAGAGTGGAGGATCCCTTACTTGAGTGCATGACTCCAAAGACTTGGGAGGGGATTGTTGAGGGATTGGTGGTGCCTTGAGAAGACTATAGAGAGTGTAGTAAAGAGTTTGATCTTGCTCCAGGGAGTTTTAGTGAAGATAAATGGGAGCTTGGATGAGTTTATATAGAAAAAGAGGGGGATTTCTTTATTATTTAGGTTTTGGACTCTACATACCAAAATATTCAAAACCACAAACCATACTAAGGGTTTTCCCATGGTTTCTACCAAATGGGAGTGGTTTAAATTATTTTATAAGGTAAAAGGACGAACTTAATAAAATAATTTCTTTTCTTATGTGGAGGTAATTCATACTCCTAAAGAAATGATTTTAAAACCTTAAAATATATTACATGTTTTGGAGGATTTATAATGGATTTATAAAATAAATAAAATAAAACTAGAATCACATTATTTTAAATAGAAAAAATATATTTGGTCATGAATACCCTTTATAGTATTTATTACATCACATTTTGGGTCATTATGATGTCATAATAAACAAAGTATATTTATACGATATTTAATTTTTACCTGAAAATTTGATTGTCTCATAAAATTGTGAAAAATTCACCGTTGGATAATTTTTACATTATAATTCCAAAAATAATATTAATTTTATCTAAATAATTTTCTAAATATGTTAATTCTATCTTTTAAAATAATAACTGATATTTATTTAAAATGTATGGTTTTTGATAAATAACAGTTTTTTAGACCCTTATAAAAATTACATTTGACTTCATAAAAATTATATGATCATTTATATTTTTTAAAAATTAATTAATAATAATATTTTATTAAAATATTATTTAATTCAAAAATCCATTAGTTCATCAAAATAAATTTCTTAATTGAATTTGAATATAACCCCAAAAAACTATTTGTGCTTTATTGTATCAAAAAAAACATTTATAAAGTAATAATAGTAAAATGAAAATATATTCATTATCCTATAAAAAATAATTTACATACTCATAATTATAGGGTCTTAATACATATCACTTCAATATACCATCAAATTCCCTAAGAGTAAGGTGTGTGATAGTTGGACTTTCATGGGACAGTTCAGTGAACATGGGTTGGGTTGTGATCTCGATGAGTTTAAAATTCTCTTGTAAATGGTTTCACTCATGCTTAAGTTGTTGGATATCATCTTGAGTTTGGTCAAGGGAAAATCATAGAACTATCTCCCTTAGAATCTCTCATAAATGGGCTTCATAGGGCATGATCCTATTAGTTGTGGCCATCACTTCTTTTTCCCGTGTCAATTGGATTTGTTAAAACTCTATATTTATACTAACCATGTGATCACTATTCAATGACTATATTATCAATGGTAATGATTCTTAATGGTCAATTAAATCCATAAGTAATAATAAAACAAAATAAGTGAATGTGTTTTCTATAACCATATTATATCATAAGATATTTAATTAAATCAAAAGTGGAATTTTATTTATAACAGTTCAGGTTGTTACAGGAAAACCCAGTGAAAAAAAACTTAAGGGGAAATTAGTGCAGTGTTATAACTCCACCTCATAAAATCAAAATTGTATTTTCAGTCTTCACATCCCAACTTTATAAATCAATTTTGCAATCAGTGACGTTTTTGTGAATAAATCTGTAAGATTATCACCAAACCTTATTTTCCAGATATCAATCTCACAATTTTTTTGAATTTCATGAATGAAAAGTAATTTTGGTGATATAAGTTTTGTATTATCACATATAATATACTCACCCTTCAATTGCGTTACTCAAGAAACATTATCCTCATATAATGTGTTGAGAATATCATTACTCATGTCTAATCCAAAATTATTTATGATATAATGAATAATCAATCTCAACCAAACATATTCTCAGCTTATTAAATGAATAACAATAACTCAACATGATTGGAGGAAGTCACAAAAATGATTTGTTTTATATAACACAATGAAATTAAAGTTTCACCATATGTGAACAAATATCCATTTTAAGATCTTGATTTATGTGGATCAGATACATATATAGCATCAGTATAACCAACCAATTTTTATTCTAAATTTTAGAATAAGTAATCATTTATACCCTTTAAATCTCAATGAGCATGATAAGAACATTACCTTAAATCAAATTCATTATGATAAGACCTAATATTATTCACAATGTATATATGCGCATGCATATGTATAACCTTTAGAGATAAATAAAATATGAATTTATAATTAATACTTATGAGATAAATAATTTCTTCATTATCCCATCATTTATGAAATATATCATTCTTGAAAGAATGGTATTTAATTATCCATTAAGGGTATTTTATTGAATATGTAAAATCTTACCAAAATTTATGATTCTATATTCTAGATGATTAATTCAAAATACAAGGATGACCTACACCTACTGGTACCCTTCCTTCGCCGATAGTGAAGAGAGGGGCTACCCTAAAGCCATACTCCAATAGACCATGGGTTGGTGACTAGCACCGAGGGTATAAAACACACACATATGTGATACATTTACCTCAAAATTCCCAAGAAAATATAAATATTATACTGATAAACTCCATAATATAAATAAATTAGCCTCAAATCATAAAATGACATATAAGAAAGACTAAAAATGAAGAAATTCCATGAACAACAGTTATGAAAATAACTCAAGAATTCCATCAAACCTCAAATAACCTTGTAATACCCCATGTCCAAATGGGTTATGAAATTTAGGGGGAATTTGAATTTTTTTGATTTAGTGGATGGATCGTTTTGAAAAATGAGACTCTGAATGAGATTCCAAGAGTTTGGAAGACCCTAAGGGATGTTTTTGGAAATGGTTTGAGCTTTAGTGGAGGACCCCAGTGTTTGGGTAGATATCAGAGGAGTGTCAGGTGGTCGAGCTACTGCAATTTTGCAGCAATAATCCTTTAACGGTGTGACCATAGTGCTCATTCCATGAGTTTTCAGAGTGAGGGGGGGGGGGGGGGGCTCTACTGAGGGTGTTAATGGAATGTACATATGTCCACATCATGAAACCAGTTGGAGGATTTTTTTTTTAATTTGAAAGGGGGATTGACCCCCTTTCTTTTGTCTTGGACAAGTGCGCATGAGGAGATCTTTTTCCGGTGCCTCCCCCCTCTTCCTCCCCCTTGATCCATGTCATTTTGGGTGTTGATTTTGCTTCATTTAATGGTTTTAGTTATTATTACACTAGATCATGATGTAATTAGATGATTTTGATGGGTCTTTTATACATCCTTTCATAGAGGGTGTCCTGAGATGACTTCTGCACATCATTTTAGTAAAGGTACATTTCCAATTAGATTTTTCAAGGGATATATCCTAAATTAAATTAAATTGGATAATTTTTTTTAGTGTTTGATGTTAGGGATTTTTCCTAGGTTGATGTCAAAAGTGTGTTTTAGACCTTCCATGTGGGTTTGGATACCATTTCGGTGCAACGAGGAGGCCCTATAAATTTTTAAACATTATGTATATTTTGTTTAAATTGTTTAATTAATTATAAAATTCTATAATTAATTGTTTGATGATTATTTGTGCAAGATAAGGAATTGAGTGTGAAAATAATGACCATTGGACTTGGATGAGATTGATTGAGAGTTGTTGGGTTGTGATTTCAAAGGGAGAAACTCTATTATTGAGGCAGGTGGTCCCTTGATCATACCCATATGGTATTTTAATTTATCAACATTTTCTTGGTATGTGGTATATGTTCTCACCACTAAGGGTGATTGAACCCCTTAATTTTAAATGAATTGTTTCTTTAAAATGTGTTGTTTGGACTGAACAGTGTCAAGGGCTATGATGGTCCCTTATGTACTAGATTGATGCTTAAACCATTGATGACTAATACCTTGATTATATTTGTATTCCGAGAGATACATGAACCTAGAGGGGTGTAAATTAAATGTATTAAATAAATTGAAATAAATGAAATGTAGTGACCCTAGTGTTAGATGCCCTTAGTAACCTTTAGGTATAGTTGAGTGATGAATTGAGGTGGTTGGACTAGGGGTTGGCCATGTGATAACCTTGAGATTCCTTAAATCCTTCAGGATAGTAAGATGACTATGGGGTGAGTGTTCCTCCCCTACTGAGATTGTGATTTCATAGGTGGATAGATCCTATGAGATGGATGGATAGGTTGGGTGAATGGACCGGCTTAGGGATGACTTGGGGATGGAGATTAATTTTTTTCCATCACTTGAGAGTAATGACAATGAGTCTTGCCTCATGTGGCTAGTGAATTCATATAGATATCATGATAATGATGAAGGATATATTATCCTTGAGTAATGGTTGTTGACCATGAATATATAATTAAGATAAGGGAACCTGTGAAGGGTGTTTATGATATGATGTGGGAACCCCAGTGGGTGACCCAATAATATGTTGACCCAAGTAAAGGTGTGTGGGAAATGGGTAGTGATGATTGTAGTTTTCACCTTAGAACCCATATTGATAAGGTGAGCCAAAGAGGATATGGTGCCTGTGGTATGAGATGGTTCGGATGGGATGCACTAATCACCGATATGTATTGAGATACATAGGATGCCTTGGACTAGCTCCTTGGATCCAGAATATGATCCAAGTTTTATGGAACAATCAGGATTACCTGTTAGGGTTCAACAATGATTCCTAATGATTATTAATCACCTATGATTGAATCATAGGGATCAATTTAGGGCCTGATGACTATAGAATTCCTAGTATTACATCCTGAGGTTCAACGGTGATGTATGATGAGTATGGATCGCCTAATATTGACTCATAGGGATCATCTTGGAGCCTAATGACTATGAAATAGACAAGATTACCTTCTGAGGATTAGTGTTTGTACCTGATGACTATAGAATTTTTAGGATTACCTCATGGTGTTCAACGATGATGCATAATGATTATTGATCACCTCCTAGGGATCATCTTGTAACCTACTACTATGGGATGTCTTGAACATACTCCATGGATCTGATAGTTATGTCTAATACTATGTGGATTATTATTATTAGTTCTAAGGATATGGTATTAAATAATACTATTATATGGTCTTTATGCCTGATTTTTGTTAGAACAATTACACAAGATACTTAGAGACACTCCATCATTAGCTGAAGTAGGTTTGAGTCAATCAAAGTTTCATATGAAAACTTGAGGATTGACAGTGGTTAGTTTATATATTTATTCATCTAAGCATTTCACATGAAAAATATACATTTTATTTACTTGTTATGTATGATATCACATTGATGGTTCCCTACTACATTGTACTCACACCCTACTTAGCTGAACATGATAGTTGGATACCTGAGAAAACTCCATTGATCACAGGTTCAGGTTGGACAGAGGCCTGAGGTTGCATGACTAAGTAGTATAGATCAGATGATATTAGAGACTAGGATAAAGTGAGGCTCAAATATGGAAGTAGGTCACTCATTTATTTTTATTCCTTTATTATTTTATTTATTTGTATGTGTGATCAGCCCGATGGGCAATAAATTTCTATGTACTTTCATGACCATGAGTCTATATAACTGCTTGATTCTACATTCACATTTGACATATAATGTTATGTTTTTTTAATTTTGTATACTAAGATGGATTTTTGTTTTATATAGATGATGTTTTATTTACCATTATGTTATTGTGAACTCTTATATAGGGGTATAGTCTCCCCAAGGTACTACCCTAGACCCCCACTGCTAGTCAGCAACCTATGACATATGCGAAGGCATACATGAGGTCTCAATGGAGACTCCCCCAATTCAAGTACTAATTTGGTGTATGTGAAATATTATAAAGATGCTACAAAGTGGTATAAAATCATTTATGTGACTGATATCATAGAATGTATCATAGTTTTCTTTTGTCTTACTATTTGGGGAGATGGTAGACATGCAACATAGGAATGTGTCAATGCTTGTGATGGATATTAGACTAGCGCATCGCAAACACCCTTCCCAATAGGAATTCCAGGTTACCAAGGGATTAAGGTTGTTTTTATTATATTTTTATTTTATAGTTATATTATTTCACTTAGTGTGACACATATGGGTTTTAGATTTATGATTTATGATTTGTTATGGTTTTTAGATCTTAGTCTGTTAGAAAAAGGCTTGTTTTCATGAATCATATTTGGAACATAGGATTCACCTGAAATTTTCATGATTTTGTGTGATTGATATTAATTATGATAAGGTTTCAAATGTTTAAATTTTTAGTAACAACTTATATGGTGTTTTCCCATATAACTTATGGGTGGAATTCTACTCATTTTGACCACAGTATAGTTTCTTTTTAATGACAGGTCATGTGGATCTTACGATGGGATGATTTTGGATGATGACAATGCAATCCCTTTGTGTAAGGGATGTGCAGTGACCCTGGTATGATGGTACATGCATTTGATGATTTTTGATGAACACATTTGGGGTGATTGAGAAAATAGGTTTTGTTATTTAAATTGTCAGTAATAGGTTATATGGTGTTTTCCCATATCACATGGTAGTTGAATTCTACTTAACCAGAATGTCTAGCTATGGTATACTCAACTCAGACCATCTAGGATCATGTCGTTACATGCACGTGCATGCACACACATATGCCCTGATATATGAGGTATTGATCCTTAGGGGGGTGGCTCCCATATGCAGAGGCCCGGTGAGGATTATCATGATATTGCCATTCTTAAGGGGGTAGTCTTGTATGTGGATACCCAGTGAGAATTACTACTTTAGTAAGTGGAGGAGTAGGCATGTGATGCCCAAGATGGATTTGTTAACCCTTGAGTGGGTAGTTTAGAACATGAGTTGTTGTGTGATATTCGAGATGAGAACCAAGAAATGTTTCCCATTACCTGTAAATTATATGAGATATGGAATATGGGTTAGGGGGTGAGAATAGTGTTTTTAGATGTTGCTTAAGATAGGAGAGCTAGGTGTTATAGATGAGATGGGTTGGGATATACATGGGTAACCTTAGTGAAGGTTTATCCTAGACTTATGAATGCCTTGGATATGGGAAGAATGGGTAGATGCTTTAGGTTGAGATTGATGAATGGGGTATGCAATCAAATATGGGATACAAGCATGGTTATGACTTAGATATTGAGATATTGTGAGTGTGGATGGCATGGGTATGCGACTTTCCTTGATATCGTTGCATATGATTTGTTGTATTATATGGTATAGGCATGATTATGACTTGGAACTATAAGAAAAACACTAATTAGTGGTGTTTTTAGGAAACGTGACATTTTTAATGGCCTCCTATCAATATGTGGTGGTTATTAAAACCATCATGTTTTCCTCAATCAGTAATTATTTAGAGGTTTTTTTTGATATTTGAAATGGTTCAGTGAAACTAACACCCATCCTTATTTGGTGGTGGTTTTTAAACCGCTACTAAAATGGATGCAACTATTTTTTTCATAAATTTATAGCCAACATTATGGAAGTTAAAACCACCACAAGTAATACACATGGAAGTTTTTTTTAATTTTTTTCCTTATATAGTGGTGGTTTCTACAGCCACTAATAAATTGTTGATGGTTTAACATCATTTTGTGGTGTTTTTTAGTGACTCACACCTTGAAATATTCCACTTCCTACTACATAAAAGTATAGATATAAATAAAATATAAAACATTCAATAATTTTAATACTCAAATGAAACATACAAAATACTACAGTTATATATATTAATAGATCATCTTAACATATAACAAATCTGTAAAATGTTACACAAGAATCATATATAAGTTTTTTTTCCAAAAATAAAACCCATAAAAAGATGGATCAAACATCAATACTGATCTCATATGTCATGTTGGATGCCTCTAGATGATACATGCTTCTAATTTTTTTGTAATCTAGTAGCTTTTGTTGCATTCAGTGCCTACATTAAATAAAATTTAGAATACAAATTAGTTTTAATTAGATTGTACATAAAAAATATCTACAAAAATTATTATAATAATATAAAAATATTAAAATAAATGAAATAGATTCAATACTGTTGTAGCTTGTCATACCATGGATGAAATTTCCATAGGAATTCCCTTAGACATATCCTGAAATAACATACCAAATACACTTTCCATTGCTGTAATCTGCTCATCTCGAGCTATTGATCATGTCTCCTACTCATGTATTTTGTTCTTGAGAATCACAATTTTCTTTTATGATTCTAATGGATCAAGACCAGTAACATTACTTGAACTTACTGGAGGAGGCATTGTAATGAATAAAGAATATCTCCTCCTAAAAAATCTGGAGGGGATGGTCTAGAACCCAACCCTCAAACATGGAAAACAAGATCCTTTCCCAAAACATGGGAAATATCATCGATGTGGGAGACTAATGCCAACTAGGAGGTATTTTCATCCCACGTCGCTTTAATTTCTTCCTGTAAATAGAACAAATTTTAACAAAATATCTTGCTTCAATAAAAAGAAACTATGTTTTAGATTTTTTACCCCAATGTTTACATAAGAATCATTTACATAATTTCCATCAACTTTCTTGTGAACATCAAACCAAAAATTAGTTCGACTGACCTCACAACCAAATTCTTTCACCTATATCATCAAATAAATAAAAATGAAAACTATAAAAATCAAATTACTTGAAATGGAAAAAAATTAATAAATAGATAGAAGATTACTTTATTAAACCTTCATCTTAAAAAACTTTTAGAACCAGATGTTTGTGGTATGACATGTTTCTCCCTATTTGATGAGTTTTTTTGAAGATCCCTAGTAATAAATGTTAATATTAATAAAAAATAAATGATTTTTAATAAATTAAGATAAATGTAGTAAGAAAATATCAATTATTTTTTATAAATTAGAATAATGAATATCTATAAAGGACTTACACTAATCCTAAGGCATCCCTTAAAGCACCATTTCATGTATTTTAAGGGCATTCAAGAAGGCGTCATTGAACTCACACCACAACCTGTGCTTAAAGTCCTTACAATTTTCCCCCAAACTTTTCAATGTCCATTGACGCATGACCACGTCATGCACATCAAAATGGAAAAGAATTAATATATTCAATATGTAAAAATAATTATACTGAAATTTGATAGGAATATTAGATAAAAAACTATAAATATTAATTTTCACCTACTTTCAATTGTTTATAAAATATCCCATTCTTTCAATTTACATGAATATACCTCTATTCATGATAAGTGATGGGATAGGATGTCTTCTCACATGATAACTAGACCACTATCAACCCATACGAGACTTCAATATCATCTGTAGGCACTCTAAACATGCCAAATGACACAACTAATTTAAAATTTTTCATCCTCCAAACATCTGATGTATCCATGTTCATTATCATCTTGTTATTATATGAACATGTTCAATAAATATTTTCAAAAATTAGTATACAACTCTAATAAATTATTTTTTCACATTTACACTTACATACCAATAATTTTGACCCTCTAATACCCTTGAGATGGTAATAGTGGCACTATAGGCATAATTGATGACCACTCCTCGACTACTCTATCTAATCCATATGATATCCCTGGAGTAGAAGGTGGTGAACTTAAAGTAGGAAACATACCTGCTGAATATGGGAGCACATCATATGACATCAAATTATGGAAATGTGAGAAAACCAAAAATAGAGAGAATACATGATACAGATGGGAGTATATCAAATGGGTCATCCGATATCATAGGAGCTATGGATGATTGACTTGTATCTTTAAATTATTTTGTTCTCAGCATTCCTAGATCCATCTAAAATATAAAATAGGTTTGAACATGATATAAAATATAAAAAAATTAAATTTTTTGAATTTTTTTTACATAGATTAATTAAATTCATGTATTCTAAATAAAAAAATAAACGTAAGTTAAAGAAAATAACATACGATCAACTAATTAATCAATAACCATATTATTGTAATCATACACCATTAACATGATTTCATCATTTTCACCCTCCCATGAAATACTAACTATTTCAATATCATCATGGAAATATATACAAATCACTTATTTTTATTGAGGTTATATGTCAATTTTTTTTCAACTTCATCACCCATATTATACAAGTCTCTTGGTTTGACATGGACTAAAACATTCTATACTTAATTATCTCTATCATCCACATAATATAACATTTTATCTTGTGAGGCCAAAATTTATGGATCATGTTCTTCATGCTCACCAATATCAATGAACTGTAATAATTTAATATATGTAAATTGTAATGAGTCTTTCCTTATTTCCCTATAAATATATACCCACTTGAATTTGAATAACACAATTGAAAATTTTCCATGATAATTTAATTCGATAATGTCAATAAACTTGCCATGGTATCCAAAGTCCATGAATTTTTTGAATATTCCACTTAACTATGTTTTCATACCTTCATTGTGAAAAATCATATTAAACTTAAATCCATTAATATTATAAGAATAAAATCTCCTACACTTATTCAAATACCCTTAAGCCAAATATTTCAAATCATCTAGTACTATAGCTTGATTATCAACATTCATGATACAAATGTATAAATATAAAATATTATTATTTATAAAATATAATTATATTAATATTTTATGAATATGAAATTGATTATGATCTTACAAGATGTAAAAACCAAGAAATAATGTCTTTATTAACATATTTTTTTTATATCTTTCTCATTTCGTGCTTGAATTTGAAGTTTTATCCTTTTTAGTATCTTTAATTATTTAATGAAAGGGTCTGTAATATCACTATTGAGTGACACATATCTATATTCTTGTATAAACTGTGTTTATGTTAATAAAACTAATGATATTTTCCCAACTTGATGACCCAACATTGGAAAATTTATTGATTTACTATAGGATTGAATTTTATTTTTGTTATCATCAACACATCCAACTTTATTGAATCACATATCAATATTATTTCAATAGTATGAAAAAAGGCGATACACTCTTCTTCCATATTACCTTAAGAAATAGAACCTTCTAGTTGAGTTTTTTTTTCACAAAAGACTCCAAATGACAAAAATACCTAATGGAATAATGTAACATAGAATAATTTATCACATATGTAAGTTGTTTCAAAATTTTAATGCAGTAGTCATAAAAAAGTAATATGACAGTACACTACAAGAAAACCGGCCCCTAGCGGCGTTTTTTTTTCATTTGGCGGCGGTTTAAACAGTCGCTATAGGGTTTGGCGGCGGTTTACAAAAACCGTCGCGAAACTGGGCGTCGACAATCTATTAGCAGCGGTTTTTACTATTTCATGGCGGTTTAAGAAAAGCGTCGTAGATGCCTCTTTTTGTAACGGTTTTTGTCCATTTCGCGGCGGTTTTATGCGTAGATGATACTTTTTTTTCGCGGCGGTTTTAACCGCCACTATATTCTGGAGTTTGATGCGCCTATGTCGCGGAGGTGAAAACCGCCACTAAATTTAAACATAATACATTTAGCGGCGGTTATAACCGCCACTAAATGCTGACCAGTAAGGCATTAGCAGCGGTTAAAACCGCCGCGAAATGTTGACCTGGAAAAAAAAATAATTCTGCTCCTACCACACCACTGCCCTAAAAAAAAAATCAAACCAGAATATTGAACAGGAGACACCATACAAACAAATAACATGATAGTATTCATTGAAAAATAGGATATGAGCAAATGTTGTATGTTATGGAGTCCAACCTAAGGAAAGGTATGTATCACAATTTGGTGATTAACCAATCCATGTGACCCCCAAGATGTATATGTGTTTTTAGCTTCTTTAATTTCTTATGTGTTTTAAGAAGGGTTGATTTATATTATATGGATACTAATACTCTATATAATAAATGGTTATGAATTTTGATACAGTTTATGTGATCATGCTAACCATGGTGATAATGATATGTAATTGGTTATGCTCTAAGTTGGCCGATATAACATCCATGGGTGGATTGTGATATGGGTTGGGTTTTTTTAACAATGGATTTGTGTTATGGGATAGAAAAAATTATGTTTATATGGGTATAGAATTTGTTCCAAAGATGGATGTTTGAGTAGTTATAGAATGTATGTTATGGTATGGTTTTTTGTGTGTTTTGGGTTGGTTGTTAATGACTACTATAGAAAATGGGTAACTTGTGAATTGGTGTGTGTTTTAGGTTGGACAACACGCTAACCGTGCATGGTGATTGAGAGAGTATGGTTTATGATCTTGAAGGTTATACATGATTCCTATTGAGGATTTGAGTTATGTCATTGGATATGAGATAAGAGTTTCATGTATACATCCCAAAATGGTCATCATGTTGCAGGTTAGATGGGATGCATCATGATATAGTTGTTATTGACTTCGTTAAAGAAAATAGGTTTGAGTTTTTTAAAATTTCAACAACAACTTATCTAATGTTTTCCTAAATACCTTATTGGTGGAATTATACTTAACCAAACCAAATGATATTGATTTTTCACAATAGTTATTATCATAAGATAATATCATTAATATATATGTGCATGTATGTGATCTTTATACTTCAGGAGAAGTATGGTGTGTCGATTTCTAGTTAGGATTAGTAACCTAGATTTCATAGTTGGATTGGGTATGGGATTTGTGATATGCATGAGAACCCTCGAGTGGTTATATTGGCCTATGATTTTCCTCGTGATATTTGAGATGGGTTCATAGATGCTTCTCCATGGGTTGTATCCTATATAGGATGTGACATGTGAACTAGCGTTGAGAGAGACTAGTAACATTGAGATGTATCTTGGGATATTGGTGATTGGAGTGTTCTAATCAAGTGAAATAGCGATTCTCATTTCCACCTGATGAGGGTTTTCTTGTATGTATGTAATCTAAGAGAGGACTTATCCTAGGTCTATGAGTTCATTAAATAAATGAAAGTAAGTTTAGACACTTTGTTCTATAGTGATGGTATATAGGTGGATTGTGGTTTGGTATTCAGTTAGTAATATCATTGTATTTGGTATTGTGAATGTAAAAGCATGGGTAGTGCTTGTGTTTTGTTAAGTCTAACATGAATAATTGACATGGTTATTTGGGGGATAAGTTAAGTTAAACTATGATTATTTGGATGTTATTGTAATGATGCATATTAGGTGTTTTAATAGAGTGTATACATGCTTAGATTCATGTTATACTGATAACGGTTAAATTTAGGTATTGTGGGAGGCTTCCAAGATACACTCTTTCCATGTCAGTAAGAGCGTGAGTTCTTTATTAGCATAATTGGTATGTTGGTTGTATAGTCTAAGTTTAGCCTTTCAGGTGGGGATTTGGGTAGTTATTAGGTGTAGTTTTACTTGGTTAACATGTGGTTTATAATAATTGTTGGATTTTCATAGATCTCATAGATAGAGAGATTTAGTGATTAAGGTAATGTGACTATTGGGAATTTGGTCATGGGGACATTATCAATCCATGGTTGTTTCATGTGATGCTTTCCTAATGTATGGGGTTGTTCAATTGCGGAGACGCCAGGTTTCTCAAGATGGTTAGTGCATTGGGATACCAAATGACACATATTTTGATTCATTTTTTATTACAATTAGATGGTCCTTGAACATTCTTCCTATTGTTTATACATTATTCTATGATACATGTGATATGTGGTCTCATCGCTTGTTTTATATCAACCTTAAACTAAAAACAAATTGGTATTCCTTGACCCATTTGAGTGGTGTAAAAATTTTAAGGCCATGAAAGAGCCTTTTATCATTAACCTTTCATGCCTTAGACATTTATGGTCATGGGATTGGCCTTTTAGTGTGATACATATTGGATATGGATCCAATAGGGGTATGTCTATGCTAAACTAAAACATATTAGGCCATTAGATAGGTGCTTTATCTTCCACTTAGTAAGAAAATTGATTGAAAAAGGGAGTATCTAGTAAAAATTGGCACATATAAAACCAATATGTTACCTAATAACTTCTGCCTTGTTGAGTGTTACATGGGGTGACTGTTCCTCCCTCCTAAGATTTTATTCTAAGGGGATATACTTTGGTTGTGATTATGGATATAGGTTGGGCATGTGTAGACCAACCTAGCGTAGACCTAAGGATGTGTTAGAATTTATGGAATCCCTTCAGTGAGATTTTTATCTTCTGTTGTTTTGGTTGTCTTTATACCATTGAATGTTTGGGGATTTGGTATGTGATAGAATTTCTTCATGCCTGTGTAATGTGTTGCGGCTCATTGGGCCTTGATAGTGATGGTATGAATTGGGCTTACACAGCTAGGATACCCAGGTGCTGCTATGGAGAAACAATGATATGAATGGGACTTACATAGTTGGACTGCCTAGGTACTTCTATGAATCAGTTATGGTAATCGAGCTTACATAATGGGGCTACCCGAATGATGCTATATAGTAGAAATGGTATGAATATGGGTTACATATATGGTATTCTCATTGGATGTGGTACCAATTCAAACACAGGCCTAAATGGAATGATGTATACCACACTCAAGAAATCAAGACATAAAATGAAACATCATAAATAAATAAAATGCATAGAAGGAAACATGATAAATCAAGAAAATGTTAGGACATGAAAATGTTTGGTGGAAACTATGTGCCATACATGTTACATATACAAACCAACCGTTCTCATACTTGTTCAACACATCAACAACACTACTACTCATCATCTGATGCTGCATCGTCACCCTCTCCACCTTCATCTCCACTACCTGCTGCCACCTATAAGAACATTATATTGAAAATTAAATATTGTTGCATATTTATAATTAAACTTAAAACCAATAAAAGTGTGAAAACTAAATGATTTTGATTTTTTTTGTGATTTACCTGCTCACCACTAGCCGATGCACTACCACCGGGGGCATATATGCTCATATGCTGACGTATTTCAAGCAACTCTTTCTGCAAAGAGATATCTGATCCCCCTGCTGGTGAACTGTGTTTCGTAGAGAAGACATATCCCTCTGAGTATCTTCAGGTATGAAATTACTATAACCAGGATTAGATGTAGCCAAAATCCCTGATGGCCTTCCAAATACCTCAGATGGTACGGGTCCCAAACCCATCCCGCGCACTCTACCAGGATGCTCCTTCCCAAGGAATTTACCAACCGGGTCATCCTGGGAGACTGAGTAGGATTTCCCAGGATTGACATCCCATATTTCTTTAATTTTTACCTATAAATCAAATATCAATATATATTAACACAGTAAAAACTGATAATAAGTTATTATAATAAATAATTGAATTCATACCCCAACTTCTCTGGCAGGTTCATTAACAAAACTTCCATCTGTTTTTTTATGAACATCCAGCCACAGTTCTGTTCGGGATGCTTCATACCCTAAACTCTGTGACTGCATTAAACAAAGATAAATCAAAAATTAAATATGTTAAATAGATAATATTTTCTTATAAATAATTAAACTAATTAAAAGATTACCAATGACATTCGGCTTCTAGCAAAGCTTTTTGAGCCCGCAGTGTGCGGGATGACTTGCTTTGCCCAGTTTGATGCATTCTGTCTTGAGAGATCCTAAAATAAATAAAATTCAATTTAACAGTAATGTATTCAATGTCTATCTCCTCTTCATGTACATGCATAAATGTAAAATTAGGATAATATAATAATATATATTTCAATACCATCCGCTTCTCATCACGATGGCTATCGACAAAAACTTTCCACTGTTCTTTTGGTACCCCACTGGGTAGCTTCTCATACATCTGCTGCACGGTCAACGAAGTATCATTGACATCACACCACAACCTCCATTTGAAATCTTTCCATTTTTTTCCAAGATTTTTCAATGTCCACTTCCGTGCTATCACATCAGCTACAGTAAAGTGGAAGAACATCTGTATACAGAAATTCATTTTGAATATATTAGTAACATGACATTCAATTAAACCATAAAGTAATAAAATTACCTTTATTTGAGAATCAAAAACTTCATTTTTCCATTTTGGAGGCATATGCCTCCAATCATCATATGAAATAAGCAGGGAAATGGGCTCTGCTGCCAGCTGACCTATAATCTGACCAAGTAAACCTGTGGCGTCATCCGTCGGGACCCCATAAGAATCAAATGGAACCACTATCTTCTCGCCATTCATGTTCCAAACATCAGAACTTTTTAAGTGTTTTTCCACGGTTTCATTTTTTTCATCTGCAATTAGCAAACAATTACTATAAACAAAATGCAATAAATTAATTTAATTAAAATTTGTACCTATGACTGTGACCCTCCAGAATGTCCGTGATGAACTGGAAGGGGCGTGTCGCTGCCCCACTGCTGAGGCTCCTGTAGGGGGAGGCGATGACTCATCCTCTAATGAGACATCCACTGACGGTGTCAGAGATGGTGCAGGGGGAGATGATGTAGGGATGTAGGCAACTACTGCCTCAGATGCCGTGGGGACAGACGGATCGTCATCTGTCGCAGAAGTAGATGAAATGGTGTACCGCTTCTTCCTTGGCATTCCTGTCATTTAATAAAATAAAATTAAGTTCAGAATATATATTTCAAAAAATTTATGCAGAAAAAAATTAAAAATGATAATAGATGCCCAGTACTAACAAACAAAATATATATAACAATGATAATGAATGACTACAGAAATGAAACAAGTGGTTGCTGAATGAATAAATAATTGTACATACAATCATTTTCCCCTTCAATCATGTCGGTTTCCTTCTCCATTGCTTCATCCAATTCATTCATCCTTGCTAGACTAATATTTTCAATATCATGATGGACAAATAATTCTGCTTCCTATTGTTGATGAAATTCAATTGCAGAGGTCAAATCTTCCACTTCATCACCCATATCATACAAATCTCTTTGTATTACGTGAGTAACTACACTCCACCCTTCATCCACAACATCATTCACATAATATACCATTTTTTCCTGCGATGCTAAGATATATGGATCATGCAGTTCACGATCACCAACATCCATCAAGCGAGAGAAGTTTACAGAAATAAATTGCAAGGAATCTCTTTTAACACCTCTGATAATATCGACCCATTTTCATTTGAATAAAACAACAGAAAAATGCCCATGGTAGTTTAATTCAATAATATCATGCAACTTTCCATAGTATTCCACTTCAGCAAATGTAAATATACCACTATTCTGTGTTTTCAAACCCACTTCTCGATCGACTGTACGAAATCTAAAACCATTCACATTATAAGCGTCAAACTTTCTAACTTGTTTTATAGGACCTATAGCAAGAAACTTCAAATATTCTGACAAGTCTGCTCGAGTATCAGTATTCATGATCTGAAGAATAAAAATATAATTTAATAGATTTTCAAATTTTATGTGTCAAACTAATATTCGTATTTATTGCAATATTTATAAACTTACACGTTGTGCAAACCATTCTACCAGCTCTTTATTCACAGATTTTGTTATATCTTTTTCATTTCGTGTTCGGCCTCTCATTCGTCTCTTTGTTTGTATCCTCAACTCTTCAATAAATGGATCTGCAATTTCACTATTCAGCATCACATATCTATGTGCCTGTAATAACTCTAATTCTGTCAGTGTCGCGTATGAGGTCCTCCCAACTGATCGGCCAATAGCAGGAAATATTTTTGATTTCTGATGCATTTGAGATTGAGTTGATGTGTCGTCAACACGTCCAACTCGATTAAATCTTGTCTCAATATCATCCAAATATCTGGAACAAAAGGTGAGACACTCCTCGGCCAAATAGCCTTCAGCAATAGAGCCTTCTGGTTGAGCTTTATTTCTCACGTATGCTTTCAAATTACCAAGATATCTGTGAAAAATAATAATAATATTATGCATTTATTTAAATTCCAAATATTGTTTACTTAACTGGAAACATATAAATAAAATACCTCTCAATTGGATACATCCATCGATAATGAACGGGGCCTCCTAATTTAGCTTCGTCAACCAAATGCACAGTTAAATGCATCATGATAGTAAAAAATGATGGAGGAAAGATCATCTCCATTGCACAAAGGGTCAATACAAACCTATCCTGTAGGTTGTCAAGCTGTAATGGATGTAGAGTTTTCTTACATAATTGCCTGAAAAATGTGCAGAATTGCAGTACAACAACAGTAACTTTTTCAGGTAATAATGTATGCAATGCCAATGGTAGTAACTATTGTAAGAAAACATGTGAATCATGACTTTTCAATCCATATAACTTACGATTCTTCAAATCAACACACCTCGATATGTTACTCGAATACCCATCAGATACCTTCACATTCTTTAAAATTCGAAGGAATGCATCTTTATCCCTATTTTTCATTGACAAAATGGCCGAAGTATACTTTTCATTCTCATCTGGCCAGAGATCACGTTTTATGTTCATTACTTGTAAGTCTTTTCGAGCATTGAGATGATCCTTCGACTTTCCATGCTCATTAAGTAATGTGAAAATCAAATTATCACATACATTCTTCTCAATATACATCACATCAAGATTTTGGCGCAAAGAATTAAATTCCCAATACGGAAGTTTGAAGAATATACTTTTTTTCTTCCATTGTTGCGTTCTGATTTCACTTGACGATGCACTTCGCACTCGTTTTCCGCTATCAGTCAAATGATGAATCTTCCCAAATTCTGTTTTAACATTTTCAAGCTGTGTCAATATTTCAGAATCGGTTAACAACTTTGGAGGTGGTCTACGATCAATGGAACCATTAAATTTTGATTTTTTCAGCCGAAATATATGAGATGCATCAAGAAATCTTCGATGGCACAAGAAGCACCATTTTCTACTGTGAGGTAGCCGTTTGGTCTCGAAATCAAAGTTACAAACGGGACAAGCCAAACCAGTATAAGTGTTCCAACCAGATAAATTCCCAAGCCCAGGGAAGTCACTAATGGTCCACATTAAAGTAGCATGCATTTTGAACATTATTTTAGAAGAAACATCAAATGTCTCAACACCGTTGCTCCATAACTCCTGTAATTCTTCAATCAAAGGCTGTAGGAATACATCAATATCTTTTCCAAGCATTCGTTTTCCAGGAATAATCATCGAAATGATAAAAGATGTTTGTTGCATACACATCCACAGAGGCAGATTATAAGGGATCAAAACAACTGGCCAAATGCTATAACTCGTACTCAAAGTCCCAAATGGGTTGAATCCATCGGCAACCAATCCCAATCGAACATTCCTAGGATCAGCTGAGAAATCTGGATGTAATGAATCAAATGTCTTCCACGATTGGGAATCTCGTGGATGTCTCATTAACCCATCATTGTTATTATCTACAGAATGCCACTTCATGTGTTCGGCGGTTTTTGATGACCTGAATAATTTTTGCAATCGAGGCTTCAAAGGAAAGTAATGAAAAACTTTTGCAGGTGTGTTCCTTTTCTTCTTCTCCATGAAATTATGTTCAGTCATACTTCCAACATCACCTTTTGACTGCCATCTAGAAGAAGAAAATTTCTTACAATTCTGTCTACTTGAATCCTCTCCCCAGTAAAGCATACAATCATTGGGACACACATGTATTTTTGTATAATTCAGACCAAGATTTTTTACAACTTTTTTCATCTCATAAAACGATTCTGGGATTTTTGCTTCAGGAAATGCATCATGAATCAATTCCAATAACATGGACATTGTCTTATTTGTAATTCCACATAGACATTTGATATGGTACAACTTCATCAGAAATGAAAGCTTTGAATATTTCAAACACCCACTATACAACTCTTGATTTCCATCGTCAAATAAATCATGAAACGCATTTTCCTCACTGAAGTTTTCCTTTACATTTGGATCCACAGAATCAAGAGGAGGATCCAATGATATGTTACAATCTTGATCTGCTTGTGTTACAGTCTCAAAAACATCACTTATCATGTTGCAATTTGTAGCACCCTCTTCTAGTTGTTCTGATATGTTTTGATGGTCATAGTGGTGTCTTGCAGTGCCGAATGCATCATTTATGAGGTTTTGCATTTCATTTTCCATCGGCGACAAACTTGGGACCTCATTCTGTGGATTAACATCAGTCCTCAATCTTTCTGTATTGTTTGATTCTCCATGCCAAATCCAACACAAATATTGATCAGGGAATTGCTTTAGTATTAAATGTTCATAAACTTCATCTCTCTTCAACCATGTTCTAAATTTACATTTAGGACATGTACACCTTATTCTCCCTTCAACGGATTGATTAGAAATTGCAAAATCTAAAAACTCATTCAAACCCTTAACATATTGAGGTGTGTTCCTCAGTAATGTGATCCAGCTTTTATCCATGTATATCACAATGTGCCTACACAAAATATACGATAGTGTAAGATTACAGAAACATAATATAATAAAGATGAACCATTGATCATAAAGTATGCATAATATAATAAAGATGATTCATTGATCACATTTACCACTTCAGACCAACCGAACAAGTCTGGTCCATAGGAGACAGCGTCAACACCTCATTGAGGAGCAATAAGAATATCGGGTTACACACTTATCATAACACTATCGATCACACATTTATGTTGCCTCAAACAACACCCCATTGATGTGTGATCGAAACTGATCATAATGCATTTTAAACATGAGACATTATGTGATTGTTTAGGCTTGACCTTAGATGTCCTCCAAGAGGAATGATGTTTCTCAATGGTTTCATACACAACCAACCATATCAAAGTCGTATTTCCTATGACAAAGAAGACTATCTGGGTACCAATCCATGTACTGAATATGGTTTGAGGTAAATTAAGTAGGCCACCACTAATGGTTTCTAATGCATAATCTAGTCCACGAATATAAAACAAACAATAGTGTGCAACTATATCAAAATTAAGTGTCACTATAAATATAAATCCATGTCACACTCAGGTTTCTTAGGAGACACTTGGCATAATCTCAAACCTTAGAGATTTCATGTAAACATTGGTAATAATATTCACTTTGAAATGCACCAACCTAGAAAAGTTATTGGAATACACTATAACAATACATTCCCATTTTTATAATGTTAGAAAGTATCAGATCTTTTCCACATGTAACATTTTAGGATAAAACTATAGTTTATATATTTTCTTGAAGGATTCCCACGTAATATCCTCATAAAATATAGCATGCACAACTGAGCCTCACCATTTCCTTCCCAATCCATCAAGAATATATGTTGACCCCCACCCCTTAGATTCCTTGGGAATCTTTATAATTTTAAATCTCCTACCAATCTACTCAATCCTCTCCTCATATTTCTAGATTCCATTATCACCATAAAAGATAGGTGGATTCTTGTTAGTAAATTATGAGTCATGATCCACAACTCCTCTTGGGTTTTTAATACCTTCATAACCAAAGTATGAATAGTGCATATTATAACTTCCATTAAAGAAGATACCACTAAGGGATTCTCCTATTAAACCTGTCTCACAAATCTATCACTTAGATTCATAAGACCTCTTCTAGTAGGAATCGTCTAACAAATACAAGATTAAAACCCCTTTAGTCATGAGAAAATTCCTAAATCATAGAACAACTTCCATAATCCATATTAATGATTTAAAATAATAATAATTTTATGAATTTATGAATTTTATTAATGAAATATAAAACATAAGAAATGAATAGTTTTTTTTAAATAGACACCAAATCTAGTTTATTCAATCAACAACAAAGACCAAGTGACAATATTTTCAAAAATAACTAACCACCCATAGTAACTTGAATTCATACATGGAGGTGAGATGTCTAGGCACCATCCCACACATATTAACTAAATTCTAGTGCTATTAAATCTAGTCTACCAATGAAACTAAACCAAAACTAGGAAGTGTCGTAACATTCCAGGCTCAATATTCATTTTGATATTAATTTATAAAGAACCGACTAGGGAAAACTAGGCAAGTCTCCCAAGAGGGTCTTATACATGGAGATGTGTAATAAAGAGACATGAAAGTAGTATCTTGTTTTAGAGAATAAAGTTATGAAACCAAATTAAAATAAAAAATAAAGATAAACATCCATTAGTATAAAAAATTCAATCTAAATAGGCCAAACCATAAAGAATTTAGTCAACCAATTTTTGTGAGAAAAACCATTTTTGAAGAAAGACCTCTTTAAAAACATGTATATTTTCCATAAAATCCATTTAAATCCATCAATTTCATGAAACAAGCCAAAGAAATTAATAATAATATAAGGAAATTTTAAATTAGAACCGCTTGTATAGATACACCTACCTTATAAACATAAGGAACCTAAGATCCTTCGACAACATAAATTGGAAACAAGCAGATATTCCTCAAATAGAAAAGGAATGAGGGAAAACCACAATGGATTGATTGATAACACATATTATTTATGAAACCATCGAAACCATATCACACAATACTACCAAACCAAGAACATAAATGATAAAGAGAGTGAATGATATTACACGTACCCAAAGGAAGACAACCCACCACACTAGTGAACAAATGCTCCAAGAAAAGAAATCTGGTAGAGGAAGATACCCAATATTATCTAAAATCTTTCTAGGATTTATGAGGTAGGTCTTCACATTGAATGGAAGAAGGGTAATATGTAAATCATGATAAAAACCATTAGTTCTAAATAATTAATGTCATGAACCCCTTTCATGGTGTGAATTCCACGATTTATAAAAATACCCAAAAAAGTATCCTTAGTTTGAATTAATCCTAATCAACCCATTAAAAACTTGAAAATGTTTTATGACTTATAATTCTTCAAGCTCTAAACCAAACTCATAGTATCTACCCTGCAGTAGATTCACATTGTGTAACAAATTCATGATTCGAATCAAAGAACCAAGAAATAACTAAAAATTACCAAAATAGAAGGTGGTCGCGGGGGGCGCCGGGGGTGCGGGGGTCACCGGAGGCCACGGGGGGTGCGGGGGTCGCCGGAGGGCGCGGGGGGCACGGGGGGCGTGGGGGGCGCGCAGGGTGCGGGGGTCGTTGGGGGTCGAGGGGGGTGCCGGGGGGGTGCGGGGTTCGCCGGAGGGCGTGGGGGGCGCGGGGGGTGCCGGGGTCGCCGGAGGCCGCGGGGGGTGCGGGGGTCGCCGGAGGGCGCGGGGGGCATGGGGGGCGTGGGGGGCGCGTAGGGTGCAGGGGTCGCTGGGGGTCGAGGGGGGCGCCAGGGGGGTGCGGGGTTCGCCGGAGGGCGTGGGGGGCGCGGGGGGTGCGGGGGTCGCCGGAGGGCGCGGGGGGCGCGGGTGTCGCCAGGGCCGGGGGGGGGGGATCGGGGAAGAGGGGGGATCGGGGAAGAGGGGCGGGGGTTTGTGGGGGAACCGCGACAGGGGTAGGGGAAAGGGTCGTCGTTTTTTGCGGCAGTTTATTAAAAACCACCGCGAAACCTTTCACTGAAAATGTTTAGCGACGGTTTTGTGAACCGCCGCCACAAAACCGCCGCTAAACCCATTTTTTTTTGTAGTGGTACCTCTTTATGGGATACATCCATCAATAATGTATAACCCCTCCAACCTTAACTTCCTTAACCAAATGAATAATTAGATTATTTTTCAAAGTGAAAAAATGGGGGAAATATCATCTCTAAATGAAAAAGTATTATTACAACTATTTCTTGTAGTTTTTTAAGATCAATAGGGTTTAAAGTTTTCTCAAAAAAATTTCTAAAGAATATATAAATCTCAATTGCATTAGCATTTATTTTATCAGGTAACAATTTATGAAATAATAAAGGTAGAAATTGATCCATAAAAATATGTGAGTCATGGATTTTAAATCCATGTAAATTATAATGTTTCAAGTCAAAAAATCTTGAAATGTTACTTGAATATCCATCAGGTACTTTCACATTTTTCAATATTTGAAGGAAACCAACTTTTTATTAAATTTTCAATGAAAAAAATATAGTAGGATAATTTCCATTATCATTTTCCCATAAATCAAGCTTTACATTCACTTCTTCATAGTCCTTACGAGCATTAAGATGATATTTTTATTTTCTGTGATTATTAAATATTATAACAACCAAATTATCGCATAATATTTTTTAATGTGAATAAAATCAAGATTATGATGTAATAATTGAAATTACCAATAATATAGTTTGAACAAAATACTATGTTTCTTCTATTGTTTGGTACTAACTATATCTAATGATTTTTGAACTCTTTTCCCAGAAACCTTAAACTGATACTATTTTCTAAATTGTGAATTGAAAATTGATAATTGTGGCATGATTTATTAAACTACCAACAATTTTGGTGGTGACCTCAACTCATTTTTTCTATTGAATTGTGATTTTTTAAACTGATATTTATGATATGCATCCAAGAATTGATGAGGAAACATGAAATACTAGTTTTTACTATATGGTAATCTTATCATCATGAATTTAAAGCTAAAAACTAGACATGTCTGACCAGTGTAAGTATTCCAACTAGAAAAATTTCCCAATCTAGGAAAATCACTAATCATTCACATTAGAATGATACTCATTTTGAACATTTTGGTTATCGATGCATCATATGTATCTATTCCATTATCCTATAATCTTGAAATTATTCTATAAGAGGTTAAAGATATACATCAATGTTATTTCTAGGAATTTTCTTTCCTAGAATGATCATTGCAATAATGAAAGAAATTTTTTGCACACACATCCATGGGGGTATATTGTAAGGGATCAATATAACTAGTCATATTCTATAAGTTGTACTTAGAGTCTCAAATGGATTAAATAAATCAGTATCCAATCCCAAAAACACACTTTTAGGACCTAAAGATTATTTTTTTATAAATAGTCAAAGGGTTTTCAAAATTTTTAATCTATAGAATGACGTATAAACTCATCATTGTTGTTTTACACAATATTCCACTTCATTTGATCTATCATTTTAGAAGACATGAACAATGTTTAAAATATTGGTTTTAATGGAAAGTAATATAAAAACATTGTATTAGTTTTATTTCTCTTATTATTCATAGTTAATTCATTCATACTTTCAACATTATTCACCAATTTCCATATAGAAGTATTATATATTTTATACTCTTTTCTATTTGAATCTTCTCCCCAATACAGCATACATTCATTATGACATGCATGTATCTTTTTATAATTGAGACAAAGTTTGTTAACAACTTTCTTAATATCATAAAATTATTTAGGGATATTATCTTGAAAAAATTTATCATGAAATAAATCTAATACCATCAACATTTCATTATCTATAATTCTACATAAGCACTTGATATGGAACACATTTAGTAAGAATTAAAATTTTCTATATTTGATATATCCTTCATAAAACTCATGATTTACATCTTCCAATAATTCATAAACCTCATTTGATTGTTTAGTTACCTTATCTCTTATATTAATATCTATAAAATCGAAAAGTGGATCCATTGATATGTCACAATCTTCATCATTCTATGCAGTGCAGAAAACATTGTTAATCAGGTTCTGAATCTCATTCTCCAATATTAGATTAGTAGGTTATTCATTTTAATGATGTCCACACATTGAAATTTATAAAATTTCCAATTCCCCATTACAAATACATCTCACATATCTATCAATAATTTTTTTCAATACCAAGTGATCATAAAATTCAAGTCTTTTCAACCATAATTTGAATTTACAATCATTACATGAAAATTTTATTCTTCCATATATGGATTGATTTGTAATTGAAAAATATAAAAACTCCTCCAACCCCTTAATATATTGATCATTATTTTGGGGTAAATTAATCAAACTTGTATCTATTTGTATGATATTGATAAATATTTTTAAAAAAAACATAATTCTAATTAATTAAATAATATTATGTTATGAATAATAATAAAAACATGGAATAGAAAAAAATTAATATTGAAAAAAATATTATCATTTGTAATATTTGACTGAGAACAAATCACTATAAATAATTATAATATAAAATAAGTATTTTTAATTGAATGAGCACAGAACATTTATATAGTTTTGAATATAAAATAACTACAATAGTTATTTATTGATGAAAGTAACTAGAAGGTCAAATATAATTTGAGATGACTAATGTCACTTGATCTAGAAGCATCTATAAATTCTAGAACATCATCAAAAAATCATGTTTCTTCATTAATTAATATATATTTATCATAAGGAATAGGGGATTAATAATAAATTATATTTGAGTGCTTCAACTCTAATATTTATTTCCATGTGACTTTATGAATGTGTCTCAGAGGAATGATGCTAGACATAAATAGGAGAGATATTTGTATCCATGAATTGAAGAATAATTTATTGAATTTTTATAATTTTTTTATTATAATATAATTTCAAGAGAAATATGTTATATTTAGGTATGATTTGAAAATATTAAAACTTTTTTCTAGTTATTTTCAAGAAAAACATATATATTTAAGAATAAAATGGTTATAATATCATTCTCAATATACTCTATGAAACTATAGACCCATAAATATTAATTACGTTAATGTAGGTAAGGGGTCACCCTACCAAAACTATGCCGCACTAGATTTCTAATCATAAAGAAGATGGTGGATTCCACCAATTAAAATAATAGATCAACTGAGGTTATAAAAACCTATGGATTAAGCTCACTACTAATTAATAGATAAAACCATATGATAAAAATAAAGATATTACCTTAGATTCACCTAGTCCTAGATTTCACAACAACTCTATTGTATAGCCACCTAAGAGAGGATATACAATTGATATGTCATGTAGGAGAGTAGTCTCTAGAACTCTCCATGAGGATTTTGTGTAGGGGAGGATTCATTGGAAATCTTTTTGAGGATGTCGTGTAGGGGAAGAGTCACTAGATCTCACCATGGGGATATTCTGTAGGGGAGGGGTTTTCAGTGCTCTCCATGTGGATGTCACATAGGGGAAGTGGTTGGAGCCCACCGTGAGAGAGGGTTAGAGCTTCACGTGAGATAGGAGAGAGAAAGGGGGTCTTATACTAGTATGTGGCAATTATTAATGGCATTTTTTTTAAAAACCATAGCTAAATAACTACTTAGAAATGTTTTTAAAAAAAAATCACCACTCATAATTAATCAACGATGGTAAAATTTGGGATGCTACTGATAAATTAACATATATTTTATCTTCAATAATTAGCAGTGTTTATATGAAATCAACACCAATAAACCACTTCCAATATTCAATTTTCTTATATTTTGGATTTTCATGGGGAAATCACCTTGAGTGCTAGTGATTTTGGTACCAAGGTTTGATTTCAAGGGTAAGACCAGTGTGATGCCCAACCCTATTTATTTTGGATGTGTTTCTAGGTGGCACAATTGTAGAATGTGGATAGACACTTATAGTTTTGGAATGATTCATGGATGGTGGGTGATCATTTGATAGATCATGGCATGGGTAGATGTTGTCTTTTGAAGAGGATCACTGAGGGTTCTTATGGATTGATGTGATTGACATGCGAGTAGAGCATGGTTGGTGGTTAGGAACATAAGACTAGGTTTGATGATGTATGGCTCATGGGAATGTGAGTCAGTTAATGTGGATGGGTGGTACTAAAGAGTAAACCTATTGGGTTTTGATGAGATCAATATGGTGAACGCTAGTTATGTGTGACACCTATTTTAGTTTCAATTAGTGAATGTGAATATGTGAGCTGAGGACCAATGGAATTAAAAAGTTGTTTATGATCATTCTTTCCTAAGGTTTGATGAGAGTGGGAAATGTCCTTCCATAGTAGAGGATATATTGAAAATGGATCATGTGTGGTGGAATAAATGACCTGAGGTTGTTCCTTGACATGTATTTTTAGGAAGGAATTGTGTTAAAATTAATAATGGATGAGAATGGATCAAGTAGAGTGACATGCATGTTATTTATTAGAGCCCATCTAAGTTGTGATCATGGAGTGGTATAAGGAAATATATATGGTAGAGGGGACACCGTAGGCTATTTGTCATGAACCATCCTAGTGGGGACAATGCCGTGACTACCCCAAGACCACCTCTAATAGGCCAAGGGATGGTGACTATCACTGAGTAGGAATATCCCACAAATGAGAGGAATTATCCTAAGTACCTACACACACACACACACACACACATCTCCAAGCCATAAAATGACGAAATGTAAAAATACTAAGAAAACAATGCATGCATACCACTAAGATAAAAAAAAAGAGTATGAAAGTAAAAGTACTAGAAATTAAACAGGGCTAGAATACAAGCCCACTAAAAAGAGTCTGTAACCACAAGTCCAAACTTTAAGAAAAATGTACTCGGACTACTGTCTAAACCGCAGGAACACACCTTATCAGTCCGACCTCGCTAAGAACCACCTGGTCCTGGTCCACCTAGGACTCCATTAAAGGGTCAATCATCTTCACAAGACACAAAACCTATGAGAAAACCCCATACATAGGTGAGTACAATAATAATCAATAGGACACCCCAAAAACACAAAGGAAATAGCACAAAGTAAATTCCACAAAGGAAAATTCCACGAAGTAAAATACCACGAAATAAAATATAGTTAGCTCCACACAAGTATATGTCTAAAACACATGTAGCAAGAATATCTAGATATACTCAATTAAAGACACACATTCTTGAGGTAATCCACAACCAATTACCTGCCACATAATTCTGCTCAAAGCACACTCGTTCTGGGATAAATCACTCCTCAATCCATGATATCATCGGGGACACTCATAGAGAGGTCTATCTCATTTGGGCCCCACCCAAAGAGAATGTATTGGTCATGGAAGACTACGATACACGGAGAGGGGATCCTACCCAGAAACACTTGGTAATATAACTAAACCTATTTGGATCAATCTACAATGTAGAGGATCCTACCTGGACAAACTAGGGAATAATACTAACCCTACTGATGTAGCCTGTTAGATGGAGTACTAATTCCCTACTCTTGATGGTTACATCGATTACACAAAACTCTACTAGGTGTGATAGAGAATCACAGTCTAGTCCCATGGAGGAATAACATACTCTATATGGGACTCATCCTCTATAGGGGACTACAATCCAGTAATGTGGATGTAATGTCATATTGAACCCTTGAAGAAAGGACCAAGGGAAATCTCTCCACCCATACTGGTACAAACTAAAAAATCATCACATTATCTCAAAAGGAATGTCTCAATGTCGTAGAAGGATCATCAGATGGATGTAACATTTGAAAGTTATGACAGTTCGAAGTTTCAAAGGGGGGTCACTAGGCCTATGGACCAACCGTGGCAGTCGACTACCTGGACCAGCCGCAGTCAACTTCCACTGTCGACCACACCCCCAGATGTCGCGACCACATGGTAGCTGGAGTGACTGTGTCTCACAGTTGACTTCCATGGTCGACTATGGATCGACTTCAGCCCATTCAACCTTGGGTCCGACCCAAGTCTGACCAACTTGGCTCAAACTGCCTGGGCCTGACCCGTATCCCCTAGACCGACCTGCTCACACGTGGGCCGCTTGGTCTGCCGCACACAGCCCGCCTAGCTACATCCGTGTCTCACGCGGATGCTGTAGTGGTAACCTCCCACTGGCTCTGACATCTCCCATGTGACCATCCACCACATTCCACACAGCCATCGCCACCACCGCCCTAATCACCACTGCCCTAGTCACCAATGCTGCTGCCTCACCTCACTAGACCGTTGCACCAGACCCACACCAATAGTCCCTTCCATAGACCACTGAGCCATCGTTGATACACAAAATTTGAAATGTTTGTATATATGTGCTCCTCGGGTCCCAATATATGCAGACCTAACCTATTTTTTCTATTTTACTCCAATTCGGGGGTTTGACCACATTCAGAGTCACCCAATAAGTTGAACTATGGAAACAGGGGTCCAACAGTGATGAACTCAAAGAACGGAGGGGGGGGGGGGTGGAGGAAAGAAAAAATAACACCTTGATAAATGAACCTTGGATCTTTTTCATGTCAGCCTTAATTCATTATCATTAGAATGAAGAATGAATAAGAATAATAAAAACTCCCAAAATAATCCCTATAATTATCAACCATCTAGCAATAATCGAACCACAAATCAATCTGTTCTTGGATTTACCTGCATTCATCTTGGAAATAAATAATGAATAAACCACAAATAAACAACCTCCCTTCCTCGATGTGGATATGTTCCTGATGAAGAACGATCTCTGTATTGTTGGAGATCCTCGATTCGTCAAATCTGAGGGGCGTTGTTTGATCGATACGTCGCCATCCGCCAACGGTTTCTTCATAGGTTCTTTCTCCACGCCCCCACATAAATTCTATGGTTGTAAGGATAACCCTAAATTTCTATCAAATCCTTAATAAAAAAGAGAGTTGTTATGTCAACATAATTTTTTTATAAAAAATATTTTATTTACAGTTACGTTCTCTAAGACTTTTTCTAGATATTACTCACACCGACAAAATTTATGTCTGGACTAGGGTAAAGATACATCTCTAAAATCAAAAGTTCCCTCAGATTTCTGATTCGAGCACCCATTTAATATTTATTTAGATTTTTTAGGAAAACTATGCATGAGTGTTATTAACAATTTAATATTTTTTAAATAGTTGTTCTTGGAAAACTAGGCCTCATAATCACACACCGTCTCAGTGCCTAGTCTCAAAATCAATCTATATAATTTACAAAAATAATAAATGGGAAAATATGAGATGTTACATTCTCCCCACCTTGGGTATTTACATCCTCAAAATCCAAAAAATGGGCTACTCAAAAAAATGAGTGTACTGAGCATGAATCTGAGCCTCTCGCTCCCATGTTATGTCTTTGAGATTCCCGTGATTCCACTGGATATGAAACAAATTAATTTACCATCTATTAAGGATCCTATCCTACCAATCCTCAATATCCACTGGGTACTCAGCAAAATTCACACCATCCTCGATGTCTGGCTCACCCTAGTCAATGACCTGCGATGGGTCATGCAAGTGCCTCCTCATCCGTGATATGAAGAAGACATCATGTAACCGATATAATTATGGTGGTAGAGTCAAGTAGTACACCACCTCTCCAACTCTTTGAAGTATCTGGAAAGGGCTGATGAACCTCAGAGATAGCTTGCCTCCTTGGCCAAATCTTTGTAATCCCCATCGAGGTGAAACCCGAAGAAACATATGGTCTCCTTCCTTGAACTCCAAAGTCCTCCTTCACCTATCAGCATAATAATTCTAAAGAATCTGTGAAATCTTCATCCACTCCTGAATGATCTACAACTTCTCCTTATTAGCTCACACCAACTCTAGGCCCATGTGTGATGACTCTCCTAGGCTAGTCTAGTAAAGTGGTGACCTATAGGGTCTTCTGTACAAGGCCTCAAATGGTTTCATACCAATGGTGGAGTAGTATCTTTTTTTTTTGTAATTAAACTTCACCAATGGTAAGTGATCCTCCCAAATACATCCAAAGTATAACATGCACAAATTCATCATTTCCTCTAGAACCTGAATGGACCACTTAGTCTGGCCATCCGTCTGTGGGTGAAATGCTGTTCTCAAGTGTAACTGGGTCCCAAATGCCTCCTACAATCCCTGCCAACAACAGGATGTGAAGTGAGCATCACAATCTAAAATAATCATCGATGGAACTCCATGGAGTAGAAATATCTCATATTTATAGATATGTCCCAAGATCTCTACTAAACTATGCTCTCAGATATCTTGGAAGTGGGATGAATTAGTGAGTCAGTCAATGATCACCCAGATGGAATTGTCTCCCATGGGTGTATGTGGTAAAATCATCATGAAGTCCATTAATATCCCATACCACTTCCATTCTAGCACCTCAAGGGGTTGATCTAAACCCATTAGAACCTAGTGCTTAACCTTCACTTGCTGACAATTGAGACTTCAAGAGACAAATTCTACAACTGCCTTCTTCATCCCTATCCACCAAAATTGACATCAGAGGTCCTGGTACATATTTTACACACCTAGATGTACCACTAAAGGGGATGTGTGTAACTCCCTAAAAACATCCAATCACAATTCTAAAGGTAAAATTGTGTACCTTATGAAAATAATGATGTGCTCCCCACCTTTCAAATATCCATTAGGAGCATATCCTGTGGATATATGAGCACATAAGGTATCACAGTTAGTGTCTCCAAGATGTGCCTCCCTAACTCCTTGTAAGAGTGGAGGGGTGACAACCATCAACTGGAGGTAATCTACTCCATCTCCATTAATAAAGGGTATCTGTAATGAGGCCAACTGATCTGACACCTCTTTTAGTAATTGCAAACTAGATCTCTTATTGAGAAAATTTTCCACCACATTCCCCTTCCCAGGAGTATAGACACTATCAAAGTCATAGTCCTAGAGGAACTCTATCCATTTCCCCTATCAAGTTTAGATCCTTCTAAGAGAATATATACTTGAGAATTTTTTTATCATAGTAGATGATAAAATACTCACCCATTAGGTAGTGTCTCGACATCTTCAATGTGAATACTACCACTGCCAACTCAAGATCATGGATTTATTATTTTGGATCATGTGTTCTCAACTAGTGTGAACCATAGAAAATCACCACTTGACTCTACATTAGGACATGACCTAGACTAATCCCTAATACATCACAGAAGACCACATACTCAATGCCTTCCTTCAGTAACTTCAGGATGGGAGTTCTCGTCAACCTCTACCTCAGATCCTTAAAGAACTTCTAGCACTTATCTATCCACACAAAAGGCTACTCCTTTTGTGTCAAATTGGTGAAGGGTTTTGATACTATAGAGAATTCAGATAAAAACCTTTGATAGTATCCTACCAACCCAAAGAAATTTTGTACCTCGGTAACACTATTGGGTGGATCCCAAGAAATCACTACCTCAAACTTCACTAGATCCACTAAAAATCCAACCTATGAGATGGTGTGTCCTAAAAAATAGATCTCTTGAATCTATAACTAACAATTTGAGATATTTACATAAATATGGTGCTCTTAGATAGTATTCAGAACCATCCTGAAGTGCCTTTTATGCTCCTCCTCAGACACTAAGTACACTTGGATGTCGTCGAGGAAGACCACCATGAACCAGTCTAAGTAAGGCTGAAAGATCTAGTTCATGAGTCCCATGAACACTGATAGATCATTCTTCATGACAAACAACATCACCAAGTACTCATAGTAACCGTAATGAAATTTGAAGGCCATCTTTGGAATATCCTCATCCCATACTCTCAACTCATGATATCTTGATCTGAGGTAAATCTTTGAGAACCATCACGCCCCTTTAAACTGATCAAAGAGGTCATGAATCCTTGGTAGTGGATAATTTTTCTTCACAATCACCTGGTTCAAGTACCGGTAATCCAAACATAACCTCAATCTCCAGTATTTCTTCTTGGAAAACGAAACTGGGTATGCCCAGGGTGAAACATTGGGTCTCACAAAGCCCTTTCTCTATAATTCCTCAAATTGCACCCTCAGCTCATGAAGTTCTATGGGAGACATCTGATATGTAGGTGTAGATATTGGTGTTTTCCCAGGGTGTAGATCAATATAGAATTCAATGTCCCTATAGGGAGGAAAACCATGAACATCTTCAGAAAAGGCATCCTCATACTCTGACACCACTACAGGAAACTGAGGACTCACATCATCCACTACATTGAGGGTGAGGTAGCCAACTGATGAGTAATCAGATGCACCCTCCTATATGCGAGTCCATCATGTGTTTCATGTGTTTCCTTTTCACCAAAAAAGGAAAAACTGGTTCCATCACTACAGACCCACCGCACTCTATGCCTAAAATAGTCAATCTGAGCTTGAACTGTGGATAACTAGTCTATACCAAGAATGAAATCATAAGGCCTTTACACTGATACCAAGATACCCAACTGAAACTCTCACCTCTAAGAGTTAGGGAACACTGTTTGAACCAATGTGTAATCATAAAATCTCTTCCTGTGGGAGTCTCTAAGAAAAAGAGTCAAGTCAACAGTTCAACCCAAATCTTTAAGTCTCGAATAAGGTTCATGGAAAGAAGGGAATGACTAGCTACCGTGTCTATCAAAACTTCAGCTAAGGTGTAGAAGACATAGATCGTACCTTGTATCATCCCTGGATCCCTGGGGTCATAAGCCTCTATTTCCTTCAACCAACATCATCCCTTTCCACCATATCTCCGAGCCTAGTGTGGAGCACCTAGGGGTGGCAATAGTAATAGGAAAAACATCCATCCACCTCCTGCTTCCCTTATTAATTCTATGTCACATCCGCTGCCCTACAGAAAACCATGCTCTTTTATCTTCCTTTGCCTCAGTGGTCCCTTGAATGTCCCTCGATCATCTATATGATAGGTTGGTAAATCTGATGCTAGATGTCCCTGACCGCTGCATGTGTAACACCATCTGTCCCTGGTCTAATTTGAGTCACCCTGGGAGCCTTGCACCACTGAACATGAGTCCTGGGGTCGTCTCCTGAAGTGTCTGACTTTATTGGGTCCCTTTGACTGATGTCAACTACCTGTTGTTGAGGTCTCAACTTCCTAGTTCCCAATGCTATCTCCCACTACCGATGTCTACTCCCCTAGAACACTCTCCACTATTAGGGTCCACTAAAGTACCCCAACATAAGTAGAAATGATCAGGGATGCCAATGATTCCCTGATGTCCTAGAATAATCCCTACTCAAAGGTATAATCCCTAAAGAACTGGTCTCATACCTTGTCCATAGAGTAGTGTGAAAGATCAGTAAACCTCACCGAATACTCCGCCATAGTCATACTTCCCTACTGTAGATTCAGAATCTCTTGTATACATACTGATCATAATGTGGCCGGATAGAACTCCTCTATGAAGAGATGCTCTAAGTATGTCTAAGAGAGAGCTATCTCATCATGAGACTATGTCACCAAGATCCACTATCACCCTATAGATCCTTGAAGAAGACTCGTGGTAAGGACTGTGATCTGGTTGGTAGGCATCCTCACAAGGTGTAAAAAACTAGTGACCGCCTCTAGAAAATACTCATTTATCTGGGGGTCTGGCTCACCCCAAAACCTGGGAGGTCACTTCCTATAAAAATCATGCAACAAACTCAGTCTACATGAATCCTAATCTGGTAGTGCTGGTAGTAGCTACTACTCAATGGGTAGTTTTATAGCTGGTAAACCACTCAGAGGTGCTATCTCTGGTATATGCCCTTGCACTAATGCCTTTTCACTAGGCAGTTCATCCTCATGATCTCGTAGTGGAATCCTAGCTGATTTTCTTCATGGAGGAATCTTAAAATAAAAAAATGTACCAAGATCAATAGAGTATATCTAGAGAGTTGACTCAAGAAGGACATGGAAAACACAACCATTCCGATATGATGTATGTGCCATTATTTTTCCCCAAAACCAGTGTTTTCATGAACCGAGTAAAAAAAAGGTAATCAGAGTCATGATGTATGGATATGTCAGCCAACAAACCAACACTAGAGTCCCTATACTGAAATCTAAACTCAAAACACTCAACACTGTTTCCCCAAACCAACCTCACATACTCTCAGTCCTAAAGTATAATTGACCCCCTCTGATACCACGTTGTCACAACCCATCCCAGTGGTGCCAGTGTCATGAAAAAACCAAGCCTGCCTCTAATAGGCCAAGGGTTGGTGACTAGAACTGAGTAGGTATATCCCAAAAATGATAGGTATTATCCTATGTACCTATACACATGCACACATCTCCAAGCCACAAAATGATGAAATGTAAAAGCACTAAGAAAAAAAGGTAGGAATACCACTAAGATCACACAATAGAGTACGATAGTAAAAGTACTATAAAGTAAATAGGGATATAATACAAGCCCGATAAAATGAGTCTCTAACCAAAAGTCCAACCTATAAGAAAATAGGTACTGGGACTACTTTCTGAACTATAGGAAGACACCTCGTCTGTCCAGCCTCGCTAAGCACAACCTGGTCCTAATCCACCTAGGACCCTGTAAAAAGGACGATCATATGCACAAGACATGAAACGTTCGGGAAAATCCCATGTAGGGGTGAGTAAAACAATACTCAGTAGGACACCTCAAAAAAATAAAGAAAATACCATAAAGGAAATACCGTGAATAAAATACCATGAAGGAAATACCATGAAGGAAAATACCATGAAGGAAAATATAGTCAGCTCCACACAGGTATTTGTCTACAACACATATAGCAAGAATATCTAGATATACTTAGTCCAAGATACACAATCTAGAGGTAAGCCATAACCAATTACACGTCATAGGATTCTGCTCAAAGCACACTCATTTTGGGAGAACTCACTCCTTGATCCATGATATCATCAAAGACGCTCATAAAGAGTCTATCTCATTTGGTCCCCACCTAAAGAGAACATATTAGTTAAGGAAGACTATGATACATAGAGAGTGGATCCTACACAAAAACACTAGGGAATACTATTAACCCTATCTGAATCAATTTGAAACATAGAGGATCCTACCCTGAAACACTAGGGAATACCACTAACCTTATTGATACAACCCACTAGATGGAGGACCAATGCCTTGCTCTTAGTGTTTACATCAATTCCACAAAACTCCACTAGGGGTGATAGAGGATCACACTCCTGTCCCACAGAGGGATACCATACTCTATTTGGGACTCGACCTCTAGAGGGGACTACAATCCAACAATGTGGATGTAATTCCGTACTAAACCCTAAATTAAAGGACCAATGGAACACTCTCTACCTATAATGGTCGAAACTAAAAACTCTCCACATTATCTCAAAAGGACCTTCTCAACATTAGGGTATCAACGATGTATATGGCTCATTAAATGAATGTACTGTTTGAAATTATGGCAGTTCGAAGTTTCAATAGTGGGTCACTAGGCCTGTGGACCGATCGTGGACCGTCCAATGTCGGGTCTGACCGAGGTCTGACCTGCTTAGCCTGACCTACCTGAGCCTAAACTACCTGGCCTAGACAGTTGGCCTGTCCTACTCCACCTAGGCTCGACACATCTCCCCTGGCCTAGCCCACTCATGCGTGGGCCACCGTACGTGGCCTGCATGTTCGTGTCTACATATCTTATGGTTTCCATTGTGGTCCAATTATTTTGGCTCCACTAGTTCCCACATAGCCGCTCACCACATTCCATGAGGCCACCACCCCGATCACCGTCGCCTAGGTCACCGATGCCACCGCCTCACCTCGCCAGACCGTCGAGCCGGTGGTCACTTCTAAAGACCACCAATCCACCTCTAAAGCCTATAATTTAAAATGGTTATAGATCTATACTCTTTGGGTCCTGATCTACACATAACTAGCCTCCGTTTTCGGTTTTTCTCTAATATGGGGATCCGATTGCATTCAGAGCTACCTAGAAAGTCGAAATGTGGCCATGGGGGTCCAATGACGATGAACGTCAAGAATGGGGGGAGGGCATAGAGGACACCCTAAGTAATGAACCTCAACCTTTGTTTGTGTCATCCTCAATTAGTTCTTATTATAATGAAGAATTAATAAGAATAAGGAAACTCTGGAAATAATCCCCACAATTATCAACCATCCCACAACGATCGAATCGTGGATCAATCTGTTCATGGAATAATCCACATTAATCATGGAAATCAAGAATGGGAAAAATATAAATAAAACACCCCTATACCTCGATTTGGATCAACCACTTATGAAGAATAGTTGTCGCGTCATCGTCGATTCTTGATTCATCGAATCCGAGGGGCGTTGTTCGATCGATCCGTTGTCATCTGCCAATAGTTTCTATAGAGGATCTTTCTCCACATTCCTACAAAAATTACATCATTATGAGAATAAACCTGATTTTTTACAAATAATTAATAAAAAGGAGAGTCACTACGTCAAAATATATATTTTTTTAAAAAATTATTTTATTTACAGTTATGTCCTTTGGGACTTTTTCTACAGACGACCTACACCGAAAAAATTTATGTCGTACCTAGGGTAAAGACACTACTCTAAACTCAACGGTGCCCTAAAATATCAAATTTGGACACCCTTTTTAGATTTATTCTAATTTTTTAGGAAAATCACACACGCATGATATTAAAATTTTAATATTTTTCATGAAATTGTTCTGGGAAAACCGGGCCTTATAATTACATGATAGTTCAGTACCTAGTCTCTAAATCAATCTATATAATTTCTAAAAATAATAAATGGGAAAATCCAAGATGTTAAACTATTGGAGGGGATGACCCTCGTTATGGAGTACTTTTAGTGGATTGATAAGGGTGATGTTTTCATGAGTAGGAATTAGGGATCATTTGTTATTTCATGTTATCACTCGGATATGAGTGGTACAACCACATCCAGTCACTACATGCGTTAATGTATGAAGTGAGGGTTGTGGAAGTGTGATATCGTGTTGGTAGGGTCATGGGAATGTTAAGAACAATAATTATATATTAAAGATGGATTTTGGGATGTTAGTGAGTTGATGAAACTGAATTATCTAATCCCATGTAAAATACCATATTTTGTATTTAGATGAGGTATTGGATGGAGTCCATGCATTGACATCAGACTCAAGATGATCTTGATGTGATCTGAGCGTGATTTTTGGGGTGATCCATGATTCTTGACATGGTTTAGGGGGTGAATCATGATTCATGACATGGTTTAGGGGGTGAATCATGATTCATTACATGGATCAAGAGGTGAACTGTAATTTGTGACACTGTTCATGGGGTGAAACTTGATTTTTGAAATGATTCAGGAGGTGAATCATGCAGAGAAATGAATTAATGGTTTCTTTTTGGAAGAAAATTCTTTTGTAAGTAAGGGAATTTGGTACTGTGGTTTTTGGTATGTCATATTTTTCATGATGGGGGAATTCTAAGGTTTGGTTGAGATTTTTTAAGGAATGGTCGGTGTATACAAACCCTATGCATTGGTGGTGTAGACTCATCTGATTCAGTTCATAATTAGAGACAAGCAGTAGTGATGATTTCTGATTGGTATTTACATTCATATTTGGGTGTATTGAGACATACAATGCATCAAGTGCATCATCTGACCATTTAGAATTGGTTTTGACAAACAATTATGAAGGTTTCAATCACTATGGATTGGGAAATTTTTCTTGTGAGTTAATTCTTATGGTGGGGAGTAGTATAAGCTCAGGGGTGAATTGGTTTATGCAGACACCTTAGTGTATGAAGATAGATAGGAACGAGTGAGGTTTATATAGGTGCTTTAGTGATGGAGACAAGAGGTGGCTCAATTTTTGATAAAAGGTGTGCCTCTTGTTTAGAGTTTTGCAATAGAATCACATTCAACATTCCAGGGTAGAACATAATCAATGGATGGGAATTAGAGACCCAAGTGGGTTGAGACTATTCATTATATGTTTAATGAGACTTATTGGGGATAATAAGTTCTATGATGGGGATATTTTAATACCCCATGTCCAAATGAGTTATGAATTTTAGGAGGAATTTTAATTTTGGAATCAGTGGAGAACTCATTTCGATAATTAGTACTCAAAATGAGATTTTGAGAGATTGGATGAACATAAGGGATGTTATTGGATGTGGTTTGAGCCTCAATGGAGGATCCAAGAATTTTGGAAAATATTGGAGGAGGTTTGAGTGGTCGAGTTGCTATAATATTAAAGTAGTATCCCTTTTATGGTGTGGCCATTGTGGTCATGCCATGTGTTTTCAGAATGGGGGGGATCCTTTTCTCATGGTGTTCACGACATGAACATATATTCATACCATGATATTGTTTGTTTTTTTTAATTTTAAGATGGGGCTTTAACCCCCTTTCTTTTGTCTCAGATAGGTGCACGTGGGGAGGTCTTTGGTCAATGCCTCCCCCTCTCTTCATTCACCCTTGATCTGGGGAATTTTGGGTGTCTATTTTACATAATTTGATGGTTTTAGTTCATATTCCATTGGATCATGGTGTAATGGTTCAATTTTTATGGGGATTTCATGTATCATTATGTATAGTGAATCCTGAGATGATTTCTGCATGGTTTCACACACTATTTCAGTGAAGATACATCTCAATTTGAATTTTCAAGGGTTTTAGCCTAAATTAAATTAAATTGGCTAACATTTTGGTGATGGATGTTGGGGATGTCTCTTGTATTTTTGTTAGAAGTGTGTTGTGAACCCTCCACATGGGTTTGGACACCGTTTTAGTGTGATGAGGTTTCTCAGTGATTTTTTCAACATTATTCATATTTTTTTAATTTTTTTAAACAAATTATAAAATTTTATAATTAATTTTTTGTAATTCTTGGTGTGATATGGGCCTCAAGTTTGTAAACGATGGTCTTTGGTCTTGGACAGGCTCATCCGAGATCTTTTTGGTTGTTCTTTTAAATGGAATATCTTTGTTATTGTGTAGGTGGTACATTGAGCATACCCATATGGAATTTACACTTATTTACATATATTTGGAAAGCTATATGTGGTATCTCCATTGAGGATGATTGAAATATTTAATTTAAAATGAATTTTTCTTTAAAATGAGTTTCCTATACTAAATAGAGTTCTAAGGTCCATTATAGACCCTTATACATTGTCTTGATACCTCAAACGTTGATGGATGAGTCCTTGATTATATTTCTATGCCCTGAGATACATGAACCCTATAGTGTGTAAATGAAATAGATTAAATAAAATGAAATTAATGAGATATAACAACCCTAATATTAGGTTCCCTTAGTAACCACTAAGTAGAGTTGAGTGATGAATTGGGTCGGTAGGCCAAGGGGTTGGTCCTTTGAGAACCTTAAGATGATTTAAAGTCATTGGGCTAGTGATATGACCATGGGGAGAGTGTTCCTACCCCAACGAGATTATGATTACCTAGGTGGGTATACCCTATTGAGATTGATTGATATTTTGGGTGAATGGACTAACCTAGAGTTGAGTTGGGGATGAAGATGGGATTTTTTCCATCTCTTGAGAGAAATGCCAATGAGGCTTGCTATAACACCCTTGTAAGAGTGAAACCTAAAATACTATATATCACTGTCCATTTCAACAAGGTGAGCCTTTATTTTTGGGAGCCCACATGATTATAACTTTGTAGTCAAGAGAGATTATTCTAGATTAGTTTTAGGATGGGTGACCTCCTAGGAAGTTTCTTAGGGTGTGTGTGTATGAGGACAAAACACAATGAAAGAAAATGTGTTGGCATGTGGGGAAAATCATTAGTTTGATAAGTGTACCTGATGTGTAATATTATTTGGTGTGCTAAGAAAGAAACCAAATTATTATAGGAGATTGATGGGGTAATATGACCAAATTAATGGCCCAGGGAGGTCGGGTTGTGACAAATGGTATCAGAGCCAATACCTAGCCAAAAGTGCAGTGTAACTGCTTGGGTTTGAGGTGTGAGGTCCAAAATTATGATGTTGTAATTTAAAGGGTTGAGAGTGTAACACTACTGAAATAGTGAATTGTAAGAGACTAAATGTTATTACCCATTTCAAAAAGGTGCACCTTTCTTTTTGAGAGCCTACTAGATTAGAACTCCATAGTCATGTTAGAATAGCATAGAGTGGTGTTAGGATGGGTAACCTCCTAGGAAGTTATTCAAAATGTGTATAAGTGAGGGAAAAACACATTAAAAGAACATGTGTTGACTTTTGGGGTTAATTAGACTTTGTGGGAAGTCATTAGTTTGATAAGTGACACAAGTGGGTAAAATCCTGCAGTGATGGGAAGGAAACCAAGAAATTATAGGAGACCCATGGGGTCAGATGACCAAATTCATGGCCTAGGGAGGTCGGTTCATGACACTTTCATTATGAGGCCAATGAGGCCATATGACGATCATGATAAGGATGAGGGATGTATTACCCCTGGGTGATGGGTGTTGACCCAAGATATGTAATTGAGATAAGGGATCCTATGAAGGGTTCCCTTGCTATGATGAGACCTAGGGGACCTCGATGGGTTCCCTAGTGATATGTTAACCCTAGTGAGGGTGTATAGGAAATGGGTAGTGATAGTCATGGGTGTCACCTTAGAATATAGATTGATGATGCGACTTGGAGAGGTTGTGGTGCCTATGTCATGATATGGTTCAGGTGGGACCCACTAACCACTGTGATTTATTGAGATATATGGGATGGATTAAACTAGCTCCCTAGATCTAACCTATGAGCCTGAGATTATGGAATGCTCAGTATTACCTCCCAGGGTTTGGTGATGATGCATGCAGATTATTGATTTCATAGGATTAACTCTTAGGGATTTTCTTGGAGCTTTATGGCTATTGAATGCTTAAGATTACCTCCTGGTGTTCATAGATGATGCCTGATATTTACTGATCACCTAGGACTGACTCATAGGGACCAAATTGGATTTTGATAACAATGGAATGATTAGGATTACCTCATGGGGTTCAACATTGGCACCTAATGACAATGGAACACTCAGGATTACCTTCTTTGGTTTGGAGGTGATTCCTAATGATTATTTATCACCTATAATCACCTCCAAGGGATAATATTGCAACTTGCTACTATATGATGCCTTAAACATGCTATTTGGATATAGTAGTTATACCTGATACTATATGTATTCCTTTGGATACTTCCAATATTGTTATGTTTATGACTTATACTATATGGATTTTGGGACTGGTTTTGGTTGGCATGATTACACAACCTTCTCAGAGACACTCTGACACTAGCCAGATCAGGCTTGTGTTGATCAAGTTTTTTATGTGAGAACCCAAATATTGATAGTAGTTATATATTTGTCATTCTAGGGTTATTTATTTATTTTTATGATCATGTCACATGCACATATACACTACATTTACTAGTTATTTACATGACCACTTTGGTGGTTCCTTGTTAAGTTGTACTCACACCCTGATCGGATGTCCATGACACTTGGGTGCCCAAGAACACTTCATTCATTGCAAGTTCAAATTGGGAAGATTACTAAGGTTTCATTATTGATAGGGATAACTTGGAAGAGATTGAATATTGGGATGAGGTGAGGCTCAAAGATAGTAGTAGATTCCTCATGTCTTTTTATTATTTTATTCCTTTATTTATCTGTATATGTGATAGCCTGTTGGGTGGTTAGTTACTGTGTAATGGAATAAACATGACTATATATAACTATTTTATTATGAATTTAAATTTGATATAAAATATTATGTTTTATCTCTTATGCATACTTTGATAGATGTTTATTGTTTATGGATGATGTCTGGTTTACCTTCCTGTCATTTCACACTCTATTATGTGGGTATACTCTCCCTATGGTACTACCCTAGAACCATGTTGCTAGTTTGAAGCCTATAGAATATGGGGAGGTGTGCTTGAGGCCCCAGTGGTGACTCCCCTAGTTTGGGCACCGCTCAGTGTTCATGGAACATGGTAAGGACATTATAAACTACCACAAGCTAGTAAGGCCCAACTCAATCACCAAATCCATCATATAGACCTAAAAACACACACAAACACATGAACACACACACATGAACACACACACATTCACAAACACGCATTCACACACACACATATAGGGGGTGAGCAGACAAGTATCCTCAATAGGATCCTCCCCAAAACCTCACATGTAAATCTGGAAGAAGTGTACTAATGCCTCAATGAATGAATAAAAAAAATAAACTCACCACCTATACTAGGTCAACTATCACCCATCCTCACCAAGGTTAACTCACCAAATATCACATAGAAGTAAGTCACATATCTTTAAAAACATATATATAAATAAAGGTATCTTTCTCCCACTTTCCCACTGAACTAGTCACCTTAAACCCCATCGTCACATGTCATGGAACTCCCATCCCCTCCATAAGTCTGATCGCATATCCATGTGAGAACATCACAACCCCATATACATAATCACAACCACAACTATACATCACAACCACATCACTATCACATCCCCCATAATCACATATTAAAACTAAGAGCCATTACAACTATTTTAAATACACACTACACCTTAAGCCATTATAGCCAGTGTATATATACACATGTAATAACCATAATCCATTATAGCCTAGATACATGTCTAAATTATATCCTTAATACACCATATCCCATATATACATGTATTTCATAAATGTGAGCCACTACATCCCGTAGGAGTACTCATCTCAAAACCATAATCCATCATAACCTAGATATGCACACATACTATACTACGCTTGGAAGAGAGAGTAGGGTAGGGGAAGTTATCCATCCATATCCTTAATAACCAAGATATTGGAAAACAACTGGAACCTAATGCCAAGTATGGGTGTTGTTCTCATTATCCATCTTGAGTAGTGGAGTGTATGAAAAAAAATGTAATGGATATTTAATAACACAACTATTCTAAGTGAAACTATATGACCTAATACTCAATCCATAACTTGCATCCCTCATGAAAACCTAGCTACCAAAACCATACACTTAGAATCTAATAACCCCTAATCACACAAAATCATCAAGATTAATTAATTATTATTATAATTTATTATTTACTAAATTTTGACAAATTTATAATGCCCCATCATAAATTTCAAGTATAATATTTTCATTAACCATTTAAATCCAAGATACTTTTATTCAAAAACTGAGTACTATTTCAATTAATCATTTACTAGTTCATCATTAAATCATGAAATATTATTCACATTAATTTACTTATAAATTCATTAATATTCCATAATCCTATGTATTCTAAGACTCAACTATTTCTTCTTAAAGGAAGGAAAATCTATAAAACAAATAAGAAATTAGTAGAAAAACATCGCTTCCAACTCAATTCAATCACCAAAATATCATTATCACTACCTTCCTACACCATAAACAATATCCCAATCATCAACCCCATAAACCACACCACTACGAAATCTTAAATATCCTAACCCTCACTATATCAACCAACCATATCAGGTTTCCATTTAAATCACATAAAGGGTTATAATATTATAATATATATGACAGAAAAATCATAATACAAACAATATACAATGTTAATAGTCAATGAAAACTACCTCAACCAATATATATAAGCATAAAGAAAATATGGGCTGAACATAGTCAACCACTAATGTTAATTCTAGAAACACCCTCATTTTTTACTTTCTTAATTAATTTAATCCATTAAGAGAAAGTTTAAACAAATAATGTAACCTAATATAAAAATACATAATAACAAAAATAAACATAAAATAAACATAAAATAAACATAATCAATGAAATTATTTAGTATCATAAACAATTCTAAAGAAGAATTATAACATCGATGATTTACTTGTTCAACATCCTCCCTGTCTTACCATATCTAAGTTGTTTAATAAGTTTTATGAATAAAAATGTGGAAGGGAAATGTTAAAATCATAGAAATAAGATATCATGATATTTGTGATATAACACAAACTAATAACATGAACATAATCATAAAAATATGTGAAAACATAACAACCCTTTCAATTTCATAATTTTTTGGCTCCTTTTCTTCATTAGGTTGATTCCCACTCTTCACCCATTAGAAACTGAAGGATGTTAATCTTACACTTACACATAATAAAATAAGAGAAGTATTGAATTCCCTACCTCGATTGAATATTAAAGGAACACTACATATTGATGGAACAAAACAAAGATAAAACACTGCCAGACTTGATAGAAACCACCTTAGGACCTAACCACAATAAAATCCAATCAACCATAGTGAAATACTGACCAAAACCAGAAAAAACTAACTATTATAACATTCTATAAGGAATCTATCAAGAGTAAATAGTTTAAAAAGGAGATTAAGGGAACCTAAAATCAATAGATACCAATTCCCACAAATTGATAGGTTTAAATCCATAAAATAAACAATTAGAAGGCACCAAATAAGGCATGGGTTGGATAGGGTTTAAAGGAATGTAATACAAGGTAAACCAAATAATGTTCAACTCTAATTCATAGAGAAAAATCAATGTAACTCCACCATGGTGTGGTGACTTTAAAAATGGACAATATGTCCTCAGTAAAATTTGATATAATATCTCAACTGTTTGAAATAACTATATACCCTTGGATACTGCAATCATTTTTGTGGTGGCCCTTGGCATGGTGAGGTTCATTAAGGGTTGGGGGTGAATCAATGAGAAATAATAATCCATTTTACTTTTATTATTTCTTGTGAAATCAACCTATATGACTTGTTAGAATGAGTGGTATCACTGCTAAATTTATGCACATGGATGAACACAAAATAAATAAAGGACACCCGATGTAAAATGTTCACTACTCAAAATGAGTAGCTAATCCTAGGCATGATTCAGACTCACCTAAGACCATATGATCCACTAGAATTACCATTATATATTATAATGAGTGGGTAATATCCTTTCGCTAATTTTACAAGATAATAAATAATTTCATCTCTCAGCAATTATCCTAAATAGTGTCATTACTATCTTATATTTTGATGAGGTAGGGTGTCTCCTAACAATATTATAGTGCTCTCATACTTATTAAATGTATATAACAGGTTTTAATTATTTATTACTCACCACAAAACATAGTTTTAATGATTACACACAAACTACATTGCACTATTTCTTCTTCTTTATATTCTTCTTATTCTTCTACTTTCACTACTACAAGTATTCTTCCTATATGCACTGCATTACACAAAATTATTCACTATTTATATGCACACACCACTAAATACACTCTTACTCTCTCTTGAATAATCCTCTTGATTATTCTTTCTACTCTATACTACATTACATTCAAGACTTTTGTTCTTTTTTATCTTACAGAGTAACAATATTTTTCTTCTAGTTCAAATTTGATTTTCAAATTCAAATTCAAACCAACAAAATCATTCAAATAATTCTAAAATTATACCACTTATTTTTGATACATTGGATAATTTATGACCTCTTACTCACCATTTATACAATTATATACCTCAAAGATAAAGTATGAGTATCTGTTGAGTCATCAACATAGCCACATCATCAGATCCACTCAAAATAAGGATCATTCTTCTAACCACTGATTTATCATTCTTCACTATGAAATTTTGTACATTATTTCCACTAACTATGGATTTAATTATGTTTTGTTGTAAACCATATTTAAAACTCTTCACATATCACAATTTAATCACGTTGTTCGATATTTTATTTTAAGCCAACCAATCTGAACTACTTTAGAACTACTTCTAAACCACCGTGTGTTGCCATGTGTTATCCCATTTTTGTTTCATATAGGAATCCTTTTATTACACCATTAATTGTTTCATGGTGTGGTATATCCTATTCCAAACCTTATATTCCTTCCAAATTATTTTACTCTATAGGAATAAGCTTCATAGATATTTCAATGACTTTTAAAAATGGCAATATTAGTGAACCATAGTGTGATCACAACAATTTTTATTCCCAAACATTCACTCTTATATTTAAAAAGTAATAAACCTTATTCATTATAGATAACACTCTTACATATCAATCCTTGTATATAGAATATTACAATTTCACAAACTCACACATGATCCACCATGGATTCATCTACAATGTGTATGTGTATTTTCATTTCCCATAGAGAAACTTCTCAACTAAAATTCCTTTTTAAATTCCAATTTTAGATATCATCTCCCCACTTCCCCGATATTTCATTTTATTCATTGCACTATAATGTAGTCAGATATTCATTATTAGAACATGAATTTTCAAAAAAACTATTTCCAGGGAATCCAAGATGTTTTCACTTCACAGACCATTTCCATGCTCATTTTATGAATGAACATGGTGTGGTAATGTCACATCAACTTCAAATACCACCAAACACCAACCTTAAACCAAATAACTCCTTCCATGTTTGTTCAATCATTCCAAAACCATGGAATAAAATTCACATCAAATAAATCTTCATGAACCAATACAGTCTAAAAATGATTTATGTATTGATAATAAAATCCAACACATAAGCACATACACTCCATAACTCAACGTATTCTCTATTAATGGGATCAATAATCTCTCAAAAAATCTATTGGTTTCAGTAGTTTTAATCATTTTAAAAAGGGTTTTAACAATACCATGGACAATTTCATTCTTCCACATTCCCCATAGGGATTCCACCATAAAACTCCAAACACAACACTCAACAAAATGGCTATAAACATGGCATAGTGATATCCTCACATAAAATCTAATTCAATGAGCCAACCCTAATATAGTATTAAATTATAAACGACATAATATTAATACATATAAGATCAAATAAAACCCCTCATAATTCATCCCATGTCACCGTGAAACAATTCCTCCATTCCCACCTAAGAAACCACTACACCTCTCCCCATTTTAAATAAGGGTATCACCAAAATTTTTCCAACACCATGCCCTTAAAAAAAACTCACCATAAATTAAAAACAATAGTTTTAAATCAAAACTTACCAAAAATATCCAAACTCTCTAAAAATTTCCATTTTACACTCTAGTTTCACCATGTACCCAAAATAGCCAAATATCAATGATGAAATCCCTAAAATAGTCTCTATAATGGCTTCCAAAATGTGTGTTTTGGACCCCCAGAGAGACAAATCTCAACCGTTCACCTATGTACTACCTTCAAGTTTCCTCTAAACACCTCTAAATCCTGAGAAAACAAAAGTAAAGGTCTAAATTTTTTTGACCCATTACATCAAATACCTCTCAAATGGTTCTAATCCTCAAGAATCAATGAAAAACCTATAAAGGAAACAAAAAGGGGACTAAAAAACACCCCACAAGATACCTCTCAAATAGGTTTCACACTATAATAATATCAAAACCAACACATCATAAGTAAAGGGCACAAAAATCACAGAATATCATCATCAAAAGTCAACCCCAGGTAATATATATATATATATATATCATCACAAATAAATTAATCAATAAAAAACTAAAGATATTGAGTGTGCATCTAGAACTCACATTCCCAAGTGAAATCTTTTAACCCACTATGTAACCACAAGACACGTAACAAAGGAACAAATTTCCCATGCAACATCTTCTCTTGATGATCCTGAATCTCAACAGGCCAGTCCATGAATATTTCATCATCTTTAACATCTAACTCAAACCAATAAATAATTTTGTAGTTATCATTAAGATACCAATAAAGATATGAAATGTCAAAAATGACATGGATATGATATATCTATAGAGGAAGCACCAATCGATAACGTGCTCCAACACCTTTAAAGGCTTAAAAAATTTGGGTGAAATATTACTCCCATTATTAAACCTTCACTTCCCATGATAAGGATATACTTTCAAGAATAAATGATCTCAAAAATTAAAACTCTAGAGGCCTAATCGTTTGATCAATATAGGGATTTTAAAAATACTAAGCTACCTTCATTTACTCTCAAAACACTTGCACCTTCTTTGTTATTCTATGCACTAATTCTAGTCCAAAAATTGTTGGATCTCCAACCTTTTTCCAATAAGAAATAGATCTTAAAATACAACTATAAAATTATTTAAAAAAATCCATACCAATTATTGAGTGATAGTTATTATTATAGGAAAAATCAACCAAGGCTAGTGTTTCACCCAAAAACCTCCAAAATATAGAGCATGTGTGTAACACGTCTTCTAAGGTCTGGATAGTTTGATCCATATGATCATCTGTCTATGGATGGAAATAAATGTTGAGGAATAGCTAGGATCCAAAGGAAAGATAAAGACCCTTACATACTCAAGAAGTAAATAAATGATGGTGATTAGATATGATCATCCTCATATCCCTACAGAGCCTCAAAATCTCCTCCAAATAAAACCTTGATAGGTTCCACTACCTTCAACTCCTTAATCACTAATAAGTAAGAAGATTTCATCAAAAAATCCACAATAACCTAAATAAGATCATATTAAACCCAAGTTTGAGGGAAACCAGTCTTGAGATCCATTGAAATTATTTACCACTTCCACTAAGTGATATCTAGTGGTTGGATTAACCCAAAACTCACATGATGTTCATTATTCACATTATGGAATACTAAAACAATGAGATATGAACTTTGTGACTAACCTATTCATCCCTAATAACCAAGGGAGAGTTGTTAAACTCATAAATAATCACCTCACACACCACTAAGGGAATAATATCCTCACTTGGAAGAACACCCAATGCTGAACATCCTTTGACCATCAATTAAGAGAATTCCCATAAATAACACAATCCCAAAAAAACATTCTACCTCAAGATCCCCAAAATAAGATTATTATACCTACTAAAAAATTTATGGATACACTATATTATGGTAGATACACCATATACTATATACTTCTTCAATATCAAGGTGAAATATTTTAAGATCTTCCATCATTCACCTTGCAACACCAGACCCATGAAAAAAATCTCTACAGGACATAATACTCATCTCCTCAGAAACAACATTCCATTCCCATAGTGTATAGGAAATATATAAGTCATAAACATATAATAATTCCATCCACTATCACTTTTTCAAATTTAAATCACATTGGGATAAGATATATCTCAAAAACTTATGGTCTATGGAGACCACAAAGCACTAAATAAAGATATTGTGTCGCCATAGCTTCAAAGAAAACTCAACTATGAATATATTGAGATCATGGGTAGTGTAGTTGAATTCATGGGGTAATAAACATATATAACTGTATGAGATTATTTCTCTCAGCTACATCATAACTCAACCTAATCCAAGGTGTGAAACATTGTTAAAAACCTCAAACTTTACTCTTTCATCTGGTAAATGAAGAACATGAGTACTAAAAAATTTATCTTTCAGATACTCAAAAGAAGCTCGACACTAGTCATTATACACAAAGTCCCGGTCCAACATATTCAAGATTATCATAGGAGTCAAAATCCAAGAAAAAACAGGTAAAAACCTCCAGTAATAGCCTGTAAGTCTAAGGAAACATTAAACCTATACCACATTCTTAGAGGATTTCCAAGAAACAACTTCCTTGGTATTTGATATATCCATAGATACCCCTATATTAGATAAAACATTACTCATGAAATTCATATCACGATTAAAAAACTTACACTTAGACAACTATATTAATATCTAATGAAATTGAAGAACCTTGAAAATTAATTGTAGGTTATCTTCCTGATCTTCCTAAGACTTAGAATACACGAGGTTTTTGTTAATTAAAACCACCAAAAAATAGTCTAGGAACTCAAGAAACACAATTTTCATTAGTCCTATTAACATGGATGGTGCGTTTGTGATATTGAATGAAATTACCATGAACTTATAGTTCCCATAACAAAACCTAAAGTTAGTCTTAAAAATATCCTTTTATTTCACCCTCATATAATGATAACCAAACCAAAAATTGATCTTTGAGAATAAACTACATCAATTTAATTGATTGAATATATCATCTATCTTTGTAATAGGTTAACATTTATTCACTATCACCTAATTCAAGTGATGATAACTGATATACAGTTGTATACTTCCATTCGCATTCTTCACAAACAATATCAAAGCACCCCAAAGAGAAACACTAGGTCAAATGAAACCCTTTTATATAATATCATAAACCTAAATCTATATCTCCCATAAATTTAAAGTAGCTATCCTATATAGAGACATCAAAATTAAAGATACACCTAGTTGTAATTCTAACCCAAATTCAATTTTACATCGAGGGGGTAGTATTAAATCCACTTCAGAAAAAACACTTTAGTACTCTATAAAACCCTCATAGACACCACCAATTATACCTATTCTAAATTAAACACCATATTCTTCATCATATAATGTAAGGTCCCAAAACATCTCTTACTTATTTGATGGTCCCTCTCACCAAATAAAACAACTTGATCACTATTAACATAAAAGAATAACCCTCTTACCAAATAAATCAATGAAAGCTTGCATCAAATACAATGAGTACATGTTAGGTATGATATCATACTACTATATTTAAAAAATTAGGAAATTTTCTAAACCCCAATGTTATCCCAACATTATCTCATAATCTCTATATACATCATACATACTAACTTAACCTCTATCTAGTGTAGAAAACACCAAGGGAACTAGAATTATCTCCACCTTATGTACTAGTGCCTCGAATAAGGTGGTCACAATGAAGGATTTCATATCTAATTATTTTAACAAAGCAAACACCCTTGTATAAAATAGATATATGGTACCATGTATTATGTTTGGATCGCTTGACGATGACAACTCAATTGCATGTATTTGTCTGTGGCTCACTCCACAACCATGTTCGACTGGATACCAACCATTTACATGACCATTATCCCACTTATGTCCATATGGACTATAATAATTATAGGGTTTTAATCTACCCACCATGTATCCTCTGTACTGACCAAAACCTGAAACACCCCATTTCTACTACTATCTCAGATGATACTGCTGCAAAGGATGAACCTAAAGCTAATCTCCAACTCTATGCTAAATTCCAAGGAAGGTTAAAAACTCAAGATTCAAATTTTAATGACCTCTAAAATAAAATAAAATGATATATAATCTCACAATATATATTTGGGAACTTCCAACTTGGACAAAATGAGATGAGGATAGTTGAAGCCGGATCTCTACTGTTTGAAACTTCGACTGACCAAGAAATTGAGAACCTCTAATTATAACTCTACTCCTATAGAAGTATTGATAAATTTATTTCTATGATTATTCAGTATAACTATATATCATATAGATAAAATATTCCTTCACCAACACCTCAAGGAATGACGACAATGTGAATGGGGTGACCTGACACTTGATCTCTTGATGTAACATCACCTCAAAATGCCTTACTCTAGATTCATTATTTGGAAAGAGTTCGAGAGCATAAAAATGGAGTTTCTTAACCCTAATGAAGCCCCACATACTATAGGTTCTCTAGATAAGATAAATCATCTACTACTAACATTTAATATTCATAGTTAAATAAAGTAACTCAACCTGGAATTGATCACAGAGCTTCTCCCACAAAGTTTATGACTCATCTACATTTCCAAGGAATAAAACCCACCACTAACAGGAAACACATTGAAATATACTGATATCCAATAGAATCCTAGTGTCCTTCCTAAAATGAATCAAACTAAAAGTGATCTTAATCTTCTATAACCTTTCCCATGTATCTTGATTAGAAATATATCCCTTATGATTTTTTAGGCCCTAATGCTAGAACTCACATAAAATCTTCCTCTATATATAATCCTCATCAACATTAAATCTCTAGTGATATAATATTATATATTGTTGTACATAACCTTCATGATCTTGTTTATGATGATGAATAATATCCATACCAATAAAATATAATTTTTTTTGGGAATTTTTAAACCTAAAGTATGGAATTATTAAGATTATTTAATTAAGATTCATCACATTTCCCATAATCTACCCAATTCAATCATAGGTGAAAATAAATATAAGGAATTATCCTTACCTAGGTATTTAACCTAAAATTAGCATCACTTTTCCTAGTATGTTTAGTAAACTTAAGGTCCTTGCATTGGATGATAGGGTCCCCTGATTTCCTCTCCCCCATTTCTTACAACATATAATATATTGAACTGGTATTGTTTCCCTACCAATCCATGAAATCCTCACCAATTATGATCCTAAAACTCCATACTATATCTCAACCAAAATATCTAATACTAATCTATCTCAACCCACCTCCACTGGTACCCCTCATGGTCTAAAAACGAAGGTTGACCCTCCAATACCACCTTTAATAAGAGAATAGAAATGAGGGAAAATAACACACACATTTGGGAGGCGTTAACCTCAAAATTCCTAGTAAAAGATAAATATTCCACCAACCAACTCCATATTATAAATAATACAATCCAAAATAATAAACTTTCATACAATAAAGATATAAAATAAATAAATATTATGAATAAAAACTACAACAACATTTCATGAACACTAATAAACCTAACAAACACCACAAGCTAGTAAGTCTAAACTCAATAACCAACTCCTTCTCATATAATTTAAAAACACACACACATATACATATATATGTATTTATTTTAGATCCCAGATGGATCGTGTTGGGACACTGAGAGGGGGGGGGGGTGAATTAGTGTATCCAACTTTTATTGAGTTTTACTTTCTTTTCAATTATCACCTATTACTCTTGAACTATGGATTTGTTAAGAGGAGTGGATCTATTGTGTGATATAAACAATCACATACACATGTAAGGTATATAATAAATAAAACAAGATCACAAAAATATGTTTACAAGGTCTGGTATAAATACCTACTCCTTTTAGTGATCAACTTGTGGTTATTTAAAAAATTATCTTATCACTATACCTTTGTAGTGATTACAAACACCTAGAATTGGTGTACAATATTTGAGTAGGAAATTATCAATATTCTCGAGTTAGTGGAATTATTTATATTGGTACCAAAAATTATTCAATGGATCAGTTTATACTAGAACCACCTATTTATAAAGGATATTCAATGAAATTCTGAACAAGATCTGTCTAATAAACTAAATATATTTGCATCAACTGAATAACCTTGTTCTCCTACTATGGGTCTTTGACTACTACTATATGAATAAAAATTATATGAACATAAAAATAGTAATATTTAATAAGTGGAAGATGAAACTTCCACTCCAACTCACTAATTTATCAAAATGATCAATTTAAGAATCTATCAACACACTGTAAGTTGTCTTCTTACTTGATTATCAAATGCTCGGGCAAATACACTTTCTGTAAATGAATTTTCTGGCCTCGATCACATGTGTGTAAGTAGTGCACACAAATTATTCTATGATATATGAAAGAATAAATCTAGCATAACTAACTTTACATATATTCTTGAAACCCTATAACATATTTTTTTATTTCCATATTGTTTTATATGATATTGTTCATTGACTTAATTTAAGTTCCATGATGCCTTAGAGTGAACAGGGTTCAGGTATCTTCTCAAGTGATTAATCTGTTCATGTATGCATGCATGCACTTATTTTCCCATTGTATCTTGTAATATCCTTCATTCACACTGTTATATGAACACACAATGTTTATTTATTCTTTATTCCTTTTATTTGGCTCTATACTTATTTATGCGTGTCATGAAAGTGAAAAAATCACTATATCCTTTATGCTAACCTGATCGGGTTCTTGATCGTGCAAACTGAAGCATGATATTTACTATCTTATTCACTCAAAGTGAATTCCCACTCTTTCCTTCATGAAAGTTAACAACTTAAGTGTGTGATTTCTCTCTTCCTTATGCACATTGCATGTTCCTTCATGCAAGTGTGTGAAGATTCTTCTTTGTACAATAATAAAAAGTATCATGAATCATCTTCTTCATGAAATATTGAAAAAAAATTACATAAGTTTGAATGAACTTCATGTAACACAGTGGGTACATAGATATTAAATCAATTCGAAAGAATAGGAAGATCAAAGTTATATCCTATCTTTCATGAAACTGAATAAGCCTCATGGTATTACTTCTTCTTTTTGCTATAATTTTCATAACCCTGCTCTATTTTTTCTTTAAAAAAACATGATACGTTTTTCAAATATCTCAAAAAAAATCTTCTAGATAAAGGTATAAATATTTAAAGACCCAGAACACCACCTTAGAACCATGTTTGATTCCAAATTCAAACCACTAAGAATAATGTATTTTTAATTCATTTTTAATGCTCGAATATCTTGGGTTCTTTGAATCCATCGAACATGAGTTTCCATTTTATTACACGATGATGTAGAGATTCATGGTGCCTTCTACTTAATGATATAGTGAATGTGTATGTGAGAATAATCATATAATTCATCATATTTTAAATTCTTGAACTTATCATGTAGATGAATAGCCTAATGAAATTTCATTTTCATTTGACCGTGTCTACTTCTTTGAGTTATCTGACTGCAAGAAAGATGTAGTTTTATGCATGATATCAAGATGATTGAGAGAGTCTTATTCTCTAGGTGTGATCCCCAAAATGGAAGAATTTATGATGATTATATCCATCAAGGTTGAGTGGTGCAACCATAATTGGGAGGTCAAAGATGATCCTACTTGGATGATCGGATGGATGAGGTGTAGTGGATCGAATGGAAAATGTTATGTTTGTAATATTTTAATAATGGATGAATAGTATCTCACATGTTATTGTCCCAAATCAAACTTACCATTTTTTTGGGCCTTGTTTTATAATCATGGGTGTTTCACAACCACAACATTCCATGGAAATAAGAGATTGGAACCTGCATACACCTTCACACACTCCCCTCACCCGCTAAATCTCACCCATGAGGCCCACATTAGGCACCTCCATGCGTACCCTCTACGCGTTGTTTAGGCATTGTGAATGCCCACTTTCCTACCCATACCAAGCTCTCACTCCAATGCTTCCATGAAGGCTAATATGGGGTTGATCATGGTGCCCACCTCAGTAATGGATACACATGGATCCCTTGGCTAACATGGATGATCGACTTATTTTTTAGAAGTACACAAATGTTAGTAAAAAAAAGTGTGAAATTACACTAGCTCAAATGAGTTCATGAAAAATATAAATTATTTTACATGGGATTATTTAAATCCTTTTCTTCATCTTAAATGGATCATGATGAAAAACTTATAAATATATTTTCCTTATTTCATATTTTTATGATCTTCATAAAAACTCACAATGCATTAATGAAATATTGCATGGACTTCATTGATATTATTCAACATTTATCCAAATTATTCATGTAATAATAAATGAATTGCATTACTTAATCTAAACATATTATTCATGAAAATAAGTATTTTAAAGGTATTCACCTTGTTAAATTTTGTAGACAATGTTCACTCTACTAGTGTAATTGGAACATGTCACTGAACTTAAGAACAAATCAACAACCATCAGAATTTACATGGAGAATTGTTCAAGGATGACATCCAATTCCATTAAATGAATACATAAAAATTCTACAATAATCATCACCAATCATAGATAATTTTATTACCAATTTACAATCAATGATTCCATAATAATCCTCCAAGAATCATTACATAAAACATGGACAATTGTCTTAGTAAATGAGAACAATGGAATCCATAAAAATTATCCAAGAATCATCAATAGCCTTATTAAATATTTCTTAAACTCTTTATATATTTATCTTTCCATGATTAATCACTAATCAAAGATTAATTCACCATACATTGACTTTGATTCCTTCTTATATATTAAAAAAATAGAACCATATTCATCAATCATCCACATGTGATTTTCAATCCCCCACTTTGGATTTTTTTTCAATACCTTTTCCTTAAATAAAGTCAATGTATCTTATCCCTATTATTGACAATAAATTAAAATAATTAATGTAAGGGTTATCTCATTTATTATTCCACCTTTCAAGTCATTTGGAATTCACTTCTCCTTTTACTAAAAAAATGATGGTACCACATGGTTCTCTTAGCAATAAACCTTTAGTCGGTCTACTCTAAGTCTACATCAGCTAATCCAGTATAGAAAATAAGATACATATAACCAAGGTTGTTTATTATATCCATTAATAACCGTGCATGTGATATCTTTCATAGAAATTACTTATTTCTCAAAGAGTGGGATGTATAAAAAATATTTATCATGAAAAATATTCTTATTCACACTTTAGAAAAAACATAAGAAATTTCAAGTGTAAGAATAATTTTATCCCATTTTCTATGAGATTACTCATCGATCAAAATTCCCATTTTATTTAAATATTTTATAGAGTTGATACAAGGGAAATAAGTGTAATTGGGTTACCTCAATTTTCAAATTTTTTAGAGGTGGATTGATATTCCATATATTCATGGAACAAGCCTTGATAACATCTCCTGTATGTTTTATCCCCCTCAAGGGGTGAACTCCATTAATTTTACCTAGTGGGTAGCTTTATCAGATAGTCTTCAATATGTTCATATTAATGATCCACCATTGTGGAAAAATTAAAGTTTTTATTAGATCTTGAATAATCAGTCAAACTTGATGTCTTCCAATTTTTTCCCTCCGGTATTATATTGAGAATGAGATTCACCTTTAATTACTTATATTGTAAGAAAAACAATACAACACAAGTAAAGGATTAAGGTGGAACACTTATGATATTCTTAGTACATGAACCAAGGATGAGAATTTTCTCCCTACCCAAAGAATCCTTTACTTAGACATCTAAAGTGTCTCGTACTCTTTATTATTATGTCCATTTTACATTTCAAATTATAATATTTCATTGATAGAATGGAATATTTACTTTCATCCACATTCATCTTGTGTGGATTATTTATCTTCAAATATTACAATATTAAAATAGTTTCCCCTGATTCTTGTTTTTCTATATCCAACATCTCTTTTTGAGTAGGTAGAAGAGTCATACAATTTTTTTCATTATGTCCATACTTTTTTCACCTTCCACACAATCTTTTTGAAACACCTGAGTTTTAATTTGATGACAACCACTCATGAAATTTGAATTCTTATTTATGTTTAACATTCTGTTTTCCTTTTTTCTTTAATCTAGCAAGTGCTTTATGTTTAAATTTTTTAATTTCTCTAGCAGCTTTCACTTGATCAGGAAAAATAATTAGGCATTACTTATTAACATATGCTACTTTGGAGTTTTTATATGGATTATTCAATGTCTTTGAGTTACCTTTCTTGGGTAACTTATTAAAATATACATTAGGAATGTCTTCAATAAATCTTATATTCTTTTTTCTCTCTTGGATTGATTTCATCTTGATTTTATTTTGATTATATTCATTTCCATGGTCTATTTACAGTGGTCCATGGTATGAACTTTCTTTCCATAGTAGAATCATATCTTCTTAATTTTCAAGAAATTGTTTTCATCTATCTTATCAATATTCTTAGGAGTGGTTTTTTTGTTATTTTAATTTTTTGAATATATTTCTTCACCTATTTATCTCCCAAGGTAGATAGTCCTATTTTCTTTCCAACTTTATTATGTTTGTGTTGTGGTATTCTATTCACATTAGTATATGAATTATACCTGACTAGTTCATACCATCACTCTTCTTCTATGTGACCAAATATGTTGTAGTAACCAAAAAATTATTCAATATATTTGAATATGTTTCTAGAATAAAGATTAATTCTCTTCCATGGAAGCTTCTTTTTTTAGAGGGATTATTCAATTCTTCACCTCTACTCCCCTGAATGTAGGAGTTATGCAGTTTCCATACATTATCACGCTGTTCCAAAATTTATCATCCTAATTTTCAAGTTTCTAGTAGCACCAACAGTAGCCAATAAATCTTTTTATTTTTCTTGTAGAACCAGTCTTGTTATATTTATTACCTTGTTGTTTCTGGGATTGACTCTTCTTATTTTAAGCATCATTTTGGGAGTTATTTTAATTAATCTTTCTATTATCCACCCTTAGTGATTTTTTGGATGTATTAGAATTTTTATTGACCCATATCTTCCCATATTTTATCTTTGAACCTACACTAGTAGATGAGACTACATTAGTAGAAACATAATTAACTAGTTTATGGGTTACCTTGTTCAATGAGCTTGTAGAAGTTTGACCAAGATATGATCTTGATCACTTCTCACCACAAATATTAGTCTCTTTAGATATTTGAGTGTAATAAATAGTTTGTCTAGAAACATATATTTTTTAGGCTTGTCTATATTCATATGTTTGGGTGGAATAATTGTTCTTCTCAGAAACTTGGGAAGTTGTAACATGTGTCTCTTTAAAATTTATCAATTTTAAATATAGATGAAGATATTTCATGATGAGGGAAAACTTCTCATTTTAAACTAATGTCATCCCGACTTGACATTAAATTATAATTTTATTAATCTGATCTTCATATTATATACTACCTTCATTCAAAGAGTTTTCAAGGTCTTTGATTCTTCTAGATTTCAATTTCTATTGGGTATCCCTAACATTGATAGTAGATTTATGTGATTCTTCTAGAGCATGGATGTTATAAATATAATTTTCATTAAACTTTCTCTTTTCTTATACTAACATGTCAAGCTATTTGACCTTACAAGTTTTTTCTACAGACTGATCATTTTTGACATTCATAAAAACATTGGAAAATGTTTCAAGTGCATGTATTAATTAACCATACACATGTTTACTCATGATTCTCTCATAAATATTCCATTGTAATTATTCTTAAACTATTGAAATATTTTGATTGAAAATAGTCTCATATTATTACTTTTCTTCAATGAGGTATATGAGAACGTTACAAATTTTGAATTTATTACCAAGTGAATCCTCCTATTTATTAATTTCCTCTTCAAGATTTACTCTGTCATAAAAAATATCCTTGAAATAATAAATTATATACAAAATTACTTCTTTCAAATTCAGAGTAGAATTATTCAACAATTTTGATATACTCATCTTACTCACAACGCAATATAGTTTCATCATAAGGATCATTTTCAACTAATTTTATAAGAGAGAATTGTTCCTTCTCTTATTTCATTGAGATTTTCCTTAATCTATTTTCTTCTCTCTTCTTCATATTATTCAAAGTATTGGTAGAGACTTTCATGTCCTATTCAAAAGAAGTGGAGAATAATTCTTCCTCCTGAGGTACTTATGAATCGAATTCAAATATTTACTTCATATACACTTTGTAAAAACTTTGATCAAATATGAGGAAGTCCTACGATCTAATACCACTTGTAGAGCCCATATGGATCATGCAGGGACACTGAGAGGGGGGGGGGGGGTGAATTAGTGTACCCAAATTTTAATGAGTTTTCCCTTCTTTTCAATTGGCCCCTCTCACTCTCGAACCTCTACCCCAGTTAATAGGAATGGATCTATTATGCGCTCTCAAAAATCACATACACATGTAATCTAAATAATAAAAGAAACAATATAAAACAAATATTTTTATAAGGTTTTGTACAAAGGCCAACTCCTTATTATGATCAACTTGTGATTGTTTCATTTATTCTATTATCATTTTAACTGTTTAGTGATTACAAATTCCTAGAATTGGTGCACAATATTTAAGTAGGAAATTATCAATATTTTTGAGTCAGTGGTGTTCTTTATCCTGGTAACACCAGCTCTTCAATGGAGTTTTTTATACTATCACCACCAGCTCTTCAAAGATATTCAATGAAATTATAAATAAGATATCTCTAATGCACTAGATGTATTTTCATCAATCGAATAACATTATTCCTTTACTGTTGGTATTTTATTTCTATTGTATCAATAAAAATTATTTTCAAATTGTCTCAGTACTCTTAAATAAGTATAATATGAAACTTCTAATCCAACTCACTACTTTCTCAGAATAATAAACTAATGGATATGTCAATGCACTATATGTTGTGTTATTCTGTGATTATAAAATTCTCAACAAGATACTCTTTTAAATGAAGTTCCCATCCTCAATCATAAGTCTTAAAGTGGTGCACACAAGTTATTTGATATTATAGGTAAGAATAAATCTAGAACAACTAACTTCTCTTCTCTTATTGAAACCCTAGCACATATTGTTAATTTTTTTATTATTTTATGTGAAATTGTTCACTATCTTTCTTTAATTTAAATAATGAATTATAATGAAAATGGTTCAATTATCTTATTGAGTGATTCACATGTTCAAGAAAGAATACATGCAATTATTTTACCAATGTATCTTGTGTTGTCCTTCATACACACTTTTATATGCACACACAATGTCTATTTCTTCTTATTTTTGGTTCTATATATACTTGTGTGTCATGCATGTGCACAATGCAATGTCTCCTTTAAAAGGACATGAGTGGGTTCTTGATCGTAAAAACAGAAGCATTATATTTACTATCTTCTTTATCAAAAGTGAATTCCCGCTCTTTCTAGTGTATGAGTTCTCTCTTCCTCAATCACACTATATATTCCTTTATGCAAGTGTGTGAGGATTATTATTCACAAAATAGTAAACAGTAGCATGAATCTATTTCTTCATGAAATCTGGAAAACATTCATAGAAACTTAAATGAAATTTTCATAACATAGTGTGTATGCAACTCTTAAATCACTTGATGGTAACATAAATCTCGTGGTTATCTCCTATACTTCACAAAACTAATTAACACTTATGGGAGGCCTTATTATTCATTCAATTAGTTTCTTCACATTGACCTATTTTTTATTTAGAAAAATACAAGATATTTCTCAAATATCACAACAATATTCACCTGGATTGAGGTCTTAGTATTTATAGTCCTAGATCACCACCTTCGATTAGTGTTTGATACTACATTCAATCCACTGAGAATAATTTTTTGTCAATGCATTTTGAATTCCAAAATATCTCAAGTTCTTTGAATCCATCGAACATAGGTTTTATTTTTATCATACTATGATGTCGATATTCATAGTGTCTTTTCTTTCATAGTTCAGTGCACATGCATATGAAAATAATCAAATTATTCATCATATATTAAATGCTCAAACTCACCACATAGAAACATGTCCCACTACAACTTCATTTTCATTCTTCCATGTCTACTTCTTCAGGTTATCCAAATGTATGCAAGAAAAAGTTGCATGCATGATATCATGATGATCGAGTGAGTCTCATTCTAGATGCATGATCACCAGACATGAAAAAACTGATGATGATTGAATCTTTCAAGGTTGAATGGTTCATCCATTGTAGGGAGGTTGAATAAAATCCTACTAAGATTGTTGAAAAAATGAGGTGCAATGGATCAGATGAATAACATTATGTCTGTAAGATTTTAATGATGGAGGAATAGTGTCTCGTACAACATTGTCCCACATCAGACTTCCAATTTGTCTTGAACACACTTTATAAGACAAGTTATTCTACTACTACAACATTCCATGGAAGTGGGGGATCAACACATTCATACACCTTCATCCATGTCCCTCATCAATTGCACCTCATCTGTGTGGCCCATCTTAGGCACCTCCATGCGCACCCTATGTGCACTGTGCATGCGCAATTCACTTACTAGGATCTTACTCCTATGCTTCCATGCAAGATAAGATGGGGTTGATCATAGTTTCAACCTCATTAGTGGATACACATGGATCCATCGTCTAGCTTGTATGGATGAACTATTTTTTATAATTCTACAAAAACACTTAGTTAAAAATAAAATTATGAAATTTCACCAGATCAAATGTCTTCATGAAAAATATAAATTATTTTAATTGGGTCTATTTAAGTCATTTTCGTTATCTTAAATTGGTAATCATGAAAAAATTATAAATATATTTTCCTTCTTACATATTTTCCTGATCTTCTTAAAAACTCCTCATGAAATAATGAAATATTTCACAACCTTGAATGATCACCTTCAAACTTTATCCAAATTATTCATATAATAATATGGGTATTTTATGCCTTCATATAAATATTTTCTTCATGAAAATAAATATTTTCATGGTCTTTACATTGTTAAATTTTGAAGAAAATGTGCACTCTCATAGTGCAATTGGTACATGTCTTTGATCATAAGAAGAGATCAACAATCATCAGACTTAACATGGATAATTTTTTAAGCATGACATCCAATGACATTAAATGAATCCATAACTATTCTTTAAGCATCATCACTAATAATGGATAATTATATTACCAAGTTATAACCATTTATTCCATAAAAAAAATCTAATCATCATCCCAAAAAATATGGAAAATTATCTTAGTAGATGAGATCCAATGAATCCACAATAGTAACATGGATAATTTTTTAAGCATGACATCCAATGCCATTAAATAAATCCATAACTATTCTTCAAGCATCATCACTAATAATGGATAATTATATTAACAAGTTATAACCATTTATTACATAAAAAAATATAATCATCATCCCAAAAAATATGGAAAATTATCTTAGTAGATGAGATACAATGAATCCACAATAGTTCTCCAAGAATCATCACTGGCTTTCTTCAATATTTCTTCAACTATTTACATATTTATATTTCCATGATTAATCACTAATCATAGAGTACTGAACCATACAATGACTTTGATTCATTTTTATTTATTGAAAAAAATACAACCATATTCATAAATCATCCATATGGGATTTTTATATATAATGGTGATCATGAAAGTATACTCAATAGGATCCTCCCTAAAACATATCCTATAAATATGAAAAAACCATACTAAATCCCCAGTGAGAAAATAGTGAAAATAACTCATTAATTAACCAGATCAACCATGTTTCCATCCTCACCAATCTTATCTCACCAAATATAATATAAAAGTAAATCACATGTAATTGAAAAAATATATATAAAGAAATGCACCTCACTTACACTTTCCCTCTAAACTAGTCACCCTATGCCCCAATGTCACATGTCCTAGAACTCACATCCAATCCATAAGACATACTGCACATCCATGTAAGCACATAATAACCACATCCACATAATCACAACTAAAACCGTACATTATATCCACATCACCATCACATCCCCCCATAATCACATCGTAAAACTGAGTTCCATTACAGCCCATGTAAATACACACTACACCTTAATCCATTAAAAACTATGTATATATACACATGTAACCATAACAAATTAAAACATAGATAAAGGTATACATTATAACCTCAAGCCACCACATACCATATTCTCATGGATGTCATAACTGTGAGCCACTACAACCCATATGAGTACACATCCCAAAACTGTAATCTATTATAGCCTAGATATGCACACATACCAAAATATGTTTGGAAGAGAGATCAAGGTAATGGTAGTAGTCAACCATATATATCCTTGAAAACCCAAATGTTGGGAAATTGTAAGAACCCGATTCTTATTCATGAGGTACGAGTTTCTTATTTTCCTATTTCCTTAAGTGTTTTTGAGAAAATAAAGAAAATGGGGGAAATCCCAAATTTTGTGGGTACACGCTGTGTACTTTTCCACACGCTGTGTAATTTAGTCGTGTAAGATGAGTACATAGGGCGTGTAGGCCTGTCGGCGATGAAGGGTGTAAAAACCGACTACACACTATTACTAGGTATTTACACACTGTGTAATCAGTTGGTAGGTGAAGGGAAAGGCAGTGGAATCAGCTGCCAGCTGAGTGACATTACATGCCGTGTAATCCTAAATACACGTCGTGTACTCATGTCAACGAATGAATAATGTTGTGGTGGAAAGTAGCAGCCAGAGGAATTGTTAAATGATGAAAATCACACACCATGTACTTGAGAGTACACGCTGTGTAGTCTATTTTTTTTTGCATAAGATGGGCAGTATCCTCCTCATTTGGTAGAGGAGGATTTGAGTTCATTTTGGATATGGGAGAGGAGGTTGGAGCTTCGGAGATCTCCCGACCGCACACCGGGAATCCGAATCCTTCTCTGATAGTCTCGATTGAACCGCGCGGGTGAGTTCTTCACTATCCTTGTGTGTTTATTACCAATTCTTTTCTGAGGAAAAGTTATTTGAGGTTGAATGTGTGAAAGTTTATCCCATATCTACGTCATTTATGGGCATTTTGGGAGGCTTCATTCATGTATATCGATTAGGGGTGATCGAGGTAGGTGGTCTGGTGTTTATTTACAACTGTTGAGTTGAATTTGTGCACCATTGTGCTACAAACCCATGTTTGGGGTGTCGAATGGATGTGTCCTTTTCTGAAAGTTATCTATAATTGTATGGATAAACTCTTGATAAGTTAAACTACTTCTTGGGATCGCTGCTTGGATCCAGGACCACCCCACAGGTGCGTTCCTCTGTTTAGCCATTTGGCCAGGATACCTGAGGGTATTCCATGATTATATTGTGCATTACATTTCCTTGAGATAAAGTTATATTAATTGCTTTTTTATTCTTTGGGCTCGGCCCGATTACTTTAGCCTGTGGGCAGTGTTCGTTTAGCCTATGGGCAACCTTTCTCATGTCTGTGGGTAGTATATTCTGTGCCTGTGGGCGACACCTCATACGCATATGGCCAATATTCGTTATGCCTATGGGAAGACACCTGTGGGTTTCTACTCTGATTACCTGAGGGTAAGGATTGTATGTCTGAGGATAGTGTTATCATGAATATTCACCATGGTGATTTTCATATGTAATACCTTACAAGTTAAAGAACAGGCTTGGCATGGTTAAATGAATATTAAAATGGAAATATGACTGGTAGATTTAGTTACTTTTGAGTACTTCTTAGTTTATTGCATTTACTTTTGTACACTGTTGTTGCACATTTTCACTGACAGTTGGGCATGGGCCTTTGGTGGGTGCCTACTGGGATTTATTTCTCACACCTTTTTTGGGTCATTTCTTCGGCCCAAACAGACTATATTGCTGCAGGTGTCGACAAGGGAAAGGGTCCATATACAGGTACCTGATTTTAGCAGAGGAGTAAGAGAGCATGGGACCGAGCCTAGGCTTGCGATGCTGCTGTGTTCTGTTTACTCTTCTTTGTTTTGATTGGATGTACCTTGTACTTGAGTTTTATTGTATTGTATTGCAGTGTATCATGTTATGGATTCTTTCATAGAATTATTGACATGCTGCATCTTTATATATATGACTGTTGGTTCTCTTTTACTTCAGTTGTCCATTTCAGTTGTATATTGTTTACTGCTTCCTCTGTTGTATGTTATATTTCATTTCTGCTATGCTTCACTTTGACAAATGGGGGAATAGTTTCCCCACTATCAGACTTGGGCCCTTGCTTCTAGTTGGTAGCCTCTGGCGTTTGGGGAAATGTGCTTGAGATCATGTTACCAACCAGGTTCGGGGCACCCGTTGTGTGGCTTCCAAATCCAGGATGTTACAAAGTGGTATCAGAGGAGTTTCTTTTCTATGAATTACTGTTTGGATCCTTAGTCAGATATAGGACAAAAATGGTTGTTGGTAATAATTTGTGCCTAGGAGTAGCTAACCTATGTACAAGAAAAATCCATTCTACCTCGTTTATTGCAATTTTTCTAATTTTTTCAATTCGACAGTTGACTTTATTTTCACCGTTGGGTGACACACTTGTGATTGTACTATTTATATATTATACATGGTTTCCATTTAGTCGTAACCTAATGATATGAGGGTATTCCATCTCATGCATCGTTTAGGCACATGCTAGAAATCACATGTCATGCATTCGTTCCATGCCATGTAGGTGCATTATAAATTGCATGTTGTTGTGACAGTTTTTGTGCTAGAAAAGCATGCTATTGTGATAGTTGCTTTAATAAATACCTGCTATTTGACAGGGCATGGTTATGTGAAGTATAATAGAATGAATGAAAAACTTTGGTTTTTGAGGAGTATGGGCCCTCATTGACTGGAATTTGGTGGATCATTGACTATTTACTCCGTTTATAACATTTATAAGATGCCAAGATTTGATTCGCGGGGAGTATGGGCCCTCACGGATCAGAATTTGGAACTTAGGTGTTTGTTTCAGTGTTTTCCTAGGCTCTGGAGTAGTTTCTGAGGCTTACTATTTGGAAAAACCAGCATACACGCCGTGTAGTTCTATGGAAACACGTCGTGTGTTCTTCTGTTCAAGAAGAAATGAAAACTTTTTAAGTACACACTGTGTACCCTCATTACACGCCGTGTAGTCTCTTCCCATGTCATAGGCCGTGTGGGTGGGGACACGGGGTAGGGAATGGCTTGGGGAAACACGCTGTGTACCTGTTGTACACGTCGTGTAGTGTCGAACCGGTATCTTCCCGTGTAACTAACAACACAGACGACGGAACCTTAAGACATACATGCCATGTTGAACTTGAATACGCCATGTAGTCTGACCCAAGTACCTGGCCGTGTCACTAACAACATGGGTCAGTGTTATCTTTCCAAGTACACACCGTGTGCCTGTGGGACATTCCGTGTAGTTTTGTTTTAGCAGATCTGTGTGGCTTAAGCCATGTAGAAGGACTCGGGCAGGGAAGAAGGATTCAAGTACACGCCGTGTGTTAAGACAACACACCGTGTAGTTGGGGTGTTACACGACTAGTTTAAGCTGGAGTACACTCCCATGTGGATGGCTTGTAAGAACACACCATGTAGTATTTATACATGCCGTGTAATCAAGTTTTGTAAATATTGAATGCTTTCTTTCTCCTATTCCCTTCTTGTCCTCTTCATTTTCGGACTTTGATAATCTTGATCTAAGGTGTTCATTTGACCTTGTAGAGTCATGCCAACGAGACGACCACTGGTTGTTAACTAGGAGAGCGGCGATGATTATACTCCTGAGACAGTAGGCAATGGGATACCAGTGGATCCTCCAGCAGAGTCAGATGTGGCGTCAGTCGTTATACTGGACATAGGAACAGATGATCAGTTCCGTGAAGGCTTCATGCGGTTCATACAAACCTTCCAGGGAGCGCCGTAGGCCGCCACATCTATGGAAGAGATGACGCATAACTTTCAGCGAAAACATCCACCTACATTTTCAGGGGATGGAGGACCACAGGATATTGAGTCATGGATAGATTCATCTTGAGATGCATCTTGGGAGGAGGGTCAAGCTCGCTACATACATGCTGCATGATTCTTCCAAGAGGTGGTGGGATGTTACCACCAAATCTGAGCATTACTGAGACATGGTGTGGAAATATTTTCAGGTAGCCTTCTATGACTCCTTCTTTCCGGAGACACTACGGGCAGATCGAGATCGAGAGTTCATGAATCTGCAGCAGGGTGACATGTTAGTAATGGATTATTCTACCCACTTCACTGAGATTCAGTGTTTTTCACCTTTTCTGGTGGGTGACGAGGTGTTGAGTGCTAAACTCTTTGATGATGGTCTTCGATATGACATCCGAGAAATGGTGAATGTTTTCAGGTTGCTGACAGTGCATGATATTGTGAACAAGGAACTAATTACTGAGCGGAACCTGAGGGAAGCTAGTGGTGTGGGCCAGGACGGTTCGGTACTGGTTTCAGGTACTAATTCTACCAATAAGAGGAATAGACAGATGTAATTCTCTCACGGTGGTAGTACTAGCCAGAAGAATTCTTCAGGTGGCCAGGTCATGTGCTACCAGTGTGGTAGAGAGGGGAACAAGAGACCGTAGTGTCCACGTGACCTAGTAGAGTGCCGAGATTATGGCATGATGGGTCATATCCAACATTTTTGTAGGGTGTTTCCTCCAGTGGCTAGTGATAGGGGTTTTGTGCAGACTCCGTGTGCAGGAGCATGACCAGCAACTTCTTACCAGTCAGGAAATTGGGGTACGTCAGGTCATTCAGGCATAGATGGTGGTCGTGTCTAGGGTATCCAGACACCGGGATCTCAAATACAGTAGGGCGGGTTAGCTCAGGGTAGCCAAGCTGTGTCGCAGGGCCGCGACACTGGGCAGGTATATGCAGTGCAGCAGACCCAACATGAGCAGGATCCCAGACTATCCACTATCAGAGGTACTATTCTAGTAGCTTCTATTTTATCTTTTGTACTTTTAGATACTAGTGCTACACATAGTTTTATATCTGTGGCCATTGTGGAGATACTTGGGCTCTGTGTTTCTTCTTCTTCTGATATCATGACGCTAGAAACACCGTTGGGGACTAAAACGACCGGTATGCGCCAGTACAGGGAGTGCCCCCTAGAGGTTGGTGGGTTTCACTTTTCATGAGACCTCTATGTCTTAGAGATGGCGAGTTATGATGTCATTCTTGGGATGGACTGGTTGGTACCCTTCTGAGCCTTTGTGGATTGCTATCGTTGTAGGGTGAGTTTCACGTCACCAGAGGGCAGAGAGTTTCTATACAAGGGAGAATGGGATGTCCAGGTGAGCCGAGCTAGACCCGAGCATCATGGGAAAGGTTGTGTGACATCCCAGATCACGATTTTATATCTGGATGACCAGGGAACTTGTCAGAAGGATTTACCTCTAGTAGTTGATCGTTTCAAGGATGTCTTCCTGGATGACTTTTCAAGTTTTCCTCCAGAACAAGAGGTGTATTTCTCTATTGAGCTAGTGCCAGGAGCTACACTAGTGTCCATTCATCCTTATAGGATGCCTACATAAGAGTTACAAGAGCTCAAGAGGCAGTTAGAGGATTTGGAGGTAAAAGGTTTCATCCGATCTTGTACCTCTCCTTAGGGTTCCACTACTGGAAATAACACCTATACCCATGGTTTTAAACCGTGGGTATATCCCTTGAAAACGTGGGTATACCCTATAGCCACGGTTTCAGTAACCGTGGGCTGTAGTGTCGTCGCAATAGGTCTATACCCACGGTTCTCTAAAAACTGTGGGTATAGACCAGGAAAAATTTATAATACCCACGGTTCATTGAACCGTGGGTATAGATGTATACCCATGATTTTATAACCATGGGTATACTGATTTACAGGGCCAAAAATCTCCCATGGTTCATTTGAACCATGGGTATAGATGTATACCCACGGTTTCAAAACCATGGGTATACTGATTTACAGAATCAGAAATTTCCGACAGTTCATTGAACCATGGGTATAGGTAGGTCCCCTGTAGCAGAGCACCTGCACCTCGCTCTACAATTCTGCACCTCTACGATTTTGCACCTGTAAACATTCTGCACCTCTAAACATTCTGCACCTAAAAACAGAATATGAGATTATACATGGATCTTTACGACACCAAGAATCCAACAATTACCCATGAATCATCATGAATGAAAACCCAATGAAAGAAAGAGAAAATTCCACACAATATTCTACATAATTGAGCAATGTTATTCAACCCCTTTCTGAGTCAAAATGTTACTTTCAAGGGATAAACATCCATGAATAAAACCTTACACTTATACCCCGGTATAAGGAATCAATTAATTGATTCCAATGTACAAAACCAAGGGGATTCACTACCCAAAGTCTAGAATCACCTATCCTAGCTATACTAGCCTCAATCATACCTGAATGACTCATCACAATCCCATTTACATATGTTGATATCCCAATCCACATACCCTTTAAAAAGATTGTGTTTTTTATTTTAAAGGTACATGACTTGTACTCCCCCTCTAAGGGACATACTGCATCGAAACGGGCCTCATCCTTTAGATTTTAAACCAAAATCATAGGTATCATATGGGTACACAAACATATACATGAAAATAAAGGCATTGTTCTAGAAGTTCCATAGAATCATCATGTGTTTTATTTAATATTTTAACATATTCATTCTAGAGTGAATGGGATGAGACCCTTTCTTCTATCACTAGGCCTAGTGAACCAGGAGCTTCCAAGAGGAACCTGGCCCATTTCAATGATAGTTCTCTAATTTAAATTTTTTGATGGTTAAATACATGATCATCCCCATCCCCCCTGCCCAGCCCCTCCCCCTCCCCCTCCCCCTGCCCAGCCCTCCCCCTCCCCCCCACTGCCCAGCCCTCCCCCCCTGCCCAGCCCCCTCCCCCTCCCCCCTGCCCAGCCCCTCCCCATCCCTCCCCACTACCCATCCCTCCCCCTGAATCTCCCTGTATGAAATATGTAGATGCATAACATGTTTTCTTTGGATGCAGACCCAACCAGGTAAGGTACTGCAACTGTTAGAAAATATCCTAAAAATTTGATAAGGTAATACAAATCACTGTATTACAGAACATATTATAACAGAAAAAAAATCTAAAATCGGGTGTCCAACTAAATATGTTCCCTTAAGGTATGTTTATTTAAGGTAATACAACTCACTGTAATACAAAACAAAATATAACACAAGAAATACCAGTCAAACTCATGAAGAATGTGATTATCACTATATCATTTACTGCTTGAGTTGTAAACAATATAAACTTCCATACATCCTATCCTGTTGAAGAGTTAGTTGGGAAAAAAATACCTTCATCAATCCTCGATGAGACATAAATGATACACATCTTTTAAGTTTCTTCTCCATGCCTGTAAATTGAAGGCATTCATTCCATCAGCCCATGCACATTCACCAATATTTCGGTTCATCGCTATGCTGGGATGATAACAATCAAAGTATGTCTAGAAACTCTTAGACATGACCCAAAAAAATCAATATACAGTGGATTCAATAGTGAAAACATATCACCTGCATTCATATGTTGGATTAAAGGGAGGTTAACTCCATGATTTTACGACCAATAACCTGCATTCATATAGTGTGTAAATGCAAATGAAAAATGATGCATGGTAGGGAGGTTAATTCCACAATTTTAGGAAAACATACCTGTTGTAGAGATCTGGCACTTATTAGTGCAGGAGTCCCTTGATCTCTTCATGTGCAGAGTGAGTCACCTGCAATATATAAATAAAAATAATCAATATTCATCTTAAAAGATGAAGTGCGTAATAATGTATGAAAAAGTATTATGCGAAGGGAAATACTGAAAATTGTTTAGGAGATTATTTCAACGATATTACGAGAACATACCTATTACGGGGTGAGAAACACATCGGTCAAGATTCTATTGTGTAGAAATAGTCGACAACTGTAGATGAGGATAGAAATCACGATCTTAAGGGAATTAGGGAATGAGATGGAGTGAATCTTGAGGGTTTCTGACTGAAATTTTTCAAAGGAGTAGGAACTGCGGGCAACGTATGAGGAGATGAGGAAATTTGGGATGATGAACCATAGTACATGACGAAAAAATTAGTGAGGAATATACCTTTAATGTTTTGTGGGTACTGGAGATGGGAGGGGAAATGCGAACGACAACCCTAGGCACATCGCTGGAGAGGAAACAACAGTGTGAACCATAAGAGGGGCGCCGAAGGGGAAATGAAAGCAAGATTCGTAGGAATTATGGCGGAGGTGAAACAGGTGCGAGATTGACTGATGAAGGTGGAGGCGGAGGCGAATGGCTCGCGATGGATGAAATGAAACCCTAAGATAGAGGGAGGAGTGGAGGATGGATGCACGGGGGAAATGGGAATGTGGTCGACGGATGCCTGATTTTGGAGGGAGCAATTTGTTTTGGATGATTACGTGTCTGCGTAATAAGGTGACAGGTAAGCTGGAAGAATCTGGTTTTAGTATATATAATAGATAGATGTGTTACATATATTGTGTATTAAATGGGTGAGGGTAGGGTTGTGTATGTCTAATCGAGAACTGAACAACTTGTAACTTCCATAGCTCATAAGAGATAAATAGAGGTATTATCATGTTTAAAATGGATAGTTTTACCTTATATACACTGGATATTATATGGTGTGGTTTAATGGATTAATGATAATGATATAACATGTTTTAATGTGGTGATTCATGGGATGTAATAATTGATTCACTTATTTGGGAACATGATGAGTGAAAATCCACCTTACTATGAGTGACATTTACCACCAGGATTCTGGATATGGAGGATCATTTGTATGATGCATATTATATTGACCATTATCAAAGGTGATGAAAAAGGTATGGAAATAGGCTATTAGCGATGTTGCTCATTGTGGAGACTGAGGTCACTGAGGTCATGTGTACAAAGTTCAGGTCCCATGAATTTGTTTTGACCCCCATTTTTTTGGTGGTATTCTCCAGATTTAAGCGACATAGGGTAGATGTTGATAATGTTAATTGATAAAAAATAGGATACAATGTATTAGGCTATGATTGGAGTGTGTGAGACCACTAGATTAGATTAGGATTCTCACTATATCTATGTTATAGTTTGGGGATGATTATTCAGTCATGGTAAAGAACATGAGTCACTGTGTGTTGGGATTTGTTAGGATATTGATCTAGTTGTTAATAAAAAGTTTTGAAACCTAGGGTTTTTGTGATATAATATGTGGATGTGTCATTAGGGAATCATGATTTATACATAATGGTGAGAATTTATGAGTTGGAATGTGATTCAAAGTGAAATAAAATTATATGAAAGGTCGAGGGAACTTCTGGTATGATATATTATGTATGTATCTTCCCACATTAGTATTGTACAAGGTAGGTAAAGTCTCACATAGGGGTAGTTAAGAAAAACTAGAAGAAGCAGTGTGGAATTTTGATTGTTTTTTTTTCATATCATACACTTGTAGATGATTATCAATGAATTCAAAAACTGGTGTTAAGTTATTAGTGAGATTTATTTCAATGAATTTTTTTTTTCACTTAAATAAGATCTTGAAGTCATCAAAGAATAGGAGAAGGATAGATACAAAAGAAGAGACAACTCACAAAAAAGTGGATATGAACAATTTGGCCATTGTCTCTTGGGGAGTACATTAAGGAGAACCTTCAACAGCAAATGACAGGAGTAATCTTTGAAAGTAAGTTGAGGAGAAGCAAATGAAACCCAAAAAACAAAAAATGAGAATAGCATTGGCAAAGGAATTTACAACTTCCCAATATCAAAAGGAGTCTATTTTAGCATTTTTGTTAGTGGTCCTGGAAAGAGCATTGTAAATTGCCTGTTTCTTGTTGAAGTGGCTTATCTGGGCAGTTTTGTTAACATCCACCTTACCAGTGCACTTGCTTTGTGTTTCCAGCGCACCCTTCAAGAACACTTTCAGCTTCCAGAATGTTGATTCACTCTGCATCCCACATACCAATTACGTATAGTATACAATTATTGAGTTTAGTATAAAAGAAGATAAATAAAGGTTCTTAATTCATAAGAGAGTTGAGCAGAGAATTATGATGGTGACCTGAGCATCCAAGTCAAGGTCCACTTCTTCTACCGCACCTTCAAATCGAGGGTTGTTATCCACAAAAATATTCACCACCATGTGAAGATCTTTAGTAGTCATCCTGGTGAGGGCATCAGCAATTATCTTTTTATCTTCAGTTGACATCTTCATGAAATAATATTCTTGCATATATTTTTAATTAGAATACAGTCATATTGAGAAGTGGGTCAATTTATTTGTGTGCATAATTTGAAGAATGCTGAGTTCTTATATTATTCAAATTTCATTTTTTTATTGCTTGTTAATCCCAAGAACATCATCCACAATATGAAAATACACAGAGGAGCAATACGTAATATGGAAATCCCATACCAGATTTAAACAAGTAAATCTTGAAATTTATAAGGAAGAATAATGAACACTCTAGTACGTTCCATTATATTCCTGGCCATCCCCTCCTCCCCCTCCCCCCTGGCTAGCCCCCCAGCCCTCCCAACCTTCCCCTCCCAACCCCCCCTCCCAGCCCTCCACTACAGCCCCCAGCCCTCCACTGCACCCCCTCCCAACCTTCCCCTCCCAGCCCCCTCCCAGCCCTCCAATGCAGCCCCCCAACCCTCCCAGCCCCACCTCCCCTCCCCCCTGCCCAGCCCCCCCTCTCCCAGCCCCACTGTAGCCCCCAGCCCTCCCAGCCTTCCCCTCCCATCCCCCCAGCCCTCCCAACCTTCCCCTCCCACCCCCCCTCCCAGCCCTCCACTACAGCCCCCTAGCCCTCCCAACCCTCCCAGCCCTCCACTGCAGCCCCCAGTCCTCCACTGCACCCCCTCCCAACCTTCCCCTCCCAGCCCCCCCATCCCTCCACTACAACCCCCCAACCCTCCCAGCCCCCTCCCAACCTTCCCCCCCAGCCCAGGCCTCCCCTCCATTACAGCCCCCCAGCCCAGGCCACCCCTCCACTGCTAAGGCCAAGATTATATGGAGAGATAATAATAAACACACCAAATCATAAAAAAATACATGGAATGTAAAAATCACCTAAATAATTGAAAAATAACACCCCTGATGAAAACATAATCCAAAATGAATTTCATTGCATAAAGAAATTCACTTACAAGAAGTCCACCAATACAAAAAAACATTAAACTCCAACACAAGTCTCTCTGCTAAGTCAAAAATGGAGGGGATTAATATCCCCCCATTGACATCATCATCATCCCCATGTCCAGCATCATCATCATCATCAGAAACATCGACAGTAACATCATCACCAACCACACCGTCAGCATCATCATCAACAATCTTATCACCAACAACATCATCAGCAACATCCTCGCCAGCTCTATCGCCACCACCATCATCGATTCTAGGACCCTCATTTTAATCACCCGAGGCATTATTTAAAGAGTGCATTGATTCCATACATGAATGAAAAGTGGCAGAAACCTCTGATGGTAGTGACTGACTCAAAACTGACAGAGCTTCCATGAAATGTTCATTAATTAGCTTACTTTTTTCATGCTCCTATAATACTATTTTCTTTATCGCAGCTAATTCAGCACGCGCACTTTTCAACTCAGAGGTCTTAGAGGAGTCTGATGATGACTAATACCTATAAGGGAAAATGTTTTTTCCTGGTCTACAACGGAATCTTCTTGGATGCTCCACACCTAACACCCGACTCAAATGATCATTTGGACCTAAGTTTTTAGCTTCTTTCTCATCCATGGCCTCCAAGGAAGACTGTTGAAATTATAAACATATTAAATTATGAATTTCATATAAATATTTGAAATATAAATAAAAAAATTACAATTTTATCTTGTGTTTGTGAATTAAATGCAATTACATCTTTTTTTTCCTACTGAAATAGAATAATTTGGCACGAGGTACAGGACCTTCAATGCCCAATTCAACTTACTTCATATGAGAAGTGAAAAAATATGGATTACAAACATTTATGATAAATTAAAAAAATTGGATTGATGTGAGTTGCAAAAAAGACCTACAAACATTGAGGTAAATGACAGTCATAACCGATTGGTGGTTTTCTGAAATGGTTTTCAGAAATGGTTTTCTGAAGTGGGTTTCAAGGAAATATACTACTTGTTTAGGAAAAATAGACAAGATTTCTCCTAGTATAAGATGTGATTTCCAGGATACATGGACTAACCAAGGGAAGGCATGAATAAGTTATGATGACATGTTATAAATAAAGACAATATTTTAATTTAGATGAACGTACCAGCCGCTTCTCTTTGTTGGGAATTGTAGTGCGCCCCAATGTGTGTAGATATGTCATTTCATCTTTGTTTTTTTTTGTTTTTCGCTGAAACTTCCTAAGAAACAAAAAAACAATACAAGTAATAAAAATTAAATTTTATATGAAAACCAATAAAGATGGGTAGTACCTTATACTGTTCAGTCTTCCAATGTGCAATCATTTTTTGATATTGACCTTTTGGATAGTCAGGGTTTGTGGGTACACCCTCTAACTCAGTACCCACTCTACTACTCCAACCAATATGTAACTCATACTTGTATGACCGCCAATACTCTCCAAGATCACTCAACCTAGCAGCTTGGTAGCTTCACCTTTAGGAAAGTTAAATTGACTCTGCAACGAACATGTTAAGTCATATAAATACATTACTAATATAAATATAAATTTATAATATTTCCGTACCCATATCTGCGCCCATGCCCTATCCTTGATGTCAGCACTGATATGTCTCCATGAGACCGGTTCCACTAGAAAAATATCATGATATTTGGATAAAGTAGCCATGAAACTTCTACACTCCTTAGAATTTTTACCTACCATTTGATTTTGAGAATTGTAATCCACCATAATCTGAGTTTCATGATTCCAGGAATCTTGCATTCGAGTGCGCCCACGTCGCCTACTAGAAGATCCCACTAAATAATATAATAGGTGAAAAGAGAAGAGTTAAGTTACAATACAATAGAAAAAAAGTAAAATGCTATAATTTGAAACATTTATAATAAAAAAACATGATGCTGGCTCCTGAATAGGCTGTGAAGAATCCATGGACTGTGCTGGATCAGCATCCTCTGAAGGAAGTATCTGTTGCACAGCATGCTCCGGATGATCTTCATGAACAGGAGTGGAAACTGAAGGAACAGACTCAATATGTGTAGGATGGATGGTAGGAAAAGGAGGTGGCATAGACATGTCAGAATATGCATAGTAGGTCTGGGGATACATGAATGGATATGGAAATTGTGCAGGTGAGAACATCGGTCGAGTCGGCGTGGACATGGAATGGGAAAAAGAGGGTAAATGGGATGATGATATCAGCATGTATGGGAACATCCCAGGGGTCTCAAGCAGAGGGTGGACATGTGTAGTAGATGGGATGTCTACTAATGGGTCAGTGTGGGGAGTGGTAAGATGGGAGGTCCGCCTAGGTCTAGGAGGATCCCTGCTCGGTCCCATACTGGGAAGAGGAAACTCTGGAGTTATATGTCCCTAAAAAAATTTGATCAAAAATATAAACTTGATATTATATGTAATGAAGAAGATAAATATTAGAATTAATATACTCACTGAAGACAACTTGCAGTCACGTCTAATAGGATCAAAATCAAATAATCTCTTCTTGCGAGCTTCTATAGTTTTCTTCATAATCTGCATAAGAATGAAATAAATATTTTTTAGCAACAATTTTTACAAATCATACATACAACTTAAAAAAAGTCACACATCTTTCAGTAATGATAATTTAAAACCAAGTTATACAATTTTTAAAACCACATTTTAAACCCAGTTTTTTGAATCGAAATAAATATAATTAAATGAAACAAAACCAAACATTACTAAAACAGACATATCATTCCAAACTAAAACTAAATTAAAGTAATTAAATTAGTACCAACCTGAGAAACTCACGTCACGGTAAACTGAATGAACTCTGAATATATATGGTTGCTTTTATATATTACCCTCCACTACCTCCGGTTCAACATCATCTCTCACAATGGGACAATTTGTGTCATCAAATACAATATTTTGGCTAACACCAATGGGGGTTTCAATAGTGACGATTTCATCCCCCACATCATGAAAAATATGTCTTGGGATTACTTCATTAATGACACCGTAATCAAGTTTCAGATGATCTTTCACATAAAACACTTGTTTTTCCATTGATGCCAAAATGTATGGTTCATCGATATGTAGGAATCAACTCATGTCAATAACTCTAAATCCGCAATCATCAATAAATGTGCCATGGAGCATCATTGAATCAAACCATTTACATTTCATCATAGTGACTCGACCTTGAGAGTAGTAATCCAATAACAATATATTCTCAACCAGTCCATAATAATACACATCTTCATATCGAGGTTGACTATCTGATGCACTGGAATAACAATCCATTCTAGCAGTTAACATAATTCCATCATGTTGTGTTCTCATTTTCACCGCTTTATCAGTTGTAAAAAATTTGTATCCATTTATTATTAAAGATTTTCAGTCACGAACCAAATAATTGGGACCAAAATCCAACGCTCTTAATTCTTGAGAAATGAAGTCAGCAGGTAAACTCAATACCTAGAATACATATGAGTAATATAATTAAATATATATATATATTAAGGTATTTAATGTAATGGTCATACCTTTGATTTCAACCAAGATGAGAACTCGTGGCTATGCATAGCCTCTCTCCTTCTCAATGGCAAAGACCGATGAACTCTACTTATAATTTGTTTATGTTCTCTACATAAAATGAAAATAAAAGTATAAGGTATATGTGATATGATATCTTATGAGATAACATATATATATTCAAATTACTTACTTGATATAGGCATCGAACAAACCACAATTAAACAAGACTATACGATGTGCCATATTCCGCTCTTCAAAGCTCAATGTAACCAATGTATATGACCCGATAATTCCACCTGTTTGGGGAAGAGATGGAAATGAGGGCTGAATTTCCTCATACTACTCATCTTCGTTTCTCATTGGTCGATTATGTCTTGTGATCACATCAGAAAAATACATTGAACAAAAATCCATACATTCTTGGGCCAGATAACTCCTCACAATGGAACCTTCAAGATAATTCTTATTTCGGACATATGATTTCATTGTACACATATTTATTTCAGTGGGATACATCCACAAAAAGTGACTGGTCCCCCAAGAAGTGTCTCAGTTAGAAGATGAACTGTTAAATGCAACATGCAAGTGAAAAAGGATGGAGGAATTTGTTTTTCCAACTCACACAGAATTAACGGTGCCACTTCCTGCATTTTTATCAGCAATGATTTGGATAACCTTTTAGCACAAAGGTCTCTAAAAAAATGACACAACCAAATCACTTACACCCTTACATTATTGGATAGAAAATGCTGAATTGCTATTGGAATCAATTCATGAATAAGGATTTGATAATCATGAGTTTTTAGGGATTTCAATTTCAAATATCTTCTATTGACTCATTTAGATATGTTGCTGGAATAGAAATCTGGAACCATGATATTCTTCAATACTGCCAGAAATTTATCTTTCTCTACCGGTGTCATCACATAAGAAGCACATGGAACTTTCCATTTGTTTTCACCGATACAAACCGGATGTAGTTCTAGTCGAATACCCCAATCCAATAAATCCCGATGAGATCGAAAGTCATCTTTGGTCTTCCCCTTAATATTAAAAAGAATTGGAAGCAACATTTCACATATATTTTTCTCAATATGCATTAAGTCTAAACAATGACGTAACAAATTAGTAGAGCAATATGGAAACACAAAAAAAATACTTCTCTTTTTCCAATTTTAAGTGACTTCAGTAGCAGCATTCTTCCTCTTTTGAGATGTCAACTAACGTTTTCCTAATGAAAAGATAAAATCTTTCAATTCATAAAGAACATCACTTCCTGACATACATTGAGGTGGTTCTTCAGTGTCAACATTATTATCAAACCTCCGGTGATTCTTCCTGTATTGATGATCTATTGGCAAGAATCGGTGATGCCCCATGAAACTGAAACTACGACGATATTTAATCCTTCTCGATCATGTATTATTTATAAAAATAGGACACGATAGTTTTCCCTTTGTGCTCCATCCAGACATCATTACATAGGCAAGGAAATTATTTATGGTCCATAGAAGGGCAGCACGCATCTGAAACATATTCTTTGAAGAAGCATAAAATGTCTGAACACCTAAATCCCAAAGTTATTTCAACTCTTTTATTAAAGGCTGCAAGTAGACATCTATGTCATTACCAGGATCTGAAGGTCCATATATCAGTATACTCAAGAAAGTGAATGGTTTTTTCATACACATCCACAGAGGAAGATTATAAACATGAATAAAAACCGACCACGTGCTATGAGTAATAAGCATCTAACCAAACGGATTAAAACCATCACATGATAGGCCCAATCTGACATTACACACCTCAGCTACAAAATCAGGATGTTGTGCATCAAATGTCTGCCATGCTAATCCATCTGCAGGACGGACGAGCTCATCATTACCTTTAATTCTCTCAACATCATTCTATCGCATATTGACTGAGATTTCTGGAGACATGAATAGATTTTGAAGTCTGAGAATCAATGGAAAGTGCCACATGACTTTCTGTGGCACACGAGACAGTGTTCCATCTTCATTTGTCTTCCATCGAGATGTACCAGATTCTTTACATTCATTACGGTCAGCTGTTTCCTCCAAAAATAAACTGCAATCTTTCGGACAAGAATGGACTTTATTAGTAGCAAATCCAAGCTGCTTAATTAACTTCCATGCCATGTAATGATTTGAGGGAATATCTACACCATCAGGAAGAAAGTCCTTCAAAAATGTAAGAATATAATCAATGGCAGTATTAGAAATCCCATACATGGTTTTTCCATGATATAACTGCATTAAAAATTCCAACTAGTTAATTTTAGTACATTCTTGATATACTGGAGTTCTGGAATCATCCAATAAATTTTTCACTCTATCAACACCATCGTCTTCTGCATTTTCCTCATGTGTACTGATATCATTGTCTTCTTGCACCAGCATGTTATCTCTCTTGGAATGATGCACATATGGAAACCGATCAAATATCAAATTCTCCATGTCACTTCATTCATTTCGTTTATGAATAGTTAAAGATTGACTCATCTCTCCATGGTGAAACCAAACATTATAGTGTTCTTGAAATCCAAATTTCATTAAATGGTAACTAACTTCTTCTCATCTTAACCATGGTCTTCCAATAAAATTATAGCGAGGACACTGTATACAACCTCCATCTGACGCATTTCTAAATGAAAAATCTATAAAATTCTCCAAATTATTCTGAAACTCAGTTGAAATCCGATCGGTACAATATATCCAACTTCTATTCATTCTATAACAAGAAAAAAATTATCATTCAATCAACAATGTAAATCATATTTAAAAAATTCATTACAATCAATTTTATTATTAAATTAATCAAAGCATATTAGTAGCTAGAAAAACATATTTAATGATAAGAGGAGTCCATGATTGAATAAGTAGGAAAAAGGAAAAAAGGTCTACCTTGAGATGTAAACTAAAGAAAAAAGTTAAAAAAGACACTCCACATGGAAAGTAGTTCACATTCTAATAAGGCACTACACCGGGATCATGCTCAAGTGAAAATGAACCAAATCAATGAGAATTATAGATTACATGATAACTATCCATAATAATCCCCATACCATGAGGATAAAATAATTTCTACCACCACATCCACCACTAGGTTTATCAAATCCTCAATGAGTCCAAAAGATATGAGTGGTGACTCCAAGTTAATCTCAACTCGTAGGGCTGGGGGATTTTTTTCCATGACTGTCACTAATCAAATCATCAAATCCTTAGTTGGTTTAGTAAGTATAAATGGTGGCCCCACATCATCCCCATACATTAAGGATGGGGTCATTATTATCATATTTTCTAATAAATTTTAACATTTCTAGGTTGGGAAGTGGTTTCATGAAGTTTGTTCCCTAGTGATTCCTACTGTTATCCAACAAACAGCTTTCATTGGGAGAACGTTTGGTGAGGATAATCAAGAATTACCTCAGGGACATTATCTATAGAAAAAAATTGGGTAACATCCACTGAATAATATCAAACATCACATTGTTTAAAATATTAAAGACCCATTTAGAATAGGTGTTGATGGAAAGACATAAACAAAACTCTCAAAGGAGAAGCAGGTAGTGAAAAGTCACTCTTTCACTCAGATAATAATGATATGATTCCTTATTCCTGTTATTCATTCATGATTTTCATAATTATCAATATGGTAGATGATATAGATTGATACATGAACACTGAGTCATGTAATGAGAAAATAATACCCTGATACATGGGTTATATCATAACATTGGCTAAGCCCCCCTTGTACCTATAACCATTGGAAGAACCAAAATAAGTAACCTCTAAGTGTGGATATAAAACCCCCTCAATTCTATTCTACAAGAGATAATAGAAAAGTTCTAGTTATGTACCACTCTCCACCAAGATATCCTGAAGTCCTATCCATGGAATAGAATTTGGCACAGTATGATGCAGATATATTAAATATCAAATTTCTCAATGAGGAGTAACTTAAAGGAAATATTCCCACTGGGAGTCTCCTCTAAGAATAAGTGGAATTTTATCCTCCAACTCACTAAGGAAGTTAATATACCCACAATAATAGAATATGAGCACTATGTTGGCTTTGGATCTATACAATCGAACTATTTGCATATGATAATTGAGGAAGTCTAGGATTTACCTCTTTGACGATAACCATATTCTTTATATTAGGATATCCACCTATTCATAACATGAACTAGTAGTCAGTGAATATAATATTTAATAAAACTACATCGAGATTATCCTATTACTCACAATCAAGGAACAACTAAGAAAACATTTCCCTTGTAACTCCTCGTCACTATTGAGTCTTTTTTCGCATGAATGGGAGTCATTGAAAGGTAGTGTTCCCTAGTATATCCTGAATGGAATCCATATCCTAAATTTTTGTACACCACTCTACCTCAAAAATATTTGGGTATTATTACTTTAATAACCTTTGATGGTATGTGAGATCTATAGAAGAATCTCTCACACTTCATGTCTCAATGTGGCTCAATTATGGTCCCACGAGACAATAATGATGATTCAAAAATGTGGTTTGTTATGTAGACTCTAGTGGGCCCAGATTTTTTCTACTATATTATCCTCCTTATGGGGTCCATTACATGCTAGGATGACCTTAATCATCATTTAAATTATCAACATAACTCTATGCTAAGGAAAATAATTTACATTAATCTCATGGACAATTAACATTAGGAAAATTAAAAGTTCTCTAGCTTTATCTCTAGATGGAAATGCCTAATTTACTCACTCAAAATTCTACTCCCGTAGGGGAAGTTTTTTGAAATTTTTGTAGAGAAATAGGTATAAAACTGCTAAGGAAGAAACTGTAGCTATTACACTTAATCTAGTTTCAGTGACTACTAGATAACCCAAGAAAGCTCTACATCACCTGACACTTCCCACTCAGTAAAACAAAACAACAAACTATCTTGGTCAAGAGGCAAAGCGATATAAGGGTTTCCCATTATTTAAGGAGTAAAAGGATAATTTATTTATTTTTAAATGAATAGGTTCCTAGTTACATTATTTTCATTATGGAAAATTATCTCCTTAGGCTTATCAATCCTAGGAAACCTAGGGAAGTTGTCCTTAGTGATCATCCAGGCTATTTCCCTTTTCACTAGGGTCCATTCCACACCATCCAATACTTCTTTGTCATCAAATATATCCTCTAGATAGTGGTTTATTTAGAACATGTGATACTTGTAAAATCCTTAGCAAAAGTGGACCATGTTTCTACTACCCAATCAAAGGGAAAAAGTGTCTAGAAATATGTTCCAGCTAGGTATGATTGAATGTTTGATGACTGAATAACACAGAATACAGCTGATCAATACCATACTAATCTTAGGTCACAACATTTTCAATTTATTTTGGTCTCTACACCTCCTGTGTTATCCAAATTTACACCATAAAACCCATCATCTGGAGGTAGATGAAACCAAAATAAGAAGAAAATGGCACAAGATCAAGAGTCTCATACAACAACAAATTACTCATGCATTTTTCTTTAGCTCATGAGAAGAAAATACTATGTGAAAGTATCCACGCCCCATAGGGATAAATTTTAAGTTTCCAAAACCCTAAAAGTTAGATAATTGATTGACTAATTTCTGTGTATTCCAGAACTTATTTCCAAAAGGATGAACTAGCTGGGAGTTTACCAAATACCAATAGATCTTAAATCATTTCAAAATTACATCCCGATTCACAGTATGATGTAAAATATTACCTTGTTTAAGAGGTGATGGCCGGGATGTCGAGGTGGAGACGAAGGCTGGGAGGTCCAGGTCGGGAGCCGGGAGGCGGAGCCGGGAGTCGGAGCCAGGAGTCGGAGCCAGGAGTCGGAGGCCGGGGAGGGGAGTCGGAGGTCGGGGAGGGGAGTCAGAGAGGGGAGGAGAGGGATGGGAGTCGGTGGTCAGGGAGGGAAGGACACGACCGGGAGTCAAGGGTCGGGGAGGTAGGGTTGAATTGGGGAGCGCGATGGAAGTTTGAGGAGGAGGAGCCCGATAGTTAGGTCCGATGGAAGATTGAATACCCACGGTTTTAATAAAACTATGGGTATAGACAACTAAAAACAAACTATCCCCATAGTTTAAAGAACTGTGGGGATAGGTGCGTGGGGATATACCCCATTTCTAGTAGTGTTCACCTGTCTTGTTTGCTAAGAAGGCAGACGGTACCCTCAGAATTTGTGTACGTTATCGGAAGCTGAACCAGTTAAAAGTCAAGAACTGATATCCCTTACCAAGTATTGATGTTATTTTGATCAACTTTGAGGAGAACGAGTGTTCTCAAAGATTGAATTAAGATTAAGATATCATCAGTTGCACATTAGACCATCGAACCTAATGATTACATCTTTTCAGAGCAGATATGGTCTATACGAGTACTTGGTTATGCTATTCAGACTCACGAACACACCAGTAGTTTTCATGGATCTGATGAATCGTGTGTTTCACCCATATCTAGATTCTTTTTTGGTAATCTTCATGGACGATATCTTGGTGTACTCTCACACTCGACATGACCATTCCACCCATCTTGAAATCGTACTGATTACACTAAGAGAGCATCAGCTATATGCTAAGATCTAAAAGTACCACTTCTGGATGGACCAGATTCACTTCCTAGGTCGTATTATCTTAGAGGAATGAGTTGCAGTAGACCTAGAAAAGGTGAGATCAATAGTTTCTTGGGAGCAGCCTTAGAACGTGTTTGAGATACAAAGTTTCTTGGGGCTGGCTGGTTACTACAATCAATTTATACAGGAATTCTCTTGCTTAGAAGCGCTGTTGATGGGTTTGACTAAGAAGGGTGTGAAGTTCGTTTGGTCAGAAGCTTGCGAGACAGCCTTTCAGGAGCTGAAGGGTAGGTTGACTTCAGCACCAGTCCTGATACTTACAGAGCAAGGGAAGATCTATACAGTTTATTTTGATGCATCATGTATTAGTATGGGAGAAGTGTTGATGTAGGGCGATCAAGTTTTTGCATACGGGTCTCAGCAGTTGAGGCCACATGAGAGGAATTACTTGATGCATGATATCGAGTTGGCTGCAGTTGTCCATGCGTTACGCCGTTGGAGACATTATCTCTTAGGAGAACATTTTGTGGTGTTTACGGAACACAAAAGTCTCAAATATATCTTCACTCAGCATGGCCTAAATTTGAGACAGCGAAGGTGGGTTGAATACCTTCAGTCCTTCGACTTAGAGCTTTCCTATACACCTGGTAAGGGTAACACAGTTGCTAATGCACTGAGTAGGAGGACTTAGATACAGGCAGTGCAAGAAGCCAGTGGTGAGTGGCAGCTTATGGCCTTGTTCTCTGAGATGAATTTGGAGGTGCACGATAGTTAGGGGAAAACCTATCTTTCTTCCTTGGATGTGACTTCTACACTCCTGGATAGAGTAAGGATGAGACAACTATCAGATTCGGAAGGCCTGGTTCTACAGGAGTTAGTGGCAAGTGAGGACCCTCCTCCTGGTTGGACGATAGACGATGATGAGGTACTGCATATCCATGGATGAGTGTGGGTTCCAGGGGATATACGTGAAGAGATGATGTGGGAGTTTCATGCTTCAGCTTGGGTAGTACATCCTAGAGTTACCACAATTTACCATGACTTGAGACGTCAGTATTGGTGGCTGGGTATGAAGAGAGAGATCACTGGTTTTATTGTGATATGTTTCACCTGTCAGCAGGTGAAAGTGAAACATCAGAGGCCAGCCAAACTATTACAGTAGTTACCAATTCCAGAGTGGAAATGGTATGATGTCATGATGGATTTTGTGACTGGTTTGCCAAGGTCACCTCGAGGTAGTGATGTCGTGTGGGTTGTTGTGGATAGACTTACGAATGTAGCTTACTTTTTACCGATCGAGGAGAACTTCGATGTCGACGAGCTTGAAAATTTGTATATCCAAGAGGTAGTACATTTACATTTGGTCCCTCATTTTATCGTTTCAGACATGGAAGTCCATTTTAAGTCTCGTTTCAGGCAGAGTTTTCAGAGGGCACTGGGTACACAGGTGCTGCTGAGCATAACTTACCACCCTCAGACCAATGGCCAGTTAGAGCGTACGATACAGGTTCTTGAGGACATATTTCATGCATGCATAATGGAATTTGGGGGATCTTGGGAGAGGAACATACCCCTAGTTGAGTTTTCTTATAATAATAGTTTTCATGCAACTATTGAGATGGAACCTTACGAGCCTTTGTATGGTAGGCCATGCAGAACACCCTTGTGCTTGTTGGAGGCAGGTGAGGCAGATTTACTGGGACCATGTATCATTTAGGAGACTTCATATCAGGTCCATTTGATTCAGAAGTGGATGGCTACGGAACAGTCTCATCAGAAATCTCATGCTGATCGCCGCAGATGACCCTTAGAGTTCATGGTCGGGGATCAGGTGTTCTTACGTGTTTCACTGAGGTTGGGGCATAGATGGATCAAGAGACATGGTAAACTTTCACCGAGGTATGTGGGGCCGTTTGAGATTCTAGAGAGAGTCGGGCCGATTGCCTATCGGTTTCAGTTACCGCAGAGGTACCGGGCCATACACGATATCTTCCACGTATCTCAGATACGCCGTTATCACTCAGAACTATCTCACATCTTTCAGCCTAAGGAGGTTGATCTTTAGTCCTATGCATCCTTTGAGGAGCATCCGATTCATATTGTTGATAGGATCATGAAGGTTCTCCAAGGCCAGTTAGTTCCTCTCATACGGGTGCTATGGTAGCATAGCTGAGTATTGGAAGAAACCTGGTAGCGGGAGACCGACGTATGTGCTCAGTGGCCAAAGTTGTTCATAGATTTCTATTCACCACCCTTGTAAGGGAAATTCAGGGAAGAATTGGTTTATGGGGGAAAGTTGGTAAGAACCCAGTTCTTATTCTTGAGGTATGAGTTTCTTATTTTCCTCTTTCCTTAAGTGTTTTTGAGAAAATAAGGAAAATGGGGAAACAACCCAAATTTTGTGGGTACACGCCGTGTAATTTTCCACACGGCATGTACTTTGGCCATGTAGGATGAGTACACAGGGCGTGTAGGCCTGTCGATAATGAAGGGTGTAAAAACCGACTACACACCATGTACTAGGTATTTACATGCCGTGTAATCAGTCAGCAGGTGAATAGAAAGGTGGTGGAAGCAGCTGCCAGCTGAGCGACATTACACGCTGTGTAATTAGAAATACACGCTGTATACTCATGTCGATGGATGAACAATGCCGCGGTGGAAAGTAGCCGCTATAGGAACAGTTAAATGATGAAAAGTACACACCTTGTACTTGAGAGTACATGCCATGTAGTCTTTTTTTTTTCTCTTAAGGTGGTCAGTAGCCTCCTCATTCGGTAGATGAGGTTTTGAGTTCATTTTGAAGACGGGAGAGGAGGCCAGAGCTTCGGAGATCTCCTGACCGCACACTAGGAATCTAAATCCTTCTTTGACAGTCTCGATTGAACCGTGCAGGTGAGTTCTTCCCTCTCCTTGTGTGTTTCTATCCAATTATTTCTCGAGGGAAAGTTATTTGAGGTTTAATGTGTGAACTTTTATCCCAGATCTACATCGTTCATAGGCGTTTCAAGAGGCGTCGTTCACATATATCGATCAGGGGTGATCGAGGTAGGTGGTATGGTGTTTATTTCCAACTGTTGAGTTGAATTTTTGTACCATTGTGCTATAAACCCATGTTTGGGGTGTCGTATGGCTGTGGACTTTGCTGAAAGTTTTCTAGAATTGTATGGATAAACTCTTGATAAGTTAAACTGCTGCTTGGGATCGCTACTTGGATCCAAGACCACCCCACAGGTGCATTCCTCTATTTATCTATTTTTCCAGGATACCCAAGGGTATGCCATGATTATATTGTGAATTACATTTCCTTGAGAGAAATTTATATAAATTTCTTGTTTATGCTTTGGGCTCAGCCCGGTTCCTTTAGCCTATGGGCAGTGTTTGTTTAGCCTGTGGGAAACCTTTCTCATGCCTGTGGGCAGTAGATTATGTGCCTATGGGTGACACCTCATACGCCTGTGGGAAATATTCATTATGCCTATGGGCAGACACCTGTGGGTTTCGACTCTGATTACCTGAGGGTAAGGATTGTATGTCTAAGGACAGTGTTATCATGAATATTTACTGTGGTGATTTTCATATGTAATACCTTCCAAGTTAAAGCACAAGCTTGGAATAGTTAAATGAATATTAAAATGGAAATATAACTGGTAGAGTTAGTTACTTTTGAGTACTACTTATTTTATTTCATTTACTTTTGTACACTGCTATTGCACATTTTCACTGACAGTTGGGCAAGGTCCTTTGGTGGGTGCCTACTGGGATTTATTTCTCACACCCTATTTGGGTCATGTCTTCGGACCAAACATACTATATTATTGTAGGTGTTGACATGGTAAAGGGTCCCTATATAGGTACATGATTGTAGTAGAGGAGTAAGAGAGCATGGGACTGAGCCTAGGCTTGCGATGCTCCTGTGTTTTGTTTACTCTGCTTTGTTTTGCTTGGATGTACCTTGTACTTGAGCTGTATTATATTGTAATGCAGTGCATCATGTTATGGATGCTTTCATAGAATTAGTGACATGATGCATCTTCATATATATGACTGCTGGTTCTCTTTTACTTCAGTTGTCCATTTTAGTTGTATATTGTTTACTGCTTTCGCTATTGTATGTTATATTTCCTTTTCGCTGCAATTCACTTTGAAAAATGAGGGCATAATTTCCCCACTATTAGAACCGGGCCCTCGCTGCTAGTCGACACCCTCTGGCATTTGGGGAAATGCGCTTGAGGTCATGTGACCAACTGGGTTCGGGGCACCCGTTGTGTGGATTCCAGATCCGGGATGTTACAGAAATTTATAGGACCTAAGTCCAAGCATGATAATCGGTCACATTATCCAAATTTAGCGATGGGGCATAAGAAACAAAAAACATAATGGATATTTAATAAAACATAACCATTCTAAGGACATCTATAAAACCTAAGACTCAACCATAACTAACATCCTACATGATAACCCAATAGAAAAAAGTAGCCTCTATAAAGCTAATACCCATTTAAAATGTAAGAACCCGGACCTTCTTTTCAGGTATGTTTTCCTTTTCTGGTCGTTTTTTGGGAAAAAGAGGATAATCTAAAAATTTTCTAAGTACACACCATGTACTTTATAAGTACACACTGTGTACTTTGATTCCACTCGAGGCCGTGTGCTGGCCATGTCATGGCCACACACATGGCCATGAAGGGGTGAGGTGGAGTCCGCTTAATGCGAGGTATAGAAAAGCCTAATACACGCCGTGTACTCCAAAAGTATAATCCGTGTACTTTATTTTTTTCACTAAATAGGCCAAGGTCATGTCTTAACCCTGAAAACATCTTTTTCTCCAGCTTTTTCGACCGAGAGTGAGGGTACTACTACAGATCTTCTCCGAGCCACCGATCTGTCACCGGTTATCCAAATCAAACCCCGTTAGTTGCAATAGAATCAAAGTGGTGAGTTCTTAGTTCTTCTTTGGCCACATTTCTTGATTATTTATCTTATGAGAGTTATCTAAGGTTGAATGTTTTAGACGTTTTTGAAGATATACTCTGTGATAGGCCAATTCATGGGCTGAGGTTCAAGTATATCAATCTCCTAGGATCAAAGTAGGTGGTTTGTTACCCTACGCTAAATGTCTTTGAGTTTTTGTGCAAAGGTTCTGGATACCCATGTATCGGATATCTTAAGTTAGGGTTTTTGATCCTGCATTATTATCCGCCTTATACTTCTTGTATGCTTGTGGCTGTTAGATGAATAATGTTTTCTTGTTGGTATGTTTGAGGATCACCCCATGAGTGTTTCCCTTGTTTTGGCTGTTTATCGCCGTTTGGATTAGGTTACCTATGAGGTAGACCTTGTTACATTGTTTTCCTGCCCTGATATAATTGATTGCATGTATTGACTACTATTTATATGATTTTGATGCATTTTAGCTATTATCCAAGTAGTTGTTGAACTTACTTAGGGCTTCTGATAGTCGATTACGCACGACTTGACTGCTCAGGGCTGTGTGAACCTGGTGTAGTAGACTAAAGAGGGACTTGACGATTAAGGATTTCCCTAGAGAGTCTGTTATAAATTACTATCGTTCATAGGACCTACAGGAATTGGAATTTGTGCTTCCTCAGAGTGTCCTTAGTTACGTATCGAGACTACAGGGGGAATTAGATGTAAGTGATTCCTCAGAGATTCTATAGCTATCATTGCAAGACCATAGGGGAATTGATGGTGAGAGCTTCCTAGAGTGTCTATGCCCTTGTATGATTACTTGACTAGAGGTGTCTACCAGTGTGATCCACCCATAGAGTCAGTGTGAATAATGTTTGGTTGGTTGTGACAAGTCCACCAAGCCAAAGAACAAGCTTGGGTTTTGTAATTCTTGTTGTTTAGGTAGTCTACTGAGATACCTGTTGTGTTATTTGCTATGCCTCGGGAATATAGAGTTATTTTATAGATTCCTTGGTTGATAATTAAATGATTTAATTTAATTAATAAATAAATGTAAATGGAGATTTTTAGGATTGTTTACTTTAGTGTACTCCTGTTTCTCTGCTTCATTTATTTCCTTTACTTTTTCTATATTGCTCACTGACAGTAGGGCACAGATCTTATGGTGGTTGCCTACTGGGATTAGTCTCACAACCTGTTTGGGTCCTTCTTTTCAGCCTAAACAGGTTATATGGTTGCAGGTGTGGATAGGGATTGTGGCCCTTCTACTTCAGGTACATGATTTCTGGTTGGAGCTGGAGAGCATAGGACCGAGCTTAGGCTTGCGATGCTGCTGGGGTTGCTGTTTACTTTTAGTACATTGATTCTCAGTTGTATCTCAGTACGTTGTTTTGTTTGATGCTTTCCTTAGATACTTGTACCTACTGCATCATTATCATCATTACTATATATTCATTGCTTTCGTTGTTTATTTTCAGTTGTTGTATGCTGTTTACTGCTTCCGCTATTGACTGTTATTTCCTTTCCCTTGTATACCTTACCAAATAAGGGCATAGTTTTCCCAATGACTCACCAAATCCTTCACTGCTAGTCAGAAGCCTCTGGCGTTTTGGGAAATGCGCTTGAGGTCATGTGGAGAACTAGGCACGGGGCACCAGTTGAGTGGCTCCAGATCCGGGTTGTTACAAAGTGGTATCAAAGGAGGTTCTTTTCCTTTATTTTCTATTGACTTACTATTTAGCGAAATTAGACAGGGATAAGGTGAGATAGGTAAATGGTAAATAGCTATGTTCGGGAGTTCTAGAACCCGTGTACAGGGAGAAAGCCAGGTTACCTCGAATATTGTAATTTTTGAGTTTTGCAAATGTTACAGTTTAATTGATTTCATTGTTGGGTGCTACACATGTTTTGTACTGTTACTGTTTATATGATTGTGGTTCTATTTTTTTGTAACCCGATGATATGAGGGTATTCCATCTCATGCATCATATAGTAACCTGTTAGAAAATCACATGTCATGCATTTTTCCATGCCATCTAGATTGCATTAGAAGTTGCATGCTGTTGCGATAGAATTTGTGATAGACTATGCATGCTGTTGTGATAGCTGCTGTGATTGAATACCTGCTATGTTGATAGGGTATCGTTTGTTTAGAGATTCTTTATCATGGACACCAAACTTTGGTCTTAGAGGTGTTATGGGCCCTCGAGGATCAGAATTTTGTGGATCGTGAGTTTGTTATACTGTTTACTTGTTATGTGCATTATTATGATGTAAAGATTTGATTCGCGGGGAGTATGGGCCCCCACGGATCGGAATTTGACACCTTAACGATTGTTTTTCTTTGTTTCATGGGCTCCGGTGCAGTTATGAGGCTACTATCTAGAAAAACCCAAAATAAATGGTGTTTACTTTATGAATACACACCGTGTAGTTTTTAGCTGTGTCGCTGACTGAGTGGGCAGGGACATGGGGTTGTGAAAGTTCCTGTAGAAACATGCCGTGTACTAGATTAGCACACCGTGTAGTATGAAATAGGTACCCGACCATGTCACGAACAACATGGGTCATGTTATCTTTTCATATACATGTTGTGTCTGAATTATACACACCGTTTCATTTGACTTAGGTGCCCGACCGTGTCACAAACAACACGGGTCGGTGTTATCCTTTCTCTTACACACTGTGTGCTTCTGAAATAAATTGTGTAGTGTTAGCCATGTAGCTGGACATGTGTCTAACCAAAATGGTCCGTTAAGACTTCTTAGTACATGACATGTCCTTCTGGAACATGCCGTGTAGTGTGACCTGAGTACATAGGCCGTGTCGCTAACAACACGGGCCAGGTGAAGCCTGTTAAGTACATGCCATGTATAACTTGAACATGCCATGTAGTGTCATCTTAGGAGAGCTGTGTGGCTTAACCGTGTATAAGGACTTGGGCAGGGAAGAGAATTTAGGCACATGCTATGTGTTGGGACAACACGCCGTGTATTTGGGGTGTTACACGACCAGTTTAGGAAGGAGTACACGCCCATGTAAATGACTTAAGTGAACACTCCGTGTAGTGAAAGAACATGCTGTGTACTCATGTTTTTTATAACTTGAATGAATTCTTTTCCCTGTTCCTTCTTGTGCCTTCAGTTTCCTATCTGGTTAATCCTGAATCTGAGGTACGTTTTTTTTTTGACTTTTTAGAGCTATGGCACTGAGACGTCCTCCTATTGTCCGTCAGGAACCAGGCAGTGACCGTACGCCTGATGCGGCAGATCAGGGACTACCTATAGTTCCACCTATTGTTCCGGACATGGAACTTGCAGTGATTCCAGACACTGGTTCCGATGCTCAGTTCAGAGAGGGTTTCATGAGATTCATGCAGACCTTCCAGGGAGCTCAGCATCCTACCCCGTCTATGGCAGAGATGACGTGGGTTTTTCAGCCATAGTATCCTCCCACTTTCACAGGGGATAGAGGACCGCAGGCTGCGGAGTCATGGATAGAATCCATGCTATCCATCTTCGAGCATCTGGAGACACCTCCAGAGAGGAGATTGAAGCTCACGACTCATATGCTGTGAGAATACGCCAAGAGATGGTGGGATGTGGTTTCACAGGTAGGGCACCAACAGGTTATGGCTTGGGATGAGTTTCAGCATACGTTCTACAACTACTTTTACCCAAAGATGATAAGGGCTGACAAATCCAGAGAGTTCATGAACCTATAATAAGGTACTCTCACTGTTATGGATTATTCCACTCGCTTCACAGAGTTACGGATTTTCACTCCCGTTCTAGGAAATGACGATCTGTTTTTAGCGAGGAAGATTGAGGAAGGCCTCCGACCAGGCATCAGATCACAAGTGAACGTATTTCAATTGACTTATATTACTCTGATAGTCAACTAGGTTCTTATCATAAAGATAAATCTAAGGGAGACTGGAGCTATGGACCAGGTCAGTTCAACACCCAGGGATGATTCTTTTCAGATAGACAACAGGAAGCGCCACCGAGAGTCTACACGAGGTGACCCGAGGAAGCAAGGTATTCCTTATGGTAGATGGGATCTTCCTTCTGGAAACCAAGTGGTGTTATATCAGTGTGGAAAAAGAGGGCACAAGAATCCTCAGTTCCCGAGAGACCCAGTGGAGTGTTGATCTTGCGGCAAGATGTGTCATCTGAAACATTTCTGCAGGGTCCTCCTGCCAGTGGCTAGTGAAGGAAGATCAGTTTCGACTCCGCATACAGGAGCAGGATTACCAGTTCTACAGTAGACTGGGGGATGGAGTTCTTCAGGTCATTCAGGCCATTGTGGAGGTTGTGGAAACAGTGGTCAGGCTCATGGAGGGTCAGCTCAGGGATCTCAGGCTGCTATACAGGGCTGGAGTGCAGGCCAGACTTTTGCGGTAGAGAAGATTCATCAGGAGTAGGATCCTGGACCTTCTACAGTTCAAGGTATGATTTTAGTAGCCTCAGTTTTATCCTCTTCACTTTTCGATATGGGATCTTCTCATAGCTTTATTTCTGTGCATACTGTGGAAAGGCTTAGACTTACTATTTATACTTCTGAGGATATATTGACACTAGAAACACCATTGGGGACTAGAACGGCTAGTGTACGTCAGTGTAAGGAGTGCCCTCTAGAGGTGGATGGGTATCACTTTCTTTTGGACCTCTATATCCTAGAGATGACATACTATGATGTCATTCTTGGAATGGACTGGCTTGTTCCCTTCTGGACAGTCATCGACTATTATCACCACAGGGTGAGTTTTACATCACCAGAGGCCAGATCTTTTCTTCATAAGGGTGAATGGGATGTCCAGGTGAGCAGAGCTAGACCAGAGCATCATGGGCTAGGCAAAGTTACATCTCATATTTCTAGTCTGTATTTGGATGACCAGGGGACTTCACAGAAATACTTTCCTCCAGTGGTGGATCGTTTCAAGGATGTCTTTCCAAAGGACTTTTCAGGTTTTCCTCTGGAGCGTGAGGTAGACTTTTCTATTTATCTTATGCCAAGAGTGGCACCGGTGTCCATTACTCCTTATAGGATGGATACACCTGAGTTGTAGGAGCTCAAGAAGTAGTTGTAGGAGTTGCTGGGAAAGGGTTTTTATCTGACCCAGTACTTCTCCTTGGGGTTCTCCCATTATGTTTGCAAAAAATGAGGATGGTACTTTATGACTTTGTGTGGATTATCGGAAGTGAACCAGTTGATAGTCAAGAACTGATATCCATTTCCACGGATAGATGATCTCTTTGATCAACTTCGAGGAGACAGAGTGTTCTCGAAGATCGACTTGAGATCCGGCTATCATTAGTTGCATGTCAGACCGCCTGATATACCTCTTACAACCTTCCAGAGAAGGTATGGTTTGTATGAGTATTTGGTTATTCTGTTCGGTCTCACGAACATGCCAGCAGTTTTCATGGTGCTGATGAACAGAGTTTTCCATCCTTACTTGGATTCTTTCATGGTGGTTTTCATGGACGATATCTTGGTGTACTCTCACACTCGACACGACCATGCTACCCATCTTGAGACCTTTTTGAGTACATTGAGATAGAATTAGTTATATGCTAAGCTCTCAAAGTGCCACTTTTGGATGGACGAGATTCACTTCCTGGGTTATGTCATCTCAAAGACAGAAGTATCAGTAGACCCAGAGAAGGTGAGAGCAGTAGTTACCTGGGAGCAGTCGAAGAATGTCTTCGAGGTACGAAGTTTCTTAGGGCTGGCTGGTTACTACAGGTGGTTTTTACAGGACTTATCATGCTTAGCAGCGCCATTGATGGGCTTGACTAAGAAGGGGGTGAAGTATGTTTGGTTAGAATCCTATGATTCAGCCTTCCAGGAGATGAAGGGGAGATTGACTTCAACACTGATTCTAGTCTTGCCGGAACTGAGCAAGAGTTATACAGTTTTATTTGATGTATCTGGCATTGGGCTTGGAGCAGTGCTTATGCAGGAGGATCATGTTGTTGCATATGGATCTCGACAGTTGAGGCCACATGAGAGGAACTATCCTACACACGACCTGGAGTTGGTTGTAGTTGTTCATGCTTTTTGTTGTTGGAGACATTATCTTCTGGGAGATAATTTTGTGGTATATACTGACCAAAAGAGCCTAAAGTATATCTTCATGCAGCGTGACTTGAATCTGAGACAGTGGAGGTGGGTTGAGTACATACAGTCTTTCAATTTAGAGCTTGATTATATGCTTGGGAAAGGCAATGTTGTGGCAGATGCACTGAGTAGGAGGACACAAATACAGGTTGTTCAGGAGGCCAGTAGTGAGTGGTAGATTATGACTCTGTTCTTTGAAATGCATTTGGAGGTACATGACAGACATGGTCAGAATTGTCTTTCTTCTGTAGCTATTACCTCTACCCTTCTTGACCGAGTGCAAAGGAGGCAACTATTAGATTCTGAAGGCCTAGTCCTATGGGAAAGTGTGTCAGGAGAGGACCCTCTTCTCGGATGGACCGTAGGCGAGGGTGAGATCTTTCGTTTCCGGGGAAGCGTATGGGTGCCAGCAGATATACATGAGGAGATAATGTGAGACTTTCATTCCTCATTTTGGGCAGTTCATCCTGGCATCACCAAGATGTATCATGATCTACACCTTCAGTATTGGTGTCCAAGTATGAAGAGAGATGTTGCTGGTTTTTTCATGAGGTGTTCCACTTGTCAACAGGTGAAGGCGGAGCACCAGCGACCAGCATAGCTTTTACAACAGCCACCCATTCCCGAGTGGAAGTGTAATGATGTAGTGATATAATTCATGATAGGGTTACCAAGATCTCCTCGAGGAAATGACACGGTATGGGTTTTCATTGACAGGATCACGAAGGTTACTCACTTCTTGCCGATTAAGGAGACTTTCGGTGTTGATGATCATGGACAGTTGTACATATGTGAGATTTTACGCTTGTATGGGGTTCCAAGTACAATCATTTCAGATAGAGACACCCACTTTATGTTTCATTTCTGGCAAGTGCTATAGAGGGCTTTGGGTACACAAGTACTTCTGAGTACAACTTACTATCCCCATACATATGTCCAGTCAGAGTGCATGATTTAGGTGCTAGAGGACATGCTATGAGCAAGCATCCTTGATTTTGGAGGTTCTTGGGAGAGACATATACCTCTAGTGTAGTTTTCCTACAATAATAGTTTTTATGCAACTATTCAGATGGCACCTTACGAGGCTTTGTATGATAGGCCGTTCCGATCACCCTTATGTTGGCTGGAGGTAGGAGAGGTAGCTATGCTGGGACCTCATCTTGTTCAATAGACCAAAGAATAGGTGGAGTTGATTTGGAAAAGGATGTATACTGCACAGTCTTGGTAGAATTCTTATGCTGATCAACGGAGATGACCTTTGGAGTTTAAGGTCAGAGATCAGGTTTTACTACGTGTTACCCCAAGGTTGGGACATAAGAGGATCAGAAGACAGAGTAAGCTTTCACCGAGATACGTCGGGCCGTTTGAGGTTTTGGAGAGAGTCAGTCTGGTTGCTTATAGGTTGTAGTTACCTTAGAGGTACCAGGCTATGCACAATGTCTTCCATGTTTCTCAGCTTCGACGCTATTTCTCATACCCGATCATGTTTTTCAACCCAAGGAGGTTGAGCTGGAGTAGGATGCATCATTCAAGGATCATCCTATCAGGATTATTGATCATAGTGGAAAGGTACTCCGTGGCCAGTCTATTCCTCTGCTACGGGTGCTATGGTAGCACGACCGTGTATAAGACGAGACTTGGGATAGGGAGGCCGATATGAGATCATAGTGGCCAGAGTTTTTCGAGGTTTCTTCTTTTCTACCTTGTTAGGGAAATTCCAGGATGAATTTCTTTAATGGGGGAAGTTTTTAAGAACCCGGACCTTCTTTTCAGGTATGTTTTTCCTTTTCTGTCCGTTTTTGGGAAAAAGAGGAGAATCTAGAAATTTTCTAAGTACATGTTGTGTCCTCTATAAGCACACTCCATGTAATTTAATGCCACTCGAGGCCATGTCATGGCCACACACATGGTCATGTAGGGGTGAGGTGGAGGCCGCTTAATGCGGGGTACAGAAAATCCTAGTACAAGCCATGTACTCCAAAAGTACACGCCTTGTACTTTTTTTTTCGTTAAACGAATCGGGGTCATGTATTAACACTGAAAACATCTTCTTCTCAAGTTTCTTTGACTGAGAGTGAGGGTATGGCCACAGATCTTCTCCGATCCACCAATCCGTCACCGGTTATCTGAATTAAACGCCGTCGATTGCAATAGAATCGTAATGGTGAGTTCTTGGTTCTTCTTTGGACACGTTTCCAGATTCCTTCTCTTATGTGAGTTTTCTAAGGTTGACCATTTTAGATGTTTTTGTAGATATACTCCATTCTAGGACGATTCATGGGCTAAGGTTCAAGTATATCAATCTACTAAGATCGAGGTAGGTGGTTTATTTCCCTATACTGAATGTCTTTGAGTTTTTGTGCAAAGGTGCCGGATACCCATGTATCAGGTATCTCGGGTTAGGGTTTTTGATCCTACCTTATTATTGACCTTTAACTGATTGTATACTTGTGGATATTAAATGAATAATGTTTTCTTGTGGGTATGTTTGAGGATCACCCCATGGGTTTTTCCCTTGTTTTGGTTGTTTATCACTGTTTGTCTTAGGTTGCCTATGAGGCAGACCTTGTTGCATTATTTTCCTGCCCTGATATAATTGATTGCATGTATTTCCTACTGTTTATATGCTTTTGATTCATTATATCTATTATCCAAGTAGTTATTGAACTTACTTAGGGATACTGATAGTCGATTACACACGACTTGACTGCTCAGGGATGTGTAAACCTGGTGCGGTAGAATAAAAAGGGAATTGACCATTAAGGGATTCCCTAGAGAGTCTGTTATAAATTAGTATCATTCACAGGACCTACAGGAATTGGACTTTGTGCTTCATCAGAGTTTCCTTAGTTATGTATCAAAACTACAGGGGGAATTAGACGTAAGTGCTTCCTCAGAGAGTCTATAGCTATCGTTGCAAGACCATAGGGGAATTGATGGTGAGAGCTTCCCAGAGTGTCGGTGCCCTTGTATGATTACTTGACTAGAGGGGTCTTCCAGTGTGAGCCACCCATAGAGTCAGTGTGAATATTGTTTGGTTGGTTGTGAAGTGTCCACCAAGACAAATAATAAGCTTGGGTTTCATACTACTTGTTGTTTAGGTAGTCTGCTGAGATACCTATTGTGTTATTTTCTATGCCTCAGGAATATAGAGCTGTTTTCTAGATTCCTTGGTTGATAATTAAATGATTGAATTAAATTAATAAATAAATGTAAATGGAGATTTGTAGGATTGTTTACTTTAGTGTACTCTTGTTTCACTGCTACATTTATTTACTTTACTTTTTCAATATTGCTCACTGACAATAGGGCATAGATCTTGTGGTGGTTGCCTACTGGGGTTAGTCTCACACCTTGTTTGGGTCCTAAATTTCGGCCCAAACAGGTTATATAGTTGCGGGTTTGGATAAGGATTGTGGCCCTTCTACTTCAGGTACATGATTTCTGGTTGGAGCTGGAGAGCATAAGACCGAGCTTAGGCTTGCGATGCTGCTGGAGTTACTGTTTACTTTTAGTACTTTGATTCTCAGTTGTATTTCAGCACGTTGTTGTGTTTTCTACTTTCCTTAGATACTTGTACCTGATAAATCATTATCATCATTACTATATATTCATTGCTTCCAATATTTATTTTTAGTTTTTGTATGCTGTTTACTGCTTCTGCTATTGACTATTATTTCCTTTCCCTTGTATACCTTACTAAATGAAGGCATAATTTCTCCAATGACTCACCAAGGCTCTCGCTGCTAGTCGGCAGCCGCTGGCATTTGGGAAAATGCGCTTGAGGTCATGTGGCGAACTGGGCACCGGGCACCAGTTGAGTGGCTCCGGATCCGGGTCATTACATAAAACACATAAGAATTGATATTAATTACTAATATTTATCATTTATTATTAATAAAATGTTAACCATTTTATAATGTCCCATCATCAATTTTGGATTTAAGATTCACATTAAAATTCGAATGACAAGGTTAATTTATTCAATAACTTAGTCCAATTTTAATAGGAAAACATCTAATTATCACAACCCATTCCTATTAATTAATTTATAAATTCATTACCATTCTATAACCTTAAGTATTCTAAGAATCAATTATTTCTTCCTAAATAAAGGAAATCCCATAAAAATGAAATCAACAGTTAAAAATTGCTTATAACTCAATCCAATGGACACAACATCATTATCATAACCTTTCCCCACCATCAATAACATCTCAATCATTAACCCCATCAAATATCACCATCACAACATCATAAAAAACCCAACACTTATACAAAAACACTTTTTTTTACATCAGGTCTTTATATTTTTAATTTTGGTTTTTAAGGTGTCATATTATCAAGTGATGTGGTAAATATAATTTTAGTGTTGGTTACTAAAACTTATGTTAAAAATATTTAAAACTTATTTTATTATTTAAAGGTAATTTTTTTTTATAATTTTCATGTTGTTTTTTTAAAAACTGATGTGAAATTTTATTTTTCACATAGGTTATTTAAATAACTGATGTGAAAAATCATTTTTCAAACTAACATTAAAGATCATTTTTCCTGTTAGTTTTTTGACAACAAATGTAAAAAAATTATTAAAAAAAATCATAAAGAATAATGAACCCTACACATGGTTTATTTGAATAATCAACATGAACAATCATAGTTTTATATGATAAAATAATTATTTTACAATTATAGAACTAAAAAATAATGATCGTTCAACGGTATAATGATAATAATCAAAAAATATTATTTACAATGTTAAAATAAAATCAAATGAGAATAAAATAAACCATTCCAAGGATTTTTCCTCTATAAAAAGATCTTTGATAAATTACAGTGTTTAAAAAAATTATTTATTATTATATAAATCATCGATATTGTTTCCCTCATTAACAAAACCATCTCCATATTCAATGTAGATATTCAATAATGACTTAGAATCTACAAATGAAGAATAGAGGGTGAAATAAAAATTTGGGTGAAACTTAATTGGGCATGATAGATTTGATGATAGAAGGAGGAACAAAATTATAAGATATAAATGTAAAAAAAATTATAATGTGATAAATTTGTAGGTGGTAATTAAAATCTTATGTCTACAATTTTGAAAAATTGAAATTTCCATGTTCAACGGGGTGAATTTGTGGGTGATAAAGTTAAATTACATTGGTGAATTGTGGGAAAAAATAAAATTTCAGTTTAAGGGTTTTAATTTTAATATTGGTTATTTAAATAATAAATGTTAAAAATATTTTCTATATTATACTTAACAATTATTATTGAAATAATTGACATTAAAAATACCCATGTTTTAGGTTTTTAATGCTGGTTATTTGAAAAATAGATATTAAAAATATCACATAAAATATTTTTTAACATCGAATATTTAAATAACTAATGTTAAAAATATTCCAATTTTTTTAAAGTCCATTTTTTAAATAACCAGTATTAAAAATATTCTGGAAGAAATTTTTAATGCATGTTATGTTAATAACTGATGTTAAAAAACCCATATAAACTGACATAAAAAAATAAATTTTAACTTTGATTATTAAAAAACCAATGTTAAAACATCAACTTTATAAATAATTTTTATACTAGTGTAACCCTATCATTATCGACCAACCATAAAAAGTTTCCAATTAAATCATAGTAAGGCCACTAATATTCTAATATATATGGTAGAAAAATCATAATACAAACAATATCAAATTTCAATAATATTTGAATACTACCTCAACCAATGCATACAAGCTTTAAGAAAATAAGAATCGAACATTGAATACCACTAATGTTAATTCCAGTAACCTCATATTTTCTTACCATTTTAATTAATTTAATCCATTAGTATTAGGTTTCACAATCAATGAAACCTAATATAATAATAAATAATAATATTAATAAGTATCAAATATATATAATCAATGAAATGCTTTAGCATATTAAATAATTCTAAGGAATAATGAAAATGTCGACGAATGACTTGTTCAACATCCGTAATGTCTAACCATAATTAGGTTGTTTAATAAGTTTTATACATGAAAAATGTTAAAGGTAAATGTTTAAATCATAATAATAATCTATTAAACTATCTATGAAATAAAATGAACCAATAACATGGGCATAATCGTAACCACATGAGAAAACCAAAATTACCTTTCAATTTTATAATTTTCTTGTTCATTATCATCATTAGGATGATCCGCACTCCTCTCAAATCTAAAAAAATAATGTTAATACCAAAATTTAACATAATAAAATAGTTTAAGTCTTGAATACCCTACCTTAATTGAAGATTTAGGGAACACTATATAAGGATAAAAGTAACCAAGGATCAAACACTTATAAAATCGATGGGAACTACCTTAAGACCTAACCATAACAAACTTCCATAAACCACAACCAAATACTAACCAAAAATAGAAGAATTGTCATAGTTATTACCTATAAAATATAATATAATAAGAGAAAATGTACACATAGGATCAAGATATACCAATCCCCATGAATCAAGATGTTTAAATCCACAAAAGAGATGACTATAAGGCACCAAAGAAGGGATAGGATTGGTTAGGGTTTGAAAGAATAAAATAAATGTAAAACCAGATAAATTGTGACCCCTATTATAGATAAAACCCTATAGGGATCCAACAAGGTGTGGTGACTTCTACAATAACCATGATGGACTCAACCAAAGTATAATTTGAAATATCAATCATTTGAAACAACTATATCTACTTGGATATCATGGTCTTTTAAAATATTTTAAAATAGGTTTGACCAACACAATAATGTTTTGGTACCCAAAACAGAAATATCTACTTCAAGTTTGGCTCCTAAAATAGGAATTTCTCACTTCTTCATTTCCCATAGATATTTTTTCATAAAACTTTAGAAGCCATACTTTCCAAAATGGCCATCAGTATAATATGGTTATTTCCACACATAAGATTAAATCTAAACAAGTTACCCTTATGAAATATTAAATCAAAAACCACATAGTATTAAATTAACCCCTAATAATGAAACCCATCTCACTAGGGATAAATGTCTCTATGCCCACCTAAATGGGCATTATGCCTCTCCTTATTTTATATAAGGAATTTACTAAAATTTTCCCAAGAACCACGCCCATAAAAAAATATTTCCCCAAATCTAAAACAAGCATTTAAAATCTCAACCCACCCAAAAATATCCAAATTACCTCAAAAAAATAATTTTACACCCTGGTTTCCCCATGCACTCAAAATGACCAAATCTTCATGATGACATCCCTAAAATAGTGTCCGCCACAACTTACAAAATGAGAATTGTAGACCTTAGATATCCAAAACTCTACCCTATAGCTCTATAATACCTTAAACCTTCCTCTCAATGCCTCCAAAGTCTGAAAAAATACAAAGTAAATTTTTAAAAAAGTTTGGGCCATTATAGAAATTCTTTATAATTTTATCATCAAACAGTCCATTAATTTTTTAAAGCGTTTGGGGGTTTTGATGTTATCCAAAAAATATAGATTATTGAAAAATATCAATTTATACGAAAATGTGATGATAAAATAAATTATATATTTATTTATTATATTGATATATCTTTATATGGATATATAAAATACATCTTATTTAGCTCACCCCATATAGTAATTTATTAGATTGGGTGAAACTTCAATAATATTGAATATGTTTTAATAATTTTTAACCTTTTCAGGATTTATAGATGTTGTAATAACTGTTACCATATAGATAAAACAATACAACATTAATTTTACATAATCCAAATATATAAATATCCAAATTTATAAATTATAATATTTCTTATAATATGATCATATATATTTAATAGTCATAGAAATTTGGATAAACAATACAAAATGTTATATGTTGAACATATCATATTTCTCCCAATACTTTTATCCAATCATTTATATGTCAAAATCTATCAATATTTATTTTCATCATCGAGTTTTAAAATAATTTAAAAATTCAAATATATAACTAACAACATTTAATGTGATATCATAATTTATTTGGTACCCGTGTCACTTTAGGGAAAATATATGAAGAATACATACTGATGTCGATACATTTATTTTAATCTTGAAGGGAAAATATATTTATTTTTTTCTAATCATGATAAAACATGATTTTATATAATTAGTTTAACTACACTTTTGGTGTGTACACCTAGACTATTGATGTTCAACACTCTTTATTTGCATTATTCATATAAGTGTTGTGATCATCTTATTAATGGATCAATTGGACCATTATATATATGGTATATGATACTCAATATTTATTTTAATCATCATGAATATCATGTGATCTATACTCACTAGAAAATAAAAATACTTATGACTATATATGCATCTTTCATATAATATTTAAATGGATCACATGGTAGGTGGATGCACCCATATATATTACATAACTAATACTTCATATAATTATTGTATATTCACTTCTAATATATATTGTGATGATATAAATAATTTACCTTAATAATAGATAACCCATGGTAAATAATTTTATTGGTGGAATTCATAATAACATCATGAGCGTAAATAATTCACTTATAAGTGATAATTTAGTAGAAATAAATCCATTTATTAAGTTAATGAATCATTTTACCTATGATGGATGTTTACTATGTTATAAATAAATTAATGATCATGTTTAATTTTACCAATATTGTTCATTATAATTGATCCTGAATGATCTAAATAACCACATAATGTATTTTATGTATCAGTGTTAGTAAACTGCTAGTTTATCATAATTGATTTGATTGTACATGAAGTACCCAATAGATAATGATGATGATGTATTGTATTTGTTTTCAAATTTTTATGTCAAATTCAATGATTAAGTTGAAGTTGCAGTTTCCTATGCGTGTTTTAGAAGTACTTACATTGGAAGTTCATACTATGGATAATAGAACTGTCAAAAGTAGAAACATTGTAAAAGAAAGTTCTAATATCGGACAAATGACACAAAATAAGTAATGGAAGATTTAATGAACATGTCACTGAAATTAATGAAGAGTAGTTAAGTTAGTTTTACTGATAGATGAATGAGTATTTCATAAAGATCATTCTATTCAAAAGTATCCACTTACATTGGATGATTGATTGTTCTAATCTTTAATGTATTCATGATAAGTGATTAAGGATTAAAATGAACTTTCAAAGTAATGAAGTAAAGTGTATTCCAAGATACACCTATAGAAATAAAATCACCAGAATATACTCTAAAATTAATAAGTTAAAGATCTCCAAAAGATAAAGATACTAATATATTTGAGATTGATGAGCTGACTTAAAGGATCAAAGAAAAGTCATTCGATGCATGAAATGTTTGTTCATAAAAAATATATCACTTTTGATAAAGGCCAATTAATATTCAAGAAGAGTAGATTGAATGATTAATTTTATTGAATGAATGAAGAAGGAAGGATGATGTTGAAGTCTCTAAAAGATGAAAAGAAAGGAAGTACCATCTGTGAAGCCACAAGAATCAAAAGAAGTGGAAGTTTGGGTATCAAAAGTTCTAGAAATTAGACTAGCTAATGATTTTGAAGGAAATTCAATGTATTATAAGATAGAATTATTGATTTATTTATTAAATAATTTAAGGAGAAAATGATGAGTGGAAGTACATACAAGTGGAAAAATAAAAGCATCAAAATCTAGATTCTAAAGTTTAACAAGTAGTACGATGATCATAAGTTGAGTTGGTTGGATGAAGATGGTTCATGCTAAAGTTTTATTAGAATAAAGTTACAATTGATGGAGGTAATCAAAAGCACACGAATCATGTCAAAAATGTTTGAAGTACTAGAGTCTAAAAAATATTGAGTTGATATGAAGCAAATGAAAAACAAGAAGATGGGAAGAGTAAAGACTATGTAAGAACATCCACCAAAAGATTTTGAGTGTCTTCACATAAAAATTTTGAAGTCATAACCATTGTGAAGATATTGTGATGGATGGTAAAAGTTCTAATATTCATTAAGGAAAGTTCATGATTTAACCATGTTTTATAGAATTTATGAAGATAGTTGACACTAAGTATTGTAGAGGATTTAATAAATTCAAACTCAGATATCTTCGAAAGCATTGAAGGTGGTTGACTGGAGACTTTTAATAAACATGAGTTTTTAATTGAAGCTTGTGTATTACACATATTTATTAGAGGAAGTATAGTTAAATAATAGGATAATTCTATTTGAGTGAAAGGTGTTATTGGTTGAGAGGAGGATCTATAAAATAGAGAAGAGTTTAATAGAGTGAGTTATCAACCTATATTCATTAGAAGATAAAAAGGGATGATGTTCTAGGAAGAAAAATAATTATAGTTTTGAGGAATAATAGTGAGTTATCTTGATTCAATAGACCATAAGTAGGAGATTTAGACCAAATTCAAGAGAGAACATACATAAGTATTAATCATTAAAGTTCTATAATGATTGATCTAGAATTAAATTACTGAAAGCAGGGAAGGATGACTTGCATACTGAGTATATCATAATTTTAGAAGGAATTCAAAGTTTCTTCCATGATTAAGTTCATAAGGAACCATTAAATATTGGTTTTTCTAGATTAAATATTGATAAATTCATATTGGTAGGTAGGTGGATATTTTCAATAGATGACTCAACCACATGTATAATTTTTTTGTTTTAGAGTTCATGTTGAATCCTAATTTATTTTAAGGTAAAGGATAATAACTTAACCCATTGTAACACTTATGATAATAGTAGAAAATATATGACTTGGACATTCTGAGCATAGAAAGGAGTTGGTTTCCCACACTGGGGAAAAACCACGTAAAAATCATTATGTGTGGATTCTTTACTTTTTCTTCATTTTATGATGAAGTAATTGTTGTGGATTCATATCAAAGATAAATATATCTTAATAAAAAATAGAGGTTAAATCAAATTAAAGTAAGAAAAGTTTGAAGTTGAAGATAATCAGTAAAAGATGGTCACCCCTGATTCACCCCCCACTCAGGGTGATTGAAAGGTTCACTAGGACTCACAAGTAGCATCAGAACTAAATTGGTTCACTCTATATGAATATACTATTTTTCTCATTTATTCCCCAATGATTCACATAAAGTATATATTTCTAGAAGATTCAGATATAATTCTACTAAAACATTAGAAATTTTTGTATGAGGTAAAGAAAACAAAATTTTTTCTTGATGAAGAAAACATGGATGCTTAGACCAAAACACTGAAAAACATTATGAAGAAATAATCTCATAATAAAAAAAATTATCCTCTCATAATCAGTGAAAGTAGGATACACCATTACAAAAAATATCGATAGAGTGAATGTTATACTAAAAAATTTATCAAAATTAATTCTCTAGAAGATGAAAATACAAGTTGTGATAAGTTCAATTTAGTTGAATATATTAAATAAATATATAATGAAGTTAAGTATTTCTTGAATAAATTCCATATTCAATATGTTTCTTATATATTTTTATTCATCAAGGGATTATATGAAGAAAATCACTACTATAATTGAAACTTTATGAGATAAGGGATACATTTTCTAGGAAATTACAAAAATTTAAAATCCTCATAGAGTATATAGAAGCAATGGAATAGTCTGTACAACTTTACAATCAATGATTTTATATAGTTGAAGAATAACTAAAAATAAGTCTATGTGATATGGATATAAATTGGAATGTTTTCCTGGAATTTTTCCATGCATTAAAATATATTTTTTAATTGAAAAACTATCAGTTAGAAGTTAAAACTAGAAATCTAAAATAGTTTGAAGAATCAATGCTAGATGAGAGTGAAATGTGTGAAGATAATTTTTCTAAGGTATATATGTGTAAAACATTCCCAAAATTAGTTGAGACTAAGGATCAATCAATGACAATCTATGAAGAAAAGTTTACTTCTATGGAAGAGTCTTTATAGAGGAGTGTTTGTGAAAAAATTATGTTGATGGAAGTTGTTAGGGAAAAGATCCATCCACTACAGGATACTTATAGAGTAATTATTGATTTTAATAATACTCAGTTGGAGATAAAGGAAAAAAATTAAAGGATCTTGATCATTCTTTGAATAAACAGAGTAAGTTTCATGTGTAAAAGATTCATAATTTACAAGTTTAATGTAAATATCAAGTGATGTATCTTAAATATCAAAGGAACCACTTAAATTTAAAGTGTCTTGAGTGGGTGGTGAAATTGAGATACATGGAAGTTACTCAATTTTAATCTTCACATGATGCTGATAAAAGAACCATAGTTGAAGTATCTAATAAAAGTATTTATTTTGAGATGATTCATTCTAATTGCAGGAAGAATGTAAAATCATAAGAAATACCATATTCTAATAGAATGAATAATATGGGTAGCATAATTTCTAATAATATTGTTTAGAATAATTTTGATACTTTGAATAGTATAGGTTAAAAATCAATATAAGGTGAAAGATGGATTAAGAAAAGTAATAATAAGACCACCACATCTTTAAAGTTGGAAGAAATAAAGTAAAAAATTGTTCCCCATAAGTTTTCTAGAAAGAATAAGTTTAGGAAGTTCCATATACTAGCCAAAATTAAAAAAATAGAAGAATCCAAGGATTATCAACTACTTTTGGTGTTCTGGGAAGTTTAGGCACATGGATATAGATATTTGGAATAATTTTTTAATGTATGGAAAGCATAAAAGGCCTACACTAGGTGGGGATAAAATTTAGAATGGATTCAACTAAGTAAAACCAACCCTCATAGAAAATTGATAAATTTTTGACATATAGAATATTTGAAAAACTTGAAAATTTATATGGAAGTCATGAAAGAAGTGATAAAAGTGATGATAAGTTTTATTTTACATCCATAAAGAACAAGACAACTGTAATTAATGGAATAATTCCAAAACAACTGAATAATAATAAATGTAATATGAATTGTAAGTCTACCTTGAGGTGAAAAAAATCAGAAGTTACCAAGTAGAACACACCCAATAAGAATGTAAAGGAAGATACAAAACTAAAAAATGATTCTATTGTGAAAGTAAGGGCCACTTAATGGATATTTGAAAACATACCATGAATTTTCAAGTTAATGGAATCAAAATTAAGCAAAAAATTGAATCCATATAAGAAAGAAACAAATAGGTCAGACCAGTGGAGGACATCTCTGATGAATAAGTTGAGGTCCATTAGAATTTATCATAGAAGGGCATATTATCATAATAAAAGAATCTATGTGGATGATTTATGAAGGTTGGAAACACTCCTAATAAGTGCATGAAAATATTACCTGAACAAGAAAAGTTTTTAAATAAGAATAAAAATTAATTGGAAGATAGAAAGTTTGCATAGAAACAAAAATCCTAGTGATGACAAAAATAAAAATATATTTTGAAGGTTTGTAGGGAAATTTAGCCCAGTCAACTAGAATCAATAAGGAAACTAAAATATAATTAAAAGAAAATTTTATGTGCTTTGGCAGTGAAAGTTAAAATGAAACCCCCATACAAAGTGAAAAGTGAAGGTGAGTGGAATAAGTCTATACTACCCAAAATGATTAATGATAGTAAATTCAAGGGTGAAAGAATGAAGAAAAATGGATTCAAAGAAAAGGGAGTATCTAGGTTGAGAAAGTTTAATTTTCCTTATTTATATTATTAAAATCAATGAAAAATTCACATTATTATCATTTTATCTCACGGATTTAAATAAAAAAGGAATCCATGGTGATGAAATCTAGGGGGATACCTAGAGTAAGAGATATGTAATTTTTTTAAAGCTACTGAAAGTTATCTATCCTGGAGGACTTAATAGGAAGTATTATCAGAAACATTATTTTAGCTAATATCTACCATGAAGATATAGGAATATGGAGTTCACCCCTTTTAGTAAGAGTAAATATGATGTGGGTGATTATGGAAAATTAAAAAGTTGTATATTGAGAAGTTAAAAAATCTATACAACTAATGAATAGATGAACTGTATGGTGAAATTCAATGGATTAAAGAATTGAAGTTCCTAAAGGAATATTCTCTAAATGATGATGATAATGTTTTGGAGTTGAAAAATTCAGAGAATAAATATTATGTCATCTTGGAGGTATATTGTCTATCCTCACCCATACTCTTTTGAAAACATAAGTTTAAATTAAAAGGGGGGAAATTGATCTTTTATGAAAAAGTATAAATTATCTTATAGAGGAGAAGAAAACTATAATTTTTTATTTCAATGTTTTAAATTGTTTTCTAATATATATATAGGATATTCTTTGAAAATCCATTAAAATTACCCCAAGAAGAAAAATCTCACACACTAGTATCACTTGGTGGAACTTTGATTAAAAACTTTAATGTCCAAGTTAATCACTCTGATTTTTTACATCAAGCATGGATCACATATACTTAGAACTGGTTGATTTTGGATTATTTATTTAATAAAAGTGATATCATCCTTCCCTCAAGAATTTTTCGATCTCTTTTAGTTTAACTATAGTTAACGGAAGAAAAGGATGAATAATATTAGAGGTCCCTCACTCAAAAGTTATTGAAATAAAGTGATATAATATACATTAAATTTATCATTAATAAGGGGGGAAATATCATTAAATTTAGTTTTTAATGGGTATTGAAAAAAAATCCAAATGGGAGATTGAATTATCCATAGGATGATGATGATGATGTATTTTATTATTTTTCAATAGTTTGTAAAAAAATTCAATGAGTAATTTAAAGGTGAAGTTTTCTATGGGTGTTCTAAAAGTATGTCACATGAAGTTAATAATTGGAATGGAATAACCTTTGAAATCATGAACACCATAGAAGCTAGTTTTACTATCAGATAAATGACACAAAAGAACTACATAAATATGAAATGCTTGTATCACTAGAAGTAATGAAGAGAAGTTAATTTGGTGATTCTGATGGATGAAGGAGAATTTCAGTAAGTGCATTCTATCTAGATGAATCCACTTACATCAAATGATTAATTGAGCTTAAATTCAATGAATTCATGACAATTGCTGAATGAAGAATAATCACTATCAAGGGCATGAAGTGTAGTCTAGTCAAAGATAAACTTGTGGAAACAACATCATTGAAAGATATGATGAAAGTAATAAGTTGGAAGATCATTGAAGGATAAATAATATCATAGATTTGATAATAATGAGCCAACTTAAATGAACATATATAAGTCATTCGATGCATGAAATGTTCATTCATCAGAGATACATCACATTAGTTTAAGACCAACTATGATTTAATTATATTTGATTGAATGATTAAGTTGATAAAAACATGGAAGGAGGAAGGTTGATACTAAAGGCTCCAATATATTATAAGAAATGAAGTACCATTTTTGAATCCATTGGAAGTATAAGCAATGAAAAATGAGCCAAAAAAAGTTCAGGTAGTCATATTACTTGATGAATTTGGATGAAATTAAAAGTATCAAAAACTTGAATGATTGATACATGTGTTTAATAATATAAGGTGAAAAGGATGAGTGTAATTACATATATATAGAAAGATAAAATCATCAAAAGCTAGAGGATCAGTTTAACAAGTATCGAGATTATCAGAAGTCGACATGATAAGAAGAAGAAAGTGTAGGCTGATGTTTGAGTAGAATAATGGTGCAAAGGATGGAGACCATCAAAAGTATAATAATCTAGTTAAAGAATTTTGAAAGTACCGGAGGTTGTAGAATATTTAGTTTAGATGAACAAAGGTGAAATTAGAAGATGTGAAGAGTAAATTCTAAAAAAGAACATCTACTAAAAGTTTTCAAGTGAATTTAAAAAAACATTGAGAAGTTATAACCATTGTGACAATACTAAGATATACCATCAAAGTTCTAATATTTATGAAGGAAATTTCATGGTTCAAGTTGAGTTTTTTGGAATTCATGAAGATTGTTGATGCCATTCCTATAGAGGATTTGACAAAGTCAAACTTAGATATATTTAGATTTATTTAAGAAGGTTGGATGAAGACTTTCAGTTAGAGGGAGTTTTTAATTTAATCCCACATATTTCCTATATTTATTCAAAAATACTAGTTATATAAAGGTGGAATTCCATTCAATTGAATGGTTTTATTAATTGAGTAGAGAAGAATATAAATTTAGAAGAGTTAAAGAGAGAAAGTTGTTGATCTACATTCATTGAAAGATTATAAGGGTCTATGTTTTCAGAAGACCATAACATATATTTCTATGGAATCATAGTGAGTTAAATAGATTCAAAAGTCTGAAAGAAGGATAGTTAGACCAATTTCAAGTAGTAACCTATAGAATTACCATACAATGAAGTGATACAATAAGATCTATTAAATTAATTTAAAGAAATCAAGACACAATGGTGTGCATGTTGATCATAGAAAAGTTCAGAAGGTTTCTAAAGTTATATCCATGAGGAATTTTGTGAAGAACCATTAAATATTAGAGGTTCCAATATAAACAAATCTCCATTCTTATCAGGAAGTAAGAGGATATTTTCAAGAGATAAATCAACCACATGTGTAATATTACAGTTTCACAGTTCAGGTTGAATCCTACTCTAGGGTAAATTATAATAACTTTACCTATCATAAAAACCATGATAATAGTGGAAAATATATGACTTGTAAATTCTAATCACAATAAGGAACATGTTTCCAACTTTTGGGTTGAACCTTGTAAAAATATAGGTTTGCTAATTCCTTTAATTTATCTTCATTAAATGAGTGGGTGAGTATTTATGGGGTATATTATAATGAACCATTATTTACATACATTGATATCACTTCATAATTGAAGTATATTTATTACAACATATAACAAAACCATGACAATACCGTATAAGTATAGTGTCATTAGAAACTGGGAAACATAAATAACTGGTTCATAAAACATCTATATTTTCTCCCATTTATTTCATCATAACTAGACTCCTTTTTGGCATATCATACTTAATCAAATTCTTCATATCCTGGAGAAAAGTAACATATAAAAGGGTGAGCTCAAATGCTTAGTAAGGGTAAAAAAATGAAATAAAAATCATATCATATTCATAAAATCATAACATTTGAAAATATTATCCTACATATAAAAGATCACAATATCATGTCATAGGATAAATCATAAAAGTGAAATGTAATCCCAATAGTCACAAAATAAGACATGAAATTTTGTGGCATACACACATAATAATATAAAATCATTTCATATTATTCAAGGCTCATTTCCAAAACCATCATAGCGGACAAAGTCTATTACTGAACCGAGTTCTATCCTTGTTCCAACCCTATACCACTGAACTAGATTAACTTGTCGTTCCAGAAATATTTATCTCATGAGATATAAATCTTAACCAATGTATTGGAGGTAGATATAGGTCCCACCCATCTCATAATGAAACCATTTTTACGTGTTTAAAAAAAACATAAAAACATTCCTCATAGCATAACCCATGAAATCAAATGGGTTTCTTAAACATCATTCCATCATAATTGATATAAAACAAATGGATTTACTAAATAAAATTCCATCATAAACAAAATCAGATCATATTAATAATATGTATATAAATATAAACCTATATAATATTATATGGAAAATAATTTTTATAAAACACTTGAGATTCATTCCTAAGGAAAATGTCCTTTCTTCTTCAAAAACGTTTTCTTTTCTCAAAATTTCATTCAATTTAAAAAAAATTTAGTTGAAAATAAAATTTTTAACATGTAGAGAAGATTCATGGGAATAAGCTGTTATGAAGACGTAAAAAAACCCATTCATACCATATAAGTTAAAAAAACATCCTCCTTGTACTTTTTCCTGAAAATTCAAAAAGAACCTCGTATGGTAAACAAAATAAATATTTCTTCCAAACCACGTAGTAAAAGTCAAAATGGGTAAAAATAACTTTAAACATACATAGAATAATAATATACATTTTATGAGAATATTTTTAGAAAACATGGACATGGATGATAAATATACCCCAGTATATACTTACGAATAAACAATCTCGGATAAAACGAGATTGGAAAAGTTATCCCTTACCTTATGTCCAATATGCTTCGTATGTTTCCAAAACTACTATATAATGATTTAAATAATTTAACTGCTTTATTCTAGAATCATAATCATTTTATGATAACATTTATGATTATATTTTCATCCCTTTGTTAGTAACATTTCATTGTTACTCGTTATTCGGGTATTAACTGCTTTATGTTCTTATGCATGTTTTGTCAGATATGTTCTTATTCTTATTTTTAGGTTATAGTTATATAATTTACATCATGATATTAGTATAATATATATCATATTTATTCATTAAATTCATTTATATAATCATTCTTTAATGAAGATTATGTAGAAAAAACCACATCGCATTGTGGAGACAGTATGTCGTACGTACGCACAAGCCTTGATATCATTTCCATAATTATTGAACGATATTGACATGAATGGTTTATAATATATAATAATCAGTGTAAATTTATAATAATCATATATAGTTATTATTTCCACCATTATACCCATCCAAGTAAGTTGGTGGTGAAAAATAGATTACACCACAACGTGGAGACAGTAAACCGTACGTACGCACGCGTGGTGATTTCATTTTTCATAGGATGGATAAAAGATAAAATAGGGTTTTTTAATATTTATAATAACATATCAGTATATTAGTGATAATTATTTTATTACTTTATAATTAAACAACTAAATAAGAGGAAGTATAATAAGAATTTTTTTTTGAAAGAATCGGTAGAAGAGATTACCTCTTCCTCGACGTGCCTCCGTTAAATTTCCTCTTAGGGCACAAGAGTTGGCCTTTTTAGAAGAAAAAAACTATAGAATGTAACTAGGGAAGTTTATAAGAGAAATGGTCATGGTTTTGACGAGCTTGAAGGCTCGAAATGGAGTCAATAAGAGAAGGATCAGGTGACCTTTTATAAGATATGAGAGGTACACTTTAGAAAACTCTCAAAATATTAATTTATTATAAATTCTATTTCGACTAAAAATAATTCAAAAATTATTTAATTAAACTATAATATTATTTTCGTTTGAATAAACATCATCTAATAATTTTTAGACAGTTTTAGAATATTTTTTTATCCTTATCATTTTGGTTTAACACTTATTTTACCCTTTTTAATCTTACCATGATATCATGTTATTTACACATTGTGGGTTAATTTAATTGCTATATCATGTAAAAGGACCCCAAAAAAGTTATTTATGACATATTTGGACTTATATTAACCATTTTTATAAATATTATATTTTTAATAATTTAATATAATTTAATAAACTATTTTATGTTTTAAGTTATTAATTGTGTCAATTTTGGACACTATTCATACTTGACTTTTTAGAAATTCATAAAAACTTAATTAATTATAAAAAAAGGCATTAACTAAAAGATAATATGTTAATATAATCCATAAAAGTTGTTTATTACATCAAAATAACCAAATTACATTTGTTTTAATATTTATAAATTCATTTATTCGAATCTTTCATTAATGTGGTAATCACTACATCATAAATGTGTCACAAATAAAAGTATTTATCTAATTTATAAAAATTATAAATAAAATACCATGATGTAAGAAATATTTTTAGCTTATAATTAATATTTATAGACAATTATATCAGTTATATAACCCTATATTAAAATTAATTAATAAAATATTTATGTTTGGGTTATAATTATCTTTACTTTAAATTAATTCTTATAAAATGTCATTTTCACATTCATGTGAATCCATAGGGTCCCAAAATTGACCCAAGGATTCCCATGGTTGGTAATATCTCATCTAATAATATTAGGACACATTTTAGGGTAGTTTTATATTATTAAATTATTATTTTTTTACCCTTATTTACCATATTTACCCTTCAGCCATGGTAAATAAAATAATTACTGAAGTTACTATTCATAATGTCCAAAAATAAAAGGTACCTATTCACACAATTTGGTCCTTATTATTAAAAATATGGAATCCATTTTTCCAAATTCAAAACACAGAATTTGCAATAGTTAATTTAAAATTAATCTTGTTATTGAAATGAGAAAACGAGTTTTAAAAGTTAAAACATTGCAAAAGATTGCAATGGTTTTACCTATGAATTCCATGTAAAATTAATTCTAATGACATAAATTATATTAAATGGTAAAAATATATTCTATTGATACTTTAAAACCATTAAATATTATAATTTAATCATATAAATTATCTTGATGAAAAAAGTTATTTTTAATTAAAATTTAGCATATTTTTACTATTCATCAATACATGAAACTTATCAGAAATTTATACAAAGTAAATTTTTATATACCAATTAAAAATAACATGTTTATGTTTTAATATAGAAATTATTAATGTGTCAAAATAATAATTTAAAATTGTTTCATAATTCAAAGGCGTAAAATTAACCTTTTAAAAAAATAGGTTCTTATACATAAAATAAGGTTTTATTCAGACCCTATGACTAAAATATCCATTGGATGAATATAAAAAATATTTTATTAAGTATATAACACATATAAATCATTAGTTTCATTACCAAAATTAATTCACTCAAAAACAAAATATCTAATTGATTTATATTTTTCATAAATAATTAATAGTCAATGAATTCATAATGCATTTTTATAAGTTAATTAAAATTATTCCTGCTAACCTAATGACTAGGATATAATGGTAATTTTATACTAAGGTCATATTATAGTTCATTTAAACTCATGATTGCGTGAAAATAAAGATACTTAAGAATAAAAAATATTTAAAGAAAATATTTCATAAAAACACCTGGGTGTTACATTCTACCCCCCCACCTTAAACTGAATTTCGACCTTGAAATTCATCACTTGGAAATAAAAAGATGAGGATACCTATCCCTCATCATATCCTCAAGTTCCCATGTATCTTCTTTAAATTGGTGGTTCCTCTATAAAACTTTAACCAAGCGAGTGGTCTTGTTTCATAGAACTTTTTCTCTACGATCTAGAATCTCTATCGATTGTTCTTCATAAGAAAGATCTCTCTCCAGTGGTACGACTTCTAAAATTAGTACATGTGAAGGATCTGGTATATACTTTCTGAGGAGAGATACATAGAACACATCCTGAAATTTAGAGTGATTTGGTGGAAACACCAATCAATAAGCTACCTTCCCAACACAATCCATTATTTCAAAAGAACCAATATACCTAGGGCTCAGCATAACCTTCACTCTCTTCCAGGGATATATTCATAAGAACACCTTACCACCCACTTTAAACTCTAGTTATTTTCTTCGGTTGTCCATATAATTTTTTTTCGACTCTGAGCTTCTCTTATGTGTTGTTGAATAGATCTGACCTTTTCTTCCATTTCATCAACAAGATCACGTCTTAATAGCTTTGTTTCCCCAACTTCATTCCAACAAGTTTTAGTTCTACACTTATTTCCATAGAGTGCTTTATAAGGATCCATCTGAATAATGGAGTGAAAGATATTACTATAAGAAAATTCCATCAATGGTAGGTGTTGATCCCAACCACCTTTGAAATACATAGAGCAAGCTCTCAACATGTCTTCTAGAGTTTTAATTGTCCTCTCAGACCGATCATATGTCTAAGGATGATAGGAAGTGCTGAAACTTAACAATGTATCTATAGCATATTGAAGACTTCATAGGAACTTCGAGGTAAACCTTGGATCCTGATTAGATATAATGGAAAGTGGTACTTCATGAAATCTTACCACTTCCTTTACATATATCCAGGAAATATGATCAAGATAGAAATCCTCTCTAATAGCAATGAAGTGTTTCAAATTCGTAAGGAGATAAACTATAACCTAGATTGCATTATTGCCTTTGGATATTTTGGGAAGTCTGATGAAAAATCCCATAGTGATGTTTTCCCATTTCCATTCTGGTATGGGTAATGGTTATAACATCCCCTTAGACTCTTGTCTCTCTGCCTTAACATGTTGAAAAACCAATCATCGAGAGACATATTTGGGGACATCTCTTTTCATTACATCCCACCAAAAGTACTCTTTCATGTCCCTGTACATCTTTGTTCATCCAGGGTAAATAGGTAATGAATAACTATGAGACTCATCGAATATCTTCTTCTTTAATTCTGGTATGGAAGGAACACAAACTTGGTTCTTAAACCTTATTATTTCATCACAATGAAGGTTGAATTCAAGAACATTTGTCAATTTATTTTGTAACTCTAAATCTTCCTTATATGACTCTTTAATATTCACGTGTATATATGGTTGAACATTCTTTTGAGAAAGATAAGATTTCTCCCATCCTATTAAAATTTCAGGATCCATCCTTTTCAAATCCATAAATATTATATCTTTCATGATCCTCATCATGGATAAGCTAGTATGGTCTTTTCGACTCAAAGCATCTTCCACCTTGTTTGCTTTCCCAGGGTGGTAATGTATTGAGTAGTCGTAATCTTTAATCAACTAAAACCATCTTCTTTGGTTCATATTCATCTCCTTTTTGTGAAATTATACTTTAAACTTTTATGATCAGTATAAATATCACACCTTTCACCATAAAGATAATGCCTTTATATTTTTAATGCAAAGATTACCATAGCTAACTCCAAATCACGAGTTAGGTAATTTTTCTCATGGATTTTAAACTTGTGTGAGGCATAAGCTATCACCATATCACTTTTCATGAGAACACACCTCAAACCCTTCTTGGATGCATTACTGTAGATCATAATCCTTTATCCACTACATGGCAGTGTGAGCATAGGTGCACTGGCTAACATTCATTTTCACTCTTTGAAATTATCTTCACATTCCTCTTTGCAAACAAACTTAACTCTTTTATGAGTCAAATTGATGAGTGGATTAGATAATTGATAAAAAACCTTTAACAAAACATCAATAATATCCATCCAAACTAAGAAAATTTTGGATTTCAGTTACTGTTGTTATTCTCGACCATCTTTAAATAAAATCTATTTTTTGGATCCACATATATCCCCTCTCTTGAGATTATGTGACCAAAAAATGAAAATTTTTAAGCCAAAATTCACTCATGGTAAATTTGGCATAAATCTTCTCCTTTATCAAGGTATTCAGTACAATTCTCAAGTGATATTCATGTTCTTCCTTGATCTTCAAAAAGACAAGAATATCATATATAAATACTACAACAAATTGATCAAGATAGTCTCTAAAGACTTTATTCATTAGATCCATGAAGATAACAGGGGAATTAGTAAGACCAAAAGTCATCACTATAAATTCATAGTGTCCGTACCTTGTATGAAATTTAATCTTTAGTATATCCTCCTTTTTGACCCTTAATTTATGATATCATAAACAAAGATCAATCTTGGAAAATTATTGAGCTCCGCATATTTGATCAAATAAGTCATCAATGCATGGGAGAGGATATTTTTTCTTGATAGTGATCTTCTTAAGTTATTGATAATCAATGTAGATTCTCATTGATCCATATTTCTTCTTAAAAAATCACATAGGTTCTCCCTAAGGTGACGCACTAGGGCATATGAATCCCTTATCAAGATTATCTTGATATTGATTCTTCAATTAATGAAACTCAATTGGGGCCATTCTATAAGGTGTATTTGAAATAGGCATCACACCTGGTATGAGTTCTATTGAAAACTCAACTTCACGATTTGGTGGAAGACCTGGAAATTCCTCTAGAAAGACATCTTCAAACTCCGGTAAAATGGGTATATTATTAATTGTAAGTTCTAACCAACCATTTGAGATAAATAACATTCATTTATTGGAATCAAGACCCATAAGATGGAAGAAATTTCAACTGGAAGGTTACATTCATCCTTGAATTGATAGATGATCATAGATTGATCTACAATATAAAATGTGACTTCCCTTAATTGGAAATTGATATGAGATCCATATAAAGAATGGAAATACATGCCAAGAATCACATCACATTTGACTATAGGAAGGATCACGATATTTTTAGGAATCACTTTCCCACAAACTTTAATTGAAGAAGAATTGTAAACTTTTGATGCAACCATTGTGCCATTAAGAGTTTTCACAACTAAATCAACATTTAATTGTTGAGGTAATATGGAGATACCCTTAGAAAATTCTTTAGAAATAAAATAGTGGGTGTATCTATAATCAAATAAAACATTTTCTACTTTAGAGTGGATAATATGTGTACCTTTCACCACTTCATTATCGTACTCCATGTTGCTGATAGTAATTGCATGTGACCTTCCTTTGTCTTTGGATTTAAGAGTTTGTTGACATTGATCATCATAAATAACCCTTGGATTAGAGAATTAATTTTCATAATTCCCCATTTCATTACAATTTTAACATTCAAGTGTAAGAGGTGCATTCTATGTAGTATTTTCTTTGTTTTCATCATTATACATATTTTTTTCATCACTTCGGCATTAAATTTATTGATTACCTTCTTTTCTACACTTAAAAAATTTACTAGTCCTTTTAAGACACTTCCCTCCATGTTTCTTTCCACACTTTGAGCATAAGGGAAAAATCATATCTTGTTCAATGTGGTCTTTAGATTTTCCTTTGAATTCCATTTTCCTCTTCTTATCAAACCCATATGAATGATGGGTTACTCCAATATCCATCTCAACCTTGAGATCACTCGAACAATTTACTCATAGATATTGAAGTTCCTTATGGATAATGCCCTTCAAAAACTTGGTTTTAATCCACTAAAGAATCGATCAATATTACTCTCAGGTAGGATAACAATTCTATAGGCGTACCTTGAAAGTCTTGTAAAATTTTCTTCTTAGGTACCAATGTATTCATCATCCTTTTTCTTAAGTTCAAGGAACTCCTTATCCATATTTTTTCTAAGAATATGAGGAAAGTACTTATTGAAAAATAAGTTCATGAACTTGTCCCATTCCATGGACTCAATTTCATCTCTTTGGCTCATATTATTGATAAGATTCCACTATTGATCAGCTTCATCTTCTAAATGATATACTACTATGATGAATTTATCATGTTTAGAACATTTTAGACCAAAAATATATCTTTTCAGTGGTACTGATCCATTGTTCAGCCACTAATGGATCAGAAGACCCGCTGAATGAAGGTAGACACTGCCTCATGAAGGATTCAACAAAATTTTTCTCCCTTTTTTGCTTGTTTGGAAGTCTGGAATGATTCATAGATTAAGAAAGTTGTGTGAGAATGGCTATAAGATTTTGTATTCCAGCTCCCATAACATTTGGTTGCTCAGGGGGAAAATTGTTGCATTTCCCATTTTATTTAGCATTAACGCAGTTCCTTTAGGTTCAGGCCATTGACTAAAACCAAGAAGTATAGTATGAGAAACACTAATAATAATAGGAAATCCACATAATAAAGAATAAAATTTCAATTTAGGACAATTTAGGTTTTATCCTAGGTTATTCATGGTCATTTCTATAACACTAGGATTGTATCTTATACTTAGACATATCCTTAAGGCTTTCTCATCCTAGTTTCCAAAGGTTAACTATACCTTTTACTATGATACCAACTATAATGACCCATTCTTTACATACACTGATATCACTTCATAATTTAAGTATATTTATTACAACATATAACAAAACCATGACAAGACCATATAGGTATAGTGTCTTTAAAAACTGAGAAACATAAACAAATGGTTCATAAAATATCTACATTGTCTCATGTTTAATTCATCATAACTAGACTCCTTTTTGTAATGTTTTACTTAATACCTTTCTTCATGTCCTGGGGAAAAGGACATACAAAAGGGTGAGCTAAAATTCTCGGTAAGGGTAAAAAAATGAAATAAAAAACATATCATATTCATAAAATCATAACATTTGAAAATCTTATCCTACATAAAAAAGATCACAACATCATGTCATGGGATAAATCATAAAAGTGAAATGTAATCCCAATAGTCATAACATAAGTTATGAAATTTTGCGGTATATATACATAAGTATATAAAATCATTTCATATTAGTCAAGGCTCATTTCCAAGACCATCATTGCGGACAAAGTCCATTACTGAACCGAGTTCTCTACTCGTTCTAACCCTGTATTACTGAATCGGATTAACTTGTCATTCCACCAATATTTATCTCATGATATATAAATATTTAACCAATGAATTGTATGGAGATATAGGTCCCACCCTTCTCATAATGAAACTATTCTTACGCGTGCCAAAAAAAACATAAAAAAATTCATCATAGCATAACCCATAAAATCAAATGGGTTTCTTAAACATTATTCCATCATAATTGGTATGAAACAAATAGATTTACTAAATAACATTCCATAATAAACACAATAATATCATAGTACTAATAGGGATGAAACATAAACCTAAGTAATATTAGATGGAAAATAATTTTTATAAAACACTTGAGCTTCATTCCTGAGGAAAATATCTTTTCTTATTCCTCCAAATCCATTTTTTTCATTTTCTAAAAAGTCACTTTAAGGATTAGTGGTAACCAAACATTTCAAAAGTGTTGAACAAAAAATAACAGGGCATCCACGATATTAAAATTTAAAATTTCAAAATTAATCATCACCCATCTGTCATCTCGAGTCATGTGCGTTCCTCGAGTCGTACACCCATCACGTCGAACATCCAGACCATCATCACAATGCTGGAAAGACAACTTCTCCATCGTATCACAGGAGTCCACGTCATCATCATCACTATCATAATCCCCGATCCATTTCCAAATCATCGGTGAGACCTTCCATCATAGATCTTTGCACCGATAAAAAACCTTAATCGTCTCCTCCATCATCAACTAACACTACATCGATCACCGAATACCGTCGTAGACCAACCGCATCAAAACACCACCATTATGGATAACCACCATAACAAAACTAGAACAAAACCTTACCAGAGTATAGATCGTAAAATTTACCATACAAACCTCATAAAACAGATCGAAATCATGTTGCGCAGTAAGATTCTTCAGCCTCCAAAACCCACCTCCCAGAACCTCGATGAAACGCTGCTCTAGAACTGACTCGAAGAGGATGAGAGGGTCTTGGGGTCAGTGTAGGGAAAAGAGCAGCCGATGCCTCTACAATGGAATAACTCCATAACTTGAACCAAAAGACAAACCAAGAACAATATGACATGAGAGCGCTTGAAAAACCTCTACCACCAACCCACAAATCCCAAAACCATAGAGTAGCCTTCGCTCCAGATCCGACCTGGAGAGACGCGAAGGAATGTGAGGTTAGAGAGGGGAAGAAGCGGCTGGGGGCTTCAACAACCACCATTGTCCCTATGAGAAAAGAACCAAAAGGCCGCACCACCTGGAATAAAAGATCGACACCATGAAGGGAGGAAGGGAAGAGAGGAAGGGAAGGAGAGGGATCATCGGGCCGATGAGCCGCCTACATTGAAGAGGAGGGTTTCAAGAGGAAACCCTAGGCTCAAAGAGGGGGTGGGGGAGAGCTGGGGGAGAAGTCAAAAAGTACCTTGTATGGTAAAAAAATAAATATTCCTTCCAAACTACACAGTAAAAGTCAAAATGGGTAAAAATTAATTTAAACATACATAGAAGAATATTAAACATTTTATGAAAATATTTTTAGAAAACATGGACATGAATGATAAATATATCCCCAGTAGATACTTACGAATAAAAAATCTCAGATAAAACAAGATTGGAAAAGTTATCCCTTACTTAAGGTTTGATATGCTTTGTATGTATCATAAAATCCAGTATGATGATTTAAATAATGTTACTGATTTATTCTAGAATCATAATCATTTTTATGATAAAATTTATTGTTATATTTTCATCCGTTTTTTAGTAACATTTTATTGTTACTTGTTATTCAAGTATTAATTGCTTTATGTTCTTATGAATGTTTTGTCAGATATGTTCTTATTCCTATTTTTAGGTTATAGTTATATAATTTAAATCATGATACTAGTATAATATAAATCATATTTATTCATTCAATTCATTTATATAATCTTGTTTTAATGAAGATTATGTAGAACAAATCGCATCACATCGTGGAGATGGTAGGCCGTAAGTACGCACGAGCGATGATATCGTTCCCATAATTGTTGAACAGTATTGAAATTGATGGTGTATAATATCTCAGAATTAGTATAATTTTATAATAATCATATACAATTATTATTTTCACCATTATACCCATCCAAGTAAGGTGGTGGTGAAAAATAGATTACACCATGACGTGGAGACGTTAAGTCGTACGTACTCACACGCAATGATTTCATTTTTTGTAGGATGGATAGATGTTGAAATAGGGTTGTTTCATATTTATAATAAAATATAAGTATATTATTGATAACGATTTTATTACTTTATAATGATAAAACTAAAGAAGAGGAAGTATAAGAAGAAAGAAATTTGAAAGAATCAATAGAAGAGATTACCTCTTCCTCGACGTGCCTCCTTTTAAATTTACTCTTAGGGGACTTTGGACTTTTGAGAAGACCAAAACCTCTAGAATTTAACTAGAGAAGTTTAGAATAGAAATGAGTAGGGTTTTTTCAAGCTTTAAGGCTCAAAATGGAGTGAAGAGAAGAGGGAGGAGGTTCCCTTTTATAAGATAGGAGAGGGTCACTTTAGAAAACTCTCAAAATATTAATTTATTATAAATTAAATTTTGACTAAAAATGCTCCAAAACTTATTTAATTATAATATAAGATTACTTTGGTTTGAATACCCATCATCCAATAATTTTTAGACAAGTTTAGAATGTTTTTTTATCCTGATATTTTTTGTTTAACCTTTATTTTACCCTTTTTAATCTTACCGTGATATCATGTTATTTACACATTGTGGGTTAATATAATTAACATATCATGTAAAAAGACCCAAAAAAAGTTATTTATGAAATATTTGGACTTATATTAACTATTTTGAAGAATATTAATTTTTTATGAATTTAATATCATTTAATAAACTATTTTATGTTTTAAGTTACGAATTGTGTTAGTTTTGGACACTATTCATACTTGACTTTTTAAAAATTCACAAAAAGTTTATTCCTTTGAAAATAAGGTATTAAATCAAAGATAATATATCAATATCATCCATAAAATTAGTGTATTACATCAAAATAACCAAATTAAATTTGTTTTAATATTTATAAATTCATTTATTTGAATCTTTCATTAATGAGGTAATCACTACCTCATAATTGTGTCATAAATAAAAATATTTATCTAATTACTAAAAATTATAAATAAAATACCATGATGTAGGAAACATATTTATATTTCTAATTAATATTGATAGTCATAGATATCAGTTATATAGCCCTATATTAAAATCAAATTAGTAAAAGATATACGTTTAGGTTATAATTATCAATACTTTAAAATAATTCTTATAAAATGTCATTTTCACATCCATTTGAATCCATGGGGTCCCAAAATCGACCCAAGGATTACCATGGTTGGAAATATCTCATAAAATATGATTATGACACGTTTTAGGGTAGTTTTATATTATTAAATTATTATTTTTTACCCTTATTTACCAGATTTACCTTTTAACCATGGTAAATAAAATAATTATTGAAATTACTATTCAAAATGTACAAAAATAAAAGTTATCTATTCAAAAAATTTGGAACTTATGATTCCAAATATAGAATCCATTTTTCCAAATTAAAAACATAGAATTTGTAGCAATTAATTTAAAATTAATCCTATTGTTGAAATGAGAAAATGAGTTTTAAAAGTTAAAACATTGCAAAAGATTGCAATATTTTTACCTATGAATTAAATGTTAAATTAATGATAATGACATAAATTAAATTAAATGGTAAAAATATATTATATTTATAATTTAAAATAATTCAATATTATAATTTAACCATATAAATTATCTTGATGAAAAAAGTTGTTTTTAATTAAAATTTAGCGTATTTTTACTATTCATCAAAACATGAAAGTTATTAGAAAAATATTAGAAATTTATCCAAAGTAAATTTTTATATCCCTATTCAAAATAAAATGTTTTATTGTCATATATAAATTATTAATGTGTCAAAATCTTAATTTAAAATGGTTTCTCTTTTCAAAGGTGTAAAATTAACCTTTTAAAAAAATAGGTTCTTATACATAAAATAATATTTTATTCATACCCTATGAATAAAATATCCATTGGATGAATATAAAAAATATTTTATTAAGTATATAACACATATAACTCATTAATTTAATTACCCAAAGTAATTCACTCAAAAATACAAATATCTAATTGATTTATATTTTTCATAAATAATTAATAGCCAATGAATTCATAATGGATTTTCATTAGTTAGTTATAATTATTCCCAATAACCTAATGACTAGGTTATCATGGTAATTTTAAATTAAGGGCATCTCATGGTTCTGTTAAACTCATAATTATGTGCAAATGAAGCTACTAAAGAATAAATATTATGTAAATAAAATATTTCATAAAAACATCTAGGTGTTACATATATCAAAGATCCATACATCCTAACAAATAATAAAAATTTGATTAACTTAAATGAAGAAAAAATTAAGTTAAAGATAATCAGTAAAATTTGTTCACCCCTGATTCACCCCCCTCTTAGGGTGACTATATTTTCCATTGGCACTAACAATACATAGTGTAAATAAAATTTTAACAAATTCATTGGAATAAATTTTTATCTATTATGAATTTTTATAATATATTGAGGTATTTGATACATTCTTTATCCAAATCCTATTTATGATATTCATTTTAAAGAATATAATTAATTCTAAATACATTCCATCAAGGCTTTAGATATAATACATCATTATTGATTAATTTTTTTTCCATTGAGTAGGAATATATTCACTCTTCTAGATCCTTTGATTAATTTTCACTACTGATCAATGTATTAACATGAAAATACACCAGATATTTAAGATTTATAATTAATAATAAAAATATATTAATTATTTTAAAGCATTTATTCAAAATAATATTTACAAAAATCTTACTCTAATATTGACATATATAATATGTTTAGGATTTTCTATTGTAAATATTTAACACATTCATGGTTTTTAAGGAAAATTTTAAAAACACATATTTTAATTATTATTATAATTTATAATTTTGGTGATTGATCATTAATTAATGGTTTTATAATAAAATTAAAATGGGTTAGGCTTATCACCTAGAATATATTGTATATTTTAGAACATTGAGACCAAATATTTTTTAAAATACATTTACTAGGGAGTGGATCCCCCATGTGATTTAAGGATATTGAATGTGTTTGTTAGAAGAAATGTGGAAGATTCTTAGGATTCACAACACATACCTCATTACAAATATAATTATTATTTATATAATAATTTTTATAATAAAATTCACTCCATCAAATGAAGGAGAAATCATTTGATCAAATTTTGTAACATATCAAATATTCATTGGGGAATTCATTCATTCAATGGTTATCATGATTCATGAATCATAATTCATTATTTATCAATAATGATCATCTTGTATAAAAATAAAAATTTTATTCATAATGAATATCTTTGTTTAACCACCTTGAGTGGAAAAATTATCTTCATAAAATATATTATATTATAAAAGTTATGTAACTCTATCATCTTGAAGTGGATCTATTTTTATACATGTTTTCCACATCTATTTTGGAAAAATATTGTATTTTTTATGATAAAATGAGATTTAATTGATAGTATTTTTATTGATTTTCATTTTGTTACAAAATCATAATTCTTTATATATTTTGATCAAAATGTGAATTTTAAGAACTTAATTGATGAAATGTACTTTAATATAATTTTTATCCACTTTTAAGGACTGATATTTTAATTTTTTTTGGTGAAATATTCATTGAAATATTATTTAAGAAAAAATTAATTTGGTGCGGGTGCTGGAATTAATCTTTTTAAAGTTACATGATTTTACAGTGAAAAAATATTTTTGGAAGAAATTATGGTTTTTTCAGTAATTTTTGAAAATTGTTTAAGAATGCTGTTTTTGGACATTATATTTTAGAAGTAATAATTTTTAAAGTTTCATTTTAAGATTTTGATTTTTTTCATGGATCCAATTTTTAATTCAATTTTTTGAAATCTTAAAACTCATGGATTAATTTTATTTGGAGATCCATTTTAATTTTGAATTCATTTTATCCTCACTTCAATGGATTTTTTTTTTCAATTCTATTTTTTAGGTAATTTTCATTGCACTTTTAGGATTTTTGGAATTTTTATAAGAATATTGGGTCAACTCATAGACTATTTTTATCATTTCCTATATAATATATATAATAAAAAAATCTTGAATGATATTTGGTTGTAAGAGATTTTCAAGTATACATCATAGTATTTTTTTCCTTGTATAGGAAATTTTATGGCATGAGTTATCCCTTTGTATATTTTAAATTATTCCCCACGTATGAGAATTTCATCCTATGTATGGAATTTTCTATTCTTATGAAATACTCATCGAGACTTCGTCAAAGAAATAGAAATAAAAACCAAGACTGAGGAGTTATAAAAAGAATCATGGATGAGGATTTGGGACTGATAAGGGTATTTAAAAAACAAATGACAAATATGAGTTGGGTACTAGATCTATGAAAAGGGACAAACTAAATGAATAAAGATGTTGAGTTGATGAATACATATTAAGAAACTCTAATCTAGGAATTTGGGGGTGCTAAGGATATTGGATCGGGGATATTCAAAGGAGGAATTGAAGCTAGTAAATATTATCCAATATTTGTTAATAGAATTGATTAAACATGGAATTAATGTTTTTTTTATATTAAGAAGAATTGATGACTGAGACAAATATAAGATCAAAATGAGGTTAAAGCAACCTTGCAACTGTTGATGATAAATTTTACCAAATCATTACTAATCTTGATTGTGGTTGTTTTTTGGGAAGTGAATGTCATGATAAATAAGTAATACCACTAAACCAGGAACCCAAGCCATCCTGGGACATAATTGAGGGGAATTATTGATTACCCCAGGCTGGAAACCAGTTCTAGGGTCTCAAAGCATAATCATTGTCAATGATTTCACCCTTGAATAATAAATATCTTAATAAAATAAAAATGTCACGACCTGACCCAACGGGGATCGAGCCGCGACTCCCCAAGCCCACCTCCAATAGGCCAAGGGCTGGAAACCAGTGCTGAGTAGGATATCACACACATGGGAGGCATTAGCCTTAGGTACCTGTACACACGCACCCACAAACACCTCCATGAAATAGTACAGAGATATAGAAACTGAAAAGTAAATGCATGCATACATCTATCCCAAACCAGAGTGCAACAAAAAAAGTACAAAAGGGCAAAACAGGGCCCACCAAAAGAAAACTACAAAGCGCGTCCAACTTGCTCTGAAGAAGGGGAACGCTACCACAAACACCCACCAAAAAGCTCCCTCGGCATCGCACCGATAAACACTCTGGTCAATCTCACTCACTCAGCTCCACCTGCTCCGGGTCCTCCTGGGACTCCGTCGAATGGCATGTGGTCTGCACAAGACACAAACATGTGCGGGCAAAGCCCGTGCAGGGGTGAGTATAAACATACCCAGTAGGCACCCCAAAAACCCAAAACAAAAGAGAGCAACTGAAAGGCAACAGTCTGCTCATCCCAGCCAGAGGGAACCCAGATGAGAGAGAAACTCCATATCATGACCATCCTTGGCTTAACAAAACTAGTCATCTCAGCTCAGGTGTATGCCCATACATACACCTTGAACAATCCAAATATACCCAGCTCACACACCAAGCCACAAGAGGTTCCGACCTCATCACCAGTAACTGTCCACAACCTGGAGAGAATGCTCCAAGATCACTGTCATCCCAGATGATGCTCATCCGAGAGATACACTCCATCGGGTTTCTCACAAAACTCTCAGGCGCTCACCCGAGAGATCACGCTCGTCAGATAGCATCACTGAGGAAACCCCGCTAAAACACCATAACAACCAAACTCCTCAGATATGGGATTGCTCTTAGGGTCCTCTAGGGGATACCAGAACCCACTCCAGTAGACGAAGATCTTACAGATATGGGATCACTACCAGGGTCCACTAGGGGATTCCATGACCCAATATGGCATACGTAGATCTCACAGATAGGGGATCACACCCAAGATCCGTTGGGGGATACCACAGCCCGATCTGGCACTCGACAGAAGCACATCACTCAGATAGAGGATCATCGCCCATATAAAGGTGGTCACGACGATACCGAAACCCTATCTGGTATAACTCGCGATGTAGGGGATCGAACTGACGATGCCGTAACCCTACAGAAACCACGTGCTGAGTAGGGGATCACATAACCAACGATACCCCAACCCTACTATAAACCTGATGCTGAGCAGGGGATCATATTCCCAATGATTCCACAACCCTACTGAGCATGGTCCACTGCGTAGGGGATCATATTCCCAATGATGCCACAAACCCTACATGGTTAACCTAGTAGATAGGGGATCACCTCCCGTGAATAAGCGGTCACAGCGATACCAAGAACCCGATCTAGGGAAAAGATGCTAGAGGATCCCGCTCCGGGCCCACCGGATGGATACCACAACTCTAACAATTTAAACATCCCATTGAGAGGATCACAAACCTATACGAAGGTTGTGATGCCACACGAACCCTCATGGGAATGAACCAAGGGAGTACCCTCAACTACTACTGCTCCAAAACTTCACTAACCCAAGCAACCCGCAACAACACCACATTGCGCACCTCCAAGTCCAATACCGAGGCCACCATCGCGATCTACGTGGAAAAACACGCAGGATTGGTTGCTTACTCGCCTGAAACATAGCACTGGTGAAAAAGGCACTATTCACCGTAGCTAGCTCATAAGGGGCCCACACAACGATCCCAAAACCCATCGAGCGGATCATACCACGGTGATCCCCTTGAAAAAACAAGCAGAATGAACTACTCGTTCGTCCGAAATGGACACCCGGTGAAAAAGGTACCATTCACCGAAGCTAGGTCAGGTGGGGCCCATGCCTCGATTCCGAAACACAATGAAAGGATCGCACCGTTGCGATCCTCTCGAAAAAACACATAGGATCGACTATTCACCTGCCAAAATCGGACTCCTGGAGTAAAATCTGCATTTCTCCGCAAATGCCAAAACCCAGCCTCGTGGGGCCCTCATCCCGTTCTTAGTCCCAACACCTTAAAACTATCTCAAAAAGTCCGCCATACCATCAGGGTCTCAACGCCACTGACGACACGTCATTCGGACGCTCTGGGTAGAAGTCACAACGGCCCGAAGTCGTAAAATAATAAAATAATATTATTTTATATGACGTTTCTAACTCCCGGGCCACGATCCCAAACCCTTAAACTTTCAAACCCACACTGGAGGTTTTTCCTCGTCGTCAGGGTCGTGTTGCCACAAATGACACACGAATCCGACTCCCAAATTGCAAGATACATGGGTTTAAAGACCAGCGTATAACAAAAAGGGGTTGGATCGGCCTCGACCGGCCCGCCTTGGCTGGCGGCCCTCCGTCGCGCTCTGCCGGTGCGCCACCGTTCCGGGCGGCCAGCTTCCGCGGTCCACCGCGGGCCGCCGTGGTCCGCCGGTGCCAGCGCCGCCACGCCGGCAGACCTTTCGCGGACCGCCGGGGGCACCCCGGTGGTCCGTTTTACGATTCGAAAGCATCGGTGCGACCCCCGGGACGCGATCTTCCCTTCAACGACCTCAAAATGAATCAATTCACAGAAAAAACGGGATCGGGGGATTAAAACTCAAACTGCCTGCCTCGTGGGTGAAACGCCGAAGCTTCGGGTGCAGATCGACGCCGGCGACGCCCTGAAGCTAGATCCGCTGACGAACCGCGCAGAAAACGGACGATTCTGGCTTGATCTGGTGAAGAAATGGAGGAGGTGGGATGGGTTTGTCCGGCGCCTCATGTAGGAGGTGGGAGGGGGAGATGAAATGGTTTTTTCTTTTTTTTATTTAATAAAACAACTCATTTCACTCCCCAGCAAGTCGCCTCCATCCCGACACCCGATGCAGACAAAGGTAAGGTCACCCCTAGGGTAAACACACCGTTATGAATGCAACGACGGACTCGTATTTGCGATCCGACACTCCGTTCAAGAGTTATTCGAGCCGACACTCGTAAATGGACTTTTCCACTTATTTACGAAAATGCCCCTAGTGGCGCTTTCCACCGCAGGCCCACGCCCACAAAGTTTACACCTCGCCTAGGGTAAACGGAATGCTCCGGACGCAACCGTGCCATCAGATTCCCGTTATGATCTACCATTTAGGAGATATCATACCCCCTCCATGTGCATAGTATAAAAATACTTAATATTTTTATAAAATTAATTCCGGGCACACCGGGCCTCGAAATCGCACGCCATCTTCGCGCCTTGCTCTGGAATTATTCATAGAAATATTCCAAAGTATGACAGGGCCAAAAAACAGAGTCTCTACATCCTCCCTCTATTATAACTTTTCGTCCCCAAAAGCCCTACGTTTACAGGAAGCGACTGGACTCTCAACTGTGTCTCACACACCAGCGAGTTCACCAACAAACACCCCTACCCGAACGCATAAGTCAGAGGGACTCATCCACCACACCTCGATACTATCCGCTTTGGGTGGAACTGACTCGCCCACACGGTTTTAATCGCGTCACATAAACGCGTCTCAGTGGGGGAAGGATCCCTCTTCCTGATTCATTTGAAGCATGCTGAACAACACCCACACAAGTTCTTACCAACGCCTTGAACAAATATCGATCAAGTAATGGAACGGAAAGGGTACCACTTAACAGCCTCTATCAAACTACTGCAGAAAGTAGAAAATACATAGGGTGTACCACTATCCATCTGCAGAGCCTCTGGGTAAATAACCTTCAGGGCTTGCATTCGTCCTCTCCCTCGGCCACCAGCTCCCTGAGCTTGGTGTGGACCACCTGGGGGTGAGGGTGGTGGTAACTGATACCGCCTACCACCTCCTGCTGCTGTACCAGCTCCGTCGCCATGTCCGTCGCCCCGCAGACCTCCTTTCTCAAGACGCTGCCTCTGCCAGGGCGGTCCATCGACCGGATCCCTCTCAATAGCACGACAGGTTGGAAAATCTCTAGCAAGATGTCCCCAACCATCGCAAGCATAACACTGCCTCTCGTGCGGCTGACCAAAACTAGCCTGCGAGCCCTGAGCCTCAGATCCTCCAACCTGGGGTCGCCTCCTGAATCGTCGGCCACGACCGGGCCCTTGATTCTGTTTTCAGCTACCAGATGCCGATCCGACTAACAAAGTCTCAGCTCTCATGTGCCCAGCACTAACAGGCGGGATCTACTCGGCCAAAAAGCTCTCCACCACCAAATCTCACTCTAGCACTCCAGCATAGGTGGACAGAAACAAAGAAATCACACCTGCCCGGATGTCCCTACGTAAGCCCTGCTCGAAGGTCCGAGCCCTAAAGAACTGTCTCGAACCATATCCAGGGAGTAGCATGATAGGTTTATAAACCTCGCTGAGTACTCCGACATGGTCATGCCCTCCTGTCGAAGCTGCAGAAGCTCCTGGATCCGCACTGACCTCAGCGTCACCGGATAGAACTCTTCCCTGAAGAGCAGCTCAAACTCTGCCCACATGAGCGTCTCCTCATCGTGGGACTGCGTCATTAGGCTCTACCATCGCCCGAAAAAACCATGCAGAAGACTCGCCGCTAGGACCACCATCTGATCTGGAGGTGTCCTCACTAGGCGGAAAACCCGGGTGACTGCCTCAAGCCAGTCATCAGCTGCCTGAGGGTCTGGATCACCCCAAAACCTCAGAGGTCACTGCCTCTGGAACTCATGTAGTGCACTCAGCCTGATTGCAACATCGTCATGCACTGCCGGCACAAACAGCTGCTCAACAAGTGGTGGATCAACTGGCGGACCACCTGGAGGTCCAGCCTTAGAACCTGCACCCTGGTCCACAACCTCTACACGGGGCTGATCGTCACCACAATCCTACTGCGGAACCCTCGCTGGCTGTCGTCGTGGAGGCATCCTGAATTACATTCAAGATGCATCACTGTCAAAGAGTATATCTGGAGAGCTGACTCAAGAAGGACAAGGAAACAAAAATCCAAAAACCCAGTCCTATATGATGTATGTACCGTTATGTCCCTGTGACCAGTGTATGAATGTCTCGAGTCGAAAGGCAGGTTATCAGAGTCCTGGTGTATAGATACGTCGGCCGCCAGACCAACACTGGAGTCCCTGGCCTGAAAGCCGAACTCAAAACAACCTAACACTGCCGCTATGAAACCCAAACCAAACTCACAGCTAGACCAGCTACGCTCTGAGATCCCAAAGGTGGAACCTCCTCTGATACCACTATGTCACGACCCAACCCAACGAGGCTCAAGCCGCGACTCCCCAAGCTCACCTCCAATAGGCCAGGGACTGGCGACCAGTGACAAGTAGGATATCACAAACATGGGAGGCATTAGCCTAAGGTACCTGTACACATGCACCCACAAACACCTCCATGCAACAGTGCAGAGATATAGAAACTGAAAATTAAATGCATGCATACATCTATCCCGATCCAGAGTGCAACAGAAATAGTACTAAAGGGAAAAACAGGGCCCACCAAAAGAAAATTAAAAAGCGCATCCAACCTGCTCTGAAGAAGGGGAACACTACCACAAACACCCACCGGAAAGCTCCCATGACACCGCACCGGTAAACACTCCGGTCAATCTCGCTCGCTTAGCTTCGCCTGATCTGGGTCCTCCTGGGACTCTGTCGAAAGGCCTATGGTCTGCACAAGACACAAACATGTTCGAGCAAAGCCCGTGCAGGGGTGAGTATAAACATACCCAGTAGGCACCCCAAAAACCCCCAAAAAAAAGAGATAAACTGAAAGGCAACAGTCCGCTCATCCCAGCCAGAGGGAACCCAGATGAGAGAGAAACTCCATCTCGTGACCATCCCCGGCTAAACAAAACTAGTCATCTCAGCTCAGGTGTATGTCCATACATACACCTTGAACAATCCAAATATACCCAGCTCATGCACCAAACCACAAGAGGTTATGACCTCATCACCAGCAACTATCCACAACAAGGAGATCATGCTCCAAGATCACAGTCATCACAGATGACGCTCATCCGAGAGATACACTCCATCGAGTTTCTCACAAACCTCTAAGACGCTCACCTGAGAGATCACGCTCGTCGGATAACATCATTGAGGAAACCCCACTAAAACAACATAACCACCAAACTCCTCGGATATGGGATCACTCCTAGGGTCTTCTAGGGGATACCAGAACCCACTCTGGTAGACGAAGATCTCGCAGATAGGGAATCACTCCCAGGGTCCGCTGGGGGATTCCACGACCCGATATGGCATACGTAGATCTCACAGATAGGGGATTACACCGAGGATCCGCTGGGGGATACCACAACCCAATCTGGGGCTCAACAGAAGCACATCACTCAGATAGAGGATCATCTCCCATATACAGGTGGTACCAACGACACCAGAACCCTATCTGGTATAACTCGTGATGTAGGGGTTCGAACTGATGATGCTGCAACCCTACAAAAACCACGCGCTGAGTAGGGGATCACATAACCATCGATACTGCAACCCTACTATAAACCTGATGATGAGCAGGGTATCGTATACCCGACGATGCCACAACCCTACTGAGAACAGCCCACTGCATAGGGGATCATATCCCCGATGATTCCAGAAACCCTACGGGGTTAACCTTCTAGATAGGGGATCGCCGCCCGTGAATAAGCGGTCAAATCGATACCAAGAACCCGATCTTGGGAAAAGATGCTAGAGGATCCCAATCCAGGACCACCAGAGGGATGCCACAACTCTAACAGTTTAAACATCCCATCGAGAGGATCACAAACCTATACGAAGGTTGTGATAGCACAAAAACCCTCGTGGGAACGAACCAAGGGAGTACCCTCAACCACTGCTGGTCCAAAACGTCACTAACCTGAGTGACCTGCAACAATGCCACACTGCACACCTCCAAGGAAAATATCGAGGCCACCATCGCAATCTACTTTGAAAAACACACAGGATAGGCAGCTTACTCGCCCGAAACAGAGCACCGGTGAAAAAGGCACTATTGACCGTAGCTAGCTCGTGCGGGGCCCACACAACGATCCTGAAACCCATCGAGCGGATCATACCACGATGATGCCCTCGAAAAAATAAGAGGAATCAAATACTCGTTCTTCCGAAAAGGACACCCAGTGAAAAAGGTACTATTCAATGAAGCCAGGTCAGGTGGGGCCCACGCCTCGATTCCTAAACCCAATGAAAGGACCACACCGTTGCGATCCTCTCGTAAAAACACACATGATTGACTATTCACCCGCCAAAATCGGACTCCAGGAGCGAAAGCAGCATTTCTCCGCAAATGCCAAAACCCAGCCTCGTGGGGCCCGCACCCCGTTCTCAGTCCCAACACCCGGAAACAATCTCAAAAAGTCCTCCGTGCCATCAGGGTCTCAACGCCACTGACGACACGTCATTCGGACCCTCTGGGTAGAAGTCACAACAGCCCGAAGTCGTAAAATAATAAAATAATATTATTTTATACGATGTTTCTAACTCTCGGGCCACGATCCTGAACCCTTAAACTCTCAAACCCACACCGGATGGTTCGCCTCGTCATCAGGGTCGCATCACCGTAAACGGAACGCGAATCCGACTCCCAGATTGCAAGATACGGGGGTTTAAAGACCCCTGTATAAAAAAAAGGGGCCGGATCGGCCGCCGCCGCCGGCCCGCCCTGGCCGGCGGCCCTCAACCGTGCGGCGCACAACGCCGCCGCGCTCCACCGGTGCGCCACCGCACTGGACGGCCAGCCGCCGCGGACCGCCAAGGGCACCCCGGTGGTCCATTTTGCGATCCGAAAGCACTGGTGCGACCCCCGGGACACGATCTTCCCTGAAACGACCTCAAAACAAAGCAATTCACAGCAAAAACGGGATCAGGGGATTAAAACGCAAACCGCCTCCCTTGAGGGAAAAACGAAGAAGCTTCGGGTGAAGATCGACGCCGACGACGCCCTGAAGCTAGATCCGCTGACGAACGGTGCAAAAAATAGACGATTCTGGTTCGATCTGGCGAAGAAATGGGGGAGGTGGGGTGGGTTCGTCTGGCGCCACACGTAGGAGGTGGGAGAGAAGAGATGAAATGGTTTTTCCTTTTTTTATTTAATAAAACATCTCATTTCACTCCCCACCAAGTCGCCTCCATCCCGGCACCCAATGCAGACAAAGGTAAGGTCACCCCTAGGGTAAACGTGCCGTTCTGAACGCAACAGAGGACTCATATTTGCGATCTGAAACTCCGTTCAGAAGTTATTCGAGCTTACACTCATAAATGGAATTTTCCACTTATTAACGAAAACGCCCCTGTTGGCGCTTTCCACCGAAGGCCCGCACCCGCAAAGTTTACACCTCGCCTAGGGTAAATGACACGCTCTGGATGCAATCGTGCCCTCATATTCCTATTCTGAGCTACCATTTAGAAGATATCACACCCCGCCATGTGCATAGTATAAAAATACTTAATATTTTTATAAAATTAATTCTGGGCACACCGGGCCTTGGAATCACACGCCGTCTTCGCGCCTAGCTCTGGAATTATTCATAGAAATATTACAAAGTCTGACAGGGCCAAAAACCCGAGTCTCTACAAAAAAATACCAAAATAGTATGCAATAATAATAAGTAAAAAATATCATAAATGAAACAAAGTAGGGTAACATCATATAAAATAAAGAATAAATAAATAAAGTAAACAATATTTAGGTCATTCATGCCGATTCATAAGCATCCCAATATATATAAAAACAAAAACCCAAACCACCATGCTACCAACCATCACCATATAACCCAACTTACACACTCCAAATAATAGGACAACTATCATAGACAACCTAAACATGCAACATGAGGAATATTTCAACCAATTAAACTAAAAATAAATCCATGATTTGTATATATCGATTGGTGTATGTAAGGTGTGAGGGAAACCACGCCCAATAGGACCCCACAAGGAGTACATGTAAGTTCTTTTAGAACACATTTAATTTTATTCTAGTTTGTAATATGATTATAAAATAGTTTGTTCATAGGTAAGTACATAAAACCCAAATATCACATCCATGAACATTTCATAAACTTTCCTTTTTTGTTTTCCTTAAATGAAAAACAAATTACTTTGAAAATGTTTCCTCAGATGAAGATTCTTTTACTATAAAACCCATTTAAAATCCACTTTTATAAACCAATTTATAAATACACTTTTTCAAATAACTTTGAATCATTTTTAATAAAATAATTATTTTTAAGAATAATAAATCAAATTCTAAGGAACCACATGTTAATCAAGTAAAATAGGTAAGTAGAAGACAATGTGTTTTAAATAACAATCGAGATAGGTAACAAAAAAATTCACTTTTAGATTCACTTATTATCATGGGAAATACACTATGTACAAAAATAGAATAGTCCTAGACTTTACTAGATACATAAGACCAACTATCAGCCTATGTTTCATCCAAAATAACACAATCCCCTAACTATCCTTCACCTAGCATCATTGGGGGACTCCCTATCTAGTCCTATCTCACACTAAAGGGGACATTTGTAGTGTAAAACTATATAGTTTAGCATAAATATAGACCTATTACTCATTGCCTAGTGACCTCATTAATGTTGTAACCATAGGTGAGAAACAAATGAGTCAAATGATAAATATAGAAACATAACATAAATCTCACCATACCTCTAACTCTCTCACAAGAAACATAACCAAAAGTGTCATCTAGATCATAATGACAGACAAGGAATTCCCCTCGGGACACAATCCATGTCAAAAAAATAAAATAAAAAAGAGGATTTAAGAAAGTATCATACACATGGAATGGAATCCAATTAAAATGTTTCAAATTGGCCTTATCAAAAAAAGGCTAGGATTTCCAAGCCACTTAATTTCCCTTTGAAATTCTATTTCAAAATAATCCTTTAGGAATAACCATTTAAAACCTAATTAAAAGAAATTTAAAATACTAACCCTTTTTCATTCAAACATTATTCAAGAAAAACAATACTCCAATTTACTCAATTTATGACCCAAATGGGGTCAAATACCCTTAAAATACTGAATTCATTTAAAACAAGCCATTGAAACATTTTTACAAACACTTTACATTCCCAAATCACTTTTGAAATAAAAACCCCTTGAAACCACACTTTATACCAAGTGAAGAAGAAATAAAAAACAAACATAAGATCCATATGGATATCATATATCAGAATATCTTTAAGAAATAAATCATTTTAAAAAATAATCACTCAATACTATGACAAATAAAGGAAACTCCTATAAAAACTGACATCAGTTCAATGATAATAAATACAGAATCCATCAGCTTCACTAGATAATGATCAAGAAAGTAATGAGAGAACTTATAAAAGACCTAAAAATAAAAAAAAATCCAAGAATATTCTACCTTGAACCCTAAATACTACCATATAAATCCTTAAGGTTTTTGGCAGAGAAACAAAAAAGGGAGAAAGAGAGGGAGGGAAGAAGGTGTTGAGTCAATAAGGTTTTACTTATGACTTTTCCATTCCTTCTTGTTTTGAAAATCACAAAAACCTTATCTATAAGTAAAATTGCTTTTATAAGGAAAATTTCTTTTATAAGGAAAATTGCTTTTATAAGGAAAATTGCTTTTATAAGGAAAATTGCTTTTTTAAAGAAAATTGCTTTTATAAGTAAAATTATCCTTATCATATTTTCATTATCTATATCCATATATTTCTTAAGTATAAGAATCAGATTCATTTCTATATTCTTGGAATCATTTAAAACTTTGATATGAAGCATTCTGTTTTAGACACTGATTTCTGGATACGAACTATCATGAAGTTCGACACCGAATTCTAATGATAAATTCTGATTACAAATTCTCATTACGAATTCTAATAACGAATTCTCATTCCGAATTCTCATTCCAAATTCTCCTTTTAAACAGAATCTGATCATCTTTTCTTTATACACTCTGAATTTATTTAGACTCAGAATATTATCTTTGGTTAGAATATGAACTTTCATTTTGCTTACACTCCGAATCTTCACTCCGAACTTTTTAACAAATCTTGAAATGATATCGTACTTTCTGTTATACTTATTTTCTTATAAAACGATGTCTTCTATTCTGTTATAAACTAACCGTTGGTTAAGTTACACGTGTACAGGTCCCTCCGATTTTTAAGGAAAATATGACCATTGGAAAGGAGGCTGACCGAGCCTATAAATAGGAGCTCATTTGAAAGAGCTCGAAAGAAAATGAATTTGATCGATCTAGAAACCACACACTGCTAAGGTGATTTCTAGAGAGAGAAAGCTTTTCATGCTTTGTGCATACTGAACCGATCGTTCAGTTTTTTGCTTCCTGCGACTCTGAATGTTGGTGATTACATTCGAGGACTTCCGAGGATAGGAAGACAGAGGTGTCGACTACCTTAAAGTTAGAGGGCTTACTTGCTGAGGAATATAGAGGTTCCAACTACCTTGAAGTTAAGGGCTTGTGGGGATATCAAGATAGAGATTCCAATCTTCGTATCGAGGTCTTAAACTGGTGTGGGTAAGACAGACTTGCTTGAAAGTATAAATCAAGGGACCTTTATCCAAGGTTGTTGGATACCCTTCTCTTTGGGTTAAAAGACTTATATCTTGTTACTTGTAGTTTCATTACTTGTTTTTCCGCTGCATTTTGTATTACTAAGAAAAGTATAACTTTCTTATACTTCCTTACTTGTACTCTGTTTCATTTAGATTCTATACACTTTAAGGTAGAATCTCGTATTGTAATCTTTAGTTAAAGTTTAAATTTTTGGATCTATATTTCCAGAACCTACTTTTGGAATCTCTTTCCAATTTTAAGCAAGTACATAGAACTTTAAGTTTATAAATTCATTCCTTGTTCCAATTATTCAATTGGTGTTAGAGGTGTTGTGAATTTGTTTAGTTTAACTTTGTTAAGCTTAGAACTTTCTTTATCTAAGGAAAACATAGTTATCCGTAATCAACTTCCAAAGGAATTTTTAAAGTATACAATTCACCCCCCTCTTGTATATTGATCATCTACATCATTATTTAGATCCTACAATTGGTATCAGAGGATGTCTCTGAAATAATTATACTCATGTTTAAGTTTTTCTTGCTCATTTTTCCTTTATTCTTCATACTTGCTTAAAAAGTACTTTGTCATTCCGAACTTTGTCATTATGAACTTTTTCATTCCAAAATTTTTCATTCCGAACTTTTTCATTCCAAACTTTGTCATTCCGAACTTTGTCATTACGATTTTTCATTCCGAACTTTGTGATTTACGAACTTTTTCTACTAACAAGTTTGTGTGCCGAAGGTTATTTTAAGTATAGCAGGAATCAATGTTGGCTCCGTTAATAATCTAAATCCTAAAAGACCACCAATCTTTGATGGTAATGATTATAAGTACTGGAGAGATCTAATGAAGACTTTTGTTATCAATACTAGAGTGGACAAATTTGTTATGCTTACTAGAGATTATAAAATTCTTGATAAGGAATCTAGAACTTTCACTAACCAGGAAAAGCAAGAGTATCAACTCAATTATAAGGTATGAAATACTCTACTGTGTTCAATGACCAGAAATATATATATCCAAATTTCTTCTTGTGAGACAGCTAATTGTATCTGGAAGAAGTTATAGGTTACACACTTTGGAACTTCTAAAGTGATTGAGACTAGGAGAGCTATGCTTAGAGCTGAATACCATGGATTCAATTTTCCTTATGGTGAACCAATTTTTAAAGTTCAACAAAGATTTATGACTATAGTAAATAGTTTACAGTCTATGGGAGAGAAAGGGTTAGATGATGAAGCACTTGTGGATAAGATAATTGATAATATGCCCAATGAGTGGGAATCCAAAAGAACATCTATTGATGAGAATTGGAAAGTCACTCAAATTTCTCTTGATGAGCTATTCAGAACTCTTCTCTAACATGAAACAAGAATGAAGAGAGATGCTGAAAACATTAAGAAGAAAAATAGAAATGGTACTATTGATTTTACAATAACATCAAATCAGATGAAAGACCAGACTCCTGAGAGAGTAACCAGATCCAAGTCTAAGAAAGTTATTTTCCAATCCGAATCTAGTGAGAGTGAAGTCTCTAAAAATAAGTTAGCAAATATTGCTTGAAGGATGAACAAGATAGCTGGCCAAATAAGTTTCCAATCCAAGTATAAGAAATAGTAAAGGAGAGATAGGAAAGATGGAGAAGTCACTTGTTATGAATTCAAGAGAGATGGAAATATTAGACCAGATTGAACTTTGCTCAAAAAGAAATCAAGGAAAGAAAGGCATTCAGATAGGAACATAAAGAAGTATTATAAAGCCAAAGCTAAGAAAGTTCTGAAAGCTAGTGATACCTGGAGTGCCAGTGGTGGTGACTCTTCCGATGAATCTTCTGATTATGAATCTTCAGGACAGAAGAATCTTGGTCTTATAGCCAAACTACCTATTAACAATCATTGTTTTATGGCTAAGGTATGAAATTATGAATCATTGACCAATGTTTCTTTAAATTCTAATGATAAAGAGTATTATAACTCTTCTGATGAAGAATCCTCTTCTGATGAAGATAATACTTTACCTACCTATGAAGAAGTTTCCAGGTTTGCTGAACTTCTTGAAATTTAGAATTCCAAACTCAATAAAAAACTTGATAAGGAAAACTCTAGAAATTATATTCTTATGAAGGAAATATTAGATCTTTCTAAAAGATCTTGATATAAAAAATGCTGATTTTGAAAGTATTTCAAAAAAAACTTGAGGAAGTAAGTTCTGAGAAGAACAAACTTTCTAAAGAGTTAGAAAAAGTAATTTCTAAGAAAAGTATCTTCGAGCCTAGCTCTAGTTTTAAAACTAATGATTTTGAGGATAAAAACTTGGTTATAAAACTCAAGTCCGAAATTTTTTCCTTAAAGAAGTGTTTATCAAACTTTACCCATGGTAAGGAAAATTTTGATAAAATATATTCCCTAATACGACCTTTAAGAAATAAATCCGGATTTGGTTATACCCATGCAAAACCAACTTTTAGTAACAATTATTTTGTTCCTCAAAGTGCCCCATTTTGTACCAAGTGTCAATGTTGTGGTCACTGGGCAAAGAATTGTTCCTTAAGAAAAACTCAATCTCTAGGATTTCACAAAGCTTATTTCTCTAAAAAGATGTGGGTACCCAAAGTTTTGTTATCTGGAAATCTCGGATCCAAACAAGTTTGGATTCCGGAAGTTTAATTATTTTCTTGTTTTCAGGAAAATAAAGAGAATACCAACAACAAAACATGGTACATGGATAGTGGATGTTCCCGACACATGACTGGTAACAAAAGCTATTTTGAAAATATTATCAAAACGAAATGAGGAAAGGTAACTTTCGGAGATAATGCTAAGGGAGAAATTGTTGGTATAGGTAATATTGTTCTTCTTGGTAAAACCTTGATTTCAAATGTTATTTTTGTTAAAGGTCTTAAGAACAACCTCATTAGCACAAGTCAATTATTTGATGACGGATACCTTGTGAATTTTAGGAATGATAAGTGCTTAATTCACAATTCCAAGGAAGAATTTATTCTCTCAGCCAATAGGCAAGAGAATGTTTACACCTTAAATTTAGAAGACCTCAGGAGCCAAGATTTACCTTGCCTAAGTGCAATGGAAGACCATTCCTGGTTATGGCATAGAAGACTAGGTCACTGTAACCTTAGGAACTTATGCAAACTCTCTATGAAGAAACTAGTTAAGGATCTACCGAAGTTTAGATTTGATTCTTCTAAAGTTTTTGATCCTTGTAAATATGGAAAGCAACAAAAATCTAGTTTTAAATCAATCGGTGAAGTCTCAACAACTGATGCATTACAGTTAGTGCACATGGATCTTTTTGGTCCAACACAAACTGGAAGTATTGGAGGCAAATACTATGTGTTTTTTCTAGTTGATGATTACACTAGATTTACTTGGGTCTATTTTCTAGCAAAGAAGTCTGAAGTTTTTTCTTATTTCAAAAGTTTTAGAGATCAAGTTAAAAATGAGAAAAATCTTCCATTGAAAACTATTCATAGTGATTATGGAGGAGAATTTCAAAATTCTGACTTTGAAACTTTTTGTAGTAGAAAAGGTATTACTCACAATTTTTTAGCACCTAGAACTCCTCAACAGAATGGTGTAGTTGAAAGAAGAAATAGAATTCTTAAAGAGATAACTAGAACCATGTTGAGTGAATATTCTATAGCTAGACATTTCTGGGCTGAAGCTGTAAGTACTACTTTCTATACTATAAATCGAGTTTTGATTAGACCTTTTCTTAATAAAACTCCTTATGAGTTATAGAACGGTAGAAAACCAAGACTTTCCTACTTCAAGGTTTTTGGTTGCAAAGTATTCATACTGAATACTAAATATAATTTACATAAATTCTCACCAAAATCTGATGAAGGAATTTTCTTAGGATACTCCACAACTTCTAAGGCTTATAGAGTTTTCAATAAAAAAACTTGTACTGTTGAAGAAACAGTGCATGTAAAATTTGATGAGTCAGATCCTTTTATTTTTAAACCATCCCAACCTACATCCTCGGATGTGTTTTCAAAACCTGATTGTCAACCTTTGATAGAAGATCCTTCTGATAAGGAAAATGCTCAAGAAGATACTTCTGAAACATTTACCCCAGAAGACTTTCTGCCCAATGTTGATGAACAGGCTTTTCAAAACCCAAATTAGGTGTTCCTTAAGAATCATCCCAGTGATAGCATCATTAGTGATTTAAATCAACCTGTAAGGACTAGAAGTTCCTTGAAAAATGAAGTAGAACATCTAGCATTTTTCCCAATTAGAACAAAAAAGCACTGATGAAGCTTTAGGTGATGATGATTGGATCAAAGCCATGCAAGATGAACTAAATGAATTTGAAAGGAACAAAGTCTAGATCTTGGTTGAAAGACCTAAGGAAACTTCTGTTATTGGAGTAAAGTGGGTCTTTAGAATTTTTTTTGATGAAAATGGAGTCATAATAAGAAATAAAGCTAGACTTGTTGCTAAAGGCTATAATCAGCAAGAGGGAATAGACTATGAAGAAATCTATGCTCCAGTAGCTAGACTTGAATCTATTCGTATTTTACTTGACTTTGCATCATTCTTTAATTTTAAACTTTTTCAAATGGATTTGAAATGTTATTTTATTAATGGTTATGTTCAAGAGGAAGTTTTTGTTGAACAACCTCCTGTATTTGAAGATACAAAACATCCTGATCATGTTTTTAGACTTACCAAAGATCTGTATGGTCTTAAACAAGCCCCACGAGCCTGGTATGATAGACTCACTGGATTTTTGCTTCAAAATAACTATGTTAAGGGAAATGCAGATCCATCCCTTTTTATAAAGAAAGATAAGAAAAATGTTTTGATTTTTCAAATTTATGTTGATGACATCGTATTTGGTTCAACTCAGCAATCTTTAACCGACTCTTTTGCAAGTCTAATGAAATCTGAGTTTGAAATGAGTATGATGGGTGAGTTAAATTTTTTCCTTGGTTTTCAAATTTCCCAAAAACCAGAAGGAACCTACATATATCAACATAAATATATTAAAGATCTTCTCAAAAAGTATGGTTATGACAATACTAAAAGTATAAGTACTCCTATTAGTACATCAAACTCTCTAGATCTTATTGAAGCTGTGAAACCAGTAGATCAAACATCTTTTAGAGGTATGATAGGAAGTTTACTTTACTTAACAGCTAGTCGACCAGACTTAATGTTCTCAGTATGCTTATGTGCAAGATATCAATCCAATCCTAAGGAATCTCACTTAAAGGCAGTAAAAAGAATTTTTCACTACCTTAAGGGAACCATGGATCTAGGATTATTTTATACTTCTAGAAATGATTTTGTTCTAAAAATATTTTCTGATGCTGACTTTGGTGGATGTAGAATGGATAGAAAAAGTACATCCGAAACTTTTCATTTATTATGAGATTCTTTAGTTTTGTGGTCTTGCAAGAAGCAACATTCTGTAGCACTTTCCACTGCTGAAGCCGAATATGTAGCAGCTGGAAGTTGTTGGGCTCAAGTGTTGTGGATGCAACACACACTCACAGACTATGGCTTGAGTTTTACTAAAACTCAAATTTTGTGTGATAACACAAGTGCCATTTCCCTAAGTAATAACCCTACACATCACTCACGTGAAAAACAGATATATATTAGGCATCAATTTCTTAGGGATCACACACAAAAAGGAGATATTATTATTCAGTTTATCGGAACACAAGATCAACTTGCTGATATTTTCACAAAATCTTTTCCTTCTTATAGATTTGAATAAATTAAACAGAATTTAGGAATGATAACCATAAGGTAATCTTTCTTAATTAACTTTATATTGAAAAAGTCTCCTTACAGTAATAAACTCCTCTTCATAGGGGGAGTACATATTTTTTTTATGTTTTTACAAATTTTTTTCTTTGTACTGAAATGTTCGGAATTAAACTTTCGTACTGAAACTTTCGTACTGAGATTTTCGTACTGAGACTTTCGTACTGAGACCTTCGTACTGAGATTTTCGTAGTAAGACTTCTATATTGAGACATTCGTAATGACATTCTCATACTGAAATTCTTATAATGTTTTTATTATTATTCTTTTCGTACCGGGTTTTCCGTACTGAGTTTTTCGTAGTGTGTTTTGCAACCTATGTTTTTATTATTATTAAAGAATGATATTACCCATTACGAATAATCCTCCTAAGCCAATCCTAAAGGTATTTTTTTCTTACTCATGTTTTCATAATCATACTTTACTAGATGGTATTTTCTTATATTTTGTTTTAGGATTATAGTTTTCTTAAATCTTTGTTTTAATAAAAACTTCAAAAGATCGGATTCAAGTTTTCTTGGAAATTGGTTTTCAACCATCAGATCTGATCTCAGTTTTTACAATCGTTCGATCAACCGAGGAAGATCAACCGTCATATCATTTCCTATTTAAAGGGGACCCCAAATGTTTGTCCCACATCGGTTTTTCAAGCTCCAGCATCCCGAAGCTCTGCCTCTCCATTTTAAAGCCGTTCCGATCTTTAGAAATCTCCATTCCGAACTTCTCAGAAGTCTTCAGATCCAAATGTCTGTGGAAGTATCTTATCAAGACATGTCAACCACTAAGCCGATTTCCCAGTGGTTAGTATATAGAGAAAGGTTGGTTCATCCTGATTTCTTCAACAATTATGATTATCTTATTTCTAAGAACATAAAGCTTAATGGATGGGAAGTTGTTGCTGTGTCTAAGCCTAGGAATCAAGACGAAGTATATTCGGAGTTTCTTTTTGAGTTCTATGAGATGGTTTCCTTCTTTAAGGAAAATGATAGGGAGAAATTTCTGTTTAAGTCTTATGGAAAGACTTATAAGCTTTCTTATTCCAAGGCAGCCAGCTTGGTAGGGATGACCTATGAAGGAGAAGCCGAGTTCATCACTCATGTTTTTCCAGATTCAAAGGGAATCTTCAACAAGGAAAATGCATTGGAGTATCTCGGACTATTATATGACAAGGATCTGAAGATTGATAGTCTATCTATGAATTTTCGGATTCTAGAATCATGGGTACAAGGATTTATCGTACAGAGAAAGGGTGACAAAGATAGTTTGAAGAAGAGCGAGATCTTTATTCTAGATTTTCTGATAAATCTAAGGAAGTTTAATTTGATGAGACACATTCTTATTATCATTTAGAATGTTAAGAAAGGGAATCTGAGAGCTCAAATCGTAATGTATCCAGCAATCATCTTGAAGTTAATAGTTTAGTGCCTTGATTATTTCAAGGAGGCTTGCAAGTCTAAGCCAAGAGTTTGAAAAATTTTGTTGGTGAGTGATGATACCCTTAAGAGGATGAACGTTGCTTTCGACAAGAAGACTGGTGAGTTGTTTGATATGCCAGTTCAAGAAGAAGCGGTTCCGAAAGTTGCTGAACCTAAATCTTCAAAGCCAGTGAAGAAGAGAAAGTTGAAAGAAGTTGAAGTTTAAGCAGAGAATCTTAAATCTAAGGAAGTTCATTCCGCACCTCCAAAACCGAAGAAGAAAGCTTACCCTGATGAGGTAGTTGCTAAGTGGAGGGAAGTCAAAGAGAAGAGAGTGAAAGGGGAGCCTCAATTTGTCTTGGACCCTATGGAGGATAAGGCCTTGAAGGAAAAGACAGTTGCTGAACTAGAAACACAAGTGAAACAAAAGAATCTTAAGAAGAAGATGTCTGAAGCTGAGGTGGTTCAGACTTTTTTGAGGTTTAATGAGATGACCTATGGAAACATTCCAGTCCCGATATCTTTCCCTTTGGAATCTCTATCTGAGACTCCAGGAAGAAACTATGTCACTCTGGAGGAGGTAGTTGTTAGGCATGTTGAGGAAGTTGAGCAGTTTGAGCAAGTGGAAGAGGAAGAAGTAGTTGCTGAAGGTAGTGGTGAGACCAGAGATCTATTGAAGCAAGTAGAAAATTATAAGGAGACACCTTCGGAACATTTGTCGCTCCGAACTTCAGAAGTTGAGTCTTCTAAGATAGTCACTCCAGGGGACGATGAGAGGAAAGAAGAACAAGAATTAGCTTATTATGCAGAGGAAGAACATCTTCTACATGATATTTCTCAAATGGAGAACGTAGAGGATGGTTCTCAAAAAGATGTTGTAGATGAAGACAATGTTGTTCAAGTATCTGATAGTGAGCAGAAAACCCCGGAACAGGAAACCATTCCAAAAGTGGACAAGGGAAAGTAACTTGTTGTCGACACCCCAAGCTCAGTGGCTGTAAAGAGAAGAGAATTTTGTGGTTCTTATAAGAAGAAGGATGATCAAATTGAAGAAGAAAATTCTCCAAGAAGAGTCTCGGATTCAGATTCATCTTCGTTGGGACATGACTTTGTTGTTCAATCTTTAAAGAAGTTGGTGGGTTCTATTCCGACCTTCTCAAGTATTGATTCAAGATGCCAGATGCTCCAACATACTTTGAATCAGAAAACAGACTCCGTATCCATGGTTATGGATAAATGTGTAGAGATGGAGGCTCAGTTCAAATATTTTATTGTCGGATATGAAGCCCAGAAAAGGTCTTGTAAGAAAATGACTAGTTGGTCGAAGAAAACTGTAGATGAGATGATGCTATTTGATGAATTCCAAGATAATGTTAAAGATGAATTTGAGATAGAAGACAGGAAGCTAAATGATCTTACTTCTTCCTTTGAAGAAAAGTTGACAACTGAGAAGAATTTATGGATTCAAGAAGATAGAGATCTGAATGGGAAGCTAAATTCTGTTGCTCAAAGCTGGAGGAATGAAAGGGATCGTCGGATTGAGATTGAAGAGAAGTTGTTAAAGCAAGAACAAATTTTGAAAGCTCAGGAAGAAAAGCTTGAAGCCCAGGAAGAAAATCTTGAAGCTCAAAGTGCAAGAATAGTTGTGTTAGAGAAGAAAGCCGAAGAATACCATAAAGACTTGAAGAAGATAAAGACTATTCTTAAGGGTCTCATGTAGAAGGAAAAAGATCCAAAATAGATAAATCTGGTCTTTTGTTGTATCTTAGATTCTTTGTTTTTGATCTTTCAAACTTAATGAAAATCTTGCTTGCTCGGCTCTTTTGTTGTTGTTAATAATTTTTCAGGTACTTTGTTATATTTTCCATTCCCTCGAATTATTTTTGAAAATCACAAAGGGGGATAAGTAAAAAGAACCCTAACAAAGGGGGAAAAGGAAAAAGAACCCTAACAAAGGGTGATAAAGAAAAAGAACTCTAATAGAGTTTATCTAAGGGGGAGTTTTTCATTAAAGAAGAATTTATTATTCTTAATGAAATACCATTCTGGAAATCTAGAATACGATCCTTAGAGTTTCAAAGCCTAAGGGGGAGTTATTCGTATTCATCAAAATCCATAAGCAAAGGGAGATAAGCCTTAATGTTTTCATTTTTTCTTAGTCTTTCTTTTTCGTAAAGATGTTTGTGCTTTCCAAAAAGGGGGAGATTATTGAGTCAATAAGGTTTTCCTTATGAATTTTCCATTCCTTCTTGTTTTGAAAATCACAAACACCTTATCTATAAGGAAAATTGCTTTTATAAGGAAAATTGATTTTATAAGGAAAATCTCTTTTATAAGGAAAATTTCTTTTATAAGGAAAATTGCTTTTATAAGGAAAATTGCTTTTATAAGGAAAATCACTTTTATAAGGAAAATCGCTTTTATAAGGAAAATTATACTTATCATATTTTCATTATCTATATACATATATTTATTAAGTATAAGAATCTGATTCATTTATATATTCTCAGAATCATTTAAAACTTTGATATGAAGCATTCTGTTTTAGACTCTGATATCTAGATACGAACTCTCATGAAGTTCGACACCGAATTCTAATGATGAATTATGATTACGAATTCCCATTACGAATTCTGATGATGAATTATCATTCCGAATTCTCATTCTGAATTATCCTTTTAAACAGAATCTGATCATCTTTGCTTTATACACTCTGAATTTATTTAGACTCTGAATATTATCTTTGGTTAGAATCCGAACTTTCATTTTGCTTACACTCTGAATCTTCACTCCGAACTTTTTAACTAATCTTGAAACAATGTCGTAATTTCTGTTATACTTATTTTGTTATAAAATGATGTCATTTATTCTGTTATAAACTAACCATTGGTTAAGTTACACGTGTACAGGTCCCTCCGATTTTTAAGGAAAATATGACCGTTGGAAAGGAGGCTGACTGAGCCTATAAATAGGAGCTCATTTGAAAGAGCTCGAAAGACAATGAAGTTGATCGATCTAGAGACCAAACGCTGCTAAGGTGATTTCTAGAGAGAGAAAGCTTTTCATGCTTTGTGCATACTGAACCGCTCATTCAGTTTTTTGCTTCGTGCGACTCCGAATATTGGTGATTACATTTGAGGACTTCTGAGGATAGGAAGACAGAGGTGCCGAGTACCTTAAAGTTCAAGGGATTTCTTGCTGAGGAAGATAGAGGTTCCGACTACCTTGAAGTTGAGGGCTTGCGGGGATATCAAGACAGAGATTTCGATCTTCGTATCGAGGGCTAACCCTGGTGTGGGTAAGACAGACTTGCTTGAAAGTATAAATCAAGGGACCTTTATCCAAGGTTGTTGGATACCCTTCTCTTTGGGTTAAAAGACTTATATCTTGTTACTTGTAGTTTCACTGCTTGTTTTTCCGCTGCATTTTGTATTAATAAGAAAAGTATAACTTTCTTATACTTCCTTACTTGTACTATATGTCATTTAGATTCTATACGCTTTAAGGTAGAATCTCGTATTGTAATCTTTAGTTAAAGTTTCAATTTCTAGATCCATATTTCCAGAACCTACTTTTGGAATCTCTTTCCAGTTTTAAGAAAGTACATATAACTTGAAGTTTATAACTTCATTCCTTGTTCCAATTATTCAATTGGTGTTAGAGGTGTTGTAAATTTGTTTAGTTTAACTTTGTTAAACTTAGAACTTTCCTTATCTAAGGAAAACATAGTTATCCGTAATCAACTTTAAAGGAAAATTTTTAAAGTATACAATTCACCCCCCTCTTATATATTGAGCATCTACATCATTATTTCGATCCTACATAAGGAAGAAGGAAAAAGGAGAAATTGAGGTCTTAAGAAGAGAAATTCACTTGAAAAAATGGTGATAGAGGCTTGTAAATCAAGGATAAGGGAGGTAGAGACCCCTCTTTATGCTCCTAGCTTGGTTGAGTAAGAGGAAGAAGAGAGAGAGTCCTCAAATTTTAAAATTCAAAGGGGGAAAAGGGAAAACCAAAAATTTTAAACACTGGGTGGACAATTTTCACAGTGTATCCCTTAGGATTATGGCATGGAGATACCCTAATAGTCCCTCCTATGACATATCCTATGCGTTGTACAATTTAGTACCTCCATTGGGTAGAACCATGGGTCCTAACCCCATGGGAATTATAGTGTAAACCCTCTCCGTTAAGGTACACGTCACCTTCTAAGAACACTGTCATATTGAGTACCACAATGCAGTACCCTGCCCCTATCTACTTTGGAAAATAGAACCACTGAAGACCCCAGGTCCCCAAGGAATATCCCTCCATGCTATGGCATGGAGTCCCTTTCCAAACACCCTATATGGTTAAACCTTCCCCTCTATTCCATGGCCTAACCACTATACCCTTACAAAAATCCAAACTTACCCATACACAAAACCAAAAACCACCATTACACAATACCACCACAACACAACCTAACCCCTATGGTGTATCCTTCCTCCCTTACCTTTATGAAACACTTAAACCACTCTTATGAAACTCCCTCCAAGATGCATCTCCCATCACTATGGTGTAGCCTTCTTCCCTTACCCTTATGAATTACCCTTATGAAATACACCACCACAACGCAGTGATATTCTCTACATCATGGTGTCTAGAAACAAGTCTAATCCACACTATAACATTCCTAATTGTAACATAGTATCTTATAGACTATAGAAACTTATGAAAAACTCAAAAAACTTTAAAATTACCCAAAATTCAAAATAACCAGAATTGTAGTGAAACAGGATGTTATATACTCCCCACCATGCTACTTTTTACACCTTAAAAATCTTGTACAAGAATAAATGCCTCACCAGAACCCCATGAAAGAGGTGTTTTGAGAAAGGAAAGGAAAAAACAAGAATTAATAAAGAAGAAAACCACCAAACACAACCATCCTCTCCAAACATGATACGACACAATCATGAAAGATGATCCATAAGGAGATGTAGACTAATCATCAGTCTCCCCACCATTTAGAATCAATCTAAAATAGAATAAAAAGAGAGAAACATGTTTCTCAAATAAAAATTTCATCAAAAAAATTACAGCAAAAGCTCACAAAATAAATATTCATCTAATAAAATGATCTAAAACTCCTCAAATAAAACACCACCCAAAAGAAACTTCCAACCACATGATGAGAAACATCACTAAGATCCACTATAATAATAAAAAGAAATAGAAAACCATAATCCTCAACATGAAAATACATGGGTTCTTTACCTTAGGTCACCACACCCAACCGGTGAACTAGGACCTAAAACCTAAAACACAATCCCATTGTGAATTGAACAAGTGAGAACTAACACTAATATGTGATCAACCTCCATATGTCCAAAATAGTCCTAGTTACTCAGGAACAAGCCCAATGGTCTCCCATGATAAATCCACTAAGAAACAAACCTCAAAATTTATAAAAATCAAGTGTAAATATAAGAAACTAAAACCTAAATAGCGAGGCACACATAAAACCACATTTCATCAACATATATAGAATAACTGTAACTCCCCAACCCCAGAAGTATAGAGCCGATGCATTATTACATTAAATTTGCATGATTACAAGGAATAAAATCCCAAAGGACTGATCAATTTAGTAGTCTTGTAGAAACTAGACACATACATGAACCGATTTTACATTAGGAAAAGAAAAGAAAACACAACACATAACAAAATCTAATAAACTGCATCCATGAAAAGTCAATAAATGATCCCTCATTCATAACCTGTAGAAGGAAAAAAATGAAATGGGTGAGCTTAAATTATTATTAAGGGTTATATATAGTGGAATCATGAATAAAAAATAATTGAATCATAATAAATTTTACATAATTAATATGGCATGGTGAATAAATAAAAAACACACACCATCAATAAACTGAAAATGGTAATGCTTCCATATATTTTGTCATAGTGAAAAACTCATGGAAAGTAATAGATGTATAATGAATAAAGTGAATTATTATTATCTAGAAGTAATGTATATGTCACATGACCTATAATTCCTCCGAGATGGTTTAATTCTGTGAGTAGATACCCATCTGATTCTATTTTGGAAACAAACTCGAAGGGTTTGTCGCCAACCGATTTGTCTCATGAGACCTGTCGATGCATAAAGGGGTTATAACGGGCCACACCCACCACTTCCAATCCAAATAATTCATTATAAAAGGATTTAATATAAGAAAAATATGCCTATGCGATATCCTTATTGATTAGACGATACAGATTCATCAATATTTCCATAGTTAAAGAAACATTGCACATAAACACCACAAGTAAAATGTTATACATCTAAGAAAATAATCCTATCCATGTAAAAAGTATATGGATATATAATTTAATTAAAATTTTAAATGTAAAATGATCTCAAAGGGGTAGTATTTACACCACATAAGCATTATTAAGTGCACAATACCAAGTAAGTCACAATGAAATGGAAATTGAAACAAAGTCTCTTACAACATTGTAATAAATCGAGTTAATAATAATCAAGTGAATCACTAAATACCATGAATATAAAGATAATAATGATATTATGTATCAAATGGAAGTAAAAATACACCACATACAAGAAATAAATGGTGAACAATGGAAATATCACGGAAATAAAAGTGATATGAAAAACCCCTTATCTTATGCCTGAATGTGTTCTTCCTTTGATCTTAATGTCCTGTATAGTCAAATTAGATTCATTAATTATGAATTACAAAACCTTATATACACGTAATTGACTTATTATCTATTCATTAAGTTCATTTATGGCCTTTTATAAGGGTTAATAAATTCAATTTCATTATTTAGAAGTACACATTTTCTTAGTTTTTATGATCGGTTTTCTTGTATAAGAGTATAGAAGTTCGTGTAAAATGTAAATTGAAATACAGAATTGAATTTATGAGTAATTAATGTTCATATAGAAGTTTAAATGATAATATAAATCCTTTGTTTATTTTGGGAGAGGATGAATCATTATAAAAATTTTTAATGATAAACACTTGGATTATTTTGATGGTTTTTTGATCACCACCAACTCTTTTTGTTTTATAATTAAATTCCATGGGTAAAAAATGATTCCAAAACATTAAATATAATATATTATATATATAGTGATCTGGTTAAACCATAAAAATGGGTTCATGACCATAATTAAAGAGAGTAATAGAAATTTAAAACATGTTGTCCTTGAAAGTGAAAAATTAACACATCTTGGACGGTGTTTTCATTTTCAGTATAAAAGGAGGTGGGAAAGAGAGATGATTATGAAATATTAATTTCGCATAATAAAATTAAATTTCATGTAAGGTACTAGAATTATCGTATAATTTGGATGAGGGGAGGTTAGGAGAGTGCAACAAAATAATGGAACTTGTAAAAGAAGTTGAAAGAAAAGGGAAGAGAGGTTCACCTCTTGAGTACACCTTTAGAATCATATTAAGACATTTGTTTTTGGCCATTTGGTGAGACCAGTAGGTCTTGGACATGGGGGAGGGCTTGGGAAGTGTATTTGGAAGAACTTAGGCAAGGATAAAATCTTTAGTGGTGTGATAGGAAGAGGGGGTGATGGGTGGTTTATAACGCATAGGGGAGGAGGGTTTTCTTAATATTTTAACCATTAATTTATTATTTTTCTCTAAGACAGGAAATAGTGATGATTCCATGACCAAAAATAGTAATAAGTGCATGTGAGTTCGAACCAAGTTTTATTTCATCATCAATGATTCTAGTAATAGTGTATTTATCTTAAAATGTATATATAGGGTAAATTATTGTATTTTACTATTCATAAAAATTCTAGTATTTCAGAAAAAACCCAAAAAATCACCGAAACAATTTTTTGACATGTATAATTAAAAAATGAACTCCATTTTTTTGAAAATAATTTTATAAATATGGGAAATTTAATTTTTAATTAAAATCATCATTTAATTGAAAATACCAACACTTAAAATATTCAGCTTCATTTTTAAGGTGCCTAAATTTTATTTATACATTCATGGGTAAGGTTACCATTTATAAGGGTCATATTACTATTTATAAGGGTAGCTTAATTTTCATAATGCTAAGTTACTATTCATAAGGTTAAGTTACTATTCATAAGGGTAAATTACTATTCCAAAAAAATTAAGTTGATTCTATCAGACTCCAAATATCACACTGATTACAATAATGTATGTCTGTTTTTTAAAATTCAAAACACAGAAGTGGAAAATTTAAGTTTGTTGGCTAGATTATGACTATCTCTTATAAATAATAAAGTGTTGTTTCATAGAGACTAAGTGCTTCATGCAATATAGGTCATCTAATGAATTAAAAGTATTTAAGAGAAATATACCATAAAATGTTTGAGGTATTATATTCTTCCCACCTTTAGAAATTTCTTCCTCAAAATTTTTCATATATAAAGCCCTTTAAAAAGATATGGGTGGTTCTTATTCATAAAATCCTCAAGTTCCCACATTATTTCCTCTATTTTTTGGTTTCTCCAAATAACCTTTACTAGTCGAGTTTTCCAATTTCTAAATACCTTCTCCCTTGTATCAAGAATATCGATAGGCTCTTCACAATAGGAAAAATCAGGTTCCAACTCTATTTCTTCATAGGTGAGTACATACAATGGTTCTGGCATGTATTTCTTAAAAAATTACATGTGGAAAACATTATTAACTTTGGAGAGAATTGGTGACATTGCTAAATGGTAAGCTATAACTCCAATTATTTATAGAATTTTGAACGGTCTGATGAACCTGTGGCTCAGTTTCCCTTTCTCACCAAACCTTAAGACACCCTTCCACAGAGATAATTTTAGAAATACATGATCTCTTACTTTAAATTCAAAATCATTTCTCTGGTTGTCAGCATAACTCTTTTGCCTTCTTTGGGATTCTTTTATATATTCAAGAATTTTATTTACCTTCACAGTTGTCTCTTCGATTAGTTTTGGTCCTATAAGTTTACTCTCACCAACTTCATCCCAAAAATTTGAAGTTTGACACCTATTACCATATAATGCTTCATATGGTGACATTTTAATGCTAGAATAGAAACAATTATTGTTGGAAAATTCTACCAAAGGAAATTATTGATCCCACATACCTTGAAAGTCAAGAGGGCATGATCTCAACATGTATTCTAGTGTTTCAATAGTCCTTTCAGACTGTTTGTCATTTTGGGGGTGATAAGTAGTACTCATATGAAGCTCAGTATCCAAAGCCTTCTAGAGACTTTTCCAAAATTTCGATGTAAATTGGGGATCTCGATCGGACACAATCGATAGAGGATCACCATGACGTCTTACAAATTCATTAATATAAAGTCTTTCCAGGTGCTCAAGTGGTAAATCCTCTCTTATAGAAAGGAAATGTACTGATTTATTGAGATGGTAAACAATTACCCATATTTCATCATTCCTTCTAGGTGTCCTTGGTAGTCCTGAGAAAAATTACATCATAATGTCATCCAACTTCCACATAGTAATAGGTAGAGGTTGCATGACCCCTCTAGGATATTGTCTCTCAACCATCACTTGTTGAAAAACTAGACACCTTGACATATAGTCAGAAATTTCCCGCTTCATGTTATCCCACCAAAAATGTTCCTTCAGATCCCTATACATATTGGTGCTACCAGGGTGTATAGAGAAATTTGAGCTATGAGCATCATCAAACAGTTCCCTTTTTATCCAAGGTACTAATGAAATGCATAACCTCTTCCTAAATATCATAACTCCATCCCCATAAACATTGTCTGCCAAAATTCCATCCTTAACAAATTTATTTTTCTTTTGTATATTCTCATCATCATATTGAGAGATTTTTAACTTCTCTAGTAAATATGGTTTAGCAATCATTTGAAAGAGGAAAGTTGTTCCCCCTTCCTTAATAATTCCCATATCCATATTTAGCAGATCTATGAATATAATATCTCTCTCAATCCTCATTTGGGTTATAATTCCATGATCTTTACTACTTAATGAATCTTCCACCTTATTTTCCTTTATTGGGTGGTATTTTATTGAACAATCATAATCTTTGAGTAATTAGAGTCATCTCATTTTCCTCATGTTGAGTCTTTTCTATGTAAAAATGTATTTCAAACTCTTGTGATCTATATATCTCTCACATATTTTACCATAGAGATAGTGTCTCCATATTTTTAGATCAAATATTATGGCTGATAACTCAAGATCATGATTTGGATAATTTTTCTCATGAGTCTTCAACTAACTTGATTCATAAGAAACAACTTTATCATTTTTCTTAAGGTCAGAACCCATTCCATTCTTTGATGCATCACTATATATCCCAAATACATCATTTCCAGATGGAAGAGTCAAAATTGGAGTATTTAACAATCTTCTTTTAAAATTTTAAAATCATTTTGTACACTCTTTCATCCATACAAACTTAACCCCTTTACATTTGATCTTGGTTAGTGGGTTAGCCAATTGGGAAATTTTTTGAACGAAATGCTGATATTAACCTGTTAATCTAATAAAACTACATACCTCAGTTATGTTTGTTGGAATGGGCCATTCTTGGATTTCCTTTTTCTTCATAGGATCAACTAATATTCCATCCTTAAAGACAATATGGCCAAGAAAAGAAACTTATTAAAGCCAAAATCCCCACTTACTAAACATCCCATATAATTTATTTCATTTAAGAGTTTTCAGAATGATGCGTAACTGATTCCCATGGTTTTCATATCTTTTGGAGTATACTGAGATATCATAGATAAAAACCATAAAAAATTCATCAATATATTCATTAAAAAAACTATTTAATAAATCCATGAAAACCAAGGGTGCATAAGTCAGTTCAAAAGGCATTACTATAAACTTGTAATGCCCATACCTAGTTCAAGATACTATCTTAGGAATATCTATAATGACCCATACGTTACATACATTGTTATTTCTTCAGAATTGAAGCATACTCATTACAACATATAAAAAAACCATTATAGGACCGTGTAGGTATATTGTCTTTAGAAACTGGGAAATATAAACAACTGGTTCATAAATCATCTACATTGTTTCCCGATGATTTCATCATATTAAAGTCACTTTTGGAATATCCTACTTAATACCCTTCTTCCTAACCTGGGGAAAATAAAACATACAAAAGGGTGAGCTCAAATGCTCAGTAAGGGTAAACAAAGGAAATATCAATCATATCATATTCATAAGAACATAACATTTTGAAAATCTTAACCTGTAAAAGAGATCATAATATCATGACATGGGATAAATCATAGTAGTGAAATGTAATCCCAATAATCATAACATAAAACATGAAACTTTGTGAAATACACATATAATCATAGAAAATCATTTCATATTAGTCAAGACTCATTTCCAAGACCATCATAGTGGATAAAGTCTAATACTAAACCGAGTTCACTCCTCATTCAGTCCTGTATCACTGAACCAGGTTAACTTTCCATTCTAGCCATGTCTATCTCATGAGATATAAATCTTTACCCAATTAATTTGAGGGAGATATAGGTCCCACCCATCTCATAATGATAACATTCTTATGTGTGACAAAAAAATCATAAATCATACATCATATCATAAAAAATGAGATTCTTAAACATCATGCCATCATAACATAATACATATAAGATAAAAGGACTTCATAAAAATAATTCCATCATAACATAATCAAATCAATGTAATAATATGGATAGATATAGTAACCTATATTATCTTTGATGGAAAATAATTTTGATAAAACACTTGAACTCCATTCTTGAGGAAAATATCCTTTCTACTTCAAAACATTTTTCCTTTCTCAACATGTCATACAATTTTAAACTAAAAGAAGTTAATTGAAAATTAACATGAAAACTTGTAAAGGAATCTTCATGGAAATAATTTTCTATGAAATCATAAAAATCCATTCATACCGTATAAGTTAAAAAAAACATTCTTCTCGTACTTTGGACGGAAAAGTCAAAAAGTATCTTGTACTAAAAACGAAAAAAGATTCCTTTCATATCTTTTACTAAAAATTTTCCAATAGGTAAAATTGGATTTAAACAATTGTGGGAGGATAGAAATAATATTACATATTTTGGAAACATGTATGTGGATGATAAATATTCCCCAGTAAATTCTGAAGTATAAACAATCTCAGATAAAAATGAGATTGTGAGATTTTCCCTTACCTTAGGTCCGATATACTCTTTACGTATTTGAACCTCCTATATAATGATTAAAATATTGTTATTTAATTATTCCAGAATCATATAAATTGTTATGATATCATATATGGTCATATTCTTATCTCCTTATTAGTAATATTTCAATGCTACTTGTTATTCGGGTGTTCATTGCTTTATGTTCTTATGCGTGTTTTGTCAAATAAATTCTTATTACTATTTTTAGGTTATAGATACATCATTTATAGAATATTATTAGTATAATATATATCAGATTTATCCATTAAATTCATTTATATAATCATGGTTTAATGAAGATCATGTAGAATGAAACACATCACACCGTGGAGACGGTAAGCCGTACGTACGCACATGTGACAATATCATTCCCATAATTATTGAATGGTATTGGAGTGGATGATAGAATATATAAGAATTAGTATCATGTTATAATAATAATATATAGTTATTATTTACACCATTATAACCATCCAAGTAAGGTGGTGGTGGAAAACAGATTACACCACGATGTGGAGACGGTATTCCGTACGTACACACGTGTGGTGATTTCATTTTCCATAGGATTGATAGAAGGTGAAATAGGTTTGTTTCATGTTTATAATAACATATCAATATATGAGGTATACTGATTTTATTACTTTATAATGAAACCAATAAATAAGAGGAAGTAGAATAAGAAATAAATTTGAAAGAATCAGTAAAGGATATTACCTCTTCTTCGACTCGCCTCTTCTAAACCTTCTCTTAGGGAACTAAAGTTGGTCTTTGAAGAATACCAGTACCTCTATTAAGTTTCTAGGGAAGTGTAGAAGATAATTAGGTAGGGTTTGGCCGAGATTGAAGGAACAAAATAATGTGATAAGGATAGGGATGAGGTGCCCTTTTATAAGGGAGGAGAGGGGCACTTTTGGAAACCTCTAAAATATTAATTTATAGTAAACTCAAAAACCACTTAAAAACCTCCAAAAATGACTCAAATAAAAATATTAGATGATATAGGGTTGTAATGTAATCAAAAAATAAAATTTATACATGTTTGTAATTTATTTTAAACCTTATCAACTTGATTTATCCTTATTTATTCTATTTAATTTTATTTGTGGTAATAATATTCTAAATTTTAAATTGTTATAAATAGTTACTTATGTGTTGTGAATTTTCCATAATTGGATAATTTATGACATTTTATACCATATAAATTTCAATTTATAATTATTAAATATTTTTGTTATTTTTAAACAATTTTATAATATGTTATTTTTTTAAAATAACAATAGTGTCAATTTTGACACTATTCATTTATTTGAATTTAAATAAAATCCACACAGAGGATATATTCGAACCAATTTTTTTTAAAGATTAATAAAATGTCATATTAATCTAGAAAGTTTGTGGATAACATTAATTAGTTCATATAATATTTATTTTAATATTTCTAAAACCATTTATTTGATATTTCATTCGATAAAATAATTTCTACATCATTATTGTGTCATTATTAATGATAATTATTTAATCCCTAAAAATTATAAATAAATTCTCATTATGTATATAATTTTATTATATTTTTGGAGACTATTTATATTCTAAGTTTTATGAGGCTTATCACTAAATTAAAATTATTACACTTATAGGATATCAGAGAGTCACATGTTGTCACTTTCTTTGGTTTTAACAATAATTATATCATTTTCATTGTCAAATGTCCATGAAATGAATCTATTCCGACATTTAAGTGATATGGGTCGACTTTTATTCATCCAATATAATTTTGTCAGGTCTTAGGATAATTTTATAATCTTTTTTTACCCATAATTGCCCGATTTACCTTTTACTATAGTAAATAAAAAATTACCGTAGTTACTATTCATAATATCAAAAAAAAAGTAACCTATTAACATAATTTAGACCCACTGAATCCAAATATGTAATCCATTTTTCAAAATTCAAAACACAAAAGTTTCAGTAATTAATTTAAAATTAATCCCGTTGTTAAGAAAACGGGTTTTAAAAGTTAAAACATTTTCAAAGATTGAAATGTTTTTACCTATGAATTCAATATAAAATTAATGGTAGTGACATTAATTATATTAAATGGTAAAAATATATTCTATTTATAGTTTAAAAACATTAAATTTTATCATTTAACCATATAAATTATCTTAAAGAAAAATTTGTTTTTATGAAAAATTAAGCGTATTTTTACTACTCATCAAAATATGAAAGTTATCAGAAAAGTATCAATAATTTATCCAATGTAAATTTTTATATCTTAATTAAAAATAAGAAGTTTATTTTGTAAAATTTAACTTATAAACATGTCAAAAATTATATTTAAAATGGGTGCACCATCAAAAGGCGGTAAAACTGCATTATGGAAGAAATACTTATTTTATCGACAATTGATTTTGTTTTCATATCTAATTCTAGAAAATGTATAAGATGAATTATAATATTATAAAATTACAAATTCCTTTAATAATATTCATAACATCTAGTTCATAATATTATAATAATATATCATTGTTTAGTGAAACTTGGTATTGCGTACAACACAAGCTATCAAGGAAGGTTTCTCTTGTGTGTAACGCAAGCCAAGCCAGTGTCGTGTGTAGTAAAAGATTATTTTGGTTTTGCGTATAACATAAGACATAATATATATATATATATATATATATATATATATATATTTCTTATAAAATATTAGGGTGTTACAATATCTTCCTCCCTCACACGTAGTTGAATATATCCAGATCGAAGGTCAATCTTTGAAAAATATTGGAATCCATTAAGTTGATCAAAAAATCATCAATGCGAGGAAGATGATACCTTTTCTTTATTGTAATAGAATTGATCTTCCTGTAGTCAATGCACAACCTCATAGATCCATATTTCTTCTTGACAAAGAGAACATGGGTACCCCACGGAGAAACACTAGGGAGGATAAATCCTATATCACTCAATTCCATTATTTGTTTCTTGAGTTGTACTAATTACATAGTGGCAATTATATAAGGATTTATTTATATATGACTTGCACTTGGAATTAAATCAATAAATAACACAAATTTCCGCTCTGGAGGATGTCCATGTAAATCCTATGAAAAAACATAAATGTATTCTTTCACAATAGGTACATCTTCAATTTGAATATTCATAAATGATATTTTATCTTCCTACACAAGAATTTCATTTAGAAGAGCTACTGAAGGTAGATGTGGATAAGATCCAGATGATGATGTTTTTACTCTAAAGATAATGGATTCTACATCATTCACAAAAATTGTAACTTCCTTGTTCTTGCAATAGATTTTCACATCACAATTTGAAATCCAATTAATACCAAGAATTTTGTCAAAATAAATTATAGGTATGATGATAAGGTTAGAAACAAAAGTACATTTTTGTGTCACAAAGGGGACTGACTAACACATCTTTGTTGGAATGATACTTCCCTTAAGAGTTTTTACCGACAAATCCTTTATTAAATCAAATTGGAAATGTCTTATTTTCTTGGAAAAATGGGAATATATAAAGTAATTTGATGATATAGAATCATATAAAGCATTGGATAAGTTTGAGGAAACAATTAAAGTACCTTACACCACATCATTAGTAACTTTAACCTCTGCGGTTGTAATCACATAAGATTTCCCGTACTCTTGTGGCCTTTTCTGAGGAAATTTTCCTTAGCACTTAGCAAAATCATTTTAATAGTGTCCCATCTCTCCAAAATTATATCATTGAACATAATTGACTTTTTTTCTTCCCCTTAAATTCATTAGATCGATGACCCTTTTCTCCAAACTTATATAAAACTCTCATTCCTTTAAAGTTTTTACCTGGATGATTATTTCTATAGTTCTCACATAATGAGAATTACTTCATTCCCTTATTCTTCTTTGGAACTTCACCTTTTCCATGGTTATCAGAATACTACTTCTTATGTTAGTTTCCATTGAACAAATTTAATCTAGCAAATTCTTTCACTATTTTTACGAAACTTAATACAATTTCATCAAATAGTAATATTTTTGAGAAGCTTCAAAGACTTGGATTAAGACCTTTAAATAAATGATCAATCTTGTCTTCTGAATCACATAGTTAATCTATTGCAAACCTGGATAGTCTTGTGAAGGTAGCTTTATACTCTTCAACATTCTATTCTTCCCTTTGCTTTAGGCTATGGAATTTCCTCTTCATTTCAGTTCGTTGTTCACGAGGGAAATATTTGTCAAAGAATATTTCCTTAAAATTTCTCCATTTCATATCTTCTATTTCTTCTTCCTCCATGGTATTATAGATCAAGGACCACCATTGATCAGCATCACCCTTGAGGAAATATACTACTTGTACTACATTTTAATTTTCATTACATCTTAATTCCAAAAATATTTTTTCAATGGACTTGATCCACTAATAAAATACCACTATATTGGCAGTCCCACTAAAATATGGGGGAATAAGTGACATGAAATGATCCAACATAGGTAAAACATGGTTTTTCATCACATCCTGAGTATGTTATCCTAATTTAGTCATGATCTGATCTACTCCAACACTGACTGTATTGACTTTCTCAGTGGGGAAATCCCTACATTTTCTATGGGTATTGATTACATTTTATTCATTAGGCACCATCACTAAACAATGTCATACACTAAATTATTTCATAAATCATAATTTATAACTAGAAAACATTATTTGAAAATTTATGCACAACTAATCTCTTAATCATAAACATGGTTTTAATTTAATTTTAAATCCTTCATAATGGGTTTTAAAGAAAATGTGAATTATCCTAAGAATATACCCTAGGAGTGTCAAACAAAGTGTGCAGTAAGTCCTGTTTTCAGGTACCAAGATACCCTGGGTCAAGCTCGAAACTCCTTGTCGCTAATCCAAGGTACATCTATTCTGGAACCATGTCTACTTGTATTTTCCAAAAATTGATTTATTTTTTAGGAAAACACACATAATATCTACCTTACTAAAATTATAGGATGTTACCCTATGATTATCCTAAAATTATATCTTCGGGTTATGTTCATTAAGATCTTTTTTCAAAATCCAACTCTTTAGGTTTCTACTAAACTTCCTTTGATACCAACTGTGACGCCCTGACCCCAGAATCCTAGATCCAGTGCATTATTACATTACATTGGCATGATTTCAAGGAATAAAATCTCAAAGGACTGACCAATTTAGTAGTCTTGGAGAAACTAGATACATACATGGATCCCATTTTACATTAGGGAAAGAAAAAAATATAATACATAACAAAAGCTAATAAACTGCATTAATGAAAAGTCAATAAATGATCACCTCTTTATAACCTGTTTAAGGAAACCAAATTAAAGGGTTGACCTCAAATTCTCAGTAAGGGTTACATATATAGGAATCATGAATCAATAATAAGTGAATCATAATCAATTTTACGTAATCAATATGGCATGGTGAATAAATGAAAAACACACACCATCAATAAAATGAGAATGATAATGCATCGATAGATTTTTTCATAGTGAAAAACTCATGGAAGGTAATAAAGATATAATGAATAAAGATAATGATTATTATTTGGATTCCAGGTATCTAGAAAATGAACTATAATACCATTGAGATGATTTAATTCTGTGGGTAGATACCCATCTGATTCTATTTTGGAAACAAACTCAAAGGGTTTGTCGCCAATTGGTTTGTATCATGAGACCTATATTTGTATAAAGGATATATAGAGGGCCCCAACCATCACTTCCAGTCCAAATAATTCATTATACAAGGATTTAATATAAGAAAAATATGCTATGTAATATCTGTACTGTGTAAGGGATACAAATTCATCAATATTTCCACAGTTAAAGAAACATTCCACATAAACACCGTATATAAAATGATATAAGACTAAAACAATAATCATATAAATGTAACAAGTATATGGATATATAATTTAATTAAAATTTAAAATGAAAAATGATCTCAAAGTGGAAGTAGTTACACCACATAAACATGATTAGGTGCACAATATGAAGTAAATCACAATGAAATGGAAATTGAAATAAAGTCCCTTACAACATTGTAATCAATCAAGTTAATAATCATCAAGTGAATCGATTAATACCATTAATATAAATATAATAAATATATTATTTATCAAATGGAAGTAAAAATACACCACATACAAGAAATAAGTGGTGAAAATGGAAATCTCGCAGAAATAAAAGTGAGATGAGAAACCCCTTACCTTATGCCTGAATGTGTTCTTACTTTGATCTTAATGTCCTGGATATTCAAATTGGATTCATTAATTATGAATTACATAACCTTATCTACATGTAATTGACTTATTATATCTTCCTTAAGTTCATTTAGGGCCTTTTATATGGGTTAAGAGATTCAATTTCATCATTTTGGAGTACACATTTTCTTAGTTTTTATGATTGATTATCTTGTATAAGAGTATAGAAGTTCATGTAAAATGGAAATTGAAGTCCAGAATTAAAGTTATGATTTATTAATGATCATCTATAAGGATAAATGATCATATAAATCCTTTGGTTATTTTTTTAGTGGATGAATCATTACACAAAATTTTAATGATAAATGCTTGGATTATTTTGATGGTTTTTTATCACCACAAACTCATTTAGTTTTATAATTAAATACCATGTGTAAAAAATGATTCCAGAACATTAAATAGGATATATTACATATATAATGATCTGGTTCAACCATAAAAATGGCTTCATTACTATAATTTAAGACGACAATAGAAATTTAAAACCCGTCATCCTTGAATGTGATAAATTAACACATCTCAGACGATGTTTTAATTTTTATTATAAGAGGTGGGGGGAAAGAGAGATGATGATGAAATATTCCTTTAAAAAAATAAAATTATAATTAATTTAATGTAATGGAATTATCATATCATTTAGATGAGGGTAGGTGAGGAGAGAGGAACAAAATAATGGAACTTGTAAAAGAAGTTGAAAGAGAAAGGAAGAGAGGTTCACCTCTTGAGTACTCCTCCTTGAGAATCTCCTTAAAGCCTTTATTTTTTGCCTTTTGGTGACACCAGAATGTCTTGGACATGGGGGGAGGTCTTGGGAAGTGTATTTGTTATAGCATAGGTAAGGATCAAATCTTTAGTGGTGTGAGAGGAAGAGGGGGTGAGGGGTGGTTTATATATTGGATGGGAGGATGGTTTTCTTAATATTTTAATCATTAGTTTATTATTTTTCCCTAAGTGAAGCAATATTAATGATTCAATGACCAAAAATAGTAATAATTTCATGTGAGTTTGAAAGAAGTGTTCTTACATTAGCAATGATGCAAAAAATAGTGTATTTATCTTTAAATGTATATATATGGTAAATTATCATATTTTACTATTCATAAAAAATTGTAGTATTTCAGAAAAATCCCAAGAATTCACTGTAACCATTTTTTGACATGTAGAATCCAACAATTAACTATATTCTTTTTGAAAATAATTTTTTAAATATGAGAAAATTAATTTTTAATTAAAATCATCATTTAATCGAAAAATAACAACACTTAAAATATTCACCTTCATTTTTAAGATGCCTAAATTTTATTTATACATTCATGGGTAAGGTTACCATCTATATGGGTCATATTTATATTCATAAGGGTAGGTTACTATTCATAAGGATAAGTTACTATTCATAAGGGTAAGTTACTATTCATAAGGGTAAGTTACTATTCATGAGGGTAAGTTCCTATTCACTAAAAATTAAGTTAATTATATCAAACTCTAAATATCACCCTGATCGCAATCGTGTATGTCCATTTTTCGAAATTCAAAACACAAAAGAGGAAAATTTAAGTTTAATGGATAGGTTATGACTATCTCTTATAAATAACCTAGTTTTATTTCACATAGACTTAGTACTTCATAAAATATAGGCTATCTAATGAATTGAAATTATTTAAGAGAAACACGCCCTAAAATGTTTGGGCTGTTATAAGAACAACCGAGAAATATCTATTAAACACTAGATTAGAGTTATAAATAACCAAATAGTCACCCAAAACCTTATTACACATGAAATTACCCTTTTTAAAAACTCAACTTATAAAATATCTAAATATGGACCAAACAGACACACCGAAGACAAGCCCTTAAATCCCTCTTACAAGATGACTTAGAATTCCCAGGTTCTCTACACTAGAAGCACACAAGATGCATCTTATTCTTCCTCTTCTAAATAAACAAGCACTACTTAACCTTCCAATCTATATTTATCTCTACCAACCTTGGCTTCCCACTAGATGAAGCATCCCCAACCACTTAAAATTGAACCTCCATACCAACCTCCACTAACCGGGCTTTATCATCTACTTCCTCATGAGATGATATACTATCTTCAACCATAATATCTATAATATCAGGATGAAGGACACTATGATTTAATAATTCCTAGATATATTCCATGGATTGGGGATAATTTCCCTTCACTAATCGACCATGAGTATGAGTAGAGTCAACGAGTGAAGAAACCACTACTAAAAAGAGAGGATAACTATCCTAAAGATTGTACCAATGAAATAACTTATCATTTATCTTAAAATAATTGGTTGGAATTATATACTAAATAATATAAAACATGAACTCCATTAGTCCATGTTTCCCAAATCAAATTCCACAACACCATTATAAAATAAATAAAATCCTAAAACCCATCTCACTCAAGAAAACACATAAAATTCCCCTATAAAATAGTACTCCAAAAAATAAATCTTCAACCCCCCCATTTCCCTAAAGTCTGCATTTTTTAAAAGAAAACCCTTTGAAATGTTTTATCCCATATCAAACTTTCAAAAAGACCTTTTTTTAAAACCAAAGTATATTATGAATTATCATTATAAAACCAAAACTTCCCATAACAATTTTCACTAATGCCAAAACACTTCTTAATTTTGTTTCAAAACCACCCATTATTTAAACACCCATTAAGGGTTAAAATACAAGGAAACTAAAAAAATATGGTTTTGAAAACCACAAAAAATATTCAAAAGAAAAATAACACTCAAAATTTTAAAATTTTTCTTTATTAAAAATACTTTTCCTCATTAAATCACTTTACAAATAATTTATCAACTACTCTTGAAACCAAAATGATTTCCAGATTTCATAATGATATCAACTATTTCCAAAAACAATTCTGAAAGAAAAATCAATTTCAAAAACAAGAATTAATGATTTATTTAAATCAAAAAATATTTTTCATGAAATATACTTTTCACACATAAAAAATATCTCACAACCTATGCATAAGAAATAACACACCACATGATTTAACCAAAATCTAATACAACAAAATCAACACATCACAAGCACTACCTTAATCCTTTTCCCATTACTAATAAGAACTTGAACAAACCAAGAATCAAGGGGTATAAATAATAGAACCATGTGGTATATAGAACTATGATTTAATTATCCTCATGGTTGACGTTCCATGTACCAATCAATCACTATTTCAAAAAATGTTTCCAAAATCGAGTTCTTGGTCACTGTAAGGTTTGTCAGTCAATGAAATCCAACCTCATGCCTTTGATTCTTTTTCATTCCATACCAAAACACCTAGGTATAACCCCAAGAAAAATTACTCCTTTATAATGAGGATCAAAATACCATCATATCATATCAAAATCCCTCAAAGCTTCTCAAAAATGAAATTAAAACCAAGACTCAAATCCTAACCACCCATGGTAACTTACGGCTCAGGGTGAGAAAGTTTTAGCTAGAACATCCCCACACCTAACTTAGGAGTTCTGAAAATTATCCTAACTCCATCCTACCTAGACACATAGAAAAAAATAGGGTGATATTATACCATTTTTTCACGAACCAACCCAGGTCACCCTTGAATCGTGCACTCGAACTGGCCCGTGACATACCCATGGGGAGTTACCAATTTCTCTGAGTTTGAAACCAATGTTAGGGTCTCAATAAATAGAAATTGAGAATTATTTTACCATTTAATAATACACTTATTAATTTAACAAAACATTCAAAAAGAGTATGCAACTTTAATAATTAAAATAGTCTATAAACAAAACAAAGGGTAGAAACATCATATAAACTAAATAATAATTAAATAAACTAAAAAATATTTAGGCCATCGAGGATGGTACATATTCATCCCAATATAAATAAATAATAAGAACCCAAACCAACCTATTACCAACCACCCCCATGTAACCCCTCAATAACTCTCCACATACTATGATGACCCTCACGAACAACCCAAACCCCAAACATGAGTAAAACTAAAGCCAAGGAACTAGAAAGAAAACATAAGAGATATATAAACTAAGTGGTGTATTCATGGTGTGAGTGAAGCTAATATTGATAAGATAACACCAAGGAGTTCTTTCAAGTCCTTTATAAATAAATTTAATTTTATTCTAGTTTTGATTGTTATTAAAAAATAGGTTTTTCATATATAGGTATATGAAAAACTAATATCATATCCATGTCTATTTAATAAACTTTTTTTTATTTTTGTTAAGACTATTTTACTCAAATACCCATGTAAAATACCCTTTTATAAACCAATTTAAAAATAAAACTTTTTAAAGAACTTAAGAAACATTTTTAATAAAAAAACTAAATGCAAGAAGAATAAATCAAACACCAAGGCACCACATTAGTAATAAAATAAAATATATAAGAAGAAGACATAATTCCTTATATTCTAATTGAGTTAGTAAACATAAAGAAAATTATACTATGGACCCATATAGTATAATGGGAAATAAAATAGGTCATAAGATGAGATAGTTCTAGATATCACCAGATATACAAGGCCAAATGTCATCCTATGTTGAATAAAAAAAAACAAAATCCATCCAACTAGCATGCACCAAGCATCGTTGGGGGCACTCCGCATCTAGTCTTATCTCACACAAGATTTGAAAATAGTAGTGTGTGACTATATACTATATCATAAATCCATAATAATGAACTAGTTCCTAGTGATCCAATGAAAGTAGCAACTAGAGGTAAGTAACCAATGAGTCACATGAGAAATATAGCAATATAACATAAATCTCATCTCACCTCCAACTCCCTCATAAAAATTTCCCCAAAAATGCATTCCATATCATAAAAAAATATAAAGAATTACAATTAGGCCACATTACCTGTCAAATAGTATATAAAGGGGCTTCAAGTGAGTATCTCTCTCACACAAACAATGAAATCCAATTAAAAAACAACAAATCAGACTTATCAAAAATAGGCTTAATTTTTCAAGACACTTGTTTTACCTTTAAAATTTCATTTTAAAATCATCCTCTAAGAATAAACATTTAAAACCACATTCAAATCCATAACATTTGGAATCTATGATGTAATTTGTTTTATTTTATAAATGTGGTCAACATAGAAGAATTCAAAATTAAAGAAACAAAAAAAGGAATATATTTATTAATCACTAAATCTATTACATTAAAAAAACAGAAATCATGGATAATTAAATAAACTTACTAAAAGTGATATCATAACTAATATAACACCACCAATTAGCACAATAAGATTTAACATGTATCCCACTTTCCCTGTGTACCTAACCAGAATTTTTGAATGATAATTGTTTCCTCAAAATGTGTGTTATATTATTTTGTACTAAAAAAACTACACCCCTTTAATAATGAAGTGAGTATAATTGAAATGTGACCTTTGGGTTTCAATTGTTATATGATTGTTTGTAAATTAATACCCTTGGTCAATATGAGAATTGGAAACAATACTCTTAATAATAATTCTAATGTTTAATTAGTATTACAAATAGAAATGATAATGTTTAATTAATGTAGAAAGAAGATTTTATGGACTCATCCAGTAGATTTGTGTCATATAAAGCCCATTTTTTCAGTACTTAGAAAGGAGGTAGCATATTTTGGTATTCTCTCTTGACCAATCCCAACCGGAGTTTGAACATGTTAAGCTTGAATGAAATCTTCTACAGGATAAGTTCAAGTTATTGGAGATTACCACTCAGACGATGTTATCTGAGATTCCCTAAGAAACTATCACTATTGCACACATAAATGTTAGTTAGTATGAAGGTGTTATAAGGGTTTATGTTTCAAGTCTCGATTTAATTACTGTTTAATCACTTTTTTTAAATAAATTTTATATTTCATCATTTCTGTTTTAAGAATAGTTTTGGTCAAAAATTGAGATGGAATTTAATAAATTGTGTTTTCGAGCAAAAAATGTACTTTTTAAAGATATATAAATTAATATATTAAACTAAGGTTTTATTAATAATGTTTATTATAATTAAATTTTATTATCAAAACACTCTTATTTAATTACAAATGATAAAATAATTTTATTTTTTTCAACTGTCGAAACTTTTTCTATGCATTTTCTCTCTGCTGTTATTTTTAATAAATAAGGTTTTTTATATTTAAAAGTTAAATTTATCATAATTGGAGAATTATTATGATAAAATAAAGATCATTTTTTAAATCAACACATATAAATTTGGTTAGGGTGAATTTATGAGAATTTTCTAAAATATTTTGTTTTTTGGTGAATAGTAAAAATACAGTTTTGAGTTTTTGGTATGTTTAATGAAATTATAATGATGTAATAAGTAATATAAAATTATAGAATACTATTTTGGATTAAAATATGATAATAGGTGTCCTAAGTTACCAATAACATGGGCAAATACCATGGGAAAGCCCATGGTTTTTTAAATACCACTACTAAGGTATCCAAGGAAATTAATAAAAAAACACCCCTCTTTTTCAATAAATATCTAACCATTTATTCATTTCATTTTATTAAAAAAATATCCTCTATGAAGATATAATATTATTACCCCCCAAAGAGTCATCCCAAGCTGTCTTAAAGCCCCCAAGGCCTCGATCTTCAAGTTTTAGAAGTTACTCTTCAAGGCAAGGGAATCTAAACTTATCTTTTCTGTTCAAGTTTACTTTTTATGTGGTATATCTTTAAAATTTTCATGATATGTTCTCCTGTAAATTTTATCCAATACATTTAATTTATTAATATTATTTTATTAATTAGAGACCCTTTCCCTTATTTTTTTAATATTTTCTAGAACCACATTTTATACCTGTTATGATGCTGATTTTACTTCTCAAATTTTCTCTCTTTTTCACAAGAAATTTCTTTTAATTTATTTTTTGAATAACCAAAAATTTTTATTCTCAAAGGGTATTCACATAAATTTCAAAATTATCTATTTAATTCTAGGATCAACCTTTATTTTAATCACTTTCTAAAACATCATGATTTTGATATGAAACCCATTTCTTTTATTCTCCATGGGTTATTTATGAAATGTTTATTATGATCTATCCAGATCACATTAATTAAGAAATATAAAGGGTTTTACCTGATATCACTCCAATTTATTGGGTAAATAATTCAATCTCTAGATATGACATGTTTTATGATACCTTGGTGAATAACCTTAGTAATTTTTATGACACCTTGATGAAAAAATTTGGTGATATGTTTACGAATGTCTAAAGTAAATGTTGTAGCCACATTTCCAAGTTATCATTCATGTTATTATTATTATGATATGCCTATTTATAATTCTTTTATGTATTTCCTAGAGTTATTATTGATATTCCTCAAGATCACAAGTAAACTATTTCCCTTGGTTTCCCTTACTAGGCCTTATGCCCACCCTTTCCTTTGATGTATTTCTCCAGGTTATGAGATGCAATAAATGTTCTTAGGATGAACCTTGGAGAAGACTTTAAAGTGGAATAGAATAATGTTTTTATCTTTCATGTATTATGTACCTTTTTTCCAATAAGCTAAACTTTAAAATATTCTTTGTTTGTAAATTTTAATGAAAAATTATGTAATAAAAAGAAGGGATTCCATAGTTGGTATCAAAGGACAATTTAGTTATTTGTGGAAATTAGGCTTTGAAAACATTAAAATTAACCCTAGAGAAAAGTTTAAATATAGGAAAATGTCCTTTTATTTTGGTGAAATATTAAGTAAGTTTTTTCTGAGAAAAGAAATACCTATCTGGATATGAACAAGTGGATGTGGATATGGCACATATGCAGCTATGAGTAATATCAAAAAACACTGCTTTGAACTAGAATTGAATAGAAACTAGTTCATGATAACATGCCTTATTGCACTCCTGGTTTGACACTCCTATGATATATCTTTGGTTAATCAGAGGATTTTTATGAACCATTATGAAGTATTTATAGAAAATTTAGTTGTTTTTAATAAATAACACGTTTAAGCATGATGTTATATGACATAAAAGTTCCCTTATAAACTATAAGATTATTAAGTAAAACACATTTCTCACTAAGTTTTTCTTCTTTAGAAAAATTAGGGAAATGGTATAAACCACATAAATGGTGAGCGTAATAGACTAGGAGCTGAAGACCTTCCGATGGAAGCTGAAATGGAAACCTTCATGAGAAGTATGAATCAACTAACTTAGGTGATGGGAAATAAATTGAATCAAGCTGAGAGACCAGATTCACCATGAAGGGAATAACTTTCCATTGAGTCCTTTATATATAAATGATCACCATATTTCAATGGATTTACTAACCCATTGATTACTTAATAGTGTATAAGTTCTATCAAAATGACCTTTTCCATAATCCATTGTTCAGAACAAGGTAAAGTCACACTGGTTGTTTATTGATTATAGGAAAAAGCTAATCAATGGTGGGCGTTGATAAAAAATAAAAAGCCAAGAGTGGTTATTGAAGATATAGAGGGATGAGTTCGGGGGAACCTTTTTTAAGAAATATTTTTCTAATTCAATGTGAAGAAAAATGGAGAAATAGTTCCTAGTGATGAAACAAAATGAAAATGAATCTTTGGGAAGGTATGAGACTAACTTCACAATAATTTCCCATTACACCTATATATTTTACCTAGATCCTAATGGGAAGGTTGCTAGATTATTCAGTGGACTAAGACCTCATCTACAGAAGAATCTTGCCAACCCAGAATATAAAAACTACACATAGATCATGAAGAGTGCTATCAAAGTTGAACTAGAGTTCAGTGAGACATAGTGGTCACACAAATCGAATGAAAAGAAGAGATATTTAGAGCCAAAATTAGGGAGTACCTTTGACCAATAAAGATGGGGAAAGCAAGTGAAAATTTCCACATGCAATAAATATGGGAAGAAGAATTCAGGGAACTACCTGCATGAGAGTAGGAAATGTTACAAGTGTGGAAGAGAGGTTCATATTTATCGGAACTATCATAGTGAGGTGAATCCTCAACTTCTCAACACTAATGAAAAAGGAGAGATAGTGAAAGCCCTATCTGAATTCCAATGCTTCAAGTGTAGAAATATTGAGAACTTTTCCATTCACTATCCAAATCTAAGGGTAGTAGAGGGGAATCACCATCAACCTCATCATAGGATAAGGGAGAAAGGTCATGATTTTTCTATCATGATGGATAAAGTTGAAGCTCCAAATGATGTGGTGGTAGGTAATCTTGTTTTTTTCTCAAAGATATCAAGTACTTCATTTGATTCTGGTTCTATGCATTCATTTATTTATTCCAAGTTTTCAAAGAATATAGAATCAATACCTAAAATTATAGAAGTAGAACTATTAGAAAAGAATCCTGGAGGTATTATCCAAGCATCAACAGTGTATAAAATCTCTAGTATTCACTTTGGCGAGCACAATCTCATTGAAAATCCAATAGTCATTCCCATGATTAAATTTGACATTACACTATGGATGGAATGGCTATCAAAGTACAATACTAAGATAAACTATAGAATAAGGAAATATCAGTAGTCTAGAATGGAAAACATACAGTTGTTTTCAAAGGAGAGATATCTCAACCTGAATTTTTTCTAGAATCACCACCTGTAGCCTTATTTAAGGAGATGATCAGAGAAGATGAATAAAGAAATTAAAGTGTATGAATAGAGAGTGTCCCTATTATTCAAGAATACATTGATGTATTTCTTATGGAGTTACCTAAACCTCCCATAGAAAGATAGGTAGAGTTATCCATTTAACTCATTTCTGGTTCCTAGCCAATTTCAAAGACCCTGTATAGAATGGGAAATGTGAAGTTGGAAGAATTAAAGAAGAAACTCCAAGATCTATTTGATAATGGGTTTATCTAGACATATGTATCTCCTTGGATAGAACCTATTCTCTTTATGAAGAAAAAGGATGGATCAAGTCGGTTATGCATTGATTATATAGAACTTAATGGGATCATATTAAAGAATAAGTACCCTCTTCCAAGAATTGATGATTTATTTAACCAGCTTCGTGGGGATCAATTATTCTCTAAGATTGACCTTCGATCTGGTTATCAATAATTTAGGGTGAATAAATAATATATTAAAAATCCCACCTTCCAATCAAGATATGGAAATTAAAATTTTGCTGTTATTCCCTTCAGCTTAACTAATTCTCTTGTTATATTTATAGATTTTGGTTAATAGAGTATTTAAGGACTACCTTGATAACTTTTTAGTAGTTTTCATTGATGATATTATGATATATTTTAAAATTTTTAAGGATCATGATGATCATATAAGGTTTATATTGAAAACATTTAGGAAGGATAGGTTATTTATAATGTTCAAAAAATGTGAATTTTAGTTACAACAAGTTGATTTCTTGGGGAACATTGTAACCAATGAAGGAATTTCAGTTGACCTTTCAAAGACAAAGGTTGTAGAGGAGTGTCCTCACCCTACAAAAGTAACTAATATTCGTAGTTTCCTTCATTTAGTAAGATATTATAGGATTTTTGTGAAAGACTTTTCCTGAATTTAAAATCCACTAACCAAGTTAACTAAAGAAGGGGTGAAGTTCATCTAGACAAAGGTGTGTGAAGAAAGTTTCCAAGAGATGAAGAATAGATTGGTTACTGTATCTATGTTAACTATACACTCTATCAAATAAGTATTCATTATTTTTTGTGATGAATCTCTAAAAGTGATTAGGTGAATCCTCATGAAAAATGAAAATGTGATTGTTTATGTATCTCTACAATTGAAGCCCCATGAGAAGGACTATCTTACTCATGACTTGGAGCTAGTTCTAGTTGTTTTTTCACTAAATATTTAGAGGAACTATATTTATAGATACAAATATGATATATACAAATACCATCAAAGTTTGAAGTATATTTTCATTCAAAAAGAATTGAAAATGATACAGAGGATATGGTTGGAACTTATTAAATACTATGATTGTTCAATTCATTATCACCTTGGTAGTGAAAACAAATTCACTATTGCATTAAGTAGGAAAGACCCTGTTATTCTTGAAATGATGAGGATTCAAGGAGATCCTTTGATCAAAGACCTAGTAAAACTTGATATGGAAATCACAAGGGAAGGGGCATCATCAATCCTATCCCAAATGATTTCTCAACCATCATTACAAGAGAAGATCAAGAAATCTAAAAGGGAAGATACTTTGATACATAAGAAGTTAGAGGATGTGAATAATGGGAAGTTTACTAAGTTCAATATTGATTAAGAAGATGTACTTGAATTTAGAACAAGGCTATGTTTTTTCATCTATTCTGGAAATAAAGAAGGATTTGATGGGTAAAGCTCATAGCTCTACTTTATCAATACATCCTGGAAGCATGAAAATTTATAGGGACCTTCATGATCATTATTGGTGGGATAACATGAAAATGGAGTTTTTCGACTATACCATAAGGTGCCCGGTGTGTTAACAAGTAAAGGCAAAGGTACAACTTCCTAAAGAGGTATTATATCCACTACCCATACCAGCATGGAAGTGGGACAATATCACTATGGATTTGTCACTGGTCTATAGAGAAATTCCAAAGGAAACAATGAGATATGGGTAATAGTGGACCATCTCACCAAGACTACCCATTTTGTCTCTATTTGAATTTTTTTTATCTTGATCAGCTTTCCAGTATTTATGTGAAGGAAGTGGTAAGGCTGCATGGGGTACCACTTTCTATCATTTTAGATCATGATATAAGGTTCATATCAAAATTTTGGAGAATTCTTCAACATGATCTAAATACTAAATTGAATTTTAGTATGGCCTATCACCCTCAAACTGATGGATAATATGAAAGGTCTATTCAGAAAATTGGGGACATATTGAGAACATGATAAATGAAATTTAAATGTTTATGGGTTCAAAATATACCATTAGTTGAGTTATCATATAAAAATAACTTTCTTTTGAGTATTCAAATGGAACCTACTAAGATCTATATAGAAAGAGATATAGAACTCCTACTTTTTTAGATGAAGATGGTGGGAGAAAGCTTGTTGGTCCTGATCTTGTGAAAGAGATAACAGAAAAGGTTCATGCCATCTAGCAACACATAAATGATACTCAGAGTCAGAATAAGAACTATGCTGACAATCGATGAAGGGACTTGGAGTTTGATGTTAGATATAAGCTCATACTCAAAATTTCACCTTGTAAGAGAGTCATGAGGGTTGGAAAGAAAGGGAAGCTCATCCCCAAGCACATTGGTCCCTTTTGGGAAAAAATCCCTTAGTGTTTCCTCTTGGTATGTTTTTGGGTGTGATTGTGTTTGTTGAAAAAGCTAGATAACCGTGGATGAGTATGATTGGTGTTTTCTTAAGATATGTTTTTAAGGTGGTGCAGTTTCCTAGTGTTTACCAAATTTTTGGTCCTCAAAATCAAGATTTTGTTCTTGGTAATGTAAGGTTTTTCTCATAGGAGTGAATGATATTAAAAATGGTGAAGGAAATAAAAAAAGGAAGTAAACTGCATACCTTAGTACATAGACTGCATACCATGTCCAAGAATGGTTCGTGGCCACATACCATGTAGTGGGGATGGTATGCGGAACGGTTCATGGTGGAAGGCTTGTGGTATATGGAAGAAATGATGGTTCACATGATGGATAATTTTTTTTTGAAAGTAAATGGATTCCACAAAGAAGTATAGATAGTATGCAGACTACATATGGAAAATGGTTCACGTGATCATTACATTTCACAGGAGATGTTCAGTATGCAGTGAAGGCTATACCAAATCAAAGATTTGGTAAATATTGGATTATCAAATTTTGAAAATATATTTTTCTATATAAGGAGGGATAATCCCATCATTATAAGAGATAGAGAATATCATTAGAGAACATCTTTACTCTGGAGGAAATTTGTCTAAGTCTGAAAGAGTTTGCGGGAAGTGATTCCAAAAAGGGTGAAGCAGTTCACATAAGTAATTCTGTGAATGGTTTTTGCAGGGTTTTGTAGTCTGCAAAGGAAGAACGATCCACATAAGAATAATTTGGTACAAAAAGGTGGACCTCAGATACATATAAGCGAAGGAAATACATGAATAGAGAACAATTCGTGGACAGAGGTTGGTTTATAGAAGTAGAGCCAGTACACTGACACAGTACGTGGTGGTATTTTGCAGAGGCAGAACATGGAGACAGTACACAGAATAGAGGAAGCAATACTTGGAAGTATTGGCAGTATGCGGAAGAGGTGATACATGTAGGAAACCTTCTACTCAGTACGTGGGAGAAGAAAGTGGTTCATGAAACACTCAACGAAGCTTGAAAAATCTTTAAATCAGTTTCAGAAATTAATTTCGGGTATCTAACAATACCCAATAAGGTGTCCATCATCTATGGGTGAAATAAGGACTTCAAAAGAGCATCTACCTAAAGTTGAGGATACAAGAATTTGTGAAAATAAAAGGACATACAAGTCCATAAATTGTGAGTGGATACCTTCCATGAGCAGTGAGCAAAGGAAGAGGACAATGGTAACCCTTTCCACCTATAGTGACCCATAGAAAGAGGTATAAGGAGTGACCCTTGGGAATATAGTGAGAATACCCTAAACCTTGTAAAGACAGTGATCTTGGTTATAGAATATATAGTCCAATCCATGTAATTGTCAATGAGATTTATTGGATTTGGTACATCGGTATATCACCATTGTATGGTCCTTAGATATAACCCAGAGAGGGCGAACTAAGTAAAAATCACTGTGTCCTATGCATGATTTCATTTCTATTCATATATTGCTATGGGAGAAAGATAGAAGTGTGTTTTTTTAATGATTAAACAAGATATGAAGGGGTAGTAGTTTTAATCTGTCATACCCTAATTCACCCCCCTTAGGGTATTCGACCTAGTAGACCTAACAACCCCTATAAAATCCTTGATCACATAGAAGCAGTGTCCTATCATCTTGCACTTACTCCAAATCTAGCTCAAGTTCATGATGTGTTCCATATATCTCTCTTGAGGAAGTAAATACCTGACCTTTCACATGTACTAAATCTGGAGGTGGTACAACTAGAACATGCCCTCACTTATAAAAAGCATCTAGTGGAGATGTTGGACCGTAGAGACAAGGTTCCACACAACAAGACTAACTACCTCAGTAAAGTGTTGTGGAGTAACCACAAATAAAAAAAAGCCATGTGGGAACCAAAGTAAAAAATTAGTCAGAAGCACCCACACCTTTTCTATTATGAGTGCACAAGTTTAATTTTTGGGGATGGAATTTCTTAAGGGGGGAGAATGTAACAACCCAAATTTTTTTAATGATAATTGTTTCCTCAAAATGTGTTATATTATTTTGTGCTCAACATAACTATATACCTTTAATAATGAAGTGAGTATAATTGAAATTTGACCTTTAGGTTTCAATTGTTATATAAACATTATTCAATTAAGACTATTGGTCAATATTTCCATTGGAAACAATAATATTAACAATAATTTTAACGTTATAATTAGTATTATAAATAGAAATGATAATGGTTAATTAATGCATAAACAAGAGTCGATGGTCTCATCCGGTAGAGTTGTATCGTACGAAGCCCATTTTTTTGTACTTGGGAGGGAGGTAGAATATTTGGGATTCACTCTTGACCAATACCAAGATGAGCTTCAATATATTAAGATTGAAAAAAAATCACCTATGTGAGCAGTTTAAGTTGGTGGAGATTACCACTCAGGCAATGTTATCTGAGCCTCCCCAAAAATCTATCACTATCACACACCTCACCCTTAGGTCGTATACGGGTTTAATAAGGGGATATGTGTTAAGGCCTTAGTTTCTTATTTTGTAATCTATTTTTTTAAATAAAATTTCTATTTCATCATTTACATTTTAAGAATAGTTTTGCTTAAAACTTTAGATGGAATTTGATAAATTTATTTTTGAGAAAAAATTATACCTTTTAGAGATTTATAAATTAATATATTAGACTAGGGTTTTATTAATAATTTTTTTATAATGAAATTGTATTATCAAAATACTCTTATTTAATTACAAATAATAAAATAATTTTATTTTTTTCAAGTGTCGTAAATTTTACTATGCATTTTACTATGCATTTTATGTCCTTTATTTTTCTAATAAATAATGTTTTCTTATATTAAAAAGTAAAATTTATCATATTTAGAAATTTATTAGAATAAAAAACGTAATTTTTTAAATCATCACATTGAAATTAGGTTAGGGTGAATTTATGATAATTTTCTAAAATATTTTTCCTTTATGTGAATAGTAAAAATATAGTTTTTGCGTTTTCAGTATGTTTAATGAGATAATAGAGGTGTAATAAGTAATATAAAATGTTGTTAAACTATATTGGATTAAAATATGATAATAGGTGTCCTAAGTGGACAATAACATGGGAAAATACCATGGGAAATCCCATGGTTTTGCAAATACCACTATTGAGGTGTTCAAAGAAATTAATAAAAAACTCTCTCTCTTTTTCTATAAATAACCACCAATTTCTTCATTTAATTTCATTCTAAATTAATCCTCCTTGATTATATGATAGAATTACCTCCCAAGGTATCCTCCTAAGGTGTCCTCAAGACCCCCAAGGTCCTAATCTTTGAGTTTTAGGAGTTACTCTTCATGGTAAGGGAATCTGAACTTCTCTTTTCTGTTCAAGTTTCCTTTTTATGTGGTATGTCATTACAATTTCCTTAATATGTTCTCCTGTACATTTTATTATATCCCTTTAATGTATTAGATTATTTTATGAATTTTATACCCTTGTTCCCTCTCTTTTTAATAATTTCTTAAACCACGTTTTATCCCTATTATGCTGATGATTTTACTTCTCAAAATTTATCTCTTTTTCACAAGAAAATTCTTTTATTTTCTTCTGTGAATACCCAAAACATTTTATTCTCTAGGTTTAGTCAAATATATTTCAAAATGATTTATTTAATTTTGGGATTAACCTTTTTTTTAATAACTTTCTAAAACACTGTGATTTTGATATGAACCCTAATTCTTTTAATATCCACAGGTTCTTTATGAAATGTTTATTATGATCTATGTGGATCTCATTAATTAATAAATATGAAGGTTGAACCCTGATAGCACTAAAATTCATTAGGTAAATAATTTAATCTCTAGATATGACATGTTTTATGATACCTTGTTGAATAACCTTGTTAATTTTTATGACACCTTGGTGACAAACCTTAGTGATATAATTATGAAAATATAAAGTAAATGTTGTAGAAACATTTAAAAGTTATGATTCATGATATTATTATTATTTTATAACTCTTTATCAATACTTTATGTATTTCCTCAAGTTCTTATTGATATTTCTCAATACGATAAGTAAACTATTTCCCTTATTTTCCCTTACTGGGCCTTATGCTCACCCTTTCCTTTAATATATGTCACCAGTTTATGAGATGCAATAAATTTACTTAGGATGAAACTTAAAGAAGCTTTTAAGTTGGAATATAATAATGTTTTAAGTTTTCATGTATTGTGTACCTTTTTTCAAGGACACTAAACTTTAAAAGATCATTTGTTTGTAAAATGTAATAAAAAGTTATGTAATAAAGAGGGATGTCATACCACGGGTCTTCTATAATTATAAAAGTAATAGATAGAAGAATAGTAATAAAATTGAGAACTAAAGGGAAGTATAACACCATCATGAAACAAGATATGAACCTTAATGAATTTTTTTGTGTTTTTTTTTCAAATGCCCTTAGACATGTATTTATAAGACTAATATGTGACTGTTGGAATAAAATATAGCTTTTGGAGTTTTTACTAGCTGTTAGGTGATTTAAAAAGAATTTAAAATGGATTTAAAATAACAGTTGCAAATATAGTATTTAAAATGATGTTCTTTAATGATAATTTTTTAATTATCAGTTAAAATTTCAAAGTTTTGTAATATAAATTGAGAATTTAATAAAAAGTTAATTTCATATAAATATTTTCAAATAATGATAATAAATATAATTTTTAAATCGTGTAAATAAACTAAATGGAAGGGGTAATATATATATATATAATTCTTTAATATTTTCCCCATTTTTTGAAACATTTATATAAAAAATTACTAAGTGCTCAAACCAAAAACCAAGGGCAGCCCATGAACCACTACTTAGGTGAGAATTAAGGAAAATCCCTCAATTCAATGGAGGCACCATGATAGCCCAGCTCAAGAAACAGTGAGTCCATATCTGTGAAGGGACCCCAGTAGTACCTGTATAGTATGGGTCGAAGCCCAGGCAGGAGACCATGTATAAGGCTCCTGATCGCACCATGATTAACTATTTCATTTTCACCCTTACACCATTATGTTAAAATAGTTTTGTATTGAAAATTATAAAAAAAATCACTTCATGTTTGATTCCATTAATTTTTGTTTGTCACTGTTGAAAAGGTAAATATTATTTGTTTTGATAATTTCATTTAAGGTGGAGGTGGTTCTTAGGGTCCATGATGATGTCCAAGAAAAATGGACCAAACTGCGCAGGATCCAAGCACAACAGTGGACTAAACCACACACTTTTACTAAACCGTGAATCCAAATGGAATGAAATTTTGTGGGATGATCTAAAATTTAATGGGATACATTTCATATTAAAAAAAATAAGCCTAATTATTCCACTAATAGGTCCATACGACCTCATCTATCCATCACACCAAATATTAATGATATTAAAAGAGGCGTGCTGTGATCTGTCCATATCTTGATCTGTAGGTGTCCAAATGAAGAAAAACTTTTGTTGGAGATATTAAAGAGGTGTGGAAACAACTTTTTAGTTTTCTCCAAAGTGAGATAAGTCTATATGGAGGTCTAAAAGCATATTCCAATTGGTTTTAATAAATCTATGTTCCCAAAAACCACCTTCCACTTTGCCTATAAAATAGAACCTCAGGCTCCTCATTTGCAAGTTCGAACCAGAAGAAATATCTACCATTTGGTAGTCCTGTAGTATTATACTCTTCATTATAGATGTTTTTTAGGCCCCTATCCTCATAGGGTGATCAAGAATGAATAAGGAGTTCTACCCAAGCTTCCTCCTCCTCCCGATGTCTATCTAAATGGTGGGCCTTTGTTGTGAGGTATCTACACACATGTAAAGGGAGTTTTGAAACATATATTAGCTACTATTTTGGAGTGATTTGGATGTTAGAACATTTATTTCCATGTATCTAAAATTATTTATTATTTGAATTCTTTTTTTGATGCATGTGATTGATTTGATCTGAATTTCTAACCGATCTGTGTGAGGTTTTGAGTGGGTGACTTGTGTTGTTCCAATTAGACAACACAAGAATCCTTTTCTTACCTACATTCTTGAGATTTAAATCTGATTCGGAAGATCTTATTCCATGAATAAGTTATGGACCTTGACAATATGATTTTTATGTCAAGTTTTGGTTCTTCAAGCAATGAAATAAAGGGTTTGGAATTAATCAGGATTCCAATTAATTTCAACCAAATAATTACTCCAAAACTAAATGAATATATTATAAAAATGAACTTAAAATGTGTGTAGTTAAATAAAAATTACCCATTTGTCTCATATTTTTCAAAATACACTTGTTTTTTCAACTATTAAATTCTTTAAGTTATGTTATTTTCTTTAAACTTTTTTCAAAATCACCCCCCCTTTTTAGCACTTTTTATTAAAAATACATAATCTAAATATAGTAATGCTCCTTGAGAGATGAAATAGGGTCTTTACTATACCATAAATCAACCTTAAAATCAAAATAAATTTTACATGTCAGGACAACATGGTCAACTCCCATCATAGTTTGTGTTTATGTCATTGGGAGGTAGCGGTCGCATTTCCCCTTATATAAGAGCACAACTTATCTCCCCGTTTTGATGTGGGATAACCATTTTTCCGTGGGATAAGATCCCAACCGTCTGATCGCATCACGCCCATATGAGCTGTTCAATCTATCTCCTGATTTCCTCCTCCACCACTATTCATCTTCTTTATTTTCTTTTCCTCTTCACAACCTTGAACTAGTTGGTAAAGTTGTCCAAATCCCTTCTATTGTTCTGGTCTCCCTTAACTCATAGCCTACCTCAGATCTAATTTCTCTCAAAACAAAATGAATGATGCATTAAATTAAACTAAACCCTTGACTAATTAACCTCCATCCTCATCTTCCAAAGTAAGCCTTATATATATATACCATAAATAATTATGAATAAATGTAATTAAAAATTATAAAAAGAACCACGAAAACCACTTTGTAATATAATTTCTATAATTTTTATGGGTGAATAAACTTGAAAGAATGGAATATATATATATATATTATCTATTAAATTTGAGTATAAAGTTGCTTATAAAAAACCCTCCAATTTTCACTTTCTACATACACAGTTTTCACTACAAATCCATGAATGATTATTCTTACTTTATAAAAACCCTCATTTTCACACTTTGAAACACCCAAACCATTTCTCAAAAAAGATCATACCATATTTATTTCTCTATGTGTCCATCCACAATCAACCTTGGGTTCATCCTCATTTAAGGTAAGGTATTAATTTATTTTTAAATATATCAATTTATGTTTTAATTTATGGTTTGTGAGGGATGATTTTATTTTAAAAGTTATATATATGTATATATTTTTACCTATCATTTTGAATTTATAATTTAAGGATGCCAAATTTATATCAATGTTATGTTTTATAAAACAAAGTTTCTAATTTGTTTTCAAAGATTTATTTCAAACTATGTCCCTTTTAAGAAAATCTAAACATCTATATATATCATTTCAATTTATTTTAAAACCCTTGACAGATAATGGGTCTTGTAAAACCAATATATGGACAAATTTTACAAATTTTATTTTGATCTATAATACAAAACAATAACAAAACTATATTTTGTTATTATTTGAATATAAATTTGAAAAAAGGGTATTAAATTTTGTTTCTATATTATAGTTATTATTTTATGCGAATAGAATTTATAATTTTATGTGAGATTTATAAATAAAATTTATCATTTAATGTGAATAAATTTCCCTAAAAATATATATATATATCACTCATAATTTATATATAGACATCATCTAAATATAACAATCATATTTTATGCATTTAGTGATTGTAATTGTATTAAATTTCTATAAAATTTTGTTTATAACAATTTAAAATTAAAGTGGTATGTGAAGGTATGAATTTCTCAAAAATGTTTTTTAGAAGATTCTTATACTATGATATGATTATTTTATTCAATAAAAATAATTTATGTATGAAATTTGAATGGTTTTTGGGTTATGAGTGAGAAAGGTTGGACTATTTAAATGTTTTCTTAAATTTGGAACTAGAGTATTGAATCATATGTTATGGTATAGGGAGTGAACCCACGACCTTAAGGGGACACTATCCCACATTTGATATGGCTAAGTGGCCTTAAGGTTTACTTATACCATACTGAGAATCATTATTAATCCATAAAATTATTATTTTTAAATGGAGAAATCCAAAGAATCATTTAAAAATATTATTACTTAGGAAATTGATGGTTTTCAAAATTTTATGAACCTATTATATTTCATTGCTTTGAAAACCTATTTATAAGTATATATTTATTAAAAAGAAATGCTTTAAAAGTAATTTTCAATGATTTTGAAACCTATTACTAGGAAAATTAAATGATCACCCTATATTTAAAATGTATTTTTCCCTGATTTCGTAGAATTTCTTTGTGATGTGTATTTATTTGAGGACAAAACACACATGAAGAATTTTTGTTTATTTTATTTTATATTTTATAGTTTTTTAAGTTGTAATGTATGTATATAATTCTCTAAAACATGGACTAAAAAAGGTCTTGGAGTGTAAATTATTTTTGTATTTTTCATCTGTCTTTTATTTTAAGAAAAAAATACACAACATTTTTATATTCTTAATCTGGAAGCATAGGTTTATGACTTCATAGTTATTATCGGAGAGACAGTCTATATAATTTTTTAAAATTAGTACAAATTGAAAATTTAAGTATTCCTCCTTTGAAAAAATATTTTTCATTAATATTTTAATATGGAATAAATAAGAACATGAACAACAATTTTGTCTCTTCTAGATTAATCACTTGAAAAGATAATTTTAAAATCATGATCAAATTATTTGGAACCCTTTTCAAAACTTCAAATCACTTTTAAATTCATTTACAAGATATCCAATACCCATGATACCCTCCGATTCTTTATAGGATGAGGTTTTTTCTATTTTTTCATTGTTCATTCAAAACTTCTATTCTACGTATGAAAAAGAAAATATTTTTAGGGTCTTTTAAAATGTTTTACCATATCTGATCAGTTTGAATCTTTAGTAGATTTTATGGAAGATGAAAAATTGGTTGACTTCTACCCAAACTACCTATTTCAAGTATTGTATTTTATTTTATATGGAAGACTTAAATATATTGAAATTTTAGACGATGAGTTGGTTAATTTGTGTTATATAAATCAAGTCCACTTAGATGACTCTAATATTTACACCCCCCATACCTCTATCTAAATATCCTATAACTATGTATATGATTTTTACCCTATTTTCTCGAGTTGTGTTTGAAAAAAATAAATCAAATAACATAAAACTACACTGAGGATCAGTTTGACTGGAAGAAATATGCCTTTTCACGAGAATATCCAACATTGGATATTATAGTGAATTTATAAATTAATTTTTAATAATAATTATGTTAATAAATCTATTTTTATAGGAACACCATGGTTGGAAGAAAAAGATGAGAGATGTGCATACAAACAAATTGTGAGGGCACAGTTCAATTAAGGGGGAATAATGTAACATCCTAAATCTATGATATTCTTGAATTATAATAATAATAATAATAATAATTATTGTTATTATTATTATTTTGAAAACATTTTCAACATAGAATAATTCAAAATTTAAGAAAAAAAATAAGGAATATGTTTATTAATCACTAACTTTGTTACATTTATATAAAATTAGAAACCATGGATAATTCAATAAAATCACTAAAAGTGATATCATAACTACTGAAGAACCACCAAGTAGCACAAGAAGACCAAATGTGTATCCCACTTTCCCTGATTCTTTCATAATAATAAAATTAATATCGAGAAGAATAATAATAACACTGAGATCTAAAGGGAAGTATAACACCATCCTGAAATGAGAGATGAACCTTAATGATTTTGTTATGTTTTTTGAATTCCCTTATACAAATATTTATAAGAATTATATGTAACCGTTAAAATAAAATATAACCATTGGAGTTTTTACTAGAAATTTTTTGATTTAAAAATAAATTAAAATGGTTTTAAAATGATAGTTGTAAATATAGTATTTAAAATGATGACATTTAATGATAATGTTTTAATTATAAGTTACACTTTTAATGTTTTGTAATATAACTTTAGAATTCAATAAAAAGGTAATTCCATATAAATAGTTTCAAATAATAAAAAAATTAACTTTTTAAATGGTGTAAATAATATAAATGGAATTGGTAAAGAGAATATATATATATATATGTATATAATAATTTAATATTTTCCCCATGTTTTGAAAACTTTATACAAAAATTTACAAAGTTTTTACACTTCAAACCAAGGGAATACCATACACCACTAATTATGTGGGCACTAATGTCAATCCCTTGGTTTAGTGGAAGCACCGCGTAAGCCCAAATCGAGCAATAGCAAGGCCAAACCTGTGAAGGGCCCTGAGTAGTCTGTGTATAGTTTGGTCTGAAGCCCATGTATAAGGATCTTAGTGCAGTGTGTGTTTGTGTCATCGGGAGGTAGTAGTTGTGTTTTTCCTTATATAGGAGTTTATATTTTCTCCTTGTTTCTATGTGGGATGACCATTTTTCTATGAGATAAGATCTCATTCGTCCTTTTTTATCACACCCATCCGAGCCATTCAAGCCATATCCCAATCGCTTCCTCCTCCACTATTCATATTCTTCTTTTTTCCTCTTCATGACCTCAAACCAGTCGGTTAAGCTATCCAAATCCTCTCCACCATTGCGGTCTCCCTTGACTCATGGCCCTGCTTAGATCCAATTTCTATCAAAATGACATTAATGGTGTATTAAATTAAAAAGAACCCTATACTAATTACCCTCCATCCCAGTCTTCTGAAGGAATATTTATATATATATTTCATATCCTATTCTGAATATATGTAATTAAAATTCCTAAAAATAACCATGAACACCACTTTACGATCTAATTTGTATAATTTTTTGAGTTAATCAACTTGAAATATTGATATATATATATATATATTATTTTATCATCAATTGAATTTGAGTGGTCACTTTCCAATAAATAAACCTCTAATTTTTACTTTCTATATACATAGTTTTTTCAATGATAATTTGTTAATGATTAGACTTACATTATAAAAACCCCCATTTGCACACTTTGAAACACTCGAACTATTTATCAAAAAAAATCATACCCTATTTCTTTCTCTCTATGTCCAACCACCATAAACCTTGGGTTTATCCTCATTTAAGGTAAGGTATTGTTTTATTTTTTTAAATCTATCAATTTATGTTTCAATTTATGTTTTTTGAGAGATTATTTGATTTTCAAAGGTATATATATGTATATATTTATACTTATCTTTTCAAATTTATAATTTAAGGATATCTAATTTTTATCAAAGTTAAGTTTTAGAAAACAAAGTTTATAATTTGTTTTCAAAGATTTATTTCAAAATATATCACTTTTAAGAAAATAAAAACATCTATATATTAAAATAATTATATATATAAATATATATTATTGAAATTTATTTTAAAATCCTTAAAAGAGAATGGGTCTTGTAAAACCAAGATATGATCATATGTTATAAATTTTATTTTGATCTATAATATAGAATAATAAAAAAAATTTGTTTTATTATTTTTTGACTTAAAATTTAAAAGGGGTATTAAATTTTATTTAAATATTATATTTATTATTTTATGTGAATAGAATTTGTCATTTTATGTGAGATTTATAAATAAAAGTTATCATTTCATGTAATAAAATATCCCTACACATCTATACATATCACTCATAATTTAGATATGTCCATCATATAAATAAAACAATGACATTTTATGTATTTAGTAACTGTAATTGTTTTAAATTTCTATGAAATTTTGTGTATACCTTTTTAAAATTAAAGTAATCTATAATGGTATGGGTTTCTACAAAATGGTTTTAGAAAATTATTATACTACAGTATGATTATTTTATTCAAAAAAATAATTTATTTATGAATTTTAAATGGTTTTTTGGTTATGAGTGAAAACGGAAGGGACATTAAAATGTATTATTGAAGTTGGAAGTAGAGTATATAATGAAATGTTATTGTATATGGAGTGAACCCATGACCTTAAGGGGACACTGCCCCATATGTGGTATGGTTAATTGGACATATGGTTTATTTATAGCCTACTGTGTATCATTATTAATCCATAAAAAGTATTATTTTTAAATGGATAAATCCAAATAATCATTTAAAAATATTATTACTTTGGAAATTAATGGTTTTCAAAATTATATGAACCTATTATATTTCAATTCTTTTAAAACCTATTTCTAAGTATTTATTTATTCAAAATAAATATTTTAAAATTAATTATAAATGATTTAAAACCCCTTACTATCCAAATTAAATGCTCTCCCTATGTTTAAAATTTATTTCTCACATGTTTAGTAAAATTTCTTTGTGATATGTATTTCTTTTATGAGGAAGTGCACATGAAGACATTTATTTTATTTTATTTTGTATAGTTTTTTTTTAATTTGTAATGTATCTATCCATTTCTCCAAAACCTAGAATGGAAAAGGTCTTAGAGTGTAAATGCTCTGTGTATTTTTCTTTTCTCTTTTGTTTTAAGAAAATAAATACACAACATTTTTATGTTCTAAATCTGGAAGCATGGGTTTAGGGATTTATAAAACCCAATTCAAATACTAACCCTTTTTCATTAAAACACCATGTAAGAAACCAAAAAATTCCCTTTAATCAATTAATAACCTAAATGGGGTTAAATACCCTTAAAATACAAAATTATTTTAAAATAATTCAGTAAAACCTTTATACAGTAACTTTTCATTCAAAAATCACTTTTGAAATCAAAACCATCTGATAGAACCCTTTATTCCAAGTGAAGAACCAATCAAAAACAAATAAAAAATCTATTTTTATATCACATATATGAATAATTTTAACAAATAAACCATTTAAAAAATTTGAACACTAAATTTTATTCCATATAAATTAAATGCCTAAAAAACTTACTCTGATTTAGTAACAATCGATCTGGAAGTCATAAAATTTGATGGTGAATATTCAAATAGGAAACAAGATTCCTTAAAAAATATCTAATGGTAAAAATACCAAAGAATAAGAAACCCTAAACCCTAAACCCAACCCTACAAACCCTTAGGTTTTATAGGATATATGAAACAAAGGGAGAAAGAGGATAGAGAGGAAGGAACAAGGAGAAAAGATGGTATTAACAAGATAAATCCACATGAAAATGAGGTGGGTGAGGCTTATAAATTAAGGATAAGGGAGGGAGAGCTCCATGTTCATGCACTTAGATCAGTCGAGAGAGAGGAAGAAGAAAAATGGGATTTAGGATTTCAAAATTTTAAGGGGACAAAAGGGAAATCAAAAAAATTAAAAATATGGGAAAATAAGCTCTGTAGCATAGCCCTTAGGTTTATGATGTAGAGATTCCCAAGTAGGCCCTCTTAAATCATAGCCTAACTGATGCATCATGGAGCATCTCCACTAGGCAGATTAGGGGTCCCAATCCCTAGGGAATTATGGAGTATACTATCACCCTTATGGTGCTAAGAACCTAATGAGTACCCTAAAAATTCATGGGCCACAGTGTAGATCTCTATCCCTAAAGATATTATATAGGATCACCACCAAAGTCCCCCAGGTCCCCATGGAACAAACCTATATAATTTGTCATAGAACCCATTTACAAACACCTTCCATAGCATAGACACCCCTTTACATCGTGGCTTAACAACCATACTATTATATAACCCTCAAATTACCCTTATGAAAAACCTAAAAGTATCATTATGTGACACCAACATGGTGTATCCCAACCCCTATAGTTTTTCCTTCATCCCTTAACTTTATGAAACACATAAAACACACTTACAAAACTTCCTCTATAGAATATCGCCCTCTATTGTGGTATATATTCATTCCCTTAACCTTATGAACTACCCTATGCAGCATGCCACCATGACGCAACACTATCTGTTGTATCAGTGTCCATCCATGACCTAAATTCATACCACAACACACCCCATTATGGCGTGGTCTCTTTAAAACTACAAAAACTCATAAAAAATCATAAAAATTCAATAAACATAAAAATACCCCCAAATAAATCAAAAATTAAAATAATTATAAATACAGTGTTATTAGGTGTTACAGTGCAGGTCCAAAATTGTTATAGACCAAAGGAAGATTAATAAATAGGGATCATAGAACAAGTTTCCATTGAAATAGATCTTCATAGGATATACATCATATATCTACAAAGTTTGAAATTTTTTATTGAATATGTCAATAAAAAATATAGATCAATTTTTCATATAGAAAAAATATGTTTTCTAGAGTGATTCAATAATATAAATATGGAAAATTATGGGTCTCTAAGATGATTTAAAGAACCTTATTATCGAAGTGAATTGATGATGAAGAAAAGTAACCAGTTTGAAGAATTATTGATGCTTCTCATCTAAATTTAAGTGATGTGGAAAATTTATTACCAGTCTATAATAATACAACATTATTAAGATTAATTGATGCTAAATAATATTTGAGTTCTTAGAGAAGGTTAAGATTTTTATTCTTTTGCATTATTTTTTCAAGTTACATGGGGCCTCAGGATCCCAAATGCTTAGATCATGGGTTTACTAAAAGGTTCACTCCACATATTCAATTAAATAACATAATGAGTTTAAGACATAGTTGGTCAAATCCTATCTTTATTGAATTCGATCAAAGAATATGAAGTTCAAATGAGTGACACTGATGATTCAAATCTTGTGAGTTCAATATATAGAATTATCATCAGCTTTAAACTATAATTATGATAAAATTTAGATTTTAAATAGATAAAAATGATCACTCACAAAGTTAATGGAAGCCAAGTCTTAGTATTCCACTTCAAGTATTTATTGAGAAATAAAACTTTGGTATGAAGAGAATTGGTTTGATAAGAATAATAAATGAATATGAGAACTTTGAGATAAGTTTGATCTTGTAAAGTTTCCATTATCACGTGCCTATTTGATATTCTTGAAGGAAAATTATTTCTAAAAGATTAAAATAAGATGAGAATGGTTGTTGATGAGAGATACTATTGATAATTAAACTATGGATTAAATTAGGGAGGATTTAAATACTGAAAAATTAATTTGATGCTAGCTAGAGAAATTAATTTCATGTGTAAGTTGTATAGGTTATTGAGGGATTTTTTATGTATTACCAATAGTGTTAGAATAGAAAAAATAATTACTCTCATAGTAAAAAATGAAAAAATAGAATAAATGAATTTAATTCATTGATAGGGAGGAAAGGAATGCAAAATAATTTGAATAGGGGGATTCATCACCATTTAGGAAATGAGTGATATAGAGATATGGGAATAAGATAAAAGGTGTGGTTTATCGTTTGAGGGTTAGATATAAAAGGAATCTATAATTATAGGAGAAATTGATCTTGATAGAGAATGTAAATACCTTAACCCCAGTAACCTGGAGGTAGTGTCTATTATATTACATTGGCATTAGATACACAGAATCACATCCTGAAGGGCCGAAAAGTTTAGTAGTCTTGGTAAAATAGATACATACTTGAATTTTATATAAATTTGAAAACATAAAATACAAAAAAGTATAACAACATTATTCCCATTATAATATCCCTGTATATCAATAAAAAAATACTTCCTAGTATCCTTGGGAAAATAAAACTTAAGGGGTGAGATCATATACTTAGTAATGGTAAGCATACAATAGAAGCTATCATGAATAAATAATCATTATCAATATAGAAAGGTAAATAACTTAAATAAATTCCATTTAAACAATAAATTGAGCATAGTATGGAAGGAATAAATGGTGATAAAATAATTCCATATAAATAATCACATGATCTTGAAAATTATCCATGAATATTATAACTAATCAAATAATCACATGGACATCAAAAAATAATCTCATAAGATAATGAATAATGGTGTACATATAAAGAATACTATCAAGAACTTTCATAATAAAGTTTAAATTTGTGGGAAGAAACCCATATAATTTGGCCAAATAATTTATTTCATGAGACTTGTCGGTGCATTGAGGGGTTATCTATAACCAGAACCCAATCATAACTAAATTTTTTAATTAATTCCTCATATAAATGGGGTGAAACATAATCAATATAAACATTCATATTGAAAAAAACTAGCATATTAAATGTTAATACTTTCCCCAATCAAATAAACATAATCATAAACTATCTAGATTAACATGGTGAATGATATTAAAATTTTACATCCTTAGTCTAACTGGTCATAAACCATAAAAATAATTAATAATTATGATATAAATACAACATATCCTCATTGTATCATAAGTAAAATAAAGGTTTTATGTCATTGATAAATAGAAATACCATAAATATTTCATTAAAATATTCCTGAGGAAAATAACCTTTTTTAATTTAAAAATAATTTTTAAAACTAAAAGTTCACAAAATATTTTGAAAATAATTTTAATATAAAATAATATTTTAAACTTATAAATTAATCTTTAAAATATTGAGTGGTCTTGATGGTGGAAATTTTGTACATGTTGTACACATTAAAACAAATATTCCTTTCACATTTTTGGTAAAAGACAAAAAAGATTTGTTTGGAAAAAGACATAAAAATTCCTTTCAAAACATTTTTTAAAAAGTAAAAAATGGGTAAAAATTTCTTTAAAAATCATTTTTATAATGATAAAAAACAATTTTAAAACATTTTTAGAAAAACTGATTTTGGTGAAAAAGGATTTCTGACTGAAGAGAGAACTAAAGTTGGATTTTATTATAAAACATTTCTCTATCCTTTTAAGTACCAAATATAGGAAAATGGGACAATTAATTTAAAAGTTAATTAATAACCAAATTATATTTAAATATATTGGTTTTATGATAGAAATGCAAAATAATTCTTCTAAGGGATACTTAAACAAAAAGAGCCGCTAATGATGATCATATTATGAAATAAAGCCTTGAGAATTTGGTAAATTTTGAATCATATTACCCTTGAAATAAATAACTTCAAATTAAGCTTTAAATACCATGAAGATAAATACATTTATGATATAAACCACACAAAGGAATAAGTTGTGAATTTGACATATGCATGATTGAAATAAATGTGAGACGAGAAACCCATACCCTAGATTCGACTTCCTTTATATGTGTCTAGACATCATATATAATAAATATAGGTTTATTTTAAATGTATTACATAACCATAATCATATATCTCATACCACATATTATTATCTTATAGTTTTAATCACATTTTTATTAACAATTCTTTGTTAAAACAACTGTTTTGGGGGATAATTGTTTCATGTTTCATGTACTTTTAAGATTGGTAATCTTGTAATTTTAATGTGATCAAAGTTACATCATATAAATACTTTTAAACATGATATATATATAATATAAATTAATTATTTATGTATTTATATTAATTTATAAAATTTAGAGATAGAAAATTGATTACAACATTCATATAGATGGTAGGTCCTACGTACGCATGAACATTGTTTCCATTTTTATCGAAGGATAGAATGAAAGGAAAATAAATATTGATTAAAATTTAGAGAATAATTATTATTTTATATATATATAATTTATATTAATAAAATCCATCATTATTACTATCCATGTAAAATTAAAATGAAAAACATTTCACATCGCTATGTGGAGGTGATCGTCCACACGTACGCCTGAGTGACATTATTTTTTTCCAACGAATTGGAAGGTAAAAATTTATATGTGATATTATATTTAAAAATTATTGTTAGATAATAAATATCACATATATTAATTAAAATTTAAATTACTACATTCCATTTAAAGTGTAAGTGAAAAATGAATCACATCGCTTTGCGAGGTGATAATCTGTCGCACACACGAGCGACATCAACGTATCCCCCACAGAATGGAAAGTAAGAAGGAATATGTGATATGATAAGTCCATAAGTGCAATAATTTAATAAATATTATATAAACATGTTAAATAAATCATTATATTCATCATTTAAATGTGTTTATGGAAAACAAATTACATTAGTTCGTGAGGCGATAGTCCGTTGTACACACGATCAACGATTTCATTTCTCATTTGATGGAAGAGGAGATGGATATAGGTAGTTAACTTAACATAATATCTTCTCAGTATATATGATATAATTTCGTTTTTATATTATCATATATGAAGAATATTTCAAGAAGGTGTAGGAAGAAATAAAACAAATACACGTGTTATGTATTTTACATCTTCTTTAGAGAACCACATTAGGTTTATACCTAAAGCCTTTATAGATTTTAATTATGATCAAAAAAGGTATCTATTATTTTTTTATAAGAATAATTAAGGTATTTGGTTAGTTATTGGCTGAACAAAATAGTTCTTAAAGTGTTAAGAAGAGAGGAGAGGGGTGGTCTTTTATAATTGGGGGAGAGGGACCACTTGGAATTTTTGAAAAGAAAACATGATACCCACATTTTTATCATGAAAAATTCCTCCAAAATGGGTAATTATAAAAAATTATAGGTCATAAGTTTTAAATATTCCCATAAAAAGGGTGTTGGATAATGTTTAGGTAATTTTAACCCTTTTATTCTTAGTTAAACCCCCAGTAAACTCATTTTTACCATAACCGTGGTAATTAATTTATTATTGTTTTCACTGTTCATTATGGAAAAAATTAAGTTGAAATTATTAAAAAATATAAATTGTTATTATTCCGAATATTGAATCCAAACTTCCAAATTAATTTCATAGAATTAGAATAATTTAACTTAAAATTAAACCCACAGGCCTGTCGAAAAAATGGTTTTTTCTGAAGAAAAGCTTTCAAAGGTTTAAAATATTTTTATGTCATAATTCAATATAAAATTGATTAAAATGACCTAAACTAGTTAAATTGTAATATAATTTAAATAATTTTACTTTAAACCCAATTTTTATATAATTTAACTTTGTAAATAATTTAAACAAAAATTAATTTTTCAATAAAAATTGGTATTTTTTCCATTCATTAAAAAATTAATCATTTCAAAAAAAACTATACAAAATTGACCCAAAGATAATTTTGACATGAAAAATTAAAAAAATTATCTTTTTTTAAATAAATTGTCTAAAAGTGTAAAAATTAATTTTAATTTATGTGTACAAACTCGACTAAACGACCTTTTTGAAAAATATAGTTTTTCAGAAAATATTTCTTTTTTTTAAATGATTATTATTTTATTTATAAATAATATATATCCATTAAATTTATTTTATACATGTTTAAACCATATAATTTTTTTAATTTATTTATTACTATTCATACCCTCTAACTTATCAACTAGGCTATAATGGTCATATTTAAATAATAATATTTTAATAGAGTATCAAATTTTGTTCAAACCTGATGTTGTGTGCATTAAAGGGATCAAAGAGATTAAATTTATTTAAAAATTAATATATCATAAAGTATTAGGGTGTTAAATTATCTTCTAATCTTGGTGTTTTGTGTCATATACACTATCAAATATGATGTTACTCTTTTAAAATATCACAGTGTTATAAAGAAGGATTTCTCTTTATTTCCTTGATCTATTTATATTATTTTCAAGTTGTATTTACTAAATATATCTTTTTTTCATTGAACATTAATAACTAAATCCATTCGGGTAATTATATAAAAATTAATTGAAAATATTTCATTCATTCTGATCATGTTTTCATAGTTTTTTTGTTCTTTATGAGCTTCTTCCACTACCATGCCTTTCTTACTCTCTAATGATGAATTGAAATATTCAAGTTAGTGATTGAAATTTTCCTTTAGTGAAAAAATTAATTCATACCATTCTAAAAAATGAAAAATTGAGGTATGTATTATTAAGATAGATTTGATGTGATTTTTTTCTCCTTTCATTCTTCGTGAGCACTTTTTCTACACTAAGATATGTTTTGATGAGTGATGATAGTGGATTCCTTTCCCATGTAACATCAATAAAAGTACTTAAATTAGAAATGTTTGAAGTCATTATTCTCCATAAAATAACCAATAATTTATAATGTTTTGAATGGAGAATCATTTCTAGGGAGATTTCACTAAATATAGTTGATCACCAAGAGATAGTTAGGTGTCTCAACCACTTTTCTTCATAGATTTCGCATAATTGTGATTATCTTTATAAAAGGTAAAAAATTCATTTTATTAAATTAAAATCAGTCTATTTTCCCTATTTTGTCCCCTTATCAGCATAATTCCCCTCTCTCTATCTCCCTGTTAAATTGACACATTTTTCTTTTTCTTCCATTTCTCCTAAGCCCTATAGTTTTTACTATTTGTGTCATTTTTTGTTCAATGTTTCATTTGGTTTTGTTTTTTTTCTTGGGTTTCACACATAATTATTTATCTATAGTTCAAAAATACTTACCGAATTAATATTTCTAATTATGTTTTATAAAGAAATAAATTTTATCACATAAAAAAACTCACTATCTAATTTTTAGAATTTTTTTGAGGAAGACACATGTGACCAACACACAAAAACAAAACATTCAATATATAAAAAACTAGTAAAAATAATTAGAAGACTTATTGTGTTTATTCTTTATCATGTGCTAATTCATAATATATTTACACTTAACATTACATGCACATTAGATCATCTTTGGAAACTAATCTTGAACCTTCAAATATAAAGATAAATAAATATTTCACTTCCCTAAAAAAAAAAATACAATAATGAAAAATTTAGAAATTCAATGAGATGAAAACTTAATTGAGAACCATATTATACCTCAACCTAGAAACCATAATGCATATATTACTAGGATTAATTATTTATAAATTTATACAATTCCAAATAACCCATATTTTATATGGTTATTCCCTAGGTCTAGAAACTTTGAGATCAAACAATCATACCTCTCTATGATTCCCTTTTTAATGGTCTTCATAATAAGGATTCTTTGAAATTTATTAGTGATTTATATAATGTTTTCCAATATATGCCTCTACATGAGTTGAGTGAAGAGGAAATTAAGTTGAGGTTATTTTCATTTTAATTTAAGGGTAAGGATTGAAACTGGTTTTGACATCTGGATGAAGATATTTCTGATACTTGGGTCAATATTTTTTATTACATTATGGCAAAAAATTACCAATAGGTATATAAAAATAGAGGTTATGCATAAGGTCTTAGGTTTTGTATGGGATGAGAGAGATATTTTTCATGAAACATTGGACTATTTATAGGGATTATTAGTCAATGTACCAACCATCATATTTCTCTCCACCTTTTAGTAGAAATATTTTATAATTTCATTACCCTATAACACCAAAACATAGTAGACCTATTTCAGGTGGTGGTTTTTTAAATTTCAAAACCAAGGAGATTAAAGAAGTATTTAATAAAATGGTTCAAAACTAATAATATAAATTCTATATGAAAATAACTATTAGTAGTAGTGAGTCACACCCTCAGGTTACTTGTATTTTCATTGATAATTCACTTAGGGAACAATGAAACCATTTTAGGATGTTCAGTCATACTAAGAATTACTACCCTAATTTTAATATACATAGTTAAGAAAATAAAAGTTCTATATTTATATAATTTAGGGCTAGAAATAAAGGGAAAATTGATCCATTTACCAAAATATTTAACCCTATTTAAATAAATAGTTTAAATTTTTCTACTGTCATTTTTCCTCCAATTTGGGGGGTTTGATCATGTTCGGAGCCACTGACATGTCGAACCGTGGACACGTGGGTCCAACAATAGAGAACATAAAGAACGGGGGAGAAAAAATCACAATAATACTTTGAGGAATGAAACTTGACCTTGTTTGTGTCGACCTCAATCCTTTCCCATTAGATGAGGAATGAAGAATGAAGAACCAATTAAGAAAACTCCCCAAAATAAACCCTGAAATCATAACCATCCCACAATGATTGAGCTATAGATCAATCCTTTCATGGATTGACCTATGTTCATCATGAAAATAAATAACGAGGAAAGATCATAAAAAAATAACTACCCTCCCTCAATTTGGATTAGTCGCTGATGAAGGATTGTTGCATCGTCATTATCATCTGTGAAATTCCTTCATATCAGTTATGCGTCGATCGTTGATCCATAATCCAGCACAATTTTTTGAGAGAGTTTTTCGACATATCTCATAGGAATTATAGGGTTTTGTTGATAACTTTAAATTCCTAACAAAGTATTAATAAAAAATAAATGTCACTACATTAAAATAACTTTTGATTTAAATTATTTAATGACGATTACATCATTTATAGTTTTTTATAGAAGACCCATGCTAAGAAAAGTTAAGTCGTGCCTAGGGTTAAATTAATTATTTTTAACTCAACTGTGCCCTTGAATTTCTGATATGGGATCCCATTTAAGAGTTATTCCACTTTTTCATGAAAACCATTCACACGTACTATTAAAATATTAGTATTTTTCAAACAATTATTTTAGAAAAACTGGACCTCAGAATAACAATACGTCTCAACACCTAGTCCCAAAATAAATCCATATAATTTCTAAAAATAATACATAAAAAAATATAAAATATTACATTCTCTCCACCTTGGGGGTTTATATCCCTAAAATCCAAACAAATGCTACACAAAAAATAAGGGTACTGAGTATGAATCTGAGCCTCCTACTCCCATGTGCTTGTCATAGAGATTATTGTTCTACCACCAAACATGTTCCAAAGGAATTGATCGTCCATGAAGGATCCTCTCTTACCAATTCTTGATCTCGAATGGTTACTCAGAAAAATCCCCTCCATCCTCATTGTACAGCTCAACCCAAGCGATGACGTGTGATGGGTCATTCACATACCTCCTCAGCTATGACACGTGGAAGATGTTGTGTACCCAATATAACTATGGAGGTAGATACAAATAGTACACCACCTCACCAACTTACTTAGTATCTGAAAAGTGTCAATGAACCTTAGAGATAGCTTACCGCTCGATCCCAATCTTCATAATCCACATCGAGGTGAGACCCGAAGGAACACATGGTCTCCTTCCTCAAACTCAAAAGGCCTCTGAAACCTATCATTATAATAATTTTGTTGGATCTATGTGGTCTTCATCTGCTCCTAGATGATCTACACCTTCTCTGTAGTTTCTCGCACCAACTTCAGGCCCATGAGTGCTGACTCTTTTAGGTTAGTCCAGAAAAGTGGCAACCTGTAGGGTCACCCATACAATGCCTTGAACGGTGACATACTAATGGTATAGTGATATATATTTTTGTAATAAAACTTCACTAGTGGTTGGTGATCCTCCCAACTATGGCCAAAATCCAACATGAATACCTGCAACATGTCCTCCAGAACTTGAATAGTCTGCTCATTTTGATCATCCATCTATGGGAGAAATGATGTTATCAAGCATAATTGAGTCCCAAATGCCTCTTCTAATCCATTATATAATCAGTATGTGCATCATGTTTAATGATATAAAACTATCATCAATGATACTCCATGGAGTAGAACTATCTTCTATACATAGAGTTTTCCCAAGCTCTCTACCAAAGTCTACTCCCGGATAACTTGGAAGTGGAATGACATGGTAAGTTGGTCAAAAATCACCAAGATGGAATCATGTCCCCTGTACGAATGTGGTAAAAACATAACTAATTCTATCGATATCCCATCCCATTTCCATTCCGGAACCTCAAGGGGTTGAGCTAAACCCACTGGAACCTAGTGCTTAGCCTTCACTTACTGATAAGTGAGGCATTGAGAGATGAACTCTACAACTCCCTTCTTCATACTAGGCCACCAAAATTGATGTCGTAGGTCTTGATACATCTTCTTAACAACTATATATACTACTAAAGGGGATGTTTGGAACTCACTCAAAACCTCTTTCTACAACACTGTTGGTGAAACTGTGTGCCCACCAAAAAGAACAATGTGCTCCCCACCTTTTGAATATCCATCAGGGGCATGCCATGTGGACATCAAAGCATGTAAATCTCATAGTCTATGTCCATGATCTGTGCCTCCCTAACTCACTATAATAGTGGAGGAGTAACAACAATGAACTAGAGGTAGGATTCCCCATCTCCATCCACAAAGGATATCTACAATGAGGCCAATTTCTCCAACACCTCATTCAACAATTGCAAGATAGATATCCCGATGAGAGTATCTATCACCAAATTGCCCTTATTATGAGTATAAACAATCTAAAATTTATAGTCCTAGAGGAACTCTATCCATTGTATCTATCTCAAGTTTATATACTTGTTAGAAAAGATATACTTGAGACTCTTGTGATCCAAGTAGATGATAAACCACTCTCCCATGAGGTAGTGTCACCACATCTTCAATTTGAAGATTTCCACTACTAGCTCAAGATCATGGGTCATGTTGTTCTGCTTATACAACCTCAGATAATGCAAACCATAGGCAATCACTAATTTACCCTCCATCAGGAGACAACCAAGCCTGATCCCTGATACCTCGCATAACACTACATAGTCGATGTCCTCCTCTCTAAATCTCAAGATGGGAGCACTCATCAACTACTAACTAAGCTCCTTAAAGCACTATTTTCACTTCTCTATCCACAAAAAGGCTTTCCCTTTCATGTCAAAGCTATCAAGGGTGCTTTCACTCTAGAGAAGTTGGGAACAAACCTTTGATAGTACCCTACCAACCCAAGGAAACTCTGTACCTCAGTAATAATCTTGGGTGGCTCCCAAGAAAGAACTGCCTCAATCTTCACTAGATCCACTGAAACTCTAGCCTGCGAGATGACGTGTCCCAGAAAATGGACCTCTCAAATCCATAACTGACACTTAGAGAGATTCCCATAAATTTGGTGCTCCTATATTGTGTCTAGGACCATCCTTAATTTTCTCATGTGCTCCTACTTAGATGACGAGTACACTAGAATGTCATTGATGAAGACCACCATGAAATAGTCTATATAAGGCTGGAAGATCTGGTTAATTAGTACCATGAACAATTTTGTAATGTTCATCATTCCAAATGAGAATCACCAAGTACTCATAGTGACCATAAAAACATCTAAAGGCCATATTCAGTATATCCTCTTCCAGCAATCGCAACTGGTGATAGAGTAATCTGAGGTCAATCTTTGAGAACCATCATTCCCCTTTCAACTAATCAAATAGGTCATGGATCCATGGTAGTGGATACTTGTTCTTCACGTTCACCTAGTTCAAGCACTATAAATCTAAACATAACCCAAATATACCATCTAACTTCTTGGAAAATAAAACTAGGGATGCCCAGGGTGAAGCAATGGATCTCACGAAGCCCTTCCTATATAAGTCCTCCAACTACAAACATATCTAGTGAATCTCTGTGGGAGCCATCTAATATGAATGTGTAGATATCAGAGACTTCCCAGGGTGTTGATCAATATATAATTTCATCTCCCTTCAGGGAGGTAAATCAGAAACATCTTCAAGAAATACATCCTTATACTCCACCGCCACTGTAGGAAATTGAGGACTCATATCATCCACTGCACCGAGGGTGAGGCTAGCCAACTGATGTTTAATTGGATGCAACCTTATATGTGTGAGTCCACCCTATGCTGCATGTGTTTCATTTTCACCAATAAAGGAAAACCTGGTTCCATAATTATTGAAAAACCACACTCTGCACCTAAAATAGTCAATCTGAGCATGAACATTAGATAAATAGTACATAACAAGAATTATGTCGTAAGGCCTCGACGCCACTACTAATAGATCCCAACTGAAACTCTCACCCCAAGAGTCAGGTCACACTGTCATCACCATTGTGTGGTCATCAAATCTTCTCCCATAAAATTCTCTAAGAATAAGGGTTGAGTCAATGGTTTAAATAGAATCTACAAGTCCCTAACAAGGTTCGGGGAAACGAAGGAATGACTAGAACCCGTGTCTATGAAAACTGCATCTAAGGTGGAAAATAAATATATTTTACCTCAAATAATCCCTAGAGAATCGGGGTCATAAGTCTCCATTTCCTACAATTAGCCTCATCCCTGACCACTAGCTACCTAAGCCCAATAAGGACCACTTGGAGGTGGTGGTGGTAATGGGTCAAACCTATGACCACCTCCTACTTCCCAGCCTACTCATCTACCACATCCACTTCCCTATGGACCACCCTATTCCTATCTTTGCCTCTACCTCGGTGGTCCCTTAACCATCTCCTGATCAGTTGTATGATGGGTTGAGCAATCTCATTTCAGATATCCCTGACCGCTGCATGGGTAACACCATATGTTTCTGGGATGACTCGAGCCACCCTAGGAGCCCTGTATCATAGAGCCTGCATCATGGGATCATCCCTTAAGGTGCATGGCCTGCTTAGGTCCCTGTGACTTCCATCAAATGCCTTTTTTCGAGGTCTCAGTAACCCAGTTCCCTCTGCTATCTCCCATTACTAGTGATTGATCTTCCAGAAAACTCTATACTTTCAGGACTTCCTCAAGAAACCCAACATAAGTGGGAATACTAAGGGATACCACCGACACCCTGGTGTCTTGGTGTAATCCCTTCTTGAAGGTATGATCCTTAAAGAACTAATCTTGTACCATGTCCATGGACTAGTGTGAAAGGTCATAAAACTTTTCTGAATACTCCGCCATGGTCACACTACCCTGCTGTAGATATAGAATCTCTTGTATGTGCATTGATCGCAATGTGTCCCGATAGAACTCCTCCCTAAAGAGATGATCAAAGTATCTCTAAATGAGAGATGTCTTGTTGTGATTCTATTTCACCAAGCTCCACCATCGTTCTATAGAGCCCTGAAGAAGACTCGCAATGAGGACTTCCATCTGGTTAGCAGGCATCATCACAAGGTAGAAAACACAGGTGACTGACTCTAGCCAATACTTATCCAACTTGGGGTCTGGCTCACTCGAAAACCTGGGAGGTCTCTGCCTCTGAAACTCATGAAATTAACTTACCCTGCATACATCCTCATCTGCTAGTGCTGGTAGTAGATGCTGCTCGATGGGTGGTGGAATAGTTGGTAAACCACCCGGATGTGCTATCTCTGGTACCTGCGCATATACTGACACCTCACCACTAGTCGAATCATCCTCGTGATCTCATAGTGGAACCCATGATGGTTGTCTTTGTAAAGGCATCCTGAAATAAAACAAGATGTACCATGGTCAATAGAGTATATCTGGAGATCTGAATCAATAAGGGTATGGAAAACACAACAATTCCTATATGATTCATGTTTCATTATTTTTCTTGAAACCAATGTGTTCATGTTCTGAGTTTAAAAGTAGGTTCTTAGAGTCCATGTGTTTGAATATGTCACCTTCTGCACTGACACTAGATTCCCTGACCTGAAATCCAAACTTAAAAAACTTAACACTATTACCCCAAACCAATCTTACAAACTCCCAATTCTAAATTATAACCCACCACCTCTTATACCAATCTATCACGACCCATCCCAGAGGGGCCCATACCATGACTACCCTAAGCCTTCCTCTAATAGTCTAGGGATAATGACTATCATTGAGTAGGCATATCCCACAAATGGGAGGCATTAGCCTATGTGCCTATATGCACACACACACACACATATATCCAAGAAACAACTTCTGAAATTTAAAAACACTAGGTAAACAATGCATGAGGACCACTAAGATACCACAATAGAGTAGGAAGAGAAGTATAGTAAAGTAAAAAGGTCCATAATACAAGACCACCAAAAAGTGTTTGTAAAAAAGTTCCAAAAACATGGTGATGTGTTTCGTGTATCATCCCATTATAGGAAAGTGAATGCACAAGTTCCTAAAAATCATCCACAGAAAACCCTACCTGATTCAACCTGAAGGAAATGGTACTAGGACTGCTGTATGAAGATACACGAGCACAACTCATCTCTTTGGCCTTGCTAAGCACCACCTGGTCCCGGTCCACCCAGGAATCCATCAAAGGGATGATCATCTACACAAGACACAACACATTTAGGAAAATCCCATGCAGGGATGAGTAAAAAAATACCCAGTAGGACACCCCAAACACCAAAAATAAAATACCACAAAGGAAATAACATAAAGGAAATACCGTGAAGGAAATACCAGTCAGCTCCAGATGGGTATATGCCAGCAGTACACATACCAAGGAAATATAGATATACTCATGAGAAACACCAAGCCATCAGGTGGTCTTATCCATGTTTCATCCACAAAATTCTGCTCGAAGCACACTCATTTTGGGGGATCTCACTCCTTGAGCCATGTTATCACCAGAGACACTCCCGAAGAGGTTAATCTTATTTGGGACCTACCCAAATGAAAACTTATTAGTCAAGGAAGATTATGATACCACAGATAAGGGATCCTACCCAAACACCCTAGGGGATACCACATACCCAATATAGATCAATTCACAACGTAGGAGATCATGTTCAGTCACACTGGGGGATACCACAGACCCTGCTGATGTGGACCATAAGGTGGAGGATCATCACCCTACTCACAATGGTTATATGACTCCCCAAACCTCACTAGGGGTGATAGAGTATCAAAATCTAGTCCTGATGAGGGATTCCTGACTCTATTTGGGAATTGACCTCTATAGGGGAATACAATCCAGTGATATGTATGTAATTCCATATTGAACCCTCTAGGAATAGACCAAGGTAAAATATATATTACTATATTTTTACAAACTAAAAAACTCACCACAATATTCTAAAAGGACCATCTCGTCATCAGGGTCCCAATGCCATAAACATCTCATCAAACAGATGTATCATTTAAAAGTTATGGGGGTTTGAAGTTTTAGAAGGGGCATTGGGCCTATGAACTGACTCATAGTCAGTACACCAATCATGGTAGTCGACTGTCATGGTCGACCATGCCCCCCAGTTTCTGCGATAGAAGAAAAGCTAGATAGACCGTGGATCATGGTCAACTATGGCCTTACTCCGGCTCAATCGCCCCGGGTCTAACCCGGTCCACTCTGCCCGACCCACTCTTCCTGGCCTACCTAGCTTGGTGGCACGCCACTCCGCATGTCCCTCCTGGCTTGATCGTACCCCGCAGCTTGCATCCTATGTGGTTGTCACCCATGTACCTTGTCCTTTCCATGTCCCACAACCCCTGCACATGGTCACCTTCCACGTTCCACATAGCTGCCTCTACGTTCTGATTCTTCTGGCCCCACCAGCTCCCACACGGCCGCCTGTCATGCTCTATTCCAGTAATGTTGTTGCCACCTCTGATCACTACACTTCCACATCGCCTCTCCATACTATCATTCCACCTCACCAAATTGTTGTGCCGAACCTGTACAAGTGGTCCCTTCTATGGACCACCGAGCCACCTCCAATTTCCAAATATTGAAATAGTCATAGATCTAGGTTCCTTGGGTCCCAATCTACACAGATCCAACCTATTCTGTAAATTTACAGAGGCTCCAATCACATTTGGATCCACAAAGAAAGTAGAATTGTGGCCATGGGGGTCCAATGGTGAATAATATAAATAATGGGGGAGAGAAAATCATAAGAAAACACTGAGTAATGAAACTTTTTTTCATGTTGTCCTCAATCAGTTCTCATTAAAAAAGGAACAAAGAACAAAGAACCAATTAAGAGAACTCCCCAAAATAAACCCCAAAATCATAACCATCCCGCAACGGTCAAACCATGGATCAATCTATTCATGGATTGAAATGCGTTCATCATGAAAATCAAGAATTGAGAAATATCACAAATAAATAATCACCTTACCTCGATTCAGATTAGTCACTGATGAAGGATCTTTGCGTCGTCGTCTACAAGATTCCATTGAATTGGTTGTAGATCAATAATCGATCCAGGATCCATTACTATTTTTTGATAGTGTTTTTCTCCATGTCTTAGAGTAATTCTAGGATTATGGTAATAACCCAAGATTTCTGAAAAAGGATTAATTAAAAGGAAATGTCACTCCATCAAGATGACTTTTTATTTAAATTATTTAATAATGATTACATCCTTTTCGAGTTTTTTCATAGAAGACATGCTCCGACCAAAGATAAGTCATTCCTAGGGTAAATTCATCATTCTTAGCTCAATAGTGCCCTCATATTTCTGATTTGGGCACCCATTTATGAGTTATTCTACTTTTTCATGAAAACTATTCACACGTGCTATTAAAAGTTTAATATTTTTTTAAATAATTTTATTGGGAAAAATGGGCCTCATAATCACACTCTATCTCAGTTCCTAGTCTCAAAATCAATCTATATAATTTCTAAAAATAATACATGAAAAAACCCAAGATTTTATAATATCATAATGAATTGATTTTTTTTCAGTTTTGATTATGATTTTACAATTGTTTGTTGTTCTTTTTTAGCATATTACACTTCCATCATTTTCCTGCCCTCTAATAATGAATCAAGAGATTCAATTCAATGATTTAAATTTTCTTGTAGTGAGAAAATTAATTCATGCCTTGCTGATAAATGGAAAAATTGAAGTGAGTATCATTAGGAAAGATTCATTGTGATATTTTTCCTCTATGTTCTCTTTTTTTGTTCTTTATGAGCACTTTTCTACACAAATATATATATATTAATGAGTGATGATATTAGATTCTTTACCCTTGGAACATAAAATGAAGTACTTAAATTGAAATTTTTTGATGTCTCTCTTCTCCATTAAAAAACCAATCATTTCTAGAGTTTTTATTGATGAATCATTTCCTGGGAGATTTAACTAAATCATGTTGACCACTAAGTGATAATTAGGTGTCTCAACCACTTTTCTTTACACCTTTGTAAAAAATGTGATTATCTTTATATAAGAGAAGAAATCTATTTTATTTAATTAAAATCAGTTTGGTTTCCCTAGTTTATCCTCAGATCAACTTTGTTCATCTCTCTCTCCCTATTTCTTTGACACACTAGCTTTTTTTACTTCAATTTATCCTCAATCATATAGTTATTAATCTTTATGTAAGTTTTTTTGTTCAATATTTTGTTTTTTATTAGATTTCATGCATCATTCCTTATTTTTTGTTTGACCCTACTTATCATGGTACTAGTTTTAATTAAGTTTTATAAATAAATAAATGTGAGTACGTCAATAACCTCACTATGAAATTTTTGAATAGTTTGACCAAAATTGAAGATGTAGGTAGGGTATCCACAACACTAGTTAATTTTTACCTTCAAAGATGAATAATTATGTCCAATGGTTTTAATTTTATTTTCAATAAGTTGAGTTTGAATATGAACATGCCCATTTTCTCTTGAATGTTGGGGATATATGGATGAAAATGGTTACACTTGGAGTGTTTGATGAAATGATTGAGTGAATGTGGTTGAACTGAATGGATAGTTTTTTATAACTAATGAATGTATGTGGAAAACTAATAATGTGGAAAACTAAGCTTGATTATGGAATTTGATGACCAAGGATCCAAGATCATGACATATTTCATTGAAAGCTACTGTAAACCACTTGAAATCTATGAAATGGGATTTTGGGATTTAAAAAAATTTTTGAATCAAGAAAATATTATGAATAATTACTCAAAATTTCATTCTAAAGAGGTTATATGCAAAGGTAATCCAAGATTCTACCGACCCATGTTAGAGTAAGAGTCTAGTTGAACAAGGTTTAACCAACACTGATAGATCTATATAAAGTTTAGCTACTGAATCTTATTGAAGCCCATGTATCCAAACTTAGATGAATTATATTGTGTCCAGTGCTGAGATTACTATCCATGTGGTCATTGGAATCACACAAATTAAATTTTTTTAAAACCCTACTTACTATTAGTATGATGGTGAATGGGGTGTCAATTCTATCAGGAAGGCTAAATTGTGTTTACGAGTGACCAAAAAAAACAAAAAAAAAACAAAAAAAATGAAATAGTGAAAATGGAATAAAATGGGAGAAAGTGAAAAATGAATTAGAATGTGTGAGGATACAGTGAGAATAATAACATAGAGGGAGATATATAATCAGAAGTTTAGTTTGGGGAACTGGACCAGAATAAATTGATTACAATATCACTTCTCTTGAAGGGAGTCAACCATAGAGGTACTGAGGTTGTGTGCAATGGAATGAAATTTCTAACCATCATTAGATAAATCACTCTGGATAGTGATATCTCTGGGGAAAAATTATATCTAACATAACTCAAGATAATTATGCTTCCTCATAGAGAATAGCTTACCAAAACCTTTTCCAAATTATTACTTCAGTTATGTTCACCAAGGAAAAAGAACACTCTACCCTTCACCTATCGATAGTTGGGGTAGAGTGAAATAATGCTCACGAGGAATAGAAAATGTGATTAATGGATAGAAAAAATCAGCCCTCTATGATTAATAGGATCACAAGAACCAAATAAATGAATGCAGTTCAATCCATCTTATCCAACCCCTAAACTACTTAGCTATTCCTAATAGATGCATTAGAAAAAATATAATTCCTTAAAAAAATATCAGAATAGAAAAATAGGGAATAATAAATGGGAGATAAAGAAATCATGGTCTGATTAGATTCTTCCTCTAATTCAAACTCCAATATCCTCTTTCTCCAAGTGTGCTCCCAAGTCGTTTTTCTTCTCCCCTCTATATTCTGGTGTGATGAAATGGTATGTTCTAATTGTTGATCCGGATTAATGATTGTGTGTTGATCAAGGATCCTTAGATGGTTTTGGAATGGGTGGATTGACCCCCCCCAGGGATGATGAATCCTACTATAAATAGAAAAACTCTACTGTAACACCCCAAGCTTCCACGATACACTTCTATTTTAATAATGCAATAGCTTGCATTGTACGCAAGTTCGAGATTCTGACACACCGTGACCAATAAAAGTAGCCGTTATGGATAGTAACACCCACATTTTGAAATTATATAAATTTTATATTTCAAAATGGACTTCATTTTTGTATTCAGAATATCGAAATTATCCTAAGTTTAATTTTTTGTAATTTTCTGAGAAATTCCAATTTTCTATGAATAGAAAAAATACTTAAAAACAACTTTTTTAATAAAAATAATTTATAGTGATAAATTACACTATTGAGTGGTTTTAAAGTATAATTAGAATATAGTTTTACCATTTTATCCAATGGTGGTCATTATAGTTAATTTCACTTTGAAATTGGACATAAACAATTGTCAATCTTTTGATATATATTGTTTCTTAAAAACACGCTATTTGTTGTGACAACGGGAATTAATTATTAAATTAATTAATTCAACTTCTATGTTTTGAATTTTTTAAAATATAAATCATTTTTGAATTAGTAATATCAAATATTTCTCAGGGTTAATTTTTGGTATTTTTCTGAAAAACGTCAATTTTTGATGAATAGTGAAACCACTAAGTGGTAGTTAAAAAAACCGATTTTTCGTTTAAATGAAACATTACCGCTTCTATGAATTGAATTTAAAAAATCCGACATACATGGTTAGGAAGTAAAATGTGGTTCAATAGGATGAAAATAAGTTTTGGTGAATAGTAACTTTTAAGTTTTATTAATCATGATTAAAGGTAATTAGTGTAATTTAAGGTAAATATAATGTTATAATAATATGCAATTACCTTTACACTTGTCATAACCTTATTGGATGAGTCATAGCTGACCAAGAAAATCCATGAGCCAACTTGGGGATCCCATATAGCTACTTGGGTAAGAAAATGACATTAATAACTTTTTACAAAAAGTAAAAATAAAATTGTCACAAACATGTGTTATTTTACTAAAACAATTATTAAATGGAGTTATATAAGCTAAATTTTAAACTATAAATATTAATTGTAAAGATAAAAAGATTTCCTACATCATGAAATTTTTTTATAATTTTTAGACATTAAATAAATTAATTTTTTTATGACAGCATGATGATGCAGCGATTACCTCATTAATTAACGATTTAAATAAAATAAAAAGATAATGTAAAATCTAAGATTTAAACTTGTCAAAAACCTATTTTATGAGTATATTTAGAACCCTTATCACCTTATCCTCGAAATATATAATTGTGGGACCTCTAAATTCCGAAACTCATTACATAATAAAGTAACATTTCTTGACATTCCAAGAGTGCCCCTCCTCTACTCTTATAAAAGACCCCCACCTCTACCACCTTATTCACACCTTAAAAGACATTTTTCTTGGCCAAACTCTGCCTAAATACTCTCTAAACTTCCCTCTATTACTCCTAGAAGCCTCACTTTGGGCAGAAGTCTTCCCGAGGAAGCATTTGGCGCAAATCAAGAAGAGTTACCCGATTTTAAGGTAATGTCTTCTCTTATGTTCTTTTATTTTATTTTGCTTCTCCAACCCCTTAAAATATTTTTAATCCTTTATTTTGTCACAAAAACAGTATATTAAATATACTAGGTTATTTTTATGAGAATTATTTTATTTACACTTACACACACCTTCATCTAATGGTTAAAGAACATACTGTTTCTGTGGGTGGCGAATTACTGCCTCATGAAATGATGATTGTTCAATCTTATTTTAACACCTCTCATGGTGGCCATTAAGATGTCACTATATTTATATAAGATATATATATTATATTTATGTTTTCCTTATTCTTATTTAATTTTCATTTATGTCATACCTTTATGATTTCTATAATGGGTAAACGTGATAATTTCATTTTAGGAAGTGCGGACTACCGCCCCCTCAAAGTGATTTGAATCGTTAATGCCATACGTGGGATGTATAAAGGATGGAGTAAATAATATTATATATTATATTATACTGTAATTATAATATAACTTTATATAATTATGATTTCATTCTATTAAATATGAAATAGAAATGAAAGTAGCGTTCATGCGTACGTACGACTTACCGTCTCCATGAACGGTGCATTTCATTTCTTACCTCTAAATGTTATGTAATTTTATAAATGCATGAATATACTGGATATATATGATATATATGATATCTAGATCATGAATATATTTCTGGAGATAATGGATATATTACCACATGAACAACATGTAATTATAAGAAGTTTATTGTTGACTCAAGTACCAAAGATCGAGAAAACGACTGTTATTAACTTAAATGACTACATAATGTTCATAACATGGTAATAAGTGAAATAAAAGGAATAATGAGATTGAAAAAGGTTCTTAAGCAAGTAGAGATTAACTCTAGTTTATTATTCAGGAGATTAAAGAACATTCGAGTCAAGTCGGACACTAGGTAAGGGAACTTCTTAACCCAATTTCCGTTCTTTGGGTTAATCTACTACATTCAAATTATGTCATGATATTATTATGTCCTATCTTGTATTTTTTACTTTCTTTATGTGTACTTATAGTGAATACACATAATAGATCTATTTTATTTAAAAATGGTCTTTGTAAGGGACTTCATCTCAATCTTCTTTCATTGAGGCATATTTTGTTTTAATACAAGACTTTCTTTTATACGGTGTATAAACCCCTTTGACTTTTACATTTCTTCAAAAGGAATCTTTTTTATACGAAGCGTTTTACTAAATGACAAAAGGGAATGTTTTTTTGTCGTACGTATGCGGCGAAAATGACTTCTCCACCACCGTGACCATTATTTGAGTTCTAGCTTTCTCTACAAGCCATAACTTTTTTTTAAATGAAAAATAAATACCAAGTTTTACTTTTCTTTTATTTTGGTATTGAAAATGGTTTTATCATATCAATGTGTTGTATTGATATATTGTGATTGAAATGTGGAAATTTTATGTTTCCTTTATGCATGTTTTATGTGATACAATTATGTTATGGTTTATGATATGTTTAAACCTTTTCATATAAGGAATGCAATGGGCTTAGTATGTGACAGGTGGAGCCCACTACGGCTCCTCGATGAATAAGTAGGTCTCATGATACAAACTAGTGTCTTGGCACAAGGACTTGAAAAAATCTTATTTGTATTCTTGGCACAAGGCCTTGACTATGTGGTTATTATAGTCTGGTATTATGCATTCCATCATTATGAAAGTGGTTATTGATATTGCATGTGATTATTCGACTGGTAGAATATCCATGTGAATAAGTAAATGAAATTATTTCATTTTATTTTTGACATATTATGTTGAGGTTCAAGTTTAAAAGGATTTTTTTTAGTTATAAATTAACTTAAACATTATGTTTATTTATAAAAGTTTCCGCTATATTGTAATCCTTACTGAGCATCTGAGATCACCCCTTTCTATGGTTTATTTTTCCCAAGATGTGAAGAAATATTTTATGACTGACCTGTAGGGATAGTCTGAAGGGGATATGAGTGTGGACTATGGAGACAATGTTATTTTGATTTTCACTTTATGATGTAATGTAACATTTATGAATGTATCTAGTGTTTCTAAGGTTACTAAACTAATCGGTCTGTAGAGACTTGATCTTTTGTGATCATTCCAATGTTACGTAATAATGCACCAACTCTGGGTAACTGGGGTCGGGGCGTTACAGTTGGTATCAGAGGCAGTTTAGTACTAACCTTAGAAGTTATATTTAGAAAAACTCTGATTAGAAAACATAGCCCTAAGATAGACTTTGAGAATTAGTATAGAAGAACTTCCTATAATTTTGGTATTATAGAGATTTTTTGAGTTTTCCGAGTAATACATCCCTGTATGGATATGAGTAGGTAGAGGCAGCTCTTGCACAGATGTACCTAGGGGTAAAACCTGAAAACACCGCTTTGAGCTAGACTCAAATGGGAACTAGTGCACGAAAACAGGTCTTGCTGCACTCTTGGTTATGAAACTCCCAGGGGATATGCTTAGGATAATTTCAATTTTGTTTACAAACCATTATGAAGGGTTTATGAGTATATAATTCCTCAAAGAAAACATTTTTATAATTATGGATTATATCCATAAACTGTTCAATTTATGTTAAGTGTTTTACAAGTATGTAATTATGTATTTCGATTCATAAACTGATCTAGTTTATGCCATTGTTTAGAAATAGCACCTAGTGGATGGAATGGAAACCGCATCAATACACGCACTCCATGTAGGGATTTAACTCCTGTTCAAGATAATTATAATGGAGCTGGTGATACAACTGGTGCTGATCAGCTTATCACCATACTAGGACAATTCACTCAGGTTATGAATAATAACCTTACTCGTATGGAACACCCTGATCCGCAGAGTGGAGGATCAATGTTAGATCTCTTCGTGAGGTAATAACCACCAACATTTAATGGGGGTACAAATCCATTATTATCTAAGCAATGGATAAACTCCTTAGATAAAATATTCCATGCCTTAGAGAGTAGCGAAAGGGAAAAAGTTGTCATGGCCATTTACCGCCTCACTAGTGATGCTGATCAATAGTGGTCATTGATTCAAAATAAAAAGGAAGATGAAGAAGTATCGAGTATGGAATGGAGATAGTTCAAAGAGATTTTCTTAGAAAAATACTATCCTCGTGACCATCGAGCAGATATGGAAAGAAAATTTCTGAGTCTGAGGAAAAATGAGGATAAGAATGTCACAAAGTATGAGGCCAACTTTACAAGGTTAGCGAGACATGCTGCAGATTATATACGTAACCCAAGAAGTAAGATTGATCATTTCTTTGATGGGTTAAAACCATTTCTCCATCGAGATTTAGTATCACAATCCTCCTCATCGTAGGAAGATATTGTATCGTGTGCTATCAAGACAGAAAATGAATTCTATAAGTCTTATGACAACAAAGTAAAGCAAGAGAAGAAAATAACGGTGGAACAAGAGACTGATAAAGGTAAAAAGGGAAAGAAGGATTTTCCATTATGTGATAATTGTGGGAAGAATCACCCTGGTACTTGCCTAAAGGGAATGGGAGTTTGTTACAAATGTGGAGAAAAAGGTCACTAGGATCGTGATTGTAAGGGAAAGAAAGTGGCTATCAATGTTGAATGCTATAATTGTAGAGAAATGGGGCATTATGAAAATTAATTCCCTAAGCTCTAAGGAAAATTACCTCAGAAAAGGCCAATGGAGCAAGGCCAAGCTTATGCTGTTACTATAGATGAAGTTGAATAATTATTGTATTTGTGTTTTTGGACTCAAGAACTATATTATGGTTATATGAATAATGTGATATATATAAGGATTTTACTGCAGTACTTCTTGTTTTCATTAAGGTTTTAATATGATGAAGGTGATCATATTTTTAGTACATGACAATAAGAGAAACTTTAATTTATTTGGGGAATCCGATGTTACAATTGATTTTGGAATTTAGAGACCTTTTAGAGAAATTTTGGACAGAGGTATTTTGGATAACTATAAAGGTTGGAATGGATTAAGTTAAACTTTTAATAGTATTTTTTAAGGTTAAAACATTTCTGATGATTATTTTTTTGGAATATTATAATACTATAGTTTTAGGAAAAGGACAACCTATAGGTCGGGGGATAACCCATCACGTCGGACAAAGCTGTAGGAATCGAACCCACAACCATAGTGCGATAGGCCTTTATTACCTACCACTAGCCTATAGGAAGTACCTGGTTATTAAAAAATAGTTTTCCTAATCTAAATGGTATGTGTTAATATTTAGAACCTTGTACGATTATGATAAATATAATATTTTTGAGTTCTATTATCTTTTTGAGTGAAAGATGAGTTTGTGGTAAAAATTTATTAAATAATTAAAGTCTACATGACAAGTATGTATATTTCCTTATGTTCTTAGTAAATCTCATAAATAAATTCTTCAACTTTATGAAAGGTAACTTAAAACAAAAATGTTGTCGGTTAACTTTTCCTCCTAGGGAATCAATGATCGTTTAACCAATCACAAGTTTGTGATTTTCTTATAGTTAACTTTCTCCGAATCCTGTTTTATACAACTCTCCATCAGACCTTGATGGTTTTTTTCTCCTCCATATCAATGCTTTCATAGAATCCTAATATGGGCTATCTCGGGTGACCTTTGTACTTCTCTTTCTTTCATTTAAAGTTATATTTTTTTAACCCTATTTCCGATATGGGTTTTCCGCAAAGGTATTTTCTACTTGGAAAATTTTATTTAAGAAGTACAATTTCAAATTGCGAGGACACAATTTATTGAATGAGGGGATAATGTAACACCCCAAGCTTCCACGATATGCTTCTCTTTTAATAATGCAATAGCTGGCATTGTACGCAAGTTCGACATTCTAACACACCACGACCAATCAAAGTAGCCATTATGGATAGTAATACCCACTGTTAAAAATCATATAAATTTTATATTTCAAAATGGACTTCATTTTTGTATTCAGAATATAGAAATTATCCTAAGTTGAATTTTTTGTAATTTTCTGAGAACTTCCAATTTTCTATGAATAGAAAAAAATACTTAAATTTTTTTTTTAATCAAAATAATTTATAGTTATAAATTATACTATTGAGGGGGTTTAAATTATAATTAGAATATTTGTTTTCAATTTTATTCAATGGTGTTCATTAGAATTAATTTCACTTTGAAATTGGACACAAACAATTGTCAATATTTTGATATATATTGTTTCTTAAAAACACGCTATTTGTTGTGATAGCGGGAATTAATTAGTTCAACTTATATGTTTTGAATTTTTTAAAATAGACATCATTTTTGAATTAGGAATATCAAATATTTCTTAGGGTTAATTTTTGTTATTTTTCTGAAAAACTTCAATTTTTGATGAATAGTGAAACCATTAAGTGGTAGTTAAAAAACTGATTTTTCATTTAAATAAAACTTTACCGCTTCTATGAATTGAATTTCAAAAATCCAACATACATGGTTATAATTATGAAGTAAAATGTGGTTCAATGGGATGGAAATAATTTTTGGTGAATAGTAACTTTTAAGTTTTATTAATCGCGATTGAAGGTAATTTGTGTAATTTAAGGTAAATATAATGTTATAATAATATGAAATTTCCTTTACACCTGTCCTACCATTATTGGATGAGTCATGGCTAACCAATACAATCCATTGGTCAACTTGGGGAACCCATAGAGACACTTGGGTAAGAAAATGACATTAATAAATTTTTATTTAAAGTAAAAATAAAATTGTCACAAACATGTGTTGTTTTACTAAAACAATTATTACATGGGGTTATATAAGTTACATTTAGACTATAAATATTCATTGGAAATCTAAAAATATTTCCTACATCATCATATTTTTTTTTATAATTTTTATACATTAAATAAATTAAATTTTTTATGACACCATGATGATGCAGCGATTACCTCATTAATTAATGATTTAAATAAAATGAAAAGATAATGTAAAATATAAGTCTTAAACTTGTAAAAAACATATTTTATGAGTATATTTCAAATCCTTATCACCGTATACTATAAATATATAATTTTGGGACCTCTAAAATCTGAAACTCATTATATAATAAAGTAACATTTATTGACTTTCTAAGAGTGCCCCTCCTCTCCTCTTATAAAAGGCCCCCACCTCTACCACCTTATTAACACCTTCAAATCCATTTGGATCAGCCAAAATCTACTCAAATACTCTCTCAACTTGCCTATATTACTCCTAGAAGCTTTACTTTGGGCAGAAGTCTTCCCAAGGAAGCCTTTGGCTCAAATCAAAAAGAGTTACCCGATATTAAGGTAATGTCTTCTCTTATGTTCTTTGGTTTTATTTTGCTTCTCCAACCCCTTAAAATCTTTTTACTCCTTTATTTTGTAACAAAACCAGTATATTAAATATACTAGGATGTTTTTATGAGACGTATTTTATTTAAACTTACACAAACCTTCATCTAATGGTTAAAGAACATACTGTTTCTGTGGGTGGTGAATTACTGCCTCATGAAACGATGATTGTTCAATCTTCTTTTAACACCTCTCATGGTGGAAATTAAGATGTAACTATATTTATATAAGATATATATTATGTTTATGTTTTTCTTATTCTTCTGTATTTTTCATTTATGTCATACCTTTATTATTTCCATTATGGGTAAACGCGATAATTTCATTTTAGGAAGTGCGGATTACCGCCCCCTCAAAGTGATTTGAATCATTAATGCCATATGTGGGACGTATAAAGGATGGAGTAAATAATATTATAAATGATATTATACTGGAATTATAATATACCTTTATATAATTATGATTTAATTCCATTAAATATGAAATAGAAATGAAAGTAGCGTTCATGCGTACATACAACTTACCGTCTCTATGAACGGTGCATTACATTTCTTACCTCTAAATGTTATGTAATATTATAAATGCATGAATATAATGGATATATATGATATATATGATATCTAGATCATGAATATATTTCTGGATATAATGGATATTTTACCACATGAAGAACATGTAATTATAAAAAGTTTATTGTTGACTAGTACCAAAGATCGACAAAACGACCGTTATTAACTTAAATGACTACATAATGTTCATAACATGGTAATAAGTGATATAAAAGGAATAATTAATTTGAAAAAGGTTCTTAAGCAAGTAGAGATTAACTCTAGTTTATTATTCAGGAGATTAAAGAATGATCGGGTCAAGTCGGACACGAGGTAAGGGAACTTCTTAACCCAATTTCTGTTCTTTAGGTTAATCTCCTACTTTCAAATTATGTCATGATATTATTATGTCCTATGTTTTATTTGTACTTTCATTATGTGTAATTATAGTGAATACAAAAAATAGATCTATTTTATTTAAAAAATGATCTTTGTAAGGGACTTCGTCTCAATCTTCTTTCATTGAGGAATATTTTGTTTTAATACAAGACTTTCTTTTATATGATGTATAAACCCCTTTGAATTTTCAGTTTATTCAAAAGGAATCTTTTTTATATGAAGAGTTTTACTAAACGAAAAAAGGGAATGTTTTTTTGTCGTACGTATGCGGCGACAATGACTTGTCCGCCTCCATGACCATTATTTGAGTTTCAGCTTCCTCTATAAGCCATAAATTTTTTTAAAATGAAAAATAAATACCAAGTTTTACTTTTATTTTATTTTGGTATTGAAAATGGTTTTATCATATAAATGTGTTTTATTGATATCTTTTGATTGAAATGTGGAAATGTTATGTTTCCATTATGCATGTTTTATGTGATACAATTATGTTATGATTTATGATATGTTTAAACCTTTTCATATAAGGAATGAATTGGACTTAATATGTGACGGGTGGAGCCCGCTATAGCTCCTCGATGCATCGGTAGGTCTCATGAGACAAAATAGTGTCTTGGAATAAGGCCTTGAAAAAATATTATTTGTAGTCTTGGAACAAGGCCTTGACTATGTGGTTATGATAGTTTTGCATTATGCATTCCATCATTATGAAAGTGGTTATTGATATTGCATGTGATTATTCGAATATTAGAATATCCATGTGAATAAGTAAATGGAATTATTTCATTTTATTTTTACCATATTATGTTGAGGTTCCAGTTTAAAAGGCTTTTGTTTTAGTTATACATTGCCTTAAATGTTATGTTTATTTATGAAAGTTTCCACTATATTGTTATCCTTACTGAGCATCTGAGATCACCCCTTTCTATGTTTTATTTTTCCCAGAATGTAAAGAAATATTTTATGACTGACCTATAGGGATAGTCTGAAGGGGATATGAGTGTGGAATATGGAGACTATGTTATTGTGATTTTTCACTTTATGATGTAATGTAACATTTATGAATGTATCTAGTGTTTCCAAGGCTACTAAACTAATCTCTCATTCGAGAATTGATCTTTTGTGATCATGCTAATGTTATGTAATAATGCACCGACTCTAGGTAACTGGGGTCGGGGCGTTACATCTACACACCTCCTCTGCATTCTCATTATCACTGCTAGTTCAAGGCTCTGCACACTACTGGAAAACTAACCTATACCAACGGTTTGGAACTGTTGGTATAGGCCTCCAAACCGTTGGTATAACCTATACCAACGGTTTTGGAAACCGTTGGTATAATTAATATGAAAATCTATACCAACGGTTATGGAACCATTGGTATATGTATTTCAAAAAAAAACATTCACTGGGATTTGATCCCTGGACCCCTAGTTTATTATTTAACGACTTAACCATTAACCTAACATGACTTTTGTGTATATAATTACATAAATATATATATATATATATGTATTCTCATAATTATTTTAAATTTTGATTTATATAATGTTCTGGGTAAGAAGAAATGATAAAAAATCAAAGGATCTATACCAACAGTTGTCAAAACCGTTTGTATAGAACTATACCAATGGTTGTTAAAATCGTTGGTATAGATTTTTATTCTGGATTTTGGTTTGTGGGGGAACTTTCCCAACGGTTTGGGAAAACCGTTGGGATAGGTATACCCTTTCCCAATGGTTTGGGCAAACCATTGGGAAAGGTGTCCACAAATTGGACTTTTCCCAACGGTTTGGCCAAAATGTTGGGAAAGGGTATACCTATCCCAATGGTTTTCCCAAACCATTGGGAAAGGTGGCTAAAATGTGGTCTTTCCCAATGGTTTGGCCAAACCGTTGGGAAAGGGAAACTATACCAACAGTTTTTACGAACCGTTGGTATAGAAGCATTGGGAAAGGTTAGATTTCCAATAGTGGCATCTTCCACATGGTTTATTTGTCACTGTATATCCTCATCCTATAGTGACCCGAATAATGCTCCTTATCAAATTACAAGACTTTCTAAAGATTTGAGACCATGATCATCTTATATTCCCCTAACGCTGATTAGGTGAAATTATACCATATAACTAAAAATAAATGAGGAGTTAATAATTTTTAATTTTTATAACGAAACCTATGCTGATGCAAACCATAGGTAATCACTGCCAGCTTAAGATCATGGGTCATGTAGTTCTTCTCATACAACCTCAGATGATGCAAACCTTAGGAAATCACTACTTTCCCCTGCATTAGGACACAACCAAGACCAGTCCATGATGCATCATAGAACACCATGTACTTGACGCCATCCTATCTAAATCTCAAGATGAGAGCACTCGTCAACTTCTACCTCAACTTCTGAAAGCACTACTAGAACTTCTCTTTCCTCACAAAAGGTTTCCCCTTTCGTGTCAAAGTTTTCAAGGGTGCCTCCACTCTGGATAATTTAGGAAAAACATTCAATAGTATCCTACCAACCCAAGGAAACTTCATTCCTCAATAACACTCTTGGGTGGCTCCCAAGAAATCACTGCCTCAATCTTTGCTAGATCCACTGAAACTATAGCCTCTGAGATGACATGTCCCAGAAAATGGACCTCTTAAATCCAGAACCGACACTTCAAGAGATTCCTATAAATTTGGTGCTCCTATAGTGTGTCCAGGACCATCCTTAAGTGTCTCATGTCCTCCTCCTTAGACAAAAATTACTCTAGAATGTCTTCAATGAATACCACCAAAAACTGGTATAAGTAAGGATGAAATATCTGATTCATTACTCCCATGAACACTATTGGAGTGTTATTCATGCCAAACAGTATCACCAAGTATACATAGTGACTATAAAAACATCTGAAGGTTGTCTTAGGTATATCCTCCTATAGAATTCGCAATTGGTGATAGTCTGATCTGAGGTCAATCTTCGAGAAACATCATGCCCCTTTCAACTGATCAAAGAGGAAATTTATACATGGTAGTGGATAATTGTTCTTCATGGTCACCAAGTTTAAGTTCCATAAATCCAAACATAACCTCAAGCTCCCATCTTCCTTCTTGACAAAGAAAACTGGGGCTGCCCAGGGTGAAACACTAGGTCTCACGAAGCCTTTCCTCTACAAGTCCTCCAACTACACCCTCATCTCACGAAGCTCTGTGGGATCCATTTGATATGCATGTGTAGATATAATAGGTTTCTTGGGGTTTTGATCAATATATAATTCCATCTCCCTTCAGGGAGGTAAATAAGAAACATCTTCAGGGAAGACGTCCTCCTACTCTGCCACCACTGCAGGAAACTGAGGACTCATATCATCCCCTGCACCAAGGGTGAGGCTAGCCAAATAATGTTTAACTGGATGCACCCTTAAAAGTGTGAGTCCATCTTACACTTCATGTATTTCCTTTTCACCAAAAAAGGAAAATCTGGTTCTATCACTACGGATACACCACGCTCTACACCTAAAACAGTCAATATGAGCATGAACTTTGGATAACTAGTCCATACCAAGAATTATATCATAAGGCCTTGAAAACACTACCAAGATATCCCAACTAAAACTCTCACCCCAAGAGTTAGGTCACAATTTTAGCACCATTGTGTGTTTATCTATACTTCTCTCGTAGGAGTCTTTACACATAAGGGCTGAGTTAATGGTTCAACCGGAATCTCTGAGTCCTGAACAAGGTTCATGAAAAGAAAGGAATGACTAGAACCTATGTCTATCAAAACTATAGATAAGGTGGAAAATAAATAGATTGTACCTCAAATCATCCCTAGAGCGGGGTCATAAGCTTCTATCATAAGCAGCTAGCCTTGTAACTGACCACTAGCTCCCTGACACTGGTGAGGACCACTTGGGGGTGGTGGCGGTAATAGGTCAAACCTATGACCACATCCTACTGCCCTGCCTACTCCTCTACCATGTCCACTACCCTAAGGACCACCCTACTTCTGTATCTACCTCTACCTCAGTGGGATATCGACTATATCTCAATCAGTTGTATGATGGGTCGAGCAATCTCATGCCAGGTGTCCTTGACTGATGCATGTTTAACATCGTCTGTCTCTGTGCTGACTCGAGCCAACTTACGAGCCGTTCCCCACTAAGCCTGCATCACATGATCATCACCTGAAGCACCTGACCCACTTGGGTCCCTGTAACTACCGTCATATGCCTACTGCGGAGGCCTTAGCTACCCATTACCCACTGCTAGCTCCCATTACCAGCGTATGATCTACCAGAAAACTCTATAACATCAGGGCCTTCTCAAGTACCCTAGAATAAGTAGGAATTCTAAGGGATACCACTAATGACCTAATGTCTTGGCATAATCCCTTATCAATGGTCTGGTCCCTGAAGAACTGATCTCGTACCATGTCTATGGAGTAGCGTGAAAGGTCAGAAAACTTTGTTGAATACTCTGCCTGTAACACCCCAAGATTATGAAAATAAATATTGAATGAATTTTATAATCTATCCATTAAAAACAACTTTTCCTCTAATGTGTTTGTAATTTCGAATAACGATTATCTAGAGTTGTGACCAGTAAGTCATTTGGAGTCGATTAGAGCAAACTAGATTTTTGGAGAATAGTAACATACCCTTATGAATAGTAATATGAATTGTAATAGGACCCTTATGAATAGTAAATAATGATATTATTTTATTTTCTTAAGATAATAAGATAATTAGATCTTAATTGATTTTTTAATGTGATATAAAACTAATTATACCTTGAAATTGTTATTTTTTGAATTAACTATGATTTTATTTAAAAATTAAATTAATAATATTTAAAAAATTATTTTTGAAAAATGGATTTCATTTTTCAATTATACACGTTGAAAAATGGTAGGGGTGAATTTTTGGGATTTTTCTAAAATACATGAATTTTTCATGAATAGTAAAAAATACAGTTTTGAGTTTTCAGTAGTTTAATGACATCATAATGACATAATAATTAAAATAAAAGCCAGGTCAACTTTTTTACAGTAACATATGACGTGAGGTGTACCAAGTGGCTAAAACCAAGGGCAAATACCATGGGAAAACCCATGGTTTGGCAAAAACCACTAATGAGGTGTCCCTTTGAAATTATTAAAAAACTCCCTCTCTTTTTCTATAAATACCCACTCATCCATTCGTTTTATTTCATTAAAAATACGTCATCCTATAAGATCTGGTGTTTTTACCTCTCTAAGATTCCTCCCAAGGTTTCCTTAAGCCCCCAGGGTCCCAACCTTCAAGTTCTAGGAGTTACTCTACAAGGTAAGGGAATCCTTCACCCACCTCTTTTAGTCGACACTTATTTTATGTTATCTCTTTGAATTTACATTATAATATGTTGGGGTTTGATTTTATGTATTATTCTTACTTTAATTTTGATTTAAATTTTATGAGGTACCATTTTTCTCTCATCATTTAATTTTATGAAATATTAAGAGACGCCGTTAGGCTGCCGAATTTTCATAATGGATCTCTCACCTTTTCTCTTATTTTCATAATCATCGCTTTTCTTTTTATCTCCTCACATACTCTATCCAAATGACCATGATAAACTCCAGTATCATCTATATACTAGAATAATATCATGTTAATGGAAGAACCATCAACAATATTCTTACTCCCTTCCTTTTATTTTTATAAATGAAATCAATGTCCATGAGGTTCCAATTTATAACCTTCGTGGATGACGAAATTTCATTCTTCAATTTATCCTTCATTACTATTCATGAAACCATTTTAATGGTTTAACCAAGCTATAATATATGTATCATAATATAATTAATATTCAGGAACCGGTATGTGTCCATATTATTAAATTATATGACCAAACAAGTTTATAATAATCCAAATACCGCCGAATAATCGAATTGGTTGTCATCTAATGATTCATCCTCATTAAATGTAATAAAATGATGGAAATGACCATTAATAATTCTGGATGTTCATAAATAATATGTAAATTCAATTCTATATATTTACAAATATTCCCCTTGAACTTCATTACTTAAAAACAAGTGAACCGTTTATGAAAATCAAGAAAACAAACACTCTGGAACGACAGAATTCAATATAATAACTTATAAATAATAACATAAATGAACTAAACAGAATTATGATAAAATAAATAATTCAATATTAGGTTCTTAAATAATTTATTTATATTTATAATTTCATATTCCAGGACCTTATGTTCAAGAGGGGAACACATTCATATTTAAGGTAAGGTTTTTTCCACTCGAACTTCCATTTCCATTCAGGTTATTTTCATTGTCTAAATTAACTCAATGAAATTATTATGTATTATTATATACTAAATTATACGTTAGTGTTCTATATATGTACAAAAACCATAATCCTTCTTTATTTTATGGTTAGTTACATGTTTTAAAAGGATCTTTCAAATTGTTTACGAAATACAAGCCTGATTCAAGGGAATATATCAATTTCTTACCTATTTTCAAGGGAAATATCTAATATATTTTTGGAAACCATTATATATATAAAATCAATCATATTTTTATTAAAATAATATCTTACTTCACTTCTAGTTTTATACAAATATTTTTCCAAAAGAAGTCTTCTTTTCAAAAGTAAAAGAGTATTTATTTCAAGAATTACTCGAAGATTTTATAAGAGTATCTACCTCTATTTCAACAATCTTATTGATTATTATGAATTATTGGGAATAGTATTCCATGTTATCATATACCATATTCAATTTAACGGTTTATGATTATTTTTTCTATTGATGTGCAATCATAAAACCTTTCATATATTTACTTCGAATAGTTAGTGTTTTTGCTTAATGTTCCAGGAAAGATATTAAAATTTTATATATTAATGTGCATGTTTTTTATCTTTATAACCATTCATATGAGGTATGTATTGGAAATAGTAAGTGTCGAGTGGGGCCTACTATAGCCCCTCGGTGCATCAGTAGGTCCTATGAGACAAACTACGTTCTTGACACAAGGCCTTGACAAAATGACTATTTATGGTCTTAGAATGAGGCCTTGACGGTATGGTTATATTGTACCGCATTATGCATTCCCTAATTATGAATATAATATTGATGGTTCATGTGGTTATTTGACTAGTATAATACCCATGATCATGTTATGTTATGGAAATATTTACTCATCTCATATTTATACCATATTAAGTTCAAGTTTATTTCAAAAGGTATGTGTTTTCAATTATTCACCATGTATAATGTTTATGTCATCTTCCGCTGTATTGATTACCCTTACAGAGCGGTTGAGGTCACCCCTTTATTATGTTTCATTTCCACAGGGAAATAAGAATTATATTTTGAAGGACTTGCTGAAATAACCTAGGGGTTATGGATGTTTTCTAAGGAGTTTCTATGTTGTTTTTCATTTCAAGTTGTAATTATGAACTTATGTATGTATCTTGTTTCCAATAATACTAAACAACTCAGTCCTTTGGGATTCTTATTCCTTGTTTGTATGCCAATGTAACCAAAAGGTATCGGATCTGGGTAAATGGTTTCAGGTCCTTACAGTTGGTATCAGAGTAAGTTTTGTAGAATACTTGGAAACTAGATTTAGAAAATGTAGAATTAGAGAAGATTACCTAAGTTAGTCTTTGAGGATATACATACAATAACAACCTGGTATTTTGGTAAGGAATATATTATGTGGATATTTCTTGAAATACATCCCTATTTGGATACGAGTAGGTAGAGGCGGCTCTGACACAGATGTATCTAGGGGTAAAACCCAAAAAAGCACTTTAAGATAGACTCGAACGAGAACTGGTGCACGAAAACGGGTCTTGATGCACTCTTGGTTACGAAACTCTCAGGGAATATACTTAGGATAATTAACATTTTATTCACAATCCATTATGAAGGATTGAAATGTAAAATTTTCCTTAAAGAAACCATTTTTGTGAATATGGAATTAGCCATGCGTAGGATCTCAATTTTTGCTAAGTATTTTGTTAAGTTAATATTAGACATTATGATTCATAACCTAATATAGTGTATGCCATTATCTAGATATGGTTCCAAGTGGAAGGAATGGAAACCGCATGAATGCCCGTGTCCCCTGTAGGGATTTCCCTCTGATGCAAGATAATGATGTTGGCTCTGGTGCTGAGCAACTCATAACTATACTAGGATAACTTACTCAGGTTATGAATAAAAACCTTAATTGTATGTTGCATCTATATCCACCACATGGAAAAGCTATGTTAGATCGCTTTATACAACAATAACCTCCATCATTCAATGGGACTACAAACCCGTTTGTATTACAACAGTGAATATGTTCCCTTGAGAATATATTACTCGGTTTGGGATGTAATGAAAGATAGAATGTTTTCATGGAAGTTTATCATCTAAAGGGTTATAGGATCAGTGGTGGTCTTTAGTCCAAAAAAAAAGGAGGAAGAAATAGAAGATATGGAATGGAGGGATTTTAAGGTAATCTTCTTAAAAAAATATTTCCCTCATGAATAGTGAGCAGATATAGATAGGAAATTCTTGACTCTGGGGGAGAAGAAGGATAAAAATGTTTCCAAGTATGAAGACAACTTTACAAGGTTGGAAAGGCATGCTGCAGACTACATACGTAATTAAATGAGCAAAATTGATTGATTCTTTGATGGTTTAAAACCATTCCTCTGAAGGGATCTTGTATCCCAAAGATTTGAATCATATGAAGATATAGTATCAAGTGCTATCAAGATAGAAAATGAATTCTCTAAGTCTTATGACTTTAAAGGAAAGCAAGATAAGAAGAGGGAATTTAAAAACTCTGAAAAAAATAAGGAAATGGGGAAGAAGGGAAGAGTTTAATTTCCATCATATAGTAATTGTGGGAAGAAACACCCTGGCACTTGCCTGAAGGGAATGAGAGTCTGTTACAAGTGCATCAAAAAAGGCCACCTATCTCAGAATTGTAAGGGTAATAAAGAAGCTACCAATGTTCTATGCTACAATTGTAGGGATATGGGACATTATTCAAATGAATTTCCTAAGTGTCCAAGAAATTTTCCCCAAAGAAGTCCAAGGGAGAAAGGCCAAGCTTATGCGGTCACAACTGCAGAGGTTGAAGTTCCTAACAAAGTGGTGGCAGGTACATTGATTGTTTCATCAAACTTATCCAATACTTTATTTGATTTTGTATTGTCACATTCATTTATATCTTCCCAATTTTCCAAGAAAATTAGATATGTCCAATTTGATTTAATAAAGGAGTTATCAGTAAAAACTCATAGTGGATGTATCATTAAAACAAAGGCGTGTCGATTAGTCACCCTCGTGACACATAAATTTTCTTTAGTTGCTAACCTTATCATCATTCCAATGGTTTACTATGATATAATTCTCGGTATGGACTGGCTATCAAATTATGATGCGAAGATCTATTGCAAGAATAAGGAAGTTAAAATTTTTGAGAATGGTGTAGAATCCCTTATTTTTAGAGTAGTAACCTCACCATGTGATTATCATCTAGATCCACCCCCAGTATCTCTACTGAATTCAATTATTGGGGAGGAATGGAATGAAATAAATATGGGTGAGGAGAAGAATGTACAGATAGAGGATGTAACTATTGTAAAAGAATATGTTGACATTTTTCTAGAGGATTTACCTGGACATCCTCCAGAGTGGGAAATTGAGTTTTCCATTGTCTTAATTCTTTGTTCATGGACCATATCAAATACCCCTTATAGAATGGCCACTGTGGAGTTAGTGGAACTAAAGTAACAACTAGAGGAATTGAGTGATAAATTATTTATTCGACCTAGCATTTCTCCATGGGGATACCATGTCCTCTTTGTCAGGAAGAAAGATGGATCCATGAGGTCGTGCACTGATTATATAAAAATAAATGCTATTACAATAATGAATAAGTATAATTTTCCACGAATTGATGATTTATTTGATCAAATTCATGGAGACCAATATTTTTTTAAGATTGGTCTTTGATCTGGTATCATCAGCTGCTTGTGAGGAAAGAAGAAATTCCAAAAATAGCATTTCGAACCAGGTATGAGCATTATGAGTTTATAGTAATGTCTTTTGGACTAACTAATGAACCATCTATCTTCATGGATCTAATGAACATAATTTTCAAGGATTATCTTGATGACTTTGTAGTGGTGTTTATTGATGTTATCATGGTATACTCTAAAAGTTGTGAAGATCATGAAAATCACTTGTGCACTATTATGAATACACTTAAAAGAAATAAATTATATGGGAAGATTAGAAAGTGTGATTTTTGGCTCCAATTAGTTGCCTTTTGGGGCCATATTATCTCTAAGGATGGAATATCTGTAGATCCTGTGAATAAAAAGGCTGTACAAGAATGGAATACTCCAACAAATGTAACTGATGTACGTAGTTTTTTTGGTTTATCAGGTTATTATCAGCATTTCATTCAGAACTTCTCTCCTTTATCCAACCCAATGACCAAGCTCACATGAAAAGGGGTTAAGATTGTATAGTAAAAGGAATGTGAAGAATGTTTTGAAGAATTTAAGAGGAGGTTAGTGAATGATCTGATCCTAACTGTACCATCAGAGAATGATGAGTTTGTTATCTATAGTGATGCATGAAAGAAAGGGATCAGTTGTGTCCTTATGATGAATGATCAAGTGATTGCCTATGCATCTAGACAACTAAAAATTTATGAAAAAAACTATCCAACTCATGATCTTGAGTTATCACCGGTAATATTTTCTCTGAATATTTGGATACATTACCTCTATGGAAAAAAATGTGAGATATATACAGATAATAAGAGTTTGAAATATATATTCTCATAGAAATAACTCAACATGAGACAAAGGAGATGGATTGAGATACTCAAAGACTATGATTGCACAATACACTACCACCTGGGGAAGGAAAATAAGGAAGTAGTTGCTTTGAGTAGAAGGGATCATGGAGTTCTGAACAAGATGAGGGTTGAAAGGGATACTGTGTTCATGGATTTAGTAAAGATGGATACAGGAATTATCAAGGAAGGTAACACATCACTACTTTTTTAGATAGCTGCCATACCATATTTACTGGAGAGGATAAAAAGTTCTCAGGCTGATGATGAGGAATTTCAAAAGAAAGTTAATGTTGTAAATGATGGGAAGTTGACTGACTTCGTATGTGAAAGTGGAATTTTAAAATTTAGGAAGAGGCTTTGTGTTCCCTCTATTCTTGAGCTAAAGGGGGAACTATTGGATGATGCACATAACTCTAATTTCTCTATACACCCTAATAGCACAAATATGTATTGAGATCTCTGAGAAAAATTTTGATGGGACAATGTAAAAAGGGAGATTGTTGAATATACATCAAAGTGCCTGGTATGTCAACAAGTGAAGGCTGAGAGGAAAAAGTCTAAGGGGATGATGCAACCACTATCCATACCAACATGGAAATGGGAGAATATTACCATGGAATTTGTCACTGGACTTCCAAGGACATCCAGAGGAAACAATGCTATATGGTTCAGTGTGGATCGTCATATAAATACAACTCACTTCATCGTGATTTGAGGAGACTTCTCGTTGGATCAACGTGCACTGATTTACATAAAATAAGTCGTAAGGCTCCAAGGAGTACCACTATCTATTATATCCAACCGTGATCCTAGATTCACCTTAATGTTCTGGAAAAGTCTCCAACATGCTCTAAGCACTGAACTGAACTTCAGTACGACCTATCATCCTCAAAATGAGGGCCAATCTAATCAGACTATTTAGAAACTAGAAGACATGTTGAGAGAATGTTCTATGGAATTCAAAGGGGGTTGGGACCAACATATTCCACTGGTTTAATTCTCCTACAACAACAATTTCCATTCTAGCATCTGAATGGAACTATATGAAGCCCTTTATGGGAAAAGGTGTAGAACACCAGCATGCTATGATAAAGTCAGTGAGTGTAAGCTTCTAGGACCTGAAATGGTTGAAGAAATGGCGGAGAAGGTGAAAACCATTCAGCAACATATTAAGGCATCCCAAAGTCGACATAAGAGTTATACATATAAGTTTCGACGAGACGTTTAATTCAAAGTTGGAGGCCTAGTTTTTCTATCCATATCTCTATGGAAGAAGGTCATGAGGTTTGGGAAGAAAGGAAAGCTAAGTCACAGGTATATAAGCCCCTTTGATATCCTTGATCGAGTCAGAGATCTTCCCTATCGACTAGCACTTCCACTTACCATGTCGAAAGTACATGATGTATTTCATGTATCCCTCTTAAGGAATTACATACCAGACCCTTCACATGTACTCTCTTTGGTGGTGGTACAGTTAGAGGATGATATTTCCTATAAGGAGTAGCCAGTGAGAATCTTGGATCGTAGAGAAAAATTTCTATGCAACAAGACCACTCATCTAGTCAAGGTACTATGGCGAAACTATAAGTACGAAGAGGCAACATGGGAACTGGAGGAAGCAATGAAGGAAAAGTACCCTCACCTGTTTTTGAACTAAATTGTAAAATGAAATTTTGAGGATGAAATTTTTGTAAGGATGGGAGAATGTAACACCCCAAGATTTTGAAAATAAATATTGAATGAATTTTATAATCTATCCATTAAACACAACTTTGCCTCTACTAGGTTTGGAATTTTGAATAATGGTCATCTAGAGTTGTGACCAGAAAGTCAATTGGAGTCTGTTAGAAAAAACTTGAATTTTAGTGAATAGTAACATACCCTTATGAATAGTAATATGAATAGTAATACGACCCTTATTAATAGTAAATAATGATATTATTTTTTTCTTAAGATAATAAGATAATGAGATCTTAATTGACTTTTCAATGTGATATAAAACTAATTATACCTTAAAATTGTTATTTTTTAATTAACTATGATTTTATTTAAAAATTAAATTAATAATATTTAGAAAATTATTTTTGAAAAATTGATTTCATTTTTTAATTATATACATCAAAAAATGGTAGGGGTGAATTTTTGGGATTTTTCTAAAATACTTGAATTTTTCATGAATAGTAAAAAATATAGTTTTGAGTTTTCAGTAGTTTAATGAAATCATAATGACATAATAATTAAAATAAAAGGCTGGTTGACTTTTATACAGTAACATATGATATGAGGTGTCCTAAGTGGCTAAACCCATGGGCAATCCCATGGTTTGGCAAAAACCACTAATGAGGTGTCCCTTTGAAATTATTAAAAAACTCCCTCTCTTTTTCTATAAATACCCACTAATCCATTCATTGTATTTCATTAAAAATCTCTCATCCTCAAAGGTTTAGTGGTTTTACCTCTATAAGAGTCCTCCGAAGGTTTATTTAATCCCCCAAGGTTCCAACCTTCATGTTCTAAGAGTCACTCTACAAGGTAAGGGAATCCTTCACCCTCCTCTTTTAGTCGACACTTATTTTATGTTATCACTTTGAATTTCCATTATAATATGTTGGGGTTTGATTTTATATATTCTTATTACTATAATTTTTATTTCAATATGATGAGGTACCTTTTTTTCTCTCATCATTTCATTTTATGAAATATTAAGCGATGCCGTTAGGCTGCCGAATTTTCATAAGGGATCTCTCACCCTTTCTCTTATTTTCAAGATCATCTCTTTTCTTTTTCTCTCCTCACATCCTCTTTCCAAATTACCATGAAAAACTCCAGTATCATCTATATACTGTAATTATATCATGTTAATGGAAGTACAATCATCAATATTCTTACTCCCTCCCTTTTATTTTTATAAACTAAATCAACGTCCATGAGGTTCCAATTTATAACCTTCGTGGATGATGAAGTTTCGTTCTTCAATTTATCCTTAATTACTGGTCATGAAACCATTTTAATGGTTAAAAAAGACTACAATACATGTATCATAGCCTAATTAATATTCACGAACCATTACATGTACATATTATTAAATCATATGACAAAAATAGTTCATAATAATCCAAATACTGCAAAATAATCGAAGTGGTTGTCATCTAATGATTCATCCTCATTCAATATAAAAAAATGATGGAAATGAAAATTAAAAATTATGGATGTTAATAAATAATATTTAAATTAAATTCGGGATAATTAAAACCATTACACATGAACTTCATTACTTAAAAACAAGTGAACCGATTATGAAAATCAAGAAAACAAACACTCCGGAATGACAAAATTAAATATAATAACTTATAAATAATAACATCAATGAACTAAACAGAATTATGATAAAATAAATACATGTATCTTAGGTTCTTAAATAAGTTATTTATATGTATAATTTCATATTCCAGGACCTTAAGTTAAAGAGGGGAAAAACATTCGGATTTAAGGTAAGAGTTTTTCCACCCGAACTTCCATTTCCATTCGGGTTATTTTCATTGTCTAAATCACCTCAATGAAATTCTTATGTATTATTATATACTCATCATAAATTTTGTGTGAGTGTTCTATATATGTAAACAAACAATAATCCTTCTTTATTTATGGTTAGTTACATGTTTTAAAAGGATCTTTCAAATTGTTTCCGAAATACAATCCCAATTCAAGGGAATATCTCAATTTCTTACTTATTTTCAAGGGAAATATCTAATCATTTTTTGGAAACCATTATATCTATAAAATCACTAATTTTTTTTATAAAAATAATATCTTAATTCACTTCTGATCTTATAAAAATATTTTTCCAAAATAACACTTCTTTTCAAAAGTAAAAGAGTATTTATTTCAAGAATTACTCAAAGGTTTTATAAGAGTATCTTCCTCTATTTCAAAACTCTTATTGATTCTTATGAATTATTGGGAATAGTGTTCCATGTTATCATATACCATATTCAATTTAATTTTTTATGATTATTTTTTATATTTATGTGCAATCTTAAAACCATTCATCTGTTTACTTCGAATGGTCAGTGTTTTTGCTTAATGTTCGAGGAAATCTATTTACATTTCATATATTAATGTGTATGTTGTTTATGTTTATCATCATTCATATGAGGAATTAATTGGACATATTAAGTGTTGGGAAGGGCCCTATCCAGCCCCTCGGTGCATTGGTAGGTCTCATGAGACAAACTTTGGTCTTGGCACAAGGCCTTGACAAAACGATTATTTATTGTCTTGGCACGGGGCCTTGACGGTATGGTTATATTGTCCCACATTATGGATTCCCTCATTATGAATATAGTATTGATGGTTCATGTGGTTATTCAACTAGTAGAATACCCATGATTATGTTATGTTATGGAAATATTTACTCAGCTTATATTTCTACCATATTATGTTCAAGTTTATTTCTAAAGGCATGTGTTTTCAATTATTCACCATGTCTAATGTTTATGTTTTCTTTTGCTATATTTATTACCCTTACTGAGAATTTGAGATCATCCCTTAATTATGTTTCATTTCCACAGGGAAAGAAGAATTCTATTATGAATGACATACTGAAATAACCTAGGAGTTATGGAAGTTTTCTAAGGATTTATTATGTTGTTTTTCATTTCAAGTTATAATGATGAACTTATATATGTATCTTGTTTCCAATAATACTAAACAACTCAGTCCTTTGGGATGCTTATTCATTGTTTATATGCCAATGTAACCAATAAGGTACCGGCTCTGGGTAATTGGGGCCGGGTCTTTACATTTGATATCAGAGGAAGTTTAGTTGAATACTTGGAAACTAGATTTAGAAAACATAGAATTAGGGAAGAGTCCCTAAGTTAGTCTTTGAGGATATACATACAACAATGTCCTGGTATTTTGGTAAGGAATATATTATGTGGATATTTCAAGCAATACATCCCTGTCTGGATACGAGTAGGTAGAGGCGAGTCTAGCACATATCTAACTAGGGGTAAAACCCAAAAACACTACTTTGAGCTAGATTCGAACGGGAACTGGTGCACGACAACGGGCCTTGCTGCACTCTTCATTTTGACACTACTGAGGGATATTCTTAGGATAATTCACATTTTCTTTACAAGATATTAAGATGGATTTAAATGTAAAATTTTCCTCAAAGAAACCATTTTTGTGAATATAGGATTAGCCATGCGTAGGATCTCAATTTTTGCTAAGTATTTTGTTAAGTTAAGATTATACATTATGATTCATAACCTAATCTAATGTATTCCATTATCTAGAGATAGTGCCAAGTGGAAGGAATGGAAACCACATGAATGCACTTGTCCCCTGTAGGGATTTACCTCCGATGCAAGATAACGATGTTGGATCTAGTGATGAAAAACTCATAACTATACTGGGACAACTTACTCATGTTATGAATAAAAACCTTACTTGTATGGAGAATATAGATCAACTACGTGGAGGAGCTATGTTAGATCACTTTATGCGACAATAACCTCCATCATTAAACGTGAATACAAAACCATTTATAGTAGAGAAGTGGATATGTTCCCATGAGAAGATATTTCTCACTTTGGGATGTAACGAAAGTGAGAAGGTTATCGTGGCAGTTTATCATCTAACAGGTGATGCGGATCAGTGGTGGTATTTTATCCAAAACACAAAGGAGGAGGAAGAAATAGAAGAGATGGAATGGAGGGATTTTAAGGAAATAATCTTAGATAAATATTTCCCTCGTGAACAACAAGTAGATATGGAGAGACAATAATTGAATTTGAGGAAGAAGGAGGATTAAAATGTTTCCAAGTATGAAGCTAACTTTACATGGACGAAAATGCATGTTTCAGACTACATACGTAATTCAAGGAGAAAAATTGGTCGATTATTTGATGGTTTAAAACCATTCCTATGAAGGGATATTGTTTCCCAAATATTTGAATCATATGAAGATATAGTCTCAAGTGCTATCAAGACAGAAAATGATTTATCTAAGTCTTATGACTTGAAAGGAAAGCAAGAGAAGAAGAGGGCATTTGAAAACTTTGGGAAAAGAAATATGTAAATGGGGAAGAATGGAAGAGTTTAATTTCTATCATACAGTAATTGTGGGAAGAAACACCCTAACACTTGCTTGAAGGGAATGGGCGTCTTTTACAAGTGCGGATAAAAAGGCCACCTATCTCGGGATTGTAAGGGGAAGAAAGAAGCTAGCAATGTTCTATGATACAATTTCAGGGAGATGGGAAATTATGAACAAGAATGTCTTAAGTGTTAGGGAAATGTTCCCCAAAGAAGGCCAAGGGAGCAAGGCCAAGATTATGTGGTTACAACTATGGAGGTTGAAGTTCCTAACAAAGTGGTGGCAGGTAAATTTATTGTTTAATCCAACTTATCCAATACTTTATTTGATTTTTTATTGTAAAATTCATTTATATCTTCCCAATTTTCCACGAAAATTAGATATATACAATTTGATTTAATAAAGGAGTTATCAATCAAAACTCCTAATGGATGTATCATTGCAACAAAGGAGTGTCGATTAGTTCCCCTCGTGACACATAAATGTGCTTTAGTTTCTAACCTTATCATCATACCAATGGTTGACTATGATATAATTCTCGGTATGTATTAGATATAAAATTATGATGCAAAGATCTATTGCAAGAAGAAGGAAGTTAATTTTTTTTGAGAATGGTGTAGAATCCCTTATTTTTATAGCAGGATTCTCACCATGTGATTCTCATCTAGATCCTCCCCAGTAGCTCTACTGAATTCAATTATTGAGGAGTAAGGGAATGAAATAATTATGGTTGAGGAGAATAATGTACAGATAGAGGACATACCTATTGTGAAAGAATATGTTGATGTCTTTCCAGAGTATTTACCTGGACATCCTCCAAAGAGGGAAATTGAGTTTTCCATTAAATTAATACCTGGTTCAAGGCCTATATCAAAGACCCCTTATAGAATATACACTGTGGAGTTAGTGGAACTAAAGAAATAACTAGAGGAATTGAGTGATAAATGATTTATTCGCACTATCATTTCCCCATGAGGATCCCCTGTCCTCTTTGTCAAGAAGAAAGATGGATCCATGCGGTTGTGCATTAATTATAGAGAAATCAATGGTATTAGAATAAATAATAAGTATCCCCTACCACAAATTGATTATTTATTTGATCAACTTCATGGATCCCAATATTTTTCTAAGATTGATCTTCGATCTGGATATCATTAGTCTCTTTTGAGGAAGGAAGACATTCCAAAAAATAGCATTTCAAACCAGGTATGAGCATTATGAGTTTATAATAATTCCTTTTGGAATAACTAATGAACCATCTTCCTTCATGGATCTAATGAATAGGGTTTTCAAGGATTATCTTGATGAAATTGTAGTGGGGTTTATTGATGATATCTTGGTATTCTAAAAAAGCTATAAAGATCATGAAAATCACTTGTGCACTATTCTGAAGACACTTAGAAGAAATAAATTATATGGGAAGTTTAGAAAGTGTTGTTTTTGGATCCAATCAGTTGCCTTTCGGGGAAACATTGTCTCTAAGGATGGAATATATGTAGATCCTATGAAGACAAAGGCTGTAAAAGAATGGCCTACTCCAACGAACATAACTGAGGTACGTAGTTTTATTGGTTTAACAGGTTATTATTGGCATTTTGTTCAGAACTTTTCTCATTTAGCCAACCCAATGACCAAGATCCCATGAAAATGGGTTAAGTTCGTATGGACAAATGAATGTGAATAATGTTTGTGAACTCTACGATCCTAACCCTACCACCAAGGAATGATTGGTTTGTTATCTATAGTGATGCATCAAAGAAAGGATCTGGTTGTGTCCTTATATCGAATGATCGAGTGATTTACTATGCATCTAGACAACTACAAATTCATGAACAAAACTATCTAACTCATGATCTTGAGTTAGCATCGGTAATCTTTGCTCTAAATATTTTGAGACATTACCTCTATGGAGAAAAATTTGAGATATATACAGATCATAAGAGTTTGAAATATATATTCTAATATAAAGAAATCAACATGAGACAAAGGAGATGAATTTAGCTACTCAAAGACTATAATTGCACAATACACTACCACTCAGAGAAGGAAAATAAGGTAGCAGAATCTTTGAGTAGAAAGGATCATTGAGTTTTGAACAAGATGAGGGTTGAAAGAGATCCTATGTCCATGGATCTAGTAAATATGGATATGGGAATCATCAAGGAAGGTAACACATCACTAATTTTTTAGATAGTTTCCAAACCATCTTTATTGAAGAGGATAAAAATTTCTCAGGATGATGATGAAGAATTTGAAAAGAAAATTAAGGCTATAAATTATGAGAAGTTGACTGAATTCGTATGTGAAGGTGGCATTTTAAAATTTAGGAAGAGGCTTTGTGTTCCCTCTAGTCCTGATCTAAATAGGGAACTATTAGATGATGCACATAACTCTAATTTCTCTATACACCATGGTAGCACAAAGATGTATCGAGATCTTTGATAAAACATTTGGTGGGACAATATGAAAAGGGAGATTGCTGAATATACATCAAAGTTCCTGGTATGTCAACAAGTGAAGGTTGATAGGAAAAATTCTAAGGGGATGTCACAACCACTATCCAGACCAACATGGAAGTGGGAGAACATTACCATGGACTTTTTCACTGGACTTCCAAGGACATCTAGAGAAAACAATGCTATATGGGTCGTTGTGGATCATATTACAAAGACAACTCACTTTATCGCGATTCTAGGGGACTTCTCATTGGATCAACTTGAACAGATTTTCATCAAAGAATTGGTAAGGCTGCACGGAGTACCACTATCTATTGTATCAAACTGTGATCCTAGATTCACCTCAATGTTTGGGAAAATTCTCCAACATGATCTAAGCAGTGAACTGGACTTTAGTATGACCTATCATTCTCAAAATGATGGCCAATCTGAGCAAACTATTCAGACATTGGAAGACATGTTGAGAATATGTTCTATGGAATTCAAAGGGGTATGAGACCAACATCTTCCAATAGTTGAATTCTACTACAACAACAGTTTCCAATTGTGAATCTGAATGGAACTATATGAAGGCCTTTATGGGAAAATGTGAAGAACACTAGCGTGTTGGGATGAAGTCAGTGAGCATAAGCTGATAGGGCCTGAAATGGTTGAATAATTGGTGGAGAAGGTGAAAACCATTCAACAACATATTAAGGAATCCCAAAGTTGACAGAAGAGTTATGTAGATAACCATCAACGAGACCTTGAATTCAAAGTTGGAGACCCTATTTTTCAATGAATATTTCCATGGAAGAAGGTAATGAGGTTTAGGAAGAAAGAAAGAAAAGTCCCAGGTATATCTACCCCTTTTAGATCCTGGATCAAGTCAGAGCTGTGGCCTATCGACTGACACTTCCACCAACCATGTCGAAAGTACATGATGTCTTTCATGTATCCCTCTTAAGGAAGTACATACCAGACCCTTCACATGTACTCTCTTCAGAGGTGGTACAGTGGGAGGATGATCTTTCCTATGAGGAGAAGCCAGTGAGAATCTTGGAACATAGAGAGAAAGTTCTATCCAACAAGACTACTCATCTGGTCAAGGTACTATGGAAAAACCGTAAGTATGAAGAGGCAACATGGGAACTGGAGGATGCAATGAAGGAAAAGTACCCCCACCTGTTTTTGGCCTAGATTTTAAAATGACATTTCGAGGATGAAATTTGTGTAAGTAGAGGAGAATGTAACACCCCAAGATTTTGGAAATAAATATTGAATGAATTTTATAATCTATCCATTAAACACAACTTTGCCTCTACTATGTTTGGAATTTCAAATAATGGTCATCTAGAGTTGTGACCAGTAAGTCATTTGAACAAACTTGATTTTAGGTGAATAGTAACATACCCTTATATATAGTAATATGAATAGTAATAAGAACCTTGTGAATAGTAAATAATTATATTATTTTATTTTCTTAAGATAATAAGATAATGAGATCTTAATTGATTTTTCAATGTGATATAAAACTAATTATGCCTTAAAATTATTATTTTTCGAATTCACTATGATTTTATTTTAAAATTAAATTAATAATATTTATAAAATTATATTTAAAAAATGTATTGCATTTTTCAATTCTACACATCGAGAAATGGTAGGGGTGAATTTTTGGGATTTTTCTAAAATACATGAATTTTTCATGAATAATAATGTTTTTTGAGTTTTCAGTAGTTTAATGACATTATAATGACATAATAATTAAAATAAAAGGCTGGTAGACTTGTGTACATTAAAATATGATATGAGGTGTCCCATGTGGCTAAAACCATGGGAAAATACCATGGTAAAGCCCATGGTTTGGCAAAAACCACTAATAAGGTGTCCCTTTGAAATTATTAAAAAGCTCCCTCTCTTTTTCTATAAATACCCACTCATAAATTCATTTTCTTTCATTAAAAATCCCTAATCCTTGAAGAAATGGTGGTTTTACCTCTCTAAGAGTCCTCCCAAGGGGTCCTTAATCCCCCAAGGTCCCAACCTTCATGTTCTAGGAGTTACTCTACAAGGTAAGGGAGTCCTTCACCCTCCTCTTTTAGTCGACAATTATTTTATGTTATCTATTTGAATATACATTCTAATTTGTTGGGTTTTGATTTTATGTATTATTATTACTTTACTTTTTTATTTCAATATTATGAGGTATCCTTTTTCTCTCATCATTCATTTTATGAAATATTAAGCGACGCCGTTAGGCTGCCGAATTTCCATAAGGGATCTCTCACCTTTCCTATTATTTTCAAGATCGTCTCTTTTATTTTTCTCTCCTCACATATCCTATACAAATGACCATGATAAACTCTGGTATAATCTATATACTGGAATAATATCATGTTAATGGAAGAACTATCATCAATATTCTTACTCCCTCCCTTTTATTTTTATAAAAAAAATCAACGTCCATGAGGTTACAATTTATAACCTTCGTGGATGACGAAGTTTCGTTCTTCAAATTCTCTTTCATTACTGCTCATGAAAAGATTTTAATGGTTTAACCAGACTATAATACATTTATCATAACCTAATTAATATTCTGAAACCAGTATACATACATATTATTAAATCATATGACAAAACTATTTCATAATAATCCAAATACTTCCAAATAATCGAAGTGGTTGTCATCTAATGATTCATCCTCATTCAATGTAACAAAATGATGGAAATGACCATTAAAAATTCTGGATGTTCATAAATAATATGTAACTTTAACTCTTGAGTTTTACAACCATTCCACATGAACTTCATTACTTAAAAACAAGTGAACTGATTATGAAAATCAAGAAAATAAGCACTCCAGAACAACGAAATTCAATATAATAACTTATAAATAAAAACATTAATGAACTAAAAAGAATTATGAAAAACTAAATACATTTATTTTAGGTTCTGAAATAATTTATTGATATGTATAATTTCATATTCTAGGAACTTAAGTTCAAGAGGGGAACACATTCATATTTAAGGTATGGGTTTTTCCACCCGAACTTCCATTTCCATTCGGGTTATTTTCATTGCCTAAATTACCTCAATAAAATTATTTTTTATTATTATATACTCATCATAAATTATGTGTGAGTGTTATATATATTTACATAAACCAGATTATTTTTTTATTTTATGGTTAGTTACATGTTTTAAAAGGATCTTTCAAATTGTTTCTGAAATACAAGCCCGATTCAAGGGAATATCTCAATTTATTTCCTATTTTAAAGGGAAATATCTAATCTATTTTTGGAAACCATTATATCTATAAAATCACTCAAATTTTTATGAAAAAATATCTTACTTCACTTATTTTTTTATACAACGATTTTTCCAAAAGAACTGTTCTTTTCAAAAGTAAAAGAGTATTTATTTCAAGAATTACTCGAAGATTTTATATGAGTATCTTCCTCTATTTCAAAACTCTTGTTGATTCTTATGAATTATTGGGAATATTATTTCATGTTATCATATACCATATTAAATTTAATGGTTTGTGATTATTTTGTCTATTGATGTGCAATCTTAAAACCATTCATCTGTTTACTTCGAATGGTTAGTGTTTTTGCTTAATGTTCAGGGAAAGCTGTTTACATTTCATATATTAATGTGTATGCTGTTTATGTTTATCCCCATTCAAATGAGAAATGAATTGGACATCGTAAGTGTTTGGTGGGTCCCGCTATAGCCCCTCGGTGCATTGGTAGGTCTCTTGAGACAAACTACGGTCTCGGCCCAAGGCCTTGACAAAATGATTATTTATGGTCTTGGCATGAAGCCTTAATGGTATGGTTATATTGTCCTGCATTATGAATTCCCACATTATGAATATAGTATTGATGGTTCATGTGGTTATTTTACTAGTAGAATACCCATGATTATGTTATTTTATTGAAATATTTACTCAGCTCATGTTTCTACCATATTATGTTCAAGTTTATTTCTAAAGGAATGTGTTTTCAATTATTCTCCATGTCTAATGTTTATGTTATCTTAAAATATATTTCCTACCCTTACAGAGTGTTTGAGATCACCCCTTTATTATGTTTAATTTCCATAGGTCAAGAATAATTCTATTATGAATGACATGTTGAAATAACCTAGGAGTTATGGATGTTGTCTAAGAAGTTTCTATGTCGTTTTTCATTTCAAGTTGTAATGATGAACTTATATATGTATTTTGTTTACAATAATACTAAACAACTCGGTCCTTTGGTATGATTATTCCTTGTTTGTATTCCAATGTAACCAATAAGGCACCGACTCCGGGTAACTAGGGTTAGGTCCTTACACTACCACGGTCACACTGCCCCACTGCAGATGCAGAAGCTCTTTAATGTGCACCGATCACAATGTGGCCAGATAGAACTCCTCCATGAATAGATGATTAAAGTATATATAGGAGAGATATATCTCATTGGGATCCTATTTCACCAAGCTTCACCATCGTTCTACGAATCCAGGAAGAAGGCTCGCAGTGAGGACTTTTATTTGGTCAGTAAGCATCCTCACAAGGCAGAAAACATAGGTGACTGACTCTAGCCAATCCTTAGCTAACTGGGGGTCTGGATCACCTTGAAACCTAAGAGGTCTCATCCTCTAAAACTCGTGAAACTCACTCAACCTTTATTCATCCTCATCTGCTAATTCTGGTAGTATCTATTGATCTATGGGTGGTGGTAGAGCTAGGAAAACAACCATAGGCACTATCTCTGGTATATGCTCATTTATTGACGCATCATCACTAGGTGGATCATCCTCGAGATCTCATAGTGGAATCCTAGATGGCTATCTTTGTGAAGGAATCCTGAAATAAAATAATATGTACCACGGTCAATAGAGTATATCTGGAGAGATGAATCAATAAGAGAATGGAAAACACAACAATTCCTATATGATGCATGTACCATTATTTTTTCTTACAACCAATGTTTTCATGTACCGAGTCGAAAAGTTGGTTCTCATAGTTCTGGTGTATGGATACATCGGCCACTGCACCAACACTAGATTCCCTATCCTAAAAACCAAACTCGAAACCCTTAACACTATTACACTAAACTAATCTTACAGACTCTCGGTCCTAAAGTATAACTAACCACTTATGATACCACTCTGTCCTGACCCATTCCAGAGGGGCCCGCGTCATGACTACCCCAATACCTCCTCCAATAGGCCATGGATAGTAACTAGCACCGAGTAGGCATATCCCAAAAATGGGAGGCATTAGACTAAGTGCCTGTATGCACACACACACACATCTCCAAGACACAACTACTAAAATGTAAGAACACTAAGTAAAAAATTCATGAAAACCACTAAGATCCCACAACAGAGTATAAGAGGAAGTACAATAAAGTAAATAGGGCGAAAATAAAAACCCACTAAAAATAGTCTGTAAACAAGTCAAAAAAACATGGTGATGTGTTTCCCACATCGTTCCATTCTAGGAAAGTGAATGCACAAGTTCCTAAAAGTCATCCACAGAAAATCCTACCTAATTCAACCTGAAGAAAATGGTACTGGGATTGTTGTCTGAAGATGAAGGAGCACAACTTGTCTATATGTCCTCGCTAAGAACCTCTTCATCCTAGTCCACCAATGAATCTATCGAAGGGTCGATCGTCTTCACAATACATAAACCATATGGTAAAATCCCATGCATGGGTGAGTATAACAATACCCAGTAGGACACCCCAAAAACCACAAAGAAAATACCATGAAGAAAATACTATAAAGGAAATACCACAAAGTAAATACCATTCAGATCCACACAGGTATATGTTAGCATCACATATACTAAGGAAATATAGATATACTCATGAGAAACACCATGCCATTGGGCAGTATTATCCAATTTTCAGCCATAGAATTTTTCTCGAAGGACACTCATTCCGGGGGATCTCACTCCTTGAGCCAGGTAATCACCATAGAAACTCACAAAGAGGCCGAGCTCATTTGGGACCTACCCAAATGAGAACATATTAGTCAAGGAATATTATGGTAACACAGAGAGTGGATCAAGCCCAAACACACTAGGGGATACCATAGACCCAATTTGGATCAATTCACAATGTAGGGGATCACGTTCAGTCACTATGTGGGATACCAAGGACCCTACTGATGTGGCCTTAAATGTGTAGGATCAACACCCTGCTCACAGAGGCTACGTGATTCCATAGACTCCACTAGGGGTGATAGAGTATCTCACTCCAGTCCTGAGGAGCGATTCTTAACTCTATTTGGGACTCAACCTCTAGAGGGGATTACAATCCAGTGATGTGAACGTAATACCATATTGATCCCTCAAGTAATAGACCAATGGAAATTATCTCACCCTATATTGGTCCAAACTAAAAACTCACCACAATATTACAAAAATATCGTCTCATCATCTGGGTCTTAACTCTATAGACACCTAATGAAACGAACATACCATTTGAAAGTTATGGGGGTTTGAAGTTTTAGATGAGGTCACTGGGCCTATGGAACAACTCACAGTTGGTCCACTGACCATTTTGGTCAACCACCATGGTCAACCACGCCCCCCAATTACTGCAACAGCGTAGCAGCTGGATCGACCGTGGCTCATGGTCAACCATGGCCTAGCTCTGTCTTGATCGCCATAGGTCCGACCCGGTCTGACCTGACCTTCTCCGCCCAGCCTGATCTACCTAGATCAGCCATACCCATCTTTACATGACCCACCTAGCTCGGTAGTACCCCACAACTCACTTCCCATATGGTCTCCGCCCACATCCCGTGGCCTTTCCACATCCCACAGCCCCCACACGTGGTGGCCTGTTGTGTTCCACATAGCCGAAATTGTATTCCAATTCCACTAGACCCACTTTCTCCCACACTTCTACCTTCTATTATCCATGCCATTGATTCCATTTCAACCTCTAATCTATGCAATGCAGCTCCACCTTGCTGGACTATCGTGCCACCTAGCTAAACCGCTGCGTCAGAACCTCAAAAGTGGTCCCTTCTATAGACCAAGAAGCCACCTATGATGTCAAAATATCGAAACGGTCATAGGTATGGGTTCCTCAAGTCCCAATCTATACATATCCATCCTCTTCTATAATGTTTCTTACAATACGGGGGGTCTGATCACAGTCAGAGCCACCCATCAAGTTGAACCGTGTCTATGGGGAGTCCAATGATGAAGAAAGGAAATAACAGGGGAGAGAAAAACATAAGAAAACCTTGAGGAACAAACCTTATCCTTTTTTATGTTGGCCTCAACCCATTCTCATTAGATGAGTAATGAAGAACCAAGAACTAATTAAGAAAACTCCCTGAAATCATAACCATCCCACAATGATCGAACCATGGATCAATCTATTCATGGATTTAACCATGTTCATCGTGAAAATAAATAATGGGGAAATATCACAAAGAAATAATCTCCCTACCTTGATTTGGATCTGTAAAATGGGATTTTGGGATTTACAAACGATTTTGAATCAAGAAAAACTGATGAAGAATTACTCAAACTCGCATTCTGAAGAGGTTCCATGGAAAGGTCATCTAAGATGATACCAACCCATGTTAGGGTAAGAGTCTACTCTTACAAGGGTTATCCAACACCTAATAGATGTATATAAAGGTCGACTAATAAATATTATTAAATCCCACATATCCAAACTTGGATGACTGATATTGTTTCTAGTGTTGAGATTAATTACCATGAGGACGTTGGACTCACACAAATTAAAATTTATAAAACCCTACTTACTATTAGTATGATGGTGAACGGGGTGTCGATTCTACCAGGAAGGATAAATGGTATTTACGAGTGACCAAAAAAAATGAAATAGTGAAAATGGAATAAAATGGGAGAAAGTGAATTGTGAATTGAAATGTGTGAGGACACAGTGAGAATAATAACATAGAGAGGGAGACATACAATCAAAAGTTGAATTTGGGGAACTGGACCAGAATAGATCAATTAAAATGTCATTTCTCTTGAATGGAATCAATCATAGAGGTACTGAGGTTGTGTGAAATGGAATGAAATGTCTAATCATCATTAGATAAATCAATCTCACTAGTAATCTCTCTTGGGAACAATTATATCTAATATAACATGAGATAATGATGCTTCCTCATAGATAAGAGCTTACCAAAACCTTTTCCAAATCATTAATTTAGTTATGGTCTCTAAGGAAAAAGAATACTCTACCCTTCACCTCTCAGTACTTGGGGTAGAGTGAAATAATGTTTGTGAGGAAGAGAAAAAGCGATCAATGAATGGAACAAATCGACCCTCTATGATTACTCTGATCATAAGAACTAAATAAATGAATGCATTCAATCCATCTGATCTAATTCCTCTAAACCACTTAGCTATTAATAATAGATGCAGTAGAAAAAATATAATTCATTAAAAACATCTAAGAACAGAAAAATAGGGAATAATAAAAGGGAGTCAAAGAAATTCTAGTCTAATACTCCTCTTCCTCTAATTCAATCTTCAATACCCTCTTGCTCCATGTGTTCTCCCAACTTGTTTGTTTTCTCCCCTCTATATTTTGGTGTGATGGAATGATGTGTTCTGATTATCAGTCCAGATTAATGATGGTGTGTTGATCAATGATCCTCAGATGGTTCTGGAATTTTTTGATTGGCCCCTGGGGATGATGGATCCTCCTATAAATAGAAAAATTCTATACACCTCCTCTGCATGCTCATGGTCACTGCTAGTTCAAGGCTCTGAATATTCCACATGGCATGTGTATCATTATATATCCTCCTCCTCCAGTGACTCGAGTAATGCTTCTTAAAAAATTCCAAGACTTTGTAAAGCTTTGAGAGCAAAACCAGTTTCCATTCCTTTGACATTGATCAAGTGAAATTCGACCGGATAACTAAAAATAAACGAGTAGTTAGGAATTTTCAATATTTATAATAAAACCTCCCCTTTGAGAAAAATATTACGGGCTCATTTGGAAGAATTATAGACCTTACACTACCTATCCCGCACTCCCAGATTCTAAACCATTTTTTTGGGCTCAAATGTTAGTGACATCTGAGCATTATGTAAATATATATTGTATTATTATTAGTATTTAAGATAAATATGTTTACACAATTATGTACTTAATATTATATATATATGTGTGTATATTTATTATTATTATTATTATTATATTTATTATTTTATATATTAATATATATTATATATTATATATTATAAAAATATAAGGAAAAATAGGGTGGGTTTCTTCTTGGTGAGGAGGAAGGGGATCAGCCTTCTTTGACTTCATTCATAGGCATCCATGACCTTTTAGCATATTTATTGTTCTGGTTGTAGTGCGGCGATGAATCATGGGGCATCCTCTGGTAGATCGAGATAAGTGTGGTGGTGGCTTTGTGGATCTGGAAGAGTTTCACAACGGTGGAGGCTCAGAGGTTTGTCTTCCACCATGGATTTCAGGTTTTCTCCTCCATGAAGGGTTTCAATTTTTATGCGGTATGGGTTAAAATTTAGTTTAGTGTCATCTCATCTGGATTTGTAGTGTGTATATTCATCTCATGATGGTGGGACATGGGTTCAATAGATTTTTATTATTATTATGTACTTAATAATAATATATACTATATATTAGTATTATTTGCCTAAAAAATAAACTTAATCAATAGATTTTTCAATTAAAAAAGAAATGAAAAAAAATAAATTAAAATAAAAAAAATTAAAAAAATTAAAATATCTATTTTCAAATTAAAAGAATGAATTAATTCATTAAACAAAAACAATAAAAACATTAAAAAATAAATTAATTACAAAAAACATTGAAAATAAATTAATTAATTAAATAAAAAGATTAATTAAAACTACTAATATTTTATTAATTTGAACTAAAATTGAATAAATAAATTAATAAAATCAAATAATGACCTTAGAAAATGAACTATTATTATTTTAAAAAACACAAGTGAAATGAAACAAATTAATGAATATAATTAACTATTTAAAATTAATTAGAATAATATATATATATAATTTAACATAAAGAATAATAAAAAATGATGGGTAAGAATATAGTTACTTATTAAACTAAAATTATCCAAATGGCCAAAATAAAGAATAAATATCCTATTTTAACACAAAATTCATGGATTTAATAATTTAATACAAAAATAACAATAGTAGTACATTACTAAAGTAAAAAATAATTTTGGTACAAAAAATCAATTAATTAATATAAAAGATGTTACAAAAATTAAATGAAATAAGAGCCACATCAAATTCCCCCACACTTAATCAATTGAACTCTCGAGAAATTCTATGCATTTTATTTATTTACAAAGGACTTTTCAAAAGAAAAGACCATCATTCCTAAGTTCCAAAACACTCTAAAATAAAAAGATATCACAAATACCTCTAGTTCTTAAAAAATCACGCCTCCTATGTGAATGTCACCAACTTCCTTATTTCAATTCAGAATGGTTTATAGTTCTAAGAGAAAAACAAGTTAGAAAGGAGTGGAATTAAAACTTTAACAAGAGACATTATCAATTATTACTATCCCATAGGTTCCACAAATTGAAGATTATTTTTTTCATCACTTCATTAATTCAACTCAAACGATAATTAAATAAGTCAATTTCCCCTTCTTCATTTGGGTTCAAAATTACCCTCACCTAAATGAGATCATTTTTGACAAGGCCCGTTATTTTAATTTTTCCCAACCATATTTATTATGCATAGCCTTATGAAAATAAATTATTTAATTTGAAAATAGATTTTATTTAAACATAAAAATGAACCCAATGCCCTTGTTTTAGAGACTCTTCATGGGATCCCATTTTCCCATTTTACTTCAGATTCAAAGGACTTATATGTTTATCATATGAGTTGGCACCCTAAAGTGTTTGTTCAAAAAGACAGTTTCCTCTAGGTTCAAGTTCAAGTTTCTTGTTTTGTCAAGTTAAGATAAATATTATATAAATATCTCTTCCATCACACTCTCTTCCTTAGTTCCTAAAGTGAACTTCCACAAAAGCAGTGAGGTAAAAACTCTTGTCAGTCATAAAATTTTAGAAATTTCATACTCTTTAAAACCCTTAACCTAGAATTTAATTTTCACCTCAGAAAGATGAAAAAAAAATTGTTTGTTTTTTTTATAAATTTTGAATATATTTAAAAACATAGAATATATTTACAGTATGTCGTGGAGGAAATTTGAAAATTTTTAAGGGTTTATTATGAGTCCCAATGAAGTAAATTTTAGCACATTTAAGACCCATTATCCACACTTAAAACTCAAGAATGTCCCCATTATTGAAACCCAAAGTGGGAGACACCGGTAAAATGTTTTGATTCTAAAATATCTATAAATGAATCACATACTAGATTATATTTTGAGGGGTGATAGTAAATTTCAAAGACAATTTTACACATAGTAATCACACAAGTCACACTATTCAAAAGGGATCCCTCCTGGTCACTACCATATAGTCAAATATAGAAAATGATTTTTCAAAAATCTTTATGCTACAAGTGAGTTCATGAATGATTTTCAAAGGAGAATAAAGAAAATAATGTAGGCGACATCACTTACATGTTCAATGGTAATTTGAAGATGTAAAATTGATTAAAAAGGCTACAATACATATTCTAGAATACGAGTCATAATGTTAGAAAAATAGTAATTAAACTATAAAATGATTAAGAAAAATTAAATTAGTTACTCCCCAAATAAAAAGAAGAACTTGTAAATGTTATACAATAGATGTCTAACCTCCCTCACAATAATTGAAAATAGTTCTCTAGTTGAGAATCTGAAGCACCAACAAATTGAAAAGATTAACATGAGACATTTGAGAATTTAAAATAGAATTTTAAATTGACTGGAGTTTGAGTTGAGGGAAGTTTAATCCTATTTTATCCACTTGTAGCTCCTTCTGGAATTGAATTTTAAACTTAATATACCACTGGTAATTAAATATCATGACCAATTGTGCCCTCTTCATATAATCACTTAACCTACTGCAAGACCACTTGTAATGGTACTTCACCTACCAAACACTACTTCTACCTCATGGTTAGTGAATACTAAAAATTGTAAAAAAATATACATCAAAATAGAGATAAATAATCCAATAGTAACTACAATAATTTTGGGTTATTGATTTAGGGTAAAAAACAACCGGTCAAGGAGAATTTATTCAAGAAAAAATTTAAAGTGAAAAACAAAAAAAATCACGGGTTTCCTCTCATGAATTTATAGTTTTATAGTAACCATACAGAATCAATCCCCTAAAGATTTTAGACATAGTCATTCAGTGGATAAGATTCATTAGCAACTAGGGCTTCAGTATTTCCTTTTGAAATTTTATAAATTTCACACAAAAACTCATGTAACTTAGTAGCTTGAAGAATTCTTGTAAAAAAGTATTACACTTGAGTACTATGACTCCTTCCATCAATAGCTTCAAAATCTAGATTATCCTTAAATTAATCATTAAAATTGGAAAATATCTTAGCTCTGATATCATAAAGACCATCATTACATTTTATTTTCTTATTCTCACTCCCCCCACACTTGTGACATTAACTGGTTCAGAAATTGTAGCATTGGCGAAATTAGGAAGATTGCTATCAATAACAGGATGATTCTTAAAGGTGGATTACTTAGGTGTGGCAGTGGAAGAATCATCAAGATCTTATAAGAATCTCTCAAAATAATGGTCAAAAATTTCATCATCCAAGTAGTGAAAAGAAACAGGGGAGGACCTGATGTCCATATTTGGTAAGAAGTCAAGAAACTCCTCTAGATCATTCTTAAAGAACCTAAAAAACTCAATGTCAACTTCAAGCTAAAAAAAATAACTAAAAACTTTTCCTCAACCTTAGAATCTTGATTTTTAGGAGAAGAAGTATAATGAATAGACTCACATTTCACAAGTTGATAGGAACATGAGGTAGTTTCAAGGAGGGGATCATGGGTGGGTTAAAACTATGATAATATTTAGAAAAATTATTATCAAGAGATATTGGTCTAGGATTTATGATTTCATGGTTTTGAATAATGTATTTCCTAATTCGGTTCTCAACTATCCTAATCCTCTCCATCCCAAGTATAGATTCAGATTCAAGAAAATTAGCTTCAAAATGTTCACTGACTAAATCAGTGAAAAAATCATCAAAGGGATAATGATTTTAATTTCTAACTTCATCTTTAAAAACCTCTTCTACAACATCAATAAACTTACATCTAACCTCTAGTGGAGATTCATTATAAACTTGAAATTATGCTTGGTCCTCACCAATGTGGAGGGTAATATTATGCTTTGAAACATTGATTATAGTCCAAGAAGTGTTTAATAATGGTCATCCTAAAATTATTGGAATAGTGTTATTACACTCCATGTGTGGAATAAAGAAGTTGGTGGGAAAAGATAGTTCCTATACATTAACTAAAAATTCATCCACCCTCCCATAAGGTTAGGAAAGTGACATATTATCCAACTTTAGTGTCACTGAAGTTGGTTTTATCTCCCTAAGTCCCAACCTTGTGACATGGAGTAGTGCCTAATTTTGATGATAACTCCTAAATCACACAAGATCCTAATATATTTACTTTGACCAATTTTACAATATATGAAAAAATTTACATGGTCTTTTAGTTTGGGGGGGGGGCGTGTTTTTTTGGACTATGGAACTACAGTCCCCATTAAAATTAACTATTGATATCCCACCCAAATTCATCTATTTATCTAAAAAAATATTTTAGAAATTTTAAGTATAAATGTATTTTGTTCAAAGAATACACAAATGGAATGTTAAAATTGAAGCTCCTAATCATCTGAAGGAATTTTAGGTAATCAGGTTCTTTGTTCTTTTTCAGACTTTCTTTGAAAAGGGATAGTAGGGGATAATTCTTAAAAATAGGTGGTTTGTTCTCATTATCCTCAAATCTCAAATTATTCTTTACCTATTTGATCAATTACCACTCCATTTTCATTTGTTCAGTGGTTTTATCATGTGCAGGGTTATCATGGTTCTTAGATTCTTCAAATCTATCCAGACTTCCAAATTTGGGATTTTCTATATTTTTAGTTCCAGTTACATATTGAATAATAATTTATTTTTACCTAGATTTTCCCCTAACTGGTTCTTTAATTTTAAGTCCTGACCTAGTTGTTACTTCCATAAAAGTTTCTCTGGGATTTAACTTTGTAGTACTGCATAGTTTCCCTTTATATCTTCCTCTTATGTTTCTAAACATTTGGACCATTTGAATTTAAAAAATGTGAATTCTAGAATTTATATCCTTTTTCAAATTACCTATTTCACCTAACACCTACTACAACATTCCCTTAAGTTCCCTTTGATAATTTTTATATTCAGACCTATATTTATTTGAATAAAATGTCCTGGGTTGTGATTGGTAATTTGGGGTAGCCGGTTGCTTGATTAAACTTTGTTCTTTCCAAGATAGGTTGGGGTTGTTTTTGTATCTAGAATTATATTGATTTGGGAAGGGATCTTTAGAACCCTGATTCATAGACCTATAATCTACAAACTGGAAACTTTCCTTAGATTGGATAGGGAGGTCGAAATTGGGAAAACATATTTGATTATGACCAAACATCCCACAATGACAGCAGTGCTCCCTAAAAAATTATTCATTAACAAAAACATATTGGGTATTGGTTTCATCCCTATGGATGGTTATTTTCCTAGTGCACTTGTGTTGGGAGTTTTGGGAAAAATTAACCAATAGTTTCTTAAGATCATAAGTATTGGAATCAGATAAGTCACCCTCATAAGATTGGTCAAATAGATTCTAGTTATAAGGGGAGAGGGCATTATAGAATGTATCTATGAGTAGGTGGGGAGCTAACTAGAGATTGAGACTTTTCCTGAGAAGAGTTTTAAACCTATCCCATGCCTCATGAAATAACTCTCCCTCATCCAAGAAATACCTAGTGATCTTATTACTCGCTTTTTATGGCAGTGTTCTTGGGGTAGAATTTAGAGACAAAAGCATTAAACACCTCATCTTAGGTTTAAAATATTTCTTCATCATGGTTCTTAAACCAAGTCCTAGACTTTCCCTTAAGATAGAATGAAAAAAATCAACCTCAGATCCTCCTCACTTTGACCTCATAGAGGTGATTTTTGTATAGAACCATAAAATTATCTAATAAAATAAAGTGAATATTCTACAGGGAGGCCATTAATGATGCAAGATTGGAGAGATGATAGAGTTTTATATCATAGTTACTAGACCTAGGAGAAAATTTTATGTAAAAAGGATTTATTAACATGGTTGTAATTTGAAAATTCCTAAGTCTAGGTCTCTCAGGGGTAGGGACTATGGGCTATGGAACATTCAAGTTTGGATTATCATCTCTTCCTAAATCAAAGTTATCCAGATTTTAAATTTCTACTTTCTTTTTTTTCTAAGAACATAATATTATTTTTTTGATTTTGGATATTGGAGTTTTAAGTTCTAACTTATAATTTCATGTGTGCATCTAGTTTAAGCATAAATAGATATTAGGATTTTTTTTACAGTTTTTATGTTTTGTATTTTTTTAGATTTCAAGATTTTCATTTTCTAGATTTTGTTATATATATTTTTTGTTTTTTTGTGCTGGATGGATATGCCTTCCTCAGAAACTATGAAAAAATTTGACCATGAGGTTGTTGGAATCACACAAATTAAAATTTATAAAACCCTACTTATTACTAGTTTGATTATGAGTGGGGTTTTGATTCCACAGGGAAGGATAAATGGTGACAATGAGTGACAAAAAAAACTAAAAACCATAAAAAAAAGTGAAATAGTGTAAATGGAATGAAATGGGAGAATGTGTAGTGTAAACTGGAATGTCTAAGGATGTAATGAGAATAATGACAGAGAGAGGGGGAGAAAATCAGAAGTTGAGTTAGGGGAACTCGACTGGAATAGATTTATTGAAATTTCACGACTCTTGAATGGAACCAATCGCTAAGGTACTGAGTTTGTGTGAAGAGGAATGAAATTTCTAACTGTTATTAGATAAATAACCCTCACCTATAATCTCTCTTAGGAATAATTATATTTAACAGAACCCATGATAATGATGCTTCTGCATAGATAAGAGCTTAATACAACCTTTTCAAGATTAGTAATTCAGCTGTGGTTTCCATCGAAAAAAGGATACTCTATTATTCATCTATCAGTACTTGGGGTAGAGTGAAAGAATTATTATGAGGAAGGGAAAAAGAGATCACTAGATGGAACAAATTTGACCTATATGATTAATTTGATCGTAAGAACATAAGAAATGAATGTAGTTTAATCCATATAATCCAACCCCCATAAACTACTTAGATATTCATAATATATGCAGTAGAAAAAATATAATTCATTAAAAAAAACTCAGAACAATGAAACATAGAATAAGAAAAGGGAGAAGAAGTAGTCTTGGTATGATTGAATTCTTCCTCTAATCCAAACTCCACTTCCCTCTTACTCTGAGAGTGCTCCCAGCTCAGTTGTGTTCTCCCCTCTATATTCTAGTGTGATGGAATTATGTGTTCTTATTGTCGGTCTGGATGAATGATGATGTATTGATTGATAATCCATGGATGGTTATGGAATGGGTGGATCGACCCCCAGGATGATGGATCCTCCTCTAGGTAAGAAAACTTTCCACACCTCCTCTACGTGCACATGGCCACCACTAGGTTAAGGCTCCACATATTCCACTTGGCGTGTGCATCACTTTACATCCTCCTCCTATAGTGACTCAAGTAACACTGCTTAACAGATTCCAAGACCATGATCATCTTCCACTCCCCTGACACTGATCTGGTGCAATTATATTGGATAACAAAAAATAAATGAGGAGTTATGCATTTTCAATATTTAGATAGAAACCCCCCCTTCAAAAAAATATCATGGGATAGTTCAAAAGAATTATGGTCCTTGCATCGCCGAGCCCACACACCCATATTATTAACTATTTTTTGGCTCCAGACATCAGTGATGTCTAAGAATTATATAAATACATATTGTATTATTATTAGTATTTAAGATAAATATGATTACATAATTATGTTCTTATTATTACTATTATTATTATTATATATTATATATTATAAAAATATAAGAAAAAATATGGGGAGATTTCTTCATCGATAGGAGGAAGGGGGGCTCGACTCTCTTCAGCTTCATCTGAAGATAGCCATGACCTTCTGGCAGCTTTGGTGTTTTGGTTATAATGTGGCGGCATCTCATGGGGTTCCCTACAGTGGCTCAAGATCGGTGCGGTAGTGGCTTCACAGATCTGGAAGAGTTGTGAAGTGGTGGTGGATGAGAGATGAATTTAGGGTTTTCTCCTCCATAGAGGGTTTTAATTTTCCGACAGCCAGTGTTCAGATGTAGTGCGACAATGTATCATCGGAGTTAGCAGGGCGTGGATTCGACTCGTGAGGATGGGACATAGATTCATCAGGGGCGGAAAAAATTCATCTTGGTGACGACGACTGTATTTCACTAGTGGCGAGCTCAAGTATAGATTGGTGGCAACAATGGATTTAGGGTAAGGGACTAATAGATCGAGATCTACTGGTGTAAGGGTTTGAGTTGAATGTTAGTTTATGCTTCCCGGTTCCTGACCATAGTCTGTTGTATGAAATTCTTTACGCTCAAATCAAAGCTGGTTCAAGATAATTTTTTTGTTATTGTTATGATGATGTTGATGAGGCTGTATAATTTGGTTCAAAGGTTTATTATTTTGGTGAAGCTTCCTTTGTTTTCCATGCAAGGGAGTTGAGTAGTATGATGTTTTGAGAATAGTTTTTTTAATCCATTTTTTTTAATTATTTTTTACAAAAACCGGCGAGGTTAATTTTTTTTAAAAAAATTCTCCCTAAAGGCGGCTTCTGAGACGCCGCCTTTGCATTTCGGGTGCAAGGCGGAATCCGAGATCCCGCCTTTGCATTGCGGGAGAAAGGCGGCATCCGCGATGCTGCCTTTCCCCTAATTTTTTTTTCTGAAAATTTTTACTTTTATTTGTACTTTTTTATTTTGTTTTGTTTATATATATATATATATAAACAAAAAAAAAAATTTCAATAGAATTTCTCTACTGTTAAAAATCCGATGCTACAACCATTACAACAGTATAGATTCTAACAGAAACCCTCACCCAGACCTCCCTTTTATAAGAGGGATTTCCCAGAAAATCATTCTGTATTTTTGATGTGAGATTCAGGTTCTCCCTTTCATGCATAGTACATTCTGCATTTTCAATGTGAGATTCTGTTTCAAGTACATGACTTTAAAAAATAATAAAACATAAACTATAAGACCAATATAAATTAAATTTCAAACATTGATTAAACATATAATAAATACATAACAATAAAAAGAATTTCCAATTTTTTTTTGATAAAAAATAATCTATAACCTTTCAAAACCGCCTACTTGAAACTTAAAAATGTTTCAAGGATGTGAATTTGAAAGAGTATAAAATATAAACTACAAAACTAATATAATTGAAACTGTAAACATTTATTAAACATATAATAAATAGTTGAAAACAAAAAGGAATTTCAAAAAAAATGTTGATGAAATGTAATTTATAAGCTTTCAAAACCACTTACTTGAAACTAAAAAATGTTTCAAGTATGTGAATTCCAAAGACTATAAAATATATAATATAACACAGATATAAATGAAAGATAAAAAAAATTGATTAAACATATAAGAAATAATAAAAAAAAAGGAATTTCATAAAAAATGTTCATGAAAAATAATTTATAAGCTTTCAAAACCACCTACTTGAAACTAAAAAATGTTTCAAGTATGTGACTTTGAAAGACCAAAAAATAGAAAATAGAAGACAAATATAAATGAAATGTTAAACATTGATTAAACATATAATAAATAGTTGAAAACAAAAGTAATTTCTAAATTTTTTTTAATGAAAAATAATTTATAAGCTTTCAAAACCGCCTGTTTAAAACTTAAAAATGTTTTAAGTACGTGACTTTGAAAGACCATAAAACATAAAATAGAATACCAATATAAATGAAACGTTAAACATTGATTAAATATATAAAAAATAGTTCAAAAAAAGTAATTTCCAAAAAAATATCGATGAAAAACAATTTATAAGCTTTCAAAAGCGCCTACTTAAAACTTAAAAATATTTCCAGTACGTGAATTTGAAAGACTATAAAACAGAAACAATAAAACGAATATAATTGATACCTAAAAAATTGATTAAATGTGTAATAAATTATTTAATTATTTAATTAGTAATATAATTATTAATTATATAATAATTAATTAGTTAATTAGTAATATAATTAATAATTATATAATAATTAATTAGTAATATAACGATTAATTATATAATTATTAACTATATAATAAACAATTATTTAATCAGCAATATCATTATTAAATATATAATAATTAATTAGTTAATTATAAATATAATAATTAATTATAATAAGTAATTATAATTATTTATTAGTAATTATTAATAATTAATTGTGTAAAAAGTAATTAGTTAATTAGTAATTTTATTATTAATTATATAATAATTAATTAGTAAATTTGTAATATGATTTTTAATTATAATTATTCATTATAATTATTAATTAGTAAATGAGTAATATAATTATTAATTATAATTATTCATTATAATTATTAATTAGTAATTATTAATAATTAATTATATAAAAATTAGTTAGTTAATTTGTAATATTATTATTAATTTTATAATAATAAATTACTAAAATAGTAATATAATTTTTAATTACATTTATTCATAATAGTTATTAATTAATAATTAGAAATTAGTAATTAGTAATTAGTAATTATTAATTAGTTAATTAGTAATATAAATATTAATTATAATTAATAATTATAATTATTAATTAGTAATTATTAATAATTAATTATATAATAGTTAGTTAGTTCATTAGTTATATAATTATTAATTATATAGTAATTAGTTAGTAAATTAGTAAAATAATTTTTAATTACATTTATTCAGTATAATTATTAATTATTAAATAGTAATTAGTAATTAGTAAATAGTAATTATTAATTAGTAATATAAATATTAATTATAATTATTAATTATAATTATTAATTATTACTTATTACTTTTTAATTATTAATTATACAGTAATTATTTTGTTAATTATTAATATAACTATTAATTATATAATAATTAATTAGTTAATTAGTATTTTTATTATTAAATATAATTATTATAATTTTTAATTAGTAATTATTAATAATTAAATATGTCATAATTAATTAGTTAATTAGTAATATTATTATTAATTATATAGTAATTAATTAGTAATATAATTATTACATATATAATAATTATTTAGTTAATTGGTAATATAATTAATAATTATAACTAATTATTTAGAAATGAGTAATTAGTAATATTTAATTAGTTAATTAGTAATATAAATATTAATTATAATTATTCATTATAATTATTAATTAGTAATTTATAATTATTAATAATTAATTAGTAATTATTAATTAGTTAATTAGTAATATAAATATTAATTATAACTATTCATTAAATTATTAATTATTAATTATTAATTATTACTCATTAATTATTTCTTATATAATAATAATTTAGTTAGTTATTAATATAACTATTAATTATATAATAATTAATTAGTTAATTAGTAATATAATTATAGTCTTTCAAAGTCACGTACTTGAAACATTTTTATGTTTTAAGCAGGCGGTTTTGAAAGCTTATAAATTATTTTTCATTAACATTTTATTTGTAAATTATTTTTGTTTTCAACTATTTCTTATATGTTTAATCAATGTTTAATGTTTCATTTATATTGCTCTTCTATTTTATTTTTTATGGTCTTTCAAAGTCACGTACATGAAACATTTTTTAGTTTCAAGTAGGTGGTTTTGAAAGCTTATAAATTATTTTACATCAATATTTTTTTGTAAATTACTTTTGTTTTCAACTATTTATTATATTTTTAATCAATTTTTAACATTTCATTTATATTGGTCTTATATTTTATGTTTTATAGTCTTTCAAAGTCACGTACTTGAAACATTTTTAAGTTTTAAGCAAGCGGTTTTGAAATCTTATAAATTATTTTTCATTAAATTATTTTTGGAAATTACTTTTGTTTTCAACTATTTCATATATGTTTAATAAATGTTTAACATTTCATTTATATTGGTTTTCTATTTTTTGTTTTATGGCCTTTCAAAGTCATGCACTTGAAATATTTTTTAGTTTCCAGTAGGCTGTTTTAAAAGCTTATAAATTATTCTTCATCAACAATTTTTTAGGAAATTCCTTTTGTTTTCAATTTTTTCTTATATGTTTAATCAATATTTTTTAGGTTACATTTATATTGGTGTTATATTTTATAGTCTTTCGAATTCACGTACTTGAAACATTTTTTAGTTTCAAGTAAGTGGTTTTGAAAGCATATAAATTACTTTTCATCAACATTTTTTTGGAAATTCCTTTTGTTTTCAACTATTTATTATATGTTTAATCAATGTTTAATGTTTAAATTATATTTTTTTTATAGTTTATATTTTATAGTATTTCAAATTCACGTACTTGAAACATTTTTAAGTTTCAAGTAGGCGGTTTTGAAAGGTTATAGATTATTTTTCATCAACATTTTTGAGTAAATTCTTTTTGTTTTCAACTATTTATTATATGTTTAATCAATATTTAAAATTTCATTTATAATGGTCTTATAGTTTATATTTTATTTTTTTTAAAAGTCACATACTTGAAATAGAATCTCAATCAAAAATGAAAAATGTACTGTGCAGGAAAGGGAGAACCTGAATCCCACATCGAAAATGCAGAATGATTTTCAGGGCAAACCCTCTTATAAAAGGGAGGCCTAGGTGAGGGTTTCTTTCAAAATACAGACTGTTGTAATCGCTGTAGTGTTGGATCTTTAATAGCGGAGAAATTCTGCTGATTTTTTTAATTTGTTTATATATATATAAACAAAAAAAAAACAAAAAAAAAACAAAAAAAAAAATTCTGACATTTTTTACAGGGGAAAGGCAGCATCACAGATGCCTCCTTTCCCCCATAGATCGAAGGCGGTATCCCGGATGCCTCCTTGCACCCGAAATGAAAAGGCGGCATCTGGGATGCCGCCTTTCGGGTGCATTTTTAATATTTTTTTTAACCTGTCCAGCTTCTATAATTTTTTTAAAAAACTGATTAAAAAAAGGAAATAAGATTGGTACTGTTAATTCAAGAGGAAGGGTGTAAAAATACCCACAAGGTGTCCAAGTTCCTAATGAGTTGGATTCATATACAGGGAATTAATTAGTTAAAATGGAAGGTTGTTTTCACTTTATTGTCACAATAAAGACAATTGAAAGTCAATGAAAGTGCTACCACTTGAATTAAAATTCTTTTAGATTGAAATTTATTTATATTATGAGATGGTAATTTTGGAAGAAGAAATTATATATTTTATTTAAGGTAGTAGGAAGACACAAGTAGCATTGATGATGAAGTTCCAAAGTAGCGAGGGGCTATGAGAAGAAGTTGTCCCCATGGGGAGGATTATTTGAATTTTCTTATTTCCTTTGATTTCCTTTGTTTTAGATGTAGTCTTATTGAATTGTTTTTTTAATGATGGTTAGATAAACTTATCTTGTGGAATTGATTATTATGGTTATAAATTTTAAGCAATTCATGCTTTCCCTTTTTAATTATGACGTTGTTCTTCTTATTCTTGGAAAAATATTCTTTTTAAATAACCAAGAAATAACAATAGTTGATCTTTATTAGAATCAACAAATAATAGTAAAAACTAATCTAGTTAAAAAATATTATGATAATAAAATTTTCAATCAAATAAAAGTTGAAGAATAGGATACCATGATTTAATGACAGTTTGAATGTGGTGATATTTGTTCACACATTTCAAGTGGAGGATTTGAAATTTATGGTTTACAGACTATAGGAATTGAATATCCACCTATCAATAAATCAACATAGTTCGTGAATATATATATATATATATAATAAATGAATATTTGGTAATAATTTTTCATGAATGAATATTTTTTTAAATATTGCAATCAAAATTATCTTGGATAATCAATTTCTTATCACCCCCACCTATATCATTCTCTTACTTTTTCATATTCTAGTCTATTTCACTTTCACTCATTCATACTTATTTATTTCCTAGTTACATATCGCATGATTACATCTAATTATTTACCGGTTGTTTTTTTCCATATTTTGAGTTCTGTTTCTAAGTCACACACACTTTTTGTTAGCCATTCCCTAATTACAAGCCATGCATGTTACTATAATAGTTTTAAGTAAGAAAATAAATAAATAAATTTATTAGTTCAGTGAAAAATATCAAATTTTTTGTGTTGTTGTGAGGGAAGGCTTCATGAATCCAAGAAAACTAAAAAAACATTAAAAAAACAATCAAAATCTTCTAAAAATTAAAAACACTAAAATTAGTGCTACTACTATTTGATCTTGTGAACATATTTTAATCTATTTTGTATTCACACTAGGTTGAATCCTGGGAATATAAATCCCATTATCCTAGATATTAAAAAAACACTTGAGAACACTAAAAAGGGATGTAAAGACTAATATATAAGATTTTAGAGAGAGACCTTATATTAATAATGAAAAAAATCAATAAATAGGTCATAAGAAGACCTAGGATGAGTCATTTTCAACTCCCTCAAGTTTTTTGGAAATCATTCATCAATTTGGATAACTCTTAGATCCATAAACTATGAACTGAAACAATCCCATCTTTTTCTACTTCCTTCATTTTATGGATTACCTAAAGAAGATTTTTTGGCCTTCATTAGGGATTTCTACAATATAGTTTTGTAATTTCCACTGTAATGGATAAATGAAAATGGACTTAAAATGATAGTGTTTTCCTTTTTCCTTAAAACCAATGCTAGAAATTTTTTCTTAGATTTTAATGAAAATATATTTGAATATTTGGATAAAGTATATAACTCATTTATTATGAAATTTTACCATAAGAGACTTAAAGGAGATCTTAGAGGTCAAATCACTAACTTCTTTCAAGAGAATGAAGAGGTTTTTTTATGAAGCAAGGGACATGTTTAGGGACCTGTCAGGCATTTTCCCCACCACCAAATTTATACCCACCTCTTTATGGAAGTATTTTAGGAAGGGTTTCCACATTAAAGGAAGAATTGGGTTGATCAATCTACTGGTGGTAATTATGATGATAAAATTGATGAGTTACTAAGACAAATTTTTAACACTTAGTCCTTAAATTCCAAAAAAAAAAATATTCTAGGAGAACAGTGGATATGGGTTACTTCACTAATGGTTCAGGGCTAAAAGCATATTATTATCTTGCTGAAATGAAATAAAAAATTCATTACCTAATGATCTAAACTTCTAATAAATTTTTTAATCGGTTTAGATTTCAAAACCAAAATCAGTCCCTTATGAAGAAATTCTATTAGTGTGGTATGTTTGATCACTCTAGAAGTTTTTTTTCTAAACATTGAAATTTCAGTCAAACCCTTAGAAAATGATAATTTTTTTAGATGTGGTCCTTGGATGAAAACTATAGATTACCTATTATCTAACAACTATATCCTGTAGTATAGAAATCACCCCAACCTATCATGAAGAGATCAATAGATGATGTGTCAATATGTCTATGGACTCCTACAATAACAAAAATCATAATTTTAAAACCAAAATAATGCTAAAACCTCTAATTATCAAGAGGAAGTTAGGTGTTTGTTTAAGTGGTTGATATAAAGGGTTGATTTAAAAAAATCCCAACATGATTCAAATAAATTACAAATAGGTACTAGGATGAATTATCTAGAGTTAAAAATTGGGAAATTAGCTAGGGACATAAACAAAATAAATAAAGGTAAACCTCATAGGAAAAATAAAATAAAACCTAGGGAGAATTCAATGGGGTTTTCTACTTGTAGTGGTTTAAAGACACATCAAGAACTTAGAGAGTGCCCCAGGGAACCCAAAAATAAAATTCTAATTGAAATTGAAAATAAAAATGTTGAAAACTTTGAATATGTAAATATATATAGAAACACTAACATAACTTTAAAACATAATATTCTAGATAAAAAATTAAAATGAAAAGGTCTTAATAATGAGAAAAAACATAGGGAAGAATTTTTTTGAAGAAGTAGTTGAGGTGGATCCCTCAGTTTTGAGAAATTTTACACCACCCATCCCTTTTCCATAGAGTCAAGAAAATTAATCAAGAAATTGAATTTCTAATTTTACTTGGGATTTTCAACAAGATTTAAGAAAATATATGTTTCCTTAAAGCTCTTAATAAAATACCATTATATTTTAAATCTTTGAAATAAGATTGTATCAAATAATAATATATTAGAAGAGTTTACCACACATCATCTCCCTGAAGAGTGTAATGTTATTCTATAAAAAAAATCCCTCCAAAACTCAAATTTCCTAGAAACATTGTCATCCCTTGAACACTAGGATATAGTGGTCATCTGAATAACCTTTGTTAATTTGGTTCTAACATCAAGTTGACCCCTTACTCTTTATTTTTATAGTTGAGACTAAGTGATTTTAGTCCACCACAGTTGTATTACAGCAGGCTGATAGATCTTTCACACACCCCATATGTGGGGTAGATGATCTTCTTATAGGATTTTGAATATTGTTTCTGCCTACTAATTTTATCACCTTATACATGAAATGTGATAAAAAGAGGTCATTATAATATCAATAATACATTTTTTATCCATGGGGGAGATTTTATATATGTGACTAAGGGTAATTTAATCTTTAATTTTGGTGAACAAACATAAGAATTTAATGTTTTTAAAAGTATAAAAAGTACCCACACCTAGAAATAATTTCTCATATAAAGAACTTATGGAATTTAAGGAACCGATTGTTAAGGAATAAGAAGATATATTAAGGATGTTTAATGAAATCTATAATAGATCCTCTATTATTGATACTTGTATATAAATATACTCTAGTAAAGAAGATAAATATTTTAATAATATTAAGGGTAATTTTTTTGAACATTTAGATGATTTTTTTAGTTCAAATTTAGAATCAGAGTCTAATGAGTTGTCCACTTTGGATAGAAATAGGGTATAACTTTATTCTAGTTTCCCTATTAGTATAACATTCCACAATATTTCTAATTTTCATTCCCAATTCAAGAAAAAAATCAATGAACTTGGACCACCTAGAAAAAAAAATTCCACCTTCTAACCAATAATAACACCATTTAGAGCTCAAACCACTTTCATAACACTTATACTATTCATTTATATATGAGAATTATTCATTTTTTTATCATTATCTGAACTAGGAAATATTCAAGAAGAAAAGTTGTTAATTATCTAGAAAAGGTTAAAACATTCTATAGTTTGGAACATTAATGATATTAAATTGATTTATCCTTCATTCCATATGCATACAATACCAATGGTACCTGATCCAAAACCAATATCATAGGGAAAAGAAGATTGAATCCCAATTTGAAATAATTTGTGAGGGATGAAGTTATCAAACTACTTGATGATGGAATTATTTTTCCTATTTTATATAGTCCTTGGTTCAACTCAGTTAAATTTTTCCCTGAGAATAGATGTTTCGTAGTCATAAAAATCCAAATAATGAACAAATTTAAACAAGGAAAATGACTAAATTTAGAGTTTGTATTAACTAGATGAAGCTCAACTCATCCACTAGGTAGGATCATTTTTTTCCATTATTGGACAAAATTCTTGAGAGGATATATGATAATGAATGTTTATATTTTATTGATGGCTATTATGGTTACAATTATATTCCCATATACCTAGAAGATCAAAAGAAAAATATTTTCACTTGACCATTTGGAACATTTTCCTAGTGGAAAATTCATGTTGTATTATGTAGTGCACCAACAACCTTTTAAATATTTATGATGTATATTTTTCCATCATGATTGAGAAAATTATAGAGGTGTTTATGGATGTTTCCTCCATAGTTGGAAGCATATTCGATATCTATCTTGAGAATATAGAATTATATTTAGAAAGATATCAATAGAACCATATTGTTCTAAATTGGGAGAAATATCAATTCATGGTCACAAATGGTATTTTCCTAAGACATAAATTCACTATTCTGGGAATAGAAGTAAAAAATTCTAAGATAGAATTGATTCAAAATCTATGACCTCCTAAAAATGCTAAGTGTGTTAAAAGATTTTTGGGGAATGTTGGTTTCTTCTAAAGGCTCGTTAAGGATTTTTCTAAGGCCATTATGCTCTCATGCTCACTTCTAGTCAAAGATACACCCTTTTTGTTTGATAAAAAGTGCCTAGAAGAATTTAATATTCCTAAAGGAAATATTACATCTTTACCTATTATCACTTCCCTTGATAATAATTTTCCACTATAAATTATGTGTGATACCAATGATGTGGTTGTGGGGGCAGTTTTAGGGAAGAGAAATGAAAATAGGTTACATATGGTGTGCTACAATAGTATGTTAATAGATGATTCACAAAGTAATTGCACCATAAGTGAAAAGGAGATGTTAGTAGTTGTGTTTTCCCTTGGGAAATTTAGGTAGTAATTTATTAGTTCTAAATTAATAGTCTTTACATACCATTCAATCTAAAATTACCCACTGTCTAAGAAAGAGGCTAAGTTGTGACTGGTTAGATGGATGCTTCTCTTATAGGAATTTAACTTGGAGACTAGGGATAAATATAGTGATGAAAATGTAGTGGTTTATCACTTTTAAAAGAAATCCAAACCTTAAATAATAACCCATATATATTAATTCTTCCTTCATTGATAAAAAAATGCTTGTATTGTCAAATTTTCAGGCATATTGGTATCTAGATTTTGAAAATTTTCTAGATATTGGAATCATTTGCAATTATTTTATAAAAAATAGAGAAAGAAATTAATTTCAAAACATAGATACTATTTTTGGGATGACCATTTATTATTTGGGAGGTGTGGTGATGGTATTCTTGAGAGATGCATGGTTGAGGAAGAGATGTTACCCATTCTTGAGAGTTGTCACTCTTCACCATGGGATGGACATAATGGGGGGAGAGAGGACAACCTAGAACTTCTTGGTGGATAGTTTTTATTAACCTGCAATTTTTAAGGATATTAGGAGTCTTATAGTTGGTTTTCAAAAATGTGAAAGGTTAGACAATGTATGTATGAAACAAGAGTTTTCATAGAAAGGAATCTTAGATGTTTAAATATTTGATTTTTGGGGCATAAATTTCATGAGACCATTTCTATATTCTCATGAGAATGGGTATATCTTGGTGGATATTGATTAAATTTCTAAGTGGGTGGTGGTTTTTTAAATTCATAATAATCAAGCCAATAGTATTGTTAAATTCATTAAAAAGAAAATATTTTCTAGATTTGTAGTTCCCAAAGACTTCATCACAGACAATGGTATCCATTTCAATAACTTCAAGTTCATAGATTTAATGGAAAAATATACGTGAGTGCACAAGACTGGAACTGTGTATTATCCTCAGTCAAGTTTCCTAGTTTAAGTTTCAAATATGGAGATTAAATATATATTGGATAAAATAGTTTATGGATCAAGGAAGGATTAGTCCTTAAAGTTATATGAGACCTTATGGGCCTATAAAAATACCTTTAAAACTTCTATAATAATGTCTCTTTATAGAATACTCTTTATAAAATATTATCATTTAATTATAGAGATTCAACACAAGTTTTTCTAGGATTTCAAGAAAATGAACTTTGATTTTAAGTTTATTGGGGAAAGAAGGTTTCAATAGATGAGTGAACTTGATGATATTAGAAGAGAAACCTATGAAAATTATAGGATATAAAAATAAAGAGAAATATTTTTCATGGATCCAAAATTTAGAATATGAACTTTAAGGTTGTAAAAAAGTGTTACTTTTCACTTCTAGATCAAAAATTTCCATGGATAGCTAAAACCTAAGTGGTTTAAAATTTTTACATCCAAATAGTCATAGTCAATAGAGCTGTGAAGTTAGTTGGATAAGTGAATAGATTAATTTTTTCTAAATGGATAAAGGATTAAGAATTTCATTGAGGGGAATACAATGGGGTTTTCTAAAGTTTTTATCCTTTATGATTGATCTTTCTCTTAGTCTAACTGATGACTTTAAACCCAGTGCTTTATGGGATTCAAACCATGGTTATTCTTGTGTAGTTATTTTTCTTATTGATTTTTTAATAAGAATAAAATATTTTTACATTCGGTTTATGATTCACTTATTTTTTAATGGGGGTAGTCGCTTTTTCATTTACTATAGTACCTTGTAATATTTTTCACTATTTTAAATTCTTGGGAACATTAATTATAATGTTTACTTATTAGTTTATAGGAAAGAAGAGATTGTTTTATAAGAACCTAACAATAATAATTTAAAATTACTTGGAATAGAATTTTTATTGATTTTAAAAGACTAAGAGGAGGTATATAGTGGATAAAATTGGATCAATTTTACCTTGAACTTATTCTCTAATGTAATTTATTTTTGAGATTGAACTATTAGAATCTAATTATATTTTATTCATTCTATAAGAGTTAAAATTATACAATTATAGTACTTTTTTAGAGAAAAAGTAGAGAATAATATTGAATGAACTGTAAGGGGTCAAGCTTCTGTATTAGGGGAATTCTTGTTTTAATTATGCACTTTTTTCAACTCATTTAGTTTCTTTAAACTAATTCTATAGTTTTAATGAACTAAAGGATTAAAAATATTTATTAAACTATTGGTATTCTTTCTTTAAATCAATTTAAAATTTATTTTGGTTTTTTATACTAATTTTTCGTTTCTTTATGATAAATAATTTTCTTCGAATTCTTGTTTTTGTGGTCATTGAAAATATTTTTATATTTTAATTTTATGAATTTATATTACATAAATGTCTGGTTTGTATTCTAAAAATCTAATTTAGTAACCAAATGGAACATAAATTTTCATGATGAATTTTTTTATGTTTAGTGGAAAATTCTATTTTTAACTTGGTTATAACCCCGATAAATAATCTTTTATTGTACTGAAATTCTAAATCTGTTTGAACTAAAACTATTTAAAATGTTTCTTCTACCTTAAAAGTAAATATTGAGGAAAATGTTAAGTTTTAAGTGTGGGAGAGATTTATTTAAATGCTATAAATTCATTTAAACATAGTTCACATAAAAAATACCCCTAATATTTTCAAATTAAATGTTTTCAAGATTTAGTTTTTATCATTAGTGGTAATATATATTTCTTTAAATTAAATTTGTTTTTACACCTTGAGTGATTAATATTTTTTATTCAATCATTGATTAAATTGAGTAAAATACTTCATTTTTTATCTCCTTTTAATAATTTCTTTGGGTAAAACTTAGAGATAAAGTTTAACAATTTTAATTGGTTTTAAACATCTTGATTGGATTTTAACTAATAAGATTTACATTAAAATAGGTTGTAAATTCACTCCTAATCTTAGGTTGGGTGTTTTATATTTAAGAAAAACTATTTTATAGGTTAATTATGCTTCATTTTAATTATTAAACTCACTCATATATTCATTTTTTAATTATTTTCATGATAAGATATGTGAGTCTGCTTACCATAGAGAAAAAAAAGAAATTTTAAGGAATGATTAAATGAAAAGTGAATTTTTAAAAAATCCTTTCAAAATTTTCAAATTTAATTATTTTTTTAAAATAAAAAAACATCTTTTTACTGAAAATATTCCTTTTGAGAGAGAAATCATACTTACAAACTTGATAAAATCCATGGGGGAAATTAATTTTGAAAATCACCTCTTTGTTGGTAATGAAAATATTTCATCTTTAAGATTAATTTAATTCCACTTCATTTGATAAATTTATTGTCCAAGGACAATAAATAAGTCAAGTATAGATTAATTTGATGTAAAATTATTTTAATACACATTTTTTCACATCATTTTTATTAAATAATGATGTATTTGGATTAATTAAAGTGGATTGATTGTTTAATAAGTTATTTTTTTCATTTTGAGGTGGAAATTTTATTATTTGAATAATTGTACAAAAAGTTTTCTTTTTGGGGATAAAATTGATCAAATTATCCTTAATTTAATTTATATATATATTTTTAAGAATGAATATTTTAGTGGGTTGCTAAAAATTTTTATTTAAATTAATTTTTGAATATATTTTTAAGTGGTTTGGATATTAAACTTTAAAATCTCAAAGTTAATATTTTTTATCTAAATATTATTCATGGAATAGTTTTTAATAAAAAATTTAAAGTTTAAAAATTCATGAATAAAATTTATTTGAAGTTTATTTTTGACTTTGAAGTCATTAAATTTTATTTTAGTGGAGTTATGTTTTTGTTTTTGTGGGTAGTAAATTTTTATAAGACTTTTGTTGAAAACCTATGTAAGATTTGGGGGTCCACAGAAGATAATTCCAAATAGAACTTTCATAATATATTTTTTATATTTGGAGAATATTGTAAAACAATAAACACATCACATGAATTATAGAATTTTCAGTCAGTCTCTTAAGAGATTTTAAGCAGGCCCATAGAATATTTTAGGTTTCACTCCCTAACTGATTTTCATATTTCGCAGTATAGGAGAATTCTCAACTTTCACTGGCCGCCCCATAAGAGAATTTCACAAGGTTAGTTTTCTAAGATAATTTTTATTCCCATAAGAGAAATTCCATGGTCATTTTCATGTGCCACTGAAGCTAGTCTAAAATCAAAAATGGGGTCAAGTTTGATTCTCAACCAAAGATGATAAAGGACTGAAGAGTTAACCACTGATTATGAAATTAGATTCAAGACACATAGAAACCAAGATAATACTGATTGGGGAGTACTAAAGAGTGTAATATTGGATAAAGAAATAACCAATTGAAGTTTGTGGTCTCTTTGCACCTGATGGACTATAGGAATTGAGCCTGAACGAATAAGAACAACCGAAGACAGAATCTTGGTCACCCTAAACTAAAATTAAACGAAGAATAACCAAGACCTAGAAGCTCAAATCCATCATAGATGAAGATGATTTTAGTATTAAAATTACTTAAGGAGATAAAATAATATTTTAATGATGGAAGTCACTGAATTAAGACTAAAGCTGACAGACCGATGGAGTGATGATCTTGGATTCAAGTTAAAGGGTGTGACCAACAGTCTTTATTGCAGACATGTATAAAAGAGGTGCATTTTTCTCAATTTCTAAGAATATAATATTTTTTTATCTATTGATTACAAAGTGATATGAATTAAGGAAAACAACCTTTATTTTATAAAGAACAAAGTTTTACAAGATACCTTTCCCATACCTCCCTTTTTCTCACATTGATATCTCTTAACTCTCTTACAATAGAGATATCTGGCTCATAATTGATGATAGTGGAAAGATCCCATGTAATTCCTTAAATAGGCATAGTAGGAGGTTTCAAGTTTGACACAACTCCACCACCGACCCCCACCAATACCCACCTACCATGGTGGGTGAGGTTGGCGCACTAGACACCTACCAAGGCAGCTGGGAAACTCTATCAATTCTCCCCCTATAACTATAATCCACTAGAGCATCTACAAAGATCCATCTTCTCCTAGAAAACAACCTTTGTCAATATATTCATTAGTTTCTCCTTTATACAGATCTTCACATTTCATAGTAGCTTTTGATCCATCACTTCATGTATCCAATGATAGAGAGTGTCAACATACTTCATTTAGGAATAGTATATAGAGTTATTACTCATTTCCAAAGAACTATGAATATCACAATGAACCTTGTACTCCTTTTAGATATATTTGAGTACCTAGAGAGAATTATTTATCCACAACATCTCCTTTCCAAATTCTGAAGTAGTAATGTTCTCTGCTTCTATCATGGATAAAGTGACACACTTTTAAAACCTTGAATTCCATGATATGACTCCTCTTGTAAAAGTATAGATATATCCTAATGTATAATTCCTTTTATTAGGATATACATCCATATTTGCATATTTATATCCCTCTATGATATTTCTAGTCCCCCCATAGTAGAAACATATATTTTAATTTCCTTTAAGATACCTCATAATTCATTTGACTACATCCTAATACTACTTCCCAAGATTGAATATAAATCAGCTCATGATCGCCACTGCATTAGAAATGTCTAGACTCATACTCACTATAGCGTACATCAAGCTTCCAACTGCTAAGGAGTATGCTATCATCTTAATCACCTTGATTTCATCATTGGAAAATGGACATGAACTCTTTCTCAAATTCAAATGGACAAGAATAAGAATGATCACTGGTTTGTCTTTTTCCTTGTTGAAACATTTTAGAACACGTTCAATATACTTCTCCTAAGATATCTATAACAACATCCTAATTTTTTCATGAATGATCTACATCCACAAAATATGTTGAGATGCTACCAAATACTTTATATCAAAAGACTTGGGTAATTCTTTCTTCAACTAGCTGGTATTTTCTACATTCTTCCCAATGATTAACATGTCATCAATATAAATTATAAGAGCAACATAGTTACCATTCTAAAATCTCTAGAATTAAAAACACTGGTTCACCTATGTTCTCTTGTATCCATGAATCAACATGAATGAGTCAAACTTCTTATACCACTGTATGAGAGTTTTTTTCAATTTTTACCGGCTCTTCTTCAATTTGAAAATGATTTTTTCTTGTCTAGAAAACTTAAAACCTTCAGGTTGCATCATATAGATTTCCTTATAGAGGTCACCATGAATAAAAGTTTTCTTCACATCCATCAGTTCAAGATACAAGTCCATGATATCCACTAATCTAAAAATGAATATGATTGAAGCTATATTCACCATGGGTGAAAAAATATCATCAAGTTAACTCCTTTATTTTGAAGTAATCCCTTGAATATTAATTGAGCTTTGTGATTGACCTCCTTTTTGCTTAAATATTTATTTTACTTGAACACCAATTTGTTCATTAGTGCCTTCCTACCTTTGGGTAGTTACAGAAAATCGTTTATCTGGTTCTTCATAAAAAACTCCATATCATCCTCCATTTCATGCAACCACTTTAGTTTTTTAGGATGAGTCACTAATTTATGATATCTTTCTTGATCCCCTCATCAGTCCGCAATAGGTTCTCCGACTCTGAATATTTCGTTTATGGAATCCTTCCTCATGAAGATATTATAACCTATGAAATGTTAGGTCCATGAGGCATAATATCACCAAGATCCTATGATGGTTCTATAACTTATTGTGGAGAGGTTTGAGTCCCCCCTGCTCAACATCCTCCTACACTGCCTCCTGGTCTATTGCAGATGAGTCTTCTTTCACATCCTCCACTTCATTGATTGGTGGTGTTGATACAAGTGTTAGATCATGAATTTATTCGTTGACATTTTCCCTTCGAGTCATTATAGGATTTTGAATATCCTCAATTGTCTAGTTCTCATGGAAGATGACATCTATGCTTCGGATCGCCTTCTTCTCCTTTGGGTCCCAAAGCTTGTATTTGAACTCCTCATCTCCATATTGCTGATGAAGATACATATAATAGATCTCTAATATAGATTATGCCTAATATCCTTCGATACATATGAAAGTGACAAACATCTAAATACTCGTAAATGAGAGTAAGAGAGTTATTTACCAAAACATCTCTTTTTTGGAATATCAAAATTCAGTAGGACCGATGGTGATCTGTTTATGAGGTAGCATGCAACCTAAACAACTTCTACCTAGAATGTCTTAGGTAGGTTAGCCAAACTCTTCATTCTTATAACCTTATCCATGAAAGTTTTATTCATTCTTTCTGTAACTCCATTGTGTTGTAGGGTGTGTGGGACTTTCCTCTCATGTTGGATGCTCTGACACCTGCAATGGGCATCAAATACCTTAGATGTGTACTCTCCTCTATTTTCTGAATGAAGGAACTTCATCTTTATTCCAATTTCATGCTCCACCATGGTGTGGAACATCTTGAAGTAGTCCAGTACTTTGTTCTTTGTCCACAAGAAGAAAACACACACATTTCAAGATGCATCATCAATATAGCATAGGAAATTTTTTTTAACCTCCTAGTAAATCCACCTCTATTGGTCTGCATACAATAGAGTGAACTATATCCAACAACTCAAATATCCTTGATGAATAAGTATTGAATGAGACTCTATGATGCTTCCCATACAAGTAGTATTTTCAAGGATCAAGTGATACATCCTTGTCCACACTGATGTATTTATTCTTCATTAGGGTATATAAACCTCTTTCACACATGTGGTCATGTCTCATATGACACATATTGGATGACATCTCTCATTCTACCATGTTGAGGCTGTCTATACATATATTCACATGAGTTTTGTACAATTTACCAAATATGTGTCCTCGGGCGATGATGATGGATCTTTTTATCATCTTCCATGCTCCATTACTGAAGATATTATCATAGCCTTATCAATCAAAGGTTATTACTTATAATAGTTTGAGCTAAAGGATTAGAACATATAGAACATCCTTCAAGGTGATTTTGTATTCAACATTCATCTTAGCTTAAATATCACCCATTCGAATGATCTCTACCAAATTGGTATTATCTATTTTTACTGCACCAAAGTCATTGGATTGATAAGTCAAGAAATACTCATGATGCGGAGTGATGTGGTACAATACTACAGTATTGACCACCCATTTTGTGTCCTATCCTAATGTATGAAATCATGTCTCTTATTCATATTTAGAGTGAAGATAAATTTATTCAGTAATGCTTATGGGTGAATCTACATTTATTCTTTTTTGGTTACTACTTTTTGGCTTTTCTTGTAGAAACTTTCAGCAGTTCTTCTTTATCTATCTCTTCATGCTAAAGTGGTAGCACTTGTATGTTGGCCTCCTAACATCTATGGACCTTCATATACTCTTTCTTTGGCCTCTAATTCCTACCCCTTGACCTCCTCCTTGTTTTATCCCTTGCTTCTCCAAGATGGGAGATTATGTTTGGTTGTAACTCATGTCCTTCCTTTAATCCTCCTTGTTGAGCACTGCATAATTTACCATTCTCAAGGTAAGTTTGCCTATGGGCATCGAGTTGTTGAGTAACACCACAAGCATATCACAACTATTGAGAAGTGTGCATAGTAGGTGGTTTTCTTAATATTCAACAGTCATAGTCTTACCTGCAGCCACCAATTGATTCACCAGGATTTGGAATTCACTGGTGTGTTTGACTATAGAAATTCCACTCTCTAGTTAAAGATCCATCAACTACTTCAATAAGAGGATCTTGTTCTGAGTGGTCTTTGACTGGTATGTACTTTCTAACTTCATCCAAAGTTAGTACATGATAGTCTCTTGTGAAAGATGGTGGTAGATGTTGTGATTGATTCATTGGAGGATTTGACCAATCATCTTCTTATTCAGATTCTTCCACTTTGCTTCCTTGGTGGCATTGGGGTTGACTCCGTTGTTCTCACACTACAAAAAATGGTGTTTCTAGGTGGTTTTTTACAGCGGTTTCAAAAAATGACACTAAATTTTTTCAAGAAAAAATTTATCCATGGTTGTTAAAACTATCGCTTAATGTTTCTTAAATATATATATTTTAAATTTTTTTTTGATTTTTTTTAAAAAAACTATAATTTTTAGCAGCGGTTTTAAAGAACTGCTATGAAATTAAAGGTAATTTTTTAAAAAATATATTTATTTATGATTAATGATTAATGATTTATTATTTACTCTCATATAGAGTTTATGGATTATAATTTTAATTAATTATTATGTGTTAATTAATAAATATTTATAATTATTAGTTAATAATAATTTGAAACTTAAACCAAATGTTCAATAAGTTGAAAATCAGACTTCGGTATCAATTGACCATAACTTTTGATTCGGGGATTCATTTTAGCTCCATAAATAGTGAAATCAATGCTTATAAAATGAAATAATACTACATTAGATTTTAATATTGTAATAATTAAAAGAATAAAAGTTATTATAGTTTTAAGAAAAGTTAGAAATCAAACTTGAACTTCAAACAACCATAATTTTTTATCCGAGTACCCCTTTGGGCTCTACCACATATGAAATCGAAGCCTGCAATGATCTCTACTCCATAAAGGGTTGGACTAATCTCTATGAGCTTTTTTCTACTTTCCAACCCCCAAAAAGTCCTATAACGCCTTTAAAACTGAATTTTTTAGTCAGGGTACCCCATTTTTTTAATGTTTAATAGATTTTCATCCTAGCATAAGGGGGTATTATTACTTTTTTTTGGTGGGGATTGAATTTATTCCCAGACCTTACATTCATATTGTTATTATGGTTCTGAAATTTTATCAGTTTTCATAATGTAGTTTTACTTATAATTAAATATATGCATATTTTATTATATTTAATTATAATAAATCACTTGTATAAATATATATTTACATAGAAATGTATTTTTATGTATACAAACCAAAAAGAAATAAATATTTTTTATTCATTTCATTTGAAATAAATAATTATCAATTTCATATACATTTGTAAATATTTATACATATTTATGTATATATATTTTTATATCATATATATGTGGATATATATATTGAGAGATATTTAAATTTACTTGTGTTTATATATATACATTTATAGATATTTATATTCATTTTTTTTATTTTATCAGTTTTTATTTTTTATTTTTTATTTATCATTTATCATTTATCATTTATTATTTATTATTTATTATTTATTATTTTATTATTTATTTCTAATGATTTATTTTTTATTTTATTTATTTTTATTATTAATTTGTTATTAAAATATTATTTAATATCTATTTATCATTTATTATTTATTATTTATTATTTATTTAATATTTATTTAATAATTATTATTCAGTTATTATTATTTTTATTATTTATTGATTATTTATTTGTATAATATTTATTTATATAATATTTATTTATTATTTACGTATTTAATATTTAATCATTATTTATTTATTACATATTTATTTATTTATTATTTATTATTTGTTATCATTTTTATTTTTTATTATTCATTTAATATTATTTTATTATTTATTGATTATTTATTTATTTAATATTTATTTAATTAATATTTATTTATTATGTATTTATTATTCATTTAATATTTAATATTTAATATTTATTTATTATTTATTTAGTAGTTATTTATTGAGTTATTGAGTTATTATTTATTATTTATTATTTATTATTTATTATCATTTATTATTTATTATCATTTATTGTTATTTATTTATTATTATCATTTATTGATTATTTATTTATTTATCATTTACGTAATATTTAATTATTTTTTATTTGTTACATATTTATTATTTATTTAACAAATATTTATATTCTATTTATTATTTATCTATTATCTATTGTTTATTATTTTTTGTTTATTTATTACTTCTTTATTATGCAGTCCTTATATGTTCATTATTTATTATTATTTAATATCATTATTTATTTTTTATTTGTATATATATAAGTATATTACATACTGTTTACTCACCTGATAAAGAGTTTGTTGGAGTGGTAAATACTTTGTAGTATATCCAAGATGTTAGGGGTTCAAATGCATGGCATGCATGGAAGATGCATGCATGGTAGGATAAATAATAAGTAATATTAATAAATAAATAATAAATAATAAATAAATAATAAATAATAAATAATAAATAAGAATAAATAAATAAGAAATATGAAGGCATATATTTTCCAGATTTATGTATGGCATGCTACCAACGTGCCTATACTAGAGTGGTAGAGGCTCCTACTTGGCATCCAAGAGACCCAAGATCAAATTCGGGTGAGGGTGAATTTCTGGGTTATTGAAGAAGTACTATACCAGGGACTGTTCAGTACTATAGCAGATTACATTATTCATCCGATTTGGACCTTCGGGGCACTGATTTGGACCTTTGGGCCACCGGTTCGAGCTTATGTGTCTCAGGGCCTTCAGGCCACCAAAGGCCTTCGGGCCACATGGCCTTTAGGTTTTAGGGTCTTTGGCCACCAATGTCCTTCGGTTCATAGGGCTTTCGGGCTGCAGAAAAGACCAAAAAGGGAAGACCACACAGGAGCAGACCCATAAGAGGATTCAGAACAAAAATAGCAATCACCAGAGTTGAGCTAACCAGATTAGAAAAAATGAAAGGGTATGACAACTACCATCAGGACCAGACACTGTGCAGCTCTGCACGGGGCAATGTTATCTGATCATCCATGTGAGGTGGAGAGCTAGGCTCCTTTGAGATGCATATGTTGGTGGGGGACTGTTTTTAGTGTGTCAGGTCTTAGGCCTTTAAGGTCATGTATTGGGTAGTGTATGAGCCTTGTGCCTTGGGCCTACGGGTCATGTAAGGGTTCTCCTTTAACCCTTAAAAGGGGGATAATCTAAAATAAAATAAAATGAAGGCCTTCGGGCCATCCGGGCTATGCATGACATGCATGGAATATGCATGTATGGTAGGATAAAAAATAAGTAACATTAATAAATAAATAATAAATATGAATAAATAAATAATAATAAAAATAATAAGTAGAAATAAATAAATAATAAATAATAATAATAATAATAAATAATAATAATAATTAATAATAAATAATAATATTAAATAATATTAATAAATAATAATAATAAATAATAATAAATAGATAAATAAATAAATAAATAATGATAATAATGATAAATAATAAATTAATTAATTATGTAAAAAAAATTAAAAAACAAAAAAATCGCTGCCAAATGAAACGCCGCAAAATAAAAAAATGCCGGCCAAAATTCATTATGAAATGATTCTTGACATGTAAATACACAATGCTTTTATAAATCTTTGTGCATTATTTAGCATCAGTTTAAATGCAAAAAAAAGCCAGGAAATGCCTTTTTGTAGTGTCAATGGGTTAAAAAAGATCCTTATTATTAAATAGATCTTCCATTCGAGACTTCCAAATGGAGTGGTTCGAACAAGTCAACAAGATCATCCCTATTTAGAAGATCTCTCCATTAAATTTCAATTATGAAAAAATTGGTGAAGAATTTGAAAAAATGGAGTTCACCGTTGTATCTGTAATGGTCAAAAAAGGAGGAATCGAATCCTGGATCTTCAAAATCGAACACCAATTAATTAAGATATAATAAAATTAGTATCAATGGTTGAGATTGACTAATGAAGTGGCAATGATGTGGTGCTGATGTGGTGATCTGGAAGAGTTGTTAAAATCTCACCAAAAATGACATCGGTGCTAGAATAGTACCATATTCTTCAACAAGGGGGAACTGTAGCACCCGAACATTGATCAAACTTTGACCAAGACTAGAGAGCTCATTTTAGCTCCGTTTGTGATGTCATTTATGATGTTGGAATCAAGTCAACATGAATTTTCATAATATTCCTTCAAAACATGATTCCATGCAATTTGAATTTTCCAGTTATTAGAAAATATCCACTATTCACCGCTGTTTCACCAGAACATGCTCTGATACAACTGTTGTGATTTTCTGATCATGAAGATAGATAAATAGAGGTAAAAAACCTTTATTTCACAATAAAAAAGGTTTAAAAGAGACCCCCACCTCCATTTTTCCCACATCGATCTCTCCTGAATCTTTAACAATGGAGCTATCTGGATCAGAATTGATGATGGTTGAATACCTCCATGATCCTCCTTAAATATGCATGGTGGGAGGTGTCAAGTTTGACATGACTCCCCCACCAAACCCCACCAATCCCCACCTACCATGGTGTGTGGGGTTGGTGCACCAGCCATCGACCAAGGTAGCTAGAAAACTCCATCAGAATATTGATATATATAGTTTAGGAAGGAGATTCAAAGATGAATACTCGTGTTCGATGCTTTTCAATTTGTTTTAGGAAGTTGAGTTTGAAGGTAATGGAGCCTCTTTGTTCCCAAGTGTTCCAACCGAAGGGATATAAATAGTTGAACTTGGAGTGTTTGATGGAATGCTTGAGTGAATGTGGTTGAACCGAGATATTAGTTATCGATCACTAATGAATGTCTATGGAAAACTGATCATGATGATGGGATTAGATGATTGAGGCTCTGAGATCGCATCCTGGGTCATTCTAAATTTTCACAAACAAATTACAATATATGAATTGGGAATCAAAGATTGGTAAACTATTTTGAATCAGGAAAATATGATGAAGAATCACTCAAACATTCATTTTGAATATGTGTTATAGAAAGTCCACCCAGCATGATTCAGACCCATGTAAGGATAAGATATTTCTTGTGTAAGGTTCAACCAGTGACTACAGATCTATAAAAAGGCCATCCACTGGATCAGGTCGAAGCCCATGTCTCTAAACTTAGATGAGTAAGATTGTTTCCAACATTGATATTACCAAGATTGAGTCTGCATGTTGGTGTGGTTTGATTTGAAGGATGGTATATTCTTCTTGCTCTTTGACCGTAGTCAACTATATGAAATTATTCATGCTCAAATCAAAGTTGGTTCAGGAGAAATTAAATTTTTGTTATTATGATGATGAAGAGGTGTATTTTTAAGTTAGTATGAAGGGTTTTTTACTTTGGTGACGTGTTGTAATAGTGGGTTCCCTAGACCCAACTATGCAGTACTTTTGATTACCATATCGTGTATACATTTAGATATATGTGATGTAAACTTACCATTATTGTGTATATTTTTTTGTATCCACTATTGAAATGGTAATCTCCATAGATTAATTATTGTATCAAATGGTTATAAAAGATCCCAATCTATAATGAGAACCCCAATATACTATGACATTAATCTTTAATAATGATCTTATCGTCTAGATACATCTTATTGATAGGACCCAATATATTTTTGACTATCAGGTGTTGGGGTCTCATAAGCATTGAGACTTCTTCGCATGAAGTTCCCACTTGCTGATCTCTAGTAGTGAGATCATGAGGACAGACCTACCAATAGGAACACTACATATTTTCATTGTCATTGGTTATTTATATCTATGAAAATGTATAATGGTATCCTGACTTGAGATCATTACCAATGTTTACCATTTTATTGCATACTTGGATGTAAGAGAAAACCATGATAATGAAATCATTGCGCGATATCTTGTGTTAGGTGCATCATTAGTTGTATGACATTGGTTGAATGATCAAGATTGGATTTTTCGCTTCCAAGTTAAGGAAGTAATATATATTGGGAATAGTTGATCAGGATGGTAGAACCTTTGTAAGACCATGGTCATGTCAGTCGAGGTTAAATCTATCTAGTTAGATCAATACATAATAAAGTATGAAAAGGATGATGACATAGGTGTGCATCCTGCTTTATGTGATATAAAAGACAAAGAGATTATATTACACAGTGTGTGTTTGTAGGTTGGTTGGTTGTTGTTGTCACTATCCTTAACTCTTTAGGGGCCATGATGGGTTGCTAGATCCTACTCTTGGTTTGTGAATAGTATTCACTAATATCAAGATAAGGGCCTAAAGGGTCACACACAATAGTGTTTTCAAGAATCTGACATATTCAATTGAATAGATATATAGAACATGGTGGGACCCACCATTGGGGTTCTAGTTTTGTCAAAGGAAATAAAATCACCAAATTAATAAATAAATTAATATTATTCAAGTTAAGAATAATTGTAATTGATTTTATTTATTAAATGTATTTACAAGTTTTAAAGTAAATACATGAAGAATATTATTTGAATGAATATTAGTTTAAAATATTCAAACTTAATTTAATATTTGCGGGAATGAAATGTCAAGTTAATGACTCAGGTATTATTACATAATATATTTATTATATTACAGTAAGGTGATAATAAAAATAAATGATATTTATGAATCATTTTATTAATCAAAATATTGTTTATATAGCATGTTAATTATTCGGGGGTCGGGCATGTATTTACGGGAAATTTCTAAACATGATATAAATATAGGAAGAAAGGTGATTACCATATACTATTCACTTACTCTCTCTCTATTACTCTCTCTCCCACATCTTAAAGAGAGAGGCTCTGGATCCAAGTTGTCAGATCATGCACACTCTTGTGCATCGCAAGAAAGGCAAGGCAGTGATCGTCATAGCATCAAAGGTGTTGCTGGAACTGCATCCTAGAACCCAAATTTTGACAATCAGTGATCTCATAGATTTTTAAAGAGAATTTCAGTGATCTATAGGATTTAAACTTCAAATTATTCAATTAATGATTACCAATGATGAGGAGACGTCAAAAATGGATTTAGATCAAACAAGGTATTTATTGTCTTATTTTGTACCTAAAAATTTTCATGCGAGATCCTCAAATTAAACTGGGCAGTGATTCACCGACGTTGACGAGTTCATTTTGATCACCGGTAGGAAATTATAAAAACCCATTTTTGGGGCTAATGCTGTGTGGACAACACCTTCATGAAGCTCCCTTCACTTTCCATGTTAGGAAATTGAGAAGTAAGTAGTTTGGAGAAGAAAATAATCTTGATGATGATAATTTAAACTACTAGAAGTGGATGAATGGTGTGTAAAGACCCACAAGGTGTTTAGGTTCCTACTAAGAGAGAGGAACTTGTGGGGAATTAATTATTTAGAAGGGAAGAGAGTTTTTAGTTGAATTTTAGAAGAAGGGAAACTAGAAGTCAAATCAAGTTCTGCCACTTGGATTAAAAATCTCTGAGATTACTCTTGATTTATATTATGGAGAAGGGGAATGTTGAATAACTTATGAATTTTTCTCTAAGGTAGCAGGTGTATATGGAAATCATTAATGACAAGGTTCTAATAGAGAGTAGATCTTGGAGGGGTATCTGTATTTATAGGGTGGATTCTTCAATGTTTTCTATTTTCATTACTTTAAATTATTTTAGATGCATACTTCTTAAATTGTTTTTTTTTCAAAATGATTGTTGGATAAAAATATCTTGGGAAATTGATTGATATGGTTTTACTCTGTTTCTTCGATTCATGCCTCTTTTTTGTTGTTTTTTTGTTCTCCCTCTTCTTGGAAACATTTTTTTTTCAAATAATCAAGAATCAACAACATTCAATCCTAATCAAAATTAACATGAAACTGTCAAGAGAAATTTACTTGAGAATTTTTTTGGTAAGAAAATTTTTAATCAATCAAAATTTAAAGAATAATGCACCATGATTTAATGATATATTGATTATGGTGATCTTTTTTCCTCATTTCAAGTGACAAAATTGAAATATGTGGTTTATAGACTATAGGTTTTGAATCTATGTCTGTTAACTTCTCGATAGAGTTTGTGGATAGTTCATTTTTTAATGAATGAAGATATAGTCACAATTTTTCATGAACAAATATATTTTTTAAAAATTAGACCTTCTTAATTCTACAGGCTAATAAATTGATTTTCACTCCATTTATGTTTCATTCTCTCACTTTTTAACCATTTTTTCTAATTCACTTCCACTCATTCACATTTATTTCTTGCTTGGTTACACATAGCACAATTATTTCTTATTGTTTACTAGTTTTTTTCTATCATTTTGAGTTCTTTTTAATAGCCACACACACATATTAATTTTGTAAATAATTCCCCATGGATCGACCATTCTTAATAATATATTATTTTTAATTAAAAAAATAAAAAAATAAATTTTATTTCCCAATAACTAATATCAACTTTTTGAGGCTATTTCCAGGGATAATTTAACTGCATGCTGAAGTAGGGAGGAGTCAAAGACTGAGAAATTAATTGGGTTTCAAATAGAAAAATTAATTTCATGTTCAACTAGTAGAAGATATTAAGAGAGTTTTGGTATGCAACACCAATGGTGACTAAATGAAACACACTAATTACTCTCCTACTTAGTTGTGACAAAATAGTTGTAATTTTTTTGAGTCAGTGATGGGGAGGAAAATAAAAAGAGGAACGTAAAATTATTGAAGGAGGAATTCATTCATTCAAAGATGGGGATAATAGAGGAACGATACCAAAATTGAGAGTGCAGTACCTGAGGTAGGTGTTGAGGTTTGGAGTTAGAGAAATGAGTGATCTTGACAGAGAAGCTCCATTTTTTCCTTTCTTCCTTTTTCTTGTTCAATATGTTTACTATTCCATGTATTGATTGGTGACAACAATTTTTTCTTTTCCCTTGAGACTTCAACCAAAGTATTTTAATCAGAAAATATTTTCATCACACTTCTCCATGAAAGAACCATTCTTTTCTTGATTTTTGGTTGAAAAATCTATTATTAGAAGAGAACAATGAACTATGTTGATCACCGAGTGACAATTAGGTGTCTCGACCCTTTTTCTTTATAGCTTTGACACAATTTTAACTATCTTGATGCAAGAAAAAAAATCTTTTAATTAGTTCATATCTTTTTTGTTCCCCAATTCATCAATTGTTCTCTGATCATCCCTTACTCTCATTATTTATTTCACATGTTTACTTGAATCCGAACAATATCAGTTTTTTAATGCATCAAAATATTTAGTGGTCAAATTTTTTTCTTGAAATTAATGTTGTTTTTCCACCTAGAGTGATTAATATTTTCAATTAACCATGGATTCAATCGAGTAAAATATTTTTTTTAATCTATTTAAAATACTTTATGTCAAACTTTGAGTATAAGTTTAATAATTTTAAATGGATTTGAAAATTTTAACTGGATTTAAAATAATAATATTTTCATTTTACTATGCTGAAAAATCACTCCTAATCCTAGGTTGATTTTTTTATTTTTTAAACTAAAAATTTTGGTTGAGTTAATTATGCTTACTTTTAATTATTAAAATCACTCATTTATTCAGTTGATTTTATTTATTTGTGTGATAAAATATATGTATCTATTTACCATAGATAAAAAGATATTTTTGAAGGAAAAATTGAATGCAAAGTGACGTTGGCTTAAATAATTTTCAAATTTTCAAGTTCAATCATTATTGTAAAATAAAAACCCATCCTTTGACAAAAATCATTTATTTTAAGAGTTAAATCATACTTGGGAAAATCTAAGGGGGAAATTAATTATGAAAATCATATCTTTGTTGGAAACACAAATATTTTGTTTTTAAGATTAATTTTCTTCCCCTGAATTTTCTTAGTTGATTACTTAAGGATAATAAATGTGCTAAGTGTGAGATAGCTTGATATTATTCCATTTTAATACATTTTATCACACTATTCTACTAAAATTTTGATAAATATGTGTATGAAAAATGTTTTATCCGACAATGATGTCAAAAATTTGACATTGTGGTCATTGAAACACTCAAATTTATTTATTTATAAAAACTAATTAGAATAAGTATTTTGGTAGGTAGTGTCAAACTACAAAGGAATGATATGTGAAATAAAAGACAAAATCAAACACAACAAAACCAAACCAAACACTAAACAAACAAAACTGACACAAATAGTAACAAATATAAAATTTAGTAAACTCTCCCTAGAAATGATTTAAAAATAAAAACTTTGGAAATGATTGGTTATTTCATAAAGAAGAGAAAAATCAACATTTTTAAAATTAAATACTTCAGTTGATGATTCAAGGGAAAGTAATATACTATCATCACCCATTGATATAGAGAGTAGTATAGAAACATTTCCCATGAAGAATGAAAAAGATAACAATGAAAAAATTAATCACTGACTTAGAATTAATCTTTACATTGTAAGAAAATAAAAATCACTATCTTGAATCTATCGATTCACCATCTGAGAGAAGGAAAAGGATAGTAGTTAGAAGAATCTCAAGAAGAGGACAATTTTCCAAAAATATGAGTAGAGAAGATAAAATATTTTCAATTCAATTTGACCTATTTACTTTATGGGATTCAACTATTCAAATTCATTGTAACAAATATATATTAAAGAAATATAACTTGAAAATAGTAGAAACAGTTCTCCAACTACAAATTCCTTTGATCTCCATCCGTTGAATGTTGCACTATATCCCTTATCCTGCTCTCATCTCTCTCTCTCTTGTTGAAGAATCCCTTAGTTCAATGAAATACTCATAACTCCACAATACTCTTACCCCAGACCTCATTCAGAACCTACAACCTTTACCACCTTGGGGGTGATTCAAACTTCATCACAACTCTAGTTTGTAGGTGATGAATACACTACATCTTGAACTCCCATGCTTTGAATTTTCTTGTTCAGTACCTCTCAGTTAGACTCAGACAACCTTTCCCAACATTGGTGTTGACATTATTCGACCAGAAATGGATTCAAATCATCATGGCATTTCATTGAACAGGTAGAGTGAAACCTTCAATGAATCTGAAACCGGAGCATTTAGAAGCTAGAATCCCCATCGAATATACAAAAAAAATCTAGAAAATGAAAATATTGACCATTGCTATGAACTCAAATATTCATTAGCTTTAATTAATCCAACTTAGGAGGTCTTCTTCCAGATCAGCGATAACTTGTGCTTCTAACATAAATTCAAATGAGAAACATGTCTTCAACATTGATTCACTTTAGTAATCATGTTCTTAAACTCATCTTGGCATCACATAATCTTCATATGTTGGATCATCGAATTACTTTGGTAAAAAATAATGTTCTTCAACTCATCTTGTCATCATGTAATATTCTGATTTTGTATCTTCTAATCCCTCTGGTAAATAATCATGTTCTTTAACTCAGCTTAGTGTTACGTAATCTTCTGATTTCGGGTCATTTAATCCCTCTAGTAAACATGCCTTTTCCATATGAACACTCTGTAAGGGAACAAAAGAGGTTTGTGGAAACATAAATAAAAAAATGAATAAAATAGAATAACAAACAATTTAATGTGTTTCGGCTTGAAGCCTACATCCACAGGAGAAATAAGGACCAATTTATTTCTCTCTCCGTCTTGTCAAAGGATTTGCAACACATAGATTAAAATAGATTTCTCTCTTATAAACTCATGGGATTTTATCTTGTTATATAGATGAATGAAAACCATTTTGTCTTCAGTTGGTGGGTAGTTCATCTACCCATGAGAAAATTGTTCATCACCAAATACTCATCTATAGTGATTTCTCACCAAAGAACCTGCAGTAAGGTTGGTTGCTACCCTCAGAAAACATGATGTTGACAGAAGAATCTCATGATTCATCCTCCATCAATCACTCCCAAATTGGGAGTGGCCCACATAAATCTCCCCCTCATGAACAATTTGGGGTAGAATCCATACCCACAGTCTCCTTACTAGCATTGAAAACATCATTGGAAAATAAAAAATTCTTCTTCTCACCAGATGATGTGTCGCTTCCACTATCTTCAATCGAGATCAGGATAGATGTGGTTCTCATAAAATGATACAGGCCTTGGAACTCTTTACCAGTAAGCACCACTGCATCCTTATGTGAGCATTCCAACACTCCACCTACTATGGAAATCTTTTATCCTCTCGCATCGAGCCTACTTAATGATACCAGGTTCTGTTTCATCCTCAGAACTAATTTCACATTAATCAGTTTTTATAATTCTCCATTGGGTGTCTTCAATTTCACCATCTCTATTCCTCAAACCTCTCATGTTGAACCATCCCCAAGTCTCACTGAATATCTCACTTACTAAAAACTTTGAAAATCACCTTTGGTCGTACATTTGTGTGTTGAGCCCCTCGAATCCAAACCCATCTGTCTTCCTTTGGATTTTGAGCCCGCTCATTCTTCCTTCTTAGAATTTGACATTCTCGCTTCATGTTCCCATATCTTTTTTAGTAATGAAACTACACTTCTCCATGTTCGATTATACCATATGAGTTAAAGCTTCCCATTTTCATGTAGACTTCATCATCTACTAATAATTTTGTGATGTTTTTATAATTCTCTTTAACTTTATCTTTCCCATAAACATACCATTTGAGTTCTCCACAATCACTTTTATAGTGAGAATTTTTCTCAAACTAGAAACATGTGATTTTGTTAGGATCATGTCCAATTGATTTTTCCACCACTATTTACCTCCTGACTTCCCATGTCAGCTCCTCCCATGTTTATCATCTCGCACCACTATGATTTTCTCACATGAATGCGTCGCGGGACTTCAAAATGCATCTGAATATTGAAGTGATGCCATCATCTCATCTAGCTTCAATTTTTCCATCCCCACGAGAAATGAGGTCACAAGTCCATCAAATGAACTTGGTAGAGATGAAAAAAGTAAAGGTGATTTGTCTTCCTCTCCAACCTTCACACCGATCCCCAATAATTGTGTCAGAATTTTATTGAATTCGTTGGTGTGATCTAACAAATTCATTCCCTCATCTATGAAAATATGGTACAATTTCTTCTTCACGAATAATTTTTTGGTGTGTGACTTCACCATATACTGCTATTCCAACTTCTTGCAAATATCCTTTGGGGAGGTCTCATCTAACACCGTGTATTTTTCATCATTCACCAGACACAATCGAATTTTGCTGATAACCCGCATCTTGATCTCTTACCAATCATAGTTACTAGTTTTGTTGGGATTTTCTCTGATCAATGGTTTGATCATGCCCTGCTACACAAGAAAATCCTTCACTGCTCTTTTCCACATACCGAAGTAATTCTGACCATCAAACTTCTGAATCTCAAATTTTGGCAGTGCACCGCCACCAACCATTGTCGATGTCGCAAAATGAGATCACCACCATTAATGTCACACCCTTATAAAACCAATTTATTTAGTGATAATTTTTAAAAAATAACTGTATATATTTATTTGAAATGGTCGAAATATTAGGAATCAACTCCCAGATCATCGAAATTGGACACCGATTGGTTGAGATATCGCTAAAACAAATTCAACGGTCTAGATCGCCTGAGGATATGGAACTGACGTGCCACACCAGAGTAGTTGTCAGAATCTCACCGGAATTTTTCCCAGCGGTGTGAAAAACACCATATTCTCAAGCACGGGGTCACTGTCCTCCCATAGTTTTGACCAAACTCTGACTGAGCTTATCTCCTTCGTTTCAGCTCCATTTTCAACGATGTTTGTTTCATTAGAATCATCTCATCGTAATTTTCACGGATATGGCCTCAAAAAAATTTCCAACCACTTTCAATTTTTCAGTCATTAAAAAACTCATCGTCTCTTCGCTGTTTTGAACTCCCTCACTTTGGCTCCCTTTAATAGCACTTGTAAGGGCATAACATAGGTGCATGGTAATGTAAATCACACAAAAAAAGAAGAAAATAGAAGAACAAACAATTTAACATTGTTCATCTTAAAGCCTACATCCACAGGAGAAATAAGAACCAATTTATTTCTCTCTCCATATCATCTAAGGATTTAAAACACACAAATTGCAATAGATTTCTCTCTTCTAAAATCATGGGAACCAGTTTGTCTTCAGTTGGTGGGTATTTCATATACCCATGAGAAAAAATCTCATCACCAGCTGCTCTTCTATCTTGACTGCCCACTGAAAAAGTACCTGTAGTAGGGTTGGTTTCCTCCCTCAAAAAACCTGCTATCGAAAAAAGACTCTCATGAGTCATCCTCCATCAATCACTCCCAAATTGAAAGTTCCCCCCCACACTTGATCCCACCTTTTTCTTGAATTATTTGATTATAATTCTCAACCTTCATAAATAGATGATCTGTGGCCTCTAAAGATCCATTTTAATAGAATCTCATTTTGTGATCCCCTTTCATTCGGTTTACTTCCATCTAAAACTGGTTCGAACCTTCACTTCCATCAAATACTAGAATCCACATATAAACTATTTTATAAATATTAATAAAATTCATTTTACTTTCTATCCTAACTTGATTTAAAATAGAATGGTGTGTATTTTCATTCACTTAGGGAATGAAATATTTTTTTAATAAACATAATCATTCACTTTATGGAACAAAAGAAAAATTATTTTATAGGGTTTTATGATGTCTTCAAGACAATAACATGAATATTAAATTCAATATTTTCATCCACTTTAGAGGATGAATACCAGTAAAATATATTTATGATGTTATTCATGAACACTTAATTTCTCTCAAATATTTTATAAGAAATAAAATGTAAGAGAAAATAAATAAAACAATACAATAATTATTTAAAAATAAAAAAATAAATATAATCTCTATCATAAACATTTATACATCATAACCGAGTTCGACACCTTTAGAGCCTACTGTCAAATTTCATGGTCCATGAAATGATTAGAAAAGTTAGCTTAGACACTTTTAAATACAATAGGTATGTGGTGTCCATCATTTGACCACTTCTAATGGATTTTTTTCATATTTTTAGTTGATGAATGTTGTTTGTATTAGCATCAATCATATCGATTATTAACACAATTTTGATAATAACCTATTATGTTCACTTTGGGGAATAGAGAGGAATTTGATAACTGTGAATATTTACTTCTCTCCAGGAGTTATATTATTTTTCTCACAACAAAAGTTTAAGAAAATACTATATATATTCGCTTTTATGTTTATAAGAGGGAGGTGAATAGACATAAAAATATATAATATATAAAATATGACTTAATTTTTTATATAACACTTCAAATGAATGGAGCTTATGTACACATGAAAGAGAATAATAAAATAATATCTAAAAAATAGGAGAATACCTATTTCATATAAAAATTATCTTAAATAAATGATAATAATGTAAGTAGAATCATCATGATGCATAGAGTTGAGAAGAATATCATGTTGGTAATGTGTTATGAAACTGATTAAACACTAATTGAAACTGTAAGTAATTTTGAAACTGGGAATTTTTGATTGATCATAGGTGAAATTAAGCATTAATGAAACAATAATTTAAATCTTTGTAATTATGATGATGAATGAAAATGATAATGTAAAAGAGACAGAAAATAAGTAGAGAGAAAATATACAAGGCTAAAGTTCACATTCCATTGACATAGTGACATATATATTTAAGGTATATGAGATTGTAATCAACATATGAGATCAATCCATATTTCCTATACCAAATCCAACAGTTGGAATACCAAATGTTGGAACAATTGAAAGGTTGGTTATATGAAGGATATTTTAGAATTAGGGGTTATTATTAATTTGAGAATTATGGGACATTATGATATCCACATAATTTTTGTTATTTTATAACATTATTAAATTTTACTATATTTTTACAATAAATGAAAATAAAATACTTCAAAAAATAAAAGATAATAACATAAACAAAAAATCAAACACTTCATATCTGATTTTTAAATTTAAGGATGTTAGAACAATTATGTATAACCTATAACGTAAGATAATAAATTTATGATAAAAAATAAGATATTTAATTTTCATAGTTATATTTAAATTAAAAACATAATATCAATGTATTTTTTAATGTGAAATTCTAAAAGCATAAACATGTTTAATATTTTATTTACTTTTTAACATTTCTATAAAAATATTTTTTAAAATAATTTCAAAAAAATTGATATATTTTTTTGAAAAATATAAGTCCAAATTAATAATTTAATAATAATATTTTTTCTAATAAAAATAAAATAAAAAATGCATTAAACACAAAAAATATATTTTAATCGAGTTACAATCATTTTTTAATAATTTTTTATTATCAAATTATATCAAAAATTCTAAATCGTATATCCATTATCAATAAATAAAGAAAATATAAATATACAATTTATTTTTACAGGGCTCCATGAACCAAGATAATGCAATATTACCCCACCCTGAAATATTTTGTGGGGAAAAAACATTATCAGAACCTTGATAAAGGTGAAAGATTCATAACCATCCTTATTCTCCATTGGGGAAATATCTGTGTTGTGGGGCATAACAAGTTTTTTTTATCCCCATTCAAGAGATATAGAGGGGAAAATAAAGAAATTTTGGCTCGGAAGATGCATTTGGTGTTTGGTAATTTAATTTTTTTTCCACTGGATCTTTTGTGTAACATGAGATCTAGAATATAAAACCTTCATATTCTCCAATGGATCACATAAAAAATATGTAAAAATGAAGAAAAATTAACAAATAATTCAATATCTTAGTCAAATGATTGATCTTAACATGATTTTCACATGTTCAGATCATCATAGCTCAAAGGATCCAAGTGAGGATCCCCTATAGATAATCCAAACATCCACCATAGTTATTGGTTCATTTATTTATGGTATTCATGAGATGGAATAATAATATCAATAGCTTTTTTATACCCTTTTGAATGCATGAAGAACATGTGACTAATTTGGGAAGTAGAATCAACACGATCTTGTTCTTCCTTCTTGTTTACCATTATAAACCTTGATAGATGTTTTGATAGGATTTAAATTCAGGAAAAGGGTAAACCTCTCTATTCATGGCTAAAAAATGTCCTTAAATATCTAGGTTTATGTTTTTAAAAATTTTCTTTAGCCCCCCAAAGAAATTTACACTATTTTTTCAACCCATCTTGAAATATATAGACTATTTAACTAATCATAAATATCAAAAACATTTTATCACTCACACATAACAATATAACATGTATCATGATGAAATATGAATGATTAAATTATATCTTTCAACCTTAATATGTTTAAAAAATCTTGAATAAATAATATTTGTTTGAAAAATAATTTTTCTTGTAACCACTTCTTATACTTAAATAAATTATGATTACCTTGGGAAATAAATTTAATTCGATTCATTATAAACTTGAATAACATATAATTGAATTTATTTATTATTTACTTATTATCATTCACATTTTAATTTTCACCGAATTATGTATATGGGGTCCACTTCATACAAAGATCAATTTCATCGTAATTGGTGGAACTAATGGATAACAGTGAGTTATACTCATTGGAAAAGAGTGGTGTTTAGAAACAAATCATAAACAATAAAAAGATAATGATAATTCATATATATGATAACCTATAATGAACACTTACCATGTAATGTATTCTCTTTGTATTATGAAATCTGATAAACCAGAATGCATATTTTGTGTTATCATTATTTAATTCTTTATTTATTTTTATTTGAATGTACTTTATAGACTTTACTTTATCTACCGTGGCTATGGATTTAGTCAAGGAACTTCCATCCCAGTCAAATGACTATATACATCTTCTTTATATACTAAAATGTGACAAATCTTGTCTTGATCATTCAATCTATGTCAGAACACTAATGATGCATTCGACACAAGATTCCTCTATTAGAATTGGGTCTCTAAAACCAACTACTTTTGTAAGATCATGAGTTCTTTTGAGGTATAGATCCTTCTATTTTCAATTAAACACTTTTTTAAGTTCAATTTTTGGCTTAGACCTATATGTTGAGACTTTGGGGCGGTTGGGTTGTCTTTAGGAAAGAAGAAAGAATGGGAATAAAGGTTGGTTGTAGGCCAAATAAATGCCATGTTCTGAATAAATAATGTGTATTGGTCTAGATATAACCTTTTATTAAGTGTAATTAGTTTTCCCCAATATTGAAACCTGAACATTACACAACATGTAAATCTTAGATGTTGTGAAATCTCCTTGGGTTAGTTTTTAAAATAAGTGCCAGGGACACCTTTTTTGACCGAATCCAAACCCCCTCCTTTCTCCCTTGCAAAAGAGTCCCTTGAATACTAATGATTGGATTTGGTGCTGTTTCTCCATCTGAACTACCTTTCGAGATTAATTCATCTCATTAGATCTATGCTGGTGAGTTCCCTATTCATATTTCACCTTTGTCCATTTATCTTCTCCTCGATGGAGTTATTTGGTGGGGGATTTTTTGCCCAAATTTTAGAGTGTTTATTCATTCTTCCATTTTATTCTAATATGTACCAAATCAAAGGCTGATACTGGATGAGTGTTCTACCACGAGTATATGGTAGGTGTTCTATACATTTTCTCTTATGTTCTAGTTGGTTTATACCCTGTTTCAATTATAATGCACGCTGAACCTTTCTATATTGATCCTAAAATTAAAAGAATTCCTTGATTATTTTTTTGGATCCTTGTTTCCCACTTAGTACCATGTGATGGTTGTATGTTTTCAACCTTAGCCTGGACACCTTGATAAGTGTGTTATTGTATCTTCACTATGATATACCACCTTGTTGGGTGTGTGTGAGCTCTACATCCTAGTGGGAGCCTAATTGAGTTTAAGAATACTTTAAGAGAGGGTTTATGCCTCATTTCCATGAAATTACATGATGAATGAATTGGGAAAATGTTTAAATGGAAATTGTGGAATGAGTTGGTTGAACTTATGGACTATGTTTGAATATTAAATGGGTTATGAAATGAATAATGATATGTTAAATTATTTAGATTCCAAGGAAATTTATACTCTGTGAATCTGATCTGTGTGGGTCTGACACGTGGTTGATTTGGATACCAGGGGCATTTACACTCTGTGGATTTGACCAATTAGGTCTAAAATTGGGTGCTAAGAAATTTTATACTCCTTGGATAAGACTTTCCTAGACTGACTTGGACATGCTTTGTTGACACGATCATTGGAATCCACCCAAGTTATTATTGAGTTTTTATGTAGATGCTTCAAGGACTGAAGGGTATGACTTGGTAATTTATACCTCATATCTGGGCCATTTAGGCTGGACATGATGAAGATGCCTTGGTATTTATACCTTGTATATGACCCTTGGGGTATAACACTGGATTACATGACATAAGCCAATGAGGATGCCATAGTCTTTAGAGATTGGATCAGACTATTGGGTTAGACACTGGATTAATCGACATAGGTCGCAGTGGATGTTCTATCATGCTTTACAGATATCCCTAGTATGGGTGTCTGATTATATTGGGTATATTAGAAAATATTACTCATAATTTATTATTTATTTATATCACTATCATATATTTCACACTACTTCATCTTACTTTCACATAATGGATTTGTTGTAGACACCATTGGTGGTGGCCCACTGAGTGTTATCATAGACCCTATTTGGGCCACCGTTGGGAACCAATACATACTTCATGGTTTTAGGTAGTTCTCATATAAAGAACCTTATTTACGATTCTTGATTTTTTATGCATAGAAGTAGGGGAGAACAAGACCGATCTATGCTCGTGATATTATCTGGAGATTGTCATTTTTGGTATTTTTTTACTTGGAAACATGTATTGTATTTAATTCTTGCTACCATGTACTTCCTTCCATTTTGTATAGTGAAATGAAATACATCATTTTGTATATGATACTTCCTTGGCTTTGTTTATTATTAATGTCATTTAGATTTATCTTCAGTTGTTTAGTTATTTGATATGCTTATACTATTGATTATTATGATTACATTTATATGGCACACTCTAATTGTTAGGGTATAGTCTCCCCACCATACCAACATATATCCTCACTTATATTAGAATCCTTTGGTATAAAGAGATTCATGCTTGAGGCCATGTGAACCACCATCTTGGGGCACCATTTAGTGTCTCCCGGGTCGGGACATTACAAAGTGCTATCAAAGGTATGTTTTCTTTTATTTTCTTTTTCTGACTTATTTTTTGGGATGGTATAAAGGAGAAATAAAAATGTATTGGAATTTGGTAATGATTTTTTCTTGGGTATAGAAAACCCATGTACCGGAAAAAGACAAATTTCCTGAGATGATATATGTTGTTTTGATTTTTCCTATTACAGTTAATTTGATTGCATAAGTTGGTGATGCACATGATTTGTGATGTTAATGTTACTATGATTGAGGAATTTCATTTTTATCCTTGGCCTCATATGGAAATTAATTATGGATGATGGATCATTTTAGGCACCTTACAGGATTCACATTCCATGAATATACCATTCTATATAGGATGTATTTCTTGACTGCATGAAATTTATTTGGTGTGTATTGTGTTATATAATTTTTATCAATTAAAAATTATGACAAGATATTGAAATACATAATCTATTATTATATTTCCTTCCGTAGTCTAAATAGTTTTTTCTTGCATAGGCTATAACAAACACCCTAAGTAATCTATTATGGCATGTTGAATCATGGACCATTGGTCTCGTGGACTGAAACATGTTATGGTTGGGATTAAATGCGCACCATAATTTGGTTTATAAGGTGAATGGGTTCTTATATACTGGAAGATTAAATCCATTTGGTTCAACCATTAAAAAACAATTGTAAAGAAATATTACTTTAATTGAAATTGAAATTATGAAATTGAATGGTTTTCGATAAATGGATTTGTCAATAAAACCAGACAGTCCATATGATGGGACCCATGCTGTGAAATAGATAACTTGAAACATGATAAAATTTTGAGTGGGAAGTAGATAGTGACTCGGGTGTTGTTTATGATCGTTCCTTTTACCCAGTTTTGGATTTAGGTGTAAGCAAGGGGGTGTGTCTTATTGATAGTAAGGATTGTACCTATCTCGTGATTATATATGTGATTTAATTGATATGGAATCCTTTTTTGAGGTGTGTTCTTGGAATTTTTAGATATATTCCACCACGATGGCCTCTAGTGATATTATAGGAGGGTGGAGATGAAAATTATCAGGAGGTGGCGGGCTGTGAGATGCCAGTAGAACGTCCAGTAGTGCCACTTGTGGCATTGCCCATTGTTCCGAATATGGGTGATGATTCCTAGTTCCGAGAGAGTTTCATGTGATTTATGTAGACTATTAAAGGATTCCCATAACCTACCTCATCAATGTAAGAGTTGAAATGAGTGTTATAGTAGCAACATACACCCACATTTTCAAGGGATAGCGATCCATAGGCCACTGAGTTGAGGTTGGAGACTATCTTACTGATTTTCAAACATCTCGAGAAACCTATTGAGAGGGAAATGATGCTCATAACATATATGCTTTAGTGATACAATGAGAATTGGTGGGATGTCCTAAACTAGGACAATATATTTAAAGATCTGGTTTAGAGGGATTTAAAATACATATTTTATGATTACTTCTCTCCTGAGACTATGAGTGATGAACGAGCTAGTGAGATTATGCATCTGGAGCAGGGAACGATAATCGTTATGGAGTATTCAACTCACTTAGCAAAGATTCATTTCTTTGCATCTATGTATCATACTGATGAGCCATATAAGGTGAGACACTTCGAGGAAGGTCTTAAGGATGATGTATGGTTATAGGTGAACATGTTTCGGTTGACTACTATTACTGAAATAGTGAATCATGCACTGATTACTAAACCAAAGTTTTTGGAAGATGGAGGCCCAGAGCAGGGAAGTGAATTTTCTTGACCCAATGGTTCAATGAAAACTATCATGAATCACTATTTTGAGGGTTCTCATAATGGGAATACAAGACAGAGCATTAGTGATGATAGTTCCGTATTCTATCACCAGTATGGGAGGTAGGGACACATGATAAACGAATTTTATATAGAATTTTTGTAGGACCTTCCCTCTAGTATACATAGAGAGGGGGTCAACACTGACTCTAGGTTCAAAAGAAAGTTTCATAGCTATGCATAATACTAGGATATGGAGTATTATTGGACACTCAGGTCGATAAGGTGGTCTTAGATAGGGGAGCTAAACACCAATTCCATCACGATAGCAGAGCTGGCCTACTCAGGGTAGTCAAGCTATATATCGGGGCCATAATTCATGAAAGATGTGTTTAGTATGTCTTACAAATAAGGAGTAGAGATTCGGGCCATCTATAGTGATAGGTATGATATTAGTAGCCTTTATAATAGTATATACTCCTTTTGATATCAGAGATTCTCATAACTTTATATTTGTACCTATTGAGGAGAGGCTCAAGCTTGTTGTTCATTTTCCTAATTACACCATGACACTCGATACTCCTTTGAGAATTATATCAGTGAGTGTATTCCACTGTAGGAATTTCCACTTGAGATAGGCAGATGTCACTTTATATGGGATATCTTCATCCTTGAGATGATAGGGTTTGCCTTCATACTTGGGATGTACTAAATAGTTTATTAACATTCCCATGTTGATTTCTATCATAGGAGGGTGACCTTAACTTTACTAGAGGGTGGGGAATTATTCAAAAGGGTTTATGGGATGTCTAGGAGAGAAGATATGGGCCTGAGAATTATGGGATGAAAACCCATATTTCTAGATTATATCTGGATGATTATGGATCAAGTTAGGAATAATTTCTTCAAGTAGGTATTTTTTCCCAGATCAATTTTCAAGAATACGTTTTAAAAGAGAGATATGGTTTTTCATCAAGCTAGTGCCTGGAGTTGCATTAGTATACATTCATCCTTATAGTATGACTATTACAGAGTTACAAGAGCTTAAGAGGTAGCTAGATGAATTGTAAGAGAATTGGTTTTTATGACCCAATAATTCTTCATGGGGTTCACTGATCCTTTTTGAGAAAAGGAGAATGGAACCCTTATTCTATATGTGGATTATAAAAAATTGAACTAGTTGATAGTTAAGAACTGATATACTTTTCTGTAGATATATGATCTCTTCGACCAACTCTGAGGATCTCAGGTTTTCTTGAAGATTGATTTGAGGGCATGATTTCACCTGGTGCGAGTTTAGCCTACAGAAATAACTCATACAACTCTTTATGGAATGTATGATACATATGAGTATCTGGCTTTGCTTTTTGATCTTTAAAATTCACTAGTAATTTTCATGGAACTAATGAACCAAATTTTCCCACCATATCTGAATTCATTTTTGGTGGTATTCATGGACAATTTCTTTGTTTATTCTGACAATCAACACAACCATGCCAAACATCTTGGGATCATTTTGGATTCACTAAGAGGGCATCAGTTATATGGTAAGATCACAAAGTGACACTTCTAGATGGATAATATTCACTTCCTGGGTGATATTATATTAGAGATAAGAGTATCAGTTGACCAGAGAAGGTGAGAGATATAGTTTCTTGGGAGAATCCCAAGAACATCTTTGATATATGAAGTTTCTTAGGGATATAGGGTTATTAAAATAAATTAATATAGAACTTATCATACTTATCGAAACCTATTATGAACTTGAATTAGAAGGGTGTGAAGTATTTATGGTCAGATAACTATGAGATAGCCTTTCAGAATATGAAATGATGACTGACTTCAACCCCAGTCTTGATTCTTCCAGAGCCGTGAAGAATCTATACTATATATTATGTTACATCATGTATCAAACTAGGATAATTTATGATGTAAGAGTATATATTTATGGAATATGGTTCTCTTTAGTTGAGGCCACACGTGAGAAACTACCCAACACACAATCTAAAGTTAGATGCTGTTGTTCATGACTTGCGTTGTTGGAGGTATTATTTATTTGGAGAGCATTTTGTGGTTTACATAGACCAAAAAAAACATCAAGAACATATTTAAACAGTTTGAATTGAATACAAGTCAAAGAAAATGGGTTGTGAACCTGTAGTCTTTTGACTTTGATCTTACCTTCACACTTGAAAACGGAAATGTAGTTTCTGATGCACTAAGAAAGTGGACCTGAATATAGGTAGTTTAGGAGGCTAATAATGAGTGGAATCTTATGAATTTATTTTTAGAGATGCACTGGGAGGTGTAGGATGGTTAAGGAAAATATTTTATCCCATACATAGCTATGAATTCGACTCTTATAATAGAGTGAGGATGAGATACTTATCATATCTTGAGGGTTTAGTCCTACGGGAGAGTGTGGTAGGTGAGGACTCACCTCTTGGTTGGACTGTTAGAGAGGATGAAATTATATGTATTCATGGATGTGTCTGGGTTCCAGATGACATTTGAGATAAGATGATTTGAGAGTTTCATGCCTCAGTTTGGGTGGTACATCTCGACTTTTCCAAGATATTTCATGACTTGCGTCATCAATAATGGTTATTGGGGATGAAATGATAGGTATCTAGTTTTATCATGAGGTGTTCCACTTGTCAGCAGGTGAAGGAAGAACACCAACGAACATCTAGTTTTTTTTGCAATATTTTTCCATTATCTAGTGGAAATGGGTTGATGTTGTGATAGATTTCATGACTGGGTTACCATGGTCACCTCAAGGTAGTGATGTTGTATGTGTTGTTGTGGAAAGGTACACAAAGGTCTCCCATTTCCTACCAATCTGGGAGACCTTCTTAGTAGATGACCTCGAGATAATTTATATCTACGGGATTCTGAAACTTCAAGGGGTTACTCATATCATGGTATCAAATAGGGATGCTCAATTTATCTATCAGTTTTGGAAAGGATTATAGAGGGTGTTAGGTACCCAAGTTCTTTTGAGCATGACATACCACCCTCATACTGATGGAAATTCAGAGTGCACTATACATGTTCAAGAGTAAATTCTTATAGCACGTGTCATTGATTTCAAGGTTTCTTTGGAAAGGCATATACCCCTAGTTTAATTTTCCTAAAACAATACTAATTAGAAGACTATACAGATGGAACCTTATGATGATATGTATGGTAGGACATGTCGAACACCTCTTTTCTAGTTAGAGGTAGGAGAGACAACACCGATTGGTCTATGTCTCATGTAGGAGACTTTGGAGTAGGTCTATTTGATTAGAAAGCGGATGGTTATGACACAGTCTATAAATAAATCCTATACCAATTTCTATTGATGGCCTATGAAATTTGATATTGGGGATCAAGTATTTTTACATATCCCACCTAGGATGGTGTATAGAAGGATTCATAGAAAGGGTAAGATTTCACTACAATATATCAGACCTTTTGAGATTCTAGAGAGTGTAGGAATGGTGTCCTATTGGTTTCAGTCACCTCAAATGTAACAATCCATGCACGATATCTTCCATGTATCTCACCTACATCGTTATCACTCACAACTATCTCATACTCTATAGTTAGATGATGTTGAGTTATAGGTGGTTGTATCCTTTGAGGATAATACGATATGTATCGTTGATCGGAGCATTAAGGATATCCCCGGTTAGTTAGTTCCTCTAGTATGGGTGCTATGGCATCACGACCATGAACATGATGAGAGTTGGGAGAAGGATGACAATGTATGTGCTCAATGGATATAATTGTTCTTAAATAATACTTGACCACTATTGGAAGGGAAATTCAGGGATGAATCTCTTTAAGGGGGAATCTTATAAGATCTTTAGTTTTTTAGATGAGGTACAAATCCTATTATTTTTGGTTAAACTATTTCTTAAGTTCTCTTTTTGTCTTAGACCAGGAAGTTGAGACTTTGGGCCAATTGGGTTGTATTTAGGAAAGAATAAAGAAGGGGATGAAGGTTGGCTGTAGGAAAAAACACACGGTGTGTATTTGGAATACACAACGTGTACTCAATACACGATATGTATTAGTCTATCCAAAACCTTTCACAAAGTGTAATGGTTTTTCCTTAGGGGGGACCTAAATATTACACAACCTGTAAATATTACATGCAGTGTGATATCCCTGGGCTAGTTTTTTAAAATATTTAGCAGGGAATCCTTTCTTGACTAAAGAAAACTCCCCTCATTTCTCTCACACACAAGAGTCCTTTGAAGACTAACACTAGGATTTGGTGACATTTCACTATCTGACCTATGTTTCAAGAGTTTTTTTTGTCTCATTGGATCCACACTGGTGAGTTCCCTATTCTTCTTGACCCTTTCTTCAGTTTTCTTCTCCTGAATCGAGTTATTTTGGTGTAGGCTCTTATGCCCTAATTTCAAGGCATTCATCCATTATTACGTTTTCTTCAGATCTAGACTAAATCAGAGGCAGATATTGGATGAGTGTTCTAACATGAGTATACGGTAGGTGGTGTATACCTTTTTCCTTATGGTCTAATTGTTTTATACCTATTACTATTTTTCTGCATGTCATACCTTCTAGCATTGCTCCTAAAATTAAATTAATGCATTTATTAAATTTTTGGAACCTTGTTAGGTTTCCCACAAAGTACCATGTAATGATTTTAGGTTTTCAACATTATACTGGACCACTTAAGAGGTGTGTTGTTATATCTTCCCAATGATATAATACTCCATTGGTTTCATGTGAGCTCGCCCTCATTGTGAGAGCCTTATTGAATTGAAGAAGACTTTAGGAGAGGGTTTATTCCTCATTGACATGTGATTTCATGATTCTTGAAAATGGTTAAATTTTTAAATGTAAATTAGGGAATGATTTGGATAAACTCATGGACTATGTATGATTATGAAATGGGTTATGAAATGATTAATGAGAGGTTAAATGATTTGTATTCCAAGGGAATTTCTGCTGCTTGGATCCAACCATTGTGGGCCTAACACTTAGTTGATTTGGATTCTAGGGACATTTCTACTCCCTATATCTATCCCATTAGGTCAACATTAGATTAAAAGGACTTTTCTAATCCTTGGATCAATCTTTCTTGGACTACATTATACATGCTTCGTGGACATGGTCTTTAGGCTCCACCCAAGTTGTTACCAAGTTTCTATGGAGATTTGACAAGGAATTGAGGGTATGAATTCGTTATTCATACCTTATATTTGGCCCATGTAGGACTTATATTATGAGGATACCTTGGTATTTATACCTTGTATCTGACCCTTGGGGTCTGATATTGGATCACATGATATAGGTCAATGATGATGCCTTGGTCTTTATATGTTGGATCTGGACATTGTGGTCTAACACTGAATTACTCGGCATAGGTCATAGTGCATATTGTATCATGATTATAGGTACCCATAGTATGGGGTTTTTATTACATTTGGTAGATTGGATAGTATTACTCCTTTATTATTCAATTTTATCACTGTCATATATTATACGCTACATCAACTTATTTTCACAGATTAGATTTATTATAGACACCTTTTGTGGTGACCAACTGAGTGTTCTAGCATACCCTATTTGGTATACCGTTGGGTACCCAAATAGACTTCATGGATACATGTAGGGACCAGGGAAAGTTCACACTTTATGATGCTTGTTTAGTTGTTCATAGGAGCATGGGATCATAGAATCGAGCTATACTCGTGATTCTATATGGAGATAGTCATTTTTTAGTCTTTTTGTACTTTGAAACATGTATTATTTTTGATGACTACTACCATGTATTGCCTGTCATTTTTTTAGAGACTTGAAATACATCATTTTTTATATTATACCACCTTGTCTTGGTTTATTATTACTGTTATATGGATTTATCTTCTATTGTTCAGTTATTTGATATGATTCTTCTATTGATTGTTGTGATTACACCACTAGTATACACTTTGATTGTAAGGGTACAGTCTTCCCAATATACAACCCTAGACCCTCCCTACATTTCATAAGAATTTAGCGTATGGTGAGTCATGCTTGAGGCAATGTTTCCAATTGGTCCAGGGTGCCGTTTAGTGGCTCCTGAGTCCGGATATTATAACTTTGTACTTTAGATTACCTATATATTAATAGATTTCAATATTAATAAATCTTTTATAACATTGATTTTTCTTATACAAGTATTTAATGTGATAATTTCTAAGAGTATCTATCACATTGAAAATTTCATAACTATTCCCTACTATAATGAGAAACTTGAAGTGCTATAATGATATTCTTAAAGCATATATCCTATGACCATATGACATCATCAGATGGGACACAAATGATGTAGACTATCAAGTACGAGTAATCACATGTAGATGGGAATTTATCTCATTTTTAATATCTATTATGGGTGATTGTGAGGACATACCTGCTAGTAGGAATTCCACATGCTTTGGGTCATTGGATATTCATATCTACGAATGTGTATAATGATCCTTATACTTTTAATATTATTATTAATACATATCATGAGTCCCATACTTAAATTTATTATTATAAACTATGATGAAACATTTTCATGGTGAAGTTGGGTGTATCACAAATGATATGTTAATGATGAATTATCAGATGAAGAATTTATCTCCTACATCTTTATAGAAGTTGATATCACAACCCTTTTATTGAAGTGGAATTTCTGAAATAAATTTAATTTCCATGGTGTATTGATGGGCCCATTACAAGAATTAAAATAAAGGCATATCAAACATATAGGTTGATGACATGAGTATGAAATATACTTGATGAGATATAGATACAAAGAGATTATATTACACAGTGATAATTTGTATACGTTTGTCATCATTATGACATTAACTTCTTCTATATGGGTGTATTTACATGATGTTGAATACTGATATTATACATTAGACAAACCTACCTAATGTCATTGAGGAAGAGGCATAAAGGGTCACACACTTAGTGTTTCCATTGAGGTTAGTTAAATTCTATTTAAGTTTATTTATTGGAATAAATATTATTTTCAATGACAAGGAAAAATATTTATTTATTATTTATTGATTTCATACATTCAATCACTATTTTATAAGAGTTGAATATTAAATAAATATTTATTCATAATACTATGAATATTATATTTAGTTATTTATTTATCTAATGAATAATGTTTATTATTCAAGGTTCAGTAAATTATGAGAAGGTGGATGGACCAAGTAAGGTTCCTAATAAAAAAATGATATATTAAATATCATTTAAATAAATAAATATTTATTTATTGATATTTATATTATCTACAGGTCATGTCCAAATCAAAGAAATAATAATAATAATATTAGATGTGGGGTTTTTTGAGGATTAAGAGATTGACTAAGGGACTTTATGAAATTACTAGTCCTCTAACCCTAGATATATATGTACTCAATTATATCATTTCTATGATAGTGTGTGTTGAAATAATTTATTATGAAGAATGATTTCCATTATATAGATTTATTTCTATGAATAAATTATCTATATTTTTCTTCCAAGCTTAATAGACTCTATTTCACCTCCCTCCTCCCTCTCAAGAATGAGAAAAAAAGATTTTTCCCTTTCAGTATTAAAGGAGTGTGTTTTAATAAAAGGAAAGAAACACAAGACGGTCGGTACCACTATGATATCACCTGTAGTACCATTAGTGATGCTTCAATATCAAGAAGCATATGGGGATCACTGCTAGAGGGATTCTACTTTGGATCCTCATGACATAATGATGGTACAACCCAATCAACCATTCAATAAATTGACACCTACATCTAAGAAAGTACTCAAGACCGAGGTAATTTATTATGATTAAATTAATTATAAATTTAATGTGAAAATCCTCTCATATGGTTCCAAGATTCTTTAATTATGGTTCTTCAGATAAAATCATGATATATGTTATTCTTCATCATTTTATTAAAATATATTCATTAAATTCAATGAAAAAAAATTGTTGGGAATGATATCAAATGGATTATACTATGCCTATAACCTATAAGTGGTATTAGATAGGTCACATTAAAATTTATTATTAATTGTTGATTGTTGATTGATTTATTCATTTTATGATAGTTTTTCATTTCCAACTTTTCATTTTTTAATCATAATATAAATATTTCTTCTTTATCAACCTTTATATGATCAAGAATATGTTAAAAATATATGATAAACTTCTAGAAAACCCATTTGGAGGTGCCAAGGATTCTAGTTAGATAACATGGAAGTACACAGTGTGTAGTCTGTAGCTACATACTATGTATCTAGGTTTCTTTTCAATAGTAAAAATGTCAAATTAATTTGAACGCATCATGTGGAAAAAATAATATGATGTCATTATAAACTGTATGTTTACTAGGCTAGTGTAGCTCATAAATTTCTAGACTACATGATATGTAATAAGTGTATATGACTTATAGTTCATGAATTTTCATGGTGTAAACCCCATGGTCAAATATGTGTTGTTTATTTATTACACAACACATAGGTACTATAACCCACACAAAATGGAGGTTTCATGACAGGTAGCTGCTATACATTCCATATGTTCATAAAAAAATACACATCGAGCCTGAAGACATGTATTGCAGACAAAATAATAAGAAAAATACATGGTGTGTGGATATCTTATACTTGCGACATATATCTTTCCTATTTACATGGAATGAAACACTATTAAAACTAATCAACATGTTTCTATGTGTAATTAATTGAAATTAAACATAATGTGATAGTTTTTATAAAATATTAAATGATTAATTAATTCTAGTAAAAAATTCAGAACTACACACCGTGTTATTACATATTGTGTACACCGCATGCATTAAAAATGAAACATTCCATGAAATTTAACAAGTTTCCACGTGTATTTACTTTACAGTTCACACTGTGTAATTATGTGACACATCATGTACACTATATGACACTTGAGTACACAATACAAGATAAATACCATGCTGGGTAGTTTAGACAGGTACATGCCATGTTGCCTTAAAATACATGTTTTATACCTAATTATGTTTAAATAAAAAATTATTAATTTAATTTATTTAAAAATTACATTGGATGAGAATCTCCAAGACTTTTTGGATGGACATAAGATTAATTAATTAATGAATTAATAAGATAATCAATTAAATTGGGTAATTTATCTTAATAAAGAATGATTGAAACGAATGCTAGTTTATTAAATGTGTATTCATTTCATGTACGTGATTGATCATGAGATTGACCAACCAATGTATGTGTTTTATTCCTTTTAATTTAATCTCATGGGTTTTATTATTATTAAATTAAAATGATGGCCTACATGTTATCCCTCCCACCTTTACTCTATAAGGATCTATATATCAATGGTTTATTTTATATATAACCCCTTAACTATTGTAATGTCTCCCCTCACTTCTTTGTGAGTAGGAATATATAAAGGATGGATCTATAAGAATATTAGGTGGTAAAAGACCTAAGAAGAGCTAAAATGAACCCAAAAGATACAAAACATCGGTGGTGGAATGTTGCAACTCAAGCAAAGATCGACCCATGAAGTTTATATCCCCAGGGCCATAGGTTAATTTATTATTTTATCAGTAAATAAACCATTATAGAGATCATGAAAAAAGATTTTTTTATTTATATGTAAATTAATGGTTAATTTTATGGATACATTATTGATATCACATAAATTATTGAATTAACAAGTATGCAACATGTAATTAAAAGAAATTAGATTATAAGTAAATTGACATTATAAAAAACATTGTTAATTAGTTACATAAAATTCATATAATATTATCAATACATATTTATGCATAATAAAAAAACCCTTAAGTAAATATTAATCCAATAATCCTTCCATCGCATGAATTAATATTCTACCATAGTTAGTCTTTTGGCTTGGCCAAAGTCAAGGGAACTTTCAATTATCAAGAAATCTTAACAAAGATAATGGGATGGATTAATAAAATTGGTATTGGGTGTAATATCCAATGTTAAGTTAGTATCTTTTGGGAGGAAAGTGTTGAGGGAATTTAATTTAATATTTTAGGATTGGGGAGTCCACTCAATAGATCAAAGAAGTATGAGCTAGCGGTTGGAAAGACCACCTACCTAAATAATTTCAAATAGATTGTTAGAACAATGTATGGATTATGAGATGGAAAATATGCATCCTTTCTACTAGAGTATCCACAAAATAAGAAATTTTGAGTCAAATGGTGAGGCTATTGGGACTTGATAAAATAATGGGAGACTAATCATAAAATTATATTATTTTATCTCATATATTTTGGTAATTGATATAAAGTACTAATTTCTTATTTTATATTGTTTTAGAAAAATTGAAAGTTAATCAACCAAATTATCACAATGATAAATACTATATAAAAATAATATATTTACTAGATATAAATCTTCGGAATGGTATAGGTGATTGCGTGTTGTATTACATCATGAATGAAAGCCTTATGTGCTAAAATCCCTGATTTCTGATCCACTTACCGAGGAGGTGAGTGACGAAGAGATCAATGTCTATGAAAACACTTAGATGATGTTCTAGATATATAGTGTATTATACTTTTATCAATGTTTGGAAAACTCATGAAGCCTCATGAGATAATGGATGCATATATAACGTTCAAGAATCTCTATGATATTTATCATAATAGTTATAAACAGGAGATATTTGATATCTAAAAAGAATTATCTACATGAAAACTTGGAGAGGGGGTGATATATGGACCTCATGTGGTCAAGAATATTGGATACATTGAGAGTCTAAACATTCTAGGTTCTAAACTACCTGATGAATTGCACATCGATCTCATTATTTCTTCACTCCCATAAAGTTTTTCTATATTTTCTTTAAATTTTAATATGAAAAAAATTGTTAAGTCCCTTTCAGATATTCTAACTTTACCATGAAAATTATATAAGGACATGAATCATGTAAATCCATCTGTTCTTGTAGTAAACAAGAGGAAGGTAAAAGAGAAAAGGCCTAACACTGACACTATGTCTATGCCTTCTTCAAAATTCCCTTACAAGATAAGGATGATCAAGAGACAAGAAATGGAACATGATTCTTTATATTTTACATGTTGTAAGAAGGCCACTAGAAGAAGAACCACACCATGAAAAATAATTAAGGGTAATATTGAAGTGTGTTCATTATCAAGTGAAATATATTTGTTTCTATAAATTAGGTGTTAGATTTAGCTTGTGGTGCTCATATTTGTATCCAATTATAGGAACCATGTAGATTTCAAAGAGTTGTATAAGGTTAAGTGGATATAAAACCTTATAATAGAGTAAATATTACTGTAGTAGCTACTACAGATTACCACCTCACATTTTTGAATGGATTGATCTTAGTTGTGAAGACTGGTTATTATATTCCATTTGTTAAAAATATAATTTCTATGTCTAGTCTTGATACAAATAGTTTTATTTTCAAATTTGGAAATAAAAGTTTCTTCTTTTATCTAGATATAATATATTATGGAATGAAATGCTTAAATAATAGTCTTTATCTGTTGGTCTACACAAACCATGTAATAGAAATTGATAATGATTCTAGTTTTAATGACTCATATCACACTGAATTTTGGTATCACAAGATAGAAAATATAAATTAAAAGCAGTTGAAAAAATTAAACCAAAATAGATATTAATATTATTTTAAAATAAAACCACTTGGTATATGTCATGCTTGTTTGTATGGTAAAATGACCAGAGCTCCATTTAGTGAAAAATGTGCAAGGTCTATAAAGATTCTTGAGTTGGTTTATATACGTTTGTATGGACCATTTCCTATTGAAGTAAGGGTTGGATAATCAAAATTCATAAATTTTACCAATAAATTTAGTATATATGGATATAATTACTTAATGAGGTATAAATTGGATTACATTGAGAAATTCAAAGTATAAAATAATGAACTTGAGAATCAACTGGGTTAGAATATAGATAAACTCCACTAATATCATGGTGAATAATATATTTTCAAAATATTCATTGATTATATATGGAATTTAAAATTCTATACCATCTTACTCATCCGTATAAACCACAATGGAATGGTTTCAGAGAAAGGAATAAATTAACCTTTTAATACATTTTGTGATAAATTATGTTTCATACAAGTCTTACACTATCCTTTAGGGGATAAAAATTATAGAAAAAATCATACACACTAAATTGTGTGCCAAATAAAGTATAAAACTATGTTTTATTTGAATTATGGAGTAGAAAAATATCATTTTATAGAATATAATGAAACTAAAGGGTATTTCCTATATAAACCCTTTTATAATAAGGTTGTGGTTAATATTAATCCTATAATTTTTGAGGGGGAACACATATCTAGAAGATATACTAGGAGCGAGATATACTTTTATGAAGTCTAAGTTTAAGATACACTGGTGTTGACATAAGAATAGATTCCACATATCCCCATAGAAGAGGAAATTCCAATTACACATGTACTGTGTAGGAGTACAAGGGAGGTTATGAGACCTAAAAGATATTGTTTTATAGTAATTGATAATGGTGACCCATTATTAGTTGATAATAATGATCCTATATCCTATAAGAAAGAAATTACTGGCACAAAAGCTTCTATATGGAAAGAAGAAATGAATTTTGAAATGGATTTTATATACCAAACCCATTTTTTGGTTTTATTAGATCATATAGTAGATGTAAATATAATTTATTGAAAATGGGTATTCAATAAGAAATTTGACATGAATTGACAAGTCAATACATATAAGGAATGAATGGTCACAAAAGGATTTAAGGAACATTAGGGCATTAACTAAGATGGAACCTTTTCACTTGTTTCTATTCTAAAATCAATAAAAATTATACTTTCCATAGAAACTTACCATAAACATGATAATTGAAATATTTATGTGAAAATAAATTTCCTTAATGGGAACCTTTTGGAAGATTTCAACATGACACAATCATGAGGGTTTTTGACTCCAAAGGATGACAACAAAATATGAAAATTATAGAGATCCATTTATGGATTAAATAAATCATCTAGGTCATTAAAAATTCAATTTTATGAGGTTATAAAATAATTTGGTTACATAAATAATGAATATGATCGATGTATCAATAAGTAGTTTAGTGGGAGTGAACTAATTTCCATAATAGTATATGTTGATGACACAATACTTATTATAAATGAGATACCAGTATGATAGCCTATTAAGAGTTTGTTAAAATCATTCTTATACATGAAGGACTTATGTGAAGAAAAATACATTATTAAGATCAAGATCCATTATGATGGATCCAAGAGTCTTCTTGAACTAAGTCAATGTACATATATTGACAATATACCAAAGAGATTTATTATGAAAAAATCCAAGAGGATATTATTTCCAATGTCACATGGAATACATTTTTCAAATAAAGTGAGTCCTTAGAAAAATAAAAAGAGAAATATGAAGACAAAGATCCAATATGAATCCACAATAGGATCAGTTATATATGTTATACGATATACTAGTCTAGATGTAGCCTAGAACTTAAGTGCGGTTGGAACATATGAAGTTGGTCCAGAAGACCATCAATGGATGCTAGTAAAAACTATCATAAAGTATCTAAGGAGTACTAAGTATATATTCATGATATATGCAGGAGATAAGAAGATAATTATCAGGGGATATACAAATGTTATTTTACAAACAAACCAATATTATATAAATTCATAATTAGGATATATCTTTTGTTGGAACCAGAGACACCCTAAGAGGGGGGAGGGGGAGGCAAATGAGGGTGCTACCAAATTTATACATTTTCTTTTTTCCTTTTTTATATTTTTATTTTAGGATCTTGTTCCTGGGTTAACAAGAACATTAATTCAACCCATTATTTTATACAATAATTCACACCACACAACACGCACATGAAATGGAAGAAGCAACGATATCAAGATTTTACTTAGTTCATACAAATTTTCTTATCCAAGGAGCACAAGACACTAATGATTTGGTGGTACAAGGATGTAATACTCTTACAAGAGATATTAAAAATGGTATTGGTAAGGGTGAACAACCTATATGAGGTGTAATGACTCTTATAAACTCCCACAAACTGATCAAGTTAGGAATTGTCAATTTATAAACTTAAGGGTCTCTTAAATACTATATAAACATGATATTATTATTAAAATAAATATGTTTTTCTGAGAAACCATGAATATTTATCTCCTATTAGATTCACTATGATATTTAACATGTCGTTCCATCCTCTTATTCTTTAAACTAAATGAACACAACCTATAATAAGGGTTCAGTCTGCATATTTGTTTCTCTAAACTAGGTTTCATGACTTTCACCCAGATAGTGATAATTTAAACCATTAAAATTATCCTTCAATGACCCTCTTCATATTTTACCTGATATAAAAGAGGTAAAAAATCCCTTCTTCTCCCAAATCAAATCACTAAATATATTCTTTTATTTTAAAAAACCTGGTATATCAATGTATGAAATCCCATCTCTCTATATCTTTTTTATTATCTTCCCTCCTTGATGCTAAAAACAAGATATGGAAATGTTGTTTAGGTATCTGAACCCCCTTCCAGAATCACATCATGCAGTATATATATATACACATTCATTACTAATTCCTGATTAATTATTTTTTCGTGGGAGGTGTATAATACACTATATCCTTTACATGATTCAAAATATTTTCTAGGTTCACATGAAAAAAATAATTTAAATTAAAATATTTTCTAAAAAATATTTGAACATATTTAAAATATGATTTAAATCCACCTAAATATTTCTTTATAGACATCATCCATATCCGATTCTTCCTCCATCTTTAAAAACCTTATTTAAAATTCTTGAACATCTTTGTATTTAACTTCTACATTTAAATCCCTAAAAAGTGTGGCATAATATTTCTATATTAATGTTTTATTAAAACTGATTGAGTTATCACAATATACCTCTTTTAAATTTATCTCAGAATGATGTAACATGAGAACTCCATTATTTTATATGAAAACTCTCATAGGTTTTTATCAACCCTTTAATATAAACTATAAACTTTAATATGTAGTGATAATTCATTGAAAAAATGCCATATATTTTATAATTTGTCTTCAGTATTTCATTCAAAAATATCTAATATGTAATCATCCTTCTTGATATAGTCTTTCATAATGGCTACAACTATGAATTCATATCTATTTTTTTCATCAAGTCTATAAATCCCAATACTCACCATGTTTCTCTCCATAATGTTGTGATTTTATATTGTCCATTTTTATTATCATTGAGTAGCTTCAACCTTTCCTATAGTCACTGAAAATTTCCATTCCTGGATTCCTCATTTTCCATAAGTAAAACTCCAATGTAACACACTAAGGTCCATAGTGTGGTTTCCACCCTATTTCCTATTTTGAGTGTGAGTAAATGACTTCATCGTTTCTCATTCACACCTATGGATTCTATTATGATAGAGTCTTAAAAAATTCCCAAGTCTAGGCTTCCTATTTTTCACAGGAAAAGTCTTAGTGTGAAATTCCTTATACCATCATATGGTGTAAAATATTTTCCTATTTTGCAACCACCACAACCATGGTCTTCCTATATTTGTTATTGAACTATTCTCAAGACCCACATAGAACTTTACTTCATCCATATACTTCATTATTATCCTCAATGTGGCATGAATCCTCTGAATAAATCCAATGGAACCACTCCACACCATGACCAATATCTCTTTATAGTGCCTCCTTGAACATGTTTAGCTAGTGCTGAACCACACTAACTTATTCTCACCACTAATCTATACACACCACCCTTTCAAGGTTAGATCACTTTTTTAGCTGTGTCCTTGGTTGGACTATTTTTTTCACTAACTCCCTTCAAATAATTTTATAAAAAAATACTTCTTCTCCACACACACACTCATAAACACACACACACACACGTATGTGTGCATGTGTGTTTATTATCTTCTATAAATAATATAACACCTTTTCAATACACTTTCCATGACATATATAAACATATTAACATTTTTCAATAAATTCTTATTCAGTCATGATATCCAATTCCTACTTACTATAACCAAATATTTTCAAAAAATACAAAATATAAAGCATGGTTGCAGCATTCTACTTCTTTGTATTTTTTTTGAAAATATCCTATACAGTCCAAATACATATCTCTTCTCTCTCCCCCCTTTGTCAATAAAGTAAAATGGTTCTTCTTATTATTATCTGGAAGTACTACAACTATTATTTTACTTCCCCCTTTTCAGCATAATCCTTTCAAAATATTTATAATGATAATTAAACACCTTATTTCTCCTTTAAGAAAACCACACACTGAGATTCTATGATCCCCTTAATATTTTCCTCAAAAACACTTATAATAATACCACAAAAACTATACTCTCCCAATTTAAACATCTAGATAATTTCTATATAATTTATTTCATTCCTTCTTTAAAACTCCAATGATTGAATCACAACTTAAAAAATACTTGTCAAAAAACAATCTAAGCCATATGATTTGAAGTTAAGTATAGGAAACACGAGTTTTTTAATAATATCATTTATACCCATATTATTCATTATATTCTCATGAAAATTTGAGAAAATTTAACAAATAAAATACTCCTATGATCTCAAACAATATTTTAAAAACTATTATAAAAATTTAAAGCAACAATTTGTGGAATATACCACTTGAAAAAGAAATTTGATACCATTCATTGATACCAAACAAGTTATACTACTTTAAATACATATCTTTAAATTATTCACAAAAAATATTCCTTATTTAAAATGAGGTTAAAGATTCTTTGAGTGTATATCTCTAACAACCCCTAAGTCTCTTCATCTTTATACATCATATTATAATAATATTTAGTAAAGTAAATCACTTATTGAGATGATTTTAGCATGGGAAAACACTCATTTGATATCATTTTTTCATATTTTTAAGATGCTTTTAAGTGTCTTAAAAATAAAATTCATATGATTCTATCATGTTAGAGTATAATAAATAAAATAATAATTATATGAATGCTTCTACTTAACTACAAATCTATCCATATCCATATTTAATGATGTAAATAATCCAATATGGGTATAAAACTACTTATAAAGCTTACTAAAATGACTTATAATCATGGAAAAAATTTAGGTATGACTTCCACACCATTTCTATCCCAAATATATCTTAATACCCACTAAAATTTAGTATTAAAACATGCATAAATAGATTCCAAAATTAATGAGCACATTTGAATTGGATTATTTATGGAGATACATTTATCAAAACTATTACACAAATTTTTCTATGAAATCTCTTCCACTTTTTCATTTTTTTCATTCATTTTCAAATTCTTGCAGATCCCTCGTAGATATTGTGTGGATATTGCATATACTTGTTTTAGAATTTATATGAAAATTTAAAATTCACATATAGTGAATATCCCCAATGTATCATATCTCCCCATTAATCCTATATCTCTTAATTTATCACATATAAAAATAAATTACAAGGGGAGATGTGTACCTCAATACTTCTCAAGATGAGGAGTGTGGTTGAGTTTTATAGACTGACGCTTTCCTCTTAATTTTCTTCCAAGCCATTTTAGTAGGGTTATTTTAAATAAAAAAAATTACACACACTTAATATCAGGTGATTTATTTATAATCTATCATCACCATTGATTTGGGATTCTCTTTCATATTGAGACTCATCCCATAAGTACAAATTTCCTCCTTAGGATTACTATTGCTGCATCATCTTCTAGTACACCTCTTTCTCAATGTAAGGGAATCACTTTGTTCTCTTACCATGTTATAACATGAATGATCCCACTTATCTATAACTATTTTTATTATTCTATGATTTCCTTGAAAGAAATATATATTTTTTATTTTATCTCCATAACTTTTTATTTTTTTCCCCAAATACTATGATTCCATGGTAGTTCTTGAGGTCTAACATAAACTTCTTTGATAAAATATCTTACCCTAATTCAAAAACATGAATCTATTCCTTGAATTCGTAGATTATTTTATGTTATTTCAATCATTGATCCTTATTATCCATTAATTCCATAGATTTATTCTCATAACTTACATGGATGATACAAGGACACCAATATTTTATTGGTTCAAATAAATAGACTAATCAAAGAATCACACACCAATGACATGTTTGTGTTATTGGGATGAAATCATATTGCCAAGGATATTAAAATTTATTGAATAAGTTTACACTACTGATCCCAGGAGAAATGCATCTTTTTCACTCTTGTAAATTTCTCAAGTAAGGAATAGTTATTTTATATACTTGAGTGTATCCTCAATATTTTATATACATGATAACATTATTAAAATAATCAAGTATTTCTAAGAAACCTTTCATATTAATCTCTATATAGATACATTATGATCTTCAACATGATGATCCTTCCAATTCTTATTCAAACTGGATGAACACAACCTCTTACAAGGGTTGAGTATACATTTTTTTCTTGAACAAGGACGAAAAAGATTCCCTATGATAATGATAATTTCAACCACGTGAATTATCATTTAATGATCATATTCCTATTTTAATAGATAGAGTAGATAAAAAAATTCCTTATTCTACCAAAATATAGTCACTTAAATATCTTATTCTATTTAAATAAAAACATGGTATATTGATGTAAGAAGTCCCATATCACACTATATCTCTCTCTATCTATTTCTTTTATATTCTTTAATTTTAAAAACCAGATATGAAAATTTTGTGTAGTTATATCACCACTCTTAAATTTTTTTTTTCATACAATATATATATACACACATGAACACTTGATGAATTCTTTTTTCCATGGACATTGTAGAATACACCATGTTCTTGAAGAGCTTTACAATATTTTCAAGGTGTAAATGCAATGAACCCGATTTAAATTCAAATAACCACACCATGATATTTGAATATATTTAAATATATATTTAAATCTACTTGAATATTTATCCATAGTCTTCAACCATATCCCTAAATTACTCTATATTATAAAATCATATTTAAACTTCCTGAACATCCCAATATATAACTTCTCAATTTAAATCCTCAACAAATGCAACACAATATCTACATATTAATTTTTTATTTTAAATGGCCATATTATCTTAGTATAACCCTTTCACTTTGATATTAAAATGATACGTCATGAGAAATCATTTATTTCATATGTGGTTGTCCAAAATTTAATACAAATTATAAACTTTTATACAAGGTGAAAAGTCTTTGAGAAACTACTATATCTTTCATATGTGATTTTTACCCTACCATATAAAAAATATATAATATTAAATCAACATTCATGATGAATAATTTCATAATGTTTGTAACAATAACTTCATGTTTTTCCCATCAAGTCCAAAAATCTCGATATTCACCACACTATAGTCCATGATGTGGTGATTTTTTATTGGTATTTTAAATCGTCACCAAACTCCTTAAATATTACCCATAGTCACCAAAACAATAATTAAGGGATTCCTCATTTCACATAATTAAACCTATAATTAAACACACTTAGGTACATATAAATTTAACCACCTAGTTTCCCATTTTTAGTGTGAGTGTAGGAATTCATAATTTCTCCTTCACGACTATGGATTCCATAATGATGGAATTCTAAAAAATACCCAATTATGGGATTCCCATTTAATATAGTAAAACTCTCAATGTGAAACAAATTATACTACAACATGGTGTAAAACATTTACCCATTTTATGAATACTATTCCCATGGTATTTTACTCTATGGTACAGTCTTTCTCCCATCCTTGTTGTGCAATTCCCAAAACCCACATTGAACCACTTCATCCATATGATTCTTTATCATATTCAACATAAAATGAATCAATAGAAAAATACCATAATTACACACCATATAATGTACAATATCTATTTATATTACTACCATATATATGTCCAACTAGTGTCAAACCACACTAGATTATTCCCAATGCTTTATTAACCTATAAACATTTCCCGTTCAAGGATATCTAGCTACTTTAGTTGTGGCCTTGGGTGGACCATTTATTTTCACTTACTCACTTCAAAAAAATTTCCCAACAAGAAGCCTTATTATATATATATTTAAAAATATATATATATCTATATCTAATCTATCTCATAAACCAAATCACAAATTTATAATACAATTTCTATATGACACACCTCCATGAAACATACCTCCATAAAATATATCAACATATCAATTTTCTTTAATGGATGCCTGATCAATCATGACATTCAATATCAACTCTCTTTGATCAAATATTGTAAAAAAATATAATATATAAAACCATGGTTAAAAATCTACACTCTCAATGGAGGTGTTGTGATATAGAAGAGCTCAAAGTAATCCATGGTAATCGATTCTACAAAATAGTTTGAGTATATTGTGGCTTCTAATACAACTAAAGAAGTATTATAGATACAAAAATTCATCTAATAGATTTTCATGGTGCCTTGTAGTAAAGATCCTATCACATTAAACTGTGATAATACTGTTGTGGTGGATATTTTAAAGGAGTTAAGGTCACATTAGTAGATGAAGCACATACTCCAGAAGTGCCAACTCTTAAGGAATTTTCCCTAGAGAGGTGAATTATCAGTAAATAGAGTTTCTAGAAAATAAAACATAGAAAATAAATTTACTAAATAATTATCTCAATATAATCATTAACATTATATTAGATCTAGAAAATTAAAATTCATTTGCAGTTGGCTTTAGTTCAAGTGAGAGTCGGTGGGAATTGGTTCCCTAGAACCAATTAATTTATACTTTAGATTACCTATATATTAATAAACTTGAATATTAATAAATTTATTATAACATGATGTTTTTTATTTTACATTACTTTAATGTGATAATTTCTTAGTGTATTTGTCACATTGAAAAGGTTATAGGTCTCCCATGCTATGATGAGTATCTTGAAGTGATATGATGTTTTTTTAAACTATATGTGATATGGTCATATGACATCATCTGATGGTGAATAGATTATGAATATTTTCAGGTTTTAGTATTTATAAAATAATTAGACTTCATCTCATAATGTTCTCACTTGGTAATCTCTGATATGGGAGATTTTTATCACAGAATTGTTAGTAGAAATTCCACTTGTTTTGTGTCATTATATATTCCTATTTCTGAATGCATGTAATGGTCCTTAGACATTAAGATCATTATTAATACATAACATGAGTTTTATAATTATAATTATTTATGTAAACCATGATGGAATATGTTCAAGGTGATATTTGGTATGTTGGATTCATCATAGATGATATGTTATTGATGAATAAGTCAAGGAAGGGTTTGTCTTTTCAATCTTGATGAAAGTTGATATCTCAAACCATTTATAGAAACAAAAATACTGAACTAAATTCCATGGCCATGGTGTATTGAAAAGTTCATTTAAAAATGATAAAGGAATAAATATCACACATATAGGTTGATGAAATGAGTTTTCAACCTACTTGATGAGATATTGAGACAGAGGTATTATATTACACAGTGATAATTCGTATGTGATTTTCATCTTTATGACATTAAATTATTCCTCTATGGGAACCTTTACATGTTTCTAGATTCGAATATTTTACTTTAGGAAGACCCACCTAATTTCATATAGGAAGAGGACTAGAGGGCCACACACTTAGTGTTTCCTTTGTTCTCGATTAAATTATATTTGAATTTAATTACTATAATACATATTACTTTCAAGATAGAGGATTAATATTTATTCAGGATTTATTAGTCACATATATTCAGTCAATATTTTATGTGAGTTGAATATTAAATAAATATTTATTCACAAGACAATAAATATTATATTGTATTAATTTATTTATCTAATAAATAATATTTATCAAATAAGGTTTGGTAAAATTTAGGATGGTTAACATGATAAATATGGCACCCTGTAAAATAAATGATATACTAAACATAATTTAAATAAATATTAATTAATTTATTCAAATTTATATTATTTTCGAGTCATTAACAAGTCAAAGAAATAATAATAAAAATAAATAAATAAATAATAATAATAATAATAATAATAATAATAATAATAATAATATTTTTATTAGATGTGGGGTTCACTAAGGATTAATAGATTGACTAAGGTCCCTTATTTAATTACCAATCCTTTAAATCTAACTCAAAATATATACTCAATTATATCATTTTTATTATTGTGTTTGGAAATAATTTGTTGTTCACAATGATTTACTCTCTAGAAAATTATCTCTATAATGAGATTCTCTAGGTTTCTCTCTCAAACTCAAGAGAATCTATTCCATCTCCTACTTACTTCCCAAGAATGAGAGAATAAAAATCAATCTGTCAATCTTGAAGGATTGCATTGCGATAAAAGGAGAGAAAAATAAGACAATTGACACCACCATTATAGAACTAGAAGTACAATCAATGATGGTTTGAGATTAAGGAGCATATGTGGATCACTTCTAGAGGGATATTACTTTGGATACTCTTAGTGTAACAATAATATAACTTGAACGAATGTTCAATGAATCAATACCTACATCAAAAAAAGTACTCAAGACCGAGGTAATTTCTTATTATTAAATTAATTATATATTTAATGTGAAATATTCTCTCATATGGTTTTAGGATTATTTCATTATGGTTCTTTGGATATAATCATGATACATGTTCTTATTTTAAATATTCTTATGATTTATTCATTAGAATCAATGAAAAACCATCATTAGGCATGAGCGAAACCAAATTTCTATGCTTTAAACCTATAACCTCACCATAGACATAAATTGTCATGGTCTTCATTATGAATCAAAATACATGATTGAAATATACACAATGAAAATATCCTCAAGTCGAGAGGCCAATATAAAAGCTCATAGATAGGAATATCTAATGACAGTTAATTCATGTCGTGTTCATATTGGAAGTTCAATAATCATGATATCTAATACTCGAGATTACCAAGTGTGAACTTCATGAAAATAAGTCTTAATGTGTTTTATGCCACAATAACTAACATTCAAAAATCATCTGCATCCCATTTGTCTGATGTATCCAGACCATAAGACATATTTTTAAGATTATTATCATTGTATCTCAAGGTTCTTATTATAGATTTGAACTCATATAATCATTTTATATGATAAATAATATAAGTAAATAAACTTTTAAATAGTGTACACATATGTAATAATGCTATTTTAGTAATAAAAAATCATGTATAACTCTTTGTATACATTATATGGTAATAAAAAAGTACTACTCAAGGAAACCCACTCTCATAACACAATCAATTGTACCAGAGGTAACTTGATAACCTCCAACCTATTATCTATCATATGATAAATCATTCTTCTACTATGTTATATATTTTTTCATTGGGCCTGTCATATTTTACTCTATGAAAATCCAATATCTACAACTTCACATCTCTGAGTAAAATCCCTCAAGAGTTTATATCTATGAATTATATATATTTTATACTTTATAATAACCATTAATTCTTAGAAAATACTTTTTTCATAATATTATAAATATTTATATTGTGAAAATATTTCTCTTTATTTATATAATTCCAAAAATTGGAACAAATAGTTTCATATTTATACTATATTTTTAACTATATCAGAAACTACAACATACTTGGAGTTTTTAAAATTGGATACTACTAGATATAATGATATTATATTTCTCATTTATTTACCTCAACTTTGATACTAGGTCAATTTGATCTAATTTTAGTCTATATTTTATTTCCCCTTAATAATTAACTCTCTTTTCTATCCAAGTATTTGGAACCTATCCCTTGTACTTTCCCAAGTACTATTCGATAGTTTTAGATGCTTCTCTATACAGTTATCCAGGATTTATTTGATATTTTACCACCATTATTTCTGAATAGGAAATGTAAAATCTTATACATAACATGGAATATGTGATATATCTCATCCTTTAATCAGAAGGTGTTATAATCATTCTCATAATCTCCTTCCATGATACCATGTGACATAGATATCAATTATCTATTTAATTATTCTATTTTTTATTTTTTTATATAATATCAATTTATTCATATTTACTTAGTCCAATAAACCTATAGATCAATATTAGTAGATCCTTTTTACTATAACTTGGGTTGTTACTTTAAGTAATTCTTGAATAAATATTTTCAATAATCTTAACTAACTGTAAGACTAGATATTTACTTTCCATATGTATTGAACATATTTTGTTTGTAAAATTGTGTCACTCTCACCAACCTTGTACAGAAACATGAGGGAAAATTATTCCATGATTTAATGTATAATTTGATCCATAAAATAAATCGTTACAACTTTTATAGTAATTATTATAAAATATTTTTACAATTCGAATTGAAATGGATTTCAACATCTCTATTTGTGAAAAATATTTCCACATAGTTAACACATTAAATCTTTTTAACCATTTAAAAAAATATTGTTTTATATTTATTTAATTTACCATATATGTCCATCTCTATCTTGAATACCCATTTTTACCCATGTGATTTATATGAGCCATAAATACTACCAAAATGCTGACTTTAATTTGGTCTATGGAATCCATTTCTTAATTTATATTCTCTTACCAATTTCTACCTAATTTTAACTTTATTTATTCCTTATAGAATAAGGATTTATTATTCTAAATGAATAATATATAACCATAATTGGTTTTTATTAAAAAATACATGTTCACTATTATCTTTCCTATATAGTAATTATCTCTGAAACTTTGTTTTCCACGATCCCTTTTAGAAGTTGTTACAAAGCCAACAACATGTGAATTTCAAGACATAAATTTATAAAATTATATTATAAATTCACCATTTCAAATAGATATATGCTCCCAAAAATATAAATATATCCTCTCAATTGACTATAACATTTATATCTTAGGGATTTATTTAATATCCATAATAATCTTAAAATAATTCACATGGATTCACTTTGTGTTTCTTGATACATGTTTGTTTCTAAAATTATCCATAACAAATAATTTGTATCTTAAAACTCAAATTTGTGACATAATGGGTTTTATTCATATTATAACTCATATAAAATCCCATTTTATATTTTATGTCACATATAGTTAAGTGTTAACATTTCTATTTGTGAATCATGTCCCAAAAGGGATCATAGAAAGACTTGAAAAACTTATAAGACTTATCATCGATCTATATATTACAAAAAGGTATAATTTATCTTTTTACCATCATCAAGACTCTAATGTGTGTAATAAAATGTGATTTTAGTAATAACTATACTATACATTTAATTATTAATTAATACTTGGTTAAGATAATCTCCATATAACCCACCTGAAGCATTTTTTTCTTCTTACGATGCTCATTCTCTACTTCACTTTTACATTTTTAAAATATCTTAAATGAATATTGTAATGTATGATCATTTAAATCTATATTTTACTTGAAATAATTCACATGTATGTTTTTGAACTAATTCTAAAAGCTATGTGAATTTATCAACTTTAATAAAAAAAGTTTCTTTCTCATTAAACTTTATAAGATATCATCGAAAATACCTATGTTTTTTAGCAAAAAATAATATAAAAAAATTTATTGGTACATATTTGAAATTTTTTTCTTGTTTTACATAACAAAGTATTATATTTATAGAAATGGGTATTGTATGATTCTTATGTTTATATTCATAATTGATTCTTGATATAGAATATATCCAATTCAAGTATGATTATACTACTATTCAAGTATGGTACAACATTAAACAGTTATTTCTAAACTTGAAATAAAATATAATTGTGTCTAAAATCAACATTGAGATAATGTTTTTCATAACACATAATAAATAATAACATTTTTTAAATACAATAACCCTTACACAAGGTAATGTAAGATATGATCCCCTTTAGCTAATATAAGAGTCAAAATCTATAAGCAATCAAGAATATCCACTTCAACTCTTATAAACCTTATAAATATCCTTGGTTTATATATCTAGATAAAAATGTGCATGTCAAAAATTATATATAATATCCAATACATGAAATAGAAATATTACATAAAATTATAAATATACCTAATGTAAAATCTTCTATTTGGTTCTTATTCAATTTATTATAATTCCTCTTCCAGTGGCCTTTCCTTACATATATGAAGAAAATAACCCCCTTTTTGATGATTTCCCTCTTTATATTTAATTTATTGAAATAAATTTGTGATGGATACTTTAGTGTTGTGCTTTCCACTAACCCTTTCACATTATGTAACATCTTGTTCACCATAAGGATAAAATATTTTTCTTCCTGGATATCCATATGAACATGGAAAATTTTATCCAAAATATATCTAAGTAATTTCTCTATATTCTTCTTTTTATGGCTCACAAAAAAATAGAGTAAACAGGTGATAAGGAAGAGAGAATGATATGTAATGAAATAACATTATTCAAATCATATCCCAACTTTTCTAATATATTATTGTACTCTATCATATTGATTACATAAGGAACAACCTAGATTCTATATTCCTACATAAATGTGTTCATTATAATTATTATCTCATTTATTTATTTCTTTACTTTGTCCTTATAAACTTCTTATAAATTCGGAAAAAATAATTTAACCATCTATTCCCTAATATTTATTTTACAAATCATTAGACATTAATGATAAAATTTTGATGTAAACATCAAATTCATTATAATCATTCTTCTCACCCTCACTCACTTTTTAAGATGTATCATCAGGTAATTGGGACTTTGACACATAAATATATTCTGATTCCATAGTACTCTGTGGAATAACTTATACCACTCTTGAAAATTTTTATCGATAAAGACATATTCATTATACAATACTGATCTCAGGGATTCTATGATATTGATTTAAATTTTTCTAAAAAATAAAAATATTAGTGGGTAATTTTATCTTGATTATCAATTATTAGACATTAATTATTTATTAATCATAAGTATCTTCTACTATTTTATTCAACTTCCAACATCCCACAACCATTAGATCCAAAATATCTAGTCACATGAATATTCTATAGAAAATGATCCTTAAAAATTATCCTAATAGTCCAAGCTATGTCTACACCACTACTTAGATAGTTTAAAGGAAGAATTTTAGCTAGAAAAAAATATTAAATATTTTCTCCTTGATCTTTTGTGTGGATTTAAATCTCATATAAATCCTTAAATTGTATTTTCTCAACACCTACGTCTAAAATTTTACCAAGATAGATATGACTACTTATTTGATTTTAATTTTAGTTATTTCAACTGACCAATCTAATTAAAACTCCCCAATAGAAGGAGGCACCCTCAACTATATCGAAAAATAACCCTAAACTTTTTATTTTAACTAAAGTGATTAATGAAATTTATGTATTAATATTTTAGTTGTTGAATTTTTTAGTACTTTTATTTTCTTCACAAATGAAATGAAATGAAATTTATAATTATTTTTTATAAGTGTTCAGTTTTATAATTTTAACCTTGTATAAATAGAAATCATTCATCACATGTTTATTAATTTTATTTTCACATTCTCATTAACTATCTGATATGAACTTAATTCATCGACACATTCACATAATAACATAATTTACCATTAAATATAAAATAAATGACATGATAATGAAATGTATACCAATGGTTGATCCATAAAGTAGAATATATACTAACTAATACCCTAGGGTAACTTCTTGATCAGTGCACCGACTGGAGTTATAGTGCCCATATCTTTCCTATGTATTTATCATATATAAATTCTCATCACTTATCTATTCAAACTAGTTCATCACGGGGACCCATTTATTTATAATTTCATACTCACATATAAGTGAGAGGAACTCTAGATAAAATATTAAATTTAATTACATAAAATATAGAAACACATTCCCTTGTAGATTTTTAAGAGTAAAAGACGATTCAAAGGTTGTTAAAATGATTATTTAATAATTTAATTATTATAAACCACATACCGATGTAATAATTAAATTAAAAAAAAGATAAATGAGACATATGTGGAACAATTTCAACTCATGATCGGTCAATAAAAACCCAAATTTCATAATAAACAATAAAAAAATAATTTTTAATCTTATTATGAAATGTGTCATCGAACAATTTCAACAATGTAAAAGTTTAAGGGTGCCAACACCTCAGTGGAGATCTTTTTATTCGATTAGTGAGTGGTAACATTGGGTAATACTCTTATGGATGGGAAACACCCCAGGAATTTTATATGTTTTGAATTATGTATTTTCAAGAGTAATGTTTTATTGAATGTTTGTTAAAATGATCATTTAATAATTTATTTATTATAAACCATGTACCAATGTAATAATTATTTTAAAAAATAAATAAACAAAACATACGTGGACTAGTATCAACTAATGAATAGTCAATAAACAACCATATTGTATAATAAAAAATAAATAATTACTTGTCAAACTTTTTATGCAATGTATCATTGAAGAATTTAAACAATGTGTAAGTCAAAGGGTGAAAATGCCTCAATAGATATCTTATTTCCCAGTTAGTGAGTGAGAACAAGGGGTAATGATCTTATGGAGTCAAGGGGAAAACTCTAGAATATTTATATCCTTTGAAAAAAATTCACCTTTTAGGTATTTTATGAATTATATTGAGAAAAAATTATTTTAATTTATTAATAACAATTACTATGGTTCTTGAGATGGTTTTATTAAATTCCAAATGGTTTTAAATAATTTTAGGGGGTTTTCCAGATTTTTCGGAGCCCTTTTTGAAAAGATTGGACCCAAAAGATCCAATAAAGGGGTTTTGGGCCTCTAGGATGAGTTAGGGGTGAATAGGATTGGATATGTGTTTAAACCAGTCTAGCTAGGTTATGTTTTTATAGAGACATACATGTTCTAAGTCACACACTTTGCATGAGTTGTAGGGGTTTCCATGAGTGACCTGCATATACTGTTGTCCACCACCCCTAATCAATAGTGAAATGGGGGTTTGTTTGGGTAGGTGGGTAGTGGCGATTGTTAAACCCTTATCATTATCTTTAATATTACCATTATCATTTTAAAATTAATTTTTTTATAAATCTTATTTTACATGATTGTTCATCCCAACCACTCCACTAGTGTGTGTGGTACATGCATTGTCTCCTCTATCCTTATCTCGATGAGTTCTTATTCTTTGAATGGTCATAATTTGAACATTTGAGCTACGATTCATAAACTATATATGATACTAAAATCTTGTCAAACCCCTTATTCTAAATTCATTCACATTTAATTGAAATTATTGACTTACAATCCATATGGATACTCTGATACCAACTAAAGAAACCATGGCTTGGTGGAATAATTCAATGGTTGAAAATTTAAATTTTTTTAGCTATATATTATCCATAACATGATATATTATATACCATCTTCCCAGGTTCTCCCATAGATCATGCATAATATACATAGGCATGATGAAAAATTAATAAGTAATTAATCTCGAACCTTGATTGAATAGCATGATCACAATGTTCTTCACTCATCTTCAGATCATTGTTGCTTGAAGGAACCAATCAGGGGTCCCTCTAGATTATTCCTACATGAACCAGATATCTTGTTTTTTAATTCTATAATATTAGTCTATTATTATATGAATATCAAGATATTTATGATTCCCCTTCAATCATGTAAATAATGTGTGATTGATTACTGAATAAGAATCAACATAATCTTGTTATTACTTTTTGTTTCTCTATATAAACCTTTAGAAAATATATAAGATGATAAAAATTCATGAAAATGAGAAATATCATCATTCATGGATAAAAAATTATATTATATAGCTTTATTTAATTTATAAAAATCACCTTTAAGACCCTAAAGAAACTTAAACTATATTTTCAATCCATCATGACATATATGAATTATTTCACTCATCAATTTTCATGGACATTTCATTACTCACATTAAAATATATGACATATCTCATGATGAAATACCAACCATTAAATCAACTATTTCTTACTAAACATTTTCATTGAATCTTTAATAAATAATATTAATTTGAAAACTACCTTTATCATATTAACTTTTTATACTTAAATAACATGTGAATACCTTGAGAAATAAATTCGATTATGAATATTATAAACTTGAATAACATATAATTGAATTTATTTATTTTTTTCTTGTGATATTACACACTCAAACATTCACCAATACATGCACATAGACCCCACTTCACCCAAAACTCCAATTCACCTGAATTGGTAGAACTAATGGATACACATTGCATGTGACCCTATAGGACCTTATCTTGATAGAAATAAATTATAATCATAGACTAAGAGTAATATATAGTAACACTCCATGACCCCTAAAGTGATAAGGATAATTCATAACTATGACACCATCCTATAAACACTTACATTTTAATGTAATCACTTCGTCTCACAATATCCTATAATCAAGGATGCATATATAATGTCATCATCCTTTAATGATTTATTTATATTTCTTTAAATATATTGGATAAAAGGTAAATTTTATACCATGGACATGTATTTAGTTAATGAAATTACATCCTAGTCAAATGGAAAATGATATTTTATTCGAATATAAAAAAGTGATAAATTCTATAATGATCATTAAATGAATTCCATACTATCAATGATGCACCTAACACAAGCCACATCACCAGAAACATAAACTATCACAATTTTTTATCATCCTTCAAAGTAGGTGATTAAATGACACACATTGATAATGAATTCAATATGAGAGACCAATACACATTATCCTAGATATGAGCGTCTAATGACACCCCAAATATATGGTGTTACTATTATCTGGTTTGTCCTTATAATACATTATTATTTATATTTTGGAATTATTATAACCTTTTATTATGATAAATAATATATATAAATTACCATGTAAGTAGTATAAATAGAATAAATAAAAATATTATGGTAAGAACAAATCATATATAACTATATATATATTACTTTTTTATTGAAAAGTTCTATTCAATTTGGGTTCAGGGAAATCACTATCACAATAGAAAATTCATCAAGTTATGAAAAATCTTCTCATAATGGAATTTAAAATTACTAATAATGTAGTATAATTTTTTAATTTAATTATCAATTCGAAATTTTCACTAGGTTTTTTAATTAAATTTTACATTTAATTTTTATAATAGAAGTTTTTAATGGAATTTTTAATCAAATTTTAGATGACATATTTTCAATTCAAGTGAAATTTTATTGATAGAGTTTTATGTGATTTTTTATATGGAAGGTTAATTTCAAAATTTCTATTGGTATTTTAGGTGAGTACATGGAACTAAATAGTGCTGAAGTGGTACCTATTTTAGGCAATAAAATAGGTGATCATAATGCAAACCATAACAGAACCTTCACTGATTTGATTTTTAGGAGATCTTTTTTTTCACGTTGTGGATGATTTATCTTTTCAAAATTATATTTCCTCATTTCAGTGTAAGGGGAATCCTAAAGTTTATTTTTTAACCAATTACATTGACTTACTAGCTTAGAATATTCAACAATTAATTTTTGGTAAGTTTTATAATATTTTCCCTTCAATAAAATTCATCAGGAGATCCCTTGAATCTATTGAGTTTTCTTCTTTTGATTTGGGACTCCTTAACACTCAACGTGTATTGATTCATTTCATCTTGAGGGAATATTACTATAGATGTTATTCTCATGGGAAGTGGTATTTTTCTATATGTTGGACAAATATTATGAAATCGTCTCTAGATTTTTAAATGGATGTTGAACCCCCTATTTTGGCTATTTTTCGTGGCGGCTAAGGTCACTATGTTCATCTATTCAAGAAAGATGATCCTTTTATTATCATGAATCATATTAGTACCCCTATTTAGCTTGATTTATCCACCTCAAGACTCATAAGGTCCTCTATCATGAGTATATTCACTATGTTGGATATCTCTAAACCTTTTCCCTCGGCTTTTTGGATCTAGAATGGTAATAAGGGATTTTGATAAAAGACCACTTTTGAAATTATTATTAAGTATTGTCACTCTTGTCTTAATATTGGTCACACATCTAGGTATTTTAGTAAGGAACCCACTAAAATTCCCATGGTTAAGCATAAATAAATTTTGGATCAAAAAGAAAATCCCATGGATCCTATTGGAGGGTAGGATCATGTTAAGAACAAGGATTATCTTAGGATCTAATATTATTAGACCATAGTTAAGGACCTAGCTAGTCCTTGAATACATAATTCAAAAGAGTTTATGGAGGTTTATGGCCTTGTGCAAGTTATTTATGATTCTTATCCTACTCTTAAGTAGTCGAAAAAACCTGGTAAAAATAATTCCTTAGGAGATAACCTATCCTCTATGGTGGTCATACCAGAGGGTCATAGTGATTTTGGGGATTCCAATCATGATATTGTCAAAAAAACCACATCAAATTGAGGAAGTTTTTTTTACAATTTAGTGATAAAGGTAAGAAACCCATAGTGTATTATGATGGTTTTATTACCCCACACCCCATAACGACCCAAAATTACAAGGATTACTCTAAATTGGAGTGAAAAATTGTCACTAAATCCTTTGGGAGTTGCATCAAAGATATTACTCCTCAATCGGTTTTTGAGATTCCCTCTTCATCCTATAATGAGAATATATCCTCCACCTCCTTTAAGGTAGAATGTGTAGAAGATGTCCTCAATTTGAGGAATAATAATCATATTATAAAATAAAGACTCACAAATGAATTATACTCTTGGTTTGATGAATAGAATGTGCAAGCCTTCAATAGAAATAAAAAAGGATTCATGTCTATGGATGATTATCTAGATCTTAGGGTGAATATGTTCCCCAAAATTGATGCTTAATTTGATAAGAATCCCAATTTTGAGTTCCAAAAACTTCACTCGGAGTAGTGATGCTACTTATTCTCATTTATGATCTATATCACCTATATTTCTATTTTTTACTCATGCCTAAATGTTAAATATAAATTAACCAATGACGTTAAGGATTTTAACTTGTGAAATCAGTGAGGATTTATGGTTTCTTATTGTTAGATATTGTTTCAAAATTATAAATCAAGGATTGAAAGACGTTCTGTAATTGAGGGATTATTTTTATAAATGTCTCATTGAATGATAAACCTTATATTGGCTGTCTAGGTTTCAAATATGCAAGAAACTAACTATATGATCTTGGATTCCTCCTCTTTTGCTTTTATGTTTTTTGTTGGCATTGATTAGAAGGAATAATGATCTTATATGAAGTAATTATTTGAAGAATGACCCTTATATGATTCTACTAGAATTATTTCAAAATTTTCCATGGATCATGCTTTATTATGTCAACTTGGAAGGTTACTATGTAGTGATAGATCCTATAACTATTAAAGTCAATTCTGGTGGAAACACTCAAGTAGTAAAAGTCATGTATATGCTAATAATCTCAATTGATGTAACCTACCAGTGACATTGGATATGTGGTGGTACTGATTATAACATGCCTTAAATGGATTTCTATACTAAGTAAGTTTCATTTCAGTCGACCAAGCTAATTGTAATGAGATAAACTGAATTATTGGAAGAATTTCATGTGAATATGATAGAGAAGATCAATAAATGGAGGATACTCACCCTATAGAGGTAAGTTTCATGCCATTATATTAAATATATTTAATTGGAAGGAGCTCTATAGTGGTTTTCCTAGTCTATGTTTCATTCCAACCACCTTTTACTTTTTATAAGATGATTGTTATGTTTTATTATTTTGGTCTTTAAATATGTAACCTTTAAATTTCAATCTAGTTCAAGCTCATAGCACCTCATTATGTCACTTTATAGCTATACTATTATTTAATAAATTTTTTGTGGCGTGGGTTGGGTAACTGACTCATGATCAAGCCTTCACTATTTTAGGTGTATTTTTTTCATTAGAAATATCCCATTGAAGTTTTCATTGTATATTTATAATTTTATATTCTATAAGAGTTTTTAGTGGAATTTTTCAATATTAAAGTTCAATTTTTCTATGAAGATATTTAGTGTAGTTTTCTACTAGAGTTATGAATTGAAAATTTCTAGCTAAAATTTGTAGTGTAATTATGTGATGGAATAATATAGTTTTTATTTAAAATTGATTTTTTTAGTTGAGGTATGTAGAATGAGTTTCCACTAAATTTCTATAGTGACATTTATAATTAAATGTACATGTGAAACTTTTTAGCGTAACTATCTATTAGAATTATCCAATGAAATCGTTTAGTGAAAATTTGTAGTGTATTTTTATAATGAAAATATCCAATGTAATGTTAGACTCAAAATTTTTTAGTATAAAATTATAGATTAAGTTTCCCTAGGAGGTTTCTAGTAAATCCATTACATGGGATCATCCAATGGAATGTTATACTGGAGAGTAGAAGATGAAGGAACCCGATTGTAGTAGAAGTTTCTAAGACTAAATTTTTTAAACATAATGAGTTTTATTTCTATTGTAACACATGATTTGACATAAAAAACATGAATTACTTTTTAGATGATGCACACTAGAATTTAAGTAGAAATAAAATAAATGAAACAATACCTCATTCATTCATGGGATCTTGATGTAGTATTCTCATAACCGATGTGTCATTGCATGAAGGATCAAACTGATGATCCTTCTAGGTCATACAAACATGATATAAAATCACTTAATTTTTAAATCTTTAATTTTTACATTCCATCACAAAATATTAAATTGTTTTATGATTCCTATTTAGTTATGAGAAAATTAGGTGATCGATTCATGAAGAAAAGCCCAATTTTTCTTATTATTTATTATTTATCACTCTAAAATTTTATATATAATATTAAAGAATTATAAATTCATGAAAGAGGTGGTCACTACTATTACTGAGTCTAAAATGAGTTTAAATACCAAGGTTAAGATTTATTTTTATTATAACCCTTAAGAAAAATTCACTGTTAAAACCAACCCATTATGTCATTGAAGACTTAGTTAACTTATCAATAGTTCAATGAATATTTAATCACTCAATTTTAAAACTATTAATTATAATGTGATGAAATAAAAAAAATTAACTCGACTAATTTCTCTAGATTAAGTTTAATGAACCATGAATAATTAATATTTATCCAAAAAACTACTGTTTCCAAATTCAATCATTTAAATTTAAATAACATGTGAATATCTTGAGAAATAAATTCAATTATTATTATTTTAAACATAAATAAAATATAATTAAATTTATTTTTTCATTTATATGTGATTGTTTATACATATATTTTAAATAAAATATAAGGTTCCACTACATCATAAAATTTATTTAATGTGAATTTATGAAACCTTCTAGATTCACTTTATGCATGACTCTCGAGACCCATATCTAAATAATAGTGATTCCCACTCACAAACCAAAAATAAGAACCTATAAATGCTTTATTAACCCTATAATGATAAGAATAATTCATATAAATGAAAATATTTCCAACAAACATCACTATACCATTCAATCTTAAGTTACCCAAAACTTTTACACATAATTTTACATGATTTTAAGAATAATTATCCATGAAAATCAAATCAAGGATCGAAAAGTCTATTATATTCATAAGATTAGGTGCATAATTAGAAAACATGAAACTAAACTAAAACATCATTTAATTAATCTAAATAATGATCTCCTAAATTTATTCGATCTTCTACATCTTCGTATGATAACCCGTGGAATACATAAAAAAAATGGATTAACTAAAAAGCACAGTAAGGGAATAAACATAGAAAAGATGCATAACACAAGATTCAAAGGCATAACATGATAAAATAATAGGAATTTTGCATGAATAAACGTATAGAGGCATAAAATAATGACCATGGAATTATACAATCATGAAAATATAGGAATGTAGCATATATATACAACATGACATACACATGATCCAAGGATAACTACCAAGACTATATCACATGGTGGGAAAAGTCCCATAATGGATTGAGTTTACTCTTAATTCCATACACGACATATCATGAGACTAAAAATTACCCAATAAATTAGATAGAGATATAGATGAACCCGTTATAAAATTTTCATACATATGTGTATCATATAAATAATCAAACATAAATAATACATATAAGGGTTATCTATGGAAAAAATGGGTATCATAATCATATCATAAGGCACAACCAAAGGCTGTTTCAAAATGGCATCCATGAATGAAGGTAATAAATAATTTATGGAAAATAATAAATTAAAAATAAGAATAGATCATGACTGATGATGTTTAACTTAATTGAATAAATAAAAACTATAGTTTAAGAAACATTATAAATGAGCTACTTTATTGCGGTTTAAGGGAAAATATTAAAGAGTATTTAAAAAGGACAATGGAATAATTAGTTTTATGAAAGAATAAATTAAATAAAATACATTTTCATTATAAAATGATAAATTTTAGAAAAATATTGGCGTCTTACAAATGTTTATGGAATTCACTTGAAAATGGGTAAGAAATTGAGAAGTTCCCTTTAATCAGGTTTTCTTATCGAGATGAATTGTAAAGGGGACCTTATAAAACATATATTTCCTCATAAAATAAATATTAATTGATCTATATAATTATTATTAATCATATAAATATAATATAAGATAATTATACAATACTAATGAATAATTAAATTGGGGTAAAGAGAGAAATAATAACCCAAAAGAAAAAATGGAGGTTTGAAGAGACCCCATACCTTATATACGAATGCGTTCTGCACTTTAACTTAATGTCCTGGATAATAAAATTAGATTCATAAATTACTTAATTAATAACCCATTATAAATTTATTTTATTTGTAATAATTTTATTTAATTTATTTATGGACATTTTGGTGAGTAATAGAGTTTAATTTCATTATTCTCGGAACGTTCATTTCATGGTTTCATGGTCATTTCGCTTGTGTAAAATTATGAAAGTTCTTGAAAAATGAGAATAATTATCTAGAATTGAAATTATATGGTATTAATTTAATTTAATAATTTTAAACGTTCCCATATATCATTTTTTATTCTGGTATGAGGATGACTCATTTGATAAAACATTAATGATAATTATTTAGTTTATTTTGGAGGTTTTTCGATCATCACAAACTAGTTTTGTTTTATTTAATATAATGTCTATATATTAGTTACAGAACATGAAAAAATTTATAATATACATATTAAATTATATTTTAACCATAATAACGGGTTTATTACCATTTTTAGTGTGGTAAGGGAAAATGAAAACTCGTCATCCACAAAGGTGGTGGACTGACATATCACAGACTATGTTTTAATTTTTATAATAAAAGGAGAAGAGAAGAGATTTTATGATGAATATTACATAAGAAAAATACAGTTCCAGTATATATATGATAATGTAGTTATCATGTGCTTTTATAGGGGAGGTTAGGAGAGGATAAGAAAACAAAATAAATTAAATGAGAATGATTGATGATTTTACGTCTTGAATGTTGTCTCATTGAGAACCTTCTTAGGGCAATTGGGTTTGGTATGTTTTTGATAAAATGATATCATAGAAACGGGGAAGATCCTTAGGAAGTGTTTTTCATAGAATATTGACAAGCTACATGTCTTTTAAGGTGTTAGGAGAAGGGGTGGTATTTATAGGGGGATGATATGAGTGTGTTCGATTATTTTATTAATTAGTTTATTAATGTGGGTCAAGACTATCAATAGTATTGATTCATATGAATAAATAAAAAAAATAGTTCATGAGAGTCTGAACCAATGGTTTATTACATCATTCCTACACCATCCATGACCAAAACATTATTATAATGTTAAATACAAAAAATTACCGTATTTCACTAATAACCAAAAATTCAACTATTTTAGAAAAATCACAAAAATTCACCCTAAATTTTTTTTGATGAGTAGATTTAAAATTTTTTGTCGATTTTATGAAAATAATTTTATAATTTTGATAAATTTTATTTTAAATAAAATCATCATTTATTTGAATAAATTTATTTTAATGTTATAATCGATTTTATAACCCTTTGAAATATTAATTAAGGTCTCATAAAATTATATCATAATTTTAATACAACATAGTATTAATTTATGAATATATTTTATAAAAAATTTCTTTCAAATCATTATATTAATTATAAATTTTTAAGTAAACAATTACATTTTACAAAAATACCAACACTTAATTTATCATTTTAAAACATTTATTTACTTATACAATGATATAAATATATCATATTTTCATTTATAACATACCTAAATTTAATTTGTACTTACATAGGTGAGGTTGTTATTATAATGGCTAAATTACTATTTCTAATGGCTAGGTTACTATTCTAACCACCATGTTACTATTTAAATGGTATAAGATCCTTAATTTCTATAAATACCACTTATTTCATTCATTATTAATTCAATTATAAATTATATTTTGGTTATATATATAATTTAATCTTTAAAATGAATATTATATTATTAACATTATGTTTTATTTCTATAGCTTTGTTCATGAGTGCAATTTTTGTAGTGGATCAAGCAAATCCAAATTTTCCCATTCTTATTAGCTTATTTTCTATTTATTATCCCACTGTAATATTTTGAATTCTTATTGATTTATTTTCATAATAAATTTTCATTCTTAATTTATGAGAATACTTTTTTTATTAGGTTATCTATGTGATATATGTGTTTTATAATTATAAGAAGGGAAATTCCATTGATAAAATTTTGGGTTGTTACATTGTTTCCCCCTTATAAAATTCCACCCAAAAACTTTTATTTTACATACTAAGGTGAAAAAATATGAGGGTATTTTTACTTGTTGTTGGGGTTTAGATTTGTGGTAAGCACCCCGTAATCCTACATGAAAAATGGGGGGTTCAAAACCCATTGGGCGCAGGGCACTGTAGCGGTACTGTAGCAGTAACGACGCTGTTCATCAATGGGTACTGTAGTGGCGGCGGTACAATGTGGGTACTGTAGCAGGTAGGTTACTATTCACAAAATGTGAATTGGGCCAAAAATTTGGGCCTACGGGCTATGTAATGGGCTATAAGCCCACTGGGCCTTCAGGATATGTAATGGGTTTCCCTCTACCCAGTTAAAAGAGGTCTTTGCTTTGATTTAATAATAAATCTGAGGCTTCGACCCCAACCTTTAAAAAAAATGAGGGTATTTTTACATCATTGATTCCTCTGGTTCCCATGAATCCTCTTCAAACTTATGGTTTCTCCATAGTGCTTTGATTAGGTGAGTAGTATTGTTACAGAGAACCTTGTCTTTAGAGTCTAAAATATTCACCAACTACTCATCACATGGGAGATCATTTTCCAACTGTACCACCTTTGAGTTTAGTACATGTGAGGGATTTGGTATGTACTTTCTTAGGAGGGATATTTAGAATACATCATGTACTTGAGATATCGTTTGTATAAGTGCCAGTTGATAGGACAAAGATCTGACCCGATGATGAATATCGAAGGGGGTAATGTACTTGGGACTTAACTTTTATTTATTACCAAATCTCATGACTCTCTTACATATATATATGAAGAGAAATACCTTATCACTAATCTCAAAATCTAAGCCCCGTCGATGATTATCTTCATATATCTTCTGTCGACTTTGGGAAGCCCGAATATGTTGTTGGATGGTTTTCACATTTTCTATCATTTCTTCAACCATTTTAGGTCCCAGTAACTTACGTTCGCCAAATTCATCCCATCATGAAGATGTTCTTCATATTTTCCTATAAGTGGATTTATATGGAGTTATTTGGTTGTTTGATTGGAGACTATTATTATAATATAACTTGAACATTGGAATATGTTTCTCCCATCCTCATTGGAATTCAATTGAGCATTCTTTCAAGATGTCTTCTAGTGTTTGAATATTCTGATAAGATTTTCCATCAGTTTTGTGGTGATAAGCCGTACTAAAGTTCAACTATATATTTAGAGAATGTTGGATAATTTTCAATAATTTGGAGATAAATCTTAGATAATAATTAGTTATAATACATAATGGTATTCCATAAATCCTCCCCACTTATTTGATGTATATCTGTGAATGTTATTCAAGTGAGAAGTCCTCTCAAATCGCAATAAAGTAAGCAGTCTTTGTAACATGATCCACAAGGAATCATATAGCATTATTTCCTATGGATATCTTTGGAAGTCCAATGAAAAAGTCCATAGTGATGTTTTCCTATTTCCATCTAGGTATGGTTAATAGTTGCATCATCCCTTTAGAATTTTTCCTTTCATCCTTCACTTGCTAATATACCAGAAAATTTGATATATTTTTTTAGTAATCTCCTTCTTCATATTTTCCCACTAATAGTGGTTTTGGAGATCTCAATTCATCTTTGTGATCCATGGGTGGATAGAGAAAGTTGAGCTATGTCCATAAATCAAAATCTCCCTCTTTATATTAGGATTTTATGGTAAACATAGTTTTGAACCAAATATTATGACTCCTTACTTATCAATTTTGAACTATGAGGATTTCCTTTTATTATAGCTTCCACATTTTTCTGAATTTACACATCATCTATTTGATCATCCTTTATCTTCTCTAAAAGGAATGGTTGAGAAATAATTTGTGAAATTAATTATTATATACCTTCCTTTATGATTCTCATGTCCATCGTTTTCAAGTTTACAAGATTAGATACTTCTGATCAGTTCTCATTATTGATAAATTTACATGATCCCTTCTACTTAAAGAATCCACCACATTATTTTCCTTACTAGGATTATAGTGTATTGAGAAATCATAATACTTGATAATCTCAAATGATATTCACTAGTACATATTAATATATTTCTATGTTAATATATATTTGAGGCTCTTATGATCAATATATATCTCACACTTCTCCCTACATAGATAATTCTAACAGATTTTAAATTCAATGATTACAAATTTCAACTCTAGATCATGCATGAGATCATTTTTCTTAATAAATTTCATCTTACTTGAGTCATATGATATTAATTTATCATTTTTAATTAGTACATATCATGATACCTTATTTTAAGCATTAATTTATACCAAAAAGAGTTCCCCACTTGTTGGTAGTGTATGTAATGGTGTAGTGATAAGACTATTTTTCAAATCTTTCAAGTATCCTTCGAATTCAGTAGTCTAGAAAATCTTTACCCCATTTAGATTCATCTTGGTTAGTGGGTTTTAAAATTTCAAGAAGTTCCTCACAAATTATCAGTAATACCCAGCTAGAAAAAGAAAACTACGGATCTATATTATAGAAGTTTTCCTGGGCCACTCTTCAATTGCCTTTGTTTTAGAAGGTTACATATATATACCTTTGTTGGTGATAACATTCCCCAAAAAAGATAGTTTCTCAAACTAGAACTCATAATTAATATACTTTTCAAATAGTTTCTCCTTCCTCAAAGCCTTTATCATAATATTCAGATGCTGCTCCTTGCACATGAATTATTTTATAACACCATCTATAAAGACTACCAATTTTTTTTCAAGGTAATATCTTGATAATATATTCATTGGGACCATGAAAATTCTTAGGTATTTAATGAGCCTGAAGGGAATAACTATGAACTGATAGTGTCCATACCTCATTCAAAAGGAAGTCTTGGGAATATCTTCCTTCCTCACCTTTAATCAGTGATATCCCAACAAAATTTAAACCTTAGATAAATAATTGGCCCTATGTAGTAGATAAAACAAGATATTTATCCATGTTATGAGATACATGTTCTTTATCATGAATTTTTTCTGCTCATGATAAACAATGCAGAGGTGAATTGATCCATCCTTCTTTTTGATGAAGAGGTCTGGTGCAACCCACAATGAAGCACTCACGTGTATAAAACCCTTGTCCAAATTTTCTTATAACTACTTATTCAATTCTATAAATCAATGGTGGAAATTTTGTAAGGATTATTTTATATAGGTAGAGATCCAGGTATAATATCAATTGATAACTCAACCTTTTGGTCAAGATAAAAACTAAGAAATTCTTCAAGGAACACAAAAGTGTATTCCCTCACAATAGGAATATCATTGAGCATGATTATATCCTTTTTCTCAATAAATAGAGCTAAATATTATTTATCACAAGGCAATAATATCCACAATTGATACGAGGATTATGAAAGAGATTCATCCTCTTCCCCACACTTGTAAAGAATTTGAGGATGCCTTGGGATATGAAGAGTGTTCTCCCTTTCTCAGTAGTTTATGTTGTATTTATATAATGATAGCCAATCCATTCCCAATATAGTGTCATACCCCACCAAAGAAAGTAAGATGAGATTTTCTTGGAGTTCCACTCCATACACATTGACCAGTGAGGAGTTATATACTTTAGATGCAATAATATCTTGATTAGATGTTCTCACAAATAACTTAACCTTCATATTTTTAGGCGGTGTTTGAATAGTTCAACTAAAATTGAAAGATATGAAAGAATTAATAGAACTAGAATCAAATAATACATTTTTTATTCTTGAATGAATAACCATCACACCTGCCACCACTTCATTGTCAGGCTCCTCCTCAGTAGTAGTGAAATCATATTCTCTTCCTTGCTACCTTGAAGGTTGTTGTTGTGAATTTCCTCTAACAAAACTTGTATTAGAGAATTGTATCTCATAATTCCCACGTTATTTCTAATTGAATCAATTCAATATAGTTTGAGTGCTGATATGAACCTTTCTTTATTTTTTAGAATTAGTGGGCTTATTCAAATCCCTTCCATAATAATTATCCTAATGTCCCTTTCTTCTACATTTGAACAATCTCCTGGTTCCCTTTAGATAGTTCTTTGGATGATTTTTCCCATACTTTTTACATGTGGTATATTTTGTTTTATTTTATTCATGGGATTTATCCATTGATCCTCCTATGTTAAACTCCATTTTACTATTTTTATTTCCAATCCTATGAGACCACTTAGAGTCACCAATATTTATCTCGACCTTTAGGGCACATCAAATAATTTTCTCATGGATATCAATGTATCAAATTTCCATGGATTTTCATAGAATTATATTTAATCCACTAAATAAGTGATCCACCTTACTTTTTGTGTTAATGAAAAAGTTGGAGGCATATTGTGAAAGTCTTGTAATGTATGGCTCATACTCCCCGATAGATTCATCCACTACTGGAAAATGGACCTATCCCCACGGTTTTGGGGAAAACTGTGGGGTTAGTTCTGAGATAAAAAACTTATACCCACGGTTTTGAAAAACCGTGGGTATAGGTTTCCCATGTGTGCACGGGAAATTTTTTTTCCCGCGGGGAGGAATTTTTTTTGGCAGGAGTCCTATACCCACGGTTCTTACCTCTATACCCACGATTTATATAACTATATTTAACTAAATGTAAATATATATACACATAATTGATGGTAGGGTAGTTGTTAGACGTGGTACTTTGCAGCGAAGAGGTCGCGTGATCAAAACCTGCCTGCGACATTATTTTAGGATCTATACCCACAGTTTTGAAACCGTGGGTAAAAGCCATTCACACCGTGGCAATTGGGAATGTTTTGTTGACACGGTGGCAGAACACCTATACCCACGGTTTTGGAAAACCGTGGGTATAGGCTGGGGACCTATACCGACGCCATTTCAGCCCACGGTTCCCAAAACCGTGGGTATAGCCTATACCCATGGTTTTGGGGGCTATACCCACGATATTAAACCGTGGGTATAGGCCATTTTTCCAGTAGTGATCTTAATTTTGCATCAATCTAAGGAACTAACTCTTTATCTTATGAAGATGAGTTTGGGGAAAATATTTAATGAAAAATATTCTCTTTAATATTTACCATTCCCTGGAATATATTTAATCCTTATACTTTGTTTTTTGATCAATGTCTACCAATATTCAGTTTCCCCATTAAAGCAATAGACCTCCAGGATAACTTTCTGTTCCTCTAAGCACCAAGTGATATATAATATCTTCTCAAAGGAATTAATCCATTATTTTGTGATGAAGGGATTGAAATATATACTAAATATAGGAGGAATTTTTCACATAAAGGATTCGACTGAAAATTTCTCTTTCTTAGGAGGATGGAATTTCACATGATTCAGGTTATTATTCATAACTTGAGCTAGTTGATCCAATACTTTCATGAAGTTCTGAGCTCATATTTCTATTAGATTTTACATTTCATTAGGTAAATCATCACATTGACTATAAAATTGGTTTTTGGAATATTTTCTCTTATTTACATCCATTAAATAATAAAAATAAATAAAATTCAATTAGGGGGATTGAATACTTATCTAATGAGCATATAAAAAGGCAACTATGATAAAAGAAGGATAAAATTATAAATGGAAACTATATCCTAAATTGTTATTCCCTAAGTTTCAATCTAGGTTATACACAGTGATAAAACTATCCCTAGGGTTATTACTAAAGTTCATTAGTCCAAATCTCAAAAAATAACTAGAACTCCATTTGATACCAAATATAATGACCCAATCCTTTTACACATATTATCATATGATTTTAAGTATAAATATCCATGAAAATACAAACAAAGGATCGAAAAGACTAGTGTCTAGAATATTAGGTGCATAATTAGAAAAAATGAAACTAAAATAAAGAATAATTTAATTAATCTACCTAATGATATCATAACTTTATTTGAGCTACTATAAATGTATAGGATAACTTGGAGAATATGTAGACAAAAGGGATGAGCTAAAAATCCCAGTAAGGGAATAAACATGGAAAAGAATAATAACACAAGAGTAAAAGGAATTATTTGATAACATAATAATAATGGAGCATGAATAAACATTTAGAGGCATATAATAAAAAAAATTTAATTATATGATCATGGAAATAGAGGAATGTGTCGGCAACATACAACATGACAAAAAAATGAGCCAAGCCTAACTGCTAAGGCTATATCACATGCTGGATAAAGTCTCATAATGGATTAGGTTTACTCCATAGTCCCATACATGATGTCTCATGAGACTTAAAATTACCCAATGAATTAGAGAAGTATCTCAGAACACCTATAATAACACATTCCTGAATATGTGCATCATATAAAGAATCAAACATAAATAATACACACAAGGGTAACCCATGGAAAGAAATGAGTATCATAACCATATCATACGGAATAACCAAAGAGTGTTTCATAATAGTATCAATTATACAATGAATTAAATAGTTAATTGAAAATAATAGAATAATAATAAGAATATATCATGAATAATGACGTATAACTAAAGTGGGTATATGAAAAACAATGTTTATGAAACTTTATACATGAGCCATTTAGTGAGGTTTAAAGGATAAGATTAAAGAGTATTTAATGAGGAAAATGGAATAATTATTTTAATGAAACTAGAGATGAACTAAAATATATATTCAAGATACAATTATGGAGTTTAAAAAATATTTATGGCTTAAAATAGTTTATGGAGTGTACTTAAAAATGGGTAAGAAATGGATAAGTTCCTTTGAATCAAGATTTCTTATCGAGAGGAATTAGGAAGAGAACCTTATAAAACTTGTATTTACCTATAAAATAAAGATTAATTAAGATATATAAACATGTTTAGAACATATAAAAATAATTTAGGATAATTATATAAGAATAATAAAGAAATCAATTGTGGTAAAGACAGATAAATCATAACTTAAAGGAAAAATGGAGTTTTGAAGAGATCCCTTACCTTATGTACGAATACATTCTTCACTTGAAATAAGAATCATATATGAAAAAATTATATTAATTAATTAATTAATTAAGAACCTATTATATATGTATTTTATTTATTATAATTTTATTTAGTTTATTTAGGTCTGCTTTGATGATTTATAGAGTTCAATTTCATCGTTGAGAGTGTTCGCTTCATGGTTTCATGGTCGTTTTGATTGTGTAAAATTTTGGAAGTTATTGAAAAATGGGAATAATTATCCAGAAGTGAAATTATATGTTATTAATGTGGTTTCATAATTCTAAATGTCCTTATATATCATTTTTTTGGTATTATGATGATTCATTTGATAAAACATTAATGATAATTGTTTAGTTTATTATGGTGGTTATTCGATCATCATGAACTATTTTAAATTTGTTTAATATTATGTCTATATATTAGTTATAGAACAATAAAAAAGTTATAATATATATATATATATATATATATATATATATATATATATTAAAGTATGGTTTAACCATAATAATGGTTTTATGACCATCCTTGAAGGCGTTAATGTAAAATGAAAACTCATCATCCATGAATGCGGTGAATTGACATATCATAGATGTTGTTTACATTTTTAGAATAAAAGTAGAATAGAAGAGATTTGATGATGTATATTCCATTAACAACATTAAATTAAAGTATATATATGATACTAGAGTTATCATTCTACTTTGGATAGGGGACGTGAAGAGTGATAAGAAAAGAAAAGAAATTAAAAGAGAAGTCTTAAAGATTTTACCTCTTGAATGTTTTATCCTTGAGAGCCTCCTCAATGCGCTTAGATATGGTCTTTTGTTGATAAAAGTAGCCATTTTACATGGGTAAGAGTATTTTTAAGAGTATTGGTAAGAATATTGACAATATACAAGGCTTATAAGGTGAGAGGAAAATGGGTGGCGAGGGGTGGTATTTATAGAGGGAGGAGAGAGGTGTTTTTTGATTATTTTATTCATTAGTTCATTATTTTGGATCAAGACTATCAATAGTATTGAATAATGTGACTAAATATAGTAAATAATTTATTATATTTCTAACCAATGGGTTCTAACATCATGAATACATCATCCGTGACTCAAAAAGTCTAAAATGTTAAATATCGAAAATCACCGTATTTCACTATTCACCTAAAATTCAACTATATTAGAAAAATATAAAAAAATCAACTTATTTTTTTTTCAACATATAGATTTAAAAAATATAATTTTTTTATGAAAATCATTTTCTAAATATGAGAAATTTAAATTTTAAATAAAATCCTCATTTATTCAAAAAATATCAATTTTAATGTTATAATCAATTTTATAACCATTTGAAAAATTAATTAAGGTATCATAAAATTATATCATAATTATAAATCAAAATAGTATTAATTTATAAATATATATTATTAAAATATATTTTCTTTTAAATCAATATATTAATTATAAAATTGTAAATAAATATTTACATTTTACAAAAAATACCAACACTTAATTTATCATTTTAAAACATTTATTTACTTATACTTTAATATATGTCATGACCCATTCCCCGAGGCCCATTCTGTGACTACCCCAAGATTGACTTCCATAGGCCAGGAGTTGGCGACTAGCAACGAAAAGGCATTTCTCTATAACGGGAAGGCATTGCCTTTAAACCCATACAAACACACAAACCAAGAACACAATAAGAAGCAACCACAAAGTAAACTGCTATAGTAAAAAGTGTACTGAAATTAAAGGGGTCGTAATAAAAGCCCTTCTGAAAAGTAAAAGTACAACTAAAAAGAGAAAAAATCTCCTAGATCATCCACAAAGGATGCTACCTGAATGTTAGGTACAAATCGTCTCCACAGCACACCACGTCAGCCCGTCTCCTCCGTGAACCGCCTAGTCCTGGCTCCCTCAAGTCTCAGCCCAGTTGCTCATCATCTTCACAAGACACAACAAGGTACAGGAAAATCCCATGTAAGGGTGAGTATAACATTACTCAGTAGGGACCCTGAGACCCCTGAAGGCCTCCCAGAGTTCCACAAAGGAAAAACCACAAAGCAAGATCTCAACCACAAATCAAGAAGAAATATTCAGCTCACACCATGTATACAACTTATATATCAATAATATAGATGATTATTCTTAGGGTACATCATTTTATTCCATTTAGAAGTCCCAAAACTTATCCAAAAATGAGTTTTTCTATTATCAATCCACTCTTGGATGTAAGTTGTTGTTCCACGAGGGGCCACTATGAAGTGGGTCCTCGTCGGGTCATGCTACTACTTATCCACATAGGGTAACTAGAATTATGATCCACACAAGGTCACTAGAATTATGATCCACACATGGTCACTATGATGCTGATCCACATAGGGTCACTATTATGTTGATCCACACAGGGTTCCTATGATGCTGAACCATACAGGGTCGCTATGATACTGATCCCCACAGGGTCGCTATGATGCTGATCCGCACAAGGTCTCTATGATACTGATCCACACAGGGTTTCTATGATGATGATACACACAGGGTCACTATAATGCTGATCCACACAAGGTTTCTAGTATAGAGGTAGGTATGATTTGTCGTATAGCTATATCATCACATTCTGGAGTTTCTAATGTTGACCCGCATTGGTCGCCCTTCTTCTTCAGGTCACAGCCAACCACAGGATTCCCGATCAACACTCTTGATTCTGGGAGAACCACTATTCAATCCATAAGTCATATTTAAACTATTAATAAGTCCTACAAAAGGCATACTAAAGGGACCACCCCGTCATAGGGGTCCCAATGTGATAGACGACACGTCGATCAGACGCCCGATTTGCGAGATATGGTCACTTTTTATAAAAAGGGCATGATTGGATTCAAGTATGATCTAAAACAGGTCACACATAAAACTCCACAAAAACTCACTTAGAGTACCTCTAAAGAAAAGCATTATCACAAGGGCCTTTATTCCATAGACGGTGCGTCGATCAGACGCTTGGTCTGTTAGTTACATCACTTTCTGTGAAACGGGGGTGATCACACCCTGGTCTAGCGTAGCCTGTTCGGGCCCACCAGAATATGCCAAAGGGACTGATTCCCAAAAGTGATCCCAATTCCACTGACAATGTGTCAAACTAACACCCGATTCATTACTTACATGAGTTTCTTTATTCAGGGACCGGTTGGGTCCGGGCCCAGTCCAACTCGGTCAGACTGGCCTAACGCAACGGGTCCTAGGGTCTACCTGACCTCACCTAGGTTTGAACCATTAAGGGTTAGCCTGGTTCACTGGGTACGACTTGTCGAGATTGGCCCAGTTCGGTTCGCGGGCCCGGGCAGCGGTCGGCCCGGCCCGCCGGGTGGGCTCAGCTTCCCCGCGTTGGCCCGTCGGGCCGTGGGTTCGGCCTAACCTACTAGTAGGTCTGGTCCACTTGGTGGGTCCAACTAGCTTGGTTGGCCCATGTCTAGGTCAGTCCTCCCAAAGGCAGACCGTTGTGTCCCATTGGCCCCGCGGTTGCGGGCCGTTTCGCCAGCCGGTGGGGCGCTGCCCCACCCCATGAACAGTCGACCGTTTTGCTGACCGGGTTCTACCAACACAACACAACGTAGGGCTGTACCGCCCTCATCCTACTGTGGCCAGCTGGCCATGGCTTCTGTCATTAGTGGTGCCTACATGCATCACCCTTGTCCCGCGCGGCCGACTCATGCTGGACGCCTTTGGCCACCACGGCGCGCCGTCACGCGCTACCTTCCACCGCCCGCGGCTGGTTGCTGCGGGTCTCCTCCAGCCACTACCAGTCGCCATCGACATTGAAAGCTGATGATTTCTTCCATGGGTCACCAGATGTTCTCCAATGTCTGTTCTTGGTGCCGTCTACGCCTATGAATCTCCTACACTGCCACTATCATAGCATGACTTGCTATTTCACATTGCCATCAATATGAGGAAACCATCCCCAAATAATGGAGAATGAGCGAAGCGATAGAGGGTATGGTCCCTATTTATTTGGCCCGTTCCCTCTTCATTAATGTGATATAAAATGGAAGAGGATTTAATTTATCAAATAAAAATCCTAAATAAACCCCCAAACTAGAAGAGATGTTCGCTGACGACGATCGATAGAACCTCATTTGTCGTTGTCGTCAGTTCATGATTTAGTGGTCCTCGTCATTGCTCTATGAAACTAGTATCATCCTGCAAGTTGTTGGCATCGTGGTACTTTTCCAGAGCTTTGTCTCTTGGTTAAGTCGTGCCAACACTCCACCGCGATCTCCATATAAATAGGATAGGGGGAGGGTGAGTAACACATGTGGAATTAATGGGGTTCATTTAATTAATGAACCTTCCAAATTTAAATGGTGAGGTTACAAGAATAAAAGAGATTCAATCCATTTAATTTCTTGATGCATCGTTGGTCCCGCAAATGCCGCTCATCCCTTATAGAAAAAGAAAATAAATAAAATAACCTTACATGTTATTTTATTAATCTTTCAGAAGTCTGCAAAATTAACCTTTTCACCCAACCTACCGCGGTCGAAGTGAATCCTCCCTTAAGTGAATTCTGGCACTTTAGATTCAATAGTTCCCTCATATTTTCAATCTGAGCACCGGTTCAAAAGATAGAAAATTTCACCCTTGTTTTTACTGAATGTACCTTAAAAAAATTCCAGAAATTCATTCTGGGCACACCGGGCCTCGGAATCACGCACCATCAATTTTCGTAGACTTACATGTAGAAATCCGAGTCTGTACATTCTCCCCACCTTAGGGATTTTCATCCCCAAAAGCCACAACATAGACTAAGGAAAAAAATGGGGGGCATTGAGCATGAATTTGAGCCTCCCACTCCCATGTGCTATCCTGGAGGTCCCTGTGCTGCCAGTGAACGTGCACCAAAGGTATCAATAATCCATGAAGGACCCGCTCCTGTCGACCACCAATCTCCACTATAACCTCCATAAAAATCCCACATCATCAATGTCTAGCTCGCCCTAGTCAATAACGTGTGATGGATCAAGCAAGTACTTCCTCAACTGTAACATGTGGAAAACGTCATGCACCCGATGCATCTATGGGGGAAGATCTAGGCAATACGCAACCTCGCCAACTTTACTGAGAACCTGAAATGGTCCTATGAACCTCAGAGATAGATTTCCACCCCGACCAAATCTCCACAAACCTCATCAAGGTGAGACCTATAGGAAGACATGATCTCCCTCCTCGAACTCCAAAGGTCTCTATATCCTATCAACATACAACTTTTTTCTACTCTGTGCAGTCTTCTTCTACTCCTGGATAATCTACACCTTCTCAGTAGTAGCCCGTACCAACTATGTACCCATAAGTGCTGACTCCCCTAGGTCTGTCCAACATAGAGGTGATATACATGGTCGACCGTATAAGGCCTCAAATGGTGGCATACCAATGGTGGAGTGATAGTTGTTTTATGAGAACTCCACCAAGGGCAAGTGATCCTCCCAACTACGACCAAAATCTAGTACGCAAGTACGAAGCTTGTACTCCAGTGTCTGAATGGTCTGCTCCATCTGACCATCTGTCTGTGGATCAAAGGCGATGCTCAAAAGTAGTTGAGTCCCGGAGGCCTCCTATAACACCTTCCACAATCAGGATGTAAAATATGAATCATGGTCAGATACGATCATTAATGACACCCCATGAAGTTGTACAATCTCATGTGTGTAGAGGCGTCCCAATCCCTATATTGATCCCTAATCTTAGATGGGTAGGAAGTGGGCCGACTTGGTGAGTCGGTCAACAATCAGCCAGATGGAATCATGTCCCCTGGACTTCTGTGGTAGCCCTGTCACAAATTCCATAGAGTTACTATCCCACTTCCACTCTGGTACCTCTAGTGGCTTCGCTATGCCCGCTGGAACCTGATGCTCAAGATTCACTTGCTAAAAAGTGAGGAATTGTGATAGAAACTCTGCCACTACTTTCTTCATCCTTGGCCACCGGTATTGATTCCAGAGGTCCTAGTACATCTTCTACACACTAGGATGTACCACCATATGGGACTTATGGAACTCCCTCAACACCTCCTCTTGTAGAACCACTGAGACCATGGTGCATCCTCTAAAGAGGATTACGTGCTTCCCACATTCATAAAATCCATCAGGTGTCTATCCTGACGATATCTGAGAACATCAAGACTCGTAGTCAATGTCCCCAAGATGTGCCTCCCAAACTCACTGAGGAAGTGGGGGAGTGACAGTCAGAGACCGGAGGTAAGTTTCTCCATCTTAATCCACAAAGGATATCTACAACGCAACTAGCTGCTTTGTCACCTCAATCAGCAACTGTAGACCAGACCTCCTGCTGAGTGCATCTGCTACTATGTTCCCCTTACCAGAAGTATAGACTATCACAAAGTCATATTCTTGGAGGAACTATAGCCATCATCGCTATCTCTGGTTCAGGTCCTTCTGTGAGAAGATATACATGAGACTCTTGTGATTAGAGTAAACAGTAAACTGTTCACCCATAAAGTTGTGTCGCCAAATCTTCAAGCCGAAGAACACTACTGTTTACTCTGGGTCATGGGTAATGTAGTTTTACTCATGCTATCTCAACTGTCATGAACCATAAGTGATCACTGATTTCTCCTTCATGAGGACACATCCAAGTCCGGTCCCTAACATGTCATAATAGACTACACAACCAACGCCCTCTTCTGGTAGCCTCAAGATGGGGGCACTCGTTAGTCTCTACCTCATCTTCTGAAAACTCTACTGGCATCTCTCCATCCATATGAAGGGGTTTTCCTTCATCTTCAATGCTAAAAAGGTTTCCAAAACTCTGTAAAAGTCAGGTACGAATCTCCGGTAGTACCCAGCCAACCCCAGGAAACTCGACACCTTAGTCACACTCTTAGGTGGCTCCCAGGCTAGCACAACCTCTATCTTTGCTAAATCCACTGCAAGTCCAGCCTTCGAGATAACGTTTCCCAGAAAGTGGACCTCCCATATCTAGAACTGGAACTTAGAGATCTTAATATAAAGCTGGTGCTCTCATAGTGTATCCAAAACTATCTACAGATGATAGATATGCTCCTCCTCCAACACCAAGTACACAAATATGTCATCAACAACGACCACCACAAAGCGATCGAGGTATGGATGAAATATCATATTCAAGAGTCCCATGAACACTACAGGGGAATTGGTCATTCTGAATGTCATAAAAAAGAACTCATAGTGGCCATACTAAAATCTAAAGGACGTCTTCTTCACATCCTCATCTCGTACCCTGAGCTGATGATAGCCTGATATGAGGTTTATGTTAAAAAACCAATGAGATCCCTTCAGCTCATCAAAGATATAATCAATACATGGAAGTGGATACTTGTTCTTCATGATCACCTGGTTCAGGCGCTGATAATTTACATAGAACCTCAAACTCCCATCTTCCTTCTTGGTGAACAAAATTGGGGCTACCCATGGAGAAACACTTGGCCTTATGAACCCATTCCTCTACAAGTCCTCTAGCTGTACCCATAACTCAAGAAGCTCCATGAGTGCCATATAATATTATGGTGTAGATATTGGTGCAATACTGGGGTACAATTTGATGTATAAGTACACCCATCTATGAGGAGGTAGTCCCAAAACATCATCAGGGAAGACATCAACATACTAGTCCACCGCTACAGGATACCTTCGACTCTCAACATCAATTGCTCCTAGTGTAAGGCTAGCCAAATGATGTATGATCGGCTGCACCCTCCTCAGGGTAAGTCCATTCTATGCTGTTAAGGTTCCCTTCTCTCAGGTGAAAGAAAACGTGGTCCCATCCTTGTGGACACACCACACTTTGCACCTAATATAGTCAATCTGAGTATGGACTATGGATAACTAGTCCATACCTAAGATGATGTCGTAAGGCCACGACGCTGCTACTAGAAGATCCCAGCATAATATCTTGCCTCCTAGTGTAAGATCACACTACCGGCACCAATGTGTAATCATTGAATCTTCCCTCGTAGGAGTCTTCAATCACAAGAATCGAGCCAATGACTCCACCAGAATCTCCGAGCTTCGAACGAGAGCCATAGAAATGATAGAGTGATTGGAACCTGTTTCTATAAGTACTGAAGCTAAGGTGGAGTAGACACATATCATACCTAAAATCATCTCTGGAGTGAAGTTCTCATAGGACTCAACTACATAGAGCTGAGATCATCCCAGTCCACCTGATCCATGTAGTCAGGGTGGACCACCTGGAGGTGGACGACGATTCGAAGGATTATCCAGGAGCTGTTTTCTTTTTCATTTATACTTGTACTTTTTAGTTGGGCTTTTATTCCAGCCCCTTTAATTTAATACACATTTTAATACAATAGTTTACATTGTCGTTGCTTCTTGTTGTGTTCTTGGTTTGTGTGTTTGTACATGTTTAAAGGAAATGCCTTCCCGTTATAGGGATACACCTTTTTAGTGCTAGTCACCGACCCCTGTCCTATGGAAGGCGGGCTTGGGGTTGTCACTGCATGGGCCCCGGGGGACAATTCATGACAAAGTGATATCAGAGGTTTGGATGATTAGTCGTATAGTTAGATCATCCCACTATGGAGTTTCTGATGCTGACCCGTATTGGTTGCTCTTCTTCTTCATGTCACAGTCAACCACATGATTCTCGCTCAACACACTTTATTCTAGGAGAACTGCTCATCAAGAAATCCTTTGTATTTCAACTGGTAATAAGTCCCAAAAAAGTAATTCCAAAGGGAATTCCCCATCACAGGGGTCCCAACGTGACAGACGACACGTTGATCAGATGCCCAGCCTGTGAGATATGGGCACTTTTATAAAAAGGGCTTGGTTGGATTCAAGTGTGATACAACCTAGGTCACACATCAAACTCTGCCAAAACTCACTTAGAGTATCTCCAAAGCACTGTCTTGTCCCAAGGGTCCTTATTCCATAGACGTTTTGTCGATCAGACGCCCAGTCTGTTAGTTACATCCCTTTCCATGAAATGGGGGTGATCGCACCTCGGTCCGACCTGACTCATTCGGGCCCGCCGGAATATGCCAAAGGGTCTGATTCCCAAAAGTAATCCCAACACCAATGACAACATATCGAATAGACACCCGGTTCTTCAGTTATAGGCATTTTTTTTGGGGACCAGTTGGGTCTGGGCCCAGTCAAACTCGGTCAGACTGGCCCGATGTAATGGGTCCCGGGGTCTACCTCACCTCGCCCAGGTCTGACATGTTAAGGGTCGACCCGATTCACTGGGTTTGGCCTATTGGGGAGGCCTGGTTTGGTTTGCGGGCCTGAGACGTGATTAACCCAACCCTCCGGGTGGGGCTCAACCCACCAGCACTAGCCCAATGGGCTGCGGGTCCGGCCTAGCCCACTCGCTGGTACGGAGAGCTGGGCAGGTCCGGCCGGGCCAACTGGTGGGTTCGATACACTGGGTTGTTCTGGTCCGCTTTCCCGGCCTGCGTCCGGTTCGTTCTGCCCAAAGGCAGCCCATTGTGTCCCGCTGGCCCCATGGTTGTGGGGCCGTTTCGCCAGCAGGTGGGGCGCTGCCCCACCACATGAACAGTTGGATGTTTGGATGATCGGGTTCCGACAAGGTAGCATGGCGCGGGACTGCACCGCCCTTCCCCTTTCATGGCCTGTTGGCCGCGGCTGCTGCTACCAGTGGCACCTGTGAGCGCCACCCTTCTCCCGCACGATCGGCTCGGGCCGACCTCCATCAGTCATCGTAGTACTCCGTCGTGCGCCACCTTCCACCACCCGTTGCCGGTTTCTGCGAGTCTTCTCCGGTCATCACCAGCTGCCGCCGACATGGCGGACCTACAGTTTCTTCCGTGTGTCACCAAATGTGCTTCAGTGTCCGTTCTTGGTGTCGTCTGCACCTACGGCTCTCCGGCGCTGCCACCGTCATAGCGTGACATGCTATTTTGCATTGCCATCAATCTGAGGAAACCATCCCCAAATAACAGAGCATGAGCGAAGTAGAGGAGGGTTCATTCCTTGTTCGTTTGGTTCATTCCCTCCATGTTAATGTGATAATAAGTGTGATAGGATTTGATTCATCAAATATAACTTCAAAATAAACCCCTTACCTAGAAGAGGCATTCACTGACAACAATCGTCTTCATCGTTGTCATCGGTTCATGATTTAGTGGCGCTCATCACCACTTGCTGAAACCGGTCTCATCCTCCAAGTGGGTGGCGTCATGGTAGTTTTCTAGATCTTAGTCACTTGGTGAAGCTGTGCCAACAGTCCACCCCGAGCTCCATATAAATATGAGAGGGGGAAGGTGAGTAACACACATGGAATTAATGGGGTTCATTTAATTAATGAACCCTCCAAATTCCAATTGTGCATTTAAAAGAATAAAGGGGAGTCAAGCCCTTTAATTTATTGACATGTCATTGGTCCCGCCACCATTACTCATCCATTGGAGAAAAAGAAAAGAAATAAAATAACATAACATGTTATTTTATTAATCTTTCAAAAGTCTGCAAAATTAACTTTTTCACCCGACCTACTACGGTCGAAGTGGAGCCTCCCTTAAGTGAATCCCTGTGCTATGGATTCAACAGTGCCATCGTATTTTCAATCCGAGAACTGGTTCAAAAAATATAAAACACCACCCATGCATTTACTGAACGTACCTTAGAAAATGTTTAGAAATTCATTTCAGGCACAACAGACCTCAGATTCACGCGCCATCAATTTTCGTAGACTCGTAATAATTCCACATAATTAAAAAAAAATTACATGAAAAATATGGTTATTTATTATATAAATATATCATATTTTAATTTGAAATATAATTAAATTTTATTTATACTTTCATAGGTAAGGTTGCTATTCTAATGACCATATTACTTTTCTTAATGGTCATGTTACTATTCCAACGACCAGTTTACTATTCCAATGGTATAGGTTCCTTAATTTCTATAAATACCACTTATTTCATTCATTATTCTTTCACTTGTTCTTTTTTCTTAAGGTTATACATATAATTTCATCTTAAAAATTAATAATATATTATTAAAATTATGTTTTAAAACTACAGATTTTTTCATGAGTGTAGTTATTCTAGTAGATCAAGAAGATCCAAATTTTTCTATTCTTATTATCTTATTTTCTTTTTATTTTCCCATTGTAATACTTGGAATTCATATTGTATTATTTAAAGACTAAAGTACCATTATTAATTTATGATAATAATGTTTTTATTGGATTCTCTATGTGATGTATGTATTTTATAATTATAAGAAGGGGAATTCCATTGATAAAATTCTAGGTCATTACAAATCCTCTTCATTAAGTGATATCTTAAAAAGAAGGATGCATGATTTGTTTCAAAATCATTATATGATTTATTTAATATTTATTTAACCATATTTTATGGACTTTCCTTCTTCTATAATGACTATAAAAATAATCAAGTAACTATTATAGAATCCCAAACTCGATTCACTTAAATAGATCCAATCTAGGTGGTGCTACTAGATATCTGGAGTGATTCCCCATACACCAGAGGCCACCAAATAGTAGTGAAAGTCTAGAAGGAGATAGTGGGCAGACTATAAACACTTTAAATAAAATCATAATAATAGTTTAAGTATCATAAATAATTCAGAAATCGTAAAATAATAAGAACATGCACTTAAAAATTAAGGCTAAACAAAAAATATATAAAACAAATACTATAAAAAATAGGCCTCTACAATATCATATAAGATACACCAAATTTATTTGTGTCCATAGGTCGATCAAATACTAGCATGTCTAAAAAGGGGAAAAGAAAATCTCTAATGTGGAACCAAAAATTCAACTGTTCTTTCCCAAAAATCCATAAACATCTCAATCATGTATCCACAGAACCTCCATCTTGCTATGAATTATTAAAAGGACCCTTTACCTTTCCTATGTTATGAATCATAAAATCTATACATGTCCCAAAGGACCTATGCAGGGTACGATTATGAACTTAATAGGAAACTACAAAAGGTTACCCAATATAATATATACACATAATAAGTGTTTGAAAAGTAAAATATATGATAAATATTACAATAAACACAACATACTTCACTCCATGCTAATCAAGCCACATGTGGTCACCCAACCCACTTCATCCAGTGCTAGAGTGGAATGATGTATCCAATATCTATTCACACCCTAAGTCACTCTAATAATTCCACCCAATTCCACTAAACTTATCCCACCAGTGGAAGTTCCCATTATGTCCATGTCATATCCTAAAGACCACACTCTCTTTATTATCCCCAAACAATCATCCCCAATAGAACACACATATACAATGATCATCTCTCCCCAACTGATGATCACGATCACCCCTCAATCCCACTTATTATATAATGAATTACCCCACTTTCATATCAATGATCGTTATCATCACTCTAAGCTTCTCAAATATGGAGGATACCATACAAAACCTGGTGGACAGAACCACCATGTAGGTTACTCTATGTTTACATAACCCCAAAAACATCATCACCATGATGTTTTGAATCACCACCCTATTATGACCAAAACCTAGAGAACCCCCATCAGCCCACCATTAGTGAATGATATATCCCCCTCACACCAATATATAAAACTATATCCCCCAAATGATATAAAATTCACATCCATCATATTCTCGAGGAACCCCATCAAGTAACACATTCCATGAACCATTACCCAACCAGATTTGGAAAATTTCCTAGAGGAGACCCGATTTTCTAACTAAGATTTTTCCATAAATGAAAAAACACAACTCATTACCCTCACAAGAAAATTCTTAGACATCACCCTAAAATCATGAAAACCACACATGGTGCCATTCCTAGTCACACACATGACCCTACTCACAACCACAAAAAACATGATTTGTATACACACATATATCAAAGGAAATAACTAGGAACCAACTACCTAATACTAGTAAGATAATGCTCAGTAGATTTCATGACTTGATTCGACCCTAGGAGGAAAAAGTTGATAATCTAGATAAAATTCCCTAAAATGGAGATTTTAGTTGAAAACTAATATAATGGTGACAAAACCCGAAACTAACTACTTTTGATGAAAAACCTTACCTCCAATGACTCTTAGAGAATGAATAATCAATGAAAAAATTATTAATGATGAATAAACTACTTGTAAAGTGTGGGAATACGAGAGGTAGAAGGGGAGAGGCCCCCTCTGTGATTAGGAAGAAAAATGAGAGACCCAAAAATTTAATAAAATTAAAAAAAAACAAATAATTTAATGAAGTTTTAAGAAAACACCCCACATACCCAGTGAGTACGTAACCACTCTACACAATGTACTTGATACTCAACGGTTACCCATACTAACTCCACTAGGTGGATAGTGGACCTCACAGACCACTCCCACCTTTATTGGGTTCACCAGGTACATAATACCAGTCTACGAGGTACCTGATAGCTTTTATCTCCAAAACCGAGGTCTTTAAACCAAGACTAAATTCTGAAAAATGACCCCATGCCTTTACTATCCCCTATGATAACTCAAATACACCCAAATACACATGAAAAAACTAATCATAGAATAAAATGACCTCACATAAATACCTATTTATTCACAACCTCCCCAACATAAAACAAATCATCCTTAAGATTCATCTGATCAAAACATAAAAAAAATTGATTGAAACCCAAGAATACCACTCCTCATAACATTAAAACATTGAGTTAATTCCATATTCATTTTTCTATTCATAATTAAATTGACCAAAAGAGTTAATGATACCAATTAAAACGATGGGTACTACCCACTTTATAACACCCCCAACCAAGATCACCAGAACAACTTTGAGTTTGGTGGAACCACTTAACCTCAAGAAAAATCCCCATATTCTAGAGGATACCTATAAAAATACCCATTGAAACCTATCTAGGTGCCTCATCTGATCACAACCCCAACACTCCTTGGGAGATAGATCACTCTATGTCTAAATGTTCCATATTTTCTCACAATAAAAATAATTTGAAGATGACTCACCCCATGGTGTAAAATATGATCCCATTATATAGACACCATTTTGGGTCTCCTAATATCCCCAATTTTACCTAATAAATTCCTAACTACCTATCCCACGACTGAGCACACCACCATCAATCAAATTCCACTCAATGATCAACTCATGATTTACCACTATGGAAAATGTGGCCAACCTAAAAATAATCACTTTCACTCTAATGGAATATTTAAGTCCATATTAAAATATCCAAACCTTGTAAATATCATCTTACACTAATATTGGCATAAATCACAAAAAATCCATAAATCAAACAACATAGTCTGTAACAGATATCTCCTCATGTGTCAAATAAAATAACTCACTACTTAGCTCTCAGGGTGTTGGAAAAAAGTGATAAAAAAATCTCATCTCAAAGTCCTTCCAAGACCACACATATATTTTCAAAAACATGAATATACTACCAACATTATATTATTCTTCTAATCATGTATGCAACTGGATTCACCCTTCACCCTAGAGGTGTATCTATTTGATTGGAGATGGTTTGAACCAACTCAATACAAAACTCCACTTCCAGGGGTCCACCCTCTCCTTGGAATAAGGGATGATGCTGAGATTAAAACTCCATTATCAAATACTTCATAAATGAATCAACTCTATGAGTCCCCCGGTCAATGATATAAATAACCTATTTAAAACTCCCTATTAATGGATCTTAAAAAACTACCCTAAATCAATCGATCACTCTTATAGACTTAGATTCCTTATAACCTATTAATATGAATCATAATTATCTCCCCCCTTAGGGTCCCCAACAAGCTCATGCCTCAGTGAAACCACATCTCTTCCTCTTTAATTATCCAATGAATTATATTAAGGTGTCACATTATATAAAACCAAATACCATGCTCAATAAAAGTATAATAGTATAGATATTAGAAACAGAGAAATATATAACATATAACACATCACACTAACCTATACACTTCCCTAATCATACCAAAATCTCATCCCATTCAACCTTACAACCCACCTACACATTATAGGGCCAGGTAACACACACCACACATATAAAGAATATATAAACTTGATAACACCAATAATTAAGAACCTATTTTTTACTGAGTATAATTCAACAAAGAAGTTATATAGGAAACATTATATTAGTTATTATTAACACTTTAAACAACTAATTTTTTTTAGACAAAAATAAACAATCACAAGTAGGAACACATATGTCACGGGGGTCCTATGTTCTTAACATGATTCATGAAGACCACTTATTACATCGTAGGTATAAGTTTCAAATTAATACATAAATAAAAAAAATATCTATCTAGGTTAAGTAACTCAACTATAACCACAAAAACCAAAAAAAAATCTAATTCCTTGAAAACATGGTCTCCAGCCTATACTTGTGTTAGATAAGCACAAAATTGGAAGTCCAGTCCAATTACAATCATATTCCAAGATCTATATCTACCAAACCCTAAATAATATAAGAAAATACTTCTATTATACGACTTTATAACATCCCTAACCTAAATTACCCAAAAAACTCTGAGATGAGTGGAACCACTTGACCTCAGGCATGCCTCCCCATATTCGAGAATCTTTAATCTATAAGTGATGGTCTAGAAGGTGATAATGGGGAGACTATACAATTTGAAAATAAATCCATAACAAAAATCAATGAAAATATATTAAAATTTGAGGCTTATACTCACCTTCTCTTATTAAAAATTATTTTTTCCATGAACCTTCTAACCAAAAGAAATGTATACAAACTCTTGATCATTTATCTCCCATAATAACTTTGGTTTATTGAAAGAGATATCCATATTTTCCTCTATAATTGACTTATCCATTAACATCTTATCCACATCTATCTTCTTTTTTTTTCACTATAAAGTCTGAAGACTTATTTTTCTTCATGTACTTGTTATATTGCAGAACCATTACCATAATATATGGGAGAAAAATTTTCATGTTGTAATTAACAATGAAAATTGATAAGTTGGGTGGTAAAGATAATAGTATGATTTATGTGGATATTACTTGATTCAACATGAAATATAAGGTCTCTAATAACCCAATATACCAAAATATTGAGTATATAAGAACCATCATTGTTTCCCTATACCATCTTATATATAAAGATATCCTTAGATATCACATACTAATTATTCCTCACTCTATACTAATATAATTATTTAAGACGATACTTAATTTTATATGTGTCCTCATTCTTATGCATTATTTTAAGATAACTAAATAAAAATGATAATAAAATATAATAGATATAAAATCAATATATTATATATCTTATGTATTCTTATTTATCAACTTTTATTTCACATTTACGAGTATTAGAATGATTTTGGGACTCCAAAAAATATATTTTTCTTTTCTTAGAGTATAAATATGCGTAAGTTCCTATTCCACTACTAGAAGTTATTTCTGGTTTTGAAATTTACATTACTAGGATAAATCACAATAAAAGAATGTTCACAGTATTTCTTTCTATTTTTTATCTATACTAAATAAAATTACTAGATTATTAATTTTATATAAATTACTAATAATTTAGATATTGTTGCTTTATTTTTTTTTAACATTTCACACTATTTTATTCAAATCCTAAAAATTAGCAACCATTAGATTAAAAATATTGAATTTCTTTAATATTATAGTGTGTAAGGATCCTTAATTTTCTCTTTATATTCTAATATATCGATATGAAATTTTTTAGATAGTTTAAGGATGGCTTCTAGATGACTAAATATATTAACTTTAAACTCCTTGATCTATTGAGAGGATTTCCATCTTATGAAAATATGAATACTGGATTTTCCCAATACATGCCTCTAAAATTACACCAATCTAGACCTAGATACCTATTTTATACTAATTATATGTATGAAAACCTACCAGTCTAATGAAAACTTCTCAATAGATGGAGGAACCCTCAATAATGGTTGGAAAACACCACAAACTATGATTTCATTATAATCTAAGTGATGGGGGAATTGGCGAATTAATATTAATTTGAAGGAATTTTAAATATTTTATTTAATTTAATAATAAAATCCAATTATATTTATCATGACTATTAATTAAACAATTCAATCACTTTCATGAACTTAACCATGTATATATAAAAAAACACATCACTAAATAATCCAATTTTATCTTTTCACCCTTATTATCTACCCTATGTGATCATATGTCATCAATGAATTTACATAAAAATTAGCATTGTAGGATAGATAAAAAATTACATGATCATGAGATATACCCTACTGGTTGGGTTATTGAGTGAATTATAAGTCAACCATTACCCCAGGGAAAATCTTAAAGCTACTGAGTTAACTTGAGTTACAACATCTACTATAATGGTATGCACATTCCTTGTCTATTACTTTATTGGTTTTGGTAGTTATATGTGTTTATAGGAGGCTCATAGGGAGTGTGTATATGTTTGTTTGCTAAATCTTTGAAGTAGGGAGATTACACATCATGTAAGTGGATTATACAACGTGAAAGTCTCTTTTAGGTCTTCTCTAGAGGGTTTCATGACGTGCACACATTTTATAAGCCGTGAAAGTGGGTTTCCTGATGTGTAGTATATAGGTGTTTAAAAATAAATAATAAAATTAATATGACATTCATTTTTTGGTGGAAACCAAACAATGGGGATTTCGTGATGTGAAATAGGATTACACACTGTGTAATACCCTGATAATGTGTAGTTTGAAAAATTATTTTCAGCCAAAATCCCATTCATTCAACCATGATCACTTTTTCCTCTCATTTTGGTTGAACCTTAGGCACCCTAAGGTGTCTTTAAATCCATTATTCATCCTTATTTGACCCATTGACACTGATGGTTGTTCCTCAGTGAACTATGGTTGGACCATGGTAAGATCTTTCCCTTTCTTGGTTGTTTTCCATCCATTCTTCTCATGGGGATCCGCAATAGTGGGATTTCTTTGGTTTGGGGTATGAATCAGGTTTTCTTTTAATGTATACTTGGTAATTTATAGGTTTATCCGCATTTCTATCAGTTCGGTTTTCATTTACATGGATTCTTCTTCACCCTGCGGTGCACAAACAAGTTAAAAATCTCCTTTGAGGTAGGATTCCCTTCATTTCTCTTTATTTTGCATCATGTGGGAGGGGATTGACTTTTTTTTAACAATGAATTATGGTTGTTATATCTTAAATTAAAGATAAATAATTGGTTAATTTAATTTAATGGGGAAATGAGGGTTGATCCACATGTTTTTATAGCTTCGATATTGTTTGTGATATTATGATTATACCAGCTAAACACCCCGTTGAAGATTGTGGTTGTTGGTGGATTTGTTTGTTCCAGATACATCTGATGTGGTTTTTTATTTGTTTGATATTTTTTATAATCACCCTAAAATGAAAATTGGCTAACCAAATATAATTGTCTAATGAATTGGTTGCCGTAGTATTTAGTTTGTGTGATAACGCCCCAAAGAAAAGTAGTGCAATGTGATAAATATTATTCTGAACTTATGAAAAGTTTTATTATGTTGTGATGTTTGATTCATTATGGTTTGTATGTATGAGGGAAGTGGATGGAATGTGGTTTTATAATGGGGCTATTATGGGCGTGGTATAATATGCATTAGGGCTGTAAAACTGGTTGTGCTGTAATTTTTTACTGGATGTGGTTTTGAGTTAGGGGTTTATTTTGGTTAGTATAGTGGTTTGGGTAAGATGAATTGAAGAAGGAAAATAGTGATTGGTATGGGTAATTCACCCAGTTATTTTTCATGAATAACAATTAGAAATCTTCACCCTATATCTTAAGGATTGTTATATAATGTGAAATGGATGTGTGTTGAAAAGAGAGGTAATGTGGAGTTGTGTTAATTTATCAGGGCTCTTCATCTCCTAAAATTACTGTTTCTATGTTTTTTGATATGTTTTATTCCACGGTAGTTTCCTAGTAACTGTGATGGTAAATTAATAAATACTAAGGGAACATGTTGAAATAATAAAAATATATATAATGTCTAAGTGATAATTAAATATTTAAAATGAATTGTGGCTTGTGTTTTTTTCTGTGGAGTGATGCATTTAAGGGTGGAAACAAAATTAAAGGTGTGGTGAGATGGTTTGTTTGTTTTTGAACCCATAGGTCAGTCTAGAGTATTTGATATTATACATATATTTTTATATTCTTGTTATTTTTATACATACCCCACCCATGTTGATCACTATGTGATGAACACACACATATTCATGTGTGTGTGTGTGTGTGGGGGGGGGGGGGTATTTTCACAACATCCAGTAAGGAGTACAGATGGATGGGTACCCTATCTTTTCTACTCTCTATTCCAGGAAAGATAGGTATGGCACAAGCAATGATGGTTAGAATTATTTTAGTTCTTTAGATGTTGGTTATGATGAACCATTTGTATTTGGGTGAGATGTGATTGCTTAGGTGTTTACAAGCAAGACAGTTTATATACCAGGTGTATTCGAGATGAGTTGTGATGTGTTTTCCTAGTAGTATTCAAGATGAGGTGAGATGTGATGTGATGTGCTATGTTGTGAGGCCCAGGAATGTGCGGTTGGGATGTGTGGTGAGGTCCAAGTGTGTGCTGGCGTGATATGTTGTGAGGTCCAATTATGTGTGGGTGTGATGTGTTCTGAGGACTAGGAGTGTGCAGGTGGGATGTGATGTGGTATATGGAAGGGATATGAGTGCCAAAAAGTATGATGTTGGGAAAGACAAGCATACCAGTGGGAAATTAGTTTGGGGTATCCTTTCATCAATGTGCTTTAATTTATATTATATTACTTGGATCAAGTTACATGGTGAGCATGCCTTGGGATGTTTGGGATGGTTAGTATACCTGTTTAAGTGCTATTTGGTTATACTATTTTCTCATAAGAGAATTAGTATGATTCTATCAAATGTGCAGAAGAGACTTTGGTTTTTTACGGAGTATACTTGTATGTTAACACTATGTATATAAAACTGCTTTTAGGTTTCTAGGAGGATTTCATGGACTGTGCTTGGTGTTACTAGCTCAGAACTTTGGACAGCTTCTGTGTTGCTACCTTATCTTTTTATTTCGGGTATTTACTTTGAATAATTTATTTTATTTGTATTAGTTAAAGTTTTTGTATACACGTGGGAAGGTTTTTTGCATTGTATATTATATTATTCCTTCGATTTGTTGTGGATTATACATTCTATATCCCCATATTATTTCTTATAAAGGGTAATGCCTCCCATATTGTCAGATTTGTACAACATTGGTGCTAGTCACCAACGAGGCCTATTAGAGGTGGGACTCAGGGGGCATTATCTGTAATTATTCATTGATAGCCCAGAAGGGGTATCTTTGGAGGGAGGAGGTCATGATAGATTTGTATTAAAGGCTGATTATTGAGATATAGGATGGAGTTAGTAGTTAATAACAATAAGGATTTCATGGTGGTGGTATAGAAATAGTTCCATTTTACCTTGGTACATGACATAGGCTAGGGGACTATCTAGGACACATGATTTTAGGCCCCCCGTGATCCAGTGAATGAACTCTGAGCTTATTGAATGGACAAGGTATATGGACCTTCTTGTAGGGTAGATACCAAGGATAGGTACATTCATCATAATGACTTGTGTTATTTTTTGAATTTGGTTGTTTTGGGAAGGTTAAATGGTTAAAAAATTAATTAAATGAGTTAAAATTAATCTTTATAAAATTCCATACTACTCAGGCTTAGGAATCTTTATTTTCCTTTCAATTATAGATCCCAATTATCATCTATGTTTGGCTCAGTTAGTTGAGGTTCAACATGATAATCCGGTTTATCACCATAGGGTTGATCCTATTGTGAAGGATGATTAGTGAAAGACGAAATTGCATTCTTTGCAATGACATAATTTCGGGAGGTACAAGGTTAGTGTTTCATATATGGTGATAGAGAACTAGCTAGAGGATCTCAAGATTTATTTTAGTTTGATCTGGGTCTTGATGGAGTATTGAGAACCTTTGAGAATCAGTCAGATGCGGGGTGCTACACATTAGTGGTGGAAACTGTATTTGGGAGAGTAGAAGGAGGAAGAAGTTTTGTGGGATGGATTTAAGAAGGAGTTCTGAGCATAGTACCTTTTGTTAACCTTGAAGGAAGAGAAGAGTTAGAAGATACAATCCCTTTATCAGGGAAGTATGTCAATGTTGGATCTCAGAATCAAGTTCAAGGACCTTCAGAATTTTTTCCAAGACCTTTTTATAGAGAAGGAGTCTCATGTTAGATGTATTGAGGAGGAACTTAATCATTATATATAGTGTTATATTACTCCTTTTATGTTGCCAACATATCTGGAGGTTTAGAAGAAGGAAAAGTTGATTGAGAAGATGCACTCATGAGTGGGTTTACTGCAACATGGGATCTAGTAGGATTCTTTGTGGGGAAGGGTTGACAGTGGTAGGTATCAGGCACCAGGACCGTCAAGGTTTCAAATAGAAGGGATTTAACCTCAGTAACTACTTTTCCACCCATATGGTGACAATGGAATCCATGATTTTCCTAGGAGATTTTTTCCATTGTGTTATGGTTGTGCAGTTCGTACCCATTTCCAAATCCAGTGCCCAACGGTTCCCCGAGCTTAGTTTAGTGGAGGTGTATAGGTTTAGCACTATCCTTAAAAATAATTTATAGTGAGGCCGTTTCAACATCATGGGAAGCAGACTTATGCTCCACCGAGGTGGGATGGAGTAGGTAGAGGCCAACCTCAGTATATTCCTTGTGTTTAGGGACCACAACATGAGCGTGGCCATGAAATTGGTCATCAAAATAGGGGAAGAGGAGATGGATGTGGTCAGTTTCACGCAGTGGAGGCTATAGTTCCAGAGGGGCTAGAGATCATCAGAGGTACGACTAGTTTGTTTAGTACCCTTGTTTTCTCCATGTTTGATTCAAGAGATTCATTTTTTTTGTGACCTATCTAGCCCATTATCTAGGACTAAACATAGATAGGATTTCCATACCTTCAGTGTTGAATACGCCAGTCAGAGGCCATACCATCATGTTTGATATCTTTAAGGAATGAAGACTGTTGATGGGGCCACATCCATCCCGTGTGGATATTTTATTATTATAGACGCATCCATATGATGTTATTCTCATCATCGACTAGTTTTATTCCATACGTGCTTTTATCAACTTCTTCCAAAGGAGAGTCATGTTTTCATATCTAGATGGCCAGTATGTGGTTTTTGTTGGTGATCAGAGATTCCATGTGGAAAATAAGTATATAGAGTCCCTTATTTCCTTATTGGATGATTTTTTGGTGGAATCATTGGATACTATGACAGTGGAGGTTTGCATGGTCATTGAAGAGTTCCCAGATGTTTTCCCCAAGGAGGCTGTGATGCTACCCCCTTGATGTGATGTTGATTTCGGGATAGACTTGCAACCTGGTTCTTCTCCTATTTCTATGGATCCTTATCGAATGTCACCTTCTATGTTATGGGAGTTAAGGTTTTAGATAAATGATATGATGCAGAAGAGTTTTATGTGGCCCAACATGTTATCGTGGGTTCTATACTATTGTTCTCCAAGAAGGAATATTGTAGTCGAAGGTTGTGTATAGACAACCTAATTTTTAATTAGGTGATGATCAAAACCAATTACCTGCTTCCAAGGATGTAAGATCTTTTTGACCAACTGAGAGGGGTGAGTTGGTTTTGTAAGATCGATCTATGGTCTGGATATCCTTAGTTGAGGGTGAGGGAGAGAGATATACCAAAGTCTGCCTTCAGATGTAGTTATGGGAACTTTGAGTTTGTAGTCATTCCATTTGGTGTTACAAACACACCATCCATGTTCACAGGGATTATGAACTCTATGTTTTATGAGTTCTTGGATTGGTTCGTTATTGTATTCATCGATGATATCTTTATCCACTCAAATTCAGTGTATGATAATACCGAGCATCTCATAAATATCTTGCATGTTCTTTGATGCCACCAACTTTATGGAATTTTGTCCAATTTTAAGTTATAGAAATGATATATTCATTTCCTCAAACATGTGGTGTCTCATCCAGGTGTGAAAGTAGACCTATCAAAGGTTTAAGTAGTTGTTTCTTGGGAATCACCCAAGAATGTGGAAGAAGTTTGCAATTTTCTCAATCTTTCAGTATATTATCAGAGCTTTGTGCCCAATTTCTCCCAATTTTCAGCACCGTTGATAGTTTTTAAGGAACAAAAAAGATTTTTTGTGGAGTGATCAGTTCCAGGAAGCATTCGGTTACCTGAAGGGGAAGTTTTTCAGTGCTCCAGTGCTTCGGTTTCTTGAGGAGGGTGTGTTGTTTGAGGTGTTTTGTGACACTTTCCATCTAGGATTAGGATTCATATTGATTCAGTAGAAGGTAGTGATCTCTTATGGGTCTAGGAATTTATGTCCCCACAATCATAACTATGCCACCCATGATCTAGAACAAGAAGCCATTATGTTTTTACTGAATTTGTGGTGAAATTACCTCATTGGGGAGTGATTTATGGTCTATACGGATCACAAGATCTTGAGGTATATATTTTTCTAGTGTGCCATAAATCTACGACAACAAATGTTGGTGGAGTTTCTTCATGAATTTTATTTTGAGATCTCCTACACCTTAGGAAAGGGAAATGTCACGGCTGATTCCTAGAGCATAAAGTCATAAAGGGATGTTGTTCGATAGTCTGGGGATTCTTAGAGAGTGATTTGGAAGCACAACACTTAGATTCAAGATTGGATGGTGGTAAAGTATGTTTGTTTTTAATGAAGGTGAAGTCTTCTTTGATGTAGCAGGTATAAGAGTCTATGTGGGGAGACACAGAGGAAGAGGTGATGCATGATCACGTTGGCCTTGGTGATGCTCCAGAGGGATGGTCAGAGGATGGTCAAAATTGGATGTTGTTTTGTAATAAGTTGTTTATTCTAGTGGCAATGCGTGATGGTGTTCTTCATGAGTTTCATAGATCTCCTTTGGAATTACACCTAGGAGTTTCCAAGATGTACTGTGGCTTAAGGATGTAGTTTTGGTGTCCCGGGATGAAACATGTATTGGTGGTGTTTGTGGAGAAGTTCTTGGTTTTCTAGTGAGTAAAGGCTGAGCATCATATTCCTAGTGTTTTGTTATAGCCCTTGGATGTTTCCAAGTGGGAATGCGATGACCTATTGATGGATTTATTCACAGGGTCACCTGAATCTCAGGGATGTTGTGATGCCATCTGGTTGATTCTGGATCAATTGAAAAAAATAAGTTCACTTATTAACAATAAAGGAGGTGGGCACAATGGATTATTTGGATAATAAGTACATGGATGAGGTGGTTCAGTTTCATGGAGTTCCAAGGTCTATTATCTCAGATCAAGATGAAAAATTTACCTCATGATTCTGGAAGGGATTGAAACATGATTTTGGAACTCATTTATGCCTCATCATTTCTTTCCACCCTCAGATAGGTTGGTAGATGAAACAGAATATCTAGATGTTGAAGTATATGATTAGAGCTTTTGTATTGAATTCTCATAGATCCTAGATATGAAACATTCCCTTGGTAGAGTTTTATTATAATAATACCTATCACTCATCTATTCTCATGGACCCATTTGAGACCTTTTATGGAAGACCATGCCATTCTCCATTGTTCTGGAGAGAAATTAGGGAGATAACCATTTTTGGTCCCGATGTGGTGCAAAGTATGACAAAAAAAGATAAGCTTGTTTTTGAAAGGATGAAAGAAGTGGAGGACCGACATAAGTCTTATGCCGATTGAAAAAGGAGTCCCTTAGAGTTCAAGGTTGGGGATCATGTGTTCTTGATGGTTTCCCATTGACATGGGAAGTGAAGGTTTGGTAGAGGGAGTAAGCTTTCTCCCAGGTTTGTTGGTCCCTTTGAAGTGTTAGGGTGAGTTGGAGAGGTGGCAAATGAATTGAATATTCCACCATAGTTAAAAAGAATCCATGATGTTTTTAACATCTCTAAGATTTGTCAGTATCTTCATGATGACTTCCATGTCATTGATTGGGGAGAGTTTTCTATCAAGGACAATGTGACATTTGTTGAATGACTAGTAGATATCCAAGATCTCCAAGAGAATGCACTGCATAGATGGAAAATTTCTTTGGTTCATGGATTGTGGAGGCATGGTTTCTTGGAGGAGAGTACTTGGGAGTGAGAGATACAGATATGTTCCCATTACCCGAATTTTTTTTGAGTTTTTATTTGTTCTATATTTCTTTGTGATGTGATGTTTTAACTATATTGATTATGATATGAGATGATTTTCCCTTTGTTTTTGATGTGTGATAAATTCCTGACATATGAAAAAAGGAGGACCATATTCCTAATCTAGATTCATTAACTGTGATGTGATTAAACCCATGCGGGTGACTCAGTGTTGCCCAGAGCAGATAGTATCTTGAAATGGAAATTGGAATACCCTGATTCCTTTGTTTGGGATAGTGCAGTTCATTGGTTGTGGTGGTTGTGTGGTAGTGTGGTCATGTAAAAGGATATGACTTATTGTTGTGGTGATGTGGTTTTACAGCGTGTTGTGGTTGTTTGGTTTGGCGTGTTTGGATGGTGGTATCATTTGAGGTATGATGAGATCCTTGAGAGGTATCTCATAGAGTGGTTGTTCGAACCCTTTTTTCTTCTAGGATTGGTTTTGGATTTTTGAGGGTGATAATAGTATGATAGTTATTTGATGTAATTTTCCATACCTTTCTAGACTAATAATTTTCTAGTTTTTTTGTTGGAGGTGTTTGAAGGAGGATCGAGGGGAGTCTGGAGAAGTTCGGTTGCTAAAGGTTGGAAGCAAGGAGAATACATGTCATGTAAGTGGATTACACAATGTGAAAGTCTCTTTCATGACTTATCTATATGGTTTTGCAATGTGTACATATTTTACTTTATATGAAATAGGGATTTATGACGTGTAATATATTGGGGTTTAAAAATAAATAATAAAATTAAGAGGTGACACATTTTTCAGCAGAAATCAAAAACTAGGGATTTCATGATGTGAAATGGGATTAAATTTCATGTAATACCCTGATCATGTGTAGTTTTAAAAATCATTTTCAACCTTACTTTCATTCATTTCCATGGTCCCTTTTTTCCTCTCATTTTGAAAAAACCCTAGCACCCTGAGGTTTTCTTCAAGCCCTTCATTGTACATATTCAATCCATTAACCTTGGTGGTTGTTAGTCAGCGAACCATAGTAATTTATTCCCCTTTCATGGTTTTTTTCTTTCATTATTATCCTAGGGATCCACTATGGTGGTGTTTCTTTTGTCTGAGGCATGTGTCAAGTTTTTTTTTGATGGATCCTTGGTGCGGTATAGGTTGATCCACATTTCTAACAATGCGATTTTTTTTGAGCATTCTACTTTGCCCCACAATTCACAGACAAGTTGAAAAGCTTCCTGAGGTAGGATTACCTTTGTTTCTCTTTATTGTGCATCATAAGAGAGGTAGTTTACTTATATTTTCTATGAATTATAGTTGTAAAGACTTAAATTAAAGATAAATAATCAGTTAATTGAATTGAAAGGGGAAATTAGGTTTGATATTCATGTTTTTATTGATTTGATATTGTTTATGATATTGTGATTATACAAGATATACACCCTACAGAAAATTGTGGTCATTGGTGGATTTTTTTGCACTAGATACATATACTGTGGTTGTTTCATTATTTGATATTGTTTGGTATCACCCTAAAATAAAAATTGGATAACCAATCATACTTGGATAATGAATTGGTTTCCCTAGTATTTAGTTTGTGTGATAACTTCCCAAAGAAAATTAGTGTAATGTGATAAATGTCCATGTGAACTTATAATTTTTGTTGTTGTGATGTGATGTATGATTCATTATGGTTTGTATTCCTGGGGGAAGTGGATGGCATGTGGTTGTATAGTGGGGCTATGATGGGTGTGATATGATTAAGGAGCAGGGCTGCAAAACTGGTTATGCTGAAATTTTTTGATGGATGTGGTTGTGAGATGTGGGTTTGTTTTGGTCGGTATTGTGGTTTGGGAAAGATGACTTGAATAAGGACAGTGGTGATTGTTATGAGTAATTCACATAATGTTTCTCCATGAATAAAAATTATAAATATTCACCCCATATCTTGGGGATCGTAATGTGATGTGCAATGGATGTGTGTTAAATGGATAGGTAATGTGGAGCTATATTAATTTATTAGGCTCTCCACCTTCTAAAATTATTGTTTCTATGTTGTTTTATATGTTTTTTTCCATATTAGTTTTCTAGTAAGTGTGATGGTAAATGAATAAATAAAAAGGGAATGGGTTGAAATGGTAAAAATCTAGAGAATGGATAAGTGATAATTAATGATTGAAATCAAATTATGCTTGTGTTCTATTTGTGTGGAGTGATGCATTTAGAGGTGGCAGAAAAAGTGGAGGTGTTGTGAGAGGGTTTTTTTGTTTGTGAACCCATATGTTGCTCTAGAGCGTGTTATACTAAACATATGTTTGTATATTCATGTGATTTCTATATGCACCCACCCATGTTGAGCACTATGTTCCAAACACCAACATAGTCACATGGGGGGTGTTTTTACAAACATCTGGTGAGGAGTAAGGGTGGATGGGTACCCACTATTTTCTTCTCTCTCTTACAGGAAAGAAAGGTATGGAAAATTCTATGATTTCTGGAGGTCAGTTAGTGCTTTGTGATGGCCAAGGTGTCTTCGAGAAAGATGTGATAGCCCAAGTGTTTGCAGTTGAGGCAGTTTATGTCCTAGGTGTCTTCCAGATGAGTTATGATGTAATTTCCTAGGTGTCTTCAGGAGTAGATGAGATGTGATTTGATGTGATGTGTTGTGAGGCCCAAGTGTGTGCGAGAGGGATGTGTAGTGAGGGATAGATGTCTGTGGGCGTGATGTGTTGTGAGGTCCAATTTTGTGCAGGGAATGATGTGTTGTGAGGTCCAAGTGTGTGTGGGTGGGATGTGATGTGGTATACGAAAGGAATGAGTGTTTTAGGATGAACGATGTTAGGAAAGAGAAAAATACAAGTTGGAAAGTGGTGTGGGGTACCCTATCATTGATGTGATTTAATTTATATTATATTATTTATCTTGCGTTACTTTGTGAGCATACCTTGGTGAGGTTAGGATGGTTTGTATACCTATTTATGTATTGTTTGATTCTACTATTTTCTCATAGAAGCATTAGTAAGCTTCTTTGACATGTGCATGAGAGACTTTGGTTTTCATACTGAGTATACTTGTATTCTCCCCCTACATATATAAAACTAATTTCAGGTTTCTAGGACTATTTCTTAGACCCCGATGGGTATTACTAAATTAGACCTTTGGACAGTTGCTGTGTCACTACCTTATCTTTTCTTTTGGGCATTTACTTTGGGGACTTTATTGTATTTGTATAAGTTCTGTTTTTTTTGCATGCATGTGAGATGGTTTTTGGCTTTTTCTTTTATATTATTCCTTGTATTTTCTGTGTTTGATTCATTATATCTCTTGATATTTTTTATTATAAAGGTTAATGACTCCCATATTATGAGATTTTTACACCCTTAGTGCTAGTTGCCAACCCAAGGCCTACTAGTGGTGGGACTCGGGGACCATTATCTCCCTTTCTTCACTGCTACCCATGAGGGTTATCTTTGGAGGGAGGGGGTCGTGACATCCTTTTTCTCCCATTCCATGATACTCATTTTAATTTATACTGTATCTTTCCTTAAATTTCATCTTTACGAGGACCTCAGTATTTATAATTGTATAGTCATAAGCATGTAAGGGGAACTTAAGATGTAAAAATTACATTTATTAACTAAAATTTCAACACACAAACACTTTTATAATTAAATAATGTTGTGAAAATTCACAAATCATAAAATAATAATTTGTAGTATTTAATTGTTACATTCTACACATAAATGAAATATATAATATAAATGAAATAAATTAAATAAATAAATAAATTCTTAAACTTAAAAATCTAAATCACAACTCTTGATCATTCAAAATGAATTAAAACTAAATAATAAATAATAAATATTCTAAAATTATTTTTTAGTAATTTTAACAAATTAAAATAAAATTAAAATAATTTTAATTTATTAATGATAGTCCCATGGCCCTCAAAATAATTTTAATAAATTACTTATATTTATATATATATTCTCATATTTTTTTATCATTTTTAGAGTACATTTCACATAGATTAAAAAACTAGTGGATTGGGTTTGGTGGGCCAAGAGAGCTTGAAAAAACTTGTCTCGGGTTCCAGTAGGCCAGGTGGGGTGGTGAACACAACCAAATTTTTTATAATTATTAATTTTTTTCCAATAATAAGATTTGGTGATAGATATCCATGCTAATTATTTTTATCCACTCATGGCATGAAATGTATTCACCGCCCACTGACATGCTATACAACTCTCATACGCCACCTCCCCTCTCCATACCAATCTTTCATCCATCTTCGAATGACTATATATCCACTATTAGATCTATAATTGATGATCCATTTTGCTGTTAGGACCATATCAAGCCTATATAATTTAGTTTTAGTAAATTTAATTAAATTCTTAATATAAATTATGTATATCTTCTCTAATACTAGCTAAAGTAATCTAAATATAAAAAAATTATTTGAAAAATATATTTTTTAAAATGAAAACATAGATTTGTTTCATAATAAAAGATTATATATACTAACACTTAGGTTCCTTAATGAATTGAATACAATAGAATTTAAGTATAAATAAAATAAATAAAATGATACCTCATTAATTCATGTGATCCATATATATTTTACTTATAATTAGTGTGTTTTGTCTTGAAGGATCCAAGAAAGGATCCATTCAGATCATCCACACATGCTTCATAAACCCCTAGTTCATATATATTTATTCTTTGTGTGCTAGAAAGAAATATTGAATTTATTTATGATTTCTATATAATTATGAGAAGAAAATGCGATTAGTTTGTGAACAGAAATCAAAATATTCTTGTTCTTACCTCTTATTTCTCACTCTATAACTTAAGAGATAAAATAATAGGAGAGAAAAATCATGCTAGAATATTACACTATTATTCTTGGGACTAAAATTAATTTAAATAGCTAGGTTAAACTTTCATTATCTATATTTAAATACTTAATGAAATTTAACCTTTAAAAATAACCCATTATGCCACTAATGACTTAGTTAACTTGTTGTAAGTTTCTAAAATATTTCATCCCTCACTTTTATAATTATTATATTTCACATAATGAAATTAAAACTGTTAACTCATATTGTTCCTCTTGAATATATATAAGGAACCCAAAATAATTTATATTTTTAAAAAATATTTTCCTTGTTTTTGTTTTTTAGGAAATATGAAAAATTTATTAAGAAATAGTAAAAATGATTTTTTCACTATTACAACAATTAAGAAGAAAAATAATTCATCTCCAACATAATAATACCAAAATTTCTACTCAAAATTTCAAAGTTACAACCTTTTTAAGGTTTTTGAGTGATGGATCACATAAAAATATGATCCATAGTTGAGGCATAATATTTATTGGTAATATTCAACTTCTTATTTTTATTATATTTCATCTTTTTATTTCACTTGTGGAAAGTAACATTAAATTTACCTTCATCATCATCATTTATAATGAGAACATTAGAGTTAGAATCATAAAGAACATATTAAGGTTACTATTTTTCACTAAAAAGTTCATAAATATCATCACTCATTTTACATTCATCACAAGAAGCTAAGTCCTGCCACTAATCCCCTCACATATCAAAAATAGTTGCACCAATACTAGCTTGATATATAAAGGTTATTAAATCACAAAAAACTTTTTCCTTAGCTATATATTCCAACCCCTATGTTTAGATTTATTTTCCTTAGAGAAAACATCCCATAACTTTTCATATATCTCCCTTATTTTCATATCAACAACCACTTTTTTAGTGTAATTATAGATTTTATCTATTGAAATAGATTTATTATTTTGAATAGTGTGGGTGTTCATCTTGTAATTGGAATTAATTTAAATAATATTGACTATCCTTAATACTCAATTTAAGAAAAATATCACGCATAACACCCTACTCAATATATATGTTTTTTATTTTTCTTTCTTGATGTTGTTGGGATACCTCTATCCAACCAGTTCCACCAATTAATTTCCAAATTATTTGATCATTATTGAAATTATGAGTTTATCAATATCAAATTATCAACCCACCTTACCCTCTTTAATGGAGTGGTCTTCACTCCTGGACTATTAAATCTCATGGTTTTAAACACCCTCTACAACTTTGGTAACAAAAGATATATTTGTAATGTCCTACTCAATACTTTTTCCATTTTCTATAGCATAGATTAGGCCTAACTGAGTATCAAATGAGAAGATATTTATGGATTATCACAAAAGTCACTTTAAAGGATTTTTTGGTGTTTATGCATCAAAATTGTATATAGGTGAGGTTGAATACTTTAAAGAACTATAAGGTTTCATCTAAACTGATCAAATTATATCAATTAAAAGGTTTCTTAGGATAAAATTACACATACTCAAGTTGAAGAATAAAAAGAAATAGATTCTAATATATCCATTCTATTGAGACTAAGACCACAAATAAAATAAATTAAGGCATACCTCACTACCAAGTGATGAATAAGACACCCTCTTTAGTTACATTATCTTGGTGAAGATGGATAATTCTTCCTAGGTTATTCAGGAGTTGATGAGTCACAAAATAATTGAGAAGGATTCTCCTTTCGACCATGGTATTCTATTACCTATCAATAGAAAAGGAAACAAAAGATAATATGGCATTGTTTAATTTTAATAAATAGATATTGCACTTGGATATGATATAATCTTTATGACCTCAACCTACTTAATATAGGTCTCAAGGAAACTCTATGATATTTCATGGAATTTACTTGAAAGAAATTAAATTTTAAATTAATGCCTCTAATTACAAAATTTTTTATAACCCTCAATTACATATTCATTAATTTAATACTTAAATGTGTTAGTATATTCTCCCATATTTTTCATTATATGAAACATAGATAATAATGATCACCATTCATGGAATGAAATTCCAATGTTGACACTTAATTCTCAACTTTCATGTTTATTATCATATATGATTAACACATATCACATTAAAATGATATGAATATACCATACTCTACATCATAGTTAGTGGAGTGGTGAAATATTATAATATTATACCCTGTAAAATAATAAACCAAGGTATATGATATGACTTATCTCCATGGATGTCATACCGTATGACATCCCTATATCATCTCAAATGATACATCCATAATATATCATATTCATATGTCCTTATGGAATATCACCACAAATATCCCATTTACACTAAAGCCTCATATACTTGCACCATTTTACCTTATATTATATCATATACTACAAATTGTTAAAACATATTCAAAACTCCTTTTAAATATTTCATAAACACTTTTGGAAATCTCCCATTAAATTAACCATGTATGAAATCATATGAAATAATTTGTTAATATCCATCCCAATATAATTATGGATAAACACTAAAACATTTAAAATTTATCTCACTATGTTTCATAAAACCTAATCCTTATTTAATCAACCTTAGTGTGTGTCCCCATGGGATTTTATACTGGCTGTGTCCTAATTAATTAAATAATACCTAGTTAGGTCATCAAAATTCCTCAAGTAAACCTCTTGGTCAATGAAGTATGTTGTAAACTTTGAGGGTCAATGATCATCTTCATGGGATATGGTTTTTAATTTTATAACTAGATCATAATTCATAATGGTCACATAAAAAATTTATGAATGATCATTATGGTATATGGGTCCATAATCCATAAATATAGACCCTAATCAGTAGAGTACCTTATTTTAAGGTTTTATATACAAAGAGTGATGCATAAACTATGAATTAATACATTTACATATATAAAATTCTAAAAACTTTTATAAAATGAAAAAAGTTTAAATTATAGGATAAAAACAATTCATACTTAGTGTCAGCCGAACAAAGCCTAAAGTCCCAAAAGTGGGAAGCCCAAAGTTTCTAAACTCTAAAAGAACTACCCTAGAATCCCTAATGCATCTTCCTCAACTGATCATAAAAAATCTAAAATAAACCCACTCAATATCTATACTGCATGTGTAACTAAAACTCATGATCTTGTAATTTACAATTACCTGTATCATATTTAGATGTATCTACACATCTTCTATAGGGGCACATATAAGGAGTCAGTATGAAAGTACCCATTAGGTAGTCTCCACCAAAACTTGTAATACACTGTCAAAAACTAAAGTATTTATTTCTATAATATGAGGCTAGAGTGAAATTAATAATAGAAAAAAATCAGTATAATATTTCACTTAAGTATAAATATATATAATTATATCAAGTAACCCCCAATATTAAGAGGTTCCATACTTAGGACACCCACTTTGAGTCTATAATTGAATTTAAGATGAAAATTTCATCCTTTATGGGACTTAGATAACACACATGTATATATATAACTATGTGTATATATATGTATGTGTGTGTATATTAATTAAAGGATTTAAAAACTATCTTGAAGTGAAAGAGGACGTGTATAATAAGCCAATATAACCTTTACACCCATCCCATGGAAATGTAAAAATATATAATAAGTTAGGTAATTTCAATCCCATCCCAAAAGAAATCATATTCCTCAATAAGAAGGGTACCTACACAAGATATATACAGAAATGGTTTACCTATTCTTAAAAATATATACAATGATATGGATTTAGGTAAAAACAAATGAGACTTTGAGTATAGGGTTATTATTGAAACACACATCCATATTCTAAAATCCATCACTTTATGTAATAAATGGAAGATGAAAAAAATGGACAATAATGCATGTAATCAATTCACATAATAGTTATATCAATTGGGACAAATGAGAAAATGGTAAATAAACTATAAAATGAGCTTATAAATTCCATAGAATGATAACCAAATGAGAATAAACCTAGATCAGTCATAATTTTCCTTAAAAATATAGAAATAATTTTTGGAATACTATATTATATAAAAACATCTTGATTTTATTTAGTTCACTCAACCCATACCATTTCCAACTCAACCCTTTAGGCATATGAGAGGGAGACGATAACTCACCTACCAAATTATTTAATGAAAAATATTTTAATAAGATAAGAAATAGTATATTTCACCAATTAAGTGTTTAAAATAACCTAGAATATGGAAAAAATTAGGTCTTTATTATTATTATAATGAGTGGGTAGGATTACAGGGGAAATAAACCACCTTAAATTTAATTAATTATGGTATAACTCACTCAATAGATAAACCAGAAAGATACCAAAGAATTAGGTAGGTTAAAAATTCCCTAAATGTAAGGAGAGATATAATACCAGCTACTTTGAATGTTCTTTGGAAGGTGGAATATTATAGGGAAGTCATGGCCTTACCTTGCCTAAGCTATGTTCCAAAAACTAACTAGAGATTTATAGATCAAGAATAAAGGATAGATCATTGAAGAGAAAATGAGAAGAGAAATAGATCTCTACGTAGGCCCTACGAATTTTAATTGAGACAAAAATATTCACAACAATATGATTTAGGGGTTTCATTTTAGGGTTTAAAGACAAACATACTATCAACATAAAAAAATTCCATCATTTAAATGGGTATCTAGTCTAGACCCACCAGGTCTTCAATTGTGTTGATAGTGAACCTGAATCCACTAATGTTCCATCAAATGCTCAATTCTTGGAATTATGCACCTAGTGTTGTTAACACCTAAGAACTAACTCCCATACTTTAACCATATTTCACCAATTTTCCTCCAAAATTATCTCACTCCACCTTGAATTAAAATTTTACCCAATAAGAGATTAAATTTACAAAATTTAATAATTCATTACCCCTAAAGGGTAGAGTTTGTACAACCTCCCCAAAATTAGTTTTCTCATATCTTCAGCTAGATATTTGATGGAACAATCCTATACATTGATCCTTTATCTCTAATTTATACTCATATATTCCACAAAACTTGAAAAAGAGGCATCAAATTATCCTATAATACCTTTTAACTCTTGTTGATGATATAAATATAATTATTCATATAAGATGAATCAACTTCATGATCAATGTCATCATATCAGATCATATGAGTAGGGTTAGTTAGATAGTTCCACAATTGTGAAACATGGAAAGTATTATGCGTGGAATTAAATTTAGGTTCCAAGGCTAACTGGTAGTATATTTATTATATTTAGTTAAAAATTTATAAAGGACTAAAAAATAATAGATTCAATCTCTCTTGTCTACCCATATATCTTAGACTTAGTCTAGGTGAAACTTGTAGAAAGACATGGTCACTAACCTTTAATTCTAAATGACACATTTGAAAGTTGACATAAGACCATTTCCTATTTTGATCAGTTAAAAGATGATTTTGGATCAATTTCACCTATTTAGTTGTCTTATTAGATAATAATCAGCCCAAAAAGAGATTTTTCTCATATATAATTCTAACATATAGGTTTAGTACATGGTATCCTATATAAATCTTTATAAGGGTAGATTTTAAATGATGATTGGTAGTTATTTTTGCAGGGTAATTCAATTAAAGAGCGGAGATCCTCCCTTGATCCACATAAATAAATGATAAAATCCTATAATATATCCTCTAGAATGTGAATTGTTCACTCAAACTAGCCATAATTTTGAGGATAAAAATCAGTACTTTATTTTACATAATAAGCCAATGTACACTAAAGCCCTTGTAAACCTCAGACCACTTCTAGAGATGATACTTTCTTGAACACCATGAATAATTATGATCACTACGACATATAACTCACCCAAATAATTAACAATAGTGGAATATTTAATATGTAATCAGTGATATTTCTTTGTAAGATAATCCAAAATCAGCCAAACCATGTCTTGATTATGAGTTTATTTTGGTTGGTGGGTCATAAAATCTATAGATATCTTATCCCATTTCTATATTGAGAGAGGAAGTGGTTGAAGCTTATAGGTATGTATCTAGTTTTTGGTTTTCATTTTCTCCTAGGTGAGGCATCTAGTAATGAAAATTGAAATTTACTTCTTTATACATAAGAAATATAATTTTAAAAAAACATCCCAATACATAGGTAGACAACCTACTGAGAGTCATGAAATTATTACAATAATTAATCTCTTAAGTTGTTAAAAACAACAAGCCTTCGATAAAAATACAATAAGGAATGTGAATCCTAAAATTACCCTTTAATTATATTCCCACTATTAAGTTTCTCACATAAAATATTTCAATCATGATCTGAGATTTGGAATTACATTATCAAATCCATGATAGATGATGTAAGGGTTATGTAGCATAAATTTATCTCACCAAGATCTTAAAATAAATATTGGTGGATTTTAAACTTCAATGTTATCAAATTCTATTCATCTTTTACCTCCCACAGACTTAAAAGGTTATTTTTTGACTAAAATCATTGAATTTTTTTTTACTTTCCTAGGTGAATACTTATCAATGTCAAATGAATCAAGATATTGAGACCAAAAACCATTTATTAAGATTAAATACCTCCAAGCGACGATTTATCTAATACTTTTAGTGTTAGTGAACACAAAAAAGTTCTCATAGAGGAGATAGAGACTCTAATATTTTAAGGAATGAACAATAATAATAAGTTATAAGTCATGGGTAATATCATTTCTCTTATAAGGATACAAATTTTTATGACAATATTCCACAACCAAATGATCCTATATATGTATGAAATCAAGGCCGATGGAAGATTCATCACACTACACCTCAAACCCATCACTAGGATAAGGAAAAATTAAAATTAGTTCTATGCTAAATAATTTATTCATCTCTTAAACATTAATATCATCCTAGTTTGAAAAAATAAACTTATACCCATTCTTTGTTAAAGATTTCATGTAATCAAATATCTTGAAAAATTCCTAAATATATTGGCGATATATTGTTATAAATCTAGTTATCATGTAATGTATCTAGTACAACATACATATGTTAATCATGATCATCCTTAGACATTGAATATATCAAGATATCATACATAAATACCACAATTAATGTGTCTAAGAATAGAAAAAATATCCTATTAATTAATTCCATGAACATGGTTGGGAAAGTGGTCATGCTAAAAAGCATTACCAGGTACTAAAAACTACTATATTAGATTTGAAAAGTTTTCCTTGGTATATCCTCATGTTTTACCAGAATTAAGTGATAAACAAATCAAAAATATATCTCAGAAAACAATTTTTATCACTTTAAATGATCAATAAAAAATAAATAATTAGAAAAGGGTAATTATTTTTTTATCATCAACTGATTCAATTTTTTAAAATATATATACAGGCAATGTGTTGGGAAAAAATTCCTCAAGGTAACATTGCATCATTTTTGGGTTTATTGTTTTTGTTGAAAAAGTAGGGTTTCATGGTGAATTGACGAGTTTCATAGATGTTGTTGACAATAAATGTTGACAAAGAAACATGACAAAGGAATGGATGATCTGTAGGTGGTATAAAAGAACAGATACAAGGTGGCAATGTTTTACATTGTTTTCCAAATTTCTGGGGTCCAAAATTTGGAGTTTGGTGAGCATCACGAAAATTGGATCTTCTTGAAGATCTAATTTAAATATGGTAAAGGCATGAATTTCGCGAAGATAGGATTCATGGATTGGATTTCGCGAAGACCAAAAGAATGTTGACGGTGATTATTCACGATTACGACGAGCTTCAAGAACGATAGAGTCGAAGAGCATTGCGGCGACGAAGGTCATTATGGGAGGAGATTCGCGATGAAGGAACAAAGGAATTGATAGGATGCTCCACGATTACAATGAGCTCAACTATTAGAAAATTGTCGTGGTACTTCGCAATAATGAGATAATTTCGAAAGAATTTTCGGAGCTTCGTGATTTGAGATGACATGGCGTTGACTTCACATGGAAGGTTCGAGGGTCGGTGGAATTACCTATTAATAGGCCTCAACCCTCTCAGGATAAGTAGAGAGAATTTTCAGAGAAAATATTTTGCTCTTGGTTCGCAAAGGTAGTTCACGAAGGCAGTGTGCTTTGTGAAAGAAGTGCTTCGCAGTGGCTAATCTAGCTTCGCGAAAGTTGCGAGCTTCGGGTTGGCTTAGTGAGCTTCATTAAGGAAGTATCTTTGTAAAGACTTTATCTTCAAGAGAGATCTTCACTAGAGTGCTTCGTGAAAAGGCAAGAGCTTCACGAAGGCTTGTTTGAGATTCAAAAAATTGGGAGCCTCACGAAGTAGGGTTCTTTGTAAAGGTATTTCCAAAGGAATTTCCCAGTGTTTCGGGGAAATATGGTATTCATCAGTGGATAAAAGTTTTACTTTAACAGAGCATCTATCAACATTTGAGTATGCATGTATTCATGCAAATTAAGAGACCTAATGTTCTATAAACTGTGGGTGGATCCCTTCCAAGTGTAGTAATAAAAGGAAGAGGAAGAAGGAAGAAGGTTATCCTTTCTACCGGCAGTGAGTCTGAGAAAGAAAAACAGGGAGTGAACCTTGGGAAAGCATTGAGATGACCCTAAATATTGTAAAGGCAGTGATCCTGGGCATAGAAGTGATCTTGCCCAAACATTATTGGTAGTGAGCTTTAGTGGATTTGGTACAGCGGCACATCATCGTTGTATTCTCCTTGGACGTAGCCCAGTGAGGGTGAACTAAGTAAAAATCTCTATGTCTTCCTGGTTGCTTCCCTATATTGCATCTAAAGCATAACCATCAAATAAAGATAAAAATAATTGATCACCATAAACACACAAGAGAAAACAAAGTCTCCCTAATAATAAAGGGGTCAAGATCCAGTGGGGCATGAAAAATTTTGAAAACGAATATTCATACCCTGATTCATCCCCCTCCGCGTTGGCTCATTGATCTTAGCGAAGGAAGTCACTCTGTGATGACTTGAGCTTCACGAGAGAGCTTTACGAGAGTGCTTCGCGAAAAGGAAGGAGATTTGTGAAGTCTTTTTTGAGCTTCACGAAATTGGGATCCTCATGAAGTAGGGTGCTTTGCGAAGGTATTTCCAAAGGAATTTCCCAGTGTTGAGGGGAAAATGGGTATTCATCAGTTGATGAAATTTTTACTTTAACAGAGCATCTATCAACATTTTAGGATGCATGTATTCATGAAAATGAAGAGACCTATAGGTCTATAAACTATGGGTGGATCCGTTCTAAGTTTAGTGAGAAAAGAAAGAGGAAAAAGGTTATCCTTTCTACCGGCAGTGAGCCTGAGAGAGAGGAATAAGGAGTGACCATTGGGAAAGCAATGAGAAGACTCTAAACAGTGTTAAGGCAGTGAGCCTGGGCATAAAAGTGATCTTGCTTAAACATTATTGGCAGTGATCTTTAGAGGATTTGGTACAACGACACATCGCCATTCTATGCTCCTTGGACGTAGCCCAGTAAGGGTGAACCAAGTAAAAATCTCTATATTTTCCTGGTTGCTTCCCTGTATTGCATCTAAAGCATCACAATCAGATAAAGATTAAAATAAGTGATCAATATAAACACACAAGAGGAAAAAAAGTTACCCTAATAATAAAGAGGTCATGATCCAGTGGGGTGGGAAATATTTTGAAAATGAATATCCATACCCTGATTCACCCCCTATCAGGGTATCTAGGCCCCTATTGGTCCTAACACATAGGCTATGATCATTCATTTTAGAGAAGAGAACTATAGCACCCCAAGGAGATTTTCTCAGTCTAATGATGACTTTCCTCACAAAGCTATTCTCTATAGATAATAAATTTTATCAACTTATATGGAGTCATATGACATTGGGTAATTGAGATAGGTTAAGTTCCAAAAAATAAATCAATTATAAATTTAACTTCCTACTTATGTGGAAAGACAAAACATTATTCAAGGAAAATACCATGATACATGTCTTCTAAAAGAGGTAAAGTTAGATCCTCGATCATTTTAACTTTCCTAAGAAATAAACTAGAAATTTCCATAGTGATTTATCCAACACTCCCTTGATCAGGGCCAGCTCATCCAACTTGAAACTCCCACTATCTACAAAGGGTGTATTGGGTGCTAGTAGGGGATAAAAAGGACACTATTTTATAATAGGAATTAATACTATCCCTAAACCAGATCAACCGATCCATTACTATAATGAAATAAAAATATTTTACACTCAAGACCACCAAATCCCATAGATTCCTATATAAGGTTATGATCAATGCACAAGACATACATTTCTTGTCTTCTCAATCCTCTTCCCCAGAAGATTATTAAGGCTCCTGAATAAGGATAATGTTTCTATTTTAAGATCAAGAAGTTTAGCTAGTTTATTAGATATAAAATAAACCAAAATTCATAGTATAAGAAACCAGAATAATACTTCAAATAGTAAAAGACCACTCACCAGTACTAGTGGAAGATTTATCTATGACATACATACTTCTACAACATGTAATGTAATGAACTGAGATTTCACTATATACTATTCATAAATAAATATTATATTAATAGAGTTTTTTAAACAAAAAACCTAACAGAAACAAAATTATTATATGTTGGAATTTTTTTACCATTATAATATAGCTATTAAATTAGATAGTATAAATTTAAGAAACCATACTATAAAATAAATAAAAAAGTGGGGAGAAATGGAATAAAAAAGAATAATTATTCCTTATGAATCCCATTTTAAGGATCTTGAAATAGAGGTAGATTAATTTGGGTTTTATATATACCAAGACCAATATGAATTTCAGAAATTATTGTTTGATAAAAACCATATATGGGAGAAGTTCAAGCATATAGAGATTTCCACAAGATCTATGCTAGCTGATCCACTACTAAAAACTATAACCAAATCTTATATTATACTTAAGTATTATGTAGAGATAATACGAGGTTTTTTGAGTAAAAATTTGGATTATATTAACATTTAATAAAATATTTATATTTATATATATGTCATGATTTTTTATACTTTTTGAAGGGTCATTTTTTCTCAATTCACTTTATGCATAAAAATCTATTTTATGGAAATTAGAATTTTATTTCAAGGAAATAAGTTTAATATTATTTAATAATAATAATATATATTGAATTTATAAGTTAAATATATATTAATTTGTAATTTATAAATAAAAATATTATATATACCAAAATTCATTTTCCTATAAAAACACGTTTCGCTATATTTTATGTTTTTAGTTAAAAATAAAATTTATAAATTTTAGGATGTGGATTTTAAAATTTTAATTTAGTTTTTGGATTTATCATAGAAACACTAATATAATATTAATTTTATATATTTTTCTAAAAAAATTAATTTTTAGGTGATAGTGCAAATAACATTTTTACAAATAACATGACTTTTTTGACATTATTTGTACATATGTATGAATTTGAAATTCATGAAACTTTTTTATAAGATATAATATCTATTTATAAATGAATTTATAATTTTAAAAATGTTTTTTTAAATTACAAACCCATATTTTACGTTTTAGAATTTATGTTATACTTTTTTAAAATTACTTTTAATATATTATACATTAAGTATATTAAAATTTATTTATATTAATTTTAAAAATAGAATTAAAAAATGGGATTCAAATTTGGAATCATTATTTCCAAATTATATATAAGTTCCATTTTATTTTTGGTTATAAAGGATAAATTACATAGGTAAAAACTAGTTATCACGGTGAAAACCAAAATGGTAAAAATGAGTAACCTTAGGAGGTAAAGGGAAAAACTTGTCTAAAACATAATTTAATTGATTGTTTCAAGAATTTATCGATCTTATATACTATAATATATATTATTTATCAATTTTTTATCCTTTGTTTTTGAGAGTGACTTTACATTATTTAATTTTGGTGTATTTACAAGATTGCCACTCTTTTTCACTTATAAAAGGGTATCTCCTTTCCTCACTTACCCTAAAAATCCCTACTTATTTCAGCCTAGGATCTACCCAAAAATTTCTAAAACAGTCCTAGAAACCTTAATGAGTTTTTGTTCATCTTTAAAGATCATCCCTCAAAGGTTTAATCCCATTAACAAAGAAGATAATCCAAGAAGTTAGGTATAAGTTCTTAACATATCCTTTTAATTTATTTTTTCCTTATGTACATTTTTCATTCTAAAATTTATTTTGAACATATAAAAGTGGTAACATAATTATCCGAATTATATTTTTATTCTATTATAATTATGCTAAAATATTTAACGACCCTTCCCTTTTTCCTTAATAAAAGAAAAAATGACATTTGCGTGTGGACATACTACCACTTTAAAAAAATATCACATTTCATTTTCCTTAATCACATTATAATATTAGAGAAAATTTTGTATTTAATAAATAATTTTTAAATTTATAACATATTTTATATTATTAAATGATATAACATATTATTCATTTATCTCATTCAATGTAAAAAGAAACCGTTTACCATGCGTACGTGTGGACTAGCACCTTCATGGGATGACTGGTTTATGTTTTTATTTTTATCAATGCTATAAATGTATGGTCATGAGAATTGTTTTAATGGGTAAATATTATTTTTATTAACTAATTAATTTTATGGTATGATAAATTGGAAAACCTTTTAATTATATGATCAACAAAAAATTATCATTAATTAAATCGTTTAAAATAAGCTTACTGAGAGGAAAATCAATAATTTAAATTTTGTAATATTTTCATATCCATTAATTATTCTTCAAAATAATTTATAATTATGATATATCACACAAATAAACACTAAATTACATCATTATTCTATTGGTGTAATGATATTGTGACTAAATCACTTTATAATCACCAACAATCCTGGTATGTTCATGTTTGGGTCAGTTTGACCACACAATTGAATAATGATATGAAATTATTTCATGGATGGTTATTAAAAATTAAATACTAGTATAATATTGTATAACTATTTATATAAATATTTTTTTGGGTTCTATAAATGATACATCAATATTTAACTCATTAATTAATAAAACACCCTTTATAGGTTGAAAATCATGAAAAATGTTCATTATTGATTTCAACTTCTAGGATAAAGAATAAAGTACTCATGAATGAAAATTTAAAATTTATAGATAATTATAATTAATAAATTATAGTAAATTTAATGAACATTTAATTATGAACTTTCGAATAAAAATGAAGACCAACACCACTCCTATGCAACTAGCACAAATAGTCAAAACTATAAACACCTGATGTGGGAATATAGGAAAAAATAACTAATATATATATATAAAATGATTATAAATAAAAATTATAAATATTTTTAGGTATTAATATGGTTATAAGATAGTATATTAATATATTTATGTTTTTTTACAATATTAATGAGTGGATTTGACTAAGTGGGAATAATGGTAAGAGTTTCTTTGTCTCAAATTTAATTTCATGAGACATATATCTTAATGTGCACCATGATACCTTTAATATGGTGTGATTAATGAATAATGAATGAATTCTACCAAATTTATGGAGTTTGAAGAAACATATCACATAATTTATTTAAATGGACATTGATTCAAAAGATCCCCAACATAAGGTGGGTTTGATCAAAGTGTTACTCAAATCATAAGGGATTCTTTTCCAATATTATTGTCAAATCAATATTGTTTTTAAGATAATGCATATAGGGAATTTTTATTATTTATAAAAAATCTAATCATTTACTTTGTATATTCATGTTTCTTTATATGTTCCATAGATATTTCATTTCCCCTCAACTCACATTTTACCTGAAGTGTTTCTTGAAACTAAAGTCATATCTTATTTTTTGATGGGAACCTTCCATTTTCCATGCCCAAATTAATTGGATTCTTTTGAAAATGTCTATATATATACCCAAATTATTGATTGTGGCCATTTTTTACTAATTTTTATTATTTAAAAAGTTTTATAGAAATTTTTAATATGTTATGTGTGGTTCATTTTCATCAAAGTGTAAAAATAATAATTTTTAGGTTTTGTTTGTTATCAAATATTTCCACTATATTTTTCATTTTGTATGACATTTAATTTCTAAAAGAAAATATTATTCTAATTTATTTATAAAATATTTTTATCTAAAATGTTTTCAAAAAGATCATGGATGTATCTTATTTACAAAATGAATTTTCATAATTCTTTTAATTTCATTTCATCTAAATCTGCATTCTTTGAAATCCAATATTCTTAATAAATTATATTCTTATAATGTAACCATACACCTATTGTATTTCCTATGTAATGTTATTCTCTTTAGGGGAATTGATGCATCACTATATTTTTTTGATTAATCATACATCATGTATGATCTTAAATTTTCACCCAATACATTTTCTTTGTGAATAACCTATTTTTGATTCATTTTATTGAAGAGTGTTTACCTATATTCCATTAATCAATTGATTTGGGAAATTAATAACTTAACCATATACCCTTTATATACATGGTGTAAATACCATATGATTTATAATCTTGATTGAATATTATTTACCAATAAAGTTGCTTGATGTTGTTGGATACTCATTTATTTTCTATATATTCATCATGTTATGATTATTGGTGTAATTATTAATTATTTCCTTTTGTGAATCCAAATGGAACTGATTTTATTTAAATGATATTTTAAGATGTGTTAAATGAAACCCATTTTATTTCCATGGGTTCCTTATTCTATAAAAGTGAATTATTTTCATTTGTAATGTTTTATAAAACCCATATTATTTCCATGGGTTCTATATGATGTGAAAAGTGATTAATTTATAGTGTAACTCATAAGTATGTATGATGATTGGTGGGATCCAATATCTCCCTCTAAATCATTTTTTTAAAGTTTATATCTCACGATATAAGTATTCAAGAGTACATTTGAGTTTCTAGTAAGTATGTTCATTGATATTGTGGATCATAAAATTAATGTTTCCTATACTAATATTTGTTCTAAAGTTGAAAATGTTTCATTTTTATGTCTATTTTAATGAATATGTAAATCTATCGTGGATCATGTTTATTGATTCATATTTCTAAACTCTTTTGATTCATGTATTATGTTAAACCAAGTCATATTCCCTGATTTATGATACATGCATTGCTGGGTATGAATTTTCTTATATATCTTGATTATAACCATATAATAAACTTATTTTCACTCAGGATATTCAATTGTCACCACTTATGTTTACCCTTACTGATCATATGATCTAACCCCTTTCTTATGTTTTCATTTTCCTAGGTAATGAATACGAGTATGACTTATGAGAAGTCTCAAAGGAGTATAGTTTCATTCAATTATATATAAATGTTCACGTGTTTTGTGAAATAATATGTTAATGTATATAGTTTCTAAGAAACTAAACATATCAATCCATGTGTTGTGAAACTATTTGTGAGATATATTAATTTAACTATTAAATCAATGTAATATTTATGTTATCTTTATCATGGGTCTCTATAGATGCTATCAAAGGAAAGGTTTAGTTATTTTTGGAAATTAGGGAAGATATTTTGAGAATTAAGGTTATAGAACCTTAGTCTAAAACCTTATAGATGAGTGTAAGTATAGGAAAATATCCTAAAATATTAGTAAAGTCTTTAGTAGGTGGTTTTCTTAGAAAATATATCAATTTCTAGATACTATTAAGTGGATATAGGATCTGACACAATTTTACCTTGGGGTAATGAACTTTAATAGGGTGTGTTGTGTATTAGATCAACCATGAACTAGTGCATGATAAAGATACCTAACCGCAATCATTACTATACACTCCTAAGTTATATTATTTGGTTGATATTATACTATTTACAAACCATTTTGAAGGATTTATTTCCTAGTTACATTGAGTGTTTAGGTTAAAAATGATGAGAAACCCAACCTAATGTTTATACAATAATGATATAGGTTAAAATAAAATTATTATAGACTAATATGGCAATGTTAAATAATAATTAACTTTAAATTTATTTCTTTTAATGATAATAATATTCCCCTATATTGTTAATGTTTTTTCACTCATGCCAACCCTTTTGGTTTTATTAATAGACGAATCTAAAAGAAACCATGGGTGAAAGGGAAGACAAAAAAACTACCTCAATGAACAACCCATATATATAGAAACTAGGGTGATAAAAATTGTGATTATGTGAAACTAGTTATCGTGAAGTATGATTAACAATGTGAATGTAGTTTATGTCCAAAACACACCAAATAAGGGTAGGATAAAGTCTTATAAAAGATCAAGTGATGAAGATAATGAAGGAAATAATGGTAAATTCCCTATATGTATTTTTTGGGAAAAAATCACCAAGGGAATTTCCTTAATTACACTATAATTCTATTTAATTATGAAAGATAGAGTCATTGAGCATAAAACTATTGTTGGAAAATGAAGTAGTTAGTTTTCATAATGGGAGTGGAAAACATGCATCCAAGATCTAAACTAACAATAAAATATCTTAATTTTGGAAAAAATGGAAATTATAAAATTCTATGTCATAATCCCAAGGATGATAAGTATAATAGGTGTGAACAACCACCATAACCAAGAAAACAAGGCGAAGCGTATTCAATGTCTACTGATGATATGGATTTTGATAACTAAATCCCCCACATCAATATTATGAATATAGAATATTTATTTTATCCACTCTAAGTTTATGAGATTTTTTTCTAAGTGCACCACCCTAATGTTTTTTCTTAAATAAAATATCTAGTTGTGTGATGGTTTCATTTCAAAATATAAGTTTATAAGAAAATAAATATTAGTATGGTTCATTTTGATGGATTTGGAAGAATTCTGGTAATGGATTTTCTATTTCAATATAGACTTTATATTAACTAATCATGGTTGGATTACCCAAAAAAAATTTACTATTAAAGAGATCTTAAAATAACTATAATATGAGATGAAAACAATAAATCATTCTCATTAACATCAATCAATAGACTAATGCTACGTGTATTCATCGATGTTTCCAGAGAAGTTGAAAGCTTCATGCCAATGGTGTATGTAGAATAAACCACCTATACTTTCACTATGATAATATGAAACAATATTTAGGAAAAAATGAGGCCACTTAGTGACCTCAGTGCTGATAGCAGTTTCAGAATAAGGTTCAATGCTCTAGATCACACGATCCCACACAATGTATGCAGAAAATAGTTTGGGTCTTGGAATGAATTGTTTGGGAAAATTAATATATAACACAAAATAACATGGTAACCCATACATACCTTTCCAAATTTTAGCTTAAAGGGTTTCATGGAGTGGTAAATAGAAGGACTGGTGAAACAAAGAAGGTAATAAAATGGGTGGTTATCTGTTGAATCTAGCGACCTAGGAGAGGGATAAACCAGAGAGGGTGCATGTTGGTGTGGAAGAAGTGGCTACTCCAAAAAGGGAATATCACATTCATGACTTATTTTAAATGTATTTTTCATGTACTTTCTATTATTTCTTTGTTTTAAGGGTTTTCCAAGCATTTTGGAGAAAAGGGTGGTGTCTTCTTGATTTGGTCCAAACCATGAGCCCATTTCAAGATTTTAAAAAAATTATTTCATTTATAACTCTTTAATTTTTTAACATTTTCACCCATTATACTTCCAAATTGGAATCCCCTAACCTATTAAAGCCAAAATTCCCATTTTGACCAATTAGGAACTCATAATCATGGTGGATGTGGGTGATTTATTCAGGCATTGGGCCAAATCGTGAGCCCATTTCCAGTTTTAAAAAAATATTTTATTTATTTTATATATAATTAATTTTTAATGTTTTTCAGTCATTCCACATCTCACATGAGACTAATATACCTAGAAACATCCCCACATTCCGTTTTCCCTCTTTGGAGCTCATATGCATTGTGGATTTGGTATATGTTTCTCTAGATTTCCCAAATCATCTAGATTTGTAAAGGAAATTTGTATATTTCACAAATAATTCAATTTTTAATCCTTTTCCCCCATTTTAGTCCACACTTTACCTCCTAATCCTTACTCAAACATTCCTTTCCATTTTTTGTTCTTGGATACTCAACTATTAGTGTATTTGGGGCGATTTATTTATATATTTTTAACTAAGTGAATCCCTCTCTTGTTTCTTCCATTTTACTTAGGGGTTTTCCCCTATTCTTGATGATTAAAATGTCCAGAAACTAGGGTTTATTTTTGAGTTTGTTTGTTAAATATTATTGGATTAGGTTTATCTTCACTCGCTTTTGGTGTGACGGTGGTGCAGTTGAACTTTTGTACAAGGATTTGGGGTTTTTGGCACAAATAGTAGGTCATTCCATGTGTAATCATTTATTAATGAGTTATATTACTTTATTTACTTATTTTTCATGTTCTTAATATGTTTTTTGTGGTGAAAAACCGTTTCTGATGGAGTTAGTTAAGCGTTTAATTTTATAGTTTCATTTTTTCTTTAAATTGTGTGTTTTCCATGTGTAACTGTTGTGGTCATATTTGGGCACATTTTATAACATATGAAAGTGGTTTATTAAATTTTTTTGGGATGAAAATTGTAATTCAGTTGGGTCTTGGTGTGATTTTGGGTTTAAAAGTGGGTTTTTGAATGGGTTTTAGGTTCAAAACCTTTTTATTCTTCTTGAAATTGTTCGATGAAATTTTTAAATGGTTTATTGAGTTACAAAAAGTGTGCCCAGGATATTTATGTACTATTTCGGTGGGTGTATGTTCTTAAAATGGTTTTTTTGAAAGAGAATGTGGTGATTTTTGATGAAAAAATATTTGATAATTTTTTATAATTTATCAAGATGATTTGTTAAATTTTTAAATGGGTGCAAAACATGTTTGCAGGTTGTTTTGTTGTGTGTATAATGGTAAAATAAATTTGAATGTAAAAAGGTGAATTTTGTGGCATGTGTATGGGATGATTGATGCTTATATTATTTTGAATTGTAATATTCATGAGAAAATGGTATTTTATTGATGTGGAACTTGTTTAATCACAAAAATGAAAACCCAGGTATCTCGGTTGGTAGACGTGTACTGGTGTGCCCGTGATCCTGATGGGTTTTGTCTCTATTTCACATAACAAGTTTGAAGACGAAAATAATAAATAAATTATGATTATGATGATGTTGGGGACCACTAGGTTATGGATTATTCTCATACTAGTGGATCATGTGCATGATAACAGATATTCGTTATAGTTACTTTCACCGAGATACGAGGTACCTGAGGATCACAACTAACTAGTGCCTAGGGATGTTTCCGTGACTAGTGCACATTGCCTATATGATATTCAACATCAGCACACGGTGTGTTTGGATATAAAATTCAGTGGCATGTTTTTATTTATTTAAAAGTTTTCATTCTTTGAAATATCCCAATTGAAAACTATTTTTATTTAATGTTGCATCTTTTAGAAATTGTTACTAGTAATTATTGTTTACAAAAACTTGAACGCTTTTTTTCATAAGATGTTTATCCCATGGAATATTTTTTTTGTGGAATCATAGTGGGTTTAGTATCACACCATACTTATAACTTTGGGTGTAAGTAGATTGATTATGTTTGACACAGTTAAGGGAAAGGTCTTTGGTGATGACAGTTTGAGGTGTAAGCTTCCTTCCTTGGTGTTGTGTTTTGGAGAAGGCCTGGGGGTGATTCCCCTTTCCTTATGGTGGTTATTGAGTTGTATTTGATTCTCCTATTTATTTTTGGACATCCTGAGTCTTTTTTAAACCATTTAATTCAATTATGAATTTTTATTGAGGTCTTGTTTGGATTAAATTTTCAGATTCATTTTGTTGGATTTGTTTGTTGTTTTAGGTTTATAAATTTGGGCAAATCCTTACAAAATTTTATTCTATGATACCTGGGCACTTGTGCCTAACTATGGGGATTAGTAATTCCCTTCAAGACATTCCATGGGCTGGGTCAGGTGTCAGTTTTTATGGACACCAGAATTGGTTCGTGATAGGGCCATGAGGGGTCTGAACGTGCATATCAATGAGCCTTGTTAGGAGGAAGATAATTCTTCATTGACTTCATCATTTGACCACAAATTTCCACAAGTAAAACCTAGTTGAATAACAACATTGGATGAAATATAAGCATGTGTGGTGTATCTATTATAAAAACAAGGAATTGTATTTCATACCTTAAACCAATCTATGATAATCTTTTACTGTAGGTATGAACTATTAATTCAATAAAAATTAAAATAAGTCTCAACACCAAACCATGATAGGTATTTGACTCAAATGGTTAGAAATAAATACAATATTGGGTTTATAATTATTATAAGAGAATATATGTGATTGATACTTCATTATAAGATTAAATATTGAGTTATCTTATAGATACCCTTAGTTAACCTCATTGATAAGTAAAAATTAAAACTGAAAGGATGTAATTTATTCTGGGGGGATGTAATGACCCAAGATTTCAAAATATATTATTCTTAAATAAATATTATTTTAATAGAAAATTTTAAACTTTAAACCAAACCAAAATGAATCTATGATATGTTAAAATAAAATCTAACCACTATAATATAACTGTTAAATTAGCTCATATAAATTGGAGTAACCATACTATAAAACCAATAAAGTAGGAAGAAATAGATTCTAGAAGTGGAAGTCTTCCTTATTAATCCTATTTTTCTATGTTCAAAATGGAGTCAGATTCATTTGGGTGTTCTTTAGACCAATCCCAATCTGATATGAAGTAATTATGTTTTGATAAAAACTATATATGGGAGAAGTTAAAGCTTTTTTATATTTCCACATGATTTATGCTAGCTGAACAACCACCATAAAATACAACCAGATCTTATCTAATTCTTATGAACTGTATAGAGATCATAAGGGGCTATGTAATTAAAAAATAGTATTATATCAATAGTTAATAAAATATTTATATGTATAGATATATCAATATTTTTTTATACTTTTTGAAGGGTCATTTTTTCTCAATTGACCTTATTTTTAAAAAATATAATTTCTGGAAATTGGAATTTTATTTCAAGGAATTATGTTTATTATAATTGAATAATAATAAGATATATTGATTTTATAAGTTGAAAATATATTATTTTTTAATTTATAGGTGAAATAATAGTTAATATACCAAAAGTATTTTTCCTATAAAACAAATTTTTTCTATATTTTATGTTTTTAATTAAAAATAAAATTTATATATTTTTTGATGTTAATTTGACATAATTAACATCATTTTTCGATTTATCATGGAAATATTATTCTCATATTATTTTTTGATATTTTTCTAAAAAGATTAATTTTATGTGAATAGTAAAAATAACATTTTTGTCAAATAAGACAAATTTTCTGACACTATTAATATATAAGTTTGAATTTTAAATTCATGAAAATATTTTCTTAGACCAAATATTTATTTTACATGTGACATGTTTTTAAAACATTATACGTTAAGTATTTTAAAATTATTTTTTTATCAATTTTAAAAATTGAATAGAAAAATGGATTTAAAATTTTAAATCATTAGTTATAAATTATTAAATTTTGAAAATTTTATTTTTAGATATAAAATATAAATTACCTAGGTAAAAACTAGTTATCGTGGTGAAAACCAAAAAGGTTAAAATGAGTAACCTAAGAGGTAATGGGGAAAAAATGTTAAAAACAAGTTTTTAATTTAGTATTGTAGGTGTGTATGAACCATAAATCATCTCCTATCTATTATTTCTGAATTTTGGATATCTTTTTCTTGAGATCGACTTTCAATTATAGATTTTTTTTGGGTATTTACAAAATTGCCACTTTTTTTACTAATAAAAGGAGATCTCCTCCCTCACTTCACCTAAAACCTGAATCCCCTTAGTTCAGATAAAACACCACCCAAAAATCTCCTCCATACTCATAGAAATATTAATTAGGTTCTATTCTTCTCAAAATACTATCCCTCAAATTTTTAACCCCCTTCGAAAAGAAGATCAACCAAGAAGTGAGGCATAAGTTCCTAACCTCTCTTTCTCTTTCATTTTTCCTTGTGCACATATATTATTTCTGAAATTTATTTTCATCATATCAAAATGATAGATTTTTTATCCTTATTATATTTTTGTTTTATTATAATTATGTTACAATATTTAACCACACCTCCCTTTTTTTGAAGAAAAGTGAAAATAATATTTGTTTGTGTGTGGACTACCACATCCAAAAAATGTCATGTTTAGTTTTACTTAAGCAATTTAGATGGATGATAGTAGTTTTGAATTTAATAAATAAGAATTATAATTATAACATATTTTATATTATTAAATAATAAAATATATTATTCATTTTTTCCTCTCTAGGGAAATATAAATCGTCAACCATGCATACATGAATACTACAACCTCTATGGGATGACTGATTTCTATTTTTATATTCATCAAAACCCTACATGAATGGTCATGGGAATGATTTTAATAGATAAATATTATTTTTATTATATCATTAATGTTATTTTATCATAAATTGGAGAACCTATTAATAATATGATCAATAAACAATTATCGTTAATTCGATCGTTTAAGACAAGCATACTAAGAGGAAAATATTTAATGAAAATTATATAATATTTTAATATCCATTAATTATTTTTCTAAATCCTTTATAATTATTATATATTACACTAATAAACACTAAATTATATCATTGTTCTATTTTTGTAATGATATTTCCACTAAATCACATCAAAATCACCATTAATCATGGTATGTTCATGTTTTGGTCTGTTTGACCACCAACATAAAAAATGATATGAAATAATGTCATGGATTATTATGAAAACATAATTAATGGTATAATATTATATAATTATTTATATAATTATTTTTTTTGGAAAATATACATTAATATTTAACTCATTAATTTAAAAAACACTCTTTATAGGTTAAGAACCATCGAAAACTATTCATTGTCGATTTCATGTTCTAGGATAAAGAATAAAGTACTCACGAAAGAAAATTTAAACTTTATAAATCATTATAAGTCATCCATAAAAGTAAATTTGATGAAATTTTAATGATTAAATTTGGAATATGAATAAATACTAGCACCGATCCTACAAAACTAGTGGAAAACGTTAAAACTATAAACACCCGATGTGGAAAAATAAGAAAAAACTAACTAATAAACATATAGAAAATGATAATAAATGAAAATTATTAATAGTTTTAGGTATGAATATAGTCATAATATATTATATTACTATAGATATATTTTTTAATAGGATTTTAAAGCACATTACACTAAGATGGAATAAAGGCATGGGGTTCTCTATGTCAAATTTAATTTCTGGAGTCACATTTCTTAATGTTCACCATGATGGATTTTGTAACACCCCAAGATTTCATAGTGTGTTATTTCTTCAAAATAATTCAATAACTTTCACTACACGCAACACCGAGTTCAATCACACCATGAATTACAAAAAAATCCATTAAAAGAGGTCATGAATTATATTAACTAAATTTTAAGCTTTATATAATTCTTATAATTTTAGAATCCATATTATGAGTTTCTTAGTCATAATACAAGAACAAATTCATTTTCAGTATTGCACTTTTATCAACTTTTAATAGTGAAACCTTCTTAAATACAATATTTTAAACTTTTTGACTAAATGGGGACATCAAAAAATTTAAAATGAAACATCCCAAGCTTCCACGGTACGCTTTCCTTTGAATAAAACAATAGAGTGTGTTGTACGCAACTTCAAGTTCTAACACACCACAACCAATCAACTAGCCGTTATGAATAGTAATACCTACCTTTTAAAATTTTAGAAATTTTATCTCTCAGAATGGACTTCATTTTTGGATTTGGAGTATCGAATTTAGCCTAAGGTGAAATTTTGGTACTTTTCGGATAACTTTCATATTTTGATGAATAGTGAAAATTACTATATTTTAATTAAAAACAAATTTTTTAATCAAAATAATTAATAGTGATAAATTATGAATTTGAGTGGTTTTAAATTATATTTAGAATATATTTTTACCATTTAATATAATTTTGGTCATTGGACATAATTTTACAATTAAACCGAACAAAAACAAGTGTCAATCTATTGATAGTTATTATCTCTTAAAAACACGCTTTTTGTTTTGACAGCGGGAATTAATTTTAAAATAATTTCTGCCACTTATGTGTTTTGAATTTATAAAAATGGATTCCATATTTGGAATCAGGATGTTCAAATTGTTTAAATAGGTAACTTTTATTTCTAGACATTTTGAATAATTAATGCGGTAAATATTTTATTTACCATGGTTAAGGGTAAATCCGGTAAATAAGGGTTAAAAAATAATATTATAATAATACTAAATTACCCTAAAACGTGTCCTAACATTATTGGTTGATACATGTTCGACCATAGTCATCTTTGGGTCGATTTGGGGACCCCATGGAGCCACTTGTAGGTGATAGGGAGACTTTATTTTAATTAAGTTAAAATGAGTACAAAAATGACATAAGCATATATCTTTTAGAAAAACAATTTTTTAATAGGGATATATATGTTGGATTTTCGACTATAAATATTAATTAGAAATATAAAAAGATTTACTACATAATTATATTTTATTTATAATTTTTAGACATTAAATAATTTAATTTATTTATGACACAATGATGATGCAGTAATTACTATAGTAGTGAAAAATCAAAATAATTGATATTATAAATACCCAAATAAATATAATATGAAACTTTTAATGAATTAAACTAATTTTATAGGATAATATGATATATTATTATTGATTTAATTGACTTTTTTGAAGTAATCAATCTGTTATGAGTTTCACAAAAATCAACTATTGAATAGTGTCAAAATTGACATAAAAGAGTTCTTAAAACAAATATTATATTATTAATTGATATTAAATTCATAAAAATCTAATATTCGGCCAAGAGACTTATATCATGATAGGTTCATCATTAATGGACCACTTGGGGGTCGCTTGGATGTATATAGTAAGTTTATTAACCATATTATATAAAAATACAAAGAGACATTGTAAAAGTGAAACTAATTAACTTAGAGTTAATACTTAAAGATAAGGTTAATATAAGTACCCAAACCTGTCTAAATTCTATTGGTTGAGTTGTTTTCGACCCATACCCACCTTATCCTTTGAATAGTCAACTTTGTAGCCATTGGAAACCGAATATGAATTTATTATAAACTAATATCTCTAGCTTTTCAAAGGTGCCCCTCACCCCTCTTATAAAAGGGCTCTCCTCATTCTCATTTATTCACACCTTCAAAGCCTTTTGGTTCGGCCAAAATCTTCCCAAATACTCTCCCAACTTCCCTCACTACAACCTAGGGGCCTTAGTTTTATCAGAAAGCCAACCTAAGGAGCCCTTTTGATCAAATCAAAAGGAAGAACCCGAAGAAGAGGTAATGATTTCACCACCCTTTTCCAAGTTCCTTTCTTCTTCCACTTATTCTTCCTTTGTTGTTACCATTATAAAATAATAACTCCTGTATCATATATATACTGTGATGTTGTTATAAATATGGTACAACCATATTCAGTATTCTATCCACCCTTTGAATAACATGTCACCATACGTGCGTACGTACGACATACTGTCTCCACGTCGTGGTGTAATTGTTATTCAATATATTATTATTTGGATGGGTATAATAATGATATGTAACTCATGTAAATAATAAAAATAACATGTTAATGATTCTGTATATATACCATCCATTTAAATATTATTTTAATATCAAAAGAATTATATTGTCACTCGTGCGTACGTACGGACTACCGTCTCCACGAACGCGATGAGATTCATTCTCCATCGTATACATTCAAGTATAATTATCATTTGATGATTTAAAAAAATGATTTTTAAGGACTTGATATCATTTTGGATATGAATAATATACAACCTATCCTTTACAAACATGTCTTACGTAACAAAACATATAAAAGAAAACAAGTAAGTTAACACCCGAAATAACAATAATACTAAGATATTATTATCAAATCAATATTAAAAAATCACATTAATGTATATGATTCTTGTATAATTTAATAAAAATTATTTCACCATTATACAGGAGGTTAACCTACCCCAACGAAGGAAAAGTACAAGGTAAGGGTTTATTTCCCAATCTCTTCATTATTCGAGGTTGTTTATACGTAATAATCTTCTGGGATTTCTTTATCATCCACATCCATGTTTCTTCGAAATGTATTTCAAAACATTTTTACTATTTACAAAGAATATGGGTTAAAGTCATTTATACCCTTATGTGTTTTTAAAGGAATATTTCCATCATTTTCCAAACAAGGCACTTTTTACCTTTCGACAAATTTAAGGTAAGAATGTTTTTTTTAAACTTATACGGCGGGTGCGGCTATTTACCGCCGTTATAAAATCGTCAAAGATTTCCTTACAAGCTTACATGGATATTTTCAAAGTAAATGTTTTATTTTATAATTATGTGACTTTTAAATGATTTCAAAATGAATATTTTAAGAATTTCAGAAAGGTACTCTTTATCAAAATCAAAATTTTAAATGTTTTAAAGATTTATCTTTCTAAATATTTTTAATTAATGTCCATGTCTTCAAAATGGTTTTTAAGGATTTATTTATATGTACATGAATGTTTTTAAAAATGTTAATTCCTTTCAAAAGTTTCAAAGTGGTATGGGACACTTTGATTCAAAAATCTCTTTTTAATTACTTCCTTTATAAATGTGTGACTTTTAAATGATTTCAAAAAAGGAGATATTTATCTCAAATAGTTTTGATTTCATCTATGTCAACATCCTATGATGGATTTTAAGCTTATTTGATGTTGATTTATTATGATACAAAAATTCTATATTGTATTCAAGGTTTTGTGATATGTTTGACTATGGATGTGCTATTTTTATACCATTCATAGTTTATGGTGAAAGTATTGACATTTCATATGCTAGTTTTAATACGAATGTTTATGTTATGTTTAAACCTTTTCATATGGGAATTCATTGGACTTAATACGTGACGGGTGGAGCCCGCTATAGCTCTTCGATGCATCGGTAGGTCTCATGAGACAAACTAGTGTCTTGGCACAAGGCCTTGGCAAAATCTTATTTGTAGTCGTGGCACGAGGCCTTGGCTATGTGGTTATGATAGTCTGGCATTATGCATTACAACATTATGAAAGTGGTTATTGATATTTCATGTGATTATTCGATTAGTAGAATATCCATGTGAACAAGTAAATGCTATTATTTCATTTTACTTTTTCCATACTACGTTGAAGTTCAAGTTTAAAAGGCTTTTGTTTTAGTAATGTATTGCCTTAAATGTTTATGCTTATTTTGAATGTTCTGCTATATTGTTATCCTTACTGGGCATTTGAGCTCACCCCTTTTCTATGTTTTATTTTTCCCAGGATGTGAAGAAGTAAGTTATGAATGACCTACAGGGATATTATGTGGGGATATGAGTGTGGATTATGAAGACAATATGTTGTTGTAGTAGTTTTTCATTTTATGATGTAATGTAAGACTTATGAATATATCTAGTGTTTCCAAGGATACTAAACTGATTGGTCTTTTGAGATTTGATCTTTCTTGTGATCATTCCAATGTTATGTAATAATGCACCGACTCTGGGTAACTAGGGTCGGGGCATTACAGTTGGTATCAGAGGAAGTTTAGTACAAACCTTGGAAGCTAGATTTAGATAAACTCTGATTAGAGCACATAGATTTAAGATAAATTTTGAGGATTAGTATAGAAGAACTTCCTAGAATTTTGGTATTGTAGAGATTTTGTGAGTTTTCCGAGGAATACATCCCTGTCTGGATACGAGCAGGTAGAGGCGGCTCTGGCACAGATGTACCTAGGGGTAAAACCCAAAAACACCGCTTTGAGCTAGACTCGAACGGGAACTGGTGCACGAAAACGGGCCTTGCTGCACTCTTGGTTATGACACTCCCGGGGGATATGCTTAGGATAACTCTCATTTTCTTTACAAATCATTATGAAGGGTTTATGAGTTTATACTTCCTCAAAGGAGACATTTTTATGATTATGGATTATATCCATAAACTATTTAATTTATGTTATGTTTTTTACAAGTTTGGGATTAGGTATTGTTATTCATAAACTAATCTAATGTATGCCATTGTTTAGAAATGGCGCCCAGTAGAAGGAATGAGAACTCTATCAATGCACATGATACAAAGAGAAATAAGGATCATATATTTTATGGTCTTAATCCAGAATTTACAAGAGAAATAGTCTCGCATGTATTATCATCATATGAAGAAATAATATCATGTGTTGATAAGAGAAGTAAAGAGTTTACTGAGTCCTATGGCTTTGAAGGGAAGCAAGAGAAGAAAAGGATGGAAGAGAGAAAGATGGATAAAGGGAAGTGGGAAAAGAAGAATTTTCCCATATGTGATAACTGTGGAAAGAAACACCCTGGAAATTGCCTGAAAGGAATGAGAGTTTGTTATAAGTGTGGAGGAAAAGGGCACAAAGTACGTGACTGCAAGGGTAAGAAAATGGTTTCAAATGTACAATGCTTCATTTTCAAGGAGTTTGGACACTACGCAAACCTATGTCCTAGTCATCAGACTATGCCGCAAATGATGCTATTGGATAATAATCAAGTTATGATACTACCACAGATGAAGAGGAATGATTAGAGTTCTTATGTTGATTATGTCAACTGAGTGTTGTATCAACAATGTACTTGTTATAATAATTATGGAGTATATAAGGATTGTACTGCAGTACTATTTCATTAAGGACTTGAGATTGTGTGGAACAAAGAAAAGTGACTCAATATCAGGATAAATTTTTGGAAAATATATGGTTGAGAGAATGATAAACCATAATATAGTTCTGATACCGAGGTAGTGATTTTGGAATAATACATGATTGTTTTGGATAAATTATATTGCATATTCTTGACTACCTTGGAACTGATTAATGATTTTTATTTTCCATCATTGTTGGGGTTTTAAATTTTTTTGGATTGATGAAATATATCCAGCATTCTATATGGAATAAGGGAGAATGAATGTAATCAATAATGAATATGGTAATTCAGGATGTTTCAGTGCATTAAAAGAATACATGATGAAGGTATTCATATTCTATTACGGGGTAAAAAGGATCTACATTATGTCTACCTTCCTTATAAATGTTGGACTGTGAGTTTGGAAAGAAGTATTTTGGATAGTTCTAGTTTGGATTATTTTGGATTGCCATTAAAGGACAACCCGGAGGTCGGCCGGCAACCCGTCGCGTCCGGCAAGGCTGCGAGACTTGAACACGCAACCGAAGGGCGACAAGGGTGTATCACCTACCACTGGCCCACGAGATGTCCTGGATTAAATAATGTAGTTTTTTTTAAAGATCTGGTAGATGAATTATAAATTCATTTATTTTGGAACCCTGTACGAATAGTATAAATAGAAATTTTTTTTACGTTCTATTATCTTTTAGAGTGAAAGATGAGTTTGTGGTAGAAATTTATTAATGGATAAAACTCTAATTATAAAGTAAGTATATCTCATTATGATCTTAGCCAATCTCATAAATAAATTCCTCAACATTAATAAAAGGAACTTAGAACAAAAATGTTGTCCTAGATGGTACCTTAAATCATCACTAATTTATGGCTTTGGGATTGTTGGCCTTTTCATAGCCATGTTCTCTACCACTCTCCATCAGATAATTGATGGTCAGATTTCTCTTCCACACCCATATTTTCTTACATGGAACCCTAGTATGTGTTATTTTTGGTAATCTTCATACTTTCCACTCTTTATTTTAAATAGAGGCCTCATTAATTCATTTTTCGATGTGGGATTTCAACTAAGATATTTTGAAACGTCAAAAATGTGTTATCCCAGTACCCTATGTTTTGTTGAACCGATGGTATTTCAAATCATCATAGATTGATGAGTTTAAGGACCTCAATTTTATACTTGTTTTTGAATGATGACCTCAATCACTACCTATAAATATTTACGTTTTTCCTCCAATTATATGTCTCTAATTGCCACCAATGTTCTCCTAATCGAGATCATAATTTGGTGGTAACCCTTTCATTTCTCTTTTCCTCATATTAAGACTAAATTTTAGTAACCCAATTTCCGATGTGGGTTTTCCCACAAATATATTTTCTATTTTCAACCTTTTATTTTTGAAGAACAATTTCAAATTGCGAGGACGCAATTTAATGAAGGAGGGGAGAATGTAACACCCCAAGATTTCATAGTGTGTTATTTCTTCAAAATAATTCAATAACTTGCACTACACGCAACACCGAGTTCAATCACACCATGACTTACAAAAAAAAGCCATTAAAAGAGGTCATGAATAGTATTAACTAAATTTTAAACTTTATATAATCCTTATAATTTTAGAATCCATATTATGAGTTTCTTAGTCATAATGCAAGAACAGATTCATTTTCAGTATTGCACTTTTATCAACTTTTAATAGTGAAACCTTCTTAAATACAATATTTTAAACTTTATGACTAAATGGGGACATCAAAAAATTTAAAATGAAACATCCCAAGCTTCCACGGTACACTTTCCTTTGAATAAAACAATAACGTGTGTTGTACGCAACTTCGAGTTCTAACACACCACAACCAATCAACTAGCTGTTATGAATATTAATACCTATCTTTTAAAATTTTAGAAATTTTATCTCTCAGAATGGACTTCATTTTTGGATTTGGAGTATCGAATTTAGCCTAAGGTGAAATTTTGGTACTTTTCAGATAACTTTCATATTTTGATGAATAGTGAAATTTACTAAATTTTAATTAAAAACAACTTTTTTAATCAAAATAATTAATAGTGATAAATTATGAATTTGAGTGGTTTTAAATTATATTTAGAATATATTTTTACCATTTAATATAATGTTGGTCATTAGACATAATTTTACAATTAAACCGAACATAAACAAGTGTCAATCTTTTGATAGTTATTATCTCTTAAAAACACGCTTTTTGTTTTGACAGCGGGAATTAATTTTAAATTAATTTCTGCCACTTCTGTGTTGTGAATTTAGAAAAATGTATTCAATATTTGGAATCAGGATGTTCAAATTTTGTAAAAAGGTAACTTTTATTTCTAGATATTTTGAATAATTACTGCGGTAAATATTTTATTTACCATGGTTAAGGGTAAATCCGGTAAATAAGGGTTAAAAAATAATATTATAATAATACTAAATTACCCTAAAACGTGTCCTAACCTTATTGGTTGATACATGTTCGACCATAGTCATCTTTGGGTCGATTTGGGGACCCCATGGAGCCACTTGTAGGTGATAGGGACACTTTATTTTAATTAAGTTAAAATGAGTACAAAAATGACATAAGCATATATCTTTTAGAAAAACAATTTTTTAATAGGGATATATATGTTGGATTTTCGACTATAAATATTAATTATAAAGATAAAAAAATTTACTACATAATTATATTTTATTTATAATTTTTAGACATTAAATAATTTAATTTATTTATGATAAAATGATGATGCAGTAATTACTATAATAGTGAAAAAACAAAATAATTGATATTATAAATACCCAAATAAATATAATATGAAACTTTTAATGAATTAAACTAATTTTATAGGTTAATATGATATATTAGTATTTATTTAATTGACTTTTTTGAAGTAATCAATCTGTTATGAGTTTCACAAAAATCAACTATTGAATAGTGTCAAAATTGACATAAAAGAGTTCTTAAAACAAATATTATATTATTAATTGATATTAAATTCCTAAAAATCTAAGGTTCGGCCAAGATACTTATATCATGATAGGTTCATCATTAATGGACCACTTGGGGGTCGCTTGGATGTATATAGTAAGTTTATTAACCATATTATATAAAAATACAAAGAGACATTGTAAAAGTGAAACTAATTAACTTAGAGTTAATACTTAAAGATAAGGTTAATATAAGTACCCAAACCTGTCTAAATTCTATTGGTTGAGTTGTTTTCGACCCATCCCCACCTTAACCTTTTAATAGTCAACTTTGGAGCCATTGGAAACGGAATATGAATTTATTATAAACTAATATCTCTAGCTTTTCCAAAGGTGCCCCTCACCCCTCTTATAAAAGGGCACTCCTCCTTCTCATTTCTTCACACCTTAAAAGCATTTTGGTTTTGCCAAACTCTGCCCAAATACTCTCCCAAATTCCCTCACTACAACCTAGGGGCCTTATTTGTATCAGAAAGCCAACTTAAGGATCCCTTTTGATCAAATCAAAAGGAAGAACCCGAAGAAGAGGTAATGATTTCACCACCCTTTTCCAAGTTCCTTTCTTCTTCCACTTATTCATCCTTTGTTGTTACCATTATAAAATAATAACTCCAGTATCATATATATACTGTGATGTTGTTATAAATATGGTACAACCATATTCAGTTTTCTATCCACCCTTTGAAAAACATGTCACCATACGTGCGTACGTACGACTTACCGTCTCCACGTCGTGGTGTAATTGTTATTCAATATATTATTATTTGGATGGGTATAATAATGATATGTAACTCATGTAAATAATAAATATAACATGTTAATGATTATGTATATATACCATCCATTTATATATTATTTTAATATCAAAAGAATGATATTGTCACTCGTGCGTACGTACGGACTACCGTCTCCACGAACGCGATGAGATTCATTCTCCATCGTATACATTCAAGTATAATTATCATTTGATGATTTAAAAAAATGATTTTTAAGGACTTGATATCATTCTGTATATGAATAATATACAACCTATCCTTTACAAACATGTCTTACGCAACAAAACATATAAAAGAAAACAAGAAAGTTAACACCCGAAACAATGATAATACTAAGATATTATTATCAAATCAATATTAAAAAATCACATTAATGTATATGATTCTTGTATAATTTAATAAAAATTATTTCACCATTATACAGGAGGTTAACCTACCCCAACCAAGGAAAATTACAAGGTAAGGGTTTATTTCGCAATCTTTTCATTATTCGAGGTTGTTTATACGTAATAATCTTCTGGGATTTCTTTATCATCCACATCCATGTTTCTTCGAAATGTATTTCAAAACATTTTTACTATTTACAAAGAATATGGGTTAAAGTAATTTATACCCTTATGTGTTTTTAAAAGAATATTTCCATCGTTTTCCAAACAAGACACTTTTTACCTTTCGAAAAATTTAAGGTAAGAATGTTTTTTTTAAACTTATACGGCGGGTGCGACTATTTACCGCTGTTATAAAATCGTCAAAGCATCCATTACAAGCTTACAAGGATATTTTCAAAGTAAATGTTTTATTTTATAATTATGTGACTTTTAAATGATTTAAAAATGAATATTTTAAGAATTTCAGAAAGGTACTCTTTATCAAAATCAAAAATTTAAATGTTTTAAAGATTTATCATTCTAAATCTTTTTAATTAATGTCCATGTCTTCAAAATGGTTTTTAAGGATTTATTTATAAGGACATGAATGTTTTTAAAAATGTTAGTTACTTTCAAAAGTTTCAAAGTGGTATGGGACACTTTGATTCAAAAATCTCTTTTTAATTACTTCCTTTATAAATGTGTGACTTTTAAATTATTTCAACAAAGGAGATATTTTTCTCAAATAGTTTTGATTTCATCTATGTCAACATCCTATGATGGATTTTATGCTTATTTGAAGTTGATTTATTATGATACAAAACTTCTATATTGTATTGAAGGTTTTGTGATATGTTTGACTGTGGATGTGCTATTTTTATACCATTCATAGTTTATGGTGAAAGTATTGATATTTCATATGATAGTTTTAATACGAATGTTTATGTTATGTTTAAACCTTTTCATATGGGAATGCATTGGACTTAATATGTGACGGGTGGAGCCCGCTATAGCTCCTCGATGCATCGGTCGGTCTCATGAGACAAACTAGTGTCTTGGCACAATTCCTTGGCAAAATCTTATTTGTAGTATTGGAAAGAGGCCTTGGCTATGTGGTTATGATAGTCTGGCATTATGCATTCCAACATTATGAAAGTGGTTATTGATATTTCATGTGATTATTCGATTAGTAGAATATCCATGTGAACAAGTAAATGGAATTATTTCATTTTACTTTTTCCATACTATGTTGAAGTTCAAGTTTAAAAGGCTTTTGTTTTAGTAATGCATTACCTTAAATGTTTATGCTTATTTTAAATGTTCCGCTATATTGTTATCCTTACTGAGCATTTGAGCTCACCCCTTTTCTATGTTTTATTTTTCCCAGGATGTGAAGTAGTAAGTTATGAATGACCTACAGGGATATTATGTGGTGATATGAGTGTGGATTATGGAGACAATATGTTGTTGTAGTAGTTTTTCATTTTATGATGTAATGTAAGACTTATGAATATATCTAGTGTTTCCAAGGCTACTAAACCGATCAGTCTTTCGAGATTTGATCTTTCTTGTGATCATGACAATGTTATGTAATAATGCACCGACTCTGGGTAACTAGGGTCGGGGTGTTACAGATTTAAAATGGTGTTATTATTTCACAGTGAATTTATCTTACCATATTTATGGGATTTTAATAGATATTTCTTGTAATTTATTTAAATATAAATGAATTCAAAAGATACAAAACTCAAAATTGGTTTTGATAAAAATTTTAGTCAAACCATTATGGTTTTGTTGCCAATATTATTTTCAAATCGAGATTATTTTTGAAGGATATTATATAGGGGTATTTTTTTATTTATACAAAATATAATTATTTAATTTTTATATTAATCAGATTTTATAGTTTCCCTCGATATTTCATTTCCCTTTTACTCATATTTTACTTGAAGTGTTTCTTGAAACTAACTTTATCTCTTCATTTTAGTTGAGAGGTTCCCATTTTCTATGTATTAATTCATTGGATGATTTCTAAAACGTCCTTATCTATACCTCAATAATTGAATTGGAAATTTTATACTAATTTATCTTCTTTAAAATTCTTAAATGAAAATTATAACATTTTTCATATGGTTCGTATTAATCAGAGTGTAAAAATATTGTTTACATTTTACATGTGAACATATCTTTCCAAAAACTTTTTAATTTTATATAAAACTTCATTTATAATATTTAATGGTTTAATAAAATAAAATATTATTATCATTTATTTATAAAATATTTCTATCTAAAACATTTTAAAAAATATCATGGATATTTCTTATTTCCAAAGTGATATTTCCTAATACTTCTAAAAATGGTTTTCATCTAAATCCAAATCCTTTAACACAAATTATCAATTATCAAGTATATTATCATAATATAACAATACACCTTATTTCTCTACATAAATTATGTAATTTACATTTATTTTAGAGTAATGATCCATCACATCAATTGTCTTTCTTAATTATCCCCCATGTATGATCATAAATTTTCATCCAATATCTTTCTTTGAAAATACATTATTTTTGATTCATTTTATTTAAAGGTGTTCACCTAGATTACATAAATCAATTGATTTCAGAAATAATTGAATTTACCATATACCATTTATCTATAATATGTAAATACCATATGCTTTGTTATCTTGATTGAATTATATTTACCTAAAAAGTTACTTGATGTCCTTGTATACTCATTTATTTTATACGGGGTTATCATGCTATGATTATTAGTGAAATTATTAATTATTTATTTATGTGAATCCATATGAAAGCCATTTTATTTCCATGGGTTCTTTAATATGTGTTGAATTAAACCCTTTTTTTACATGGGTTCTTTCTGCTATAAAAGTGAATAATTATTAGTTAGAATGTTTATGGAACCAGTTTTATTTATATGAGTTCCTTATGACGTGATAAGTGATTTATTTCAAGTGGCACTCATAAGTATGGAAGATGATATGTGGGGTCATGCATATCCCTTCAATAAATTGGTTTAAAGTTTATATATAATGAGATAAGTATCTGAGAGTACATTTTAGTTTCTCATAATCATGGAAGATGATAATGTGGCTCATCAAAGTAATGTTCCATATACAAATGTTTGCAAAAAATTTGAAAGCTGTTTCATTGTTTTATGATTATTCTCATCTCATGTTTATTGAATCTTGTTTCCACACTCTTTTGATTTATGTGTTATGTTATTAAAAGTCTTATTCTATGATTTATGATCTATGATTTGTTGGGTATTAGTTTTATTATGTATCTTGACTATACCCATATGCTCATATTATGTTCACTAATGATATTTTATTTTCATCACTTATGTTTTTCATTACTAATCATCTGAGATCACCTCTTTTTTATTTTTCTATTTCCATAGGTTATTAGGATGACTATAACTTAGGATAAGTATAAAAGTAGTCTAGTGTGGATTATTTATAGTCAAATGTTCACAAGTTCTATAAAATAAGATGTTTATAAAGATAGTATCCATAACACTAAACCTATTGCTCCTTGGGTTGTGTGACATTTGTGAGATGTATTAATTTAACCATGTAATCAATGCAGTATTTATATTATGTTTATCCCAGGTTTCTATAGTTGATATTAGAGGAAATTTTTAGTTATTTTTGGAGATTAGTAAATCTATTTTGAGAATTACTTAGAGATGATTCAAATGATAGGATTTTATACTAAAATATTGGTAAAGTCTTGAGTGAGTGGTTTTCCTAGAAAATAATTATCAATCTAGATACTAGAAAGTAGATGTAGGATCTGGGATAATTGTGGCTAGGGTTAATAACCTCGAATAGGGTGTGTTGGGTATTAAATCAACCATAACTTAGTGCATGATAAAAAGGACTAACTACACAACTGGATAGAAACTCCTAGAAGATATAATTTGGTTGATCTCATACTATTTACAAACCATTTTGAAGGATTGATTTACTGGATTCATTGAGGTATTAGTTTAAAAAGTATGATAAAACTAAACATGATATTTGAAACAGAATTATATAGGTTGAAATAAAAAAATATCTACTACCATGATAGTGTCAAACGATAAAACCAGAGTTAATACCCTTGTGAGGACATACTACACACACCATAGCCCGATCTTTTACTCCAAGAAACATAGTTTGGTTTTCTAGAAATAAAAATAAACTTATAAAACAAAATCCCACCCAAATCCATCTGGGTGAATTCTATTAATGTGGAAAAGTCATTTTTCATGCCCCATAAAATCCACAAAACATAAATAATGGATTAATAGTAAATATAACTAAAATATAATATCTTCAAAACCCTAAAAATTTAATAAATCTTAATCCCCAAAAAACCATTATTATTAAAAAAAAACTATATACATTAACCAAGATGAATTTTACTTCATTAAAAAAATTTAAAATGAAACATTTACGCATGAAAAACACATGATAAATAAATCACTTAAATAATAAAAAACAGGTTCACAATAAATATACTAGAGATCATAGTCTGAAAATTTATTTCAAAACACAAAATAATTCTATATAAATTCATATAATTTATTTAATTAATTTATACTATACAAATAGAAAATTAAAATAATATTTAAACAAATGAATGTGTAATATGAATATCCATACTACTGATTTTGTATTTCCATTCTTATTATTTTTTTTTACAGTCATAAAATTACCGCCAAAATCTTTGAAATTCAAACAAAATAAATTTCAAAATTTATATAAAACATTCAAGGTGTAGAGATGATTCCTAGATAGAATAAATAGAAAAAATCTGTCAGGAATACCATAAGAAACGACATCATAACTAATCCAACACTGGCACAAAAAATGCATTCCCGACCCCTATAGGCTAGTGATAAGAACCCAAGAATCTTCAAGAACTAATTGGTAATTATTTTCCCATAAAATTTAAATATAAAAGATAAACAATAGATATGAAATCAAAACAAGTCATAAATTTAGATAACCAATGGATAAAGAAATAATGGAAGTAAAATAGTCTAGATAAATAGGCTGATGGATGATACTAATGACAAAAAGGAAAAGGATACTAATCCACTAACATCTCCATGTGAAAGTGTGTTATTACCACAAGAAACTCCACTAAATATAGAACCAAAAAATATATAAATATCCTATGTGTTGAGAAAAATAATAAACCTAAAATATATATTGGTGTGAGCCAAAATCCTAGTAGGTCTCTACCTGCTATCCCAAATCAAAACACTTTAAAAGAGAAGCTATGTCATGAAGTTTTGAAAAAAGGATATAAAAATTCGGTCTACAAGGTTTATTTGATAAAAAAATATATCAAAATACATTCCTTGAGAACACCCATTTTCCTCAAATTCAACCCTTTTATAAATAAATCAAAAAATAATATTATTATCTCAAAGCATTCAGAAATTTCTATTATTTTTTTAAATGAATGTTGAAGGAAAATATGATATCATTTTTGTCACAAACAAGCCCAGGTCAACCCTAAACTAGTCACCCAAGTCGGTTAGCAGCATGGCCTAAGAGTCATTCCCGATCCCCATGGGATGACATCTAGTTCTAGGCATCAAAATTTAACTATTGCAAATGATTTGGAACATGAAAAAATATAAAAAATAACTAAATAATGATGATAAAATAAAAAAACTAGCAGTGGAAAGAAAATAAAATTCACCTCCCTATGACTATCTAGGTAACCACGCAACTTAGAACCATGTTGTCTCCAAGAGCGATCCAACACTAATAGAACCTGAAACTAAAAGATAAAGTAGAGGTGAGCATAAAAATTCTCAGTAGGAAATTACCACAAAATCTAAGTGTTTTCCTTTCCCAACATAGTCCAATAACACTATTTTGAAATACATTATTAAGAATGAGTATTCTAAAACTTGAATAAACAACCAATAGAATTCCCTTTTTGAAATCCAACACATTCCACCTTCCATTTCAAAAAAAATACCATTTTATAAATATAACCCAAACCAAAAGTTACTAGGGATATTCTAAAAATGAACAGATAGGGTAAATGAAAAACTAAGTGCTATAAAATACCAATAATAAAATAAATAAAGTAACCAAGTATCATAGATAATAACCATGGGTGATCTTAAACATCCTTAAAATACCCCTGGATGCACTTAGTTCAAAACCACATGTCAGTGTATAGTGAAACCCCCAAGTCAATAACTAGCTAGCTACTCTAACCTGACCTTACTAGTGGAACATCCCTCTCAAGCTGTCTACAACTCCAGGGGTACTAACCCATCTAATTGGTGCTAGCAAGAAGAGCTCACCTGATCATATAAAAGACACCCAAGAACCAATAGTGGTTGTAATACTATGTAAATAGGAGGCCCTCTCACTCGTGACTCACTTTACCTGCTGCCACCGCACTTGACAACCCCCAACAAGGACATCCCCTATGCAATAAACCATAAATAAAGATCCTATATAGGGGTGCCCTATAAATATATGTATATATATATATGTGTGTGTGTGTGTACATGTTCTTATATAACATCCACACAATGGAGACCAGGCTGTCATGTTATTTAAACATTCAAATCATTTTATAAAACATTTAGAGTTTTCAACCGAGAACTCCCATTTTACAAAGCACAATCCTTTATAAAAGTTAGTACAAACATAACCTTTAAGTTGGAAGTTACAAACTGTCCTTTAGATCGACACACCCCAAATTCATTTACAAAATTTTTTTCCAAACCCACATTTTAGGAAAAATGTGCAATGATTAAAATATTCCAAACAACCCCTTAAGTCAAGAATTTACAAAAAAATACACACCTGAAATTCAAATGGGAATTCCCCAAAGTATTCCCTTATAAACCATTTTTAGAAACCACATAGAGGACCAAACATCATTTAGAAAACGAGAACCATCTTCTCAAAGTTTCCATTTGTTTTTAAACTAAACCCAAACACACATTGAAACACTTTGTACCCATGATTCGAATTCCAAAAATCATTTAATAAATCATTTACTCATTTGTTAAAACTTTTTAAAATGAAAAACAAAGGTTTAAATCACGATCTCACCAAGTTCACATGCGAATTCCATTTTAAATTCAACTACATACCCAAACACTTTATAAAAATACTTTCTGACCTTTCAAAAATTAACTCAGACCACTTGCACAACCAAATGAACTATTTTAAAAATTAAAGAAATCATATTCACAATTAAATAAATCACTATTTAGAATTATTAAAACATTTCAATAAGAAACATGTGGTTTAAAACACAAAAATTTACTCAAATATTCTTTTTTGATTAAATACACATCGACACCACACCAAAACACTTTTTCAGTCCTTGCACAGTTAAATACACTAATTGCACAGTTCATAAAACAATAGTAAATGATGTACTATGAGTTTTAATAAAAAAATAACTCCATATCACATAACATGATACAAAAACAAATCACAAATATTAAACTTTTTTGAATCTGAGATCACACAAAAAAATAACTAAGGAACATACTAAATTAATTAGATAGGAAAAATAATTTATCAAGTATTGTTTATACAGAAAACTACCTACATATAATCAAAGAATTATTTCAAAATACCCTTTTAAAAATTTTAACTAATATAAAAACATCACAATGAGTTAACTAAAAAAATTATTGAGGTTCACATAAAATTTATAATTTAATTTGAAACACACAAGTGCCATGGATTGTGTGGAAAAGGAAAAATTCAGAAAATGCCTACCTCAAAGGCAAGAAAACACGATGTTGCTTCAATAAAAAGAAGAACTATTCTTTGTGGTCCCCTAAAACATCCTAAAAACTATTAAAAACACACTAACAAACCCCACTATTAAGGTTTGGCCAAATAGAAAGTAAAACTCTCAAGATTTAGAAAGAAAAATCACCAGAGGAGATTACCAGTGAGGGACGAAAGGCTGGAGCGAAGATTTCCAAAGAGAAGGAGAGGGGTGCCAGTAGAGGGTAGTGCGAGGAGGGTTAGTCTGTTGGGATAGGCGAGTATGCTGATATGGGGGCTACTGGATGAAGGAGGCTGGTCGGATCAAGGCGGGGTGATGAGGTTGGGCTACTGTAGCAGGAAGAGTGGCGCTGGAATAGGATAGACAAAGGCCGGAGCTAGGGTGCTAGGGGTGGGGTTGGCCGCGCAAAAGGGAGCAACCATGGAGGGGGTGCACTATTCCATAAGGGAGAAGGGGGGGGGGGGGTCAAGACCCCCTAGGTTTTCTTCATTTGTTGTTTATAATAAAAATAATAATAATAGTTGTAGTGATAATAATAATAATAATAATATTAAAAATCATTTTATTATTATTATTACTAATTTTTTTCTAAAATTTTATTTTATTGAATTTATCCCACTTTATTTTTTTTAATTTACCATTAAATTAATTTATTTATTTATTCCAAATACTGGGAAGATTCATGGTTCACCTGTAGTCAAACATGCAGTTGAGAAAATTGCACTCGAACCATGCTATATGGCACTACCAACTTACAGGGTCAAGAGACGTGCTTGTCACACATTTTTATAAACCACGCAAAAGTTTTATGACATAACTCAGACCCACATGGGTAGCCATGTAGGCACCATAGAGTTACTCATAACCATGTGGACTGACCGTGCAATAATGAAAAGTGTCTAAAACTCAAAATGATAATTAATGTAATTTATAATAACAAATAAACAAGGATGGGGTGTGAAAGTTCCCCCCCAACAAAAAACATTATGCCCCTAGAAATTAGTAAAGTTAATAGTTACTCAAAAATTGATTTCATGCCCGAACGGAATCATAAGAAACAAGGAATTTCAAGGGTGATTATTTATTCCCCAAGTCACACTTGACCAATCTAGAAGAAACCAAAACCCAAAACAATGGGAGAACATGAGAGGGTTCTACCCACTATAAGGATTATACTAGAATAGAAATTAAAACCCAATCATACCACCTTGGGGAGGGGGGACCCACACAAAAACTCCAAAATAATCTAAACCAACTTCTATCACATGAGAGATGCAATACCACCACTTGAACTACGCTATTTTCACACAAAAATTGAACCCCCAATGTTAGGGGAAGACTTTTAAAAAGAAACACTGAATAACACCCTAAAACAAACTGTATCCACTTCCTACCCATCTTATAAAACCCAAACATCTCCATATGAGCCCAAAAAAAACCAACCCACACAAGGAGAAAACACATGCTAAAAAAAACAGTTCTCAAAGCCACATTCAGAAAAACATAACTACTTGGATTATAATAGAATGAGTCCATCCTAATTTCACGATGAAATAATGAACTTAAGAAAACATAAAAACTTTAAAAACATAAAAATAACCAAAAAATTTAAATGTTCTACTCCTAACGTGGAGAAAAAAATCCAGACCGATGCTTCACACTCTTGGCAACTCTTGATTATGTGCAAGCTTCACCACGAGACCTATGGTTAGGGATTTGATGACGGAAGCATCTCTTGCCTCACAGATAGACATTCGAACCCTTCGGTCATAACGTCTTATTTAAGTGATGCTTCCTACAAAAATTCTCCAAATTAACTAGACGGTCACAATGATGAAGCTTCTTTATAGGTTTGCGACCATACTGCTTTGAATTACCTAAACATCCACACTGATAGTACACCACTGAATGGTCCAATGAACTGGGATCTAGAAACACTGCAAAGGAATCCTTAGAAATAGGTCCCACTGGTATGTTTTTCCCACTATATGGGGAACCTTCATGAGATCCAACCACCACTGAATACACATCAAGAGATAACTCAGCAAAGAATGACTCATCCACCAACTTCTTGAAACATGTTTCACCCGATGAGAGAACTTTCTCCAAAATCTAAAGATTAAGGACCCAAATGTAAATAGGATATTTAATTTGATCTTATTATGATACCTCCAAAGAAAAGGAAACCTACTCTTTAAAGTGGTTAACATAAGATTTTACTCACCACTATCCTTATTGAACATCCCATAACTCTACTATATTCTTCAACTTCACCTCCTTCGGTAAGAACCTTTGAATGGAGGTGGCCTTAAACACTTCCCATTTCATCCAAACTTTCCACACAGATGGGGTAAATAAATTCCACTAGTCCAAATCCAGACCCCTAAACAATCCTAGAATAGCGCGAACCCTGACATCCTTAGGAGTTCCCAACATCTTGAAGATATGCTCCACTTCCTCTGTAACGCCCCGACCTAGTTACCCAGAGTCGGTGCATTATTTTAATACATTGGCATGATTACAAGGAATCAAGTCCCGAAGGACCGATCGATTTAACAATCTTGGAAAATAGATTACAAACATGAATATTACATTACACTTCATTACATACAAAATAACATAAATAATCCTTCACGAATACCATTATTCCCTTGGCTTAAACCTACATATAAATCACAATACACTTCTTGGAATCCTGGGAAAAATAAAACAGAGAAAGGGGTGAGCTCAGATGCTCGGTAAAGATAACAATACAGCAGAAACTTTAATAAATAAGCATAAACATTTAAGGCAATTTATAACTAAAACAAAAGCCTTTTAAACTTGAACTTCAGCATAATATGTCAAAAATACAATAAATTAATTCCATTAAATTATTCACATGGATATTCTACTAGTCGAATAATCACATGCAATATCAGCAACCACTTTCATAATGATGAAATGCGTAATGCTGAACATTAATTTCTTTGTCAAGGCATTGTACCAAGACCTAAGGGATAACTGTAACTGGAACCCAACCCGGAGAGCCTCTGTAATCGGACTCCAACCTGGAGTACCTCTAATAAATGGACACCAACCCGGAGTGCCTCTAATAACCAGACACCAACCCGTAGTTCCTCCAATAACCGGACACTAACCCAAAGTGCATCTTATAATCTGACACCATCCTGGAGAGTCTGCTATAACCAAACCCCAACCCAGAACATACTAGTCCAACACATTCATCTTAAGAAGATGATTTAATATAACATAAACATTAATATTAAAACTAGCATACGAAATGCCAAAACATTAATCATAAGCCATTAATGGAATAAAAATGACTTATCCATAGTCAATGATATCACAAAACCTTAAATACAATATTGAAGATTTGTATCATAATAAATCAACTTCAAACAAGTGTAAAATTTATCAAAGGATGTTTACATAGATGAAATCAAAACTATTTGAGAGAAATATCTCTTTTTTCATGAAAACATTTAAAAGTCACACAATTTTAAAAAGAATTCATTTAAAGACATTTTTGAATCAAAGTGTCCCATACCACTTTGAAACTTTTGAAAGTAATTAACATTTTAAAAACTTTCATCTCCATATAAATAAATCCTTAAAAACCATTTTGAAGACATGGACATTAATGAGAAAGATTTAGAAGAATAAATATTTAAAACATTTGAAATGAAATTTTATTAAAAATTCCCTTAAAATAATACCTTTTAAAACTATTTCATATAACATGGAAATGGATAATAAATATGTCCCAGTAGATACTTACGTAAAAACAACCTCGGATAATAAAGAGATTGTGAAATTAACCCTTAACAATTTGGTAACTTATGAAACATACAACCCAAGAAAGAGGTATCATACAATGAATATGTAAATACACATAAATTAAAGTGTATTACATAAATAATAAAATTATGGTCAGTACATACACCACACAAAAGGTAATAGTGGCAATATGGCATGAATCTCACAGGAATAAGGAGTGAGATGAAAACCCCTTACCTTGCATTTTCCTTTAGTCGAGGGTACGTTTAGCCTCCTATATGAAGACTATAGTATGTTATTAAATTATACCAGAACCATATTAATATTTATGATATCATACATTATTTATTTATGACTTTATTCTACCCATTTAATAATAATTTCCATGTTATATTAATATTTCGGGTAATAATCGCTTTCTTTATCGAACGTGTTTTAACTTGTTACTCTTGATTGTATCATATAGATCATGATTTAAATACCTAAAGAATATAAAACATGATTTATTTATCATATATATTTATAATATAATAATTTATAATAGAAGTATATATGAAATGGAAACACCACTTATGGAGACGGTAGTCCGTACGTACGCATAAACGTTGTTTCCGTTTTTACATAGTATTAAACGGAAGTAAGTGAATAAGATATATGTAAGTACATAAATACATATATATATAAATATATATATCTCCAGTAGCATTATTATTTCATATATTACATACTTATTAGTAATATATATTTTGATAATCATCGATGAATGGTGAACTTGGAAATGAATCTTATCGCGTCGTGGAGACGGTAATCCGTACGTACGCACGAGTGAAAATATCATTCTTTTTATATTAATATAATATATAATTGGATGGTATATAATATATACAGAATCCTTATAATGTTATATTTATTGTTTACATCAAATAAACATCATTATTATACTCATCCAAAGAATAATGTATTGAATAACAATTACACCACGAGTTGGAGACGATAAGCCGTACGTATGCACGTATGGTGACATGTCATTCAATGGATGGATATAATAATGAATTTGGTTGTACCATAATTATAATAACATCACAGCATATATAATATACTGGAGTTATTATTTTATAATGTAAACAACAAAGAAAAAGGAAGTGGAAGAAGAAAGGAACTTGAAAGTGGTTGGTGAAATCAATACCTCTTCTTCAGGTTCTTCCTTTTGATTTGATCAAAAGGGATCATTAGGTTGGAATTATGATCAAAATGATGCCTATAAGATAAAGGTAGGATATTTCAGAGTGTATTTGTGCAGGGTTTGGCCAAACCAAATGGCTTAGAAGGTGTGAATTAGAGAGAAGGTGGAGTGCCCTTTTATAAGAGGGTTGAGGGGCACCTTTGGAAAAACTTAAAATATTATTTTATAATAAATTCATATTCAGTTTCTAAGGGCTCCAAAGTTGATTATTTAAAGTATAAGGTGGGGATAGGTCGAAAAAAACTCAACCAATTGGTTTTAGATAAGTTTAGGTTACCATTTTAATAATATCATTTAGATTTAACTCTAAGATTAAGAATTTAACTTTTACCATGTATTCTTGTATTCTTACGTTATATGGTTAATAAACTTACTATATACTGCCAATAGAACCCCAATTGGTTCATTAATGTCATATATATTATTATATAAGTATTTTGGCCGAACCTTAGATTTTTAGGACCATTATATCAATTAATAATATAATATTTGTTTTAAAAACTATTTTATGTCAATTTTGACACTATTTGGTATTTGTTTTTTTGTTAAAATAATAACAACATGATTACTTAAAAAAATACATTGAATAAATTCTAACATTTCATATTCACCTAAAAAATTCGTGGATGTTATAAAAACATTGAAATTATATTTATTTTAATATTTATAATACAATTTATTTGATTCTTTCATGAATAATGTAATTACTTTATCATCATTGTGTTATTAAAAAATTTATTTATTTAATGTATAAAAATTATAAATAAAATACCCTGATGTAGGAAATCTTTTTATCTTTATAATTAATAATTCTAATAGAATTTATCTCATGTAAAACCCCATATTAAAATTTTTTTAGTTATTAAACATTGATTTTAACACTTTTAACTATTCTTTGAATTAAATAATATTAAATGTCCTAATCTAATCCAAGTGGACCTAAATGATAATATTTTATTTATAAGGTTGTTTTTGGTCGAGATAAACTTGTCCAATAGAATTAGGACATGTGTGAGGGTAATATTAATATCATTTTTACCCTTAATTACCCTATTTACTTTTAACCGTGGTAAATAAAAGTAAAAAGTTACTATTCACAAAAAATTATTTTCATTTAATTTAAACATATTTTACTCCTTTATATTAACTGTGTGTCTCGAACTTTTGAAATTCAGCTCACAGAAGCTGTAAAATTATGTTTTATGTGAATTTGCAAAAGCTCTTAGGAGGTGGGTAAAAGATGGTGAAAAGTTCAATAAAATTTTTATATATCTAAAATTATTATAAAACAACCCCAATGAATTAAATTGAACTTATATAGGTATTATGTATATATTTTGATATTAAATAATTTAAATAAAATAAATAATTATTTAAATAAAAATTCGGTTTTAAACTATAACTCAGTGTTTTTCACTATTCTTCAAAAATTAAAAGTTTTCAGAAAAATACCAAAAATTTACCCTAAGATAATTTTGATATTCCGAATTCAAAAATGAAGTCAATTTTACTAAATTCAAAACATAGAAGTTGCATTTATTAATTTAAAATTAATTCCCGCTGTCAAAACTAAAAGTGTGTTTTAAGAAACAATAACTATCAAAAGATTGACACTTGATTATGTCCAATTTAAATGTGAAATTATGTCCAAAGACAAACATTGGATTAAATTATAAAAATATATTCTAAATATAATTTAAAATCAATCAAATTCATAATTTATCACTATTAATTATTCCGATTAAAAATTTTGTTTTTAATTAAAATTTAGTAATTTTCACTATTCATCAAAATATGAAAGTTATCAGAAAAGTACCAAAAATTCACCCTACGCTAATTTAGATATTTTGAATCCAAAAATGAAGTCAATTTTGAATGATAAAATGTATAAAATTTCAAAAAGTGGGTATTACAATTCATAACAGCTAGTTTGATTGGTTGTGGTGTATGTTAGAACTCGAAGTTGCGTACAACACATGCTGCTGTATTATTCAACGATAAGCGTACCATGGAAGCTTTAGGTTTACATTCTCCCATCCTTCAATAAATTACTTCCTCGCAATTTATGCTTGGTATTGGAAACTTGTGGTTGACGTTTCAAAATATCTTAGTTGAAACCCCACATCGAAAAATGAATTAATGAGGCCTCTATTTAAAATAAAGAGTGGTAAGTATGAAGGTTACATAAAATAACACATACTAGGGTTACATATAGAAAAAATGGATATGGAAGAGAAATTTAACCATCAATACCTGATGGATATTGGTAGAGAAAATGGCTATGAAAATGCCAACAATCACAAAACCATAAATTTGTGATGATCTAAGGTACCATCTAGGACAACATTTTTGTTCTAAGTTCCTTTTATTAATGTTGAGGAATTTATTTATGAGATTTGATAAGATCATAAGGATATATACTTACTTTATAATTATAGTTTTATCCATTAATAAATTTCTACCACAAACTCATATTTAACTACAAAACATAATACAAATAAAAAATAATCTATTTATCCTAATCATATAGGGTTCCAAATATAATGAATGTATAATTCACATATCAGAACCATTAAAAAATAAACCACATTATACAATCCATGGACTTCACATAGTCCAATGGTAGGTTATAAATCCCAATCGCACTATGGTTGTGGGTTCGATTCCCACAGCTTTGTCCGACGTGACGGGTTGTCACACGGTCTGCATGTTGTCCTTTTATAAAAATCCAAAAATAACCTTTCAAACTTAATCTATTCCAAACATTATACTTATCCAAAATACTACTATCCAAACTCAAAGTCCAAAATTTATAAAGAAGTTAAATACAATGAAGATCCTTTTTTCCATGTAATAACATGTGAACACTTTCACCATGTATTATTTTAAAACATGGTAACATCTTGAATTACCATAAAACCTTATTTATTACATTCATGCTCCCTTATTATTTATATAATACTGGATATACTCCTTCTATAAAAAATGATGTAAACTCCAACAAGGAAAAATCATTAATCAATTCCAAGTTATTCAAGAATATCCAATATAATTTACCCAAATCAACCATATCTTATTTAAAAATCAGTACGTCAATATTAGGACCATATTAAGGTTTATATTTCCTTCAACCATCTAATTTCAAAAAAGATTGACTCACTATAGAGTCACTTTTATTAGTACAATAAAATCACAAATCCTCAATGAAATAGTACTACAGTACAATCCTTATTTACTTCCAGTACATCATTGATACAACACTTTAATGAAATAATTCCAAAACAACATAAGAACACAATTCATTCCTCTTCATCTGTGGTAGTATCATAACTTGATTATTATCCAATAGCATCATTTGCGTCATAGTTTGAGGACTGGGACATTTGTTCGCGTAGTGTCCAAACTCCTTGCAGATGAAGCATTGTACATTTGAAACCTTTTTCTTACACTTGCAGTCACGTACTTGGTGTCAGTTTTCTCCACACTTATAAAATACTCCTATTCCCTTCAAGCATTTTCCAAGGTGATTCTTTCCACAGTTATGAAAAATTGAAAAATCCTTCTTTAACTTCTTCCCTTTATCTGTCCTTCTCTCTACCATCCTTTTCTTCTCTGGATTCCCTTCAAAGCCATAGGACTTCGAGAATTCTTTACTTATCTTATCAACACATGATACTATTTCTTCATATGATGATAATACGTGGGATACTATTTCAATTATAAATTATGGATTAGGACCATGAAAGATATGATCCTTCTTACTCTTTGGATCATGTGTATTTCTGGAGTTCTCATTCCTTCTACTGGGCGCCATTTCTAAATAATAGCATACACTATATTAGTTTATAAATAGAAATACCTAATCCCAAACTTGTAAAACACTTAACATAAATTAAATAGTTTATGGATATAATCCATAATCATAAAAATGTTTTCTTTGAGTAAGTATATACTCATAATACCTTCATAATGGTTTGTAAAGAAAATTAGAATTATCCTAAGAATATCCCCCAGGAGGGTCGTAACCAAGAGTACAGCCAGGCCCGTTGTCGTGCACCAGTTCCCGTTCGAGTCTAGCTCAAAGTAGTGTTTCCGGGTTTTACCCCTAGGTACATCTATACCAGACCCACCTCTACCTGCTCGTATCCAGACAAGGATGTATTGCTCAGAAAACTCACAAAATCTATACAATACCAAAATTCTAGGAATTTCTTCTATACTAATCATCAAGGTCTATCTTAGGGCTATGTTCTCTAATCATAGTTTATCTAAATCTAGTTTACATGGTTATTGCTAAACATAATCTGATACCAACTGTAACTCCCCGACCCTAGTTACCCAGAGTCAGTGCATTATTTTAATACATTGTCATGATTACAAGGAATCAAGTCCCGAAGGACTGATTGGTTTAGCAGTCTTGGAAAATAGATTACATAATGAAAGTTACATTACACTTCATTACATACAAAACAACATAAATAATCCTTCATGAATGACATTATTCCCTTGGCTTAACCCTGCATATCAATCACAATACCCTTCTTGGAATCTTGGGAAAAATAAAACACAGAAAGGGGTGAGTTCAGATGCTCAGTAAGGATAACAATACAGTGGAAACTTTAATAAATATGCATAAACATTTAAGGCAATGTATAACCCAAACAAAAGCCTTTTAAACTTGAACTTCAGCATAATATGTAAAAAAAATAAATTAATTCCATTTACTTATTCACATGGATATTATACTAGTTGAATAATCACATGCAATATCACTAAACACTTTCATAATGATGAAATGCATAATTCCGAACATTAATTTTTGTGTCAAGGCCTCATTCCAAGACCTAAGGGATAACTGTAACCGGAACCCAACCCGGAGAGCCTCTGTAACAAGACTCCATCCCGAAGTGCCTCTAATAACCGGACACCAACCCAGAGTTCCTATAACAACCGGACACCAACTCGAACTGCCTTTAATAACCATACACCAACCTGGAGTGCCTCTAATAACCGAACACCAACCCAGAGGGTCTGCTGTAACCGGACCCCAACCTGGAACATACTAGTCCAATACATTCATCTTAAGAAGAGGATGAAATATAACATAAATATTCAAATTAAAACTAGCATACAAAATGGCAAAACATTAATCATAAGCCATTAATGGCATAAAAATGACTCATCCATAGTCAAACATATCACAAAACCTTAAATACAATATGAAAGACTTCTATCATAATAAATCAACTTCAAACAAGTGTAAAATTTATCGAAGGATGTTTACATAGATGAAAGCAAAACTATTTGAGAGAAATATCTCTTTTTTCATGAAAACATTTAAAAGTCACACAATTTGGAAAAGAATTCATTTAAATACATTTTTGAATCAAAGTGTCCCATACCACTTTGAAACATTTTAATGGAATTAACATTTTAAAAACATTCATGTCCATATAAATAAATCCTTAAAAACTATTTTGAAGACATGGACATTAATAAGAAAGATTTAGAAGAACAAATATTTAAAACATTTGAAATGATATTTTAGTAAAAAGTACCTTAAAATAATCCCTTTGAAAACTCTTTCATATAACATGGACATGGATAATAAATATGTCCCAGTATATACTTACGTAAAAACAAACTCGGATAATAAAGAGATTGTGAAATTAACCCTTACCAATTTTGTAACTTACGAAACATACACCCCATGAAAGAGGTATCATAAAATGAATATGTAAATACACATAAATTATAGTTTATTACATAAATAATACAATTATGGTCAGTATATACACCACACAAAAGATAATAGTGGAAATATGGCATGAATCTCACGGTATTAAGGAGTGAGATGAAAACCCCTTACCTTGCACTTTCCTTTAGTCGAGAGTATGTTTAGCCTACTTTATGAAGACTATAGTATGTTATTAAATTATAACATAACCATATTAATATTTAGGATATCATACATTATTCATTTATGACTTTATACTACCCATTTAATAATAATTTCGATGTTATATTAATATTTCGGGTAATAATCGCTTTCTTTATCGTACGTGTTTTAACTTGTTACTCTTGATTGTATCGCATATATCATTATTTAAATACTTCCAGAATATAAAACATGATATATTTATCATATATATTTAGAATATAAAAATTTTTAATAGACTTATATCTGAAATGGAAACACCGCTTATGGAGACGGTAGTCCGTACGTACGCATAAACATTGTTTCCGGTTTAACATAGTATTGAATGGAAGTAAGTGAATAAGATATACGTAAGTACATAAATAATTATATATATAAATATATATATCTCCAGTAGAATTATTATTTCATATATTACATACTTATTAGTAATATATATTTTTATAATCGTCGATGAATGGTGAACTTGGAAATGAATCTCATCGCGTCGTGGAGATGGTAATCCATACGTACACACGAGAAAAAATATCATTCTTTTGATATTAATATAATATATAATTGGATGGTATATAATATATACATAATAATTATCATGTTATATTTATTATTTACATCAAATACCAATCATTATTATACCCATCCAAATAATAATGTATTGAATAACAATTACACCACGACGTGGCGACAGTAAGCCGTACATACGCACATATGGTGACATGTCATTCAAAGGGTGGATAGAATAATGAATTTGGTTTTACAATAATTATAATAAAATCTAATTATATAGAATATAATGGAGTTATTATTTTATAATGGAAACAACAATGAAAAAGGGAAGTGGAAGAAGAAAGGAACTTGAAAGAGGGTGGTGAAATCATGACCTCTTCTTCTTGTTCTTCCTTTTGATTTGATCAAAAGGGCTCCATAAGATGGTATTCGGATAAAAATAAGGCCTCTAGGATTAAGGGAGGATATTTTAGAGTGTATTTGTTCAGGGGTTGGCTGAGACCAATGTCTTAGAAGGTGTGAATTAGAGAGAAGAGGGAGTTCCCTTTTATAAGAGGGGTGAGGGGCATCTTAGAAAAAACTTAAAATATTATGTTATAATAAATTCATATTCATATTTTAATGGCTCCAAAGTTTATTATTTAAAGTATATGGTAGGGATAGGTCGAAAAAAACTCAACCAATAGGTTTTAGACAAGTTTAGGTTTCCATTTTAACCTTATCATTTAGATTTAACTCTATGTTTAAGAATTTATCTTTTACCGTGTCTTCTTCTTTTCTTACATTATATGGTTAATAGACTAACTATATACTAACAATCGAACCCCAATTGGTTAATTAATGTCATATATATTATTATATATGTCTTTTGGACGAACATTAGATTTTTAGGACCATTATATCAATTAATAATAGAATATTTGGTTTAAAAACTATTTTATGTCAATTTTGACACTATTTGGTATTTGTATTTTTTTGTTAAAATAATAACAACATGATTACTTCAAAAAAAATACATTGAATCAATAATAAAATGTCATATTCACCTATAAAATTCGTGGATGTCCTAGAAACATTGAAATTATGTTTATTTTAATATTTATAATACCATTTATTCGATTCTTTCATGAATAAGTTAATTACTGCATCAACATTCTGTCATAAATAAATTTATTTATATAATGTCTAAAAATAACAAATAAAATACTATGATGTAGTAATTATTTTTTTATTTTTAATGAATATTTATAATAGAATTTATCTCTTGTAAAACCCCATATTAAAAATGTTTTTGTTATTAAACTTTGATTTTAACTCTTTTAACTCTTCTTTGAATTAAATAATAATAAATGTACTTATCTAATCCAAGTGTACCTAAATGATAATATTTTATTCATAAGGTTGTTTTTTGTCGATATAAATTTGTCCAATAGAATTAGGACATGTCTGAGGGTAATATTAATATCATTTTTACCCTTAATTACCCTATTACTTTTAACTGTGGTAAATAAAAGTAAAAAGTTACGATTCAACAAAAATTATTTTCATCTCATTGAACCACATTTTACTACTTGATATTAACCGTGTCTCTAGGATTTTCGAAATTCAGCTCACTGAAGCGGTAAAATTAAATTTTATGTGAATTTGCAAAAGCTCCTAGGAGGTGGGTAAAAGACTGTGAAAAGTTCAATAAAATTTTTATATATCTAAAATTATTATAAACTGACTCCAATTAATTACATTGAAATTATATAGGTATTATGTATCTATTTTGACATTAAATAATTTAAATAAAATAAATAATTATTTAAATAAAAATTCGGGTTTAAACTATAACTCAGTGTTTTTCAGTATTCATAAAAAATTAAAAGTTTCAGAAAAATACCAAAAATATACCCTAAGATAATTTTGATATTCCGAATTAAAAAATAAAGTGTATTTTACCAAATTCAAAACATAGAATTTTCATTTATTAATTTAAAATTAATTTTTGCTATTAAAACAAAAAGTGTGTTTTTAAGAAACAATAACAATCAAAAGATTGACACTTGTTTATGTACAGTTTAAATGTGAAATTATGTCCAATGACCAACATTGGATTAAATTGTAAAAATATATTCTAAATATAATTTAAAACCACTCAAATTAATAATTTATCAATATTAATTATTTCGATTAAAAAAGTTTTTTTTAATTAAAATTTAGTAATTTTCACTATTCATAAAAATATGAAAGTTATCAGAAAAGTACCAAAAATTCACCCTAAGCTAATTTCGATATTACAAATCCAAAAATTATGTACATTTTGAAAGATAAAATGTATAAAATTTCAAAAAGAGGGTATTACAATTCATAACAGCTAGTTTGATTGGTTGTGGTGTGTGTTAGAACTCGAAGTTGCGTACAACACATGCTACTGTATTATTCAAAGAGAAGCATAACGTGGAAGCTTTGGGTGTTACATCCTCCAGCCACTCCACTACCTCTAATAGTCTGTGATCACCATGAAGAAAAGGTAATGTCAGAGAAGAACTAGAAACCTAGGCATGACTTATTGGAAGCTTTGGAGACCTTTTTGGGTGGAATTTTCTGAACAACATATTAAACACAATGCCAAAACCGATATCAAGCTTAAGAAACATCAATAAAAGTGCCTTTATCCAGAAACAACTGAACAAATTTAAACATGGACAAATTAATTTCTTTCAAAGGAACCATTTTCATTTAATTTTCAAATCTTCTTTCTTCTAAGTCCAATTTCAAAAATCATTTCCCCTTTCAAAATTACTTTAGAGAAACAAGGCCTAGCCTTTAATGTCAAATACACACCCAAGAATTCCCATGAAACTTTTCCCATTATTTCATTCATTTCCATTCATACATGCTAACCCAAAAATTCCATACACATTCCCCCCATGTATGAAAATGTCCATAAGGAATATCGAGGTCTCACCAGGACATTTATTTAATATTCTAAACAAGTACCAAATCATCAGACCAAAGCACTCTCAATTTTTAAAACCCACTTTACAAATTTAAAACCATTTAAAGAAGGAACTTTCATTCCCAAAACCATTTTTATTTTCAAAATACCTTACAAAAACGAAAATAGAATGAAGTAAAAATTTCATCAAAGAACCGGAAGGAGGGACTAACATCCATGCCCAACCAAGTGACATGATAGTGAGCCATGCCCAAAGTAGGTAATAACACTAAGAGGAACCTGAACCGGGAACTTTGACTCAACATGGGTCACTACTCCATGTGGGATCATAATGTGACACCAAATCACCTCCGTTTGCATCCCTTAATACAAAACAAGAACAAAAAAATCGACTCCCAGAACACCCTTGGTAACTCAGATTTTTCCATGAGTGGTGGTGATCAGGCACCAGGCCATTAACTACCTTTTAAGCCCTGAAAATCCTGACCTCCATTTACCAAACACCCCAAATAACAAGGACTTCCTTTTATACCATTTTTTTATAAAAAAACTACGTAAATTCTGAACTAGTCACTGGAGCTGGTCTACGTCATGGCCCGAGGGGTGTTCCTGATCCGCACCGGATGAAAACTAGTACCAAACATCAAAATTTAACCTTTGGGAATGATTTGTCCCATGAAAAAAATATAAAAAAATAACTAAAGACTGATGATAAAAATAAAAAACTAGTAGTAGAAAAAAAATAAACTATGCATACCTCACTGTGACCTTCTAAGTTACATCCCAACTCAGAACGAAGTTCGGTTCAAGATAGATCCAGCACTAACAAAACCTAAAATAGAAAATATAAAGAAGGAGTGAGCACTGAAATGCTTAGTAGGAAATTACAGTAGAATCCAAGTGTTTTTCTTTCCCAACATACTCCAATAAAAATATTTTGATATACATTAATAAAAATAAATAATCTATAACTTGAATAAACAACAAATAGCTCTACATTTTTGAAAACCAACACACACCCCCTTTCATTTAGAAAAAACTAGTATTTTATAAATAAAACCCAAACCAAAAGATACTAGTGCTGTGATGAAAATAAATAGATAGGGTAAACAAAAAACTAAGTTTAATAAAATAATAAAAAGAAAATAAATAAATTAACCAAAAATCATAGATAATAACCATGGGCAATCCTAAAAATCTCAAGAAGACCCCTCGATGTACTCAGTTTGGAACTACCATTCAATGTATGGTGAAACCCCTAAGTCAATAACCAACTAGCTTCTCTAACCTGGACTCACCAGTGGAACATCCCTCATGAACTATCTACAACTCCAGGGGGTACTAACCCATATAATAAGGGTAATAAAAAAACCAAAACTCGATCATATAAAAGACTCATAAGAACCTATGGTGGTAGTAATACTATATTAGCAGGAGTCCCTTGCACACGTGACTCACCTTACCTGCTGCCACCACACTAGCCTACCCCAAACACGGACATAACCTATGAGATAAACCATAAAGGGAGATCCTAGATTAGAGTTCCCTATAAATATATGTCTATATTTATATATGTACGTGTGCTTATATCATATAAAAATGGTTCCAACCAGGTTGTCAAGTTATTAAAACCTTCCAATCATTTCATAAAACATTTCAAGTTTCCAATCAGGCACACCCATTTTCCAAAGCACAATCCTTTCTAAAATTTAAAAAAAATATAAACTTTAATTTGGAAGTGCCAAACGGTCCATTATCTTGACACACCCCAAATCTGTTTACAGAAAACATTTCCAAACCCACATTTCAGGAAAAACAAGAAACTAGTAAAACATGCCAAACAACCCCTTAAGTCAATCATTTACCAAAAACAATGTAAGAACCCTAACCTTTTTTTCGGGTGTGTTTTTATTTTCCTAGTAATTTTTGAGGAAAAGAGTAAATTCCGGCAATTTTATAAGTACATGCCATGTACTTAGTTACTGCAGGTAGTCGGGTGCTGGCCGTGTACCGGCCATGCACATGACCGTGTGCAGGTGACTTGGGTGCTGCTTAAAGTAGAGTATGGAAAAGGAAAGTACACACCGTGTACTTTTTTTCCCTTAAACGCACCGGGGTTGCGCTTAATTGCCCGAACTATCTCATTTTAGTTCTCATTCAACCGAGACCTCCGTACGTCTGAAAATCTTCAACGAACCCCTGAGCCTCCATCCGATCTCTGATTCAACCATCGTCGATTGCATTGGGATCGCCTTGGTTGAAAGTATTTGGGTATTATGTGAAATTATTCCAAATACACTTGAACGAGGTATTGTGCGTTTACCATTTCACCCCGGTTGTTTTCCTTCCATGCTTGAATGCTTTTGTAGAAGTTAATTAGATATGGATAGGGTTGATTGCTATGCTTTGGATGTGTCTCCCATGAATGTTCTACTTTTGACCATTGGTCTGCTTAGCCTTTTGGCCTCCTTGCCTATTTTACATTCCTGTTGTTGTAGGATGGAGAGTTCTTATTTTTTTACATTCTTGATATAATAAAGACTGATTATCCAAGTAGTTCTGTCAGTTTACTTTGGCCATATTGCACTACTATGCTCGTTGACCTACATAGGGCAGTGAAAACCTGATGTAGTAGACTATAAGAAGAATTGACCGAGTGAGCTTCCTTAGAGAGTCTTTGAACACTTTAGGATATGAGAGGGATTGAACGAGTGAGATTTCTAGAGAGCCTAAGAGCACTTGGGGCTATAAGGGGAATTGACCGAGTGAGCTTCCTCAGAGAGTCCTTGACTGCTTTAGACTATAAGGGGAATTGATCGTGTGAGATTCCTCAGAGAGTATTTGTTTTAATTTAATGTCTTGGGTATATAAGGGGAATTGACCACGTGAGATTCCTCAAAGATTCCATGACCTTGGGGATATAAGGGGAATTGACCGTGTAAGCTTCCTCTGATATTCCTTGACTACCTTAGACTATGAGTGGAATTGACTGCGTGAGATTCCTCAGAGAGTCTTGTTTTACCTCTTACTATAAGGTAAATTGACTGTGTGAACTTCCTCAGAGAGTATTTATATATTCTTATAACTGAAACAGAGGGGATAGGCTGTGTGCACTTCCTAGAGGGTTAATGTGCTTGATTGATTGTTTTTTATTTGTGGAACTATTTCTATGGAGTACTTTCTTGTTTACTGCCTCTGTACTTTAGCTGCCATATATTCACTGATTGTTAGGCACATATATTTGGGTAGTTTCCTATTGGGATTTAGTCTCATACCCAATTTAGGCCATGCTTTTGGGCCCAAACAGATTATATTTTTACAGGTATAGGCAAGGTCAACTTCCCTTCTACTTTAGGATCTTTATTGACTGTGAAGCTGGAGAGCATGGGACCAAGATAAGGCTTGCGTTTTTTAGGATATTTTATATATTTTTATTTTGTATTTTTGTTTAGTACTGTTTTTTTCTAGCATTGTGATTTGTTTGGATGCTTTCCTAGACATAGGTTACCATGCATCATTTATATATCTGCTCTAGTTGTCTGTTATTCCAATATTCTACTATTACTGTGGTTGGTATATTTAATAATTCCTTTATTGTGTATTTATTTTCCTTCCACTGTATTACCCTACCAATGAGGGAATAGTTTCCCCACCAACACACCCAAGGCCCTCACTGCTAGTCGGTATCCTCTGGAGTTTGGGGAAATGCACTTGAGGCCATGTGACCAACAGTGTACGGGGCGCCCCTAGGTGGCTTCCGAAACCAGGACATTACAAATAAACCCCAAATCCAAATGGGAATTCCCCTTGGTATTATATTTTAAACCATTTTTAGAAACCAAAAAATTACCCAACATCATTTAGAAAATAAGAACCATCTTCTCAAAGTTACCCTTATTTTTCAAACTAGACCAAAAAACACACCGAAATACTTTTCACCGCAGATTTTCATTCCAAATATAATTTAATAAACCATTTAATGATTTAGTAAAACATTTTAAAAGGTCAAAACAAAGGATTAAATAACAATCTCACCATGTTCACATGATAATTCCATTCTAAAATAAATTTCATAACCAAACTCTAAAAAAACTACTTTCACACCTTTCAAAAATTAACCCGCACCACCTGCACAACCAAATGAACTTCTAGAAAAATTAAATAAATCATCTTCACAATTAAATAAGCCACTATTAAAAATTATTAACAGTTTCCATAAAAAACACATGACTTAAAACACAAAAACTAACTCAAATATTGTTTTATGACTAAATACAAATCAACACAACACCAAAACACAGTTTGAAGTCCTTGCACAATTAAATACACTAATTGCACAGTTCATAAAACACTAGTAAATTGCGCACTATGGGTTTTCATAAAACAATGCACTCTATATCACATAACATGCTACAAAAACAAATCATACATATTAAAATTTCTTGAAATTTAATTCCCACCAAACAAATCAACACAAGAAGATGCTAAATTAATTATATAGGAAAGATAATTTATCAAGAAATGTTTATACATAAAAATACCTACATATAATCAGAGAATTATTTCAAAATATATTTTTAACAATTTTAACTAATATAAAACACTATATTGAGTTAACTACAATACTTATGGAGGTGTGAATGAAAATTAAAAATTAATTTGAAACACAAAAGTGCTGTGGATTGTGCGAGAAAGAAAAAATTTGGAAAATGCCTACCTAAAAGCCATGAAAACACGATGCCACTTCAAAAAAAGGAAGAATATAGATTTTTCCCCTTAGTTCATCCTAAAAACTAAGAAAAATGCACCCAAAAACCCCACGATTAGGGTTTATCACGGTTGAAAGGAAAACCCCAAAGTTTTTTAAAAAAACCATCGGAGGAGAATACTGGTGAGGCATGAACCATCCAAGCGAAGGTCTTTAGAGATGAGGGGAGGGGAATTAGTAGAGGGTGGTGTGTGGAGGGTTAGGATACCGGGATAGGGGTGTGAACCAAGATGGGGGCTATCGGACAACAGAATCTGGTCGGAGCAAGGCAGAGCAGTGAGGTTGGGTTTCCGGAGTAGGGCAGAGCGGCCACTGGAGTAGGCTGAAGCTGGGGTGCTGGGGGTGGGGTTGTCCACACAAAAGGGATCAACTATAGAGGGGGGTTCACTATGCCACAAGGGAGAAGAAGGGTGGGGGGGGGGGTCGTGACCCACTTTGGTTTCTCCATTTTTTTTATTTTTTATTTTTGTTTACAATAATAATAATAGTAGTAGTAGTAGTTACAATAATAAAAATAACAATAATAATAGTAATTACAATAATAATAATAATAATAATAATAATAATCTTAATATCATTACTATTTTTATAACTAACCATTTTATAAATTTATATTTTATTTAATTTATCTCACTTTATTTTATTTCATTTTCCATTAAATTAATTAATTATTTTATTTCGGCTACCCGACAGCCACATGGTTTTCTTGTAGTCAAATTCACGGTTGAGAAAAATATGCTCAAACAATGCCACCCGACACTACCCACATATAGGGTCAAGCTACATGCTCTTTTGCACGGTTTTATAAACCATGTGAAAGTCGCGTGCCATAACTCAGACCCACTTAGGCATCCACACAGGCACAAAAAAATTTCTTCTAACCATACAAGATGATTCTGAAATAGTGGAAAAGCATATGAAACTATAAAATAAAAATAAAGTAATTTAAAATAATAAATCAACTAGATTGGGGTGTGATAATTTCACAAATTTCCAAAATTACCATACCTTGGAAAATGTACATAAATTGTATTTATTGATTCCAAAGGTGATAAAGAAAAATATCTAGGACATAGATAACATGGTCATCAGTGAATAAAATCCCACACACCGGTGAACAACCAACACATCTATTGACCTCAACCAAAAAACCCAATCTTACTATATTCTAGCCTAACCGAGGAGAAAATCCCTTGGGTTGAGCTAATTCCCTCCCAAGGATGCTATTTAGAGCATGATTCTAAACTAGTGCACATGTGTACCTAGACATCAGACACATACACCTGACTATTACCATGAAATTCAAATATAGGTTATAATTTCAAAATAGTATAGTATCATATATCACATCATATCATCATGTTTGAAAACAATCTACAAGTCTTGGTCACACCTCTGAACACCCACAAAAGAACATCCCCCTTTATCAATCATATTAATTTTTAATTAAATTCATCCTCCCAAAAAGGAATATTTCATTACAATTATTCAAACATCCATCATTTCCATCCCACATAAATGGTAATGTCCAAATAATTTTCCATTTCAAATAAAAAATTTAAAGTGACAATAAATCCTTTTTTACATTCCACTCAGATTACTAAGCCATTTAAAACAACCATGTCCATTTATAAAATTATTTATAAATAATTTATAGTTTTCAAAGAATTATTTCAAAAGGGATGAATTCACCTGAACGTAGATAACCCCAATTTTCTCATTATTTTTGAAATAAAAATTATGAAATAATTCAAGGATATTATAAAGAGCTGACCAGACATTTAAATTTCAAAAATAAATAAATATTTTATTAGAAACCATTTTCATAAAAAATAATATCAAGAACCCCCCTTTTTACTTTTATCAGAATCTTACAAAATCATAAATCTTTGATATAACTACTAGATATAAAAGGAAACATGAGATTAAATTGAAATATCAAGATGAAATCATAAGAAATCGTATATTCAATTTTAGTGGGAGATTATTAGGACACCCACCTTTGAATCTTAATCACCAAAAGGAAAACATAGGCCAAAGATAATAGATACTCAATGAAGAAATAAGGAGATCCCTAGAATCACAATTCCTAATGAAAAAACTTAGATCAAATAAAATACCTTGTCTTCTATATCCCCATGTATGAATAACATGTAGAATATTAATATCTATAACCAAGACAGAGAAATAATTACTGATTGAGAACCAACATGATGAACGACACTTTGATCAACCAATAATTGATGTTGGGGATACCAAAATCATCCAAGGAGTGCCCCTAGGTTCACATTGCTCAAGAAAATGTTGAGGGAGAAGATAAAATTAAAAAATTTGTAGTTATGACAAAAAAATATAAAATCCACTACCAAGTATCGCATTTAGAGATGCCATCGACATGGAGGTGGACTATGACTAGCCAATGGTAATCAATTATCTAGAAGGTGGGTGTAGGAATAATTATTTCACACTATCTCACCCATCGACTGTCTTATAAATGTAATGAAATACTGTAGCCAATACTAACTTCCACTGGTCAATATGTGGCTCTCACCGGCTAGCTTGTAGACCACCTGTAGCTCTTAAGGTTGTCAGTTCAAATCAACTTTTTCTCTATGCTTTCATGTAGCCTTATGACCCTTCAATTGACTCACAAAAAAACATAAAAATCCACCCAACAATGAATGAAGGGTAAGAATGTAATAATTCTACCCACCATAAGGACTTTTTCTCCTATAAAGTATGAAGTAATATAACGACCTAGGCTTTACATACATTGATATTACATAATTTTAGATGAATATTCAGCACATTACAAAAGTAAATTCCTGAGGACCATAATAGTTTAGTGTATTTGGAAACATAGAACAAAATATTCTATCATGGTGAAAGATCTTCAATGTTTCCCACTAAGATATTACCCTTTATTACTTCTACTTAGAACCTTTCTTCATTACCTAGGAAAGGAAAAATAAGAATGGGGTGAGCTCAGATTCTTAGTAAGGGTAAACAGAGGAGATAAACATGATCTTAAGGATATTAGAACATGATCAAAACTTTAAAAGATCATACCCATCATAACAAAGATCATAAACATGAATAATGGAACAAATACTTCCAGTTCATAAGATATGAATCATAATCGAATCATGAGAATAATCTATGAAAGCACAACATAGGAATAAAACATAGAATTTTTGAAATACACATAATCATAGAAAATCCTATATCAATGATACCTACCAAGAACTTCATAACGTGTTAGGATTGGGATAATAACCCATGTACCTGCTTTGGGATTGTGATTCCCTCTCATGTACCATATTTTTTTGGGATTGAGATTCCCTCCCATGTACACTCTTTTTTCGGGCATAATAATACCTCATATGTACCCTTTTGTTTCAAGGTCGGGATTCCATTTTTTTTCTGGATTGGGATGCCCTCTCGTGTACCCTCTTGAGCTCATAAAACATTTATTTTTTTCCAAATAATTTAAGAGAGATATAGGTCCCAACCATCACATAATGAAATCATATATATATGTTCCATAATATAACACAACATTCATCATATCATGACCCATGAAATGAAAAGGGTGTCATTAACATTTTATCACATACTAACCTATATAAAAGGGATAAGTTTCATAATAATTTCATCAAAGCATAACCCATGAGAAATAGTGAGTTTCAAAATCATATAACCCATTGAATAGAAATAGGTATCATAAACAACATTCCATAAAAACCTAAACCATTTAAGAAAGAATATGAATGATATTTATAAACTATAATAAAGTTTATCAACTTTGATGGAAAAGTATTTAGAAATATCCCAAGAAAAATTTAATAAAGAAAATAACCTTTCCTAAATAATCCATTTCATAAAACTATTTGAAAAAACTATTTCTCATAAAGAAGGATTTATAATTTATTTTAAAATATTTCTTAAGGAAAATATATGTTCAAATTTAAAAAACACTTTTTAAAACCGTAAATCATTTTATTTTTTTTGAAAACCAATTAAAAACATAAAATAAAGGATTGAAATCATTTTGTAAACCCTTTTCTAGAACATGGGTGTTAAAAATTTTAAATAAAACTTGAAATCATTTAAATCATTTTCTTTTAAAATAAACCTTTTGAAAACATATAAAGGGATCTTTGAAAATCATTTAAAAAACCATTTAGAAATAATTTTTTTTGTAATCCTTTTTCTTTTAAAAACAATTTAAAATTATAAAACATCTAGAATATTAGGAAAAAAATTTCTTTAAAAATAAAATTGTAAACATAAAAATGACTATTTAGGGAAATGACGGTCGTGACAGTGAGTAAGTTCATACATGCCAAATATTCCTTTTTCACCTTAAATGTTTAGAAAAGTGCCTTGATCAGAAAATTGATAATAAGAATCCTTTTAATTTTTTTTAAAAGGTAAAACATGGGTATGAATTTTCTTTAAACATCATTGTATAATAGTAAAACATTTTTGAAAACATTTTTTTGAAAATATAGTTGTGAAAGAATATAGATTTCCAGCTTAAAGGAGAAATAAAGTGGAATTTTCATAAATTTTTTTTCTTAATTATATTAAGTACCAAAGAGTGAAAAATGGTACTAATTGATCAATACATCATGGATAAATATTGGATAATATAATTACTTATATTTCTTAGGATATTGATCATAATATTTAATCTATGGAAGTATAATCATAAACAATCTTGATAAACGATGAGATTATTTCAATAAACTCTTACCAATAGGTAACTTGGAATCATACTCCACATTTGAGAATATGAAATTAAATTAAACATAAAATATAATTAAAATAAGTATATTTATGATATAATATTTCAATTTTCAGTATATACACTCCATAGACTAATATAGGTGCATAAAATGACATGTATCTCAAAGAAAGAAAATTGAGACAAAATTACTTTACCGATTTGGTAACTTTTGAAAAATAAACCCCATGAAATAAATATAATAAAATAGATATGTAAATACAAATAAATTTAATTAAAATAATAATATAATACATTCGTGTATATTATATACACCATATAAAATAATCGAGTAATGAATATGGTAAGAATCTCACATAAATAAAAAGTGAGATGAAATTTCCTTACCTTTTGTCTTGAATCTCATTTTATTATTTAAAAACTTATTTATAATAAATATAAGTTTATTATAATTATACAAAATAAAAATATTATTATATCTAATACAATATATGAATTTATATCACACTCTTATTACCACTTCTATTTTAAGGTTACATTTCGAGTAATATCCTCTTTGTTTTTCGAATGTAGCTTAATTTGTTACATTTTTGGTATTTATACTTATATAATTATTTATAGATTGTAAAAAATGATATAAATTTGTTTTATATTAATTATATATTTATTATAATAATATATAGAATATATAACTATTAAATGGAATACATTGTTCATGGAGACAGTGGGCCGTACATACGCATGAACACTGTTTCCGTTTTATTTTCGTATTGAACGAAAGAAAGTAAACGATATATATATATATATATATATAATATCATTAAATTATAATTATTATATCTTAAATATCATATAATTTCTATATAACCATAATTAATACATTCCATGTAATTTTTGAACTAATCACATCGCTTTGAGAAGGCGGTAGTCCACGTTTCCACAAATGAAGTTATGATATTTAAAAAAAAGGAAAGAATGAAGGTATGATTTATATAATAATTAAATAAGAATAAACACATCATAAATATACAATATATAATCTTAAAACATATTTTATATTATAATTACCACTCATGAGAGGTGGTAATGGAAAAACGAACAACATTGTTTTGTGAGGCGGCAGTTCACTGTACACAAAATGGTAAGTTTTTTTACCCATTATAAGTAAGTGTGTGTAAGTGAAGTTAAAAAAATTAGAATAAAAAAATATCAGTATATGTAGGACACTTATTTTGTTATATAGTTATTTTATAAGAATAATTGAGGTGGTGGAGAAAGAAAATAAAAGAATGGATCTTGAGGAAGGATGTTACCTCTTTCTTGGGTAACTCCTTTTGCTTTACACAAAAGGGATTCCTTAGATGGAATTTTGAACAAAGAGATGATTAAAAGAGGAAAGGATGGATTTTTTTATATTATTTTATCAGAGTTTGGGAGAGACAAATGGTTTTAGAGGTGTGAATAACTGGGAGGTGTGAGTGACCTTTTATAGCGGAGGAGTGCTATTCTTGTAAATATTTGAAAAAGAAATTCCACCCACATTTTTACTATAAAAAAGTGGATCCAATAATGGTAAACATTATATAAAAGTGAGTATATGGTCTAAATATGTCCATTAAATGTATTTTGGATAATTTTATAGGTCATTTGGGCTTTAATTTTAAGGTTTAGTCCCTTGTTAATTTAATTTCCCTCTTAATCGTGGTAATTAATTTTAATTACCTTCACTAATCATTTTTTGTAAAAAAATAAGTTAAGATAATTAGAATTTATAAATTATTAAAATTAAAAATATTTAATCCAATTTTATACATTAAAATAATAGAAGTGGTGGAAAGTAATTTAATATTAATCCAGCATACAAGATGACAATGTGGGGTTTTAAAGTAAAATTGTTCATAAGATTGCTATGTTTATATATCTAATTTCAAAGTTAAATTGATCCAACCTATTTAAATTAAATTAATTTATGTATAATTTATATTATTATACTTTAAAATTAATTAAAAAAATAATTTAATCTTATGAATAAATTAAATGAAAAAGTAGTTTTGAAATAAAATTCAGTATTTTTCACTATTCATCAAAAAATAAAACTTCACAAAAAATTACAAAAATTAATCCTAAATATTTTTATGTTATATTTTCAAATATGAAAATTATTTTGACATATAAAATCAATAAAATTTCCAAAAATTGGATTTAAAATGGGTTCTCTATTAAAAGGTGGTAGAATTTCTTTAAAGAAGAATATATCTTTTTATTCGTAAAATTTGATTTATAATTATATTAAACCTATCAAATCTAATAGATAAGTATAAAAATAATTTATTGAATATATTATATATAAAATTTATTGAAAAATATAATCAAATCTTGTTTTTAAAATTGTGTTTGTACATAGAAAAATAGTTTTCTTTGAAATGTAATTTGTTTACTTTCAAATAGTTCTTACGTTTACTTATACTAATTGATAAACAAAGGATTAATTTTTTATACATGTGTAAATAATATTTTCACAATTTATTTATTCATATTCGTAACTTCTATTCCAATCGACAGGTGGTAACTATAATAATAATATAATAATAATATTAATTGTATATTGTAGATCAGCAAAAACTCGACCTTGCGTGTTACGTCTGCTATCGAAGGAATTAAACGTTGTGTGTAATAAAATACAAACACAGTGTTGTGTGTACGATAAGATAATATAAGTCTTTAATTAAGTGAATTAAAGTTAATCATAGTGCTTTTTTATATATTAAAAATATATTCAGTGTTGCATGAAATGAAAAATATAAAAAAGATTAAATTAATGTGAAAAAAAATATTTTACAAAATCTCATGGGGTTAAATTATACCCACTTTAAATGAATTTCTCCCAAAAAATTAATTTAGACTATAAAATTTTTAATACATTAAAGTTCATTTCATAGAAACCCACATTGTAAAAATGAATACTAAAACATCCTATTAAAATGAAATGTTAGAAACATAACGGCTGCCCAGAGTAACACATAATGTGTTTCCCACACAGTAGAACAAACGTGGGAAGTGAAAACATGGGCATTGAAGAGAAATAAAACTATCAATTTATGATTGAGAGTAATATAGAACATGGTCATGATAAATCTAACAATCAAAAATCTATAAATATTGACTAATCTAAAGGGACATTTGATTCATCAGAAATTAAGGTACTGGGAAAACATTTTTGGTTTCAAGGTCCTATTTCTTAATGTTTAAGAACATTAATAAGTAGATATAATTACTTTATTTTATTCCTTTTCATGTGAACAATCTCACCCTTAAGTTTGTCCTTACTCGATTTCTACTTTGTATCTTACTCTTTGAAATAAAGGTGAGTTTTTCATTCCTAAAGAACTAACAGATCATGAGATCCATGATAAGTAATCCCATATTTCGTTAGTTACCATCAACACAAATTGTTTAGAACATGTTTTCAAATATGCATAAATCCCCACGTGGTGATATAATACTTTAATCCCACAAACTTCATCCAAATTTTGACATAAAATTTCCATAAATTCTTAACCATATAACCCCTCTGAAATTTTAAAATCCAAAACTTTGTAAAGAAGGTCATGAAATTATCTTAACATTGATCCCCCATATATAAAAAATTATATCTTGGTTGTCACATTCTGAATGTGTGAATGTTTTAGTTAAAATTCTTAGAGATTAGTTAGGGAATGTTCCATGGAAGATTTTACCAGTCTTGGTTGAAATCCTCCAGCTTGCAAACTCACTCTCACATGAAGTTTTACATGTTTATCACGAGGCCAATCAAGTTGCAGATTCTCTTTCCAGGCGGGCAATTTTAGAGGTCAGTTCTAATTGGTCTTTTGTTTTATATGAGTTTTGTAATTGCTTTTTTCTATATGATTACCATGGTGAGGTTTATACTCATCTTTGTAGAACCCCTCTCTGACACCACACTATGTACTTTATGATTTTTAAATATATTTTCTTAGGAGCAAGATTTCCTACCACCTGATCTTCTTGGTATATTCTCTTAAAACATGGTAACAACCTAAATTACCATAAATCCTTTTTTAAAACATGCATGCTTCTTTATTCCAAAGATTAATACATATATTCTATAAATCCAACAAGTTGCAGACTTCATCCATGATAGAATAAACAACTAATTCATGATTCCTTTATTAGTTTTGAGGTCATAAATATTATCTAATTTACATTATCTAAAATAATTATCTCTTTATTTAATCTAAACACAATTTTATCAAACAATAAGGGTTACCTTATCTTATTTCCAAATATCACATTTATATTAAATCAATTTTCTAAGTCTTTATCACTATTCAAAATATCATTTTCAATCCTTAATAAAAAAACTTATACAGAAAATACTTATATATTTCGTGATTCATATAACATAATATTTTAATTCCAAAACATATAGACTTAAATCATCTATCTTTATTCACAAACAATTTCCCAAGATTCATCATCTTATCCCTTAACACCCATGTAATAGAATATGAAATATGAATCTTTTATTAATGTTCCTTAACCTCAATAAAATCATGCTTCTTATGTCAAATAATAATGGAAGAAGATCCAATACCTTTTATATATCATCTGCAATCTCTTTATCTTCAAAAGAATAAACAATACTCATATAACATCCTGATTATATTTATGATATTGTCACTTAGGAGATACATTTTAATCATTCTCAAAATTTCCACATATGAAAAATTCAATTTTAACCTAGTTCTTTCTAGTTTATACCATTGAATAAAACTAGAAAGCATAGGTTTAGAAACACTTATCATAGGATAAAACCACATAATCATGAAAAATTTCTTATATTATATCTAAATAATGATAATAACTTATTTAATATATGAAACATTAGGTTTATAGAAGTTTATTTATAATCAAATTCCATTTAAATTCTTCATTATGGTTTGTAAAGAGTTTGTGAATTTCCAAAGCATATCCCCCAAGACTGTCAAACTAGGCGAATAGCAAGGTGAATTTGTCATGTACCTGGTTACACTTAAGTTAGGCCCAACACACCTTGTTGGAGACGTTACCCCTAGGTACATCTATGCCATATCCACATCCAATTTTAGTATCAATATAGGGATTTAATAATAAAAAACCACTCACTATATCCTTTACCAAAATTTTAAGACATTTTCCTAAACATTAACTCATATTTAGACTTATCCTAAGAAACACCCCTAGAAATATCCTTAGAAATATACCTAGGGATCTCGATAAATATTCCTCATAATAGTTTCCAAAGGTTGACTGAACCTTTCTTTTGATACCAACTATATAGAGCCAGGCTTAACATACAAGGATATTACATCATTTTAGATGAATATTCAAAATATTACAAAAGTACATGCCCGATTACCGTAACAATTTAGTATCATTGGAAAATTGTAAAAAAATATTATAACTTGGTGACAGATCATAAATTTTTCCCACAAAGATCTTCCCCTCTAGTACTTATACTTAACAAATTTCTTCAGAACTAAGGGAAAGGAAACATACGAAAGGAGTGAGCTCAGATTATTAGTAAGGTTTAACAAGGGAGATAAAATTGAGCATAAGGGTACACTATTGGAAAGAGGGGATAACCCAATGAAGCTACACCGACAGTTTATAAAACCATGGGTATAGCTTGATTGTGGTTTTTCTATACCCATGGTTTATCAATAACCGTGGGTATATACAATCTATACTGACATTTTTTTACTAAATCATCAGTATAGAGTAATAAAAAAATTTCCCCACCCATTCTAACCCCCTATATCTTTGGGAAACAACCCCCCCCCCACGCAGCTATCTTTCCCTTCCCCCTGCGTTTCCCTCACCTGATGCCACTTACCCTCTTCCGGTCGACAAACATCCACACTTATCCTCATCCTCTGGTCGATGTGCATCCCCTCCTCCTCCTCTTTTGGTCAAGAATCCCTTCCTAGTTTATGCATCCCCCTTAGGTCAATATATCTCTCACCCAACACAAATCCCTCTAGGTTGAGCAACCCCTTCTATATTTTTATGATTTATCTATTCTTTGACAGTAGACCACTAATATTTTTTTTCATGTTTAATTGATTCATTATTTAGTTTGGGATAATATTTTTATGATTCATTTTGTTGATTTAGTAATTCCTTTCTTTTAGTTTTAATCATTATTATTTTTTTAGTTTGAGCTTGAGGACTCAATAGTTTTATGTCATGGTTTGAATTATTTAGATTCATTATTTAGTTTTATTCATTTTTTAGTTTTTGTTTTCTACCATGGTTAATTGATTTGGCTATTTGTTTTGTTGAATCATTATTTAGGATGAAAATACCCTTCTAAATTTTGTTGATATATTTTTTGGGCTATTGATTCATGATTAATTGATTCATTATTTAGTTTGATGGTGAGTTGCTAAAATTTTTAAGGATTCCCCTTATATTTGATTTTCTTTCATAGTTAATATTTTTTTGGCATGGTTATTATTTGACAGTGAGTCACTAATATTTTTCATTTTTCTAGCATGGTAATTTGAATGGGTTATTGATCATATCAATATTTCAATGAAAAAGATCTCTACAATGTTGATAATAAATCCTTCTTGATTCATGCTAGTTTTTTATTAATTACAAGTTATAGAAGGAACATTAGGATTTAAACCCATACCATTCACATCAAAAACAATAGACACTCAACACGAGTCTTCTACATTTTATTCATTTTATCCAGAAACTTTTTTGGTGATGCACATCTTCAAACTAAGGCTTCTTTTTCATAAGGAAAGTAATTTTAATGATATATTTATTTCTCCATTTGAGAAGATATGGGATCTAATTTTTTCCCTTACCCCAATTTTGTTTAGGTTTATATTTTTCACCTACACTATTGAAAATAATTGTTTTAATTTGAGATTGGTTAGTTTCATATATAATTTCTTGTTTAAATCTTTTATTACATTGAAATTTTATGATTCTCCTTTAAATATATTTGTCCTGGTGAAATCTTATTTCCCTCTATTATCATAAGATTTTACTCCTATATTGAAGCCTTATACTATTTTATTTCATTTTATTATTATTCAAAAATTTTAATACCATATGCTTAAAATTCTAGAAAGACCATTAATATCCTATAAATCACCTTCTTTATTTCTAAGTTTAGTCTATATAAATTTCATAGATTTTGAAAAATTTTATTTTAAAGTGGAGAACCCACCCTTTGGAAAACTTCTTGGGGGAAAATACTTTATACATTTTTTTCTCGTTCACCATTAACATGGTGGGATAAATAGTATTTTTCAACATCCATACATTCCAATAGTTTTATCTAAAACATGTACAAGAAAATGAAATAGCATTAGTATGTAATATTGTTTCTCAGTTATGTGATAAAATATTCTTGGAAGTCATTTCCCTTTATTTGAAAGATAACATCATGCTCTTCATGGTGTCATGATTCTCAATAAAAAATTGTGTTGTACTATTTATTTTTCTAAAAATTTTGGAAGTTCCTGCATTTCATGATTCATGATTCTTTAATCTAATATCCTTTTCTAAACACTTCATATTGATTAATTTATTCCTAGTATTAACAACTCAAGGATTTCCTTCATAGTCCTCCTTTACTCTTTTCATTTCTTATTTAGAAATTTTTCATGATTACTATAATATTTTTCATGCCACATCACCTTTTATTCATTAAAATATTGTTGAAAAGAATTGACATTGATAGAAATATTGAGTAATTATTCTGGATCATGGAAGGATTATCTAAAAATTATCCAAAGGATGTATTTCTCAAAAACATTAATTTTTAATTCTTTAGTAACTTAAAAATATATTACATTAAAAATATAGTTTTTTTATCCATTTTATTAAAATGATTTTTGATAGTATTGAATATTCCAACCCTTTTAACTAATCCCACTTATATAGATTTCCATGTGGGATGGACCTAAACTATAATTATATTTTCTAAGTTATGGTTCAGAGTATGTAGGATATGTATAATACCTCTTGGTATATAGAGTTATGATCTATATATAGGGGGTGAGGCTGGCTGTGTGGGGGGGGGGGGGGTGCAGGGGGTGAGTTGAGTTTCATTGGTTTTTCATTTTTCTGGGTTACTATGTTGTGGAGTTCAGTTGTGCTATATCATTATTATTGGTGTTAGAAATATTAAAAATGGTGCTTTACCTAACACCGTGGTTCTATCCATGAATTATAAGATCTATGCAATGGAATGTACCATGTTGGTTAGATTCATCTTTGAGCAGGTGTCCCATGGCATAGTTTTCATCCTTACACTATAGTTTTATCCCGAGTAAATAGCTTTATGTTTCTTTAACAGTTCTATCTCCTAGAATCCACATCTAATTTCTCATGATATGTAGGGTTTAATTGATTTTATATCTACAATCTCCAGGAATGTGTTAAACGATTCTTGAAATCTCATATCCCTCTATAAATCTCAATCTCATTTCTTCCACTTTTCAAAAAACCTATAGTTTTTCAAATTATGAAATCATTATCTTTGATCTTCCACTATTATACAAATTCCGGCTCCTTATTAAACGTAACCTAGAAAGTTATTTCCTTCAAATACCCTATCATTCTTCACAAGGCACCATATTTTGAATATATTCTTGAAGTCATTATTGATAAAATTTTGTATTTATAAGACATTGTCATAAGACCAAGAGATTTCCAAGGTATGATAGATAAATATTTCTAATACCATTTTCAGGTATATCAAGAACACATCCTAAAAAATTTATTTATCAAAATACTCCCTCTATCTTGAAAAGACATCATTTATTAAATTTGTGCTCCAAAGAATCATTAACAGATGGCTGTATTTTCAATGCATCATTAAAACACTACGAAATTTCCAATATAAAATTGAAACATATTTGTAAAACCCTTCAACATATATTTTATAAGTTCACAATTTTATTGTGTTCTTGATACATTCTAGGAATCCAACTTAGAAATTTAGTGATATTCAATTCTCCAATGTGAAATTTCAAGGGTTTAATTATGGTTCTAAAAATCATCGATAAAATTATAAAACTGGAGTTGTTACACTGTGTTTTGATGTATTATCCTACTATTATTAGTTTTTAATGGTAATTTATAGGTATTTATTCTATTCATATACATTTATATATCATTTTTAGTGGATGTTAATTTTATTATGATTTTCTAAGGGGAATGGCTATTGATTACAACTTATCAGAGAAAAATTTGATGAATATGGTGGGTTGTTTTCCCATATTTCATAGAAGATTTATTAGAAGGTTGAGTACATGTATTTGGATTCTATTTTGGTGAAACAATTATTCCTAGTGATTTTTGATAAATTATTCCACTTTGGATAAAATAAATAAGTAATTATTTATGGTGTATGACATTAGATAGGTTCTCATGTGGCAATAAAAAGTTTGATGAGGCATGAAGGGGCTTGAATGTGGATCAATAAATCTTAGTGGGTATGTAAACATAATTTTGGAGGTACATGATACCTTTAGTAAAAAATCATACACGAGTTTATTCAAGATTTCCTTATAAATGAATGTTTCACACACCTATGGTTCAAAGAGAAAACATTAGATAGACCGAGCATTCAATTCCATTGATTGAAAATTTTCATGCCTACTTCAGAGAGCTTAATAGTGGATGAAATTGGTTCACTGGAATTGGGATGAAGCATGTGAAGGTAAAAAATCTGAAAATGTAATGCTTCTATATCTAGTTCTCCTTGTCTTTGGAATGTTTTGTTATGGTTGGTGTTATTTTCACATGATGGTTTTATTATAGGAATGATTTCAATATCCATTTTCCATGATAATGAATGTAGATTTTAAGAGGAAGAGAGATTAAATATTTCAATTCTTATGCAGTTATAACATTATAGAAGATTCCCTACCACCTCCTCTGCCCCATTTCCCCACATTAAGCATCATCACGATGATTGATTAATCCTATCATGGTCACCTACAACCTTCCATTGATTATCCTAGAGAGGGGATGATTATTATTGTGTTTTGATGGTAATTTAAGTTGGGTTCTCCTATTATTATCCATTATTATATCATTTAAATAATAGACACTAATTTTAGTGAGATTTTGGAAGGGAATGGTTCTGATTCCAACTTATCATAGTGGAATTTGGTGAAGATGATGGGGAGTTTTCTATGATTTCATAGAGGATGTCTTGGATGTTTGAGAAAATGTCATTGGAGGTGGTTTTGGTGAGACAATGATTCCTAGTGAGTTTTGATAAATTATGACACTTTGGATATAACTGATATTGTAAACTGATTTGAAAACTCTAATTCTCTATATTTATCATAGAATCATTTGATATATCATACTCTATATTCTTGAAATATTTGGATTCTTAGATATCAATGAATTTTTCAGCTTCTAGATACTACATGAAACTTTAGAACATATTTTTTTGTTCTCAATTATGCACAATTATAGTTTCAAGATATTCAAGCACATAATTTATTTTATTCTTAAATACATAGAAAACTAGACATTGTTTAGTTGTACATCTACTAAGAAGGTATTAGTTCCCAATACATAGTGACCAATATAATCATCTTTTTTCTATTACCTTGGAACATAATCCAATTGTGTTGAATTTCAGTAGAGGTAATGTTTCCCATCCGATAAATAGGAGTTTTAAAATTAATACTTTTTGGTTGAAATATAAAAACTACAAACATATTATCAAGGAGGTGTGGCTCTGAGGGTGTGAAGGTGCACTTCATAAGCTTTAGGTTAGAGATATTTATTTACAGTATTGGGGGATATAAACAATTAGTACCTTGAAATTGAAATCTAATGAATTGAGAGGATTATGCCGGGCTTATTGAAGGGTTTTGACAAAGTGATTTCATTTTTTAGAGAAACATGTTGATGCATTAATCCAAATGAGTAATACTAGAAGCTTCGATCAAGTGAGATGCTCTTATAAGAGGGGGACCAGAATATTGTGTTCTTTCATCAAAAGGAATCTTTTTAGAAGGGGACTAGAATACTATTTTCTTTCATCAAAATTCATCTTCTAGGAGGTGAATGAATTTTATTAACAAGATATAGAGTTCATAGGAGAAGTGGGTTAATTATAAAATTTTATTAAATGGTTGGTCACCAGTTTTTATGATTGATTTTTCAATTTTGAATAGTTTATCATCTCGATAGAAGTGAATGAGTGTCTCCAACAGATGGTGTCTTTGAATATGAACACTAAATTACTTAGTGATATACATGAGGTTTAGGTTTTAAATGTTCTAAGGTTCATGCAATATTCCAAGGAACTAGGGGCTGATGGTCTTCAATTAAAGATATGAACTTTATATCTTATTTCTATGAATACTTTCGATCAATTTGTTTCACTTAGACAATTAATGACAATATTTATGAATGTTGGGTTCTTTCATCAAAAGGAATCTTGCTATAAGGGGAATATAATTTTGCTTTCTTTCATCAAAATTCATCTTCTAGGCAGTGAATGAATTTTATTCACAAGATATTGAGTCCTGAGTAGTAGTGTCTGAATTCTAGAAATGCTATTAAATGGTTGGTCAGCATTTTTTGACTCATTGTTCAAATTTGGATAGTTTATCATCTTGATAGTAGTGGATAAGTATCTCTAATTGATAGTGTCTTTGAATATGAATACTAAATTACATAGTGTTATACATGAGGGTTAGGTTTTAAATGTTCTAAGGTTCATGCACCATTCTAAGGCACTAGGGGTTGATGGTCTTCAATCAATGATATAATCTTTAGACCATCTTTCTATAAATAACCCTAATCATTTTTTTCCTCTTAGGAAATCAAATTTTTTTGTACAACCTCAGTTCCATGAAAAAAAAGATGATCAAATTGATTTGAATATGATTTTACAGTTTCCATCTTCTTGGTGGTCTCTGTCAATTATTTTTTTGAATATAAATGATTTGTAAACAATCAGTGAAATTTACACATGTTTATCAATTTACTTCATGAATGTGATTTTAACATATTCATTTATTTTTTATTAGGTTATTTTTAAATATAAAATAATATTTTAATTTTTTATTATGCTGGACATAATTTCATCTATGTATTTTAATGGATTGATGTGTTTTTTATAAGTAAACAAAATTATAATTTTTATTTATTATTGGTGGAATTATAACCATGTTTATCTGTAAAAATTAGTTGGTTGTAATTCCATATTCAAATCTTATATTTTTTAAATGTATGGATGTAGATCCAATTATATTATATAAATCAATGTTTTAATAATTAATGTACATAAATTATTCAGTACCTTCAATAGAATTACTCTAATGATGGTCTGTGAACTGGATATTATGATTAGAGTCTATGAACATTGACATGTGGAGAAGAATAAAACTGGATAATATGATTAGAAAATAATTGACATGACTACTGAATGTTATATGTTTTAGAGTGTGTGTTTTTTATTACCTTTGTTCAAAATCATAATAGATTCAAATAATTTAAAGGTGATGATTTTATTCTGACTATTTTTTCTTTTCAAATATTAAATATTCCCAACACAGAGCATGACACATCTAACATACATTATAAGTTTTCTTTCATCTGACATAAATTGGAAGTTTTCTTTGGTACTCATTCTTGAGCTTAAGAAAAATAGTTAAAAACTGTTTTTTAATATGGAAAATGGTACATCCTTAATAAGAACATATCCTATCAACATCAATAAAACTATTGATTCCCTTTCTTTGATTGGTTATTATTTATTTGAAATGACTATAATGAAATGATTCTTATAGTATTATCAGACAATCACACCAATTTTGTAGTGTCTATATATTTTCATTTGGATGTCTATATTATTGCAGAAATCGAATCACTTTTCTTTATCATGATGATAGAGTTGAGAAAATTTTAAAGAAGACTCCTTATATTGACACCACTACATGTATGGATAAACTTTTTGTCGATTTTTCATGTTATCAGACATCACCTAAAATGAAAACATGTTTTTTTCAACCCAATCGGGAGTTCTATATATTTATAACAACTATAACCTTGAGAGTTTTAATTAAATCCATGGTCGATTTATGTGATAACTTTCTAGGAACCTACCATAGTGTCATGTTTTCTCTAGATTAGGTTATATGGAGTGGTAGTGCTACCATAGGTTTGATCACAATTTTATAAATCATTTTTCTTCAAGTTCTAGTACAAGAAAATAATCATCTACTTTGAATACAATAGCCAAATCAGTTCATAATTCAACTTGGTATCCTTACTTGGTGATTCAACACATATTATGAATTTTGCAAGAAATTATCATCAAAATATTGAAGTTTATTATGGGTTTAACAAAAGTGTGCATGAAAATCCAGATATGAGGCAGAAATATCAGAAACTATTGATTCATAGATCAAAGAAACTCGAACCGATATAGGGAAAAGGTGATAAAATCTAGATGAATGTCAGGATGAAATGATAATGATGAAAAATACCTAACAAAAAAATCTATAAGGAAAAAAACAACATCGAGTGGTATGTATGTAATTTTTCTTCTAATTTTCCACCTGCTACATTTTATTTAGCCTATATTTCTTATCCATCATTTATTGTTCATTTCACAATGGTTTGAATGGAAATATTTGAAAGCACAACTTCTTAACATAGTTGTCCTCTCTCGCCCTTGAGTCTCTCCTTTGGGCATCTTTAGAACATATTTAGATTCAGCAGATACTCTATTTATTTTTATATCAGTATTATTTTTTGAATTCTTATCTAAGAAATTTTTATCCTGTATCATACTTTCTTTGGATTCAATAAGATATTAATGATTGTGATGCTTCATCATTAAGAATTTAATTAGGAATTTTCTGGTAATAACTTTTTTTCTTCTTTGAACACTTTGGAAAGCTATGCTTATGTTTTAACAGGTTAAAACAATGCATTGTGGTTCCATTGATTTTACATTCTGTTTTTCATTCTGGTTTGCAGGAGCAAGGTGGTTTGTAGGAGCAAGGTGAAATCAAGGTGGTAAGCTACTGTTTTGGGGAAAACCATCTATAACCATAGTTCTTTAAATCATGAGTATATATCCTACTGTGAAACTATCTATACCCATGGTTTGTTGTAATGAGGGTATGTGTGCTATGAAGAAAATAATTTATAACCACAATTTACTTAATCGTGGGTATATATTTTGTACTATGAAAATGTATACCCATAGTTCTATAAGACGTGGGTATAGATATATACACACAGTTTACTATAACCATGGTTAATATGAAATTTCATTGGGATATACCCACAGTTTCTACAAAACCATGGGTATAGTGCTATATCGATGCCTTGATAGCCCATAGTTAATAAAACCATAGGTCTGGCCTATACCCACGGTTTTATGGGATATACCCTTGGTTTCAAACCATGGGTATAGGTTATATTTATAGTAGTGTAATGGGAGTGTGATCAAAATATTATTAGATCATACCCTATATAAAAAATATCATCAACATGAATCACGAGATAAAGATTGGAAGTTTATAAGAAATTAATTATAAGTGAATCAGGAGCATAAACCATGAAAACATAACATATGAATAATACATGGAATTTATGGAATAAACATAAGCATATGAAATCCTATATCAAGGATACCTTAAGAGTCCTTGAAAACTTTTTAGGCTTAGGATAATAACTTGTGTACCTACTTCGGGCTTGGGATTAATTCTTGTTTACCCTATTGTTTTGGGATTGGGATGCCTTCCCGTGTACCCTCCTGTTTTGGGCTTGGGATAACCTCCCATGTACCATCTTGTTTCGGGATTTTCATGCCTCTTATTTACTATATTTATCTCATGAAACATTTATCCTCACCCAATGAATTGGAGGGAGATATATGTCCCAACCACCACAAAATAAAATCATACCTACTTGTTCCCCATGATAACAAAAAATTCATCATATCATGACCCATGAAACAAAATGGGTATCTTTTATGTTTCATCACATCCTAACCTAGGGAAATAAGATAGGTTTCATAGTCATTTCATCAAAGCATAACCCATGAAAATAAGAATATTTAAAAATCATATAACCTCTTGAATAGAAACAAGTATCATAAACATCATTCCATAATATCATACTCCATTCAAGAAAAAATATGAATGGTATTCATAAACAATAAAAAAGTATGTCCTCTTAGATAGAGAATGATTTTGATAAATCAAATGGAATATTTCTTAAAGAAAATAGCTTTTATTCAAAAATAATTTATATAAAACTATTTCAAAAATTAATTTCTTATAAATAAGGGTTTATAATTTATTTTAAAATAATTCTTGAGGAAAATTTCTTTTTTTTTCATTGAAAAAAACTTCTTAAAAACCTAATGCATTTGAAAATCTATTTCTTTTAAAACACCTATAAAACTTAAAAATAATCATTAAATAAATTTGGAAACGATTTTCTAGAAAATGGTTTTGAAAACTTATAAAGAAAACTTGAAATTATGTAAATATTTTTCTTTGAAAATGACCCTTTTGAAAAATTATAAATGGATATTTGAAAATTACTGAAAACAATTTTTAAACATAAAATATTTTTTAAAAAAACTTTTATTTGAAAATAACTTCAAAATAATTTTTTTAGAATATACATAAACAAATTTATTTAAAATTAAACTTGTAAACTTACAAAAGAAGCATTAGTGAAATTACAGTCATGACGAAGGGTATGACCATACATACCAGAAATTCATATTCACCTTAAAAGTTTAAAAAAGTTCCTTGATCGAAAAATGACAAGAATCATCATTTTCAAAACCATTTTTAAAAAGTTAAAAAATGGGTAAAAATTCCCTTTATGCTTCATCAGATAATAGTAAAACATTTTAGAAAACATCTTTAGAAAAAACAATTTTGAAAGAACACATATTCCTAATGGAAGGAGAAATAAATTTGGATTTTAATAACAACATTTTATTACTTTTATTCAGTAAAAAAGATTGAAATAATGGTACCAATACATGGATATATCATGGATAAATATACTAAAAGAGAATTCCTGATATTTATTAAGATATTTATCATAATATTTAATTGATGAAAGCATAATTGTAAATAATCGTGATAAATAACGAGATTGTTTCAATAAAATCTTACGAATTGGTAACTTTAAAAAATACCCCCATGTGATAATATAAAATTTAATAAAACTTCAAATATCATCAAAAGAATTTAAGTGATGATATAACATTACAATAGGGAGTATATACTCCCCATATAACAATATAGGTGTATAACATGGCATGCCACTTAAATAAGGAAAATTGAGACAAAAATTACTTAACCGATTTGGTAATTTTTGAACCATAAAACCCATGAAATAATGATAATAAAATGGATATGTAAATACGCATAAATTAGGTATAATAATCATAGAATACATTTCTGGGCAGTATATACACCACAAAACAATTGAGTGGTGAATATGGCATGTATCTCATGGAAATAAAAAGTGAGATGAAATTCCCGTACCTTATGTCTTGACCCTCATTGTACTCATTAAAAACTCATGTATAATAAATATAAGTTTATTATACATATAAAACTGAACCATATTATTATATATAATACCATATATGGATTTATATCACCCATTTATTACCACTTCCATGTTAAGGTTACGTTTTGGGTAATATCTGATTTATTTTTCGCATGTGCTTTAATTTGATACATTTTTTGTCTTTATAATTATATAAATATTTTAAAAATGTAAAAAATGATATAAATAAGTTTTATATTCATTATATATGTATTATAAAAATTTATATAATATATAAGTATGAAATAGAATATACCGATCAAGGATATAGTAAGTCGTATGTACACATGAACACTGTTTCCGTTTTATTAGCGTATGAAAAGAAAGTAAATAAAATATAATAATATATATAATATCATTAATGTAAGATTATTATGTCATAAATATCTTATAATTTCACTAAAAACATCTTTAATACTTTCCATGAAATGTGTGAAATAATCACATCACTTCGAGGAGGCGGTAGTCCACTCTTCCACATACGATGTTATCATATTTACACAAAATGGAATGCATAAAGGTATGTTTATATAATAATTAAATAAGTATAATTAATTATTAAATATCACATATATAATATTAAAACATAGTTTTCATCATAATTCCCACCTATGACATATGGTAATGGAAAAACAAACAATATCATTTTGTAAGGTTGTAGTTCACCGAACACAAAAACGGTAAGTTTGTTACCCATTATATGGATGTTTGTGTAAGTGAAGATAAAAAAATATAATAAAAGAATATCATTATATTTATAATACTTTGGTTATTATATAATCATGGGATAATAATAATTTATGTTTTGGGGAAAGAAAATAAAATAAAGGAGCTTGATGGAGGATGTTACCTCTTCTTTGGTTAACTGCTTTTTCATTTGCAAAAAAGGGATTACTTGGTTGGAGTTTTGCTCAAAATTAGGATTTAAATAGGAAGGGAGAGATTTTTGGAGCTTATTTTATAATATTTTTTCTGATCCAATGGGATTTAGAGGTGTTGATAAATGGGATGGTTGAGTGCGCATTTATTATGTAGGAGTGACATTCTTGTAAATTTTTGAAAAGGGAATTCCACCAATGTTTTTCCTACGAAAATTGGATACAATAATGGAAAAAGTTATATTAAATGAATTATAGGGTAAAGAGATGGCCATATAATGGATTTTTTACAAGTTTCTTGGTCATTTGGTGCCTTATGGTTAAGGTTTAGTCCTTTGTTAATCTAATTTTCCTCTTAATCATTGTAATTAATTTTAATTACCTTTACTATTTTTTTTTCAAAAACTAATTTGAAATTATTAAAATTTTTAAATTATTATGATTCCAAATATTAAATACAATTTTCCAAATTCCAACTACATAAGTTATAGATATTAATTTAAAATTAATACCACAGGCAAGATGACAATGTAGATTTTTAAACTAAACATGTTCAAAAGTTTCAATGTTTTTATTTATAATTTCAAAGTGAAATTGATACCAATGACCTAAATTAGATTAATTTATTTATAATTGATATAATAATACTTTAAAACAAATTAAAATTATAATTTTATATTATAAATAAATTAGATGAAAAAATAGTTTTGAATTAAAATTTAGTATTTTTCATTATTCATCAAAAAATGAAACTTCCCCAAAAAATACCAAAAACACACCCAAAGATAAATATTATTTTATTATTTCAAATAGAATGTTTATTTAGACATATAAAATCAATAAAAGTTCTAAAAAATTAATTTAAAATGGGTTCTCCATTAAAAGGATGAAAAATTACTTTTAAGAAGAATATATCTTTTCATTCATAAAATTGGATTTATTCATATCTTATACCTATAAAATCTATTGTATAAGTATCAAGAATATTTATTTAATATATTATATATTAGTTTTATTGAAAAAATTAATCATAAGTAGTTTTTAAAATTGTGTTTGTACATAGATAAATAGTTTTCTTAGAAAAGTAATTTCTTTATTTTCAAGTAGTTTTTACATTTACTTATACTCATTGAGAACCAAATGATTCATTTTATATACATGTGTAAATTATTTTTTTGAAATTTAGATAATAAGATTCATAAATTCCATTCCCATGGCTAGGTGGTATCTATAATAATATTAATAGTGTATTGTAGTTCGGTCAAAACTCCGCCTTGCGTGTTACTTAATCTATTGAAGTAACTCGACATTGTGTGTAATAGAATCCAAAAATAGTGATAAATTTACCTCAAGATAATAAAATTATTATATATAGAGAAATCAATCCAATCATAGCGATTTAGTATATAATAAACTATATTCAGTGTTGCATGAAATAAAAAAATATAAAAAAGATTAAATTAATTTGAAATAAAATTCGTAGACTTAGGGTGTTATAAGGACATTGGTTGATCAAAGAGGAATATAAAAATACTAAAAAATAACAAAATGAACAAGGATTAACTATTGAAACTCACACAAAATTGACTTAAAAATATTAACGCACTTAAAAGGAAACCAAAATAGATATCAAACTAGGCAATGCAAGGAAACTAAGATTAGTAAACACCTAAAAAATGCTACATTTTTAGGTCCACTAGGCTAGATATCCTGAGAGGGGGGGGGGGGTGAATTAGGGGATGACAGATTAAAAAAACTATCCCTTTTTAATCTTGTTTTACTGTTAGACAAAACCCTATTCTCTCTCCTTCCAGATTCAGAGTATGAATACACCTTAAATCATGCACAAGATACAATGTTTTTTACTTGGTTCACCCTCACTGGGATACATCCAAGGAGAATACACCAAAAGTGTGTCGATGTACCAATTCCACTATAAACAAGCTACTATTTACAAGTTCGAATCGGACTCACTATCCATCCTGGTTTACAACCACTCACAATTTGAGAACTCACTGCCCTCTCAATTGATGTGAGCTCACTACTTCTTTAGAAGATCCACTCAATGTTTATAAACATATAGGTATTTTTATTACCACTAATGAATGCATCCTCCACTATATGTAGATGCTCTATTGATGTCCAAATTTCATCTGTTGATGAGTACCCCTTTGCCCCAAAACACTGAGCAACAACCTTTGGGAATTAACTTCACAAAGCACCCTACTTTACAAAGCTCAAATAAGCCTTCGTGAAGCTCCTTCCTTTTCACGAAGCTCACAATTTCGTAGAGATTAGGCCATCGTAGATCTCAATCCATCACAGAATGACTCCTTCATAAATATCACTGAGCCAATGTGGAGAAACAAACTTTTGAGGAGCTAAATTAGCCACTGCAAAGCTCCCGACATCCACGAAGAACACTGCCTTCGCGAACCACCTTCGTATTCCGAGAGAAACATATTTGCTTCGAAAACTCTCTACTTCTATCGAGGGGGTCGAGGTATATTTATAGGTGATTCCACCGACCCTTGAACCTTCCACGAGAATTCAACGCCACATCATCACAAATCACGAAGCTCTAAAAATTCTATCTAAATTCTCTCAATATCACGAAGCACCATGGAAATTTTCCGATTGCGGAGATCGTTGTAGTCATGGAGCATCCTGTCAATTCCTTTGCGCCTTCACTGCGAAGCTCCACTCGCAATGTACTTCACCACCACAATGCCATTCGAATCTACCATTTGTGAAGCTCGCCGTAATCGTGAAGCATCACCGTCAACATTCTTTTAGTATTCACAAAATAAAATCCATGAGGCCTATCATTGTGAAACTCATGCCTTTTCCATATATTGATGAGATCTTAAATGAAATCCATATTTCACGATGCTCACCAAACTCCAAATTTTGGACCCCAAAAATTTGACAAACACTGGAAAATAGTGCCACCTTATACCTGTTCTTTTATACCACCTCCAGATCGTCTATTCCTTTTTCATGGTTATTTTTCAAAATGTATTGTCAAAAACATATTTGGAGCTTTACAATTCACCATGGAAACCTGCTTTGTCAACAAAAAAATTCAATCCCAAAAATGATGCAATGTTACATTGAGGTATTTTTGCCCAACATACATTCAAAAGGATAATATACAAAATTAAACTACAGATATTGTTTATGTAATGGTGATAAACTCTCTATGGAATATTCATCAAGATATTTGTATTCATAAATAGGGTCAAAAACCTTCAACAACACAAAAAACCGGAACAATTAAAAACACGACCATTAAACTTTTACGCAACCACAAAAGCACCCCACCCAAAATTCATAGACACTACTATGAAATAAGAGGCATGAAAATAATAATATATTCATTAAATCCACCTAATTTATCACATAAGAGAACAAAAAAGAAAAATTAAAAATGAATTAAGTAGAAACAAGAATCATCAAACAATACAGTCGAGCCTTAGCTCAAGTGAAGTCAACCTGGGATTGCAACCCAAAACACTATCTCCCAGAAATTCTAATAGAAGCATTGTATTATCAATCACAATACCTCCCAATAACCCCAAAACTTACCCAATCATTCATATGGAAAATAATAAATTAGAATAATTGACCCAACACATGGACTATATCATCACGAGTGGAGAGAAGAATAATAATCATCGAGGCACACACATTCCCTATGTAATCACCCTAGTAAAGTCAAGATACATCATTTTAGTGTCTTATTAGTAATAATTAATTATATTTTATAGACTTATAATTATTATAATAATATTAGTTAGTTTTATTGTTAAAAATGAAAAATCTTTATTTCTAACTAAATTGGGTTTTCATGCATTATATGGTTTTATTTAAAATCAAGATTACCAATTATAGAGTTTTAATTTAAAAAATGAATTTAATTTTTTAGTTGGATAATGTTATAATTTTCTTATGATGAATTTTTAATAATTTTCTTAAAATATATATATTTTAATGAATAGTGAGAAATAGAGATTTTATTAATTACTATATTTTATTTTGAAGTATTTAAAAAGATATATTATATTTTGGATTAGTTTAAAATTTAACTAATTCCATTTGATTATAAAAAATACAATTATAGTATTTGGAATGATTTTTATTATAAAAAAATTTTTATTCTCAAAAAAGCATTTATCTAAATGACTGCTTTTTGTCGTGTTTTGCAGTTTTCATTTTAAAATAAATTCTAACAGTTCTATGATTTAAATCTTAAATAATAGATTACATATTTTTAATCAAGAGGACCAAAATTTTTAAATAGTTCCATTTTATTTTTTTCATTATGAATAGTAATAGTAGTAAATATTTGTCACCTTAGTAAGGGTAAATTTGGTAATTAAGGTTAAAAAATATGATAAGGACTAAAAAATGACACTAACACTATCCTTTATCCAATTATATGAGTGAATTTCGTCCATTTCTATCCATGGTTCTAAAATATGGTAACTTGGTGCCATATATATTTTATTTCTTACTTTTATAATATTTAAGTTAAAGATAATGTAAAAAATGTCACTTTTTTACTTTTTAATATCTATAATATTTTTCTTACATGGTTAAAAAAACTTATGTTTGGTTATAAATTGTTATTTGAAATATAAATTAGTACTTTTTATCATGGTAATTTTTTCCAAATTCGTAGTGATGAAATAATTATATTAAATGCTTGAGAAACACTGACACAATATTTCTTCAATTAGTAGAAAAATAAAATAAATGATTTTAAAAATATTAAAATAAATATCATTTGAATGAATTATTTCTTCCCATGATTTTTTAGATAAATATAAAATTTTAAATACATTTAAATTTATTATATTAAAATTAATTTTCTATCATGTGGTTTTGAAAGACAAATTAAATGAATAGTTCCAAAAATGAAATTATTGATATTTTATAATAAATAATATTATATTAAATGATTTGAAATCTCTAAAAATCCAATATTCATAAAATTGATTATGATATTATTGAAAATATAAAAAAAGGTCAATTTTTTTACTAATTTTCCTTTTATAGTAACTATCTTGACCCTTAAAGAGTAAAAAACCTTATTACCACGACAATCATCAAAAGGGTTAACATGGAGTAAAAAAAGATATAAGGGTGAAAAACAAATATAAACTTTATTTTTTTTTTCATTTCATGAGAGTATTTATACCCATAATAATCATATATTTAAATTATAATAGTTTGGTTCAATTTTTTCTTGAAAATTAATTTATATTATTTTAACATTTTAAGAAATTTCAAGAGTGTCTCTCACATCACTTATAAAAGGGAACCTCCTATAATATTTTATTAACACTTAAAAAGTATTTTGGTTTAGCTAATAATTAACCAAATACATTCCTTTAATCCCTAAAAATGCACAAGAGTACTTTTTTTTATCATAAAATCATCCTAGTAAATATTATTGTGTGAACCATAGGAGGTTCTCCAAAGAAGATGCATAGTTCTTAACCAATTATTTTTATTTTATTTATTATTATACCTAATTAAAATCTTATTAAAACATTGTTAAATAATAACACCAATAAATTAAATATATCAAGTTTCTATTATATTAAATTTATAGCCTATATCCTTCTCATATTCCATCAAATGGGAAATGAAACATCGTTAATGTGTACGGTGGATTACAACCTTTCAAACTAATGTAATTTGTTTTCTATCACCACCTATAAATGATGTTTATAATGATAGATTCAATGTAAATATATTATATTAATTAAATATTTATCATTTTTTAAATTTAATATAACAATATTTTCTTACCTTTCCATTCATTGAAAAATGATAACGTTGTCTGTATGTTCGTGTGGATTACAACCTCTACCAAGTGATGAGATTAGTTTTTCATCACCTAATCACATGGATGATATATATAAGTCTATTTAAATAAATAATGTTTTATTTATTATATAATTATCATTATCATAATATAAAATAATAATTAATTTCTTTCCATAATGATCATTGAAAAATGGAAATGTTACTCATGCGTATGTACGAACTACCATCGCCATGACTGTAACATAGTTCATTTTCATAACCATATTTCATGGTTTGTTTTAAAAGTATAATTTTTGTATAAAATTTTTATTATTTCATGATGATGATTTTTTATATGATGTAATAATGACATCTTTGACCATAGTCAACCTACCAAAGTCATTTTGGACATTGGAGCCGAATATCGTCAAAACATATTATGAGAAATTAATTGATTAAGTAATTGTATATAACATGGTATTAATAAAGAAAGTAATAATGAAAAAAATGGTTCTTAATTAGTTAAATAACTAACAGATTTTTATTATTCTGGAATATAAAGAACACACGTGAAGATTCATACTCGAGGTTAGTAACTCTTTAACTTAAAACTTCATTTTAATTTTTTTTAAAGAATTATTTTATAAATATTATTCTTCCAAGTCCATATTCTTAAAATTATTTTATTAATGTATTTATATGGGAATAAATGAATTATAAATTTAATTTTACGTCACTTTTTTTACTTTCTATCAAAGGATTTCAAAAGGAATCTTTTTATGTATACTATATGGAGCACTTTGACTTTATTTACAAAAGACAAAAGGTATTCTCTATTTAACATATATGAAATCAATATATTTTACTCCAATGTAAACATTATTTTATGGTTTGATTCCTTTATAATATTTCATATTTTATTAAAAAAAACCATTTCCCTTTATTCTAGGTATTTTGGTTTTGATAATGGGGTTTTAAAATTAAAAGGTATTTTGATATCCAAAAGTGTTTTTTATATGGGTTTAAAAGGGTTTTCAAGGGATTTAGGATAAAAAGATGAAAGAATAAAATGCCTTATTCATGATATGGTACTTTAGAATTATATATGAGAAACAAGTGATCCTGATATATCTTATATGAAAGGTGAAACTCATTGTAGCTCTCCAATGTATTGGGAAATGTTACACGTGTTCATTTAAAATAATAAGGGAGTTACTGGGGTTGTTTCTTCCATGGATTTAACTTTAATATAGTTACTTCTGAAATGAGTTTAACACATGTTATGAATATGTTACTCTAATTTTCCTAGAAGGGGTTTTATTCGATTTCTATGAGTTCTAATGGTTTTATTTGAGAAAAAAGTGTGTGTGTTTTTTCTAAGGTTATGATTTGTTTTATACTTTTAATGAATATGTCTATAAAGGAAACCATTTTATGGGTTTTAGTGTTTTTAAAATATACTAACATATTTATTTATTTTATGTCCCTTATTGATATTTTTTTCCTCATCAGATGTTTTTAATTTTTTTATATGGTTTAAGGATGATTAAAAATAAAGAAGTCATTTTAAAATTCATTAAGACTAGTTATAAAAAGAAAACATGTTTTATTTTAAATGTTTTATATTTTTAAAAATTAAATTCTGATAATAATTTTACACCTTTTAGTATATGGGGTTTTTATATAATAGTTATGACCTAATTATCTAGAACTCTAAACCATAAATATCCTTAAAATGTAAGAAAGTAAATTATTGAAAAAAACTCAAGAATAAGTAATTATTTAAGTATGGATCCTTATAGTTGGTATTTAAGGAAAGGTTTAGATAACTTTAGAGTTATAGACAATGTTAATAGAATACCATTGAAAGAATTTTTATTAATGGTTAAGTTGAAATTATATAACATTTGAATATCACAATGTTGATTCATCTAATCTATGTCTGTTAAGAATGGTTTTCTATAGAGGAAATAGGGAACCTAATGTAGGATGGTATCAAGAGGAAAATATCCTTCCAAATTAGTTGTTTAAAATAGTTGGAATTGGAATTGAAAAATTTATTTCCATGATGGATTGGTTAATGTAGGATATAAATAGATATTAAATCCATGTTAGATAAAAACTATATTTATCATAGAGTAATATATCAATAGTTGAGAATTTAATGAAGCACCACACTCTAACTTTTGGTGAAACCATAGATTTGGTGTTAGCCAAAGAATGGATCAATGCGCTGGAAAAGATATTATAAATCATGTGATGTTCAAAATTTCAAAAGGAAACTCTTAAAATTTATCATTTTCACTGTGAATCTGATCAATAGTGAACTTTAGTTATGAATACCCTAGAGATATAAATGATATTTATTCTAAGGAATGAGATAAATTTAGGAATATATTAATAGATAAATATTTACCTAAAATTGTTATACTTAGGATGGATAAATAATTATTATAATTAAGGATAAAAAATAAAATTCATTTTCCATGTAAGAAATTAATTTTATAAGATTGTACAAGTATATACTGAATTTTATTTGGGACGTTGATAGTAAATTTAATAGATTTTACTCATGATGAAAATGAATTTTATGAATATATTTGGCCACATGATAATTTAATGTTTATGTGAAATTTTTTCATTGTGATGAGAAAGTTGAGGTGGATTTTACCAATAATAATATTCCTCGAGATGAAAGAGTAAGAAATGATTATGTTGGAAAGAAATAGAGTGGAATATAACTAATAAGTTTTGAGTTAAGCTCCCAACATGTTCCAAGTCAGGTAAAACATTTTTCATGGAATGTTTGGTAGGATCAGTAAAGTGATACTAGTGTGGTCCGTTTGTTCATAGGATTCATGGTTATAAAGAAAATACAGATAAATAATAAAAGAATAAAATAAAAAATTGTCAATGAATGGGGAGATGTTTTAATTGAAATGAGTTTAGGAATTATTCTAACATTTTTTTTAAAGTTAGTTACCCAAGGGGGAAACCATTAAGGACAAAAGAAAAATGTTGTGGAAAAATAATTTACTGCTACTATAGTTGATGGTAGAACATATAATGAAGTGGGGAAAGATCTAGCGAGTGAAATAATTTTTAATGATTGGTCTTAGGTCAGGATACCATCAGTTGAAGGTTAAAGAGGATGATGTTATAAATATAGCATTTCAGACTAAACACAAGCATTATGTGTTTTTAGTTATTGCTTTTGGGTAATATAATGCACCAACTATATTCATGGATCTTATGAATAGAGTTTTAAATGAATATTTGGATAAATTTGTGATTTTATTTATTGATGATATATTGGTATATTATAAAATTCACAAGGATCATGAATTAAAAATAAGGATTGTTTTTTAAATATTAAAGAAAAAGAAACTATATGGAAAATGTAGTAAGTGTGAATTTTGGTTGCAAAAAATTCATTTCCCTTGCTATATATTTTATAAAAATGGAATAACTATTGACCCTTATAAAACTAAATCTATTAAAGAATATCCAAGACCTATAAATGTCATATATATTTTTCTTTTTCTTGGATTATTGGGTTATTACAAGTATATTGTTGAAAACATCGCTCAGTTATCTATCCTACTGACTAAGTTAACAAAGAAAGAAGTTAAATTCATCTAGATAAAAGTGTGTGATGATTATTTCTAGAAACAAAAAAGTATATTAGTTAATGCACTAGTTTTTACCTTCCCTATAGAAATGGAGATTTTTTTTCATTTATAGTGATGCTCAATTGAAGGGTCTTAATTTTATCCTAATATAGAATGATCACATAATTTATTATACCAAAACCTACTGATATAAATAATATTACACATTATCTATAATTAACTAGAATGTTTTTTCTATAAAAAATTTAAGGCATCATTAATATAGAGTAAGGTGAGAAATATACACTAATCACAATAGTTTTAAGTATATATTCACTCAAAAATACACAAGACAAAAAAAATTCTGGAACTGAGAAAGGATTATGAATGCATGATACATTATCATCCTGGAAAATAAAAAAAAAGTAATCAATGCTTTGAGTTGGAAAAATAATGCTAAATTAACTATGTTAGATTTAGAATATGACCCTTTGTTTAATGATTTAATGAATCTTGGCTTAAAAAATGTACATTTAGGAGAATCCTCTATTTTTTAGGTGTTTGTAAAATCATGTATGTTAGAAATAATTAACAATAATCAAAGAAAGATTGTATTTTATAGGAAAAGGTAAAATATTGTAACAAGGGTATGTTTCCAGAGTTTGATGCGGATAAAGAATGTTTGATAAAATTTGGAAAAGATTATGTGTGGTTTGTGATTCCCATTTGAAGAAAGAATTTTTTATAGAAGCTCATAGTTCCCTATTTTCTATTCATCCTCAAAAAACTAAGATGTACAAAGACCTTTGAGAGTATTACTTATGGGATGGAATGAAAAGAGATATTGACAAATTTATCAAGAAATGTTTGAATTTTCACTGGGTTAAAGAAGAATGAAAATTAATGAAATGGATGTTAAATTCTTTTCTAATTCTATTTTGGAAATGGTAAAATATATCCATAGATTTAATAATGGTTTTTCCAAGGATATCATGAGTTATTATGGTTATTTGGGTTATTTATGATCTATTAAATAAATCCATGCATGTCATTTCTATTCTAGATACTATATATTTATACCATATTTCTTGACTATATCTTAAAGAGATAGTTACATGGAGTATCTATCACCATTTTATCTAACCAAGATCTTAGACTTAGATATAATTTTTAGAAAAGAATTTTTAAGTTGTTGGGTACTGAATTAAATTTTAATATGGATTTCCATCCTCAATTTGATAGTAATCCAGACTGAACGATTCATACCCTATAAGACACGATTTATGATTTTTAACGGATTACAAGAGATTTTAAGTTAAACATATTTTATTGGTTGAATTGTTTTATAAATATAGTTTTTATTCCATTATATATATGAAAATTTTATAGTCATTATATAAAAAGAGGTGTCAAACTCCATTTTTTTGGGATGAAGTAGTATAAAAGAAGTTGATGGGACCAGTGTTGGTAGAAGAATTGATAGAGGAGGTGATAGTGATTCAAAACATATGATTATGGATTTTAAATGGTAGAAAATTTCTGTTTATAAATAAATTAATGATATTTATTTCAAGCTATGTGATCATATTTTTCTTAAATAATTTCCATAGATAAGTGTTATGCATTTTGGTAAAAAGGAGAAGATAAGTCTACGATTTATTAGACCATATGAAATCATGGAGAAAGTTAGACTAGTTTCTTATAGAGTGAAATTTTCTCTGATTTTATCCCATGTGAAAAATTTATTTCAATTTTCTATGTTAAGAATATATTTGTTGGATTCATCTCATATTTTGAGCCCTGAAGTAGTTTTGTTGAAACATAAACTTTCTTATAAGGAAAAACCGATATAGGTTCTTGAACATAGATAGAAAGTGTTGTTGAGTAATGTAATTCATTAAGCTATGGTTTGTGTAAAAACCATATGGTTGAATAAATATCATGAGAATATGAAAATGCTATGAGGGAAAGATATCCCCATTTGTTTAACAAGTGAACACAATTGCAAGGAAGTAATTTCCAAAAGGGGAGAAGAATGTAACTACCCGAGTAAGGTCAATATAAATCATTTTCATGTCTTATTAATATAAATTAATTATAATTTATGGATTTTTAATTATTATAATAATATTTAGTAATTTTTAGTCAAAAATTAAAAAGCTTTATTTTGAGCCAATTTGGGTTTTCCTGCATTATATGGTTTTATTTAAAATAAAATTTATAAAATTATAGAATTTTAATTTCAAAAAATGAATTTAATTTTTTAATTATTCATGTAAAAATTATCTCTCTATTATTTTTTAAAAATTTTCTGAAACGATTTATTTTTTTTGAATAGTCAAAAATATTGATATTTATAGAAAACTATATTTTATTTTTTATTATTTACAAAGGTATATTATATTTTTAATTAGTTTTAAAATTTAATTAGTTATTTATGATTAAAAATTTTCTAATTATATTTCTTTTAGTGAATATTATAATTTAATTTGTTATTGAAACGTTTTTATTCTTAAAAAGGAATTTATCTGAAATACTTATTTTCATAATGTTTTGAGGGTTTAATTTTAAATTAAATACAAAAAATTATATGAATTTAAAATTGAAAAATGGATTTTATAAATTTAATTAAGAATTAAATATTTAGTAAATATTTTTCTTTTATTTCTGATTATTATGTATAGTAACCGTAGTAAATATTTATCACATCGGTAAGGGTAAATCAGGTAATTATGGTTAAAACAAATATGTCAAGGACTAAAAAATTACTATAACACTTAAATTTATCCCATTGGATGAGTGGAATTCAACCATTTCCATATAGTTTTCTAAAATATGTGAACTTGGCATCATATATCTTTGATTTTTACCTTCATAATATTTAATTAAAAATAATGTAAAAAGTGTCTCTTTCTTACTTTTAATATCTATAATATTTTTTATAGGGATAAAAACAAATTAAATGTTGTTATTAATGTTTATTTGAAATATAAATTATTATTTTTATCATGGAAATTTATTTATAATTTTTTGTGGTGAAATAATTACCTTAAATTCTTATGTAACACTCACACAATATTTATTCAAATAATAGAAAAATGAAATAAATGATTTTAAAAATGTTAAAAGTAATAAAATTTGAATGAATCATTGTATGCATAAAATTTTATATATAAATATAAAGTTTTTGGGATGTATTAAAGTATTATATTTTAATTTATTTTTACCATGTTATTTTCAAATTCAAATTAAAATAGTAGTTCCAAACATGACATTAATGATATTTTATAAAAAAGAATAATATATTAAATGATTTTAATTTACAAGAAATCCTGTCTTTGGAAAAGTTATTGTGATATGTTCTAAAATACAAATAATGGTATATTTATTGTCTAATTTTCATTTTATAGTAACTATATTGACCCTTAAAGAGTAAAAAACGTTGTTATTGTGGTAATCGTTAAAAGGGGGGGGGGGGGGGTTAAAACTAAGAGATAAGGGTGGAAATATAATCCAAACATGTAAAAAAAATTATTTTATTAGAGGATTTATACCTATAATCATCATATCTTCTAGTTATATTAGTTTGGATCCATTTTTTCATAAAAATTAATTTCTATTAATTTGATATTTTAAGTAATTCCAAGAGTTCCCCCATCACTTACAAAAGTGAACCTCTCATTCTCTTTTATTTATAATTAAAATGTATTTTGGATTAAACAATATTAACCAAATCCATTAATTAAATCCTTATCCACATTCAAGAGGCCTTCATGGATCATAAAACCAACCTAGGAAATATTCTTGTGTAAACTTCAAGAGGATGTTCGAGGAAAAGGTATAGTTCCAAACCAAGCATTTTTGTTTTATTTCATTTTATACCTCCATAAAAACTACTTAAAACATGATGAAATAATAACTAAAATATATTACATATGCCTATATTTTTTTGTGTTTAATCCATAACCTATATCTATTTCCACCTCCATCAAATGAAAAAAAACAATTGTTCGTGTTTACTACAGACTACCGCCTCATGAATCGATGAGATTTATTTTCCATAACCACATCTGAAGAGTTCTTATAATGATGGATTTAATATAAATATATTATATCTGTGAAATATTAATCATTATGTAAAATTAATATATCATATATTTTATTACCTTTATAATCATTAAAAAATGGTAATGTCATTCGTGCATACATGTTGATTACCACCTCCACGAAGCGATGCAATTCATTTTACATAACCACATCAAATTAATGGTATATATAAGTGAATTTATAGAAATAATAAATATTTTTTGTTATAATTTTCATTCTAAAAATATAAAATAATACTTAAATTATTTAAATAATTATTTTTTAAAAATGGAAAATGTCACTCATGCGTACGTACAACTTAGTGTCTCCATGATTGTGACATAGTTCATTTTTCATAACCATATTTCATAGATGGATTTAAAAATATAAATTATGTATAAAATAATAATTATTTCATGATTATTATTATTAGGATGACGAGATAAGGATCTAGTTGAATATAGTTAACCTACTAAATTCATTTTGGACATATGAGTCGAATATTGTCAAAACCTCTAGTGAGAACTTATTTGATTAAGTAATTGTATATGACATGGTATTATATAAAATAAAAGGAATAATAATCTTTAATAAGTTCTTAATAAATTAAATAATTAACTTAATTTCATTATTTAGGAAGATAAATAATGTACATAATGATTCATACTCGAGGTAAGAGGCTCATTAACTTAAAACCTCATTTTAAATGTATTGAAGAATAATGTTATAATTTTTTATTCCATGTCCATATTTTTTTTGTAAATATTTTTATATGGGAATAGATGAATTATATATTAAATTTTATGTCACTTATTCCTTTTTTTCAGAGGTTTTGAAAAGGTATTTTTTATTTATTTTATGTAGAAAGTTTTTAATTTCTTTACGAAAGACAAAATGAATGTTCTATTTTAACATACACGGAGTCAATCATATTTTCTGTCACTATATAAATTATTTTATGTATATATTTATTTACCATTTTTAATGTTTTATTCAAAGAAAACCCCTATTTCTTTTTGTTCAAGGTAATTTGGTTTTGAAAATGGTTATTTAAAAGAAAATGGAATTTCGATATCTGGAAGTGTCATGATTAAGTATTTAGAAAATATTTTCAATGGGGTTTTAATGAAAAAGGGAAATAATATATTTTTTATTCATGATATAGTTATTGAGAATTATACATGTCAAACAGGTGACCACAATATAGAATATACAATGGGTGACTCCATTGTTTCTCTCCAATACATTGGGTAATATTACTTGTCTTTATAGGAAAGAAGGAGGGAGTTAACCTGGGTGATTTGTCCTATGGATTTAATTGGGCTGTAATTATTTTTGAAAGGAGTTTAACATGAGTTATTATTATGATTCTCTATGTTTCCTATATGGGTTTTTTTATTTTCGTCCTATGTATTTTGATGGTTTTATTTGATCAAAAATATTGTGTTTTTCATGTGGTTATAATTTATTCCATAAGATCAAATAATTTGGTGGTAAAGGTAAAAAGTTTATGGGTTTTAATATTTTTCAGTAGAATAACAGATTTCTTGTTTTTATTCCTTAATGAAATTTTTGTGCACATCCCATATTTTTAAAAAAAATTCAAAGTGTTTAAGGATGAGTAAGACAAAAGAATAAGACAATTTTAAAGTCATAAAGATGAGTCATGAAAAGGAAACATGTTTTATTTTAAAATTATTATATTGTAAAAAATAGATATTTATTATAAGTTGAAAATTTTTAATATATGATTTTTTCATGTAAGAGTCATGTAATTATTCTCTAAAACTATAAACCATAAAGATACTTGAAATGTAAGAAAGTGAAATCCTAACTAAAAACTTAAGAATAAGTAATGATTTAAGTTCATGTACTTATACCCAAGAAAACCAACATCCCAAAGGGAAAATTAAGAAGTATTACTCAAGAAAGTGAACACATGAATATCATCTCCAAAGAAACCAAGAAAACCCAAATGATAAATGACACTAAGGATCACTCAAGGATTCTGACAGACATCCTTCCAAAAATTATTTTATAAGGAACACCCACAAATCCACAATAGAGAAACCATAACATTCCTAAATATCCAAACACATTCCATAGTTACACTACAAGAACACTAAAAGACATAGTTAGGAAAAAACAAAAAAGAGATTCAAATAAGAAAATCCTCATTTGATTATAGAACTAATAGATATGTTCCTGATCAAGGAAAATACAACCCATATTCCAAGTCCTCAAAAACATGAAAAAATAATTACCAAGGAAGAGAAAGGAAAACCATTAAGCATGATAAATTTAGTAATGCTGGTATCCAAACCATATTATAATTAATATCATATACAAACTCCACCAACTGTTTTCGTTAAAAGATAGTAATTCAAAAGAATAGAATAAAAAGAGAAAATCCATATAAACTATATTCTTACATCGCAAAGATAGAATCCAAAAATGAGTCTAGAAACCAAAAAAATCAATAAAAATAAACTAGAGTAACTAGAAAGACAACTCTATACATCACAATGTCAGTAAAAATAAAATAACTACATTAAGAAAAACACAAACGGTCTTCACTACGACATCGATATAGATAAGCTGTATCCACATAAACTTTAGATGGAAGCTCTTTTACTCTATGAAAATGCTTCACTATAGAGGAATAAGGTTGGAGCCCTATTGAATTTGAATATTTTTACTTATCTGTATAATTTGATGATCCTTAATTGTATCGAGTGATAGACAGATCCCAAAATAACCTCTGTATTTTACTTAGATAGCCACAAGAATTATAGGATTTAGGAGGCTTCTAATAGGAACACTTTATATGAGCTTCTTTTCCACACCAGTATAAATCCAAGTCATTATTTATAAAGGAATATGAAGAGAAGAAACACGAAATGATTTTTATTCCAATATATGTTGAGGTTGACTTATCATGATTTTTTCCCCTACTGAAGTATCCTCTAACACACCCAGGGATGAGAGAAACTTTTAATGCCTATGGTTCTACCACCAAGACTACTTCAACATTGATATATTGCATAAAAAATATTCATAAGTTTCAAGGATGATAGAAAAAACTTCATGTTACAAATCTAGTTAAATACCCTCCTAAAAACAGTAAACCACTAGAGATCCATCCATGTATTGATTAAGAGGATATATCACTAACTCGATAAAATGGAAAGTGAACTCTAACTATATTTTATCTGCTTATCGGTGAACATAAAATTCCATAACCTTTGTTACCTTACCTATATCAAGAAATGAATACTATAAAACCATGCAATGAAAGAAACCCAAGAATGGTCCTTCTATGTCTTAATCTAGATAACAAGCTTTCACCACATGAAAACTATACCCTCTAGAATGAAGGTCATAAACTTAACCTTAATAGATTTTTAAAGATAATGTTGGAAAAATATATGCTCAATATTATTCACCAAAATCATTTATTTATTAAAATTATGTTTTTTTCAAAGAAATGAGAATGAATCATGGTTTTAAATAATTAAATTAAATTTTCATGTGAGGTAATGAGAGGAAATACATAGATCCCTAAGTCTGGATATGAAAAAATAATCATACCAATATATTATTGACCAAATAAAGTGTCTATTATTTTCAAATTTTGGAATACTATTAAAATAGGGAAGAAAAACCCAACAAAACAAACTCTATAACCCAAGTCGCATAAAAAAATCATAAATTATTAAATGGCCTTAACATATTGATTAAAACAAAATCAACATCTAACACTAAACTAAAACCATGCAAAAAAAACCCAAATTTTAATTTCTTTATGAAATAAATTCACCTATTTTACTGAATAGTGTTTTACAAAAATTCATTTTAAAAAAGTTTTTTTCAATCTTTAATACAAAATTCACACCAACATGAAAAATTTTAAAGAAAAAGGGCTTATCATTAAAATATTTTGAAACTCAATATTAAAATATTTTACACCTAAATCTTTAAATGATTACAGTTATAATTTATCAATACCATATGAAAACATTGAAATCCATTAAGACATTAACCCTTCCAGAAAAGGGTTGATTAGGTTTTTCAAAAAAAATTCTTCATTTTAAATTCAAAATATTTTAGAAACAGAAAACCAAAGAAAAACCATTTTGAATTTAAAACATTTTGAGAATGAATCCCCAATTTATAAAATAAAATATATTTTATCAAATGAAGTAAAGTGATTAGAATGAATTTTAAAAATATAAGAAACTTACTAACTATTTATCGAACAACATAAGGTTTTTGATTTAAAAGAGCAACATAAAAAATAAAAAAAAATCTGTCAATTATCCATAAGAAACACTCAAAATTTGTATAAACCAAAGAAAATTAAAAAAAAAATCAAACAAAAGAATAATGAAAATAAAAAAAATTAAATGGAAATAATGGTTGTTCATGGTTTTTAAAAACATTTTAGTATACCAAGTTCCAATTGTGTGAAGTATACTCGAAGCCAATTAGATCCATCCACACAGCCTATGCATAGTTTTCCAAACTATGCATAGTAAGCATGTACCCTATAAAATTCATCCAAAACACACTCTATATCCTGGAGATTCTAAAAAATAATTCATGAACTCTCAAAAATATAATGAAACAATTTAAAAAATCCAAAAATTCTAAAAAATGTTCGAGGGATAAGCTTAAACTTGAGACATACTCATCCATGAAAAACCTAGAAACACAAGAGTCGCCTCAGATAGGTGGTAATATAGTACCCTTCCATGACCAACTACTTGAATTCCAACAATCCGACCTATAAACCACCATACATTCTATAATAACAAGTAAAACATCATTTGATATGAATTTTATTGAACATACCTAGAATACCATAACAAATTACATATAAACCGATCTTCCACTAACCCAAAAGGTTTTCTTGATCCCCATGGTCTGGAGATAAATGTTGAGGCATATTTAATAAGGAATTGGGAACAATTTAGAACATAAAATTTAAACATAAAAGATAAACAATGAAAAGAAAATAAAAAAACGACATAAAATAAGATATCCAATGGAAAAAAGAAATAATGGAAGTATAATAGTATGGATAAAAAGACCGATGGAAAATACAACTGAAAATAAGGGAAAATATACCAAGCCTCTAACATATACATGTGAACATGGGTAATTTCCACACAAACCTCCCACAAAGCACAAAAATCAAAGATATAATAATATTAATTATGATAAAAATCTTGACAAAACTGAAATATATATAGGAATCAACTAAAATCCTAGTAGGTCACCACTCACTGACACAAATAATAACACTTAAAAAGAGAATTTATGTTATTAAATTTTGGAAAAAATGATATAAAAATAGTTTTTCCAAGTTTTCTTTCATAATTTGTTTACTAAACACTTCCCTTGGAAAAACACATTTTTGTCAAATTTGAGCATTTTTCCCAATAAAAAAAAATTTATATTCTATTTTAAAAAAAATTCATAAATTGATGTTAAAAAAGTTTTAATGGAATATTTAAGGTAAATGGGAAATGATTTCAAAAATTTCCAAAAATAATAATACTTTGGAAAATATGAAAAAAGTTTCATCATGGAATCCATAGGTGTTAAAGAAAAAAATATAGGATATAGATAATGTGGTAATTATTAATGAAAATCCCATACATTAGAGAAAAATCAATAAATGAATCGACCTCAGGCTAAACATATGGGCTTACCCTATATCGTCCTAACTGAGGGGTAAATCCCATAGGTTAACATAAATCCTACCTACGGGCACAAGCTACAGTGTGATTCTAAACTACTTAATATATTTACCTAGAATCCCCACCTAGAGACCTAAGAATTACTATAAAATTAAAATAGATGCAAGAATTTAAAAATATCATCATACCGTATATCACATAATATCATCACATTTGAAAATAATCCATAAGCCTTGATCACACCACTGAACAATAGTAGAGGAACACCCCCTATCAAGCCTATCAATTTAATTAAATCTATCCTCCCTAAAAGGGACATTTCATTACAAGTATTCAAACATCTATCATTTCTATAACACATAAAAGGGAATTTTATAATGGTTATCTATTTTCTAATAAATCATTTAAAGTAATAATTAGGTGTTTTCACATTCCACTCAAATTATCAAGCCATTAAAAACAACAAACTCCATTTATATAATATTTTATAAATATTTACTAGTTTTAAAATAATTATTTCAAATGTTCTATACACACATGATCATAGAAAACCATAGTTTTCTCATCAGCTGGTAAATCAACATTACAAAACATTTTAGACACATTATCAATATCCAAACGACATTTTAATTTCTAAAATAATGATACATTTCATTAAAAATAATTTTCACATCATATAATATAAAAACCCAAAATTTTCAATTTAATTAAGAGATTAAGAAATTAACAATCATTGATATATATTATAGATATAAAAATAAATATTAGAAGACATATGAATATCAAGAAAAATCACAAAAAACCATAGATTTAATTTTAAAATGATATGACTGGGACACCTACCTTATAATCTCATTCATCATAAGGAAAACACATTTTGAAGAGAGGAGAGACTTTAATATGTAATAAGAAGATCCATATAATCCCAAATCCCAATTAAAAAACAAATGTCTAATTAACTCCCAAGGTATCCATATATCTCACTTAATAATAACATGAATAAGATAACGATCTATGAAAAATATGGATAAACACTTAATTGTTGAGAACCCCTATGATCAATGAATCTTTGATCCACCAAAAATTGAGGTTGGGGAAGCCAAAATAACTCAAAGAGAGCCCCTAGTTTCACATAGGCTAAGAAAAGGTTGAGTTAGAATATTAAAATAACAAAAGGGAGGTTCTTGGTGAAAAGACATAAAATCCCCTACTATTTCCCATGTCTAACAATGCCACTAGAAAGCTGGTAGACTATATGAGATGGCCTATGGATATAGGTGGAATTCTCAAAATCTACCCCCAATATTTGAATAATAGCTAAAAAAAGTTAAATCCACTTAAAACTTCAACTAGTTTGCCGGTTCCTCTCATCAGTGAGCCGATGGACCACTTACAAATCATAAGGCTACATGCATATGTCTACTCCTACTCTGAGTTCCTAATATTCCTTTTTACCCTTAAAGGGACTAAAAACATAAAAATCCACTCAATGATGTGAAAAATGTTAGTATATGACAATAAGGATTACTAGAAATTTGTTTCATTAATGATGAAACATTTAATGAGGTCTGTTAGTTGACCATTTAGGTACTATAACCCTTAATAGAAAAATATCCATTAAAATCAAATAAATTCACCATGACTTAGTGAAATCCCAAAAATATAGAAATAAAAAACTATATAAAATTACTTAGGTTATAAGGGTGAGGGTGGGAGGAGAATAAGGGTATGATGTTGAATAAGTATAAAAATAGGAAAAGGAAGGTGAAAAATAAAAGAAAACTATACTTACACGACCATGGAAATCTCCCATTAAAGAGGTTGAATAAAAAGATGAAAGTGGAATGAGGACATCCCCATCTACTTGGTTTATTACATGATAAAATAAGGGGGTGGGATACTCCACTATTTTATTCATTTAAACTACTAATAATAATAATTTGAATTAAATTAAATTTTAGTAAAAAAAGGATTTCTTTAAAAATTTGGAAAATGTGCCCTAAAATGTGATTACAATGCATGATCATATTAAAATGCATTTAATTATAAGGACCTTACTATATAATTTCCTTCACCTCACATAATTATTATATAGGGTTTACAAACTATGATAGGTCCAATTTTTTTACAAGAATTTAATTATTATGTAAAATTAAAATTAAAATATTTATTTACTAATTAATTAAAAAAAATGTTTTTATAGTACTCCCAACAATTGAAAATTCCTTCCCTAGAAATCTATCTAAAAAATAACTCTTTAAAATCTCACCTTGTTCTTCACAGCCACTTAGATAATCAAATTTATTCACAATACCTATATATTCCTCTATAATAATGAATTATTAACATGTTATCAATATATACCACTAATAGGAATATTTTAGAGAAACAACCAAGTAAATTAAAACATTCATTAACAATGTTATCACATTTTAGTGATTTTAGAACATAAAAAAAATCATTAAATAAAATTTTACTATCACACATTTAGTCATGTTGTAACACCCTCACCTCAAGTTAATATCCTCATTACCATATAAGGAATAACTAAAATAAACTCTAAAAATAAAAAAATAATATTCAATATTCAATACACCATGATAATAATCAATTTCCTTTGAATTTAAGCCCATATGGTTTTAACTCCCTCAACATTTTATGGAGTACCAAATACTTCAAAATTCTTTCCAATTTCTCCAAGACTAATATTTCTTAAACTCTCATATCACTATGCTTATAATGTTATCAACCCAAAATATAAATCACAGTTCACTAAAAGAAATTTTATACTGTTTTCTTTATGATACTAAAATTTTAGTTTATGATACAAAATTTAAATAACCGAATATAGAAACAATTTCTGAGGTATTCTTAGACTCTTTTGAAATATGAAAATATCATTTAGAATAATAAAAAATTACATAAGATCTTATATAATTTTTTTTGTTTTTATTAATATATCATGAGGCTAAAAAAAAACTTAGATAGAATGTTATGATATTTTGAAGTTTAATTTATAGTTATAACTTATTTTAAATCTTCTAACACATCTAGGGTTTTTAATAAAGATTTAGGATTCATTTTAATATCGTAGGGGGATATTTAATAATATTAACAATTAGTGGATAAATTTACAAACTAAGATCTTATGTTTAAAAAATTTACTATCCAAATTTCTCATCATGCATGATTATGGTGAAAAATTTACTAACCATGAAACCACTACCGCATCCCCCAAGCTAGATTCAATAATATATCTTTTAACCACCCACCCTTTTTTGAAAACCATGAAAATACAAAAAAAATATTTTTTGATGCCCATTTTCCATAATTAGACCCACAAAAATTTATAATACCCTTAAAAAAATTAAAATTTCCTATTTAAAATATGATTAAACCTTTAAAATCATTTAACACTAATATTTAAATGATATCACCCTTAATTTATCATTTTCCTATATAAATAATCTTGAAACTCATCAAAATGATACTCATTTCCATAATAAAAATCTAATTTATGAAAAATAAAAACCAAATCATCATATCTTGGAATTTTTCATATGATACAAGATTCCTTTCCAAAATTCATATAAAATACACAATTAAAACAACTCTCACATCTCAGAGCCTATGTATATAAAATAAATATATGAATTATGAAACCAATATAATCACTTTTCAAATTAAATGTTTTTCCTAAAAAACCCAAATTTATGAATAAAATATACAAAATATCTATATTCACTACTAATTAAGCATTTATTTTCTTATAGGGGATCCAAAATATCTAAACCCATAAATGGATACTTATTCGAGACCAAAATAATATAAATAAATACTACTATTTAGTAACTTAATTTTTTAGTAAACAAAAATTTCTATCATCATTGTTTATCCACAAAACTATATTATACTTATCATTTATGTTTCATAACAATTAACACATAAATTAACTTTAAATCCTATAAAACCACCCCAATGACATAAATTTTAGCACCTAATCAATTAAAACCAAACTTTTCAATCAAAGAACAAAAATTTTAGATTTCCTATTTACACAAGTTAATATGATCATAATCCATTCCAAATTAACTTTTCAAAAAAAAATGTAACTTAAGCATAAAATTTCAAACCCATTTAACTTTATGTGAATAAACACCACGAATAATGTATCAGTAAAATAAAAATTTAAACTTTATCCTAAAAATCAATCTCACTTACTTATCTTTAACCAAATCAATAAAAACATATATTATATTTATAATAATATTTCAATTCAAACAAAAAGGCCTTAAACTAACAAAAATCACTTATTCTATAGATTTTTGTTTAATTTAAAATAATTTATTTACATTGAAACATCTACTAAACATGTTTAATATTATTCGATAATATCTCATAATCAAATAATCAAGTAACATAATAATTATTTCATAAATATTCAAATCTGTCTAGAACTCCAACCATAATTATTCAAATAAAAAATTTAGATTCTAATTTATACTTAGGAATTTTAAAACAAGTTTAAAATTATAACATCCCAACCTAGGAGCCATTAAAATGGTGCCCCAAGTGGATTCAGCACGTGGCCTCAAGCAAACCTGCCCATATACAAGAGGCTTCTGACTAGAAGAAACAGGATAAAGAAGGTATGGTGGAGAGACTATACCCTTTGTATTAGTAAAAAAAACAATGTAGATATGGATAAAGAAAAATAGAATTAGATGAATAATAGAGTAGAAAAATAAAATAATAATTGACATTCACTAATAAGTGAATGAATAACCATACATGAATATGCTACAAATCACAAGAAAATACATAAATTAAGTAATACATAAATAGGACTAGAATCAAAAGTAAAATTAAAATAAAGACTCCATATTTGGAGGGTATCCTGAGTACATGTTCATATATTACTCCTAATCTCCCATGTCTTGTCCTATTCTATAAATGAAAATAGAACGAAATAAAGAATATTACATCGTCATGATCTTGAAACCATGAGGGTTTTTAGTGTTGTAGAGATCCTAAGCTTAACGTACATGGACATTACATTACTTTTGCGGAATACTTAATAAATAACAAAAACAGACACACAAGGACCGTAATAGTTTAGTGTCTTTGGAAACATGGAACGTAATCTTCTAATCATGGTGAAAGATCTTCAACATCTCCCATAAAGATCTACCACTTTTTTTTTCCTGACATAAAACCTTTATTTTGATCCTGGGGGAAAATAAAACATAAAAAGGGTGAGCTCAAATGCTCAGTAAGGGTAAGCATGGATAAATTAAATCAAACCATATACATTGGAACTTAAAAATATGAACATAATGTTTAAGCATTAAAATCTTGAGCAACGACATAAAACATGGATGTACATAAGACATATATCATAATGGAACATAAACCATGATAAAATAGAATGGGAATAAAACATGTAATTGTGGCATCCATTAAGTACATGTAATGATTTCCATAGCAGCCAAGGCATTGCTGCCAAGACCATCTTAGTGGACAACGTCCCTTTCTGAATCGAGTTCACTCCTCGTTTCAGTCCTGTTTTACTGAACCGGTTTAACTTTCCATTACATCCATGTATATCTCATGAAATATAAATCTTTACCCAATGCATTGGAGGGAGATATAGGTCCCACCCATCTCATAATGAAATCATTCATACTTGTGCCACAAAATAAACATACATCATTCATAATAACCCAACAAATAAAATGGGTTTCATAAACATCATCCCATCATCACATAATCCATATAAAAGAAATGGATATCATTTCATAATAAGAAAAGTTATACCATGTAAATCATAGAGACATTACACTTGAAACATACACATATGAAATAATTTCATCTTAGATGGAAAATGGTTTTGATAAAACACTTGAAATGAATTTTTGAGGAAAATATCCTTTCTTCATCAAAATCAATTTCTTTTCACAAAACATCATGAAATTTTAAAAGAAATAGATTTTGTTGAAAATAGTGATGAAATATTTTAGAGGAAGCTTCATGAAAATAAGGCTTTATAAAACCACAAAAATCCATTCGTGCCGTATAAGTTAAAAAAACATTCTTTTCGTACTTTTGCCGGAAAAGTCAAAAAGTACCTCATAACATAAACAAAAGGAAGATTCATTACATACCATGTAGTAAATGTCAAAAATGGGTAAAAAGGACTTTAAACATACATGAAAACACTTTTATAAAACATGGACATGGAAGATAGAAATAACCCCAGTAAATACCTACAAATATGCAATCTCAGATAAAAATGAGATTTGAAAAATTATCCCTTACCATATGTCCGATATGCTTCATATGTATCCTAAACTCATGTATAATGATTTATATAATGTCATTGACTTATTACAGAATCATATTCATTGTTATGATATCATATATGGTTCACTTATGACTTTATATTACTCGTTCTTTTGTAAATTCCATGTTAAAAAGTGTTTTGGGTAACATAGTTTCATTTGTCGTCCGTGTTTTGACTTGTAATTATTCATATGATTACTTAGATCACGATTACATAATTCCAGAATATAAAAAATGATTTATATATAATATATATTCAGAATATACATATATATAATAGATCTATAAATGGAAAGAAATACATCATTCATGGAGACGGTAGGCCGAACGTACGCATGAACGATGTTTTCGTTTCCTTTTTGAGTTGAATGGAATTAAGTAGATGACATAAATATATACATAAATACAGTAGCTTTATAATTTCATATATTTCAATATTATTGCTTATATATACTTTATAATCATTCTTAAATGGTTAACATAGAGAATGAATCTCATCGTGTCGTGGAGACGGTAGTCCGTATGTACGCACGAGCGATGATATCGTTTCCATAATTATTGAATTGAATTGGAGTGGATGATACAATATATCAGAATCAGTATAATGTTATAATAACTATGTATGTTATTCTTTACACCATTATATCCATCCATGTATGGTGTTGGTGGAAAAACAGATTACACCACGACGTGGAGACGGTATTCCGTACGTACGCACGCGCGATGATTTTGTTTTCCGTAGGATGGATAGAAGGTGAAATGGGGTTGTTTCATATTTTTAATAACAAATCAGTATATTAGTGATACTGATGTTATTACTTTATAATGAAACAACTAAAGAAGATGAATTTGAAGAAGAAAGAAGCTTGAAAGAATCGAGAGAAGAAATTACCTCTTCTTCGATACGCCTCTTGAAACCTCCTCTTAGGGAACTAATATTGGTCTTTAAAGTAGACCAAAACCTCTAGGATGTTTCTAAGGAAGTGTAGAAGATAATTTGTCAGGGTTTTTCCGAGCATGAAGGCTCAAATTGGCGCGAGGAGGAGAGGGAGGAGGTTCCCTTTTATAAGGGAGGAGAGGGGCACCTTTGGAATTCTTAAAAATATTAATTTATAATAAATTTAACCCCACTTAAAAACCTCCAAAAATGACTCATATTCAAGGATTAGATGATATAGGGTTGTAATCTCATCAACCAAACAAATTTAGACATGTTTGGATCTTATTTTAAACCTTAACATTTTGATTTATCCTTATTTAATCTATTTAAGTTTATTTGTGGTAATAAAATTCTAAATTTTAAAATATAACAAATAATTACTTATTTGTTGTGAATTCTCCATAATTTTTTACTTTATAACCGTATAGACCATATAAAATTAAATTTATAATTTTTAAATATTTTTGTAATTTTTAAACAATTTTATAAATGTTATTTTTATAAAATAACAATAGTGTCAATTTTGACACTATTCATTTATTTTAATTTAAATAAAATATATACAGAAGATATGTTCGAACTAAAAGCTTTAATATATTCATAAAAGGTCATATGTATTTATACAATTCGTGGATCACGTTAAATAGTTCATATAATATTTATTTTATTATTTTTAAAACCATTTATTTGGTTTATCTCTTAATAAAATAATTACTACAACAGTTTTGTATAATTATTTAATATACTGATTTGTTGCATAAAAATTTAAAATAAAATCATATGATGAAGATAAATCTATTAACTTTCACAATAATACTTTTACTCGAATTTATCATCTTAAAATCACAATATTTAAATTGTTATATTTATTAAATTGTGAAGGTGACAATTTTGGCAACATTTAAAATAAAATAATATAAGTGTCATAATCACTTTAGGATCCAAACGGTTATCTATTAGGTAATTGGATGATTAAGGTGTATATATACACTACCAATAAGTAATGGGCAGGTTTGTGGGCCTTTTAATGGGTATTATTATTTCAATAAAATCTATATTACTTATTTTCCACTTAATAAATAATTTCTGTATCATTAATGTATCACCATTAATGACAATTATTTAATCCCTAAAAATTCTAAATAAATTATCATGATGTAGATAATTTTATTATACTTCTGGAGACTATTAATGTTAGAAGTTTTATGATGTTTATCACTAAATTAAAATTATTATACTTATAATATTTAAGAGAGTGACATGTTGTCACTTTCTTTGGTTTTAATAATAATTAAATTATTTTCATTGTCAAAAGTCCATAAAATGAATCTAATCCGACCCTTAGTTGATATGTTTTTACTTTTAGCCATCCAATAAAATTTTCGAATGTGTTAGGGCAATTTTATAATATTATATTTACCCTTAATTACCCGATTTACCTTTAACTATGGTAAATAAAATTTACCGTAGTTACTATTCATAATTTCCAAAAATAAAAAGTATCCTATTAACATAATCTGGACCCACTTATTCCAAATATGGAATCCATTTTTTCAAATTCAATACACAGAAGTTTCAGAAATTAATTTAAAATTAATCCCGTTGTCGAATGAAAACGGGTTTTTGTTTAAAACATTGCAAAAGATTGAATTGATTTAACCTACGAATTCAATGTAAAATCAATGCTAATGACTTACATTATATTAAATGGTAAAAATATATTCTATTTATACTTTAAAACCATTCAATATTATAACTTAACCATATAAATTATTACGATGAAAAAAGTTGTTTTTTATTAAAATATAGCGTGTTTTTACTATTCATCAAAATATGAAAGTTACCAGAATAATACGAAAAATTTATCCAAAGTAAATTTTTATTTCTTGATTCCAAATAAGAATTTTATTTTGTAAAATTGAACTTATAAAAATGTAAAAAACTAGATTTAATGTGGGTGCACCATCAAAAGGCGGCAAAACTGCATTTTTTGAAAAATACTTATTTTACCCGAAAAATTTATTTTGTTCTTATAAAATGTTCTAGAAAATGTGTAAGATGAAAAATAATGTTATAAAATTCAATATATTGTAAATACTATTCATAACGTCTAGTTCATAATAATATTATTATATTATATCGTTGTTTAGTAAAACCCGGTATTGCGTACAATACACGCTATCGAGGAAGGTCGTGATTGCGTGTAATGCAAGCCAAGTCAGGGTTGTGTGTTGTGAAAGAATCCTTCATTGATTCGTATAATAGAATCCAAACATATTTCATTTATACATTTAATATATATATATATATATACTCAATGTTGCGTAGAATAACTATTATCAAAATTGTGTGTAACACGATCCAAGAATAGTGTTGCGTATACTGCAAGATAATACGGTGTTGCGTATAACGCAAGGTAATCTTGGTGTAGCATACAACACAAGACATTAATGAAATTAAAAGAATATTTTTCATAAAATCTCGGGGTGTTACATTCTACCCCCCTTAAAATTAATTTCGCCCTCGAAATTCGTTTGGGTTATAAATGGTTTACTACTCGAAAGTTTGTTTAATAGAAACCCACATCGTAAAAAGGAATACCAAAACATGGCTTTAAAAACTAAAGTATGAAATGTAACAGTTACCCAAATTAACTCATCACTGGGTTTCCACGTAGAAGAACATAGGTGAAAATATAGATATGGAAGAAAAATCTTACCATCAAGTTCTGATGGAGAGTGGTAGAGAACATTGCTATGAAAAAGCAAACAATCACAAAGCCATAAATTTGTGATGATCTAAGGTACCATCTGATTAATCGGATATAAGAGAACTAGGACAACATTTTTGGTTTTCAAGATCATTTCCCTAAAGTTGATAAATTAAAAGAAATACTTGAATGATTTTGGTACAATCTCACTGTTGTTCGTGAATTGAACAATTTCCACTTCATCCCTTAAAGAAATGAAGTTGAATTTGTTATTAGTGATGTGTTACAAGATCATGTGATAGAATGATGGGTCATTCCATCCCTTTCAAACAAAAGGTTAGCAAAAGTTATAAGTCCATCTTATGGTTTGATTAATCGTATATGGTTCCAAAAATTAACTTATACTTCATATATCATACCGCTTAATAAAATAAAACTAGTTTCTACTAACCAGGGACTTCCTCTAGGCTAGTGGTAGGCGATAAAGGCCAGTCGCACAACGTTTGTGGGTTCGATTTCCATAGCCTTGTCCGACGCGATGGGCTATCGCCCATCCAGCAGGATGTACTTTTTCTAAAACTACATTACTATATCATCCCATCAATAATATCGAAAAAGGTTTTATCCTTAAACAATAGTAACTTATGTCCAACATAATCCATTCCAATATTTCGGCTTATCCATAATATTGCAGTCCATTTTCATATTATAGTGAAAACGATTACCAGAGATTTCATATAAGAAGCATGTTAATACCATCGTTGATCCCCATATATCATAATATATGTCTTGCTGGTCACATTACAAACGTTCAAAGGCCTTAATCATGTATTCTCTTGAAAGAAAGAATACACATTGAACCTTAGTGAAAACATGAATTTAGTTAAAAGTTAACACTTTCCACATACCAAAATCCTCAAAATTCTATATACTTAAACCATGATATCACTTAGTCCTTATATCAGTCATGAGCTCACGAATACAATCAAACATCTCATTATCTTCTTATCCCTTCATTATGCGCATATCATCTACTTTACAAAAATACCTGAATAACATTCCATGGCTACTAGTACCATTCAACATATACTTTCAAATACTTTTAGGAAAAACAATAGTGTAACAATCCTTAGATGATTCTTTATTCCATAGTACCATTAACTATACAACATAACTCTCGATAAACATACAATCATTCCACTACCTTCTAAAACAACTGACTAAGCTTCAACACTTCTTTCAGCTCATATATCATTTGTAGTCTCCTCATCATCATCCACATAAATACTACCCATATGACCATGCTGATTCTCTTCATGAGATTTTCCATTAGGGCATTGGTTTGCATAATGCCCGTACATTCTACATTTAAAACATCTAATCATTTTTGATGTCATAGAAATACCATTATCCTTGTCCATGGTGTTAAATGAACCTTTTCCTTTGCACTTACTGGATTTGTGTCCTTCTTTTCCACACCCAAAGCATCTTCCAGTTCCTTTGAAACAATCTCCCTGATTCCCCTTCCCACATGATTTACATGAGGGAAATTGAACTTTCTTTCCTCTATGATCATCATGAAAATCCATCTTTCTCTTATTATGTGAGTCGGGAAACTTACCAAAGTTGAGATTATTGATCATATTATGAGATTTATGATTAGGAATAATAACAATGTTTGGACTTCCAGATCCCGTTTCATTTGGTTTCTCATGAAGAAAATCATTCCATTGTTCGTCATATCCTCCAGTATCATGAATCTTCCTATTTCTAGCTATTTTCTAAAACCCAAAAAGAATAGTGTGAGAGGAAAAAATCATGCTAGGGAAAACAACATAGTAAAGGGGGAGCACCCTCAATATCTAACATCTTAGGTTAAATTCTAAGATCGTTACCGTAGTTCTAGGACTATATCCTATATGTATTCTTATCCTTAGGTACATCCCTAGACATACCTTAGAAATATCTCTAGGGATCTCACTAACGTTTTCACATCCTAGTTTCCAATGGTTGACTAAACCTTTCCTCTGATACCAACTGTAGAGACCCTAAGCTTAACATACATGGACATTACATTACTTTTGCAGAATACTTAATACATAACAAAAACAGACACACAGGGACCGTAATAGTTTAGTGTCTTTGGAAACTTGGAACGTAAACTTCTAATCGTGGTGAAAGATCTTCAACATCTCCCATAATGATCTTCCAATTTTTTTTTCCTGACCTAAAATCTTTCTTTTGATCCTGGGATAAAATAAAACATAAAAAGGGTGAGCTCAAATGCTCAGTAAGGGTAAGCATGGATAAAATAAAACATACCACATACATTGGAAGTTAAAAATATGAACATAATGTTTAAACATTAAAATCTTGAGCAACGACATAAAACATGGAAGTACATAAGGCATAGATCATAATGGAAGATAAACCATGATAAAATAGAATGGGAATAAAACATATAATTTTGACATCCATTAAGCACATGTAATGATTTTCATAGTATCCAAGGCATTGCTGCCAAGACCATCTTAGTGGACAAAGTCCCTTTCTGAATCGAGTTCACTCCTCGTTTCAGTCCTGTTTTACTGAACCAGTTTAACCTGCCATTCCAGCCATGTCTATCTCATGAGATATAAATCTTTACCCAATGCATTGGAGGGAGATATAGGTCCACCCATCTCATAATTAAATCATTCTTACTCGTGTCACAAAATAAACAGACATCATTCATAATAACCCAACAAATAAAATGGGTTTCATAAACATCATCCCATCATCACATAATCCATATAGAAGAAATGGATATCATTTCATAATAAGAAAAGTGAAACCATGTAAATCATAGAGAAATTACACTTTAAATATACACATATGAAATAATTTCTTCTTAGATGGAAAATGGTTTTGATAAAACACTTGAAATGAATTCTTGAGGAAAATATCCTTTCTTCTTCAAAATAAATTTCTTTTCAAAAAACGTCATGCAATTTTAAAAGAAAGAGATTTTGTTGAAAATAGTCATGAAATATTTTAGAGTAATCTTCATGAAAATATAAAACCGTAAAAATTCGTTCGTGCCATATAAGTTAAAAAAACATTCTTTTCGTACTTTTTCCGGAAAAGTCAAAAAGTACCTCGTAATGTAAAAAAAAGAAATATTCCTTACATACCATGTAGTAAAAGTCAAAAATGGGTAAAAAGGACTTTAAACATAAATGAAAACACTTTTATAAAACATAGACATGGATGATAGAAATAACCCCAGTAAATACTTACGAATATGTAATCTCGGATAAAAATGAGATTTACAAAATTATCCCTTACCTTATGTCTGATATGCTTTGTATGTATCCGAACCTCCTATATAATGATTTAAATAATATCATTGACTTATTAAAGAATCATATTCATTGTTATGATATCATATATGGTTCACTTATGACTTTATATTACCCGTTCTTTTGAAAATTCCATGTTAAAGAGTGTTTTGGGTAAAATCGTTTCATTTGTCATCCGTGTTTTGACTTGTAATTATTCATATGATTACTTAGATCACGATTACATAATTAAAAAATATAAAACATGATTTATATATAATATATATTCAGAATCTACATATATATAATAGATCGATAAATGGAAAGAAATACACCGTTCATGGAGACGGTAGGCCGTACGTACGCATGAATGCTGTTTTCGTTTCCTTATTGAGTTGAATGGAATTAAGTATATGAAATATATATATACATAAATCCAGTAGATTTATAATGTCATATATTTCATTATTATTTCTTATATATACTTTATAATTATTCTTAAATGGTTAACATGGAGAATGAATCTCATCACGTCGTGGAGATGGTAGTCTGTACGTATGCACGAGCGATGATATCGTTTCCATAATTATTGAATTGAATTGGAGTGGATGATACAATATATCAGAATCAGTATTATTTTATAATAACTATGTATGTTATTCTTTACACCATTATATCCATCCATGTAAGGTGTTGGTTGAAAAATAGATTACACCACGACGTGGAGACGGTATTCCATACGTACGCACGAGCGGTGATTTTGTTTTCCGTAGGATGGATAGAAGGTGAAATGGGGTTGTTTCATATTTTTAATAAAAAATCAGTATATTAGTGATACTGATGTTATTTATTTATAATGAAACAACTAAAGAAGAAGAATTTGAAGAAGAAAGAAGCTTGAATGAATCAAGAGAAGAAATTACCTCTTCTTCGATATGCCTATTTGAAACCTCCTCTTAGGGCACTAAGATTGGTCTTTAATGTAGACCAGAACCTCTAGGATGTTTCTAGGGAAGTGGGGAAGATAATTTTTCAGGGGGTTTCTGAGCTTGAAGGCTCAAATTGGTGTGAGGAGGAGAGGGAGGAGGTTCCCTTTTATAAGGGAGGAGAGGGGCACCTTTGGAATTTTTAAAAATATTAATTTATAATAAATCTAACCCCACTTAAAAACCTCCAAAATGACTCATATTCGAAGATTATATGATATAGGGTTGTAATCTCATCAAAAAATCAAATTTAGACATGTTTGTATCTTATTTTAAACCTTATCATTTTGATTTATCCTTATTTAATCTATTTAAGTTTATTTTTGGTAATAAAATTATAAATTTTAAATTATAAAAAATAATTACTTATTTGTTGTGAATTTTCCATAATCATTTAATTTATAACATTATAGACCATATAAATTTAAATTTAAAATTTTTAAATATATTTGTGATTTTTAAAAAAATTTATAATATGTTATTTTTATAAATAACAATAGTGTCAATTTTGACACTATTCATTTATTTTAATTTCAATAAAATATATATACAGTAGATATGTTCGAACTAAAAGCTTTAATATATTCATACAAGGTCATATGTATCTATAAAATTTGTGGATCACATTAAATAGTTCATATAATATTTATTTTATTATTTTTAAAACCATTTATTTGGTTTATCTCTTAATAAAATAATTACTACAACATTTTCGTATAATTATTTAATATACTGATTTGTTGAATAAAAATTTAAAATAAAATCCTTTGATGAAGAAAAATCTATTAACTTTCACAATAATACTTTTACTCGAATTTATCATCTTAAAATCACAATATTTAAATTGTTATATTTATTAAATAATGAAGGTGACAACTTTGGAATCATTTAAAATAAAATAATATAAGTGTCATAATCACTTTTATAAGGATCCAAACGGTTATATATAAGGTAATTGGATGATTAAGGTGTATATATACACTAACAATAAGTTTTGGTCAGGTTTGGGGGCCTTTTAATGGGTATTATTATTTCAATAAAAACTATATTACTTATTTTCCACTTAATAAATAATTTCTGTATCATTAATGTATCATCATTAATGACAATTATTTAATCCCTAAAAATTCTAAATAAATTATCATGATGTAGATACTTTTATTAGATTTTTGGAGACTATTCATGTTCGATGTTTTAGGATGTTTATCACTAAATTAAAATTATTATACTTATAAGATTTAAGAGAGTGACATATTGTCACTTTCTTTGGTTTTAATAATAATTAAATTATTTTCATGGTCAAAAGTCAATAAAATGAATCTAATCCGACTCTTAGTTGATATGGTTTTACTTTTAGCCATCAAATAGAATTTTGGCATGTTTTAGGGTAATTTTATAATATTATATTTACCCTTAATTACCCGATTTACCTTTAACAATGGTAAATAAAATTTACTGTAGTTACTATTCATAATTCCCAAAAATAAAAATTAGCCTATTAACATAATTTGGACCCATTGATTCCAAATATGGAATCCATTTATTCAAATTCAATACACAAAAGTTGCAGAAATTAAATTAAAATTAATCTCGTTGTGGAATGAAAACGGGTTTTTGTTTAAAACATTGCAAAAGATTGAATTGATTTAACCTACGAATTCAATGTAAAATCAATGCTAATGACATACATTATATTTAATAGTAAAAATATATTCTATTTATACTTTAACACAATTCATTATTATAATTTAACCATATAAAGTATTACGATGAAAAAAGTTGTTTTTCATTAAAATATAGCGTGTTTTTAATATTCATCAAAATATGAAAGTTACCAGAATAATACGAAAAATTTATCCAAAGTAAATTTTTATTTGTTGATTCCAAATAAGAATTTTATTTTGTAAAATTGAACTTATAAACATGTCAAAAACTAGTTTTAATGTTGGTGCGCCATCAAAAGGCGACAAAACTGCATTTTTTGAAAAATACTTATTTTACCCGAAAAATTTATTTTGTTCTTATACCATGTTCTAGAAAATGTGTAAGATGAAAATTAATGTTATAAAATTAAAAATTTATTTAATACTATTCATAACGGCTAGTTCATAATAATATTATAATAATACATCGTTGTTTAGTAAAACCTGGTATTGCGTACAACACACGCTATCGAGGAAGGTCACGATTGCGTGTCATGCAAGCCAAGTCAGGGTTGCGTGTTGTGCAAGAATCCTTCATTGTTTCGTATAATAGAATCCAACCACATTTCATTTATACATTGAATATATATATATATATATACTCAATGTTTCATAGAATAACTATTATCAAAATTGTGTGTAACACGATCCAAGAATAGTGTTGCGTATACTGCAAGATAATACGGTGTTGCGTATAGCACAAGGTAATCATGGTGTAGCATACAATACAAGACATTAATGAAATTAAAAGAATATTTTTCATAAAATCTTGGGGTGTTACAAGTGTACTAAACAATGACCCAAACTGGGTGTGGGATAAACTTAGTAGTACACCACCAATGGTGTATAACAAAATCTAGTTCATGAATATAAAATAAATCAGAGTGTAGGCATAATAAATAAATCAATGAGTAAATAATGTAATCCATTCGGGATTAGGTTCTACATGGAAACCTAGATGACCATACCGACCTCAGCCTAAGATGGAATATATCTAAATATGTGTCAGCATGTATATATATGTATTATATACATGATAACACACACACACACATGCACACACACACACACATAGTATTATCCTGGACATGAGGTGTAACTGAGGCATCCATGCATAATCATTAGGGTCTCATTATGTAAATAACTGTATAAAACCGAACAAATGAATAGAAGAAGAATAGAACCATGCTAGATAATCCCAAAAAATGATGCGAAATATCTGGTCCAACATCCTAATCATGGGGCATGAAATTTCATTTACAACCACCCAAATGGATGTGAAACACCATGTCCAAAATTCTAGACCATGGGGGTTTGAAACATCATTTTCAATAACCCTAACTAAGGCCTCTAAATAATAAACATGTATAAGGTAATCACACTTTCCATATAATTTCTTAACCAAGGCATTATGTAATGAGGTACCCAGTATCACTCAAGGTGTAGTGTAATTCCTTTTACATATGAGTCCATGACCAAGGAATCTTGTAAATAGGAACATGATATCTCTAAAGGATTAATTTGAAAGTGTAGGTAATTTTCCCTTCAATAATTAACATAGGCATTGATAATTCATTTATTCTAAAATATAATTCATAGTGAAGGAATACAATTTATACCATAATAAAGTCAACTATGAAACCATCACCTGTCATTTATAAGAAACATGAAATCCATGAGAAACACCCATTCCATAATATAATTCACCAATACAAATATCATTAAATATATTACAATTAAATTTAATTAATAAGATTTTACAATTCATAACATAAAGTATAAACTAAGATATAAAAGACCGAGAGGTAATTACATAAGTAATTTATGAACATGCCAAAGAATTTAAATAACCCACCTAGTGGCGACTTATTTTCTATTCAAAGATAGTAAAAAATTATGTAATAAAATTCACCACAAGAATTAGTTCGGGTTGAGGTATTTGACCTCCATCAATGTAATGGGTCTAGGGAACATCTAGGTTTTTCTCCCAGCATTAAATTTAAAGAATTATAAATTTTAAGGGAAATTCACAAGAATTTTGGTGCATGACACATACAATTAATTTTATAAATGATAAAAATTTATTGTAAAATAATATAAAACACTTACCTCATGCTTACGATTCATCACTCATCCATTCTTCGCCTTTGATTCTAGCTTGAAAGAGAGAAAACAAATAATTAATAAAATGACCTAAGAATAGGGAACATGATATCACATCGAAATAATATGTAATACTATAAGATAAATGAAGGAAAGAAGGAATATAAACCATATTATAAATAAGGGTTATCTAATGAAATTGATGACAATCAGTTTTGATCCTGAATGAGGGATATCCAAGGAATGCTATGGAGAAAGCCAAAGGGGAGCTCGAGTGGAAGTTGGGCATAAAAATTGGATAAGAAGAAGAAGAAAAATAAACTTATAGTGGTTGAAAAGAATGGTAAATTTCACAAATTTTAAATGGGTTCACAATTTTACTGCATGATTTTCCAAACCATTCTTTTAACTGTTCACCACTACTGGTTAAGTGGCACTAACCATGTAAGATAGACACACGATTTGACCAAACAGTGAACAAACCATGTTGATCCTCTATAATAGTCTAAAATCTAGTCACATGGTTTCCCTTTTATTTATACATGGTTTCATCAAACTATCCCCCTATACAAATAGGCCACATGGTTTGAGCTGTATAGTTGTTACTAACTATGGACCAACCGTTCACCCCTATATCTTTCTCCTGAAACTATGTTTTTAGATCTCAGTGCTTCCAAAACCCATATGATCACCCAAGAAAATTTTATTCCCTAAAATAACTTTAGAAAAACAAATTTAAGCATTCCAAATCTCATAATTATATTTTGAATCTTTGTTTAGGATTTGTCCTGTCCACCAAATGAAATGTTCAAATTCTCACAGACTTTTCAACTCGATCCAAAACACGGGACATTACAACATCCAAAATTTAGAAAATATGAACCCCAATAATCTTTAAGGAACAAAAAATATCACCTCACCTACTTGGATCCTGAATTCCCACTCAAATGGCCAAGTTTCATTTCCCACGCCCAACACACCTTCAAGTTCTACTTCAAACACACTATACTTAAGCCTCTAACACTCAATCCAAAGCTTGTATCCAAATATTAAACATTTAGAGAATGATTATTTGATTCCATATAACCTGATACATGATCATTTCATCATCTCTTTCATCATCCATCTTATGGTTCTAAAAAGTATAGGTTTTTAACTTTGAATGGAAAATTCCAAGCCACGATACTCCTTCCATCAGAATTTCCCATTAGAACATGGACCTTGAATCCTAATGATTCATAAATAGTTATTATTTACTCATAAAATCAGATCACACAGGAAGATGGTGATCTTAGTCCCTATTTATCTTGAGATTGTTATTTTTAGTTCTTATAGCTTAACTTTCCACGCTGAATTTTCCATGAAAATCCCTAGAAGACTCTTACACTACTCTCGTCTCCTCCTATGATATATTCAGTGAAGATTGTCACTGATCACACTCAAATAAATTTGAAAATTCAAGTCAATCCACCTTTTTTCTATATACTCATAAATTTTACCTTTTATCTCCCAATACATTTCGAAAACCTGATTCTAACAACTTTATTCCAAGGTCCAAAGAGGCCATGTAGATCAAGATCACTGAAGTTCATAATCAACTTCTGATGACACATCATGGATGAATCAACCACATTTCTATAATCCAATTACATTGAAGTGAATAAATGATAGTCCAATGACCAAACTCCAGATCCCCTGACCATTCTCACATGAGGGTCCATCTACCCAACCAAGAGATTATTTTATTATCTCGGTGTAAGGAGGATGCAGTCCCAACAAACTCAAGATGATGTCAATATAGGGAACATGATCCTCATTAAACTTGTAGTACACCAAGATGTTATTTAATATTACCATTGATGATCATGTATATCTTTCTTGATCCACACTCCATCAAAACATGCCACAATTTCCCTAGAAGAACCTCCAAAATCATGTATCCTAATAATGTGTGACCAGGTCCAACTATGAGTCAAACTACATGAATAAATTTTTCATATCATTGATGCACTTGTCAATCCACTCCATACCGACCTATTTAAATGATGGCCAACTTAACAGTTAAAAATTTAATATATAAACCTGATGAAATCACTTTATGTCTGAAGGTACCCATGATCATTCCACACAACGAAAAAAGTCCAACCTTGACTCTTTACATTCATTAACGGTCTGGTACAAAACCAACCACCCTGAAATTGTGCTACCACAAAAGAACATACGTGCTATTGACCCATCAAACTATCAGATTTCTTATTACTTCGAATCCTGAATCTAGTATCCAAAATCGATTCACCACACAGCTAAATTTTAAAACACTTTTCCATGATCAATACATGAAATATATAATTTATAAACTCATGGGATTCTAGAATCTTTTTTGACCATTTAAAATTGGTACTTTATAGTTTCATTCTACCTACTTGGAAAGACATGCTTAAAAATGTTTGAAATGATGCTCCCCACTTTAAGAGTGTCCCAGTCATCATATTCTGAAAATGGGAATTCATCCCACGGAACACACTACATCCACCACTGATCACAAGATATAGATGTGAACAACACACATATACGAAGTTCCAATCAAAGGTAAGAGAAAATACAACCACTTAAAATCATGTTATATTATAATTAAAATCCAAAACCAACTCTGATCAATGGTTTGACAAGACCACTCCTTTATCTAATTCCATCCCCCAGTTGTGGGATAACTCAATTATGCTAATGCTTAGGTCACTCTACTCTAGAGATGAACCAAAAAATTGCCTTATTGAATTACTGATTTTTTATGCGGTTGTGAAACAAAATAGTTAAGGAGTTACATGACCTTGTCTCTCAACAACACGTGGTTTAGCGCATCACCTATTAACTCCATGGGTAGTGCATGTAACAACACATGCCAAAATGATATCAAAACTACATAACAGGTCCTACAAATTCCTAAAACACAATACTATATACATAGATCATATCAGATTCATGTTATCCATAAGACTATTTACAAGCTAAAGACTATACTCTATTAGAAAAGTAAGATGGGTCTCACAAATATAAAAATGACTCACCATGCCCGAGGCATGTCTAACTCACTGGACTAAATAATTACATGAATATCACATCCTTTATATGGATTATCTTACCAAATGACCACCCATATACCCAGGGGTGTTGTTTTATCACTGTGAGTTAGAATCAGGACAACCAACACCAAAAAATTACCTATATTCTGAAAACTAAATATAGCATTTACTTGTGATAATTTTCCTTGGAGTGTTATACCTCAATCGAGATATCCCATTACTAAATTATAAAAGAATTGAAACTATAATTAATTAATGCCATGTAGTCCACTTGGATTAACAACCTAACCTATATGATTGGTATAAAATAAAAAGGACAACTGAGACCTATGGGTAATGTTCACATTCCCATCAAAGGTAACAACTTACTTGAGGGTTAAAGTTAAGAACACCACATTAAGATTTTGATTTAATCCATAATATTAGTTAAAATTTCTTATAATCTTTTCATGTGATCAATTTTAAGAATGTTAATTACTTGTCATAAATGAAAAAATTCTAGATACTTTATTTAGCCAATTCCACAAGGCACATATACAAGTTATATAAAACACACTTTCAAGCATTATTTACCCACTTTGTTTAACCATAAGTTATCATATTCAGGTGTAACATCCTGATATTTTAAAAGTGAAACATTATGTTCAATAGTTTATTCTACACCTAACACCAATCTTAAACAACCCAAGAAATATATTTCTTTAAATAGGTTATAGTGGACACTACATTTAGTACAAATAAACCATAGTATAATATACCATTATAACCTAATTGTTAAATTGGAAGGTATGAATATGATTAAATAAATTATGAAAATTAATTGGTTTACTCATGAATAAAATAAATTAAATGGTTATCTATTTATTATAAAATAAACTAATAATCATTTTAAATAAAAAGAAATGTTTTCTAAAAAAATTGTATTTTTCAAAAATTTTGTTTCATTGTGCTTTCTGCACATACATTAAAATTATTTTTTTTATCAATTTTAGAAACTTTATTTTAGAAAATTAAATTAATTTTTTAATTCATCATATCACATTTATATTATAGTAAAATTTGGGTATTTTTCAAAAAATATTGATTTTTAAGTGAATAGTGAAAGATACTAATTTTTGTATAAATCTCATTTATCTTTAATAAATTATTTAATTTAAAAGTCCCATTATATTTTAAATATGATTTAAAGTAACATTAGTATTATTTGGAAATAATTCTCTCCCCATGGATGAAAATTTCCATTTTCTGGTATTCAACATGCCTCCAGATGTCACTGGTGCAGCATGAATTATTTTCAAACTGTGAAACACCTTTTCTTCTTGGGAAAATTGGAAATATGGTTCTGGGGGTGTCTTGGTTGCTTCACTAGTTTGGATTTTCAAGATATTACAGGTGATAATTTTCTTGATCTCTAGTTCCAAGGTATGAGGAATAATAATTATGAGATGAAAGTGAGAGGCTCTATCTGTAACACCCCGAGATTTTATGAAAAATATTCTTTTTAATTTCATTAATGTCTTGTGTTGTACGCTACACCAAAAGGAGCTTGCACAACACACATCATTGACTTGCCTTTAATTACACACAATCACGACCTTCCTCGATAGCGTGTGTAGTACGCAATACCGAGTTTCACTAAACAACGATATGCTATTAAAATATTATTAAAACTAGCCGTCATGAACAGTAATAACCACTTTTTAAAATTTTGTAAATTTTAGTTTTCAAAATGGACTTCATTTTTGGATTCATAATATCGAAATTTGCTTAGGGAGAGATTTTTGTACTTTTTGGATAACTTTCATATTTTGATGAATAGTGAAAATTACTAAATTGTAATTAAAAACAACATTTTCAATCGAAATAATTAATAGTGATAAATTATTAATTTGAGTGGTTTTAAAATATATTTAGAATATATTTTTACAATTTAATTCAATGTTTTTCATTGGATGTAATTTCAAATTTAAACCAGACATAAACAAGTGTCAATCTTTTGATAGTTATTATCTCTTAAAAACATGCTATTTGTTTTGACGACGGGATTTAATTTTTAAATTAATTAATGCAACTGATATGTTTTGAATTTGGTAAAATAGACATCATTTTTGAATTCATAATATCAAATATAGCTTAGGCCTAATTTTTGGTATTTTTCTGGAAACTTTCATTTTTTGATGAATAGTGAAACCACTAAGTGGTAGTTAAAAAAATGATTTTTTCATAAAACAAAATTTTACCGCTTCCGTGAGTGGAATTTGAAAAATCCGAGAGACGTGGTTGATGTAAGTAAGTAAAATGTGGTTCAATGAGATGAAAATAATTTTTGGTGAATAATAACTTTTTACCTTTTTTTACCACGGTTAAAAATAAATAGGGTAATTAAGGGTAAAACTGATATTATTATTACCCTAAAACATGTCCTAATTCTATTTTATAAGTGTAATTCGACCAAAAACAACCTTATTAATAAAATATGACCATTTAGGCCCACTTGGATTAGATTAGGACCTTTATTATTATTTAATTCAAAGAAGAGTTAAAAGAGTTAAAATCAATGTTTATTTACTAAAACATTTTTAATATAGGGTTATACATAAGATAAATTATATTGTAAATATTAATTCTAAATCTAATAAATTTTCATACATAATGAGATTTTATTTATAATTTTTAGACATTAAATAATTTAATTTAGTTATTACACAATGATGATGTAGTAATTACCATAATAGTGAAAAATTAGAATAATTGATATTATAAATACCCAAATAAATATAATTTGAGACTTTTTATGAATTACACAAATTTAATATGTTAATATGAAATGTTGGGATTTATGTAATTAACTTTTTTTGAAGTAATCATTCTATTATGAGTTTCACAAACATCAACTATTGAATAGTGTCAAAATTGACATAAAATAGTTTTTTAAACATATATTATATTATTGATTGTTATTTTATTACTAAAAATCTAAGGTTCGGCCAAGATGCTTATATAATGATAGGTGTGTCATTAATGGAACACTTGGGGGTCTCTTGGATGTATATGGTAAGTTTATTAACTATATAATATAAAAATACAAAGTGACATGGTAAATGTCAATCTAATTAACTAAGAGTTAAAACTAATAGATAAGGTTAATATAATGACATAAACTTGTCTAAATTCTATTGGATGGGAGGATTTCAACCCCTCCCCACCTTAGCTTAGAAATAACACAATTTGGAGCTATTAAAAACCGAATATGACTTTATAATAAAATAATATTTTTAGTTATTCCAAAGGTGCCCCTCTCCTCCCTTATAAAAGGGCACCACCTCCCTCTCTTCCTCACACCACTTTGAGACTTCAAGAACGGACAACCCCTGCCAAATTATTTTCTCCACTTTCCTAGAAACATCCTAGAGTTTCTGGTCTTCCTCAAAGATCAATTTTAATGCCGTAAAAGGAGATCTCAAAGAGGCGATTCAAAGAAGAGGTAATGTCTGTTACCGATTCTTTCAACTTTATTTCTTCTTCCACTTATTCTTCTTAGTTTGTTTCATTATGAAGTAATAACATCAGTATCACTCATATACTGATATGTTATTATAAGTATGAAACAACCCTATTTCACCATCTATCCATCCTACGGAAAATGAAATCACCGCGCGTGCGTACGTACGGAATACCGTCTCCATGCCGTGGTGAAATCTATTTTCCACCACCACCATACTTGGATGGGTATAATGGTGTAAATAATTACTATATATGATTATTTTAAAGTGATATTGATTCTGAAATAGTATACATACACTCCAATACATTCCCACGATCATGAGAACGATATCATCGGTCGTGCGTACGTACGGACTACCGTCTCCACGACACGATGAGATTCATTCTCCACTTTAACCATTCATGAATGATTATAAAGTATATATAATAAGTAATCATGAAATATATGACATAATAATGATACTGGATTTATGTTTACATATATTTATGTCATCTACTTAATTCCATTCAACTCAATAAGGAAACGAAAACAGCGTTCATGCGTACGTACGGCCTACCATCTCCATGAACGGTGTATTTCTTTCCATTTACTGATTTATTATATATATGTATATTCTGAATATATATTTTATATAAACCATGTTTTATATTTTTGAATTAAGTAATCATGATCTAAGTAATCATATGAATAATTATAAGTCAAAACACGGACGACAAATGAAACAATTTTACCCAAAACGCTCTTTAACATGGAATTTACAAAAGAACGGGTAATATAAAGTCATAAGTGAAACATATATGATATAATAACAATTAATATGATTCTTTAATAATTCAATGACATTATTTAAATCATTATACAGGAGGTTCAGACACTTACGAAGAAAATCGGACCTAAGGTAAGGGAAATATCACAATCTCATTTTTATCCGAGATTGTTTATTCTTTGGTATTTACTGGGGTGTATTTTATCATCCACATCCATGTTTCCTCAATATGTAATATTTATATCCTTCTACAATAGTTTATATCAAATTTTACCCTTCGGTGACTTTTTAGTAAAAGATATGAAAGGAATCTTTTGTCGTTTTTCGTACGAGGTACTTTTTCACTTTTCCGACAAAAGTACAAGAAGAATGTTTTCTTTTAAATTATACGGAATGAATGGATTTTTAAAAAATTATTTCCAAGAAGCTTCCCTTAAAATTTTTCAAGATTATTTTTAACCAACTTCTTTTAGTTTAAAATTATATTACATGTTAAGAAAGGAAAGATGTTTTTGAAGTAGAAAGGATATTTTTTCAAGAATGGAGTTCAAGTGTTTTATCAAAATTATTTTCCATCTAAGATAATAAAAGGGTTCTATTAGTATTCCTATTATTACATTGATTTGATTATGTTGTGATGGAATTATTTTTATGAATTCCTTTATCTTATATGAATTGTTTTATGATGTCACGATGTTTAAGATTCCCATTTTTATTACATGGGTTATTCTATGATGTATGGTTTATGATTTTGTGGCACACATAAGAATGGTATCATTATGAGATGGGTGGGAACTATATCTCCCTCCAATGCATTGGGTTAATATTTTATATCTCATGAGATAGACATGGCTGGAATGGCAGGTTAAACCGGTTCTGTGAAACAGGACTGAAACGAGGAGTGAACTCAGTTCAGAAATGGACTTTGTCGACTAAGATAGTCTTGGCATTGAGTCTTGACTAATAAGAAATGATTATCTATGATTATGTATGTATTCCACAATGTTTGATGTTTTAAGTTATGATTATTGGGATTACATTTCACTAATATGATTTACCCCATGTTATGATATTATGATCTCTTTTGCAGGTTATGATTTCCAAAATGTTATGTTCTTATGAATATAATGTGATTTATATTTATTTTGTTTACCCTTACTGAGCATTTGAGCTCACCCTTTTATGTTTTCTTTTCCCTAGGATATAAAGAAAGGTTTTAGGTATAAAAGAAGGAAGATCTTTATGGGAGATGTTGAAGATCTTTCACCACGATTAGAAGATTACGTTCCATGTTTCCAAAGACACTAAACTATTATGGTCCTTGTGTGTCTGTTTTTGTTATGTATTAAGTATTCCGCTAAAGTAATGTAATGTCCATGTATGTTAAGATTCGGGTCTCTACAATTGGTATCAGAGGAAAGGTTTAGTCAACCTTTGGAAACTAGGATGCGAAAACGTTAGTGAGATCGCTAGAGATATTTATAAGGTATGTCTAGGGATGTCTCTATGGTTAAGTATATTTATAGATTATAGTCCTAGAATTGTGCTAACGATCCTAGAATTTAACCTAAGATGTTAGATATTGAGGGTCCTCCCCATTTACTATTTTTTTTCTCTAGCATGATTTTTGTCTCTCACAGAATTCTTTTTGTGTTTTAGTTAATGGAGGGAACCAGAAGGAATTCAGTTGACATTGAATCCAATGAAAAAATTGGTGACTATGAGCAAAAAAATTGTGTAATTACTAGAGAGAAAGATATTGTGATTATTCTGAATCAGTCATCGCGATATATGATTAACCAGGTGAAATTTAGGGGTATGCCTAATTCATCAATGAAGAGGAAGATAGACTAGTATGCATGTTCGCATGTTGAGGAGCATAAAGAAAGGAAGATTGAGATTTCTAAAGAAGGGAAGAAGAACCTTGAGGAACACCTCAAATGGAGGGAAAAATGTTATCTGTGTGGAGAAAAGGGTCATAGAGTGACAGACTGTTATGGAGTTCAATGTATTATTTGTGGAGAACATGGGCATTACCCAACTCGATGCCCTGACCTAAAAAGTTACTTCTAAATCAAGGAAGGACTTATTCTAGGAAAATAATTGAAGAGGATGGATTGAAGTGTTTATGTATTGGTATTCAAGAATAATGTTTTTGAGGTAATTTTATTGTGTATTAGAATATTTTTGTATTATTCTATTGTGGTTTTCAATAATTTTAAGGTACCGGTAACCATGAAAAGTTATTCAAATATTTTGGAAAGCAGATGATATGCGCATAATGAAGGGATAAGGAGAAAATGAAATGTTTAACAGTATTCATGAGCTCATGATTGATATAAGGACTAAGTGATATCATGGTTTGAGTATATGGAATTTTGAGGATTTTGGTATGTGGAAAGTGTTAACTTTTAACTGCATTCATGTTTTCACTATGGTTCAATGGGTATTCATTTTTCAAGATAATACATGATTAAGGCCTTCGAATGTTTGGAATGTGACCAACAAGACATATCTTATGATATATGGGGATCCACGATGGTATTAAATCTCTGGTAATCGTTTTCACTATATTATAAGAGTGGACTGCAGTATTATGGATAAGCCTAAATATTGGAATGAATTATGTTGGAAATAAGTTAGTATTGTTTAAGGATAGAAGTTTTTTCGATATTATTGATGGGATGTTATAGTAATATTGTTTTAGAAAAAGGACAACCTGCAGGATAGGAGACATCCCATCGCGTCAGACAAGGCTGGGGGAATCGAACCCACAACCGAAGTGCGACTGGCCTTTATCGCCTACCAATGGCCTACAAGAAGTCCCTGGTTAGTAGAAACTAGTTTTATTTTATTATGTGGTATGATATATGAAGTATAAGTTCATTTTTGGAACCATATACGATTAATCTAACCATAAGATGGACTTATAAATTTTGCTAACCCTTTGTTTGAAAGAGATGGAATGACACATCATTCTATCACATGATCTGCTAACACATCACGAATAACAAATTCAACTTCATTTCTTTAAGGGATGAAGTGGAAATTGTTCAATTCACGAACAACAGTGAGATTGTACCAAAATCATGCAAGTATTTCTTTTAATTCATGAACTTTAGGGAAATGATCTTGAAAACCAAAAATGTTGTCCTAGTTCCCTTTTATCCGATTAATCAGATGGTATCTTAGATCATCACAAATCAATAGCTTTGTGATTGTTGGCTTTTTCATAGCCATGTTCTCTACCACTCTCCATCAGAACATGATGGTTAGATTTCTCTTCCATATCCATATTTTCACCTATGTGGAAACCAAGTGATTAGTTTATTTGGGTAACCGTTACGTTTCATATTTTTGTTTTTAAAGATTGCTTTTGGTATTCCTTTTTACGATATGGTTTTCTATTAAAAAAACATTCAAGTAGTAAACCATTTATAACCCCGACGAATTTCGAGGGTGAAATTCATTTTAACGGGGGTAGAATGTAACACCCCGAGATTTTATGAAAAGTATTATTTTTAATTTCATTAATGTCTTGTGTTGTACGCTACACCAAAAAGAGCTTGCACAACATGCATCATTGATCTGCCTTGAATTACACGCAATCACGACCTTTCTCGATAGCGTGTGTAGTACGCAATACCGAGTTTCACTAAACAACGATATGCTATTAAAATATTATTAAAACTAGTCGTTTTGAATAATAATAACCACTTTTTAAATTTTTTTAAATTTTTGTTTTCAAAATGGACTTCATTTTTAGATTTGGAATATCGAAATTAGCTTAGGGAGAAATTTTGGTACTTTTCGGATAACTTTCATATTTTGATGAATAGTGAAAATTACTAAATTGTAATTAAAAACAACATTTTCAATCGAAATAATTAATAGTGATAAATTATTAATTTGAGTGGTTTTAAAATATATTTAGAATATATTTTTACAATTTAATTCAATGTTGGTCATTGGATGTAATTTCACATTTAAACCAGACATAAACAAGTGTTAATATTTTGATGGTTATTATCTCTTAAAAACACGCTATTTGTTTTGACAACATGATTTAATTTTTAAATTAATTAATGCAACTGATATGTTTTGAATTTGGTAAAATAGACATCATTTTTGAATTCATAATATCAAATATAGCTTAGGCCTAATTTTTGGTATTTTTCTGGAAACTTTCATTTTTTGATGAATAGTGAAACCACTAAGTGGTAGTTAAAAAAAATGAAATTTTCATAAAACATAATTTTACCATTTCTGCGAGTGGAATTTAAAAAATCCGAGAGACACGGTTGATGTCAGTAAGTAAAATGTTGTTCAATGAGATGAAAATAATTTTTGATGAATAGTAACTTTTTACCTTTTTTTTACCACGGTTAAAAGTAAATAGGGTAATTAAGGGTAAAAATGATATTATTACTACCCTAACACATGTCCTAATTCTATTGTATAAGTGTAATTCGACCAAAAACAACCTTAGGAATAAAATATGACCATTTAGGCCCACTTGGATTAGATTAGGACCTTTATTATTATTTAATTCAAAGAAGAGTTAAAAGAGTTAAAATCAAAGTTTATTTACTAAAACATATTAAATATAGGGTTATACATAAGATAAATTAGATTGTAAATATTAATTATAAATATAATAATATTTACTACATAATTAAAATTTATTTATAATTTTTAGACATTAAATAATTTAGTTTATTTATGACACAATGATGATGCAGTAATTACCATAATAGTGAAAAATTAGAATAATTGATATTATAAATACCCAAATAAATATAATTTGAGACTTTTTATGAATTACACTAATTTTCTAGGTTAATATGACATGTTGGGATTAATTTAATTAAGTTTGGTCGAATTAATCATTCTGTTATGAGTTTCAAAAAAATCAACTATTGAATAGTGTCAAAATTGACATAAAATAGTTTTTAAAACAAATATTATATTATTGATTGTTATTTTATTCATAAAAATCTAATGTTCTGCCAAGATTCTTATATCATGATAGGTGTATTATTAATGGACCACTTGGGGGTCTCTTGGATGTATATGGTAAGTTTATTAACTATATAATATAAAAATACAAAGTGACATGGGAAATGTCAATCTAATTAACTAAGAGTTAAAACTAAAAGATAAGGTTAATATAATGACCTTAACTTGTATAAATTCTATTGGATGGGATGCTTTCGACCCATCCCCACCTTAGATTTGAAATAACTAAATTTGGATCTATTAAAAACCGAATATGACTTTATAATAAAATAAAATTTTTAGTTATTCCAAAGGTGCCCCTCTCCTCCCTTATAAAAGAGCACCTCCTCCCTCTCTTCCTCACACCACTTTGAGCCTTCAAGATCGGCCAACCCCTGCCAAATTATCTTCTACACTTCCCTAGCAACATCCTAGAGGTTCTGGTCTTCCTCAAAGACCAATTGCAGTGCCCTAAAAGGAGATCTCAAAGAGGCGCTTCAAAGAAGAGGTAATGTCCGTTACCGATTCTTTCAACTTTATTTCATCTTCCACTTCTTCTTCTTAGGTTTTTTAATTATGAAGTAATAACATCAGTATCACTAATATAATGATATGTTATTATAAGTATGAAACAACCCTATTTCACCATCTATCCATCCTACGAAAAACGAAATCACCGCGCGTGTGTACGTACGGAATACCGTCTCCACGCCGTGGTGAAATCTATTTTCCACCACCTCCTTACTTGGATGGGTATAATGGTGTAAATAATAACTATATATGATTATTTTAAAGTGATATTTATTCTGAAATAGTATAAATACACTCCAATACAGTCTCATGATCATGAGAACGATATCATCTCTCGTGTGTACGTACGGACTACCGTCTCCACGACGCGATGAGATTCATTCTCCACTTTAACCATTCATGAATGATTATAAAGTATATATAATAAGTAATCATGAAATATATGACATAATAATGATACTGGATTTATGTGTATATATATGTATGTCATCTACTTAATTCCATTCAACTCAATAAGGAAACGAAAACATCGTTCATGCGTACGTACGACCTACCATCTCCATGAACGGTGTATTTCTTTCCATTTACGGATTTATAATATATATGTATATTCTGAATATATATTATATTTAAACCATGTTTTATATTCTGGAATTAAGTAATAATGATCTAAGTAATCATATGAATAATTACAAGTCCAAACACGGATGACAAATGAAACAATTTTACCCAAAACACTCTTTAACATGGAATTTACAAAAGAACGAGTAATATAAAGTCATAAGTGAACCATATATGATATCATAACAATTAATATGATTCTGTAATAAGTCAATGACATTATTTAAATCATTATATAGGAGGTTTAGAGACTTACGAAGCAAATCGGACCTAAGGTAAGGGAAATATCACAATCTCATTTTTATCTGAGATTGTTTATTCTTTGGTATTTACTGGGGTGTATTTTATCATCCACATCCATGTTTCCTCAATATGTAATATTTATATCCTTATACAATAGTTTATATAAAATTTTACCCTTTGGTGATTTTTTAGTAAAAGATATTAAAGGAATCTTTTGTCGTTTTTCGTACGAGGTACTTTTTGACTTTTTCGACAAAAGTACGAGAAGAATGTTTTCTTTTAACTTATACGGCATGAATGGATTTTTAAAAAATTATTTCCAAGAAGCTTCCCTTACAATTTTTCAAGTTTATTTGTAATCAAATTCTTTTAGTTTAAAATTCTATGACATGTTAAGAAAGGTAAAATGTTTTTGAAGTAGAAAGGATATTTTTCTTCAAGAATGGAGTTCAAGTGTTTTATCAAAAATTATTTTCCATCTAAGATAATAAAAGGGTTCTGTTTTTATCCCTATTATTACATTGATTTGATTATGTTGTGATGAAATTATTTTTATGAATTCCTTTATCTTATATGAATTGTTTTATGATGTCACGATGTTTAAGATTTCCATTTTTATTACATGGGTTATTCTATGATGTATGGTTTATGATTTTGTGGCACACATAAGAATTGCATCATTATGAGATGGGTGGGACCTATATCTCCCTCCAATGCATTGGGTAAAGATTTTATATCTCATGAGATAGACATGGCTGGAACGGTAGGTTAAACTGGTTTAGTGAAACAGGACTGAAACGAGGAGTGAACTCGGTTCAGAAATAGACTTTGTCCACTAAGATAGTCTTGGCAGTGAGTCTTGAATAATAAGAAATAATTCTATATGATTATGTGTGTATGCCAGAAAGTTTCATGTTTTAAGTTATGATTATTGGGATTACATTTCACGACTATGATTTATCCCATGTTATGATATTATGATCTCTTTTGCAGGTTACGATTTCCAAAATGTTATGTTCTTATGAATATGATGTGATTGATATTTCTTTTGTTTACCCTTACTGAGCATTTGAGCTCACCCTTTTATGTTTTCTTTTCCCCAGGATATAAAGAAAGGTTTTAGGTATAAAAAAAGGAAGATCTTTATGGGATACGTTAAAGATATTTCACCACGATTAGAAGATTACGTTCCAAGTTTCCAAAGACACTAAACTATTACGGTCCTTGTGTGTCTGTTTTTGTTATATATTAAGTATTCCGCTAAATTAATGTAATGTCCATGTACATCAAGCTTCAGGTCTCTACACTATCCTCGTCGTGGGATATTGGTGTTAATAGACCACAAGTAACAAAGCCTGATTTGAGGGAATCCATAGTTCTCAAATAACCATTACCTTTATAATGAAGATCTTGTTGTATAACTTGATCAGATAGATGACAAACCAGGACACTTATCTTTTTTTTTAAAATCTCCTATGTTCTCATATATTCTCAGTGTCTCTTCCCCAAAACCCCTCCCTGGACATTGGATTCACCGGTTTCATCATAATATTACGTTGAAGCTCAACACAGATAGCTCGTTCACCTTGAGTGTGATGCGAGGTGGCAGTCTTATGCGTGACGGAAAAGGCTCTATTGTTGTCTCTTTCATGAAATATTTAGATCATGGTGATTTTATCTATGCTGAAGCTAATTCAATTATTACTGGTCTCGATATGTGAAACAAGAAGAACAACAATCTTTCTATATTAGAGATAGATTCCCAACTTATTTTCAAATCTCTCCATAGACATACTCCCATTCCACTGTCTATTACATACTTGGTCTATAGGTGCAAAAGCATAATAAATATAGACATGATGCTATCCCACACTAGGCATAAGGGGAATAAAGTCCCTGATTATCTTTCCTCTCATGCTCCACCTTATGATTCCTATTCTTACATTTATGGTTTAGAGCCCTTTCCTTAGTCATGTGCTATTTTTGTTATTAAAGATGCTCTTGGGATTCATTACTTTAGCCTCCCATGATTCTATGTTCCCCTATATATCCCAAAGTTTTTGGAATAGGCTTTAATACTTCAATAAATTAATTATTTTTGTGTGTAAAATTTATATTTTATTTTAGTATAGGTTTATTTCTAGGTTTTAAAACACAATTTTCTTAAAAGAGTTTTAAAGTGAACAATTTTTCTAGATTTTAATTAATTAAAAATACCATAAAGAGAAATGATTTAAATGATATATATATATATATTATATTTATAAATTTTTAATTTAAATTCATTTAATTATTATTTATAGTCATAGAGTTAATATAAAACCATCTTTCACTTGAATAATATACTTCATGAAAACCCACATTTTTATCGTGTCTTTATGTTTATTTTTAAATTAAAATTTTCTAATTCTATGAATTTAATATGTTAAAGTAGATTATATTTTTAGACTAATAATAATTTATATTATCTAAAAATTTCAACGTAATTTTTGACCATAACAAATAGTGAAAACAGTAAAAATTAATTACTACGATTAAGGTAAAACAGATTTACTGGGGGTCAAACTAAAAAGATAAGTGTTTAAACAATATAATTATGTAAAATATATTTTATGAGAATATTTAAACCTTATAATGTATAATTCTAGATAATTTTTTATTTTTTACCCTTTCTAAAAGTGAAAAATGTGGGTACCCCTTTTTATTTTAAAATATTACAAGTGTGCCACTCACCTCACTTACAAAAGGATATCCCCTATCCTCTGAAATTCACACTTTAAAAGATATTTTTATTAGAAAATAACTACCAAAATATATTAATTACTTTCCTCCAAATAGATTATAATCCTTTTTTATCACAAATCCATCATAATAAGGATTTTTTTTCTAACCTAAGTAGGTTGTTCAAAGAAGAGGTATCGTGGTTAACAGAGCATTTTATTTTATTTCTTCTTCCACCTCCTTAAAATAATATTAAATTATTATTATATAATAACATAAATATATTAAATATAATAATATGTTATTATGTTAATGTAATTACCTAAATTGATATCCTCCTCTATCAAAAGGGATACAAAATCATCATTCATGCGTATGATAGACTACCGCCTTGTGAACTAATGTCATTCATTTTCTATCATCACATCTCACATATTTTTATAATGATGAATTTAAAGTATATATATATTAATGTTTCAATATATTTATACGTTTTTATTTATAATATCTCATATACATTATTACTTTTCATTTCTTGGAGGATATGATAACGTCACTTGTGTGTACGGTGGACTATCACCTCTTAAAGTGTTATGATTCAATTTTCATTAATGATTTTAATGGAAGGTAATAACAGTAAAGTTAATGAATATATGTGATACAAAATAAATTATTTTGATATTTATGGCATATATATAATTCTAAAAATAAAATATATCATTTTATTTTTTACGCTAAAATATGATAATGTTGTTCATGCATACGTGTGGACAACCGCCTCCACAAAGCGATGTGGTTACTTTTTTCATCACCAAAACACATAGAAGATATATATAAGTATTTCTAATAAAATAATATGTTTTTATTATATTATAATCATTAAATAAGGATAAAATATTACTTACCATCGTTCATAGTGACCATTAAAAAAGGGAAACGTTACCTATGAGAACGTACGACCTACCGTATCCATGATTGTAATGTAGTCCATTTTTTATAACCATATTTCATGTTTGTATTTAAAAGTATAATTTACGTATAAATATTTTAAATATTTAATTATTATTATTCTAGACATATTTAAATAATGACATCTTTGACCATGGTCAACAAACCAAATCCATTTTGAAACAATGAACTGAATGTTCTAAAAAAATCCAACATGGACATAACTGATTAAGTATTTAAATATGTAATTAAAAATAAATAAAATAAAATATTAAAGAATAATCTATTAAACATAGAAAATGTTCTTAATAAATAAAATATTTTATATAATATTATTATACAGGAGTTAAAGAACTTGCATGGATAGTCTAAACTCAATGTAAGGGACTTCGTCTCAATTTTCATTCATTGAAGAATAATTTAATGTTATGAACCTAATTTTTTATATAGTGTATATAAAACAACTTAAAAATGTAATATCATGAATAATTCATAAATCATGGAATTTTAAGTTTCAATTTTATTTATATCATCTGTGGGTATTTTATTTTAGAAATACCAAGTGGTAAATAATTTTATAACTCAATTTCTTTTAATTGGGTTATATTACCTTTTTATTATATTTGATATTATAATATTATGTGTGTAATGAATTTTGATTATATAAATTATTTTTTCTACTTATTATATTTGGATTTAAATTTATACAAATATTCCACTCATTGATTAACTCTCAATTCAATGTTATTATATTTATAAGAGACATTCATCTCATATTCCATTTATTTGGGAAAAACATTTAATAATATTCACCTATATTGTTTTATGAGGTGTATAGACCCTACCTTTTAAATTTTAAATTAATAAATTTCATATGTTTAATATTTTAAAAAAATAAATTTAAGTTATTCTTTCATGGGGATTACAATTTAAGAGTACCAAAGTCGAAAAGGCTTTATGTAAAAATCTTATTTCTTTTGGGATTGTATATATTAAATGTTCCATTGGGGGAAATCATATGATATTATTTTGTTAAAAAATTTATTTTTTATACAATATTTATGAATTTTGATATTTTTTTCTAAATTTAATATCGTTTTGATTAAATAAACATCAATAATGTCATTTATAAGTGATACTAATCTTGTATTTTATTTTAGATCAGGTTTCTTTTTATTCCAAATTCCACTTTTATAAAATGTTTTCAAAAATATTATTTTCTTAAAATAAATTATTTCCTAAATCAATTTTACGTTTTCTTTGACCATAATTTAAAACGTTTTAAATGTAATTTTCTTAAAATTTTCCAAATGATTCACCTTTGAATCACATTACAAAATGTTTTAGAAGAACGTTTATTTTTAACATTTACATCAGGGATAGATTTTAATACCATCATGAACATTATTTTCATTGAATATTAATTTTTATGTTCCAAAGGATATTTTCAATGAAATGTTTTCCCAATATTTTGTGAATTGTTTGTTTCTAAAAGTAATTTTCAAAATGACAAGTTTATTTTCCCCAAGAATAATTTCAACAACCTTTTAATGGTATTTGTATTCATCAAAGAAAACAACCCTTAATGTTACATACAATAAAATGGTTATATGTTGTATTGATACCATCCATATTATTTCTCTATATTGATTATTGGATTGAAATGAACCCAATTTATTTTCCATCGGTGAATCATGAAATGAAAGATCAATTATTATTTCCATTTTGAAAAGTGAAATATTTTAAAAATTTTATTAATGAATGGTACATGGAAATTATTTATGATCAAGGGTGATCCTTATAAATCTTATAAGATTTGTGTTTCTATATAGAACCAAGTAATCCCTATATATATTATATGATGCGTGTGCCCAGAAAATGCCATGTGAGCCTGATATAGCTTATTTGATGGGTGTACCTAGATAGTGAACCAATGTAATGAGGGTTTATCATATGGATTTAAATGGGATCCAGATATTTATGAAATGGTTTTAAAATTGGTTATGAAGATAATTCTCCAAATATACCAACACTTGTTATTTATGATTTCTATGGGATTTTAATGATTCCTTCAATCAAGATTCAAATGAAATGGATCATGATTATTAATTCTTATGACTCTTGACTTTGATAAAGAAATATGAAATGTTTCATGATTTATGATACAAGTATTGATGGGTACAAATATTCTTATTTTATTCTCATGCACTTTGATTATATCATTATACCCTTATGATCTTCTTATTCTCACTGATGACATTCAATTGTTAACGCTCATGTTTACCGTTATTGATCATTTAAGATCACCCTTATTATATTTACATTTCCCCATGTTATAAAGAATTATGATAAAATTACTTGTGTATATAAAGTCTTATAATGTGAACAAATTTGTGGGAGATGTCGAAGACTTAGAAAACATGTGGAATATATTTCGTTAAATAGATTTAAGTGCACTCAACCTCAAGTATAAATGAATTGTAATATAGTATACCATTATAACATAACCATTAAATTGGAGAGTATGAATAGGACTAAATAAATTATGAAAATTATATAGTTTACACATGTATAAAATAAATTCAATGTATATCTTTTGATTATAAAATAAATTAAGAATCATTTTAAAGAAAAATAAATTCTTTCTAAAAAAATGTATTTTTATAAAAGGATTTTTTGTCACGCTTTTCAAAAAAACATGAAAATTAAATTTTACCAATTTTAGAAAATTTATTTTAAAAAATATAATAATTTTTTTATTCATAATATCAAAATTATCCTAGGGAGAATTTTTTTGATTTGTAAAAAATATTGATTTTTCACTGAGTAATGAAAGATGCCAATTTTTGTACAGATGTCATGTATTTTCAATAAATTAATTAATTTAAAAGTCACAATATGTTTTGAATAAGATTTAAATTTAGAATAAGTATTATTTATCTACATTAAATATTCTTAATTACTATTTAACAAACTTTATATTATATTTTAGTATAAGTTATTTTTTGGGTTTAAAAATGAGATTTTTTTATAAACTGTTTTAAAGTTCATAATGTTTATCAATTTTAATATATAAAAAACATTTAACAAGTAATGATTTAAATTAAAATTTTATATTGTATATAAAAATATTAATTAAAATTTATATAATGATTATTACTAGTTAAAGAGTTAATATAAAATCATATTTTTTTGAAAAAACACACTTCTTGAAAACCCTCTTTTTCATCGCATCTACAAGTTTAATATTAAAATAATATTTCAGAATTTGATGAATTGAACTGGGTAAAATGGTTTCTATATTTATAATCATAATAATTTATATTATATAATAAATTAAACGTTATTTTTATCCATAATTAGTAGTGAAAATAGTAAAAATAAATTAATGTTATTAAGGTTAGAAAAGATTTATCAAAGGTTAAACTAAAAAGATAAGAGTTAAAATAACCTAAAAATTATATAAAATCTTTTTTATATACATATTGATACCTTATCATGTATAATTCTAGATAATGATGTATATTTGTGCATTTTTTCATGTGAAAATATGGGTATACGTTTTTCTTTTAAAAAATTACAAGCATGCCACTCGCCACACTTATAAAAGGCCACCCCTCCCCTGTCATATGAACACATTAAAAGCTAATTTTTCTTAGATTATACCTATGAAAACATACTAGTCAATTATCTAAACACATTTTATAATCCTTGTTTTGATCATAATGAAAACCTAATAATTCTTCTGGTGCTAACCTAAGGAGGTTGTCTGAAGAAGAAATATCATTCGTAACTGGGATTTTTTTTATTTAATCTTAGACCTACAAAAAAATATTATTAAATTATTATTATATAATAACAAATATATATTATATATTTTTATATGTAATTATTTTAATGAAATAACCTAAAAATATCTCCTCTTCAATCAAAAGGGATACAAAATCATCATTTGTGTGTACGACGTATTACACATCATGAACTGATGCCATTTGTTTTCCATCATTTTCTATCATGAATTATTATAATTATGGAGTTAATTTATATATATATATATATATGATATTTAAAAAATATTTTTAACTATAATGTTATGATATCATATATACCTTCATAATTTCCATTCTATGGGAGATACAATAATGTCGCTTGTGTGTTCAACAAACTACCCCCTCCCGAAGCGATGCGATTCATTTTTCATTAATTATTTACATGGAATTTATTAAGAAAAAATTATATATAATATAAATTAAATAATAACTATATTAATTACATATTAATCATCCTTAATATATAATATATCATTTTATTTCTTACACCAAAAATTGATAACATCGTTCGTGCGTACATGTGGACTACTAGCACCATAAAGCGATGTGATTCTTTATTTCATCACCAAAACACATGTATGATATATATAAGTATATTTAATTAACTATTATTATATTTATGATTTTTTTATAATTATGTGAATATAATTATCATTGAAAAATTGAATCGTTACGCATGCGTACGTATGACCAACTGTATCCATGATTGTGATGTATTTCATTTTTCATAACTATATTTCATGATTAATTTTAAAATTATAATTTATGTATAAATATGATAAATAATTCATGATTATTATTCTGGATACATTTAAATAGTTACCCCTTTTACCACGATCAACACACTGAAGTTCTTTTGAAATACTGAACTAAAGGTCCTCAAAACACCCGATATAGACTTAACTGATTAAGTATTTAAATATGTAAATAAAAATAAAAGATAAAATTATTTAAGTATATGGTTTTAAAAATAAAAATGTTGTTTAAGAAATAAAATAATTGATATAATATTATTATATAGGAGTTAAAGGATATGCATGGAAACTTTCGACTTTAGGTAAGGGACTTCATCTCAATTTTTCTTCGTTGAGGAATATTTTGATGTTATTAACCCAATTTATTTTTATAAGGTATATATACAACCACTTTTACATGAAATATAATGAATAATTAATAATTCATGGTATTTTATGTTTCATTTTTATTTATTTCAACCAATGGGATTTTACTTGAAAGTTACCAAGTGGTAAAGAATTTTATAACTCAATTTATTTTCATTGTGTTATATTACCATTCATTCTAATTTGATATTATAATATTTTTTATGTAATAAAATTGTTTATATAATTATTTGTTTACAATTTTTTTGTGTATTTAAATTTGGCACACATAATTGATTCATTGACTAACTCTCAATTCAATGATACCGTCTTTCTATGGTTCATTCATATCAAATTCCTTTTGTTAGAGAAATACATTTAATTATATGCATCGGTCTTATTTTATGAGGTGTATATACTTCCACTTTGACATGTTATATCAATAAAATCCTTACTTTCATGAAATTTAAAATATAATTTGATGTTATTCTTTCATGGGGCTTATTATTTAAGAGTAACAATTTTGTAAAGAATTTTTGTTACAATCTCGTTTCTTTCAATATTATGTATGTTAAATGTTCCTTCAGAGGAAACCATATGATATTATTTTCTTGAACCACATATATTTATTATCCATTGGTTATTAATGTATTTAACATTTTTTATTTCCATTTACTTCCATATTTATTAAAGGAACATCTATAAATTCATTTGTAAGTGATACTGATTTTCTATTTTCTTTTAGATCAAGTATCTTTCTATTATGTATCCATGTTTTATAAAATGTTTTAAACATATTATTTTATAAAGATAATTTATTTCAGTAATATTTTTTACAAGACATTTGAAGTTATTTTAAAATAATTTTAAAATAATTTTCTTAATGTTTTTCATATGGTTCACTTTTTACTCGCTTTACCAAATGTTTGAAAATAATGTTTATTTTTAACATTTACATAAATAATAGATTTTAAAACCATAATAACCATTAATTTATTTTAATATTACTTTCTAAAATTGAAAGGTTAATTTCAATTTAATTTTTTTCACAATATTGTGTGAATTTTTAGTTTTTAAATGTTATTTTTAAATTGAAAAGTTTATTTTACCCAATAATGTTTTTAATGAACTTTTAATTGTATTTATATTCAAAAAAAATAAACCTTAATGTTACATACACTAAACTAGGGATAAGTGTTTTTGATACCATCCCTATTATTTTCATGGATGGATTATATGATTGACATGGAACCCATTTTTTTCTACTAGTGAATCAAGAAATTAAATAAAATTGATTGTTGTCATATCAAAAATTGAAAGATTCTAAATGTTTTATTTTTGAATATTAATTGGAAATTATTGATGATCATGGGTGAGCCTAACATATTTTATATAATGGGTTCACCTAGATACTTTCCAGTGATACCAGAATATATTATATGATGAATACACCCAGAAATCTCCGGGTGAGCCTCATATAGCTTATACAGTGGGTGCACTCATATTGTTCTCCAATGAATTGGGTAATGTTAAATGTATTTATATGAAATAAAGAGGGAGTTACTGAAGGGTTTATCCTATTGATTTAATTAGGATTCAATTCTTTATAATAGACATTTAAAATGGGTTATAATGATAATCTTCCAAAGATACCACCATATTTTTTTGTTGCATTGGGTTTTTAATGAACCCTTTGATCAAGATTGATTGACATGGATCAATATTATTGATTAATAGGAATATTACCTTTTATAAATATCTATTCAATATTTCATGATTGATTATCATAGTATTGATGGGTATGAAAATTATTATGTTATGCTCATTCACTATGACAAATTCATCATACCCTCATGATATTATTATTCTCACTAATTAAAATCAATTGTTAATCCTTATTTTTAATCTTAATAATCATTATATATCACCCTTATAATGTTTCCATTTCCCTAGGTTATGAAAAATAATGATTAAATTTTTTTTTGTCTAGAATGGTTTATAATGTGATGATTTTTGTGTGAGATGTTGAATACTTAATATAAAATGTGAAAATATAGCTATAGTGGAAAAATTACTCTATGGAATTCATAGAAATTGTTTATGTAATAGTTTCTCCTAATTCTATAAAACTATAAACCTAAAAGGTCCTTGGGTTTATAAGTGATATAATTTTTACTTTTTATGTTTTACGTTTTTGATGGAAAATATTGGGTCACATTTTTTGGTATCAAATATAGAATTGTAAAGTTTTTTTTTCATCACCAGATCTAACAGTTCTAGTATGGGGTTTTTATGACAAGCTTAGTTAAAGAAAATGTCACTTATAATCTATAGATGATAACACCCTTTAGGTAGAAATTGACATTTTAATTAACTAAAGCCTCATATAATTAGTCTAAAAAGAAGAAATAGGTATTTTTATCATGTTTAAGGGGATATGGTCAGTAAGATAAAACCTTATATTTATATGTCCTCATATAAGTAGCTACTGACACTTTAAATAACCACCCAATAGCATAATAATACCCTTATGGGGTTATGTATTAAGGCATATTACGAATAAAAAAACATACGGGGGTCTCATCATACCAAACTGGGTCCATCTATGTGTACCCCAATAGTAGTTGTTTTATTAAAGATTAATTTAACCCTTAATGGGTTTATCATATAAGAAACATGCCAAAACTATCCTATTTGGGTCCAATTATTCATTTAGGAATTTAGTCAAATGAGCCATTATGCTGAAGAATAGAGGTTAAAGACTATATTTATATATTTATTAACCATGTTCTAGTTAGATGCATTACCATTAAAAAATTATAAAGTTTCTTGACTTTACAAGTTATAACTAGTATTCATGTAACTAAAACCATGTTTTTAACTTCAGTTTTAGAATATAAAAAATTTATATATGATGGTTTGATTATATAAGTTACCCTTCCCAATTTATAAAGGCCCATACACTTTATAAATTGTTATTGGAACCCATTTAATCATAGTAACACACATTTCATCTCTGGAAACAAATAGTCCATGGCTCAAATATTCCAAAATTGGTTAATTAAGGTACCACCACTAAGCTATATGGGAAAAGTCTGTTTAAGTTGATGTAGGCACATTAATAACCAGTTTTATATCATATTTATAATAAGTAATGCTATCACATAATAGTAAATATAGGGGAAAATAGAAATTTATCACACAACATGGTGTATAGGTATATATGGAAAATAATAACCTAAACATGGTATATATATAAGCATACTGATAAATCACACAAGTCACATCCATAATATATTAGGTAGTTAAGAAATGTAATTTTCATGGAATGTAATATGCATGTAATGTGAATATCTATGTGAATATAGGGAAGAATGTAACAATAATTCATTTCCATATTAGGAAAATGGTAAAGGTACATAGATTAGTAACCAATGGAAGTACATAAATCTCTCAGGGTGAAGTAATAATCAATTATAACAAAAAATAATATTAAAAACAATCCCATCCCTGGAAAATTGATATTTCCCCCATGCGTGGGTTGGATAGACCATGACACAAGCTATTTACCAAGTGAAATAAATTCATAATATCCAATATACCATTCCAAAATAGTACAAAAAATGGAAAAAATTACATTTATGCCACTTTGTACCATCCTGACCCAAGAGACAGTGAAACGATGCCTCAATCCGGTTCACCACATGGGCTCAAGCATGCATCCCCATATCCAGAGGCTTCCAACTAGTAGTGATGGTCTAATGAATGTATGTTTCGGATAATATAACCTCATAATCAGAGTATCATATAGGTATATATAATAAATCATTGAGCAAGTATAATAAAAAATACAGTGAATAAATACATGTAATCTAGTTAGGATCAGGTTCCTTATAGACACTTGGTCGACTATACCTACATCATCCTGATCCAGAACATCTATGAATATATTCACCATATATATTTGTATACATATATATGTATATATATGTAATATATACATGATAACATATATATACATATATATACATATATATAGATATGTAGTATGTAATGTACTGATACCGATGCCGCTAAACCGGTGCCCTAAGTTGGTTTGCAACAAAACCTCTAGAGCATAACCTCATACACCAAATAATTCCAACTAGAAGCAGAGGGATAAGGTGGAATTGTGAAGATAATATACCCCCATATCTGATTTCATAAACAAAATAAAATAACCAAACATAATACACATTAGAGTTTATAGAAATAATAAATAAACAAAAACAAAATCATGCTGTAACAAAATGAAATATAGTAATAACCCAAAAAACCATGTAATATATACAACATCGATCAACCACTAGGAAAATCACAAATAAAAAATAAAATATTGAAATATAAATTCATTAGGATCTACTTCAAACTTAATACCATGTAACATACCCGATCTCCAGTACCCTATCGAGCTGCACCAACAAGATTATTAGAATCCACAAGAGTAACCTTATTGATCATAAAATTTTAGGTATTCTCCCAAACCATCATGTATACGTGCTCAACCTAAAATCATACATAAGGACCACACACACACCGTGGCACAAGTATATAGGGTGAGAAATAAATCCTTTCTGACAACCCCCAATGATGAATCTATAACTTGCTACCATAAGTGTATGCTCAGGAAATATGCTTAACCCACCTAAAACATAACTAAAATAAAAACAAATAAAACCATCTCTGATCCTTAGGATTGAGACCTTGATCGACCATACGATATTTGACCTATGTTGGGTGTCTCTGAGCATATATTATTGACAATGTGCCCCAAGTAACATACGAGCGAGATGTCTATGTCCACCCTAACCCAACCACATGAATTTACTCATTATATCAATAATTGGTACTTAGAAAAATCTATCTCAAATACTCAATTCATGCCAAATTAATATAAAAACCTAGGTCACTAATCTATTTTCTAACCCATGTTTCTTAAACAATAGTTTCTGTAACATCATTCTGACACCTAAATCATGGATGTAGAGTATCAATCCACCCTCAAAACTAGTAGGTATACCATTAGTTCCTAGAGAATCTGTTTGTAACTTAAACTAAAGATGTGGAATTCCAAATCCAACACCATAAACTGTGGATGATTAACTCCATGTCCAATAACCTAATCCATGGAAATGTAACTCCATGTCCATCACCCTAAACCATGGATGAGGAACACCATGTCCAACACCCTAAACCATGGATGAGGAACACCACATCCATCACCCTAAACTGTTGATGATGAATGCCATTTCCTACACTATAGACCATAAATGAAGAACAATATGTCCATCAAACTAATCCATGTATGAGGAATTCCATGTACAACACCCTAAACCATGGATGTGGAGTTCCATGTCTAGAACACAAAATCGTGGATGAGGAACATCATGTACAACACCCTTAAACACACAAATATATATATATATATATATATATAATTCCATGTCTTTTAATTTCAACCATACCTATAGAAAATCATGTTCACTACATGTATTATTCCATGTTGAATATTTCATTATATCTGAAACCAGAAATATCTAGAACCTCAGCCCAACACCCAAACCATAAAATAAACTCTCAAGTACTGATAAAGAGCATCCTATCCAATATTCTCAATCATAGATATCTAAAAACATACATGTGGACCATCATTTATAACTCTATATCAATAATGAGAATCCATATCATATCATAATATCCTTGATATTGTAAACCAAGTCTCAACCTCAACAAACATAGAAACATATCTAGGGAAGGCCAAACTCACATGGCCATTATCAACATCTTATCCCCATCGGGTCATATATCAATCTGGGTCTCAAGGGAACACCCAAAACCAATTACTTAAGAAAACACACCTTATTAGAGTCATCCTATCAATTGGGAACCAACTTGGTCCTCTCGGTCAACATGGGGATGGAGGAACCCCTTGGGATCTTCAAAATCAGTGCACAAGTGGAGGAATCCCTCCTGGGATCCCCAAAGTCAAAACATAAGCGAATACATCCCCCCCAATCCTTAATAACAACCAATCTCTTATAAAAAACTCATATATTAGGGAACACACACCCCACTTCCCAGTCTCGAGAAAATTCGGGACACATAGTCCAAAAGGTAGAAACCCTCATAAAGAAAACTGACTCAAGGTCAACCACTTTCCAAACCACCCTTGGCTAGCCCACACACCCTACCTATCCATCACCTCGAGTCACAAATCAGTCTCGATAACCTGGGAAAATATCAATGCAACACTTAATGAGGTATTTGATGAATTCATTATATTTACTCTAATCATTTTCATGACCCTCTTCAAGTTCTCATCCTGCACCTCACTCTTCGAAGATATTTGAACTCACTTTCTTGAGGAAAACATCTCCATCCTAACTTATTCACTCAAAACACCTCTTAGAAGTCATCAAAATACCCAAAGGGATCCACCATAATGTTTTATATGTAAAAACAAATCACTACTAATATGTCCAATTCCTACTCTGGGGTGAAAAATCAATAAAAATCCTAAAAAGGGTAACAAAGGAGAAGTGCACAACATGCCCCCCATACATGGCATGTACTACAAAATCTCCACCTTGTCCATGTAATTTCATATTTCCTTGTACACTAAGGGACTATACATGTACTACTACATGGCCATTAAATATATGGGGTCTATCCATGTACTTGTACATGGCCATCTCCTCCTTATATGGGGTGTCTTCCCATATACCTGACCACATGGCCATGTCCCACTACATGCCGTGTACTTTAACTACATGGTGTGTAGTCCCAAAATATCATACACCTAAGTAATCATACACATAGACATGTACCACTACATGAATTTTACCCCAGTATACTATGTGTATCTCCAAAATTACATCTTCCTCATATGGGAAGAACACATGGCATGTGTTTTTAAAACCAAACACCGTGTGGTTGGGTTTTCTGAACAGGAAACCCTTTCAAACCTCATAAAACTATTTTTTGCTTAATTAATAATAGGTAAACCCCCATGAGTTACTCAGAAGTCATAACAAAGCTCTAAAACATAAAACAACACATATATTGGCATTGGGGTATAAAACTCAAAATTCGGCCTACCTTGTGTCATAAACGCCAAAGCTTCGGGTTTAAATCCACTCCTAGAAGCCGTTTGACCTCGATATTTTCTCATTCACAAACATGTATTAAGTCTAGAATCATATAATCCCATTCCACCTCTTGGTATGGCTATTTAATATAGAAATAATCCCTCTCCCCCTTAATTACATATATGGGAATCCAAAAATGGGGGTGGTGAGTATTTTAAATAATTTTTTAATTAATTAATTTCTCATTTGAAACACATGTCTCAGGTATTAGAATGAAAAGGATGTTTATAACATTCCTGGAAAATCACCTTGTCTAAATCAACCGTAGTGTCATAACATCAATCTAATGTTCCATTCAAAAGACATCACTACTTGAACATCTAAAAATAATTGAATAATTAAATAATTAATTAATAATAATTCTGTTAAAATTTGAATGGTTAAACATCTCACCAAACATTTATCCTAGGGTAAATTCCCTATTATAGGACCAAAGGAGTAGTCAAAAAATTTATCCAAGATCATATTATAGGTTTAAAGACTATTTTACCCCTAAAAAATGAAAAAAAATTCTACTCAAATTGAGAATCCTAAAAAATAAAAGTCCTTACAATGTCTCCACCACATATCATCCTCAGGAAGGATCATTAGACTTATAAGTACACCTCCCAACCCACTATGGTTTTCAAACCATCAAATTTAAATCCACATCTTTCCACCATAAAATATTTATCAAGTTAGTTCCTAACTACACCCATCCATCCCAAGACGTCATGATGTCATCCATATCTCATCATTGGGATCATTGTGCTCCCCACCATAGAACTTGACATATATTAGCCAATTCCAAACCATGACATTTCCCACCATCAGAGTCATCTATCTAAACAAATCCCTATCATTACACTAACCCTCTTTATGGGGTTCCCACTACATTCTCGACCCTACCTAATAAGGGTCACACTATTCCGACTGATATGGCACTCCCCAACATAGTATGATTCTAACTGTCACCTCAAAACCAAACACCAACTCCAAAACCCATTTCAAAATCACTTCCAAACCTCATAACTGGATGTGTCAATCTCATTCTCAGTCGATCAAAAAAAAGAAACATCAATTATTTCCCTTTCTCGGTATTTGAAAATGACACCCATGGTATAATCGATATCTAGTATATCATGAGGGCCTCACTTAAAAATGGAATATGGTGTACTATTACTATAGATTCAAATACACCACTCCACAAGAACAACCTCTAAGGAGGCACTTAATCAAACAAGAAGTGACTTTTTATAGCATGGTATATAGCTGAAGCTCTCTCAGTGTACTCAAGATGATGTCATGATATTATGAATGATCATCTATAGACTGGGAGTACACTAAGATGTTGGTGGAAAATACCACTACAAACCCATCCATTATCAAAACATAATAGTTCTATATTGAGGGAATTTGGTTACTATTATTAAAATCCATTTATTACACCCACATTACTTCTCATCTTACTCATAACTGTCTACTTAACTCAAGCACCTCAAGAATACACTATTGTAATGCCTAATCTATAATCCAAATAAAATAGGGCATGTGTCTCCAAGATCCCATAAATTATTAACCATTACACACACTTATGTAAACCAACCACAAAACCTACTCTGACTCCAATGATACACACCTCATGAAAACATGTCTCACATTCCCAAACCACCTAATCTCAAGAATCTCTTGTCATTCCGATCCAGCCTAGAACCACTAGGTACATCCCACCCGCACAACCATTTATTGGGATAGAAACATGAATGATCATTATCCTCTTATTACCAACCAAAAGTCTGAAAAGTACCATAAAATTACCCCTTCTCAAAATAAAATGAAACTAACATGCCTAAATCCCATACTAAGTTACACCCTTCAGCCACATTGTCAAAAGTAAAAGGCTTCAATTTGTGCCGCACACACCCAGAGCACACACAAATCGATCAATACATATAACTAATCACCCTTGAAACATTTAAGGCACCAAATCCCTAAACTATATTCATGAAAAAGGGCCATTAGGATCTCCCACCTAGCCTTACCAATCAAGTATCACAACCATTTACTCGGTCTATCATCTTAGATTAATTCCAAATCATAGAAGGCCATAAATCAGGGGGTATCAAACACACTCCCATACCACCATCATATAACCTCAACATGTTAAAACAACCACATATAGGTTCTCATATCCGAAATACATCACACATCAAACCAACCACCCACAACTAGGGAACCCATCCTCTCTGAGAATCTTCACATTAGACCGCTCCTTGGAGGACCAAACCACATAAATTAGAACTCATAAAATTACTTGAACCTAAAAAAACCACCCACAAGGTTGAAATGGGTTCAAAATTATACCTTGATGACCCAATAAGGTCACTGCACTTACTGTGCATAAGGACCACATCATTTTCCTCATAGTCCCGCATCTTACCATAGATCCACAGAACCTTCCATTACAAGGAAATCCCAAAAATTACACACTAGAGGGCCTATAACATGTAGATTCTATTTTTCTATCGTGATGAAAAAGAAAACACTTACCACTATAGGTAAAGTTGAAAAACTACTCACCATCACATTTATTACAAGACAAGAGCCATAAATCTATCATAAACCAAAACATCCAAACCACTTATGCATTTTCCAAGGAAAAAATCATATACAACCATAATATAGAATACTAAGAACATAAATAGTTTCCCCTGTAACCTAGATTTACTACCAGAATAGGTTTCTATGACACAACAGATGATACCCACCATAGGATCCGACACATTCCTATATCTCTAGTCTAAAAAAATACCAAAGCATAAATCAGGTAAGTAAATCTTTTATTACCACTTTGTAATGTCCCAACCCAGATTCCACTAAACCAATTCACTACATGACCTCAAGCACACCTCCTTGTACACTAGATACCATTAACTAGAAGAAAGGGTTTAAGGTGTAATTGTTAGGAGACTATGCCCCAATATCAGTGAGCACAAATAGAAGAAAATAACCAAACACCATATGCTTTTTAGTTTATAGAAATAATAAATAAACTAAAGAAGTAAGAATGTTGTAACAAAATAAAATGTAGTAAGGTACTGAAAATACTTGTCATATGAACAACATCAATATCACATTAGGCCGATCACATATAAAATATAAATAATGAAAAATAAATACATTTTGATATACTACCAACTATGAGCTATGCCATATACCATGTATCTAGTACTCTGTTGAGCAATACTATAACGACCCAGGTATTTATAGAATAATACTTTTTGATTTATATTAATACTAATAAATAAGATATTAATTTTACATTAAAGAGGACTCTTCTTTAGATAGCGTACTCAACATGCAACAATGAGTTTCTTAGAAATCTTATGTTGCAAACAACTTTGAGTTATATAAGAAAATAATATAATAATATTATTATTTTAAATGATAGTTAACACCTAGAAATTTTATTAGAAAGAATGAACATAACTAACTAAAATATAATTACACATGTTTTTTAAATGTATTTACAATTATCCAGTAAATTTTAAAGTCTTAAAATAATAATGAATCTAATTTTAAGCATGAAATTATCTAATATTCTTTAAAAGGCCGATTTACAGCCTTTTGATGGAGAACCCTTTTGAAATCTAGTTTTTGTCACTTTTATATGTTCTATTTGACAAAATAAACTTCTTATTTAGAATAAGGACATCAAAATTTACTTTGGGTAATATTTTTTTATTTTAATGATAAAGTTCATTTTTTGACGAATAGTGAAAAATATTGCATTTTAATTCAAAACTGCCTTTTAAACTAATTTATTTATATGATTAGAATATATTTTTAATTGGTTTTAAAGTTTAATTAGTTTATATTATCACCATTTAATCCAATTTAGGTCATTTTAATTAATTTTACTACGTAATTAGACATAAACACTTGTAAATATTCTGATAGTTATTATTTCCTAAAAACACACTTTTTAGTTTTGACAACAGGAATTAATTTTAAATTAATTTATACAATATATATGTTTTGAATTTGGAAAAATGGATTACATATTTGGAATCATGGGGTTCAAATTGTGTAAAAAGGTAACTTTTATTTTTAGGCATTATGAATAGTAACTTCAGTAAATATTTTATTTACCATGGTTAAAGGGTAAATCTTGTAATAAGGGTGAAAAAAAATATTATAATAATCTTAAATTGCGATAACATGTGTCCTAAACCTATTGGATGATACCTTTATAACCATTGGAATCCATGGGTCTATTTTGGGACCTCATGTAGCTACAAGTATGTGAAAATGACTTTTAAAAAAAATTAATTTAATGTTAAGTAAAATGTAACATAAACATATATCTTTTGGTAAAAAAATTTTAAGATGGGGTAAAATAAGTTATCCTTTAAACTATAAATAGTAATTATAAATATAAAATTATTTTCTACATAATTGTATTTTATTTAAATTTTTTAGTCATCAGATAAATAAATTTATTTATGACACAATGATGATGTAATGATTACCTCATAAATGAATATTTTAAATAAATGAGATTATAAATATTAAAATAAATATGTTTTGGAACTTTCTATGATGTCCAATAATTTGAGGAAAAATAATGACATGTTATATTTTATTTAATTAAGGTTTTTTTAAAGAATCAAGTTTTTTATAGTTTTTTTAAAAGTCTTGATATAAATAGTTTATAAATTGACATAAATGAGTTTTTGAAACAATTAATATTTTATTAAATGATTAAATAATATTAAAAATATAATATTCATAAAAATGATATATATATATATATAGTTAAAAATTTCTATAATAATACATTTTGGGTCTATTGTAATTTTATAGTAAATATATTGACCATATAGTATGAATATACAAGAAGACAAGGTAAAAGTTAAATAAGTTAACAAAGGGTTAAATAAAAAAGATAAGAATTAAAAAATATCAAAAACCTATATAACTCTTATTGTATGATTTTATGTTGACTTATATTAATATAATATTTAAATTTAATGAGTTTTGGACCTTTTGAAATCGAAAATAATTTTATAATAAAATAATTTTCTCAAACTTTCTTAAAGAGCCCCTCCCCCCTTATAAAAGGCCACCACCTCTAACCCATTACTCACACCTCTCAATCCCCTTGGATCATCCATCCTCTACTATAATAAGTGCCCAATATCCATCTATTCCACCTATAATCCTTACTTTAGGTAGAAGGAATTTCAATAAAGCCTTTTGCTTCAATCCAATGGGAGTAACCCGATTTAAAGGTAACATCTTTTCTCAAGTTCTTTTCTTTTATTTTCCTTATCCAACCCACTAAACTCTATTTATTCCATTATTTTATAACAAAAAAAGTATCTAAAATATACTATTATGTTTTTATGATAAGTTTTCGAACTACACTTCCACACTCATCCATATAACGGATACAAACATACTGTTTTTGTGGATGGAAAACTACTACTTCACGAAACGATGATTGTTCAATTATCTCTAACCTCCTCTCATGGTGGCCATTATGATGAAATTGTATTTATATGTGATATATATTATATTTATATTGTATATATTCTTCTGTATTATTTATTTATAACACACATTTATGGTTTCCATAATGGGTAAATACGATAATTTCATTTGAGGAAGTGCGGACTACGACACCCTCAAAGTGATATGAATCGTTCATGCCATACGTGAAACATATAAAGTTTGGAGTTAATGAAATTATATATGATATTATAATGGAATTATAATATAACTATTTATCATTAATTTTTTATTCCATTAAATATGAAAGAGAAATGAAAGTAGTGTTTATGCGTACGTAAAACTTACGGTCTCGATAAACGGTGCATTTCATTTCTTATCTCCAAATGATAAGTACTATTTTAAATATATATATGTATATAATGGATACATATGATATATAAGATATCTAATCCATGAATATCATTATGGAGATAATGAAATTTTGACGACATGGACAACTCGTACTTATAAAAAGTTCATTTTTGGCTCAAGTACCAAATATCGACATAACTACTGTGATTAACATAAATTATTATGTAATGTTTAAAACATTGTAATAAGTGATATAAAAGGAATAATAAACTTGAAAAAGGTTCTTAAGAAAATATAAATTAACTTTAGTTTATTATTCAGGAGATTAAATAATGAACGAGTCAAGTTGGACATGAGGTAAGAGAACCTTTCACCATTCTCTTTTTGTCAAACACTTATTTTATATAATGTATTTAAATTTAAATTTTAAAATGTTGTGATATGTTCTTATATATAATTATTTATTTAAATTTTATTTCCATTTTATGAGAGACCATTTTTCTCTCTCATCAACTCATTTTCTGAATTTTTAAGTGATGTCATTAGGCTGCCGACTTTTTGTAAGGGAACTTCTTAACCCAACTTCAAATATTTGGGATAAACTTATACTTATTCTTTATGTCACTCTATAAATATGTGTGAATGACCTATGATTGTTTTACACTTAATATCCACTTATATTATGTGTATTTATATTTTTCAAACATAATTAGGTCATGCATTTATCCTTAATCTAATAGTACAAGATTTGTAAGGGACTACATCTCAGTCTCCTTTTATTGAGGTATATCTTAATATTGTGAAACTTTATTATACTATAGTGTATATAAAACCATTTAAAAATTTTATATCATAAGTTATATATTCTCATGATATTTATAGATTTATTTGTCGTCATTCTGTAATTATTTATAATCAAGTATTTTCTCAAATGGTAAAGGGCTCTTTAACTAAAAAATCATTTTAAATGTTTTAAAGATTTAATATTATAAATACTTCACTTTAATGTTCATGTTTTGGAAATGATTTTATGTATTTATTTATATTTACATGAGTTTTATAATGTGTAACTTCCATTGATAAGTTTTAGAGTGGAATGAGACACTTTGATTCAAAAATATTATTTTTTAATGTTTTAAATTAATTTATTATGTCAATATCGTGAACTGATATCTTTTGAATGCAATGTGGAAATGTTATATTTCTTTTATGATATTTTTATGTGTTATAAATATGTAATGGTTCCTGGTCATTTATTATGTTTACAGGTGGTTCCATGATAAAACTAGGGCGAGTGAGCCCGAGATAGCTCTCCAATGAATTGGGTAACATGATAGAGGTAAAAATTAATGTTTCTCCTAAGAGATTTATAGAATATACAGTGATCAGTATTACAAATGTAAATCCCTATGTATCTATGAAATCTACAATGTATGTATGTTATGGATTCCACAAGTAACCTTTACGATTCATGATTTTTATGTGATATTCATAAATCATATGATTTGGTGAGGTATGTTAAAGAGATTAGGTTTTAAGATTGAAAATTATGATTTATTTGATTTGTATGTATTCATGGACTAATGTATCTTTCCTTATTTTATATCCAATACTGATATTTTAATGCTCATGCCGTGTTTTTGAAATTATTTCCATAGGACTTAATGATAAATAAGCTCAATGATGATATCAAGGAAAAGACATGTTATTTAAAACATGGAACTAGACAGGGTTTTTTTAAGAGTTTTTGTTTTATGAAAAAAATGGATACTGAGTCTAAGTGTCTGCATATAATATTCATGTTTTTATGTATAAGTTATGACCTAATTCTCTAAATATCTAAACCTAAAAAGATCCTCGATATTAATTATTAACATAAATCAAGATTATGTAATGTTTATGGTCGAATACTTATAGTTAGTATCAGATGTTAGTTTAGATACCTTTAAAGGTTAGGGTTTTATTTAAGAATCAGTGAAATAACCATAATGGTTAGAATTTTTGAAGGAGTCACAGTTATTTTAGATAAATTTAGTGGGTTTAAGATAACATTAATAAGTATATCTTAGTGTTTACCCTCCCTATAAGATATTATATGATTACTTTACAAATATAATCACACTGACCTTTTTGGTTTTAGTAAATTGATGGATCTAGCAGGCACCAAAGTAACAACGGATGTCAAGGAAACTATGGTGGTTTTATAAATGAGAAACTAAATGAAATGAGAGATAAAATTATAACTATTGTGGTTATTCTTAACCAACTATCTAGGATCGTGGTTGACCACTTGATCCTTGGTGATTTTTATAAGGAATTGTATATGCGAGAAATGAATCCCAATGGGTGTTCCAGTAATAATAATAAAGGTAAGTATATTAAAAAACCTATGTGTCATGGATGTGCAAATAAACACCTAGGAAAATTCTTCAAAGGGGCAGGAAGATGCTATAGATGTATTAATTAAGGTCATAAATCAAGAACACTCCATGGAAAAATGAAGCATCTATTTAACTCTAATAAATGGAAAGAATTTATTTCTGAAGGATCAATTGAATGTTTTAAATGTGGTGTGCAGGGTCATTATTCAAATAGATGTCCTAAAAAGAAGGGTTGGGAATGGGATAAGAATAATCATACAATTATATTTTTACCAATTCCTAATGCCATTCCAATTGAAGATGAAAAAACTAAAAATTACCTATCAAAGGTATGGATTATTTCTTAGCTGATGTTTTGAAATTATTAAATATTAGGATATGATTCAGGATTTTATTTATAGAAAGAATCATTACATAATTAGTTGGAAAATATTGGTTAATTGATCATGAATAATGTTTAATGAGTAATAAGTATACATATAATGGATTCAAGAGTTATGGTCTATTTTAGGATGATGAAATGCTTAAAAGTATTAAGGCTCGTTTACTGACAAGATCACTTTGGAAGACTTTTTTAGTAGTGTAACCCTAACGTTTGATATGTGAAAATATTATTCAAGGAATATTTATCTTTTATTTTGTGTGTATAGTTATAATAAACCATTTTGGTTTATATGATCTTCGAATTTGAGGCAATTAAAGGTTATTACTTTTTGGGATGAAAATCTGAGGTATGAGATAAAATTTGTGGTTAAAATATGTTACAGTTATTTGGAAGAATTTATTTAATTTTTAGGAATGTTATGAAATTATATAATTTTGTAAAAACAACAACACACAAACCATGTGACAACCCATTGTATCGGACAAATCTGTATTAATTGAACCCAAAACAAAAGTGCGATTGGGATTTATCGCATACCACTAGACTAAATGATGTCCCAAGTTAATATGACTCAATATTTTTTTTGTTAAATTAATTTATGGATGAATAATAAGTTGATTTTTTGAAATTAAGTTATATCAAATGGGTACCCTTAGTATTGGAAAATGATTTGGTGATTAAGTGATAAATGTTATTTTGGAATACAATCACTCTTTTGGGAACACAATATGCCTAATGAAAATAGAATGCTATGCGATTTCATTTGTGGAGTAAAGGTGTCAATGGAGGTGATGGGTTCTTCTACTTTGGCTCTTATCGGGGTTTCTTTCTGCGAGATCTGATGATTGGGAAGCCTTATTTTTTTTTTGGTTCATGTTTTTCATCGTTTCTTGGGCTTCTGGTTTTTGTTTTGCGGTGATTGTGGATGCACGAGGTGTGGATGATGTGGGGGTACATTTTGTGATTTTTTGAGGTAATGGTATCCCTAAAGAAAGGTATGTTCTTAAATTAATGTATATTCTATTCTTTTTTGGTGCTCTGTTTGTGGTGGCGATGTTGGACTGTGCTGGTTTTTCTCCGGTGAGTTGGTGTGGTGAGAAGCAGATGATGGCAGTGGCGGGGAGGATCTGTGAAGCAGCTCGGTCTCATGAATCTGTTAGATGTGGTGAATGTGTTATGTGTTTATGGTGGTGGTGAGGGCCTCTGGTGGTCGGAAAAGGGATGACGACTATGGTGATTTTCGGTGAAATCTCACCGGCGATCGGATGAATGATGGCTGGTTGTATGGATCCGGGTGATTGTGAGTCATGAGGAGGCGTGGCGTATGGCGTATCAGTGTCAAGATTTGGTTACAATTTCTCCTGCTTTTGAATTTTAATTTTGAACCTTGAAATTTAATCTAGGAAGCGTGTTCTTTGACCACTGTTTGATGTTTTGATGCAGCGTTTGTATGGTTACTGGTTACCCTTAAACCGGTCTTTGAAAATAGATAAAAAATATCTTCTGTTAAATACACTTTAGTATGAGACTTTAAGAGAAATCGATGTTATTTTTAGATAAATGTTAATATTTACTTTGGAAGAATATCTGATTAAATTATTCTATGTTTTGTATTTAAATATTAGTTAGGATTATATTGAATTATTTTAAGGGCGATGGTTTATTGAATGGTCTTTGTTGAACTTTGGGTATTGTTTTTAAAATTTTGGAGATAAAGAGTAGTATTTCTTTTTATAAAGGATTATCCTTTTGGGGATTATCCGAGCCTGCACTAACCATTTTGGTTTTGTGTATAAAGATATATGAACTATATATATAATCTTTTTTGGATTTTGTGATTCTCTAGAATTTTATTCTAGCACTTCAGGTGTGACCAAGTCATCTTGAATACTTATCTTTTGGGGAAAAGATGAGTTTGTGGTATAAATTTAATAAATGATGAAACTCAAATTGAAAATTAATTGTATTTTCCCATTTTCTTAGTCAATCTCATAAATGAATTATACAAATTTATGAAAGGGAACCTAAAAAAATTACATTTACTTTTCATACTGGGGAATCAAATAACCTTTAACCTATCACAAGTTTGTGGTTTTCTAGTGGTTAACTTTCTCCCGATCATGTTTTCTATCACTCTCTGTTAGAACATGACACTTAGTTTCTCCCCCATATCCATGTTTTCATTGAATCCTAATATTTATTATCTTAGGTGACCTTTTTAGTTATCTTTATTTCTTTTAAAGAGATATTTATAATGACTTTTTTCTAATGTGGGACTTCCCATGAAGTTTCTATGACCAATTTTAAAATTACATGGACTCAATTTCCAAAAGGGGGAATGATGTAACAACATAGGTATTTATAAAATAATACTTTTTGATTTATATTAATACTTATGAAAAAATATTAAATTTACATTAAAGGGCACTCCTCTTTCGATAGCGTACTCAAAATGCAACAAGAGGTTTCATTGAAATCTTATGTTCCACACAACTTTGAGTTATACCAAAAAATAATATAATAATAATACTATTTTAAATGGTAGTTAACACCTAGACATTGTATTAAAAGGAATTAATATAACTAACTATAATATTATTACAATTTTTTTTAAATTTCGTTACATTTATCCAATAAATTTCAGAGGCTTAAAATAATAATGAAATCGATTTTAAGCATGAAATAATCTAATATTTTGAAAATGTCGATTTACCTACTTTTGATGGAGAACCAATTTTAAATCTAGTATTTTTCACTTTTATATGTTCCATTTTACAAAATAAACTTATTCTTTAAAAGAGGGACATCAAAATTTACTTTGGGTAAAATGTTTGGTATTTTTATGATAAAGTTCATTTTTTGATGAATAGTGAAAAATACTGCATTTTATTTCAAAACTGTCTTTTAATCTAATTTATTTATATGATCAGACTATATTTTTAGTTGGTTTTGAAGTGTAATTAGATTATATTATTACCATTTAATCCCATTTTTGTCATTTTAAGTAATTTTACTTTTTAATTAGACATAAACACATATCAATTATTTGATAGTTATTATTTCTTAAAAACACGCTATTTGGTTTTGACAATGAGATTTAAATTTAAATTAATTTCATCAACTTATTTGTTTTAATTTCAGGAGGTCCAAATTGTGTAAATAGGTAACTTTTATTTTTTGACATTTTGAATAGTAACTTCAGTAAATATTTTATTTACCATGGTTAAACGGTAAATCATGTAATAAGGGTAAAAAAATAATATTATAATAATATTAAATTATTCTAACAAATTTCCAAACCATATTGGATGATATATGTATGACTAAGGGAATCATTGTGTCAATTTTGGGGCCTCATGGACCCCCTTCTAAGTGAAAATGACATTTTATAAAAATTAATTTAAAGTTAAGTAAAATGCAACATAAACATTTAACTTTTGGTAAAAAAAATTTTATATGGGGTTATATAAGTTAATATTTTAACTATAAATAGTAATTAGAAAGATAAAAATATTTCCTACATCATGATATTTTTTTAAAAAAATTTATATATCAGATAAATAAAATTATTTATGACACAATGATGATGTAATGATTACCTCATTAATGATTGTTTTAAATTATTGAGATTATAAATATTAAAATAAATTTATTTTGAGAATTTTATTCCATCCATGAATTTTAGGTAGAATAATTACTTGTTATATTTTAATTAATTAATGTTTTTAGAAATAATAAAGTTGTTATAGATTTTTTAAAAGTCATGATATGAATAGTTTATAAATCGACATAAATGAGTTTTTAAAAAAATTAATATTTTATTAAATGATAAAATTATCCTAAAAATATAATATTCAGAAAAATGACATACATAATGTAAAAATTATCATTAATGATCCATTTTGGGTCACTTGGAATTCTATAGTAAATATATTAACCATATATTATGAATATACAAGAATATATAGTAAAAGTTAAATAAGTTAATAAAGGGTTAAATTAAAAATATAAGGAATAAAAAATATCCAAAACCTGTATAAATGACTTTATTTCAACATATATTCATCTTATATTTTTATTTAATGATATGTGGATCTTTTGAAACAGAAAAAAATTTTATAATAAAATAATGCTTTCAAACCTTCCTAAAGAGATTAGAAAGCATACCATTGTGGCCTAGAAAGGCTCTCGGGAGCTTTGCTCTCAAGAGTTCCCTAGGGTTATGTTGCGGTGGCCAGTCTAACAATGAAGTTTTTGGCGGTGTGATGGGAATGGCGCATGGAGGCAGGTCCAAGGCAGCTGACCTTTCCAGGTTTCAGCTTCAGCGACATTGTTCTTCAGCCACAGATCATATTCACATGGCAGCTTTGTGCTTCCAGGTCGGCTCAAGTCCTCGGGCTACAGTGTCTCATTTTGTTTATTCTCTCTGGATTTTGGCTTTCATCGATGGCATGGGTGTTCTTCTAGTCTTGGATTTGGGTTTTCAATGGCGGTGACTCTTGGATGGTCTTTCGATTTGTGCAGTTTTGGTTCTCTTTGTTTAGATCTGGTATGATTTTCTGTGGATCCGGTCGTGGGTTTACTTCTGCTGGGAGGGTTTTTGTCATGTGATGAAATCAGCGGTGGCTTCGTGTTTCCCCTTAGATTTAGATGGCATTCAGTGTGGATAGAGGCTCAGATGGCCGACCTTAGATTCAATCACTAGTGATGATTCAAAATATGGTCTTTGTGGCCTTTGATGGCCATCAGTTCATGAATCTAGTTTTTGTTGAGGCTGTTTTGCATTCATGTAATTCATTGATTTGAATCTTTTCTTGTATCGCTTTTTATTGTCCTAAATTAACCGATGAAGTTGGTGTCTGCTGAGTTGAATGTGTGGTTTGATTCTGGTGAGTTCTTTTCAGTGTGGTGTTTGAGAGTGTTCTTGCAGTTGTTTGGATTTCCGGACCTCTAATTACTTTTGTTTTATCATGCCTCTAGTTTTTGGTTCTTTGGTTCTTGTATTCCTCCATTCTCTCTGAGGCGGAGCAGTGCAGTGGCCTTCCTGATCTTTTGGGAGGTGAGTTGGAGCAGCCAGTTCGTAGAGACCGACAACGATTTTTGGTTTCATGACTTTTTGATGACTTTTTAGATTTGGAATTTTTACCCTACAAGAATCAGTGATAGATGAGGATAGGAACAATTCATCTCCCATGACCATTCGGATTTGGATGAATGAGAGGGTATGGATTTTCCTTTGGTACTAGGCCGGTGCAACCCTGCATGAGACAACTTGCTGAGCAGTCAGGTGAGGTGGAGGCGTGACATAATAACGTACTTACTGGTGTAGAATCTTAAATAAAATCCCGTAATTCCTAAAGGAAGTTCTGAAATGAAGAAGCGAAGTCATATTCAGACTCGGAGGCTCGATCTGGAGGGCCCAGAAGTGGTGCGCGAAATTAAAGAGGACTTGCACGAAAAAAAGGTTGCCCGCGCGAAGGATGTCCGAGATTCGTGCAAAGGGGCCTGGGGTGGCGCGCAATTTTGCATGCCCGGTTCTGTGCGGTGAGGCCTGTCGTGCCGACATGCCCTGGTGTAGAAGATTTCGCGCACCGACCAGGTTCCACGATGTCTGAGAACTATACATAGAAGAAGACCCCTTTGGTTTCAGGGTTGCGGAATTCGGACTAGCTCCTGTGCGCCCAATTAGACTCCCGCGCACGTAATATGACTTCTAGGTATTGACCCTTTTCATGAAACTTTTCCCCGGGGTTTACCTTTTCGCGCAATCCCACCGGCTGAAATAAAATTGAAAACTCCTCAGGGTTCCTTGGTCATGCGCATTCACTTCAATTGTATGCTCCCCTCCTTTGTGTGCAAAACCCAATTGCGCGCAATCCCTTTGTTAGGTTTTTCCATACCTTAGGGATCGGCCGTTGCGCCAGCGCGCAATCCAAGCCCGTTGCGCATAATATCATCTAGATGCGTGAAATCCCTCTGCCCCAATTTCATGCCAACCCAGTGTTTCGCGCGGAAAATTGTTCTTTGTGCGCAAACTCCAGGACCCCTCACCTTTACACCCCCCGAGGTGCCCCCCTGCTTGGGTGCCTAATGTCCTCTATACCGGGCATGCACGCCATGCATTGTTTCCCCGTACAGCCTTCTAGGCTCGTACTAATTAACCTCAAGGTCCCTTGGGTGGGGTTTCCCATTGCGTTGCTTTGCCTCATGCTCCTTCGCATAGGCACGCTAACGGATATTGCTTTTTCGCATAGCTTTGCTAACGTGGACCCCTCAATGGTTCGCCCTGTGTCCCCCCTTCACCACAGCCTTGCCGATGCCTTCCCTCCCATTAGGGGAAGAGGGTGTTGGGCATGTAAGCCCTAGGGGTGTAGAGCGAACCCACCTCATCCGAGCTACAGGACATTAAACTACTAATCACCTCATCCTCAACACATGATGTTAAACTATGATCTGACCCCATGCCTCGCACGCAGGGTCCCCCCATCTTGGACATTCTTTACACCACTCGTATCCACGGTAGTGGACTCTTCTTCACATGGAATGATATCCTCCCTCTCTGAGTGGCGTTTTTCCACGGGGTAAGGGCTGCCTCAGAGCGTAATCCCCTAGCCTCTCTTGCGGAAGGTAGCACCCATGCACCTTTATACTTCCCCACTGCCAAGGCCAGTGGAGGGTGTGATAGGGAATGAGAGATATCTGGTGTTCGGTCCCAAATCACTCTCCCTCTATGATTTGTTGTACCATGGGCCTCCATCCTGGAGTAAGACCCGACACTAAGGGCTGCTAACTACATGTAAGCCCATGTTTCCTCTTTGGGTCGTTCTACGCCTAAGCCCCTTACCACTTCTCATGGATGCACCTTTCGTGACGTGATCATCTGGTCCATGCTACCTCTTATTTCTCACACCGAGCATGACTCACGTGGGCTTAGAGTAAGAATCGACCATGAAATCATCTTATGGGCTACCTCAGAGCGTAAGCCCCATCCCAACGAACTATGAGGACTTTGAATCGTGCTAAAGCATGGTATATAGGTAGCCTCCATGAGGTTCAATCCCACCACCCGGTCATTCCGACCTCTTCACGTCGGTTTTCCAACACTTTGGGCCGCTCCGAGGGTAATCCCCAAATTGCCCGTCCAGTATGATGTTAAACTGTCTTCCCTCATCCCGCATGACGTTAAACTGTATACCGTCCCACATGATGTTAAACTATATGCCTGAACTACGTGGACTTTGATCTGTGCTAAAGCATGGTACGTAGGTAGCCTTCACGAGGTTCAAGCCCATCACTCGATTGTTCCGACCACTTAGTTTCGGTTCACCAACCACCGTTGTGGTCCGCCTCTAAGCTTAAGCCCCATATCTATCCATTGTGGGAGGCCTCAGAAAGTAAGCCCCATATCCACCATTGTGGGCCACCTCAGAGCAGAAGCCCCATATCCACCATTGTGGGTCACTCAGAGCGTAAGCCCCAAATTACCCGTCCAGCATGACGTTAAACTATCTTCCCTCGTCCCGCATGACGTTAAATTGTATACCACCGTTCCGCATGATGTTAAACTGTATACCTGAATTATGGGGACTTTGATCCATGCCAAGGCATGGTACGTAGGAAGCCTCCACGAGGTTCAATACCCTTCACTCCATCACCCATCCTGATTCCTACCTGGGCCGCCACATCCCAGTGGGATCATTCCACCTCATTCCACTCCACAGTATTCGGGAAGCAACCCATGTGCTAGTCCTGACATCGGTGTCCCCCCCAAGGGGGTTCTTCAATCTGATCCACCATCGGTGTTCTGATCAGTCTGATCCATCTCCGCAAGACGTTAAACTCATGGCATACCCTGTGTTAAACATGGGAAGTTGAGGAAAACCTCAGATAAATGCCTACGGTATGCAAGTTCCCCATGTTAAATGTGGGATGCATTGGGATTCTGCGCCCTCGAGAAGCCCTATAATAAGGGACAGAAGGCAAAAATTCCAATCCCCCAGTATCAAGACATTCCAAAAACACTCTAGAATGACCATTCTCCTCACCGAAGGTTGCCGTCCTGACAAGACCCCTTGGAGAATCTCGACGGAAGCGGCATAATTAACTAGCATCCATGTAGATATGGCACCAAAAATGAGCTTCACGAACCCATCTTAAATCTATGAGGGAGACCTAGACTAGGTGACAAGCTCCGAGGAGGAATCCATGGAAGGAATAACTGACATCCCATCATCCCTGTTTCGATCAAGGAGAAGATGTCCCTGAACAAGGAATGGATGACGCCCGACTTTGGAAAGTGGAAATGCAGGGAAACAAGCCGTGCGTCCTCCCCCATGCGACGAATGCACACGTGCACCCCGGCGAAAAGCGTTGGAAACAAAAAATGGTGAACTAGACGTGAAGCTCTTCTCCTCAATATGGAAATCGGTAGTGTTTGGGGTGTCGAAAGATTAGCATGTCATCAGCTCTGGGAACCTAGCACCAGGACGTGAAACCTACCAGGGGTTGGGGCAGTCAGGACGTTGAGCACTCTATTCTGCGACGTTATTAGTGTGGATCCCTCTTACTGACCACGGAAGAAGGAATGTCACTGGGCTATTGGTTGTCGATTTAATTTCCTATTAGTGCTAATGGGTTCATCTCCCTGCTTCCAGGAATCAGATCACTACATCCGGAGCTCGGTCACCACCTGCCCACCGGCGTAGGGGCATGGGCAGTACCCACTCGGCCACCCCGCGTGGTCCCATCTTTTCCATAGCTACTCCGGCTCTGATCGCAGCAACTTTTGGGCGCTCACACCCCCTCTCTCCATCATAGATTATCCAACGAAGGGTGATCAATGACCTTGTGCGTAGGTACGAGGAGGAAGGGGTCATCCTGACCAGGGACATGGCCCATTTGGATCCAGAGGTAGCTGCGCCTCACCACCGTCGCCGCCCCCGAGGGCCGCGCAGGGAGCCACTGCTTCCCACACCGACATTCAACCGTTTCAGGAGCCTATCCCTGGATCGCCTCGACACATCCCTTCCCTATGCAGATGTGGTGGGATATGTCTAGGTTCACCCGATCGGGGACCCGCTCTAGGGGTTCACGGTAAGGGCCCCCGCCAGGCCGCGTCGATGCCGCCACCCGACTCCCCGAGCCGAAGAGTAGGCAATCCATGCACCCGCACCACCGGATCCAACCCATCTAACTCGACGCCAGCGTCGGGCGCAAGTGGAGGAGGATGCCCACCCTGGGGCATCAACGTCAGCAACCACTGTGGCCCGAGCCACTGCTGACTCCTGCTGTCAAACCTTCGCATACATTGAGCAGGGGTAGTTACATGTCTGACCATGATCGAGGCCCCAACCACCCCACATGTAGGATGGATCGGCTCTCCTTGTCGCTGGTACAAGAAATAGCCACCGCCGACCAATTCACGGCAGTGCCACCCAACATGAAGTCCCACTTTGTGGCACTGATCTGGAAAGAAAAAGGCTTCCCCATGACAGCTACGCTCCTAGAATGGCTCTTTCCAGCACCCACTACACTAGGTACGGGGTCACTTCACCTACCATTGGCCACTAGTACGGATCCATTGCATATCCGGTCACTCACCCACATGGAGGTCCTCCCCATGTCCCTTTCAACATCTGCCCCGGTGCTCCTCGCACCCCGGCCCTCAGTCCTCTCTGACCCAGCACTACTGCGGCCAGATGACTCCATGACGGAAATCAGCCTTGCCCTGAGGAGACACACAGGTGTAGGAAGGAGGGATGTCGTCACCGGAAGAGAAACGCCAGGGAAGACCGAATGGAAATTAGACCAGTCTGTTTCTCAGACTCTGATGAGGAGTACTACCCAGTGATGGAGCCCCCACCCTGGTTCTATGAGTCAAGGGTAGGGATAGGGACACGACGCGTTATCCTCGTACTCCCTGAATGCAATATCCATATGATCCCTGACTCCCTTCGAAGGTTTATCCAGGAGGATGAAGACTTGGCATACCCCCAGGGATCAAACCTGCAGTTACCATTGGCCTCTCCGGAAGCACCTTCCACCTCAGTCAGAGATGGTGGAGAACTTTTCTAGGGACCGATGGAAGAGTCATGACATGGCACACCCTAGGCAAGCTCCGACACTGTGACAGGAGTCACGTCCCATCGTAACGTGATAGCTACGATGCTTCAGCCCTTGGAGGACAATTTAGGATTTGACAGCCAATCAGCCTGCCCACCGTATTCCCCATCGGCTAGCCCACCAGCCCAGCGGCCTGCCTCAGCACCGCTGCCAGTTCCCCGGACATTCTCGGTTGATGAGTGAGGAAAGCAAGGGTCAAATCCGGAACCTGATTCATAGAGCTTCTGGACTGTCCTCATAGCAGGCCACTTCCCTGGGAAGTTTTTCCCGGTCGTAGGATCAGATTTCCACATACCAGAATTGCTCACCCCGGGAGAGTTTGAATGTTTACGCCAGACTCTCCGGGCGACTCACTCCCGTCTCCACCACCAAAAAGTGTCATATCCCGGGAGTCTAGCACATCTCGAGGATATCGGTCAGCAGTGTCGTCGGGTCGACCTGGCCACGCTCCCCACGGTTCGGCACCCCGAGTCACTTGGCCACCATAAGGCCCTCCAACAACAATGCGTCCATAGTTTTCAAGTACTCTGCAAAGTTATCAAGGAAGCCACCCCTCATGTGCATGTCTGTGGATGGAGGTAGTATGCTGCCCTCCTCTTTAGTACGATTCGATGATAGCCCGACTCACTGAGCCATTCTGAGGGTATGCCCCCAAGGGTAGTAGTGGTCAACATGGCCAAACTATCAGGAGGGGGGGGGGGTGTTTTGGAACTTCTCGAAGGGGACTCACCCTATTAGGACAAGCTGCTACTAGATCCATCCGGGATGGTTACTCATTAGTAGAGAAACCTCCTAGGTCTCCCCGTACCCACTGAGGTGTTAACACTAAGCCGGAACATCGTCAAGGGTAAAGAACACGTTGGGGCTGTCAAGCTCGCAGACCCATCTTCCTCATTGCAGAAGGAAGAGGAAGATCCTGAGAAGGCCACACTGCGCCAACAAATTGCTGAGCAGAAGAGGCTGGTCAATGAGCTTCTGGCCGAACGCATTGTCGAGCGGTGGCCTGACTATGGTGACCGTAGGCCGGGACAACAAGGCTAGGAACAACTACTCTTTGACGAGATTCTCCCGGGAAACCAAGATCATGTCATGTTCCCCGAAAAAGGAGAGGATTGGGCTCATGGAAAGAGGGTGTGATATGTTTCACTGATCCCCCCTGAGCGGCATGATCACCCGAGGGACCCCGCTCGGTTTCCTCCCGCTGCCCCAAGAGTCGCTCCACCTGCCGCCCTGCGAGTTGCTGATCTTGACTACCAGATTGAAGATCCCATCAATGCGCTTTTGGTTAGGGATCCCCATCAGGATAAGAACCCACGTCCAGACGATCCGATGGTGGACCTCATTGCTCGATCGGAGGCTTTGGAAACTCGCCAGGTGGCAATCCCACCGGATGGCATGTCATACCCAGCATGGGTAGATGACATGCAGGCCCCACTGGGGTTTAAGAAACCCATTTTTCTCCCCCTTTAATCGGACAGGAGACCCGCCATAGCACCTGGACCACTTCAACTCGAGGTGTGGGCCTATGTTAGGAAATCTAGAGCAGTTGAAGGCCGCCAAGCTCTATTTCTTTATTCAGACACTAGAAGGGCCAGCATTCATCTGGTACAGCCAGATCCCTATCAGATCTACGACTAGCTGGGAGGACCTTCATAGGCAATTCCTCTACCAGTTCAGTTCCACAACCTGAAATACGAACATCGCAGACCTCTACAGGCGCAAGAAGAGGCCCGATGGTTGAGTCGCGGACTTCGTCGCCCGGTGGAAGGGGCTCACGTACTCCCTTGACATGCCACTAACTCAGGAGAAATTACTGACAATGTGCGTAGGGAACATCAAGGCGGAGCTGGTTCTTTCTCTGATTACTCAGAATTACCCCATAGGGTTCCAGGACTTCTCAGACAAGGCTTAGTGCCTCAAAGAAGCCCTTCAATAGGCCATCTAGGCATACCCACTGCCTCTTGTAATCCCTGCAAGGAGAAATGCCAGAGGCGAGGACACTTTTGTGGCTCAGATAGAGGCCCCCAGGTAGCTAGAGTTGCTACTAGTGAGGCCAGCTCTGTAGCCCCATAGGGGTCCACCCCCACGGTCACAGCCTTTGGCCCTGCAGCGACAACCTCAAAATCGGCAGGCGCCTCCGCGTAACGCACCGCCCCCACCTAGGCGAGATAATTTGGTTCCGCCTCATCAACATGCTCATCCGGCCCCTCGTCAGGGCCAGCCTCCAAGAGACCCCTTTTCGGACAGAAGGAATCTGGCATACTCGTTCGATGAGGCTCATGTCCCTGGTTATTTTCGTAGCACTCTGGAGTATATAATAGTGCGGCTTCTTGAGTGCCGGAAGCCGGAAGAGGCACATCTCACTGATCACCCCAACTACTTCCCTTATCACCGGAACCTGGGAACACCATCCAGTGATGCTACGTGTTCAAGGACCGGCTCCAAGACTAGATTGACAACAATATAGTCAGGTTGGGCCCAGCCCCGACATAAGTAGAAGATGTCTTTGTGAGAACAGAGGGTGGTAGCGGCAACGAGGATGAATGGCAGCATGTTTCCGACCGTCGGTCCCAGAAGTATAACTACTGGATGGCCCGCAAGATGGTAGCTCGTTCCCATGAAATCATCTGCGCGTGCCTAAATCAGTCAGAACCCTCAGAAGCTATGGTCGCTTCTTCGTCGTCATCGTCCCAGCCTGCCTCTTCTCAGAAGAGAAAGCGGTGACGATGCAAGAAGAAAGAACGCACCCTTCCAATGTCATCGTCATCCCGCACTCTTGGCGACTTCTTGCCCCTGGAAATGCGGATCCCTCTGAGAATCCACCCAGTAATGGATGATTACTAGAGTGATAGCTAGGGGTACGCTTCAGTTAACACCGTAGAGTTGGTAAATCCCTTTTTGACTCTCGGCAATGAGGAACGCCAGGTGGACCTTCCCAATGTTCCTAGTCATCACCAACGTCGGCGGAGCCATGGCTACATAAATAGTTAGGCCATGATGGTCGGAACCTTGAGCCATGCCGTGCACACTACTGAAACCAGGCAGTAGGCCCAGTACAGAGGTCAGCACATGCGACCCCATTATCCAGTGTCGACAGGTCCGCCTCCACCACTGTTTGTGTTGCTGGATCAGGAAGAACCACCTCGGCCATCCTGTGACCAGCTCTGCCCTGCTACAAGATGAACCCATATTTCCATTCCTAACTCGAAAACCACTCTCTGGGCTTTGACTGGTGAACAGCGAGACATGCCTAGTACCAGTAAGCCACCGGTCCCGACGGCAGGTCCCGTCATGCCTCCAATCGCAGATCGGCCTCCTGTAAGCAGGGGCTCATGTTTGGCCCAAAAGTATGATGTTTTAAAGCAGCTGGCCAGAATTCTAGCAAGGATTTCTATCCTTGAGGCTCTTCGCATGTCGTCTAAAATGCGTGAGCCGCTTGATGAGGCCCTAAGAAGCCCCATCCAATTTGAGATGGAGGTAGCAGCTGAGGAAGCCTTCCACGCTGAGGCTATTGAAAATGCCGAATGTCAGGCGGTTATCTCATTCTCTGGTAAAGATGAAGACCCTCCCATACAGGGGCACATTATTCCACTGTACCTCACTGGCTAGTTCAACAACATGGAAGTCCGTCGTTGTCTTGTTGACACGGGTTCCGGGATTAACCAAATCCCAACTCATACACTGTGGAAGCTAGGCCTGTCTGAGGATGATTTAACTCCCTTAGACCTCAGGATCCAGGGGTATGACAGGACTGAGCAAACTCCACTCGACAAGATTCGCTTGAAGACCCAGTTCGGTTGCCTAATTTTTAGCACCGAATTCATGGTTGTCTCCCAGGACACTGCCTATAATGCGTTGATGGGTAGGCCATGGCTCCACCTTCACGCGGTGGTCCCCTCATCGTATCACTAGTACCTCAAATAGTCCCTTAATGGTCGAGTATCCATGATCCAAGGAGATGCATCACCTTTTTCCTCTTGTGAAGCCCGTTATCTGGACAAAGGCTAGTACAAGAGCAAGGATAAGAAGGTTGTAGCAGGTGAGGTTGAACTCACCACTGTCACGAGTGATCCCCGGATAGGTTTGGATGATGCCTACGTCTTCCCAATCCATCAGTTGGAGACCACGGCCCCCGACAAGGGGCAGTGCTTTGTGGTATCGGGTACAAGAGGAAGTCATATTCCCAGGTCCAAGCGAAGATGAAAAATCACCTCATACTCCTACACCAATCAGGCTCAAGTGACTCCAGAACCTCCTACCCCTGTACGGTATCGGGAAGTCAGGCTCATGAGAACGACGGTGCGTCATACATGTCTCTTCCGTCGGGATGGGATTAACTGGCTCAAGCCGACACACCACTACTACTTTTATGTCATCAAGTGTGGCCCCTTGGGCCGAAGGCCAGATGGGATTGGATCGACTGCCTTCAACACCATGTTCTCAGTGGCGTGTGAGTCTCTTGATATGATGACCACTACCGCCCAAGTCGGCACCAGTTTCCCATCAGGGTCTAGTATCCCCGAAATAACTCCCCCTACAGATGATCCCTCCACGAGTGGAGAGGACATGGAAGATCCATCCCCCGCATTTGAGGAGGGCGTCTCCACCATGGTCGACGAGTTAGTATAGGTGAACCTCGGTAGTGAGGCGGACCTAAGACCCACATTGGCCAGGACCGCTATGCCCATCGTGGAGCAGCAACGGTATGAATAATTTCTCAGATAGCACCATGATGTGTTTTCCTAGAGTTATGATGAGATGTCAGGGCTAGATCCCCAGGTAGTCGTCCACCACCTTGGCTTTCCATAAAACCATCACGGGTTCAAGAAGCCTCCCAGAAAGATGCACCCTTCTCATGGTGCCATGGTTGAGGTCGAATTTTACAAGATTATTAAATCGAACTTCACCAAGGAAGTTCAGTACCCCTGGTGTCTAGACATCATTATGGCAGTCAGGAAGAAAAACAGACAGATCAGGGTCTTTATCAACTTCAGTGATCTTAACCGCCACTGTCCGAAGGATGATTTTCCCCTTCCAGTGACAAAGCTATTGATTGATTCCATGGAAGGGTTCCAATCCCTCTCCTTCATGGATGTGTATTTTGGGTATAAACAGATCTGGATGTCCCCCTAGGATGAAGAGTTCACTGCCTTCAGGTCCCCCAAGGTAATTTCTATTACTAGCTTATTCCCTTCGGCCTGAGGAATGCGGGTTCCACCTATCAGCGGGCCATGCATCGCATATTCAAGCCAAATATCAGGACACTGGTGGAGTGCTACTAGGATGATCTGGTGGTTAAATCTCACTAGCACTGGGACCATCTCAGATACCTTAAGAAAGTGTTTAGCTTCCTCCATTCCTGCCACCTGAAGATGAACCCGTTGAAGTGTGCCTTCGGGGTCACCTCCGGAAAGTTTCTTGCCTTCGTTGTCAGATACTGAGGCATCAAGATCAACCCGGAGAAGATCAAGGCTATCAGCCAGATTCCTCCCCTGAGTAATATTCAGGAGCTTCGAGATCTTCAAGGCCACTTTGCCTACATACACCGATTCATTGTGAATATGGCGGGCAAGTGTAATCCCTTTTCCTGGCTCATGAAGAAAGGAGCCACCTATGAATGGGATGAAAATTTTCTGACCACCTTTGATGAAATCAAGCAGTATCTGCTATATCCTCTGATCTTGATGTCACATGTCTCTGAGAAGCCGTTGGTCCTTTATGTGACCACCCCGGAATGGTCCCTCAGCGTACTTCTCGCCCATAAGAACAACGAGGGAATAGAGGAAAACCTCTACTACCACAGCCACATGCTCCTCGATACAGAAATTAGATATTCTCCCATCGAGAAGAGATTCCTGGTGCTCATATTTTCCATGCAGAAATTACAGCACTACATGCAGCACCACAAGGTACAACTGGTCTCTCGGGTAGACCCGCTGAAGTACATCCTGAACCGACTTATGTAGACTGGCCGACTGGCACAGTGGGCAGTGATCCACTAACAGTTCGACATCAGGTTTGTGCCTCAGAAGGATATCAATGGACATGAATTGGAAAAAATTCGAGCTACTCACCCAGCCTCCGTAGATCAGCCAATGGATCTGGGTTTTTCTGATGAGGTGATCCTCTCAGTCGGTCATGTCGTCCCATGCTGGAAGATGCACTTTGACAGTGCCTCCCAGAGACCCACCAGTAGAAAACTCAACGATCCTAGGATCAACAGAGTGGTCCTAGGTTTCATCTTCATCACCCTAGAGAAAGCTGTTCTGGCATATTCATTCCTATTGTGAGAGGGCTACACCAATAATGAGGCTGAATATCATGCACTCATCAGGGGCCTCGAGATGGCCCTCGAAAACGATGCGCCTCATCTGCATGTGAAATGGGACTCCGAGCTAATCATCAGGAAGGTAAATGGTGACTATGTTGTCCGAAAGCCAGAACTCATGCCATTGTTGGAGTGAACCCTCCTTCTAATGGCTATGTTCCCCTCTCGGCCGGAAATCACCCATATTCCCTAGTCACAGGACGGTTGAGCAGATGCTTTGGCCAGCCTGGCCGTGTCGCTTGTGTAGACCGAACAGGATGACCTGATTATCCATGTAGCGCACCGAAGAGTCATTTCTCCTGCTACCGTGGAGGATGATCATGGCCCACGAGTGAACCATCTTATCGTTGGTTCCCCTATGTCAGGGGCCCTGGGTACTTCAGATATGGTGATCGATGTAGTTCCAGATTGGAGGATGCCCTTGGTTGAATACCTCCAGTGCAGTAATATTCCATCAGACCGGGCCGAGCATGAGCAAATCTGATGCCATGAACTGCAGTTTACCCTTCAGAGAATTCCTAGTCCTGAGAAGATCCTTTACAGGCGCAGATTTGATGGTGTTCTCCTCCGTTGCCTTCAAGGAGCCGAGATCCCTCAGGTCATGCAAGAAGTTCATGCTGGTTCATGTGGCACCCATCAGGTCGGGTCGATGTTGTCTCACCAAATTTAGAGGCTGGGGTACTTTTGGCCCTCCATGATCCATGATTGCATCGAGTTCGCCAATATGTGTCACACGTGCCAAGTTCATGCTATCTTTGTGCATCGGCCACCAGATCCCGTCCACACTACCTAGTATTCTTTTCCCTTTGCTGTATGGGGATTGGATGTCGTAGGAACTTACCCACCAAAGACGACCCACCAATGTCGGTTCATCCTGACCGCTACAGATTTCTTTTTCAAGTGGGTAGAGGCAATTCCTCTCAAGGAAGTCAAAGCCCATTCTATCACTGATTTCATGAGTTCCAACATTATCTATCGATTTGAAGTACCTCACACTATCCTCACGGATAACATAACCAACTTCTGAGCGAGCGACTGAGCTGAAGAGATTGTATGCCAAGTACAACATTCACTCTAACCATACCTCCCGCTATCATGCACAGGCAAATGGACAGATCGAGGAATTTAACAAAATCCTCTCTAACATTCTGCAGAAAATGGTTGGTCAGAATAAGAAAAGTTGGACGGACAATCTCCCCAATTCCCTCTAGGCTTATCAGACGAAGAATCGTAATTCCACCCAGGTGACCCCGTACTCCCTGGTGTACGGAGCTGAGGCCGTCCTACCCATCGAGATTCAGTTTCCCTCATTGCGCACGGCGGTCTATGACCAGAAACCGCCGGATAGAGTTTCCGAAATCCATCTAATGGAATTAGAAGCACTGGATGAGAATAGGCTTCGCGCCTTGCATAACCTGGAAGGGTATCAGAGCAGAATGGCTCGAGCATTCAATAAGAGGGTTCGCCTTGGCTCTTTCCTGCAAGGCAATCTGGTTCTGGCCCTCAGGGAACCAATGATTCTCGGCAAGAAACCACCCAAGTTGGAGCTGAAATTGGAGGGTCCTTTCATCATCCATAAGGTCTATCCCAATGGTGCATATTACCTGGTGACTATGGATGGCGAGAGTGTAACTCCTCCCACCAACGCCAAGTTCCTCAAGCAGTACTTTTCCTGAGTCCATGGGTCGTGTATGACCCTAAACTGCATTTGGTCCTATATTTGGACCCCATCGGTCCCCCATGACCTTAAACTGGATAGCGGTCCCCATGACCTTAAACTAGACAACGGTCCCCCATGACCTTAAACTGGACAGCGGTCCCCCATGACCTTAAACTGGACAACAGTCCCCAAGACCTTAAACTGAATTGCGGTCCCCCATGACCTTAAACTGGATAGCGGTCCAACATGACCTTAAACTGCATGCTCGTCCTCACTGCAAGATGTTAAACTGCACACCAGTCAGGCCTTCCTGACCGAGGCCCAGCCTCAGGCCCCTTGGCCTTCTCGAGCCCATTAGCCCAGTCCTTACCCAGAGTGTGCAGTGTAGTATTGGGCTTTTTCCTCATTCACCATGGGTTACCCGTCACACCATACACATTCCTGGAAGAAATGCCTCTTATCGTCCTACACGACGTTAAACTGTGCTTCTAGAATTACGTGCGGCTTGATTCCAATCCTTATGGGATACATAGGACCGCCTAAACGTTTAGGTTTGAGGTCTAGCCCCATCTCTTAAGAGATCCCATGATCTCCTAGTCTCATCAGTCTCTTGGCATGTCCCTCCCGATGGGGGGATATATGGGTGTTGTACAGGGTTTTTGGCACCATGCCCCCTTCTCCTGGGAATCCGCCATCTTTTGGACGCTCTCAAACTGAGACCTTAGAACCTTCGCAATGGTTCGCTAATGTGCTCAGAGTACTCTGGTCTAGGACCTGGAGTGTCAGATTCAACTTAGGCAAGTTTTTTCCACTTTTCAAGCTTCATGATCCTTTTCATCCGGACCCCCGTTATCTCTCACACCCGGAGGGACCCAAAAGAACGGCTTGGATACAACGCCTAAGGGCTCTCCTACCATTATGGGCCAACGCCACCGAGGGTTTTAGACAAAAAATTGATACAAATCCTGCATTTCGAACATGTTCAGCGGTTGATGCTCATTTGTTTGTCCCCATTTTAGGCTAACACGACAGGATGATATGTTGAGAACATGGTCAGCAGTAGTCCTCAGTCGTCATGCCGACTCCTTCAGGCCCTAAATGTTGGTTTCATGATTCACATTATGTTCCACCCCATCATGTCATGGTGGAATCTTGACACCCCTCGCACTAACCCTGAGTGCACCCCCACGCGTCTGACGGACAAGGCTGCGTAACAACATCTCTAGGGGATCACATGATCCAAGCGCCAAGATTATATTCTTGGGTTTTCTCTAAGTATCGTGCGCAGATTGACCCTCATACCCATGGGAAATGAGGAGTCACCCAAACATTGTGTTTTGGGTCCAGCCCAGCTGGAAGCTAGTGTCTCCTGCCCCCTTGATTGTTTGACCCTCGTCTTCTCCTTGGCCCAAGGATCCTCTCCCAGAATCTCCTTATCACATCATTCATGTTCCCCAAGGTCCAAGCCATATGACCTTAAATTATGCTGGTTGGTCCTACCACATGACCATAAACTGTCATGATATCGTCCTGGCCGCACGACAAAAAACGACACTGCATTGTGGTGACTTCCCCATAGGGGACATCACGTTGGGTATCAGTCCATTGCCATACCATTTGTGAACGCCTATATATGGCTTGATTATTGTGGCGGATGCCAGGAGTTTCTACCCTAGGCTGGTCATTCCACGAAAAAATAAAAACCATTCACCTTCAAGGACAAACAAGATATATCAAATGACGCTTCTCTTGGTGCGAGGGCTAGACCTGCACACCTCTTTCATCCTTTGTACAGGTACCATGTCGTGCCGTTCCAACCTTCAAGAACTAAATATGGATTGATTCCCATATTTATGAGATACGTAGGAACTCCCATACCTCTTGTCTAAGGGTACAACTTCATGTCTGCCAATTCATCGTGTATGTCCTGCCCTTGGGACCTTGATCGTAGGACCGCGCAGCATGGTGAGCTGGACCTCATCCTCATTCACGTCAGGTTTGCGATAGTCACACCATGTGCGCCCTATTATGAGAATTATCCCTCATGTTTCTTGTCATGAATTACGTTAAAAGGCTCCCTCAAGAACTACATATGGCTTGATTCTCATCCTTGTGAGATACGTAGGAGCGTCTGGGTACTTCCCCACAGGCCCAGCCTAACTTTTCATGTTCGGTCCCTCTGCCTAAACACGTCCCCAAAGAGCACATGGTAAACAGGTCCTTGCCCCCATTCATGCTGGGTTTCACAACCACTTTACCATGTGTCTCCCAATTCCCTTACTCCTTTGGTCCGAGCTGTAAGACCTTAAACTAAGATCCTTTTCTATGACTACATGTGGCTTGATTGTCACCTATATGAGATACATGGGAACACCTGGACATTTCTTCTTGGGTCTATCCCTAGGGGTTACCAAATCTCTTCCCTCCTCACTATCAGCCCCTTGTCCTGGATTCTTGGGGAGTGGTGTAATTGCGACATTTACCCCGAATAAGTTCGGGATGCCCCATAGTGATGTTGGGAAGCAATAGCTCCCTCGACAGAGAGGTACTGTATAAAAATTGAGATGATCTGTGACCAGATTAATACGTCCACCTAATGCGCCTTTGCCCCGATGGTGAAATCATGAGAGTGTTGGACTCTATCCAAACAAACCACCAGTCCAGTTTCCATGCTTCCCATGTCCCTTTATTCAGATCCTCATCCTCTTTCATGTTTGATGGGACCCCCTAACAGTATGGATGATAGACTTTGGTTTACATGCGGTAACAATATGGATGATAGACCTTTGGTCTGCCTATTGTAGCAATATGGATGATTGACCTACAGTCCGCCTACTGTCCTGGGCCAACATTCCAAAAGACTGGTCATGTTTGATGGGACCCCCTAACAATATGGATGATAAACCTTTGGTCTGCCTATTGTAATAGTATGGATGATAGACCGTGGTCCGCCGGCTATCCTGGGCCAACGTTTCAGAAGACTGATTGACGATATTTGAGTTAGGCCCCATGTTGCGAACATGGTCAATGGTCAGCCCTAATTTTTTGTCCCCGTTTCAGGCCAAAGAGATATGGATGCTGCGTTTCCACCATGGTTAACAGTTATCCTCCATCGTCGTGACCCCTATAGAGTTCCAGATTTGGGTAACATGATTCACCTTTTTCATATCCCAATGTTCAAATGGATTCCAATGCCCCCGGCATTGCCCCACTCATGTGTTAAAACTCGTTGAGAGGGTGATATATCAATCAGTCTGAGGTCCTGTCCTCAAAAGTCCAGGCCTGATTTCGGATTCCTGAAGCTTGGTTGACGCTCCCACAAAGTGGTAGATTATGGTTGAGCATATCAAACCAAAGGTACAAATAAATGGATGTGTCCATATATTGGATCGGAATGATGAGCAGTACAAGAAAAAGTTCATGAGATGGCCAAAACAGGGCCCTTAAGGATTAGCATTTTGGATTGATCTTTCCAGCACCGCTACCCTTTGGCTGGTGGCCTCTAGGATTGCTTCCCACTCCCTAAATACTCTCTCTTCATCAGTAGCCACAAAGCGTAGTTCGCCAACCCTAGCTTGTGCCTGTGCCCGTTCGGTTTGAAGTACAGACATTTTGTGACTCGCCTCCATCAGTTGTTCCTGGACGTTAGCTAGCTGGGTTGTCAGTTGCTCCCCGATCTCAGAGCATGTTGCGAAAAAGACTTCCTTCTTTGGCTGCCTCGTGTGAGCCCCCTCCGGGCAACGAGGTCGCAACAACGCCATGCGATGTCCCCGCTGCTGAGGTCCCAGCCTGCGCAGACCTTACTGCCTGACGCACCCCTATTTCCCCCTTGTAGCAGCACCTTTCATGCTCCCTCATCGCCTGGTTTCCACACGGGTAGTCTCGAGTTGCCGGACTCGCATGCGCAAAAGCCCCTTAGGGTACGCAATAGTCCAGTGTTCGGCATACTCGGTTGCTAAGCTGGCATCTACCCCAGTGGGAGGAAGGGTAATGACATCACCATAGACATGGGTGGTGAACATTAGCTACGTATGGTGAAGGACGCAAGGATTATTCTCCTCCCGGATATCTGTGAACACCTTCTTTGGCATTCGCTGGAGGCACCCGAATTGCCTGGAAAATTGGGACAACACGTAAGGCTCACAAATGATCTTCCATCTATCCGAGCTACAAGCACCCCACCTCAGATGCTCTGGAAGTATTCATGATACTCCAATGAGCCCTTCCCATTATCCACCATCTGGCCGACCGGGGTGGGAAACATGCTGAAGTTGAAGTTGGCATGGTTACCAATTCGGATCCTTACGCCCTCCTCGTTGAGCGTCATCAGTGAAACCCTGTAAATATTCAGGAGAAATGGATGTAGGCCGTTTCCTGGAGGACGAACGACGTTCAAAAAGGTGTATCCGCCAAGATGAGCTGCCACCTAGCCGTGAAAGATCTAGAAGGGGCCACATACTCTCAAAGGTGACCCCCCTAGAGATGCATCCCAGAATGGCATACAACCTAGCCAACACGGGGACCAACAGATTGAACCTTTTGTTAGTGGCCATTGTGCCCGCCATCACCAGTGTTGTTGGATGGACGCCCATCCTTGCATCCCGCACCGACATGAGCCTCCCGCTTTAGAAGGTGGAGAGGAACCCGGCATATCAGTTGTTTGGGTCTCGGGCCTCAATGACGTGGTAACCCCACGATTGGTATTTCCCCGCCTCTAGGGTCCTCCAATACGACCCAGTCTTGGTCCTCTGAGCCGTGGTTTGGCACCGTTTACCTCGTCCTGGCATCTTGATTTCCAGGTCCTTCCCTAGGAACTGGCTGAACCAGTCCTTGTAGGCAATGTACATCAGGAAGTCCTTGACCCCCAGCCTCTCCTTGGCCAGCTCCAACAGGTGCCACGTCAGCATGTGGGTCTGCGACCTTTCTTCCCAGGTGTTCATTGGAGGAATGAACTCGTCATATTGGTAGCCCTCCAGTGGGATACCTCTGATCTAGTGAACATCCTAGAGGCTGATGCAAACTTCCCCTTGGTGGAGATGGAATGTGTTGGTATCCGGAGACCACCACATGAACAACTCCGGCCTGAGTTCAGGTTGACGGTAGAAGTGGAATTGCGACGTCTACACCGCCTTGAACAGACCGATGTGCCGTTGTTCAGCCCTGAATTGGTCATACGTATGCCGAACCTAGTATTCCTAGGCCCACTCACTGGTGAATTTGCCTCCGGACCACAAGTCCCAATCTTGCACCCAGCCCTTAGTATCGTCCGTGATGCTCTAACGGAACATGTGTGCATAAAGTGTCAGGGAGCTCTCTACAATAGAATCACCCCATCAATGGCCCTGGTCCTCGAGTTCAAGACATACACATCCATGTGTCTGGTCTCTCTATCAGGATGACCATTTTTGGTGATGTTGTAACGAAGAAGGTTGTCCTCCCTGGTCACCCATGACCGCGGTGTGTCCACCTCAAAGCCCAGCAGTGGGACCTCTTCCAGGATGCCAAAGTTCCAGAGTGGGAGGTTTTTGGACAAAGGATACCCTTTCTGGGATGGGGTAAGTAGGTTGAACAATGTGAAGTTTTCGGAAATAACCTCCTTGGTACCGTAGACCTCCTCGTTCGCCACCATTTCAGCTCGTCGAGCGGCGGATTCCCCCTCATCGACTGGGTTTGCATCCATCTCGAATGTTTTGAGAGTTGCACAGAATCAGGAAGAGGTGCGTAGAATCAAAAAGGGTTGCGCGCAATATGGACTTGTGGTGTGCAATTCAGGAGTTAGGTGCATAATCGGAACCGTTGGCGTGAAATACCCAGAGTTGACGTGGAAAGGTGCCCAAAACTCGAAAGGGTTTACGCGTTGACAGAGCGTTTTTACGCTCAGCCACGGAAGCAATTTCGTGCACGAGATCATTGAGCCTATCGTGCAAAAAATCTTGAGTACGGAACTGGGACCCGGGGCCCCCTTTTATAGGTGAATCTGGGGTTCTGCGCCATGCAGAAAGCGAATTCCGCACCAACCTGGAGTTTTTCACGCCCCGTTTGGATTTTGCGCACAAAGTTCCCATGAAATCCACCACTTCGGCATTTCAGCGTTTCCCTTGGAATCCAATCATTACGACCTCTCACTGATCCAATTCCAGGGGGGGTTAATTTGTAGACACCGAAAGAAAAGCCCGTAATTCCTAAAGGAAGTTCCGAAATGAAAATGAAAAATCATATTTGGACTCGGAGGCTCGATCCGGAGGGCCCAGAAGTGGTGTACGAAATTAAGGAGGACTTGTGTGAAAAACGGTTTCCCACGCGAAGGACGTCTAGGATTCACGCAAAGGGGCCTAGGGTGGCGTGCAATTTTGCGTTCCCGGTTCTGTGTGGTGAGGCCTTTCGTGCCGATAGGCCTCGGCGAAGAAGATTTAACACGCCGACCAAATTCTGTGATGCATGTGGACTATAAATAGAAGGAGACCCCTTCAGTTTTGGGGTTGAAAAATTCGGACCACTTCTCATGCACGCAATTAGACTCCCACGCGCGCAATATGACTTCCAGGTATTACCCTTTTTGTGCAACCCTACCCCGTGGTTCGCCTTTGTGCGCAATCCCACCGACTTAAATAAAATTGAAAAGTTCTCAGGGTTCCTTGGTCGCACACAATCACTACAATTACGTGCTCCCATCCTTTGTGCGCAAAACCCAATTGCGTGCAATCCCTTTGTTAGGTTTTTCCATACCTTAGGGATTGGTCGTTTCCCCCGCACATAGTCCAAGCATGTTGCGGACAATATCCTCTAGCCACGCGCAATTCCTCTGCCCCAATTTCACACCAACCCGGTGTTTTGCACGCAAATCTTATCTTTGTGCGCAAAATCTAGGACCCCTCACATTTACGCCCCCCGGGGTGCCCCCCTGCTTGGGCGCATGATGTCCTCTATACCGGGCATGCACACCATGCGTTGTTTTCCCGTACGGACTTCTAGGCTCATACAAAGTAACCTCAAGGTCCCTTGGTTAGTGTTTCTCATTGCGTTACTTAGCCTCATGGTCCTTCGCATAGGCATGCTAACAGCTATTGATTCTTCGCATAGCCACACTAACGTGGACCCCTCAACGGTTCACCCTATGGCCCCCCTTCACCATGGCCTTACCGATGCCTTCCCTCCCACAAGGGGTAGAGGGTGTTGGGAATGTAATCCCTAGGGGTGTGGAGCGAACCCACCTCATCCGAGCTGTAGGATGTAAAACTGCCAAGAACCTCATCCGCAACACATGATGTTAAACTATGATTCGACCCCTTGTCTTGCACGAAGGGTCCCCCCGGCTCGGAAATTCTTTACACCACTCATATCCATGGGAATTGACTCTTCCTCACATGGAATGAGATCCTCCCTCTCGGAGTGGCGTTAGTCCACGGGGGAAGGGCTACCTCAGAGCATAAGCCCCTAGCCTCTCTTGTGGAAGGTATCACCCATGCACCTCCGTACTTCCCCAGTCCCAAGTCCAGTGGATGGTGTGATAGGGAATGAGGCATCTCCTTTGTTCGGTCCCAAATCCCTCTCTCTCTATGATTTGTTGCACCACGATCCTCCATCCTGGAGTAAGACCCGACACTAAGGGCTGATAATCACGCGTAAGCCCCTGTTTCCTCTTTGGGCCACTCAGTGCGTAAGCCCCTTTCCGCTTCTCATGGACGCACCTTTCGTGACGTGATCATCTGGTCCCTGCTGCCTCTTGTTTCTCACACCGAGCATGACTCACATGGGCTTAGAGTAAGCATCGACCATGACATCCTCTTATGGGCCGCCTCAGAGCGTAATCCCCATCCCAGAGAACTAAGGGTACTTTGATCCATGCTAAATAATGGTACGTAGGTATCCTCCACGAGGTTCAAGCCCACCGCCCGGTCATTCTAACCTCTTCACGTCGGTTCGCCAACACTTTGGGCCGCTCAGAGCGTAAGCCCCAAATTTCCCGTCCAACATGACATTAAACTGTCTGCCCTCATCCCGCATGACATTAAACTATATGCCGTCCCACATGATATTAAACTATATGCATGAACTATGTAGACTTTGATCCGTGCTAAATTATGGTACATATATAGCCTCCATGAGGTTCAAGCCCATAAATCAGTTGTTCCGACCCCTTAGTTTCGGTTCACCAATCACCATTTTGGGACTTCTCAGAACGTAAGCCCCATATCCTTCCATTATAGGCCGCCTTAGAGCGTAAGCCCCATATCCACCATTGTGGGCCGCCTCAGAGCGTAAGCCCAATATCCACCATTGTGGGCCACTTAGAGAGTAAGCCCCAAATTTCCCATCCAGCATGACGTTAAACTGTATTCCCTCGTCCCACATGATGTTAAACTGTATACCACCATCCCGCATGACGTTTATCTGTATACCCAAACTACAGGGACTTTGATCCATGTTAAGGCATGGTACGTAGGAAGCCTCCACGAGGTTCAATCCCCTTCACTCTATAACCCATCCTGATTCCTACCTGGGCTGCCACATCCAGGTGGGATCATGCCACCTCATTCCACTCCATAGTATCCGGGAAGCCGACCATGTGCTGGGCCTGGCATCGGTGTTCCCCCCATGGGGGGTTCTTCAATCTGATCCACCCTCGGTGTTCTGATCAGTCTGATCCGTCTCCGCAAGACATTAAACTCATGGAAAACACTGTGATAAACATGGGAAGTTGAGGAAAACCTAAGATACATGCCTATGGAAAGCAAGATCCCCACGTTCAATGTGGGATTCCTCGAGCTTTCGTTCCCTCGAGAAGTCCTATAATAAGGGATAGAAGGCAGAAATTCCAATCCCCCAGCGTCAAGACATACCAACGACACCCCAGTATGACCATTCTCAACACCGAAGGTTGCTGCCCCAACCAAAACCCTTGGAGTGTCTCGACGGAAGCAGTGTAATTAACTGGAATCCATGAAGATATTACACCGGGAATGAGCTTCACGAACCCGTCTTAAATCTATGAGGGAGACCCGTACTAGGTGACAAGCTCTGAGGATGAATCCACAAAAGGAAGAACCGATATACCATCATCCCGGTTTCGATCAAGGAGAAGACTTCCCTGAACAAGGAACAGATGTCGCCCGCATTTGGAAAGCAGGAATACAGGGCAACAAACCGTGCGTCCTCCCCCGCGTGACGGATGCGAGCACGCGCCATGAAAGAAAGCGTCCGAAACAACTGGGGAGGGGAAATTCCTTTTAGACATGATTTGGGTTACTTATTTAATGAACTTATTTCAGGTTTCCTACATTTTCCTCAAAAGTGATTTTGAAATAAAAATTTAATTTTCAATCAAACCTTCCTAAAGAACCCCTCCCCCCCTTACAAAAGTCCACCAACTCTAACCCAGTACTCACACCTCTCAATCCCCTTGGATAGTACAAAATATGATCCAGTAATATCCAAACATCCCTCTCTTCTACATAGAATCCTTTGTGTAGAATAAATTTCAATAAATCCTTTTCGTTCAATCAAAAGGGAGTTACCTGATTTAAAGGTAACGTATTCTATCAAGTTATTTTCTTTTATTTTCCTTCTCCAACAACCTAAACTATATTTGTTCCATTATTTTATAAATACAATAGTATCTTCATTATACTAGGATTCTGTTATGAAAATTTTTCGAACTACACTTCCACCCACCTCCATCTAATGGATACAAACATATTGTTTCTGCGGACGGAAAACTACTGCCTCACAAAACGTTGATTGTTTAATTATCTTCTACCACCTATCATGGTGTCCATTATAATGGAAATGTATTTATATATGACATATATTATATTTATATTGTTTCTGTGATTAATTATTTTTCATTTATATCATACTTTTATTGTTTCTATAATGGGTAAATATGATAATTTCATTTGAGGAAGTGCGAACTACCGCCCCCTCAAGGTGATATGACTTGTTCATGTCATACGTGGAATGTATAAAGGTTGGAGTTAAAAAAATAATATATGATTTTATACTAGAATTATAATATACCTATGTATCATTAAGTTTTCATTCCATTAAATACTAAATAGAAATGAAAGTAGCGTTCATGCATACGTACGGCTTACCGTCTCGATGAACGGTGCATTTCATTTCTTATCTCCAAATGATATGTAATTATATATATACATACTGGATATATATGATATATATGATATCTAAATCATTAATATCATTATGGAGATAATGGAATTTTTACCACATGGACAACTCCTAGTTATAAGAAGTTCATTTTTGACTCAAGTACCAAATATCGAAAAAATGACCGTTATTAACACAAATGATTATTTAATGTTTAAAACATGGTAATAAGTGATGTAAAATGAATAATAAACTTGAAAATTTTTATTTGGATATTATTAATTAACTTTAGTTTATTATTCGGGAGATTAAAGAATGAATGAGTCAAGTTGGAAATGAGGTAAGGGAACTTTTCACCGTCCTCTTTTGTCAAAGAATTATTTTATGTTATGTCTTTAAATTTAAAATTTAAAATTTTGGGATATGTTCTTATATATCCCTATTTTTGTACATTTTATTTCCATGTTATGTGAGACCCTTTTTCTCTCTCATAAACTCATTTTTTGAATATTTATGTGACGCTGTTAGGCTACCGATTTTTTGTAAGGGAACTTCTTAACCCAATTTCAATTCTTTGGGTTAAACTTTTACTTCTTGTTTATGTCATTCTATGAATATGTGTGAATGACCTCTGATTTGTTAACACTTAATATCCACTTATATTGGGAGTATTTATATTTTTCACACATAATTATGTCATGGATTTATCCTTAATATAATTGTACAATATTTGTAATGGACTACGCCTAAATCTCCTTTCATTGAAGCATATCTTAATATTGTGAAACTTTATTGTCCTATACAAAGTTTATACAACCATTTTGACATTTTATATCATTAATTTCTATATTCTAATGATATTTATACTTTTAATAGAAGTTATTCTTTAATTATTTTTAATCTTGTATTTTCTCAAATGGTAAAGGATTCTTTAACTAAAACATCATTTACAATGTTTTAACAATGTACTCTTCTAAATATTTCTATTCTATGTCAATGTTTCAGAAATGAATTTAATTATTTATTTATATTTACATTAGTTTTACAATGTCTAATTTTTTTTCAAAAGTTTTAGAGTGGTACGGGACACTTTGATTTTAAAAACTTTTTTTTGAATGTTTTAAATGAATTGATTTTTTTAATATCTTGAACTAATATCTTGTGAATGCAATGTGGAAATTTTAACTTTCCTTTATTCTTGTTTTATGTGTTATGAATATTTTATGTTTCTTGGGAATTGTTTACATATACATGTGGCTCCATGATAGTCCTAGGGTGGGTGAACCCAAGACAGCTCTCCAATGCATTGGGTAATGTGACAAAGGTGAACATTAATGTTTCCCCTAAGAGATTTAGGGAATATAATATGATGGGTATTCCAAATGTAACTCCCAATATAGCTGTGAAAGCTACAATGTAAGTATGTTATGGATTACAAAAGTTACCTTTAAGATTCATTATTTCTATGTGATATTAATAAATCTTATGATTTTGTGAGGTATGTTAAAGTGATTATGTTTTAAGATTGAAAAGTATGATTTCCTTGATTTGTATGTATTCATGGACTAATGTTTGTTTCCTTATTTTATATCCCTTACAGATATTTTTATGTTCATCCCATGTTTCTGAAAAATTTTCCATAGGAAATAAAGATGAATAGGGTCAAGGATGAGATCAAGGAAAATTCATGCTGTCGAAAACATAGATCTAGACATGTTTATTTTTTTAAGAGTTTTTGTTTTATGAAAAAAATGGATACTGTGTAGAAGTGTCTACAAGTAATATTCATGTTGTTATATATATGTTATGAAATAATTCTCTAAATCTCTAAAAATTAAAGGATCATAAATGTTAATTATTAACTTAATTAAATATTATGCAATGGTTAAGGCCGAGTCCTTATATATACCAACCGGATCGGTAGATTCTACACGAGTAACCCACTTGATATTGAAATATTAGGACTTATCCCAATCCACTGTGCATCCGTTATCAGCATAAAGTAAGACAAAAGCTATGTACGCACACCATTGTTCATGTATAGGGGGTGAGAAATAAATTTAAATAGGTGACCCCTTGCGATGAACCTCTAACCTATTGAAAAAGTTCATTCTCAAAAAATAATATTATCCAAGAAAAAATATAACTAAAATAAAAACAAAAAAAACATCATCAATCCTTATGTCTTCAACGACAATCGATCATACATACTTCAGCCTTTGCTTGGTTTCTCTGAGTATACCTCAATGACCGTGCATCCCAAGTAACATACACGCACCATGTTCCTGGCCTCTGTAACCAAACCTCGCGAATTTACTCATTATCTCAACACTCAATACCTAGACACATCAGCCTTAGATACTCACTTTACTCTTAATTACTATTAAAATCCATGGAGTCAATCTAATTTCTAACACATGAATTTTAAAAATTAGTGTGTGGAACATAATTCTGGAACCTAAACCATGGATGTAGATTGTCAATCCACCATCCATACTAGATGGTATACCATTAGTGCCAAAATAATTAGTCTATAGCTTAAAGTAAATATGAGTAATTCAATGTTTGAAACCGTAAACTATAGATGGGTAATGACATGTCTAGCACTTTAAACTATGGACGAGGAATGCCATTTCTGTCAACCTTAACCGTGGATGAGAAAAATCATGTCCATCACCCTAAACTATGGATGAGAAACATCATGTCTGTCACCCTAAACTATGGATGAGGAACTATATTTCCAAAACCCTAAACCATGGATGAAGAATTACATATCTAATACCATAACCTGTAGATGAGGAATACCAAGTCCAACACCATAAACTATGGATGAGGAACAACATGTACAAACACCCTAAAGCATGGATGATGAATGCCATGTTCAACACCCTAAATGTGGATGAGGAACACCATGTACAATACCATAGACCACATATTTATATATGTATATACAGACCACCATATCCACCAATTCCAACCATACCCATGGAACATTATGGCCACTATCTCAACAATATATTTGGTATGCCATGTTCACTCTCTCAACCATATATTAAACCAACCGTTCTTAGAACCTCAACCCAACACCCAAACCACAAATAAAATTGTTGGTGCTATCATAGATAATATTATCCAACATTCTCAATCATGGATTACCTGAAAAATATATATGGAGCATCATGTCTAACTCTATCTCAACAATGAAATCCTATATCATATCACAATTGCATTGCTGTCATGAACCAAGTATCAACCTCAATAAATATAGAAATATATCAAGGGAAGAATTAACACCCATGTCCATCATCAACATCTTAGCTCCATCAGATTATACACCAATTTGGGTCTCAAGGGAACACTCACAACCTATTAATCAAGAACACATATCCACTTAGATTCATCCTATCAATAAATCACCGACTTGGACCTCAGGGCCAACACATGAACATAAACACCCCCTTGGAATCTTTGGAACTAGTACACAAGTGGAGGTATCCCTCTTTGGATTCTGAGGGTCAAAACATAAGAGAATACATCCCTATCCCAATCCATGAGAACAAAAAATCTATCAACCAAATCCTTCATATTAGGGATCACACACCCTGTCTTCTAGTCTCTAATAAATAATGGACTCATAGGCCAAAATTTTGAAACCCATATAAGGGAGATGGGCTTAAGAAAAACCCCTTTCCAAACCAACCTAGGTTGTCCTGTACACCCAACCTATCCATTACCTCGAGTCGCAACTCAGTCCCTCTCACTAGGGAAAATATCATCCCAACAATAAATAATACCTCTGATTAAATCATTAAATTTCCTCCAATAATTCTAATGACCATCATTGGTATATCATCCTATGTATTACGCTCAATAGATAGTTGAACTAACTTTATAGAGGAAAAAATATCTATCATAAGTTATTCCCCCCAAAAACCTATTAAAAGTCCCCAAAACGACCAATGGGATCCACCATCACATTCTATATGAAAAAATTAAAATGAATTAATAACATGTTCATTTATTACTTTGGGGTGAAAAATAAATCAAAACTCTCAAAATGGTAACAAAGGGTAAGTATATGATGTGTACCCACAATACATGGTGTGTACTCAAAAATATCTACCCCGGCATGTACTTCTACATGGACTAGTCCAATAAAGGTCTATCCTTGTACAAATACATGTTGATTACATGCATAGGGGATATTTGTGTACTTAAAAATGACCATGCCTCCCATACATGGGGTGTTTTCCCATATACCCCTTTACTCATCCATGTCTCGCTATATGCTGTGTATGTCAATTGCATGACGTGTAGTCCCAAAATCCCATCTACACAAGTAATTAGCCACATGTAAATGTACCACTACATGGTTTATATTCTGAGTACATGATGTGTAGTTACAAAAGTCTATCTTCCCAAAATGGAAGGAACAAAAAACACGTGTTTATAAAACTACAGGGCATGTAGTCAAGTTTCTAAATAGTAAACCACTATCAACCTCCAAAAACCCAAATTTCACCTAATTAAGCATAGGTCAACTATCTAGGGTAATTATTAATCATAATAGGGATATAAAAATGAAAAATAAAACTTATATGGGGATCAAGGCATAAAACTCAAAAACTGGCCTACCCTATAGCGTAAACAATGAAGCTTCGTATCCAAATCCATCCTAGAAGCAATTGCACCTTGATATTCTATTGACCATGATTATAGAAAGAGTCTTGAGTCATATCCTCCCCATAATACTATTGGTATTTACATCAAACATATGTATAATCCCTTTACCCTTTACTTTCATGCATGGGAATCTAAAATGGGAGGGGGATTTTTTAAATTTACATAATTAATTAACCGTTTGAAATACCTCTCTGGAGTCTGGAAATCCAAAGAGGGTATATAAATCACCAAGTAAAAAATATATATTCCAAAATAATTCATGAAGTTATAATCTCAATTCAATGATCAGTCAAAAATACATAACCACTCAAACGTACACAAATAATTTAATATTTAATTAATTAAATATTTATTATTCTTCCAAAACATTAACTACTTGGTATTTCTCCAAACTCTATTACTTGTGTAAAAAACTTATTTCAAGACCAATATAGTGGACATGAAAATCATTTAAAATCATGTTCAAGGAGAAAATGACCAATTTATCTCTCACAAGAACTGAAAAGAATATATTCATATTTCTGCTCAAATTTAGAATCCTGAAGAACATGGGTCCTTACATAGCACTAGCCCAGACCCAAGGCATAACTTCAGAATCCATGAATAATAAAAATGGTATCATTATGTAAATATGGTTATGATCCCAATAATCTAAAAAAATGATGTAGAGCACCATGCCCAATAATCCCAATAGATTATGTGAAACATGAAACCCAACATCCAAACCACAAGGCAGTAAACCTCATGTCCAACCACACAAATAGATGGGAAATTCCATGGACAACATCCTGGACCGAGGTTGTGTAAAACATCATGTACAAAAAACCTAATAGAGGATTCTAAATAATAACCATGTATAAGGTAATACCATTTCCCCTATAATCCCTTAACCAAGGCGTTCCATAAAAAAAACTTGGTATCACTCAAGGTGTAGTGTAAAGGTGTAGGAAATTCAAATTCAATAATTAATATTTACTATTAGAATTAATTCATTCTAAAATATAAGTCATGGATAAGGAATAAGATTTATACCATAATCAAATAAATATGAAACTATAAAATTCTATTTTTAAATAACATGAAATCCATGAGAAACAACCATTCCATAATATAATGCACCAAGACACATTTACTTAAATAGATCCCAATTCAATTCAATTAATAATAATGAAAAATTCAAAACATTAAGAATACATTAATTTATAAATGGAAAATGTGTTTATCTAAACCATTTTAAATCGTTCATACATTTATGAATATGCTACGGTATTTAAAGAACACACCCATAGGTGGTTTAGTCACTAGTCAAGGGTAGTACAAAATTATGTAATCAAACTCACCTTAAGAGGTTTTTTTTGTTGAGTTCATTTACCTCAAACCATGTAATGGGTATAAGGAACATCTATTTTTTTCTCAAATAAATTAATTTAATGCATTTTAAATTTTACAAGAAATGCCTATGAATTATAACTTGTATCACAACAACATATTTTTTAATTGAAGAAACGTTAATGGAAAATCATATAGACCACCTAACTAATGCTTAGTATACTTGAATTTTCTATTCCTGAACTTTTATTTGAGCTAGAACGATATAAAAAAAAGAACCCAAAAAACACACTAAAAATAGGGCATATGAGTTGTCACTGAAAAACCATTCAATATGGCAAGATAAATGAAGGAAAAGGAAGAAAAATTTTAGTATAAATAATGGATATCCAACATAACCAATGGAGAGTGATTCTAGTCCTGAATGATGTATATCTATAGAATCCTAGTGAGGAATCCAAAGGGTAGATCGAGTGGCAGATGAGTATATAAATGGGATAAAAATAATAAGAAAAATAAATTAATGGAGGTAACATAAAAAGGGTAAATTTCACTAATTTTAAATGGGTTCATGGTTTTGATCCATATTTTTTCAAACCATGTTCTTAATCATGGTCCATCACTAGTTAAGTGGTACTAACCATGTTATATGGGTGCACAGTTTGAACAAACCTTGCACAACTCGTACCATTCATCTATAATAGGCCTACACCCAATTGAATGGTTTCCCTTGTAGTACTTCACAGTTTCATCAAACCATTCCCATATACAAAGAGAACACATGGTTTTGGCCTATTGTTGGTACTAACCATGTACCCATGTCCATTTCTCCAAAAACTTAGTTTTCAGAGCCTGTTTCTTTCAAAACCCATCTGATCACCTGAGACACCTATTTGGCCTTAAACCCCATCTTAAAATAACAAATTTAAATGTTAAAACTCTTATAATTACATTATGAATATCAGTGTAATATTTTTCCCATCCACCAAACAAAAATTTCAAATTTTCTTAGACTTTTCAACCCGGTCCAAACACAAGATGATGAAAAAATCATTCTATTTTAATTTATTTAGACCTTGAAAATTTTAAAATTATTTTAATTTATCAAAAACAATTACCATAGGTTTAAAAAATTTAACAAATAATAAATGTATTATTTTCATGATAAACTTAATAAATGAACACCACTTATTCAAATACACGTCCTTTGTATCAAAGAACCTAATTTCATTTAAATGATACATATGGGAATTTTAACACAATCTATAGATTTTTTTTAAATTGTTAGTTGTACATCAAAAAATAACTATTTAAAAATAAAAATCCATTACTAAATACAATATTTAAATCATTTAAACCTTGTAAATATATTTTTCATAGATTTTTTTCCAAAATAATATATTTTCATTCTTATTTTTGTAAACCAATAATCTAATATAGTTTATTTTATCACCACCACATGACATAAATTATTTATTCTTACTCTATTCCATAAAAATTTAAAAAACATAATAAAAATGAATAAAACACAATCAAGATAAGTCATAAAATTTTTCTAATAATTTAAGTAATAAAGTCAAATTTCTTCTTTATAATTCCATTTTGACATGTAAAATTCATTTTAAAACATCTAATCACCATATCTACCTCGACCTATAAATTAATAGTAAACTATAATAAATTAAAAATATAAAATGTGGCCAATTAATAGTTAAATTATTAATAATAAATAAACTTTCTTTTTTATATTTAAAGAAAAAAATTATTTTTGAACTTTAAATAAAAAAATATTTTCACACCTATGTAAATAAAAACCATACAAATTCATATACAAGAATTCCCACACTACCCATAAAGTAGAATATAAATTCTTGAAGAGTTAGTCTATCACTAGAAAAATATATTTAACCTTAGTTATATTATTTTTTATTGAATTAATTGGATTAAGGAATTATCTATTTTATGTAGTCCTAATAATAACAATAGAGATTAAAATTTAGTAATAGTAATAGTAACATTACTCAAAGATATTATATAAGTGAATAAGGCAACCAATTTCCATTTAATGAAATAATATACAGGAATTAAAAACAAAAACCAAAAAAGGTCACGAAGTCATAATAATTCAAATATATTCCAACTCATTCTTACATATAACTACTTAATGTATTTTAAAAAATGATCATCTTTCCCCCTCATGGGATAAGGCACCTCATGTTTGGGTAAAATAAAAAATGGAATGACCACTAAAGGGTAAAATGATGTGTCACTCACCTAAAAATTCCTCTATAACTCAATATTCACTATAAGATGGAAATTATTATTTTTATAGGTTTTGTAGTAGTTATTGACCTATTATATCCATGCCCATTACTAACTCAAACTCTTAAACCTATCTCTAATACCACTTGTAATGACCTGATATGGATTACACTAAACCAAGAACAAATTTCCACTAAGCATAAAATCATTTACTTTAATTATCAATGTCTATCTACAAGTATAACGGAATGAATCCATTCTATGGGGGAATGATTTCATTTAAAAATTTCATTCTATAATGGATAAAATAAATAAATAATTTCATTTAAATGAAACATCAAATTGAAATTCATATCATAGACAATTAAAATAACTAATCTATTTACAAAACATGATGGAATATGTGAAACAATAATTTATGATATATAATAACTAAAAATAAAACAAAATTATAAGGAATAAATTGATGATATCAACTCCAATAATGACCATCACCCATTTATCACTCTAAAATTCAACGGATATAATGATTATCAAAAGAAACTTTCTTTGAAACTGAATAAAAATAATATATATATATATATATATATTACAGTGCACACACATAGGGTGATTATATCCATATACTAAGTATAATTTTCCCAAAAGACTCCCCAAAATTAAAACTCATAAAAAAACCAAGAAGGCTTAAATAAATGATTTTAAATTAATTCACACTATAATTTAAAATTGAAAATATTTTTTAAAATTGTCAAAATAACCCACTATAGTTGTTATGGTAAGAAAGAAATTATTACCATTAAATATATTTTAAAAATATTTATAATTTAATTTCACAATCCAAACAATATATAAATGGGGGGAAATTCACATTTTGATGGACCTAGAAATGGTGTAGGTTCATAGATGGAGCAGAGGTTGAATCATTGAACAAAATTATATTCTTATATTTTATGAATTTTTACAAATCAACCTTCATAATTTTTTATAGTGATAAATATCACTACTTAACTTACACACCCTGGAAAAAAACAAAAAAACTCTTGATGTATATTTTTAACTAATCAAAATGATTAACTAAACCTAAAATTATTTAGATTCTCTTGAGATGATATGATCTACTAGAATCACCATTGTAGATACGGATTGCTTGGTTTAAGAATGGAATTGTGTTAAAATACTAAAAAATGGTATCTCCCAATATAATAAGAAAGGATTATGCATTGATCAAACATGTTATTGATGTTTTATTATCTTCACTGCAGTAGGGATCATCCATTTCTATGAATAATTGTCTCTCAAAAATTTTATAGTGCTCAGGAACTTCATTAAATTATAGAATAAGTGTCACTTTCTTGTTTCTCAACACACAATATAGGTTCCAATAAGAAAAAGTTTTATTTTTCATTGCATTTTTAATGTTTGATATTTGGAAACAAATGTTATAACACACACATAAAGTATTTAAACATTTATTATCTGAAATCTCACACTAAAAGTTTACTTTTAACATTAATTATTTGATAAGGGATGTCAAAATCATACCCATGTGGGTTTCAATTTTAGTTATTTGATAATCGATTTTAAAATTAGGAATTTAATATTGGTTATTAAATAACCAACATTAATTTTTTTTAAAAGTTAAAACACTTACGGTCTCTATATTCTCCTAATTATTTTGAAACCACATAATCTAATGTGCTATGTTCTGTGCTCATGGCCTTGCTCCATATTTTTCATTTGACTTGATTTATTCTTCTTTTTTCATTATTTCTCCTCTTTATGTCCTTAGTTTCAATGCTTTAATATCATTCCACCACCTCTGACTATATTCCACCCACTAAGATGTGTTTTTCTTATCTTTTTCATGTTCCACCGTAGTCGAACTTTGACATCTATTTTCATTCATACTACTAATTTATTTCATGGAATTTGAGGTCATTCTGTTACTATTTTGGATCTCTTAATCATGGATATTCATCTTGAATCTATATTTTTTCTTAGTTTTTTTATTTTTTATATTTAAAATATTTCTTAATTCGTTCTTAGTTATATATTTTATTCATTCATTTATTTTTTAATATAAATCATTATTAGTTATCAATTTTCATTGTTTATTTTTTTGTGGTTATAATTTCTTCATTATTATAAATTGATTTTATTTAAAAAGTATGGGTTTAATTTGTTTTGGGTTTTAATTACATATAATTATAATTGTTTTTTATAAGTTGTTTGTAGTTATAATTTGTTTATGGTTAAAATTATTTGTGGTTATAAATTTTGTTCCAATCATAATTTTTTATGGTTATAAATTATATCAAAAATTTAGTTATAATTATTTTAAGTTACAAATTTACCAGTTATATTTTTTTATGAGTTAAATTTTTCATTTTTATTTTATTTAAAATATTTCTATTATTTTATTCATATGTTTATATATTTTATTTTATGTATATATATAATTTTATTTTTTATGTTTTAAATTTATATATTTTTGTATATTTTTATGTTTATATATTTTAAATTTATTTTTTTATCTTTATGTTTAAGTATTTATATATTTTAATATATTTATAATTTATTTTAGTAAATTAATCGATCATAATTTTATAAATGAATGAAAAATGAGTGATGAATATGAGAAAATAGTTGGAGATTTCTTGGAATTTTCTAAATGAAATATTTAAAATGGAGACATGTATTTTTGTCCATTCATGAATTGTTTGAAAATGATAAATTTCAGTTCTAGATGAATAAAAGAACATTAAATTTTATATGGTTTTAATTTTAGTTATTCACTCTAGGTATAACATATTGAAATAACAGAAAATTAATTATCTAACATTGACGAAGATATTCAATATGAGATATATGATTATATTGAAAAATTATTTTATGTTATAGGGATTGAAACCATTGAAAAAATTAATAAATGATTGTATGTGGATGTGGAAAAACAATTATTCCTAGGCTGTACTAAATTTAAAGTGTTATCGGTAGTATTGATATTGGTTAACTTAAAAGCAAGAAATGGTTAGAGTGAAAATGTTTCATTGGATTTATTGACATTTTCAAAGTATTAATTCCAAAAGAAAATGAGATTCTTGATTCTAATTATGATTAAAAAATATGTATCATGGGACTGGGATATAAAAAAATACAGGCATATCCCAATGACTATGTTTTATATAGAAAATAATATAAATATTTTTGAAAATATTGTAAATGTGAGACTTCCCTATATAAAATAGATGAGATACTTAACTATAATTCATTCCAAATAACAATAGAAAACCTCATATTAGTTTTAGGATAAATATTGTTAGTGTTGGAGTTTGATTTTTTGTTTGTTTTATGATTTAAATATTACAATGCATCACATTTAAAAAAATTGGATAATAATAATTTCTCATAGCATTGTGTAGTAATGGTTTACAATTTATTTCTTTATCATATTTACTTTAATTATTTATTATATTTACTTGAAAAATCATTACATGAAATATTATTAATTAAAACAACCTTATGTGAAATCTATTAACTTGAAACATCCATACATGAAATACCTTTAATTGAATACTCCTGTATGAAATCTATTTTCTGGAAGCATCCTTACATGAAATCTGATTACGTGATCAAGATTATATAAAAACATTCTTACATAGAAACCAAAATGACTCATACATTGTTTCCAAATTCCCATATAAGTGAAATCACATACGATTCATTTCATATACGATATATGAGTCATTTTATAAACCACCTTTGAGTCATCATTATTTGTGTTTTGTTTTTTTACCTCATAGGATACAGTGAGTTTTGTAAACTCATTTAAAGACTCAACAAAAATCTTAAAATATCGAAACACCCACATTGAGATGATTATAGAGATTATGAATTTCCCATAGAGATTTTTTCTATAACAAAATGTTGAAGGAAGACAAGATCAATGATTTATTCATGAAAAATACTTGTTTTAGTTTATCTAGTTATTTAAAAAGAGCTAAACAAATACTAATGCAATTTATATTATAATAATATTATAAAAAAAGAGATTCAACATGAAATCCTAGTACTAAAGTGATAAGATATAATGATATTGCATTTTTTCATTTATTCATTTATTTTTTGGTTTCACATTTTTATATTTTTTATCAGTTCTATTTGTGTTATCTGCAAGATAGCTTATGATTTTTCCTTCAAAAATAAGTTTCTTGTTTTTATTTGTTATACCTGCATCATAAAAGGTAGGTCTATCGAGTTGTGATTCAAATAAAAAGTTGGTTTTTTTCTAGTAGGGTTATTTTTTGGGTTTTCATTAATGTCTGCAAAAAGGTAGTGCATATAAAAGGTTATCACATCCTTTAAAAAGAGAGTTTTTTTTATAGTGGGTTTCATTTCTCTCATAGAGAAGATATGAGTGAGGATTATACATAGGTCAATATTGACCCAAAATAAAATAAAAATGTGGTGTTCTTATTTTTATTTGTCCACTAGATTGCATTATTATTATTTTATTGAACTTGAATTATTGTGTAAACTTGTACTATTTATTATTATTAAAATTGAACCAATTATAAAATATTTTTTTATTACTTTTATATTGATCACAATTTTGTTGTTTTTTAATATTTTAATAAGGTTTAATGACCCCCTCTACCAATGTTACATCTCACATTAGTCCAAAAATTGTTATTAGAGCTCATTCCTTTTAAAGTTTTGTTCTACTACTTCTAATTTAATCATGTTAACCTCTTCCTATAAATAATATTGTAAGGAACATTTTTTTATGTTATAATGAATTATAATGATGGGAGTATCCCTTTAAATCCATTATACTTTGACGGTAATGATTATGACTTATGGAAGGAGAGAATGGAAGGATACCTCAAAAATTTAAGTATTGACCACTAGATGAGAATTGTAAATCCATACAGATGAATTAATGATAATCTACATATACTTACAGATAATGATGGAGTAAAGTAAGTTATAAATTATAAAAAAATGAACATATTATATTGTGATGTTAGTTTGAATGTGTTTATCCATGTATCAATATGTAAGACTCTTCAAGACATATAGAGTATACTACAAGTCATACACTATAGTACATGAAAGCTCAAGATAATGTAACTTGAAATGATATATATAGAATACCAATAATTTAAGACGTTCAATGGTGAACGATTCGGGTAGATGTTTCACTGATTTAAAGGCGTCATAAATGGTATGAGCCTTCTTCTAGAGGTGTTGGACGATACAATGCTAGTTGAAAGGATGTTGGGATCTATACTAAAAAGTGTCATGAGAAAAGGTAAAAATCTTTGAAAGTAATAATTTCAAGTAGTATAATTTGGATAAAATCATAGGGTTACCGCTATAAAATGAAATAAAACTAAATAAAATTGTGAATGAGGAGACTAAAAAGAAGAAATATATTTCATTTAAATAAAAAATAAATGCATATAATGAATTTTATGACTCTGAGCTTTAGGGATGTGAGAAATATGAGATAAATCACCACACTAAATGAGTTTATAAAATGATAAAAATAAATAATTTTTTTGTGAAGTGATCGAGAAAGGATAATTAGAATGATGATAAAAATAAAAATAGTAATAATATTAAATATAATGATATTTCAGAAATGAAATGTTTTTGGTATAAAAATAAAGAATATATTATGAAATACTATTTTTAATTAAATAATAAAATAAACAAAAATAAATATAAGAAAATGGAGAAATAAGTAGAAGAGGATAGATGGACCTATATAGAATAATTGGAATCAAGAAGTGATTATATAAGGGAAGGAGAATTGAATAAGTTTTTATTTATGTATATAAACATGAATGTGATTATTAGTGATTATACTTTAAGTTTTATATATGATGGAAATTCTAAAAATGATGATGTTAAGTAACTAACTAAAGAAAATTAAAAGTTATCAAAATATATTTTAATAATTGATAAATTTTATAGATAATTAAAGATATTAATATACAACTTACTATGAAATATAAATCTCTCAAACATTGGATTAAGAAACTTTATCATAAAAATGATAATATTTTAAATAAAACTACTTACTCTAATGAAAAGTTTTAAATGACTTTGAATCTATTCAAAAAAATAAAAAATTAATATTATATTTTGTTAGCTTGGAATAAACTTTATCTAATTTATTTTCATGAAATGTAGAATTTTGATAAAATGATTACTATAAATAAGATGAGTAAAGAAATAATTGGTTTGGTCCATAATATAAAAATACCTAAACTATTTAGGTCTTTCTTTGTTAGTAGAACTAATGGTAATTTATCTACAGTTACATGTTTGATGTTTAATATGCAATACCATTATTCCAATAAATGTTTTTTAGATTTACTCAATCTAGAGTTCATAATAAAAATTTTATTTCAAAGAATTTATCTTCCATAATACTCAATTCCCAATGTATAATTTTTTGGACACCTTATATCTTTATTACTAATCCTATTGAACCCAAGATATCATGGGTACCGAATCTATTTTCTTCTTTATTGATTTTTGGAAATATTCCTTTAATGCATCAAGGAAAAATGGTATATGGACAACAACAACTCTAGGAATATGAATGATGATCCATAAAACTTTACATCTTACAAAAATATATAATATATGAGTTTTAACATTCCATGAAAATTAAAGTGGAAATATTATAGGATTTAGAGAATTAATTATTTTTATAATATTACAATTTATTAACTTTTATATGTTAGAGGTTTAAAATAAAACTTGATAATGATTTCACATTTAAAACTTACAAATCATAATGTTAAATTTATTTAGTCTATAGAAATAAATGACATCTTCTGAAATAGGTGGCTTAGATTTAAAAAATTTAAGATGATATATAAAATTTCAATGCATAGACAAGTTTTAAAACTACCAAATTGAATGTAAGTAGGATTTTTTTTGAATCATGTTTAAAAGAAAAAAATATAAGGAAACTTTTAGATCTATTAATGAAGTAAAAATATCAAGACCACGTTAAGTTATTCAAATTGGTTTATTTGGTAATAGTAAAGCTTCTATTATAGGTGGAAATAAATGTGTTTATTATAGTTTATTATTTTAGTAGAATTAATTAGACTTATATTATGTCTCATAAATATAATAATTTAAAATAAAATTATTGATTTTTCTAAATTAGTTAAAAATAAAAAGGGTACTTAATTATATCTATTAGAAGTGATATATGAGGTGATATATTTAATGTATAATTTGAAAAAATTTGCGAGGAGGAAGATTATTTCCTTAATTTTTATACCCTTAATACACCACAAAAAATGGAATTATTGAAAGGAAATATAGAACTATTTTAGAAATGGGTAGGACTACATTAAATTAATATATCTAAATTAATTAATTTTCAGATGAAAATATATATTAAAAATATTATATCTTAAATAGATATTTTATTATAACTTTATTAATGAAGACCCAACATGTATTTTATAAAATAAAGATATATAAATTTGTATATTTTTGAGTTTCTGGTTGTAAAGTTTTTATTGTAGAAACTAAAGATAATTTTGATAAATTTTATTCTAAAGGTGATATATGATTTTTTATAGGTTATTATAATTTTAATTACACTTATAGTGTTTATAATAAGATTTATTTGTTAGAAGAACAATATTTTATGGTAAATTTGATGAATATTTTTTTTAAACAAATAATTTAGATATAGATAAAATTAATGAAGAATTTAGACAGTTTATTTTTGGAGAATAAGAACCTTAAAATAATAATATATCCATATAAGTTGATAATAATACTTCTTAATATGATATTATAATTTAAAGGAATCAAAAATATTAACCATTAGAAAATATAATTGGAAATTTTGAATCTGGAATTAAAACTAGTAAATTTTTTTTGATGTTTTTTTTGTTATTTCATCTTTTGTTTCAGAATTTGTTTCTATTAATGTGTTTAAATCATTGAAATATTATAATTGGATCATTTATATAAAAATTGAACTTAATCAGTTTATAAGAAACAATGTTTAGAGTTTTTTTACGCCTAAAGAAAAATAGATTTTTGGAACTAAATGGATATTTAGGAATAAAATGAATGAATCTAATCACATTGTAAATAATAATTCTATATTAGTTTTTTAAGTATTTTTTAAGAAGGTATATATTTTTACTAATAATTTGATCTTGTTTTTAGAATTAATGATATAACGATTTTGATATATTTTTATTTTTTTTCAAAGTTTTAAACGTTTTTAAATGGATGTTAAACGAATTTTTAAATTGTTTATTTCTAAAGAAGTTTATGTTAATTAACCATCTGTTCATGAGAATGAGAAGTTTTATAATCATTTTTTTGAATTATCAAAATAATTATGTAGTCTAAATTTATCTATAAGAGATTGGTTTGAAAAATAATCATTGTTTTTATTAAATAATATTTTTAATAATGGTAAATTAGATTCTGAATTATTTATTAAGATTATTTATAATGATATTTTAATTATTAAAATATATATTTTTGGAATATTTTTGGTTCCTTTAGTAAATTTTTATGTAATTAATTTTCTAATTCAACAACAAGTTAGTTTGATATGAGTCTTATGGGTGAGTTAGAATAATTTTTAAGGCTTGAATTTTTTTAGACATGATGGAATATTCTTTAATCAATATAAATATTCTAAAGATTTAGTTAAAAGGTTTGGTCTTAAATCTATTAAAAATCCTAGAACCCCTATGAGTTCTAATTCCAAACTAAACTAAGATGAATCTAGAAAATTGGTAGATACTAAATTATTTAGAAAAATGATAGGAATTTTACATTATTTTACTAGTTATAGGCTTAATATTATGGTTAGTTTTTTTATATGTGTAAGATTTCAATATAATCCTAATGATAATCAATCAAAATATGTTACAAGAATCATTATATATGTTAATGGATCTGGAAAGTTTTGTTCCTTTTATTCTAGGAAGAAATTTTTGATTTGTTCATCTAATTTTATTTTTTAAGTTGTATGATTAATTGAAAGAGTATTTCAGGTAAGTATCATTTACTTACTAAAATCTTGAATTCACAGAGTTCAAAGAATAAATTATCAGTTTCTCTATTCATAGGTTAATTAGAGTATATAGTTAATTTTAATTTTAATGATCAACTTTTAGGGATTAAAAAAAATATTTAATATTAATGTTTATTTTGATAAAATGAATATTTACTATTATAATACATAACCTATTTTAATTAAGAATAATAATTTTCAACATTCTAGTACTAAACATATATATTTTAGATTTAATTTAATTAGAGATAATGTTAACAAATGTGATATTGTTTTAGAAATTATTTGAATTGATTATAAATTGGATGATTTATTTACCTAACCTTTGGAAGCAATGTGATTTGAAAAAATAAAACCTGAAATTGGTATAATCAAAATTTAGTTTGTATGTATTGAATATCTAGTGTTTTTACTTATTATAGTTTATAATGATTCTATTTTTCTGAATTTATGTATATAAATAGTTTTGAAATATTGAAGTTTACGATTTTGATTTTATTTAATTTGTAAGCTAGTATCACTGTTATACCTATATTTGTATGATTTTTTAAATATTTAATTGTATTATTATTTATAACTCCTTTTTTTGTGTTTTAAGAAATCTATATACATGAACATATTAACTAGTTTAGATATTATTTGTATTTTTATTACTATACATACTATATTTTATTTCTGTTAGGAGATTTATAATTGTTTTTTATGAGTTTGAGTGTTACAATGATTTAGTATTACTTTTTAATTATTTTAAATGATTAATTATTTCTTATTTATAAGTTTTAAATTTAAAAGAAAATTAATTTTCAATAAAATATAATTTTTAATAAATTAATAATTTTTAAACATTTTAAGGAATTAAAAAAAGGAGAGAGTTTTTTAAATTTATTTCAAAGTTTTATAATTCTAAAAAATGGAGAGATTGTTTGTGTTAGGATGGAGATTGATGGTCTTGGAGTTTAATTGGTTTTTTATTTTTAATTTTGAATATTACATGAACCCGCATTTACCAAATTGGATAATTATAATTTCTGAAAATATTGTTTACTCATGATTTACTCTTTATTTATTTATCAATTTTTCTTATTTTTTTCTATTAACTTGAAATATCCTTACGTGAAATATATTTTATTGAAATATCCTTATATGAAATATATTAACGTGAAATATCCTAATGTGAAATATGATTTTTTGATTGTATTTACATGAAAATAATTTTTACAAAGAATCTAAAATTAATCATATGTGGTTTCTAAAATGACTCATAAGGGGTTTATAAAATGACTCATACAAGATATGTGAAATGACTCATATTTGATTTCTGTAATGTCCCCCATGCCATGGAAACAAACCGATTTTATATCTAGGTTCCCTACATAACCTTCAGTGTGCCTCCTAGTATGGAAGAGGCTATCAATTAGTAGTTAGGGTATTTTATGGTATATTGGAGAGACTATAACATCAATATTATAGTATAATACCAATAAAATTTATATAAATTAGATATAAAGATTCTTAAAAATAAGTAAACTAGAAAATTGGACAAGTTCCACTAAATACTTATAGATAAAAGAATATAAAATTAGGTATACATGTCAAATAGAAAATAAGAATATTCAGAACCCATATATATTGCAAAGAACATATTTGAAAAAACCAAAAGACACCCAAAAAAAGATCCTAAACTCCCATTACCTATCCTATTATCCCAAATCATGAAGCATCCATAGGTTTCTTTTCCCTTATCAAGTCTTACATTCAGGAAGTATTCTCAGGTTCTAACAGTGGTCCAAGTAGTCCGTGAGTACATCTCAGTAACACACCACTAACGATATTAAAAAAAATAAATACTAACTAAGTACGTACATGCATAAGTTACAATTATTTATTGATACAGTATGTATATAAGTAAAAAAATAAATAGTATTTATTGTTCAATGAGATCTATAATGACATTAAGGAGTAACAATACCTTCCTCAACTAGTGATAAATTTCTCTGAATAATAGGCATCACACCAGGGAAATATACCAATCCCTAATTATAGGCTACAACTATAGAAATATACCCATCCCGGGATAAAATTCACTCTTGAGAAAATATATATATTCTAAAACATAAACATACATATTGAAAAGATAACCATCCCAAAACATAAATAACATCTCAGAAAATATACCCATCTAGAAATATGTATATCACTCAGAGAAAAAAATCCATACTAGAAAACCAATAGTCTATCTCAAGGAACAACATCCCTGAAACCATAGAATAACTACCCCAAAACACCATCTCATGAACCATGTTAAAAATTAACTCAAAACCAGTTAACACCATTTCATGAAACATAATTTACCATTTATTAATTCAAATTTCTTTTCAAGATAATCCATTCCTATTTTCACCACTCAATAAATTTCAAACATTACAAATTTATCACCCAACCTCTACCGATCCATCAAAATATTAATAACAATTTCTTTACTAGTAATCATCACCATTTAAGCTGGAATCATTAACCATTTACCATTTTCCATATAAAATCTGATTTAAAAAATTCTGGTTTCAAAACATAACAGATCATTATTAAATTAAATTCCATAAATAAAAGTGTATAATTTATTCCTAACTTGAATGCTCGATAAACTATAATGAACTCAAAATTCACTCACTATGAAATGGTAAGGTTATCTATATTATCTATAGACCACCTACCTTGAACATAATAAAGCTTAATCACCAAGATGCATTGACCGAATCCAAGATCCATAAATCAAATTTCGTTTAAATTATATTAGTGTAATTATACAGAGGAAAAGGAAATTAGTAGAAGATAATAATTTATATATCTAGGGAAAAATGAGGTGTATAATTAGTAATAAAAATCAATCAAAATGAATTATGATTTGATCTACCCAGAATTGAGGAAGAAGATCCCTTGAAATCTAAAATTCAGTGAAAAGGAGAGAGAGGATGAGGTGCATAAGTATCAGGGAGATGAATGAAGTTCATGGTGAGTTTTTAGCCTTAATATATATATTTTTTAATTAATTAATGTCATTTCATGGGTTATCCACAAATATTGGTAAACCATGAACCAACCATCTAAACCACACTAAAAAAAACCTAGGGGATCATGGTTTTACAAACCATGTACTAAATATGTTAAATGTATCTATCAAAATAATCTCAAAGTTTTAGGGTTTCTTAGGAGGAAAATATATTGGGTGTTTTTAGAGATGTGACATGATCCACATAATTTTACTCTATATTTTAATACCCTAATTTATTTAAAACAAAGGTGCATATGGTCTAATTTCAAAAAAATTAGAAATACATTTTTAAATGATGTTTTGAGTAGTTTGTAAATATTTTTTAATAAAAAATAAATCCTATTCCAGTTACCTTCATCTTATAATTTAATAAAAGAACCTATGTTCGTTGAGGAAAATATTGAAGAATATGTAAGAATTGGTTCTTTTTCATCATTAAAACATTAAAATTTAGGATTTTTTTAACTGTTATTATCTGCCAAAAATTCATAAACTTAAAATTGACCACTAAAAGTCATTGATTCTAAAAAAGTGGCTCTTCATAGACCTAATTGGGAGGACTCATATTTTTATTAAATTTATAAAACATTATCCCCAAATATAAATGTATTTTTTGGGATTTCTATGTCAACCTTAGGGAAGGATAACTCAAATTCAGTCTTATTGAAAATAAATCATGAATTTCCATATTTATGTTATCCTTCCTTAAATGATTAATATTCGATCCCAAATCATCCCTAAATTTTATAGGGAAATCATTGGAGATAATATCAAAGAATGAATGTTTTTAATCCATTATATAAAACAATTTAAGTGTTCCAATTCTCTTTTAGATGTGGGGAGTCCTCATCAGTTAGAATAAAATTAGATTCATGAGATTCTATATTAAACATTTTCCCCTAAGATGATAAATACTAATTTCCTTTTCAATGGAAACATATTTAGAGGAAACATTAGTGAAATTTGAAGGAAGTGAGTGGTAATTAATTAATATATCTTTAAATTGAAATTTTTGATCCTTTTAATCAATAAATAGTTCAATTTTTTTGGGTAAAAACTTTTTAAATAAGGAAGATCATATTGAAAATTAGTTTCAAAATTTTTAAGAACAACATTTTCCAGATTTTTTTTTATCTCCATTAAATTTTCCTAACTTCCATATCTATTTAATTTATCATAATTTCATAATAAAATATTAAAGAGTTTATAAAATTTAAATTTCTATTTCCATAATTTTCCTCAACCCAAATTTTAATTTCCTAAAAAATTATGAGTTTTTATGGTTTGGGTGGAAATATAACAACTGAATATTCTTTCACTTTCACCTATGAAACCTTTTGAATGAATTGGTAAAATACTTGTTTGGAAATATCATCACTCTGAAATAGTTTCTTTCTAGTTTAAAATTATTCCCCAACATCCAATTTATACTCATTGTGAATTTTTTATAATTAAATTTCATCATTAATCATTTGAATTCACTTATGAATTTTCATTTTATTTCCAAACATCAAATTTTCTTTTTATGACCACTATATTTTACATCCTATTTTGCAATTATAAGTTTTTCATTAATTTCCATAATCAATTGTTTCAGAATTGATCCATCTTCATGTTTAGGATTACAATAATTTTTGTTTTCTTCAATTTCATGGTTTTGACATGGATGGTCATAGGCACACTACCAATCAGTATTCCTATAACTACCAAAAAAACCAAATAATATCCACTATGTTGATTCCAAACCACAAGATAATCCATTTATAACCAGTACCCAATAGTAGATTGAAGAATAAAAAAAGACAACACCTTCAAATTTAAAAACACACCAAAATAAATAGATTCTGATCTTTAGTCTCTAGCATCAATGAATACAACATATTTTTTTATATTTGATTTTTATTTTAATTTTTTAATTCCAAAGTCACCATGCTCCATCCTTCCTTGTAAAAGTCTCCAAATATTACAGAGGCCCATCATAATTGTGCATTTAAAAATATCATTTATATATCCTAGACCATAAAAGTGAAGGTTTAAACCCAAGGAAAGGATGATAAGTGATCCAAAGGTATTTATTTGTCTCTATAATAAGAAAACAATAAAAAATTGTTCATTACAATAGAATAATGTGTGGAAGTTAAAATTAAGATATAAGTAGGTGTGTGTTATAAATTGGTTAAAGAGTGGGAGGTATGCCAAAATATATTCTTGGGTAAAATCTATTTGAATTGGATCATGAGAGGATACGATGCTCTCGAAATTTGGTTCAACTCAACATCCAAATTGGGTCAATATTTTTTTACAATATTTATCAAGAATTATAACTATTTAAAAAAATGAACTAAATATTTTTTATGATCCATTTTTATATAGTAGTAATAAATGAAGTGATAAAAAGTCCACTAAAGAAAAAAATGGTTTGATCATGAACATTCATTATTTACAATACTAATTTCTCAATCTATAGATATTTTTTGAAGGTTAAATTATTTCTTGATAGTTTTGATATTAATTTTCATCTATCTATATCACAATTAAGTTAAGAACTGAATTTAAGTATATATGAACAAGAATAATGATTTGTATTTGATAAGGAATAAATCACAAAAATTAATGAATTTGAAAAACTAAAAAAATTTCATTCCCCTATTTCAATTAATAATAATTCGTTCTTAAATTCAAAGGTAAATAATGAGTAAAAATATAATAGTGATACAGATAAAATAGGTAAAGAGTATTATCTATCAATATAACATCTTCATCTCTTCCCACAATAAATTTGCATTTCTCTCCCAAAGAATACCCAACCGATGCCTTTTATAATTTCATTCTATTGAACTCTTGAATGAATTAACGAATTTATATTAGTGGATTCCAGAATTTCATTAAATTATTTTTCTACAACCCCATCTTAAAGAGCTCATCTGACCAATTTGGTCCACTACCTTAGTTTCATGTTGAATTCAAAAAATAACAATTCATGTACATGACCATATGTAAATTATTAAGTTTCTAAACAAATTATTATAATTATATCTAGCTTGAACAATCACTAAATTTCTTATAATATCATGTATGATCATATTTATTTAGTCTTTCATAAAATTATTCTTACTTAGACAACCTAAATCTAGACCTTCAGCTGGAATGTCTCTGGAAATTCAAGTTGAACTCATCTCCACCACCCGACATTATTATGAAGAGATATGACATAATTCTTTCAATTGAACTAATGATAAATTTTTTATCTAGGATATTGTTCACCATATATTGACATGCCTTGTACCAATGACCAATTTCTTTAAACCAACACAATTTGCATTAGATTCTTCTTCATTGAGATAATTCAGGTGACTAAAATACCACTTCACTAGAAATTTAAGGCAACCTAGTATTCAAAATTCTATATTCTTAAAAAAGTTTCTCTACATTTATTTGGGTTCTCCTCACACAAATCTACTATTCACTAAATATTTATTACATTTTTCTTATAAAAAACCCCCATAATTGAAATGCACATTTAGTAAATAATCATATGAAAAAGCTTAAAAAAATCCCCAATGATGGTCCCAAATTTTTATAGAGGATTGAGGTCACCCCAACTATAAAAATTTCATTTATAACTTTAATACTAGTATAAAAGTGTAGGGTTTAACCAAAGGGGGATATTTTAAGTGAATCAAAGGGATTTATTTATCTCTATACAAGGAAAATAGTAAAAAATTGATCATTAAAAGTGAATTGTGTGTAAAATATTAAAATGAAGATATAAGTGGGTTTATATTAGAGAGGGTTAATAAGTAAGAGGTATGTCAAATGATAATATGGGGGGAATATAATTAAAGTTTCTCACAATAGGATATGATTCTCTTGAAAATGAGTTTAACTCAACACAAAAATAGAATAACTAAAAATTATTTATAATATATATTTATAATTATAACCACTACTTCATATAAACTGAAACCTTTTCATGAATAGTTTTGATACCATAATGAGAAAATGAGTGATTGAATGGTCATTCAAGAAAAAAAACTATCATGCTATAATGAAAGTGTATTCTTTCTAATACCAACTATTTAATCAATTGATATTTTGATAAAGTAAGAGTGATTTTCAAATAGTGTTGATATTAATTTTCATATGTCAATACCTTAAAAAAATTAACAATTGAATTTAAGTTGATATATCCAAGAAGAATGAATTATATTTGAGATTGAAGAAATCAAGAACATAAATTAATTTGAAAATATAGAACAATTTTATTACCCGCTTAGAATTAATGGGAACAAATTTCAATAAATTAAATAAGAAAATATTTGAATAATTTAATATAGACATTGAAGAAATAAAATAATAAAGAGTAAGAGAATATTCTATGTCAACATAACATCTTTATCTCTTCCCACCCCACCTAATACATTATCTCCTGAATAATACTTGGGTCATTCATCTGAGAATATCTTTCTCCACTACTCTTGAATATGTCAATAAATGTAATAATGATAGTAAATGGGTGGATTTTAGAATTTCCCAAAACTATTCTTTGATACCCCCTTTTAAATAGATCATGCCATTGACTTATTCCACCATATTTTATTAATTTTGAATTCCTTTAATTCCACTTATTATATATTTCCAACTCCCAACCATTTAATTTCTTAGAATAATTTTTATTTTTTCTAGAGAGAACCTTCACAAAATTTCATAAACTTTTCAGCATGATTATAATTATTTATTTATTCATACATTCATCAAATTCCTTATTCATGGGTGACCTCAAGTACAAACTTCGAATGGACCATCTCTAGAAATACAAGAAGAACTCATCTCATTCACATAGATTTAGTAAAAATAGATTGGAAATAGTTCCTTTAATTCAAAAAATGAAAGGAACCCTATTAGAGACAAAGTTTTCCTATAGTTGATCATACTTTCTTCAAGAACCACTTTCATCAAACCACTATCATATGTCTTGTATTTTTCTTCACTTAAAAAATTAAGGTGACCATAACATAAATTAACTGGTTAATTCAGGAGAATTATTCATTGGAATTACAAGTTATTCAATTTGGTTATCTACATTGATTCAGTTTCACTTAACACAAATCTAAAATTATCTAATTATACATTGTGGTTAGCTCAATAAAAACACCCATAAGTGAAATAAAAATTCAAAAAAATCATATGCAAATTAGTATACAAATTCCCCTTAAAAAACTATAATTTTTTATGAATTAAAATTGTCATAATGACTGTAAAATTATTATTTATATATCCTATACTTTCATAATAGTGAATAGAAAAACCCAAGAGATGGAGGGTGTGTGATCCAAAGAGATCTGTTTATATATAGACTAAGAGAACTGTAAAAAAGCACTCATTCCAAATGAATAGCAAGTGAAAGATTAAAATTTTGATATAAGTGGGTTTACATTAGAAGAAGTTTTAGGATAAGAAGGTATACCAAAATATATGTCACGAACCGTCCTCGGGGCCCGTAAAGTGACTACCCCAAGCCTGCCTTCCATAGGCCAGGGGCTGGCGACTAGCACCAAAGGCGTAAATCCCAAATCTGGGAAGGAATTGCCTTTATAGTAGTAACACACACACAAACAAAGTACGCAATAGGAAGTAAACACTAAGTAAATACTGTATACAAAAATTAGTTCTGAAAATAAAGGGTCTAGAAATACAAGCCCAACAGTAAAGTACTGGTACAATGAAAAGCAAGTACAACTGAAAAAGGGTCAACTGCTAAAAAGGACAGCTCTTAGAACGTCTAGTGAGTATCCTACCTGAAGGGTAGGTATGGATGTCCATCTCACCATTCCATGTATATCAGTCTACTCCGTGTACCGTCTCGCCGTGTGGTCCACCTCTGGGTACCGTCCGGTCCTGGATTACTCTCAGCCTCCATCAATGCTGTCTGTCGTCTGCATCGAACACAAAGAGATGCGAGCATAGCCTGTGAAGAGGTGTGTATAATGATTGTTAGTGGGGACACCGAGACCCCCGAAGGTCTCCCAGAATCCCCAAAGGATAAACCACAGAAGAAAAATACAACCATGAAGTATCAACCAACCCTACTTAGTTATATGACCATACATATACCTAAGTTATCAATCTCAGTTCAGCTCCAACTCTTGATCCAAAGCACAACCCAGTCCATACAGGAAGTAAAGTCAATCACATCGATGATAATGATTGAATGTCAAGACTCATCTCACACAGGTACATATCTTTTTTATAGCAACAGAGATGATTAGATGTAGTGACTAATTCATCTAAGTTGTCGGACCCACACATGATACAAGACCAGTTAAGCTGTAGAACCCACACAGGAAAAAAGACCAGCTACTCTTTCAGACCCACACAAGGTACAAGACCAGATACCCAATCAGACCCAAATAGGATACAAGTATAAAGGTCAATACTATCGTCTGAGCTGTCAGACCCACACAGGATACAAGACTAGCTAAGCTGTTCGACCTGCACCAGATACAAGACCAACTACTCTGTTGGACCCTCACGGGTTACAAGTATAGAGATCAATACCGTCAGACCCACAAAGGATACAAGAATAGTAGTCATCGTCGTCAAACCCATGGAGGATTCCAGTATAGTAGACATCGCTGTCAAACCCACGAAGGATTCCAGTATAGTAGTCGTCGTTGTCGAACCCACAGAGGATTCCAGTGCCATAGAAGGTGCGTTGATTGGACACGAGGTCTATAATTTATTCAAATTTAAGTGAAACGGGCCCAACCCGTCAAGCCCAATGGGCTGGCAGGTTGGCCCGACCCGATTTGGCGAGTTTAATACGACAAGGGGGTCGGCCCGACCCGGTGGAGCGCGGCCCGACCTACGTGAGGGCTGCCCAGCCGTGACTCGACTAGCTGGCTGAGAAGAGCAGGGGGTGCATCCCTCTAGTTCTTTTCAATGGTAGCATCGGGTGGCACTACCTCTCCTACATGGCCGGCTAGAGCTGACTGGTCTTCTTGGAATGAGCGGCCCGCACAGCGGGCCGCTGCCTTCCCACGCGGCACCTTTGGGTGCAGCGGCTTCCTTCAGCCCGACCGGTAGGCAGTCATCCAGTTCGCCCGCCGAAGTAGTCTATCCAGTGCGAGCCACGGTTCTCTGTAGCACAACACCAAGGAGGCATCACGGTTCTCTATCCAGACCGGCTAAAGTCGTCTGGTTGTGAGACCGACCAGTTCTTCTTCGGCCGAGCGGCCTGGTTGCGGGCTGCGGTCTTCCCCTCTCCGCGCAGCACCCGGTGCCATGGTCCCGTAATGGACAGGTGCATGGCCGCAGTTTCCACCGCCACCTTTGGTTGTCTCCACCCTCAATCGTCGTCAACTCTGGTCACTACCACTTCTTCCATCTCCACCAACATTGCGAATAAAAACAAGGATCAACGGAGGGTCTTTGGGCTGTGTTCGTTTGGTCTGCGCCCTCCGCGTTAGGCGATAAAAATAGGTCGAATACAATCCAATATTTTTAACAAAGATTGGGGTTCAATATTATTCAAATAAAATTGATCAGAACCCACTACCTCGAAACTTGTCGTAGAATGGTTTTGAGTCCCGGAAGGAGGGAGGACATCAATTTCATTGAAATCGGGTAGTGTCTGAGGATGAAGCGTTGTCGACGTTCCTCGTGGGCGGTGCCTTCTCCATTGACACGAAGGAGGGTCATTGAAGATGTTCTTTGTGTTATTCATCAGAGATGTTCTTTTTTGAAGAATGGTTTTCTTCATCAGAGAAAAAAAAAGTTCCACAAAGAGTTTTCTTCCAATGTCTCCCACACAAATATTTGCCAAGGACAATAAAATAAAAATTCCCTTAAATATTATAACATTGCTAAGCATTTCAAATTAATTCAAAATGAATTGTTTATACACAAATTAATTAAATAAATGAGCTTAAGTAAATAAATTGGTGGGGTTGGCACAATCAATGGAGGGAGGTAGAGAGGCTCCACCATTATGTAGAAGATCAAAAGTTAAGAGAGGGGTTAAAGGGAGTTAAAGGGGGAGTTTAAGGGTTGAGGGCTCGTGTGAGACCAACCCTTAGTTATATCCTCCAATGGAATGTTATGTGGGGTGTGGGACCCACCTCCAACTTCCCTTTGGAGGAAATAACTAACACCTAAAATAAATTTTGTAACACAACAATTTATTTAATTTACTATGAATCCCCAAAATATAACTTCTACTCCCGACCAAACGCAACTATGTTAAAGGTCCCCTTAGGTGAATACTGGCACTGTGAGTTCATTGGTGCCCTCAGATTTTGATTCGGAGCACTGGTTCAAGAGATAGAAAAATTCGCTCATATGTTCATTGAACGTACCTGAACAAAACTTCAGAAAATTATTCCAGGCACACCGGGCCTCAGAATCTTGTGCCATCAGAAACCGCGTACTCATAGAATTCCAAAGAACTTATGAAAAAAATTTCATTGAAATTTCTGGGTCATTACATTACCCCCACCTCAGGGATTTATGTCCCCGTAAAGCTACAACACACACTAGGGAATCAAAAGCTAGTACTGAGCATGCATCTGAGCCTCCCGCTCCCATGTGCTATCCTAGAGGTTCTCGTGCTACTAGAGAAAGAGTACCATAGGAATCGACCATCCACATATGAAATGATTCTATTGATCCTCAATCTACACTGGGAATTCCATGAATGTCGCCCCGTCATCGATGTCCAGATCCCCATGGTCGATGATTTAGGATGGGTCGTTCACGTATCTCCTCAGCTGAGATACATGGAAGATTTTGTGCACCTGGTGCAATAGAGGTGGAAGGTCCAGGTGGTTAGCTACCTTGCCTACACTACTGAGGACCTGGAATGGCCTGATGAAACTTGGAGATAACTTATCGCCTCAGCCAAATCTCCATAGTCCTCGTCAAGGTGAAACTCATAGGAAGTGATGGTTTCCATCCTTGAACTCTAGTTGTCTCCATATCCAATCAGCATAGGACTTCTGTCTTCTCTGTGCAGTCGTCATCCGCTCCTAGATGATATGTACCTTCTCCATCATAGCCTGAACCATCTTTGGTCCTACAAGTGTTGAATCCCCCGGGTCAGTCCAACACAGAGGTGATCTGCTAGGTTAGCCGTACAGTGCCTCGTGAGTTACCATTCCAATGGTGGAGTGGTAGCTGTTGTCGTATGCAAACTCTACCATGGGTAAATGATCCTCCTAGCTATGACCAAAGTTTAGGACACATGCACAGAGAATGTCCTCGAGAGTCTGAATAGTCCTCTCAGTCTGACCATCCATCTAAGGATGGAAGGCGGTACTCAAATGAAGCTGCATCCCAAAAGCCTCCTGTAACCCCTTCCATAACCAGGAAGTGAAACAAGAATCTCGATTGGAGGAGATAGTCGATGGAACACCATGAAGTCGTACGATCTTCTGAATGTAGAGGCATCCGAGGATCTCTACTGATACATTCTCTCGGATCAGTAGGAATTGGGACGACATGGTGAGTCGTTCAATGATCATACAGATAGAGTTGTGCCCTCTAGATGTACGTGGAATTCCTGTCATGAAATCCATGGATATTCCATCCCACTTCCACTCTAGATCCTCAAAGGGATGTACCAATCCTGCTGGTACCTGGTGCTCTACCTTCACTTACTGACAAGTGAGGTACCATGATACAAACTCTGCTACAGCCTTCTTCATACCTAGACACCAGTGCTTTCGTCTAAGGTCCTGATACATCTTCTTCACTCTTAGAGGTATCGCGAGTGGGGAAGTGTGGAACTCCCTAAAAACCTCCTCCTATAGTGAAACAGGTACCATGGTATGTCCTTTGAAGAGAATGATGTGCTCCCCACATTCAGAAAACCCATCAGGTGCCTGCCCTGAGGATATCTAAGCATGTAGTGTCTCATAGTCAATGTTTCCACGCTGTGCCTCCCTGACTCACTGAAGGAGTGGAGGAGTGACTATGAAAGACTGCTGAAAGGCTGCTCCATCTCTATCCACAAAGGATATATTCAATGCGGCCAGCTGCTCTGTCACCTCTCCTAGAAACTGAATGCCTGATCTCCTACAAAAGAAAATCTGCTACAAGGTTCCCCTTCCCAACAATATAGACTATCTCAAATTCATTGTACTAGAGGAACTCAAGCCATCACCGTTGTCTCAGGTTCAGGTCCTTCTACGCGAAGATGTACCTGAGACTCTGGTGGTTATAGTAGACAGTAAAACGCTATCCCATTAGATATTGCCACCACATCCTTAAGGCAAAGACCACTACTACTAACTCCAGGTCTTGTGAAGCGTAGTTCTACTTGTTCTGTCTCAACTTCCATGATCCATATATGATCACTGCTCTCTCCTACATCAAGACACACCCATGTCTGGTTCCTGATACGTCGCAGTAAACTACGTACCCTACACACTCCTCCGGTAGCCTCAATGTGGGCACACTGGTCAACTTCTATCTCAGATCTTGAAAGATCTACTGGCATCTCTCTGATTGTATGAAGGGTTTCCCCTTCTTTGTCAAAGCTGATAGTGGTGCAGCGACTCAGGAGAATTCTAGCACAAGGTATGTCTGGCCGACTGCTGAGTGATCGACTCTACCCTCTTATTCATGATTTCATCTTGTGTTGACTGGGTTTTCCTTTTCTCCAACCATGGAAAAATCCCATCCCAATGTTGTAGATAAACCCCAACCTTTTTTTCCTAATATTGTCAATATGTGTATGAACTGTGGTTGCCTAGTCCATACACAAACTAACATCGTAAGGTCTCGACGCTGCCACCAAGAGGTTCCAACTGAAAATCCCACCTCAAGGGTTAGATCACACCGTTGGTGTAAGTTTGATTATCAAGTCTCCTTCCAAAGGTATCTCAAGACGTGAGGTTCAAGTCACCGGCTTAACCTGAAACTCTAGGTCTGGGACAAGATTCGTGGAAGGAAGGAATGAATGGTACCTATGTCTAATGATACGGTAGCAAGTAGTAGACACAGTCCATACGTCAAATCATTCTTAGATCCCTTGGGTCACACTCCTTGACTGGTTGCATCTACTCTCTTCCCCTTCCCTCCAGCTCCATGAGCCTAACAGGGAATACAAAGTGGGTGGTTGTAACATGTCAAAATGTTCACCACCTCATGCTGCTCTCCTAGATCTACTTCCACATATGCTGCCCTACATATTCATCTGTCCTTAATAATTCCTCTTCCTGAAAATTCTCACATGCCCATGTCTCTGAGAATGATGAAAGTTTCATTCTTTACAACTATTAACATGAACTGGCTATATCCGCTCAGCCAATGAACATTCAACCACAAATTTTCTCTCTAGGACCTTAACATAAGTAGGAATGCGTAGAGGATAAATTTCTAGCTAAGATATCCTTAAACACACCTCAATCAGAGGTCCGAGCTCTAAAGTACTGATCGAATCATATTCATCGAGTACCAGGATAGATCAATATGCCTCAATGAATACTCAGCTACCGACACATCGTCCGGCCGAATCTGTATAAGGTCTAAAAACTCTCAGACACCTCCTCAATCCAGTCCTAAGAAGCCTGTGGGTCGGGATCACCTAGAAACTTGAGTGATATCTGGTGCTAAAACACATGTAAGGCACTAAGCCTACAAGTGTCCTCTACAGGTACCATCGGTAGTGTCTGCTGACCAACGAGTAGTGATATAGATAGAACACTGCTCGAAGGTACCATCTCAGAAAATGGTCCACGTACCAAAACATCATCATTATGCAGAACATGCTCACAGTCACTCACTGAAAATGATTAGTAGATAAGATCATCATATTCTATACTAGTGTATCAACTAGGTGTTAAAATCCACTAATCGCCTCCATCCATTTCTCTGCTGCCTGGGAATCTATCTCACCTCGAAACCTCAGAGGCCTCTGCCGCCGGAACTTGTGCAATGCGCTCAGTCAGCATGCACCGTCTGCTAGTGCGGCTGGTGGCATCAGATGCCCAACGGGTGGTGGTGTTGCTAGTACACCACCCGAAGGTGCCAACATAGTAAGAGGGCCCTGCACCGGAGCCTCGTCGCTCAGTGGGTCGTCATCGTGTACTCTCTCTTGGGAACCCTAGCTGGATGTCTTCGCAGTTGTATCCTGATATGTAACATGTGCGCCACAGTCAATAAGTTATACCTGGTGAGCTGACTCAAAGAGACTACAATGGAAACTCTTGAAACACACACACAATCAGTGTTTCTGTGCACTAAGTCAGAAATTAGAGGTCAGGGTCCTGGTGTATGGATACGTTAGCCGCTTCACCAATACTGGACTCCCTGGACTGAAAACCACACTCAATACCCTTAATACTATTGCTTCACAGAAAGAATGATCAGAGTCCTGAGTTCTGCGGTAGAACTGACTACTCTGATACCAATTTGTCACAACCCATCCTCGGGGCCCATTCCGTGACTACCCCAAGCCCGAATTCCATAGGCTTGGGGCTGGCCAATAGCACCAAAGGCATAAATCCCAAAGCTGGGAAGGCATTGCCTTTATAGTAGTAACATATACACAAAAAAAGTATGTGATGGGAAGTAAACACTAAGAGAATACTGTATAAAAAAAGTAGTGATGAAAATAAAGTGTCCAGAAATACAAGCCCAACAATAAAGTACAGGTACAACGGAAAGAAAGTACAATTGAAAAAGGGACAACAGCTAAAAAGGACAGCTCCTAGAATGTCCACCGAGTATCTTACCTGAAGGGTAGGTATATATGTCCACCTTAGCATTCCACATCTCTCAGTCGGCTATGTGTACCGTCTCACCATGTGGTCCACCTTCGGGTACCGTCCGGTCTTGGATCACTCTCAGCCTCTGTCAACGCTGTCCATCGTCTGCATCCAACACAATGAGATGTGGGCATAGCCCGTGTAGGGGTGAGTATAACGATACTCAGTTGGGACCCCAAGACCCCTGAAGGTCTCCCAGAACCAACAAAGGATAAACCACAGAAGAAAAATAAAACCACGAAGTATCAACAAACCCTAATTAGGTATATGCGCATACATATACCTAAGTTATCAATCTCAGTTCAGCTCCAACTCTCAGGCCCAATCGCAACCCAATCCACACAAGAAGTAAAGTAAATCACATCGATGATAATGATTGAAAGTCAAGATTCAGCTCACACAGGTACACATATTTTTTATAGCAATAGAGATGATTAGATGTAGTCACTAATTCATCTAATCTGTCGGACTCACACAGGATATAAGACCAGCTAAGCTATTGGACCCACACAGGATACAAGACCAGCTACTCTGTGGAACCCACACTGGATACAAGACCAGATACTCTATTGGACCCACACTAGATACAAGTACAGAGGTCAATATTATCGTCTGAGCTATCAGACCCACACAAGATAAAAGACCACCTAAGCTGTCAGACCTACGCCGGATACAAGACCAACTACTCTGTTGGACCCACACAGGATACAGGTACAAAAGTCAATACTGTCAGACCCACACAAGATAGAAGAACAATAGTCATTGTCATCAAACCCATAGAGTATTCTAGTACAGTAGTCGTCGTTGTCGAACCCACAGCGGATTCCAGTACATTAGTCATCGTTGTCGAACCCACAGAGGATTCCAGTGCTGCAGACAACGCGTCGATCGGACATGTGGTCTGGAAGTTATTCACATTTAAATGAAATGGTCCCGGACCGTCAAGCCCAGTGGGTTGGTGGGTCGGCCTGACTCGATTTGGCGGGTCCGACCCAGTAGGGGGGTCGGCCCGGCCCGACCCGACGCTGTGATCCGGACCGCGCGAGGGAGGCTTGGCTAGCGCGAAGGTGGCCCAGCCCATGTGGTAGGTGGCCTGGCCTGCGGCTAGCCACAGCTCAGCCAGCTGGCTGAGCAGAGCATGGGGGTGGGGGGTTCTTTGCAACGACTATGCCAGGTGGTGCCGACTCTACTGCATGGCCGACCGAAGCCAGCCGGTATTCTCGGCGTGAGCGGCTCGCACATTGGGCTGTTTCATTCTCACATGGCACCTTTGGGTGCCATGACTTCCTTCAACATGGCCAGCATGCGGCTGGTCAGTTCTCCCGCCGAAGCAGCCCGCCCAGTACGGGCCGTGGTTCTCCGTAGCACGGTGCCAAGGGGGCTCCATTGTTCTCCAGCCCGACTGGCTAAAACCAATCATTTCTTCTTGCCCGTCCTGTCGTGAGATCGGTGGATTCTTCTTCAGCCGAGAGGACCGGTTGAAGGCCGCAGTCTTCTCCTCTCCGCGTGGCACCCGGTACTACGGTCCTCTAATAGGCCGGTGCGAGGCTACCGTTTCCGCCACCGCCTTCGGTCATCACCACCCCCGATCGTCATCAACTCTGGTCGCCACCACCTCTTCCATCTCTGCCTCCATCGAGAATAAAAACAAGGATCAACAGAGGGTCATTGGTCCATGTTCGTTCGGACCGTTCCCTCTGCGTTTGGTGATAACAATAGGCCGAAGAAAATCCAAGATTTTTAACAAAGAACGGGGTTCAATTTTATTCAAATAAAATTGATCATAACCCGCTACCTTGAAACTTGTCGTAGAATGTTGTCGAGTCGCAGAAGGAGGAAAGACGTCGATTTTGTTGACGTCAGGTATCATCTGAGGATGAAGCATTGTCAATGTTCCTCAAGGGCGGTGCCTTCTCCCTTGATGCGGAGGAGGGTCATTGAAGAAGTTCTTCTCGTTCTTCGTCAGAGATGTTCTTCGTTGAAGAACGGTGTTCTTCGTCAGAGAAAAAGAAGTTCCAAAAAGAGTTTCCTCCCAAAGTCTCCCCACAAACATTTTCCAAGGATAATAAAATTAAAAGGCCCTCCATTATTATAACATTTCCATACAGTTCAAATTAATTCAAAATGATTTTTTGATACACAAATTAATTAAATAAAGGATCTTAATTAATTAAATTGGTGGGGTTGGAACAATCAATGGAGGGAGGTGGAGAGGCTCCACGATTAAGTGGGAGATAAAAAGTTAAGAGAGGGGTTGAAGGTAGTTAAAGGGGGAGTTGAAGGGTTAGGGGCTTATGTGGCCCCCTCCCTTAGTAATATCCTCCTATGGGAAGTTATGTGGGGTGTTGTCACCACCTCCAACTTCCCTTTGGAGGAAATAACTACCACCTAAAATAAATTGTGTAACACAACAATTTATTTAATTTACTAGGAATCCCAAAAATATAACTTCTACTCCCGACCAAAAAAAAACTACGGTAAAGGTCCTCGTAGGTGAATACCAGTGCTGCGAGTTCATCGGTGCCCTTGGATTTAGATTCTGAGCACCGGTTCAAAAGATAGAAAAGCCCGCTCGTACGTTCACTGAAATTACCCGAACAAAACTTCAGAATATTATTCCGGGCACACCGGGCCATAGAATCATGTGCCGTTAGAAACTATGAACTCATAAAATTACAAAGTACTTATAAAAAAATATTCCTTGAGTTTTCCAGGACTTTACAATATAGTCTGAGAGGAAATCCAATTTATGTAGCTCGCAAGAGGATATGATGCTTCTAATAATGGATTCAACTCAGTACATGAAATTGATCATTAATAATTGTTTAAAATACCTATAAATTTTTTTAAATACTATTATATAAAAAATCAATATTTTTCAATAAGATTTTTTATATAATAGTGAGAAATAAAGTTATAAAAAGGTCATTCAAGCAAATAAACTATTTCCTGATCATGCATGGTCATTATTTCTAATAACAATGTTTTAATTTTTCTATATTTTTCATAAGGTTAAATAATTTTCAAATAGTAATGATATTAATTTTCATATATTGATTCACTAAAAAAATTAATAACGGAACCACAATTTATGTGTCCAAGAATAATTAATTACATTCGAGATGGAAGAAATAAATAACAAGAACAAATTTAAAAAACTAAAACAATTATATTCCCCTCTTCGAATTAAAAATATTTAATTTTTTCAAATAAAAAAAGAAAACATGATAAAAACTCCATAATGGTACCAAAGAAAGAAAATAATAAAGGGTCAAAGAGACTTATTTGTGGAGATTACATATTCACCCCTTCCCTCTTTTCCTTCGACTTTCTCTTCCAAAAGCCCCGAATCGTGCCTCCATGAATTACCTAATATTTTAATCTAAAATATTTCAATGAATTTCCTAATGAAATTCAGTTGATATATTATATATTTAATCTATTTTATTAGATTTCAAACCCTTATTAAATAGCTCATACCACATACTTAGTCCACTATCTTAGTTTTCTATTGAATTCAAAAAAATCTACTACCTTTATGTGACAAGTTGTCTTCCATCTAATTTCTTAGTAACTTGTTTTCATATTTCCTAGATGAACCTACACTATATTTATTAATCTTTTATGTATTGTTAGACTTATTAATTTATTTAATTTTCATCAAATTCCCCATTCTTAGATGACCTCATTCTCAACCTTTGGTTGGACTATCTTTAAAAATCCAATAAAAAATTATATCCTTTACATAGCTTTGGTTTGAATAGATATGACATGGTTCTATCAATTAACTAAATGATAGAAATATCATCAGGTCCAGAGTCAACAAAAAGTTTATTGAACTCACACCGATGAAAAAATTATTCAAACCACCACAATCAGTTTCCAATTCTTCTTCATTGAGTGAGTTTGGGTGATGAAAAAAAAATCCATTGGTTAATTCAAGCAACCTAATATATATAATTCCATATGCTTCTATTAGGTTTTATTATTTGGTTTAGAATCACCTCATAAAAATATTCATTTCACAAAAGGTTTATTGTTGTTATCTCATCGATATAAATTCTTTGGTTCAAAACATCATTGAGGAATTTTTCTGAGCATGTCTTGTGTAACCATCATCGTCCTCATAACTAAAGTAACTAGGCCCTTAAATCCTCCTTAATATTATTCAATATTGTCAAAAAATAGAAAAAATAGTGATCAAAAGTATTGATTCATATAATTAAATTCAATTCATCTCTTCACCAATTGAGACCGATCCTCTTAGTATCTCCATTCTTCTGGATTCAGTCGATCACCTTCATATACATTGACGCTATTTTTTCCAAGATTTAGTAAAATAAAAATAAATTATTTAATAATTCATAAAAGAAAAGAAAAGAAAATAAATGATTTTATTTTATCATTATATTGTTTGGATGTGAAATGTAGTAAAATAAAAGAAATGATTTAAATTTATCACCATATTGTTTGGAGAAAATTTTTAAAAGAAAAGAAAAGAAATAATTTTATTAAAAATGAAACAAATAACCATTTTTAACAAAAAAACACATAAAAAACATTATTACCAAGAATAATTTCCCAAGATAAAAAATAACCCTAGATTAGATCCCAATGTATAAGACACGTACAACCCTATCTGCTGAACATCAACAATTTATGTTAAATAACACAAATAAATCTTTTTAGAAGTTGATTTTTTATTACCTTTTTATAATAAATAAAAAATGTGTAATTTTGTTTTTAACCATTCATTATCTTTCATGTCAATAAAATTAAGTAAACAATAAACTACCAGAAATATATTAATACCGATTTTAGATTTAAAAAAAATTAATTCATGGTAATCAAGATTATCTTTTCAAGATAATCAAAATTAGTTAAAAATTATTTATATAATTTATTATGTAAAAATAATTAATAAAATAAAATAAAAAATATTAATGAAAAAATATTAATTCAAAAATATTAATTCAATAATATTAAATCAAAATAGTTATCAATTCAAAACTATTAATCCAAAATAATTATTAAATCATAATTTCTTATATAATAGTTATATAAATTATGAATTCATGATAAACATAATTATTTGTAATCAAAATTATCTACAATTAAAGTTATTGATAAATTATTTATCATTATTTATAAACACAAAATTAATTATAATTAAAATTATATAAATACACTTAATCACATTATTTATAATTGTCTGTTATTATAATTTATAAATTACGTTGATCTTAGAAAAATCATTATTCATCAATTATGTTGAAAAAAATATTTATATAAACATGAAAATATTATTTTTTGATATTATTAATAATCACAAATGTGATCATTTATATAAACATTTATTCATGAAAATATTATATCCATAAATAAGGAAACTATTTATCTTATTTTTATGAATTTGAACACACCAAAACATTTAATTTATCAATAAGATATATTTTATTTCCTATTATAGTGATCAAATATAAATTATGGAGGGAAATATTTTAACCATGCATGTTAGCCACATGGTATTTAATAATTACATCAAACAATTTTAAAAATTAAACATTAATAAAGAAATAAGTCAACAAAGTGATGTAGAATTAAAACCCCAAACATAAAATACTCATCACATAAAAAAATTAAATGATAAAATAAGAAACAACATACAAGAACCTATTTAGAGATACAATTATTCAAAATTTTCATAATTCAAATAATATAACTAAAACATCTTTTATTGAAAATAAAAGCCAACATAACTATAATAAATGGAATTTTTTTGATATAGATAAAAATAATTATTTTTGGTGATCAATAATCCTAGAATCTAAAGTCACCTTCCTAAAATGCATTGGGAAATTTAATAATTTACTTGTCCTCTCAATATTCTTGGTGAGAAATTGATATTCCTCAGTAATAAATTCTATATTAATTCATATATCAAGCAGTTATTGATGAACCATTCTACCTGTTAACCATACTGGAGGTATGTATCACTATTTATTTTACTCTCTTATAATAGATGAAACTTCAAGAAATTACATATTTGTATTTCAATATCATTTTCATTATCATCTAAGCCCTTTTATTTCATTTGTTTCTTAGTATTTTTTCCTAGAGAAGACACTAAATTTGAATCTACTTTTGGAATGTTGAAAATTTTGAATTTTGATGTATTTAGAAACAACATTTCATCTATTTATTCAATTTTATCTTAATTTTTATTATTGGATGGATGGTTCCACTATTTTACATTCTCTTTAGTGGTTTTAGAACCTTTACCGGTCACTCTATTTTTCCAAATATTTCTATAAACTTCTCATAATTAAAAATTAGAGTGTACTTATATTTCCTAATGAAAGAATTTAACTTTTATGGGAATATATAAATACACCAAAAAGTAAAAAATGTTATAATTATGTGAAGTTTTTATTTTTAGGAAACAAAATAAGTGAAATTAAATTATAATACATATACCTCAATAAATGTCTTACATACTTTAGTTTCTATAGTAAACATTTGCGATATTGGACTCCTTGCAAAACAACTAGTATTCTTAAATAAATCTCATCATTCCACAAAATGTTCCTTAAATATATTAAGTCGATTGATGATATTATCTTTATATAAATGTAAGTTGTACTTTTCTCATAGCTACCTAACAATATTATCATTACTCAAAGTAGTGAATGTACCATTAACCCTATTCTTTTCAATATGTTATTGAGTTAAAGCTTCAATTAGTGCATTGCACAATTTATTTTACTATTAAATATTTTATCTTTTTTAATCCAAGATATTTTTAATTTATTTAATCATTGAAAAAAACAACATTAAAATCATTAAATACAAGTCCTAACCAAGAAATTTTTATTTTTTTTGATATGTCCAGTGATCCAAAAAGATGAATTAAAATCATAAAGATTAAAAATTCAAAATAAAGAAGATAATAATTTAATAATTAATCCATGTGTAATGAATTTTTTTTATATATAAATTTTTTAAATATTTTTAAGGAATATTATCAGGGTCAGGTGCTGAGTTAGAGTGTGATTCCAAGACATTTAGAGGCACAATATTGATGTATTTAAAATATTAAATATATTAGAGAGTGACACACACACACACAAACACACAAACAAATCCTTTTAGAATAAATGTATTTCCCATTAACTGTGACCTACGATGGAAAATATGAGACTATGATTGATTCCAAAATGTAGGGTTTACCATAGGAATGATATAAATTTGATCAATGTCAAATATTCTATGGAGGGAAGTTGTTGGTGGGTGCATTAAGTGAAATTAATTAGTTCATTTAACTAATTCATTTAAATGACCTAAACCTAGCCTTAATCAATTTAAGTCATGTTATAGGAAATCCATAGAGTTAGCTACATTACCCTAGGATATTAATGAGGTGGAGGAGAGCATTAGTGTTGGGGACGTAGGAATATGGATTAATTGATGATACAGGAGGATCCTGAGGAAAATAGTGAACACAACAAGATCTTATTCTTAATCATTAGTGAGCACATTCTTAACCAATGATCGATCCAAACCTAAGGTAGGTATTCTTAATTTATATCTTTCCATTATTCATATACCATTTTCAAATTGATAAATTGTGATCCTTTATAGTTCACGAGTAATATTATGTGATTATTTTCTCAATAAAAAAAAATTAATAGTTAAATTCATGCATGTTCTTCCATTGAGTAATATCCATGATGTTGTTAGCCAAATATATGCCTTAAAAATAATGAAATTATAAAATACAATTTGTTTCATTGTGATGATAATGATGGAAGCTAGTATTGGCATTCTAATAATGCTTGACTAGGATGTTTTTCCTTAGACATCATTTTATCTCCCTCCCATAACCTCTCTATATCTTTCCTATAACCCTCTATTATGAATGAAAAGGATCTGCTGACCCTAGGGTTGGATGATGGTGGATATGGTTTATGCTCAGTGGTGATTTGGTGTGGGGGAGGTCTGGCCATGGTAAGGGGTGTGGTGCATGGCAGACCATATAGTGGCGACCGTCGTCTGAGGGAGGAGAGGGAAACAGCCAACTGAGCATAATGATCAGTTGAAAACTAAGGAGGTGGTGGTCCTTAGATCATCATGGTGCTTGGGGATTATGTGGAAGTGTGATTTTGAGATTATATAAGCAAGGAGGTTCCTTTTGGATGGTGGCGCTACATGGATTTAGGGTTTCATCATGCTAAACATTGGTAAAAAGAAGATCTTATAGAGGAGGATGGAAATGAGATAAAAAATGAAAATAACATAAAAATATAACATAAAAAATGAGAGGGGAGCCTCATCGAGCCCCTAGTGGAATTTTATTATGAATTTTAAGGGGGGGGGGTGAGAAAAGGTCTAGGCATGGAGCCCCCTTCACTCTTATATTAATAAATATTATATAAATAGTTTTGATATTATTATTAATGATATTATTATTAATAGTCCATGATTCAATTGTATCTTCTTCGTTTGAATTTAGAGCGATGAACCGTTAGTGAAATCATGACATTGAATATGAGACAGACGATTCAAGACCAATGTTGGGTATTCAATTCTGACTTATGTCTTGGTCCCATGATGTGAACTTCATATATGATATAATGAAATTAATTTTTTTAATAGAGTGACCATTTTGGAAAAGTAAATAGAATATTCTATGTGTTTTTATAGGATTATATAAATGGAGTGTTCCTTTTATAAATTCATGTTCATTTTTGGTGACATGTGTTTAAATTTATTCTGTTAGACCAATGGGGATCCTCATGAATTCATCATGTTTTCTCCAGCCTCCAAATTGGGTATACGAGTAGTCTATTGTGAGTAATCTTCTGTGTAGGAAGAAATAATGGACATTAATTTAAAATCAGATATACAAAACAAAGTATCATGATCATGAAACATCTTTTAGTTATTATTGACTGATGATTATGATTAGACTGGGTTATCCGAGAGACGTTGGGGTCGGTACTTCCCTATCGCACAAGTGCATTGGTCCCTCGTACGCTTTAAAGAGGTAGAGCTTGTACTCCCCCAATAATAGAATATAGTTCCTCTATCTATAAACCGGTACTCCCCTATCATTAATATTTGGTAGGGAGAAATTCATCCATGGGAGTTGGTGCTCCATCATCGGTTGAGTGCAGTGGAAATGTGTGGGCATCATTACTCAGATTATTGAGAGTTTTCAAGAGATGTGTGGGTAGGATATAGTGATTTCACATCTTTTTAGAGTAGTGATGAGGCATGGGAACTCCACATAGATTCAGGTGAGATTGTGCATGATGGTAGGATTCAGAGATGGTCCTTATAGGCTGACTCATCATTATTTCCTCAGATGTGGGGATGAAGATCCCCTTTCTCTCTTCCTTTAGAAATTTGGTCTAGTATATTTATGTTATTGTTGGGATTGTTGGATCCTATTATTATTGAAATTAATTTGTTATCATGATCTTACAACATTAACTTGTTGTTTTCTATTTGTTCATTTCATTGAGTCCTATTGGGTATTTATATACGCATCCCTGCATGGTCTTTTCCCACATATGTTGTGTATTATGTGATCAATAGACATATTATCAATGAATATGGTGAACATCGTATTAGTGGATCTTAGTAGTATGTGGAAACATTGACTGTGTTCGGTGGTCAGACTCTAGGATCTTTACTTAGGCTATCCCCCTCTCCACTATTTATAGTTGCTGGTAGTTTGGGTTTCCCCTTGTATTTATAGTTGGGAATTTATTTTTATATTTTTCATTTATACTACACAACTTTACTCTAATATATGTTTTTCTGAGAGGTTGTTTGATACATGGTTTATACTCTAGCTATTTTAGTTTATTACTTTTTCTTTTCATTTTTTCATGGAGGTTATTGTGTGTATGTGTACATGTATATAGGCTAAGGATTCCATTTCAGTATCTCTCACTCAATGTTTTTTCCAACCACTACCTTGTTAGTGGTGGACTTAGAGTTGAAACACTCGAATTACCACCAACCAGGAGGGCCCTGGTGGGTTGGGTCATGTCTAAGTGGTATCTAAAGGGGTCATTACCCCATTTAGTGTTTAGATTATGAACTTATTGTCACGATTGGTTTGGGAACATTGGGAAATGGAGTAAGAGTGTATCAATTGTAGATCTCAGGCAAGGGAACCCAATGATGTTTCATTGTCCAAATTATCCATTCACCAAGACTCTGATTGTCTTCTTGTCAAATCGGAGTACCAAGTAATCAGTTGTAGGGAAATAATGGTATATGCATAATATAGGATTGAGTATTTCTAACTTATTATTCCTTCTTGATTCAACTCCCCAAATATTTACTGTTATCATGGAATGACTTAATAATATTCAATATGCATCCATGAAAATAACAAACTAAGATTTCAAGAAAGTGTTATGATGATGACCTGTTGAGTTAAGAGGCCTCAATTTTGGGACCCAATCATGAGGTGTGGTCTCTAGAAAGGCATAGAGTAGTGTTTACAATTATTGATCAGCATATATACCCTCCTGTTGTGGTCTTAGAAAATGATCAACCACATTTTTAGTAGTGGATCACTCTAGAAGGATATGAGGATGGTTCACATAGGATTAACACATTTTGTGAGTTTAAATGATAGAAACTTATTAGGTATTGTGGTGATCCAAACCCTTAGGTAGTGGAGGATGTGACCAAGTTAGTGGTTTGGGTTTTCCGGCATGTGCAGACCCCGACCGATCAGATTTTTGCACTTGAAACCAGTCTTCTTCATGGAGAAGCAGTTGGTTTGAGTGGAACTAATATATGATGCATCTGTATAGTGTTCACATTTTGGGTTTCAATGGTATAGATCTCCCAGGTTTCATAGTGAGCTAGACCCTCTTATCAGGTGGTATAAGATTGCAGTGATCCTATGATGTGGATGTAATTCTTCGTAGGACCTCTCTTGATGGTAGTCATGGTAGTGAGACTACTCCAGATCAGCATATTGTGTCGGTAGAGACCTGTGTAAGTAATTTTTATTGTGTATTCATACATTAAAGGAATAGGTAAACTCCCCCACCAAGAAATGTTCTTGTGACATGTGATATCCCATATTTTTTAAGTATTTTTCTCTATGATTTTTTCATTTGAGACTTAGTGGCCATGTCTTGTTTGGATATAGAGATATTTTGTTGTTGAAAATGACCTAAAGTTTGAGGATTTGTGATTTTTTGAATTAATGGAGTCTGACTATAAATGATATTACATGATAAAAGGGTTATTGGTAAGTTAATAACCTTTTAGGGGATAATGGGTGTAAAAAACCAATATTAGAACATTTACACGTTGTGTAAAGGGATTACACATCATGTAATTGTTCAAGGGTTTTAATAAAATAAATTTTAGCTGACATGTTATTTGGAAAATACCATGAAAAATATTTAGAATTACATACCATGTAATGGCTCAACTAGCTCTTTAAAGTTTTTATGTGGCCAATTTTTCTTTCCAATCTACTACAGCTCCTCTCCTCTTAACCCTAGGGAATTCTCTAGGTGTTTTTGGAGTTCCAAAACCTAGTCTAGACATCCCTTTCACATGATCAACACCTGGTATGTTTCTTTGGTTTGATTTCTTCCTTCTCTTCATTCTCCTCCACCCCATTGTGGTGAAATTCTCTACCCAATTTCATTTTTGGGTTTTGAACTTGATCAATTTAGATCTAGAAAACTCATTGAAATCATTCGAATGTTATTCCTCATGGGAATTGGACATTGGAAGCATTGTTGGAACTTAGGTTAAAGGTAGGGGTATAAATATCAATCCTATGGTTTTATTATTGTCATGTTTATGCAATATCATGATCACACCGTCATTGTATACTCCCTAGACCAATTGAATGATTGAATGATATTATCAATTAAATTCCTTTGGTTTCAAATGGATTTGTAATTGAATGATGGATTAAGTTATTTTTTGGAATAACATGATACCTAGTGTGATTTCTTATTATATGATCCATAAATTTTAGCTTATTTCTTGTTGATATACATGTTAATCGATAGTGAATTGAATTGCATGTATAATATGAAAGAACAATGGTAATTCAAATAATTAAACACTAATGAATGGTGTGATATTTTGATATCCATGATGTATGAAAGAATTAGTTCTTTAATTAGATGCTTATATAATGGGATAGGCTCAGGCACATGCACATGTATATAATATAATGATGATAGTGAGTGGGCTCAAACCAATCCATGCAGTAATTATTATAGAGAGTATGTATACCCAATACCATGGTTTAATTATTATAGGAATTTGACCTGGACTGTTTGTTCTGAGTATACCATGGTTATATGGTGGTGTTGGCATGGTTGTAATACATACTGAGGGGCATTCCAACACGGTGCCAAAAGAGGTTATTTACCTTGATTATATGGTTTTGGTTGGCATGGTTATAAGACATGCTCATAGATATTCCAACATGGTGCTGATGTAGGTTATTTTAATCATTTAATTGTTAAACTAATTGATACACCTATTTATTTCTTTATTTCATACACTTATTATCTGATTAGATTTGTTTAGACATGGTGGTTTCGACCTACTATGTTTTACTCACACCCTATTCATGCCTCCATTTGGAAACTAAGAAAACTTCATAGATGTAGGTTTGGACAAGGGAAACAGTCCTTATTGTTGATTTCTTATTTACTACTAGGTCGGAGTTTGGAGATGAGACCAACATGATTCTTCGGACCTAGGAAATTAAGTCATTTAGTTGAGTTTTCTAGTATTTTTATTTCATTGTTATCACATGACATTTAGTTACATTCCATCATGTCATTACTTCTTATTATTTATTGGACAATTCATTTGGGTTTTATTGTTTTCTTCCATGTTATTTCACTCTAATTTTTTTATGTTTTGTTTATAATTTTTTATTCTGAATTAAAACTTCATTATAGGGGGTATAGTCTCTCCAATATACCATCCACACCCCCACTGCTACTCAGTAGCCTCTAGCATATAGGGATACACACTTGAGGTCCCATAACCAACCCTTTTGGGCCAAGTGAGAGAGTTCTGGATTGGAGGATGTTACAAAGTGGTATCAGAGGATCATGCCCTCTTTTCTTTTTTTCATTACTATTTGTGAATGATATAACAGATTCTGTGATGTGTCAATAATTTCTAATGAGATTATGAATATGAGTATATGACCCGTGTATAAGGAAAAATTCAAGTACCCATGAACGGGATTGCTGTTTTTGTTGTGTTCTTGTTACAATTGATGTTAATTTCACCTCGCGTGATTCATAAGTTGTGTGAGGATTATTGTTTATGATTTTATTGTTTTATGATTTTTTTACTCATGTCCAAGTATGGCATAAAATATTAATACATGCATCCTAATAGGTACACAGAGATATATTGACATGCATTGTTCATGATAGGAAAATATCTATATTTTATGTGATATATAATTTCCTATTAATCTAAAATATGAGATATCTATTTCAATTGTTAAATGAAATGGGTTGTTATTTCATGCGAAAATACCTATAATATATGTTTTGAGAGACCAAGAGCAAGTAGTTCTCTATTGAATTCACCTCTTAGGTTGAACATGATGCTAGCCAGTTCTCTAAGGCGTGCATTTTTCTTGTAGAAAAACATCCTCATTGTCATATTCTAATTGAACATCAGGAGAGTGGAAATAAGCATTATTCTAATGAAGCTGAACCAAGACATCCTATAGTTTAAGAGGATTAGATGGATTATCATCTTCATGACAGCTTCTTGAAGGTCATGCGATCCATGGAAAGGGAGACTATTCATACCATTACTTTGATGTCTGAGATGAGAAGAGAGTTTTAGATTCAACATAGACTTGTGTTCACTGGGGAATGAGGAACCTAGGTAGTTAAGTTCTAGATTAATTCAGTGTAGAAAATATTTAAGAATTTTAAGACACCTATAGAAAGGAGGCTGAATCTTTCTATGTATATGCTTCGTAGACCTACCAAGGGTTAGTGAGATATTTTTAAAGAAGCTAGGAAATAGGATGAGCTATCAAGTAATGACATAGAGATGAAGTTATTGATCAATTTATATAAAAAAACATTGAGGGATGAAAAATATAGAAAGTTCAGGCATCTGACGCATGAAGGTTTGTCAGTGCTGGACTATGCTGGATGTTTTACTAACCTACAATGATTTGTGCTATCCTTGGAAGATGATGAGACCTACAGGGTGAGACGTTTCTAGGAAAATATTCATTATGAGGTTGGGTCACAGGTAAATGTTTTCCATTTAATCTTCTATAAATATATGATGAGTTAAGAACTCATCATGTAAGGGAATCTAAAATAGGCTTTGAGTAGTGGCCAGGCTATTTCAACTAAAAATTCCAATAGTTCATCTTTGAGTGATAAGAACTGTAGTTATGAAAGTTTCCACTAGAGCAGTAGTAGGAAGAGAATTCAGATCAATGGATGACCCTCTTATTTTTGTGTTTCGTTATAGAGCTATCAGTGTGGAAAGTTTAGTCACAAGAACCCACAATGTTCTTACCCCACAATCAAGTGTCGTATCTGCAGTAGGATGGGTCATCCTTAGAGGTTACATTCAAAATTTTTATAGTAGACTAGTGGTAGAGGATTGGGACAAGTACTTGTTGGTAAGGGTATTAGCAACAAAACAAAAGGCTGGTAGTTGGAGTTCCATAGGCTTTTCAAGATGAGGAAGGTGATGTGGTACCCCAATACATGAGTAAATATATTAAGAAACAGAAATAGCTCAAGGTAGTTAGACTAGATCCAAGGACAATGGTATAAGTTAGTTTCAAATTATGAAGACCACATCGGTTAATTTGGATGTAGAACTGTCTACCATCAAAGGTACTATTCTTGTATCATCTACCTTAGATAGTGTTTTGTTTGATATAAGAGCATCACATTCTTTTATATCTTCTCGTTTTGAAAATGGTTTGGGCTTGTATATGTAATGCTTTTATTGGGTTTTAACCATTGAAATACCATTGGGAGTATAGTTCCTAAATATCAAATGTTGAAAGGCATGTTCTATATATACTGGTGGTTACCATTTATTTTTTTAATTGTTCATGCTGGAAATCATATGCTTCAACTTGATTCTTGGTATGTATTGGTTAATTGTATACCAGGTCAAATCAGCTATTGTAGGAATAGGGTTACTTCTCTATCTCCAGAGAGAAGTATCTATTCTCACCAGGGTGAGTAGGATCTTCAAGATGGTCATGCGAGACCAATTCAGTGAAGATTAGATTTCTTTCACTTCACATATTTACAGTAATTCTCTATATTATGGTGCAATGAAGTAGGATTACTTTCCTCCAATGGTAGAAAATTTTCAGGATGTTGTCCCTAATGAGTTATATGGGTTACCACCCAAGAAAGAGGCAGATTTCATTATTGAGTTGTGTTAGGAGAATAACCAATTTCCATCATGCCTTATAAAATGAAACTGACATAGTTTTTAATGTTTAAGGTTCATTTGAAATATCTATAATCAAAAGGCTTCATATAGACAAGTACATCTCCTTGGTGTCCTATAGTTCTCTTCCCCAAAAATGTTTATGGATCTTTTCATTTATGTGTGGACTGTAAGATGTTGAACGAGATGATGATTAAGAACCTGTATCATCTTCCATGCATTAATAATATTTTTTATCAATTTAGTTGTGGTAATAATTTCTCAACGATTTACTTGGGTTTAGTATATCATCATTTGAGGGTGAGATTGTCGAACATACCACATAAAACATTAAAGAGGAGGTATGAATTTCATGAATTTATAGTGATACCATTTGGGTTGACGAATGTTCCTACGATATTCATGGCCTCAATGAATAGTATATTCTATCCTTTTATGGATTGGTTTGTGGTTATTTTAAATGATAATATCTTAATTTACTTCCAATCAAAATACAATCATGCCAAACATCTTGACATCGTTCCGAGAACATTGAGATTTAATCATCTGTACACCAAGATAACAAAATGTAGTTTCTAGAAAAATTAAGTGAACTTCTTGGTCCATGTCATCTTATATATAGGAGTGTCAATAGACCCATAGAAAGTGGAGACCATGATATCATGGGAACAACACAATAATGTCTTCCAAATTCGAAGATTTCCAGGTTTGTTAGGTTATTACGAGTGTTTTATCCATGATTTGTCTTTTTTGGAAGGGCCAATGTCCGAGCTGGACAAGAAAGGAGTGCAGTTTGTTTAGTATGATGATTGTGAAAGATATTTCCATTAGATGAAAGGTAGTATGACCTGAAAATCTATCCTAACTTTAACTATGACAATTAAAGAATATAATATGTATTGATACACATCTAAAGTTGGACTCAGAGTAGTTCTAATATAGGAGGATAGTGTGGTTGGTTATGGATCTAGGAAGAAGATACCACCTGAGAGGAATAACTATACTCATGATCTCGAGTTAGAAGTAGTGGTGTATTCCCTGAGATGTTGGAGGAAATCTCTAATGGATGATAGGTTTGGATATATATGGATCAAAATAGACTCAGATATATCTTTTATTAGTGAGACCATAACCTTCATCAGACGTGGTGGGTCGAGTATCCATAGTCTTTGAACATAGAATTGGATTATAAACCAGGAAAGGGAAACATCATTTCTTATTATTTGACCAAAAATACATAGAAATAAGTAGTACAAGGGTCCTGTGATGAGTGTCAGATAATGGAACTCTTTGAAAACATGAATCTATATGTTCGAGAATCTTAGTGGAAGGTGTCTCTAACTTCGATATTTGTTGTACATGTACTTTTGGACCAGATTAAGTTAGAGAGGTTTTCTAATCCAGAGGGATTAGTTCTGAGAGAAAAAATATATTTTGGGGAGATGCCATCATGATGGTATATTGGTATGGAAAATTATATTCTTTTTCATGGATGAGTATTGGTTTCCACGGGCTTTCATGAGGACCTAACAAGGGATTTTCATGCTTTTAGATAAGAGGTACAACCTAGTTTAACAAAGATGTATCATGATCTCTGTAGGAAGTATAGGTGTTCAGGAATGAAGACGGAGGTGGAAAGCTTCATGGTTAGATGCTTCACTTGTTTGTATGTGAAAGTTGAGATTCAGAAGATAATTGGTATTTTTGAACCATTACCCATCCCAACGTGGAAATGGAATGATGTCATGATAGATTTTGTGATAGTAATACCCTGTAAGACCTATAAAAATGATTCAATATGGGTTTTTGTGGATCAAATTACTAAGGTAGACTACATCTCTCCAATCAGGGAAACTATCACAGTTAATGATCTAGGAAATATTTACCTCATGGGGCAGTTTTGTTACACGGTGTCCTGAGGAGTATCATTTTAGATAGGGATCATCATTTCACATCACATTTCTCAAAGGGTATTCATAAAGACTTAAAGGTCTATTCAAGTTCTGTAAGATATTCTTTGAGCTTGTATTTTGGATTTTAGTGGTTCATGGGGGAAATATATAAAAGTCATAGAGTTTTCATATAATAATAGCTTCCAAGAATAAATCAAAATGGAACCTTTGGAGGACCTGTATGGCAGGACATGTCATTTTCCTTTTTTTTATATAGAGTAAGGCGACTAAGCACCTTTTGGCCAAGTCTCGTGCATGAGACATCTTGATTGGTTAAGTAAATCAGAAAACAATTACGGACCATGAAGAGTAGGAAAGAATCATACGATGACCACAAGAGACAACCACTAAAGTTTGAGGTAGGTCATCATGTTTTCCTTCGGGTGTCACCTAGGTTGGGGCAATGCTATATTAGGAAATACAGGAAGTTAGAAACCATGATCTTTGGGTCATTTGAAATTGTGGAAAGGGTTGATCCAATGTTGTACCATATTTCCCTTATACAAAATTAAAATGACATTCACGATGTTTTACACATGTCAAAAATATGAAGATATAGTCCAAAACCTTACCATGTGTTAGACGTAGAAAATTTTGAGCTTTGGGCTGATGCGTCCTTCCTGGAGCATCTGATATGGGTTGTGGATCGTAGTGAGAAATATCTTCAGATACAGACTATACTATTAGTACCACTACATTGGAAGCATGGGAATGTTCTAGATAAGTCCTAGAAAAGGGATTTGGATATGAAAATATAGTAGTCTAACTTTTTCACTAAGAACTAATAGTGACACTTGTAATGGCTCTGGGACAAGCAATTATAAGGTGAGGAGGTTATATGATCCCATCTTTTTTCAAGTATGTTTCTCTCTGAGTTTTTCATTTCATCCTTAATGGATAAGTCTTGTTCAGAGATAGATATCATTTATTCAAGAAAATGGGCCAAAGTTTGGGGATATATTCTTGTTTGAATTAATGGAGTATTGGTATAAATTTGATTATGTGTTAAATGGGTTCTTATTAAGTTGATAAGATTTAAAGGGATAATGGGATGAAAAAATAAACTGTAGAACATTTATAAAATATTTAAATGTATTTCAAATTATGTAATTGTTCATGGGTTTTAATAAAATAAATAGTAGGTGATGGTTTTTTTGGATGATACCATGAAAAAGAGTTACACGATGTGTAACTGAATTACACGCTGTGCAAATGCTCAAGCATCTGTTTTAATGTTTCTATGTAGATGATTTTCTTACCAATTGGATACATCCCCTCTCCTATTAAACCTAGGGAATTATCCAAGAAATTTTGGAGTGCCAATGCCCATTCCAGAAATCCTGTTCATGTGATCAGTCCTTGGTAAGTTATTTTGGTTTGATTTATTCTTTCTCTTCGTTCTTCTCCAACCCATTATGACAAAATATTTTATCCAATTGTGTTGTTGGTTTTGACGATGATCAATATTGTTCTAGGAACCTCATTTCAATCATATGTACCTTCTTCCTCATGGGTATTATCCATTGGAAGCATTTTTGGATGTTATATTAAAGGTAGGGGGTCTAAATCTCCACCCTACAGTTTAATTATTGTCATGTTTATGAAATATCATGATCACGCCATTGTTTTAGGCACCGTTATCCAATTAAATTATTGAATTCAATTATCCATTAAATTCCTTTTGTTTCAAATGGATTTGGAATTAACTAAAATATTAAGGTATATTTAGAATAATATGAAACATAGGGTGATTTCTTGTCATAGAATCCCTAAATTATGGCTTATTTCTTATTGATATACTTCTTAATCAACTGTGAATTGAATTTCATGTGTCATAAAAAAGAAGAATGGTAATTTTCATAATTAACCATTGAGATATATGATGAAATATTGTGATATCCATGTTTTATGACAGGAACTTATTATATGATGAGATGGTTATATAATGGGCTAGGCCCATACACTTTCACACATATATACTGTAATGATGATAATGAGCGGGTTCGACCCAGTCCATGCTATAATGATTATATAGATCAGAATATCCCTAGTCCCATGATACAATCTTTATTGGAATTTGACCTAGATTTTTTTGGTGACTATACCATGGTTATATGGTGGTGTTGGCATGGTTGTACAACATTCTCATAGACATTCCGACATGGTGTTGAAGCTGGTTATTTACCATGATTATATGGATGTGGTTGGAATGGTTGTAAGACATGCTCAATGATATTCTGACATAACACCAAATAAGGTTGTTGTATTTATTTAATTGTTAAATCAATTAATACACCTATTTATTTCTTTATTGCAGAAACTTCTTATCATATGGGTTTTGTTTTGAAACAGTGGTCTTGACCAACTAAATTTTAATGACACCCTATTTGATATGCCATTTGGATCCCAAGAATACTTCATGGATGTTGGTTTGGAAAAGGGAAATGAAACTTATAGTTGATTTTTTTTCTATTAGGATGGAGTTTAGAGATGAGGCTAGCCTGGGGATCAGGACTCGGTACATTGAGTCTTTTATCTGAGTTTTATTGTATTTTTCTTATATTATTATTGCATAAAATTTAGTTATGTTATAGAATGTCATTACATTGTTTCTTATGAATTATTGGAATATTTGGTTTGTTTTTATTTTTTATTCTACATTTTTTTCACTCTGATTTATATATGTATTATTATGAATTGTTTCTTCGGAAATGAAACTTTATACCAAGGGGGGATAGTCTCCCCATTGTACTATCAACACCTCACTAGTAGTTAGTAGCATATAACATATGGGGAGGAATTCTTGAGGTCAGGTAACTAAGCCTTTTGGGACATGTGAGAGATTTAAAAATTGTGGGACATTATAAGACATGATCCAAAACAGTGTGGGCTAGTCAGTGCCGCCCAAAGTAGATAATGTGGTGGTGTGGTGGATGAGTTCTGTTGAATTGTATGTTCGAGGTCACTCTGATATTATAAGGTGTCAGATCAATCATTGGATTTGGTGGATTGGTGGATAAGGAAAATTATATCTTTAGGTAATAGGATCTTGTTTATTGTAAGATTCAAGTGTGTTTTGAGGTATGAAGTGTTTCTTCTCTGATCCAATTGAAGTTTTGGTACACTAACTAAAGACACTTTTCCATATAAATTGCCTCTATTTAAGGACTAGTGATACTTGAAGAGATTTTTTAGAATAGACCATGCATTCAGAGGCTCCTATAGATAGGATCCATGGTTACACACTTCCGTTGATAGTGTTACTTGACTCTGGGAAGAGAGATAGATAGAGATTAAAATGTAATATTTTTGTATCAGCAGTGATACCGTATGATGTTTTCATCATTATATATATTTTACCCACCATTCTTTCTCAGTTGACTCTTACCAGTGAGTTTTGATGTGTATCTAAGTTAGTGAGACAGGATATCCCCTCTTTAGTGAGGATGTATCCTAGGAAGTTTAGGATGAGCTCATGTGTAGGAGGATACATCCGATTTATTATCAGTTAGATAGTAAAACCCTTCTAATAGAGTATTCAAAGATATTTTAGTTTCCTATGATGTTGGAGATGTGCGAGGGCATCTTCCACGTGTATTTACTAGGATTACCTCTATCAGATGTTTTTGTTTTGCATCGACCTATACCCAGGGAAAACCCAATATTTACACAAACATATTTGATGAACCCATAGTGTTTTCAGAGATAAAGGTTTAGTTAGAGGATATTTATAGTTAGATCTTCATATTACCAAATATGTTTTTTTGGGTTAGCCCTATGTTACATTCCTAGGATGCAGATGAGAGCATGAGGTTAGGTGTTGTTTAACATCACTTGAAATACATATCTTTTAAGGAGGAGTATCCACAACTGAGAATCAATGACTTCTTCGACCCATGTATTTGGGTAAATTCGTTCTCAAAATTTTTACCACAAGACATGTTGTCACTAACTGCATGTTTGAGAGGAGAATGTACCAAAGGTGTATTTCTATAGCCTCTATTTTTTCTTTGAATTCATAATGATACCTTTCAGTGCGTGGAATGCCCCAACATTTCGTGAGACTCATAGACTGGGCCCTTCAATCCTTATCAGATTAGTTAATGGTAGTTTTATTTGTGACATCCTAATGTGATAAGTGTCCTAGGGGGATCATTAAAGACACTTTATTATGGTTCTAAACTTTACTATAGGGATGTTTTCATATACTATTTTTGAGAGAGGTTGTGGGGTAGTAGAACTCTTTGCAGTTGACCCTTGAGGGTGATGGGGTGAAACATATCTCTAGTCAATGGTTTTTACCCCTCCGTTTCGTTATCAAGCTAGAAAGATATTACTTAGGGATATTTATTTCAAGGTATTGAGTAACTAGATATCCACTGTAAATGTTCTTGATGGATTTTTTAAGGTGGAGAGTACATAATCCTTATGATTACATATAATGACACCAGTCCTGTTGTGATATGATGTCATATGGAGTTTTATTTCCCTTATTAGTAGTCCCAATATAGGTTTGGTTATACCAATATCCTTTGAAATTGGGTTTGGGTGGCCAAGGATGTCATAGGTTGTTATTCAGTTTAGCTCTTGATGTCTCACCTACCTATAGGTGGAGGTTTAGGTGCCAATATTAGAGTGGAAATGGGGTGGTTTCTTTGTGGATTTTATGTTTTGTGATTCCACAACCAGTGAAAGATCATAACACTATCTAAGTGGTCTTATACAAATAAGAAGTTGTCACACATTCTAAAAATATGATGTAATAGATTATTTGAGAGTTTGGGATTCCTTTGCATATAAGAGGTAGTTTGGATTCATAGAATTCCCTAAAAAATAATTTTAGACCATGATTCTCAATTTTCATCATGATTATAAATAAGATGAAGCAGTCCTTATGGGAATTGTTTTGATTGAGAATGAATTTTCTAACCAAGAAATATGTACAAGTAAATTATACCATTCAAATTCTGGTGTAAATGCTTTAGGTTTTCATGTTATCTATGGGAAATAGGTGGTTGGATTGTCTAAAATTGGTGGATTTCGTGAATCACAAAATTTACCACTCTAAAAATGGTGTGGAACCATTTGAGGCTATGAATGAGAGACACTATAGGTCACCATTGTACTGGTTGAAGATAGTGAGATACAACATTTATGCACCAATAGTTGGTGCTAGTGATGATTATGAAAGGTTTAGTTCATTCAGGGGAAGATGAGGAAATCCCAAGGCCAAAAAAGAGTCCATAGATCTATTATGGAGGCTTTTGGAGTTCAATGATGGGATTATGTGTCATGATATACCTCACCTCATCAAGTATTACTGATACTTTTCCATGATGATAGTTTTCCTATAAGGTTTGGAGTACATTAATTAGCTAAAATGATGGGTTTTCCTATAAGGTTTGGAGTATTGGCTCTGTCAATCTCAGGCTTGGTACACTTAGACTTCATGAGTGAAAATTGAACTTCAATTTTCTTGATTTTAAGGATACTTTTTCACAAGTATAGATAAAAATACATTGTCTCAACTGGGTATTGTGGTATGCTGAGATTTTGTTCGATATTGAATCTGCTATTGAGATTCTGATTAGAATGGATCATGTTACAGAATCAGTATGTTATGGTCATTTTTCTCGGGTCCTAGTAGAGGTTAAACTTAGTAATACATTAATAGATGATATGATTTTATCTACTCAAAAGGATGATATTTGTCTTCGGATTAAATATGAAATCATTCCTCCTTTATGTGTTTCTTGTCAAATTATTGGGCATGAAGAATATTCATGTAGAAGAAATTTTATTTGTGACAACTGTCAAATTAAAGGGCATGACCTACAACACTGTAGAAATCCACCTAAAGAAGGTATGACACAAATCACTAAGCAGAATAAGGTGGATGCTGTTATTGTTTATGATCTACTTAAGGACTCTGATAGGTAGAATGTTGTACCTACTAAAAAGTCTCAAAGGACTCTTGACGAATAACACAAAAAGGGATGTTCTGAACAACCTATCAAGACCAGCACTTCTTTCCACAAAAACATGAGAGTTCTCTTATCCTGGGTAGATCCCGTTGATGATATCCATCTATCCGTTGATGAAAATTCTGGTATGGATGGTATGAATGGAGCCTCATTAAAAGGAATGTTGAAAAGAGGTCTCAATGATGATGAAGATAATGAATCAATTGATCACCTTGATTCTTTGGAAAATGCTGCTCTAGAAGATGAAGACTCTTGCCTAAGACAAGAACAGATTTTGGTCAATTCCAAAAGCAGAATAGGAAAGGAAAATATGGATCTTCCTATCTCAAGGAAATATAAAGAAAGTAAATATGTTACTGATTTTTGTAACTATACTTCGGTAAAAGAAAATAAAAAGGTACAACTCTCCAGTCAATATCTTTCCTAAAATGGAAAAGACTATTTTTCGTTTAAAGTGGATAGAGAAACATCCATTGTTTCTACAATTCCTCATTCCACTAATATGAAAGTCTCCCCTCTGAAAGGTTCTCCTAGAGCACAAGTTAAGTCCACTTTATTTCATGGTTTTCCAGCAAAGTCTTGTGATGGTGATTCTTCACCTTTTCATTCTAAAGAAGGTCAAGATACAATTTATTATTTAGACATTGTATCTCTTAAAAAGACTAATTCTCAGGATTCCATTAATACCCATAGAATGTACAATAAACCCACTCCAATAGGGCAAAATAAACAGATAGGTCCCTTGAATGGATCCGTCCAAGACTCCTCTGAAGTGTATGCAAACCGTCCCAATTTGGAGGAAAAAAAAGAAAATGTGTCAAGATCATCCCAAGCTTCATCAATCTATGGATCCCCTCAATCTCAAATTTAGAAAGTTATAAAATAGGTGAGTACCTATAATTGATTTGAATTACTTGAATCTGGTAGTAGTGATGAAGACAAGAAACCAACACAAGATCAGGATGGAGTTATGTGTGTAAACACTGATTTAACTTCTGAGATCTCGGATGATGGTGGAGGTCCCTGGATGCAGTCAAAGGCTAGGCAGAGGGGGAGACAACCAAGTGTAAGGGGTTCTCAAACATCTCTTTACAGTATGAACACTCGCTTGCGAGTGCACTGATAAATTTTTTATGGACCTGTTTTTCGGGTTTTACTCCTCTCTCTTTAATTGTTATATGAATTTCTATTTTAATAATATGGGCCTTTTCACCTCATCCTTCTTAGAAAAAATGTTGAATAACCCTTGACCCTATGACCACAGTTAGACAATGTGTTTAGTGTTTTCCACATGTCACAAATATGGAAAAAATTGTGTAACTTGTTGTATGGTGTTGACCAAGATGAGATAGATATTGATGGTGGAGCAACGTTTTCAAGGTTCGTGATGGTGTTTGAGAACCGATAGGAGAAAAACTTTTGTATTAAAGTTTTTACCTTAGATGAGGGATTTTTGGTAGTATAATAACCTTTAGAAGAGCTCTTCGGAGTGGGAGACCTAGATGGGAGCTTATAATCCTCACTTTTGTGTAGGTTTTTAAATTATAGAATGAAAATTATTGAAGGGAGTGAGATTATAATGAATTTATTTTGTCAGATAAGACTTTGAAATAATTTGAGGAATATATTTTCGGCCATAATCTAAGTGAGCGCGAGATTCCAAGTTCCATAGAGGCTCGATATTGATATATTCAAAAAATTAAATATATTAAATCATGCATGATCATATTTTCAGAATATATGGGTTCCCCATTGATCAATTCATTTTATGGGAACTCTATGACCATGATTGATTCTAGGAAATGGGTTTTACTTTAGACAAATTATAATGTTATTCGATGTCATATTTCATATGGAGGGTGACAGTTGGTGGGTGAGTTAAGTGAAATTAATCAAATAATTTAATTCATTCATTTAAATGACCCAAACTACGTCTTCCTCTATCCAAGAGATATTATGTAAAATTTTTAGGGTTATCCACATAATCCTTAGATATTAGAGAGGCAGATAAAGATAGATTTGGAAATGTATACCTGAGAACACAAATCAATGGATGATCTAAGAGGATCTGGAGGTAGATAATGATGACATTTGGAACTTATTCTTCATCGATGGTGAACATGTTATTAACCAATGATCAATTGAAACCTGAGGAAGGGATTTTTTGTTTATATCTTCCCATTCTTCATGTACCATTTGGAAATTGAGGAATTTGGATCGTTAATCATTTATGAATAATAATATTTTATTATTTTCTCAATAAAGGTGAATTAGTAGTTAAATTCATGTATATTCTTCAATTGATTAATATCCATGATGTTTTTAGAAAAAACCATGTGCTAAAAATAGTGGAATCATAAAACCCAATTTTAATTTTTGTAGCAACGATGATGAAAGATATTATTATCAGAACGAGAATAAAACATGACTAGGGTGATTTTCATAAATCCTCAATTTATCTCCCTCCCATAACCTATATTTCTCTTTCCTATAACCCTCTCTTTCATGTGAATAGGGTTCATGTACTCAGGGGTTTCCCGATGATGGATATAGTGGCTGCTCAAAGGTGACACATTGTGGGGGAGGACTAGCCATGGTAGGGTAGTGTGGCACATGGAGGACTAGATGGTGGTGGCAATTGGTTAAGGGAGTATATGGTAGCATCCATCCAAGAATAGTTTCTGATCATGAAGGGAGTAGGTGATGGTCTTTATATCACTGTGGTGTGTGGGGAACATGTGGTGGCATGATTTTAGGAATTTGTATGTGAGGAGGTTCCATGTGGATTGAGGCATTTCATAGATCTAGGTTTTCATTATTCTAAACTTTGGGAAGAAGAAGAATTTATCTTGCGGAGTGATAATGAACTAAGTAAAATAAAATAATTTAAATTATAATATACATGGGAGAGGAGGAATGCGTAACCCCTGGTGGAATCCCTTTATGTGTGTTATAGGGGTGAGAAAAGGGCTAGGCATAGAACCCCCTTCACTCATATATTAATAAATATTGTATTAATAATGATGATATTATTATTAATTTTATTATAATTAATAGTACATGATTTAGTTGTATCTTCTTCATTTGAATTTAGATTGATTAACTATCAATGGAATCATGACCTTGAATTTGAGATAAAAGTTTTCATACCAATTTTGGGTATTTAATTTTGACTCATGGATCTAGTCCACAAAGAACAATTCATATGTGATACAGTGAAATGATTCTTTTTCATTGAGTATACATTTTTCAAATGTAAATAGTACATCCTAGGTCTTTTATTATAAGGATCACAATGACATGATCTTTTTATCCATTTATGGTGATATATCTATGCATTTATGTTTTAGTTAATTAGACCACTGATGAGCCTAGGTCATTCTTTATGATTTTTACAGACTCTTATTTTGGCCAATTAGTTGGCTATCCTATGATTTTTTCCACATAATATGTGATTAAATAATTATTTTTTTCATTAGCGGTATGATGTGAGGTGTTACAACCATGAAACTTATTTCATTGATGATTGATTGCTGATAATGATCAGATTGTGTTATTAGAGAGATGATGGGGTCACCACTCCCCTGCGACACTTGGCCATTGGTCCCCCATACTCTTTATAGAGTTATAGTTGGTACTCACCTATAGAAGGGTGTGGGTCCTCTATATATGAAGTGTTAATCCCCCATCATCAAGATCCTGCAATGACTGGGTCCTCCATTGGAGTTAGTTCCCCCTCGACTATAGAACATAGTGGTGTGGAGGTTGCACCTCCACTCAAATTTTTGAGAGTTTATGCGAGATAAATGGATAGTAGATCATTATACCTCAGATATTTAATAAAATAGGGAGGTGTGGGACCTCCACAAATATTTTTGTGAGATTTTTTTGTGATGATGGGAATCATAGATAGAACTTTAGATCTTTAGGTTGACTGATCATTTTTAGCTAGGCTGTGAAGATGGGGACTCTCTTTCTCTCTTTGATTAATTTTATTGTTTGAAATATCTAAGTTATTTTTGGGGTTGTTGTCTCATATTTTGATTAACATACATTCATTGTGATGATATGACTACTCCCTCTTAATAATTTTTGTTTGGTGATTTTGGGGAATCATAATGGGTGTGTATATACTCACCCTTACATGGGATTCATCCATACATGCTGTGTTTTATACAATTGAATGGAAGATTAACAATGACTATAGTGGACTTGTTATCAGTGGAGCTTAGCTAATACATGGTGGCATTCAACATGTTGAGTGGCCAGACTCTAGGATATTGATCTATTCACTCTCATACTATACTCTTTATAGTTGTTTGTAATTTGGGTTCCCCCTTTATTTCTAGTTGGGCATGTATTTTACCCTTTTTCATTTACATTATGATGTTGTACTCTGATATATGTTTATCTTAGATGTTTTTTCATTCATGGTTTATAATATATATGTTTTAGTGTATTAAGTTATCTCTACAATGTTTCATGGAGCCTGTTATGTTCATGTGTATAGGTACTAAGGATAAGGCCTCCCATTTTAGTGTTTCTTACTCATAACTTGTTGCAAACCCCTAGCATATTGAATGCAGGATTTGGGTTGTGACACTTGACTTACCACTGTCTTGGTGGGATCAAGTGTGTTGGTTCATGACACTATATTTCTAAAATAACATCAAAAAAATAGAAAAACATGGGTTTTCATTAATTATTAACATAATTAAACCACATATGAGCTATAATTTCATCCCTAATTTTCTCATTTTCTTTTATCTTCATAGATTTCTCTTTTCTTGATAACTTCTTGTTCAATTTTATAGTGATTACAAGGTATTATCCACCTCAACAATAAGTTTTTTATTTAGATATTCACCGACTAGAAAGTTAGGTAGTATGAAACAAACTAATATAATATTTGATTATGTCTCGATCAATTACATAGACTCTTTTATAGTTACTATAATTGGAAATAATTTCTTTAAAATTATAAAAGCTCTCTCCATAGTATTACCAAAGGAAGAAATATGATTATTAAATAATTCTTGATCATTGTCTAGAGAATTATTTGAGTATTCTTTCAAATGATATCATATGCCTTCATTAAGGGAAGTCCATAACATATATCCCACATCAATAAGATAAAATTTGAATATTTAAAATAAAAAATTCTCTTACATAAAATATTTCAATTTATATATTTTAATAAGGAAATATTAAGTTCAACATAAATTATCGGTCCTTATTTTCAATTTTTCTTCTCAATATAATTCATTTTTAGTAATTATTGAGTCTGATTCAGTCCCCTCCCATCCAGAAAACACATAGGTAATATTTAGATCAAATGTACATAAACATTGTACATATACTGTGGGATAAACTTTTCTATAATTATATCTTGCTGCATTATTATCAGAAACTTTTACCCTCACTTGTGTTCCATACAATGCTCCAATATAGTCTGATGAATTTGTAAAATTTATTATAATTTTATTAACTATAAGGATAAATAAAATTTAAATTTGAAAATAATAATAAATTATTTTAAATATACCTCAAATATCTGTGAAATTTCAACTATTGAGTATCAAGGAAGAGACATCAGATCCATCAAGTTGGAAAAAAATTATCTTCAAATGATATCATTTCTGTAATAAAATCATGAAAATGTCTAATTTTTTTCACTAGATCATTGAAAAAGAAAGAAAAATTTCTATTTTTCCAATTATGTGAAAAACAAAAAGACATTATGCAACTTGTTCATCAACTATTGAATACTTAGATTGTTTCATACCACCATGTATTTCAAGGATAGAAATTTTTTTTACTAACTTGTAGCCCCATACAAATTACTTTACAATAATCCTTATCACATTTAAGCCTTTTCATTAGTTCAACTATTTTTTTCGCATTTCACGTAATCAGTGGAGTGGTTTATCTATTTGTTATGAAGTTAAATTTCACGAGAATACCAAAATACCACTAAATGTCATATAAGATCAAAAACTACTATATTAAAACTTAAATAAAATTTAATAAAGTAATTAAAATCAAATTTAATAAAATGATTTTTAGTGATCCATCTTATTGGTCTTTTAGACTGATAGTTTTTTTAAATTCAATACAATTTATTTGATCAGAACACACATACATATATATAATTGACTATTAAAAAACAATTAAACACAACATTTCGAAAAATAAATAATTAATGTTTCATATAAAAAATTATCTTGTAGGATTTTAATAATCTTTATTTTACTAAATTTAATTTATAAAACTGTCTTTATAATATTAATATTTTTATATTAAATATATTTATAATATTTATTTCATAAATAATTGAACAATAATATTCATAATTTCACTTATTTTTATAAATAATAAATTTTATAATATCACCTAATCATAAATTTGTAAAATCTATCATACAAAATATAATTCAAATATCAATTTTTATACTATTTATATCTCACTTTTCATAATTTCACACATCATTTAGAAAATGTAAAAATATATATTGATCATTTCATTACGTAAACATTACAATACAATATTTGTATTTTCTATTGATAATTGATTTATTTAACATGTAATTGACTATTAAAAAAATGTAGTAAAGCATATTCTAAATTAATAACTAAAATTTCATATAAAGTATTATCTTATAACTTTTTAATATATTTTATTTTATTTAATATCGTATATAAAATTATCTTAGATATTTTTAATATATTTCAATATCATAATTATCATTATAGATATATTCTCTAAAACCTGAAATTTCAATAATTATAAAAAATATTACATATTCAAATACAATAAATTATAATAATATTTAATTAAAAAATTCATTAAAATTCTTCCTAAATTCAGTTATTTGTATAAATAAAAAATTTTATAGTATAACCTAATAAATAATATGTATAATCTATTATAAATTATACAAATTTGATATCATTATTTATATTATTCATATCACTTTTCATAATTCCAATCATTATTCAATCGGTATAAAAAAATACATTAATCAATGCATTTTCTAAATTCACAATATAATATTTCTTTTTTTTGATAATCTATTTATATGATACATAATTTCCAAATAAAAAAAATAATGTATTTTAATCTTTAGGAAATTAATAATTGAATGTTTTACAAAAAATTATCTTTTTCCCCTTTAATGTATTACATTTTGATTACTATTATATATAAAATTATCTTTATAATAATATTATTATATATTAAATAAAAATATAATATTTATTTTATATATTTTTTATAATAATATAAATGGTCATTAATATTCAAAAAATTATATTAATATTAATATTTAATTAAGTAATTCATTAATATTATTCATCATATAATTTAATTTTATAAATTATAAATTTTGTGATATAAACAAATAATAAATATTTAAAATCCATTGCAGAAGATAAACTTGTTACACAATTATGAAAGATAATTAACAGTAATTAATAAAAATATGATATCATGAAATTTCCAATAAATATATAAATTAATATGACCCATATACCAAGAAATAATTACAATTTGTCCATTTCAAAGCATTATTTTTTCCCATACTCATTGGAATATACTGTTAACCATTTCTGTATCCCATAAAAACAAAAAATAGAAAAAAAATGAAAATATGACTAATTTTATGTGAATTACATAAATCAAAATAAAATAACACTGTATAGATGACTTATATAATAATCATGTACTAAAATAAAAAAAATAAATGAATATATGAATCATTCATTAAAAAAATATAAATCAATATTTCATTAAAAAACATAAGAATTGAAAAAGGAAGAAAAACTATTTAATTAAAATAATAATACATAATCATGAAGCAGTAGATGAGAACTGATAAAGAAGTTAGTTAACCTAAAATAGGATGTTGAGGAATCATAGCTGGATGGTAAAATAGATTAATTTCAGGGTAATAATAGTAGAATTAATGGGGGGGCTATTTGTAGGGTATTATAGAAGTGGGATATATAAATATAAGTAGTTGAGTATGATGAAATAGAATTACAGAAGACCATTGTGGTGGTTGAGGATTGATAGCTACAACAAGGGATGACATCAACTTGAAGGAGAACACAACATCAAGGAATGACAGTAGTGGACTTCTATAGTTGTTGAGGATTGGTAGCTTTAGTAGGAAAAAACATCATCTTAGAGGTGAATCCATATTGAAGCACAAGGATATGATTTATATATACATATAAAGATAATATGGTAAATTTAAAAAATAAAACACACTTGTCCATGATTTCTATCACAATCTTCCCAATTTTCGGATGATTCAAAACTGGGGGTTGGAGAGAAATCATTATCACCTAGTTTCTACACTGAATATCCCACAATCTATTTGGCCTCTCCAAAAAAATTAAATCATTTTTAATCACTCCAAATCATTTCTTTTACTCCTAAATAAACTATTCCAATCTAGTTGTGAAACATAAATTATCTTCTATCGAGTTCATAATGTTCCAACTGAATTCTACTAGTTTGAATGATTTAGCCTACACATTTACATTTGTTCCTTGGATCAAGATGATCACAACATTCTATCAATTACTACTTCTTTTTTAACTCCATTCATGTTTCTTCTATCAACATTATTCTCCCTTTAATATATAGTAGAGATTATTCAAGAATTATTCCTTGACTGAACCTAGTTCATCAATCCTTCAGCATCTATTTTATTAGTTGTTTAAATAAGTGGGAGTCTTATTCCTTTATTATTATTCATTAAAAATGATGGAATCCTTATATAAATTCATTTCATCCATATATAGATAACATGTTATCCTTACAGTAATGGTAAAAATCATCATTATGAAGAGTTGTTAGTCAACCTTATCAAAATGACCCTACAAAACAGAATTTAACAATTTTTAAATTTTTCAATTAAAAATGTAAAATTAAACTTCATGTATAATGAAACAACCAAATTATATATTTCAGAATAATAATTTAAAAAAAAATATTCTAATAATTTATTTTAAATATAAAAATATCAAAATTGGAAAAATTAGCTTCGAAACCAAAAAAACCTTTTAAACCCAAATTAAAATATTATTTTGATTATAATTTTATTGAAATAATTCAGAACATTTGTTTCAAATATATATGAAATTTAAAATACGGAAAATTTATGTAGTTAAACACTAAGACACAGTTTTTCATTCAAATATTGGTATAGTTATAATAAAAATGATCCAAAATAAATTATTTATTTCTTAAATATCATTTTGGATAAAAAATTGTACAAATTTCATCAACAAGATGTGGAAAAATGCATTAAAATAAGGCTACATTAGCAAGCTACCACATCTCTATACACTATGTGTATAAGTTTCTTTATTTACCACATGAAAAATTTTCAATTAAAATACCTTCTAAAACTCCTATTTCAGAATTCATATCACAATTTCTATACTATATCATTTCCTAATTTCACCATGATATAATTTGATCATAATTATCAAATCATGAATATCGACAATATCATTTTCTGGAGCAAAAATGTCATTTCAATTCCTAGGCTAGCACAACTTGTGTTTTTATTATGATCATGAGATGTTGATTCTACTTCAAATGAAATATGGCTAAACAATTGAGTTTGAAAATGATTTATATTTGGAAAAAAATACAAAAAATAATATTAACTTCCTTTTCATATTATCGACACTGTAAAATCATCTTGGGTCACACCAAACTCCTCTAGGTCACAACCACTCTTGATATCACCATCTTATTCGTTCATTGGATCAACAGTCTCCCCCTTTGGATTTTCATGACAGCTATTGAATATAAATAACTTTTCAAACTCAACACACATAATAATATATCATTATTCAAAAGTTATAATATTACATGATTGACCTCAGTGTGGGTAATAAGAACTATTAATAGTAATATCACACTATCCATAATATTGACTCACATCCACTTATTCACAAATCTTGATATGACTTAAAAATACTTCTTGAACAAAAATTTTTATTCTACTTATGAAAAAACTATTCTATTTAACCATTGTATATCAAGTTTTAGTATAAATGCTCACCGAACATTTTAGAATAGTTTAAAACCCACACAACCATAAAAAAACAAAACTTACCCCTCTTAATAACTGTATTTACATATAGGATCCCCTTAAACAAGAGATTTATCCCCCACTAAGTTATAAAAATATCGTTGGATTCTCCCCATATATTGTTATTATTTACCTTTGAAAATACATTAAGCAATAAACATAAATGAAATATGTTTTTGTTATCCCTTTTGAAAAAAATATCAAAATAAAAAGTGCGATAGAGGATGAAAACACCATACCATAACCTTGAGCGGAGTGAGGTTAAAATACCATCAACGACCTAAAATAATGAAAATAATATTTTTGAAGTGGTTTGTTGAACACATTTAATATTTATTCATTTTTTGAAAAAAACACTAGCTTTAACACATCTTATTATACTTACTCTTCAAAAAAGATATATTTTATATCAATGTGATTTGATTTAGAATATTGAACTTGATTTTTTAAAATAATGATAAAAGTTTATTATCAAACCCTATAAGTGGCGGAAACTTCACATTCAAATTTAGGTCTTATAATGGTGTTTTTATCCACATAATTGAGGTTTTCATGAGTTTTAGAAACCTACTCTACTTTAATAGTACTCAAGGATATTAAAATTTTATTCTTTATGTTTCATTAAACACACTTTTCTATTTGAAATAATAATAAACTATTTATAGACCTTTCTCCATAAATATATCAAACCTAATATATATCAATATATCCAAATAGATCATGTACTTCATTGTAATTTTATTTCAACCCATAATTCACTATACCTTTGATATAACTATGTATCTTCTTAATAATGATAAGTTTCAATCTATTTGGTGCACTTATAAATCTAGAACAAAGTGAAATAGAATACATAATATTTATTCATTAAGTTATTAAGTAAAGTAAACTCCCAATATGTTTTCTAAACTACCTTGAATCAACAAAATTTTTTTCTTTATCTTTTGATATCTTTTTTCAAACATAAATTTGGGTAGAAACTGGCATTAAATATTTCATCCCAGACTTCTTGAAATATTTTTGAGTGTTTTTATCATTGGATACAAAATATGATACTTTTCTTGAGAAACATGAAAAATAATAAAAAACCTAACTCTCTAAGCATGGACATCTCAAACATCTTATCCATTTCCAAATCCAATTAGTCACAAGAACCTTCATTATTTAAAAAAAATATATCATCTACGTATATGATTAAAATCAAATATTCCTCTTTATCTTCAATGATATAAGGGTTTTATCCACTATTACTTTCTTTAAATTCATCATCTTCAAGCATTAATCAATTTTTTAATACCATTATCTTAGGTATTTATTTAATCCATGAAATTACATCTTTAACTTTAAAACATATCCTATATCCTCTCTAAGAGAGAATCCATTTGGTTTCTCAATTTACACTTTCTCTTTCAATGATCCAATGCAGAATGTTAACTTGACATTAATTTTAGAGATCTTATATTTCCTTTTTTATAATATAATGAAAAATTATAATGGTATCAACCATAGTAACCTATTTGGAGGTCTCATCAAAATCAATTCCTTCCACCTGTGAATAGCCTTTCCACACATGTTTTTCCTTGTTTCTCATCACATTTCCTTCCCCATTTTAATTGTTCTAGAATACTAAATTTTTTCATATTAAATTATTGATTATTTACATGGTACTAACTCCCATGTTTCATTATTATCTATTCGATAAATCACCTCATTTATGGGATCAATCCATTGTTGATGTTCCATAGATTCTTTCACATCCTCAGGTTAAACCAAGAAAAATAAAAAAGTACAAGTTACTTCCCTCCAAATTCTAAAAATTTTAATTGTTTTCAATTTAATTATAATTATGTTTTAGACCTACACTTAAATTATTATCCTTTTATGAGTGGACACAAGTTTTTATTCATTACTAGAAATGGATGATTCATCATCTTTAACATGTAATTCTTCTGATTTCAAATCCTTTTCAAAAATATAAATCATTCATATCAAGCAATTATACTAATTTATCTTCACTTATGTAATATGATTCATTATATATAACTTTAATATTTGAGTGGTACATCACCTTCACATTATCACTCAAAAAAATATTACATAACTCTTTGTTGTAGCAATGATATCCTCTCTCACATGGAAGATATCCAAGGAATACACTAAACACATCTTTGTTCAAACATCCCAAAATTTTCACTTCTCACCTCAATAATAAAGGGTATTACAAATAACATTATGTGTTTAAATATTTAGGGAATTATTATTATACATATCATATTATTTAATATCTAAATTTAGTTAGCACATCGAATAATTTTCTTAAACTATTTTACCAATTTCTTACCTCTAAAAAAATAAATATGAATCATTCTCTACCAACATGGTGCAAGCCATTTCCACAAAATTTATATTCTTCCTTTTATCCACATATTTTTTTGTATATGGTGTACTTAATTCATGAATAATAATGTGATTTAAATGGAATTATCTAAAAGTTTCTCAATTGTATACAGTACCATTATCCATTTGCAACTTCTTTAAATAGAAACCAAACACATTTTGTAAAATTTGTACATCTTTAAGATCTAGGAATTATATTTCACAACACAATTTAAGTAACATGAGATAAGTAATTAATAAAATAAATAAATAAATTATATCTATTTTTTTATTTTTTTCATCATAGGCCTACAAATATCAAAATGAATGAGTTTCAATAGACGAGTTGTCTAAATCTCTACTCTCTTGTGAGAGGAATTAACTATATCCTCCTTTTAGAACGTAGAGATCATGAAATATATTTCTAGATTTAACATTGTTACATTGATAGAATTTTTTCCTTAGATTATATACTTCATTTTATTTTGACCAAGGTGACCAAGTCTTCTATGAAATAATTTATTTTATACTTTTATGATCTTGTAATATAAATTTTTAGCATTACTAACCTAAAACAACTTTTCCCATGATTATTCCACTCTAATAGAAAGACATATATATTTAAAACACTTCACAAAAAAATAATTCTTATTAAATAAAATTTAATTTAATTTATAATAGAGATGAGACACACTTCATAGATTTTTTTTAACTCATCAATAAACATTGTGTTATTAGACTCTATAATGTATTTTCCAATTAAATCTAAACAAAATCATCTAATTTTAAGTGAGGCATAATTTAAGAAGGAAACAAAAAATTATTTTGAAATCCCTAAATCCATAATGAGGTTAATATATCATATTATATGAGATTAACATCCAATATCCAAGGTCTATGAATATTCATTTTGTGATTATTTGAGTGAGACTTCAATACTAAATTACTTATCCTTTCCTTTATTTTTATTTTTCTGAGACCTTTGAGTATTATTTTTTAGATTAATATGGAAAGGTAAAATGATTGGACAATAATTATAAATGTAACATAACTAGTCACATCTTCCTCACACCTCATTCATTGGTTGTAACTTTTTTTAACCTTTATTATAAAATTTAAAGATTTATTCATTCTCGAATTAATTTTTGACACATTAAGATCACTAATTTTTGCATTTTTCACTTCCAAGTCAATATTCCTAGAATTTTTATGTTTTTAATAATTTTTTTTCCTCAGAATATTTTTTATTCTATACTATTATCTTTTCATCAACCATTTAAACAAATATATCCTCTCATAATTCCCAAATTTATTTAACTAAATTTATAATATTAAATTTTGATTTTTCCAAATATATTTCCACTTCAAACATTTTTTTTGAACTATTTTAAACTCTTTTTAAATTTCATTGGCCTTTATTTCCATATTGATATTTGAATTATTCATTTATCAATATCATTTGTTAACTTTGACTCATTTTTATCATGTAATATTTCATTTTAAATAGGTAATCAAAAATACTTATTCAAAACTCTGTTCTCATTTTCCAAATAATATATCTTGAATAGGTACTATTTGATCTCTTATTCCAACATGAACTTTTTTTTCATCACTTCCATCAATACATATTTCATTGATTGTTAATTACTAATAATTCAATTTATAAATAAGTAGTGTTTCATAAAATTTTCTAGAAGTTTTATCTTCACCTTCATCCTCGAAATATCTTCCTCAATATTAGATATTATTTTTTTTTGAATTTATAAAAACTATTAACTTTACCTTCTAAGGAATATTTTGATTATTTATTCTTTGAGGAACCATTTTAATCTCCTTATCATCAAAAGATTCATATTCTTCTAACTTCAAAATATTTTCTATGAAATTTCAAATATCTCCAAACCAAAACCATTTAAGTTGAAGCTTCCCATTTAAGAACCCTTTTCCTCTTCTCATGTTTTTTGAAATTAATGATAGGATTTTGTCAAATTTCATTTCCACATTTTCTTTACCATCTTTGTCAATTTATTTTATATTATTATCTGAATTCAAAATTTTAAATTAAATTTACTTATGTTCATTTTTCTTTTTCTTGATGTTACCCCACTTATGTATTTAATAATAAATAAAAATGATATATAAATCATTTAATGGAAGTGTAACTATATCAAAATCTTCAAGAACATAAAATTTTAAGTCAAATATACCTAAAAAATTAAATATTAACCTCTAAAGAACCATAGAATCCTCCAACTTCTCACCAAAATTTTTGATGGTTCTCACATATTTATTAAATTTTATGAAGCCATTTATTGTTCCATAATCATTAATATTGTGATATTCATAATTAATACTCTAAACACATGGCTTATATTATGTAATTTTTTTCATTTCCCTCAAAAATATTTTTAAACTTATCCTAAATTTCTTTTTTTCTTGATCCTCATGACCTTGAATTTTTTTTGAAAGAGACGATAAGATGATATTTTGATCATGACCATTATTATTTAAATTATTGTATTACACTACCATCATCTTAGTACCTATAGTATGTGGAATAAAAACATTATTTGTAACCTCCAATACATATAGTATAATTGAGATAAGATACGGTAGTAGAAAATCTTTAAACATATAATCACTCTTTCCATAAAAATTTGGAATCCCCTCTATATTTACTTATTTAAGATTTTCCATGTTCATAATATAAATTCATAGAAAAAATATTGAAAACATAGAGGATCAATTTATATTCAAACATAAAAAATGTATATCATCTTTAAAGGAAACCTAGACTACATTTATTACACTTGTGGTGGCCCTAGTCATGGTGAAGGTTCACCAGGGGGTGAATCTATGAAACATATTTTATTTTTTAATTTTATGATTTTTAATGAAATAGACACTTATAAATTGTTAGATTGAGAGATATTACAGCTTAACTTACACATATTGAGGAAATAAATAAAAAAGTGCATTCATTGTATAATGTTCAATGATAAAAATGAGTAGGTAATCCTTGAAATGATCCAAAATCATCAACGAATATAAGATATGCTAGAATCAAAATTTTAGAGATAATAAATGAGCTTTATCCGTGAACTTTTGTTATAAAAACACAATACAATAGTATCATAACATAATAATAAAGGATTTCACCTTGATCAAACTTATTATAGATATTTTAATATCTTCACCATGGATGGGTTATCATTTTAGTTTGAATAATTTTCTCCCAATAATATTATAATTATCTTGGACTTCTTTATGTTGTAGAACATTTGTGAATTCCTTCTTTTTAAGCACACAAAATAGTTGTGAAGATCACACATGACCAAGTGAATCATCTTATTACTCCTCTTTTTTTGTACACATTATTTTATACCTTATTAATCTTCTCTTATTCTAATCCATTTATATATAAAACCCATGTTTATATTTTTCATATATAACCATAGACTTTTATCTCATTTCTAATTTAAATCTAAAATTAAATTTAAAACTCATAAATTTATTCATCTTCTCTTCAACTATTCCTACCTCTTTTTGAGCCTTTGTATCATTCAGGACCTCTTAGTCACCATTGATTTAATTAAATGATTTATAGATCATGTAGAAGTATCCTTTGAGTCATCAAATGATCCATAACATTATATCCACTCAAAATATATATTTATTTACAGACTATTACTTATTCATTCTTTACAATGACATGTTATATATAATTTTTGGAACTCCTCAATAACTATGAATTTCACATAAGTGTGTTGTATGTTTCTTTAGTTCAAATAATATTAACTTATTTGAAAATAATATCAACATGAATTGTACCAATTCATGTTATTCACTCATCATTTCATATAGGAATATTTTTCTCACACCACTACATGTGCAATGGGGTGGGTCTATCCATTTCGAAACATAGTTAATATCCAGGATATTTAACTTCACTGAGAATAAGTATCCATTATGTTTCAAGGATTTCCCAAAAAACCACCATATTTTTATAGTAGTGGGGAATCATCATTTTTATTCAGATAAAACATATTATTTTTAACAAATTAATAAACCTTATTAGGTGACCCAAGTAGAACATACAATAATATGCCATCATTATAGATACATATTTAATAAATATCACAATTATACAAGCTCATGTATCAAAAAGGTTTTGTGTCTTTAGAGACTTTATACAGAATAAACTAATTTATTAAAATATATTTAATTTATCCAAGAAATATTTCCATATTAGTACCCTTATATACAAATCCTACTAAGAACCTTCTATCAAAACTCGGGGAAAGAAAACATAATAAAGGGTGAGCTCAAAATCTCACTAAGGGTAAACATAAGAAATATTAATCATAAGGGAATAAGATTATCACAAGGGTTTGATAACAAAATCAAATTAATATTCTCAACCGAAAATATTAATAACTATAAGATCTTATATCATAAACTCCAAAATCAAGTCACATCTAGAAGCATGATTAATTAGGGTGTAAAAATAATAATTATAATTAAAGAGTCATAACATAGGCTGGAGTAATTATAAGCATAAGAGATGATAATATAGTAAAAATATATATTCTAAATCATGTCCATGGATAATCTTATAACTATAGATAGATTCAATCATACAAAAGAATCAAAATGTGAACAAATATATTCACAACCATGTCAACACATATTCTTATGAGCATAGATAGAAGTAATCAAAACCACACTTCAAAATGTGAACATATCTATTCAAAATAATATCAATTATAATAATTATCATCTCATGAGATATCTATATCACATTACCCAATGTATTAGAGGGATATAACATAACCTCCCATCACATAATCATTGTCCATTCATATACATGACATAAGGTCATAAAACATTTATCATTTCATTATAGCTTAGACTATAGAAAATAACTTGAGATTCATCAAGATTATATCATAATAATCAATAAAAATATATATATTAACAATAAATATTATATTATTGGATAATATCCCTAGTGAAGCATAAGAAACATCAAATGTTGTTTTCAAAAAGGAAAATACCATTAAAACATCACTATAAAATTTATTGAGGGAAATAGACATTTTATTTTGAAATAACGTATTAAAAATATATAAAAATATTGAATATTAAAAAAAATTTTTGAAAATAACAATAGAAACCATTAAAGGAATTGTCAAAGCATAGAATAGTCATAATGACATGAATATTTGTTCATGCCATAAATATTACAATAAAACATTTTTTTCACACTTCTGTAAAAAAGTCATAAATTAATTCATAAGAAAAAAGGTCACTGAAAAGTTTCCTTTTAAACCTTTATTAGTTAAGTAAAAGGAAATAAAACCATGTAAACCAATATCTGAGATGATTCATCACTAACCTGAAGATCATTCACAATTTCCATGGGATAGAGACAAGCACCTAGAAATCAAAAAATAACCATTGGTAATTATTTCACCATCAAAAGATTACAATAACATAGCTCACTATTGAATCATCATCATATATATATATATATATCAATATAAGAATAACATATAAAAGGAGATGATACAAAGTTGTAAATAAAATAAATCTACCAAAAACCTGTCTCTTGGTGGTCTACAACTCTCCACCATATCCCAAGTCACATGACCTCGGTCAACCTAACTCCAAACCAAAAATTAATGTGAGAGAATAAACACCAGTTATATAATCATAAAGGAAAAAAACACTAAATAGTACATTTAGGGTATGAGCTAAATATCCCAATAGGATTCCACCAAAGATTAAAGGCAATTAATTCATACGAAAATTCAAAAATGATAAAAGAGGAGTAAAAATAAGTGAGTATGAGTATTAGTTTTAAAATAACGTTTTAAACATTTAAAATAATTTATTAAACTAAACCTCTAAAACATGGAATTTCACCATTGAAAAGGTAATCATTTATTGAAAATATTTTAAAACCATTTCACAAGATAAAGATAGATTGAAAAGAAAAGGTGCTAATATGAACCTGATATAGAAAGATGAATAATAGTCAATATAATAGATTCAAGGTGCATAATAAAAATAAATTAATAATGTAAGGAAACTATGGTGAAAAATAATTACAATGAATTCCATCATGTATCAAGTATCAAGTATATGGTTATCAACGGAACAACCAAGGTATTCTAGTGAGTCCACCTTAGAATGTATAATCAAATTTCAACATGACCAATTTTGGGGCTTACATCTAGTCTCAAGGGTCTCAAGAAGACTGGTTCCACACACATCCACTTTCCTAGTTTTATATCCATAGCCTGAACCTTTCATATTTTCTATAGATCCAATAGAAGTGTGTGAGTCTACTAGTTAAGAATATTTCTAGGTCAACCCATCTAACTGTCTAGGTTCCCATGACTACTGAAAATAGGTGAGTGAGGTAATCATGTAATGATGATCATAATGAGGCTCCTTATCAGTATCAATCCCAGGAACTAGACCATAGATAACATATCACTATCAACCCCATACCCCGTAAAAGTAAACAAATATCCATTTTTCAACACCCAATAATGGTATGTTCAATAAAAAAGAAACTTACATTAAGGGATTATTAAAAGAAATGATCATCATAAAGTTTCATCCTGGACATCAAACGTAATCAATTTCATTTCAAAACCTTTTGTATAATTCAGCATTAAAAAGGGTAATCATACCCCATTCCTTTCACAAGTCATCATAATAATGAGAAACAATACATTAAAACAATCATTTATTTAAAATAAACTATAAATAATTAAAAGAAAGTATTATAATTCTAAATGGTTTTAATACATTTAAAAACATGTTTTTACACCCTCTTTCCACATGAATAAATCAGTTATTTCAAATAACCGAAGTGGAACTATTTCAAAATAAATTTAAAATCATTCAAATGGTTCTCTTGATCAATTCATATATTAAATCATTTTAAACTGTTTAGAAAACATCAAATAGTTAAATTCATTTCATTCAAATCAAGGAATTTGACTTTATAAATAAAATATGTGGAAGAGAATTAAATTATACCAAAACATAATTTAAAATCTATTTGAAATTAAATCAAAACAAACATGTCATTAAACAATTGAAAAAAATGAAATTATAATAAAAATTATTGCTACTAAATTCATATCATGTTCAATTCAAAGGTAAATTGGACAAGGAAGATTTTACAAAGAAATCCATGGAAGAATTTCATAGTATAATTGTTAGAAATTATGAAACACACCACTATTAATTTATCTATAAAAAATAAAAATGAAGGAAAATCATAAAAACACCTACATAGAATATTTGGAATCCAATCGCAACAAATTTGAAATGTGACAGTTCCATCGACTATCACTAGATCTATGTAGATAGATCTCAAAAGAAGAGAGAAGATATACTAGATCTGAAATTCTACATAAATAAACCATGATCCAAAAAAAGTCAATGCCATAATTACCTATAGAAAGAAAGAATTAAGATAAGAAGAGATATCCAAGATTAAGAAGAAATTAAATCATTGAAATAGAATATCTCAGCTTCAACTAACACTTTAATCTTCCAAGCTATGAGGTTTGGTGAGCCAGAATGGATCTAGAGGGATCCCAAAATCCAAAGGATCAATTTAGATTTTATTGGGAGGAGTTTAGGGTTAATTAGAGGGTTTTGTGGATTTTAATTATAATTTTTTGACCATTAATTACTATTTTCACTGTTTCATGGGTTAGGTCACATGATTAAACCTAACCATGTGCCTAACTGTGCACCCAAAAAATCCCCTAGAAGTGTTGCACGATTTGGATGTACACATAGTTTAACCATGTGAAAACCATGTGACAAACTTTTATACAAGTTTCACACTTTTTCATTTTGTTCTCAAACCGTGCACAAACCAGGCATAGGTCTAGAATCCTTAAAAAAGTACAAAAAAACAATAGCAACAACCTAGAAAGATATATCATCAATGTATACTCAAATTAATGGGACAAAACACATAAAAAGGTAACTAGATGTTTTAACCTCCCCACCATAGGAATTTTTTTCCTCAAAAATAATCTAGTTCAAAGTTATAAATAAATAACCAAATGACATACATCAATAATAAACATCATATTTCATAAAATAAAAAATATCTAACCATGATAAAATTCCATGCAGAAGAAATGTAATCATAAAAATACAATCTCCCACTGAGTCTATCATATATACGGAAAAAAATAAAGGTAATAAAAATGAGGATAAAAAACTACATGATTATGTACCACATCCCATTATCCAAATGTCATCCAAGCCTCCTTGTTGTATTTCCATCCTATATTCCACGAGCCTCGACCCAACCTATACCTATGTCGTGTGAACGTCAACTTGGGTACCAATGTGTAAGGAACCACCAATATTGTCCTGTACTAATAATAATATGTTGTGATACATTCATGTGATGTGATTAGACTAAATAAACTATCAAATAAAAATAAATTAATGAATAATAATACTTGGTTCAGTGTGATGCCGGAATGTCTCTAGGAAAATATTATTGACCGTGCCAACCCAATAAAATATGGGATCCAAATAAAAGAAATCCCCAATCATATCCTAATGAATCTGGGAAACTAACCCATAAATATGAAACATACAAGATCCAAATCCATTGATACTCCAACCATATCTTGATGAATTAAGGACCCACCCCATGAGAGTCCAACATCCGAGTTCAAAATCCATGGTAGCATCAACACTATGATCCAAATACAAAGAAGATAACATTATATCCTCACGACTATGGGGACCCATCCCATGAAAATAAAACCTTTGTGATCAAAATCCATGATTTCTCTAGCACTGAGCTCTAAATCCATGGAAACATCAATAATATTCCCAAAACTCAGGGTACTAATCCCATGACAATCCATCATCGGAGATACAAGTCCATGAAATCTCTAACACTAAGATACAAATCCATAGTATTGAGGCAATAAGGTTTTCCTTATGAATTTTCCATTCCTTCATTCAAGGGGGAGACTGTTAAGTCATTAAGGTTTCCCTATGACATTACCATTTCTATTGTTTTGAAAATCACAAACATCTTATCTCAAGGCAAATCTATTTTTAACCTATGTTTTACTTCTATAAGGAATAATTTCCTTCCCCAAGGAAATTTATCTTTACCTTGTTTTATTGTCCATATCATAATTTTTCTATGTGTAAAATTCGATCTGAATCCAAAACCTCAAATATACACAAATACCTAAATATGAAGCATTCTCTACTAGGATCTAAATTCTTTGAATTCTGGTTATGAACTCTTTTGAGTTCTAAATCCAAATTCTGACTACTAATTATAGTTATGATCTTTATGAGTTCTGACTCTGAATTCTGAATCAAAATTCTGGTTACGAACTTTGTCAGTTCTGACTCCAAATTCTGAATCAGAATTCTGGTTATGAACTTTCTGAGTTCTGACTTCAAATTATGAATATAAATTCTGGATACGAACTTTCTGAGTTCTGACTCCGAGTTCTCGGAATAAATACTCCGAACTCTCATGAGTTCTCACTCCGAATGTAACGCCCTGACCCCAGCTACCCCGAGTCGGTGCATTACTTCGTAACATTGGCATGATCACAAAAGATCAAGTCTCGAAAGACTGATTAGTTTAGTAGCCTTGGAAACACTAGATAAATTCATAGATGTTACATTACATCATAAAGTGATAAACCACAATAACAAAGTCTCCAAAGTCTACAACCATATCCTCTTCTGACTATACCTGCAGGTCATTCATGAAATACTTCTTCACATACTAGAAAATATTAAAACATTGAAAGGGGTGAGCTCAGATACTCAGTAAGGATAACAATATTGCATAAGCTTTCATAAATAAACATTAACAATTAAGGGAATGTATAACTAAAACAAAATCCTTTTTAAACTTGAAATTCAGCATAATATGGCAAAAATAAAATTAAATAATTCCATTTACTTACTCACATGGATATTCTACTAGTCTAATAATCACATGCAATATCAATAACCACTTTCATAATGATGGAATGCATAATTCCAGACTATCATAACCACGTAGCTAAGGCCTCGTTCCAAGACCACAAATATGATTTTGTCAAGGCCTCGTGCCAAGATACTAGTTTGTCTCATGAGACCTGCCGAAGCATTTTTTTAGAAGATACTTACGTTTAAAATTTCTCAAATATACTCCAATGTTTTTCTAAAAACATTATGCAAGCTTCTAAAAACAAAATAACTAATTCTGAGACTGCTCAACTAATTACAGGCCATGATGGGTCCACACCCAATCCCTTCCTTTCTACCACACTCGAGTGTCGGGTTTTCTGAAAACATTTTTAAGCTTGCATTAAATAAGTATACATTTTCACTATATTTTCATATATTTCAGAGAAATATCTCTCTCTTTTTTGAAATCATTTTAAAAAAGTTATGGCTTATATAGGAAGCCAAAACTCAAATAATAGTCACGGTAGCGGAGAAGTCGTTGTCGCCGCATACGCAAGAAAAAAATTTCCTTTTGTTGTTTAGTAAAAATTCTTTGTATAAAAATATTGCTTTTGAATAAAAGTAAAAGTCGAAGGGGTTTATACACCGTATAATGGAAAGTTTAGTATAAAAAAATATGCCTCAATGAAAGGAGATTGAGACGAAGTCTTTACAAAGATCATTTTTTTTAAATAAAATAGATCTATTATGTGTATTTACTATAAGTACACATAAATAAAGTACATATATAAGTTAGGACATAATAATATCATGACATAATTTGAAAGTAGGAGATTAACCCAAAGAATGGAAATTGGGTTAAGAAATCCCCTTACCTCGTGTCCGACTTGACTCGATTGTTCTTTAATATCCTGAATAATAAACTAGAGTTAATTTATATTTTCTTAAGAACCTTTTTCATTTTCATTATTCCTTTTATATTACTTATTACCAAGTTATTAAAATTACGTAATTATTTAAGTTAATAACGGTCATTTTGTCGATCTTTGGTACTTGAGTCAAAAATAAACTTCTTATAATTACAAGTTGTTCATGTGGTGAAATATAAATTATATCCAGAATTATATCCATGATTTATATATCATATATATCATATATATCCAGTATATACATGCATTTATAATATTACATAACATTTAGAGGTCAAAAATGAAATGCACCGTTCATGGAGACGGTAAGCCGTACGTACGCATGAACGCTACTTTCATTTCTATTTCGTATTTAATGGAATGAAATTATAATTATATAAAGGTATAATATAATTCCAGTATAATATAATGTATAATATTATTTAATCCATCCTTTATACATCCCACATATGGTATTAACGATTCAAATCACTTTGAGGGGGTAGTAGTCCACACTTTCTAAAATGAAAATATCGTGTTTACCCATAATGGAAACCATAAAGGTATGCCATAAATGAAAAATACAGAATATTAAGTAAAACATAAACATATTATATATCATATATAAAGATAGTGACATCTTAATGTCCACCTTTGAAGGTGTTATATGAGTGTTGAACAATCATCGTTTCGTGAGGCAGAAATTCGCCATCCACAAAAATAGTATGTTCTTTAACCATTATATGTAGGTGTGTCTAAGTGTAGATCTAATAATTCTTATAAAAACATCCTAGTATATTTATTATACTTGTGTTGTTACAAAATAAATGGATAAAAAGAGTTTAGGGTGTTGGAGAAGCAAAATAAAACAAAATAACATAAGAGAAGACATTACCTTAAAATCGGGTAACTCTTTTTTGATTTGAGCCAAAGGCTTCCTTGGGAAGAATTATGCCCAATTTGAGGCTTCTAGAAGTAATAGAGGGAAGTTGGAAGAGTATTTGGGCAGAATTTGGCCGAGAAAAATGTCTTGAAGGTGTGAATTAGGTGGCAGTGGTGGGGGCCTTTTATAAGAGGAGAGAAGGGCCACTCTTGGAAAGATTGAATTGTTACTTTATTATGAAATGCTTTTCTGATTCTAAAGGTCCCAAAAGAATATATTTCTAGGATAAGGTGATAAGGGTTCGAAATATACTCATCCAATAGGTTTTTGACAAGTTTAAGCCTTGGATTTTACATTATCTTTTCATTTTATTTAAATCGTTAATTAATGAGGTAATCGATGCATCATCATGGTGTCATACATAATTTAATTTATATAATGTCTAAAAATTATAAAAAAAATATCATGACATATTAAATCTTTTTATCTTTCTAATTAATATTTATAGTAAAAAATATGACTTGTATAACCCCATTTAAAAATAATTTTAGTAAAACAACTCATGTTTGTGACATTTTTATTTTAACATTAAATATAAAGTGTTTAATGTCATTTTCCTACCAAAGTGGCTCCATGGGGTCCCCAAGTTGACCTATGGATTTTATTAGTCGGAAATGACTCATACAATAGGAGTAGGACAAGTGTAAAGGTCATTTCATATTTTTATAATACCTTGTTTAGCTTAAATTTCACTAATTACCTTTAATCGCGATTAATTAAACTTATTAGTTACTATTCACCAAAAAATTATTTTAATCCCATTGAACCAAATTTTACTTCCTAATGAAAAACATGTATGTCGTATTTTTGAAAATCAAATCACAGAAGTGGTAATGTTTCATTTAAACAAAAAATCAGTTTTTAACTACCACTTAGTGGTTTCACTATTCATCAAAAATTGAAGTTTTTCAGAACAATGCCAAAATTTAAACCTAAGCTATAATTGGTATTCCGAATTCAAATATTATTTCTATTTTAAAAAATTCTAAACATATAAGTTGCATTAATTAATTTTATAATTAATTCCAGCTGTCACAACAAATAGCGTGTTTTTAAGAAACAATATATATCAAAAGATTGACAATTGTTTATGTCCAATTTCAAAGTGAAATTATTTCTAATGAACACCGTTGGATAAAATGGTAAAAATAAATTATAATTATACTTTAAAACCACTCAATAGTATAATTCATCACTATAAATTATTTTGATAAAAAAAGTTGTTTTTAGGTATTTTTCACTATTCATAAAAAAATGGAAGTTCTCAAAAAATTACAAAAAATTCAACTTAGGATAATTTCGATATTCCAAATACAAAAATGATGTCCATTTTGAAATATAAAATATATATAATTTCAAAAGGTGGATATTACTATTCATAATGGCTATTTTGATTGGTCGCGGTGTGTTAGAATCTCAAACTTGCGTACAATGAAAGCTATAGCATTATTGAAAGAGAAGCTTATCGTGGATGCTCGAGGTGTTACATTCTCCCCTCCTTAAATAAATTGCATCCTCGAAATTTGAAATTTTTCTTTGAAAATAAAAGGTTCAAAATTGAAAATACCTTTGTGGAAAACCCACGTCGAAAATAAGGTTAATAAAAATATAACTTTAAAAGAAAGAAAGATAAGTATAAAGGTCACTCGAGATAGACCATACTAGGATTCTATGACAATATGGATATGGAGGAAAAAAAACCATCAAGTTCTGATGGAGAGTTGTAGAAAACTAGGGTAGGAGAAAGATAACCACAAGAAAATCACAAACTCATGATTGGTTAAACGGTCATTGAATCCCCAGTTGGAAAAGTTAACCAAAAACGTTTTTTTAAGTTACCCTTAAAAATTTTGAGGAATTTATTTAAGATATTTACTAATAGCGTAAGGAAATATACTTACTTGTCATGTAGACATTCATTCTTTAATAATTTTTTTAACACAAACCCATCTTTCACTCCAAAAGGTAATAGAACTCAAAAATATTCTATTTATCCTAATCATACAAGGTTCAGAGTATTAACACATACCATTTATATTAGGAAAACTATTTTGTAATAACCAGGGAGTTCTTGTAGGCCAGTGGAAGGTAATAAAGGCATGTCGCACTATGGTTGTGGGTTCGATTCCTGCAGATTTGTCCGACGTGACGGGTTATCCCCCGACTTGCAGGTTGTATTTTTCCTAAAACTATAGTATTATATTATTCCAAAATCAATATTCAGAAATGTTTTAACCTTAAATAATATTATCCAAGGTTATACTTAATCCATTCCAACCTTTATAGTTATCTAAAATACCTCGGTCCAGACTTTCTCTAAAAGGTCTCTAAATTCCAAAATCAATTGTAACATCAGATTCCCCAAACAAGGTAAAGATTCTATTATTGTCACATAATAAAAATATGATTACCTTAATCATATTAAAACTATAATGAAATAAAAAAGTACTGCAGTACAATCCTTATATATATCACATTATTCCTATAACCAGAATATAATCCTTGAGTCCAAAATCACCAATTCATTAATTATTCCACTTCAACTGTAGTAACAGCATAAGATTGTCCTTGATCCCTTGGTCTTTTCTGAGGTAAGTTTCCCTGACGCTTTGGACATTCATTTGCATAATTCCCCATTTCCCTACAATTGTAGCATTCAACATTGATAGCCTCTTTCTTTCCCTTACAATCACGAGCCTGGTGACCTTTTTCTCCACATTTATAACAGACTCCCATTCCTTTTAGGAAAGTACCAGGGGGCTTCTTCCCCCAATTATCGCATAATGGAAAATAATTCTTTCCCTTTTTCCCTTTATCTATCTCTGGTTCCACCGTTCTCTTCTTCTCTTGCTTTACTTTATTGTCATAAGATTTAGAGAATTCCTTTTCTGTCTTGATAGCACATGAGACTATATCTTCATACGAAGAGAAAGATTATGATACTAATGCTCGATAGAGAAACGGTTTTAACCCATCAAAGAAACGATCGATCTTACTTCTTGGGTTATGTATATAATCTGCAGCATGCCTCACTAACCTTGTAAAGATGGCCTCATACTTTGCGACATTCTCATCCTCCTTCTTCCTCAGACTCAGAAATTACCTTTCCATATCTGCTCGATGGTCATGTGGAAAGTATTTTTCTATGAAAATTTCCTTAATCTCCATCCATTCTATACTTGATACTTCTTCATCATCCTTTGTGTTTTGAATCAGTGACCACCATTGATCAGCATCTCCAGTGATGCGGTAAACTGCCATGATGACCTTCTCCCTTTCGCTACTTCCCAAGGCGTGGAATATTTTCTCTAAAGTGTTTATCCATTTCTCATCTACTAATGGATTTGTACCCCCATTAAATGTTGGTGGTTGTTGCCTCATGAAGTGTTCTAACATTGATCCTCCACATTGTGGATCAGGGTTCTCCATTCGAGTATGATTATTATTCATAACCTGAGTGAGTTGTCCCAGTATTGTAATAAGTTGATCAACACCAGTTGTATCTCCAGCTCCACAGTAATTATCTTGAGTAGGAGGGCAATCCCTACACAAAGTGCATTCATTGATACGGTTTCCATTCCTCCCACTAGGTGCCATTTCCAAACAATGGCATAAACTAGATTAGTTTATGAATTAAAATACATAATTCCATACTTGTAAAACACTTAACATAAATTGAACTATTTATGGATATAATCCATAATCATAAAAATGTTTTCTTTGAGGAAGTATGTACTCATAATCCCTTCATAATGGTCTACAATGAAAATGATAATTATCCTAAGCATGTCCCCTGGGAGTGTCATAACCAAGAGTGCAACAAGGCCCATTGTCGTGCACCAGTTCACATTCGAGTCTATCTCAAAGCGGTGTTTTCGGGTTTTACCCCTAGGTACATCTGTGCCAGAGCCGCCTCTACCTGCTCGTATCCAGACAGGGATGTATTGCTCTGAAAACTCACAAAATCTCTATAATACCAAAATTCTAGGAAGTTCTTCTATACTAATCCTCAAAGTCTATCTTCGGGCTATGTGCTCTAATCAGAGTTTATCTAAATCTAGCTTCCGAGGTTAGTACTAAACTGCCTCTGATACCAACTATAATGCCCCGACCCCATCTACCCAAAGTCGGTGCATTACTTCGTAACATTGGCATGATCACAAAATATAAAGTCTCGAAAGACCGATTAGTTTAGTAGCCTTGGAAACACTAGGTACATTCATAGATGTTACAATACATCATAATTTGAAAAACTATAATAACAAAGTCTCCAAAGACTACACTCATATCCTCTTCTAACTATCCCTGCAGGTCATTCATGAAATACTTATTCACATCCTGAAAAATATTAAAACATTGAAAGGGGTGAGCTCAGATGCTCAGTAAGGATACCAATATCGCGGAAGCTTTCATAAATAAACATTAACATTTAAGGTAATGTATAACTAAAAAAAAGCCTTTTTAAACTTGAACATCAGCATAATATGGAAAAAATAAAATTAAATAATTCCATTTACTTACTCAAATTGATATTGTACTAGTCGAATAATCACATGCAATATCAATAACCACATTCATAATGATGGAATGCATAATGCTAGACTATCATAACCACGTAGCCAAGGCCTCGTTCCAAGACCACAAATAAGATTTTGTCAAGGCCTCATGCCAAGACACTAGTTTGTCTCATGAGACCTGCCGATGCATTTTTTTAGAAGATAATTACGTTTAAAATTGCTCAAATATAATCCAGTGTTTTTCTAAAAACATTATGCAAGCTTCTGAAAACAAAATAACTAATTCTGAGACTGCTCGACTAATTACAGGCCATGATGGGTCCACGCCCAATGCCTTCCTGTCTACCACACTTGAGAGTTGGGTTTTATGAAAACATTTTTATGCTTGCGTTTAATAAGTATACATTTTCACTGGATTTTCATATATTTGAGAAAAATATCTCTCTCTTTTTTGAAATCATTTAAAAAAAGTTATGGCTTATAGAGGAAGCTGAATCTCAAATAATAGTCACGGCGGCGGAGAAGTCGTTGTCACTGCATACGTAAGAAAATACATTCCTTTTGTCATTTAGTAAAAACACTTCGTATAAAATATTCCTTTTGAATAAAAGTAAAAGTCAAAGGGGTTTATACACCGTATAATGGAATGTTGTGTATAAACCAAAATATGCCTCAGTGAAAGGAGATTGAGACGAAGTCTTTACAAAGATCATTTTTTAAATAAAATAGATCTATTTTGTGTATTTAATATAAGTACACATAAAGAAAGTACAAATACAAGATAGCACATAATAATATCATGACATAATTTGAAAGTAGGAGATTAACCAAAAGAATGGAAATTGGGTGAAGAAATTCCCTTACCTCGTGTCCGACTTGACTCGATCGTTCTTTAATCTCCTGAATAATAAACTATAGTTAATTTATATTTTCTTAAGAACCTTTTTCATGTTCATTATTCCTTTTATATTACTTATTACCATGTTATGAACATTATGTAATTATTTATGTTAATAACGGTCATTTTGTCGATCTTTGGTACTTGAGTCAAAAAAAACTTCTTATAATTACAAGTTGTTCATGTGGTGAAATATACATTATATCCAGAATTATATACATGATGTATATATCATATATATCATATATATCCATTATATACATTCATTTATAATATTACATAACATTTAGATTTCAGAAATGAAATGCACCGTTCCTGGAGACGGTAAGCCGTACGTACACATGAACGCTACTTTCATTTATATTTTGTATTTAATGGAATGAAATTATAATTATATAAAGGTATAATATAATTCCAGTATAATATAATGTATAATATTATTTACTCCATCCTTTATACATCCCACATATGGTATTAACGATTCAAATCACTTTGAGGGGGTGGTAGTCCGCACTTCCTAAAATGAAAATATTGTTATTTACCCATAATGGAAACCATAAAGGTATTCCATAAATGAAAAATACAGAATCTTAAGTAAAACATAAACATATTATATATCATATATAAATATAGTGACATCTTAATGTCCACCTTTGAAGGTGTTATATGAGTGTTGAACAATCATCGTTTCGTGAGGCAGAAATTTGCCATCCACAGAAACAGTATGTTCTTTAACCATTAGATGTAGGTGTGTGTAAGTGTAGCTCGAGTACTTATTATAACAACATCCTAGTATATTTAGGATACTTGTTTTGTTACAAATGAATTGTATAAAAAGAGTTTAGGGGGTTGGAGAATAAAAATAAAACCAAATAACATAAGAGAAGACATTACCTTAAAATCGGGTAACTCTTTTTTGATTTGAGCCAAAGGCTTCCTTGGGAATAATTCTGCCCAAAGTGAGGCTTCTAGAAATTATAGAGGGATGTTGGGAGAGTATTTGGGTAGAGTTTGGCTGATCCAAATGGCTTTATGGTGTGAATAAGGTGGTAGTGGTGGGGGCCTTTTATAAGAGGAGAGAAGCGGTACTCTTGGAAAGATTGAAATGTTACTTTATTATGAAATGATTTTCGGATTCTAAAGGTCCCACATGGATATATTTCTAGGATAAGGATATAAGGGTTCGAAATATACTCATCCAATAGGTTTTTGACAAGTTTAATCCTTGGATTTTACATTATCTTTTCATTTTATTTAAATCGTTAATTAATGAGGTAATCGCTGCATCATCATGGTGTCATAAATAATTTAATTTATTTAATGTCTAAAAATTATAAAAAAAAATATCATGATGTATAAAATCTTTTTAGTTTTCTAATTAATATTTATAGTCAAAAATATGACTTGTATAACCCCATTTAAAAATTCGTTTAGTAAAATAACTCATGTTTGTGACATTTTTATTTTAACATTAAATATAAAGTTTTTAATGTCATTTTCCTACCAAAGTGGCTCCATGGGGTCCCCAAGTTGACCCAAGGATTGTCTTGGTAGACCAAGACTCATCCAATAGGGGTAGGACAAGTGTAAAGGTAATTTCATATTTTTATAATACCATTTTTACCTTAAATTTCACTAATTACCTTTAATCGCGATTAATTAAACTTAAAATTTAGTATTCACCAAAAAATTATTTTAATCCCATTGAACCAAATTTTATTTCCTAATGAAAACCATGTATGTTGGATGTTTTAAAATAAAATCACAGAAGTGATAATGTTTCATTTAAACAAAAATTGAGTTTTTAACTACCACATAGTGGTTTCACTATTCATCAAAAATTGAAGTTTTTCAGAACAATGCCAAAATTTCACCCTAAGATATAATTGATATTCCGAATTAAAAAATGATGTCTATTTTAAAAAATTCCAAACATATAAGTTTCATTAATTAATTTTATAATTAATTCCCGCTGTCACAACAAATAGCGTGTTTTTAAAAAACAATATATATCAAAAGATTGACAATTGTTTATGTCAAATTTCAAATTGAAATTAATTCTAATGAAAAACATTGGATAAAATGGTAAAAATATATTCTAATTATACTTTAAAACCACTAAATAGTATAATTTATCACTATAAATTATTTTTATTAAAAAAGTTGTTTTTTAAGTACTTTTCACTATTCATAAAAAATGGAAGTTCTCAAAAAATTTCAAAAAATTCAACTTAGGAAAATTTTGATATTCCAAATACAAAAATGATGTCCATTTTAAAATATAAAAAATATATAATTTCAAAAGTGGGTATTACTATTCATAATGGCTATTTTGATTGGTCGCGGTGTGTTAGAATCTCAAACTTGCGTACAATGCAAGCTATTGCATTATTGAAAGAGAAGCGTATCGTGGAAGCTCGGGGTGTTATGCCAAATTCTCATGAACTCTAACTGTGAACTTTATTAGTTCAGGTTCCGAATTATTATGAACCTAGATTCTGAATTTCCATGAAATTTATACTCCAGAATTCTATAGAATTCGGGTTCCAAATTCCTAGAAAACAAAATTTGAATACCTTTATATTTTAGACTCCGATTTCATTTTTTTATTGGACACTAAAATTTAATTTGCTCACACTCTGAATATTGGACTTTAGTTATGTAACCATATTTTTCTTACACTTGTTTTGTTGTAAAACGATGTTGTGCATTCAGTTACTAACTAACCGTTGTTTATGTGATACGTGCACAAGTCCCTCCAAAATTCAGTGAAGAATATGACCACTGGAGGAGGAAGCCGACCATTGAATTCCTGCCTATAAATATGGGCTCATTTGAAAGAGCTCAAGACAGTTTGATGACTCTAGAGATTACATACTGTTGAAGTGATTTCTAGAGAGAGACTTGTATTGCTTAGTGCGTACTGAGCTTCTGGTTCCGGTTTGCTTTGTGTGACTTTGAATGTTGCGGAGTACATTTGAGGGCTTCTGGGTATAGGAAGAAAGAGGTTCCGACTACCTTGAAGTTGAGGGCTTCCTTTCTGGGGAAGAAAGAGGTTCCAACTACCTTGAAGTTGAGGACTTGTGGGGATAGAAAGACAGACTATGATCTTCGTATCGAGGGCTTACCCTGGTGTGGGTAAGACATAATTTCTTGAAAGTATAAATCAAGGGACCTTTATCCAAGGTTGTTGGATACCCTTCTCTTTGGGTTAAAAGATTTACTACTTGTTACTTATTTGTTTCAAGTTTTATGCTTCATTTGTATTGTTGAGGAAAGTATAACTATCATATAATTCGTTATAATTATACTTTAATTTAGTTAGATTCTATATGCTTTAAGGTAGAATCTTCATCTTTTTAAACTTTCATTAAGTTTAATTTCTAGAATGACTTTTCCAGAATTTCTTTCCCAGAATCATATTTTATGATTCAAGCAAGTTTATAGATCTAGAGGTTTTGTGAATTACCTTGTTTAACCTTGTTAAACATAACTATCATTAAAAGTTCCAAAGGAATTTTTAATAGTATACAATTTAGCCCCTCTTGTATTTGTGTATCTACATCATATATTGATACTACAATCAGTATATTATCTATTTTTCCATATATATATCGATCTCACAATTGGTATCAGATTAGGTGACCCCTGAATTAATCTGAAAATTAGATTCAGAATAACTTCTTTCAGAATCATATTTTTAGGAATCATACTTTTTGGACATGTATAGTTCAGATTCTTTTTTTCTTAGAGATACTCTTGTTTTATTCTTTCTTAAGAATATTTTCCTTGTTTACAAACTTTTTCTTTTAACAAGTTTTGTGTAGAAATAATTTTCTTAAAGATGGCATGAATCAATGTTGGTTCCATAGACAATATCAATCCAACAAGACCACCTATCTTTGATGGAAATGATTATGAATATTGGAAGATCGTTGAAGACCTTCATTATCAATATTGGTGTTGACAATTTTTTTATTCTTACTAGAGGATATAAAATCCCTGAAAAAGAAGTTAGTACCTTTACTAATCCAGAAAAGCATGAATATCAAATTAATTATAAGGTACATAATACTTTTTTCTATAACTAGAAATATATATAGACAAATTTCATCCTGTGAGGCAGCAAATTCTATATGGAAAAAACTTGAAATTACTCACTTTGGAACTTCCAAAGTTATTGAGACAAGAAGAGACATGATCAGAGCTGAATATCATGGTTTTAATTTTCCTTATGGAGAACCCATATGTAAGGTGCAACAATGATTCATGAATATTGTGAATAGTTTACAATCCGTGGGTGAGAAAGGATTAGCTGATGAATCTCTGGTTGATAAGATCATAGACATCATGCCCAATGATTGGGAATCCAAGAGGACTGCTATTGATGAGAAAAGAATGGTTACTCAAATTACTCTTGATGAACTCTTTGGAAGTCTTCTTCATCATTAGACTAGAATGAAGAGAGTTGCTGATAATGTAAAGAAGAAGAATGGAAATGGAAGTGTTGATTTTACTACAACTTCTAATCATATGAAAGCTAAGACTCCTGAGAGAGTTACCAGATCCAAATCTAAGAAAGTTTTTATTCAATCTGAATCTAGTGGAGGTGAATCCTCAAAGAATGAATAAGAAAATCTTTCTCGAAGGATGAACAAGATAGATGGATAGAAGAACTTTCAATCTACATATAAGAAAAAGGATCATAACCCAAGACCAACTTACTAATATTTTCAAAAAATCATAACCTTCCGATAGATTTGAATTAATTAAACAGATGTTAGGAATGACAACTATAATTTAATCCTCCTTTATTAACTTCCTATTGAAAAAAATCACCTTATATTAATTAACTACTTTTCATAGGTGGAGTACATTTGATTGTGAGTTTTTCATATTTTTCATAATGAAGATTTTTATATTTTTCATAATGAAGCTTTTTAAATTTTTCATAATGAGGATTTTAATATTTTTCGTAATGGAGCTTTTTATATTTTTCGCAATTAAGGTTTTTAAATTTTTCGTAATGAAATTTTTCATATTTTTCATAATGAATCTTTTTATATTTTTCGTAATGAAGTTTTTCATATTTTTCGTAATGAAGATTTTCATATTTTTCGTAATGATGTTTTTCATATTTTTCATAATAAAGCTTTTTAAATTTTTCGTAATGAAGTTTTTCATATTTTTCATAATGAAGCTTTTTATATATTTTATAATGAATTTTTTCATAATTTTTGTACTTGAAATTTTCGTAATGGAAATTTCTGTACATAAAATTTTCTTAATGGAAATTTTTGTACTTAAGATTTTCAGACTGAAGATTTTCGTAATGAAGATTTTTATAATGAAAATTTTTGTAATAATGATCTGTATACTCGATTTTCGTTTTCGTACTCTTGTTTTTTTAATCTAAAGTCCACCACGAAGAATTTTCCTCAATACTAAAAATTATCCTGACAATCCGAAAGGTATGATTATTTCTTGAGTTTTCATAATCACCTTTTACTTTCTGTTAGATTCTTTTTTTAAAAAAATTTCTCAGATTCTAGTTTCCTTAAATATGAATGGTTTCCTTTAAAAAAACATCAAAACATCATATTCAACCAAAGTTTTTCGTTTCTGATCTCATTTCAACCGTTAGATTAGATCACAAAATTTCTCAGCCATTGGATTGAATTGGGAAGACGAACCGTCTCTTAAACGCCTATATAAAGGGGAACCCCGATGGTTTTCCCAGATCAGTTCTCAAGGTTTTTCCTATCGAAGCTCTGCTCCTCTAAAAAATCCCGTTCCAAACCTTCCAAAAGTACTCAATTCTAAATGTCTGCAGAAGTTCCCTCTCATGAAATGTCTTTTGTCAAGCTGATTTCGAAGTGGAACATTTACAGGGAGAGGTTAGTACACCCAAACTTCTTCAACAAGTATGACTCTATTATCTCCAAGAATATCAGGCTTAATATATGGGAGAGTGTAGCCATATTAATGACATGAGCTCAGGATGTTGTGTATTCGGATTTTCTGATAGAATTTTATGAGTCAACATGATTTTTTAACAGAGATTGTAGGGAAAAGTTTTCTTTAAAAATTATTGGAAATAAATATGCACTCTCTTACACCAAGGATACTAGCTTGGTAGGATTATCCTATGAAGGGGAGGCCGAGTTTTGTTCTCATAAGCTTCCAGATGTTCAGGGGATTTTGTCAAGGTAAAGGCTATACAATGCCTTGGTCTTACTGATGTCATGATTGCAAAGATTTCCCATCTGTCTACCAACAATATATTCCTAGAATTATAGGTTTAGGGTCTTATAGTACCGAGAAAGGGTGACAAGGACATTCTTAAGAAAAGTGATATGTACCAATTAGATTTTTTGGTAAATCTAAGTAAAATAAATCTGATGAAACATATTCTTATTACGATTGAGAATATCAAGAATGGTAATCTAAGAGCTCAGATTGACATGTATCCTACCCTACTATTAAAGCTGATATTTTTGTGTCTTGAATCTTTCAAGATTCCCTACAATTCCAAGAAGAGGAATTGCAAAGTAATGATGATCAGTTATGATACCATCAAGAGGATGAAGGTTGGTTTCTCTAAGGAGTCAGGTGAGTTTTATGATCTACCTGGGGATGAGGAAGAAGCAATTTCAAAAAATGTTGAAGAGGCTGAACCTTCAAAGAAAGCTGAGAAGAAAATAAATTTGAAGGAAGTAGTAGCAGAAGGTGAAACCCCTATGGCCAAAGAAGATCAATCCACACCTCCAAAGCCCAAGAAACAGAAAGCGTATCTAGATGAGGTAGTAGAAAAATGGAGGGAGGATAAGAAGAATAGAAAATAAGGGGAGCCATAGTTCGGTTTGGACCCTGCTGAGGATAAGGCCTTGACAGAAAAAGCTTCTGATGAGATTGAGAAGAAATCTAAGGAGAAGAATATTAAGAAGAAAATTTATGATGTTGAGATTCTGCAATCTCTTTTGATAGTGACTGAAGTTTCATCCAAAAAAATTCTCATAATGAAAGATTTTTTAGTAGAAGAATTACCTGAGTCTCCAGAAAAGAATTTCATGTCACCGGAAAAAGATCAATAGAAAGTTTTTGATCAGATTGAAGCTGTAGAAAAAGTGAATGAACAGGAATGCAGTGCTGGCATAGAAGATCTCATTCAGTAAGTTGAAGACTTTCATGAGAAGCAAAGTGCTTCTGAAATGTTGTCAATCCAGACTTCTCAAGCCGGATCTTCAAGACTTGCTACTATTGTGGTTTATTAAAAGGTTGAAGGGGAGGTCAATAAGTTGTCTAAGGAAGAAAGCTATAATCATCACTTCATTAATCCGGAAGACATTGAGGCTAGAGCTGAGAAAGAAAAATATGATGAAGATAAGATTGTTTAGTTATCTGATTGTGAGTAGGAATCTCCTGATGAAGAAGCTATTCTGAAAACCAACAAGGGGAAACAAGTGGTTTTTGATACCCCAAACAAAGATATTTTTAGGAAGAAGGAAGCTAAAGGATATTCTAAGAGGAAGCCAGTAGAGCTAGAGGAAGAACCATCTCCAAGAAAAATGTCAGATTCAAAGTCATCGCCACTAGGACATGATTTTATTATTCAGTCACTGAAGAAGTTGGTGGATACCATTCCGATCTTTCCAATAATTGATTCTAGATTACCGATGCTCTAGCATAGCATGAATCAAAATTCAGACTTCGTATCCATGATGATGGATAGGTGTGTAAAGGTTTAGGCTGATCACAAAAATTTTCTTAGCAATTATGAAGCCCATAGAAAATCTTGAATGAAAATGATGAGCTGGTCAAATGAAATAATCGAAGATCTGAGATAGGTTGATGACTTTCTAGATGATGTTAAGAAAGCCTTTGATACATCAGATGGTAAAATCAAGGATCTTATAGATAGCTTTGAGAAAAATATAACTCTTGAGAAAAATGTTCAGATTCAAGATGTTAAAGATCTGAATGGGAAGCTAATTTATGGTGTCCAGTGTTGGAAATATGAAATGGATATGCGGATTGAGATTCGAGAGAATCTGGTGAAGCAAGATGACTTGCTGAAGGCTTAGGTAGAGACTATGAATGCTCAGGAAGATAGGATCAAATCATTAGAAAATTAAGCAGTGGAGGATGACAAAGTGCTGAAAAAGCTGAAGACCATTGTGAAGAAACTAATGCCCAAGGAAAAAGAACCAAAATAGATCCAAATCTGATCTTTTGTTGTATCTATTTTTCCTTTTACAAATTCTTTAAATCATAATGAAATTATGATTGTATGTTCTGTTTGGATGTTTGAACTACTATTTCAGGTACCATATTTTTTCCATTCCCTCAAACTCTTTTTGAAAATCACAAAGGGGGAGAAGGTAAAAGAATTGTAAAGGGGAGAAGGAAAAAATAATTCTAAGTAAAGAAGATATACCCCTAAGTAAGGGGGAGTTTATCTCAGGTAGTTCTCTATTATGAAGATTTCCAATATCTAGATAATGAAATTTTCTCATTCCAAAAATCTATAATACCATCCTTATAGTTCCAATGCCTAAGGGGGAGTTTGTCGTATTCACCATTGTCCATGAAAAAAGGGAGATAAGTTTTATTTTCAATGTTTTTTAATATATTTTCTATGTCCTTATAATCTTTTTTGTATGGTTGTTTGTGCTTTCCAAAAAGGTGGAGATTCTTTAGTCAATAAGGTTTTCCTTATGATTTTCCATTCCTTCATTCAAGGGGGTGATTGTTAAGTCATTAAGGTTTCCTTATGACTTTACCAATTCTCTTATTTTGAAAATAAAACACATCTTATCTCAAGGCCAATCTATTTTTACACTGTGTTTTACTTATATAAGGAAGAATTTCCTTCCCCTAGGAAATTTATCATTACCTTATTTCATTGTCCATATCATAATTTTTCTAAGTGTAAAATTTGGTTTGAAACCAAAACCTCGGATATACACAAATACCTAGATATGAAGCATTACGAATTTTCAGAATTATGGTTATGAACTCTTCTGAGTTCTGACTCTGAATTCTGACTATGAATTCAGGTTACGAACTTTCTGAGTTTTGACTCTGAATTCTGAATCAGAATTCTGGTTATGAACATTTTAATTTCTAACTCCGAATTCGGAATCATAATTCTAGTTATGAAATTTCTGATTTATAACTCCGAATTCTGAATATGAATTATGGATACGAAATTTCTGAGTTCTGACTCTGAGTTCTCTGAATACAGACTCTGAACTCTCATGAGTTCTGACTCCAAATTCTCATGAACTCTGACTCTGATCTTTGTTAGTTCAAGTTCCAAATTCTTATGAATCCAGATTCCGAATTTCCTTGAAATTCAGAATCCAGAATTCTATAGAATTCAGGTTCTGAATTCCTAGAAAATATAATCTCAATACCTTTTTATTTTAGACTCCAATTTTATTTTTTGGTTAGACTCTGAACATTCATTTGCTCACACTCCAAATATTATACATTAGTTATGTAACCATATTTTTCTTACAATTGTTTTGTTATAAGACGATGTCGTGCATTCAGTTACTAACTAACCATTGTTTGAGTGACACGTGCATAGGTCCGTCTAAAGTTCACAGAAGAATATGACCATTGGAGGAGGGAGACGACCATTGAAGCTGTGCCTATAAATAGGGGCTCATTAGAAAGACCTCAAGACAGTTTGATGACTCTAGAGATTACATGTTGTTGAAGTGATTTCTAGAGAGAGACTTTCATTTCTTAGTGCGCACTGAACTTCTGGTTCAATTTTTCTTCGTGTGACTTTAAATGTTGTAGAGTAAAATCGAGGGCTTCCTAGGATAGGAAGAAAGAGGTGCTGACTACCTTGAAGTTGGGGTCTTCTTTTCTGAGGAAGATAGAGGTTACAACTACCTTGAAGTTGAGGGCACGCAAGGATAGCAAGACAGAATCTGATCTTTGTATCGATGGCTTACCCTGGTGTGGTTAAGATAGGCATTCTTGAAAGTATAAATCAAGGGACTTTTATCCAAGGTTGTTGGATACCCTTCTCTTTGGGTTAAAATATATACTACTTGTTACTTGTTTATTTCATGTTTTCCACTGCATTTGTATTGTTGAGGAAAGTATAACTATCTTATACTTCCTTATACTTGTACTCTGATTTAGTTAGATTCTATACGCTTTAAGGTAGAATCTTTATCTTTTTAAACATTAATTAAGTTTTATTTCCAGAATAAATTTTCCATAATTGATTTCACGGAATCATATTTATTGATTCAAGCATGTTTACAGATCTAGAGGTTTTGTGAATTACCTTGTTTAACCTTGTTAAACATAACTATCTTTAAAAGATCCAAAGGAATTTTTAAAAGTATTCAATTCACCCCCTCTTGTATTTGAGTATCTACATCATAGTTTGATACTACAATCAGTATCATATTTATTGTTCCATCTATATATCGATCCAACACATAGAAGAATTAACACCAACCTCAAAATCTATGGTAGCTCCAATAATGAGCTCCAAATATATGAAAGCTCTGAAAGTGGTAATAAATACCACCCCTACGAATGCATCCTCGACCTATAGAAACACATAAGCACCACCCCATGTGATTTTTTTTATAAAAAAAATAGGGAAAATGTATTTTCTAAATTCCTAAACCCATCATCAATATCTCAAACCCATTAGGCTTCCATATCGGTTTGAGTTCTAGGGTGACACGTACAACCATCTCTACCCATAAATATATGTACCCACTAAGGGATGGTTATTAAATGAGAAACCCCTAGGATAACCCTAGTTTATAGTATATTAGAGGCACCCTCATGTGTGTCCTTAGCCATAGATAGGTCTCAGGTCATGTCCTAATACTTCGACAGATGAGGTGTCATTCCATTTTCATAGGACCAACATTTTCGAAGATCTTATTCATTTTTTGATGTGTAAAATTATTTTTTGTTATTAAATTAAATATTTATCACTATTTAAATAATAATATTAAATATTATGCCACTATTAACTAGGGTGATCCTACACATTACATACTGTATATCAAAAGTATAAATTCCATGGCCTTTTATGTGAGACAACTTACCATTTTAGAATACTTTATTGATTTTTAAATTTCCCAAAAAAATGATGCCCGAACTCACCCAAACTCATGTTTCTCCAAATAGTAACTTTACACAATCTATGGAACCTAAAACACACCAAGACACCAGACATAGTTAATTATAACCAATTATAACTAATTAAACCATTTTATAAAAAAATCATAATTATGCCTAATTCTCACCCAACATCATCATCGCACATAAACCACATCCAACATCTCCCTAAGGGATCATATCACACCCATGGTCCTACACTGAGAAAAATTACCAATTAAAAAATTCCAAATCAATTATAATTTCAATTTAATTTAGTCAAAAATCAAGATAAACAATCATCATAATGAATCTCAACCAAAATAATAAGACATCGTGTGTATATGACATCCCGGGTCACCTATTCCTTAGAATAGTGAAATCCCCATCGGTTTTGGATGATTCCATAGTACTCTAGTGGAATTAAAACCAAATCCCTAACTAGATAAAGATAAATTATAATGGGAGGGTGGAGAAGACCAACATGGGTTATTAGAGGAGAAAACATACCTCAAATCACTGTTATACATCACCAAACTCTACCACCCTACCATAGGTAATTAGAGGAATACGGGACTGAGCTTTGGATATAAATGGCTTCTATTTATTACCAAAACCTCATAAAATCTAAATTCCCCAAATGTGGAATAGGACCAAATTGACCCAATTAAAACACCACTCTAGTAACCCCACTAGCTAGCCAGTTTGGGCACACTAGTGAGCCAGTGTGGCACTGGACCTCTAGCCTAGGATCACCAATTTGGAAGGGATAGCATCTAAGGTGTTGGGATACTACCCACCCCACATGATATCTGGATCTACTATAGTTTCCCCAACCACCCTGGTCCATCCTTTACATATCTCTTAAGCACCCTAAAACCATCTGAGCTTCAAACCACATCCAAAATAATTATTTTTAAATGCTCAAATATCCATTTTTCCATTATGAAAACTCATTAAAATTGTAATCCATCCACCAAATAAAAATTAAAAATCCTCCTAAAAAACTTACCACTCATAAATCCATGGGGTGTTACAAAATACATTCTAATATTACTAAAATATAGGCATATATTCTATTTTGAGTTTCACCCCACTTATTTGAGATGAATATCCCTCATAATTGGGTAGTAAGACCCATTAAATGAAAGTATTTCCCATTAGAATTTCATGTTCATCCTCATACTGATAAAAAATCATAGTTTGATTCATAATATCAAATATGACTTCCCTAAATTGTAAATTTATATGGTATTTATATAAATAAATCCAATCAATATCCAATATATTATCAAATTCAAATCAATGTATAGTAACAAGATTTTGAGGAAGCACATTCTGATAAAATTATATCAGACATGAGATATAAGCTTGATATGTGATCATCATGGTGTTATAATTTTTTATTGCTAACTCAATATATAATCATTGAGTTGGTGATGTGAGAAAATTATAAAATTCTTCATATATAAATGTGTGGGTAGTTCCAAAATCAAATAATAAATTTTTAGTTCTAGAGTATAGGTAAGTGTACCTTTCAATACGTCATTCTACTGACCCAATTCAGTTTTGATAGTAAAGGCATAACATCTTTATTCTCTCTTAGATCAGGGCATTGACTCACATAACTCCCAATCTCCTTTCATAAAAAATTTAAAATTCCCTGGTTTAATCCTTCTTATCCTCCATTTCATTGGATGTAATTTTCATCCCCCAGCAACAATCATTATATTGATGGAAAAAATCTCCAAAATTGAACCATTTCATAGTTCCTTTTAGAAAATTTTCTAAGTACTTTCCCTCAAATTTTGGGAATGTAGGTCATTGAAATTTTCTTCTACTTTGTGATTTACCATTCGATTTTCCAAGAAGCTCTATTTTTTTCTTCTTTTCACTAAAACCAGAATAATAATTGGAGTTCCCACTCTTTATTTCTACCTTTATATAACTTCAAATGATTTCATAAAAGTTACCAAAGTCTCTTATGACTAATTCATTTTATATACTTGTTTTTAGGCCACCAAATAATCATTCAATGTTTCACACAGGGTCAATGATAAATCATAAATCATACCTTGAAATTATGTTATCATTTTCACTATAGATAACAATTTATTAATCATCCATATATTTTAGATCTAGAAAAAACCTTTTCATATTATTAGGAAGAGTTTGAAGAAATTATTTATTGAGAAATACCCTCTTAAACTCCTCCCATTCCATGTATTTTATTTATTCCACTTTACTTACATTCTTGATAAGAGTCCACCATTGATCAAATTATCCTTACAGGAGATAGAATTTTATGAAAAATTTCTTATTATCCATGAAAAAATAGTGGAAATTTAATTTTCCATCAATTGTTAACCTTATTTGAACTAAGTAGATTAGAAAACCCATAGAAGGAATGGAATTTTTTTAAATAAAAAACAAAAGTTTATTTTCCCTCCTTGGTGTATTCATAAGTTCAACATGATTTATTTTATTACTCGTGTATTGATATAGTTTAGGGAAATATTCCATAATATATTTCACCCCATCTATAAATAACTTTGTTTTCTCATGAGGTCAATCATTTAATTTCCTATCACATTCAATGTTTTAATTACTCCATCCGATTCAATACATTGAATAAAACAAAAAACAACTAACATTAGTATTGAGAAATGATAAATATATTAAAAAATAATAATAAAATAATTCATGAAATCTCCTAATTTATGAAACTTTTATATCAAACTATGATAATTTAGGATTATTATTTTGGATCACTATAGTTTTTTATGTTATATCCTCATGTTTACCATACTCTATTACCCAAAAAAAACTAAACCGTACTATGATACAAACCAAGGTAACCGAACCATAACATAAATAAATAATACATAATTATATATTAATATCCAATACTTATTACAACAATACATTCTTTAAGGTCGTATAGGGTTAGTGTCTTGGGAGGCTAGATACACAATCAGCTTATTTCTTAAAAAATCTTCAACATATCCTATAAATACCTTCATATAAACAACCTTAAATATATTTACATATATCATACTTAGAACCTTCCTTCATAACTCAAGGAATAAAAATATAAGAAAGGGAAAGTTCAGATGATCAACAGGGGTAAACATGAGAGATATCAATTATAAGAAAAAAAGATGATCATATGGGAATTACAACATAATCATGTGCATGTTTTGTGTAAGATATTGAATTTTCATTAGTTAAAAATATCTTACATTTTTTGGTTCAAATGATCATCTACATAATAAGGGAAAGTCCATTCATATTATGGGAGTTTTTGGGGGTGTATAAGGCTTGTTCGGAGCTCAGAGACTGGATTTTTGGAAATAGAAGATAGGCCACCCAGTTAGCAGATACCATGTAGGATATGCCTCAGAGTTACACCAAACTATGTGAGGCTTGACTGTGGGGTGCTTCAATTCACAAAGTTTTAAGAAAACGTGAAGATTTAGGTTCATTCCTATGAAAGGCACCTAATTTTTTGTGAAGAGGTGTTTTCCATGTGTTTTAAATGGTTAGGAAAATCATGCACACTAACTATGAATGGTTCCTTTATATGATGTAACAAGAACACGATTGGAACACAGTTTGGGTAGTTATGAATCCAAACTATGTGGCCTAGTAAATAATATGGAAATTAAATTTTCCCTAAGAAGCATATTAAATCGAAAACTAATTTCTTTACCCCTATTTAAGATAATAATGTGCATTGAGAGATCTTTTTGAAGCCCAATCATAGTTTCCACTCTCACTTTGTCATCCAATCATAGAATAGAGAGTTGTTTTCCTCATTGGATTCATACCAATATGTTATTTGATCGTCTTGTCCCATTATTCATCTGTCTTGGTATATACAAAGTTATCTAAGTACAAACTAATATTCCATATTTTATAGGTTCTTTATTCCTTCTTCATTTTTATGGTATGAATCAAATATAAAGATAATAATGGACGATAAATTTACTATGGACCTGTAGAAGGTGGCCTATACCTTACCTCATGGTTTTGGTAGTTATAATAATAATTAAAATGTGATGGAATTCTGGGCTTCCCAGTGTCACCCCTAAAATTAAAATGATGATTGAATTGAACATATTGGAACATGCTTCAGATTCCATTTAGTTCCTTGTTATTGTTGGAGGTTGTTTCCTCAACTTAGGCTACCCATGGGGTGTGACTTCAGAATTATATTATATTCTGGAAACCATGAGGAGTGTGTGAGATTTTCTAGTTAGAGGAAGCCCTTATGAATTTATAGTAATTTAATTTAATTTAACTGAACGATTTTAATAGGATATGGATAATTCTTCCTTTTCTATGTGTTAGCATGATGTGAATTGTTTCATTTGTTTAAATGGAATTATTATATGAGTTAAAAAAACTCATGTATCTTTATGTTTTGAATTTTTGAATGGATTAAATGATGAATGATTCCATAGGATGCTCTGTGGGTGCTAAACCATGGGCCATGATAGCAGTAGTGGACACCTAGGATGATATTTATCATTGGGTATTGATTCTATAGGATGACTTGGGACTTGTTACCCCTTGGATTTGGATTTATTGTGCTCATTGTGGACATGGTCTATTCGAATGATCCTTGGACCACATTCCATGTCTAAATAAGTTTCGATTGAGATGATCTTAGTACTCAATGAGTATTCCATGGTTTACTATACCGTGGATCTAGCCCCATGGGGTCTGACACTTTTGATTAATTGGTTCAACCCGGTTATACGTGACATGATTTATTATACATCTCAACCATGGTTGATATGATGTATAGGTAATACAATGTCCCCATAGATGATATGATATACTATGTGAATAGAATGGTCATGGTGTTTACCTCAATTTTTGTTACTAATTTCTCATTATAGAATATTGAGAAATGTTTTGTAAGGATCCTTGTTTGGATAAAAAAATTCACTTAATTTTTTTACATATTCCATGGGCACTTGTCCCATTTATGATATAAATTTGATATATGATGCAAACATCTTAGCTTGTACTACACAACAAGGATTATCATAGGAACTATTAGTGGTGACCTACTAGGATTTTATCTCCCACCCTATCTCAGACTTCCATTGGGTACCTAGACAGACTATATGGATGCAGGTATGGATCCGGAATAACACCCAAAGTACAATTCATTATTGTTCCATTCATAGAAGTTGAAGAGAATAAGACCCATCTAAGGCTCAAGAAGCTAGTTGGGATTGATTATTTTTAGTCTTTTTGGAACATTGATACATGTGATATATTGATGCCTGTAAACCTATTTTTTCTACTTTGCTGACACATGACCTGAACTATGATTTTTTATTTGATATTAATTACATCATTTTTCTATATATATATATATATATATATTTGTTTTTTATCTCTTGTTCAATTATTAGTGTTCTTCCAATATGGCAGGTTACTAGTAGAGTGTTTATAGTGTCTATTATACTATTCCATCTATTTACATATACTTCTCTTAATTATGTTGTATTATATACCCAAAATTATACAGTATGGTAGTGAGGGAAATATATCCTCATAGACACAACTGATGAACTTCCTGCTAGTTAGTAGACTCTTGTGTTTAGGGAGATTCACATGAGGGCATATGACCCACTAGTTTAGGGAACTAGATAGTGGCATCCCGGTCAGTATGTTAAAAAGTGGTATTAATGGAATTATTTTATTTATTTAATATTCTGATATAATAGAAATGGGGTTAGGGAGGAATTGGAATTTGGTAATGAGATTTTCCTCGGAGTGTCTAACCCGCATACTAGAAAATCCCAATTGCCTAGAATAGAAATTATTATTTTCTGGATTTTTCCTATTATATTTGATTTGGATTTCATCGTTGGGTGACACACTTGAAATTATAATGTTATCATTAACATAATTGATGATATGATTTATAATTTCCCAATGAGATGAGGGTATGCATATCATGCATAATTTTTAGTCACATTTCTGGATTCACATGACATGCATTATGTCATGCCATAAAGAATGCATTACTTCATGGATTTGGGATATGTTACATGTGTGATATATTTGATATAACTACTATTTTGATATATTATTTTTCAACGAATTGATAAAAATAGTTGTTACTTATAGTTATTGTCATAACCTAATCATTTTTCCTAATTATGCTACAAAATACACCATAAGTAGCCAATTGGGGAATGTTGAGTCCTGGATCATTGGTAGCATGGACTAGAACATGCTATGCTACGGATTTCGTGGAATCCATATTTTAGTTCATGTTATTTATGGGCCCTTATGTATTGTAATTGATGCACCATTTAGTTCAAAAATTTCAAGTGAACTAAGAAATGAATATGATTTCAAATGGAAATTGAAATGTGAAATAGATCACTTAACATTGACCTGAATTTAGAGTGTACTTTAGGTAGTGTCCCTAGTAATGTCAATGACTGATGTATTTACCCAGTTATAGATTTAAGAGAAGGAATAGAAGCACTAAATTTTTATTGAACGTTTTTTACATGTTCTACCATTTTAGATATGAACTAATGGTTATCGATATTTTCTATGGTGTGTGTTTGGAATTGTAGAGGCACTCCACCACGATGACATCCAGTCGTATGCCAAGATGTTGGAGATGACCATTCAATAAAGGTGATGGGCCATGGGATACCAGTGGATTATCCTATATTTACAGACAAGGAACCATCATTATTACCATATATAGGTGTTGTGTCATAGTTCCTTGAGGGGTTTATCATCATTATGAAGACTTTTTAGGGAGAACCAAAGCTTTCCCTATCTTTAGAAGAGAGGAAGCATGTGTTCCAAAAGCATCAGCCTCAAGTTTTTTTAGGGGATGAAAATATATAGGCTATTTAGATGTGGATTGAGAATAATCTATTGATTTTTGATCATCTGGATACACCTCCTAAGAGGAGAGTGAAGCTCACGACATATATGCTTTAGGGCAAAGCAATATGATGGTGGGATGTTTTTAACCAAACTGTCTGGATATAAGACATGGTATGGGGTTATTTCAAAACTATATTCCATGATTACATTGTCCCCAAGTATATGGAAGCAGAGAGGGATAGTGAGTTAATGTGTTAGGAGTAGGAAACTATGATGATTATAGAGTATTATACATTCTTTATAGTGATTTATAATTTTTCACAGACATATCTTTCTGATGAGGCATTAAGGGTGAGACACTTTGATGAAGGTCTTTGACATGCCATTTGTTCTTAGGTCAACATTTTAAAATTGACCTCTATTACTGATATAGTGAATTAGGTGCTAATTACAGAGAAGAAATTAAGGGAATATGGGGGCGCATGGCAAAGCGTTGTAGTATCTCGACCCAGTAGTTCATATTCCAATGGTAATAAGTTCCTTTTTGAGGCATCCCATGATATGAGTACCATCTAGGTTGTTAGTTATGGTAGTTTAGTTTTCTTTCATCAGTAAGGAAGATTGGGACAACTGATGAATCAATGTTATTGAGACCCTAGAATGTACCATGATTGTGAAGGGATGGGAAACATGAAACACTTTTTCAGGACCCTTCTATAAGAAGTGAGTGGTAGGGGTCATCTACAAATCTAGGTCTGGGTTTGGGTTTCATAGGTTCACATTAGGAAATGAGCTGAAGAAGTATTGGTCTGTTAGACTGAGGTGGTGGCTGTGGACAAGGCATCTAGGAAATGGTTGTACCTAGAAAACAAATTGGGATTTCACTTGGTAGCGAGGTAATTTTATAGTGTTGTGTTTCATGATAAATATATTTAGTACATCATACATTTGATGAGGAGAGTTCTAGTCCATCTATAGTGAGAGGTATGAACTTTGAATTATGTACTCTTGTATCTTCTCTTTTTGATATAAGTGCATCACATATTTTCATATCGGTAACAATTGTGGAGAGTCTTGTGATCATGGTTCAGTTTTCTAATGGAGTAATGACACTCGATACTCTATTAGGGATAAGAATGGAGAGTGTTAGCTAGTATAGAGAGTTATCCCTTAGGATTGGTTGGTGTCACTTTATATGGAATATTTTTTTCCTCAAGATGACTAGGTTTGATGTCAAAATCGAATGGATATGCTAGTATCTTATTGATCCCATGTCGATTATTATCACTTGAGTATGACCATAACATCACCATAGGGTAGGGGTTTTATTTCAAAAAGTTAATAGGATGTATAGGAGATCCATGCTGGACCATAGCATCATGGGATGGGTGGGATGACAACCGAAATTTATAGTTTGTATTTGTACAATCAGAGATCATGTCAGGTAGATTTCCCTCTAGTGGTTTATCTTTTCAGGGATCTATTTTGAGAAGAATTTTCTTGTATACCTCCTGACATAAGGGATTAGTTATTCATTTATTTAGTTCCAGGAGCATCACCAGTATTAATTCATCCTAATAAGATGGATATAATGGAGTTACAAGAGTTCAATAGGAAACTATAAGACTTGGAGGTAAAGGGTTTTATATGAACTAGTACTTTTTCATGTTGATCAATAGTCATTTTTTAAAAAAAGGTAGATGGTACCTTTAGGCTATGCATAGATTAAAAAAATTGAACCAGCTAATGGTTAAGAACCAATACACCTTGCAACATATTGATAAACTTTTTGATCAGCTTAGAGGAGCTCATGTGTTCTCAAAAATTGATTTGATATCAGGATACTATTAAGTTATTTTTTAACATAAAAAAGTATAATAAAATTTTTCATAGAAATTATAAACTATATGATTATCTCATTATATCGTTAGATCTCAATATTATTATGAAAAATTTCATGGAACTGATGAACAATGTTTTTCCTCATTATCTGGATTCATTTTTGGTGGTTTTCACAGAAGATATCTTGATGTATTCTCAAAATTTACACAACCATGACAAAAATATTGAGATTGTTTTGGATATAATGAGAGGGCATAAATTATATGATAATATCACAAATTTCCACTTATGGATGGATAATATTTACATTATAGTTCATATTATTTTAGATACAAGAGTATTAGTTGACCCATTAAAGGTGAGAGCTATAGTTTCCTCTAATTAGCCCAAGAACATATTTGAAATTTAGAGTTTCTTGGGTCTAGATTGATATTATAAGAGTTTAATATAGGACTTATCACAAATAAAATCACATATTATGAGCTTTATAATAAGGTAGTGATGTTTTTTGTGGTTATATTCCCATGATATGAACTTTCAATTGCTTAAAGGGAGTCTTAATTTAGTGCTAGTCCTGATTCTACTAAAGATGAGTATGATTTACACTATGCATTATGACACATCAGGTACTGGGTTAGGAGAATGTCTAATAAAGGGGGATAGAGTTTTGAAGTATGGGTCTCGGTAATTGAGGCCACAGAAGAAGAATTTCCCAATGCACAATCTTGAGTTACCAACAGTTTCTCATGCTTTTCACTGTTGGATACACTATTTACTTGAAGAGAATTTTTTAATGTACAAAGACCAAAAAATACTTAAGTATATATTTACATAGTGTGATTTTAATTTGAGGATGTGAAGGTGGGTTGAGTATCTATATTATTTAAACTTTTAGCTTTCCTATATTCCTAGAAAGGGAAATGTTGTAGCTGATGCATTAAGCAGGTGGACACTTGTACTAGTAGTTTAAGAATCTAGTAGTGACTGAAAACATATGGATTTGTTTTAATAGATAGACTTGGAGGTGTTGGATGTCCATGGGATTAATTTTCTTTCATCCATTGATGTGACCTCTACACTTCTAGATAGAGTAGGGATGAAGTATCTATCAAATTCTGAGGGCTTAGTCCTATGAGAGAGTGTGGAAAGTAAGGACCCAACTATTGGTTGAACCATAAGTGAGGATGAGATTCGGCATATCCATGGTTGTGTATGAGTTTTGTTGGACATAAAAAAGATGATGTGGGAGATTTATTCCTTTGTTTGGGAAGTACATCCCATCATTACCAAGATGTATCATGACTTATGCTATCTGTACTAGTGGCTAGGTAGGAAATGTGTTGTAGATGGTTTTTTTATGAGGTGTTTCACCTACCAGTAGGTGAAGGCAGAACATTAGTGAACATCCATATATTTTTAGTAGTTACCCATTATTGAGTATAAATGGGAGGAATTTGTGATATATTTCACAAACAGTTTACCAAGGTCTTCTCAAGGTAGAGATGAAGTGTGGGTTGATGTGGATAGGATCACAAAGGGAGCTCATTTCCTACCGATCTAGGAGAAAATTAGTGTAGATGATGTTGGGTGATTTTATATATGTGAGATAGTATGACTTCAAGGGGGACCTCATACTATAGTTTCTGATAGTGATTCCCAATTTATGTCTCTTTTTTGGTAGAGTTTGTAGATGGTGTTGGGTAAAAGGCGATTTTGAGTGCATCATACCACCCTCAGACTGATGGTCAGTCATAGAGTATGATTCATGTGATTGAGAATATTTTACGAGCTTTCTTCCTAGATTTTGGGGAATCGTGGGAGAATCATATACCCCTAGTTTAATTTTTCTACAATAATAGGTATTAGAATGTGATAAAGATGTAAAATTATGAGTATTTATATGGTAGGACAATCTGATCACCCTTATGAGGGTTAGAGGTAGGTGAGGCCACATTTCTAGGACTGTTTCTTATGTAGGAGACTTTAGAGAAGGTCTAGTTGATCAGGAAGTGGAATTGACATAAATCTTACAATGATCACTATCGATGGCCTATAGAGTTCGAGGTCAGGGATCTGGCCATTTATTATATATCACTGAGTATGGGACACATATGGATCAAGGGACAGGGTAAGATTTCATCATGATATGTCGGGCTATTTTAGATTCTTGAGAGAGTTAGGACGGTAGCCTATTCGTTATATCTACCTAAAAGGCACAAAGCCATGCGTGTTTTCTTCTATTCTTCACAGTTGGGTTGTTATCACTCAGACATGTATCATACTATACAACTTTCTAAGGTAGAGTTGTACATTGATGATTACTTTTAAGAGAATTATCTTCATATCATTGATAGAAGCACAAAGGTTCTTCGATGCTGATTACACTACTGAAAATATGGCCTTTGTCAACATTAAAAAAGTTTATTTACAGTGCTATAAAATCATTCATAACCTCAGCGAAGATAGGGGAGGATGAAAAATGTGCTCAATGAATGGATTTTTTCTCAGTTGAATCTTGACCATCCTTGTAAGGGAAACTCATGGATAAATTAATTTAATGGGGAAATTTATAATATAATGATTTTTCTTGTTTCATTGATCTCTTTCATTTTTTTTGGTTTAAATGATTTTTTATGGGTTAGTGTCAATTCCCATTGAGATCAAAGGATTTGGGGGGGGGGGGTTGCCGGTGGCTTGTTCAGAAACTGGAGACCATCCTTTTAGAAAAAGAAAAAAGGCCACACGTTTAGAAGAAACCATGTAGGAAATACAATATGATTACCCTTAACCATGCGAGGATTGACAGTGGGGTTCTAAAGGTCATATGGTTTTAGAAAACCACACAACTCAATGTAGATGCTCATGCGAGGCACCTGTAATTTTTAGCATTGGTGTTTTTCCATGATTTTCACATGGTTAGGAAAATTATGTGCACTAACCATGTGGGATTCCCTTTTATGTAGTAAAGGGATCATGGTTGGAACATAATTTGCACAACTATGAAGCCAAACCATGAAGGCTAATAAATATTGGAAAAATTACCATTTTGCATTAAAAATTTATTAAACCAAAAACAAATTTATCTTCCCCTCTGTTGGATAACAATGGGCATTGGGAGAGCTATTCTATTCCATATCATATCTTTTCTCCTGATTCTTCATCTAGTCTCGGAATGAGGATTTGTTTGTCTCATTAGATTCTCACCAGTAAGTTACTCAATCCTCTTTCTATTCTTCATTAATCTTGGTATCAAGAGAGTTATCTAGGTGTAAGCTAATATGACTTATTCTCAAGTTGTTCATCCATTCTTAATTTTTATTTTGTTCTTGATCAAATCAAAAGCGGATAAAAGATGATCACTCTACCACCGACCTAGGGCAGGTGGAATATACCTTGCCCCATGTTTTTTTGTTTTTAAATCATTGTTTCCATGTTGTAACATTCCATACTTTCCAAAATTTCCCCTAAAAGTAAATTGATGATTCAGTTGAATGTATTGGAACGTTTTAGGGATTAACTTTACTTCCTTATGACTATTGGAAGTTTTTTCCTCAACCTAGGACATCTATGGGGTGTTCCTTTTGATTTTCATTTTGTTCTACCACCCATAGGGTCCATGCGTGATTTCATAGTTAGAGGAAGCCCTTATGAAATGACATTCATTGAATTGAATCGAATTTAATGAATTAAATGAAATGATTGGGATATGGTTAATTCCTCCTTTTCCATGTGTTAGCATGATATGAATTTTTTCTTTTGATTAAATAGAATTGTTATATGAGTTAACATTACTCATGGGATGTGATGTTCATAATTTTTCAGTGGACTAAATAATGAATTATTCCACATTGATCCATGGGTGTGCAACACCATGGGTTATGATTGGGGTAGTGTATGCCTTGGATGAAATTTTTCCTTGGCTCTTGATTCCTTGGGATGCCTTGTGCCTTACTAACCCTTAGAAATGGATTTCCAATGATCACAGTGGACATAGTCTATTTACATGATTCTTGGAACCATTACAAGTTTAAATGAGTTTCCATTGAGATGATCTTAGGATCCGATGAGGATGTCTTGGTCACTATACCTTGCATAGGGCCCCGTGGGGTCTAAAACATTTGATTACATGTTTCAAGCATGGTAAATGTGACATGATTTATTATACTTATTGACCATAGTTGATATGATTCATATGTTATATTACATGGTTATTGGTGATATGATATACTATGTATACAACATGGTTGTGTTGTTTACCTCTATTTTCTTTACAGGTGCCGTGTTATAGGAGCTTGAAAATCGTTTTATAGGAAGCCTAGTTTGGATAGATAGTATAATTTGACTTTTTTAAATATTCCATGGAAACTTGTTTCATTTTTATTATACCTGTGATATACATTGCACACTACTTAGCTTTTATTACAAGGCCTGGACTATTAGAGACATTGTTGGTGGTGTACTACGAGGATTTTATCTCAGAACCTATTTCATCCTATTATTGGGTACCCAAATAGACTATATGTATATAGGGAGTTATTAGGGAAAGAAACCGTATAAGGATTCTTGATTTTTTCATGCTTAGGAGTAGGTGAGCATATGAAAGAGACGAGGTCTGTGATGCTAGTTGGGAAATTTATTTTTGGTGTTTTTGGTATTTTGATACATGTACTATATTGATTTTTATATAAATGTTTTGGATGTTTTTTAGAAACATGACATGACATATAATTTTTATATGATATTAATTCTGGTATTTTTCTATATACTTATCTTGGGATGTCTATCTCCTATTCATTTATTTTTGGGATTCAACTATAGTAGGGTACTGGTACAATATTTATAGTGTGTATATCCACCATCCAATATATTTATATATTCTTACCCTATATACCAGTTATTATTTAAAACATATGATACACTATGTTAATGGGGGAATAGTATCTCCACATACACACCCTAGGCCCTCAGTACCAGTCAATAACCTTTAAAATTCACAAAGATGTGCTTGGGTCCGTGTGACCCACCGGATCGGGTCACCAGATAGTGGCATATGGGTCATGTGGTAACATTCCAAACATAAAAAATTGATTCCTAGAAAATATTAGATCTTAAAATCCAAAAAAGGAATATCTAGAAGCATAATTGATAAGAGTGTAAAAATAATAATCATCATTAAAGAGTCTTAACATAAGAATGTGTCATTATAAGAGTAGGAAATCCAAATCATATAAAAATAACTATTCAAAATCATTTACACAAAAAATATTGTGAGTATATCTAGAATAAATCACATTAATGAATAAAAATGTTAACATAGACAATCATAATCATGTCTATTCACACTCTTGTTTGCATACATAGAAGCACTCATACTCACACATCAAAATGTGAACAAAACTGTTACAAATAAAGTACATTATTATCATAGCAATCCTTTAAAATATTTATATATATATATCATTACTCAATTCACTATAGGGATAATATAGTATCAAATATAAAATAATCCTTACCCATTCATATATAGGACACAAGGTCATGAAAACATTTATCATTTCATCCTAGGTTAAACCATGGAAAAGAAAATGGGTATTATCAAGATTTTGTCATCATAAACAATTATCATTGAGAGAAAGAATAAGGATGTTATCATTATACTATATCCCTAGTGATGTGTAAGTAATATCAATGGTTGTTTTCATAGGTGAAATTACCATTAAAATATCACTGGAACATTTATTAATGAAAATATCCTTTTTATTTTTAAATGAACCATGAAACCTTATAATGTAATTTTCATGATGGTGATAATATTTTCTCATTTCATATATGTTAAAATTGAATACCTTCATGAAAATTAATTCTATTTAATAGTTTTTCCTTTTGTTTTTTGGGCCACCATTTTAGTTTTATTCATGTTTCGATGGGACACATTGTCTATTTTTATAATTATTACATTTTCATTACACTATGTGGCCTTTTTTTCAAAAAAAAATATATAGAGATAAAATCAATCTTATATGTGAAAATATCAAACCCTTGTGAATGTTAGAGATATCATCCTTCATTATCAAACCCTTTTTACCCTAAAACCTCAAAACATCCTCTCCTCCCATATTTAGATCATGGTAAAGAAAATGTTCAATGAAAGTGATACCATAAGTAGTTTAATGTGATCAAATTCATTGAGAAATCTGTTTAGTTGAATGTAAGTAAATTATGATTTGTTGGTTTAAATAGACATGAAGTTGATAAATCGTATCAATCATCATGGATATTAATTTATTTTATAATAGGAAAAAAGTTTTCTTTTGAATAGAAGTGCATGATTTTTATGATGATTTCATATTTCATTTTGGAGATACTAAAGACCTTATCAAATTGATTGTAAATTAGAAGGAATTTTCAATTTCACTAGTGGTAATTTCTAGTGTTTTTCAATATCCTCATGAGGGATGATTCAACTTTGATACCTCACTTGCTATTGTAGATGAATTAATCCTTCCGTATATTATTAAATTGATTTCTAGAATAGTAGATGTATAGAAAAAGGTTTTGAAGGATCCAGAGCATGAAATAATGGTTCTTGTAAAATTCATTTAGTCATTGACTTCCTATAAGATTTCTGAGTTTGAATAGATTTTTATTCATGTTATTTCATTAGTTTACTTGTTTCTAATAGATAAATTCAAAAATATTAAATGATATATCATACGATATATGCATCATGTTCAAAATAACTATATAAACATCTATCCTTTTGGAAAGATTGGGATGCTATAATTTATAAAATAAAGTGTTCACCTATATGAAAATTTAGAAAAACATTATCATGGTTTGACCAATATTAGTGTTAGTGTGCTAAAAATAAGTGGATATTTATAGATTTTCTCCATAAATATTTTTTTCAAGTTATAGCTGATGAAGATATTGAATTGAACCATTATCCGGAAAAGGGGGAACAATCTCAAGATGTTTTTATTCTTGATACAACAGAAGTGTCTACTATTAGTGTAGTCATGGAAGACTCATTGGATATAATGTCTCATTATGATCAAAGAAGGAAAGTAATAGTGGTTTTATTAGATGATATTTAACCCCAAGGTAATTATAGAATTGAGGAATCCACATAGGAATTTGAATCTAAAGAACATATAGATGTTGTTCAAGTTCTTTAACTTGATGTTATTCTACCTCTAGTCTTAACTTATTCTATAACCAAATATAATTTTAATATAACCATTCCATATTTAGTAAGCATTGATCTAAAGATTACTATTTAAAAAATTTCAAGGTCTTTACCCCTATTTGAAGTGTCTTATCCAGTTAATACTAGGTGGAGAATACATTGAGAAGTGGTTATTTTATTTCTAATATTATTTATGGGCTATAAAGATAAAGTAAAAGATATTGAAGAAGAATATATTAATTTAGTATCGATGAGAAAGAAGATTATTAATTATGTTTAACCATATTTTGTTAAAGATATTACCCAATTTTAAGAGATTCATCAAGAAGAGGTATCTTAGGAAGTGGAATAGTATTGAGAGGTCTCTTCTCATGCTCACGTTGAAGCAAAATATAGTTTCACTAAAATTAATATTACTAATATTAAAGATTGTGGTGGATGAATTATTTCCCATTATGTTGAGATAATGAAAAAATTAAATTAATTAAATAATGATTTTATAGAATCTCACATTGAAATAAATTTATTTAAGAAAATTTAGTTACTGAGAATGATGTGGATGCACTAAAGAAGAAGGGGGAAAGCCAGTTTGAGTATACTAATATGATACCCACTGCTCAGAAAAATATTGTTTCAAAGAAAAATTTTAATGGTTTTAATAACTTGGTCAAATATATTTTTGATGATTCTAGAATACAGTATTATTTTGAATCATCAAATGATATATCCCTAAATCATAGTTCTTTAGAAACCAAATTGGAATCCGTTTATCATGAACTTGATACCTTTAATGCTATAATTTCATCTATTAAGTGTGATTTTCATTCCCCTAATAATTTAAAATCCATATCGCAATATATAATTACTTATGTTTAGATAATTCTGATCATTCCTTGAATCAATATCAATATTTTTCTATTGTATCATAAATATTTCATTAATAAACTTAATGAAAACATTTTATTGACCAAGGAAACATCTATGAAAGTATATATGGATTCAAACTTTATTGTTACTGAACATGGAAAAATGGCCGGTTTATTATCCATCAAATTTTCTTATTTGGTAGATAATATTCCAATGCTTTTTCATTTAGTTGTGAATTATTATCTATTTGAATCTTCCTTGGAGGAAGAATATGTGTTTTTAAAGCCCAATAAGAAACATGCTACCTCCAAAGGGAAAGTAGATGTTGTAGTTAATGAGTCTCAGTTAGTCCCAACTATTTCTTCCCCTGAAATCAGTGTTATAAATTATTATTATGAGTAGTTGGATGTGTTAAAGAAGTTTCTTATGAACTATTCTAAAAATCCTGATTTGTAGAACCATTTTTAAAATTTAGCTCAGAAGTCCTATAAAAGTTTTATAGCGTTTTGATACCTATGTAAAAATTATGTGGTGAATAGATTGACATTTTTATTAATGGCCTATTCTATTTGTGAGTAATATATTCTTTAGAACCCTCCATTTTGGATTGACCTCCTTTCACATCTCAAAAGTTAATTGAGATTTTTGATCCTACACATATCTATAAAAAGGTGAATCATAAGCTTAGCCTTGAAACATCATTGACTGCTCCAACTACCTCAATCAAGTTCCATTTCACTCCTCTAGAATGGTTTTATTTTTCTAGAGTAAATAAAGGATCTTCTAGTATCAAGTATAAAACATTCTGGACCATTTCTCAAGATAGAGATAGCTTTGAAATCCACTTTGGTTCAAGTACTATTCTCAAATATATTTATGGTAAAACGGTATACATCCCTATGTATACCTTTTTCTCGAATCTAGGATAACCCTTATTGATCAAGTCACCACTTCCCAAGAACCATCATATTAAACTAATGTCAAATGACTAATTTAACTTAATTTTTATGTTATGTTTTACTGATAATATATTATGGTTTGTTATAAACATTTGACTGATTGTTTCAAGATTTTATTAAATATTTACTGATTTTTTGGATTCTTTTCAACAATTTAAATATTTTGTATCCTTTTATTAATTGAATTTTATTTTTTTATTATTATTTCATGTTTTATTTGGACTTGTTTATTTCTTTTTAAGTCCATTCCAAATCTTATTTAACATAAGTACATCCTACTATAGTTGTTTACAATTGCTCATGTGATATAATGAATGTTTTCTTCTTATTATATGTTTAATATCAGAAAAAGTTAGAGAATATAACCCAAGACTTGATTATATGATAAGATAAACCAAAATTTATTTATGGAAATAGATAACACAAAATTCAAAAATTTACTGTTAGATAAAACATGATTAATTTTTTTATTTAATGGTTTTTGGGTTTTGTTATCATAAAAAGGGGTGTATTTTTGTAAAGAATAATGTTTTCCCAACATATCTTTGTAATTTATGAGTTTCTATGATTCAAAAAATTGAATTTTTTTACTGATGAATTTATGTTAAGAGTTTAGAATTTTATATTAAACAATTTTTTTTGCAAATGTTGGAATTCATTTTCTACTGAATGAATTTATATTACATATAAAGAATAATCTTAAACATCAATGAACCCTCTTATAAATTAATCTCATTATAAAAGTTTTATCTTTTTACACAATTGAATTATCTTACAGATTATTGGAATTGTCTTTCAATGAGGTTTGGATCAGAATGCTAAGTGTGTTGCATGCTGAAACAAGTATTTTATCTTACATGAATTGTCTTACTAAAAAAACAATTGAAAATTTATTATATTATAGGCATTAAGAAAACCATATAATAAGTAATTTATCATATGATAGTTAAATATTATCATATAAAGATAAATGAGAAAATGTTTATCTCTTGTATGATATTTTCTATTATATAATGAAGAATCATCTTATAGAAACAAATTATACTATGATAAAATTGATTTCATAATTTTATCTTACGAATATATATCTATATTATTTAGAATCAATAATATTAGTCTCATTATCATTTATGTATATTTTTTCTAGTCAACGATTTATTTTATGTTCATTAGAAAATGTTCTTTCCATAAAAGGTTATATTGATTTAAGTAAAACATATTTTATCCTTGAAGGAAAAATACAATGAAGAAAAAAAACTATTATATCCTTACAACCCTATTCATTACTTATTTTAAAAAGTTAGAAACTTGTTAATTAAGAGCCCATAATATTTGTTCTTTAGATGGATCATCCACTCAACCATTGGGATTATCAAGTGTGATTAGTAAAAATTTAAAATAAGAGATATAAAAAGAATAGATTGATGTTTAATGCGTGAGATTAGATAAAAAATACAATATAAGATGACGAGATAAAAAATTAAATATATCAAGGAGAGATAAAAAATAAAGGATAACAAGGAGAGATACCTAATATGATCATTTTTATCAATCATCTTAGTTGTTGTTATTTTAACATTATTATTTTCAATCAATGAACTTCCATAGATTCTATTTTAAGATATTAATCTTCTCAATATGTTTCTTAAAAATATGATATTTTTTTAATTTCAATTGTGTTATGCACTTATTTTAACATAATTATCATCATTGTATCTATTTTCACTCATTGTGACTAAGTGTGATAAGTCATGTATTATTCTTGTAGAGGTAGATCCCGATTAAAATCTCATAAACATTTGTAACAAGTAATGATTGTTTTAATTCAGTTGAAAAACCCCATAGAGAATGATTTATAAAGTTTAAATCAAGAATCCCATGTATTATAGTATTGGTGGAGTGTAATACTTGATATTGGTGTCCTACAAAACTATAAATTATCTATTTTATATCATTCTTTTATAATTTTTCATTCCATTTCTTATTTTACATTAGATAAGATTAGGTACATTAAGTGGTAAATAGATGATGGTTTTTAAGTAAATAAAAATTCAAGAACTCAATTCACCCCTCTTGATTCATTGCTACATTTTCTTTAAATAACTGCTCTAACTCATATGTGGGTTTCAAAAATGATTTAAAACGTATTTTAAGGTTAAAGTTGGGTGTTTTAAAACATTAATGACTAGTTTGATGGTTTCTAAACTACTTTCTTAACCATAATGAAACTATTATACCATTTTTATCACCACACATGATTAGGGTGGGCGATTTAATAACCATGTAACTAATTATGCACCCTTTAAATCCTCACCTATCATGGTTTAATAAACCACACTCCTAATAGTTCTCCCTTTTTTGAAATTCATACAACTACTAAAAAGACTTTTTCGGTTCCCAATATACATAATTAGATCCCCAAACATTCCCCATAACCTTTGAATAAGTAAAATTTATTATCGGTGATACAATACATCCTATATAATAATTTCCCAATAAATTCTCATCTTCTTCTATAGATAAAAATAAAAATTATTAAACCTGAAATCATTTCTATAATTTACATCTAGTTCTGGACCAACCAAAACCCATTCTACCTATCTAAGAATTTTAAATATGATATAACATTCATTTACAAATTTTGAATCCAAAATAACCTTAGACTAACCCTCTATTATTATAACCTTCATTACATATATAATTAACCCATAAATTTCAAAAATCATTATAAACACTTCTTAAATAAGAATATCTTCTTAAATAACAAAAATTTCATATTTACCAATCAATAAAACTCTATCCTCATATACAATTGAAACCACACATATTAATAGGGGATACCAAATCTCAAGAATAAATTAATATTATTTTTTAGGGTATGATATTATTATCCATGAGGTATAGGGTTAATAATATGCCTAAATCATATTCCTTGCATGGACATATCTATAAACATCAATTTTTCATGCCTTTGGTCCACCCATCAAATGTAAGGCCCATGTACTACCCCTAAATGTAAAGACTAAAATATACCACAAAAAATTTATGGTTTTCAAGGAAACCCATCAAATATAAGATCTCTGAACCAGCCTATCAACAGTATGTTCCTTGATCTAAGGACATTGTATCATATTTTAAAAAGGGTTTTTTTTAATGAAAGTGACATTGATTGGCTTCCCAATCCATGCCCAAAGAAATTTATTAAGAACAAGGTTTACAGTGAAAGTCCGAGGTGTAATGAAGCTACACCATCAAAAATATAAATCCACAGACAAATCAAATGAAACATGGATGAGCAGAGCAATCTATCCTCTAGCAGTCTGAAAATAGTAGTAGCAAGAGACCAGCACCTCGATTGTGGGAGAAGAACCATAAAAAGATAGAGCAGTAGCAAGCACTTCCATATAAACCAGATTCATCCAGATGCAAGCTACCCCTCAGATCCAATGAAAAGAAGAATATGATCCAGCCTAGTTGCCAGCATTGGAAACCCCATCATAATCAATCCAGAATATAAGAGGCAGCATTTTACTAGATCTAAACATGAATTAGCACCCAGTCCAGTTGAATTAAAAAGGGATTGATAATCTCAAAACTGATCAATAAATACTCACTCCGAGAAAAAACTCCCTAAATCCAAATTCCACTTTATTAACCATAAATTTTTAAAAAACACACCATCACCTTATCAATCAATATCCTTGAAACTATTTTACACTTATAATTTATTTTTCCTAACCACAAATTCATAATTCAAATTTCTCTCCCATAAAACCAACCCATTAATAATATTTATAGAGTCCCTAAATTAAAATAACACTTCCCAATATAAGCACATAAATTTCATAAAAACAATGTATATAAATTAATATCATCATAATTAAATCCCAATTCACTTTTAAACATCTAATTTTAACTCAATCAACCTATTTAAAGTATATTTAAATTTTTTTCGTTAAACACTTGAGAAAATCCAATAATAAAAATAAAATTTAAACTTTATCTAAAAAATTATCATAACTCACTTCCCTTAATCAAAATCAATCTAAATATGAATTATATCAATAGTCCTATTCTAATTCAACTAATCAAGACCTAAAATAATTAAACCTAGTAAATTCATATCTTTAAAAATTCACAAATTTTATTATATTAAAATATCAAATAAACAAACTTAATCATATAATAATTATCAAATAATCAAAAAATAAAACAATATAAATAAATTCCCTAGATTATGAAATGAAATTTTATAACCCATAAAAATAAATTCAAATGATAACATCAATTTTAAATAAATTAAAATCTTCAAATTCTAAAGAAAATATATGCATCATGAAATAAGTTTAAAATCATCCCATTTAAATTTATATTATTTCTAACAATTTAATTTTTTTAATTACTTAATTTATTACCATAATTTTTAGATAATTAAAAAAACATAAATAATTTATTTTCAGGACATACTTAACATACAAACACTACCGATTCAAATACATATCAGTTGGATAAATGGAAATTGATTTTTTTTAATACACACTTGGATATTTTATCCCAATTTATAAAAATAAATAAAATAATGGTTACATATTAAACAAAAAAAAATTAAAAATAAAACCAAATACATAAAAATACTCTTTAAATAACATAACACCAGGTAAATAAGATACCATTGGTTTTTTAAAAGCCACACCAATTTGAATCCTTATTTACATAAAAAAAATAATATAAAAACCCTTATTTAATCACCAATACTTAGAATAAATACCTTTTTCGAACTCTATTACATTGAAAATCCAAAAATGTATTAAAAATGAATAAAAAATATTTCAAACAACTTCAAAATATTTTTTCATTAATTATTATAATAAAAATATATTGCTTATTTAAAATATTATTTGAAACATATATAAGACATTTTAAAACTTTTAAATACCAAATCAATATATACCCATAAATTTAAAGAATTTTACACTAAATATACCCAAGACTAAACCATAAATCACTAAAAATTAACATTATTTGTTTATTTTAAAGAAAATCAAGAAAAGTAATTTTTTAAACCAGATAAATTTCTATACCTAGGTAAACCAAAACCATAAAATTCACCTACTAAAATATGTATATAAACTTTAAATTGGGTTATCAAAGAATATAAAATATGGTTTTTAATAGAATTAACCATTTATCTTAAGATATATAGTTGTTTAGTGAAATAAAATTTTGATAATATCACATCCCATTTTACAAAATCCCAATAATAATCAGAGATATTAAATCACAATAACACAAATAATAATAATACTTAAATATATTATGTTTGTTAGTAAGAATTGTTTTGTATTTAAACAAATAAAATGGTAATATGTTTCATTAAATAAAAATTTTCAAAGTAAAAACTATAAAATTTCATGAAGTATCAATAATTATCTCATATGTGGTATCATTACTACTTATTAATACTTAGTTCATGAGGAAAAATTATTGTCTTTTCCCATCATGGAATAATAAACATCACATTAGGGAAAAATAAAATTAAATAAATAAACTTTAAAGGGGAAACTGATATCTCATTCACAAAAATATTTAATTATTACCCATGTTTCACTATAAATATGGTGATTATTCCTTTTAATAGGTGATTCATAAGATACAAACATCCTATTACCTACCTTACCGCTTTTATAATAGCCCTAGAACCGCACTCTCGGATCCAATGCTAAAATATAAACTTTACATTTTTAGATTTGATACCAATAAACATTACCTAATTTATTTTCACCTAAACAATACAACATCAAAATTATATATTGGATGAATTACATATCCATGGAAATGTTTGGTATATAGTTTTATATAATTAGGTAAACCACTTACATAAACAATATCCAGTACTTTCAAAGATTATTTTCCCATTATATCCATCTTTTTATATTCCTTATTAGGCCATTATTCAACATCCAAATCAAACCTTTAAACACATAAATCATTCAACATCAATATATATTATGTGGGTAAAATTATAGATAAAAAGGGTGATATAAAATTCAATGTAAAGGTAAAAATAATCATTAATAATTCATTTTCATCTATGAGAATAAGGAGAGAATAAGGGTATGAAATTATGATCGGAGTTCAACATAATAACGTAAAAGAACTCATACCCATAAATATCAAGATCATAAAATATGAAACATGGAAAAAATATTTTACAATGTGTAACATTCATAAGAGTAAATAATAACAATCCATGTGACATAAATATTGATCAATGGAATCATTAAAAATACATAGAAAACCTAAATAAAATGTGTTGGTGTCATGAGACATCATCATCATAAAACCCTTAGAGAACCGTTATGATAAAAATAGCAATATATATGACATCAAGTATAGTTATCCAAAGAAAATAATCATTACCCAATGTATTGGATCCATATCTATGTGAACCCATCATATAATTTATATTGGGATCACCTAATGTTACATGGGTGACCCCATTTTATAAGCTATATCAAGATCACCCAATGAAATCTTGGTATAACCATAATAATCAACAATTTCCATGTAACAATAATGAATAAATTAAATATATAATTAATTTTATTATAAACTCAAATAAAGTATATTTATTCTTTTAAAAAATCAAATAAAACATGGAAAATAAATGGGTTCCATGAAAATATCTTTAAAACCTAAATAACCCTTGGATAATTAATGAGTTCCATAAAAATATCTTTGAAACATGATTAACCCATGGAAATGAAACAAGTTACATAAAAATATCTTTAAAACAAGATTAACTGAGTAAAATAAATTGGTTACATACATATATCTTGAAATATTATTAGACTGTGGAAAATAAATGGTTTCCATAACAAATATCCTTAAAACAATAAAAATATATATAGAGAACGAATTAGGATAGTATCATTACAAAATATACATAGTATAAGTAAAATCAAGGGTTTTTTATGTTTATGAATGAAAATATCATTAAAATATCATTAATTTTTTTTTGGAAAATAACCTTGTAAATTTGAGTAACATCAATGGTTTTTAGTTTAGATGGAAAATGATTTTGAAAGATCACTTGGAACATTTCTTAAAGAAAATATCATTTCCATCATGAAAAATGTTATCTAAAATATGACATTTTATTAAATAATAAATATATTTTCAAGATAAAATTTTAATCATAAAAAGGAATATTTTAAAACATTGAGTGTTCATGATTGTGGAATGCTCCGTTCAAACCAAATATGTTAAAAATGACGATTCTTTTCACATTCTTGTAAGAAAATAAAAAATTGTCTTTTTCGTAAAATAATAAGAATATTAATTTTAAAACATTTTATATAAATCACTTAAGGGTACAAATTACTCTAAAAATCCATTGTAAAATATTTTTAAATTATTTTATAATGCGTGAATATTGGAAGAGAACAATTCTAAATCTAAAAAAAGATATTAGATCAATATCACTTAAAAAATACATTGTTATCATTTTTTCAATAAAAAAGGGAGAAAATGGAAATTAAAAATCTTAAACACATTCAAAACTATAGGAAAATAAAATATATATCTTTTAATAAAATATTATCATATTATTTCTTCTATAGTAACCTTAAACATAATCAATCTTGAAGGAAATGATATTGTAAAATAATGCCTTTATTATTTTGTTAACTTTTCACCAATATGACTCATGAAATAATAACTTCAAATGAATATTTAAATAGAAATAAAATAATTATATTCATGTCATAACTTTTTAAGTGGTCACAAGATATAATTCAAAAAATAATATAGGTGTGTAACATTACAATATGCCTCAATGGAGGGAAATTGAGACAAGTCTGGTCAACTTTGGTAATCCTTGGATAAAAAAACCATGAAATATAGAAAATAATATGGGATAATAAATCCTAATCATGTTCCTGGAAATAATCATAAAATACATTTATGTGATTTATATACACCACATAATAAAAAAAGTGGTGATTATAGAATATGTCTCACAGAAGTAATAGCAAGATGAGAAACCCTTATCCTATGTATGTAAATTCCACATATTTTAAATAAGAATATATAAATTATATAATATATTAAGAATATATTAAAGGGTTACTATATTATTAATAAACCATTTATTTTATTTATTGTTAATGTCATATTTAAATAATTAATCTGTTAAATCCACGTTTGGGGTTTTGAAGAAGTTCAGTTTCATTATTTCAAAACAAATTTGGTGTATCGACTATGGTCAAAGATTCTATTGTTTAAAAATATCCATAATAATAATGATGAAATAATTATCAAATTTAATCATTAATCATAATTTTATAACCAATTATGAATAATGGTTATGGAAAAATAAATTTTTTATGATCATTGTGATGATATGCAATATCTATAGATGAGAAACATTTCAATTTTATGAATTTAATTATGGAATGAAGGTAAGAATTATTTTATATATACATAATGAAGATAATATAATAAATACCATATTATTCCATTAAATATACTTAGAAATGTCATCTATGTGTTTTGGTGAAGAAAAAAAGGATCACATCACTTTGTGGAGGTGGTAGTCCTCACGTATGCACAAACAACATTATCATTTTTTGATGTAAGAAATAAAACGATATATTGTCTTTTTATAATGATAAATATGTCATTAGTGTCATAATTATGTTTTTTATATCACATATATTAATTAAATTTATCCTTATTATGTTTTATAATACATTTGATAAAAAATAGTGTTTAACAATTGAATGAATGGTTGAAATAAATATCTCATTACTTATCTTAGTTTAAGAATAATATATTTCAATACCATGATGTAAATATTTTTTTTGAAAAGGAATATTAATTAAGATATAAATCTGGTAGTAGTAAATATCTCATGGTAGATAAATTTATGGTTTTCATGATCAGTAGGATCATTTTTTTTGAAATATACATTCGCATTAAGGATTCATAGAACTCAAAAAATTTAATATTTCAATGGAGTGTTAAAATATTATAATCATCAAAGATATAATATTATATATTTTATTAATTAGTTTTACTGGGTTTTTGAAAAAATAATAGTTTATAGAAGTGAATGTTTAATTTGAGAAAAATAATAAATTTTTATATAATTTTATCTTTACCATGAATTTATGTGTATTGTTTTTAATTAAAGCACACTAAATATTTTTTGTTTAATTTAAAATTAATATCATTTAAATTATCCCCTTTTGTGAAATATTTTCATGAAATTACATATACGTAATTATATTTCTTTGGGATGATGGTGTGTGGGGTTGAGTATTGTGTTCTATATAATATTTTTAATGACAGTGTCCATTGTTCTTCTTAGAAATTTAAGATGATTAGTTATTTTTGGTGTTGTGTTTTAATAGTTTTTATAAAATTAATATAATATCAATTCATAAATAAAAAAACTTGATGATATGGAAACAAATGCAATGGACTATAATTATATTTGATGGTGGAGACAAAAATGGACAGGGTAATGAAAAAAAATAAATTATGAGACATTATAATGAATTAGTATGGATTAAAAATATGTTGGTAATTGTGGATTGTGAGATGAATGATGGTTAAAAATTTTCATTTTCAAATTTATGTATTTTTTATAATGAATGGTTAGTATAAAAATATCAATTGAAAAGAGAAATTATGGTAAAAATGTAAGAACTGGTATATGAAACAAATCCTGAAAAGGATTTCATATTGGTAAAATAGAAAAAAAATTAACCCCAAACTAAGAATTGATTATAGTAGGGTAAAATATTGTCACATTAGTATTAACTCAAAATAACACAATTGTTTCTTCATTGTCTTCTAATAGGTAACGTCTAATTTCTTTAATAAGTAATATTTTGAGATCATTTTATATTTGGAAAATTTCTTAGATTTTAAAATATAATTATCACTATATATAAATTTATATTTTTGTTTTTATATAAATTAATCTTGTAAAGATTCACATTATTTATCCCAAATATCCTCTTTATATTTTGTTTTAATATTTGGGTATCCACACTAAAGAAACAAAATCTCTTAAATAATTCATTATATATACTTAGAACATATATATATATAACATAAATAAAATTTCTTATAATTTGATAAGGAAACATTATTACATATTAATAAATTTATCAACTTCCAAAATAGTGCTACTCTAAATTCAATTGTTTGTATTTATTTAACATGGATCATGATCTATGTTATTGGTCATTGCACATGAGTTATGTTTAATATAAAATATAGAAGGTCCCTTTATGAGGTAGTAAACACCACACCTGCACCTTTAATGAATTTTAAAATTAATTAAAATAATTAAAATAATATATATTTAATATATTAATTATATTAACATATCAAAAGTCTAGAATGGTCTGTAGAAATTTACATTTAAACACATCTTTTTTTTAAATTCTAGTGAAACATATTCACTCAGAAAATTCCATTATATACTATCCACATAAAAAATTACATCGTAAAAATACACTTACAAACATTACTAAGAAAATTAATTTACATAATTATATTATTTATTAACCAATAATCTATTTTATTTATAAAACATAATTAAAAAAGGGTTTTAAGGATTTTAAATTGTTAGGTATGCCAAATGGAAGTTTATAGTGATATTATCTACTATTGTTTCTATGGATATTTCCTTGTATAATTTCATAATAGGAATCTCTAGTAGAGTTGGACCTCGAGTGGAAAATTTCATTGGAACCCCAAGTTTATAGTTATAGTAAATAATATCTTTTTTAAATGTGTAGTGAAAACATTACTCTATAAAATTCTATTTGAAATTTCTAGTGGAATTTTTTTTTTGGATTTTATAATAGGATATTTATACTGGAATGAGTAGAATATTCCAGTAAGATATTATATTAAATTTATTTTAAAATATTTCACTTTTAAATTCTATATGAATAGTGTTAATAGAAAACTATATAAAAATATTTAAAGTAAATAATTACAATGAAACATTTCTAGTAGAAAAATTATGTTAAATTAATAAGTGTAAATTGAAACTTTTATATTGGAATATACCATAGAAACTTGTATAATAGAAAATTTGATCGAAACATTTCCAATGGAAAATTTCACTAAAAGTTATCCTGTGGAAAATTTCATTAATACATTTATGATAAAAAATATGATTAAAATTTTCCAATATGTTATTCCACTATAAATTTTCTTTTGTAAAAATCAATTGAAACCTATCTACTGAGAAATTAGAGAAAAGAATTTTCACTAGAAAATTATATAGAATAATATCCACTATAAAATTACATTCAAACATTTCCAATATAAAATTAAAATAAAATTTACCTGTTAAAAAATTACAATGATTTCTATCTCTTGAAAAATTATGCTAATATTCTGTTACTAAAAAGAAATCCATAATGTAGAAAATTATTGAGTAATTTCTTTTGAAACATTTCCTATAGAATATTTAACTATATTAATCATAGTGGTTAATTTTTTAAATGCGACAATTCAAAAATTCCATAAAATAAATTTCATTATAAAATTATTTAAAAATATTCAAAATAAAAATCCACTATCAAACATTGAATGTAAATCCACCTCTGGTAATTATAATTAATATATCAGTATGATTTATATGAATGGAAATTTCTATATAAAATATTTTCTTCAAAAATTATATAGTAATTTTTTATAAAATAATTTACAATGAATAATTATAGTATATAAACAATAAAATTCTTAGTAAAATATTAAATTCTATTAGAGAAAGTTGAAATTTTAAACCCTCTATTTAAAAAAGCACTCAGATTGGATATATTAATCATTATTCATCATATATTTAGTAATAATACTAAAACAATAATTAAGTTGGTCTAAAATAGTGGATCATAAGGGCCTATATAATAAAAAAATTAGATTATGTGGGAAGGGATCCCAAAATAAAGAAAATAAAAAGAGGATCTTCTAGGTTGTCTTTAGAGGATAGAAAGTATACAGCTTTATTTTCATCATGCGTGATATGTGAGATATTCAAATCATGATTAAAGAGGAACCTACATTACCTAATAACCAATTCCTATGAGATCCACCTTTCAAGTATGAGAAAATAAAATCAGAATTTTTTTCAAATTCATACAATATTATGTCATGTAGCCTACTTAATAACATACCATTAAGCATCGTACTTGCCTCTATATTGAGAGAACTTACCTATCCATATAAACCATTTGATATAAAGTATAATAGATCCTCAACCATACTAATTTATCTATCTCGTACACATCATTCTATTTTTTAAACCATTATCAATACTAATTTTGAAACCATCTGACGACTTCATTCCTCCATGTGGTTATGCATGATCAATGAGTGTAATGATCAGTACTTCCTAGAAATATATAACAAGCATTGGAAGTTGGTAGAAGGAGGTAATCCTACCTTTTTCAAGGAAATATCACCATTAATTCATATGAATTTAAACTAGAGGCCCTCTAGGATTAACCTTGAAAATGACAACATTAACTCACTATGATATCCTCATATGTATGCCAATCCTATAATGAAAGCCATGCTTCAAGAACAAATAACATGGGATTTATGATAAAGATCATCTAACCAAATTGAGATAAGTTGAGCAATGTTATTGAGATATACTTGAATACCAAAGCTTGTTCCTAGAAAATTCAATGTGAAACACACCCATTCCCCTTTCATAAATAAGATATTACCTTATTCCAAGTTTACATGATTGAAAAAAGAACATCTCGAAACCATATTCACACATTTCCATTGGATGTTCTATTTAGTGGAGATGTCTCTATTCCTAATCAACTAGATGAGGTGGATAATATTGGATGGGATAATACATCTACGTTAGATCTTAGCCCAAGGGTCATGATCCTAAGTCATTAATTTTTTTTGAAATTCACTAAAAAAATCTTGGACTTTACTCCACTATTGTTCTCTCCAACAATTGAATGTATCAAAATGAATTATTATTTTAGAATAACATGTAACACCAACTTGAAATAGAGTAAAAACCATTGATAAATTGGGATGATAAAAAATATATTGAATGCAAGGGTGATATGAATGGAGTATCATGAGTTTGACTAAAAAAATTGATCAATGGAAACCTAGAGTATCTATTTGAGGGTCCATATACCAAGAAATAGGGTTTCCTGCCAAATATGGTTCCAGATGATAATAAACTAATGATATGAAATTATTTAAAGATAAATTTGGTCAAGAATGATCTAGAATATATATATATAAGATAAATTGATGTTTTTTTATTATGAGTCGATTATCCAAGAAAAATCCTTCTTTTTAAAGTGTTTTATTCAGTTTTATCTTCAAATTAAACCTATAAAACGATTCTCAATAAAGATTTTTTTTCAATAAAATTCTCTCTTTAACCTTTCAATTTATTATATAGATTAGATAGTTCATATATTAGTCATTGATTTAAAACAATTTAATGAATCACCATAGAATCTAGTGAATATCAGAAATCAAAAAAACATTTTTGTTTTGTTTTAAATGAGTGGAATCAAATGATAATGTGAGTTTATTTTAAAAAATATATATTTTTTAATTAAAATTTCTCTGAATTTCTATAAATATTTTTGTAACTTAGAGAATTATTTTAGATTAACCTCATCTAAATTCAAGATAGTTCAATCTAAAAAAACACGGATAACCAAAAAGAAGAATTATGACTAAAATTTCAAAACATGAACTCATGGTTTTTCAAACATGTATATTATTTTACCAGTTGAAAGAGTTCATTTTTATAAATAAATAAATTATTTTTATTATTTTTATTTTTTAAAAAAACTGATTTTTATATTTTAAAAAATCATTTATGATTTATTTTTTAAAAAAAATAATTATTAATAACATTCAGTTAAAAATAATTTCTTTTTAAAAATTCTAGAATTAATTTTATTTGATTTTTCTAAAAAGTTTAATCAAATAATATTAATTATAGAAAATATATTTTTTATTTTATTATAAAAGTATAAAAAAGTAAAATTTAATAAATTTATTTACTATATTATTTAAGTATTAAATTCATTCTATATAAGAATGAAACTTGATTATCATTGCATATTTACTATATAATGAAAATAATATAATAACAGTTTTTTTCAAAGACTAATACCAATTGGAAATAAATAATTTCATATCTTATTTATAATATGCGAAGACATTAATATGGTTTAAGAATGTTTGAAATATATAATTAAAACTTTATATCTTTATACCATTAGAACGTGACTTGAATTTTAACCCATTTACTCAAAATAAATTAGTTATTCAGATATGGATTCATTTTCATGGATTGAGCTAATTATTTTGTAACCCAAGAATTCTAAGAAACATTGAATCATATGTGAGACTTCAAATAAGAATATAAAAACATTCAATGGAAGGAAAATTGGGTATTATTAAAGGATTTTGGTTCATTCAAAACTAAATTACATTGTACAACAATCAATTTATCTTATTGAAAATGGTATGAAATTTGATGTTTCCATTTAATATGAATATATTTCTATATTTTAAAATATTTTTAGAATAAGAGTTCATGTAATATTAAATTATAGAGTTTTTTAAAATTAGACTAACCTAGTAATTACACATAAGTAGAATTTGTGGAAAGAAGTTGAAAATGGTGGGAAGAAGAAGGAAATTCAACTTGAAAGTATTAAAACCACATTATAAAAAAGTGACCTAACTATATATAAACTAGAAAAAATAAAATAGAGGGAAATGAGATTGTAGAAATTAAAAAATATAGAATTCAACATAATAAAATCGCTATAGCGATAAAGAAAATAGTAAAATATTGTTTAATAATTCAGAAGGGACACCAAAGACGCTCTGGAGCCAAGTGGTGGTAGAAGAGGAGATAAAATATGGAATAATAGGCTCTACAATAAATAAGTAACATGATAAATATAGAGGAAATGTATCCCCTTAAGTGGTATGTGCGTATAATAATGACGGGAATAAGGAAAATGAAAAAAAAAATAATGAATGGAAAAGTAAATTAGAAAATAAAAATACAGAGGATTAGAGGTTAGATAAAAAATATTATAAGACACAATATACACAATAGGATGAAAATAAATCCAATAAAAAAGTAATAAGGCCTAAGGCACCATCTAAAAATAAGAATTACAAGGGGAGAAATGAGAAATCCTTGTCAAATTGATTGCAATGTTTGGTCATTTTAAAGGGATATCAAATAAAAATTGATAAAAATACATATGAATCATATCAGAAGACATAAACCTAGTAGTTTTGGTAATTGTGACACCATATAACATTTTGAATCAAAACATAGGGATTTTTTTGGAAATATTTGGATATAATTTGATCGATATTAACTCCATTACTACCTTGGTAGCTTTTATTAGGTATTTAATCATAATTCTATTAAGAATGCTAATATTTTTCATATCAGTAATCATATTATTACTATATTTTTTTATTTGAGGGACACTTATATTTTTTGGTTCACTGTTTATGGGATGAATAAGTAATAAGAGAGTATACCATTTTCATAGGATTTATATAAGACAAATTGAATAACTAATGATCCCCTAACTTTTGGTGGGTAACATTAACACAATAGTGTACACTAATAAAAAATATTAATATGATCATATTCCAATTACAAGTAATAAATTCAAATAATATGTTGATGGTAATGATATTTTTAATGTTAACATTTTTATGGATAAATATAAATTACACAAATTTATTTTTCATAGATTCATTGCTATAAATTTGTATAGATCCTTTTGGAAATGAATACAACGTGTATTTGTTTTAATCTATTAATAAATTTAATCCACCAAGATACAATTTTGACTCTCTTCCAATATTAGTTTCCCTATTTCATAGAAAAGAAAGGAACACTATTATTTAGATTCAATAAATATTGGTTCAATCATTATGAATATAGAGAAATTATTGAGGAAGTTACATACTATATTTAACATGGGAATCATTCTTTTTCCTATTACATGAAAGTTAATATTCTTAATATAAGGATTATAGGTTAGAGAAAAGAATGCTTTAGAAGATTGTATCTAGAAATTAAATCCTTAGACGAGATCCTTTCATAATATCAAAAGATAATAAAAAGTAAGGATTTAAGATATAGTTAATTCTATAAATGTCACGACCCATCCTCGGGGCCCGTGCCGTGACTACCCCAAGCCCGCCTTCCATAGGCCAGGGGTTGGCGACTAGCACCAAGGCGTAAATCCCAACAAAAGGGAAGGCATTGCCTTTGAAAATGAAACAAGCACCACAGAGTAAGAAAGAGGAAAAGTAAACACTAAGTAAAAACTGTAACAAGCTGTGTTGAAAGTAAAAGGGGTTGGAAATACAAGACCAACTGTAAAGTACAACTGAAAGGGAAAAATAACAACAGAAAAGAAAAGTCGCAGCGCTGAGCCGTCCTCTGGAAGTCCCACCTGAAGGGTGGGTACAGATAGCCTCCACTGCTCCTCGGGTCCACCTGATTGCTCCGTGTACGTCGTGCCCAGTGGTCCACCTCCAGGTACCGTCCTGCTCCGCAAGCCTCCACCACGATCAGCGCTGTCCGTCGTCTGCAACCAACACAACGTAGTGCGGGAAAAGCCCATGCAGGGTTGAGTATAAGCTACTCAGTGGGGACCCGGAGACCCCCGAAGGTCTCCCGAAATCCACAAAGGATAATCCATAACAGAAAGATACAATCACGAAGTAACAACTGACACTGCTTAGGTATATGCCCATACATATACCTAAGTCATCAATTCCCGCTCGACGCCAACGTCCAAGCTCAAGCACAACCCAGTCCACACAGGAAAGCAAAACGTAAACCCACAAAGGATAGCACAACACAATCCACAAAGGAGAGTAAACAGTAAATCCATACAGGATAGCTCAACACAATCCACAAAGGAGAGTAACACAGGATTCAGCTCACACAGGTATACTTCTTAGGATGACGATAAAGATGATCACTGATCCATCTAAGTCGTCGGACCCACAAAGGATCGATAGGTACTAACCCCCGCAAAGACCCACACAGGATCGGGCCCACACAGGACCTGTAGGCGTTGGCTCACACAGAACCGCTGAGCGCTGACCCACACAGGATCGGGCCCACACAGGACCTGTAGCACTGATCCACAAAGGATCGCTGAGTGCTGTAGTCGTCGCAGTCCACTGAGGATCTCTGCACAGTCGACGTCGCAGTCCACTGAGGATCTCTGCACGGTCATCGTCGGAGTCCACTGAGGATCTCTGCACAGTCGTCATCGCAGTCGTAGCCAGCTCTAGGGGTCCCGCACACAGCAAGCTTATTTGGAAGGGTCCGCTCCACGAGCCGAGAGGCTGATACATCAACTGACACAAAGTCCGAAGTTGATGTATCCAAAAGTTTCGTATCGTCAACAGGAACTCAACGTCGCAGACGGCGCGTCAATCGGACGCCCGGTCTGAGAGTTATTGGCTTTTTCGTCCTAGGGGCCCGGTTGGTTTTTAAGGCAAAACCAACCCGACTGTACTCCACCTGAGTCCAAACCTCGGGCGGAGTGAGCCAAAAGATCCGTCTCACTTAGAGGAATCCACCAAAGCTAACGGCGCGTCAATGAGACGTCCATAGCTCAAGATATGAGTGTTTCCGCTCCGAGGGCCCGATTGGTTTCATGTACGAACCAACCCGACCGAACCCAAAGTAATCCGAGACCTTGAGTGTGATATACCGAAACGACCGTCTCAATCCAAGGATTGCGTTTCCGCTGACGGCGCATCGTTCAGAGGCCCGTACCTCACGTTACGGGCAAAAGACCGAAAATGGTCCGAAGACGGGGGGTCCGGGCCCGGGCCGACCCAACCCGACCCCCCCTGGGTCGGTCGAATCGGGTCGACCCGACCCGGTCCAACCCGGCCGGACTCGGTCCAGCCCGGCCGGTCGGACCGGCCTGGCTCGGCTCGGCCGCGCGGCCGAACAGCTGGACGTCGCGGGGCGCCGCCCCCGCGGTTTGGAGGTGTCGCAGCCCTGCGTGGGGTTGCGTTGGTTCAATCGGATGCGACATGTCTTCGCGTCCCGTGCTGGCGAGCCGGACCCGCGCGGCCGCGGGTCCGCTGGCCGCCGTCGCCGCCGCCCCGACGACCCGCGCCGCCGGCCGCTTCCGCGGGCCACCGGAGTTGCTCCGGTGGTCCGTTTTCCTCCCTGTTTGCGCCGTTGCCCCTCCCGGGTCCCGTTCTTCACTGCGGGATCGTCAAATCGCCCTTGTGTCGCATTTTGTCGTCACCCGCCAAATCCGCACAACCACGAAGAACGGCGGAGGGTTTTCGGGCCGTTTTCATTTGGCCCGCACCCTCCGCGTTAGAATAATAACAGCGGGAGAAAATTATTCAACAAATGAACCAAAAAATTTAATAAATTAAAATTGTTCATATGAATCCTGTTCTTTAAATTTTAATGAAATGTTCACGGAAATATAAAATATTCACAACAACCCCTACCTCGTCAAGTCACTGCGCGCGGGTTCTTCGCGGATTTGATCGTCTCGGAAGGAGGGGATCGTCGCGTCATCGCAGAAGGGCGTCGCGTCATCACGGAATCTGGCGTTGCGTCGACGAACTCAACGAACCAAGAAACAACAGATTTAATTGTAAAAAATTAAATCCGTGTGTTGTTATAAACCACAAGGAAGTTTAAAAAAAGAAACCTGAGATCCCTTACCTCAAGCAGTTGGTAATCGGATATCTGGGTGGGGAAGAACGTCTTGGGTGAAGCGTCGTCAAACTCCGAGGGAGGCGGCGTTCTTCGCGTTCTTCACATTCTACGCATTCTTCGCGAAGGAGGATGAAGGCACAAGAATTCTGTCAAAGCCTCTCAACGTGCAATTCTCCAAAAGTCGTGTTGGTCTTATTTTATTATTACGCCAACAAACGAAAAAGAGGTAAGTAATGACCCATTAATTCTTATAATTAATTCAACGAAATAAATTGCCCATTTAATTCACGAATAAAACCGCCCAATTAAATGGTGCGTTAAGAATTTAAGAAAACGCGTCAGTTGACTTTCATAATGACGGTTTTTCGCGGGTGCGTTACATAGCAGAAAAGAAACGGTGGGGCTTGTGCGGGCCCCACCTCACAAATACCCTACCAAAAGGGTAGGATATTTTTGGATAGCATCCTATCCGGATCAACTCAGCTTAAGCCGCTTTAAGTGTCTTCAAGTGGCTTCCAAGTGGCTTATGTGAAATAAAATAATGTTTGTCATACAATTATTTTATTTCTTAACTTTAAGCTTGAAAATTTAAAAACAACACCTGAGCAAACGCAACTCCGGAAGAGGCCTTTCTATGCATGTACCGACGCTGCGATTCCATCGGTTCCCTCAGAATTCGATTCTGAGCACTGGTTCAAAAGTTAGAAAAACCCGCTCATCGGTTCACTGAACGTACCTGAGCCAAACTTCGGAAAATTATTTCGGGCACACCAGGACTCGAAATCAGGTGCCGTTAGAAACTGAGTTCGTGTAAATTTCAAAGAAAATTAAGAAAAAAAATTCCTTGAAATTTACGTGTCTTTACATTACTCCCACCTCAGGACTTTACGTCCCCGTAAAGATACATCATAAACTAGGGAAACAAATGTGGGTACTGAGGATGCATCTGAGCCTCCCGCTCCCATGTGCTCTCCTAGAGGTTCCCGTGCTTCCATCTGATGCGCACTAGAGGAATTGATCATCCACGTAGGACCCGCTCCTGTCGATCCTCGATCTCCACTGGGACCTCCGCAAAAGTCGACCCATCATCCACGTCTAGCTCCCCATAGTCAATGATATGCGTCGGGTCGTGCACATATCTCCTCAGCTAAGATACGTGGAAGACGTCGTGCACCCGGTGCAACTGAGGTGGTAGAGCCAGGTGATAAGCCACCTCGCCAACCCTGCTGAGGACCTGGAAAGGTCCGATGAAGCGTGGAGACAACTTGCCGCCTTGGCCAAATCTCCGAAAACCACATCGAGGTGATACACGCAAGAAGACATGGTCTCCATCCTCGAACTCTAGTGGCCTCCGCCTCCTATCTGCATAAGACTTCTACTGGCTCTGACCTATCCTCATCCGCTCCTGGATGACCTGGACCTTCTCTGTCGTGGCCCGGACCATCTCTGGTCCCACGAGTGCTGACTCCCCAGGGTCTGTCCAGCACAAAGGAGATCTCCAAGGTCTGCCGTACAACGCCTCGTATGGTGCCATCCCGATGGTGGAGTGGTAGCTGTTGTTGTACGTGAACTCCAGCAAGGGTAGGTGGTCCTCCCAGTTGTGACCAAAGTCGAGGACACATGTGTGGAGCATGTCCTCAAGAGTCTGAATGGTCCTCTCCGTCTGACCATCCTTCTGAGGGTGAAAGGCGGTGCTCAGACGTAGCCGCGTCCCGAATGCCTCCTGCAACCCCTTCCAAAGACGAGAAGTAAAGCGAGCGTCTCGATCGGAGACGATAGACGATGGAACACCGTGAAGCCGTACAATCTCCTGAACATAGAGACGCCCCAAGCTCTCCACTAAGCCCTTCTCTCTGATGGGTAAGAAGTGTGCCGACTTGGTGAGTCGGTCGACAATCACCCTGATGGAGTCGTGACCTCTGGATGTGTGTGGAAGTCCAGTCACGAAGTACATAGATATGTCATCCCACTTCCACTCCGAGAACTCCAAGGGCTGTACCAAGCCTGCTGGTACCTGATGCTCTGCCTTCACCTGCTGGCAGGTGAGGCACCGAGAAACGAACTCTTCCACAACCTTCTTCATGCCCAGCCACCAGTGCTGTCGTCTGAGATCCTGGTACATCTTCGCAACTCCAGGATGTACCGCCAAAGGAGAAGTGTGAAACTCTCTTAGCACCTCCTCTCATAAAGTGACTGGTACCAAGGTACGTCCTCTGAAAAGGACTTCGTGCTCTGCTCTAAGGGAGAAACCATCAGGTGCCTATCCCGAGGATATCTGTGCACGCCATGTCTCACAGTCAGCGTCCCCACGCTGTGCCTCTATGACCCGCTGTAGAAGTAGAGGAGAGACTCTGAGAGACTGAAGGAAGGCTGCTCCGTCCATATCCACGAAGGATATCTGCAAAGCGGCTAGCTGCTCTGTCGCCTCCTCAAGGAGCTGAATTTCTGTCCTCCTGCTGAGGGCATCGGCTACTACGTTCCCCTTCCTAGGAGTATAGACTATCTCAAAGTCATAGTCCTGGAGGAACTTGAGCCATCGCCTCTGTCTCATGTTCAGGTCCTTCTGAGAGAAGATGTACCTGAGACTCTGGTGGTCAGAAAAGACTGTAAAGCGCTTGCCCATCAGATAGTGTCGCCATGTCTTCAGAGCGAATGTAACACCCCAAGATTTCATAGTGTGTTATTTCTTCAAAATAATTCAATAACTTTCACTACACGCAACACCGAGTTCAATCACACCATGACTTACAAAAAAAGCCATTAAAAGAGGTCATGAATAGTATTAACTAAATTTTAAACTTTATATAATCCTTATAATTTTAGAATCCATGTTATGAGTTTCTTAGTCACAATGCAAGAAAAGATTCATTTTCAGTATTGCACTTCTATCAACTTTTAATAGTGAAACCTTCTTAAATATAATATTTTAAACTTTTTGACTAAATGGGGACATCAAAAAATTTAAAATGAAACATCTCAAGCTTCCACGGTACGCTTTCCTTTGAATAAAACAATAGAGTGTGTTGTACGCAACTTCGAGTTCTAACACACCACAACCAATCAACTACCCGTTATGAATAGTAATACCTACCTTTTAAAATTTTAGAAATTTTATCTCTCAGAATGGAATTCATTTTTGGATTTGGAGTATCGAATTTAGCCTACGGTGAAATTTTGGTACTTTTCGGATAACTTTCATATTTTGATGAATAGTGAAAATTACTAAATTTTAATTAAAAACAAATTTTTTAATCAAAATAATTAATAGTGATAAATTATGAATTTGAGTGGTTTTAAAGTATATTTAGAATATATTTTTACCATTTAATATAATGTTGGTTGTTGGACATAATTTTACAATTAAACTGAACATAAACAAGTGTCAATCTTTTGATAGTTATTATCTCTTAAAAACACGCTTTTTGTTTTGACAACGGGAATTAATTTTAAATTAATTTCTGCCACTTCTGTGTTTTTAATTTAGAAAAATGGATTCCATATTTGGAATCAGGATGTTCAAATTGTGTAAATAGGTAACTTTTATTTCTAGACATTTTGAATAATTACTGCGGTAAGTATTTTATTTACCATGGTTAAGGGTAAATCCGGTAAATAAGGGTTAAAAAATAATATTATAATAATACTAAATTACCCTAAAACGTGTCCTAACCATATTGGTTGATACATGTTCGACCATAGTCATCTTTGGGTCTATTTGGGGACCCCATGGAGCCACTTGTAGGTTATAGGGACACTTTATTTTAATTAAGTTAAAATGAGTACAAAAATGACATAAGCATATATCTTTTAGAAAGACAATTTTTTAATAGGGATATATATGTTGGATTTTCGACTATAAATATTCATTAGAAATATAAAACGATTTACTACATAATTATATTTTATTTATAATTTTTAGACATTAAATAATTTAATTTATTTATGACACAATGATGATGCAGTAATTACTGTACTAGTGAAAAATAAAAATAACTGATATTATAAATACCCAAATAAATATAATATGAAACTTTTAATGAATTAAACTAATTTTATAGGATAATATGATATATTAGTATTTATTTAATTGACTTTTTTAAAGTAATAAATCTGTTATGAGTTTCACAAAAATCAACTATTGAATAGTGTCAAAATTGACATAAAAGAGTTCTTAAAACAAATATTATATTATTAATTTATATTAAATTCCTAAAAATATAATTTTCGGCCAAGAGACTTATATCATGATAGTTTCATCATTAATGGAACACTTGGGGGTCTCTTGGATGTATATAGTAAGTTTATTAACCATATTATATAAAAATACAAAGAGACATTGTAAAAGTGAAACTAATTAACTTAGAGTTAATACTTAAATATAAGGTTAATATAACTACCCAAACCTGTCTAAATTCTATTGGTTGAGTTGTTTTCGACCCATCCCCACCTTAACCTTTTAATAGTCAACTTTGGAGCCATTGGAAAACAAATATGAATTTATTATAAACTATTATCTCTATCTTTTCCAAAGGTGCCCCTCACCCCTCTTATAAAAGGGAACTCCTCCTTCTCATTTCTTCACACCTTCAAAGACTTTTTGTTCGGCCAAACTCTGCCCAAATACTCTCCCAACTTCCCTCACTACAACCTAGGGGCCTTAGTTTAATCAGAAAGCCAACCTAAGGATCCCTTTTGATCAAATCAAAAGGAAGAACCTGAAGAAGATGTAATGATTTCACCACCCTTTTCCAAGTTCCTTTCTTCTTCCACTAATTCTTCCTTTGTAGTCACCATTATAAAATAATAACTCTAGTATCATATATATACTGTGATGTTGTTATAAATATGGTACAACCATATTCGGTATTCTGTCCACCCTTTGAATAACATGTCACCATACGTGCGTACGTACGGCTTACCGTCTCCACGTCGTGGTGTAATTGTTATTCAATATATTATTATTTGGATGGGTATAATAATGATATGTAACTCATTTAAATAATAAATATAACATGTTAATGATTCTGTATATATAACATCCATTTATATATTATTTTAATATCAAAAGAATCATATTGTCACTCGTGCGTACGTACGGACTACCGTCTCCACGAACGCGATGAGATTCATTCTCCATCGTATACATTCAAGTATAATTATCATTTGATGATTTAAAAAAATGATTTTTAAGGACTTGATATCATTCTGGATATGAATAATATACAACCTATCCTTTACAAACATGTCTTACGTAACAAAAAATATAAAAGAAAACAAGTAAGTTAACACCCGAAACAAAGATAATACTAAGATATTATTATCAAATCAATATTAAAAAATCACATTAATGTATATGATTCTTGTATAATTTAATAAAAATTATTTCACCATTATACAGAAGGTTAACCTACCCCAACCAAGGAAAAGTACAAGGTAAGGGTTTATTTCGCAATCTCTTCATTATTTGAGGTTATTTATACGTAATAATCTTCTGGGATTTTTTATCATCCACATCCATGTTTCTTCGAAATGTATTTCAAAACATTTTTACTATTTAAAAAGAATATGGGTTAAAGTCATTTATACCCTTATGTTTTTTTAAAGGAATATTTCCATTTTTTTCCAAACAAGGCACTTTTTACCTTTCGAAAAATTTAAGGTAAGAATGTTTTTTTAACTTATACGGCGGGTGCGGCTATTTACCGCCGTTATAAAATCGTCAAAGCTTCCCTTACAAGATTACAAGGATATTTTAAAAGTAAATGTTTTATTTTATAATTATGTGACTTTTAAATGATTTTAAAATGAATATTTTAAGAATTTCAGAGAGGTACTCTTTATCAAAATCAAAATTTTAAATGTTTTAAAGATTTATCTTTCTAAATCTTTTTAATTAATGTCCATGTCTTCAAAATGGTTTTTAAGGATTTATTTATATGGACATGAATGTTTTTAAAAATGTTAATTCCTTTCAAAAGTTTTAAAGTGGTATGGTACACTTTGATTCAAAAATCTCTTTTTAATTACTTCCTTTATAAATGTTTTACTTTTAAATGATTTCAAAAAAGGAGATATTTCTCTCAAATAGTTTTGATTTCTTCTATTTCAACATCCTATGATGGATTTTAAGTTTATTTGAAGTTGATTTATTATAATACAAAACTTCTATATTGTATTGATGGTTTTGTGATATGTTTGACTGTGGATGTGTTATTTTTATACTATTCATAGTTTATGGTGAAAGTATTGACATTTCATATTCTAGTTTTAATAAGAATGTTTATGTTATGTTTAAACCTTTTCATATGGGAATGCATTGGACTTAATATGTGACGGGTGGAGCCCGCTATAGCTCCTTGATGCATCGTTAGGTCTCATGAGACAAACTAGTGTCTTGGCACAAGGCCTTGGCAAAATCTTATTTGTAGTCTTGGCACGAGGCCTTGGCTATGTGGTTATGATAGCCTGGCATTATGCATTCCAACATTATGAAAGTGGTTATTGATATTACATGTGATTATTCTATTAGTATAATATCCATGTGAACAAGTAAATGACATTATTTCATTTTACTTTTTCCATACTATGTTGAAGTTCAAGTTTAAAAGGCTTTTGTTTTAGTAATGCATTGCCTTAAATGTTTATGCTTATTTTGAATGTTCCGCTATATTGTTATCCTTACTGGGCATTTGAGCTCACCCCTTTTCTATGTTTTATTTTTCCCAGGATGTGAAGAAGTAAGTTATAAATGACCTGCAGGGATATTATGTGGGGATATGAGGGTGGATTATGGAGACAATATGTTGTTGTAGTAGGTTTTCATTTTATGATGTAATGTAAGACTTATGAATATATCTAGTGTTTCCAAGGCTACTAAACCGATCGGTCTTTAGAGATTTGATCTTTCTTGTGATCATGCCAATGTTATGTAATAATGCACCGACTCTGGGTAACTAGGGTCGGGGCGTTACAGTTGGTATCAGAGGAAGTTTAGTACAAACCTTGGAAGCAAGATTTAGATAAACTCTGATTAGAGCACATATATTTAAGATGAATTTTGAGGATTAGTATAGAAGAACTTCCTAGAATTTTGGTATTGTAGAGATTTTGTGAGTTTTCCGAGCAATACATCCATGTCTGGATACGAGCAGGTAGAGGCGGCTCTGGCCCAGATGTACCTAGGGGTAAAACCCAAAAACACCGCTTTGAGCTATACTCGAACGGGAACTGGTGCACGACAACGGGCCTTGCTGCACTCTTGGTTACGACACTCCCGGGGGATATGCTTAGGATAACTCTCATTTTCTTTACAAATCATTATGAAGGGTTTATGAGTATATACTTCCTCAAAGGAGACATTTTTATGATTATGGATTATATCCATAAACTATTTAATTTATGTTATGTGTTTTACAAGTTTGGGATTCGGTATTGTTATTCATAAACTAATCTAATGTATGCCATTGTTTAGAAATGGCTCCCAGTTGAAGGAATGAGAACTCTAGAAATGCACATGATACAAAGAGAAATAAGGATCATATATTTTATGGTCTTAAGCCAGAATTTACAAGATAAATAGTCTCGCATGTATTATCATCATATGAAGAAATAATATCATGTGTTGATAAGATAAGTAAAGAGTTTACTGAGTCCTATGGCTTTGAAGGGAAGCAAGAGAAGAAAAGGATGGAAGAGAGAAAGATGGATAAAGGGAAGAGGGAAAAGAAGAATTTTCCCATATGTGATAACTGTGGAATGAAACACCCTGGAACTTGACTGAAAGGAATGGGAGTTTGTTATAAGTGTGGAGGAAAAGGGCACAAAGTACGTGACTGCAAGGGTTAGAAAATGGTTTCAAATGTACAATGCTTCATTTGCAAGGAGTTTGGACACTACGCAAACCTATGTCCTAGTCATCAGACTATGCCGCAAATGATGCTATTGGATAATAATCAAATTATGATACTACCACAGATGAAGAGGAATGATTAGAGTTCTTATGTTGATTATGTCAACTGAGTGTTGTATCAACAATGTACTTGTTATAATAATTATGGAGTATATAAGGATTGTACTGCAGTACTATTTCATTAAGGACTTGAGATTGTGTGGAACAAAGAAAAGTGACTCAATAGCAGGATAAATTTTTGGAAAATATATGGTTGAGAGAATGATAAACCATAATATAGTTCTGATACCGAGGTAGTGATTTTGGAATAATACATGATTGTTTTGGATAAATTATATTGGGTATTCTTGACTACCTTGGAACTGATTAATGATTTGTATTTTCCATCATTGTTGGGGTTTTAAACATTTTTGGATTGATGAAATATATCTAGCATTCTATATGGAATAAGGGAGAATGAATTTAATCAATAAGGATTATGGTAATTCAGGATGTTTCAGTGTATTAAAAGAATACATGATGAAGGTATTCATATGCTATTACGGGGTAAAAAGGATCTACATTATGTTTACCTTCCGTATAAATGTTGGACTGTGAGTTTGGACAGAATTATTTTGGATAGTTCTAGTTTGGATTATTTTGGATTACCATAAAAGGACAACCCAGAGGTCGGGCGACAACCCATCGTGTCCGGCAAGGCTGTGAGACTTGAACCCGCAACCGAAGGGCGACAAGGGTGTATCACCTACCACTGGCCCACGAGATGTCCTGGATTAAATAATGTAGTTTTTTTAATGATCTGGTAGATGAATTATAAATTCATTTATTTTGGAACCCTGTACAAATAGTATAAATAGAAAAATAATTTCATTCTATTATCTTTTAGAGTGAAAGATGAGTTTGTGGTAGAAATTTATTAATGGATAAAACTCTAATTATAAAGTAAGTATATCTCATTATGATCTTATCCAATCTCATAAATAAATTCCTCAACATTAATAAAAGGAACTTAGAACAAAAATGTTGTCCTAGATGGTACCTTAAATCATCACTAATTTATGGCTTTGGGATTCTTGGCCTTTTCATAGCCATGTTCTCTACCACTCTCCATCAGATAATTGATGGTCAGATTTCTCTTCCACACCCATATTTTCCTACATGGAACCCTAGTATGTGTTATTTTCGGTAATCTTCATACTTTCTACTCTTTATTTTAAATAGAGGCCTCATTAATTTATTTTTCGATGTGGGATTTCAACTAAGATATTTTGAAACATCAAAAATGTGTTATCCCAGTACCCTATGTTTTGTTGAACCGATGGTATTTAAAATCATCATAGATTGATGAGTTTAAGGACCTCAATTTTATACTTGTTTGTGATTGATGACCTCAATCACTACCTATAAATATTTACGTTTTTCCTCCAATTATATGTCTCTAATTTCCACCAATGTTCTCCTAATTGAGATCATAATTTGGTGGTGACCCTTTCATTTCTCTTTTCCTCATATTAAGACTAAATTTTAGTAACCCAATTTCCGATGTGGGTTTTCCCACAAATATATTTTCTATTTTCAACCTTTTATTTTTGAAGAACAATTTCAAATTGCGAGGACGCAATTTAAAGAAGGAGGGGAGAATGTAACACCCCAAGATTTCACAGTGTGTTATTTCTTCAAAATAATTCAATAACTTGCACTACACGCAACACCGAGTTCAATCACACCATGACTTAAAAAAATCCATTAAAAGAGTTCATGAATAGTATTAACTAAATTTTAAACTTTATATAATCCTTATAATTTTAGAATCCATATTATGAGTTTCTTAGTCATAATGCAAGAACAGATTCATTTTCAGTATTGCACTTTTATCAACATTTAATAGTGAAACCTTCTTAAATACAATATTTTAAACTTTTTGACTAAATGGGGACATCAAAAAATTTAAAATGAAACATCCCAAGCTTCCATGGTAGGCTTTCCTTTGAATAAAACAATAGCGTGTGTTGTACGCAACTTCGAGTTCTAACACATCACAACCAATCAACTAGCCGTTATGAATAGTAATACCTACCTTTTAAAATTTTAGAAATTTTAACTCTCAGAATGGACTTCATTTTTGGATTTGGAGTATCGAATTTAGCCTAAGGTGAAATTTTGGTACTTTTCGGATAACTTTCATATTTTGATGAATAGTGAAAATTACTAAATTTTAATTAAAAACAACTTTTTTAATCAAAATAATTAATAGTGATAAATTATGAATTTGAGTGGTTTTAAAGTATATTTAGAATATATTTTTACCATTTAATATAATGTTGGTCATTGGACATAATTTTACAATTAAACCGAACATAAACAAGTGTCAATCTTTTGATAGTTATTATCTCTTAAAAACACGCTTTTTGTTTTGACAGCGGGAATTAATTTTAAATTAATTTCTGCCACTTCTGTGTTTTGAATTTAGAAAAATGGATTCCATATTTGGAATCAGGATTTTTAAATTGTGTAAATAGGTAACTTTTATTTCTAGACATTTTGAATAATTACTGCAGTAAATATTTTATTTACCATGGTTAAGGGTAAATCCAGTAAATAAGGGTTAAAAATAATATTATAATAATACTAAATTACCCTAAAACGTGTCCTAACCTTATTGGTTGATACAGTTTTGACCATAGGCATCTTTGGGTCGATTTGGGGACCCCATGGATCCACTTGTAGGTGATAGGGACACTTTATTTTAATTAAGTTAAAATGAGCACAAAAATGACATAAGCATATATCTTTTAGCAAAACAATTTTTTAATAGGAATATATATGTTGGATTTTCGACTATAAATATTAATTAGAAAGATAAAAATATTTCCTACATAATTATATTTTATTTATAATTTTTAGACATTAAATAATTTAATTTATTTATGACACAATGATGATGTAGTAATTACTATAATAGTGAAAAATCAAAATAATTGATATTATAAATATCCAAATAAATATAATATGAAACTTTTAATGAATTAAACTAATTTTATATGATAATATGATATATTAGGATTGATTTAATTTACTTTTTTGAAGTAATCAATCTGTTATGAGTTTCACAAAAATCAACTATTGAATAGTGTCAAAATTGACATAAAAGAGTTCTTAAAACAAATATTATATTATTAATTGATATTAAATTCCTAAAAATCTAAGGTTCATCCAAGAGACTTATATCATGATAGGTTCATCATTAATGGACCACTTGGGGGTCTATTGGATGTATATAGTAAGTTTATTAACCATATTATATAAAAATACAAAGAGACATTGTAAAAGTGAAACTAATTAACTTAGAGTTAATACTTAAAGATAAGGTTAATATAAGTACCCAAACCTGTCTAAATTCTATTGGTTGAGTTTTGTTCGACCCATCCCCACCTTAACCTTTGAATAGTCAACTTTGGAGCCATTGGAAACCGAATATGAATTTATTACAAACTAATATCTCTAGATTTTCCAAAGGTTCCCCTCACCCCTCTTATAAAAGGGCACTCCTCCTTTTCATTTCTTCACACCTTCAAAGCCTTTTGGTTCGTCCAAACTCTGCCCAAATACTCTCCCAACTTCCCTCACTACAACCTAGGGGCCTCAGTTTTATTAGAAAGCCAACCTAAGGAGCCCTTTTGATCAAATCAAAAGGAAGAACCCGAAGAAGAGGTAATGATTTCACCACCCTTTTCCAAGTTCCTTTCTTCTTCCACTTATTCTTCCTTTGTTGTTACCATTATAAAATAATAACTCCAGTATCATATATATACTGTGATTTCGTTATAAATATGGTACAACCATATTCAGTATTTTATCCACCCTTTGAATAACATGTCACCATACGTGCGTACGTACGACTTACCGTCTCCACGTCGTGGTGTAATTGTTATTCAATATATTATTATTTGGATGGGTATAATAATGATATGTAACTCATGTAAATAATAAATATAACATGTTAATGATTCTGTATATATACCATCCATTTATATATTATTTTAATATCAAAAGAATGATATTGTCACTCGTGCGTACGTACGGACTACCGTCTCCACGAACGCGATGAGATTCATTCTCCATCGTATACATTCAAGTATAATTATCATTTGATGATTTAAAAAAATGATTTTTAAGGACTTGATATCATTCTGGATATGAATAATATACAACCTATCCTTTACAAACATGTCTTACGTAACAAAACATATAAAAGAAAACAAGTAAGTTAACACCCGAAACAACGATAATACTAAGATATTATTATCAAATCAATATTAAAAAATCACATTAATGTATATGATTCTTGTATAATTTAATAAAAATTATTTCACCATTATACAGGAGGTTAACCTACCCCAACCAAGGAAATATACAAGGTAAGGGTTTATTTTTCAATCTCTTCATTATTCGAGGTTGTTTATACGTAATAATCTTCTGGGATTTCTTTATCATCCACATCCATGTTTTTTAGAAATGTATTTCAAAACATTTTTACTATTTACAAAGAATATGGGTTAAAGTCATTTATACCCTTATGTTTTTTTAAAGGAATATTTCCATCGTTTTCCAAACAAGCCACTTTTTACCTTTCGACAAATTTAAGGTAAGAATGTTTTTTTAAACTTATACGGAGGGTGCGGCTATTTACCGCCATTATAAAATCGTCAAAGCTTCCCTTACAATCTTACAAGGATATTTTCAAAGTAAATGTTTTATTTTATAATTATGTGACTTTTAAATGATTTCAAAATGAATATTTTAAGAATTTCAGAAAGGTACTCTTTATCAAAATCAAAATTTTAAATGTTTTAAAGATTTATCTTTCTAAATATTTTTAATTAATTTCCATGTCTTCAAAATGGTTTTTAAGGATTTATTTATATGGACATGAATGTTTTTAAAAATGTTAATTCATTTCAAAAGTTTTAAAGTGGTATGGGACACTTTGATTCAAAAATCTCTTTTTAATTACTTCCTTTATAAATGTGTAACTTTTAAATGATTTCAAAAAAGGAGATATTTCTCTCAAATAGTTTTGATTTCATCTATGTCAACATCCTATGATGGATTTTAAGCTTATTTGAATTTTATTTATTATGATACAAAACTTCTATATTGTATTGAAGGTTTTGTGATATGTTTGACTGTGGATGTGCCATTTTTATACCATTCATAGTTTATGGTGAAAGTATTGACATTTCATATGCTAGTTTTAATACGAATGTTTATGTTATGTTTAAACCTTTTCATATGGGAATGCATTGGACTTAATATGTGACGGGTGGAGCCTGCTATAGCTCCTCTATGCATCGGTAGGTCTCATTAGACAAACTAGTGTCTTGGCACAAGGCCTTGGAAAAATCTTATTTGTAGTCTTGGCACGAGGCCTTGGCTATGTGGTTATGATAGTCTGGCATTATGCATTCCAATATTATGAAAGTGGTTATTGATATTGCATGTGATTATTCGATTAGTAGAATATCCATGTGAACAAGTAAATGGCATTATTTTATTTTACATTTTCCATACTATGTTGAAGTTCAAGTTTAAAAGGCTTTTGTTTTAGTAATGCATTGCCTTAAATGTTTATGCTTATTTTGAATGTTCCGCTATATTTTTATCCTTACTGGGCATTTGAGCTCACCCCTTTTCTATGTTTTATTTTTCCCAGGATGTGAAGAAGTAAGTTACGAATGACCTGCAGGGATATTATGTGGGGATATGAGTGTGGATTATGGAGACAATTTGTTGTTGTAGTAGTTTTTCATTTTATGATGTAATGTAAGACTTATAAATATATCTAGTGTTTCCAAGGCTACTAAACCGATCGGTCTTTCGAGATTTGATCCTTCTTGTGATCATTCCAATGTTATGTAATAATGCACCGACTCTGGGTAACGAGGGTCGGGGCGTTACAGCGAAGACCACTGCTGCTAACTCCAGGTCATGGGTAGCGTAGTTCTACTCATGCGGCCTCAACTGACGTGATCCATAGGCAATCACGGCCCGCTCTTACATCAGGAGACATCCGAGTCCGGTCCCTGATGCATCGCAGTAGACTACGTATCCAACTCCCTCCTCAGGCAACCTCAAGATAGGTGCGCTGGTCAGTCTCTGTCTCAGCTCCTGGAAGCTCTACTGACATCTGTCTGACCACACAAAGGGTTTCCCCTTCTTCGTCAGAGCTGAAAGTGGCACTGAAACTCTAGAGAAGTCTGTCACAAATCTCCGATAGTATCCGGCTATACCCAATTAACTCTGCACCTCCGTCACACTCCTGGGTGGCTCCCAAGATAGCACTGCCTCGATCTTCGTGGGATCCACAGAAACTCCCGCCTCAGAAATGACGTGCCCTAAGAAGTGGACCTCACGTAACCAGAACTGGAACTTCGAGAGCTTTCCATAAAGCTGGTGCTCTCGGAGTGTGTCTAGTACAACCCGCAAGTGGTAGGCGTTCTCCTCCTCGGTGGTCGAGTACACCAAAATGTCTTCGATGAAGACCATGACAAATCGATCGAGGTATGGCTGGAAGATCCTGTTCATGAGGCTCATGAACACTCCTGGAGCGTTGGTTACCCCGAAAGACATAACCAAGAACTCATAGTGGCCATACTGACACCTGAAGGCTGTCTTCTGCACGTCCTCGTCTCGAACTCTGAGCTGATGATAGCCTGACCTGAGGTCTATCTTCGAGAAACACCATGCTCCCTTGAGCTGATCAAAGAGGTCATCAATCCTCGGTAGCGGATACTGGTTCCTCACTATCACCTGTTTCAGGCGACGATAGTCGACACACAGTCGCAAGCTCTCGTCCGCCTTCTTGGCGAACAAAATCGGGGAAGCCCAGGGTAAAACACTGGGTCGGATGAACCCCTTGCCCTGCAAGTCCTCCAATTGTACCCGCAGCTCTCGAAGCTCAGCGGGGTCCATTCGATACGTTGGGGTGGATATCAGGGCTGTCCTGGGGTACAGATCAATGTAAAAGTCTACCTCTCTGCGAGGAGGTAGCCCTGGAATGTCATTGGGAAAGACGTCCGCGTACTGATCCACCACTGCAGGAAAACTAGGACTCTTCACGTCCACTACTCCTAGGATGAGGTTAGCCAACTGATGAGTGATGGGTTGTCCTCTCCTCTGCGTGAGTCCATCCTGTGCTGAAAAGGCTCCCTTCTCACCGGTGAAGGTGAACATGCTCCCGTCGATGTGCACACATCGCACCTTGCGCCTAAAACAGTCAATCTGAGCATGGACTGTAGATAACCAATCCATGCCCAAGATGACGTCGTAAGGCCTCGACGCCGCTACAAGAAGATCCAATCCGAAGCTCTCACCTCCTAGAGTAATCTCACACTGCCGGCTCCAGTTTGTAGTCGTCGATTCTGCTCCCGTAGGGGTCTCTAGCCGTAAGGATCGAGCCAACGGCTCTGTCGGAATCTTCGAGCTCCGAACAAGGGCAGCAGCTATGAAAGAGTGACTCGCTCCTGTGTCTATAAGAACTACAGCAAGGGTGGAATAGACACAGATCATACTTCGAATCATCTCTGGCACGCTGTGGTCGTAGGCCTCCACTGCCTGGAGTTGTGCTTGTCTCTGCCCGCCAACTCCCTGTGGTCGGGGCGGACCTCCTGGTGGTGGTGGTGGCAGAGCCTCAAAGTGTCACCCACCACCTGCTGCTCGGCCAGCTCCTCTTCCTCGTCCACCTCCTCCCTGCGGACCACCACGGTCGACCCTCTGCCTCTGCCTGGGTGGCCCCTCCACCATCTACTGATCCTCGATGCGGCGGGTCGGGTAGTCACGAGCCATGTGGCCCTGCCCGCCGCAGGCGTAGCACTGCCTGCCTCTCGGAAGACTGGCTCCGCGTTGTGTTCCCCGCACTGCTGAGCCAGTGTCCTGAGGTCGTCTACGAGAGGGTCTGGTCTGCTTGGAACCCTGAGTCATCTGTCGGCTACCTGCTTCCGAAGACTCCGCTACCTGCCGCCCTGCGGTAGGTCTCGCTGTGGACTCAGCCAGAAAGCTCTCGATTAGAAGGGCTCGCTCTAGTACTCCTGCCAAGGTCGGGATGCTGAGGGAGATCAGCGTTGCCCTAATCTCGTGTCTCAAACCCTGCTCAATGGTCCGGGGCCGAAAGAAGGGGTCCCGAACCATGTCGGTCGAGTAGAGAGAAAGATCGGTAAACCTCGCCGCGTACTGGGCGACCGTCAAGCTGCCCTGCCGCAACTGAAGAAGCTCCTGAATGTGCACCGCACAGAGGGTGGCCTGGAAGAACTCTGAGTGGAAAAGTCTCTCAAAGTCTATCCAGATTAGAGAGGCCTCATCGTGCACCTGGAGCATCAAGCTCCACCATCGTCCTGCTGCTGCGTGCAGTAGGCTCGCCGCGAGGATCACCATGAGGTCTGCTGGTGTCCTCACTAGCCTGAAAACTCGAACGACCGCCTCCAGCCAGTCCTCGGCTTCCTGGGGGTCCGTCTCCCCACGAAACCTGGGTGGTCGCTGGTTCTGGAACTCATGCAGAGATCCGAGGTGACGTGCATCGTCAGCGGTCGACGCTGGAAGCATCGGGGGCTCGGCGGGTAAAGGTACCGCCGGTGCCTCTACTGTCAACGGGCCCTGTACCGAGGCCTCGTTGCTCGGCGAGCTGTCGTCGGGCCATTCTGAAAGGAAACAAGTGCACCATGGTCAGAACAGTATACCTAGTGAGCTGACACAAGTAATCACAAAGAAAACTTGAAACACACATGCAATCAATGTTTTCGTGCATTAAGTCGGAAATCAGATGTCAGGGTCCTGGTGTACGGATACGTCGGCTGCCGCACCAACACTGGACTCCCTGGACTGATAAACACACTCAATACGCTAAACACTATTGGTTCACATAGAAGAAAGATCAGAGTCTGCGGGAGAACCGACCACCTCTGATACCAAATTGTCACGACCCGTCCTCGGGGCTCGTGCCGTGACTACCCCATCCCCGCCTTCCATAGGCCAGGGGCTGGCGACTAGCACCAAGGCGTAAATCCCAACAAAAGGGAAGGCATTGCCTTTGAAAAGTAAACAAGCACCATAGAGTAAGAAAGCGGAAAAGTAAACACTAAGTAAAAACTGTAACAAGCTGTGCTGAAATTAAAAGGGGCCGGAAATACAAGCCCAACTGTAAAGTATAACTGAAAGGGGAAAACAGCAACAGAAAAGAAAAGCCGCAGCGCCGAGCCATCCTCTGGAAGTCCCACCTGAAGGGTGGGTATAGATAGCCTCCACTTATCCTCAGGTCCACCTGACTGATCCGTGTATGTCCCGCCCAGTGGTCCACCTCCAGGTACCGTCCTACTCCGCAAGCCTCCACCACGATCAGTGATGTCCGTCGTCTGCAACCAACACAACGTAGTGCGGGCAAAGCCCGTGTAGGGGTGAGTATAAGCTACTCAGTAGGGACCCTTAGAACTCCAATCTTCTCCCGAAATCCACAAATGATAATCCATAAAGGAAAGATACAATCACGAAGTAACAACCGACACTGCTTAGGTATATGCCCATACATATACCTAAGTCATCAATTCCCGCTCGGCTCCAACGTCCAAGCTCAAGCACAACCCAATCCACACAGGAAAGCAAAATGTAAACCCACACAGGATAGAACAACACAATCCACAAAGGAGAGTAAACAGTAAATCCACACAGTATAGCTCAACACAATCCACAAAGGAGATTAACACAGGATTCAGCTCACACAGGTATACTTCTTCGGATGACGATAAAGATGATCATTGTTCCATCTAAGTCGTCGGACCCACAAAGGATTGATAGGTACTAACCCCCGCAAAGACCCACACATGATCGGGCCCACATAGGACCTGTAGGCGCTGGCTCACATAGAACCACTGAGCGCTAACCCACACAAGATCGGACCCACACAGGATCGGGCCCACACAGGACCTGTAGCACTGATCCACAAGGGATCACTGAGTGCTGTAGTCATCGCAGTCCACTGAGGATCTCTGCACAGTCATCGTCGCAATCCACTGAGGATCTCTGCACGGTCATTGTCGGAGTCCACTGAGGATCTCTGCACAGTCGTCATCGCAGTCGCAGCCAGCTCTAGGGTTCCCGCACACAGCAAGCTCGTTCGGAAGGGTCCGCTCCACGAGCCGAGAGACTGATACATCAATTGACACAAAGTCCGAAGTTGATGTATCCAAAAGTTCTGTATCGTCAACAGGAACTCAACGTCGCAGACGGCGTGTCAATCGGACGCCCAGTCTGAGAGTTATTGGCTTTTTCGTCTGAGGGGCCCGCTTGGTTTTTAAGGCAAAACCAACCCGGTCGTACACCACTTGTGTCCAAACCTCGGGCGGAGTGAGCCAAAAGATCCGTCTCACTTAGAGGAATCCACCAAAGCTGACGGAACGTCAATCGGACGTCCGTAGCTCAAGATATGAGTGTTTCCGATCCGAGGGCCCGGTTGGTTTCGTGTACGAACCAACCCGGCCAAACTCAAAGTAATCCGAAACCTTCAGTGTGATATACCTAAACGACCGTCTCGATCCAAGGATCGCGTTTCCGCTGACAGTGCGTCGTTTGGAGGCTCGTAGCTCACGTTACGCGCAAAAGACCGAAAATGGTCCGAAGACGGGGGGTTCGGGCCCGGGCCGACCCGACCCGACCCCCCTGGTTCAGCCGAACCGGGTCGACCAGACCCGGTCCAACCCGGTCGGACCCGGTCCGGCCCGGCCAGGGCACGGCTCGGTCGCGGGGCGCCGCCCCCGCGGTTTGGAGGTGTCGCGGCCCCGCGTGGGGCCGCGTTGGTTCAATCGAGCGCGACATGTCGCCGCGTCCCGTGCTGGCGAGCCGGACCCGCGCGGCCGCAGATCCGCTGGCCGCCGCCTCCGGCTGCCGGCGCCACCGCGCCGGCGACCCGCGCCGCCGGCTGCTTTCGCGGGCCCCCGGAGTTCCTCTGGTGGTCTGTTTTCCTTCCCGTCTATGCCGTTGCCCCTCCCAGGTTCCGTTCTTCACTGCGGGATCATCAAATCGCCCTTGCGTCACGTTTTGTCGTCACCCGCCAAATCCGCACAACCACGACGAACGACGGAGGGTTGTCGGGTCGTGTTCGTTTGGCCCGCACCCTCCACGTTAGAATAATAACAGCGAGAGAAAATTATTCAACAAATGAACCAACAATTTTAATAAATTAAAATTGTTCATATGAATCTGGTTCTTTAAATTTTAAAGAAATGTTCACGGGAATATAAAATATTCACAACAACCCCTAGATCGTCAAGTCGCTGCGTGCGGGTTCTTCGCGGATTTGATCGTCGCGGAAGGAGGGGATCATCGCATCATCGCGGAAGGGCGTCGCGTCGTCGCGAAATCCGGCGTTGCGTCAACAAACTCAACGGACCAAGAAACAACAGATTTAATTGTAAAAAATAAATTCCGTCTGTTGTTATAAACCACAAGGAAGTTTAAAAAAAGAAACCTATGATCCCTTACCTCAAGCAGTTGGTAATCGGAGATCGGGGTGGGGAAGAACGTCTCGGGTGAACCGTCGTCAAACTCCGAGGGTGACGGCGTTCTTCGCGTTCTTCGCGTTCTTCGCGTTCTTCGCGTTCTTCGCGTTCTTCGCGTTCTTCGCGAAGGAGGATGAAGGCACAATAATTCTTTCAAAGCCTCTCAACGTGCAATCCTCCAAAAGTCATGTTGGTCTTATTTTATTATTACGCCAACAAACGAAAAAGAGGTAAGTAACGACCCATTAATTCGTAGAATTAATTCAACGAAAGAAACTACCCATTTAATTCATGAATAAAACCGCCCAATTAAATGGTGCGTTAAGAATTTAAGAAAACGTGTCACTTGACTTTCCTAATGATGGGTTTTCGCGGGTGCGTTACTTAGCAGAAAAAACGGTGGGGCTCGTACGGGCCCACCTCACAAATATCCTACCAAGAGGGTAGGATATTTTTGGATAGAATCCTATCCGGATCAACTCAGCTTAAGCCGTTTTAAGTGGCTTCAAGTGGCTTCCAAGTGGCTTATGTGAAATAAAATAAAGTTTGTCGTACAATTATTTTATTTCTTAACTTTAAGCCCGAAAATTTAAAAACCACACCTGAGCAAACACAACTCCGGAAGAGGCCTTTCTAAGCAAGTATCGGCACTGCGATTCCATCGGTGCTCTCAAAATTTGATTCCGAGCACCGGTTCAAAAGTTAGAAAAACCCGCTCGTCCATTCACTGAACGTACCCGAGCCAAACTTCGTAAAATGATTCTGGGCACACCGGGACTCGGAATCAGGAACCGTCAAAAACTACGTTCGTGTAAAATTACAAAGAAAATTAAGAAAAAAATTTCCTTGAAATTTACAGGTTTTTACAAGAAAGATGATGTAAATAGTAATCCCAAATCACTATTAAAGATGAAGCTTGATATTGAAAATAAAATTTCCAACGTTATGCAGTCAAATAAAGGGGAAAACACCTCTTTTTTTAAATATTTGTAATGATTTAATAGGTTCATTAAGTTAATATATCAAATCCATGTGGGTGATAATATTAGATATCTTACTGATCATAATTTTACTTAATATAATAATAATTTAAATCAGAATGATATTTTTTAAATATATTATAAACAATGATATTTTATTTATCATTACTAAACAGTAAAAAAATTTGTTTTTGAAATTACTAGAACTTCTGATATTAAATAAACTTTCTTTTCTATAAATTCTAATATTTCCTTAGGTTTTTATGGATTCACTATCCTTTTTTAGAATATAGGTATATTATTCATTCTTATGTAGAGATATTTATAAATGTAATTTTTCAGTATGGATTTTCTCCAAAAGGAACAAACTCTCAATAACACTTTCTATTTCCCAAGGTTGAACATGAATGTCTGATTAAAATATTTATAACATATTTATCTTGCCAATTTTATTTATAGAATCATTATCAAAATAATTTATAATAGGATTAATTTTGTTGCATGTAAAGATGTCTCTTAAAATCAATATGGTTTCATAAAGGGAATAAATATTCAATATTTCCACACAACTCATTTAGAGTGATAAACTATTTACACAAAATTCATTTGAGTGGGGAATATTCCTATGAAGGTGGATGTGAAAATTATTTTTCAACAATGAATTGGGACTTTATTTTTATGATTTTAAGAAATTTCGTGTGTGTGGTGGCTTCATTAAAAAAAGATAATCCTATTTTCTTTATGCATATTTTCTCTTCATATAAATGTATCTACAAAGGGATATTTTACTTGATTCTAATACTAATCTAAGGGTCCCCCACTATGTATTTTATTTAGTATAGATGAGGTGTATATATGTAACATCCCGAACATAGAAGCCCAGAGTTAGTGCATTATTACGTATCACTAGCATGATCACAAACGAAAAATTCTCGAAAGACCGGTTATTTTAATAGCTTGGGAAGTACTAGATGCATTCATAAAGTTTAAATTACATCGAAAAATGTAAAAAATACAACAACATTGTTTCCATAGACAATACTAAGACCCCATAGAGTATCCGAGAAGGTCAGTCATAATATTCTTCTTCGCATCCTGAAAAAAATAAAAAATAGAAAGGGGTGAGCTCAGATGCTCAATAAGGATAACAATATAGTAGAAACATTGATAAATAAGTATAAACATTTAAGGAAATGTGTAAAAATACGGAAAAATCTTTTTAAACTTGAACTTCACAATAATATGGAAAAGATAAAAATAAAATAATGCCATTTACCTATTCACAGGAATATTATACTAGTCGAATAATCAAATGTAATATCAACAAACCACTTTTATAAGGATGGGATTCATAATGTTAGACTTCATAACCAAATATTCAAGGCCTTGTGCCAAGACTACAAATAAGATTTTGTGAAGGCCTTGTTCCAAGACACTTGTTTGTCTCATGAGACCTACCGATGCATCGAGGATCTATAGTGGGCTCTACCTATCACTTACTAAGTCCAATGCATTCCTCATATGAAAATTTGAAACATAACATAAACATTCATATTAAAACTAGCATATGAAATGTGAATACTTTATCCAAAAACCATGAATGGTATAAAAATAGCACGTCCACATTCAAACCGAACTCATTCAATACAGTATATAAGATTATGTTGTAATAGATTAACCTCAATCAAGAATAATGAATTATATTGACAAAGATGAAAATAATCATCAAAACTATTTGGTATAAATATACCCCTTTTTCTTGAAATCCTTTAAAAGTCACAATATTTTTCAAGAAGCCGTTTAAAAATAGATTTTTGAATCAAAGTGTCTCATACCACTTTAAAACATTTAAAAATAATTTTAATTTTAAAACATTAATTTTAATATAACTAAATCCTTAAAACCATTTTTAAAACATGGACTTTAATGAGAAATATTTATAATAATAAATCTTTAAAACATTTAAAAATGTATTTTAGTTAGAGTTCCTAACCAAAAGAGAGACACTCGAATAAAAATAAATATGGTATTCAAAACTATATAATATCATGGGAATAAAGGGATTCGTGATATACTGTGTTAAAGTATATTATATACACCATATAAAAGTGAATTGGCATATAACAACAAAGAAGTCTCAATGGAATGTAAATTGAGATGAAATCTATTACGATGACTGTATCCTTAGGATAAGGATTAATCAACAACATAATTATGTTTGAAAATTATAAATACACTCAATATGATTGGATATTTAGTGTAAATAAATCAGAGGACATTCACACATATTCTTGTAAAAACAACACCAATGAATTGGAATTTTAACTCAATAAATGGAGATTGAGTTAAAATTACTCTTATCAAGTTCATATCGATGACTTGAGAATTCAAAAATGGGGTGATTATTTGTATCAAAAGTATATCCATAGAATGGTGAGTGTAAATTACCACACAAATAATAAATAGTGATTCCACACATAATCATGGAGTAAAATAATCAATGAAGTATGCGTAAAGCCCAATGAGTGGAAATTGAAATTTGAAATTACCTTAAAGATTTGGTAACTTATGAATCATACACCCCATTAAAGAAGGATAATCCAATTATGATGTAAATACCCATAAATTAAAGTATATTACACAAAAAATACAATTATGGGTAGTATATACACAACACAAAAGGTAGTAGTGGAAAATATAACACGAATCTCATGGGAATAAAATTGAGATGAAATCCACTTACATTGTACTTTTCCTTGGTCGAGGGAAATTTAAACTCGTGTATAATGGTGAAATAATATTTATTAAATTATACAAGAATAATATACATTAATATGATATCATATATGATCTTTTAATATTGCTTTGTTAATAATATTTTAGTACTATCGTCGTTTCGGGTGTTAACTGATTCGTTTTCCTTTATATGCTTTATTTAGTAAGTACTGTTTGTTATGAATAGGATGTATCATATTAATATTCAGAATTTTATTAAGCCTTTAATTATTATTTTTTATCATCTAATGAAGATTAGTCTTGAATGGATTATTATGGGGAATGAATCTCATCGCGTTCGTGGAGACGGTAATCCATACGTATGCCCAAGCAAAAATATAATTATTTTGGTATTAAAATAAAATATAATTGGATGTTAGATCATATATACAGAATAATTATCATGTTATATTTATTATTTACATCAATTACACATCATTATTATACCCATCCAAATAATAATGTATTGAATAACAATTACACCACGACGTGGAGACGATAAGCCGTATGTACACACGTATGGTGACATGTCATTCAAAGGATGGATAGAATAATGAATATGGTTTTACCATATTTATAATAACATCATAGTATATATAATATAATGGAGTAATTATTTTATAATGGATACAACAAAGAAGGAGGAAGTGGAAGAAGAAAGGAACTTGAAAGAGGTGATGAAATATTTACCTCTTCATCAGGTTCTTCCTTTTGATTTGATCAAAAGGGCTCTTTAGGTTGGATTTATGACTAAATTATGGCCTCTAGGATGAATAGAGGACAATTGAGAGGGTATTTAGGTACATTTGGACCAATACAAAAGGCTTTTAAGGTATGAATCTGAGGAAAGGGGGAGTGACCTTTTATACGAGGGGTGAGGGGCACCTTAGGAAGAGCTTGAAATATTATTTTATAATAAACTCATTTTCGGTTTATAATGGCTATAAAATGAATTATTTAAAGGATTAGGTGTGAATGGGTCTCAAAACACTCAACCAATAGGTTTTAGTTAGGTTTGGGTCACTATATTAACATTATCTTTTAGATTTAACTCTTAGTTAAATAGATTTACATTTACCATGTCTCTTTGTATTTTTATATTATATGCTCAATAAACATACTATATACTTCCAAGGGAACCACAAGTGGTTAATTAATTATACTCCTATCATTATATAAGTTTTTTGTCCGATCCTTACATTTTTAGAAATAGAATATCAATTAATAATATAATATTTGTTTTAAAAAATCTTTTATGTCAATTTTGACACTATTTGGTATTTTGGTTTTCTAAATTCATAACCGCATTATTAATTTGAAAGAAATTAATATAACCAAACCTAACATGTTATATTAACCTATTAAATTATTGTAATTCATAAAAAATCTAAAATGACATTTATTTGGATATTTATAATATCAAATATTTTAATATTTCATTAATTAAGTAATTACAGCAACACATTGTTTCATAAATAAATTAAGTTATTTAATGTATAAAAAATATAAATAAAATAACATTATGTATGAAATATTTTTATATTTCTGATGAATATGTATAATCGTATTTATCTTATGTATAACTATATATCAAAAATGGTTTATTTGTTAAGCTTTGAATTTAACAATTTTCACTCTTCTTTGAATTAAATAATAATAAATGTCCTAATATAATACAAGTGGACCTAAATGATCATATTTTATTCCTAATGTTTTTTTCGGTCGAATTACACTTATACAATAGAATTAGGACATGTGTTAGGGTTATAATAATATCATTTTTACCCATAATTACCCTATTTACTTTTAACCGTGGTAAATAATAGTCAAAAGTTACTATTCAACAAATAATATTTTTATCTTATTGAACCACAATCTACTTACTAATATCAACCAAGTCTCTTGGATTTTTGAAATTAAATTCTTAAAAGCAGTAAAATCATATTTTATTCAAATTTGAAAATTCTACTAGGAGGTGGGTAAAAGACGGTTAAAAAGTTCAATAAAATTTTTATATATCTAAAATTATTATAAACTGACTCCAATGGATTAGATTGAACTTATATAGTTATTATTTATCTATTTTGACATAAAATAAATTTAAATAAAATAAATAATTATTTAAATAAAAATTTGGTTTTAAACTATAACTCAGTGTTTTCACTATTCCCCAAAATTTGAAAGTTTTCAGAAAAATACCTAAAAATCACCCTAATCTAATTTCAATATTACAAATCCAAAAATGAATTCTATTTTGAAAGATAAAATTTATAAAATTTTTAAAAGTGGGTAATACTATTCGTAACGGCTAGTTTGATTGGTCGCAGTGTGTTGGAATCTCGAAGTTGCGTACAATGAAAGATATTACATTATTCAAAGGGAAACGTACCATAGAAGCTTGGGGTGTTACATTTTTCCCCCCTTTTGGAAGTTGCATACTCTCAATTTTTAAAATTGGGCTTGGGAACATAATTTAAAGTCCCACATCGGAAAAAGAGTCAATAAAACTATCACTTTAAATGAAAGAAAGAGAAGTACAAAGGTCACCCGAGATAACCCTTACTAGGATTCCATGTAGGAAAACATGGATATGAAAGATAAACTAAGTTTCATGTTTTGATGGAGAGGGATAGAAAACATGATCAAGAGAAAGTTAACAACATGAAAACCAAAAACATGTGATGGGACAAATGATCATTAGTTTCCCAACAGAAAAAGTAAACAGACAACATTTTTTTTAATTTAAGTTACATTTCATAAAGTTGAGGAATTTATTTATGAGATTGATTAAGAAAAAATAGAGATATATTTACTTTTTAAATAGAGTTTCATTCTTTAATAAATTTTTACCACTAACTCATTTTTTTCAAACGATGAGTATTGACTTGGTCACACAGGAAGAGCTAGAATCAACTTATAGGGAATCACATGATCCACAAAGGATAAACTATATATTTACCTTGTATTTAGAGATTAATCAAAATCAAATTGATTTGTGAAAGATCATATGATCCCCCAAAAGGATATTCCTTTAGAGAAAGAAACACTAATCTTAATTTTCTAAAATTAAACCAACAATACCCCAAAGTTAAATAAATACCATTCAATAAATAATTGCCCTTAAAATCTTTCAATATAATCCAAACTAATATGGAATCCCAAAACATAGAAGAATTTTGTTATGCAGTCTTCCACATTAAATTGTATCTCTAAATGACATCGACTACTCTTAAAGTCACATACTTAAAACTAACTAACCAAATCACATATTCTCTATTATAGGTTAATCATTTCCATAAATAACCTAAATCACTATAAATCCACAATAAAATCATAGATAAAAATCCACTATTACTCCTCAAATGAAATCCCATAGTATTTTATTTTCCTTAGGCATATATTGTTCCCAACAGAGCAAACATCTTCCAAAATAAAATTTATCACTTAATCACCAAATCATTTTCCTATAGTAAGGGTATTCATTTTATTAGACATAATATTATAAATCAATTTATAATTGATCAATAAAATAATTTAACTAAAAATAATTAGTCACACTAACCAGGGACTTCATGTAGTCCAGTGGTAGGCGATAAATCCCAATCTCACTCTGGTTGTGGGTTCAATTCCCACAGCTTTGTCCGATATGACGGGTTGTCACACGGTCTGTGTGTTGTCCTTTTTCAAAAACTATATTTTATAACATTACCAAAATGAGATAAATTTCTCAAAATAACCATAACATAATTTAACCACAAATGTTATCTCATACAATGCATTTTCATTACAAAATGTCATAACTTTTAATTTACTCAAACCCAATTATAATATAAAACCAAATGGTTATTTTCAACTATATCCCCAAGAGAAAAGATAATTCTTCCTCAAATATCATTTTCACATGACGTACTGTAGGGTAAAAAATACAAGAGAAAATTATTCCAAAGTAATCCCATCAAAAAGGAGCACTAATACTTTTAAACATTTATCCAACCATTTATTTCCACATTGATTCTTATTTGAACAGGAAAATATTCAATAGAATAAGGCATTCACATGCTAATGGTCTGGTCCCCTACATTTACAAAAAATAACTGTAAATGGATTTTTAGGACCATTTTTACTTTCTTCCATAGTACTTTTCATTTTTCCTCGGCAATTATATACTTTATGTCCTTCTTTCCCACATGTAGAGCATTTCTTTGTTCCATTGGGACACTTTTCTGGGTGTCTCCTTCCACATTTCCTACTTAATGGAAATTGAGTATTCTTTTTTCCATGGTCTTCACTACTGGATATCTTATCATTCATCACCTTTATCTTCTTTGATGAGTCTGGGAGTTGCTTAATATATATGTTGTTGATCATATTTTTGGAAAACTGATTTGGCATGAACACGATATCTTTTATGCCTATGAACATTCCATTTTGTTGATCATTTCCACCACTATTCCTACATTGTACATCATGCTCAAAGATACTACGACTTCCTTGGAATCCATCCATTGACTAAAACTAGAAAGAATTATGTGAGTAACAGTAGTCATAAAATCATTTAGAGAGAATAATGACACAATATTTTCAATTTAACACACATTAAGATTAACCAAGGTCATTTATTGTCATCTTATATTAAAATACTTCAAATCGGTTTGTAAAGAAAATGTAAATTATCCTATACATATCCCTCGAGAGTTTCATAACCAAGAGTACAGTAGGTCCCATTGTCATGAACCAGTTCCCGTCCAAGTCTAGATCAAAGCTGTGTTTTTGGGTTTTACCCCTAGGTACATCTGTTCCAGAGTCTCCTCTACTTGCTCGTATCCAGATAGGGATGTATTTCTTGGAAAAATCACAAAATCTCTACAATACCAAAATTTTTGGAAGTTCTTCTATACTTATCCTCAAAGTATGTCTTAGGTCCATATGCTCTAATCAGAGTTTATATAAATCTAGTTTCCAAGGTTTGTATTAAACTTCCTCTGATACTAACTATAATGACCTGACCCCAGAAGCCCAGATTCGGTGCATTATTATGTATCATTGGCATGATCACAAAAGATCAAGTCTCAAAAGACCGATTAGTTTATTAGCCTTGGAATTAACACATACATTATATGGTTTACATTACATCGTAAAATAGAAAACTACAAAAACATTGTTTCTATAGTCAAATTAGAGATCACATAGACTACCCCTGTAGGTCAGTCATAATATAATTCTTCACATCCTGGGAAAAATAAAATATAGAAAGGGGTGAGCTCAAATGCTCAGTAAGGATAACAATATAGAAGAAACTTTCATAAATAAGTATAAGCATTTAAGGAAATGTATAAAACTAAAAAAAATCCATTTAAACTTGAACTTCAGCATAATATGGAAAAGATAAAAATAAAATAATAAAATTTACTTATTTACATGGATATTCTATTAGTTGAATAACCACATGCAATATCAATATCCACTTTCATAATAATGGAATGCATAATGCCAGACTGCATAACTACATAGTCAAGGCTTTGTGCCAAGACTAAATATATGATTTTGTCAAGGCCTTGTGCCAAGACACTAGTTTGTCTCATGAGACCTACTAATGCATAGAGGAGCTATAGTGGGTTCCACCTGTCACTTACTAAGTACAATGCATTCCTCATATGAAAATTTGATACATAACTTAAATATTCGTATTAAAACCTATATACGAAATGTCAATACTTTATCCAAAAACCGTGAATGGTATAAAAATAACACATCCACAGTCAAACATTACTCATTCAATACAATATAAAAGATTGTATTGTAACAGATGAACCTCAATCATGAATAATGAAGGATATTGACATTGATTAAAATAATCATAAAAACTATTTGAGAGAAATATCCCCCTTTTTCTTGAAATCATTTAAAAGTCACCCTATTTTTCAAGAAGCCATTTAAAAATTAATTTTTGAATAAAAGTGTCCCATACCACTTTGAAAAATTTAAAAGTAATTTTAATTTTAAATCATTAATTTCCATATAAATAAATCTTTAAAATCATTTTGAAAACATGGACATTAATGAGAAAGATTTAGAAGAATAAATCTTCAAACATTTAAAAATGATATTTTAGTTAGAGTTTCTAACCAAAAGAGAGACACTTTAATAAGAATAATTGAGGTAGTCAAAACATTATAATATCATGGGAATAAAGAGATTCATGATATACGATGTAAAATTAGATTATATACACCATATAAAAGTGAATTGATGTATAAAAATAGAGAAGTCTCAATGGAATGTAAATTGAGATGAAATCTATTATAAAGACTATGTCATTAAGTTAAGGATAAATCAACGACATAATTATGTGTGAAAAATATAAATACAATCAATATGATTGGATATTCAGTGTGAATCAATCATAGTACATTAACACATATTCTTGTAAAAACAACACCAATGAATTGGATGTTTAACTCGATAAATTGAGATTTAGTTAAAATTGATCTTATCAAGTTAATATCAATGAATTAAGAATTTATCAATGGAGTTATTATGTGTATAAAAATTATATCCATAGAAAGGGAAGTGGAAAGTACTACACAAACAATAAATAGTGATCCCACACAAAATCATGGAGTAAAATAATCAATGAAGTATGCGTAAAGCCCAATGAGTGGAAATTGAAATTTGAAATTCCCTTAAAGATTTTGTAACATATGAAACATACACCCCATGAAAGAAGGATCATACAATGATGATGTAAATACCCATAAATTATTGTATATAAAAAAAATACAATCATGGGTAGTACATACACCACACAAAATGTAGTAGTGGCTAATATAGCATGAATCTCACGGGAATAAAAGTTTGATGAAAACCCTTACTATATACTTTTCCTTGGTCGAGGGTAGGTTAACCTCCTTTATAATGGTTAAATAATTTTTATTAATATATAAAATAATCATATACATTAATATGATATCATATATTATATTTTTATATTTCTTTGTTAATAATATTTTAGTATTATCGTTGTTACGGGTGTTAACTGAGTCATTTTCCTTTATATGATTCGTTTCATAAGTAGTGTTTGTTATGAATAGGACGTATCTAATTCATATTTAAAATGATATTAAGTCTTTAAAAATTATTTTTAATCATATAATGCCAATTTTTCTTGAATGTATTATGATGGGGAATGAATCTCATCACGTTCATGGAGACAGTAATCCGTACATACGCACGAGAAAAAATATCATTCTTTTGATATTAAAATAAAATATAATTGGATGGTATATCTCATATACAGAATAATTATCATATTATATTTATTATTTACATCAATTACACATCATTATTATACCAATACAAATAATAATGTATTGAGTAACAATTACACCACGACGTGGAGATGATAAGCCGTACGTACGCACATATGGTGACATGTCATTCAAAATATGGATAGAGTAATGAATATGGTTGTACCATATTTATAATAACATCACAGTATATAGAAGATACTGGATTTATTATTTTATAATGGAATCAAAAAAAAATGAGGAAGTGGAAGAATAAAGGAACTTGAAAGAGGTGATGAAATATTTACCTCTTCTTTGGGTTCTACTTTCGATTTGATCAAAATGGATATTTATGTTGGATTTATTACTAAAGTATGGCCTCTAGGATTAAGGGTGGAAAATTGAGAGGGTATTTGGGCAGAGTTTGGCTGATCCAAAAGTCTTTTAAGGTGTAAAATTGAGGGAAGAGTGAGTGCCCTTTTATAAGAGGGGTGAAGGGAACCTTAGGAAAATCTAGAAATATTATTTTATAATAAAATAATTTAAGGTTTATAATTCCTCTAAAATGAATTATTTAAAGTCTAATGTGGGTATGGTGAGAGAACGACTCAAAAAATAGGTTTTAGATATGTTTCGGTCACTATATTAACCTTATATTTTAGATTTAACTTTTAGTTAAATAGTTTGACATTTACCATGCCTCTTTGTATTTTTATATTATATGGTTAATGAACTCACTATATACTTCCATGAAAACCCCAAGTGGTTCATTAATTATACTCCTAACATTATATAAGTCTTTTGGCTGAACCATAGATTTTTAGGAATACAATATCAATTAATAATATAAAATATGTTTTAAAAACTCTTTTATGTCAATTTTGACATTATTTGGTATTTTGTTTTTTATAAATTCATAACAGAATTATTACTTTGAAAAAAATTCATATAACAAACCCTAACATGTCATATTAACCTAGAAAATTTGCGGAACTCATAAAAGTCTCAAATTTCATTTATTTGGATATTTATAATATCCAATATTTTAATATTTCATTAATTAGATAATTACTACAATATCATTGTGTCATAAATAAATAAAATTATTTAATGTATAAAAAATATAAATAAAATTCCATTATGTAGGAAATATTTTTATCTTTCTAATTAATATTTATAATCGAACATATCTTATGTATAACCCTATATTAAAAATGTTTTAGTTATTACGCTTTGAATTTAACACTTTTAACTCTTCTTTGAATTAAATAATAATAAATGTCCGAATCTAATCTAAGTGGATATTAAGGATCATATTTTATTAATATGGTTGTTTTTGGTCGAATTAAACATATCCAATAGAATTAGGACATGTGTTAAGGTAATATTAATATCATTTTTACCAATAATTACCCTATTTACTTTTAACTGTGTTAAATAAATGTCAAAATTTATTATTCACAAAAAATTATTTTTATCTTATTGAACCAAATTTTACTTACTGATATCAACTGTGTCTCTCAGAGTTTTGAAATTCAATTCACAGAAGCGGTAAAATTATGTTTTATTCAAATTTAAAAATGCTCCTAGGAGGTGGGTAAAAGACGGTTTAAAAGTTCAATAAACTTTTTATATATCTAAAATTATTATAAACTTACTCCAATGAATTACATTGAAATTATATAGGTATTATGTATCTATTTTGACCTAAAATAAATTTAAATAAAATAAATAATTATTTAAATAAAAATTCAGGTTTAAACTATAACTTAGTGTTCTTCACAATTCATCAAAATTTGAAAGTTTTCAGAAAAATACCAAAAATTCACCCTAAGATTATTTCGATATTATGAATCCAAAAATGAAGTCCATTATGAAAGATAAAATTTATAAAATTTCAAAATGTGGATATTATTATTCATAATGGCTAGTTTGATTGGTCACGGTGTGTTAGAATCTTGAAGTTATGTACAATGCAAGCTATTATATTATTCAAAGGGAAACATATCATGGAAGCTTGGGGTGTTACAATATAAGTATATACACTCTTAAGATGGTAAATAGAGTAAAACTAAAGCAGATAAATACTTAGAGGTGTCTTATAACACCATCACACTTATATAATACTGATGAACTTATTATTATTGTAAATGTAATAAATAGATATTTAAATATTTTCAAATAGGTATTCAAACATTAGAAAGAGGATTCAATTCAGAGCATCATCTGCTAAAAATAATATTCTTATTTTGGTGTAAATTTCTCGCAATCTGGGAAAATTTTCATTTTCAATTATCTTGGTGTTGAAGAGGGAATAATTTCATTTATTTACTTATGGTTACCACTATTGTTTAGGTGCGCTAGAGTGAATCACTTTACTAAAATTGTATTATCAATTAAGGAACAATTTTCTAGCTAGAATAGTAAATCTCTATCCATGGATAAAATATTCTACTTTTTAAAAAAATTTATTATGTTTAAATTTATATATAATTTCGTGGTATATTAATGGATAATCTAATTTCTAAAAATATTGAATATATACACTAAAAATTTTAATTGGAGTGAATATATTCTTTAAAAAAGGTTTTTGACTTTTTCTTGTGTCATGAACCACCCCCATTGAGAAACCTTCCTAGGTTTTTATTGAAGATGATATTAACCCTCAGTCCCACCATTAATAGGCCGTGGGATAGTGGGTAACAATGAGGGAATAAAACTTGAAAATGGGAATCATTACCCACATTTATCTTTATAACATGAAAATAAAACCACCAATAAACACCATAATATAAATAAATAAAGATACCTAATAATATAATAATGAATGAAAAAATTAAAAAATATAGTTCTCTAAGTAAAATATTAATAAATATAGAAGAAAAATAGTTTACATTTATATAGGTGAAAATAGATTGTATACTTAGTAGGATCATACTTAATAAATATCCTATAAATTTGTAAGAATCATACTTATGAATTATTAAAAAAATATTAGAACTAATAAGAACTTATCAGGACAATTACCACGCAGCCTCACCAAGGCTCACTCATCGAATATTACACTATATAATAATAAATTAATACAAAGAATATAATAGAAAGTGTACCCCATAACCACTTCCATATTAGTTTTTATCACAACAAAACATCAAATGTCTTGTTCTCCTAATCCCTTATGAAGTCATACTACAAAAAACCATATCAATATCACCACAAATAATGTGGGTTGGAAAACAACCCTACATATCCAAACCTGCAATGGGTTCCAATATATCATCATGGAAATATTTTATCCATACTGTAACTATAACTTCCATCGTCTGACACATATCAATTTCTCCACTACACATCCCAATCTCATAACATATCTACCTTAGTAGGGTATCTTGAGCATAAAAAACATCCCCCATGTTCCTTGTTCCTACCATACATGACTCACACAAAGTACCATTACCAAATCCACATAATCATTCAACTATACCAAACAAAGAGATAAGGGGAGGGAAGAGCGAGTCGTCATTTATTCATTTCCTCATCAACCTAGATGTCTGGGAAAACACTAGGAACACAAAAAAATTGTATGTCGATGAGGTTATCTGACCCAGGTGGGATGTATAAATAAATCATAATAAATTCAATACACACACACACACACAAGACCATCCTAGAGGGTTCACGTCAATACTACACCACCACTGCCCATGACCATCACCACACTACCATTGCCACACAACTCCATCACTTCCAACCATAACACAACTAACCAACTTACATTCCCATACAAAACCACCATAAAAAACATTCAAAAGTTCTTATTTCTTCACACCAATACATTATTTCTAGATTTACCATTTTCTAACCAATTTAAAATCATAAAGACATTTGATATTTAATGACAAACCCTTCCCAACCATTACCCATGTAAATTATACCCTTTCCCCACTTCATTTATTTCTTTATTATCTTAGTCACCCCCATTATTCATTTAATCGCATCCCACACCCATTAAAAATTGTATATTTATTAGTTATTTTATTTTTCTACCAAAAAACTACAAAAAATCCACCACATCACAAAAATAACCTCCAGATCAAACCACACACAATAAATGTCTTTAGGCCCGACATTAGCCTGACCAACATCAACAGATCACCAAAAACAATACCATAAAACATCCTCCACTAATCAATCATAGTCTTGCTGCCCAACATGAGCCAACCATCACAACCTCATTTCACAAATCATCCCATGAAAACATATCCACAAAAAATTCCCAACTAATAACACACAAAACACAAAAGCACACCAAAAATACACTACCAATAATATCAAAACACACTATAAAAATTTTTCTTTAAAAGGATAATTCCAAATTAAATCAAAATTAATTTCATGTGCATTAACACCATAGTTTGAAAATTTCACATTGTAGATTAATTTTTATTTTTACATTACTAGAATTTTATGAGATGTTTTTCTAATAAAAAATTAAAATAATGGAACACAACATTAAAACTAAAATAATTTTTATAAATAATAGTGACCATTATTTAATCTCATGGGTAATATCATGGAGTCAAATAAAAATATACAAAGAACCCTTTTAGCACTAAATTTTTTATGTTTGGTTCATTATATATATTTATCAAATACATACCATATACCTAACGATAATAAATATTAAAACTAACAACAATTTAATCAAAAAATAAGTGAGTTTTGCCGAGTTAAATTTCATGAATAATTTTTATCATTTTTTGATGGACGTTGAAGGATTTAAATGAAGAATATTCATAAATTTATGTGTTTTACTAAAATATGAAAATTTTTAAATTTTTAATTGAAATTATTTAAAAGGAATGAAGTTGTAAAATAATATGAAGTTGGTATTTTATTTTATTAGTTTTTAAAATTTTAGAATGTAAATTATATATATTTTTCAGGATTTCACTAAAAAAAGTGTCCAACTAGGATATCCCTCTACATAAGGGTTTGCACACCATATATAAATCCCACAAGGGCTCAAACAACCATATATATCCAAGGTAATACCAACACCAGTGATAGGGCTACACGGGGGATCAGGACCATGTTGTGGCGATGAGGATGAATCTGTGGGCATATGTACCTAGGTTGAAGACCAATTGCACTGACCGTGGTGTTAAAACCCACGAGGTGATGGTTATGTGGCCTATTCAAAATAGGATAGTTCACAATGGTGGACATGGATCCTATAACCCCCATTATACTTCATTGTAGTTTTTCATCCATGAATTATTGTTTAACCACTCATGAAGATTCTTCTCATTTCTAATGTGGGACAACATTCCATATGGGTACCATTAATTATTTAGGGGGATTATTGAATTCTACTCTTTTCTTCATGGTACATGATATGAAAAACCCACACAACCTAGATCCACAACCAACCACACCCACTCGATTCCACGACTGTCTATAATCATCATATAACTTCCAAGTCCCCCACTTCTCGAGCTTGATCTCGAGCTAAAGTTCACAACCAAATCCCATTACCATAAAAAATAATCCCTTATTCCTATTACAACCCCTATAATGAATATTTAAAAGATTTATCTATCCACTTGAAAGTATGGATGAATAAGGATATCCTAATTCCATGACACCAAACACCTTTGATCCCTTACCCAAAACTAAGGCACTAAAACCCAATGGAACATCATAGGGACCTCTTAAAAATACTTTACAATCACTTTTGAGGAGAAATGATGCATTTAATGATATTGAAACTCCCTACGACCAATCTGAAGTCCATAGAGATTGACAAATGTTGTGGCCACCATGTCTTCCACCTCATAAGAATGAGTTCGAACTAGAATTCACTGTAAAATATCGGGTGAATCCTATTATGAATTCCACTATCCTTTGAACCATTAATTATCATCAACCAAGAAATGGTAGAACATTATACCATTGGGGAAATAGTATCACATGACACCAATTCACCAAAGGTATAACATGCTACCATTGATCCAAAAGTAGCATCTGGAGGATCCACCACAAACACATCCACCTACCACCACTGATCACCCTATATTCTCTCTGGGAACCTCATTGGTTCCACATGAAGCCTAGATTCCCCACTTCTATACCACTACCCCACACATGATTCACCCATACCACGCTGTCATTCCATCCATGCTTCCTCACATGAACCATGTGCACTATGAATGTGTAGAATAATACCATTGCTACATATTCCCACCAATAGTAAAACATTTCATCATTGAGCCGATGGTCATACATGAAATAGTCGAGCAAATGGGTGCATCTAGAGAAACCCATCACCAATGCCACTACCTCACAAACTATGGCTTCCATTTAATTCATGGAGATCTCCATATCCACCACCGTGGAAGTGATTATCGAGCTTTCCCCTACATTATAAAAGCCTTTTTTGAAGAGTATGACCAATACATTATCTCACCTCTCCACTTAAGAACGCTATGTAGGAAGTGGATACATTTTTTAAAGCCACATCCAAGGATGATACCACTTATATAGAGAATGTCACTATTATGATGGATGAAGTATGGAGAAGACTCTAATATGAATAAAGAGATTTTTGATCAACTATTGTCCCAAAAATGGATTTCCAATGGTGGATGATGCTAATTCCATAGTGAAATTACAAATCTACACTATAATTTAGAAACACCTTGAAATTTTTCATATTCAACACCCTATATATTTTAAAATATATATTCAATGTATGTGATTGATTGGAAAGATTCAAACACGATATACTAATAATTTACCTCCCTATATAAATAAAAATATTCTTCACAAGAAAAAATATATCGAAGGATCAGGTGTGAACTAAAACTGGATTCTCTATTTATTTTGTTTTGATTTTTCTTCTATAATTTAGTTTAATTCATGTAACTCATTCTATTTATTGTAATCAAAGAGTTCCATACTTCATATTTCCTCAGCTATCAAATTTATCATCCTTCTCATATACTTTATCTTGTTTTACACTTCCAATATCTTCCATCGTGATGTATTTCACTTGACAATGAGTGACTAACCCAAGGCTTGGCCTTGGGAATGTATTGAGTGTCCTGAATTCTATTCTTCAAATTGAAATTCTTTATTTATGTTTATGTTGAGAAATATTAAAGTGTATGAGTGTGGTGATTTCACTCCATGGAATGGAAATTAAACTCCCTTCCATTCATTTATTTAAATCTTTTCCCTTCCTTCCATCGAATAGAATCTATTTACATAATGTAGTTGATATATTCAAGGGTTGAAATAAAATACAATGGATCTAGGTATTATAATATATCACACTATTGATTTTGGTTTTCCATCATCCTTGATTATAGTAGGAGGTGGAATTGAGTTTTATTTAGCATTCATGATTTCAAAATTATAAAATAAAAGAATAGTAATTCAAGAGTGATGTTTCCAAACTGAATTATTCGTATAAATTTAATCAACAAAAATGAATAATATAATTCACCCAAATCATAACCATAAAATTCCCTGTTCTTTCTTCATTCTGTCTTTCATTGAATGTTAGTATATTTTTTAGTTCTTCACCACATTTTTTTCATTAATCAAAATAAAAATCATATCATTTTAAAATAATAAAAACAACAAATGAATATTGTTATTGGGTTAATTATACTAAGAAGGTATAAAACTGTGAATCTACACATGTGAGATGACACTGACCCACCACTGTTCAACACTAAAAAATAATTTCAAAATTTTCTTTTACCACACCCTAATACTAGAATGTACCAAAAATTGATCCATTACCATGGAGCTAATCATAGTTTTCTAATTTTTTTCACAAACTTTAGGTAGTTTTTATTTATTTTTTAAACCAAAAAACACCTTTAAGGATGTTTTCAAACGATCATTTTTTCAATATGTGGAACATTTACTCAGGGTTTCAGTATCAAAAGGAAGTGACACATAATTTTGAGAAGGATATACTACAAAGGATCGATAACATAACATACCTAGACAAGGATATGATGAATGGGGATGACACCCAAATTTTATTTCATAGGATGGATGAGATGATTTATGAATTCAAAGATTATTATCAAAGACTGAAGGACTTGGAGGAAGTGTAATTTTAGTTTCCAAATTTCACTGAATACATCCATAGAGTTTAGACCCAATGCAAAGAAAACCAACAATCTAACCATTTGAGGAGACAAATTCTTTATAACTATGATGAGATAGAGTGGGTTCGTGATAGGGAATATTTTCCTACCGAGGTACATGTAGGAGATCAAAAATATTTGGATAATTTATGAAACAAGTTTGAGGTACAACATGATCATCCAATTCATTACAAAGTTGAAGATCCAACATCACTCTACTTTTATCTATCCAAGTAAGAGGAGGAAGCCACCAATGTATTGAATTAGAATAAATGATGGAGGATAATAACAACTCACCTTGACTTTCTACCATACAACACTAAAAGGCGCTCAACATAAAGAAGAGATTGAAGCTGAAACAACTAAAGAAGTTGATCCTATCAAAAAACAATATCTCATTTAATTTTATTCCATCCAAATTGAGTATTAATTCCCACTACATTAAATATTCATTTTCTAACTATTTTTTCCCTTACAGGAAAGTATAAAATAAGTACATGTAACTTTTGAAGAACATATTAAGATACAATATTCAATTGAACAAATATTTGATAAATACCATGAGAAAGTCCAAGTGGTAAAGCTTGAGGAAAAGCAAACACATTCTTCTCACCTTGAAAATGATAATTTAAATTTAAATTTAAATTTTATTCAAGTAAAAATACTAGCTTAATTTCTCTTTGATCATTCAATTCATGTATTACATGTTGATCCATAATTGTATAAGAAGGAGATTGAACAAGTAGAAACCAAGGAGGATGATTCATACTTCATCCTACCCCCATCATGAATGATATTACTAATTATGAAGGGGGTGGATTATTTATACTCTACCCATGGATAATTCATCACTGAAAAGGATGAAGTGAAAGTTGAGAAAATTCACATGTGGCAGTTTAATTCCAAGAAGATCCACCCCCCATAAAACTATGGATAAAAGCTTGTACTTCCCTTTAGAGGTAGTAAAAATATAGGGTACACATGGGGTATCATACCATTATTTATTTTTCTATTTTATTTTTAGTAATTTAATATTTTTATTTCATTATAAGGATTAGTGCATCATGAAACCCACTACCTCTATCATTTTGAGCTTTAATGAAACAATACTCAAGAATTAATAATTGTTTATGTTTTGTAGGTTGATGAGGGAACAAGGAAGATCCAAAATATCCAAGGAGAAAATATGACTAATATAAATATCATAGGGAGTTAATTCCTTCATTTACTATTTTTAATTTACTTATTTTTTTCGGAAAACTTATTTTGAGATTGAAAACTAGAAATTGCATTCTGATGCTTAAATTTATGCTTTACATGACTTATCCAAGAGACATGAGTTTCTTATAAATCAAGTGAGTCCTTGTTTTAAATCTCAATGATAATGAGATTTAATTATTAATATAATAAATTGGATGATTAAAGTGAAACATGGATATTAAAATGGGGAGTCATGATTTGAGTGATTTAATTGATTCATGTAAATTGACTTCCATATCATTTTTTATACTTTAAATTTCAAAAGTTCAAGTGATTTTATTTTTTATTATCAGTAATTCCTTAAGTGATTGTACAGTGTTATAATTTCCATTCAGAAGAAAATTTCTATAAAAAATACTCCCCATATAATCTTGAGCATACTTCCTAATTGATCATGGTACATTCCACCGACTAGAACTTGCATTGACACTTTTTAATACTATTACTATGAAAAAAAATTTAAACATATTGAGGCATATTTTGAAAATTATTAATCATTGAGACCACCTTTACATCAATATTTGTTTATCCAAAGATTCCATGAATTCCCTTGTTATTAATGAGCCATGTTTTAATCCTATTTTATCCATTTCTACAATCAATTTATTATTTTCATGAAATATTATAGTTAAAGTGTAGGGTTGATAAATTCATGGTGAAATGGATGAAATAAATTGTACGAAAAAAGTGAGGTGGTGATAATTGTGGGTATTTATAAAGGTATTTGATTCATTCATTATAATTTATTGTTTTCTCTTTACGTAAAAATGAAAAAATAGGAATGGGTTGGGACTTGGAATCATTAAAAGTCCCTATTACTAGATCAAATATATTAATAATATGTGGTTATTATGGATGTGATATTCATTCTAAGTATAAATTTCCAAAAAATAAAAAAACTAAAATGAAATTTTAAAAAAAGGGTGTAAAAAATAGTGAAAACTCAAGGAGAACAAATCATATATTATTCTTAATTGTGATCATAAAATTTAATTTGAGTTTTTGGGTAAAGTAGGAGTTTATACATTAAAGGGAATAAATTCATTTATATTTTAATTTTTATATTATTCTTAATACCTTATAGATGAACCTCCTCTTTGACCTTTGATTTTTTAACATCAAATCCCACTATCCTTAAAACCTTAGTGTCATATGAACCTTTATTAAAAAGTCATCATGATTTATATGACTTTTTTCATTACAATGTGGACAATAGAGTTCTTTTACCAACCTATAGATAAGGAGAGACTTCTCATGATATGATTATAACCCTATTCAAATTTTCTTATGAGTGATGAATTAAAATATTAAAAGGTGAGGTAAATAAAAATATGGAATGTATAATAAAAATGATTAGAGAAGGTTGAATGAATTAAATTATAAGATCCACCAATTTCAAAAGGGAGAAAGTAAAATAATTGAATTTATTTTTTTTATAAAAATTGAGAAGTTAAATAGATATTTTATATGAAATTTGGAAATTTTTATTTAACATTGATAATTGTTTTTTTGTTTTGAGATTTGAATAATGTTTACATTGATTCCCTCTAATTTTCAATGTTGAGATTTTACACTTGAGTAGAAGCACAGTTTATGTGTGTAAGTATTTGATTCAATAAAATTTAATTCATAATTATTATAATTTTTGGAAGTATGTTGAAAATATTATTGAATAATTATCATTAATTTCAATATTTTACTAAAATATCAGCAATTTGAAATGTGGAATTAAAATGATTTATAATGAATGAAATTATTAAAGAATTTGAAGTTGGTATTTTATTTCATTATATTGTTGAATTTTTGTAATTAATTTTTCTATTGTTTTTTTCATGAATTTACTAAAAATGGATAGTTGTGCAATACCTCTACCTAAGGGCTTGCATGCCACATAGGCAGCGCATAAGAGGCCACCGAGCTATGTGGGCCCATGGGAAGGATATCACTAGTGGAAGGGCTTCAAGGGAGATCATGACCATGTAGGACACGTAAGGATGAATCCATGGGAATATATGGATGGGTTGAAGCCCAGATGTGCAAGCCTATAGTGGTAAAACCCATGAGGTGATGGGAGGAAGGATCTCTGACATGAAGTAGTGCATGGTGATGGCCAGTGGTCCTCTAAATCACATTTGACGTCATTGTAGCTGAGAATCTATAACTTATTATTTAAGAAACCATAGATCTACTTCTCATTTCCTATATAGAATGGAATAACATATAGGTACATTTCATTATTTATCAGAATGAAACCATCCTTTCATTTTATTCATGAGCCGTGCTTGGTCATGTCACACCACCATGCTCTATCACCTACCACACCCACTCGATGCCACCACCATCTGCAACCATCAAAGATCTTCCATGTATGACATTACTTGAGCTCAATATTGATCGAAAGTTTACCAAAAAATCATGAGGCAATCAAGTATCACCACCTGTTTATGTTATAACCCCCATGAAGCCTATTTTTATGCTTCGTCTGGCTATATCAAAGTCGAGATGAAGAAGAAGATCCCGGTGCTATGCCACCACGCACCTTCGAGTCCCTACAAACTATCGAGGCACAAAACCCCCATGAACTATGTCATTGACCTAATATAACTACCCTAAAACCACTTTAAAAGAGAAAAAATTCCTTTCACGATAATGACACCCCCTTTTAGACACTATGATGGATAGAGTGATTTATTAAGGCCGTCACCACCTTGACCACCACCTCCTAAGCATGAGTTGGTACAAGAATTCCCTATCGAAGTCTGTTTTGACTACCAAAATCCGACTCAATGTGATCTAATCCCATAAAATAAATTGTAGAACATGACACCATTAGCCCAATAGTATCACATTCCATCATTGCGCTAATTGTATAACATGACATCATTGATCCAATGGTGGAATACGAATTAGCCAATGAAACCACATCTTCTTACCACTCCTAATCACTATCTCCACTTACTAGGACCCCCATTGCTTCCACCTATATCCCAAAGTCACCTTTTCTCCACCACTTACCCACGAACAATTTTACACTTCCATTATACCACTTCATCCACCCCCTCCCACACACAAACCATGTGGGCCATGCATGTAGAGAAGAATTCTGTTGCTATAGATCATCTCTAACAGTAAAACATGCCACTATCGGGATAATGTTTGCATATACCACCTTCCAGACAATGGTAGCACATGCCATCATCAGAACATTGTAAGCACAAGACACTATTATCCCAATGGTAGTATTTGAAGAAATACTTCACCAAAGTCAATGTCTCAACAATGCCTGCCGCCGCCACTTTCCCATATATCACCATCTGAACAACCATGGAATATCTTCTCAATAATTACCATACCCTTCATAAGACAAATTTTAGGATAAAGAAAAAAATCTTCACTCGCCTCACCACTACCAAACACCATATAATAAGTGGATAAATTATTTAAATCCATGACCAAGGGGGAGGGAACATCCATGGAGAATTCCACTATCAGGATGGATGAAGTATGAAGAATATACCAAGATGAGTTAAGATATGTTTGATATATCATTGGTCCAATGGTGTATGTCTAATGCTGGATGATTTTACCACCACTTTGAAATTAAATATCTGTACTAAAATTAGGAAACACTCAAAAATTCCATAGATTCAATGAAAAATATCATTAAAAAGACATATTCAACATTAGAAAGATTTAAAAGGACTCAACCGAAATATATTAATATGATATCTCTCTCTATAAACATACGGATTTTGTTCTTTATAAAATAGATCACATGATCAGGAGTGGACTTCTACTAGATGATCTATTTTTTCTGATTTTTAATTTTATTTTATAATATAGTTTAATTTATGCAACACATTTTTTCCTGAAATCAAAGGGATACATTATTCATATTTCCTCCACAGTCCTATCTTATCAACCATATTTTATTATTTATGACATTATACTCTTCTAATACCTTCTAATATTTCCTCCTTCACTCGAAAAAGAGTGAAAACCCCAAGGCAAGTCCTTGGGGGTGGGTTGAGTGTCCTTAATTATTTTCATCAAATTGAAATGTCTAATTTATGTTTGTTATGGTAAATAATGAAGTGTACGAGTGTGGATATTTCTCACCATGGAATATAATTCAAAATCACTTCTATTCATTTATTTAAATCTTTTAACTTCCTTAAATTCAGCATAATATATTAAAATGATAGAGTTGGGACATTCAAGGGATTAAATAGTACGATACAGATGGTTCCTGGAAGGCATCACACTCTCAGTTGAGGTATAACATCAACCTGGATTAAAGGAGGATGTGGAATTGAGTTTTATTTGAAAATGAATATTTCAAAATTAAAAAAATAAAATAATAGTACTTCAAGAGTTATATTTCACAAATAAATTATCAAGATAAGTTTAATAAACCAATATGAAGAATGTAAGGAACCCAAATCCAAACCCTAAAAGGACATGTTATTTTTTTCATTATATCTTGTATTTTATGTTACTCCAATTTTTTATTTCTAAACATCATTTATGTTTTCCATGAATCAAAATAAGAAACCACATTACTTTACTAAAATAAAAAAACAAAAGAAGTAGTTTTTGGGTGAAATAGACTATGTATGTAAAAAACTATGAAGCTCCTCAAGTAAGATAACTCTGGTTAGCCACTTTTCATCACTAATAAAAAATTTATAAATCTTATTTTTCCACTCATTGTGAAATATGTGTGTTAATTTTCTATTCTTATTCCTTAATTAGATATTTAAAACCACTGTGTGAGAGAAAGGTGAAAAATATATGAACACAAGACCAAAAACATTTGAGGGAAATGAAAATAAACCTAGATCAAAACAATTATTCATAAAAAATGTGGCCACAAAATCCCCCAAATCAAACTAAAATTGTGATTCTAAATTCACAAAGAAGAACAGGGAAGAAACTAATAAATGGAAGATGAGGAACTCATCTTAGATCACCAATAATTAACCTCCAAGGGTAAGGATAAAATTCCAAAAAATAGGCGCAAATAGGTCTAACAAAATCACGATTGAATCTTATAAGGGTTGAGGGAAATAGAGGGAATAGAATTAATGTTTTATAGTCAATTGATTTTATACCTAAGTTAGAAAAATAGAAGGTCATGATTCAAAGAGGGTAGGGACATTCACAATTTTTTAAGTTAAATAGATCTTGAAAATCATGTATTGATCAATTCCTAGATCCAAAAAAACTAGGGAGAATACATGGTGTTAGGTTCTACTCTATGAAATAGAATATAGAATTTAAAATCTATCCACAATGGAGTATAAGAACAATGGTGCAATATTCCCCCAAATAATAAAGATAAGGTGATCGACCCTTGAGCTCTATGACATAGACCCATACACTATTCTATGAAAAACCTTAAGATGTTTGAGATAAGAAGTAAGACCTATGTTCTCTAAGATGAATAATCAAGGACCACGTCATAATCCCCCGACATAAAATCAAAAATTCCTCAAGATTAATATAACATCATATCCATATGACCATGACATATAAACTCTTGAAATGGAGGACACATCAAAATCAGCCTTATAAGGTTCCTATGACACAACCTTATACACCATGCCACAACTAAAATCCCCAAACATCCTCTCATGACACAAAAACAAAAAAAATTATCTTTATTATTTTATAATCCAACATATGATAATACAGAGATTAAATTTAGAGGGACCTAAAAATTGGAGACCAAGGGAATCTCTAAAAAAATTACAACACCCCCTTAGGGGGAGAAAACTATTACTAGATATCTCCCTGAGGGGTGAATCCTGGGATTCCTTTGAATCTATGAAGTCTACCACATGATTACCTTCATTACATGTATGGAGGATCTCAATGCCATTTATGATGGAGATGTTACAATTGATAATTAGGTAGATAATTCTCTAAGGTGTAGAAGAGAGGACGTTTAGGGAGTTATATATGATTTTGAGTTCATTTCCACTATTGACAAGGGTATATGATTTTTGAGGCATAATTCAGGTCTATAGATTATGACCTTACCTTCTTCCTCATGAGAGTCACCAGTTCAATAGAATGCACTGAATGAAAAAACTACTGAACCTATGGAGTTACAGATGAAGACCACCTCCCTTGTGAAACCCTAGATTCAAGAACTATCAAATTTAATTTTTGGACCTATGGGAGGGGGAGATTTCATCTCACCTAATTCCATAGTTAATGGGTCTAGACAATATATAGGGGTGACTGATAATCATATACCACTTAATAAAGGTCATATCATCCCGGTGACTCAGAAGCTATATAAGATCCATGAAAAGGAATCTTTCTCTCACCCCCAATGCCTGACCAGAGAATTTGGGGTTGTTATGATGAGATAGGTTCATAGCCTCCCAAATAAACTATGATCTAGTTGTGAGAAAAATAACCCATTCCCTTTCCTCGTGATTATTTTTGATTACCCCACAAAACCATCATTGGATGAAATACATGACAGAATACACCACGAATGGTCATCAAGTTACTCACCCTACACTCCCCACATCATATCCGCCCACTAATTTTGACAAAAAAGATGCACACTAGTTTAATAATTATAAACCAAGAAGTAAGAGCATTTGGAGGCTAGTCGAACTCCCATACCTTTAACTTCCATTTTAGTCGAAATTTCATGATTCCAGATTCTACACACTAGGAAGTTGAATTTATATATAATTTATTAATACTAGAGAATACCTCCCCACACATCTATGGCTTTAGGTGAACCCATAAACTATTTTTAGGACTTTGTAGATATGGTACTTGTATAGTCACAGAGCCCAAAAAATTTCATAAATTAGAGAAATCGTCCATCCTAATATCATCAAAGATGTTCTTCTAGGTAGGACTAAGAATCAAATTAATTAAGGAAAGTAAATATTGTCTTATTTGAATGTCCTATATAGAGATGGGAATCCCAGATATTCAGACTCCTAACCCACCCTTTTTCAATCCCAAAAGATGATTTCCCCATGACCAAGAACCCACCGGGAGTGATGTTGAAGAGCCATAATTTTGCATTGAATAAATTTCTAGAGGGGGAGGGGTGTGATTATTTTGTACTCAAACATTTCCACAATTACTATAGATAGATATTCTCTAGAGAGTCCACACTTAAATCACTTCCCAAACTAATTTCCTAGGATATAATACATTGCCTCTTCCCTATTCCTCAAGGTGATATCCCCATAATCCACTGGTCCAAGTAGCCTATACTAGGAATCCCAGGGATATATTCCACCCCCTTTAGCATCCCAAATTAAAGAACTTAAAATATTATTGATCTATTGGAAAATATTATTAGGAAACTTTAGCACTGATATGATATTAATGATAATGTAAGAAAAAATTTAAATTTCCAGAGTCCACAACACAATCCTCTATACTGCAATGAAAATCCCCAAATTAAATTTCAACTTGAAAATTTCCCTACCTTCCTTAAACCTCCTATAGACACCGTCATCGTAAAAAACATGAAAATTAATGATCCATGAAACTAAAGACTTTTACATTATATTCCTATAAAATGATTCTCTTCCTTGAGACTCAAATTCAACCCCAAAGGGAAACCAAATATAGTAATTTCCAAGAACTCCTTAAGAGATACCCATTTAATTATATTATACCATAAACGAATAATAAAAACATAGAAACATGAAATATGATTAAATTATCCTTAATTTAAAAGATACATTACCAATGAAAATCAATATTAAAATACCTTTGGATATTTTTCATGCATCTTAAACCCATATTCCCACTATCTCACCAACATACCACCATGAATCCACAAAACTCAAACCAAGGAAATAACTCTCCCACACATCAACTTCTCCTAGATATATTGGATCTCAACCAGTAACACTGTGAATTTCTTATCATCCTCAATATACAACTATATCTAATATATGGAATGAGAATCATCATAAAGATATAAAAAACCAATTAACCCTGAATGATGTTTTGAATATGATATATCTATGGTGGATGTTAAAATCATTATGACATCATCCAAACACACTGAAACCCCATGTAAATACTGATAATCCAAGTAGAGAGTTTACCCTCCTGGAAGAATTTCCATTACCCATGATGAAAGGAAAACCTCAAGAATACATAATCACCAAACTTAAACTCTAAAAATATCATCCTATAATCAGGATAATAATATTTATGGTCCTACACTATATTCACCCACTCCTATACTATTAGAATATTTTCAATCATGATTTGTAACTAATTTGTTCTATAAACTTCAAACTCACCATGATCATTCCAACTTAATAGCTATTGAAGAAGCCACCTATAAAATGAATCAAATGGAGCGTTTCCAATTGGATGGTGATAAATATTATTATAAGAATACTCAACTGAGGATAAATTATTTACCTATAAATCATCAAAAATCAAGATGAATTCCTACAACATATCCTCCAATAACTGGAAGGTATTCTTGGTATTCCCATTCATTTGAGTATGGAATAAAATGTTAAGGTATAATTATGATAAAAAGTCACAATAAACCACTCTCCAAACTAGTAAGGTAAATCAAGGATCCTAATCAAATATGATGGTCCTAGGTACCCCATGAAGCCACAAAATCTCATCCATATACTTCATCTATAGAACCTACACATAACCTAAATCTATTATGGATAAGAAGTGATATGACATCACCAATTGACCAAAAATCACTCAAATAGTGTCACAAAATTCTTGATATTAGCATAAAATAGTGATGAAATTGAACAAGGTATCCTCACCATTCCAATATTAGAAATCCAATGGGTGTAAAAGACCACATAGAACTTGATGATCAACTTTCCCTTCCTAACAGAGGAAACATCATAATAAAAACTCTACTACCAACTACTTTATTCTAGTCCACCAAAGATGACCCCATAGTTCATGGTACATATTAAACACACTAAGATGCAATACCTCTAGAAAACTATGTAAATCTAGGAGAACCTTAGCACATATCACTGACCGAATATACAACCTCCCTTTAAAACATCATATGATGTAAATCATCATCCAAGCATCCCTTTAAATTCTTCGTGGATAATAAAACCCTATATCAAATCTACATATGAGTCTCCTCACGAAGGATTATTCACCTAATTCATTAAATATGATTTCACTACTATATGTAATAGGAAACCTATTATTGATCCCAAGTGTCTAATTTGTTATAAATGAGTCAACATGTGTTTAATTAGTGGAAATGAAGTTATTATTCATAGAGGATTGATATAGATTTAGAAGAAATAGAATTTTATGTTATTATTTATAAATTATCTACATTGATCATAAAATTATTATAATTATGTTAAATTTTGATGGGATATGTAGAAGAATGCATTTTGGGAATATATATTGGTCTATTGAATTGATGAGGACTTTCAGATGTCCCTAATGTATTGTTTGAGAATTTCATGAAATATTATGATATTTTATGATGATAATAATTTTAATAATTAATGTAATTATTTATTTAAGAATTTTCCAACTCTATTTATAATATTTATAAAAAATGTCTCCAACCCCAAGGATGAAAAAACTAGATCAACCACCCATGATGAGGAATGTCTCACCAAGAGGGAACCATTATACATGGATAGCTGAAGGCGTAAGGAGATAATATAGAATGAGTTCCTTCAGGGGTATGACTAAGTGCAAATGGGTAGTTCTCAAAAGAAAATAGTGAACATAGGGTGGCACACACCATTATCATATGGGTGTAGTGTCCTAGAGTGGTCTCGATAACTGGCATCGAGAAATTAAAGGGTTAAATTGATATATTAGGAAGAAATTTAATAATGGATCTTTCTATGTGATAAAAAATGGAATAAATAACATTGTATAAGAATTTTAAAAACATGAATATAAAACCTTCAAATTGATCATTTCATCTCTATTGTTCGATCAATATGAGGAGTGTCTTCTTCCTTACGATCTTTCTACTTCCAAAAACTTGATGTGACCACATGATGTATACAGATTGGAAAACCCTTATTTTAGAGCAATCGTTACTTGGATGATCGACCAAGATAATTTTTATAGACCGAACATAATATTTATTTGGATTTACCATTCATAGTCTGGATAACCACACGAGTAAATACCGATCAACCAATTTTTATTTCAAAGTGACCATATGATCATCACTAAACCAACCTCACAAATAAGGGAATATTGACCACATAAGTATTTAAGATCTATTACATGTAGAATCTATATAAGGTCACTTAGCTGACTATTTAAATGAAGCTACCCTAATATTTCATAGTTTAATTAGTTACTATATTTGAATATCGACCGTGAATAGTATGTTATATAAATTAAATAACATCATGGAAAAAAGATAATCTAAAATGACATTGTGAATGATATTAAAATGATGCTTGGCTAGAAATTATAAGATAATGAAGATTAATATAAGACTGATAAGATGACCCAAAATGAATAATTAGGTCCACATTTTCAATTTACAAGTTTCCATTAACACATAGATTATTCTTACATACATATTTCCATGTGCATTTATAGCATCTTGAGATACATCATTTATTTATAATTTTTTTTGAAAAAATCAATATTAGGGAATGTTGGACTAAATAAAACAAAATTAAAATAGTTATAAGGTAGGAATTTTACATTTGTCCCTTTGAAATAGGTGCAGGAAGTTATTAGGGAAAATACAAGAAAAAATGAAATCCTATTGGTTCACTCCTTTATTTTTAAGTGCATCCGCAAGAGAATTGGATTCCTGGTAAGAATGTGTGATGATGAAACTCAGTAAAGAGAGTTTGATGAGGAATTTAGAATATTTCTTGATCATATCCCAAGAATGGTGGACTTTACTGGTTCTAACCACTTGGAAAATGGTTGTGGAATCACATTCAAACCAGATATTATTCCAGTTCCTTTTCCACATGAGATTAACAACATTGATCAGACCCATCATCTGAATATCCAAGGCCATTGCAATACCACATGGACCATATTGCTATCCAATTAACATCTCCAGAAGAGTCCCTATAGATATAAATATAACCACACAACCCTGGGATTCCCCATGAGGCCCCATTAGAATTACATTTTGTCAATCCAGTAAATGGAGGGTACCAGAATACCTCAAGGATGTGGTGTGTATGGTAAAAGTTCCTATTCACATTTATACTTCTAAAGAACATAATATTTTTGACTCAATTTTTTCTGTGAAAACTATGAAAAGAATTGTAATTTTATACTTCCAGTATGATTTCATCACATTCTATGTATATGTTGAAGCAGTACTGCTCATGAACCACTTTGTTCCTACCCCTCCAAATGACATGGAAAAATTCAATATAGGAAACATTGAATAATATGGAGAGATGTGTAGAATGTTGGATATTAAAAATATCATATAGTATATCTAGAATGGAACCAAATCTTAGAGAATTCACCATGAAAAGGTCAAAAATATTATTCCAAAAAGAACAATCTCCTTTTCAACTCAGGAACAGATGGTCTATATCCTCATGATGCTGGTGAAAAAAAACATCTCGAACAAAGGTAAATACCAACTTTCTGGAGGTTAGTACCCACATGATTTTTTATATTGAAGCCTCCAAAATATTTTGAACCAAGAGGGAGGATTTCATGTTGTGATGATGGAACCAAACCATTTTAAAGGGTGCCGAATAATATTTATATAAAAGTCTTTCGAGTCAAGATTACCATTCAGGACGGATCCCAAATTAGCATGTCATCGTAACTTATGAAATCATAGCTTAAGATATCCTATTGGATATCCACTAGGAGTTCATTCAAGTTGGATAATTGGTCCTTTATAGAGATTATGTGATCAATGACTTGATCAATGGAGTCTATCCAATCCATGAGATGGATTCCAACCAAATTATCAGACAAAAACATGAGATAGTAATTAGAATTGTACATCCTGTGTGCATGCCTGAATATTTTTTTATGAGACTGCCTTAATCATGGGCCAATAAGATGACTCCAAGTCATAGGTACTTCTTGATTTTAGCTTATCAACAAACCTCGACCTAAGAAATTCCACGGATTCTAAGGAATTTTTGAGAAGATTCATATATATATATATATTTGAGTAGTGCAACAGAATGATAATAAAACCATAGATGTTCAAATGTAATATCAATATCCTTGCACTCATATGTTGGTTTATGTTTCATTTAAGAAAATCAAGTGAGATAAAGAAATATGACATCAAAATGTTCACAATTCATCTCTTGGGAAATTTGATTCATGCTACATGAATTCACTACCATGAAAGATATGTGATATTCATGTAATTAATTAATATGATATTGATTCATTCATTATAGATAAACTATTAGTGTTTATTCTATATTAAAAAAATAATCAAATTCTATTCATATTTAATATGAGGAATTATGGATGAATTTTGAGAATAATTACCATGCAATTAATTATTAATTATTATGGATTATCAATAATTGAATAATAACTATGACAATGAGGAGTTATGGATAATTTTTTATGATGAAATTAAGCTGATCTTTCAGTAAATATTATAATGATACATGAATAATTATTTTTTAGTAATTAATGAGGTTAAATTTGGGGATATTAAACATAAATTAAAATCGATAACTAATTAGGAAGTATTTTTAGATTCCTTGACTGAATTACAAAATTGTAAAAATACATGATTCCAATGATTGTGATGTTTACATGAATTATGGAAATAATTTATATTAGAATTATGAAAATAAAATTCATGATATTATTCTTCTAAATATAAATAAAATATTTATGTAATTAAAATTATCTGGGGAAGAAATATTGTAGGAGAATCGAAGAGAACCCCCGTACCAAAATATAGAATAAAGAAAGAGATTTGAAGCCATGTGTCTTAGAAGGAGACATACCTGAGAATTAAAATATTGATAGAATCAAATCATTCAAGATATTAGAATAGTTTCAAGGCCAACCAACTTTCTTTATGTAGATTTTGAATACCTTAAAGAGTTTAACAAGATAAAATAGGATTCTATACGATCATAAATGGGGTATATCATCCAAAAGGTTAATGATATTTCTAGTTATTGATTATCCTTGAAGAAGTGAAGAATACTTCCAGTAGTTTGTGTAAGTAATGGAAACATAATGGATTATGTGTTGGGAAATAACTATTGAAGGAAGACATAGTAGACTACATATATAGGATTGGATTTTCATAGTTTGTAATAATTACTAAATATAGTGTATAATCCTTGTTAGGGAGAATAATAAACCTAGAAAGAACTATGAATAGGATATTTTCCTACCTATTTATACTTAAATTTGAAGTGAGAGATTATACCATAGGGGGATTTCAACCTACTTCATATGATACTACTTTAACATATGATGATGAGAGAAATATATAGATGGATGGAAAGATGCAAAATGGTATTTTTAATTTTTTATCATAAAAGGTTTACAAAAAAGTTAGGGGTCTTGAAATGGTGAAATAAATCTGTGATAAATTGAGGAGTATCGATGAGGTTAATAATAAAGCGAATGAAATCAAAATTTATGTTAGGAGAAGAATATTTTAATATATAAAAATGTAAAATGATGAGAAAATTAAATACTATTTCAAAAGGTAAAATGAGATAACCATAATTATCCAAGGGATTGATGGTAATCTTAATGATTCCACCATTGTTAAAAAGTTGATGAGAAATTTTATAGATAGGTTTGATTCAAAAATATCAACCTTGGAAGATAGATAAGTATTTAAAGTTGATGAGATATATAATTATCTCATTTCATATTATATTATAAAGTATCTATCCATTAAAAAGATAATGAAAAAAGAAATGGATTTTGTAGCTATTATAAAAGGAAAGGCTAAAGTAGAAGAGGTTTCTAAACTAAGTGTTCTAGATGATGATGATGATGTGGAAGAATTCAATAAAATTATTTTTCTCTTATAAAAAATATTCAAGTATGTAAAATGGAATATAAATCGTAACAAATTATGAAGTTGTTTTAAATAGGATGATATTGGTCATATTTAATTTCCCCCCCAAAGAAGTTGGTTGAAGAGTCTAACTTAGACGAAAAAGCAGAGATACCCTAAAGAAAGAAAGGGTGTGAGAATAAAAAACAATTAAAAACAAAATAATATGATTTATAATTTATAAAGATAATGTTTAGTCATCCATAAACTCAAATAATGAAATAAATCTCTTTAAAAATGTTAATAAAGAATCTAATTCATCTTAAAATGGTGAAGAATAAGAATGGATAAAACTTGAGTGATGGCTAAAAGAAAAATTGGAATTTGATATATAGAAAATTAAAAAAATAAAGAAGGAAAAAAGGAAGGTGTTTAATGAAAAAAAAATATGGTAACTAAAAAAAGGAAGAGATTAACAATAATTAAGTTGTCTATAATGATGAGATCAAGTAGTATAAGTTGAAGTATAATAATATTTAAAATATGGTGAGTGATATTGAAGAAAATATATATGAAAAAGAAGCATATTTTTTGAAAAACAATCCATATATGTCACAATAAAAAATTATTTAAAAAATTATAGATAATAATTCCCCAAAAATGAAGTAAACAGGGAATATTTTCAAGATAATGAGAATAAATAACTTATAGAACAATGTAAACCTATGCCTAATAAGAATTAAAATATATTTTTTATTTCTAAGAATATAGGTGTTATAAATAAATCTAGGAAGGTTTTTATCAAGTAAAATTAGATTAAAACTTTGACTCCAAATCAAGAGACACGTGTGGTGAAAAACACAACCCCAAGTGAAAACAAGGTTCAAGATGTAATACGAGACATAAAACATTATTCTAAAAAAATCTATTAATAGAACAAAAGGGATCAAATTATTGGTTTTTACATTTTTTTAGAGGACATGGAGATAAATCATATTCATATTAGTTTAACATGAATTTACCAAAAAATATCAATAACCCAAGGGGGCTTTGTTAAAAAGATGAGAACTAATTCTCAACGTAATCAAGATGTGACTAAATCTATAATAAATCCATCCTCCCAAAATAGATTTGGGTATTTATAGGAATTGTGTGGAATATGTAGACAAGAGGGTCACTTAGGTATACATGACTACACTATAAGGAGAAATTACCTATGGTTCAAGAGGGAATAATTATTTAGAAAAGAAGAAAGTTCAACTAAGTCATGTCAATAAGTCATATGAGAAAACCAATTTACTAGGTATGAAAGGAAGGAGTGATTAATAATTTGGCCTCAATAATAGAAAAAGGATAAAGAAAAAAGGGAATATAAGATAAATTCCAATGAAAAAGGGAAGAAAGTAGTATAAGAAAAAGAGACATAAGATCTCTAGAAGTCATGTATATGTTGTGAATTAAAAATTCAAGAAAAAATTAAAGGGTGTAAAAAACTGGGTATATCACAAAGCATTATATGACTGTCTAAGATTCTAAATAGTAAATGATAAAGAGTATGCTATAAAAAATGTAAGTGAAGTTTCCATGATCTATAAAGAAAACAAGATAGTCTCATATTAATCTTAGAATAATAAAGAGAGAACATACCATCATAATAATACAGACACAAAGAAGTTGAGGCTAAGAAGAAGATCTCAACCTGAGTTTTTCCACTAAGGCATAATGAGGTCCCTCCTTATTTCTTATTTTTGTAAGCTAAAATTATGCGAATTAAATAATAATATAATGGGTTAAAATTCTGGATAGCATGAAGATATTTTCCTTTTAGGATTCCTCTAACTTCCTTGTAACGAGAAAGAGGAGGGAATCTCTTCAAGAGGATCTTTATTGAAGTCAATTTCTCATTGTATTAAATTATTGTGAATCTAGAAACTATAGATAGATTTCAAAAATAGAGTAATGAGGTACTAAATCTCACTTATAAACCATTTTTAATCCATCAATCATGCTTATTAAGTTAGAGTGTTGATTGATGAAAAGACAAGAAAAATGTTAGTTATTTGTATTTCACATGAATTATTTTGATGGGTTTTGTTATGATATGTGCAGTTTACATATATCTATTGATTTTAACTATTTTATATATGTATTATTTGAGAAATGAAAAATTTTCAAGCATAGTGTAACATTCATGATAGTTTATGGATAATATTGACAACCTTGGTTGTTTCTATTTTGTTTTCTACATTGGTTTAGACTATGTAAAATTAGAATAGACTAGCTAAATTATATTTTATAAGAGAAACATTTAATACCATACCTCTCTTTAAAATTACTCATGTAATGATGTTGAAGGGAAGGAGTATGATATTTTTGAAAAGAGGATTCACCCCAACATCCCCCTTTGAATTTAGTTGTCAATGAGGTGTATAAAAATTTAAGAACACTTATTGAATTTAATGACATAGAGATATATTGAAAAAAAATTAAAGGGTGATATTTTGTAGCCAAGGTGTTACATGTTTTGCCAATGATTCAATGCATATTTAGAAAATTGGAGATGAAGTATTTATTTTTAGAGGATTATCATGTATTCGGGAAAAATGGATTTGGATTTCTTGCTTGAGAAATTATCCTTATTGATGTGATTATTGTTAAAATTCTCATAAATTATAATGAAAAAATGATGATGAAATAATTTTGGGAATAAATATTAGTATACAAAATTTATGAGGGTTTTGGGAAGTACCTAAGGAATTCTTTGAGAAGGCCAAAAAATATTTTGATATTTCATGATGAGAATATTTTTAAGAATCGATGAAATTATTTTTTTATAAAAGTTAATAACATTGTCTATATGTGTTTTTTTAATGTGTCTTTCCCCAAGTAAACCATGAGTTCAAATAAACTAAACTTTTGGGAGAATCTATTACTACATGAGATCCAGCCCGCATGGCCTTCCTTAAGTGGCATGAGAGAATAGTGACTGATTACTTTCTTGAGTAGGTTTGAGTGCACATGAGTGGTGTCTAAGAAGTTCATGGTTCACGTGGGGCACCGTATACCATGGAAATATGGGCAAAGTGGTCCAAAGAAGACTATCTTACTCATATTGAGTTAAAAAAGGGATGAATTGATTTAGAAAAGAATAGTAGAATAATGGAACTTTCAATATAGACAATGGAAGCACTAAAACTATGGAAACATTTTTAAAACATGGATAGAAAACTAGGTTTTTTTATCATTTCATCTCCACTATTCGATCAAGATAATGGTAATCTTCTGCCACCAAAAAATTCTATAAGAAAACACTCAAAGAAACAATTCAATATATATATATTGATCAAACATTATTTGGGAATGATTGTGTCTAGGGGGATTGACCATATGACTTTCTATATATTGACTACTAGATTTATTTATATTGACCATGCCCTATCCAACCCAACACATGAGTAATAAATCATCTACCACATGTTATTTTTAAAATTGACTACACACTCATCACTAAAATGAAATCACAAATAGAAGAAGAGTTACCACATTTTTAATTCATATTGAATGCATATATAGTCATTATATGTTTAATCAAGTGACTATATGATGAAAGATACCATGAGTTCACACAACTGAATGAGTTACTGTATCCTATGATCGACTATGGAGAGATGGTTTTTTAAATTAAAAAAAATTGAAGACATATCATCAAAAATAATTCTATTCATGACATTTAAATAAGGATTGGTTATAAATTTTGAGATAATGAATATGGATAGATGATTTAGAAGCCAATCCATAGTGAACAAGAAGGTCTACATTTTCAAGTTACATTTTTTCACACCCGTGGAGAATATTTATTCATTTGTACTCCCATGTGTATTTACAATAGCTCAAGATTATTCATCTACCTGTACTCAATAATTGAAAATAGATGATAATAAAATCAGAAAATTTCATGAGTAATATTGATATGGTGGAACCCACATGAAAATTCACTTTTCATTCTTGTAAATTGAATAAGATGAAGAAATATGAAACCCACATGTTCATAGTTAATTTTGTAGGAAAAATCTTTCATGTAGATGAACTAACTACCATGAAATATACATGATATTCATGTAATATATGAATTTGAGAAGGATTCATGAATTGTAGATGAAGCATAGGTATTTATGCCTTATAAAAAAAATACCTGAACTCATTGGATAATTAATATCAATAATTATCAATGGATTTAAAAATTAATTGTCTTATAAATAATGAGTAATTATTATGGGTTATAATTCATGAAATAATAGATAAGATAACGATGATATATTGGTAATTTATGATGATGAAATTAAGCAAATATTTCAGTGAGTATTATCACAATATGTGAATCATGATACATATAGTGAAATATGAGGATAAATTATTGGATTTTAAAAGTAAATTAATAACTATAAGGAATAATGAAATATTTATTGATTCCTTGACCAAATTAAAAAATAGGAAAATAACTAATGTAAATGATTATGGTGTTTCCATAAATTATGTATATAATTTAGATGATAATTACAAGGATAATAATTATGATATTATTGTTTGAATATAAATAGAATATTTAGGTGGTAAATATTATATATGAAATTATGAAATCTTGTTAATATTATAATATCATATAAGAAAACCCGATAGACCAATATATCAAATAAATAAGGATATATTAAGCTTGGACTCACTAAAAGAGAAACACCTAAGTATTTCAACATTGAGAGAATCATATCATTAAAGATTTGAAAAAAGTTACATGTATAACAAACTTTATTCGTATATATTTTAAAGACCTTGAAGAGTTTTACATGAGAAAATTTGATCGTATTGGCTCCTGGAGGAAGTCTGTCATCTATTAGGATGAACATCTCTCTAGTTGTGGATTATCCTTGATGAAGTGAATAAGTATTATGATGGATTCTTAATGAAGTGTGAACATAGTGGATTCAAATTTTGGAAACAATTTTTTAAGGAAGACATAATAGATTTTACATAGAAAGGACCTAATTTTTTTTGTTTGTAATAATTTTTGAATATAGTGGAGAATCCATGTTGGGGAGAATAACAAACAAGGAAATGGGTATGATTTCTAGAAGAACTTTGTAAATATTGTGTGTTTTACAGGTTTTATTATCTCAGAACATGAGGGGAGGTTGTTATATTATATTGAGTGTATTAAAAACTCTAACAAGTTCAAGAGGCTGAAATAATGAGAACTCATAAAAGGAATAATTTATTTACCCCTCCCCCTCTATGTGGTTTGTGTAGTCATTGGAATCTACACCTCTATTAACTGCATCATTTCATTTAATATTTATGACCTAAATATCCTAAATCTCCCAAAGAATATATATACTCCCAAACATCCTCCCTTCATGAATTTCTACTCAACAAATTAGTAATTACATTTCTATTCCTTAGGGTGTGTGAGATTTAATAGTCATAAACCTGGTGAATCTCTATCAACCTTCACTATCATTGATTAAAATTCCACGAAGAGAAAACATGCCTCAATATATTTTTTTCTATAAACACTAAAAATATCTCACTAAAGACATAATGTTTCCATAACTTTAGAGAAAAAACACTACGGATATCTTTATATCACAAATGGAATTTTTCAGTTTTTGGGAACATAATCTCCTAGCCCCATATAAGATCACTACTATCACCTACATCAAGACACAACCCAATAAGATAATGGAAGAATCAAAAAACACCTATATTAGTAATATATAAATTTTAAACCTAAGGTTGATAGTACTGACCAACATATCCTTTAGGTAATCAAAATCTACCTAATATTGGTCATTTGATAAAAACTTCTTCGTATTTCATGTTAATGACTATTAATGGGGCTGTAACTCAAGAGAATTAATAAATGAAACTATAATAATAGACCCTATGTATGAGAAATATGTAAAACTATACAAAATTCTTTGCATCCTCCCAATAAAAAATGACCAAAATATCAAATGGATGAACTTATACTCCCTACTAATACACCACATGTTCAAAGAAGTGCGCCACACAAATTAAAATTTACCAATGAAAATATTACCATAATCTTAATGGAATAGAAGGACTTTTAAAATAACCCTAATTTTATTAAAATAATCCTCTTATGACCTTGATTATAAAAGGATTAATTTCATGAATATGACCATAAAATGATCCAGAAACTCATGAAATATAGAGTTCATGAGTCCCATGAAAATATTCAATTTGATTAATGGATCTTGACCATCACCTATTTTAACCATTATTAGTCTATAAAAAGTCATAGAGTACAATAAAAATTCTTTTAAAATAAAATAAAATCACCCCATTATGACACACTGTGTGATGCCTCGACCTTAGTTACCCAGATTTAGTGAATTATTACATAACATTGGAATTATCACAAGAGATCAAGTATCGAGAGACCAATTAGTTCAGTAGCCTTGGAATTACTAGTTACATAGATAAGTTTTACATTACATAGTAAAATAAAAAAATAGTGTCCTATTTTAAAACAGTCATATCCTTTTTCTTATCCCTGTATGTTAATCATAACATACTTCTTCACATCTTGGGAAAAAAGAAAACATAATAAATGGGTGAGATCATATGCTTAGTAAGTATAGAAATATAGTGTAAACTATCATAAAAAAGAATAAAAATTCAATGTAATGTATAAGAATAAATCAAAAGCCTTTAATCTTAAACTTTAACATATTATGGAAAATATAAATAAATCAATTCCATTTACTTATTCACATTGATATTTTACTTGTCTAATTGTCACATGTAATATCAATAGATAATTTCATAATGATGGAACGCATAATACCAGACATAATCCTCAAATAGTCAAGGCCTCATTCCAAGTCTACAAATAATATTTTATCAAGGCCTTATTCCAAGACACTAGTTTGTCTCATGAGACCTACCGATTCATCAAGGAGTTATAGCGGGCTCCACCCATCACATACTACGTCCAATGCATTCCTCATATGAAAAGGTTGAAACATAACATAAACATTCGTATTAAAACTATCAAAAAAATGTTAATACTTTAAAAATAAGCCATGAATGGCATTAAAATAACACATACACAGTTAAATATATCACAAAACCTTTAATACAATATGAAATATTGTATTATAAAAAACCAACTTCAAACACGTGTAAAATCTATCAAATGATGTTGACATAGAAGAAATCAAAACGTTCTGAGAGAAAAATATCTTTCTATTTTGAAATAATTTTAAATTAAAATAATTATAAAAGAAAACATTTATTTTTAAAATATTCTTATAATCTTGTAAGGTAGCTTCAAAGATGTTATAACAGCGGAAAATAGCCGCACCCGCCGTATATGTAAAAAAACATTCTTACCTTAATTTGTCGAAAAGGTCATAAAGTACATTGTTTGGAAAATAATATAAATATTCCATTCAAGAAATTTTATAAAAAGTAAAAAAATATTATAAATATCTTTAACCCATATTTAATGAAATAGTTAAAATGTTGTGAAATATATTTTCTAGAAACACAGATGTGGATGATAATGAATTCCTAGTAGATGCTTACGTATAAAAAATCTCAGATAACAAAGAGATTGTAAAATTAACACATACCTCATACTTTTACTTACTAAAGGGTATGTTAACCTCATGTATAATAGTTAAATAATTGTTATTAAATTATACAATAACCTCATACATAAATATGATATCATTTATGATCTTCTAATATTGCATTGTTAATAATATTTCAGTTGTATCATTGTTTCAGGTATTAACTGATTAATTTTCCTTTATATATTTTGTTAAGTAAGTAATTTTTTATGGATATTATTTATTTGATTCATATCCAGGATTATATTAAATTCTTAAACATTATTTTAAATCCTAATATAAAAATTATTCTTGAATGGTTATGATAGGGAATGAATCTTGTCGCGTTCGGGGAGAGGATGGTCCATATGTACCCATGAGCAACAATATCATTCTATTGATGATGAAATAATATGTAATTGGATTTTATATTACATATATAGAATAATTAACATGTTATATTTATTATTTTTATCAGTAATACTCATTATTATACCCATCCAAATAATGAAGTGTTGCATAAAGAACTACACCACAAGGTGAAGACAGTAAGCCTTACATATGCACGTATGATGACTTATTCATTTATAGGATTGATTGAATAATGAATATGGTTATAAAATATTCAAAATAACATAACATAATTTATAAGGTACTGGATTTATTACTTTTTTATGGAAACAACAAAGAATGAAGAAGTGGAAGGAGAAAAGAACTTTGAAAGAGGTGATGAAATTATTACCTCTTCTTCAGGTGCTTTGTTTTTTATTTGACCCAAAGGGATACATAGGTTGATTTATGATAAACATAAGGCCTATAGAGTGAATTTATGGTAGTTGGGAAGATATTTGTGTAGGGTTTGGCCGAGTCAAATGGATTTGGAGATATGATTTTGAGAGAAGGGGAAGTACCCTTTTATAAGAGTGGTGAAGGTCACTTTAGGAAAATATTGAAATATTATTTTATTATAAAATCATTTTCGGTTTATAATGGATAAAAATATATTTATTTAGAGGCTAAGGTGGGAATGGATCGAAACCCTCCCAACCAATAGGTTTTAGATAAGTTTAGGTCACCATATTAACCTTATCTTTTAGATTTAACTCTTAGTTAAATAGTTTAACTTTTACAATGTCTTCTTGTATTTTTTTTATGACATGATTAATAAACTTACTATAAAATTACAAGAGAACCCAAAGTAGTTAATTAATGATATATATATATATTTTTATATTATTATTTTTTCTAAACCATTGATTTTTAGGAATATTATATCTTTTAATAATATAGTATTTGTTTTAAAAACTCATTTAAGTCAATTTTGACACTATTTAGTATTTGGTTTTTGTGAAAGTAAAAAAAACGTGATTACTTTGAACAAAATATATTAAATTAATCTTAACATGTCACATTAACCTAAAAAATTAGTGGAATACATCAAAAGTATAAATTTACATTTATTTGTATATTTAAAATATCAATTAGTTTAATCATTATTTAATAAGGTAATTACTGCATCATCATTATGTCATAAATAAATTTAATCATTACATGCTTAAAAATTATAAATAGAATACCATGATGTAAAAAATATTTTTATATTTCTAATAAATATTTATTGTAAAATTTATCTTATGTATAACCATATATTAAAAATGGTTTAGTTATTAAACGTTGAATTTAACACTTTTAACTCTTCTTTAAATAAAATATTAATAAATGTCTTAATCTAATCCAAGTGGATAAAATAGGATCATATTTTATTAATAAGGTTTATTTTGGTTGAAAAACACTTATCCAATAGAATTAGGATATGTGTTAGGGTATTTATAATATCATCATTACCTTTAATTACCCTATTTACATGTAATCGTGGTATATAAAATTCAAAAGATACTATTAACAGAAAATTAATTTCATCCAATTGAACCAGATTTTACATACTGATGTCAACTGTGTCTCTTATATTTTTAAAATTCAATTCATAGAAGTGGTAATATTAGGTTTTATGAAAATTTTTAAATGTGCCTAGAAGGTGGGTAAAAGGCGTTAAATAGTTCAATAAAAATTTATATATCTAATCTTATTATTAAATAGATCAAATGAATTACATTAAAATAACACAGGTATAATATATCTATTATAATGTTAAAATGAATTTTTATAAAAATAATAATAATTTGAATAAATGTCGGTTTTAAAAAATAACATAGTGTTTTCACTATTCATCAAAAATTGAAAGTTTTCAGAAAAATAATATAAATTCACTAGAAGATAATTTTGATATTCTGAATCTAAAAATGAAGTACATTGTGAAAAATAAAATTTATAAAATTTAAAAAAGTCAGTATTACAATTCATAACTGTTTTTCTAAAAAGCTAATTTGATTGGGCATGGTGTGCTAAAACTCAATGTTGCGTACAACGCAAGCTATTGTATTATTCAAAGAGAAGCATACTGTGGAAGATTTGGGTGTTACATTATTATCTCCTTCAAATAATTTAGTCCTAAAATTTTCTAGAATATTATTTCATAAAAATATTTGGGTGGTTCTTCATCAAATGATCCTCAGGTTCCCACGTTGCCTCTTCCATCTTATAGTTTCACCACAGAACTTTTACCAGAAAAGTCATCTGGTTTTTCAACAAATGTTCTCTAGTATCAAGAATTTCAATAGACTCTTCACAATAAGATAAATTGGGTTCAAGTTCTATTTCATCATAGAGGAGTACATGCATTGGGTCAAGCATGTATTTTCTCCACAGTGATACGCGGAACACATCATGAACTTTGGAGATACTTGACGGCATTTCCAAACTGTAAGATACAACTCCAATTCGTTCTAGAATTTCAAAAGGTACGATGTACCTGGGACTTAATTTACCATTATTACCGAATCATATAACTCGCTTCCATGAAGATACCTTCAAGAAAACATGATCTCATATATGAAATTCCAAATCCTTCCTTCAGTTATAGACATATCAATTTTTCATAATTTGAGTTGCTTGGATGTGGGTTTGGATAATCTTCACATTTTCCATTGTTTCCCCAACATGTTCTGGTCCAGCAAGTATTCTTTCACTAACATCATCCCAATAAGTTGGTGTGTGACATTTCATTCTATATAAATATTCATATGGTGTCATCTGAATACTTGAATGAAATCAATTGTTATAGGAAAATTCTAGCAGAGGTAAATAATGATCCCATATACCTTGAAAGTGAAGTGAGAAAGATCTCAACATGTCTTCTAAGGTTTTAAGAGTCCTTTATGATTGTCCATTAGTTTGAGGGTGGTAGGCAGTATCAAACTAAGTTCAGTGTCTAGAGATTTCCAAATACTTTTCCAGAATCTTGATGTGAAATAGGGATCATGATCAGAAACAGTCGATAGGGGTACTCCATGAAGTCTCACAACTTCATTAATAAATATTTTTTCTAAATATTTAATTGTTAAATATTATCTTATAGCGATAAAATGTGCTGACATGGTAAGGCAATCAACAATTACCCATATTGCATCATTTCTTATAAGATTATTTTGTATCCCTATAATAAATTCCATCGTGATATCATCCCATTTACAATTAGGTATGATAAGAGGTTGAGTGACTCTTCTAGGAGGTTGTCTTCCAGCCTTCATATGTTTACAAACCATACATCTTGACACATAATCAGCAATCTCCTTCTTCATGTTGTCCCACAATAAATTTTTCTTCAAATCTAAATACATCTTAGTGCTACCAGAAAGTATAGAGAAATTGGAGCTATGAGAATCATCCAACAATACCCTTTTTTAACTAGGTATGTCAGAAACACAAAGTCTCCTCCAAAATATCAAAATTCCATCTTCAGATATGAAGTCAATAAATATCATATCCTTCATAGCTTTAATTTTTATTTAAAAAACTTCATCATCAGTCTGATATATTTTTATCCTTTCTACTAAATCTGGTTTGGATCCCATTTTGAAAAATTATTGATGTCTCACCTTCCATGATTATTCCCATATCCATATTTACTTGATCCATGATCATAGGATCCCTTTCAACTCTCATCTTGTTCAAAAATCCATGATCCTTTTTCTCAAAGCATCTGCAACCTTATTTTCCATCCTTTGGGTGGTAGTGTATAGTGAAATCATAATCCTTGAGTAGATATAGCCATCGTCTTTGCTTAATGTTGAGTTATTTCTGTGAGAAAATATAAATCAAATTCTTGTGATCGGTATATATCTCACATTTTCACTATATAGATAATGTCTCTATATCTTCAGAAAAAATATTACAGCTGCTAAGTCAAGATCATGAGTGGGACAGTTTGGTTCTTGAATTTTAAGTTGATGTGATGCATAGGCAATAACTCTATAATTTTGTATAAAGACACAACAAAGTCCTTTCATTGAAGCATCACTATAAATAAAAAACTCATCATTACCTGATGGTTGAGTCAAGATAGAAGTATTGAATAATATTCTCTTCAGTTCTTCAAAACATTATACACACTCTTTTGTACAGAAAAAATTAACCTCTTTACGTGTGATATTGGTTAATGGGTTAGCCAATCGGGTAAAATTATAGAGGAAATGTTGATAATGACATGATAAACAAATAAAACTACATACCTTGGTTATACTCATCAGTGTTGTCCATTCTTATATTTCTCTTATCTTAGAAGGATCAACTATGATTTCATCCATAGAGAAAATATGGACCAAAAAATAAATCTTCTAAATCTAGAATTCACACATGCTAAACATCCCGTATAATTCATATCTTCTAAGTGTCTTTAGAATAATGCACAAGTGATTTTCATGATCTTCATAGATTTTAGAGTATAACAAGATATGATAAATAAATACCACAAAAAATTCATCAAGATATTCCTTGAAAACCCTATTAATTAGATCCATGATAACAAAGGGTTCATTATTCATTGTAAAAGGCTTTACTATAAACTCGTAATTCACATACCTGGTACGAAATTCTATCTTCGGAATTTCTTCCTTCTTCAAACACAATTGATGATATTCAAATCGAAGGTAAATCATTGAAAAATAATGAGCTCCATGAAGTTGATCTAATAAATCATCAAAGAAATGTTGGGGATACAATTTCTTTATTGTGATAGCATCGATCTCCCTGTAGTCAATACACAACCTCATAGATTTATCTTCCTTCTTAACAAAAAGAATAGGGGCTCCCCATAGAGAGACAATAGGTATAATAAATTATTTAATACTAAATTCCTTTAGTTATTTTTTTAGTTCCACTAATTCCACAGTGGTTTTTCTATAAGGGGTCCTCTATATGGTCTTTGAATCAGGAATTAAATCAACAGAAAACTCAATTTCTAATTTTGAAGGATGTCCAGGTAAATACTATGGAAAAAAATAAACATATTCTTGTACAATAGGTATGCACTCTATTTGAACATTCATTTCATCACCCATAGTTATTTCACTCTCTTACTCCCCAATAATTGAATTTAGTTTATCTATTTTCAGTGGATCTATATGAGAATCAGATGATGATGTTTCTTCTAAATAGATAATCCATTATTTATTACCATAAATAATTGTAACCTCCTTATTCTTACAATAAATTTTTATATCATGGTCTGAAGACAATCCATACCGAGTATTATTTCAAATTAAATCAGGGGTATGACGATGAGATCAGTAGATAAATCAAATTTATATGCCATAATGGTAACTGATTCACAAAACATTTTGCAATGATACTTCCCTTAAGAGGTTTGACTAAAAAGTCCCTTGTTAAATAAAATTGGAAATATCTATTTTTTCTGGAAAACTCAGAAGATATGAATGAATGCGATGATACACAATCAAATAAAGCATTGGCTAAATTTTAGGAAACAAAAAATTTACCTGCCACCACATCATTCAGAACTTCAACCTCTGCAGTTTTGATCACATAAGCTTGGCCTCGCTCCCTTGACCTTTTCTAAGGTATGTTTTCTTAACTCTTAAGAAATTAATTTGAATAATGTACCATTTCTTTATATCTAAATCATTCAATATTGACAGCCTCTTTCATCCATTTTCAATCACAATCTAGGTGGCCTTTTTCTCCACACTTGTAACAGACTCTTAGTCCATTTTTTAAAGTACCGTGGAGTTTCTTCCCACATTTATTGTAGGATAGAAATTAAACTCTTCCCATATTCCCCTTATTTCCATTTTGAGAGTTTCTAGTAGATCTCTTCTTCTCTTGCTTTGCATTAAAGTTGTAAGACTTAGAGAATTCCTTTTTTGTCTTGAAAGAACAAGAGACAATATCTTCATACAATGAGAAGGACTGTGAGACTAATGCTCGATGAAGAAATGGTTTTAACCCATCAAAGAATCAATAAATCTTACTACTTGGGTTACGTATATAATCTGCATCATGCACTGCTAACATTGTAAAGTTAGACTCATACTTTGTGACATTCTCATTCTCCTTTTTCTTTAGACTCAGAAATTATCTTTCTATATCCACTCAATGGTCATGAGGAAAATTATTTTTCTATGAAAAGATATTTAAAATCCCTAAAATCTATATTTTAGACTTCTTCATCCTTATTTGTTTTTTTAATTAATGACCACCATTGATCTGCATCTTCCGTGTGGTGATAAATTTCTATTACAACTTTTTCCCTTTCGCTTCCCCCTAAAGCATAAAATATTTTCTATAAGGAACATATCTATTGCACAACTACAAATGGATTTTTAGTCCCATTGAATGTTGGTGGTTGTTACCTTATAAAGCGCTCTAACATTGATCCTCCGCTTTGTAGATCAGGGTGCTTCAGACGGGTAAGGTAATTATTCATAACCTCAGTGAGTTGTCTCAGTATGGTTATAAGTTTTTCAGCACCAGTTGCATCACCAGCACTATAATAATTATCTTTAGTAGGAGGGAAATCCCTACTTGGATTATATTCATTGATATGGTTTACATTCCTTCCACTATGAGAAATTTCTAAACAATGTCAAAAATTAGATTAGTTTAGCAATTAAAATACATAGTTCTAAACTGGTAAAATACCTAACATAAATTGGTTAGTTTATAAATTTAATATATAATCCTAAAATAACTTTTTATTTGAAGAATTATTTACTCATAAATCCTTTATAATGGATTTTAATGAAAATTTTTAATTATCCAAAGCATATCCCCTGAGATTTTTGTAACCAAGAGTGCAGAAAGGCCCATTATCGTCCACCTGTTCCTATTTGAGTTTAGCTCAATGTGGTGTTTTCGGGTTTTACCCATAGACACATCTGTGCTAGAGCTTCCTCTACTTGATCATATCTAGACATGGATTAATTTCTTGGAAAATTTACAAAATCTCTACATTAAAAAAATTATAGGAAGTTATTCTATACTAAACCTCAAACTCTATCTCAGGCTAATGTTCTCTAATCAGAGTTTTTCTAAATCATATTTCCAATATTTATACTAATATTCCTATGATACCATCTATAACGCCCTGAATCTTGTTAACAAGAGTCAGTTCATTATTACAAAATATTTTCATTATCAAAAGAGATCAACTCTCGAAAGACTGATTAGTTCAGTTTCCTTGTAATTACTAGATACATACAGAAGTTTTACATTACATTATTAAATAACAAAAAAAATTGTCCCCTTTGAACACACTCATATCCTTTGGCCTATCCTTGTAGGATAATCATAATATACTTCTTCACATCCAGGGAAAAAAGAAAACATAAGAAATGGGTGAGCTCAGATGCTCAGTAAGGATAACAATATAGAGAAAATTGTCATAATTAATCATAAATATTTAAGTAAATGTATTAGACCAATAAAGAAGGATTTTAAACTTAAAATTAAACATAATATGGTAATGATAAATCAATTAATTCCATTTACTTATTCACATGGATATTCTACTAGTTGAATAGTCACATGTAAAATGAGTAGCTAATTTATAATGATGGAATACATAATGTTGGACATCATAACCACATAGTCAAGGCCTCATGCCAAGAGTAAAAATAAGATTTTATCAAGGCATTATGACAAGACACTAGTTTGTTTCATGAGACCTACCGATACATCGGGGATCTATTTCAGGCTCCACCCATCACTTACTAAGTTCAATGCACTCCTCACATGAAAAGGATGAAACATAGCATAAACATTCGTATTAAAACCATCACACAAAATGTTAATACTTTAACCATAAGACATTAATGGTATAAAAATAACACATCCATATTCCAATATATCAAAAAATCAATCAATACAGTATGAATGACTATATCATAATAAATCAAAATCAAACAATTGTTAACTTTATCAAAGTATGTTGACATAGATGAAATAAAAACTATTTCAGAGAAATATATCTTTCTATTTTGAAATCATATAAAATTCACATAATTATAAAATAAAACATTTATTTTTAAAATATTATTATAATATTTTAATAGAATCTTCTAAGGTTTTATAAAGATGGAAAATAGTTCCACCTGTCATATAAGTTAAAAAAATATTTTTACCTTAGTTTGTCGAAAAGCTCATAAATTACCTAGTTTGGAAAATAAAGGAAGTATTCCATTAATTTCTTTTATAAAAAGTTAAACTTGGGTATAAATTACTTCATCCCATATTCTATTAAATATAAAAAATGTTTTGAAATACATTTTTAAGAAACACAGATGAGGATGATAAGAAATTCCCAGTAGATGATTATGTATAAACAACCACGAATAATAAATAGATTGTAAAATTAGTCCATAACTTGTACTTTTCCTTAGTAGAGGGTACATTAAACTTATGTATAAATGTTAAATCATTGTTATTAAATTATAAAATAATAACATACATAAATTTGATATTATATATAATCTAATAATATTTCATTGCTAATAATATTTTAGTAGTTTTAATGTTTCAGGTGTTAACTGATTTGTTTTCCTTTATATGTTTGGTTACATAAGTCATTTTTATTTTGGATATGATGTATTTGAATCATATCCAGAATTATATTGATTTCTTAAAAATTATTTGTAATCAAAAAACTATTCTTGAATGGTTGCGATGGGGAAAAAATCTCATCGTGTTTGTGGAGACGGTATTCTGTACATACGCTTGAGCAACAATATCATTATTTTGATGATGAAATAGTACATAATTGGATGGTATATTACATATAAAGAATCATTAACATGTTATATTTATTATTTACCTTAATAATAATCATTATTATATACATCCAAATAATGAAGTATTGAATAACAAACTACACCACGTCGTAGAGATAGTGGGCCATATGTACGCACATATGTTGACCTTTTCATTCGTAGGATGGATAGAATAATGAATATGATTTTACCATATATATAATAACATAAAAGTATGTATAAGTTATTGGAGTTATTATTTTGGTATGGAAACAACAAAGAAAGAGTAAGTGGAAGAAGAAAAGAACATTGAAAGAGGTGATTAAATTATTACTTCTTCTTCAGGTGCTTCCTTTTTGATTTGAAAAAAAGGGCTCCATATGTTGGATTTCTAATCAAAGTAATACCTCTAGGTTGAATTTAGTGTAGTTGTTAAGATATTTGAGTAGTTTTTGGCTGAGAAAAATGGATTTGGAGGTTTTATTTTGAGAGAATGGGAAGTACCATTTTATAAGAGAGGTGAGGGCCACTTTAGGAAAAGATTGAAATATTATTTTATTATAAAATAATTTTTGGTTTAAAATGGCTCCAAATGGATTTATATAGAGTATAAGGTGGGTATGGGTATAAATCCTCTCAAAAAATAAGTTTTATACAATTTTATGTCATCATATTAACCTTATCCTTTAGATTTAACTATTTGTAAAATAGTTTAACTTTTACAATGTCTTCTTGTATTTTTATATTACATGGTTAATAAACTTACTATAAAATGACAAGAAAATGATAAGTGGTTAATTAATGACATATATATAATTATATAATCCCTTTTTCTGATCTTTTTATTTTTATGAATATTATATCATTTAATAATATAATATTTTTTAAAAAATCATTTATGTCAATTTTGAATCTATTCTGTATTTGGTTTTTCTGAACGTCATAAAAACATGATTGCTTCGAAAAAATAGATTAAATTAATAATTACATGTCATATTAACCTATAAAATTAGTGGAATGCATATAAAGTCTCAATTTACATTTATTTGGATATTTATAATATCAATTATTTTAATATTTCATTAATAAGGTAATTACTTCATCATCATTGTGTCATAGATAAATTTACTTATTTAATGACTAAAAATTATAAATAAAATACCATGATGTAGGAAAAAATTTCATATTTCTAATTAAAATTTATAGTAAAATTTATCTTATGTATAACCCTATATTAAAAATGGTAAAATTATTAAACTGTTAATTTAATATATTCAACTCTTCTTAAAATAAAATAAAAATAAATGTCCTAATCAAATCAAAGTGCATAAAAGAGGATCATATTTTATTCATAAGGTTTATTTATGTCGAAAAAAACTTATCCAATAGAATTTAGACAAGTGTTATGGTAATTATAATATCATTTTTACCTTTAATTACCCTATTTACTTTTAACCGTGGTAAATTAAATTGAAAAGATACTATTTACAAAAAAAATTCATCCCATTGAACAAAATTTTACATACTGATGTCAACTGTGTCTCTCAGATTTTTGAAATTCAATTCACCAAAATGGTAAAATTATGTTTAATGCAAATTTGCAAATGTTCATAGAAGGTGGGTAAAAGACCTTAAATTGTTTAATACAATTTTATATATCTAATATTATTATAAAATGACTCCAATGAGTTTCATTGAACTTATATAGATATTATGTAACTATTTTAACATTAAAATAAATTTAAATAAAAATAAAAATTATTTAAACAAAAGTCGGTTTGAAATAATAACGCAGTGCTTATTACTTTTCATCAAAAATTGAATGTTTTCAAAAAAATTACAAAAATTCACCCTAAGCTAATTTTGATATCCCGAATCTAAAAATTAATATTCATTTTGAAAAATTAAATTTATAAAATTTCAAGAATTGGGTATTACTCTTCATAACTGTTTTTTATATGGCTATTTTGATTAGTCTTGGTGTTCCAGAACTCGAAGTTGTGTACAACACACACTATTGTATTATTCAAATAGAAGTGTACTGTGAAAGCATGGGGTGTTACACAATGGTCTAGATAAATACCTTATTCATTAGATCTTCAACAAAAATCCATAACTCACACTACTCATAGGGTGAAATTTTATAAGGATCCATCAAAATGATAAAGGAACTAAGATACAACTCTTTCTTGAACTCAAAATCACATTAAGGGTGAAGGTTCAAATATTCCTAAAGAAAAACTTTAGTGAACTTACTCATGAATACAGTAAACTACAACTCCTAACCCTCCACCAAATCCAATGACTTGAATAATAATTGAGATAAAAATGATTTTGAACATCTATGACCCATAAGGTGATCTTAATCACTAACTAATACCACATGTTGTCCCACATGAGTAAAGAAAAAACCTACTCTAAAAGAAATAAATAACCATTTCAATAGAGTAAAAACATGTGATTTAATGATTCGTGTCATATAGTTGTCTTTGAAGTATGAAGAAATACTTATATGATTGATGATTGTCCAGTATAATCTCAAAACACCGTAAAAATCAAGAAGAAACATCTTACCTTCAACTTGTGTAGTAAACATTAGAGGAATTGGAAGCCTCTCCACATTAATACCCAGGGATTGGACCAAGGTGGGTGTAATAAAGGAGTGAAATTATTTATAACCAAACAAAGTATAAACCATGGTATGATACCTTAGTTGATCTACGACAACTATGGCTCTAGAATATCCATAGAATAAAGTTTCCGAAAGCTAGAACCTTTACATAATTACCTTTGAGAATGTATATGACTATTATTAGACATATGTCCATGAGGTAGAGGGACATCATGGGGATAACCTCCACTAACTCTATCTCTTCTTATAGGAACATAATCTTGCTACCTTGGAATCTGATATGGAATCTAAGGCAATTGTTGCTGCTAAGATTGATAAACAATCCAGCCTCCCATGCCATGGTAAACACCAAGAATGGTCATACATTGATATTTTTGATGGAAAAGACTCTATAGGAAAATAAAACTCACATAAATCTCATGATAGGGGTATAAGAATTTATATCCCTATAAAAATGGGAAGACATATATTTCTTACATTGACTCCCAGCCAGATAGTACCTCAAATTCCATAACATCTAGGATAAAATACTTATAACTTTGTACCTCAATGAACATTTATTACTCCCCTCTCAATATTATCTAATCTACACAAGCATCCTATCAATAAAATCTCCTTCTTTTTAACCTCTAAATACATAGGAAACATAATGGGGGTGACTTCATATCAACTAATGGGATGAAATTCCTCTTATAAGTGTCTATCCCCTGACTAATCACCAAGAAATTAATCATGGAATAACGAATGACGTACTTAAATGATATACCAATCTCATGCATGCTTCGTACCCCCTACTAAAGGGATAGAAACTCTTGACACTTTTTTACCATTATCACTAATGTCAAAAACTCTGTAAAAACTACCTATGGGAATCATCCTAGAAAACATCTACCTATTTCAACTCCCTAAGATAAAGGATTCATCACTATGATGTTGCTACATGTAATGCCCCAATCCAAGTTACTAGGAGTTGGTGCATTATTAAATAACATTGGTGTGATCAAAGAGATCATGTCTTGAATGAACAATTAGTTTAGTAGCCTTATAGGTATTAGATAATCACATAAATTTTACATTACATAATCAAATAAAAAAACATTGTGTACCCACTGAACACACTCATATCCTTTGGACTATCCTTGTAGGTTAATCATAATATAATTCTTTATATCCTAGGAAAAATGAAAACATAAGAAAGGGGTGAGCTCAGATTCTTATTAAGGATAACAATATAACATAAACTATCATAGATAAGCATAAACATTTAATGAAATGTCTAATACTAAAACACAAGATTTTTAAACTTAATCTTTAGCATAATATGGAAAATATATATCAAATAATTCCATTTACTTATTCACAAGGATATTCTAATAGTCGAATAGTCACATGTAATATCAATAGAAAATTTCATAATGATGGAATGCATAATGACTTATATCATACCCACATAGTCAAGGCCTCATTCTAAGTCAAATAAATAAGATTTTTTCAGGGTATTTTTCAAAGACACTACTTTGTCTCATGAGACCTAATGATGCATAGAGGAGCTATAGAGGGCTCCACCAATCACTTATTATGTTCAATACTTTCCTTATATGAGAAGGTTGAAACATAACATTAACATTCATATTAAAACTAACATATGAAATGTTAATACTTTAACCATAAACCATGAATGGTATAAAAATAAAATATCCATAGTAAAACATATCACAAAACATTAAATACAATATGAAAGATTTTATCATAATAAATCAACTTCAAACAAGTGTAAAATCCATCAAAGGATGTTATCATAGATGAAATTGAAACTATTTGAGAGAAATATCTCTTTCTATTTATAAATTATTTAAAAGTCACATAATTACAAAAGAAGATATTTATTTTGAAAACATTATTATAAGCTTATAAGGGCATCTTAGAAGGTGTTATAATAGTGGAAAATAGTTGCACCAGACATATAAGTTAAAAGACCAGTACCATAATTTGTCAAAAAGGTCATAAAGTTCCTTGTTTGAAAAAAGACAGAAAGATTTATTTCAAAACATTTTATAAAAATTCAAAAAAAGTCTATATAATACTTTAACAGATGTCCTGGGAAATATTAATTTTTTTTGAAATAAATTTTTAAGAAATACGGATGAGGATGATAAAAAATTATCAATAGATGCTTACATATAAACAACCTTGGATAATAAAGAGATTGTAAAATTAACACATACCTAGTAATTTTCTTTGGTAGATGGTATGTTAAACTTTTTTAAAATAGTTAATTAATTGTTATTAAATTATAAAAGAATCACATACCTAAATATGATATCATATATGATCTTCTAATATTTCTCTGGTAATAATATTCCAGAAGTATCCTTGTTTTGGGTGTTTACTGATTCATTTTCCTTTATATGTTTTTCTATGTAAGTCATGTTTTTTATGTATAGTATGTATTTTATTCATATACATAATTATATTAAGCTATTAAAAATTATTTTAAATCATAAAATGAAAATTATTCATGAATGGTTATGATGGGGAATGAATCTCATCGCGTTCGTGGAGACATTAATCTGTTCGTAAGCACAAGTGACAATATCATTATATTGACGGTGAGATCGTATCTAATTGGATGGTATATTATACATACATAATAATTAACATTTTATATTTATTATTTATGTCAATAATACTCATTATTATACCCATCCAAATAATGATGTGTTGAATAACAAACTACACCACAACGTGGAGACGGCAAGCTGTACATACGCTCGTATGAAGACTTTTCATTCAAAGGATGGATAGAATAATGAATATTGTTGAACCATATTTATAATAACATCAAATTTTGTAGAAGTTACTGGATTTATTATTTTGGTATGAAAACAACAAAGAAAAGGGAAGTTGAAAAAGAAAATAACTTTGAAATAGTTGATGAAATTATTACCTCTTCTTCAAGTGATTTCTTTTTGATTTGATCAAAAGGACTCCATAATATGTATTTATGATCAATGTATGGACTATAGGATGGATTTAGGGTATTTAAGAAGATATTTGATCCAATTTTGGCCGATAAAAATGGCTTTGGAGGTGTGATTTTGAGTGAAGGTGAAGTACCCTTTTGTAAGAAAGGTGAGGGTTACTTTTAGAAAAGATTAATATATTATTTTATTATAAAATCATTTTCAGTTTATAATGGATCCAAATGAATTTATTTTGAGGATAAGGTGGGTATGGGTCTAAATACTCTCAACCAATAAGTTTTATACATGTTTTAGATCACCATATTAACCTTATCTTTTAGATTTAACTCTTAGTAAAATAGTTTTAACTTTTACAATGTCTTCTTGTATTTCTATATTACACGGTTAATAAAATTACTATAAAATCCCAATAGAGTATCAAGTGAAACATTAGTAAAATATATATAATTATATAAGTCCTTTTTAATAACATTAGTTTTTTAGGAATATTATATCATTTAATAATACAATATTTGTTTTAAATACTCATTTAAGTCAATTTTGACACTATTTAGAATTTGGTTTTTGTGAAAGTCAAAAAAAATTGATTAATTCTAAAAAATACATTAAATAAATCCTAAAATTTCATATTAATCTATAAAATTAATGGAATTCATCAAAAGTATCAATTTACATTTATTTGGATATTTATAATATCAATTATTTTAATCATTCTTTAATAAGGTAATTACTACATCATCATTCTATCAAAAATAAATTTAATTATTTACTTTGTAAAAATTATAAATAAAATACAATGATGTAGTAAATATTTTTATCTTTCTAATGAATGTTTATATTCTAATTTATCTTATGTGTAACCTTAAATTAAAAATGGTTTAGTTATTAAAATTTGAATTTAACACTTTTAACTCTTCTTTAAATAGAAAATAAAATTGTTCTAATGTAATCAATGTGGATAAAATCGGATTATATTTTATTCCTAAGGATTATTTTTTTTTCAAAATACACTTATCCAATAGAATTAGGACACGTTTTAGCATAATTATAATATCATTTTTACCTTTATTTACCATTTTTACTTTTAAATGTGGTAAATAAAATTTAAAAGTTACTATTCACAAAAAACTATTTTCATCCAATTAAACCACATTTTACTTAATAATTCCAACCGTGTCTCCCGTAATTTGGAAATTAAATTCAAAAAAGTGGTAAAATTATGTTTAATGAAAATTTTCAAATGTGCCTAGAAGGTGGGTAAAAGGCGTTAAATAGTTCAATAAATATTTATATATCTAATAATATATTAAAATGACTCCAATGAAATAAATTGAAATAATATATGTATAATGTATCTATTTTTAATTTAAAATAAATTTTAGAAAATAATTATTATTTAATTGAATGAGTATTTTAAACAATAACGTAGTGTTTTTTGCTATTTATAAAAAATTGAAAGTTCTCAAGAAAATACCAAAAATTTACCCTAAGATAATTTTGATATTACAAATACAAAAATGAAGTCCATTTTGAAAAATAAAATTTATAAAATTTAAAAAAGTCTTATTACTATTCATAACTTTTGTTAACAACTAGTTTGATTGGTTTTGGTGTGCTAGAACTAGAAGTTGCATACAACACAAGCTATTATATTATTTAAAGAGAAGTATATTGCGAAAGCATGGGGTGTTAATTTCTTCCCTCCTTCAAATAATTATTTCCTCAAAATTTTAATAATATTAGTGCATAAAAAGATTCGGGTGGTTCTTCCTCACAATTTTTCGGGTTCCCACATTTCCACTTCTATCTTATGGTTTCTCCATAGAACTGTTACCAAATGAGTTGTCTGGTTTCTCAACACTTGTTATTTGGTATCATGAATCTTGATAGGGTCTTCAAAATAAGATAGATCAGGTTCCGGTTCTATTTCTTAATAGGTCAGTACATGTGTTGGGTCAGGTGTGTATTTTCTCAATAGCGAAACGTGGAACACATCATGAACTTTAGAGAGAATTTATGGTAATGCCAAATGGTAAGCTACAACTCTAATTCTTTATAGAATTTCAAAAGGACTGATGTACATGGGACATAATTTACACTTATTACTGAATAGTATAACACCCTTCCATGGAGATACCTTCAAGATAACATGATCTCCTACTTGAAATTCCAAATCCTTCCTTCAGTTATCAGCATCTATCTTTTTCCTACTTTGTGATTCTTTGATGTGGGTTTTGATAATATTCACCTTTTCTATTGTTTCATTAACAAGTTCTAGGCCCACAATTTTTCTTTCACCAACATCATCCTAACAAGTTGGTTTGCGACATCTCTTTCCATATAACGGTTCATATAATGCCATCTGAATACTTGAATGGAATCTATTGTTATAGGAAAATTCTATAAGAGGTAAATATTGATCCTATATACCTTGAAATTCATGTGAGCAAGATATAAACATGTATTAAAAGGTTTGAATAGTCCATTCTGATTTCCCATCAGTTTGAGGGTGGTAGGCAGTACTCAAATAAAGATCAGTGTATAGGGCTTTCTAAAAACTATTCTAGAATCTTGATGTGAAACAGGGATCATGATTAGAAACAATTGATTGGGGGTACTCCATAAAGTATTAAAACTTCATTATTATATAGTCTTTCTAAATTTTCAAGTGGTAAATCTTCACTTATATCAAGAAAATGTGATGGCTTTGTAAGACGATCAACAATGACCCATATTAAGTCATTACTTCTAGGGGTCTTTGGTAGCCCCATGACAAAGTCCATTGTAATAGCATCTGATTTCCACTCAGGTATGAGAAGAGATTCCATGACTCCTCCAAGACGTTGTCTACCATCCTTCACCTGTTGAAAAACCATACATCTTGAATCATAATAAAAAATATCCCTCTTCATGTTGTCCCAAAAAAATGTTCCTTCAAATCCCTATACCTCTTAGTGTACATGGGTGTATTGAGAAATTGGAGCTATGAGCATCATCCAAAAATTCCATTTTTAGATCTGGTATATAGGGAACAAAAATCCTCATACCAAAATTCAAAAATATATCTTAATATATGATGTAAATCAATCTCCCATCATTCAAAACATTAATTTTCTTTTGAAACTCCTCGTCATCAGTCTGAGAAAATTTTATCCTTTATATTAATGATGGTTTGGAAACCATTTGAAAAAGTAATGATGTTTTACTTTCCATGATTATTCCTATATTAATATTTACTAGATCCATGAACATGGGATCCCTTTCAACTCTTATCATGTTCATAACTCCATGATCTTTTCTGATTAAAGCATATACCTCCTTATTTTCCTTCCCCAGGTGGTAGTGTATAGTGCAATCATAATACTTGAGTAGTTCAGGCCATTATATTTTCCTCATGTTGAGTTCTTTCTATGAGAAAATATACTTCAAACTCTTATTATCAGTATATATCTCACAGTTTTCACCATAGAGAATGTTTATCTATTTTTTCAAAGAAAAGATTATAAATGCTAACTCAAGATCATGAGTAGGATAGTTTTTTTCATGAATTTTTAGCTGTCGTGATGCATATGAAATTACTCTATAATTATACACAAGGACACAACCATGTCCTTCCATTGAATCATCACTATAAATAACAAACACATCATTCCCGGATGGTAGGTTCAAGATAAGAGCATTGACTAATATTCTCTTAAGTTCTTAAAAACATTATTCACACTCTTTTGTCCAAAAAAATTAACCCCTTTACGTGTGAGCATGGTTAATGGGTAAGCCAATCAGGCATAATTATGGAGAAACACCAATAATAAACTATTAAACCAATAAAACTATATCCCTCAGTTATACTCATATGTGCATATCATTCTTGTATTTCTCTTGTCTTATAAGGATTAACAGAGATTCCATTCTTAGAGAAAATATAGCCAAGAAAATAAATCCCTTGAATCCAAAATTGACACTTGCTAAACTTCCCATATAATTCATTTCCTCTATGAGTCTTTAGAATAGTGAGAAAGTAATTTTCCCGATCTTCATTTATTTTTGAGTATACAAATATATCATAAAAAAATAACACTACAAATTCATCAAGATATTCCTTGAAAACTCTATTCATTAGATTCATGAAGATAGAGGGTACATTAGTTAGTTCAAAACACATTATAGTAAACTCATAATGCCCATACCTGGTATGAAATTATTTTTTCATAATGTATTCCTTTTTCACACAAAACTGATGATATCTGGATTGAAGGTCAATCATTGAAAACTATTGAGCTCCATGATGTTGATCGAATAAATCATCAATGTGAAAGTAGGGGGTAGTTGTTCTTTATTGTTATAGCATTGACCTCCATGTAGTCAATTCACAATCTCATAGATCCATCTTTCTTCTTATCAAAAAGAACAAGGGCTCCCCATAGAGAAATAATATGGAGAATATATCCTTTATTATTCAATTCATCATGTTTTTAATTAGTTCAACTAATTCCACAGTGGCCATTTTATAAGGGGTATTCGATTTGGGCCTTGGCTAGGAATTAAATGTATAGAAAACTCAATTTCTATTTCTGGATGATGTCCATGTAAACCATTTGGAAATACATCAACATATTCATAAACAATATGAATGTCCTCTAGTAGAACATTTCATTACTCACCCATATTTTTCTCACTTTCTTCTTCCCCAATAATTGGATTTACTAGAGCTATTGGGGGTGGATCTGGATGGGAATAAGATGGTGATGTTTCTACTCTAAAGATAAGGTATTCCTTATCATCATAAAAATTTGTAACCTACTTCTTCGTACAATAAATTTTTTGATAATGGTATGAAAGCCAATCCATACAAAAGATTATATGAAATTCAATCATGGCTGTGACGATGAGATCAAGAAATAAATCATGTTAATATTCCATAATGGTAACTGATTCACAAAACATTGTTGAAAGGATAGATCCCTTAGTTATTTTGTCTAAATAATCCCTTATTAAATAAAATTATAAATATCTAATTTTCTTGAAATATTGGGAATATATGAAAGAATGCAATGATCCAGAATCAAATAAACCATTCGCTAAATTTGAGGAAACGATTAATGTACCTATCACCACATTATTCAGAACTTCAACCTCTGTAGTTATGATATCATAATATTTTATTTGATCCCATGGACTTTTCTGAGGTAAGTTTTTATATTTATTAGGACATTTATTTTCATAACTCCCAATTTATTTAAAACTAAAGAATTCAACATTGATAACCTCTTTCTTCCCATTGCAATCCAAATCGTAGTGGCCTTTTTCTCCACACTTGTAACAGACTCACATTCCCTTCAAGAATTTTCTGGGGTGGTTTTTGAAATATATACATTAGTATGGAAATTACACATTTCCCTTCTTCCCCTTATTTATATTTCCAGAGTGTTCAGAAAATCTCTTCTTCTCTTTCTTTGCTTTGAAGTTGTAAGACTTAGATAATTCTTTTCTGTCTTGATTGCACATGATAAAATATCATCATACAATGAGAAGGATTATGAGACTAATGTTCTATGGAGAAATTATTTTAACTAATTAAAGAATCGATAAATTTTACTCTTTGGGTTACATATATAATTTATAGCAAACCTTTTTAACCATATAAAGTTAACCCCATAATTTGCAACATTATCATCCTCCTTTTGCCTTGGGCTTAGAAATTTCCTTTCCATATCTGCTCGATGGTCATGAGGAAAGTATTTTTCATATAAAAGATCTTTAAACTCACTCCATTCAATATTTGATAATTCTTCATCCTCCTTTGTGTTTTGAATTAATGATCACCATTGATCTTCATCTCCTGTGAGGTGATAAACTACCTTGAAAACTTTTTCTCTTTCCCTACTCTCCAATGAATAAAATATTTCCACTAAGGAACTTACCCATTTCTCAGATACAAAAAGATTTGTAGTCCCATTAAATATTGGTGGTTGTTTCCTCATGAATAGGTCTCACATTAATCGTATGTGTTGTGGATTTGGGTGCTCCATACAAGTAAGGTTATTATTCATAACCTGAGTGAGTTTTCCCAGTATGGTTATAAGATATTCAGCACCAGTTGCATCACCAGCTCCACTATAATTATCTTGAGTAGGAGGTAAATCCCTACATGGATTACGTGAATTGATACAATTTCCATTCCTTCCACTAGGTGCCATTTATAAATAGTGGAATATACTAGATTAATTTATGAATCACAATACATAATTCCATACTAGTAAAGTACCTAACATAAATTGAATATTTTATGCATATAATCCATGACCATAAAAAACATTTTCTTTGAGTAAGTATTTACTAATAAATCATTCAAAATTGACTATAAATAAAAATGGGAATTATCCTAAGCATATCCCCTGGGAGTGTCTTAACCAATAGTGCCGCAAGGCCCATTATCATGCACCAGTTTCCGTTCTAGTCTAGCTCAAAGCAGTGTTTTCAGGTTTTACACCTAGATACAATTGTGCCAGAACCTCCTCTACTTACTTTTATCTAGACATGGATGTATTTCTCAGAAAATTCCCAAAATCTCTATATTACAGAATTTCTAGGATGTTCTTATATACTAATCCTTAAAGTCAATCTTAGGGTAATGTTCTCTAATAAGTGTTTTTCTAAATCTAGTTTCCAAGGTTTGTACTAAACCTCCCTCTGATACCAACTGTAATTCATCAACCCTAGTTTCCCAGAGTCGGTGCATTATTACATAACATTGGCATGATCAAAAGAGATCAAGTCTTCAAATACCGATTATTTTGGTAGACTTGGAAGTACTAGATACATACATTTGTTTGACATTAAATCATGAAATAAATAAACATTATGTCCCTTGTGAACCTAACTGTAACGCCCTGACCCTAGTTAACTAGATTCGGTGCATTATTATAGAACATTTTCATGATCACAAGAGATTAATGTCTCGAAAGACCGATTAGTTTAGTAGCCTTGGAAGTACAAGATACATACATAAGTATTACATTACATCATGAAATAAAAAAAGTGTGTCTTCTTTGAACACACTCATATCCTTTGACCTATCCCTATAGTTCAATCATAATTACCTTCTTCACATCCTTGGAAAAAATAAAACATAAGAAAGGGGTGATCTGAGAGGCTCAGTAAGGATAAAAATATTGCAGAAACTATCATATATAAGAATAATCATTTAAAGTAATGTATAAGACTAAAACACAAGACTTTTAAACTAAAACATCTGCATCATATTATAAAGAAAAATCAATTAATTTCATTTACTTATTCATATATATATTCTAATAGATGAATAGTCACATGTAATATCAATAGATAATCTCATAATTATTGGATGCATAATTCCATATATCATAACCACATAGTCAAGGCCTCATTCCAAGACTACAAATAATATTTTGTCAAGGCCTTGTGCCTAGAAACTAGTTTGTCTCATGAGACCTACCGATGAATCTAGGAGCTATAGCAGACTCCACCTTTCACTTACTAAGTCCAATGCATTCCTCATGTGAAAAGGTTGAAACATAACCTAAACATTCGTATTAAAACTAGAATATGAAATGTTAATACTTTAACCATAAACCATGAATGGTATAAAAATAACATATCGAAATTCAAACATATCAATAAACCTTCAATAAAATATGGGAAGATTGTATCATAATAAATTAACTTCAAATAAGTGTAAAATCTATCACCAGATGTTGACATAGATGAAACCAAAACAATTTGAGAGAAATAAATATTTCTATTTTGAAATCATTTAAAAGTCATATAATTATAAAAGAAAACATTTATTTTGAAAATATTCTTATAAGGTCATAAGGAAATCTTCGAATATGTTATAACGATGGAAAATTGTCGCACCCACTGTATATGATAAAAAAAATATTCTTACCATAATTCGTCTAAAATGTCATAAAGTACCTTTTTCAGAAAATGATAGAACGGTTCCATTAAAAACATTTTATAAAAATTAAAAAAGGGAAAAAATGGATTTAATCCATATTATAGAAAATATAATTTTTTTTTTGAAATACATTTTCAAGAAATATGGATGAGGATGATAAAGAATTCCCAGTAGATGCTTACGTATAAATAACCTCATATAATAAAGAGATTGTAAAATTAACCCTTAAAGTGTACTTTAACTTAGTTGAGGGAATTTTAACCTCTAGTATAATAGTTAAATCATAGTTATTAAATTATACAATAACCAGATATATAAATATGATATCATATATGATCTTCAAATATTTCTTGGTTAATAATTTTTCTGTAGTATGATTATTTCGGGTGTTAAATGATTCATTTTACTTTATATGTTTTGTTATTTAAGTCATGGTTGTTACGGATAAGATGTATTTTATACATATCTATAATGATATTATGTTATTAAAAATTATTTTAAATCATAAAATGAAAATTATTCTTGAATGGTAATGATAGGGAATGAATCTCATCGCATTTGTGGAGACGATAATCCATACATATGCATGAGAGACAATATCATTCGGTTGATGGTGAAATAACATGTAATTGGATGTTATATTACATATAAGGAACCATTAACATGTTATATTTATTATTTACATAAATAATACTCATTATTATACCCATAAAAATAATGAAGTGTTGAATAACAAACAACACCACGATGTGAAGATGGTAAGCCGTACGTACGCATGTATCTTGGATTTTTCTTCCACTGGATAAATAGAATAATGAATATGATTGTAACTAATTTATAATAACATCAAAGTATGTAGAAGGTACTGAAGTAATTATTTTGGTATTGTAAAAACAAAGAAAGAGGACGTGGAAGAAGAAAAAACTTTGAAAGAGGTGATGAAATTATTACCTCTTCTTCGGGTGCTTCCTTTTTGATTTGAACAAAAGGGCACCATAAGTTGGATTTATGATTAAATTAAGGAATCTAGGTTGAAGTGAGATTATTTAAGAATTTATTCGAGTAGGGTTTGTTTGAGGAAAATGGCTTTGGAGGTGTGATTTTGAGAGAAGGGGAAGTTCCTGTTTTATAAGAGAGGTGAGGGTCACTTTAGAAAAAGATTGAAATATTATTTTATAATAAAATCATTTTCTATTTATAAAGCCTATAAATGGATTTATTTTAAGGATAGGGTGTGTATGGGGTGAAATACTCTCAACCAAAAGTTTTTAGAGATATTTTTGGTCACCATACCAACCATATCTTTTAGGTTTAACTCTTGGATAAATAGTTTAACTTTTACAATGTCTTCTTGTATTTTATATTACATGGTTAATAAAAATACTATAAAATTACAATAAAACCTGAAGTGTTTTATTAGTTACATATATATCATCCTATAATTCCTTTTTCATAGCCTTAAATTTTTAGGAATATTTTATCATTAGTAATATATTATTTTTTTAAAAACTCATTTATGTCAATTTTGACAGTATGTTGTATTTGGTTTTTGTGAAAGTCAAAATAACTTGATTATATAGAAAAAAAATACATTAAATCAATACTAAAATGTCATATCAACATATAAAATTAGTGAAATTATCCAACTTCTCAATTTACATTTATTTGGATATTTATAATATCAATTAGTTTAATCTTTCATTGATATGGTAATTACTACATCATCATTGTGTCATAAATAAATTTAATTATTTAATTTCTAAAAATTATAAATAAAATACCATGATTTAGGATATATTTTTATATTTATAATGAATATTTATATTAAAATTTATCTTAGGTATAACCCTATATTAAAAATGGTTTAGTTATTAAACATTGAATTTAAAACTTTTGAAATCTTCTTTAAATAAATTAATAATAAATTTCCTAATCTAATCCAAGTAGATCAGAGAGGATTAAATTTTATTCTTAAGGTTTATTTTGGTTAAATAAAACTTATCCAATAGAATTAGGACATGTTTTATGGTAATTATATTATCATTTTTATCTTTAATTACAATATTTACTTTTAATCGTGGTAAATAAAATTCAAAAGTTTTATTCAAAAAAATTTAATTTCATCCAATTGAACCACATTATACATAATAATATCAACCTTGTGTCTATGATTTTTGAAATTCAATTCACAGAAGTTGTAAAATTTCATTTTATGTAAATTTTCAAATGTGCCTAGAAGGTGGGTAAAATGTGTTAAATTGTTCCATAAAATTTTATATATCTAATATTATTATAAAATAACTCTAATGAATTAAATTGAACTAATATAGGTATTATGATTCTATTTTTCACTTGAAAATTAATTTTAATAAAATTAATAATTATTTAAATAAAAGTTGGTTTTAAACCATAACACAATATTTTTAACTATTCATCAAAAATTGAAAGTTTTCTGAAAAATAACAAAAATTCCCCATATGATAATTTTGATATTCTGAATCCAAAAAATGAAGCGCATTTTGAAAAATAAAATTTATAAAGTTTCAAAAAGTGGGTATTACTATTCATAACTATTTTTTAAACGGCTAGTTTAATTGGTTATGGTGTGCTAGAACTCAAAGTTTCGTATAGTGAAAGCTATTGTATTATTCAAAGAGAAGCATAACATGGATTATTTGGGTCTGACACTACACATATATGATAGTAGGATATAATAACTTGATACTTTGATCCATAAAAAGTTAAATTGAATGAAATATCAATCCCCTACAACCAGTGATTTTATTTTTTATCAGAGATCCTCCCCTTATACTTAGTCATCCTCTGACATTAAAACTCACACAACATATTATACATAAAAATATCTTCCAACATGGCTGATTCAAAAATTATACAGTCAAACAAGTTAGAATTATGAACCTCACCAACCTAAACCATTCATAGATAATGACCAGTCAAAATATTTATAAATAATTAACCAGCATCCTAATATTTTAAATGTGGAATTTTTTTAATAGAATTTTTTGAATTAGAGTAATTTCAGTTCTCCCTAGAATCACCCTAATTATAATATGATCATAATAAGAAAGTATTTACGGAACTATTCTATATCTCGTCCTTATAATCCCCACCCACTAACTTATGACATTTATTTATCTCAATGTCCTTTTGTTAGATCATTGGGGGCTCTAAAATCTAAATTCCTAGTTTGTATCCCTTGGTTACGTCATGAACTAAGCTCAACTATTTTTATTTCCAAAGAAACCCTTATAATATTTACATTATCCTAACTCCAAAATCCATCTTAAATCTCAACCAAATTATCTTATACCACCTTGTTAGGACCTTAACCATTTTTGAACCACTTTTGTTCATGTAGTGAATATTAGAGTGACCCCAAGGCATACCTCGAATATAACATATTTAGAAAATTTTCATTGATGGTATAAAACATGAAAATTAAAGGAATTACCATTATATATCCTAGGAACATGGAAATAAAACAATAAATCAACACCAAAATATAAACAATCCAAGATCCCTAACAATCGCACAATGCATTAAAATTTTAGACAAATACATGTCTTCAGATAAAATACTAATAAAAGTTCTAGGAAGAAACTATAACTATAATATTTAGCACTAGGCTAGTACATATAGTCTCAGTCACCCAACTAATCCTGGAAACCTAAAAATTTATTTTTATATATAGGTTTGAGAATAACATATATACTTAGAAGGATTATAATCAATAAATATCATGAAAATGTGATAAAAGAATAATAATGCATCAATGAAATAACAAAACAACTAACAATAACCTATCAGGTAAACTACTACCATACCTAACTAAGGTAGAATCTACAAATATCACACCTAGGAATAATAATGTTATATCCAGCATATAGTAGAAATTGTACCCCACAACCACTAGCCCACTATTTTTTCTCTCTCACACCCAAGCACCAAACATCCAATGATCTTAATCCTTCTTGCATCTATACAACAACAAACAATATCAATCCCATCATATTCGATCTGGTTTGGTACATAACACTACCTATCCCAAACTCTTATAGTGTTCTACATCTTATGTTGTAATCATTCCATCCACAACATAACCACAACCACCACCACATTTTACATATACAAATTTCCACCACACATCACATGATCATCACATATCCATCTCATTAGGGTATCATAAAGATAAGGACGTAAACCTCATACCCTCTTCCTACCATACATGACTCACACCACATACCATCAAGATATCTATACAATCATTCCACCTCACCACACCTAGAAAAGAGATAATGTAAGAGAGAGTAGTCAGCCATCTCTTCCCTCTTTAATATGGATGTTGGAAAAAACACCTGAAACCTAAAAACAATAGGTATCAGTAAGGTTATATAACTTATGTGGTGAGAATAAATAAATCATAATAAATACATTATATATATATAACCACACATAAGACTATCCTAGAGGGTTAAAATCAATATGACCCCACCACATCCTAAAAAATTCACCATACTACCACCGCCACACATTGCCACTACTGGAAACCATAACACTGAAAAACTTCCCAATTTCCCACAAAAAAAATATATTACACATTAATCTGTTCCAATTAAGTCATACCATCACACTATTTTTATATTTACCATTTACCAACTAATTTATATTCATTAAGGAATTCAATTCCATATTTATTTTCAACCAATTCCTGACTATTACCCATGATAATTACTACCATTTCCAAATTAATTTGATTATTAAAAAATTCTATAGATACCCTATCCTTTTACAATAACCATTACATGATTTTAAGAATAATAAAACATCATATTACAATCTAATGATCGTAAATCTAGTGTTATGGAAGGAGAGGTTTATAAAACTGAAAACATGTGAATAAATAATTTTTTTTATTTATTCTTCATAAATATATCCTAACTTCCATTTTTCTCATAAATCTTCAAATGATAAACTAGGGATAATATGAATAATGTGATGAGCTAAAAACCCTCATGAGGGAATAAACATAAAAATAAAGATCAAGCACATGGGTTAGAAGGTATAACATAATGATATAAAAAGGCCTGGAACATATAGAATCATTACATATAAAAATGTGATCATATAAACATGGATTCATAGTATTGTTTAAGAATCATAAAACTTTACTTTAGCACGAGTCAAGGATTTTTTCACATATAGGATCACATGTCATGGTTAACCAACAAGACTAATGCATATAGTAGCATGAGTCAAGGAAAATAGCCCAGACTGTTTCACATAACATATCATGAGATAAAACATTACCCAATTCATCAGAGAACATTATGGGTACACCAATCATAACATGTTCATGAACATTATTTCCACATAATTAATACTACATAATCAATCATACATAAACATAATTGTCCCCATATAATTAAATGGGTATCATAATCATGTCATAAAGTATAATGAATGGGAATATCATACAAGTGTCCATGAAATTAAAACATAAATGGAAATTCATAAGGGAAAATGATCATATATCATTTTATGTGATTTCAAAAATAAGTGACAACCTATAATAAAAGTATTTAATAAACTTTAGCGTTAAAACATTTTAGTGTGGTTTTAAGGAAAATTCTAAAGAACTTTTGAAATATAAAAGGGAATAATCTTTTATATAAAAATATAAGGAAACAAAGAATGTTTTAATAATAAAAATAGTTATTTTATAAAAATAATTTTTTTCTAAAAATAGATTATAGATTCTACTTGAAACTCGGACAGAATTCTTGAAGTTCCCCTAAACAGGTTTGCTTATCGAGAAATAATGAGGAGGGAACCACTTAAAAATATGTATATCCACAAAAGGGAATGACAAATGAAAATTGATACATGATTTTTTATAATGTATTTTTTTTTATAATATGTTCAAAAAAAAAACAAAAAACGTTTTTTTTGTGTAAAATAAAGATATAATAACTTGGAGGAATAATAATGGAGGTTCGGGTAGAATCGTTTACCATAAGTGTGATGGTGTCTTTCACTTGATCTTACTGTCTTGGACAACCAAATTAATTTCATTAATTAATATTTAAAGAACCTATTCTTTATAAAATTTATTTTTTATATCCATATTATGTTCATTCATGGCTTTTTTGAGGGGTTAAGATGTTCAATTACGTTGTTTGAGAGCATTTGTTTCCTTGGTTTTCATGATTGGTCATGTAAGGATAAACATTTAAGATGAAAATGAATTTCCAGAATTAAAGTTGTATATTATTATTTAACATATACAATATTACATGTTTATAATATTATTTCGGTTATTTGGAGTGAATTTGGATCAATATATAAACATTAATGATAACAGTTTTGGTTAATTGGAATTTTTTGATCACATCAAACACATTTTTCATTATAAATTAATATCATGCGTAAAAAAATATTCCAGAACCACAAATTATACATAATAAATATATTATACTATATTTCAGTCATAATAAAAGTTTCCTGACCATAATTGAATATGGTAATAGAAATTGGAAATTCGTCGTTCTTGAATGTGATAAATTAACACAACTCATATGGTGTTTTCATTTCTAGTATAAAAGCTTGGGTAGGGAGACATAATGATTAATTATTTGATTGTCATAACAAAATTATAGAACATGAAAGGTACTAGAGTTATCATAACATTTGGATGAAAGTAGGTGAATAAATAAAAAGAAATAAATGAACTTGAATGAAAATAAAAGAAATGAAAATTTGAATTTACATCTAGAATATATCTTCCTTCAAAACATCTTTAGGGGAAAGGATCTTGTCTTTTTAAGAAAAAAATGGATTTTGGATGAGGGAGAGGGTCTTGGGGAGAGATTTTAGCAGAATTTGGAAGTGGTGCATGGCTTGAGATGAGTGAAGTGAAGAGGAGGTTGAGGGTGGTTTTATAGAGGAGGAGAGGAGCAGTCTCCCATTAGTTTAATAATTAGTTTAACATTTATTCTCAAGTCTATGAATATTCATTATTTTTGTGACCAAACATAGTAAATAGAGCCTCTGAGTTCAAACCAATGGAAATTTACATCATACATGACTCAAGAATGATGTAGAAATTCATTTATTGAGAATTTTTCATAAATTATCTTATTTTACTATTCACAAAAAATTATTTATTTTATAAAAAACCAAAATATTCACGCCAACAATTTTTTGATGTGTAGAATCAAAAAATTAACTTAATTTTTTAATTTTTTTAGTAGGAAAATTTTAATTTTTTATTAAAATTACAATTTACTTGAAAAATAAAAATTTTAAAATTTAAACTATTTTTCTAACACTTTGAAAAATTAATTAAGGTACCATATAATTATCTTATAACCATAAGACATAAAAATAAATATTTATAAATTTATTTTATGAAAATAATTTTTAGTTTATTTATTAAATTATTCCTTAAATTGTAATTAAATATACATGACATATAAAAATACCCACGCTTTATTAATAATTTTTAAATATATTTATTTACTTGTAATATGGTATAATTATACCATATTGTCACTTATAATATGGATAAATTTTATTTATACTTTTATTGGTGAGTTTACTGTTACATTGGCCAATTTACTATTCATAAGGGTCACATTACTATTACAAAGGTCAAGTTACTATTTCATTGGCATACATTCCCTATCTTCTAGAGATATCTTTTATTTCACTCATTATACATTTATATGCTTTGTATTACGCTCTATATGTAATATTAAAGGATTTTTCTATAAGAAATAATTATAATAAGGTAATTTTATAGATAAAACATTGGGTCATTACATTCATCCCCCCTTAAGAAATTTCACCCTCAAAATTTCATTTTACCTTCTAAGTCATAAATAGGTGTGGGTAATTTTCCTTCATTACTTCCTCCAGTTCTGAAGTTGCCTCTTCGTACTTATGGTTCCTCCATAGTACTTTGACTATGTGTATACTCTTATTGTGTATAACATTATCTCTATGATCCAAGATCTTCACTAGATTCTCATAGTAAGAAAGGTAATTCTCCAACTGTACCACCTATAAATATAGTATATGTGAAGGATCTTGTATGTAATTTTGTAAGAGGGATACATGGAAGACATCATGTAATTTAGACATGGTATGTGGAAGTGCTAGTCGATAGCACACAACTCCAACATGATCAACAATATTTAAGGGGTTGATGTACCATGGACTTGGCTTTCCATTCTTCATAAATATCATGACCTTATTCCATGGAGGTATACATAAGAAAACCATGTCTCCAACTTTAAAGTCAAGGTCTCATCGACGAATTCCTACATAGCTATTTTGTCCACTTTGGGCTTCCTTGATGTACTACTAAATGGATTTCGCCTTCTCCGCCATTTATTTTTCCATTTTAGGCCCTAGAAGCTTATTATCACTGACTTCATCCCAATATTCTAGTGTTCTACACCTTTTCCCATAAAGGGCTTCATATGGTGCCATTCAGATGCTCGATTTGACACTATTTTTATAAAAGAATTCGACCAGTGGAAGATGTTGGTACCATCCTCATTTAAAGTCTATAGAACATTATGACCACATTTTTTCCAATTTCTGAATAGTTCTCTTAGATTGGCCATCTGTTTGAGAATGATATATCGTATTGAGGATTAGTTCAATTCTTAGAGAATGTATGAAAACATTCTATAACTTTTAGGTGATTCTCAGAACTCTGTCAGATACAATAGATTGTGGTACCCTATTAATACTTACCACCTCTTTGATATTTATCCATGAAATTTGATCTAATGAAAAGTTTTCTAGAATTGGCATAAAGTGAACTGCCTTTGTATGATGATCCACAATGACCCATATGGCATTGTTTACTATAGATTTTCTTGGATGTCTAGTGAAAATGTCTATGGGAATGTTCTCCATCTTCCACGTTGATATGGATAGTGGTTTCATCACCACCTTAGAATTTTGTATTTCAGCCTTCAGTTGTTGAGATACCATGAAAATTAATGTATATTCAATAATCTTATTCTTCATATTGTCCCACTAAAAGTTTTCTCAGATATATTGATACATCATTGTGCTCCATGGGTGAATAGAGAAGTTTGAGCTATTTGTATAAGTAAGAAGATCATTCTTTATATCTGGATCAGATGGTACACATAATTTTATCCCAAATATTATGACTCAAACCTTTTCAATATTGAAATTTGATGATTTCCCATTTATAATAAGATCCACCCTTTTCATAATTTCTACATCATTTCATTGAGGATCCTTTATTTTCTCAATGAGGAATGGTTAAGGAATAATTTGAGAAAGAATTTAAGATTTTCCTCTCTCAATGATTCCCATGTACATCCTTTTCAAATCTAATAAGATTGGATCCTTTTAAATTCTCATCATTGATAAATATGCTCGATCCATTTTACTTAGATCATCCACCACGTTATTTTCCTCACTATGATGCTAGTGGATTGAGTAGTCATAATGCTTGATGAGCTCTATCAAACTTTTCTTGAGAATATTATGCTTTTTCTATGTGAAGACTCTTATGATTAGAATATATCACACACTTCTCCCCATAGGGAGAATTCCACCGTGTTTATAATGAAAAAATCACAACCTCCAACTCTAGATCAGGCATGGGACAATCATTCTCATGAATTTTTAGCTTCCTTGGGTTGTAGGATATCACTTTATCATTTTTCATCAGCACACAACCTAATCCCTTCTTTGAAGAATCACATTACAGCAAAAAGAGTTCTACACTTATCAGGAGTGCGAGTACTGGCACAATGATATGCCTATTTTTGATATCCTTAATTATTTCCTTACACTATTGAGTACAGAAAAATATCAACCCCTTCTATGTTAGCTTGGTTATTGAGTTTTACAATCATGAAATGTTCTCCAGAAATCATTGGTAATACCCAGCTAAACCAAGGAAATTACAGATATCTGTTATATATATTGGACGAGGCCACTTTGTGATTTCCTTTGTCTTTGAAGGGTCTATAGATATCCCTTTTTTGGTAATAACATTCCCAAATAATGATAATTCCTCTATATAGAACTCACATTTACTGTACTTTGCATATAGATTCTCCCTTTATGAAGTCTTCTGTACAATATTCCAATGCTCCTCTTGATCCTCCTTGCTCTTGGATTATGTCGAAGTATCATCGATAAAGACTACCAAAAAAATTTCAAGGTAATATCTAAATAATATATTAATTAAAACCGTGAATATCACTTAGGAATTAGTGAGTCTAAAGGGAATCACTATGAACTCATAGTTTCCATACCTCGTTCAAAAGGCAGTTTTGGGAATATCTTCTTTCCTTGCCTTTAATTTGTGATATCTTGACCAAAGGTCCACCTTAGAGAAATAAATGGCCCCATGAAGCTGATATAATAAGTAATATATACATTGTAGGAGATAATGTTTCTTTATTGTGATTTTATTAAGCTCACAATAATAAATTTAGAGGCACACTGATCCATATTACTTCTTGACTAAGAGGATTGATGCACCCTATTGTGAAGCACTCAGGTGTATAAAACCCTTCTTTAGATTCTCTTGTAACTACTTCTTTATCTCTTCTAGATCAATGGTGGATATTCTATAAGGTTTCTTTGATGTAGGTGGGGATCCAAGAATAAGTTCAATTAATAAATCAACCTCTTGTCCAGGAGGAAGACAATAAAATTCTTCATGGAATATATTAGTATAATCCATCACGAGGGGTATATCTTAGAGAAGTATCATCTACGCTACCTCAATCATTTGAGAAATATAGGCTTGCTCAAAAGGATAAATTTCCCACACTTGAGATGATGGGTTTTATGGATATTCATCTCCCTCCTTACACATGAATAGGAATAGAGGATACTCTAGGATGTGAATAGTGATATCCATTTCTTGAAAATTAATATTGTAATTGTATAAAGATATCCAATTGATTCCCAAAATAACATTGAACTCCACTAGAAGAATTATGAAAATATTTATTGGGAGGTTTAGTTCCCAAAATTTTATCATATATGAGCTATAAACATTTTATGCAATAATTTCCCCATTCACTGTCCTCATAGATAACTCAACCACCAACTTTCGAGGTGGTGTCTGAATAGTTCAACTAAAATTTCAAGATATGGAAGGATGTGTCGAACCAGAATCAAATAGTGCGTTCTCTATTCTTGAATGAATGAAAAGTGTACATGTCACCACATCTTTTTTTGGCTCCACCTCAGTCTTAGTGATATAATAAGACCTTCCTTGTTTCCTTGGTGGTTGTTGTTGATTTTCTCTGATAACCCTAGTATTAGGAAAATTGTTTGCATAATTCTCATGTGCAGCTATAACATTGAACAATAGGATGAGTTTTGATCACAAAATTCGTTTATTCTTCCAAATTAATTGAATTCTTCATATCCCTTTAGATGTTCATAGCTAGACGTCCCATTTATCCACATTTAAAGCAATTATTGGTTCCCTATATATAGTTTTTAGGATTATTCTACCCACAATTTTGACATGTGGGATATTCCATCTTCTTTCCATTATGGGATTTATTTGCTGAGAAATCCATATTAGACACCATTTTTTAATTTTTATCACTGGGACCACAAGACCATTGGGAGTCTCCAATCTCCATTTCAACCTTGAGAGCACAACATAAAAGATCCACATAACCGTTGAAGTCACAAATCACTAAATCATTTTATAGACACATCTTTAGTCCTCTAAGGAAGTGAAAAACATTGATTTTGGTGTTCATGAAAATTCCAGAGGTTTATCTTGAAAGCCTTGTGAAATTTGCTTCATACGACCTGATGGATTCATCTTCCTTCTCCTTAAATATGAGGAAATATCATTCCATATTGAGATGGAGGGTTTTGGGGAGATATTTATTGAAAAATATTTCATTTAATTTCTTCTAATACATGGAATCAATTTACTCATAGGACTTCATATTCTTGATCAGTGTCTACCACTGATCAGCTTCCCCATCAAGATGATAGACCGCCAACATGACTTTCTCTTCTTCTAGGGAACTAGAGGACATAGAATATCATTTCAATATAGTTAATCTACTATTTTGTGATGATGGAATCATAAGATCCACTAAATATAAGAGGCCTTTTATGTATGAAGAATTCAATGACAACTTTCTCTTTTATTGGAGGAGGAGGGTGTTCCACATGATTCAAGTTATTATTCATAAAGTGGTCTAGTTGAGCAAGTACTGTCATAAAGGTTTGATCATTCATTCACATCATATTTGGAATGTCATTAAGGAAATCTTTACATTTTGTATCACATTGACTATTTACCTGTGTTGTTTTATTTCACTCCATTAACTAAGAAAAAAATCTACAATTAATGGGAATTATTACTTAGTTAATAAGCATAAAAAGGATAATTTAAACATATAAGTATAAAATCTTAATGGAAAGGTATATCTTAACTTGTGATTCATAAGGTTTTATTCTTGGTTACCCAAGATCTATTTCCTAACATTTATTCTTATGGGATTATTTCTTTGTTCTCTTAATAATGGTTCTTACTAAGATTATGAATTTACCAAAGCATATCAAACAACGGTGTCAAACCTGGAGTGCATCATTGCCCATTGTTTTACACCTGTTCATATTCAAGTCTACCTCAATGTGGTGTTTTTGGGTTATACCCCTAGATATATATGTGCTAGAGCCACATCCACTTGTTCATATCTTGATAGGGATGTATTTTCTTAATAAATCACTTACTCTATAATTACCATTATTTAAGGATTTATTCATACACTTAGTTCTATCCCTTAGGTTCTTACTAAAGTGATCTATTCCCAATATCCAAAAAACTAGACCATCATATGATTCTAACTATAGCAAACCTATCCTTTTACACATACCATTATATGATTTTAAGAATAGTAAAACATCATATTTTAAGCCAAGGATCATAATGTCTCGTGTCATAGAAGACTTGGTACAAAAAAAACATGGGACTAAATAAAATATTTATTTATTTAATCTTTATAAAGAGATTGTAAATTTCATTATTCTCATAAATATTCATTGGATAAATAAAAGATAACATGAAAAAAATGATGAGCTAAAAATCCCAGAAATGGAATAAACATTTGAATAAATTTTAAGTACATGGGTAAGATGACATGACATAATGATATAAAAAGGAATGGAGCATATGTAATCATGAAAGATAAACATTGGATAATATAATCATGGATTTCTATTAATTTTGTATATACATAAAAAACTTATTTAGGATGTTTCAAGGATTATTGCACATAGAGGAGAAAAAGTCAAGATTAACCACCAAGATCGTTGCACATGGTAGAACGAGTCAAGGCTAACTGCAAAGACAAGTGCACATAACATCTCATGAGACTAAAAATTACCCAATACACTAAAGCACTATCTGGGTGCACCCATAATAAAATTTTCATGAATATTCTTTCCACATAATGAATCATACATAATATATAATACATAAACATAAGGGTACCCATGGAAAGAAATGGGTATTATAATCATGTCATAAAGCATAATGAATGGGAATTTCATACAAGTTTCCATGTAATTAAAACATAAAAAAGGAATTCATAAGGGAGAATAAAAATATATTATGGTAAGTTATTTAAAAAATAAGTTAAAACATGTGAGAAGAGTATTTATGAAATTTTATCATTAAAACATTATAGTTTAGTGTTAAGGAAAATACTAAAGGGCATTTAAAATAAAATATGGAATCATATTTTATATAAAACCAGAAGACAAACAAGAAGGTTTTCATAATAAAAAGAGTGATTTTATAAAAATAATGATGGCTCAAAATTATATTAACTTAGTGTACGTGAAATTGGGTGAGAATTCGGGAAGATCCCCTAAACAGGTTTGCTTATCAGGAAATATTGAGGAGGGAACCACTTAAAAAATGTATATCCCCAAAAGAGAATGATTAATGGAACATGATAAATGAGTTTGGATCATGTAAAAATAATTTATATTATGTAAATAAAAACAAAAAATAACTTCATTTGGGTAAAAAAAGATAGATCAACCCGAAGGAATAGTAATGGAGGTTTGGGCAGAATCTCATGCCCTCAGTCCGATGGTGTCTTTCACATGATCTTAATGTCCTGGATAACTAAATCTCATTAATTAATTATTATTTAAAGAACTTATAATTCATGTAACTTATTTATTATAACCTTATTATGTTCATTTATATCCTTTTTGATGAGTTAAGAGGTTTAATTTCTTTGTTTCGGAGCGTTTGTTTCCTTGGTTTTCATGATTGGTTTACTTATATACATGTAAGGATAAACATGTAAGATGAGAATGGTTTTCCAGAATTGAAGTTGAATTTTATTTGTGGAAATCCATAATATTACATGGTTAAGAAACTCATTGGGTTATTTGGAGGGAATATGAACCATTATATAAAAATTTAATGATAACTATCTGAGACAATTGGTGGGTTTTGATCACATCAAACACATTTTTCCCTACAAATTAAGATCATGTGTACAAAAGATTCAAAAAGAATAAATTTGAAATAATACTGATATCATAGTCGATTTCAACAATAAAAATGGTTTCATGACTAGAGTTGAATATGGTAAATTAAGTTGAAATCCCTTCTTCCTTGAATGTGATAAATTTACACATCTCAGGTGGTGTTTTAATTTCTAGTATAAAAGAAGAGGAAGGGAGAGATGATGATTAATTTTTCCATTATCATACAAAATTCCAGTACAACTAATCCACTGGAGTTATCATAACATTTGGATGAAATAATGTTATGAAAGAAAATGAAATAAAGGAAATTTAAAGAAAATAAAAGAAATGAAAAGATGAATTTACCTATTGAATATATCTTCCTTGAGAACTAATTTAGGGGAGTGTATTTGGACTTTTGAAGAGACCAAGGGATTCTGGACGTGGGATAGGGTATTAGGTAGATATTTGAGAAGCATTTGGACTAGAAACAAGGATTTATAGAAGTGAAGAGAAGAGGGGGGGTTGGTTTTTATAGTGGAGGAGAGGATGGGTCACCCATTATTTTAATCATTAGTTTAATATTTTTTCTAAAGACTATTTATAGTCTTGATTATTGTGACCAAAAATAGTAAATAGAGCATATAGGTTCTATCCGATGGCCATTTATATCATATATGACTAATGGATGATGCAAAAATTCATTTATTTAGCATTTATAATAAATTCTAATAATTTACTATTCACAAAATTCAAGTATTTTAGAAAAATCAAAACAATTCACCCCAAAAAATTTTCGACGTGTAGAATAAAAAAATGAACTCCATTTTCAAAAACATTTTTCTAAATTTGAGAAATTTAATTTTTAATTAGAATCATAATTTACTTGAAAAATACAAATTCAAAAATTAAAACTGCTTTTCAAACTCTTTGAAAAATTAATTAAGGTCTCATAAATTTATATTATGATCATGAGACATAAAAATACTAATTTATGATTTAATTTTAGGAAAATAATATTCTCTTAATTTTTTAAATTAGTCATAAAATTGTAATTAAATATACATGACTTATAAAAATATCTACACTTTATTAATAATTTTTAAAAATATTTATTTACTAATACTATGAAATAATTATACTATATTATCACTTATAAGATGGAAAAATTTTTATTTATACATTCATTGGTGATGTTAATATTACATTGTCTAGTTAACGATTCTTATGGGTCACAAAAATAGTCCAATGGTCAAGTTACAATTTCATCGGAATACGTTCCTTAAATTCTAGAGATACTTTTTGTTTCACTCATTATTCATTAATAAAGTTTGTATTTAGTTCTATATGTAATATTACGTGATTATACTATAATAAATAATTATAAGAAGGTAATTTCATTGATAAAACATTGGATCATTACAATTTCAATAACCACCAATTGTTTTTTTATTCCATCCCACACCCATCAACAAGTTTATCATTATTGGTTATATTCCACTACTACTGGGAGACCACAAAAAAATCTCCCATGTCACATAAACTACCACCTCATAAATCCCCACACAAAACATTTCTGTAGTCACCCCACCTACCCAACGTCTTCCAACTAATCTTTGTAAAAATATCACATAACATATCCCACTCTAACTAATAATCGACCTTCTATCCAATATAATCAAATTATCACAGTCCCACAATCAAACTTAACCCATGAAAAAAAACCACAAAAGTTATCAATCAAGTTCACAAACAACACAATATCACAAAACATACATATTTTATAATTTCTATATCCACTACCACAAATTCCGATTTTAATATGGGATTCTAAATTAATTCACCTTCGACAAACTAAAAAAATTAGTAACATTTTTTATATTAGAAATGTTTTAAAATGTCACTAAGTCATTTATCAAAATTTCTAAAAACAATTCAGGAAATGAGATGTTTCTAATTTGGATATGTTTATAAATATTGATATTTATTGATATTTATAAACATATCTAATTAGAAATACATATTTAACATACATTTCTAGAAAATGTAGATAATTGTTTTGTAAATTTATAATTTTTTTGACATTCATATCTTTTTTAAAATTATTTTTTGTTTTTTAAATATTTTCATTTTTTAATCCCCCTCAACCTCCCCACCCTACCCACATCCCTAAAATTAGTCAACACCCTCTCTAATTATTGATGTTTATAAACATCTCTAATTTGTGATAACAAATTTATTGACATTTTCTAGAAATGTTGGTAAATTAGTTATTTTTAATTAGAGATGCTTATAAAAATCAGTAATTAGAAATGTTTATCCCCCCCTCTCCCTCCCCACTTCCCCTCCCTCCCCCCAACTCCATGCTCTAACTTCCCCCCCCCCCCTCTCATTTTTAACACCCCTATCTTATTATTGATTTTTATAAACACCACTAAATAGAGATATTTTTTTTGACATTCTTAGAAAATGTCGGTAATTCATAATTATTTAAATAATTTTTTGTTTAGAAAAAAAAATTACATTTTTTAATCCCCCTCTCCCTCCCCACTCCCCCTCCTTCCCTCCCCACTCCATGCTGGCACTTCCACTTCCCACTTATATTTTAGTCCCCCCATCTCCTCCCCACTCCCACTCCTTCCCTTCCCACTCCATGGATGGAAATACCCCTTCTATCCATAATCCATGACACTCCCCCATCCCTCCCCACTCCACGTTGGTACTTCTCCTCTCCTACCCAATCCATAACTCCCCCTCCCTCCCTCTACACTCCACAGCAGTATTGTCCCTCCCTACCTCCCTCCCCACTCCCCCTCCCTCTCTCCCTCTCCTATTCATTTTTAATCCCCCACTCTAATTACTAATGTTAAAAAATTTCCATAATCAGAGATAACTAATTTACCAATGTGTCTAGAAAATGTTGATAATTATTTTATTATAAACATAAATTTTTTAATTTTTTTTAATTTTTTAATCCCTTATCTCCCTCCCAACGCCCACCTCCCTCCCTCCCCACTCCATTATAGAGACTCATATCCCCTATAATTTTTTAATCACCCTCTATAATTTTTGATATTTAAAAACATCACACATTTTTTATACCCAATTTGTATATGTTTCTATAAAATTTTAGTATTATTTTTCATCATTTTCATTCAATTACTTTTCTATTTTAAATTTTTTTAATCCCCCCTATATCCCTCCCAAATACATGTTGTTGTTTCCCATACCCTCTCATTTTTTAATCCTCTATATCTCTAATGTACTCACCCTTCCTCCCTCCCCACTCCATTTCTTGCGCTAACCCCTCCCTAATCCACAACTCTCTCCATCCCTCCTCACTCCATACTGGCACTACCCCTCTACTCCCCAATCAATGACGCTCCCCCTCCCTCCCAACTACACATAGGATCTGCCCCTTCCACCCTCCTCACTCCATGATGGCACTGGCACTGCCCCTCCTTCCCTCCCTCTCCCCACTCCATGTTAGCACAGACACTTCCCCTCCCTCCCTCTCCACTCACCACTCTCTCCACCCCTCCCTCCCAACTCTACACTAGAGCTGTCCCTCCCCTATAATTTTTTGAAACCCCTATCTAGTCACTAATGTTTATGAAATTATCTAATTAGAGATACCTAATTTACCGACATTTCTAGAGAATGTCATTTTTTTGAAAATTCCAAATTTTTTAAAATAAATTTTCATTTTGAAAAAATATTCTCAATATATTAATCCTCATCTCTCCTTCCCCACTCCCCCTACCACCTCCACACTCTACTTTGTAATTTACACTCCCCTATAATTTATTTAATCCCTCCACTCTCCTCCCCACTCCCCCTCCCTACCTCCCCACTCCAAAATGGAACTACCCCTCCCCTTCCAAATCCTCATCTCTCCCCTATCCCTCCTCACTAGAAAATGACACTGACCCTCCCCTCCTCAATCCACAATGCTCCCCCTTCCTCCCTCTACACGCCACACTGGTGTTACCCCTCCCAAAATGCCTCCCCACTCCATGTTGGCACTTCCCCTCCCTCTCCAATCCAAGATGTTGTATCTCCCTCCTCCCACTTCATACCTCACACGCACGCTGCCCACTCCATTGCCTAAAATTTGAACCCCAACCAGAGTTGAACCTCGTAGTTGGACACTCCCAACTAACGACCTAACCACTCATCTACACTAATTTAAATTTTTATATTTATATTATGCTATATTTAAATATATATTAATAGATATCAATAATAAAAAAATTAATATTAGATATATATATATATATAATTTTATATATTAATATACATATATACATATATATTTATATGTTTTGATTATTTATATATATGTTTATATTATATATATGTTTAGAATATATAAATATATAAATATTTATATACATATATATATTTATATTTTATATATGTTTGTGTTTATATATATGTGTGTTTTTTTGTGTTTATATATATATGTGTGTGTGTGTGTGTGTGTGCGTGTGTGCGCGCGTATTTATATATATATGTATATATTTATATATGTTTATAAGTGACTATTTATATTTTTATATATATTAATATTATGATATTTAAATATATATTAATGTTTTTTATATCAATATATTTATAAAATTATATATATATATATATGTATATGTATATTTATATGAATATATGTATGTTTATATTAATATATATATATATATATGTTTATTTATGTTTATATTATGTTTATATTAATCTATATGATTATATGTAAATTTTTATAAATATGTTTATATATATATGTTTATATTTTATGTTAATATATATATAATATATATTTATATATATGTGTAAATTAATAAAAAAATATCTATGTTTATATAAATAAAAAAATAAATATATTTATTTATAAAAATTACTAGAGTTATAAGTGTTTATATTAATATATATATATATATAAGTTTATATATATATATATATATGTGAGTGTGTGTGTGTTTAGTTATATATATTTATAATTATAAATTTTTATTTTTACAAATCGCCCATTTTTCTTAAAAGCATTTATAAATGTTATATATATGTGTGTTTTCATATATAAATTTTTGTATATTTGTATATATATATATTTCTGTGTGTGTGTGTGTGTGAATATTTATATGTACATCGACGAGGGGAAATGTGATATATTACAAATGAAAACATGCAACACACAAATATAGGGAAGAACTCATCGATGATTGAACTCGAGACCTCACTAAGTTCCAAATGGGTAGCTATCATTGTGTTGAAGCATGAGAGCTATATATATGCGTGTTTAAATAAATAAATAAATATATATATATATATATTATGATATTTAAATATATGTGAATTTATTTATATATAAATATAAATATATATAAATATATATAAATATAAATAAAGAATTATATATATATATATAAATTAGAATAATTAAACTTATATAATTAATTGTGTTTTAAAATAGTGGAAAAAATGTCACTAATTTAGAAATGTTAGAAAATGGCTAACTTTAAATTCATAGACGTTTTCTAAAAACATCCCAAAATTAGAGTCAATTTTTAAAAACATGGATAAATTATCAAATATATCTGAAAACATTGCAGATTTAGGGATTTTTTTAGAATAATTACTAAATTTGACATTAGAGATGTTTTTTGAGTAACATCACCAAACAAACATCACTAAATACTAGTTTTATTTTACTTTAAGTTTTTTAACTCATCAGTGTCTATATTTATCATTGCTCATTGCCTTTTATCTTTACATTATTAGTATTTAAGATAGGTGGTTCCAATAACAAAATCACAGTAATAGAAAAAATCTTATACCTAAAATTATTTTCAGTAATACCAATGAAAACAATTCAATATCATGAGAAATATGAAAGAAAAATAAACACACTTAAACCACCCCTTTCCCATCAAATTCTTTAAGAATACGTCATTATCATAGTTTATAATATTTATACTATTTTCCCAACGAAAAAAAATCAATAAATTCCCTAATATACACATAAAATATAAGAGTTTTCAAATCCCCTACCTCAACTAGAGCTTTACGAATGTTCTGAAAGAGTATTATGAGGAAGAGATTACTGCAACACGAAACCCATGTAAGGGAAACTTAAGCCAAACAATATCCCAATAATTATTCATCAAAATAATATCCCCATTATCCACAAAATTTAATTGTAACTTCTATAGATAATTCACATGAATTAAAAAGAAAGAAACTATGAAAGAGAAGAGAAAGAACATACCATAGTTTATCCACAATAAATATATAATTACATGGATAAAATACAAGTAAAGAGGGGACGAGAAGTTACCCAAAATAATACTTCAATATCATATGTTTTAAGAGAATGAGGGGAAGAAAATAGATGTTATTGGGTCACTCTGTTTTATACTGAGGTTAGAAAAATAAAAGACCACGATGTGAGGGGAAAGGTCCATGCCACAATGGGTTTGATTCAATTGGATTATGGGAATTATGTCATGTTATATGCATAAATAAAAAATATAAGAGAGAAATCATGGTGCATGGATCTACTCCTCAATGTATAATCCTAGAAACTGAATATACTGATGGAACAAATATTCACCACAAAACAGCAGTTCTCAAAACCATAGAGACAAGGGACTTAACCCTCGATCTCAATGCTTCTAACTAAAACACTACACCACAAAAAACTATAATACAATATTAAAAATGATTTTGACCTTTGATATCCATAATAAATCCTTATAGACCATATTTCGAGGACCCCACCGCATATAAAATCAAAAAAACCCTCTATGACCATCCCACAACCGTATGACCATTGTTAAGGGGCCCTTGAAATAGAAGAAGTCCTAAAATAATCTTCTTAGGGTCTTACACTCAAACCATTATCACCATTACAAATTGAGATTTTATAGTCAGCCTCACAAGAAAATACCTCTAATACAATTATTAGTTGATATTTTATCATAAACATCACCATACCTTCCACACACCTCCTCTCGAAAACTCCAATGTTCAAAACATGCCAAGCAACAAGTCAGAAAGGTCTGATCCATTACAACATGGAAAGAGTATTGTAAACAAATTAATTTAATAGGGATGAGGATTGTGAATTAAGGAAATTTAATGAGGATATACAAGCACAATTCATGTAGAAACTATGTAATGATAAATATCAGAATATGGATTTTCTTTAGATCTGATTACTTAGGAGTCTCAAGGATACAAACCTTCATTATTTATATTATTAAAATTTTCAAAATAAAACAGGATCATATGTAACAATTATGTTTCATTAAATTATATGGGTTTTAGGGGAATATTTATTTTAATTATGGACATAAAATTGGATTGGTATTTTTCTTTGATGTTTTATCGATCAAAACTATCAAATCTCTCTTCAAAAAATTACAATAAACAATAATTTTGATAATATTATTTAATATTTACCGACTATTATCATTTATACCATTTATAACTATACCTTTGAGACAAATGAAGACCTCCATAGGTGGGAAATTGTGAATAAAGTAGTTCTAACAAGAATGGTTTATTTTATAAACATTAATGAGATTCTAAATATTTATTGAAAATAGATTTTTTAAATATATATATATATATGGAATATATTATCATGAAGTCATCTCAAATATAGTCTTATACATAAACAAATCCTAATTGATGATAGGATAATGTAATATGGTTTCCACTATTTCTTTTTTTTCTGTAGGTAAAATACTTAAGACGAAGAGAATTTACATATACATTTCTCTATTTCTAGGAAATTTTGGGAGTTAATTTAATATTTTATTCTGAAACAAAAAATTTATAGGATGTTGATATCAAATAAATTTTTTATAATACTAGATACATTTCCATCTCTAAAATGTTGATAAAACTTCTCTATACCACTTTTGCTATTTTTGGAATATTTTGAATTAAATGAATGAAATTATACATTATGGGAGATCCTTATCAATGGGGAATTTTTCACATTAATACCATTATAAAAGAATCTTATTTGTTTAAAAAGTTTTATGTTAACTACTCCAGTAGGGGTTTCACTTAGGATAGATAAATTTGAACACTAGTGAATAATCAAAGGGTAATCCTGTGTAGGTAGTTTATGGAGCCTCCTCCTAGGTTCACTATAAATATGTTATTGGAAGATAATTTGAATATTAAGATAACAAATATGTTCTTAAAGATAAGATAAATGGAGTGATCATGATGATCAATATTATGAAGAAATGATACATTGGAACATGTTTCTATAATGTGACATAACCTATATTTCAAAAGAAATCAAGAAATAATAGAATCCATAATCATGGGGAATCACTCCACAACGGTAAATCTATATTAAAAACCTTCCTAAATCAATTTTATGATCACCCATACCTTTATAGAGGAGAATCAAATATATGAATACCTCACCAATAGTTGGGTCAGTTATAATTAATTATTATTAATGGATGGGGTAGAAAGGATATTCATGGTTTTATAGACAATTATAAATATAAAACCCCTACATTAGGCATATATAATTTATAATATATTTTTCTTAGTGAAAGTGTTTCATTCCTTGAATAAATTTTCTAATTATTACTTTTAATAGTTATATGACCATGTTAAAATCAATCAAGTCTGATATAAAAGAATAATAAAAAATATAAAATATAAATAAAATGAACATTTCACTTTCACATAAAAAATATCTAAATTAATTAGATTACAACCATTAACCAAAATAGAAATATTCTTTGTCAAAATATTGGTAAAACATGTTGGTTTATGGTATGACCACCCAGATTAAGTGAATCGATTGAATACAATGTAATGAAAATTTTAACTTTTTTTATAATTTATTAAATATACATAAGATAAATAAAAATAAAAAAATAATATAGTTTACTCAACATGATCTAAATACATTATTTTTTGATCTACTTCAGACTAAATATTTTATTTATTTATTATTTGTTGCTTAAATTTTCATGTTGATCAAGAAAGATTTCTTATTTTGAAAAAAATCACAAGAAACTCAAACAAAATAATTTTATAGGATAATCAATAATCGCATTGTTTTTTACGAAAAAAACTTAAATCCATTATCGTTATTGAAGAAAAAACCTAAATATATTACTATCAAATTTCAAACAAGAACCACTAATGGGTTTTATTTAATAAATAATGAGAATACCTATATTTTCATTTAAGATTATATAATATAACATATAACACCTAAAATGACACATGATGTAGTTTTTTATAATAGTTCACCCCATATTGACGTTAATATAAAGACGCAAGTATTAGGAATGATCTAATGTGTGTCATCTAAATATATTTTTATAGGGTTTTAATGTTTTTCACAAATCTAGAAAATTATTTTAGTATAGATGTCCAAAATATAAATTATATAAAACCTAAAATATATAATTTATAGGTAGTTTTGGTAGTTACAACATTATCAATCCTTGAATTACTAGTAAAATTCTTATTAAATTTGGACAAACCATTAAGGAACTCAAACATAATACAAAATTATTATTTTATATCCTCTTAGGAATGTGTTAATTTGTGATTATGAATGAAATATCTAATAAAAAGATATATATAAACTTATTTATTGACTTATGTGGATTTATAGTTCCTATGGGTAATTTTTTACCTTAATAAATAACAATATTTTTACCATATAATTTATTTCAAATTAAAATTTCTACTAATATATTAACATATAATTGAGTGTTTCCTATGGGTTGTGATAACTGTGTTTCAATTTAATATATATGTTTTTTAGATTTCTAAATGGATTGAAACTATATAGAAACATTACTCGATATGTTCTAGTTTATCTCAAATCCTAGGGTTAAAATATTCTTCTAATCACTAGAGGTAGTAGGCCATAACCTGATTAGAGATAAATATTTTCTCTTCTATAGTGTCCATTGAATTTGGATACATACCTATATTGGGGGCCTTCATCTATTATTTTATTCTTCTTCAATTAGTTAATTATAATTACATCATTATAATTTGGATCATATAATTCTCTTAATTTATTCATTAAAATTACCCTTCATAATTTTATAAATTCCAGTCTATAATTACATGATAATGACTTTGAAAAAAATGATTAATATAATAAAAATTATATTTATCTTGATTTATATATCTTTTAATCTATTTTATTTTAGAATAAATTTTTATCATTCATAAAATAATGTACCAATTCATTAAATGAAAATAATTTTCAATGAAAACTATGGTAATATAGAGTTTTGTTATATTTAATTTTCAATTCTATCTAACTAATGGTTACATAAAACTTTAATTTTTATTTCTCACATTATTAAGGTAAAAATGGGTTTTATGGATCACTTTCCAAAATATATTAAGGTTTATTCAAAATTTTAATGATTAAAGGTTCATATCCTTTTTAGGATATATATAATTAAATTTTTTATACAATGTTTTTTATTTCGGTCATATATTAAATATGGGTGAATTAATAAGAAATATTTGTCTTTTATCACAATATGGAGGGTACCGTTTTTTCATCCTTTGGGATCCCTGTGTTATTTTTAGGGAACTTTCCAGGACATTTTGTAATATCAATATTACCATTATGTACCTAATGGTAATGCAATATGCATCTGGTAGTTTTTATGTAGGGAAAATAAACCACATGATCTTGGGTTCTTATTTCTATTTCCTTCCTAATTTTTATTATCACTCCAATTGAGATTAAATTGAATAAATTATAGAATATTTGTATTTTTATTAAAGGTTTAATTGTATAATTTTCAACCAATGTGGTTATGCATGTAAGTTTCAACTTATTCACATTTCTCTAACTAGATCCTTAGAAAGTGAATGAAATTTATAGAAAACAATTTATCAATAATTTCAATGTTGATGGAACCTTCATATTTTTAATTTTATATATCAATGTTGGCCTATTGATCCATGTTGATCTTATATAGATGAAATCATTTAGTGTTTAATATTAACATAATTCATTGATTAGTTAGATATTTTTGATATATCCTATAAGACAGATTTGATGTTCTCTCAATTTTATGATATGATTTTTGGTTTGATGTAACATTTTATTGGAATTTTTTATGTCACTTTTTAGTTTTAAATATTTTTTTGGATAAAATATTATGATGTAATATGGATAAATGATATTTTTAAATTAAAACATATCGATTTTCATAGTGTTAGTCATGATTATGTTCATAATAGTATGTATGATTTAGTGAAGTAATCAATAGTAGGGTAAATTGAGGATCTAATAAAATTTCTATTAAAAAACATTAAATCAAAATCTCATAATTTTTTAAAAACTATTTAAATTTTATAGTCGGTATACATAACATGGTATTTTTAAATAATTTCTCAAGGGGAGGATCAAAGTCCAGTTTATATAATTCAAAACCACTCTAAATTTTGAAGAAATTTTACTCACACCAAACACTGTATATATTTCAATAATTAAATCTATCCTTAAAAGAATAGTATTTAAAATAAAATTTATACTTATTTATTATAAATAATAATGGAAACATATTATTGAAATATAAAATGAGGAATAATGTTTTGAATCTAAAATTATATAAATCGAGTAATAAAAATAAAATTTTACACATAGTTGAATTTAATAAAATAATAGGTTTTTTCGACTTGGAACATAGTTATCTCCACTTTTCAGCACCCCCTTCACCCCATTTCTATGAAAGATTATTATAAAAATAAACTAATCTTCAACTTATATTAGATTTTACATACATAAACGACTCATATGGATGTCCAGGATACAACTGTCATCTTCTCATGTTATTAATAATATAATAGATAAAAATAATAATAGAGAAGGTGTATCTGAATACTTCTCTTTACAGTTAGGGCTTAGTGATCAATAAATAGAAAAAAAATACATTAAAACTCAAATATAACGAAAAATATAGAGAGTGATGTATGAAGAGTGTTTTTAATAAAAATTAATCTTAGATAAACCATAGATTTCCTATTTTCATTAAATTATTCATTTAATGTTGATAAAATAAACATTTAATGATTTTAATCAAATGTGGTAGTCAATCTCATAAAATATAGTGTCATGTAGAGAAGTATGTAAAAAATTATCCTAGTATGTTTTCTCAAAATCACTTTTACACAAGATGATTCCTTGTATTTATACTCAACTATTATCTAACTATCCATCTAGGAATAATCATACTCAATTACTTATACTAATCATCCTTTATAGAAGTATTAATTTATATAAATTTAGTTTAACATTCATAAACTATCCATTTAGATAAATAATTTTTTATTCTTTGATAGACAAGGTTGAAGAAGGTGCATACATATGCATGATATGAATGATATTTCAGAAGAAAGGAATCCTAACTACATGGAGGCACAGATGGTGTGTCATAGAAGATCGACCACACAAGGAACAATATAATAAGACTTCACATGGAATCCCCCATACTTATTGTAGAATATCCAATTCCTTCTTAGGGATGGTCTTTCCTTCTCATGAAATATATTTAATTTTTATAAATGATTTGTTCCTTTACATGGATGATATTTCCTTCACATGAATGAATTCCACTCATGGTTGTGTGGGAATTTTCATCATGAAAGATGAAGTACTCACATGAAACAGATTCATCGTATAGAATAATTAGGCCCTTATGGATAAAAAAGTTACTTCTCAATGAAGGAAATTCAATACTTAGCATTATTTCCTAATGTTTATAGAAATAAACTTAACTATCTAAAAAATAGGATCCATTAGTAATAAAATAAGAATGATTTAGGATCATTAAAATATAGAGTTAATGGACTGAGCCACCATATAATAAAAAATTTATAAGGACATATTGGAATCCATATTGGATTCATATTAAAATGGTGATAACATTTGATATTTTTGTAGGAACATAAAAAATTTCTTCTTTACATTTATCCATTATTAGATGAAAATGCATTATAATCCATCATACTATCATGAGATTTTAACTTTGATAATAAACCATTTAATAGGATTATTTTATTATAATGATGTCTATGATTAATTTAGGCCACCTTTCTATCAATGTTTTGGCTATAATTGTGGACTTTATTCGGGATGTGATTTATGATGAGATTTTGATATAATTTTAATTGTTGGTAGAAAAGAGGTTCTTTAGGGCCTACATTTTGAATATTTTTTTAATAATTCAACTTTTATTAAATTTTATTTATTACTATAATAATAAATTATATTATATAGGGATGATAAATGAGACACAAAATGAGGGTGTGTGAAACAATGTTAATTTTTCCATTATTTTAGTAATTATTCATTAATTACTATTCCAAAGTTTCCATCATCGTATTCATGATCACCATTATTATTTTTATCTAGGTTTGGAACTATATAATGACCCTAATCTAGATACATGAATGGTATCTAAACTATATCCCCATAATACCTAAAGTGTGCTTCCATATTTCTAAAGGATGACATTAATGGAAAGGCATGGTAAAAATGTTGTGAAGATAATTTTCCTCTATGTTTAATAAATAAAATCTATAAAACTTGTTGAAAATTAATCATGAACTATATAGAGGGAATAAACCAGAAAAAAACAGTTTCGAATCACCAAAAAGAAAAACCTATATGGAATAGGTAACCGTTTTAAATAAATAATAGTATATACTAACTTTAATAAATAACAAACTCAATGAATACATTAAATCTATTCTGGTATTAATGGATTGAAAGACTTAGATTTTTATTTATTTTTACATAATACGATTTTTTTAGTTGAGATAGAACCCTTAGATGACCCATAGGACCCAAGGCATAAAGACTAGTACATGACATAAAGGCACAAAGACCTATATAAACATAGAAATACTCCTCCCCAATATCTTATTCATTGATATTTACTATCTCCCCACCTCACATGGATGATCAGTTCGCAATTCGCTATGAATAGATGGATGGTTCTTTGTACCGATGTCGATTTCCATATCAATTCTTCATTCCCAATCTGATTAGATATTTTTTGTTGGTTGCTACTTTCTCTGATTTCTTTTCTAGGATTTTTTTGTGTGATTTGACCTCACTGGTTCTTAGCCTAGAGGCCCTATGTCATAAAATCCAATAGAAAAGAATAATGTGGTTTCCCTAAGAACTAGTGACCCCAAGGAAAATATTGGTTCAAAGTCCCTATGGGCTATAGGCCTAATACGTTGGCTCGAATTCCCAAATCAGATGAATAGTTATAGATACTACATTAACTCTATAATACATGCTATCGTACCTCAATAATAAAACTGAAAATATCCCTCCACTAGGATTTGATCTGGCATTTCATGTTGGATTATCAGTTGTGTTAACCACTTGGCTACCACCCCAACATTAAAATAATTTTTATAGTATAAAATAAAACCTATAATAGATAAATGGTATAAAATTAAATTAAAACCACACTCAATATAAACATTTTTATCCCATGATAAGTCATCAATAGTGATATCAAAATAGCATGACGTTGTATATAAAAAATCAATCAAGATCCGATCCAAAATATAATACTCTTAAATCATATCTCATTCATCACTTATATATAGGAATATTATCATTACATGTATCACATAAAAGGGGAAAAATGGTCCAATTAAACACATATAGGATGTGAGTACATCAAATATAGTGTGTGGTTATCACCCAACTCCTAGATTTCTACCATAAAACCAAGTGTACAAAGTAGAAATACCAAGTAGGATTGTTGTAAAGCAATCATGTAATAATTAATCAGTTAAAATATTTAATCATTAATCTAATGATTCTAAAATATCAATTAAATAAAGTCATAATAGAATTTATCAAAACCTACTTCAATCCAAGATTTTAATCTAAGTATACATACCTGACCATCACAAGGAACACAAATATCTTAGATCCTTATCATGTTCAATCCTCTATAGAAGTAAATGTACACACACAAACAGACATGTATACATATATCTATAATAATTTTCTCCAAAGTGAATACTCACTCATGTTATGGTGGTATTATATATATATATTTATATATACGTATAAATCCACACATAAGAGGTCCCTATCACCATGGGGAGAAATTTGAACTTGTGTGTGTGTGCATATATATCCATGAATAAATTCATATACAAGACCCTCTTTATATATGAAGTATCTCTCCTCATAAGGAGGAACAATATCAAATATATACATATATACCACAACATTTAGATATTATACATGTACCAGTCCAAGACCTACATAATAAGGCTATAAACACCTATATATTCAATATGTAGTAAAATAAAGGATATACATATTTAATACTACAAATGGAATCCTATATATACAATAAAAAATCCAAAAAAATATATCAAGCCTTATAGATAGGTTATATTTTAAAAAATATACAAGATACATCAAATAATCATGCCTAATAATTTTACATGTCTCATAATGTAAGTGGGATTCATCATTACATGCTATTATATCAATATATATGATGCTCAACCTAAAACATGGAAAAGTTATCTTGAAAAGTGTTTGGTAACTTTTAATATTTAATAATATCAATATCTATAAATGGAATATATTAACATAGAATAATTTGTATAAGATATATATGATAGTTAATGATATATATTTTATATCACCTAGTTCCATGCCAATAATTCAAGAAGAATATTTAATTTCAAATTATACCAAGAAAATAAAAAAAACATTTTCAAAATAGCGAGTAACATATATGGATTCATGTATACATGATATAATCAATATCAAACATGTATATAAACTCAAATCATGGATCAAATGTCACTAACAAGTATGAATATTGTCAAATAATTATAATCAATGCTTTAGGAATCATGAATGGGAGACCTATCAACAGGTTTAAAATTAATCAATGTTTTTATAATAAAATTTTCAAAGGAAAAAAATATTTTGTAATCCCTAACTCAACATTGTGACAATATTAACATAAACTCAGTTATAACATGATTAAATAAGTGGGGTCATGATTAATAACCAATGCATAACTAGATTCCTTTTACTATAAATGATATATGTGCCACTATAATTGGACTAATACTAACCTTGGATAGATGAAAAAAAATTCAATCTACTAAACTAATAAAAAGATAAAATTGGGGCCCAATGAAATTTCATTACCTTAAGAAAATGAATGACAACCTCCTACTACCACCCAAAGGAAGTATGATCAATAGAAGAAACTAAATTCATGATCTACAGAAAAAATAAAATTTATGATTTTATATATGCAGTAGGATATCACTAAAATATAGAGGAAAATGATAACATCACATGATATATCTAACCAATATCCTTAAAATCAACCTAATGAAGCATTGGATCAAACATGGCTGGCGATATTCCTTGGGTGAGAAGAGGGATGAATGAGAGAGTTCAAGAGAGGTATAGGGGGGAATAAAATGAATAATTCCAAAAGTAACCAAATTTATGTGAGTATTAATCATTTTGGATGTCAAATAACTTTATTAAGACCTGTGTAATAAATTTCATCAAAAAACTACAACAACTTTAATAGGTTACTACAATATTTCCCATGATCAGATATGGGATATCAGAATTTAGATTGATTTCCACTAAGGTTTTGGTGTATTTATTACAACTTTCCTTATTTTCCCTTCTCCCATCCCTATATATAACCCCTTTATTCTCTATTATAAATCTCTCTAAATGCATAATATTATATTTTATGAATTTAAACGAAAAAAATTATAAAGAAGAAATTCACTTGAATGATGTGGGTCATTAAAAGTTCTTCACCATCGGGCTTCTCATCATCAAGAAGTTTCAACATTATTTAGGAGAGAAATAATAGGCTATTAAGATTGATATATATCATCAAATTCCAATGTTTAATCCTAAATCAAGCCATGCTACCTTCACACTCACACCAAGGGGATAATCCTTACTTTTAATACTTTCTTACACCTATCAATGATATGAATCATTTTATTCAAAAATAAACTATATACTTTGAATTCTATATTGTTGAACCAAGTAACATGAGTATGATTAGGAAAAAAATTTCATTGATGAGAAACATGGATGATATTGTTTAAAACACAAAAATGAGTAGACAAAGACAACTATTAATATATTTCATTAATACATTCCAAAATCTCAAATAGTCAAATGAATTAGGGATAAATATTTCTTTATTTTCCCATTCATATATTTACTAATCAAGGATAGTCCTATAAAATCATATTACCACCAAAAATAAAATTTAATGGTCATGTATTATAAGTATAATGACTTTACACAGTCATTCACCACTTCTGGATCAATTTCACCCACAATTTTATCTCAAAATATAATCTATGAATAATCAATGATGACTCACGAATTAATGTTCAGTATAATATATAAAAATAAGGCATACTATAGAGATTATTATATATAGAGTGAATCCATTATTCATTTTTTTTAAATTAAATGAATATTTAATATTTCGTTTTTTAATATAATTAAATATATATGTGCGGGGAGTGATCCACACACAACCTTTTTAACTGATTTCAGTATTATCTCTGCCCTATAAGTTGTTATGTTGTCAGAATCTATGAAATGTCCCATGATGCTCAGTTGTCTAAATGTCCTATATTATTTTCAACCACCTATTATATTGTTATTTCAGGTTTCCTCAATCCTCTATCTAGAAACTCCTTTTGATTTAGGGGTTGTCTCTCTCAAGGGAATTTGATTTGGGTTTATACACCATTGATCTTATACTATGAATAACTTCATGTGTTTCATGTTCATTGGTGTTATAGTTTACATGGGAGAGACTGTAGCTGAGTTCCATGAATGGGATCCCTAATTCAGTCGATCATAATAAGAGAAGAGAGGGAAAGGACCCCTCATAGTTCAGCTCTTCTCTGCTAGAGAGGGGGATGTCAGAGGGTTTAGATTCACTACAGAGAAGTTAAATACAGGTTTTTTGTTTGGTTATTTCTTATTTTTTTCAATGAGAGAGAATGAATACAGAAGATGATAAAACTTGGAGAATAGGTTGTTATCCATTATGATGGAGTGAAGATGAGATATTGGTTTCCCATTCATGATTCACTAAAGATAAGAGTGGAAGTGGACAATGGTAATTATTTAGGATAGAAATGACAAAACTAAGCATCGCTCGAGCACTAAGAATTATATTGTATACATAAAGATCATCAAAATTATTGATGAATTAGACCTATATAACTCATCAACCATGATTTTATTATATTATATCTAGCTTATTAATCAACATAGATGATACCAATCCCTGATAAAGAGGTCTCTGTACTATTTTTAGTTTTTTTTCTGATTTTTTAAAGAATTGTTCATGACGCTTGTTTTTTTCATGTGTTTCATTTATTTATCTCATCCTATTATTATTTAAATTTTTTATCCATATTATTATATTCTACTTTATGTTTTTATAGTAGAAACACCCGTGATGAATGTTCCCTCTGCATATAAGACCGATGGATAAAGAACATGAATCTAGATGTCCATTTAATTATTTTTTATTATTATATTTTGAATTGTAAAATGATGAACATGGATTATACTTCTTGAAGTAATTATACTTTGAATTTATTTGACAATATTTATGTTTTCATACACATTGAGATTTCCTTTTTATCTTGGATTTTCATTAAAGCTACTGCTGCCTTCATTATATCATTTAGTTTATGAGTATTAATGTGTATGAATCTATTTTATAATTATGTAATGGTATATTTAAATATGAAAATTTTAATTATCATTTGTTTTGATTCTGTTTGGTGAATCATCATTTATACATTTTTTTTTACGAGGATTGTATGACAAGTTTGGTTTTTTGTAATATCTGCAGTTTTTATGTGCCCTGTTCACCACTGAATTCATTTTTTATTCTAAATTCATATAATTTTAATGATTAACATGTTAAAATTATATTTTTTTATGATATAAACCGTGAATTAACATTTTTTTAGTTTATTTAATAACAGAAAATATATATATTGTTTGTTTTTTAATTTTTTGAAACAAAATAACCAACAAGGTCATGGTAGTGGTTGGTTGTGCACATTCCTTTGGGAAGCACACATCTCCATACCACACAAAAAGGTGTAATCAAATCCTTATTGGGATTAAATATTATTTTGCTCAAATTTAAAAGTTCTTTTTTATTGCTTTCAATTTCTTTCTTGTGGATTTTAACATACACCATTCATTGATTATTTCATTTAGTATGAGAATGTGATATATTATGCTATAATTTCAATATACTACTGATAGGTTTTTTACCGTTTGATATTTTTAATTCAGTTCTAATCCTTTTAGATGAGTATGGTAGATGGTACCTATGTTTGTATTTGGTTTTGCGTATATGAACATTTTTTGTTTAAGGTTAAACTATGTCTGAGAGCTAGTTTGTAGACAGGTGTGTTGGAAGTATCTACTGCATCCAATTACATTAATTTTCTTGGGAGTTGAGATTATTTTTCTCCATTTTGTTTGTCCTTATCAATTGGGTTTTTGGCCCTTGTCATAGACTTGAAAAGAGTTTGTGTTAAGGCTTGGGTAGTTTGTGAATTCATTACTCTTGTTTTTTTCTTGGTTGATCACCAAGCTTTTGTATTTTATATTTGACACATTTAGAGGATTTTTATTATTATTTTACCTTTATTTGGAAAAATTATCCATTAGTAATACTATACTAGGATGTGTTTCCCTTAAGTGGTTTTTACTCCTTAGCTTCTAGATAACTACTTGTCTTTATTCCCATGTCAAATACCAATCCTAGGATATTTACACCACTAACATATATCATTATAGTTTCCCTCTGTTTCATGATCTATCATTTTTTATTTTGTTTAAAAAGTCATATTCATGGGTGGATATTTTTAATCTATCATTTAAATTATATTTTATCACCTTACATCAATATTCTTACTATTGTGTTTCCAATAGGCATATCTCGACTTAATGCTGATAGTGCCAGGTGCTTCGATCATAATTTATTTTTATGGGTACAGCTGAAGACACTTCCTGTCCATTCTTTTTAAAATTAATTTTTTTTCTACTCATCTCATTTTCAATTAATTTTCACAACTGCACTATATTTTACTTTGTTTCAATTCATAGTGAATTTATGAGATGTTTTGTTTTGGAAATTTTATATGCGGGGATGAACAATGGTATCTTTTTTATGATCTAGAGGAACTAGTGAATTATTTTGAGGACCTTTTGTAGTATGTGACTTTAGTTTCCTTTATTCATCGATAATATCATCTCAGATAGAAAACTAGGTGAGTACAGTTATGACTTTTTCATGTAGTTGTTTAGAATTGTTTAATTTTAAGAATGTTTGTAGATTTCATTATATCATTGAACTATAGGAAACATGTATAACTCTTGATACAAGTTTGTGGGACTTTTGTGATCATACTCATTTTAGTTGTTTCTTTTTTCAGATGTTTTCTTCTTGATGAAAGTTTATGTGGTTCAAAATCATCATGTGGGTTGGGGTTTTAATTTACAAGGCGGAGAGTGTGTTGTTGTTTCATATTAAAACTTTTTTCATTTAATTTCCAAGTTGAAGATTTTATAATCCATTATTACTTTAAATTAAATAAATGAATATTTAATATATCATTTTTTAATATTATATAATATATATTCATGAGAATTGATCCACGCACTACCTTACTACCCTTTTAAGACATTCACCATACACTTTAAGTTAGTATGTTTCTAAAATCTATCAATGGACCTATAATAATCATTCATACATTTGTGAAATATAGTTTTTACTACCTTATTTATTATTATTGTAGGCATACTTGATCTTATGTGTAGTGAATCCTTTTGAGGTAGTGTTTATCTCTTTTAGGGGTGTCCGATTTAGGAATCTTCATCTTTGATCCTGTAAAACACATTATTTCACATGTTCCACATTCTCTGGTATCATGGTTCACCTACGAGAGATTTGAGGTGAGTTCCATGGTGGTGATCCATGATTTAGTCAACTAAAAATAGATAGGAGTGATATAGACCACTTTTGTTTTAGATCATCCCTAATAGTGAGGCAAGACAATTGAATGTTCTCAAATCACCATAGTGAAGCCGAACGAGGGTTTTTGATTTGTGGATTTGTCATTTTTCTCTGAGTTATAGGAATAACCAATGGTGATCATCCATATATAGGTTTTTTTCATCACTGGTGAAGTGGAGATGAGCTAATGGATTCCTATTATTACTTCACTAGTTATAGGAACAGGGGTGGGAAATGGTGATGAGTTAGGATAGGGCTGTCTAAACTGAGCTTCCCCAACATACTTAGAAAACTAATGTATACCTAGAAATAAATTATGATATTGAGGAATTATACCTGTATAACACATCAACCATGATTTTAGTGGGTTTTAAATAGATCATTAAGCAATGCAGGTGAGACCGAGCATCAGTATGGGGGTCTCAATACTATTTTCATTTTTCATTATCAATTTTTTTGTAAGTGTTGTTCATGATTCTTTTTTTCTTGTTCATCATGTATGTATCTCATCATATTTTTATTTTTATTTTTGTATCACACAAAATGTACAATTTTTTTTTCAAAGTGGATACACGTCTAATATTTATGCCCCATGCATGTGGGATAAATTTCTAAAGCACATAAATCTTGTTTTACTTTATCCAATTTATTTTATACATTAATTTCAACCAATAAATTACTGATCATACCATATTCTTATTTAAGTAACTCTGGATTGAATTTATTTTATAATTTTGAAGCTATTATGATTTTCAATCTTTATAGTTTAGATCAGCTTGTCATTGATGTTGTTGTTGCTGTCATTATATCTTATAGTTTGGGATTATTCATGTGTTGAAATATATTTGAAAAATTTAGAAATTTATATTTGAATATTGAATTTTCAATTATTGTTTTTTTCATTCTATTTGATGAATCATCATGTATATATTATTCTTCTAGTTTGTGAGAATGTTTTTTCAAGCTTGGTTTGTTGTAATTTCAATTTCTTGATGAATCATCATGTGGTTTGTTGTGTCATTACCCTTAGGAAACACAAACCTCCATAATGAAAAACCTAGAGATATCTTGATAGGTGACTGATGTAGTTTTCCACCACCCTATGACTTATCAATAGTTCTTGGGCCATAAGTGTACAACTAGACCTTAGTCTCAACTTCCTATACACCAGAGGCTGTCAATTAGAACTGAGAGACTATTGGTTGATTATGGGGAAATAATACCATCAAGATTTACTAATAACAATAACAAAAAAACATGATAGAATAAATTAAATAAAAAAACAAGTCCAAATACACTTATATATTATCTAATAAATATTTACCATGTTATAAAGGGAAACAAAATAAATAATATTTTCGGTGGACTAATCCCATATATTTACATGTAAAAATTAACCAAAATTAACTACCAACAAGGAAATGAGGAGCCACATGACCCATCTATAATATCATGACAACCAATCGATGTAGCACTAACACATTACTATCCACTAAAATCATGAAGGATAATTATTTCCCTTACCTATTCAATAAGACCCAAATTCAGCATGCATCTCAGAGGGCCTATATAGGATTTGAGTATGAAATTAGATGAAAACAACTAATGTTGTCCCTATCTAACATCCACGCATATACCGAGTTATTAAAAAATACAATAAAAAATAAATCAATAATAAATTACAACACATAATCCACCCATTCTCATCAAGACACAATCAGTATTTACCTACTTCATCCAATACTAGTGTGGAATCATACATACACTTTATATAATATTATAAGTTCCCTCATCCTTCCAATAAAAACCATGTCTCTTGGGATATACATCCTATATATATATATATATCTTAATTATAAAAGTTCCACTACGAGTGCAGATACCAACGTTTTTTTGGTTTTTGAAATTTGAGAAGAAATTTAATTTTATTGCTTTTGGGTACTCTTGAGGGGTAAAATGATCTTTTTCTCATATCATATGATCTCAAATATTTTTTTCTAACCCCAACATTGTTACTGAGATAGAGTGTTTACCCTATGAAATGAGTTTGGAGAAAGTTTAAGTAGTTAGAGATTTGGGAAAATATTTAATATATAAATACATAAATATTAAATTATTCATGGGGGTTTGGTTGGTGATATATTTTGAACAGAGCAATGGATTGAGATTTTGACTCCTCATTTGAGTTTGTAATGGGGTTTTTCCCCATAGGAGAGGTATAGAATATCATCAGGTTCTGGGACTCAATAAGATTGTTAAATGGTTGATTAATTATTAAATTACATAAATTAATAAAACATTTACGCCCCCAATTTGGGGTTTTTACACATGGAAGGAGAGGGAATTGAGCCACCCTTTCTTAAAATGGTAAACCCAGAGTGGGAGGAGAATGGGGTGCCTACGACATCATTCTTGGTGTATATCATGATTGAACCTAGTTGAAAAAGCTTTTGGAAGCATATTTGGACCAAAAAATTCAGCGTTTACACCATGAGTTAGGATGGTTTTTTAGTTCTATTCCTTAGTCCCCATATACTAGTTATTTTTAAGTTTAAATGCCTTATTATGACTTATAAAAACACCATGGGGGTGATATTTTCTTATTTGGATAAAAGCGAGGGTTTTGGGAAGTTCACATGTGTTTACTATTCCGAAACCCTAACTACATGGCTTGTATTTTGAATAAAACAAACCTTGTGTTCTTCCCGTTCAGGGAAGAAAAGAAGTAGATGACAACAAAATATTTATTCACAAGGACATGCCATGTAGTTTCACTTGGAATGTGGATGAGTACATTTATAGATGACCCATGTGCAGGTGGGCGAGAGGATGTTCATATAGGGTATAGGGCGAGACCCCATGTGGGTTATGTAATGCCCTAACCCTAGATGCTCGGAGTCGGTGTATTATTTTACTACATTGGAATGATTACAAGGAATCAAGTCCTGAAGGATTGATTAGTTTAGCAGTCTTAGAAAATATATTACATACCTGAACGTTACTCTACATATTCAAACATAAAACACAACAAAAATATTTCTTTGAGAATCCCATTACTCCCCAAGCAGAACCCTACATATCAATCATAATACACTTCTTGGAATCCTGGGGAAAAATATAAGATATGGGGGAGCTTAGGTGATCAGTAAGGGTAACTAATTTAGCAGAGGCTATAAAATTTTAAGGAAAGATGTGTAATAAAAACAACAGTCTTTTAAACATAAACTTGAACATAATTTGGAAAAAATAAATCAAACATTACCATATAAACATGCACATGGATATTCTAATAGTCGAATAATCACATGTAATAACTAATTTCATAATGAGGGAATGAATAATGTTGGACATCATAACCACATAGTCAATGCCTTATGCCAAGAATATAAATACTTTTTTTCAAGGCCTTATTCTGAGACACTAATTTGTCTCATGAGACCAATTGATGCTTCGAGGGGCTATAGCAGGTCCCGCCCGCTACTTATTAAGTCAAATGCATCCCTCATATGAAAAGGGTGAACCCGACATAAATATTCGTATTAAAACTAACATATGAAATGCCAATACATTAACTGTAACCATGAATTGTATAAAAATAGCACATCCATATTCAAACACATCATAACATAGTCAATACAATATAGAACATTTTATTATAATAAATAAACATCAATCATTAATAATATCAAGTAAAGGATGTTGACATAGTTGAAAATGAACCGTAAAAATCATTGAGAGAAATATCCATTTTTCTTGAAATAATTTAAAAGTCACATAATTTAGAAAGGAAGACATTTAGAAGACATTTTTGAATCAATGTGTCCCATACCAGTTTGAAACTTTTGAAATTAATTAACATTTTTAAACATTCATGTTCATATAAATAAATCCTTAAAACCAGTTTGAAAACATGGAAATAAATGATAATGATTTAGAAGAATAAATATTTAAACCATTTTAAATAATGTTTTTTTAAATAGTCTCTTAAAAAGAATCCTTTTTAAAAATATTTTATGAAAAATGGACAAGAATCATAAATTTTTCCCAGTAAAAACTAACACATAAACAATCTCATATAATAATGAGATTGAGGAATTAACCATTACCTTGTAATTTCCTTTGGTTGAGGGTACATTTAACCTCATTTATAATGACCATAGTATGTTATTAAATTATACTGTAAGCTTCTTTAAAATTTAGTACATCATACTATATTCATTTATAACTTTATACTACCCATTTAATAATAATTTCCATGATAAAATTACATTTTGGGTAATAATCGCTTTCTTTGTCATACGTGTTCTAACTTGTTATTATTGATTTAATAACATAGATCATAATTTACCTACTTCTAGAACATAATAAATTATTTATATATCATATATATTCAGAATATAAATATTTATAATATATATATATATGAAATGAAAACACTGTTCCTGGACACGGTAGTCCATACGTATGCTTGAACATTGTTTCAGTTTTTTTATTGTATAATATGGATGTAAAAGAATTTTATTTATTGACATAAATATATATTATTACATTAGAAATATTATTACCTATACCTCATAATTAATCAATATATATATTTTTATTAAAATTCTGGAAGGGTGACAAATGAAGATGAATCTCATCACGTCGTGGAGATGGTAATCCATACGTACACATGAGCGACAATGTCATTTTATTAATGGTGAAATTTTGGTTAATTGGATGATAAATTATAAATATATAGTAATTATAATGTTATATTAATTATTTATATTTATTATACTCATTATTATACCCATCCATGTAATATAGTGTTGAATAACAAACTACACCAGGACGTAGAGATGGTAAGCCGTACGTATGCATGCATGGTGACTTTATCATTCATAGGATGAATAGAATAATGAATATGGTTGAAACATATTTATAATAACACCTAGGAATATATAAGGTAGTGTATTTATTATTTTATTATATAAATAAAAAAGGAAGAGGAAGAATAAGAATAAAATATCTTTGAAAGATGTGAGGAAATTATTACCTCTTCTTCAGGTGCTTCCTTTTGATTTGAAAAAAAGGAATTCATAGTTTGGATTTTTTTTATCAAATAAAGGCCTCTATGTTGAAGTAAAGTTAGTTGGGAGAATATTTTAGTGGGGGTTTTTCGAACCAAAATGATCTGGAGGTGTGAATTTAAGAGAAGGGGAAGTACCCTTTTATATGAGAGGTGAGAGGAACTTTATGAAAAGCTTGAAATATTATTTTATTATAAATAATTTTCGGTTTTTTAATAGCTCCAAGTGGATTTATTTATAGGATAAGGTGGATATGGGCTGAAAACCTATCAAACAATAAGTTTTAGGCAAGTTTATGTCACTATATTAACCTTATCTTTTATATTTAACTCTTAGTTAAATAGTTTAACTTTTTCCATGTCTTATTGTATTCTAATACTATATAGATAATTAAATTATTATAAACTGTGACGAGAAACTAAAGTGGTTCATTAATTACATATCTATTATTATATAAGTCATTTGACTAAATCGTAGATTTTTTGGAATATTATATCATTTAATAAAATAGTATTTGTTTTGAAAACTCATTTTTGTCAATTTTGACACTATTTTGTTTTTGTTTTTTGTTAAAGTCATCACAACTTAATTACTTCAAAAAAATACAAGGAATCAATCTGAACATGTCATATTCCCATATAAAATTCGTGTATGGCCTCAAAATTATTAATTTACATTTATTTTGATATTTATAAAATCAATAATTTTAATCATTCATTAATAAGGTAATTATTGCATCAGTATTATGTCATAAATGAATTTAATTATTAGATGTCTAAAATTCAAAATAAAATAACCTGATGTAGGAAATATTTTTATATTTATAATTTAGATTTATAATCTAATATACATTATGTATAACTCTATATTAAAAGTGGTTTAGTTAAAAAAATTGAATTTAACACTCTTAACACTTCATTAAAAAAAATATAATAAATGTACTAATCTAATCCAAGTAGATCAAAAAAGGATCATATTTTTTTTTCTAAGAATGATTTAGGTTGAAATACACTTATCCATTAGAATTATGACATGTTTTGGTGTAATTATAATATCATGTTTACCTTTAATTACCTTATTTACTTTTAACCGTGGTAAATAAATATCAAAAGTTACTATTCACCAAAAATTATTTTCATCCCATTGAATCATACTTTAATTAATGATGAAAACCATGCCTATAATATTTTTGAAATTTAATTCATAGAATAAATAAAATAATTTTTATGAAAATTTGAAAATGTGCCTAGAAGGTGTGTAAAAGACGTTAAAAAATGTTCAATAACATTTTATATGTCTAATATTATTATAAAATTCCTTCAATAAATTACATTAGACTAATATAGGTATTATTTATTTATTTTCACCTTGAAATAAATTTAAATAAAAATATTAATTATTTAAATAAAACGTTTGTTTTAAGCAACAACGTAGTGTTTTTCACAATACATCAGAAATTGAATGTTTTCAGAAAAATACCAAAAAATTCATCCTAAGATAATTTTGATATTAGATATTAAAAAATTATATCTATCTTAAAATATTTAGAGTATCTAAGTTGCATTAATTAATTTAAAATTAATTCCCATTGTCCAAATGAGAAAGGGAGTTTTTAAGAAATACAAACTATCAAAATATTGACATGGGTTTAGGTCTATTTTAAATTTGAAATTACTGAAAATGATGTAATTTATATTAAATGAAAAAAATTATATAATTATACTTCAAAACCATTCAAATTTATAATCTAACACAATCAATTATTTTTATTAAAAATGTTTTTTTCAATTAAAATTTTTTATTTTCACTATTCATTATAATATAAAAATTATCCAAAAAGTACAAAACATTTATTCAAAATAAACTTTTATTCCCAGAATCAAATGAAGAATTTAATTTCATTAAATTTAATAAATTAAATTGCCAAATATTGGATTTAAAAATGGTTTTCCATTAAAATGCAGAAACACTAAATTTTTTAAAAATACATTATTCAAATGAAAAGTTGAATTTGTCCATATATTATTTCTAGGAAACACAAAATACAAATGTTAAAATTATATAAAATATATATAAAATTAAAAATATTGTTAATACTATTCATAATCTCTTTTTTAAAACAGTAAGTTTGATAGGTCGTGATGCGCTTGAGCACGGTTTTGTGTATAGCACAAACTATTGAAATAATTTGAAAAGATAATGTACTATGAAATCTTGGGGTGTTACATTCTCCCCTCCTTCAATAAATTTCATCCTCACATTTTGAAAATGTTCATCCAAAATAAAAGGCTAAAAATAGAAAATTATTTTGTGGAAAACCCACATCATAAATAGGGTTAATAAAATTAAGTTTTAATAAGAGAGAAAGGGAAATGAAAAAGTCACCACCAAATTAGGATTTTGAATAAGATAACATTGGTGAAAATTAGAAACACATAATTTAAGGGAAAACATAAATATTTATAGGGAGTGATTGAGGTCATCAATCACAATCAAGTGAACAATAAATGTAAAATTAAGGGCCTCAAATCCTTAAATCTATGATGATTTAAAAAATCATTGGTTCAACAATACATAAGGTATTAGGATAAAAAAAATTTGGTTTTAATATACTTTACCTAATGTTTAGGGGAAACAATAATTGGCATGTAGAGTTCCATCATTTAACAAGTTTCGACCACAAACACATATTTCACTCCAAAAGATAATATAACTCAAAAATATTCTATTTAACCTAATTGTATAGTGTTCCAAAAATATAATCTATAATTAATATATCAGTCTATTTAAAAAACTACATTATAAAAACTAGGACCTCATGTAAGCTAGTGGTTGGTGATGCACCCTTGTCGCCCTTCGGTTGTAGGTTAAAGTCTTGCGGCCTTACCAGATGTGATGAGTTGTCACCCAACCTCCATGTTGTCCTTTTTATACCAATCCAAAAATAATATTATTTTCTTTAATCTTAAAAAATCACATCCAATGTTCAACTTAATCTAATCCAACCTTTAGACTTATCCAACATACTTGTGTCCAAACTCATAGTCCAAAAATTTATAAGGAAGGTCAAAATAACATAATAAATATCTCTTTTATCACATAATAACACATAAATACCTTTATCTTGTATTCTATTAAAACATGGTAACAAATTGAATTACTAAAATACCTTATTGAATATAGTCATGCTCCATTATTCCCTATAGAATACAGGATAAACACCTTAAATATAAAAAATTTGTAAACTACAACAAACAATTAATTAGTTCCAAGGTAATAAAAAAATCCAATATAATTTATGAAAATCAATCATCTATTATTCCAAAATCAATACCTATCTATTAAGAATATTTTACTGTTTATATTTACCTCAACCATATATTTTCCAAAATGACTAACTTGTTATTGAGTCACTTTTCTTGGTACCACACAATCTCAAATCCATAATGAAATAGTTCAGCAGTACAATCCTTATATACACTATAAATATTATAATCTATACATAATTAATAAAATACACAAATGACATAATTCTTTAATAACATCCTAAGAATACTAATCATTATTCTTCATCTACGGTAGTATAAAAACATGATTATTATCCAATAGCATCATTTGGGGTATACTCTGATGATTTAGACACTGATCGTCGTAGTGTCCTAACTCCTTTCTGACGAAGCATTGTACATTTGAAGCCTTTTTCTTACCACTAAAATCATGAATATGTTGTCCTTTTCCTATACACACATAAAAAAATACCATTCCCTTCAAGCATTGTCCATGATGATTCTTTCCACAGTTATCACATGTGGGAAAATAATTCTTTTCCATCTTCCCTTTATCCATCATTTTCTCCACCCTCCTCTTCTTCTCTTTCTTCCCTTCAAATCCATAGGACTTATAGAATTCATTACTTATCTTATTAATACATGATATTATTTCTTAATATGATGAGGATACATGGGACGCTATTTTCCACTTAAATGTTGGCTTAATACCATGAAAGATGTGATCCTTCTTACTCTTTGGATCATACATATTGTCAGAGTTCTCATTTCTTCTACTGGACTCCATTTCTAAATAATGAAATGCACTAGGTTAGATCATATCAAAATGTATAATAAAATAACTAGAATAATTTTCAACATTAATTGAATATTTACCCTCATCTAGTCTCATAATCATAACAATGGTTTCTTTGCCAACATATTTACTCTCATAACAGTTTGTAAAGAAAATGTGAATTATCCTAAGAATATCCCCTCGGAGTGTCAAACTAGGTGCGCAGTAAGGCCCATTGTCGTGTACCAGGATACCCCGGGTCAAGACCGAAACTCCTTGTCGGAGTTTTCACTCCTAGGTATATTTTTTCCAGAACCACATCAACTTGTAGTATCCAGACATGGATGTATTGCTGGGAAAACCCAAATAATATCTACATTACCAATTTTTTATGGTCTTTTATACTAATACTCAAAGCATATCTTAGGGTAATGTTTCCTAATTTGAGTTTATATGAATCTAGTTTACAAGGATAATGCATTAATTACACTTATACCAAATATAATTCCTTGACGCCAGAAGCCTGGAGTCGGTGCATTATTTTAATACATTGGTATTATTACAAGGAATCAAGTCCTGAAAGACTGATTAGTTTAGAAGTCTTGGAAAATAGATGGCATACATGAATGTTACATTACACATTAAAATATAAAGCAAAACATAAATAATCCTTTCAAAACACAATTATTCCCCAAGCTTAACCCTACATATCAACCATAACACACTTCTTGGAATCCTCGGAAAACAAAACATAAGAAAGGTGTTAGCTCAGATGCTTAGTATAGGTAAATAATTTAGCATAAGTTATAAACTTGTATAGAAATATCTGTAATAAAAACAATAACCTTTTAAACATAAAATTGATCATAATTTGGCAAAAATAAATCAATCATTACCATATAAACATTTACATGGATATTCTACTAGTAAAAAAATCACATGTAATAACTAATTTAATAACTAGGTAATGCATAATTCTGGACATCATAACCACATAGTCAAGGCCTCGTACAAAGACTACAAATAACATTTTTGTTGAGGCCTTGTTCCAAGACACTAATTTGTATCATGAGTCCTACTGATTCATCAAGGGGCTATAACGGGCCCTGCTTGTCACTTACTAAGTCCAATACATTCTTCATATGAAAAGGGTGAAATATAACATAAACATTCGTATTAAAACTAGCATAAAAAATGTCCATACATTTTCTAGTAAACCATGAATGGTATAAAAAAGAACATCCATAATCAAACATATCATAAATCATTGAATACAATATAGAACGTTTTATTATAATAAATAAACCACAATCACAAATAAAACCCCGTAAAAGATGTTGACATAGTTGAAAATGATCAGTAAAACACTTTAAGAGTAATATCAATTTTTCATGAAATCATTTAAAAGTCACAGAATTTAGAAAGGAAGAAATTTAAAATAAATTTATTAATCAATGTTTTCCATACCACATTGAAACTTCTAAATGGAATTAATATTTTAAAACATTAATGTGTATATAAATAAATCCTTAAAACCATTTTGAAAACATGAATATTAATGAGAATTATTTAGAAGAATAAATATTTAAACCATTTAAAATTATGTTTTGGTTAAAGAGTCCCTTAAAAATAATAATTTTTAAAACTCTTTGATGAAACATGGATATGGATAATAAATATTTTCTAGTAAAAACTTGAATGTAAACAATCTCGGACAATAATGAGATTGAGGAATTAATCCTTACCTAGAACATTCCTTTGGTTTAGGGTACATTTAACCTCCTGTATAATGACCATAGTATGTTATTAAATTATACCAGAACCATATTCATATTTATTATATCATACTAGATTCATTTATGAATTTATACCACCCGTTTAATACTAATTTCCATGTTAAAATAAAATTTCGGGTAATTTTTTTTATCTTACGTGTTTTAACTTGTTATTATTGATTGTATCATGTAGATCAAGGTTTAAATAAATATAGAATATAAAAATTTATTTATATATCATAGATATTTAGAATATAAATATGTACAATATACAGATATATGAAATGGAAAAACCGTTCATGGAGACGGTAGTCCGTACATACGCATAAACGTTGTTTTTGTTTTCTTATTGTATAATATGAAAGTAAGTAATTGAAATTTATTTATCTAAATATATATATGTTATTCCAATAGTAATATTATATCATATAACTCATAATTAATCAATATATATATATATATATTTACAAAAATTCTTGATGGTTCATCATTGAAGATGAATCTCATCGCATCGTGGAGACGGTAAGCTGTACGTACGTGCGAGCGACAATATAATTCTATTGATGGTGAAATAGTTTATAATTGGATGTTAAATTATATATACCAAATCATTATCATGTTATGTTAATTATTTATATTAATTATAAACATTATTATACCCATCCAAGTAATATAGTGTTGAATAACAAACAACAACAGGATGTGGAGACGGTAAGCTGTATGCACGAACGCATGGTTACTTTTTCATTCATAAGATGGATATAATAATGAATATAGTCATACCATAATTATAATAACATCTCATAATGTGTAAGGTACATGATTTATTATTTTTGTATGGAAATAAGAAAGAATGATGAAGTAGAAGAAGAAAATAACTTTGAATGTGGTGATGAAATAATTACCTCTTCTTCACTTGCTTCCTAATGATTCAAACAAAATGAATACATTGGTTGGATTTATGATCAAGGTAAGGACTATAGAATGATTTTAAGGAATTTGGGAGGATATTTGATCTGTGTTTGGCTGAGTTAAAAGGCTTTGGATGTGTGAATTTAAGAGAAGGGGAAGTACCCTTTTATAAGAGAGGTGAGGGGCACGTTAGGAAAAGCTTGAAATTTTATTTTATTATAAAACCATTTTCTAAGTATAATAGCTCCAAATATATTTATTTCTAGGATAAGGTTGGTATGGGTCAAAAAACACTCAACCAATTAGTTTTAGAGAAGTTTATGTCACCATATTAACCTTACCTTTTAGATTTAACTCTTAGTTAAATAGTACAAATTTTACTATATCTTTGTGAATTTTTAAACTATATGGTTAATAAACATACTATAAACTGCCAATAGAACGTCAAGTGGTTCATTAATGAAATATTTATTATTCTATAAGTCCTTTGGCCAAATATTATATCATTTAATTAAATAGTTTTTGTTTTAAAAATTCATTTATGTCAATTTTGATACTATTTAGTTTTTGTTTTTTGTTTAAGTCATCACAACATAATTACTTTGAACAAAATTCTTTGAATCAACCATAAAATGTCATATTCACCTATAAAATTCCTGTATGGCTTCAAAAGTCTCAATTTACATTTTTTTGATATTTATGAACTCAATTATTTTATTCTTTCGTTAATAAGGTAATTACTTCATCATCATTGTGTTAGAAATAAATTTAATTATTAGATTTCTAAAATTATAAATATTCAAAAAATATTTTTTTATTTTTAAAAACACTTTTTGGCTAAGTGAGAATATAGCAAGAAAAACAGGGTGAGGCAGCGTGTCCAAGGGGATCCAACAGTGAAGACACTAGCCAGACAAAACCAAACAAACACAAAAAAACACACAATAGGTAGAAGCTGAACATAATTGGAGCCTTTGAAGGAGGATGACAGATGGAGAGGGATTCATCGATAGAGCTCTGGAAACAGGGACCACGAGACAGCTGAGCTACCATGGACAATGCAATCAAATAGAAGCACCGGAAGAGTTCCACCTTCAAAGCCACCATCACCATCCAAAACACCATGAAATCTGTCGAAAATGAAAAAATTGGAGTCATGGGTGAAGGAGCGTGACACAATGGTAGAGGAAACCAAGAACATACAAAATTATCCAGGCGCAGGAACCATGACAACTGTCGGCACCACAAACTGATCCAGGGCGAACAACCGTCGTCCGTGTATGCGCCTGCGGGCGATCCACACCATGACATCCCTCGAAAGCAAGGCGTTGATCCTATGATATAGAGGGATCCAAATCGCACCATAGTAAGGGCACAAAATAACATCAGAGAGAGATGGAGGCATCCGGTGGGGCATCACCTACAAAGAGTGAGAGGTCACGTGGACGCTTCCTTCAAGTGAATATGAGCAAGCCGTCATTGATAGCAGACACATAGTGATGGGAACCGGGGGGAGACATCAATTGTTTGGTCCCATGGACAACAGAGACATGGACACGTTGGAATCTAAGGTGTATCATGCGTCAGGGATTGATATGACGATGTGACGTCGGACCCGGGAGGCCAAGTCGTAATGGCGGGATCCAGGACGTCGTCAGAAACCAGAGGGGCGTCTCACACTACGGGATCCGAGAGGGCGATAAAGCTTCAGACATGGGAGGGCGACACACGGTGGAAGGGAGTCACGCGGTGGTAGATATGGAAGCTCGAGGGGCATTTCACGGACTGGAGGTCCAGGGTTGTAGAAGAGAAGGGATTGGAGGTGGCATTGGGGAAGGCAGTGCTGGGGCGGCAGAAACCCTAGGCCGCTACTTTCAAGCGCTACATCGCATCCCCAATGTTGTAGGAAATCGTTTTATAGTTCTAATGAATATTTATTGTCTAATTTATCTTATGTATAACTCTATATTGAAAATGGTTTAGTTAATAAATTTTGAATTTAACACTTTTAACACTTATTTAATTAAAATATAATAAATATCATAATCTAATCCAAGTGGATAAAAAGGGATCATATTTAATTATAAGGTTTATTCTGGTCAAAATACACTTATCCAATAGAATTAGTACTTATATTGGGGTAATTATAATTTCATTTTTACCTTAAATTACCCTATTTACTATTAATCGTGGTAATTAAAAATCAAAAGTTACTATTCACCAAAAAATATCTTCATCACATTGAATCACATTTTAACTACTAAAGACAACAATGTCTATCGGATTTTTTAAATTCAATCTATATAAGCAGTAAAAGTATATTTAATGCAAATTTTCAAATGTTCCTAGATGTTGGGTAAAAGACATTAAAAAATATGTAATAAAATTTTATGTGTAATATTAATTTAAAATGCCTCCAATTAATTAAATTATAATAGTATAGTTATTATATATATATTTTTATTTTAAAATTAATTTAAATAAAACTATTAATTAATTAAATAAAAAGTCGGTTTTAAACAATAACGTAGTGTTTTTCATTATTCATCAAAAATTGAATGTTTTTAGAAAAACACCAAAAATTCACCCTAAGCTAATTTTGATAATAAAAATTCAAAAATGATGTCTATATAACCAAATTTAAATCATATAAGTTTCATTAATTAATTAAAAATTAATTCTCATTGTCAAAACAAGAATGCTGGTTTTTAAGAAGTAAAAACTATCAAAAGATTGATATGTGTTTATGTCCAATTTAAAAGTGAAATTACTTAGAATGACAAAAATTATATTAAATGATAAAAATATAATCTAATTATACTTCAAAATCATTCAAATGTATAATCTAACACTATTAATTAATTTGATTAAAAAAGTTGTTTTCAATTAAAATTTTGGATTTTCACTATTCATCAAAATATGAATGTTATTAGAAAAGTAAAAAAAAATTATTCAAACTAAATTTTTATGTTTCTCTTATAAAGAAGAATTTAATTTCATTAAATTGAATATATAAAAGTGTCAAATATAGTATTTAAAAAGTGTTTTCCCTTAAAAGGTAGAAAACTGCATTTTTGATAAATACTTCTTTTATATGAGATATTGAATTTGTCGTTATATTATGTTTAAGAAACAAAAAATATGGATTTTAAAATTATATTTTATATATATAATTCTAAATGTGGTTAATACTATTCATAACTACTTTTTAAAATGGCTAATTTGATTGGTCGTGATGCGCTAGAACTCAGTGTTGCGTGTAGAAAAAGATGTTGAATCACTTTAAAGAGATAACATACTATGAAATCTGTGGGTGTTACTGGTTACACACTATGTGGGAGAACACGAACAGACTAGGACACATGGCCAGCCATGTGAGGTACACATGTAGGTAATGCATTTAGGGAACATGTTGTGTACCTTACATATATGCCATGTACTCATGATTTTATACACCTAGTTCAGCTAGAGTACAATCCCATACTAGACTATGAGAGTACACTCCATTTTCTTTATCATACACTTCATTTAATTCTCCTTAGTTACCCTTTATGGGGTTTTGTGTGTTTTTTCCTTGGAAATAGAATTTGACTTGTGATTATTCCATTTTGTGTGTTTTCCCATGTAGATCATGATGGTGGAATCATTTTGGAATATAGTGGTTCTCTAGATAGTGTTTTAGACAATGATAACTTTATAGGAGGATTTACTTAGGGATTTTATTTTTAATCTTTAATGGAATTGGGTTATGAGCTGTGATACCGAGTAAAGATTGTGAGCTCAATGTTTTTCCTGTCCTGAGTGTTCCATTGTGGTTTTCTTGGTGTTCTTTAGAAGGATCTTGGGAGTTGGAATTTGAGTAGTATATCTGTAGTGATTTTGGTTGTACCTATGCATCTGGACAAGTTTCTTATTTTTAGTTCTATTTATGTTTAGATCTTATGTTTGAGGATCAGGGAGGTTGAAGCATTTGGGCATGGTTGACATAGTAGGAGGTTGTTATGAACAAGTTCTTTGTGGTGATGAGTGGAGTCTAAGGTAATCTTTAGATGAACACAGTGTTCTAGTATCCAGTTAAGTGATCATTAGATTCCATAGTTAGCTATTGATAATGACACATGGCATGGTTTTTTTTTCAGATTCCTTGTTTGCATGTTGTTGATCTAGGATCGTTTGGAGGCCATTAAGGGATACTTGGGGATGTTTCTTATGATGGGGTTTAGCTTCATATTTTTGTGGTTACCAGGGTTTGGGGGTAGATGACATATCTTGAGTGTTATCTACGATGATATAAGGATGTATGCCTCTATATTTGTGTGGTACTAGAGGACCAAGTATGGAGTGGATATATAGGAAGACCTTTAACAGGTTCTTGTGATTTAGTAGTTTGGTTGTATATATTCCCTTAGAACTCAATATTCCATATGTGTCATTGGGACTAGGATGTTTCTAGACGAGATGAATATAAATCCAACCCTTTTTATGTTTTAGTTCATTGAGTTTGAGGCCAAGATTATGCCCATGGTGTAGTTTGATATGATTGGGATTCCATGTTTTAGAACAAATTTTACGAGGAAGGGTTGTGATGGCTGAGAGAGGTGAAAAAACATTCCATAAGTATGGATCCAAATATCTATAATAGTGATTGTTGAAATGAGGATTTGTATATGTAATGATAGTTTGTTTTTGTTTGAGTGATAGACTGAGGTTCTGAGAACATTGCTTTATTATTTTGAGTAAAGTGGATGTTATGTCACATGTATGTGGTTTGGTGATGGAATGAGGCTCTACGCATTTGTAGTATGCTTAATGGTATATTTTCTAAATTGATTCTCTATGAAACAAATTTTATATATGGTTTTGGGATGATATGTTGATTCTTGACTCCCCGATGCACTGTAGTTTTTTGGGGGAAGGAATGATTCTCCTAATACCAAGGGTGTGGACATGGAATTCCAAATCATGTATATGTTGGTTATACATGGTGTTCTAAGTCCCAATTAGATTCGTGGAATAAATATCCATGTTTTCCAACATGTTTCCAAGTGGTTGGGATGGACAGACATGGTGTATCAGATCCTGGTTGGATACTTGGATAGACACTCCTTGTGTGTTTACAAGTGATCTTTATGAATTATGGTTGTTATTGTCAGAAATAGCGTTTAAAATCCAAGTTAGATACTTGGACTGATGCTTCAAGAATGATTTACTTGATATGTTTCCTAGGTGATGGACTGGTTCTCCAAACACTATTGTTTTTGATCAATGTGATAAAAGTTAGACTAATGGTATGGACATGGTAGTGATTTTATATGGTAACTAGGGAAGAGGTGTTGAGGTGTCGAGTATGAGATAATGTTTGGTTTATGAGGACATGGTATGGGATGAAATATATTATTATCCCATGTGATAGTACTTCTGTAGTATGGGTCCTCATAATGGTCATGTTTTGTTACGGCTACCATGGTTATAGAGCCCATAATATATTTGCGACACATGATCATGGTGAAATGCTCTGAGACACACTAAATCATTATCCAAAGCATGTATGTTTCATTGAGGTATAATACCCAAGGATTTATGGTCTTTTATTTTTATTTATTTTCACTTATGTTTCAACGGGCATGAGCATATTTCATGATCATTCACTTATGTCCGTAGTTTATACGTTCACCATTGGGGGTAAAATAATTTTATTTATTTATAACCCCATGTATATGCACCTCAATGTGTGCACAAACCTTCGGTTTACTTTTAGGTTGAGCATGAATGCACGATGGACTGGCAATAGGCCCCATATTTCATGGTTGAGTGGGATGCTCATGTGGAGTCCGCTGGTAAGTCTAGAGAAATTAGACATGGTACTAGTATAAAGACCCATCCTTAAAACATTACATAATCTTGAATTAAATGAATAATTCACATTGTGGATCTTTTCAGGTTTAGAGTTTTAGATGATTAGATCATAGCTATTACATCTCAAAAGATATAAACTCTTAAAAAAGTGTCATGTCAAGTTCCATGTTTAATACAACATGACTTTTTCTTGATCCCATCCTTGACCCCATCCCACATTATTTTCTGTGAAAAACATTTTAAAAAAACATGGGGTGAGCATAAAAAGCTCAGTATGGGATACACAAAGAAGGAAAACAGTTAGATTTTCAAAACCTCAAGTAAACTATGAATAATTTATCAAAGTAACACTTTTCACCTTTAAGAAGTAGTAAATACTCTTCACTGAATAAAAGGTCATAACTTACCATTTTCTAACCAAAATATTACCATAAAACCCATATAAATAACACATAACTTATAAAGGTAACATGGGACATAAACATACTTAAATGGAATAACCATATGGTCGACTTCCACAAATATCACTACATGGAATAGCCATACGGCTGACTTCCATACCCAATGCATTGGAGGTTATAACGTAACCTACCATCTTGGTATTCATAGCACCACCCGTCATATAGTTTATCACATAACCACCTATCAAATGTCCAAGTACCATTATAAAATCATAAGACATAAAACAAATATAATGGAAAGAAAACATTTCCACATTTCATTCACAATATATCACCTAAATATATTGACATAAAAAATCCATTGTCAAAACCATTTTCAATACCAAAATACATAAAAGAGTATATTGTATTTATTTTCTTTTAAAAACATTTCGGCTTGTTAAGGAAGCCAAAGATCAAGTAGTACTCACGGCAGCAGAAAGGTCATTGTCACCGTGTACGTTAAAAATAAACATACATTTTTTCATTTAGTAAAACGCTTAGTATAGAAAATATTCCATTTAAATTAAAGTATAAGTCAAAGGGGTTTATACAACGTATAAATTAAAGCCTTGTATTAGAACGAAATATGCCTCAATGAAAGGGTATTGAGATGAAGTCCCATACAAAGAAAGTATCCTTAGATTAATGATAAACCAATTACATAATTATGAGTGAAAAGTATAAATACACATAATATAAGTGGATATTAACTGTAAAACAATCAGAGTCATTCACAAATATTAATATAATGACATATTCAAGGAGTACAAGTTTAACCCAAAGAATTGAAATTGAGTTAAGAAGTTCCTTTGCAAAAATTCGAAAGCCTAATGGTGTCACTTTAAAATTCATAAAATTAGTTAATGAGAGAAAAAATGGTATCTCATCACTTGGAAATAAAATTTACATCAATCAGGATATAGAAGAACATATACCCACAAATTAATATGTAAATTAAAATACCTAACAAAAATAATTCTTTTAAAAAGAGGAGGGTGAAAGGTTCCCTTACCGATTTGGGTAACTTTCAAAACGTACACCCCATGAAATAATGGTCATAAAATGAAGTTTTAAATACCCATAAATTAGATTATATTACACAAAGAATACAATTATGGGTATTAAATACACCACACAAAAGTAAATAGTGGCAAATGTAGCATGAATCTCACGGGAATAAAAGTGAGAAGAAAAACACATTACCTTGCTGTAATCAATCGAGTCATAAGAACAAAAGATAAAAACCACAAAATGAATTACAGAAAACCATGAATATAGATAGAATCGTGATAATATATATCATGTGGAAGTACACAATACACCACATGCAATAAATAAGTGGCGAACAATGGAAATCTCACGGAATTAAAAGTGAGACAAGAATTCACTTACGAAAATTCGGCAACATAAAGGCGCCACTAAAAAATTAAAAAAATGGATTGATGAGATGAAATAGGGTCTCTCACCATATTAACATAAAAATTACATCAAGATGATTATAAAATAATATCCCCCAACATAATAAAAGGAGCTTAAAGGAAATGAAATAAAAAATAGTACTTAAAATGAAAGAGAGAGGTCAGATCCCTTACCTCTTGTCTGACTTGACTCGATCATTCTTTAATCTCCTGAATAATAAACTAGAGTTAATTTATACTTTCTTAAGAACCCTTTTTTAGTTCATTTTTCCTTATATATAATTTATTACCATTTAATTAACATTATGTAATTATTTAAGATAATAACGGTCGTTTTATCGATCATTGGTACTTGAGTCAAAAATAAACTTCTTATAATTACAAGTTGTTCATGTGGTAAAATATACATTATATACAGAATTATATTCATGATTTAGATATCATATATATCTTATATATACATTATATAAACTCATTTATAATATTACATAACATTTAGAGGTATGAAATGAAATGCACCGTTCATGGAGACGGTAAGCCGTACGTACGCATGAACGCTACTTTCATTTCTATTTTGTATTTAATGGAATGAAATCATAATGATATAAAGGTATATTATAATTCCAGTATAATATCATATATATAATATCATTAACCCCGTCATGTATACGTCGCACATATGGAATTAACAATTCAAATCACTTTGAGGGGGCGGTAGTCCGCACTTCCTAAAATGAAGATATCACGTTTACCCATAATGGAAACCGTAAAGGTATTCCATAAATGAAAAATAAAGAATCATATGGAAAACATAAACATAATATATCTTAAATAAAAATATAGTGACATCTTAATGGCCACCATGAAAGGTGTTAGAAGAATATTGAACAATCATCGCTTCGTGAGGCAGAAATTCGCCACTCACAGAAACAGTATGTTTTTTAACCATTAGACAGAGGTGTGTGTGAGTGTAGCTCTAACAATTCTGATAACAACATCCTATTATATTTAATTTAATGGTGTTATTACAAAATAAAGTAATAAAAAGAGTTTAGGGGGTTGGAGAAGCAAAATAATACAAAAGAACATAAGAGAAGACATTAACTTTAAATCAGGCAACTCCTCTTGGTTTGAACCAAAAAGGTTTCTTGATGATCTTTTTGCCTAAGGTAATGCTTATAGGATGAGTATATGGATGTGGAGAGATAAATTGAGTAGATTTTGGTTTATCCAAAGGCTTGAGAGGTGTGGGTAAGTGGGTAGAGGTGGGGGCCTTTCATAAGAGGGAGGAGGGGCACTCTTGGAAAGTCTTGAAAAGTTACTTTATTATAAAATTATTTTCAGATATCAAAGGTCCCATAATTATATATTTCGAGGATAAGGTGATAAGGGTTCAAAATCCACTCATACAATAGGTTTTTTACAAGTTTATTTCTTAGAGTTTACATTATCTTTTCATTTTATTTAAATCATTCATTAATGAGGTAATCGCTGCCTCATCATGGTGTCATAAATAAATTAATCAATTTAATGTATAAAAATTATAAAAAACAAATATGATGTAGGAAATATTTTTATATTTATAATTAATATTTATTGTCAAAAATATGACTTGTATTAGTTCATGTAAAAAAAATTTTGTGAAACAATACATGTTTGTGACATTTTTATTTTAACTTTAAATAAAAAGCTATTAATGCCATTTTCTTACCCAAGTGGATCAGTGGGGTCCCCAAGTTGACCCATGGATTGTCTTGGTAGGCCATGACTCATCCAATAAGGGTATGACATTTTTCAAGGTCATTCCATATTACTAAAACATTATCTTTACCTTAAACTACACTAATTACCTTTAATCACGATTAATAAAACTTAAAAGTTACTATTCACCAACAATTATTTTCACCCAATTAAACCAAATTTTACATCCTAATGACAACCATGTATGTCAATTTTTTGAAATTAAAATCACAGAGGTGGTACAATTTCATTTAAATGAAAAATCAGTTTTTTAACCACCAATTAGTGGTTTCACTATTCATCAAAAATTGATGCTTTTCAAAAAAATACTAAAAATACACCCTAAGATATATTTGATATTATGAATTAAAAAATGATTTATATTTTAAAAAATTAATAAAATATAAGTTTCATTAATCAATTTAATAATTATTTCTCTTTTTCAAAACAAATAGCGTGTTTTTAAGAAACAAAATATATCAAAAGATTGACACTAGTTTAAGTCCAATTTCAAAGTGAAACTAATTCCAATGACCACCATTGGATTAAATGGTAAGAATATATTCTAATTGAACATTAAAACCAATTCAAAAGTTAACATAATCATATAAATAAATTATATTAAAAGGAGGTTTTGAATTAAAATGCAGCATTTTACACTATTCATTAAAAAATGAAATTTATCAGAAAAATACTAAAAATTTATACAAAGTAAATTTTGATGTCCCGATTCTAAAAATAATTTTATTTTGTCCAATATAACATATAAAATTGTCAAAAAGTGGATTTAAAAGGGGGTTCCCATCAAAAGGCGGTTAATCGACCTTTTAAAGAATATTAGAATATTTATGCTTAAAATTGCATTCATTTTCATTTTAAGCATTTAAATTTATTGAATAAATGTAAAAATATTTTAATAGAATATATAATTACTTTTTAGTTAGTTTTGTTCATTTCCGCCATTATATCGTCTATGATTTTACTACCATTTACAATAATATTATTATATTATTAGTGTGCATCGTAAGATTTCAAAGAAACTCGTTGTTGCATATTGGGTACGCCATCGAACATATTATCCCCTTTAAAGTAATATTAATATTCTATTCACAAATATTAATAAATATGAGAAAGTAATATTCTTTATTTACCTGGGGTGTTACATCCTTCCCCACTTTTGGGAATTGCATCCTCCCAATTTTAAAATTGGTCTTGGAAAATTCATTGAAAGCCCCACATCGGAAAAAGGAGTAAATTAGACTACCACTTTAAAAGAAAGAAAGAGAAGTAAAATGGTCACATGAGTTATCCCATACTAGGATTCCATGTATGAAAACATGGATATGGAAGAAAGAAACAAACGGTCATGCTTTGATGGAGAGTGATAGAAAACATGTTTAGGATAAAGTTAGCCACCCTAAAATCACAAACTTGTGATGGGTTAAATGTTATTTGATTCCCTAGTAGGAAAAATTAAAAGACACCATTTTTGTTTCAAGTTAATATTCATTGAAGAATTTATTTATGAGCTTAACTAAAACAAAAGTAAACATACTTACTTGTCCTGTTGACTTTAAAGTTTTACTAGATTTCTTACACAAACTCATATTTTCTCCAAAATACAAGTATTTAGGAAGACTTGTTCACATTAAGATTACTATAATAAACTTCTTGAGAATCACCTAATACACAAAATATAATTATATATTTCCCATGTATTTAGACCTTAACCAAAATCAAAACCAAAAAGGTTAGTACAATATCAGATAATCCCCAAAACGGATAATCCTTTATAAAAAAAATCTATTCTTAATCTCCAAAATTTGACAAACAATACCCAAAGTTCAACAAGGACCATTCAATAAACATCTATCCATAAAATTCCTCAAAATAATAAAAACTAATATTGAAACCCAAATCTCTTAAGGATTAATCACATAGTTTTTCAAGATAAGTCTTAACATTTATCTCCAAATAACATCAGCTTCTCTTAAAGTCTCGTATTAAAACGTATTTAGCCTAGTCACATATCCTCCATGATAGGTTAATAATTTCCATAGATAACCCAAAATAAACTTAATCTTGATTCATAAAATCATCTAACTAAAAATAATTAGTCAAAATAACCAATTACTTCACGTAGTCTAGTGGTAGGCGATAAATACTACTTGCACTTTGGTTGTGGGTTCGATTCCCGCAGTTTTGTCCGACGCAGCTGGTTGTCACACAGTCTATGTGTTGTCCTTTTTATAAAACTATATAATTCTTAAACAATTCCATAAAAAGAGTTAAAATCATCAAAAATAACCATAACATCATTTAACCACAAAGGTTATCTAATAACTTTCATTTTGCAACCCAAAATGTATTAACCAGTAATTGCCTCAAATTCAAGGATCATATAACCCCAAATGGTACTTTATAACTATATCCACAAAAGAAAATATAATTATTCATTGAATAAAATTTTCATATATCAAACATCATGGTTACACATACTATAAAAATTTTTCTAATGTCACCCCATCATCAAAAGGGAATTAATACTTTTAAGAATTTTACCATCCTAAAATCTACCATAACTCTTGAATCCCTTATATGTCGACCTCTTACTCATTCAACATTCTTCATGATCCATTAACCATTCCTTTCAAACTAATTTTGAAATACTTCTTCCCTACAAACAAAATAATGAATCATATCCTAAAATTCCAATAATAGGAAAACAAATGTTAAGTAATAATCTATACCATTCATTGGTCATTGTTAGTTTCTTCATCCTCAACCGGAATGGCATTAGGTATTGGTAAATGAATATTTGTATGATCTTGGGGATCACATTCCCTAAACTTCATCATAGGACATGTGTTTCTATAATTTCCATGCACACCACATTTAAAACATTCAATTGATCCCTTAGAAAGAACTTCTTTCCCTTTCCTAGAGTCAACTGGATGCTTCCTTTTTTCCTGGATAGTTCTTGATTTATGACCTTCATTTCCACATCTATAGAATCTTTTTGTCCCTTTAAAACATTTTCCTAGGGTTTTCTTTCCACATCTTTGAAACATATGTTTTTGAACACACTTACCTTTATGATTATTACCTAAACTTTCGTAGGGATTTTTTTCTCTCATATGTGATGCCTTATATAAATCACCAAGGTTTAGGTGGTCAATCATGACTCCAGATAGTTGGGTGAGGATAAAAAAGGAGTTCTCATTTCAGCTCCCATATCATTCAGTTTCTCGTTCATAAAGTTTTCACAGTTTCCCTCACATCCACTGTTACTTTGGTGCCTGCTAGATCTAGCCATTTACCAAAACCAAAAAGGTCAGTGTGAGTATATCAGTAAAATCATCATAAAATAATGAGTAAGATAAACAAAAATATATACTTATCCAAGTTATATAAAACTCATTCTAACTTAAAAAAACAATGACTCCATCTAATATACTACCCATTAGGGTTATACACAACTTGTCACTTATACTTAAACAACACTCTAACCTCTAAAGTTATCTAAACTGACCTCTGATACCAACTATAAGGACGCAGCCTTAAAACGTTACATAATCTTGAATTAAATGAATAATTCACATTGAGGATCTTTTTAGGTTTAGATATTTAGAAAATTAGATCATAGCTATTACATCTCAAAAGATTACATAGTAGACACTTCTATGAAGTTTCTTTTTTTTACAAAACATGAACTCTTAAAAAAAGAGTCATGTCCAGTTCCATGTTTAAGACACCATGACTTTTCCATGATCCCATCCTTGACCCTATTCCATATTTTTCCCTATGAAAAAAATTTCAAAAAAACATGGGGTGAGAATAAAAATCGCAGTAAGGGATACACAAAGAAGGAAAACTGTTAGTTTTTCAAAACCTCAAGTAAACCATGAATCATATATCAAAGTAACACTTTTCACCTTTATGAAGTAGTAAATACTCTTCAATGAATAAAAGATCATAACTTATCCTTTTGTAACCAAAATATTACCATAAAACCCATATAAAGAACAAATAAGATATAAAGGTAACATGGGACCTAAACATACTTAAATGGAATAACCATAAGGTCTACTTCCACACATATCACTACATGGAATAGCCATACGGACGACTTCCATACCCAATGAATTGAAGGTTATAATGTAACTACCCGTCCTGGTATTCACAGCACCACCCGCCATATGGTTTATCACGTAACCACCCGTCAAATGTACAAGTACCATTATAAAATCATAATAAATAAAACAAATATAATTGAAAGAAAACATTTCCACATTTCATTCACAATATATCACCTAAATATATTGACATAACAAATCCATTAAAAACCCATTTTTAATACCAAAATACATAAAAGAGTATATGGTATTTATTTTCTTTTAAAAACATTTTGTCTTGATAAGGAAGCCAAAGATCAAGTAGTACTCATGGCGGCGGAAAGGTCGTTGTCACCATGTACGTTGAAAAGAAACATACTTTTTGTCATTTAGTAAAATGCTTAGTATATAAAATATTACTTTTGATTAAAAGTATAAGTCAAAGGGGTTTATATAGCATATAAATTAAAGTCTTGTATTAGAACAAAATATGATTCAATGAAAGGATATTGAGACGAAGTCCCAAACAAAGACAGTATCCTTAGATTAAGGATAAATCAATTACATAATTATGAGTGAAAAATATAAATACACCCAATATAAGTGGATATTAAGTGTAAACCAATTAGAGTCATTCACACATATTCATAGAATGACATATTCAAGGAGTACAAGTTTAACCCAAAGAATTGAAATTGAGTTAAGAAGTTCCTTTGCAAAAATTCGACAGCCTAACGCCGTCACATTAAAATTCATAAAATTATTTGATGAGAGAAAAAATGGTATCTCATAACATGGACATAAAATTTACATCAATAAGGATATATAAGAACATATACCCACATATTAATATATAAATTAAAAGACCTAATAAAAATAATTCTTTTTAAAAAGTGGAGGGTGAAAGGTTCCCTTACCGATTTGGGTAACTTTAAAAACGTACACCCCATGAAATAATGGTCATACAATGAAGTTTTAAATACCCATAAATTAGATTATATTACAAAAATAATACAATCATGGTCCTTACATACACCACACAAAAGGAAATAGTGGAAAATGTAGCATGAATCTCATGGGAATAAAAGTGAGAAGAAAAACACCTTACCTTGCTGTAATCAATCGAGTCGTATGACCAAAAGATAATATCCACCAAATTATTTACAGAACACCATGAATATAGATATAAGAATGATAATATATATCAAGTTTAAGTACACAATACACCACATGCAATAAATAAGTGTCAAACAATGGAAATCTCAAGAAATTAAAAGTGAGATAAGAAATCCCTTACGAAAATTCGTCAACCTAATGACGCCACTTAAAAATTTCAAAAATGGATTGATGAGATCAAATAGGGTCTACCATCATATTAACATAAACATTATAGAAATATTAATATAAAATAACATCCCCCAACATAAGAAATAGGATCCTAAAAAATGACATAAAAAAGAGTACTTAAAAAGAAAGAGAGAGGTCAGATCCCTTACCTCGGGTCCGACTTGACTTGATCGTTCTTTAATCTCCTGAATAACAAACTAGAGTTAATTTATACTTGATTAAGAACCCTTTTTAAATTCATTATTCCTTTTATATCATTTATTACCATTTTATGAACATTATGTAATTATTTAAGTTAATAACGGTCGTTTTGTCGATCATTGGTACTTGAGTCAAAAATATACTTCTTATAATTAAAAGTTGTTCATGTGGTAAAATATCCATTATATACAGAATTATATTCATGATTTAGATATAATATATCTAATATATATCCAGTATATAAATACATTTATAATATTACATAACATTTAGAGGTAATAAATGAAATGCACCATTCATGGAGACGGTAAGTCGTACGTACGCATGAACGCTACTTTCATTTCTATTTCATATTTAATGGAATGAAATAATAATGATATAAAGGTATTTTATAATTACAGTATAATATAATATATGTAATATCATTAACCCCATCCTTTATATTTCCCACATATGGAATTAACGAATCAAATCACTTTGAGGGGGCGGTAGTCCGCACTTCCTAAAATGAAGATATCATGTTTACCCATAATGGAAACCATAAAGTTATTCCATAAATGAAAAATACATAAGTATATGGATAAAATTAAAATAATATATATAAAATAAAAATATAGTGACATCTTAATGGCCACCATGAAAGGTGTTAGGAGAATATTGAACAATCATCATTTCGTGAGGCAGAAATTCACCATTCATAGAAACAATATGTTCTTTAACAATTAGATGGAGGTGTGTGTAAGTGTATCTTGGATAAATCTGATAAAAAAATCCTAGTATATTTAATATACTGTTTTTATTACAAAATAAAGGAATAAAAAGAGTTTAGGGGTTTTGAGAAGCAAAATAAAACAAAAGAACATAAGAGAAGACATTACCTTTAAATCGGATAACTCCTATTTGTTTGAACCAAAAGGGTTTCTTGAAAAACATTCTGCCTATGGTAATTCTTCTAGGATGAGGAGATGGATGTGGATAGAGAAAATGATCAGAGTTTGGTTGAGCCAAAGTCTTGAGAGGTGTGGGTAAGGGGGTAGAGTGGGGGCCTTTTATAAGAGGGAGGAGGGGCACTCTTTGAAAGTCTTCAAAAAGTTACTTTATTATAAAATTATATTCGGATATCAAAGGCCTCAAAATTATATATTTCAAGGATAAGGTGATAAGGGTTCTAAATATACCCATAAAATATGTTTTTGACAAGTGTATGTCTTAGAGTTTACATTATTTATTCATTTTATTTAAATTGTTCATTAATGAGGTAATCTCTTCATCATCATGGTGTCCTAAATAAATTAATTCATATAATGTCTAAAAATTATTATAAAAATACAATGATTTAGGAAATATATTTATCTTTCCAATGAATATTTATAGTCAAAAATATGACTTGTATAACCCCATGTAAAAATTGTTTTAGTAAAACAATACATGTTTGTGACATTTTTATTTTAACTTTAAATAAAAAGTTATTGATGCCATTTTCTTACCCAAGTGGCTCCATTGTGTCCCCAAGTTTATCCATGGATTTTCTTGGTCGTACATGACCCATACAATAATGGTAGGACATGTGTAAAGGTCATTCCATATTATTAAAACATTATCTTTACCTTAAATTACACTAATTACCTTTAATCGCGATTAATAAAACATAAAAGTTACTATTCACCAAAAATTATTTTAATCCCATTAAACCACATTTTACATCCTAATGACAACCATGTATGTCGGATTTTGAAATTAAAATCACATAGGTGGTAAAATTTCATTGAAATGAAAAATCACTTTTTTAACTACCACTTAGTGGTTTCACTATTAATCAAAAATTGAAGTTTTTCAAAAAAAAATACCAAAAATTCACCCAATGCTATATTTGATATTCCGAATTCAAAAATTATATTTTATTTTACAAAATTAAAAATATATAAGTTGCATTAATCAATTTAATAATTAATTCCCGTTGTCAAAACAAATAGCGTGTTTTGAAGAAACAAAATATATCAAAATATTGACACTAGTTTAAGTCCAATTTCAAAGTGAAATTAATTCCAATGACCACCATTGGAATAAATGGTAAAAATATATTCTAATTTTACATTAAAATCAATTCAAAAGATAATCTAATCATATAAATAAATTATATTAAAAGGAGGTTTTGAATTAAAATGCAGCATTTTACACTATTCATTAAAAAATGAACTTTATCAAAAAAATACCAAAAATTTATACAAAGTAAATTTTGAAGTCCCGGTTATAAAAAGAATTTCATTTTGTCAAATATAACATATAAAATTGTAAAAAGTGGATTTAAAAGAGGTTCTCCATCAAAATGCGGTTAATCGACCTTTTAAAGAATATTAGAATATTTACGCTTAAAATTGGATTCATTCGCATTTTAAGCATCTAAAATTTATTGAATAAAATGTAAAAATATTTGACAAGAATATATAATCACTTTTTAGTTAGTTCTTTTCATTCCCGCCATTACATCAGCTAGGAGTTTACTACCATTTACAATAATATTATTATATTATTAGTGTGCGTCGTAAGATTTCAAAGAAACTCATTGTTGCGTATTGGGTACGCCATCGAACATAGCATCCCCTTTAAAGTAATATTAATATTCTATTCACAAATATTAATAAACATAAAAAAGTAATATTCTTTATTTACCTGCGGTGTTACAACTAGAGACCAGTTATGTGTTACAACATGGAGTTGATAGTATGACCCTTTTTTTTAATTTTTAGTTATTTAATTTTTATATGTGATCAAACAAGTGGGAGATCATTTTTAAATGTATGATATGTTGTTAGAACCTTTACAATATTCCATTTTATTACAATAAGTATTAGTTTTGGTTTATTTATTCTTCCACTTTCTATGTTGTGTATGATGTTTGGTTGTTAACTTCTGGTTGTGCACTCTGATATTGGTCTATATTCTTCTCAAAGTTCCACCTTAGACCCCTTCTCTTAGTCGGTAGCCTTTGGTGGATGAGGATGAATTATTGAGGTCTACTAGAAATCACATTGAGGAACTAGTATAGGGGAATCTAGGTCATGTTGTTCCAAAGATTCATCAATTGAGTTTCTTTCAGGTCAAATCACTATTTGAGGATGGATGAAAGGAGATATAGGAATGCGTCAGAGCTTATGTTGGATACTAGACTGGTGCCTCCTGAACACCTATTCTAGTTGAAATTCCTTATTACCATAGATTGGGATTGATGTTCAAGATGTTATATTTTATAGTTGGGTATTAGTTTTTCTTCTAGTGATGCACATATTTGTTTGGATTGTATGGTTTATGATGAATTTTAGGATATTAGCCCATTCAAAAAAGGAATGTGATTTGTTTTTTACTCTTGGACTATATATGAAATAGTAATCACATGGATAATGTTTGGAACATAGGGTCCACATATTATAGGTATAATAGTGTGTGATTTTATGGATTTACATGTGATGATAGTTTTTGGAGGTTATACGGTGAGCTGTTAAACATTAAAGATGATGGTGTGGTTCTTCTGTATAGATGGTACAATGACTCTGGTGGCTCATCATAGAATACGTATAGACTCAATCAAACCCTTGTGGGTGGTTTTGATTAAGGTTGGTTTAATTTTTAAGTCCTCCAAGGAGCGGTCTGGTATACTGATGCTCAGAGAGGACAAATGCCTTAATGTGAGTAGTTGGTTGGTATATGTTGCCTTATGGTGTAACATCCTTTGGGAGGGTGTTTTGAATTGTTGATGGTGTGTGATGATAATAAAAGTTCATGTTGATTCACAATGATTTTTGGCTTTATATGAGTTGGATTAGACTGAGGTTGTTAAACATAGTGGCTTCACGTGATACTTGATCAGTAAGACAATGTGTGAGAGCCTAAGGGATCCTTTTGTAGTGTCTTCAGAGTAAATATTTAGCGCTTTTTTGCTTTTGAGGGTGACTTGTGAGGGGATTTGACTAAGTTACCGGCTATTTTTGGGTACTTGAAGCATAAATGAATGATAGGCACTTTTAGGAATGGTTCCTGAAGGGTGCCTTTTAGTTTCAGGTATAGGAATGTTTATTTTAGTGGCTTAAGTTGGATAAAGAGCACATGACATGCTTGAGATTATGAGGTTAGGTCTTCAAAGATGAGTCTTGTGAGAGGCGACTCATTAGAGTCAGACTAGGTCTTGTGGCCGGGTTACACAAGCACACATGATGGTTTTTTGATAGCGGAATCCTGGGGACATGAGTACTAGTGATGATTATATTGTTTCGTTGGTGGATTGGACACTACTAAATTGTACATCTGTGGTGCTTGGGTTTGGCCGGAAGATGCGAGTGGGATGAGAATCATTCAGTGTGATAAGAGACTTTTTACCATGGGGACCTTATTCCCTTGTGATAGAACTATGATGTTCTGGAGTGGATGTGGTTATAGAGGTTTTCATCAATGAAATCTTAGTATACTCTCATTTCTGAGATGATCATACCTAATATATTAAAATCATCCCAGGTAGGATAAGTTAGCACTAGATTTTTTCCATGATATAGATATGTGTTCTTGGGTTGATAAGGGACATCTGGAGAGGTTGTTCACATGGATTAGTGTGTATAAATCTAGGTTGTCCAGTCTTGGAGTTTTATGACCCAATCCATATATACAAGTTATTTTATAGTTTTAAATGTTTTTTATGAATACTAAAGAACCCATGGGTTTGATATGATATTATTTGGAAAAAATGGTGTTTTGGGAGGTTTATAGGGTTTTCCCATTCGAAAAAAACCCAAATACACAACATGTGGTCTAAAGAAAACACACATTGTTTCTTCACATTTGGGAAATAATAGAATAATATTACTACAAATTGTGTGGTTTTGAGGACACATCATGTAGTCTCACTCAGCACATAGAAGAGTACATGGCTAGATAACTTTTTTAGGGGTGTGGCATAGCAATATAGGGTACTCGACCTGACCCCATGATGGTGAAATGTAATGTGTGAGTACATGATCATACTTGGAAACATGTCCCTACCATGTGAGGTACACCAGTAGGTAACCCATGCAGGGAAAACATAGTGTACCTGAGTTATACACTATGTTCTTGGCATTTTAAACTCATTGTTTAGTTGTAGTACACACCCATGTGATTTTATAAGAGTACACACTATGTTCTTGAGAATACATGTTGTGTGGTGCTTTGTGGTTACCCTTTAAGGGAATCTGAGGGTTTTGGGCCTCAAAAATAGAATTGGACTTGTGAGTGATCATTTATGATTTTTTTCCATGTAGATAGTAATTATGGGATCCTTTTGGCATATATATGTCTTCTCTATGGGTTTTTACCATGAAATAGTAGTATGAGTATTTCCTTGAGGATTGGATTTGTAATCCTCCAGTGAGTTAGGAAGTGAGCTACTATTATAGGTGAGGACTACGGGCTCATTTTATGACTTGGAATGGGTGTTCCATGGTTTTTTTCTTGGGGTTCCTCAAAGGATCCGGGCAGATTGGATTTGAGTAGTATTTATGGGGTGATTTTGGTTGTCCATACATATCAATATTATTTTCTCAAGTTTAGAGTTGTTGAGGATTATATCTTGTGTTTTAGGATCAGGGTGGATGGATCCTTTAGGCTTGGATGTCATTTTAGGATGGTTTTTATGTCCGGGTACCATTCTGTTGTTGAATTGAGTCTGGGGGACTCTTGAGATTCCCATAGTTGGATGGTTTCTGGTTAAGTTATCATTGGATATCGTTGTGGGCCATTTAGAATTCCATGTGGAATGGTTTTTATTTTGAATACATTATTGGAATTTTATTGATCAATGACTTGTTGTAGGACACTGTGATCTTCTTGTATATATTTATTTTGATAGGTCTTGGACTGATAGTTTCATAGTAATAAGGGATTGGGATGGGATGAATCCACTTGAGTGAAATTTATGATGATCCAAGGAGGGATGCCTCTATTTTTGTGTAGTCCTAGAGTACCAAGTTTAGAAAAATTTGATTGGAGAACCCAGAGATGGTTTGATTTCTTTAATTGTTTGGTTATAAATATTCTCTTGGGACCCAAGGTGTTATTTGAGCTGATGGAGATGAGATGCTGCTGGATGAGATGGGAATACAATTGTCCCTTGTTATGTTTTAGTTCATTGAAGTTGAGACATAGATCATTGCCATTGGGTTGTTTGATATGGTTGGTATTATAGGTTTTGGAACTCATTTTAATAGAATGTGGTGTGATGGATGAGAGAGTTGGAAAGAAATTATATAAGTTTGGCTCCGGATATCTGTGATTGCGATAGTTGGGCTAAGGATCCATATCACTACTAATAGTTTGTTATAGTTTGAGTGTTGGACCAAGGTTCCAGGAATGTTGGTTTATGATTTTTAGTAAAGTGGAAGGCACATCACATGATGTGGTCTGGTGATGGACTGAGGCTTTGAGCATAGATATTATTCTACATGGTTTAGGTTCTAGACTGATTCTCTAGGAACCCTATTTTATATATGGTTTTGAGTTTTTAAATTGATGCTCATCTCCCAGATGAACTATAGGTTTTTTGGGGAAATAATAACACTTATAAACCCAAGGGTATGTACTCGAAGTTCCATATCATGTTTGAGATGGTCATACATGGTGTTTTGTGTCCTGATTGGATTTAGGGACTAATAATGCGTGTTTACCAACTTCTGACCTAGTGGTTGGGATGAAAATACATGGCATACAACATCACGATTGGATACTTGGAATGAGGATCCTTGTGTGTCGACTAGTGACCATTGTGAATTATGGTTGGGACAGTCATATGTAGAATTTTGAATCTCATTTGAATACTTTTACTGATACTCTGGGCATGATTGACCTGATTTGTGGCATAGGTGTTGGATTGATGCTTCAAGAAATATTTTTTATGATATATGATATAGATGTTAGATTGATGGTTTGGAATTTGTAGTTCTTTTATGTAGTAACTGGTATATAGTTTTTGAGTTTATGAGTATGAGATAATTATTGGTTCATGAATAAATGATATGGGATAACATAGATTTCTATATCAAATGATAAGAAAATAGTAGGATGGGTCCTTGTAATAGTCAGGTTTGGTTTCATATTCCATGGTTATGCATCCCACTGGTTATTTGGGAAACATAGTCATGGTAAGATGCACAAAGACACCTCAACATTTGAAAAAACAGGTATGGTCAATTGAGGAATCAAACCAAAGGTCCGATTATTGTTTTGTAAGTATTTATTTGTAGTTATATTTAGACTAGGCAGATCATATTGCCTGAGAATTCACTTACGACTGCAGTTTATAGGTTCTCCATTAGGGGTGGCCAACTGAGATTTTTTTCTCACCCCTTGTGTGTGTACCTTTATGTTAGAGTAGAACTTTTTTCTACTTTTAGGTTGAGAAAGGATGTTTGATGGACTAGGAAGAGGCCCCAAATTTGATGGTTGAGTGGGATTCTAATGACTCATATTTTTCATGTATTATTTTTAAATATTATATAGATTAATTTTGAGACTAGGTTCCAAGATGATGTGAAATTCCCAGGCCTGGTGTGTTTGGAATAAATTATTTAAATACATTAAAATATTAAATGGAAAGTGCATGCAGTTTTCCTAAAATAGTGGAATAACTCATAAATGGGTGCTCGCTTAAAAAATCTAAGGGCAACGTTGAGTTCATAATAGTTGATTTAGCATTGGATCGACCTAACATTTTTTGGCCTAGTTTGATTAGGGAAAGTCATCATAGATGTTTTAAACGAATAAAATAAATTGAGAAAAAATATATTTTATTTTATTTTATTCCATTGATACAACAACGTAGTGAAATGTTTTTTCCATAAATAAACCATTTGTTAGAAATTTAGTGTTAGTATCATAACACTAGAATTATTCAGAGACATTGGGAGGAAACCTCAAGAGAATATTCTTGAGTAGGTGACAATGAAACCTCAGATTAAAGATCTAAAAACACTGATATAGGAAGATCTCTCCAATAACAACAACGCGATGACCAATCTTTATCAGTGAGTGATCTGAATCAAGGTAGGATGATTTATTTCAATATTAATTTTCCATTATTGATTCCTATGACAAACGCAAACTAATCCTTGAATATATTAGGATGCAAATCAATCATTTATACAGGATGGGATTATTCTGCAAGGTTGATGGGTGATAATTCTTCATGCGCATTCTTCATTCTTCCCACATCTTTGAACAATCGATCATTGTGAATTTTATTCTTGGTGAAACAATCTGAAGCTAAATATTAAACATCGAGAGGACTCAATAGAGGTGCGATGGAAGTGATGACTAACATATTGAATTGATTCATGAGAACCCTTTGTTCGAGAAAGTTGCATAGGTATGGATGAAATCAGATTTATGAGATTATTGAAGGCCCAATACACATAGATTTGGTGTTAGGGCGGTGAAACGACATTGGATATTGAGTTTATATGTGAACTAAACAACCAAATGATATTTGAAAGATTGGTCATGGTGTGTGGATGAAGAAGATCCGTTTTTGTAAAACTCGATACCCACAGCTTGTAGTCCTAACTACATGGTGTGTGTTCATCGTTGGATTACTAGGCATGTACGAGAGTAGTACATAGACAAGGGGTGGAGTACATGGGTTGAATACACAACATATACTCCCCAACATAGAATGGTCTAGATTGGTTACATGGACTACCCGGTGTACTGGTACACGGGCACAGATACGTGGTTTCACACCATATACTGGCCCACGACTGGAGTATATGGTCAGAACATATATGTAAGGAAACAACTTGTGACCCATTCTACACACCATGTACCTCTCTTGTATAAGAAATGTTTTAAAGACACATGCCACTATACATGGGCAGTACCCCGGGTCAAGGGACATGGAGTGTGACCCTACTACACACAGGGTTTCCATTCTAACAAGGATTGAGCCACTTTTCCTCCATATCTTGGACATGTTTCATGAGGGTTCATCCCATTATTTTTTTCCCTAAAGGTTGGTATGAATCATTTCCTACTCATATGACTACAATCCCTTTAGTAAGACTTCCTGTATAGAGTTTCTAGAATCCCTTGAGAGTCCTAGAGTGGGATCATCTATTCATTCTTCGTGACCTAGGAAGAGTCATTGGTATTTACATGACCAATATTATTGGGCGTCAACCCTATACTTAGGAGGTTAATCTAGATTAAGTTGTTGGTATCTCCCCATGGACCTAGTTTTGATCCTCATATGTTGTATTGTATCTCTATATAGATCTGTTAGTGTATCTCTCTTATGGAAAGAACCAGCGACAAGTACCTATCGGACAGACGTCATCAGTGTTATTCGACTCAGAAGTATGTTCTCCAAGATGAGTACTTTATGGGATCTTTGAGCTAAATTATTAGGGTTGGTATGAAATGGTTGTTACTTACCCTTAGACTATGTTTCTTGGTTGAGTATATCTAGATATTCTTGTTATATTTTTTGTATACATGTACTTGTGTAGACCTGATTATTCTTTTTTTGTTACATTGTATTGTAGTTTCAGGGTGTCCTACTGAGAATTTTTATACTCACCCCTACATGGGACATTCCAATATGTGTCATGTCTTGTGTAGATGATCGAAAATTTGAAAGATTCCTAGGCAGGTCAAGACCATATAGTGCTTTGTGAGAAAAAACATACCGAGTTGTGTTCATGTAGCTTTCATAAAACAGTCCCATTACTATTTTCTTAGAGTATGAACTTCTGTTTACAGACTCTTCTTAATGGGGTTTAATTTTGGACCTATTTAATTTACTTACTTTTTTTCATACTCTGGTTTTGGTATATAGTGGTATGAATGCATTTTTCACTTAGTGGTTTTTACATTTCATCAATTTTTAGGCTTGGAGATGTGTACATGCGTATAGGTATTTAGAAAATTCCTTCGATGTTTGTGATATACCTAGTAAGTGATGGACACCATCCCCTAGCCTATTGGATGTGGGCTTGGGGAGTCAAGGAATAGACCCCACTGAGATGGGTCATGAAAGAGTGGTATCAAATCCAGGTTGGTTCTTTTTTAAGTCTAGGAGTCTGTGATATTGGTTTAGGGAAACAATGTTATGTGTTTTGAGTTCGGATTTCTAGCTAGGGAGTCCAGTGTTGGTGCAGAATTTGATGTATCCATACACTAGGTCTCTGATAACATACTTTTTGGATTAGTACATGAAAACCCTGGTTATATGAAAAATAATGGTACATGAATTATATAGTAATGGGTTGTAGTTTTTATGTCTTTATTGAGTCAGATCTCTAGATATAATCATTAACTATGGAAAATATTATTTTCTTACAGGATGCATACGTGAGATATACCAGTCAGGATTCAATAGCTTCATCATGAGGATGAACCCCTCAGGGATGAGGCTTCTATAAATGGACTAGTTTCTCATGTGTTAACTTGAGGTTGTGCCCCAACCATACTGCCACCTATAAAGCACCATGTGGTACTCGTAGTACTAGAGGATGTGGAGAATAGGTTGAGCACACTTCACAAATTTTAGTGAATAGGACCCCTCAGGTTTTGAGGTGATCCAGACCCATAGGTAGCTATGGATTGTCTTGAGGTGGTGACCCATGTTTTTGTCTAGTCAGGACACCCGCAGATCAAATGGTGGTTCAGGCAGTGAGCCTTCTACACAGATCTGTGGGATGATGGTGGAGTTTTTCCTTCCAGACTCACAATGAGGTGAATCTTTCAGGGGTAGATTTTGAACGCCTCCTCAAAGAGGAGTTCTAACATCTTATGTTTAGAGTTGTGCATATTTGGGAGCATCTATAGCTATATTGGGGAATCATGTCCATGTATGATTATTTATCAAGGTTCACCATCATTTTCAGGTACTCGATGGATATGGTTAGTGATCTATACTTTAGAGCTCGAACCTTCTAGCGAGTTTTGCATAGAGAAATCTGATCTTGTGTTATACCTATGTGAATTCCGACATATTCTAGGGTTCTTTACCAGGATTTGGTGGTTAAAAGATTATTGGATGGGTAGATACATCTTGTGAATGTTAGCAGTGGGAAAGCAGGATCAGGGTCCTTGCATGTAGGGATACGACATCAGTCTCAAGGATGTGGATGTGGGAGGTATTTTAAGAGGAGTTCCTAGGATATAGGATATATAGTTCAGATCTCAATGTGTGGGTCTAGTCATCATATAAAGAGGTGATTATATTCATGTGATGATATGGGACATCTCACTTGAGATTCTCCAACCCGCTTTACTACTAATATAAAGGTTATGGATGGATTCCTGATGTAGAGAAAGTGATAGGAGCATATAGATCTACAAGGCAGAAGATGTGGAAGAGGAGTTGGGAGAGTAGAAATAGGTGGTCTAAGTTTCAACTTTCTACCACCACCACCCCCAGGTGGTCCAAGCCAGGATGAAGGAGTAGGAGGATAGATGAGGGGATAGCTGCATGCAGACAAGGAATATGACCCAGGGGCTCTTGGAATGATTTGGTATAAAATATGGGTCTTTTCTACCTTAGTTTCTATACTAATAGACATAGGATCTAGTTATTCATTTCTCACCACAAATCTTCGAAAAGACATAGGGAGTTCAGTTAAACCATTGACTAGACCATTTTGTTTGGAGACACCTAAGGGCTAAGAATCAATGATAATGTACCTTTGTCAAAAGTGTGATCTAACACTTGGTGGTGGGACTTTTAGGTGTAACCTCTTGGTGGTGGTGTCAAGCCCTTATGATTTCATTCTTGGTATTGATTAATTGTCTATAGTCCATGCCTAGAATGATTATTTTAGGTGAAGGGTGCGGTGTGTCGGCAATGATGGAATGAGGTTTACCAATTTCAGTGAAAATGAATCCCAGACAACACATGATGAACTCGTGCATAAGAGGGTGCATCCAATTACTCATCAGCTGTCTAGCCTAACCCTCAGTGTAGTAGATGTTATTATCTTCCAGTTTTAATCAGTGCTGGTGGAGTACGAGGAAATATTTCATGAAGATGTTCTAGGATTACCTTTCCAGTATGAGATAGAAATATAATTTGATTTACACCCCGAAAAAACCCTGATATCTACACCAGTAAATCAGATGGTTCCCACTCTGCTTCGTAAGCTAAGGATGCAGTTGGAGGACCTGTAGAGTAATGGATTCGTGAGACTCAGTGTTTCAACCTAGGAAGCCCCAGTTTTATTTTACAAAGAGGAAGATGGAAACTTGAGGTTGTGTGTGGACTAATGGTTCTTGAACTAGGTGACGGTGAGAAACAAGTATCAACTATCAAGGAACAATGAACTCTTTGATTAGATGAAGGTGTTATGATGGTTCTGAAAGAATGACCTCAGATTAGGTTACCACAAACTACAAGTACAATATATTAATATATCAAGTATGGAATTCAGATATATTTATGGTCAAAATGATTACTTGGAGACATCCTTGGGCATGAGGAATTCCCCAACAATGTTCATGGGACTCATGAACCAGTTTTTTTTTTTTACATAGAACATTTTTTTGTAGTCTTCATCGATGATATAATTGTTTACTTGGAATTTGATAGGAGTGCGCGAGATAGATAAGGATATTTCAAGACATACTTTGAGAGCACCAGTATTATGGTAAACTCTCTAAGTGACAGTTTTGGATTTAGAAGGTCTACTTTTTGGGACATGTTATCTCAAAAGATATAGTGTTAGTAGACCTGACCATGGTTGAGGCAATGATAACATGGGATCCACCTAAGAACATGATGGAGGTGAATATATTCCTCAGGATATAAGGCTATTATTAAAGATTAATACATGATTTCTCAGGGATATCATCACCTATGACATAATTGAATCAAAATGGGTATCCTTTGGTGTTGACATAGATACGCCATTAATATTTTTAGCTACTGGGGAATAATTTAATGAACACTCCATTCATGAGATTTTCAGAAGAGGGTGTTGAGTATGTAGCATTCTATGATGAATCGGGAACCAGTTTTGGTTTTGTCCTGATGTAGTGGTGAGGGATGATTGACTGTGGTTTGTGACAGTTGAGACCACATGAGCCAAACTACCTGACCAATGATCTGGAGCGAGAATGATACACTACTAGAAAACTAACCTATACCAACGGTTTGGAACTGTTGGTATAGGCCTCCAAACTGTTGGTATAGCCTATACCAACGGTTTGGAGAACCGTTGCCAAGTAAGCCGTTGGGATAGGTCTATACCAATGGTTTTCCCAAAACCATTGGTATAGACATATCCCAACGGTTTTGGAAACCGTTGGTATAATTAATATGAAAATCTATACCAACAGTTATGGAACCGTTGGTATATGTATTTCAAAAAAAAACATTCGCTGGGATTTGATCCGAGGACCCCTAGTTTATTATTGAACGACTTAACCACTAACCTAACATGGCTTTTGTGAATATAATTACATAAATATATATATATGTATTCTCATAATTATTTTAAATTTTGATTTATATAATGTTCTGGGTAAGAAGAAATGATAAAAATTCAAAGGATCTATACCAACGGCTATCAAAACCGTTGGTATAGACCTATACAAACGGTTTTGACAACCGTTGGTATAGATTTTGATTCTATATTTTTATTCTCAGTGGTAGGTTGATTTGTGGGGCACCATTCCCAACGGTTTGGGAAAACCGTTGGGAAAGGTGTCCACAAAGTGGACTTTTCCCAACGGTTTTCCCAAACCGTTGGGAAAGGTGGCCACAATGTGGGCTTTCCGAACGGTTTGGGCAAACCGTTGGGAAAGGGAACCATTACCAACAGTTTTTATGAACCGTTGGTATAGAAGCATTGGGAAAGGTTAGATTCTTAGTAGTGATAGTCTTCGCATTGAAGATGTGGTGAAACTACTTGACTGGCAAGCAGATTATCTTCTACTACAATCACATGACTCTCAATTATACCTTCTCTCATAAGGATTTGAACATGAGACATAGGAAATCGGTAGAGATCCACTAGGACTATGATATTGAGATTTTCTATACTCATGGGAAGGGAAAAGTGGTGGCATATGCTCTTATCTGAAGATCTAGTTCGTAGTTGTTAAACAAGGTATTAGAGAAGTTGTCATCATTGTAGTTATCCTCTCTGAATGGAGATAGAGAATCTTACATCCAGTTAATGGTTGTTACCCCACCACTCTTATAGTGATTTAGGGTGAAAAAACTTGGGGATACTGACTAAGAGACATTACATGATCAAATATCCACAGAGAATGCATTTGATGGATATTCAAATGTTGGGGAGCACATCATTGTTTTTGGAGGATGTACAATAGTACTTGTGGCATTGCAAGAGGATGTTCTGAGGGAATTTCATAAGTCCCCTTTAGTGGTACATCCAGGTGTGGTGAAAATGTACCAGGAACTCTGATGTTAGTTTAGGTGGACATGGATGAAAACGAGAGTGCAAAAGATCATTTCTCAATTCCTTACTTGTTATTAAGTTAAGGTAGAGCACTGTGTTTTAGTGGGTTTAGCTCAACCCCATGAGGTTCCATATTGGATGTGGGATAGAATATCGATGGAGTTTTTGATAGGTTTACCACATATGTTATAGGGAAATGATTCTATCTGGGTGATCATTGACAAACTCATCGAGTCATCCCACTTCCTAGCTATCTGAGAATATTTTTAATTAAAGGGATCCAAACACCTATACATGCATGAGATAGTTTGAATCCATGGATTTACACTAAAAATTGTTTCAGATCATGATTCTTATATTATATCAAAGTTTTTGAAAGGATTATAGGAGGATATTGGAACCCGGTTATTCTTGAGAACAAAATTTCACCCACAAATGGATGACCAGACGGAGTACAAAATTCATGTTCTTGAGGAAATTTTGTAGGATTTCATGTTAGAATTCAGCTTTAGTTGGGAGGATCACCTACCATTAGTGGATTTGGAAGACAAAAATATCTACCATTCCATCATTAGTATGGAACCATTCAAGGATTTTTATGGGTGACCCTATAGGTCACCACGTTTCTAGAATTACCCAAGAGAGTAAGAAATCATGGGCCAAGATTTGGTGCGAGCTACTACCAAGAAGGTGAACATAATCAATGATTAGATGAGGACTGCCTAGAACCATTTTTTTAAAGGTTGGGGCCGAAGCCTCATTTATTATTAAATCAAAGAAAAGACCTCTTTTAACTGGGTAGAGGGAGACCCATTACATTGACCGAAGGCCCAGTGGGAGGAGGCATACACTTGTGTCTACCCCTATAGTTAGAATGGGTATATAACATCTTCCATGTGTCACAACTGAAAAGGTAAGTTCATGACCCATCACACACCACAAAATGAGGAGAGAATGATATCAAGGATTGAGAAAATTTTACATAGTACCCAATGGAGATTGACGATCAGAAGGAGAGGATCCTTCATGGGTGATTGATTCCCTTAGTGCATGTCTAGTGGATGTACACAAATATCCAGAAGAGCCCTTGGAATTAGGAGGAAAATATTAATGCTCGAAATCCTCATCTTTGTGAATAGACATTGTTATATATTTTCAAGGATATAAACCCTTGAGGTGGTTAGAATTTAAAGACTCGTATTTTTGGTGTATTATTTTTAAATATTATATAGATTAATTTTGAGACCAGGAGCTGAGACAGAATGTGATTCAGAGGCCTAATGTGCTCAGAATAAATGTCTATAATACATCAAAATATTAAACCAAGTATGCATGCAGTTTCCTTGAAGAAGTCTAATAACTACTAAAAAAGTGCATGAAATAGAAATCCTTGGGCACCTTTAAGTTTAGAACATCGTCTTTTCCCAAGGAGAGACCAAAAAGTTTTCAGTGCAGGTCGATTTTTGAAACTTTTCATGGGATTTTTAAATGAATAAAATAAATTGGCAAAAAAATATTTTATTTTAATTTATTTCATCGATGCAGTGATGCATCAAACCATTTTTACTTAAATAACCACCTTTTTAGATATTTATGGTTGGCCTCATAACCCAACAATTCTCTTGAGATGATGGGAAGAAACCTATGGAGAATCTTCTTGATCAGGCGATGAAAAACCTCAGATCAGGGATTGATGAACAATGATCATTGAAGATCTTGAAAACATCAACATCCTAGAAATTGATCTTCATTACAGAGTGATCCTAATTCATGCAGGATGTGTTATTTCAATTTTATTTTCTTGTTCCTAATTCATCTTAAGAATGCAGAGTAATCCATGAAAATATTATCCCATAGATCGATCGTTTATATGAGATGGGATTATTCTGCAGGGTTGAAGGGTGATAATTCTTATGAATTTTTTTTATTCTTTTATCATTATTATGGGAACAAATTGAGTCTAGAATAAATAATGGCCAAGTTTCATTCCTCAGTATTGTTCCTTGTGTATTTTTTTCTCCCTTGATTTTATTTCGTTCTTCAGGTGCGTTCTTCGTTCCTCCCCTGATTTTGAACAATCAATTTTTGGGCCTTAAATTCATGGTGAAATGGTCAAAAAATAGAAATATATCATTTGTAAGACTCAATATTGTTGTGAAAATTATAGCAATAGATGAATCAAACAACTTTGGGAGTACCTGTTCTTTGGGTGAGTTGCGTCGAGATCAATGAAATCGAACTTTTGAACCGATTGGGGGCCTAAAACCAATCAGTTTGGTGTTATGGTGCTGAAAAGACCTTGTATTTGGAGTTTCGAGGTGAATGGACCTCCAAAATGAGATTTGGAATATAAGATGAGGCGTGAAGTGGAAGAAGATATGTTTATGGAAGACCCGATACATGACATGTAGTAGCGAATACACTATGTGTGTTCATAATTGGATGACTAGGAGTGTATATGGGAAGTATATGAACATAGAGTGGAGTACACAATTTGAATACACGACATGTACTCCCCCATAAGGAAAGTCCAATACTGGTTACAGGTACTACCCCATATACTGGTACATAGGTATAGATACACTTGTTGATGCCATGTACTAGAAAACAACTGAAGTACATGGGCGGACCTCGGACGCAAGGACAAATCATTTAACCCATTCTATATTCCATTTACCCTTATTATACATGTAATGTTTTAAAGACATGGTCCATTATACAAAAGAAGTACCCAGGGTTTAGGGACACACTGTGTGACCATACTACAGGTCATGTACCTATTCCTACATTGATTGAGCCAATTTTCCTCCGTATATTGAACACATTTCATTAGGATTTTTCCCGTTATTTGTTTCCCTAAAGGTTGGTATCAATATTATTCTACTCATTCTACTAAAATCTTTTCAACTTGACTTCCTGGATAGAGTTGTTGGAAATTTCCAAGAGTCTTGGGGTAGGATCCTCTATTCATTCTATGTGCACTAGGTGGAGTCCTTGGTATTGATGTGACCAATATTACTAGAAATAGATGCTCTATTTAGATTGTTAATCCATATTTAGATGTTTTTATCACACCATGTCTCTGGATGTGATCCTCATCTACTGTATTCTATCACTCTTCAGATATATGAGCATATCTCTCTCAAGGAAAGACCCAATGAGCAGTACCACTGTAACATACATAATCAGTTCCATTGAACGTAGAATTTTGTTATCCTTAATGAGTTCTTGGTGGAATCTTCGAGCTAAATTTATAGGGTTGGTATTTAATGGTTGTGAATTTCCTCTAGACTATGTGTCTTGGTTGAGTATATTTGGATATTATTGTTATATGCATTATAGACTTACACCTTTGTAGATATGACTGTTCTTTCTTTCATTATATTCATTTTTGGATTCAAGGTGTCCTAATGAGTATTCTTATACTAAAACTTTCATTAAATTTTCTCAACCATTTTTTTTCTTATGTATATGATTAACCCTTTGATGGAGTTCTAGTAAAACTAGGACTATATGGTTCTTTGTAATATTGGAAAGACCGAGGTTCATTCCCATGACTTTCAGACATCCGTCCAAATAACTTTTTCAAACTAGTTGGAATTATAGTTACATACTATTATTTGTGGGATTTTATTATATACTTGTTTAATTTAACAACATTCCTTATTACTCTGGTTGTGGGATATAATGATATGCATCCATTGTTTAGTTAGTGTTTTTTACATTTCAGCATTTTGTTGTCTTAGAAATGTGTGCATGTGTAGATGTTCATATGAAATGCCTTATATGTTAGTGATATTACTAATTGGTGATAGTCACCATCCCGTACCCTATTGGGGGAAGGATTGGGGAGTCGCAAGACATTCCCTTCTGGGATTGTTTGTGAAAGGGATGGTTGTGTGGAGTCGACTTTTCAAGCTAGAGTAGTTTCATAGTGAACTAGACACCATGTATGTTTTCTGAGCCATAGTTGACAGTAGGGAATGTTGTATTTAATGTTTAGTTATTTATTATGTATATTTGATCATCCTAGCGGGAAATAATTGTTTCTTTTATGATATATAAGTTCCGGCCTTTACTATATTTAATTTTATTACAACATGATTAATTTGATTTTATTTTTTATTTATCTTTTAATGACGTGTATGATGTTTGGTTGTTTACTTCTAGTCGTCCACTCTGATATATATTAATATATTCCTCTCAAAATTCCACCTTATATCCCCGTTATTAGTCGGTAGCCTTTTTTATACAAGGAAGAACACTCAAGGTCTTTTGGAGAACCATATCCGGGCACTGGTTAAGTGTCATCCATGTCAGGATATTACATTGATGACTCATAGAAACATGAAATTTTTTCTTTTCAGTCACATAAAAATATATCTCTCATCATGGAGAGAAACAAACCCCCATGTAGTGGTCTCTCTCACCACCAACCATGGCCTCTATGATGTGCACAACCACCACCCCCTATGCCACTGAATCTACAAAGGCCACTACCAACTATTGGTCAAATATTTGTGTACACATAACACCAAACACCACATCAAAAAACAACAGTGATCAAAAATAACCAAAATACTAGGCCAAACTATTACTGAACCTCTATCACCACCCATGAAAATTGTTAACACAACCTACACAACACTAAAATACATCAATAACATCGCATCCAAAAAATCCCAATCCTTATCATACATCCTCATTCCCATTAAACTCTAAACCCACAAAATTAATCCATACTACTATAAACTCCCCATTTACGTTTGATTACACCTGGTATCCCCTTGGAATATTCGATACCCCAAGTAGTTTCATTTCGAGTATCGCAACTATGACCTAGACCTTCTTTTTTATAATGTAACACATAACACATGTATAAATTGAAAATAGTTTGGGAACACCTACTTTGAGTATGTTGGAATCCACTCACCAATTAAATCTAGTAGATTCATATTTAATTAAATGATTTTTCAAAATATAAAAAAACCATAAAATAATAATTTTTTTATGATACATAAAGAAATAGTGAGAAATATAAACATAATTCACATGAATATTGCTATCCTTACCTATAGATACCTCATTATTTTGGTGACATGTTATTCTGATAGGAAATGAATATGATATCCCTTGGTGAATAAAAGAGGGATAAAATGGGGTTTATGACTATTTTACCACTATATAGGTCATGAAACCCCCCCCCCCCAAAAAAAATCTTTTAAATAAACATTTTCAAAATTTTATTTACTATTTAGAAGGTTCTTGAAACACTGATTATCCAAGCTAAAATTTGGAAAAGGTAAATATCATACTATGTTAAAAAATATCGTAGTAAATTCTTAACTAATCCATTTTCTAGAAAAGTCATATTTGAAATATATTAATAGGAATAGTGACTCTATAAAAAATATAATAATTGAAATATCATGTTAGAAATATTATAATAAATATATCTTACTAAGAATAGTGATTTTAAAAGAAATATCTGACAAGAAGCATCACACATGATATATCTTACTAGAAGTATCTTACTTGTAATATTGATTCCTTAACAAATGTTTCACGAGAAACATATTACTAGGAATAATGTTTATAGTATAAATATACTACTAGAATAATCTTACTAGGAATATTTTTTCCAATGAGGTCTTACTCAATTTTTCTTGACCAAATTTTTGAAAACCGATTATAAGTCCCAAACCCCCAAAACTATAGTATTTAATTTTTATCTATTTCAAAATAAAAAAAACCTAAAATAAAAATAAGTTTATGCTAGAAAAACCTACAAAAATATTTTATAAAAATCAACCCCTATACCCCTGAACAACATCCAAGATACTATATTTTTCCTATAATGACACTTCTAATACCCTTATACGGTCTAAAACACTTTGGCAATTCAAGATATAACTTGAATATCTTTTAAAATAAACCAATATCATATAACTATTATAAATTTTATATGAATACACTATCTGTGATAAAAAATCTCCCTTAGAGCCACAAATCATTGATAAATCCTCTAAGAGTATCCTTTGGAATTTGAATTGTCTTCTTCAATTAACTGTCCATCATAGGGTGATAATCTTTACTCAATTTCACATATGTACCATGAGTTTATTGAAGCCTTTTTCAGGATTATGATGTGAACCATGGTTTAGGTTCAAATAAAATAATAATAGGTACCCCATGAATTTTCATGACATCTAAGACATATATCTTTTCTATTTCATCAATGGATGATTATTTTCTAATTTGATGAAAATGAGCGATCTAGGGTTGGTGATCCATAATCACAAACATTGTATCCCTTCCCCACAACGATCAATATAAAATCCTTATGAAGTATATTGTGATCTTATTCCATATCCAAATGGGTATTTGATGTAACTATAATACGACAATAATCCTTTGATATTTTGACATGAACAAATGACAAGAAAGAAATTTAGAATTGAATTCAGTATTGTCTCATTTCAAGCGAGACCACACAAATAAAATACACACATAACAATAAATATTATAGATTATTAAATGAATATACCAATGAGTTGAGTGATTATTGATGTGGCAGTGTTTTAACACTCTTTTCCACATCATTTTTTTATTTTCTATTGAGTTTTTTATATTAAAACGTTTTTTTATTAAATAATTGATAAGTGTTGTGTTTTTGTACTTGCTGTGTAGAATAATCAGTTTTTAGTTTAAAACATGAGCTTTAATGTGAATTAGTGTCATTTTAAATAATTCTTAAATTAACAGTCTTTTGAATTAGACTTTTATTTATTTATTCTTTTATTTTTATTATTTTCCATTCTAGTTAGTTTATTAATTCATTTATTAAATTAACTAACGCTTTATTTTTTACATTGTAAATAAATAACTCTTTTTGGTTTTCAATATTTTAATAATTTAATTAGTTTTAACAATTTAATTTTATTCATTTAATATTTTTGTATTCTTTAATTTAACTAATTCTTCAATTTAATTAATTATTTAATTAATTGGTTAAATAATTTAAGCATGTTACTGTAAATATTTTAATTTATTAATTAATTATGTTTGTTTTTTTAAACCCAAATTAATTCATTCTTTCAAATAAAGTATTATTAATTTTATTATTTAACTTTGGGTTTTTAGTTTTTAATTCTATTCTATTCTATTTAATTTATTAATTGATTTATTTACTTTTAGTTTCATTAAATTAAATTATTTATTTAATTTTTTTTAATGTTTGTTCGCAGGTGTTGTGGCCGTACGGTGTACATTATCGATGACTCTCTCACCGATAATTCAGCTACCCGTTCTCCCCTTTATTTTATTGTCTACCGGTAACCTTTGCCCCTCACCAATATTTTTCCTCACAGGTAGTTGTTATCTCCAACCTCACAGTTATATTCTTTCCCCACCATTATCATACTCCCTTCCGGTAGTTGTTTCCCTTAACTCACCGTTATCCAAAATTCTCACAGCTACCGGTACCATTTTTCTCACCGATACGTATCCCTCTCTTTTCTGCACCGATACATTTTTCTCTCCTATTCCTCACCGTTACCTTTATTACTCACCTTCACATTCCTCTATTCCAACCACATCCTCATAGCAGCAGTATCAACAAATTAACCAACACATTACTACACTCAAATTGATACCCCAAGTTCAAGATCACAAATCAAACCAAATCAGATCCAAAGATAAAACATAAAAAGATGAAAATTCAAACTAAAAATCACGTTCTGAGCACCGTCGCATGAGCTCTTCCCTGCTCGATTGATCTCGAACCAAACCCGAGGAACCACCATCATTTTGGACATTGTTCCTCCCCTCTCGCACTCCTCTATCACACCGCTGCGGACCACAACCACCATGTTGGCTAAACCCTAGGCCGCCACACTCCTCACTTGAAGCTGTGGTTGAAGCATCGACTGCCGCCTCAAGCCTTTGCCGCTCTTCATTCCCTTCACCAGCCATCACCTTTCATACCCTCACCACACCCTAGTCACCCTAACCTGAACTGCCGTCACTACCAGACCCATTATCATTTCCCCAATCGAACCCCTACCAGCTGCGTCTCCTCTCTTTCAACACCGGGCACCACTCCTCAGACCTCATCGCCACTTCATCCACGTATCTCACCAACTCAAAATTCACCACACTACTCCTTCCCGAAGCCAAGCCGCACACCCCCTGAGCGCGCGACATCCTTCCCTGAACCGCTCGTGCCACCTGCTTTCCATCCGCTTCACTCTTTTCCCTCACCCTGAACTACCCGCAGTCGGCGCCCCTACCTTCATCACCCCGCCGCTTCACTGCTCTGAACCTACCTCCCCATTTTCCCCCCTTCTCCCCGCGCCGAACAGACCCAAAGACACACCTCCTATTTATTCTTTTATTTTCTTTAATAATATTATTATTTTATCTTTATATTATATTATATTATAACATATAATAACATATATATATAATATAAAATAATATTGATATTAACCTACATAATAAATACAATTAGTATACTTTTAATAATATATAATTATGTACATTATTTTATATATTATATATCATATACAATATATTAATAATAGGTATATTAATAAAAGTATATAAGTTTTTATATATAATAATAATATCTTATTTATTAGTTTAACAATAATATTAGATATTGGTATTCTTATTTTAGTGTTATAAATGTATAGAATATATTTAGATAGTTTCATTTTTATCTGACTCACGTGTGTTTTTTGCAGAGGGATGGTGTTATCTCGCCACCATTTCATTCGGTTCGCAGCAACTACTCCGGTGACCAGCGCGGGAAGGAGGAGCGCAGTGAAAGCTACACGTGGAGGCCAGGGGACTCCTCCGAGGAGATTCCAGAGACTTCGAATGGGTCATCAGTATTGACAGTGAGAGAATTTTTTGCACAAGATCCGCCTGAGCAGGAGTATTGGAGAGGATTAGGGGGGATTGCATAACATCATTCCAGAGAGAGGGGTGAGCATCCATTCTTCCATTGAGAGATCCATCGATCCATTAATTGATCGCGATCAATCTTTGATCCATCTCATCTCCGAAACGGAGGCAGAAAAACATTGAGAAGTAAATTAGTATCGAAGCAGTTGCTGAGAGAGGAGAAATCTCATGGGAGATGTTTCTTAATTCATTTTCTATTTCAATCTATTTTACTGTTTTAATGTGTAGTTGAATATATTAGGGAATTCAATCTATAGAGAACTGATCATCCATCTATCCGTCATATTTTGTTAGTTTGATTGCTCAGTGCGATTTCATTGCTCGGTTTTCTCTTCTGTTTATTTTGAGTATCGTTTCACATTACCTAGCGACCAACAGGCATGGTAGTGAATCATTTCACCATGGATCATTTTCCGAAGTACCATGAATCAGAAAAGGTCAATGCATCTCTTCTCCGATTTATACAGATTTTCCAAGGGTCAAGATTGGACGATTGCAGCTCAAGGATGTTAATCGAGATGTGTATATCCACTGTAGTGAAAACGCAGGGCATCAGAACCATCTTTTTATGCATTGGTTTATTGAAATTAACCAAGAAAAAGTTGATAATATCATTTTAATCAGTTCAAAGCATCCTAAGGAACCTAAAATCATCATTATTGTTTGCTCTCTATTAAATCCACATAAATCGCCATATCACCTTCATTTTCACAACCATTATTAGTGTTTGTACGTATAGTTTTCTTCTTATTGTTATTTTTTGTTAGTGTTCTATTTTAGCTTTTTTTGTTTTAGTTTTAATCTAGTCTAGCACAACGTAAGTCTTTCTCTGTGGTTCGACACCCTTCTTACCATAGTACTAGTAGTTTTTAGGGTTTATAAATTTTAAATTTGCGTGTACTCAATGACTGTGTGGACAAATTTTGGCACCATTTCTGGGGAAGTCACATGCGACCAAGTTTAAAAAAAACTCAAAATATTTAAATAGAACAAAAAAATAAAAAAAAACTTATAAATTGTACAAAAAAATCTCAAGAAAAGCTTGTTGTTGAAGTTTCATGCGCACTAGAGCTTCTAAGTCAGAACTTGAAACTCCAAATAAAGAAATCAATAAGAACTGTTATGTACTTAGAAAACAAAATCAACTTGAAATGGTGAATTTGGAAAAAATTACTGGAAATAAAAATGTCAATGGGCCACAAACCTTAGTTCCTACCCTTGAGAGACCTATGCTTAGGGAGTTTCAAATTCCTACTGTGTCAAACAATCCATTCCACTTCAAATTGTCCCCTAGATCTAGGAGATATGAGATAAAATAGTCTCATCTTTCTCAACTGGCATCATTTAATGGTCTTCCAACATAGGACTCCTTTGAGTTTATCAAAGATTTTTATTGCTCTGTCAACCAGTTGCCTCTGCGAGATCTTAGTGAGGAGGAGTTAAGGCCGAGGTTGTTTTTATTATTTCTAAAGGGGAGGGCTAGGAGTTGGTTTTAAAACATAGATGAGGAAATCTTTGAAACATGGGAAGAGGTGAGCAATTCCTTTTTATCTAAAATGTATCCCAAGAACACCACCATTTAGGTTAGGCATACGATCAATGGCTTTGTCCAGGATGGGGGGGAACTCTTTCAGGAAACATGGGAAAGGTTCATAGGTCTTCTTAGAGAGAGACCCAACCATCAATTAGCTCCCCATTTTATCATGGAGACTTTATATAATCCCCTCACCCCCTAAATTCATAACATGGTTGATAAATCTTGTGGAGGTTATTTCTCTGATTCTACTACTGATGAGCTGAAATAATTGTTTGATAAGTTGGCTCAGAAATCTCAGCACAAGTCCACTAGGAAGAGAGTCATCCGTAGGGTTGATGAAAATCCTCAAGCTGATGTTGTCGATGATAGGGTTCTTAGGGAGTAGTGGTATCACTGTGGGATGTTTAGTCACACTCATAGATATTTTCTGAACATTGATATCCCTGGTTCATGTGATGAGAGTGCCCAGTTTGTTGATTACATGTCTAGTAATCAAGGTGTCCATGCTCAACTGTCAAATTCATACCACTCTGGATATCAAGGTCAGATCACTACCCCAAACAAGCATCCCATTACCCCAACTTTCCACCCACAACCCAAAAAAAATTTCCAGAATCAATATGTGGTTGAATATATTAATTCTCAAGGGGAGTTTGTTCGAGTTGGTGGCCTAGAACCAACTACTTTGTACTTTAATAAATGTCTAATCACATATTGATTGTTCTTCTGTGTGAAAATTCATGTGATAATGTCCTAAGGACAGTTATTACATTAAAGGGTCATGGAGGATCCCTGATATGATGTGAAACCGGAAGTTCCATAACACTGTTCTTGAATATATATTCTATGGCCAGACGATGTTATTTGAGGGACACAAATAATACAGGTCATTAGGGGTGAGGACTCATGAAACATTGAGGCATCGTCTCATGGTGTGCGCCCTTGGTAATATCCACGAGGATATTTTGAGAACGAGACCCGCCAGTAGGAAATCCACATTTCTTAGTGTCATTGGATGTTACTATCTGTGAATATGTGTATTGGTCCTTGGACATTAAGATTATTATTAATGGGTATTACACTCGTGCACTTAGATTTATTGACAAAAACTGTGATGACACACAGTTCGCAGTAAGGAAGGATATGTTGGGTGCATCACGAGTAATACCGCATTAATAGATAATGTGAGAAAGGATTTGTCCCCTCTGTTCCATAATGGAAGTAGATATCTCAGGCCCTTTTAATGAATTGATATAGCCTAAATAAATCCACGACCATGGTAAGGTATGGGTGAGTTCAATTTCGGGAAGTCAAAGAAAGAATAATCGAGGACATGGGTTGATGGAACTAGCATGCGACCCGCTTGATTAGAGATATTGAGACCAAGGGATTATATTACACGGTAAGCCTTCGTAAGAGGTGACACATCATTGTGGAATTAACTTCTTTCTCTATGGGTGCGTTGGCATGTTGCTAGACGCTAAACTTGGACTTTAGGAAAGCTGTTCCTAATTCCAGTGAGAAAGTGGCCTAGAGGGTCACACACTAAGTGTGTCCATGTATCTCAGTTAAGTATAAATTTAACAAGTTAAATAAATATTATTTTTGACTGTGGTTTAAAAATTATTTTAGGATGCCTGATCGCATTTATTTCGACACTATTTATTTGAGAGAATATATTGTGGGTGAAATAATATATTTATTAGCGAGTAATGCAGTTACATTTATTTAAGAAATAAATAGCCATTACTCAAGGTCTAATAAATATGGTGGAGAAAAATGGAAAATAAAAGTACACACCATGTATATTAAATATACACGCCGTGTGGTTTTATGGAAAACAAGTACACACTGTGTATTAATTATTACACGCCATGTAGTTTTCCAGTTGGGATTTTTAGGATATAATATTGTATTATTAAATGATATTAATTATAATCAGCATGGGCGCATGTCAAGGAATTAATAATTCGACACGGGGTTTCAATAAGATTTAATGAAATAAATAAAATGCGTAATGCGTTTATTTATTGTCATAACTCTATTAACCTCAAAGCCGATTAGAAATATCCTCACAACCCAAACACTTTTTCCTCAAGATCCATTGTTGTGCACAACGAATTTGGAAATACTCTCAATCCAAGAGAGAATCCCCTTTCCACCAAGAACGCCCTCATGTTACGAGAGGGAGATCATCCACCGGATCAAGGCGGTCGAAGGCATATATCACAAGCGAAGGTTCTTCCGTGCTAGCACCCAGAGATCCCTTCAGTGATGTCCAGAGATACGTGGAACACATTTGGATCACCGCTAGAGGAATCCTATACTTGGATTCTATGACCCAACGATGGATCACAGGATCGTGACCGGATACCTCAACGAAGAAATAATTCCACCGAGGTAATTCTTGTGAATTAATTAAATTAATTATAACCAACATATGATGATCCTATCTCAATGGTTCTGGGACTCTTATTTTGTTTTTCGTTCTTCGTTCCATTCTGAAGATCCGGCGTTTTATATCGTGATGGATCTCGGATTGAACATTGTTTAACGCTAATATTAATGTTGGGCGATCCCACCAATGCGCTTCCACTGCGCCCAGAACCTATTAGTAGTATCAGAGCGGTTATATCAATGATTATAATTATTTAGTTTTTTGTTGGTGATTGATGAATTAAATAATTTAGTTGTATTCAATTCAAGCTAAATTGTTCTGGAAATATGAATCTCGAGATCTATTCCTCCTCCCTCATTTCTCATTCACCTAACAGAAACGAATTTTTCATTTAATTTTGAATAAAATAAAATAGAGGAACTCATCCGGAGGAGGAAAACGTTTCTGGACGTACAACACCAGAATACACGCTGTGTATTCGGAAGTACACGTCGCGTAGTCTAGGTTCATGCATCGGACTGGTCTGCCAAATCAGGCCGTGTATTGATCCTATCTAAGTCATTTATGACACCGTGTCTTGACCAGGAATAGGTGGTACATGGTTTCCGGACTACACGTCGTGTGGTCTAACAGAACACGGCGTGTAGCCCCTTCGGGTTAGGGTTGGACTGTGTACCCCACACACGGCCTGCCCGGCTGGAAACCGTGTAATGCGGAAACTACACGGCGTGTGTCCCACTGTACACGCAATGTACTCTGAAACTTTCCGAAGTACATTAACACGCCATGTCCCCGAGCGTTTACTTCGTATGGACGGTAAAGAAAAGTACATGTCGTGTTTTCGGAACTACACGTCGTGTACTCACCCAAATTATGCAAATTTATTAAAATTTATTATTATATTATACAAACCCTTGATACGTGTACCATAGTACAGGCGTAAAGCTAAGGCATAACATCTAATAGGTGTTTAATATATATTTGTTTAATTTAACATCTGCATAATAAATGGGAATTCATCGGGTTGGATCCAAGGTACAAGTTACATCCAAGGATAATTTTAAATGAATTTTTTTGTTTAAAATTATGATGGATGAGAATCTCAAGGAAGTTTAGAAAAGGGTTTAAGATAAAATGATTGATTAATTAATGATAAATAATTGATTCGAGTACAATTTATCTTAAACAAGAACGATTAAATAATTTAATGCTAGTTTTATTTATGCGTAAATATCGTTGCATGTATGGATGATCATGAGCTAGACCGAGACCTTTGTATGTGAATGGTTTCTTTTAATTTATTTATTTAAATTAAATTTGTTGGCCTGCAAGCCATCTCTTCATTAATATGTAGGGCCTGCGCGCCCAATGATTATTTTATGTAAAACCCCCTTTTACCCCTCACCTGTGTGTATGATAAATGCATATGTAATGGATGGAGCTCCCAATCTAGTGGAGGCGGCTCTGGTCAGGAGCCAAGGTGAAACCAATCCAAGGAGATACAACATTGGACTGGTGGAAAGCATTAAAAATAAACCCAAAAGGTTCAAGGTGTTTCTCCCCTAGGTCTTGGGTTAGTTTATCAACCGTTAGATAAACTAACCAATAGAAAAGCTCATGATCGTACCATTTATTTTATTTCTATCAGTTTCATGGTTTATTTATTGTGGGTGTGTTGTCATGGTCACACAATTAATGAATTAAACAAGCATTCAAGATGAAAGTAAAATAAAAACCGTCTTATGCATAAATATTATCTTAGACATAGTTAATCACTTAAGTATATCCCACTTAATATTAACAAGCATGTAGTCAAAGATAATAAAATAGAAAATTTACTTATAAGGATAAAATACCTCAAAATAAATATTAAGTCGGTATAGCCTTCCATAATCTTGGTTAGAATCGAACCATAGTTCAAAGTGCTTGACCAACCCTAGTTGGGGTGATTTCAATAATCGGAGAATTCTAATTCAAGGTTTTGGGTTGACTTGTCTTGGTTCGTATCAAGGGTTGACCGCCACAGCAGGACTTGGTGTGACCAAGAGGAAAAGGTTAAGGAAATCTAAAATAAAAAGATTTCAGGATTGGGGAGTCCACTCAGCGGATCAAGGAGCTGCGAATTAATGCAGTTGGCATTTGGAATACCTACCTAAAACCCTTCAAGATGATTGACCAACCCTAGTTGGGGTAATGTGAAGGGAAATATGGATCCTTTCCACTAGAATATTTAGGCAACATAATATTCCGAAGTCAATGGCGAGGGCTATTGGATTTCGATGAAATAGTGGGAGACTAATAAGTATTAATTTATTTATTTGTCTCAGTTTTGTGATAAAGTAATAAACCTTTACTCATCTTAATTTGTAGAAACGGTAATAAAATGACTTAAAACATATCATTGTGAACCATACTCGAGAAGGAAAACCTTCTCACCGGCACCAATTTCTAAGAGTGGTAGAGGCGTTTATGCGTTATCTATCACCACGAGAGGAAATTGTATGTGCTGGAAGAGCATGTTCCAGTTGTGCCTAGATCAGAACATCTACCCTTAACTCAGTAGGTAGATAAGGACATGGGTCATGACAAACCTGCAGTCCGTATGGTGAATAAGAAAAGGAAGGAAAAGGCAAAGGGGCCAAAGAATTATAAACGGTCTGAAGCCCCCGAGCATCGTCCCTCCAAGAAGGGGAAGATCCAGAGGCAGGGCAAGGAATTGGAGGAAATGTGTTTTGTATGTGGCAAGAACCAACACTAGAAGAGGAACTCCACCTAGAAGCATCGGGACGCTAATGGTGCGTTTTTTGTTGAGTGTAATCTTTCTATTTCTACACATTGGGTATTAGATACAGCTTGTGGGGCTCACATCTGTAATCAAATGCAAGAACCAAGTAGATTTAGAAAGATTTCTATAGGAGAGGTGGATCTTCGAGCTGCCAATGGCGCATGGCTGGCTGCATTGTCTATTAGAGACTACCCCCTCTCATTTCCGACTGGGATGATCTTGGTTTTACATAACTGTTATTATGTGCCTAGTGTTACCAAAAACATAATTTATGTATCTTGTTTGGATATGGATGGATTTATTTTCAAGTTTGGAAATACGGGTTGTCTATTTTATAAGAAGAATGTATTTTATGGTATGGAACATTTAAATAATGGTTTGTATGTATTAAATTACGAAAACCAAGTGTTGGAAATCGATAACGAAACAAACTCACATGACTCAGACATCACCCAGTTGTGACATCACCGTCTCGGTCATGTAAACGAGAAGCGCTTGACAAAGCTCTGCCAAGATGGCTATTTAGACTCTACTGAGCTAAAACCACTTGATAGATGTCATGCTTGTTTACAAGTAAAAATGACCAAGCCTCTTTTTGGTGGACAAGGTGAAAGGGCCACAAATCTTCTAAGATTAGTACACACGGATGTGTGTGGACAATTTCCAGTAGAAGCTAGAGGTGGATATTCTTACTTTTACTGATTATTTGAGTAGATATGGCTATGCCTAATTAATGAGGTATAATTTATAGTCCTTATAGAAATTTAAAGAATTCAAGAATGAAGTAGAGAATCATCTTGGTAAGAAGATAAAGATGATTTGATTGGATCGAGGTGGAGAATATCTGAACCAAGAGTTCATCGATCTTCTACGGGAGTCTGGGATTCTATCTTAGCTCACTCCTCCTTATACACCATAGTGGAATGGTGTTAGTGAAAGGAGGAACCACACCTTATTGGACATGGTGAGGTCGATGATGAGTCATGCAGATCTTCCATTATCCTTTTGGGGATATGCATTACAAACTGCAGCATACACATTAATCCTAGTATCAACTAAGGAAGAAAATGGAATTCCATCCAAGTTATGGAGTGGAAAGAAACCCATTTTGTCGTATACACGTGTATGGGGATGTGAGGTGTTTGTTAAGTCCTTCTCAGGCAACAAACTAGAACCCCGGGGCACGAAGTGTATCTTTATAGGATATCCCAAGGAAACAAAAGGATATTACATATATAACCCTCAAGACAAGAAATTGATTGTCACTAGAAAATCTTTCTTTCTTGGGAGGGAGCACATCCTCAAGAAGTATAGTGGGAGAAAGATTGACTTCGACGAAGTTGATGCTCAAGATACACAGGAGTTGGTACAGGAAAAAGTTCCACAAGTCCCCGTGGAAGAGTTTACAGAAACACAAGTACTGCGTAGGTGTTCAAGAGAGGTAAGGGAACCAGATAGATTTGGGTTCCTAGTCACCGAGGATGGTGAATCATTATTGTTGGAAAATGATGAGCCTCTCTCCAACAAAGAAGAAATAGAAAGCTCAGAAGCTGCAAGATGGCTAGAAGTTATGAATTCTGAGATGGATTCCGTGTATCAGTACCAAGTATGAGTTCTGGTCGATGATCCAGTTGATGTAAATCCTGTTGGATGCAAATGGGTATTCAAGAGAAAACTGGACATGGAAGGTCATGTTAGCACCTATAAAGCATGGCTAGTGGCTAAAGGATTCAGACAGCATCAAGGAATTGACTATGATGAAACCTTCTTTCCAATTTCCATGTTTAAATCCTTAAGAATCATACTTTCCATAGAAGCTTACCATGACTATGAGATTTGGAAGATGGATTTCAAAATAGCATTCCATAATGGGAACCTTCAGGAAGATGTCTATATGACACAACCATAAGGGTTTCCGACACCAGGTGAATCCAAATGGGTTTGCAAGTTGTAGAAATCTATTTATGGATTGAAGCAAGCATCCAGGTCATGGAACATTCGATTTGATGAAGCCATAAAAGAATTTGGTTTCATTAAGAACGAATGTGAGTCATGTGTTTATAAGCAGTTTAATGGGAATGTGGTCGTTATCCTAGTAGTATATATTGATGACATATTGGTTATTGGAAATGACATACCAGTCTTACAGTCAGTTAAGGATTGGTTGAACAAGTGTTTCTTCTTGATGTATTTGGGTGAAGCAGCCTACATTCTAGGGATCAAGATCATTCATGATAGATCCAAGAGGCTTCTTGGACTAAGTCAGAGTACATATATTGACCAGATACTAAAGATATTTAGTATGGAACAATCCAAGAGGGGATTGGTTCCAGTGTCACATGGCCAACATCATTATAAGAAAATGTGTCCTCAGACACAACAAGATAAAGATAGGATGAGAAAGATACCATAATCCTCGGCTATAGGATACATCATGTATGCCATGTTATGTACTAGGCTTGATGTTTCCTATCCACTGAGCATGGTAGGAAGATATCAAGCGGATCCAGGGGAACAACATTAGACTGATATTAAGTCTATCCTTAAGTATATGAGAAGAACTAAGGATATGTTCCTGGTGTGTGGAGGAGATGAGGAGCTTTTCATTTGAGGATATGTTGATGCTGGTTTTTAGACAGATCAGAATGATCTAAAGTCATAATCTGGATATGTTTTCTGTCTCAATGGAGGAGCTGTGAGCTGGAAGAGTTCTAAGCATCCAGTTGTCGTCGATTCTATAGTGGAGTCCGAATATATAGCAGCTTCTGATGTAGCCAAGGAAGCCTTCTGGATTCATAACTTTATATAGGATCTTGACGTGGTTCCCAGCAGTAAATATTCCATTACATTGTATTGTGATAATACTGCAGCGGTGGCTCTTGCAAAATAACCAAGGTCACATCAACGAAAAAATCACATACTGCGGGAGTATCACCTCTTGAGGGATTTCTATCAAAGGGGTGAAGTTGTAGTGATTAGAGTGTCCATGGAAGAGAACGTGGCAGACCACATGACTAAAGGCCTATCTCAGCAGAAGCATGAATATCATGTGAGAGCCAGCGGGTTAAAGGTTGTTAGCAGTTGGCTCTAGTCCAAGTGGGAGTCTGTTGGAGTTTGTGGCCTAGAACCAACTACTTTTTACTTTAATAAATGTCTTATCACATCTTGATTATTCATCTGCATGAAAATTCATGTGATAATGTCCTAAGGATAGCTGTTGCATTAAAGGGTCATAACAGATCCCTGCCATGATGAGAACCCAGAAGTGTCATAACACTGTTTTTGAATATATGTTCTATGGCCGGATGATTTAATTTGAGGGAAAAAAATAATACAGGTCATTAGGGGTGAGGACTCATAAAACATTGAGGCACCTTCTCATGGTGTGCGCCCTTGGTAATATCTAGGAGGATATTATGAGAACGAGACCTTCCAGTAGGAAATCCATATTTCATAGTGTCATTGGATGTTCCTATCTGTGAATGTGTGTATTGGTCCTTAGACATTAATATCATTATTAATGTGTATTACAACTTGCACACTTAGATGTATTGAAGAAAACTATGATGACACACTGTTCGCAGCGAGGTAGGATACGTTGGGTGCGTCACGAGAAATACCACATTAATAGATAATGCGAGAAAGGATTTGTCCCTTATGTTCCATAACAGAAGTAGATATCTCATGCCCTTTGATGGAATTGATATAGCCTAAATAAATCCATGGCCATGGTAAGGTATGGGAAAGATCAATTCCGAGAAGTCAAAGAAATAATAATCGAGCACATGGGTTGATGGCACTACCATGCAACCTGCTTGATTAGAGATATTGAGACAAAGTGATTATATTACACGATAAGCATTCGTAGGTGATGACATGTCATTGCAGCGTTAACTTCTTTCTCTATGGGTGCCTTGACGTGTTGCTAGATGCTAACCTTGGACTTTAGTTAGGCTCCGCATAATGCCACTGAGAAAGAGGCCTAGAGGGTCACACACTAAGTGTGTCTATGTATCTCAGTTAAATATTAATTTAACAAGTTAAATAAACATTATTCCCAACTGTGGTTTAATAGTTATTTAAGTATGGCTGATCGCATTTATTTCGACACTAGTTATTCGAGAGAATATTTTGTTGGTGAAATAATATATTTATTAGCGAGTAATACAATTACATTTATTTAAGAAATAAATAGCCATTACTCAAGGTCTAAAAAATATGGTGGAGATAAATGAAAAATAAAAGTGCACGCCGTGTATATTAAATATACATGCCATGTAGTTTTATGGAAAACATGTAAAGGGAGTGTATTAATTATTACACGGCGTGTAGTTTTCTAGTCGGGATTTTGAGGATATAATATTGTTTTATTAAATGATATTAATTATAATCAGCATTGGCGCATGTCAAGGAATTAATAATTCGACACGAGGTTTCAATAAGAGTTAATGAAATAAATTAAATGTGTAATGCGTTTTTTTATTGTCATAACTCTATTAACCTCATACCCGATTATAAATATCCTCACAAACCCAACATATTTTCCACAAGAGCCATTGTTGTGCACAAAAGATTTGGAAATACTCTCAATCCAAGATAGAATTCCCTTTCCACCAAGAATACCCTCATGTTTCAAGAGTGAGATCCTCCACCGGATCAAGGCGGTCGAAGGCGGACATTGCAAGCGAAGGTTCTTCCGCGCTAGCACCTGGATATCCCTTTGGCGACATCCAAAGATACATGGAGCACGTCTGGATCACCGCTAGAGGAATCCTATACTTGGATTCTACGACGCAACGACGGATCACAGGATCGTGACCGAAGACATCAATGAAGAAAGAATTCCACTGAGGTAATTCTTGTGAATTAATTAAATTAATTATACCCAACATATGATGATCCTATCTCAATGGTTTCGGGACACTTATTTTCTTTTTCATTCTTCGTTCCATTACAAAGATCCAGCATTTTATAACATGACGGATCTTGGATTGAACGTTGTTTAATGCTAAAATTAATATTGGGAAATCCCACCAATGCGCTTCTGTTGCACCCAGAACCTATAGAGTTAAAGGGGATGATGCCACAAGTGTTGATTGAGATCAACTCATTTAAGAAGGACAAAAATTCAAAGATTCAAAATTTATGACTTCAAATGAGTCAAATGGCTAAGAATCAAGCTGGTAAGGAAAAGAGCATGCAACCTAGCACATCAACCTCCAATATAAGAGAAAATGTGATGGAAGTAATAACCAGGACAGGGCTTAAACATAAGGAACCAGTTAAGGAACCACATAGAGAAGAGGAAAAAAAGTTCAAGATGAAATAGAAAATGAAAATATGGAAAATCCTAATTCTGGAAATCTGGAAAGCGAGTTTGTAACTGGAAATATTGTGAAACCCAGACTTGAGAAATCTATGGTACCAAAGAAAATGAAGTGGGAATTGATTAAGGAAGTAAAGAAGAAAGTGGGGTCTGAGGAGAAGGTGAATAACCTACCTATTCTAAACAATTATGCCCCTCTCATTCCCTTCCCTGAAAGAGTGAAGAAAAGTGATGAACCTGATTACCTGAGATTTTTAAAACTGATTTGAAGCTTCACTATCAACATGCCATTCTTAAAACCATGTGATAAAATCCCATCATATGCTTCATTCTCAAAAAGGTTTCTGAAGAACAAGAATGATTGGAAGAAGTTAGATAAAATTGATCTCAATGTGGAGTATAGTGCAATTGTCCAAAAAAATATTCCTCCCAAATTAAAGGACCCTGGTGGATTTATCATTCAATGTCGAATAAGAGGAAGTTGTCAACTGAATTTTCTATGTGACTTAGGAGCGAGTATCAATCTTATGCCTTTCTTCTTGTTCAAAAAGCTGGGTCCTAGGGAAATCCAACCAACTTATATTTTTCTTCAGATTGCTGATAGGTCACTCACACACCCTAATGGGAGAGTGTATGACTTATTATTAAGTGTAGGAAAACTTACATTGAGCACTGATTTCCTGATCCTTGATATGGAATGTGATGAAAAGGTTCCAATCATCTTAGACAGACCCTTCCTTGCTACTGGTGGTGCCATCATTGATGTATCCAAAGATAAAATTACCCTCCAATCTGTAGATGATGAGGAGGAAATTTTGGTGTTTGAAAGGCCTCTACATGATGTTACATGTGATGTGATAGATGTGGCTACGAATCAATGTTAAAAAATTGAGGTTAGAGATGAGTATGGGTCTATCCCACTTGAGGTCATAAAAATACTAATTCCCTAACCCACTGAAAATTTTTCCCGGGCTACTGCTCTTTCCCCACACCCTTCGGTTGATGAACAAATTCTTTCTTTGGAACCCATTCTAGAGAGTGAGTCATAACTTTGTCTTGTACTGTCTCAACCTGTTTATGAAAGTTTCTCTTGTAAAGTTGACTGTCTAAGAGTTCCCGAAGCTGGAGAAAGCTCTGGGATGAGCCCTGCTAAAAAACATAATGATTTTCATTATGAACACGTGAATTTCCTTGATATAATCATACCTATCTAGTTTGATGTTGTGAGTGATGATTTCAAACCTGAAATTGAAATATTCACATCATTTGAGTCCTCTGTGGACATTCAGAAAAATTTGTTGAAAACAGAATTTGATAACTTCTTCTAGGATATTTCTGAGTTGTCAGAGTTGCGATCTATTCTGGGACTTGCTGAGGGTTTTGTCAATGTTTCCTCTTCTATTTTTGGGTTTGAGAAAAACTCTAAGTGTGGTGGAAGCTCTGGAATTATTCTTGATCTGATTGATGATTTTCATGGGAAACTGTTGAACTTTTTAAGCACTAATGAACTGATTTTTAGAGACACAGTTGAGCTGGGCATCATAAATCCTCTTAGTGATATGGATAAATTTTGGATAATTTTGATTGGTGTTGAAGATGAAAATGTATTGAGTAGTCCTTCTTTTTATTCCTTAGACAATTGTGAAGTTCAAACCATTGACAACTTTTTCCCATTAAATGATCATGGTTAGAAATTTTTAGGGGAATATGGTCTGGCTAGGTACTTTTAACCTAGCACTACATGGGAGGCAACCCATGGTTTACTTTGTTTTATACTTTAAATTTTTAGTCTGGATAAATGCTCCCTACTCAGTTGTTTGTCTCTATGTTTGGTGAACAATAATTCCTACATTTCCTTATCATATGAAGTAAGTGGTCTGGTGGTCCTGTTTTGCTAAGAGAATCATGTTTTAGTGGTAGCCACATTTGGAACATTCATGGTGGAAGGAGGCTGTCGTCATAGAACACTGGATTAATGGATAAAACTCCCAATCTCACACTTTTTAGATACTTTTAATTTGAGCTTTAAATCTTTAACACTAACACTACTGGAAAATGGACTTATCCCCACGGTTTTGGAAAACCGTGGGGATAGGTCCTGAAAAGTCACCTATACCCACGGTTTCCCAAAACCGTGGGTATAGGGGTTCCTATCCCCACGGTAGGGGTTCCTATCCCCAAGTTTTGGGGAAAACCATGGGGATAGTTCTGGGCTAAAATACATATACTCACAGTTATGAAAAACTGTGGGTATAGGTCAATTTTGTGTGCGCGGGAAATTTTTTTTTCCGCGGGAAGGAAATTCTTTTTGGCGGGAACCCTATACCAACGGTTCTTCCCTCTATACCCATGGTTTTTATAACTATATTTAACTAAATATATATATATATAGGTGAAGTTAGGGTAGTGGTTAGACGTGGTGTTTGCAGCGAAGAGGTTGCGGGATCGGAACTCAGCGCCTGTATTATTTTAGGACCTATACCCACGGTTTTGAAACTGTGGGTAAAAGTCCTTGACACCATGGAAATTGGATATGTTTCAGTGACACAGTGGAAGGACACCTATACCCACAGTTTTGGAAAACTGTGGGTATAGGCTGGGGACCTAAACCAACGTCATTCCAGCCCACGGTTCCCAAAACCGTGGGTATGGGCTATACCCACGGTTTTGGGGGCTATACCCACGGTTTTGAACCGTGGGTATAGGCCGTTTTTTCAGTAGTGTAGTGTTATATCGTTTCATCATGTAGGTGACAAACTGGAGTAGCCAGATTCATGCACAAGGAGAATAAAAGGAGGCATAAAAATTAAGAAGTTGCACATTCAGGGAAGTACTGTTTTAAGTCTGCAAGTTGTTTCAATCTGCTCATTCATTTTGGGTGCTTCTTTGAATTAAGTGTGGGGGAGTCCCCTGGTTTTCTATGAAAATTAAACTGTGCTTCGTTCTTGGGTGTTATCTTGATAATATCTACTTAGTTGATAAAGTATTTTTAGTTTCATTTTTAAACTTTCTACACTCACTATTTTTTATTTCATCATGCTGCTGCTGCACTTCACTGTTAATAATGCTACTACTTGAAGTAAATTGATACAATCTTTTTTCTACTCACAATAATTTAAGCATGAATATTTTAGGAATAGAACTACACTTGGTTTCTGGTGATGGTTGGTGGGGTTGTTTTCTTTTGTTTTTCTTTGTTTGTGTTTTTATTTTCTTTCACTTATTGTGTGGAAAAGAAAATTTTTGAACTTCATTGATACCCCTCCATATCTTTTTTCTACTGAAATGACCATCTGTTTTGAACATAAACTGTATTCCATCTTAGAGTAAAACATTGGAGAAAATGTCGGGATTTAAGTGTGGGGGATATGAGTCATTCTAGTGTCATTTTGAATTCCCCCTTCTTGAACTTGAGTTTGTTGTAGTTTAAAAAAATGGTCAATTTTTTTCAAAAAAATGGATCACAATTCCATCAATTTTTTTTCAAATTCTTTAATCACATGATGGTCATTGGAGGTTAAATGGTATTTCAATTATTTCATGTTTTGTGGATAAGTGTTTGTTGAATGTTGAATAGTGGCACTTAGTCAGAAACTATTAAGTATGAATGATTGTTGAGTGAAATTGTTCACTGTCTCTATGGATCAATCTGTTTCAGAACTGAGGATGAGTGTACGAAAGGATATGTTTTGTGGGATGATGACCATGAAATGGAGTATGTAACACCCCAAGATTTTATGAAAAATATTTTTTTAATTTCATTAATGTCTTGTGTTGTATGCTACACCAAGATTACCTTATGCTATACGCAACACCGTATTATCTTGCAGTATACACAACACTATTCTTGGATTGTGTTACACACAATTTTGATAATAGTTCTTCGACGCAACATTGAGTATATAAATATATATATATATATTCAATGTATAAATGAAATATGTTTGGATTCTGTTATACGAAACAACGAAGGATTCTTGCACAACACGCAACCCTGACTTGGCTTGCATTACACGCAATCACGACCTTCCTCGATAGCGTGTGTTGTACGCAATATCGGGTTTTACTAAACAACGATATATTATTATAATATTATTATGAACTAGCCGTTATGAATAGTATTAACTAAATTTTGAATTTTATAACATTATTTTTCATCTTACACATTTTCTAGAACATGGTATAAGAACAAAATAAATTTTTCGTGTAAAATAATTATTTTTCAAAAAATGCAGTTTTGCCGCCTTTTGATGGAACACCCACTTTAAATATAGTTTTTACTTGTTTATAAGTTCAATTTAACAAAATAAAATTCTTCTTTGGAATCAAGAAATAAAAATTTACTTTGGATAAATTTTTCGTATTATTCTGGTAACATTCATATTTTGATGAATAGTAAAAACACGCTATATTTTAATGAAAAACATCTTTTTTCATCGTAATAATTTATATGGTTAAATTATAATATTTAATGGTTTTAAAGTATAAATATAATATATTTTTACCATTTAATATATGTATGTCATTAGAATTTATTTTACATTGAATTCGTAGGTTAAATTAATTCAATCTTTTGCAATGTTTTAAACAAAAACCCGTTTTCATTCGACAATGGGATTAATTTTAATTTAATTTCTGCAACTTCTGTGTATTGAATTTGAAAAAATGGATTCCATATTTGGAATCAGTGGGTCCAAATTATGTTAATAGGCTAGTTTTTATTTTTGGGAATTATGAATAGTAACTACGGTAAATTTTATTTACCATAGTTAAAGGTAATCGGGTAATTAAGGGTAAATATAATATTATAAAATTACCCTAACACATGCCAAAATTCAATTGGATGGATAAAAGTAAAAACATATCAACTAAGGGTTGGATTAGATTCATTTTATGGACTTTTTACCATGAAAATAATTTAATTATTATTAAAACCAAAGAAAGTGACAACATGTCACTCTCTTAAATCTTATAAGTATAATAATTTTAATTTAGTGATAAACATCATAAAACTTTGAACATGAATAGTCTCCAGAAATATAATAAAATTATCTACATCATGATAATTTATTTATAATTTTTAGGGATTAAATAATTTTCATTAATGGTGATACATTAATGATACAGAAATTATTTATTAATTGGAAAATAAGTAATATAGTTTTTATTGAAATAATAATACCCATTAAAAGGCCCAAAAACCTGACCAAAACTTAATGGTAGTGTATATATACACCGCAATCATCCAATTACCTAATATATAACCGTTTGGATCCTTATAAAAGTGATTATGAAACTTATATTATTTTATTTTAAATGATTCCAAAGTTGTCACCTTCATAATTTAATAAATATAACAATTTAAATATTTTGATTTTAAGATGATAAATTCTAGTAAAAGTATTATTGTGAAAGGTAATAGATTTATCTTAATCATAGGATTTTATTTTAAATTTTTATGCAACAAATCAGTATATTAAATAATTATACAAAAATGTTGTAGTAATCATTTTATTAAGAGATAAACCAAATAAATGGTTTTAAAAATAATAAAATAAATATTATATGAACTATTTAATGTGATAAAATAATTTTATAGATACATATTACCTTTTATTAATCTATTAAACCTTTTAGTTCAAACATATCTTCTGTATATATTTTATTTAAATTCAAATAAATGAATAGTGTCAAAATTGACAGTATTGTTATTTTATAAAAATAACATATTATAAATTTTTTTAAAAATCACACAAATATTTATAAATTATAAATTTAAATTTATATGGTCTATAATGTTATAAAGTAAACAATTATTTAAAATTCACACAAAATAAGTAATTTTTTGTTATAATTTAAAATTTAGAATTTTATTACCACAAATAAACTTAAATAGATTAAATAAGGATAAATCAAAATGATGTGGTTTAAAATAAGATCCAAACATTTCTAAATTTGATTGGTTGATGATATTAAAACCATTTCTCATCTAATATTCTAATATGAGTCATTTTTTGAGGTTTTTAAGTGGGGTTATATTTATTATAAATTAATTTTTTAAGAATTCCAAAGGTGCCCCTCTCCTCCCTTATAAAAGGTCACCTCATCCCTCTCCTCCTCACACCAATTTGAGCCTTCAAGCTCTGCTAAAACCTGCCAAATTATCTTCTCCACTTCCCTAGAAACATCCTAGAGGTTCTGGTCTACTTTAAAGACCAATCTTAGTGCCCTAAGAGGAGGTTTCAAAGAGGCGTATCGAAGAAGAGGTAATTTCTTCTCCCGATTCTTTCAAGATTCTTTCTTCTTCAACTTCTTCTTCTTTAGTTGTTTCATTATAAAGTGATAAAATCAGTATCACTAATATACTAATTTGTTATTATAAATATGAAACAACCACATTTCACCTTCTATCCATCCTACGGAAAACAAAATCACCGCGTGTGCGTACGTACGGAATACCGTCTCCACGCCGTGGTGTAATCTGTTTTTCCACCAACACCTTACATGGATGGGTATAATGGTGTAAAGAATAACTATACATAGTTATTATAACATCATACGGATTCTGATATATTGTATGATCCACTCCAATTCAATTCAATAATTATGGAAACGATATCATCGCTCGTGCGTACGTACGGACTACCGTCTCCACGACGCGATGAGATTCATTCTCCATGTTAACCATTTAAGAATGATTATAAAGTATATATAAGAAATAATAATGAAATATATGACATTATAAAGCTACTGTATTTATGTATATATGTATGTCATATACTTAATTCCATTCAACTCAATAAGGAAATGAAAACAGCGTTCATGCATACGTACGACCTACCGTCTCCATGAACGGTGTATTTCTTTCCATTTATCGATCTATTATATATATGTATATCCTGAATATATATTATATATAAATCATGTTTTATATTTTGGAATTATGTAATCATGATCTATGTAATCATATGAATAATTACAAGTCAAAACACGGATGACAAATGAAACGATTTTACCCAAAACACTCTTTAACATGGAATTTACAAAAGAACGGGTAATATAAAGTCATAAGTGAACCATATATGATATTATAACAATGAATATGATTCTGTAATAAGTCAATGACATTATTTAAATCATTATACAGGATGTTCAGATCCATACGAAGCATATCAGACATAGGGTAAGGGATAATTTTTCAAATCTCAATTTTTTTATCCAAGATTACTTATACATAAGTATTTACTGGGGTTATTATTATCATCCATGTCCATGTTTTATAAAAGTGTTTTTATTTATGTTTAATTTCCTTTTCATCCATTTTTACTTTTACAACATGGTATGTAAGAAATCTTTCTTTTTTTTACGTTACGAGGTACTTTTTGACTTTTCCGGTAAAAGTACGAGAAGAATGTATTTTTTAACTTATACGGAATGAAAAGATTTTTACGGTTTTATAAAGCCTTATTTTCATGAAGATTACTCTAAAATATTTCATGACTATTTTCAACAAAAATCTCTTTCTTTTAAAATTGCATGACATTTTGTGAAAAGAAATTGATTTTGAAGAAGAAAGGATATTTTCCTCAAGAATTCATTTCAAGTGTTTTATCAAAACCATTTTCCATCTAAGATGAAATTATTTCATATGTGTATGTTTCAATTGTAATGTATCTATTATATAAATGGTTTAACTTTTCTTATTATGAAATGATATGCATTTCTTCTATATGGATTATGTGATGATGGGATGATGTTTATGAAACCCATTTTATTTGTTGGGTTATTATGAATGATGTATGTTTATTTTGTGGAACAAGTAAGAATGATTTCATTATGAGATCGGTGGGACCTATATCTCCCTCCAATGCATTGGCTAAAGATCTATATCTCATGAGATAGACATGACTGGAATGGCAGGTTAAACCGGTTCAGTAAAACAGGACTGAAATGAGGAGTGAACTCGATTCAGAAAGGGACTTTGTCCACTAAGATGGTCTTGGCAGCAATGCTTTGGCTACTATGGAAATAATTACATGTGCTTAATGGATTCCACAATTACATGTTTTATTCCCATGCTATTTTATCATGGTTTATGTTCCATTATGATCTATGCCTTATGTACTTCCATGTTTTATGTCATTGCTCAAGATTTTAATGTTTAAACATTATGTTCATGTTTTTAAGTTCCAATGTATATGGTATGTTTTATTTTATCCATTCTTACCCTTACTGAGCATTTGAGCTCACCCTTTTTATGTTTTATTTTCCCCCAGTATCAAAAGAAAGTTTTTAGGTCAGGAAACAAAAAGTGGAAGATCTTTATGGGAGATGTTGAAAATATTTCACCATGATTAGAAGATTACGTTCCAAGTTTCCAAAGACACTAAACTATTACGGTCCTTGTGTGTCTGTTTTTGTTATGTATTAAGTATTCTGCAAAACAAATGTAATTTCCATGTACGTTAAGCTTAGGGTCTCTACATTTGGTATCAGAGGAAAGGTTTAGTCAACCTTTGGAAACTAGGATGCGAAAATGTTAGTGAGATCCCTAGAGATATTTCTAAGGTATGTCTAGGGATGTACATAAGGATAAGAATGCGTATAGGATATAGTCCTAGAACTACGGTAACGATCTTAGAATTTAACCTAAGATGTTAGATATTGAGGGTGCTCCCCCTTTACTATGTTGTTTTCCCAAGCATGATTTTTGCCTCTCACACTATTCTTTTTGGGTTTTAGAAAATGGCTGGAAATAGGAAGATTCATGATAATGGAGGATATGACGGACAATGGAATGATTTTCTTCATGAGAAACCAAATGAAACGGGATTTGGAAGTCCAAACATCGTTATTATGCCTAATAAAAAATCTCATAATATGATCAATAATCTCAACTTTGGTAAGTTTTCCGACTCAGATAATAATAGAAAGATGGAGTTTTATGAAGATCATAGAGAAAGAAAGTTCAATTTCCCTCATGTAAATCATGTGGGAAGAGGCATCAGGGAGATTGTTTCAAAGGAACTGGAAGATGCTTTGGGTGTGGAAAAGAAGGACACAAAGCCAGTAAGTGTAAAAAGAAAACGTTCAGTTAACACCATGGACAAGGATAATGGTATTGCTACGACATCATCAATGATTAGTTGTTTTAAATGTAGAATGTACGGGCATTATGCAAACCAATTCCCTAATGGAAAATCTCATGAAGAGAATCAGCATGGTCATATGGGTAGTATTTATGTGGATGATGATGAGGAAACTACAAATTATATATGAGCTGAAAGAAGTGTTGAAGCTCAGTCGGTTGTTTTATAAGGTAGTGGAATGATTGTATGTTTATCGAGAGTTATGTTGTATAGTTAATGGTACTATGGAATAAAGAATCATCTATGGATTTTTAAACTGTTGTTTTTCCTAAAAGTATTTGAAAGTTTATGTTGAATGGTACCAGTAAGCATGGAATGTTATTCAGATATTTTTGTAAAGTAGATGATATGTGCATAATCAAAGAATAAGAAGATAATGAGATTTTCGATTGTATTCATGAGCTCATGACTGATATAAGGACTAAGTGATATCATTGTTTGAGTATATAGAATTTTTAGGATTTTGGTATGTGGAAAGTGTTAACTTTTAACTACATTCATGTTTTCACTATGGTTCAATGGGTATTCTTTTTTTCAAGAGAATACATGATTAAGGCCTTCGAATGTTTGTAATGTGACCAAAAAGACATATCTTATGATATATGGGGATCAACGATGGTAGTAACATGCTTCTTATATGAAATCTCTGGTAATCGTATTCACTATAATATGACAATGGACTGCAATATTATGGATAATCCTAAAGATTGGAATGGATTATCTTGGACATAAGTTAGTATTGTTTAATGATAGAACCTTTTTCGATATTATTGATGGGATGATATAGTAATGTAGTTTTAGAAAAAGTACTACCTTCAGGACGGGCGACAGCCCATCGCGTTGGACAAGGCTGTAAAAATCGAACCCACAACCGAAGTGCAACTGGCCTTTATCGCCTACCACTGGCCTACAGGAAGTCCCTGGTTAGTAGAAACTAGTTTTATTTTGTTAAAAGGTATGATATATGAAGTATAAGTTCATTTTTGGAACTATATACGATTAATCTAACCATAAGATGGACTTATAAATTTTGCTAACCTTTTGTTTGAAAGAGATGGAATGACCCATCATTCTATCACATGATCTTCTAACACATCACGAATAACAAATTCAACTTCATTTCTTTAATGGATGAAGTGGAAATTGTTCAATTCACGAACAACAGTGAGATTGTACCAAAATCATGCAAGTATTTCTTTTAATTCATCAACTTTAGGGAAATGATCTTGAAAACCAAAAATGTTGTCCTAGTTCCCTTAAATCCGATGAATCAGATGGTACCTTATATCATCACAAATTTATGGCTTTGTGATTGTTGGCTTTTTCATAGCCATGTTCTCTACCACTCTCCATCAGAACTTGATGGTTATATTTTTCTTCCATATCCATATTTTCAACTATGTTCTCCTACATGGAAACCCAGTGTAGAGTTAATTTGGGTAACCGTTACATTTCATACTTTAGTTTTTAAAGCCATGTTTTGTTATTCCTTTTTATGATGTGGGTTTCTATTAAACAAACTTTCAAGTAGTAAACCATTTATAACCCCAACGAATTTCGAGGGAGAAATTCCTTTTAAGTGGGGTAGAATGTAACACCCAGAGATTTTATGAAAAATATTCTTTTAATTTCATTAATGTCTTGTGTTGTATTCTAAACCAATATTACCTTGCGCTATACGCAACACCGTATTATCTTGCAGTATACGCAACACTATTCTTGGATCGTGTTACACACAATTTTGATAACAGTTATTCTACGCAACATTGAGTATATATATATATATATATTCATTGTATAAATGAAATATGGTTGGATTATATTATACGAAACAATGAAGGATTCTTTCACAACACGCAACCCTGACTTGTCTTGCATTACACGCAATCACGACCTTCCTCGATAGCGTGTGTTTTACGCAATACTGGGTTTTACTAAACAACAATATATTATTATAATTTTATTATGAACTAGCCGTTATGAATAGTAATAAATAAATTTTGAATTTTATAACATTATTTTTCATCTTACACATTTTCTAGAACATGGTATAAGAACAAAATAAATTTTTCAGGTAAAATAAGTATTTTTTAAAAAATGTAGTTTTGCCGCCTTTTGATGGCACACCCACTTTAAATCTAGTTTTTGAAATGTTTATAAGTTCAATATGACAAAATAAAATTTTTATTTGGAATCAAGGAATAAAAATTTACTTTGGATAAAATTTTCGTATTATTCTGGTAACTTTTATATTTTGATGAATAGTAAAAACACGCTATATTTTAATGAAAAACAACTTTTTTCATCGTAATAATTTATATGGTTAAATTATAATATTTAATGGTTTTAAAGTTTAAATAGAATATATATTTTTACCATTTAATATAATGTATGTCATTAGCATTGATTTTACATTGAATTCATAGGCTAAATCAATTCAATCTTTTGCAATGTTTTAAACAAAAACCCGTTTTGATTCGACAACGAGATTAATTTTAATTTAATTTCTGAAACTTATGTGTATTGAATTTGAAAAATGGATTCCATATTTGGAATCAGTGGGTCCAAATTATGTTAATAGGTTACTTTTTATTTTTGGAAATTATGAATAGTAACTATGGTAAATTTTATTTACCATAGTTAAAGGTAAATCGGGTAATTAAGGGTAAATATAATATTATAAAATTACCATAAAACATGCCAAAATTAAATTTGATGGCTAAAAGTAAAACCATATCAAATAAGGGTCGGATTATATTCATTTTATGGACTTTTTACCATGAAAATAATTTAATTATTATTAAAACCAAAGAAAGTGACAACATGTCACTCTCTTAAATCTTATAATTATAATAATTTTAATTTAGTGATAAACATCATAAAAATTCGAACATTAATAGTCTCAAGAAAGATAATAAAATTATCTACATCATGATAATTTATTTAGAATTTTTAGGGATTAAATAATTGTCATTAATGGTGATACATTAATGATACACAAATTATTTATTAAGTGGAAAATAAGTAATATAGTTTTTATTGAAATAATAATACCTATTAAAAGTCCCAAAAACCTGACCAAAACTTATTGTTAGTGTATATATACATCTTAATAATCCAATTACCTAATATATTACCATTTGGATCCTTATAAAAGTGATTATGACACTTATTTTATTTTATTTTAAATGATGCCAAAGTTGTCACCTTCATAATTTAATAAATATAAAAATTTAAATATTTTGATTTTAAGATGATAAATTCGAGTAAAAGTATTATTGTGAAAGGTAATATATTTATCTTCTTTATATGATTTTATTTTAAATTTTTATGCAACAAATCAGCATATTAAATAATTATACAAAAATGTTGTAGTAATTATTTTATTAAGAGATAAACCAAATAAATGGTTTTAAAAATACTAAAATAAATATTATATGAACTATTTAATGTGATACACTAATTTTATAGATATATATGAACTTTTATGAATCTATTAAAGATTTTAGTTCGAACATATCTTATGTATATATTTTATTTAAATTCAAATAAATGAATAGTGTCATAATTGACACTATTGTTATTTTATAAAAATAACATATTATAAAATTGTTTAAAAATCACAAAAATATTTAAAAATTATAAATTTAAATTTATATAGTCTATAATGTTATAAAGTAAAAAATTATGGAAAATTGACAACAAATAAGTTATTATTTGTTATAATTTAAAATTTAGAATTTTATTACCACAAATAAACTTAAACAGATTAAATAAGGATAAATCAAAATTATAAGGTTTAAAATAAGATCCAAACATGTGTAAATTTGATTGTTTTATGAAATTAAAACCCTATCTCATATAATATTTGAATATGATTCATTTTTGGAGGTTTTTAAGCGGGGTTAGATTTATTATAAATTAATATGTTTAAGAATTGAAAAGGTGCCCCTCTCCTCCCTTATAAAAGGGCACCTCATCCCTCTCCTCCTCACACCAATTTGAGCCTTCAAGCTCGTCCAACCCCTGACAAATTATGTTCTCCCCTTCCCTAGAAACATCCTAGAGGTTCTGGTCTACTTTAAAGACCAATCTTAGTGCCCTAAGAGGAGGTTTCAAAGAGGCATATCGAAGAAGAGGTAATTTCTTCTCCCGATTCTTTCAAGCTTCTTTCTTCATAAACTTCTTCTTCTTTAGTTGTTTCATTATAAAGTAATAACATCAGTATCACTAATATACTGATTTGTTATCATAAATATGAAACAACCCCATTTCACCTTCTATCCATCCTACGGAAAACAAAATCACCGCGCGTGCGTACGTACGGAATACCGTCTCCACGCCGTGGTGTAATCTGTTTTTCCACCAACACTTTACATGGATGGGTATAATGGTGTAAAAAATAACTATACATAGTTATTATAACATCATATGGATTCTGATATATTGTATCATCCACTCCAATTCAATTCAATAATTACGGAAACGATATCATCGCGCGTGCGTATGTACGGACTTCCGTCTCCACGACGCGATGAGATTCATTCTCCATGTTAACCATTTAAGAATGATTATAAAGTATATATAAGCAATAATAATGAAATATATGACATTATAAAGCTACTGGATTTATGTATATATGTATGTCATCTACTTAATTCCGTTCAACTCAATAAGGAAACGCAAACAGCGTTCATGCGTACGTACGACCAACCATCTCCATGAACGGTGTATTTCTTTCCATTTATCAGTCTATTATATATATGTATATTCTGAATATATATTATATATAAATCATGTTTTATATTCTGGAATTATGTAATCGTGATCTATGTAATTATATGAATAATTACAAGTCAAAACACGGACGACAAATGAAACGATTTTACCCAAAACACTCTTTAACATGGAATTTACAAAAGAACGGGTAATATAAAGTCATAAGTGAACCATATATGATATCATAACAATGAATATGATTCTGTAATAAGTCAATGACATTATTTAAGTCATTATACAGGAGGTTCGGATACATACGAAGCATATCGGACATAAGGAAAGGGATAATTTTTCAAATCTCATTTTTTTTTATCCGAGATTACTTTTACGTAAGTATTTACTGGGGTTATTGTTATCATCCATGTCCATGTTTTATAAAAGTTTTTTTATGTATGTTTAATTTCCTTTTCATCCATTTTTACTTTTACTATATGGTATGTAAGGAATCTTTCTTTTGTTTACGTTACGAGGTACTTTTTGACTTTTCTGGTAAAAGTACGAGAAGAATGTTTTTTTAACTTATACGGCACGAAAGGATTTTTACGGTTTTATAAATCCTTATTTTCATGAAGCTTCCTCTAAAAGATTTAATGAATATTTTCAACAAAATATCTTTCTTTTAAAATTTCATGATGTTTTGTGAAAAGAAATTTATTTTGAAGAAGAAATGATATTTTCCTCAAGAATTCATTTCAAGTGTTTTATCAAAACCATTTTCCATCTAAGATGAAATTATTTCATATGTGTATGTTTCAAGTGTAATGTCTCTATGATTTACATGGTTTCACTTTTCTTATTATGAAATGATGTCCATTTCTTCTATATGGATTATGTGATGATGGGATGATGTTTATGAAACCTATTTTATTTGTTGGGTTATTATGAATGATGTATGTTTATTTTGTGGCACAAGTAAGAATGATTTCATTATGAGATGGGTGGGACCTATATCTCCCTCCAATGCATTGGGTAAAGATTTATATCTCATGAGATAGACATGGCTGGAATGGAAGGTTAAACTGGTTCAGTAAAACATGACTGAAACGAGGAGTGAACTCGATTCAGAAAGGGACTTTGTCCACTAAGATGGTCTTGGCAGCAATGCCTTGGCTACTATGGAAATCATTACATGTGCTTAATGCATTCCACAATTACATGTTTTATTCCCATGCTATTTTATCATGTTTTAGGTTCCATTATGATCTATGCCTTATGTACTTCCATGTTTTATGTTGTTGCTCAAGATTTTAATGTTTAAACATTATGTTCATGTTTTTAAGTTCCAATGTATATGGTATGTTTTATTTTATCCATGCTTACCCTTACTGAGCATTTGAGCTCACCCTTTTTATGTTTTATTTTCCCCCAGGATCAAAAGAAAGGTTTTAGGTCAGGAAACAAAAAGTGGAAGATCTTTACGGGAGATGTTGAAAATATTTCACCACGATTAGAAGATTACTTTCCAAGTTTCCAAAGACACTAAACTATTACGGTCCTTGTGTGTCTGTTTTTGTTATGTATTAAGTATTCCGCAAAAGTAATGTAATGTCCATGTATGTTAAGCTTAGGGTCTCTACAGTTGGAATCAGAGGAAAGGTTTAGTCAACCTTTGGAAACTAGGATGCAAAAATGTTCGTGAGATCCCTAGAGATATTTCTAAGGTATGTCTAGGGATGTACCTATGGATAAGAATGCGTATAGAATATAGTCCTAGAACTATGGTAATGATCTTATAATTTAACCTAAGATGTTAGATATTGAGGGTGCTCCCCCTTTACTATGTTGTATTCCCTAGCATGATTTTTGCCTCTCACGCTATTCTTTTTGGGTTTTAGAAAATGGCTGGAAACAGGAAGATTCGTGATAATGGAGGATATGACGGACAATGGAATGATTTTCTTCATGAGAAACCAAATGAAACGGGATTTGGAAGTCCAAGCATCGTTATTACGCCTAATCAAAAATATCATAATATGATCAATAATCTAAACTTTGGTAAGTTTCCCGACTTAGATAATAAGAGAAAGATGGAGTTTTATGATGATCATAGAAGAAAAAATGTTCAATTTCCCTCATGTAAATAATGTGGGAAGAGGCATCAGGGAGATTGTTTCAAAGGAACTGGAAGATGATTTGGGTGTGGAAAAGAAGGACACAAAGCCAGTAAGTGAAAAGGAAAAGGTTCAGTTAACACCATGGACAAGGATAATGGTATTTCTACGACATCAACAATGATTAGATGTTTTAAATGTAGAATGTACGGGAATTTTGCAAACCAATGCCCTAATGGAAAATCTCATGAAGAGAATCAACATGGTCATATGGGTAGTATTTATGTTGATGATGATGAGGAAACTACAAATGATATATGAGCTGAAAGAAGTGTTGAAGCTCAGTCGGTTGTTTTAGAAGGTAGTGGAATGATTGTATGTTTATCGAGAGTTATGTTGTATAGTTAATGGTAATATGGAATAAAGAATCATCTAAGGATTTTTACACTGTTGTTTTTCCTAAAAGTATTTGAAATTATATGTTGAATGGTACCAGTAACCATGGAATGTTATTTAGATATTTTTGTAAAGTAGATGATATGCGCATAATGAAGGAATAAGAAGATAATGAGATGTTTGATTGTATTCATGAGCTCATGACTGATATATGGACTAACTGATATCATGGTTTGAGTATATAGAATTTTGAGGATTTTGGTATGTGGAAAGTGTTAACTTTTAACTACTTTCATGTTTTCACTAAGGTTCAATGGGTATTATTTTTTTCAAGAGAATACATGATTAAGGCCTTCAAACGTTTGTAATGTGACCAACAAGACATATCTTATGATATATGGGAATCAACGATGGTATTAACAAGCTTCTTATATGAAATCTCTGGTAATCGTTTTCACTATAATATGACAATGGACTGTAATATTATGGATAAGCCTAAAGATTGGAATGGATTATGTTAGATATAAGTTAGTATTGTTTAAGGATAGAACCTTCTTCGATATTATTGATGGGATGATATAGTAATGTAGTTTTTGAAAAAGTACAACCTGCAGGATGGGCGACATCCCATCGCGTCGGACAAGGCTGTGGAAATCGAACCCACAACCGAAGTGCGACTGGCCTTTATCGCCTACCACTGGCCTACAGGAAGTCCCTTGTTAGTAGAAACTAGTTTTATTTTATTAAGCAGTATGATATATGAAGTATAAGTTCATTTTTGGAACCATATACGATTAATCTAACCATAATATGGACTTATAAATTTTGCTAACCTTTTGATTGAAAGAGATGGAATGACCCATCATTCTATCACATGATCTGCTAACACATCACGAATAAAAAATTCAACTTCATTTCTTTACAGGATGAAGTGGAAATTGTTCAATTCACGAACAACAGTGAGACTGCACCAAAATCATGCAAGTATTTCTTTTAATTCATCAACTTTAGGGAAATGATCTTGAAAACCAAAAATGTTGTCCTAGTTCCCTTATATCCGATGAATCATATGGTACCTTAGATCATCACAAATTTATGGCTTTGTGATTGTTGGCCTTTTAATATCCATGTTCTCTACCACTCTCCATCAGAACTTGATGGTTAGATTTTTCTTCCATATCCATATTTTCACCTATGTTCTCCTACGTGGAAACCCAGTGATGAGTTAATTTGGGTAACCGTTACATTTCATACTTTAGTTTTTAAAGCCATGTTTTGGTATTCTTTTATACGATGTGGGTTTCTATTAAACAAACTTTCGAGTAGTAAACCATTTATAACCCCAATGAATTTCGAGGGAGAAATTCCTTTTAAGGGGGGTAGAATGTAACACCCCGAGAATTTATGAAAAATCTTCTTTTAATTTCATTAATATCTTGTGTTGTATGCTACACCAAGATTACCTTGCGCTATACGCAACACCTTATTATCTTGCAGTATACCCAACACTATTCTTGGATCGTGTTACACACAATTTTGATAATAGTTATTCTACGCAACATTGAATATATATATATATTCAATGTATAAATGAAATATGGTTGGATTCTGTTATACGAAACAATGAAGGATTCTTTCACAACACGCAACCCTGACTTGGATTGCATTACATGCAATCACGACCCTCCTTAATAGCATGTGTTGTACGCAATACCGGGTTTTACTAAACAACGATATATTATTATAATATTATTATGAACTAGCCGTTATGAATAGTATTAACTAAAATTTGAATTTTATAACATTATTTTTCATCTTACACATTTTCTAGAACATGGTATAAGAACAAAATAATTTTTTCGGGTAAAATAAGTATTTTTCAAAAAAATGCAGTTTTGCCGCCTTTTGATGGCACACCCACTTTAAATCTAGTTTTTGACATGTTTATAAGTTCAATTTGACAAAATAAAATTCTTCTTTGGAATCAAGAAATAAAAATTTACTTTGGATAAATTTTTCGTATTATTCTGGTAACTTTCGTATTTTGATGAATAGTAAAAACACGCTATATTTTAATGAAAAACAACTTTTTTCATCGTAATAATTCATATGGTTAAATTATAATATTTAATGTTTTTAAAGTATAAATAGAATATATTTTTACCATTTAATATAATTTATGTCATTAGCATTGATTTTACATTGAATTCGTAGGTTAAATCAACTCAATCTTTTGCAATGTTTTAAACAAAACCCGTTTTCATTCGACAACGGGATTAATTTTAATTTAATTTCTGCAACTTTTGTGTATTGAATTTGAAAAAATGGATTCCATATTTGGAATCAGTGGGTCCAAATTATGCTAATAGGCTACTTTTTATTTTTGGGAATTATGAATAGTAACTACGGTAAACTTTATTTACCATAGTTAAAGGTTAATCGGGTTATTAAAGGTAATATAATATTATAAAATTACCCTAACACATTAAAAAATTCTATTGGATGGATAAAAGTAAAACCATATCAACTAAGGGTTGGATTAGATTCATGTTATGGACTTTTTACCATAAAAATAATTTTATTATTATTAAAACCAAAGAAAGTGACAACATGTCACTCTCTGAAATCTTATAAGTATAATAATTTTAATTTAGTGATAAACATCATAAAACATAGAACATGAATATTTTCAAGAAATCTAATAAAATTATCTACATCATGATCATTTATTTAGAATTTTTAGGGATTAAATAATATTCATTAATGGTGATTCATTAATGATACTGAAATTATTTATTAAGTGGAAAATAAGTAATATAGATTTTATTGAAATAATAATACCCATTAAAAGGCCCAAAAACCTGACCAAAACTTATTGGTAGTGTATATATACACCTTAATCATCCAATGACCTAATATATAACCGTTTGGATCCTTATAAAAGTGATTATGACACTTATATTATTTTATTTTAAATGATGCCAAAGTTGTCACCTTCATAATTTAATAAATATAACAATTTAAATATTTTGATTTTAAGATGATAAATTCTAGTAAAAGTATTATTGTGAAAGGTAATAGATTTATCGTAATCATAGGATTTTATTTGAAATTTTTATGCAAAAAATCAGTATATTAAATAATTATTCAAAAATGTTGTTGTAATTATTTTATTAAGAGATAAACCAAATAAATGGTTTTAAAAATAATAAAATAAATAGTATATGAACTATTTAATGTGATCCACTAATTTTATAGATATATATGACATTTTATTAATCTATTAAAGCTTTTAGTTCGAACATATCTTCTGTATATATTTTATTTAAATTCAAATAAATGAATAGTGTCAAAATTGACACTATTGTTATTTTATAAAAATAACATATTATAAAATTGTTTAAAAATCACAAAAATATTTAAAAATTATAAATTTAAATTTATATGGTCTATAATTTTATAAAGTAAACAATTATGGAAAATTCACAAAAAATAAGTAATTATTTGTTATTATTTAAAATTTAGAATTTTATTACCACAAATAAACTTAAATAGATTAAATAATGATAAATCAAAATGATAAGGTTTAAAATAATATCCAAAAATGTCTAAATTTGATTGGTTGATGATATTAAAACCCTATCTCATCTAATATTTGAATATGAGTCTTTTTTGGAGGTTTTTAAGTGGGGTTAGATTTATTATAAATTAATATTTTTAAGAATTCCAAAGGTGCCCCTCTCCTAACTTATAAAAGGGAACCTCATGCCTCTCCTCATAACACCAATTTGATCCTTCAAGCTCGGCCAACCCCTGCCAAATTATCTTCTCCACTTCCGTAGAAACATCCTAGAGGTTCTGTTCTACTTTAAAGACCAATCTTAGTGCCCTAAGAGGAGGTTTCAAAGAGGCGTATCAAAGAAGAGGTAATTTCTTCTCCTAATTCTTTCAAGATTCTTTCTTCTTCAACATATTCTTCATTATTTGTTTCATTATAAAGTAATAAAATCAGTATCCATAATATACTGATTATTTATTATAAATATTAAACAACCCCATTTCAACTTCTATCCATCCTACGGAAAACAAAATCACTGCACGTGCGTACGTACGGAATACCGTCTCCACGCCGTCGTGTAATCTGTTTTTCCACCAACACCTTACATGGATGGGTATAATGGTGTAAGGAATTATTATACATAGTTATTTTAACATCATACAGATTCTGATATATTGTATCATCCACTCCAATTTAATTCAATAATTATGGAAACGATATCATCGCTCGTGCGTACGTACGGACTACCGTCTCCACGACGTGATGAGATTCATTCTCCATGTTAACCATTTAAGAATGATTATAAAGTATATATAAGAAATAATAATGAAATATATGACATTATAAATCTACTGTATTTATTTATATATGTATGTAATCTACTTAATTCCATTCAACTCAATAAGGAAACGAAAACAACGTTCATGCGTACGTACGGCCTACCGTCTCCATGAACGGTGCATTTCTTTCCATTTATCGATCTATTATATATATGTATATTCTGAATATATATTATATATAAATTGTGTTTTATATTCTGTAATTATGTAATCGTGATCTATGTAATCATATGAATAATTACAAGTCAAAACACGGACGACAAATGAAATGATTTTACCTAAAACACTCTTTAACATGGAATTTACAAAAGAACGGGTAATATAAAGTCATAAGTGAACCATATATGATATGATAACAATGAATATGATTCTGTAATAAGTCAATGAAATTATTTAAATCATTATACAGGAGGTTTAGATACATACGAAGCATATCAGACATAAGGTAAGGGATAATTTTTCAAATCTCATTTTTTTTATCCGAGATTACTTATACGTAAGTATTTACTAGGGTTATTATTATCATCCATGTCCATGTTTTCTAAAAGTTTTTTTATGTATGTTTAATGTCCTTTTCATCCATTTTGACTTTTACTACATGGTATGTAAGGAATCATTCTATTGTTTACGTTACGAGGTACTTTTTGACTTTTTCGGTAAAAGTACGAGAAGAATGTTTTTTTAACTTATACGGCACGAATGGATTTTTACGGTTTTATAAAGCCTTATTTTCATGAAGCTTCCTCTAAAAGATTTCATGACTATTTTCAAAAAAATCTTTTTCTTTTAAAATTGCATGATGTTTTGTGAAAAGAAATTGATTTTGAAGAAGAAAGGATATTTTCCTCAAGAATTCATTTCAAGTGTTTTATCAAAACCATTTTCCATCTAAGATGAAATTATTTCATATGTGTATGTTTCAAGTGTAATGTCTCTATGATTTACATGGTTTCACTTTTCTTATTATGAAATGATATCCATTTCTTCTATATGGATTATGTGATGATGGGATGATGTATATGAAACCCATTTTATTTGTTGGGTTATTATGAATGATGTATGTTTATTTTGTGGCACAAGTAAGAATGATTTAATTATGAGAAGGGTGGGACCTATATCTCCCTCCAATGCATTGGGTAAAGATTTATATCTCATGAGATAGACATGGCTGGAACGGCAGGTTAAACCGGTTCAGTAAAACAGGACTGAAACGAGGAGTGAACTCGATTCCGAAAGGGACTTTGTCCACAAAGATGGTCTTGGAAGCAATGCCTTGGCTACTATGGAAATCATTACATGTGCTTAATGGATGCCACAATTACATGTTTTATTCCCATGCTGTTTTATCATGGTTTATGTTCCAATATGATCTATGCCTTATGTACTTTCATGTTTTATGTCATTGCTCAAGATTTTAATGTTTAAACATTATGTTCATGTTTTTAAGTTCCAATGTATATGGTATGTTTTATTTTATCCATGATTACCCTTACTGAGCATTTGAGCTCACCCTTTTTATGTTTTATTTTCCCCCAGGATCAAGAGAAAGGTTTTAGGTCAGGAAAAAAAGTGGAAGATCTTTATAAGAGATGTTGAAAATCGTTCACCACGATTATAATATTACGTTCCAAGTTTCCAAAGACACTAAACTATTACGGTCCTTGTGTGTCTATTTTTGTTATGTATTAAGTATTCTACAAAATTAATGTAATGTCCATGTACGTTAAGCTTAGGGTCTCTACAGTTGGTATCAGAGGAAAGGTTTAGTCAACCTTTGGAAACTAGGATGCGAAAATGTTAGTGAGATCCCTAGAGATATTTCTAAGGTATGTATTGGGATGTACCTAAGGATAAGAATGAGAATAGGATAAAGTCCTAGAACTACGGTAATGATCTTAGAATTTAACATAAGATGTTAGATATTGAGAGTGCTCCCCCTTTACTATGTTGTTTTCCCTAGAATGATTTTTGCCTCTCACACTATTCTTTTTGGGTTTTAGAAAATGGCTGGAAACAGGAAGATTCATGATAATGGTGGATATGACGGACAATGGAATGATTTTCCTCATGAGAAACCAAATGAAACGGGATCTGGATGTCCAAACATCGTTATTATGCCTAATCAAATATCTCATAATATGATCAATAATCTCAACTTTGGTAAGTTTCCCGACTCAAATAATAAGAGAAATATGGAGTTTTATGTTGATCATAGAGGAAAGAAAGTTCAATTTCCCTCATGTAAATCATGTGGGATGGGGCATCAGGGAGATTGTTTCAAAGGAACTGGAAGATGCTTTGGGTGTGGAAAAGAAGGACACAAAGCCAGTATGTGCAAATGAAAAGGTTCAGTTAACACCATGGACAAGGATAATGGTATTGCTACGACATCAACAATGATTAGATGTTTTAAATTTAGAATGTACGGGCATTATGCAAACTAATTCCCTAATGGAAAATCTCATGAAGAGAATCAGCATGGTCATATGGGTAGTATTTATGTGGATGATTATGAGGAAACTACAAATGATATATGAGCTGAAAGAAGTGTTGAAGCTCAGTCGGTTGTTTTAGAAGGTAGTGGAATGATTGTATGTTTATCGAGAGTTATGTTGTATAGTTAATGGTACTATGGAATAAAGAATCATCTAAGGATTGTTACACTGTTGTTTTTCCTAAAAGTATTTGAAAGTATATGTTGAATGGTACCATTAACCATGGAATTTTATTCAGATATTTCTCTAAAGTAGATGATATGCACATAATGAAGGAATAGGAAGATAATGAGATGTTTGATTGTATTCATGAGCTCATGACTGATATAAGTACTAAGTGATATCATGGTTTGAGTATATAGAATTTTGAGGATTTTGGTATGTGGAAAGTGTTAACTTTTAACTACATTCATGTTTTCACTAAGGTTCAGTGGGTATTATTTTTTTCAAGAGAATACATGTTTAAGGCCTTTGAACGTTTGTAATGTGACCAACAAGACATATCTTATGATATATGGGGATCAACGATGGTATTAACATGCTTCTTATATGAAATCTATGGTAATCGTTTTCACTATAATATGAAAATGGACTGAAATATTATGGATAAGCCTAAAGATTGGAATGGATTATGTTGGACATAAGTTAGTATTGTTTAAGGATAGAACCTTTTTCTATATTATTGATGGGATGATATAATAATGTAGTTTTAGAAAAATTACTACCTGCAGGATGGGCGACAACCCATCGCGTCGGACAAGGCTGTGGAAATCGAACCTATAACCGAAGTGCGACTGGGATTTATCGCCTACCACTGGCCAAAAGGAAGTCCTTGGTTAGTAGAAACTAGTTTTATTTTATTAAGCGGTATGATATATGAAGTATAAGTTCATTTTTGGAACCATATCCGATTAATCTAACCATAAGATGGACTTATAACTTTTGCTAACCTTTTGTTTGAAATAGATGGAATGACCCATCATTCTATCCCATGATCTGCTAACACATCACGAATAACAAATTCATCTTCATTTCTTTAAGGGATGAAGTGGAAATTGTTCAATTCACGAACAACAGTGAGATTGTACCAAAATCATGCAAGTGTTTCTTTTAATTCATCAACTTTAGGGAAATGATCTTGAAAACCAAAAATGTTGTCCTAGTTCCCTTATATCCGATGAATCAAATGGTACCTTAGATCATCACAAATTTATGGCTTTGTGATTGTTGGCTTTTTCATAGCCATGTTCTCTACCACTCTCCATCAGAACTTGATGGATAGATTTTTCTTCTATATCCATATTTTCACCTATGTTCTCCTACATGGAAACCCAGTGATGAGTTAATTTTGGTAACCGTTACATTTCATACTTTAGTTTTTAAAGCCATGTTTTGGTATTCCTTTTTACGATGTGGGTTTCTATTAAACAAACTTTCAACTAGTAAACCATTTATAACCCCAACGAATTTCGAGGGCGAAATTCCTTTTAAGGGGGGTAGAATGTAACACCCCGAGATTTTATGAAAAGTATTCTTTTAATTTCATTAATTTCTTGTGTTGTATGCTACACCAAGATTAACTTGCGCTATACACAACACCGTATTATCTTACAGTATATGCAACACTATTCTTGGATCGTGTTACACACAATTTTGATAATAGTTATTCTACGCAACATTGAGTATATATAAATATATATTCAATGTATAAATTAAATATGGTTGGATTCTGTTATACAAAACAATGAAGGATTCTTGCACAACACACAACCCTGACTTGGCTTGCATTACACGCAATCGCGACCTTTCTCGATAGCGTGTGTTGTACGCAATATCGGGTTTTACTAAACAACGATATATTATTATAATATTATTATGAACTTGATATTATGAATAGTATTAACTAAATTTTGAATTTTATAACCTTATTTTCCATCTTACACATTTTCTAGAACATGGTATAAGAACAAAATAAATTTTTCGGGTAAAATAAGTATTTTTCAAAAAATGCCGTTTTGCCGCCTTTTGATGGCGCACCCACTTTAAATCTAGTTTTTGACATGTTTATAAGTTAAATTTTTAAAAAATAAAATTCTTATTTGGAATCAGGAAATAAAAATTTACTTTGTATAAATTTTTCGTATTATTCTGGTAACTTTCGTATTTTGATGAATAGTAAAAAACACTATATTTTAATGAAAAACAACTTTTTTCATCATAATAATTTATATGGTTAAATTATAATATTGAATGGTTTTAAAGTATAAATAGAATATATTTTTACCATTTAATATAATATATGTCATTATCATTGATTTTACATTGAATTTGTAGGTTAAATCAATTCAATCTTTTGCAATGTTTTAAACAAAAACTCATTTTCATTCGACAACGGGATTAATTTTAATTTAATTTCGGAAACTTCTGTGTATTGAATTTCAAAAAATGGATTCCATATTTTGAATCAGTGTGTCCAAATTATGTTAATAGGATACTTTTTATTTTTGGGAATTATGAATAATAACTACGGTAAATTTTATTTACCATAGTTAAAGGTAAATCGGGTAATTAAGGGTAAATATAATATTATAAAATTACCCTAACACATGCCAAAATTCTATTGGATGACTAAAAGTAAAACCATATCAACTAAGGGTCGGATTAGATTCATTTTATGTACTTTTAACCATGAAAATAATTTAATAATTATTAAAACCAAAGAAAGTGACAACATGTCACTCTCTTAAATCTTATAAGTATAATAATTTTAATTTAGTGATAAAAATCATAAAACTTCGAAAATGAATATTCTCCAGAAAGATAATAAAATTATCTACATCATGATATTTTATTTAGAATTTTTAGGGATTAAATAATTGTCATTAATGGTGATACATTAATGATACAGAAATTATTTATTAAGTGGAAAATAAGTAATATAGTTTTTATTGAAATAATAATACTCATTAAAAGGCCCACAAACCTGGCCAAAACTTATTGGTAGTGTATATATACACCTTAAGCATCCAATGACCTAATATATAACCGTTTGGATCCCTATAAAAGTGATTATGACACTTATATTATTTTATTTTAAATGATGCCAAAGTTGTCACCTTCATAATTTAATAAATATAACAATTTAAATATTGTGATTTTAAGATGATAAATTAGAGTAAAAGTATTATTATGAAAGGTATTATATTTATCTTCATCATAGGAGTTTAATTTATATTTTTATGCAACAAATAAGTATATTAAATAATTATACAAAAATGTTGTAGTAATTATTTTATTAAGAGATAAACCAAATAAATGGTTTTAAAAATAATAAAATAAATATTATACGAACTATTTAATGTGATACTATAATTTTATAGATACATATGACCTTTTATGAATCTATTAAAGCTTTTAGTTCGAACATATATTCTGTATATATTTTATTTAAATTCAAATAAATGAATAGTGTCAAAATTGACACTATTGTTATTTTATAAAAATATCATATTATAAAATTGATTAAAAATCACAAAAATATTTAAAAATTATAAATTTAAATTTATATGGTCTATAATGTTATAAAGTAAACAATTAAGGAAAATTCACAACAAATAAGTAATTATTTGTTATAATTTAAAATTTAGAATTTTATTACCACAAATAAACATAAATAGATTAAGTAAGGATAAATAAAAATGATAAGGTTTAAAATTAGATCCAAACATGTATAAATTTTATTGGTTGATGATATTAAAACCCTATCTTATCTAATCTTCAAATATGAGTCATTTTTGGAGGTTTTTAAGTGGGGTTAGATTTATTATAAATTAATATTTTTAAGAATTCCAAAGGTGCCCCTCTCCTCCCTTATAAAAGGGCACATCATCCCTCTCCTACTCACACCAATTTGAGCCTTCAAGCTCAGCCAAACCCTTCCAAATTATCTTCTCCACTTCCCTAGAAACATCCTAGAGGTTCTGGTCTATATTAAAGACCAATCTTAGTGCCCTAAGAGGATGTTTCAAAGAGGCGTATCGAAGAAGAGGTAATTTCTTCTCCCGATTCTTTCAAGCTTCTTTCTTCTTAAACATCTTCTTCTTTAGTTGTTTAATTATAAAGTAATAACATCAGTATCACTAATATACTTATTTGTTATTATAAATATGAAGCAACCCCATTTCACCTTCCATCCATCCTACGGAAAACAAAATCACCGCGTGTGCGTACGTACGGAATACCGTCTCCACGCCATGGTGTAATCTGTTTTCCACCAACACCTTACATGGATGGGTATAATGGTGTAAAGAATAACTATACATAGTTATTAAAAAATCATATGGATTCTTATATATTTTATCATCCACTCCAATGCAATTCAATAATTATGGAAATGATATCATCACTCGTGCGTACGTATGGACTACTGTCTCCATGACGCGATGAGATTCATTATCCATGTTAACCATTTAAGAATGATTATAAAGTATATATAAGCAATAATAAGGAAATATATGACATTATAAAGCTACTGTATTTATGTATATATGTATTTCATCTACTTAATTCCATTCAACTCAATAAGGAAACGAAAACAGCGTTCATGCGTACGTACGGCCTACCGTCTCCATGAATGGTGTATTTCTTTCCATTTATCGATCAATTATATATATGTATATTATGAATATATATTATATATAAATCGTGTTTTATATTCTGGAATTATGTAATCGTGATCTATGTAATCATATGAATAATTACAATTCAAAACACAGACGACAAATGAAACGATTTTACCCAAAACACTCTTTAACATGGAATTTACAAAAGAACTGGTAATATAAAGTCATAAGTGAACCATATATGATATGATAACAATGAATATGATTCTGTAATAAGTCAATGACATTATTTAAATCATTATACAGGAGGTTCGGATACATACGAAGCATATCAGACATAAGGTAAGGGATAATTTTGCAAATCTCATTTTTTTATCTGAGATTACTTATACGTAAGTATTTACTGGGTTATTGTTATCATCCATGTCCATGTTTTCTAAAAGTGTTTTTATGTATGGATTATGTGATGATGGGATGATGTTTATGAAACCCATTTTATTTGTTGGGTTATTATGAATGATGTATGTTTATTTTGTGGCACATGTAAGAATGATTTCATTATGAGATGGGTGGGACCTATATCTCCCTCCAATACATTGGGTAAAGATTAATATCTCATGAGATAGACATGGCCGGAACGGCAGGTTAAACCGGTTCAGTAAAACAGGACTGAAACGAGGAGTAAACTCAATTCAGAAAGGGACTTTGTCCAGTAAGATGGTATTGGCAGCAATGCCTTGGCTACTATGGAATCATTACATGTGCTTAATGGATGCCACAATTACATGTTTTATTCCCATGCTATTTTATCATGATTTATGTTCCATTATGATCTATGCCTTATGTACTTCCTTGTTTTATGTCGTTGCTCAAGATTTTAATGTTTAAACATTATGTCCGTGTTTTTAAGTTCCAATGTATATGGTATGTGTTATTTTATCCATGCTTACCCTTACTGAGCATTTGAGCTCACCCTTTTTATGTTTTATTTTCCCCCAGGATCAAAAGAAAGGTTTTAGGTCAGGAAACAAAAAGTGGAAGATCTTTATGGGAGATGTTGAAAATCTTTCACCACGATTAGAAGATTGTGTTCCAAGTTTCCAAAGACACTAAACTATTACGGTCCTTGTGTGCCTGTTTTTGTTATGTATTAAGTATTCCTCAAAAGTAATGTAATGTCAATGTACGTTAAGCTTAGGGTCTTTATAGAGTAACTATAAGTTCTCACTAGAACATGGGGGACTCACATTGTTATTAAATAATACTCAATCATTTTAGTAAGTAAATTCGAATGATAAATAATAAAGTCTTCTATAACTGGAGTAAAATGGGAAAATGGGATCCCATGGTGTGTATCTGAGACAAGGTGCATTGGGTGCGTTTCTGTGAATAAATAAAGCTAATTACAATCTTAATAAGTTCTATTCACAATGCTCTGCACATGGAATATGGCTGGGAAAGAGTAAAATAAAGTGCCCTTGTCCAAAATGAGCTCATTAATGTGAGGGGAATTTTGAACCCAGATGAAGAAGGGAAAAATTGACTTGGTTTATATTCATTTGAGTTGAATCAATTAAGTGATCAATTTAATGGACATTAATTTTTGGAACCTGGGGGAAGGTTAGAATGGATGGTGCACATGGTTATGTTCTGACTTCCATTTCATCTCACCTGTCAACACTCCTTGAATCAGTACATGAATTGGAAGGTGAAGTAGGACGGTTAATGATAACACATATGAGGCATGATATACTTGACAGTGTATGAATTTGTGATGCTCTTGACTTCCAGTGAGTATTTGAAGCTATACAGGACAACATTTTTGAACACCTTTGAAAAACCTGACTAATTGTTTGGTCTTGTCCATCTGGATATTAAAGTTTAACCATGCACTTTTTGAGATGAAACTCACTAATCATATGTATATTTTAAAGTTAAAGGCATGTATTTTTTTGATGACAAACAATGCTTTAAGTGTGGGGGAGTTTGATGTGGTAGTGTTTTAACACTTTTTTCCACATCCTTTTTGTATTTTCTATTGACTTTTTTATATTAAAATGTTGTTTTTTATTAAATAATTGATAAGTGTTGTGTTTTTGTACTTGTTGTATAGAATAATGAGTTTTTAGTTTAAAACAAGTGTTTTAATGTGCATTAGTGTCATTTTAACTAATTCCTAAATTAACTTAGTCATGTGAATTAGACTTTTATTTATTTATTCTTTTATTTTTATAATTTTTAATTCAAGTTAGTTAAGTAATTCATTTATTAAATTAATTAATGCTTTATTCTTTAAATTTTAAATAAATAACTCTTTTTGGTTTTCAGTCTTTTAATAATTTAATTAGTTTTAACAATTTAATTTTATTCATTTAATATATTTTTTTCTTCAATTTAATTAATTCTTTAATTTATAGGTTAAATAATTTAAGCTTGTTACTATAAAAATTTTAATTTGTTCTTTAACTAAGTTTGTTTTTTTAACCGAAATTAATTCATTATTTCAAATAAAGTATTATTAATTTTATTATTTAACTTTCTGTTTTTAGTTTTTAATTCTATTCTATTCTATTTAATTTATTAATTGATTTATTTATTTTGAGTTTCATTAAATTAAATTATTTATTTAATTTTCTTTGTTATGTTTGTTCGCAGGTGTTGCGGCTGCACGGTGTACATTATCGCTGACTCTCTCACCAATAATTCAGCTACCGGTTCTCCCCTTTATTTTATTTTCTACCGTTGACCTTTGCACCTCACCGATATTTTTCCTCACTGGTAGCTGTTATCTCCAACCTCACTGTTACCAATTCTCTCCAACCTCATCGTTATATTATTTCTTCACCGTTACCATACTCCCTTCCGGTAGCTGTTTCCATTACCTTACCGTTATCCAAAATTCTCACAGCTATTCGTACCCTTTTTTTCTCATAGATACGTCTCCCTCTATTTTCCTCACCGATACATTTTCTTCTCCTATTCCTCACGGTTACTTCTATTCCTCACTGTCCCATTCCTCAAGAGAATCAAAAAATTAACCAACGCATTACAATAATCAAATTGATTCACCATGTTCATGCTCACAAATCAAACCGAATTAGCACATACGCAGATGAAAATTCAAACTGAAAATCACATTCTGAGCACCGTTCCACAAGCTCCTCCCGGCTCGGTCGATCTCGAACCAAACCCGAGGAACCACCATCATTACGGGCACTGTTCCTCCCCTCTCGCACTCCTCTATCACCAACGTGGACTGCATCCACCATGTTGGCTAAACCCTAGGCCGCCACACTCCTCACTCGAAGCCGCGATAGAAGCATCGACCCCCGCCTCAAGCCTTCGCTGCTCTTCGTTCCCTTCGCCGGCCCTCGCCTTCCATACCCTCTGCACACCCCCAGTCACCCTAACCCAAACCGCCATCGCCGCCAGACCCCCTATCCGCCACACTACCCATGCTCGAAGCCGAGCCGCGCACCCCTTGATCACGTGACGTCCTTCCCTGAACTGCTTGTGCCACCCGCATTCCATCTGCATCACTCTTTTCCCTCACCCTGAACAACCCGCAGCTGGTGCCCCGGCCTTCATTGCCCCACTGCTTCAGAGCTCCGAACTCGCCTCCCCATTTCCCCCCCCTTCTTCCCGCACCGAACAGACCCGAGGACGGGTTTTTTTTTTGTTTACGTTTTTAAAAAAAAAAATTTGCCAGAAAACGGTTCCGGCAAAACAAATTTTAAAACTGCACCTCAAAGGCGGCATCCGGGATGCCGCCTTTGCATTTCGGGGCAAGGCGGCATCTGCGATGCCGCCTTTGCGCTGCGGGTGAAAGGCGGCATCGCGGATGCCGCCTTTCTCTTAAAAATATATATTTTTATTTTTTAATTACATTTATTCATTATAATTTTTAATTACATTTATTCATTATAATTTTTAATTATTAATTAGTAATTATTAATAATTAAATATGTCATAATTAATTAGTTAATTAGTAATATTATCATTAATTATATAATAATTAATTATTAATATAATTATTACATATATAATAAATATTTAGTTAATTAGAAATACAATTAATAATTCTAACTAATTAATTAGTAATTATTAATTATTAATTAGCTAATTAGTAATATAAATATTTATTATAATTATTCATTATAATTAGTAATTAGTAATTAATAATTATTAATAAGTAATTAGTAATTATTAATTAGTTAATTAGTAATATAAATATTAATTATAACTATTCATTAAATTATTAATTATTAATTATTACTCATTAATTATTACTTATATAATAATTAATTAGTTAATTATTAATATAACTATTAATTATATAATAATTAATTAGTTAATTAGTAATATAATTATAATCTTTCAAAGTCACATACTTGAAACATTTTTTAAGTTTCAAGTAGGCGGTTTTGAAAGCTTATAAATTATTTTTCATTAACATTTTTTTGTAAATTGCTTTTGTTTTAAACTATTTTTTATATGTTTAATCCATGTTTTAAGTTTCATTTATATTGGTCTTCTATTTTATGTTTTATGGTCTTTCAAAGTCACGTACTTGAAAAATTTTAAGTTTCAAGTATGCGGTTTTGAAAGCTTATAAATTTCTTTTCATCAACTTTTTTTTAGAAATTTCTTTTGTTTTCAACTATTTATTATATGTTTAATCAATGTTTAAAGTTTCAATTATATTCGTTTTATAGTTTATATTTTACAATCTTTCAAAGTCACGTACTTGAAACATTTTTAAGTTTCAAGTAGGCGGTTTTGAAAGCTTATAAATTATTTTTCATTAACATTTTTTTGTAAATTGCTTTTGTTTTAAACTATTTTTTATATGTTTAATCCATGTTTTAAGTTTCATTTATATTGGTCTTCTATTTTATGTTTTATGGTCTTTCAAAGTCACGTACTTGAAAAATTTTAAGTTTCAAGTATGCGGTTTTGAAAGCTTATAAATTTCTTTTCATCAACTTTTTTTTAGAAATTTCTTTTGTTTTCAACTATTTATTATATGTTTAATCAATGTTTAAAGTTTCAATTATATTCGTTTTATAGTTTATATTTTACAGTCTTTCAAAGTCACGTACTTGAAACATTTTTAAGTTTCAAGTAGGCGGTTTTGAAAGCTTATAAATTATTTTTCATTAACATTTTTTTGTAAATTGCTTTTGTTTTAAACTATTTTTTATATGTTTAATCCATGTTTTAAGTTTCATTTATATTGGTCTTCTATTTTATGTTTTATGGTCTTTCAAAGTCACGTACTTGAAAAATTTTAAGTTTCAAGTATGCGGTTTTGAAAGCTTATAAATTTCTTTTCATCAACTTTTTTTTAGAAATTTCTTTTGTTTTCAACTATTTATTATATGTTTAATCAATGTTTAAAGTTTCAATTATATTCGTTTTATAGTTTATATTTTACAGTCTTTCAAAGTCACGTACTTGAAACATTTTTAAGTTTCAAGTAGGCGGTTTTGAAAGCTTATAAATTATTTTTCATTAACATTTTTTTGTAAATATTAATTATATACTAATTAAATAGTTAATTAGTAATAGAATTATTAATTATATAATCTGTAATTAGGTAATTAGTAATTATTAATGTTTTATTATTATGTTCGTATGGTTATATAAATATATATAAATAAAACCTAATTTACCCCCTCCTGAGATTCCACTCTGACCAACAAGTAAAAATAGTATTTTGATTTCAGTACACATAAAACATGTAAACAATAATGTACAATCAATGCATATGTCTGTGGCGAGGAGATTCTGTCCCACATGGTGGTCTGCGAATAGGACGTCCGCGTCGAGTGCGCAGTGGAGTCTGATGACCTGGAGAAGGCTGATCCTCGGGCACTGAAACGTCGACTGTCGCATCCTCCATCTGTGTGTCAGTTGGAGGAGCTGTCAACTGCATCTCGTACTGCCATCCAGATCCTTCTCCCACTAGGGTGGTAGAAGGACCTGCCTCCATCGCAGAGGGGAACGAAGCCTGTGATGGAGCTATACCCCAAGACGACGACGGCTCTAGAATCCAAGGCTGGGAAGGATCTGGAACCCAAGATGGAGAGAACTGCGGATATCCTGTCAGGAAAGACGGATCCCATGCCACCTGAGGCACATCCTGAATAGGCTGATCCTGGACTACTAGAGGCCCGACCTCTGCCTGTGGAACAGGCGATGCCTCACGTGCAGCACGACGCTGTCTACGTCGCCGTGGTCGTGGCTCCTCAGCACCAGCAGCAGCTGGAGGATGTTCCTCTGGGGCAGGAACCTCCTGTCTCCGAGCCAGACGCGTGAAGATGCTCTCGGAAAATGCATGAAAAGATGCCCTCGGAAAAATGCAGAACCGATGATGTGCATTTGGGTATCTCCATGTATCAGGATCTGCATTGATTGCCTCATTAATTGCTCGATGACGATCAGATATCAAACAAACTCCCTGAATGTTGGTGAAATGGTTGCTGATACATGCCAGAAACCAACTCCATGATTCATAGTTTTCTTTCTCTACAATGGCAAAGGCAAGCGGAAGAGGTGAACGGTTTCCATCTTGGGTTGCCGCAATCAACAATACGCCCTTGTATTTTCCATACAGAAATGTTCCATCAATCTGAATAAATTGTTTGCAAAAACGAAATGCAGAGATACAAGGAAGGAATGCCCAGAACAACCGATGAAATTGAACACGAGATGGATCAAGTCGATTATCAGGAGACACATGTTCGTTCGTATCCAGATGGAAGACAACTTGGTTATGATGCCTCAGTATGGCTAGCAATTGCGGCAATACTCGATATGAGTCATCCCAATCACCATATACCTTCACAATTGCCTTCTGTTTCGCCATCCATGCCTTATTATAGGAAATCTTATAACCGAATGTCTGTAGAATCCTCTCTTGCACAAGGGATATTGGAACATCTTGGCATGTCCTAATCATCTCAACAACAATAGATGACACAAATTCTGCATCCAATGAAGTATGATCTTGTGTGAGACTTGGCTGAACGCAACTATGAGCCGCCTCAATCCTTGAGATTCTCCAACCTCCAAAGGTAATGTCTGGAATAGCCCTTAAGCGAAATCTACAATCATCCCCATACTTCACGCACCGTATAACATATTTACTACGGCATGATTCGTGAACTACATAGTTGAAGTTTCTCTCAATATGAAATCTCTTTAACGTGCTTTTTAAGGCATCTTTACTGGGAAAATTCCTTCCAATATATAAGGTTTTGTCCACCTCACTAAACCTATCTGGTACAACTCCAGGGAACTCAGTTGCCGGTGTGAGAACAGTATTATCGAATTCAGGCACACGTGTCATTGCTTCTGACCAAGATGAAAATAATGGTGGATGATTTATTGACCGAGGTTGATGTACAACAACTGCATTTCTCAAAACCTCCTCTCTATCTTTTGTTGGTCCCTCCTCATCAGCACTGTTGTCGCCATCCGATCCATCATTACGAAACTCCTCATCAGAAGTCGGATTGACATGTATATCCGGAAGATCATTTAGGTTGTCCTCTTCTGCTGCATCATTTGGAATAGGCTCAATGTCATGAGGTAGACTGTCTTCAACAACTCTTGTATTTCTACGTCTTTGTACAAATGGACGTTGTTGTTGTACAGTAGCAACAACAACGTATAACTCCATCATGGTACCATCTAACCGTTGAGAAAATAAATTAACTGCTTGGACCCACTGCGCATCAGCAACCAATGGACAAGCTATATGCCACATTGTTGTTGGAAATTGCAAATGTCTATAGCTCATAGACATTATCTCTTGATCGGGTCCCAAATTTAAGGAAACATGAATTCTCTCTTGAAGGTCACTTATGGTAACACAATCCACTGTACTAACCACCGTAATTGGTTGTGTACTGTAAGAAGCTCCTTGCTCAGTTTGAATAATCTCCCCATAACAGTACACACAGGCATACATGGCTCTCTACGTCAAAAATGTGTTCTTTCATCAAAATTATGATAGTATAACAAAATATTAACAATTATGTTCGACGATATGATGTTTATTATAATGTAATTTTATTGCGCCTTTCTATACCATAAACTATGCTACTGATGTTTCACCATATGATATTTATTAGAATGTAATTTTAGAGCGCCTTTTTATTTAGTTTGTTTGTTCTTCTTCATTTCACTTTATATGTTCATTAGTATCGTTAGTTAATCATTATATGAATTCATGTTTTAATCCTATGTTATTTATTAATTATTCTAAAATTAACTAATAATAACTAATCGTTAATTATTCTATTATTCTATAATTAACTAATAATAACTTTAATTTGTTAATTCTTATGTCCTTATTTGGTTCTATAACATTATACTTATCATTTATCATTGATAAATATACAGATCATTAGTATCGTTAGCTAATCATTATATTAATTCATGTTTTAATCCTATGTTATTTATTAATTATTCTAAAATTAACTAATAACAACTAATCATTATTTATTCTATTATTTTATAATTAACTAATAATAACTTTAATTCGTTAATTCTTATATCCTTATTTCATTCTATAAAATTATATTTATCATTTATCATTGATAAATATACTGATTTGTTTTTTCTTCTCTTAGAAATTTTAGTAGTTTATAAAGAAAATATGAATCATCTTAAGCATATTCCCCGGGAGTGTCAAACCAGGATGCAGCAAGGCCCGTTATCGTGCACCAGTTCCCGTTCGAGTCTAGCTCGAAGCGGTGTTTTCGGGTTTTACCCCTATGTACATCTGTGCCAGAGCCACATCCACTTGTTTGTATCCAGACAGGAATTTAATTGCGTAGATAACCACATAATCTTTAAGCTACCAAAATTTCTAAATACTTAATCTTAAGTTAATCTTAAGTTAATCTATACTACCTAACAGTAATTATTTAAAACTATATATAACTAATTACAAAAACTAAATAACTAAATATTAAGAATTACCTAAACTGCTTAACAAATGAAAGATTTAAAACTAAACAAAATTAAATTAATTAAATAAAAACATTAAATTAAATAAAGAAACATACCTCTAAATGAAGCTTCGTAAAAGCTCGCACAGCAAAAAAAAAATTTAGAGAGAGAGAGAGCAAATTGGAGAGAGAGGTTGCAATGAAGAAGTGAGGAGAGGGGGGGGGGGGTGGCCGCCCTTTTATAGGGAGTTCAGGCAAAGGCGGCATCGCGGAAGCCGCCTTTCGCCTCTGCGTATGGCCAAAGGCGGCTTCGGCGATGCCGCCTTTCGCCTTACCCTGAGCCGAAAGGCGGCCTCCTCCCGGCCGCCTTTGCCATGTCATCGATCCGGGCCAAAGGCGGCGCGGGGGAGCAAAGGCGGCATCGCAGATGCCGCCTTTGTGCGCTAATACAAAGGCGGCATCGCAGATGCCGCCTTTGTAGCGTATTTTTAAAAAAATTTTTGACCTAGGCCGTTTTTCAGAAAAATTTTTTCAGAAAAACGTAAAAAAAAAAAAAACTCCCCGAGGACACACCCCCTATTTCTTCTTTAATTTTCTTTAATAATAATATTATTTTATCTGTATATTATATTATATTATAACATATAATAAAAAAAATATATATAATATACAATAATATTGATATTAACCTACATTATAAATAAAATTTGTATACCTTTAATAATATATAATTATGTACATTATTTTATATATTATATATCTATACAATATAATAATAATTGGTATATTAATAAAAGTATATAAGTTCTTATATATAATAATAATTTATTATTTATTAGTTTAACAATAATATTAGATATTGTTTTCTTATTTTAGTGTTATAAATGTATAGAATATATATAGATAGTTTCATTTTTATCTGACTGACCTGCGTTTTTTGCAGAGGGATGGTGTTAGCTCACCACACCCGCACCATTTCATTCAGTTCTGAGCAACTGCTCCGGTGACCAGCGCGGGAAGGAGCAGCATAGTGAATGCTACATGTGGAGGCCAGGGGACTCCTCGGGGGAGATTCCAGAGACATCGACTGGGTCATCAGCATTGACAGTGAGAGAATTTTGTGCACAAGATCCAGTTGAGCAGGGGTATTGGAGAGGATTACGGGGGATTGCATAACATCATTCCGGAGAGGGGCGAGCATACATTCTTCAATCGAGAGATCCCTCGATCCATCAATTGATCGCGATAAACCTTCGATCCATCTCATCACCGAAACGAAGGAGACATACATTGAGTAGGAAATCAGCATCGAAGCAGCTGCTGAGAGAGGAGCAATCTCACGGGAGATGTTTCTTAATTCATTTTCTATTTATATCTATTTTACTGTTTTAATGTGTAGCTAAATAGATTAGGGAATTTGGGCTGTAGAGAACCGATCATCCATCTATCCATCATGTTTTTTTAGTTTGATTGCTCTGTGTGATTTCATTTCTCGGTTTTTTCTTCTGTTTATTTTGAGTATCGGTTCACATTACCTAGCGACCGACGGGCATGGTAGTGAATCATTTCACAGTGGATCATTGACTGAAGTACTGAGAATCAGAAAAGGTCAATGCATCTCTTCTCTAATTTAAGTAGATTTTTCCAAGGGTCAAGATCAGAAGATCAAGGCTCAAGGAAGTTAATAGAGCTGTTTAGATCCACTGTAGTGACAATGTAGTGGATTAGAACCATCTTTTTTTGCACTATGTAAATGAATTTAACCAAGTAGAAGAGGAGAATATCTTTTTAATCAATTCAAAGCAGCCTGAGGACCCTAAAATCATCATTACTATTTTCTCTCTGTTCAAGCCACATATTTCACCATATCACCTTCATTTTCACACCCACTATCAGTGTTTGTACGTACAATTTTCTTATTATTATTTTTTGTTAGTGTACTATTTTGTCTTTTTTTTAGTTTTAATCTGGTCTAGCACAACGTAAGTCCTTCTATGTGGTTCGACACCCTTCTTACCACAGTACTAGTAGTTTTTAGGTTTATAAATTTTAAATTTGTGCGTACTCAACAATTGCGTGGCCAATTATCTATTATAAACTCTAACCAAATGTTGGTGGGAACCACCAATCATCCATGAACATAGATAAATAAATTATAAACTTAATTGAATCAATCTAAAATCATTCTAAAATAGATTATTTCTCAAATGATGATCCAATCCTGATTATAGATTTTAGATTCCTTCACCAAATATATATATTATGATGAATGATAAATAGGATATAAAAAAAATTCAAATATGATATTCAGATATATCTACACTAAACTTAACATGAATGGATAATTAATTTATTTTATCTTTAGCATTAAAGAATGATTTCAAACTAAGGGTATCAACTACCACATATTCTTTTATAGGTGTGTAGGTAACCTCAAAATTATTATTTTATATGTATTCAACCCATCAATGTTGTATTAAATTAAGATCAATCTTAAAAATGTTTATAGTTTTGTATTTTATGGTTGGTGAATATGACATTTTTTACCGAACTAGTAATGACTCTAAAATTTGGAGGCATGCACCAAAAAAGAAAACTCCAAATAACATGTTAGATAATTCATTTTGTGAGGCTATAGTCACCTAGTACCAAAGTCAAGTATACAATGGTCTTGCATTAGTTCATATCCAAGACCTATAGTCCCTTTTAAAAACTCTAGAAAAATAAATATAGGACCTATACTGAACTTCACCACCCAAATCTTGAAAGACCAACTCACATCATTTGAACCAAGGAAATTTATTCTCTTCTTTTATTGGTGTGGTCATTGGAGTGGTATTATAAAATATATCTAAGATAAAGTGAGGTTTATGTCTAGAAATATCTACAAAATATATAAAGTTAGAGATGTAGTTTGGTATATCCCAATATATAAATTCTTATAATATATAGGATACATAAAAAATATACCAACTAGTACTAGGTTTCTGAGGAATTTAAACACACAAACAAAGAATAAAAATTTATAAGGTTTTATATAAAGTTAGAATTCTCATAATGTTCCCTATACTATATGAATATTCTTACCATTCTCGTTCCATATATTCAAATACATAACAATATTTTCTATAATTACTATAACATGAGAGTCCAAAAATAGATGAAAAATACTAGTCATTAAAGATAAATGAATATGAGTGCATTAGTCAACCCAAATGGAATTAATAGATACTTTAAATGATCATTATGGATACATAAATTCTTATTTGGAACATCCATCGGTCTAACATATATTTTATGATTCAATAATATTAATTAAATATTTGAAAAACATTTTTCTATTTTCAATTAATCAATAAAATCATTTATTTGAGGTAAGAATTATCAATTATCGAAGGTTACTTGATTCAGATTATGAAAATTTACACAAAATCATAATATTTTTTAACCATTCTTGGTGAATGGAATAGGTAATCCCCAATGATAGGTGCAAAGATTCATAAATGATTTAGACTCAAGTTCCTCAAGTTGAATTTTCAATTTTTTCATTTCGTTTAGATCCATAAAACATGATGGAATTTAAATTTAATCTATTTTAGTTACTACATCAATAAAAAATAAACACCATGTTTAAAGGTTAATCTGGAAAAAATCATTAAGTAAAACATCATGAAATAATTCTATTACATGAAGAATTTCCTAGGTTCACATCTTAAATATCACTAATTACTAAAATATATATTGGGAAGGGGAAGTTTTCATTATTTCATGGATATAATCCATCTGGACTTGGTTCCCTCCCTATAAATAGTTTAATAGGAAACATCAAGAGAATAAATAAACTCACCAACAATAACAATCGATATAAGCTTTATACTAGGTCAACTTGACCATTCCTAATATAAAACCATAAATTTTCATTTAAATAGTATAAAAATACCAGATATTCCAAAACAATCCCACTATATAAGAATAGATATGACACCCCTTACTCAACTATAATCATTTTTCCAATGAAGTAGTAATACTTGTGTGTTTCTGAGAAAACAGTAAATCGAATCGCATGTAAGATATAAATTTCTATAAAATTAATGAATGATAAGAGAACATATTAAAGAAATAATATTAAGTAGTAGAATATATTTCCACTTTTAATTAAAGGTGGTTCACCAAAAAAATTAGAGATAAATGAGTGATAAGACCTGATATCAAATAAAATTTATAGGATTGGGTAGGGTATCAAAATAATACCTTTATTAGAAGACACCCCTAACTAAAATATTTCAAATTTCAATATGATAAATGAATACCACTCGAAATATCAATAAATCTCTACAGATAAAAACGTAGTGATATCTATATGTGAGAGTGCACTACCACTAAGAGTGGGGGGGGGGGTTAATCATTGGTTACCAAAACAATAATTCTCTATAATTATTTCTATCTCTGATTGGAGTGAAGTTTTCTGAATGAAACAAAATAATTTTACGATTTTGAGATATAGAGAATTAGAATGATTTCACAATCCATCTTAGATGGTCTTGTGCTGTGACTACCCCAAGCCTTCATCTAATAGGCCAGAGGATGGTGACATGCATAGAGTAGGAACGCCACAAAAATGAGAGTAAGTAGCATAAAGTACCTTCACACTCACTCACATCTCCAAGCCACAAATGATGAAATGTTAAAATACTAAGTAAACAATGATTGAAAACCACTATATACCACAACTATAGTTCAAATGTGAAAGAACTGTAAAGTAAACATGGACAAAACAAGCCAAAAAAGAGAGTCTATAAACACATCCAACAAAAATGGTGATGCATTACCCATGTCATCCCAATATAGGTATGTTAATACACAAGTTACTAAAAGTCATCGACATAAAACACTACCTGGTCTAATTGGAAGGCAATGGTATTGGGACTGTTGTCTAAAGCCACCGGAGCGCACCTCGTTTGTTTGGCCTCGCTAAGAACTGCCTAGTCCTGGTCCACCTAGGACTCTATCAAAGGGTCGATTGTCTGCACAAGACATGAAACATGCGAATAATGCTGGTGTAAGGGTGAGTATAACAACACAGAGAAGGACATCCCAAAACCACAAAGGAACTACCATGAAGGAAATACCACATTGTAAATAGCATGAAGGAAACGACACAATGGAAAATACCATGATGGAAATACCAAAAAGGAAAATACCACGAAGGAAATTTCAGTTAACTCCACATTGGTATATTTCAACATTAAATATGACAAGAATATATAGATATACTCAATTCAAGACACAAATTATAAAGGTAATCCATAACCAATTGCCAACCATAGGATTATACTTGATGAACGATCATTCTTAGAGAACACACTCCTCACGACATGATATAATCAAAGACACTCACTCTGAGGTATAGCTCATTTGGGACCCACCCAAAGAGATCATATTAGTAAATGAAGACTATAATACACATAGAGGAGATCCTTCCAAGATAATACAACAAACCCAATCTAGATTAACCCAAAACACAGGGAATCCTATCTAGAGAATACAACTAACCCTAATGATGTGGTTCGTAATGTAAGGGATCATGTCTAGATAATAACTCTAACTTTACTAATGTGTACTGCTAGATGGAGGACCAATGCCCTGCTTGAGGAGGTTACTTTGATACCACATAAATCTACTATTAGTGATAGTGAATCACTCCAATCTGAAGAAGCGATACCATAACTATATATAGGACTCGATCTCTAGATGTGAATATAATATAGAAATGTTGAATTAATTCCATACAAAACCCTTTATGAAAGGAATAAGGGAAAACTCTTAAAATATATATATCTAATATAAAAACTAACCAAATTATTTCAAAAGGACTATCTCATCATCGGGGTCCCAACTCTCTAGATGGCTCATCAAACAGACATATTGTCTGAAAACTATGGCATTTTGAAGTTCCAAAAGAGGGTCACATGGCCTATGGACTGTCTCACAGTTGGTCCACTGACAGTGGTGATCAATAGATCAGAATTACCACCTCAAAGCTGTTATAGTCCGCCATCATGGTCGAATTCACCCCCAACTGTTGCAGTCGTGTGACAGATGGATCGACCATGGCTCATAGTTTACCTCCATGGTTGAATGTGGCCTGAATCCAGTCCAGCAACCCTGGGTCTGACCTGGGTCTGACCCATTCATCCCAACCTACTTTTCCCATCTCGGTTGGCCTAGACCAGTCAAACCCACCCAGCTCGCTTTCCCTGAGCCTGCTTGGCCTGCTCCACACTTCTAACATGGCCTGCTCCACTCAACCCACCTAGCCTCGTCTCACTCCACACCTCATGTCCCATGAGACCGTTAATACAACGTCCCCTAGCCTCACCACATCCTATGTCCATCACATGTGATCTCAACTACGTTCCTATTTTTCCAACCTCACCAGATCCCATATATCCTCCTATCGCGCTCCACACCATCGACTCTGCTATCACCTCCAATCTCTGATGATGCCACCCTTTACCTCACTGGTCCACCACTTAGTCTCACTAGACGTCCATGCCAGACTTAGGCCGGTGGTCCCTTCCCCGGTCCAATGATCCACCTTTGATTCCATAATTTTTGAATTGGTGGAAGATCTGCGCTCCTTGAGTCGTGATTTACACTGACCCATCCTCGGTTGTTCAGTCTCCAACAATCTTGGGGGTAAATCATATTCGGATCCACCTGGAAAGTAGAAATGTGTCCATAGGGGTCCAAAGATGATCAACGTGATGAATGGGGGATAAATAAAAAAACGAATTCCCATGTAATGAAAATATGTATTTTTTCATGTCAGCCTCAATTCGTTCTTGATAGAATGAAGAACAGAGAAGAATCTAAAACAAAGTCCCATTAATAAAGCATGTAATTATCACCATCTGGAAACCATTAAACCACATACAAATATATTCATTGATTGACCCACATTCATTAATAAAACAAGGAATAGAGAATGATCACAAAGAAATAACCTCCTTACATCTATTCAGATTATTCACTGATGAAGGATCATTTTGATTTCATCATCGTCAGTGAGATTCCTTCAAATCATCTACACTTCAGTCATCGGTCCACAATTCATCACCATTTTTTGAGAGAGTTATTCTCCATATATCAGAGGAATTATAAGGTTATGGTGATAACCCTATATTCTTGAAATAGGCATAATAAAAAGAAATGTGTCTCTACATCATACAATAATTTATTTAAATTATTTAATGATGATTACACACTTTTAGAGTTTTTCCACAAAAGACCTGTGACGACCAAATTTAAGTCATGTTAGGTTAATTAAAAAATTATGACACCGACAGTTCCCTCGTATTTTAAATTCAGGAACCTATTTATGATTTATTCTACTTTTTTAGGAAAACTGCTTGCTAGTGCTATTAATAGTTTAACATTTTTCAAGTAATTATTCTGAAAAAACTAGGCCACATAATCACATTCCGTCTCAAAATTTTGTCACAAAATCAATCCATATAATTTCTAAAAATAATACAAGGAAAAATACATGATGTTACATTCTCCCCACCTTGGGGATTTACATCCCCGAAATCCAAAAATAAAGGCTACTCAAGCAAAAGAGGGTACTGAGAAAGAATATGATCCTCCCTCTTCTATGTTCTCTCATAGATATTCATCTGCTACCACTGAACACACACCAATAGAATTCACTACCCATAAAAGATCCTCTCCTTTAGATCCTTAATATCTATAGAGTACTCATCAAAAGTCTCACCATCCTTGATGTCGAGCTCGTCCCATTCGATGACCAACGATGGGTCATGCATGTCCCTCTTCAACTGTGACACAAGGAAGAAATCACATACCCACTCCAAATGCAATGATAGATCCAAGAAGTATGCCACCTCACCAACTCTACATAGTATCAGGAAAAGTCCTATGAAACTCAGAGATAACTTTCCACCCTGACCAAATCTCTGTAATCCACATTTAGGTGAGACCCAAAAGAACACATGCTCTCCTCCCTCAAACTCCAAAGGCCTCCTCCACTTATCTAAATAAGAATTTTGTCAGATATATTCATTATTCATCCAATCATGGATGATTTAAAACGTCTCTATAATATATTTCACCAACTCCGAGCCCCTGAGTGCCTACTCCCCTGGGTTAGTCCAGCCAAGTGGTGACCTTTAGGGTTATCCGTACAAGTCCTTGAATGGTGTTATTCCAATGGTGGAGTGAGGCTATTTTTGAATGGAAAATCCAAAAATGATATGTGATATTCCCAACTATCTCCAAAATCCATCATGCACACCCACATAATATCCTCCAGAACATGAATAGGCTATTCATTCTGGCCGTCATTGTAGAGGTGAAATGTTGTGCTCAAGGATAACTGATTCCAAAATGCCTACTTTAATCCCTTCCACAATCGGGATGTAAAGTGAGAATATCTATTTGAAACCATGTTCTATAGAACTCTGTTGACCCCATGAAATGTGTTCCATGGACTTTTACATAGAGTGAAGATATGATTCTCACATAGATGAAAACTGTCATGTATGAGTAAAGATGTTTTCACCAAGAAGGAAGAAGATTCATTATGGATTTCAACATGCCAAAGTACAACTCCATACTAATGGATTAGTGGAATAATTTCCCCATATAGGAGTATGAAGTGGATTTCTATGATTGATAATGAAAATGTGTTGATTTAGTAGATTTCAATTTCTGATATTCATCTGAGAAGGTTTAGTGTTTTCACTATTTCAAGAAGTATAGATCTCTTCGAGAGCTTTTATTTGACAGGACACAAAGCCCAAACAGACTTACAGATCAAAATTTATGGCACTCAAAAGATGGATAAATTTAAAAAACGGGACCTACACAGTGGGCCTACGTGGTGGACCTATCTGGAAGAACTACACAGAGGACCTACATGGCAGAATATGTTTGTGCACCTACATGGAGCACCTGTGCGACGGAGCTGCAGGGTATACATACAAGAGCAACATTTCTTCAGCCATACCTCATCTGTGCCTATAAATAGAGCCCTTGGGATCCCCATTTCAGGTGGTAAAGAAGTTGTAAGTGGTCCCAAAGCTCCCATTGCGTAGCTCTTTCACCAAGATCCCCCAAATTTTCTCAAGTAGGTCTCTAAAACATGAGAGAATAGAGAATAAAGTGGGGAAACATGGTTAAAAGTACCATCACGATCTAGAAACCCTGGAGTACCTGCGTGAAGAACCCGTGCGATGCACCTTGGTGGACAACCTGTGCGACGCACCTACGCGACACCCCTTGGCGGAGCACCTGCGTGACGCACTGTGGCAGAGATCCTGCATGGACCTACTGGTCCATTCGGCTGGGGCTATGGCCCCACACCCCTACTCGGGGTCCGTTCCAGGCTGCGATCCCTGCCCTTTGGGCTGGTCCCTTAACTTCCATCATTGACCCCCATGAAAAATGGAGAGTCACATCACAAAATTTTCGGATTCTTCGATGGCATTTTTCACTGGTCCCATTATGTGTTCCAACTTCCAACCCTCAAAAACAATGATTTGTGATACTCCATCACACTCAATGAAGTTACTTGAGTCCACTTACTCATCTTGGTTCCATTCACATATTACATGTTTGGAATCTTCTTATGAATTACTCAAGTACCTTGAGTCGATACACTCCCCGATAAACTACTCAAACCACATCATCTGACTCCTATGCCAGGTTAAATTCCAAATTGGCATCCTCCATAGGAGTAAGAACCAACCAATTCCAAAATGGCCATCCTCTATAAGAGTAAGCCCATACTAACCCCAAAAGTGCAGCCATCCTAGTATAATCCCCTCACCTTAATCCCTTCCTCCCTACATTGGACCCTGTTTCCAATGTAAATAGAACAGAGGGAAGGCTCTTCACCTTGCCCTCTTCCACGGTCAACGTGCCCTCTTCCATATAAAGGGGAGGAAAAGTGTGAAGTGTAATGGTTGAAACATTCACATCCTCTTGTTTCTCACACCAAGAATTTCTCACATGGGATTAGAGATATGTGATGGTTACACCATGTGCACAACAACTCATTGAAAGGAACTACGAGAACTCTGATTCCCACCATAACCAAGATACGCAGGAAGCCGTCTCAAGGCCCAGGCTCAATGGATGTCCTCTTGAAGAATCCAATCATAATTCCCCTAATTCGGGAATCCTCCTTAGGAATAAGCCCCAAATTAACCCCCCCAAGTCCTCAAGGCTTCTTTTTCAAGAAGTATTCCCAAACTCATCTCTCTCAAAGGACCATACTCTCTATGAGACTTATCGAACTATATGGGCTTTGATTCTCATTCGCATGGGATATGTAAGAATCCCCCTTGAGGTTCAAACCCAACACTTCAAATCAACCTTGTTCTCCTAGGGAAATATTCCCAATAGGGTATAATCTTACTTGGAAACCCATATACCTTCCACGTCCTTTGGGATACATCAGCATAAGTCCCACACTAAATTTTGATTAAGCATCTTTCGCTTTGTGGTACTTATCACATGACCTTAAAAGATATGATGTGTCCCATTCAGTGGAACTAAACTACGAGGGTTTTGATTCCTTTCACAATGATACGTAGGGATCTCATTTTATGGGCATGGTCCCAAAATCAAATAAAACCTTTGTCTTACGGGATGACAATAAAATTACAGAGTGCCCCATTGAGTGGCTTAAAAAATAATATCATCACTAAGATGATTAATATAATCTATAAGCATTATATTAGAGGATACAATTAATGAAAACCCGCAAATACATATGGATATTTCATTAATGAATAACCTTTTGTGCATATAGATGATTCTAAATTTCACACATGTTAATAACTGATTGTAAATTCCAAGGGATAAAAATGATATACTTGGTGAATCAATTAGGATTCATTAAAATATATTAAATTTACAAAGAGAGTCCCAGTGTAGACAATAAATCCACCCAAAAGGGTGTGATGAGTCTGACCTCCCATACTCTCAACCAATTCACGTTCTTAAGTATCATAAAGATCAAACATAATGAACACCTACCTTTGGAATGTAGGTCCTCTTTGGATAAAGAACTATTGGAAGTTTCAAGTTCTACAAATAAATCTAATGGAAACCACCTGGAAACAATGATTCATAAAACTATAAAACACATTTCAAGGAACTACAAAACAAAAATGGTGAACCCGACGCAAATCCTTAACCCTGTTAATAATGTTACCCACTTTTTAGGCCCCTATCAATTGATAATGTAAGGCCAAAAAAAGGAATTAATCATGCACATATCCATCAAAAACGTTTTTTTAAAAGAGAGCTTGTTGTTGTACTCAGTTTTCCACAGAACTCCCTTCAATCCAAAGAATGGATTTCTCTGAGACAACATCTATGAACTTCCCGACCACTGCTCTAGATAGATCTCTATCCACAGGAAGGACGTCATCACCAACCCAATGTCTTCAACGCTGGGTCTCTAATCTGATGGTAAAGGAATATTTCCAGCATGGTACAATCTTGACTTTGGAGGCTGCTCTACAAGGCCTCCAGGTCAAAAATAATCCTCGATCATCTGACCAATGACAACCAATGATCAAGAAGAAAACAGTGACAACCACCGTCTCCAACTGTTTCAGGTAATTATCCACGGAACCAATTAAGAAATTACTCTCATACTATAAGGAGGTGGATAAAGAGGTCACCCAAGGCCTCAATTAAAGAATACAGGAGTCCTTGTTGAGTAATACCACCAACAATCACCACCCTAATCATGTGGTTGTATACCCCCAACATGATGATGGTTTTTCCTCTGAACATTTTGGCCACGTCTCTTAGACCCAGGCATGCAAGAAGAACCGCCAGAAACAACGTCCGGTCAATAGGGAGAAGGTTCTCACCTATGCCTCCTCTGGAGATTTCCATCAATTTAACTTGATAAAAAACAATGAGCGAGCACATACACCCGTCTGTCCTAATATTTCTAGTCAGAAGAATCATCTGAAATCAACCCACCAATTCCACCAGATAAACCTGATGGAGAACCATGAACAAAAACATATGCATTCTTTCAAGTCATCAACCCGTCGGTAGGCTCGTCTGACTACATTTAAAGAAGCTCATCAATATAATGGGATGGAAATAGGTAAACGAGAACATACACCTATTTACAATCACCAATTCTGTCACCAGTCTCATCTGTTAGTATTAAAGAATGTACATCAAGGATACTTGATGGAAAAAATCCAGCAAGCACATACACATTCCAATGTTCACCAAGCCTGATAATAGTATCATTTGGTAGCACTCGTATAAGTTAGTCGGAAAGCTACAAGAACAAATTTGGGGAACACCCAACTATCTTCCCCCATACGTGAGTATTGTCAATATTCGTTCACCGGAAAAGGAGGATAAGAGTAGGCACATACACTTACACTAGATACAGAATTGAAGTATATTCCTATTCCGGCAGCTGAAGTCACCAACCACATCTTATCAATGGTGAAAGGGTAGACGCATATCCCTACCCATATTCTGGAATCATGCCAGGATATTTTAACAACTACTTCTACAATATTAGGGAAACAGACTGATAAATCTATCCCCATACATGGGATGACACATCGACATGCCATCCCAGAGAAGATGCATACATCTATTTTAGTCTAGGAGGATCATAGGGAATATTCTCCTATATCATATGGACAATAAGATCAAGAAAACACACCATTTCCAATTAGAGGTAATTAGTTTGTTCCAGTAACCACTCTAAATAAGGCACATATACCTTCTAATGATAACTAGTTTTCCTAGAAGGTGTCCCCAACTATGTAGAAGAGAACATCCAAAAAAAGTCTCACCAATAATTGTTGGAAAATCAAAAGTTATGCTGTGATGTGGCTCCTATTAATGCTGGTGTTCTTGAATACCTTAGACATTTATCGGTTGCTGCTTAAGATCATATCATTTCATTGCCAAAATATGGGAGTGGTAGTTGTATTTCTGAATTTCCTTGTTATAAACTTCATTATAAAGGATTTATTCATGAAAATTCGGTAAATCCAGAGTGCATGTCTTTAGATGAGAGCCATGGAAAGACTCTGTGTGGCCAGAAGACCAAAGAGAAAGAAGATTTATCCCTTGTTGTAATCCATCGTGGTGATCCTCTCTATGATGGAATTCACTGCGACAGTACTCTCCATAGTAGTATTTCACATTTTCAAGACAATTCCATAATTGACAATGTAGCGATGAGAAAGCCCTCTTATATTGAGGCACATGAAAACCCAAAGACAGTTATGTCTGAAGCTTTTTAATTTATGGGTGAAACACTTCCTCAACTAGAAGATTTATTAAGGGATAATTCATTATCCAAAACTCTTTTAGTTCATTTATCTTCTAATAAAGAGCATCCACTCTGGTAAGGTCAAGTATAGAAACCTCTTCTGGAAGATGATGAAGATGTGTTAAACATAAGGAAATAATTATCTAAAAGAGAAATCTCTATCATGTTATTGCCTTTAGAAAATTATCAGTATAACATTCCAAAATTGATAACAAAAGATTGAATTCATGACATTCACCTCAACTTATGGAAACATATTCATCATTTGAAACCCAAAGTCCTACCATATGATGAATATCAAAATCATGTAAAGGTAATAAAAGGGTTACATCACCAAATTGACATGGCATCTCTCTCAGTTTCTCAACTTCCTAATGTTGAAAAACAGTAGATAACCCTTAAGTGTGCATGTCTCAATTCTCTAAAAGGGATACACTAGTTAATTTTTGATTCCCCATATAATGTTCGTGTCAGTGGATGGGGTGCATATGGAGAATTGGATTTCACTACACTCTAAAATCAGCAAAGTCTGCCAAAAGTGGTTTCATGCAATGTTATTGCCCACAGCCGTCCACAATCAATAGGTTTTGTAGGTAATCAAATGTATGCTCAAGAATAGGCCTCAACTAGTTTTCATCAAAATCAAGCCCAGAAAAAGAAGTTGATGCGATAATTTTACCTCAAGCATCTGAGAATCTTGAACAGAAACCCCGTTTAGAGGATGTCAGGTGTCAGAGGATGCAAATGTCTAAAATAACACAACAATATTTTAAAATAGGTGATTTATGTGATTGTCGAATGATGCACCCAAATAATGTCTGAACCAATATCTATAGAGTTAGAAGTGTTGTTGCATGAATTTCAGCCATAGTAGTTCATGAATCACCCACACTTGTAAGGTTGGGGGATCATTTAATTCAACCACCAAATTCAATAAAAAATGTTCAAATATTTGAAGAAGAAGAACAGAAACAGCCCCAACCTACAGGGCTGGGGGATTTTTTATATCTACAATCCCCTCGTCAAGAGAAGTCAATTTTCGTTCGATTAGGGAAGATGCCACAAGGAATGCATACAAATGAACAATCCAAGGATTCCTTTCAGGTGACTATCTGCCAAATAGTTCCATGGAATTTCCCATATAGGAGAACAGAGTCTCGTTGAAGATACAAAGGGAGAAGATCTAGTAGAAGAACTAACAGAATAACATCAATGAATTATGCGTCAATGAATGTTATTTACACCATTGTAGAAGATCCTTCATAAAATAACTCTAGTTTAGGGGAATCCGAGGATGACGTTTTTTTCCATAATATGGTACACACCGAGGAAAATGAAGACCGTGTGCATACCCTAAATCAGAGGCTTACCCAGAATCTAGGCATGCCTTCAAATAACCATCTCCCCCTCTCTAAAAGGAATCTAAAAAGGGGAATGGAAAATTTCATATTACATCTCACTATTCCACTGGAGAAGGTCAATATCTTTCACTTGAAGAGATATTTTCACAAAAAGAAGTGGAAATGAAGGAGTTGAAAAGACTCAACACAGAGTTACTTCGAAACAACATTTTTGCTAGACATACTCCCCAGGAAAGTACTCAACTTGAAAATCATGTTCGAGATCCTCATCAAATAGGTTTTTTATTAACTACATATGCAGATAATGAATTCCCTCTATTAGGTATACAACCTAGGAAGGTATTAGCACTACCATAAGGGATTTTACCAGTCACTGCACCAGATCAAGCTCCAATTCTTATACCTACACAGGTTGTAGATCATTAAGATGTTCCCCAAATTCTTATGATCACAATTGAGGTATTAATGGATCGATTGGAAGCTATGGAGGAACGACGTGCACCGGTTCAGTCATAAAAGAGAGAATACCCTGAATGGGTTGATGTAATTCCTCCCCCCACCAAATTTTGTGAATACCACATTCCCAATATTTAATGGTTTGGGAGATCCTTAACAACACTTAACGTGTTTTTTTTCTCGTTGTGATCCCATGATGAGAACTTCTCAAGAAAAATAAGTAGTTAATCTTAGGTGTTTGTGCATTCATTACTGGGACCAGTTTTTGTCTGGTATAGAAGTTTTCAATCTCGATCAATTACTAGATGGGAAGATCTCCATTAGAAATTTCTTCTCCAATTTATCTCAATGTTATCAAATATGACAGTTTTTTATCTTACTAACTGTAAACAAAGAGAGAATGAAAGAGTTTTAGATTTCATTGCACAATGGAAAGAATTAACATATTCCTTAGGTCTAACACTCCATCAGGAAGATTTCCTACCAATCAATGTGGAAAATTTTCATGATGAATTACACACACATTTGATCCCTGTGAAATACCCAAGAGGGTTTTGAGGTCTTACTTCAATCGCTCAACAGATAGAAAACTATATTATAGAAACTAAGGCTAAAACTCATGTAATTACATTAGCTCTGGGGAGGCTGATAGGAAAAGCAGAAGATACTACATTCACCCTTAAACAAGCACCTGTACCTTCTTCTACTTCAACACCCTCATCATACCAAAGGGCTCTGCCTCCTGAGCATCAATAGAAACAACTACCTCATCATGATGATCAAATAAATCAATGGCAGAAATAGTTTGAGGAATTAAAGAATAAATTTTATTCTTTCAGGAACGAACAAGTTCCTGATTACTTCATCTCAGACTTAGAAAACAATTTGGTTCAGTTTCCAAGCCCTAAAAAGCCAAATAAAGATGGAGATGAATATCGTCTGAATTATTGTTCCTTTCATCAGATGTTGGGACACCCCATTCAGGGGTGCTTTTTTTTCAATGACCTTTTGTAAAAGATGGTAGACTCTGGACATGTGAAATTGAAAAGTTCATCTACTCAAGTAGCATGTGTTACTGCTACCAATCCAGAGGAAGAGGGAGAATGAAAAGAGGTTAAAAGATACAATGTTCCAAAATATGATGATTGGATGATCAAGAAAACGATCAACTGGACTCGTGTTGTTTTACAAACATAGTTGAAATGACCAATTGTGTCTTCTTCCACTACTACTACTACAACAAAACCATCTTCACCAAAAGGCCATTCCTCAAAGAAGAAAAGTGAATATAAGGAAAAAACCAGTCAGAAGAAGATGAGTTTGTGTCAAAAAAAAGTTGTCTATGACCCTGGAAGATTTTATGCCATATGTTTCAAAAGCACGTGGACCGCCCAGCCAAACGGTACAACCAGAATTAACCTATCATGAAGAATCTTCGCCAAATGAAGAATTGATCTTTGGTTTCATTAATGTTATCCATTTTACATATCCTTGTTCCAATGGTTATTTGGATTATAATGAGACGTAATTATTTATACCCAGTTGGGGAACTAGAGGAAGAGTCCAAGGTTGATGATAAAAGGGAAGACATGGGAATTCTAGAAACTACATTTTTCCTCAGTGTAATAATTTAAACTGCACAGTACCATAATTTTCACTGAAAGTCTTTAAACTGCACAGTATCATAGTCCTCACTACAATACTTTAAACCACAAAATACCATAGTCCTCACTGAAACACTTTAAACTGCACAGTACCGTAGTCCTCACTGCAAGACTTTAAACTTAACAGTACCATAGTCCTCACTTCAAGACTTTAAACTGCACAGTACCATAGTTCTCACTACAAGACATTAAACTGCGTAGTATTATAGTCCTCACTACAAGAATTTAAATGACATAGTAACATACTCATCACTGCAAGACTTTAAACTGCACAATACCATAGTCCTCTCTGCAAGACTTTAAACTGCACAGTACCATAGTCCTCACTACAGTACTTTTAACTTCACAGTACCATAGTCCTCACTACAAGACTTTAAACTGCATAATACCATGTACTAGTTGTAAGGAATTAAACTACATAACAACCACATTAGTATTTACAGCATGAAATTAAACTGCACAATACCATTTCCTTGCTGCAAGACTTAAAATTGCATATCCCCCATGTCCTAGTTGCAAGATATTAAACTGTATAACAACCACATTAGTTCTCACTATAAGACTTTAAAATGCACAGTGCAATGTCTTTTCTGTATTAATTCCAACTTCATAGCCCCCATGTCTTAGTTTGAAGACATAAAACTGTATAAAAACCATAAGTTTCCATGCTGCATGATGCTAAAATGCATAGCATCTTCGTACTTATCGCATGACGTTAAACTACATGACATCATTTGTACAAATAATTTTCTCTCTATTTTATGTTAAAAGCTTCCATAAACAAACATCATTGACATCATCACTAATCCTTAGTAGTACATGAGTCCCCCTCTCTCCTATGTCTAATTCAGATCAGTATTGAGAATATGTTTCAAGAACTACATATGGTTTGATTCTCATTTTCAATGAGGTATGTAGAGACTCCAAAATCACCATTTTTTGGGAACAACCACAATCACAAAACTTTATTATTTTCTTTTCTCCTCCTGTATATGAATCGAATATATAAAAAGTGTTTCTTTAAGATATATGTTTTTTTCCTGAAAACATTTTATGTGTTAAGATTTTCCATTATCTTTGGACATGTAAAAAAGCCTCCATTTTTCATGTCAAACTCCATTATCACGAGGAATTATTGTTTAAAGAACTACGTATAGCTTGATTATAATCTATTTTGAGATAAATATAGACACATAAATCTCTAATATTAGGCCCAACCAAGATAAAAAACCCAATTATTTCTTGTATAAGAATCAAATATGCATAGAAAATGTTTTAAGAACTATGTATGACTTGATTCTTTCCCCCAAAAGACATATAGTGACACTTGGGTTTTACCCCATAATCCAGTTACAATATGTGTTTCATTTCATATCTGTTCATTTTTGTCCTTACCACATGACGTTAAACTGTATTGAAATATGATACCCCTATTCTTTATCTGTGTCGGCTTTGTATTGTAAAAAATACCCTTACTAATCCTTGTTTCTCACACCGAACATAGCTCAAGTGAGCATAGGAATTGGGTAAAAGTATTTTTTATATAAGTACGGTATTTCAATTCCTTATGGGGGTAAAAATTTCCCCACATCTTGAATTAAAACTACATAGTAAAATTTCCTCACTACATGACTTAAAACTGCATATCACCATATTAATTCAATGAAAACAAATAAAGTCCCCATTTTACATATGAGTCAAATCTATGTAAAGGAAATCAAAATCATGGCCAATATTGGTGAAAATATTTCTCATATTAATTGAAGATAAACCCTATCCATATTTCATACTCTTAATCATGAATATTTTTCAAATCATTATAATATTTCTTACAGTTTCTGGAGACAGAGTTTCTAATACCTAAGAACTCTTTTGCTTGACTATGCAGCATGTTCCCTTAGGTGGCCTTGCATAAGTTATCTATATAACAGGCATGCCAGTTAAAAGATGCTACTATTTTACTATGCATCATATGAACTAGTTGGATCTGTATAATACAACTCCCATAACAGGTTTTTCAAATAAAGGTAAATTCATTCTGGGTTATAGTATCTTTTCCCCCCTTAATCTTTGATGACAATATACAAGAATATGTATTTTTAAAAAGTCATTCAAGTATACTTGTCCCATTATCTTTCTCACAATCTGAAAGTCTTAAAGACCATGGTTTACACAGTTCCCTCACCATGTGTTCAATGCACTATGAAATAACCTTGAAATCACTTGGACACATGTTATATATTGTTTCCATTTCTGATCCTAGTTGTATGAATGAAAACTATTGACACCATACATCTTACGTTTGGGTTAGACCTTCGTAAAAGTATTATTCCTCCTATTCTTTGGACACTCTTGGTTGGAAATACCCCTCCTATATTCAAGTAAATTTCTCCAGAAATAAAACTCTGTGCTTTGAAAAATAAAAATCCCCATAAAATTTCTTCATGTTTTAGCAATTGAACGTTAAACTTCTAAGAGATATTTTGTTTGACTATGCAACTCATGAACTTAGGTGGCCATGCATAAGATTCCTATATAACAGTACTATCAATAAAAAAGATTCCAGTATTTGACTATGCAGCATATGCCCCAGTTGGCCCTGCATTATACAGCCCTTATAATAGGTTTTTTAAATAATGGTAACTTAATTCGTGGAAAAGACTTTCTCTAATGCTTTTAACCCTTTCCCCATATCATTCATGGGTTCTAGAAATTCCCAAATCATAGTTTACAATTTTTACTTCCATACATGAATATGATAGTATATTTCTAAACAAATTATCAAGAAATTGGGAGAGTTTCATTACTTTGGTCAAAGCTAAAGGCTTTAAATTAAAGCTACACAATGTCCTCACTGCAAGACATAAAACTGCAATGCACAATGTCCTCACTGCATGACTTAAAATTGCACAGTAAAATTTCCTCACTGCATGACTTAAAAAATCACAATATGATATCAGAAATTCCCTTTTTTGATAAATTTTAACCATTAATCATACACCAAATATGTATAGAAATGGTTTTCTTATTAATGAATTATGCCTGTCTAAAATAGCCCTTTCATTATTTAAATTCCTTTCCATAAAAAAAACCATTATGGTCTTGAGTCACCGAAATCTTATATTCTCCTATCTATCAACAATAAAATGATAAAACATCAAGAGATATTTGGTTTGACTATACTGCACTTTCCCTTAGGCGGCCTTGAATAAGTTTCCTACATAATACACTTATTATACAAAAGATGCCATTATTTTTCTATGTAACATATACCCGATTTTTTCCTACATAACACAACCCCCATAATGGGTTTTTTATATAATGGTAATTTCATTCTTGGAAAAGACACCCCTTATGTTGACATGGGTTTTAAAATTTGGTGACCATAAAAATCATGGACAAAGATTCCCCATGGAAATATTTAAAGAATATTAAAGAAATTCTTAGCCACAATGTTTTGTTTGGGATCTAATTTTAAAATTTATGGTCAAAGCTATTCGACCTTAAATACTAGCCCTTTATATTCCAAAATGCATGACTCTAAACTGCCAACAACAAAAGACTTGGTAATCATTATATTGAGAACCCACAAAGGGAAATCTTAACAAAAGTCAAGTGATAGCTTAGTAAAAATACATTTTTTTATAGTTTAGGTAATATTGAGCAATGAAATTCAAAAGACACAATGTATGTAGGGTTGTATATATGACCCTAGCAATAGTCAAACTATGTCTGCTAAGACATACGGCTTAGAAATTTTTTTTCGCATCCTTCATAACTTGATGTCACTAAAAATATCACCAAATGACGTGGGAATGTGAAAAATATCCCATCTTATACCTTATAACAAGATTTTTTTCATTCCGAACTAATCAAATTCTTAGTGGGGTATTCTTTTGACACCATGAAATGTGTTCTATGAACTTTTCCATAGAGTGAAGATATGATTCTCACATAGATGAAAACTATCATGTATGGGTAAAGATGTTTTCACCAAGAAGGAAGAATATTTAATATGGATTTATACGTTCCAAAGTAAAACTCCATACCAACAGATAAGTGGATTCATTTCACCATCTAAGAGTATTAAGTGGATTTCCAAGATCGATAATGAAAATGTGTTGATTGAGTAGATATCAATTTATGATATTTATCTGAAAAAACTTAGTGTTCTCACCAATTAAAGAAGTGTATATCTATTCAAGAGCTTTGATTTGACAGGTCACGGAGGTCGAACAGACTTACAGATCAAATGTTCTAGCACTCAGAAGATGGATAAATTTTAAAAAGGGACCTATGTGGTGGGCCTATGTGGTGGACCTATGTGGAAGACCTACGTGGAGGACCTACACAGAGGAATACGTTTGTGCACCTATATGGAGCACCTGTATGATGGATCTATGCAGTATACCTATGTGAGAAACATTTCTTCGAACAAACATCATCTGTGCCTATAAATAGATCCCTTGGTCTCCCCATATTTGGAGGGAAAAAAGTTAGAAAAGTTCCCAAAGCTCCCATTGCGTAGTTCTTTTGCCAAGATCCCCCGTACTTGATCATGTATCACTCTAAAACACGAGAGAAGAGAGAATTAAATGGGGAAACATGGTTCAATGTCCAATCACAATCTAGAACACAGGGAGCACCTGCATGGAGCACTTGCATGAAGCACCTTGGTAGAGCACCTACACGACGCACCTACGTGACACACCTTGCCGGAGCACCTGCGCGATGCTCTGTGGTAGAGATCCTGTACATCCCTACTAGTCCATACCACAGGGGATGTTCCCCCACACCCCTAATTGAGGTTAGTGTTGGGCTACGGTCCCCACCCTTCGGGCTGGTCCCTTCACATCCCTCACTGACCCCCATGAAAAATGGGGAGTCACACCGCAAATATTTCAGATCCAGTCGAGGACATTTTTCACTGCACCCTTTATGTGGCCCAACTTCCAACCATTGAATACATTGATTTGAGATACTCCATCACACTTAATGAAGTTCCTTTTGATTACTTAATCCTCTTGATTCCTTTCATATATTATGAGTTTCGACTCTCTTTATGGATTACTCGAGTACCATGAGTCGATACACTCCTCAAGAAACTACTCAAACCACATCACATGAATCCTATGCCAGGTTAAATTCAAAAATTGGCATACTCCATAGGAGTAAGCCCTATGAAATGCCAAAATTGTAATCCTCTATAGAAGTAAGCCCCAACCAACACTAAAAGGGAAGCCATACTAGAACAAGACCCTCACCTTCATCCCTTCCTCCTTATATTAGACCCTTTTCCTATGTAAATAGAATAGTGGGAAGGCTCAACGCCTCTCCCTCTTCCATGGTCAATGTTCCCTCTTCCATCAACAGAGGAGGAAAAGTGTGAATTTTAATTGTTGAAACTTTCACATCCTCTTGTTTCTCACACCGAGCATGACTCACGTGGTCTTAGAGATATATGATGGTTGCAATATGTTCCCAAACACTCATTAGAATGAACTACAATAACTCTGATTCCCACCATAACTGGGATACGTAGGAATCTGTCTCAAGGCCTAAGCTCATTGTATGTCCTATTTTGGAATCCAATCATTAATCCCCTAATTTGGGCATCCCCCTCAAGAATAACCCCCAAATTAAACCCCCCCAAGTCATCAATGCATCCTTTCCATGAAGTAACCCAAACTCATCTCTCTCAAAAGACCATACTATCTTATGAGACATATTGAACTACATGGGCTTTCATTCCCATTCACATGGGATACATAGGAATCCCTCTTGAGGTTCAATCCCAACACTTCAAATCAACCCTATTCTCCATGATCCATATTCACAACAGTGTCTAATCTTACTTGGAAACCCATATCTCTTCGATGTTCCTTGGGTTGCTTTAGCATAAGTCCCAAACTATGTTTTTATTAATAAACATCCACTTAGAGGTCCTTATAACATGAACTTAAAAGTTATGATGTGACCTATTCTATGGCACCGAACTATGAGAGTTATGATTCACTTCACAAGGATATGTAGGTAGCTAATTTTATCGATACGATCCCAAAATCAATCCAAACCTTCATCTTCCTGGATGATAATAAAATTTCAGAGTGCCCCACTGAGTGGCTTAAAAACTAGTATCATCACAACAATGATTAAAAGATTATGTAATAATTATATTAGAGGATACCATTGAAGGAAAACCATGAATACCTATGGATATTTAAATTAATGAAGAACCTTGAGTGCATACTGATGATTCTAAATTTTACACATGTTAATAAGTGATTGTAAATTCCACGGGATACTTATGATATACATGATGAATTAATAAGGGTTCATGAAAATATATTAAATTTATAAAGAGAGTCCTGGAGTAGAAAATAGATCCCCCCAAAAGAGTGTGATGAGTCCGAACTCCCATCCCCTTGACCAATGAACATTATTAAGTATCGCAAAGTTCAAACATAACGAATGCCTACCTTTGGAAAGTAGGTCCTCTTTGGATGAAGAACTGCTGGATGTTTCCGGTTCCATTAATAAATCCAATGGAAACCACATAGAAACAATGATTCCTAAAACTAGAACACACGTTTCAAGTAACTAAGAAACATACTCCATGGTAGAAATATCTCCTGCATGTTGAGCTATCCTACGCTCTCTACAGAACTATACTCTCAGATAGCTAAGTAATGGGATGACTTGGAGATTAGGTAAATGATCCCATAGATGAAATCATTCCCTTATATGTATATGGTAATATTGACACCATGTCCATCGATATCCCATCCCAATTCCATTCTGTAACCTCAAGGGGTTATGTCAATCACACTGGAACACGGTGCTCAGCTTTCATTTGCTGACAAGTAAGGCTCAAAGAAATGAACCCTGCCATTACTTTATTCATTCTTGGCCACCAGAACTGACATCGTATGTCCTAGTACATAGTTTATAAACATGGATATAACTCTAATGTAGATTTATGGAACTCCCTCAAAACATCCCCCCACAACTCCACATGTACAACATTGTTACCTCAGAAATGAAAAATGTCCTCCCCACCTTTCGAATATCCATCAGAAGCATCCCCTGTGGAAAACTGAGCATGTATAGTATCATAGTAGGTATCCTCAAGATGGGCCTCCCTGACTCTCTGTAAGAGTGGAGGAGTAAAAGCCATCAACTAGAGGTATCTCTTCCATCTTCATCCATGAAGGATATTTGTAACAAGACTAACTGCTATGATACCTCTTTCAGAAAATATGAACTGGATATCCTGCTGAGATCATCTTCCACCACATTCCTATTTCTTAGAGTACATAGAATATGAATGTCATAGTCCAATATAAACTCTATAAATTACCTCTATATGATTTTTATATCTTTCTGAGAGAAGAAATACTTGATAATATTTGTATCATAGTATAAAATAAAATTCCCACCCATGAGGTTGTTTCACCACATCTCTAATGTAAAGAATAACACTGGTATATCAAGATCGTGGGTATCAACTAGTGAGAGACCTAGGAAATCACTACTTTTTACTGTATCAGGTCAAAACCAAGACTAGTCCCTGATGAATTGTAAAGAAACACGTACTCAACACCTTCCTCTGGTAATCTCAAGATGGGAGCTCTCATCAATCTTTGCCTCAACTGTTAAAAAATATCCTGACACTTTTCAATCCACCTGAAAGGCTATTCCTTTTGTGTCAAAGCTACCAAGGGTGATTCCACTCTAAAAACATTAGTTACAAACCCTAGATAGTACCCTGAAAAACCAAGGAAACTCCACACCTTAGTAACACTCATGGGTGGGTCCCATGAAAGCACCACCTCAATCTTTGTTCGAACCATTACAACTCCAACATCTTAATGGATGTTTCCAGGAATATAGACCTCTCAAATCTAGAATTTAACCTTTTGATATATTACCACATATTTGGTTCCCTTAGTGTGTGTCCAAGACCATCGATAAGTGTCTCGTGTGCTCCTCCTCGGATGCTGAGTACACATGGATGTTGTTGATGAAGACCACCATGAACCGCTCTAAGTAAGGCTAGAAAACGAAGTACATGAGTCCCACTAACACTTTTGGGGTGTCTTTCATGCCCAAAATCATCACCAAGTTCTCATAGTGACCATAATGACAACTAAAATGCATCTTTTCTATATCCTCATCTCATACTCGCAAATGGTGATATCATAATATGAGGTCGATCTTTGAGAACCGTCACACCCCTTTTAACTAATCAATGAGGCCGTAAATAATTGATGGTGGATACTTGTTCTTCACGGTCACCTAGTTCAAGAACCAATAATCCACACATAATATCAATCTCCCATATAAATTCATAGAAAACAAAAATGGGGATTCCCAGGGTGAAACAATGGTTCTCATGAAGACCTTCCTCTACAAGTCCTCAAAATTATGCCTCAGCACATGAAGCTCTCTGAGATCCATCCAATATGCAGGTGTATATATCGGTACCATTTCAGGGTGTAGATAAATGTAGTAGTCCATCTCCCTATGGGTAGGTAAACATGAAACTTCTTTAGGAAAGACATCCTCATACTCCACCACCACAGCAAGAAACTGAGGACTCATATCATATACTGCACAAAGGGGGTGGCTATCCAACTGATGAGTAATCAAATAAACCCTCCTATGTGAGAGTTAATCCCACACAATATGCATTTCATTTTCATCAACAATGGAAAACATGGTTCCATCAATAGAGGAAACCACACTTTATGCATAAAACTGTCAATATAACCATAAACTATGGATAACCAGACTATAGAAATAATGATGTCGTAAGGCCCTAATGCTGCTACCAAGAGGTCCCAACTGAAACTATCACCTATAATAGTTATATTACAATGTGGGATGTATTATCTAATCATTAAATTTCTTCCATAGGAGTCTCTAAGCATAAGGGTGTAGGGAAAAGTTCAACCAAAATCTTTGAGTCCTGAATATGGTTCGTGGAAAGAAAGGAATGATTACCACCTATTTCTATCAAAACTGTAGATATGGTCGAAAAGAAATAGATCATACCTTAAGTAATCCATGGATCCCCTTGTTAATTAGCCTCTATCACCTCCAACTAGTTTCATCCCCACCCACTAGCTCCCTATGCCGGCTGTGGACCACCTGGGGTTGGTGGTGGTAATGGGTCAAATCTCAGACAACCTCCTGCTGCCATAACGACCCCTATGCCATGTCCACCACCCTATGGACCACCATACTATTGTATCTACCTCTACCTCAGTGGTCCCTCAACCATACCTTGATTAGTTATAAAATTTTTTAGTCAATATCATGCCAGATTTCCCTAACCGCCACTGGTGTTACACTATCTATCTCTGGGACGCATTGAGCTACACTGGGAGCCCTGCACCATTGACCATGAGTCCTAGGATCATATCCTAATGTGAATGACCCTCTTGGGTCCCTATGATTGTCATCAGCTACCAACTATTGATGTATCAACTACTTGATGCTCACTAATATTTCCCACTTCTTGTGTCTAATCCTCTAGAAAGACTACCACTAGAAGGGATCACACAAGTACCCTAGCATAAGTAGGAATGATAATAGACACAATTGACACACTAATTTCCTAGTGTAATACTTTATAAATGGTCTAAGACCTGATGAAATGATCTCAAACCATGCCCATGGAGTGGTGTGAATGGCTAGTAAACTTTAACAAATACTCCTCCATGGTAATACTACCCCACTAAATATACAGAATCTCCAATACATGAACTAATCAAAATTTGGTCAGATAGAACTCCTACCAGAAGAGATTCTCTAAGTCTATCTAGGAGAGAGCTCTCTCATCATGGGATAGTGTCACCAAGCTCCACCATCACCATATGGAGATCTAAAGAAGACTAATGGTGAGGACTTCTATATGGTCACCTTGCATCCTCAGAAGACAGAAAACATAGGTGAATACCACTTTCTAATACACAGCCAATTGGGGGTCTAGCTCACCCCAAAACCCGAGAGCTTGCTACCTCTGAAACTCTTGAAACACACTCAACCAACATGCATCCTCAACTGGTAGTGCTAGTAGTAGCTGTTGTTTGACGGGTTGTGGTATAGATTTTAAACCACTTGAAGGTGAAATCTATAGAGCATTCCCCTGTACTAATGCCTCATCATTGGGCATATCATCTTCATGATATCATAGTGGAATACTATATGGATGTCTATGTGGAGGAATCCTGAAATAAAACAAGATTAAACATAGGAAATAGAGTATATCTAGAGAGCTGACCCAAGAAAGACGTGGAGAAAACAACCATTACTATATGATGCATATACCATTGTTTTTCCATGCAACCAGTGTTTTCATGTACCATGTCAAAAATCAGGTAGTCAGAGTCCTAGATTATGGATACATCAGTCACCGCACCAACTCTGGATTCCCTAGCCTGAAATTAAAACTCAAAACACTTGAAACTATTTCCCCAAACAAAAAACACAAACCCACAATCCTAAAGTTGAACTAACCTCCTCTAATACCACTTTTTTATGACCCATCCCATAGTGGACCATGAAATGACTACCCCAATACTACTTCCAATAGGTCAAGGTATAAGGCAAGCACTTCGTAGGTATATCCCAAAAATGGGAGACATTATCCTAAAGTAACTATATGTATGCACACATCTTTAATAAAAAAATGTTGATATGTAAAAACACTAAGAATAAAGTGAATGCAAACCACAATTTCCCATAATCAGAGTACAACAGTGAAAGTACTGGAACGTAAATAGGGACAAACAAATCCAACCCAAAAAATTCTGTATACAAGTCCAACAAAATGGGTGATGTGTTTCTCATGTCATCCTAGTCTATGATTGCAAATGAAAAAGTTCATAAAACTCATCTTCAAAAAACCCAACCTAATCCAACCTAAAGGAAAAGGTACCGTGGATGCCTTCTGAAGCTATAGGAGAACACCTTATCTTTTTGGCCTCTCTAAGCACTGCCTGGTGCTGGTCCAGCTAGGGCTCCATTAAACGATCAATCATCTACAAAATACATGACACATGCAGGAAAATCCCATGCATGGGTGATTATAACAATATTCAGTTGGCCAACCCAAAACCACAAAGGAAAATACCATGAAGTAAATACCGTAAAGGAAATAAATTTATTGAAATACCACATCGTAAAATTACATGAAGGAAATACCACAAAGGGAAATACAATGAATTAAATACCACAAAGGAAAATAACAAGAAGGAAATACCAGTAAGCTCTACACAGGTATATGGGTGAACTCACTCCTTGAGCCATGATAAAATCAGAGATACTCACTAAGAGGTCTAGCTCATTTGGGCCCCACACATGGAGATCAAATTGTCAAGGAAGACTATGATACAAAGAGAGGGGATCCTACCTAGATAATACCACTAACCCAATCTAGATCAACCCTCCAAATTAGAGATCCTTCCCAGATAATACCACTAACCCTACTGAGGTAACCACTAACCCTAATGATGTGGCCTTCTAGATTTAAGACCAAATCCATACTCTTGGAGGCTATGTCCATTCCATAAAAATCAACTTGGGGTGATAGATGATTTCTTTAGTCCCAAGGAGGGATATTGACCTAGATTATTCATGATAGACCTGTCTATCTTGCTCCAACTAGGATTGTCTACATGGAGCACCTGATCTGCTTTGCTTGACCTACCTGGCTCAGTCATACTCTGCAGCCCGCGTCCCACACAACTACTACCACCACATCCCGTGGCTTCCACATGAGGCCGCCAGCCGTGTTCCACACAGCTGCCACCATGGTCCAATTCCATCTTCCCCACCATCTCCCATGTAGTCCCCCATTGTTCTCCATTCCATAGACACCTCCACCACCTCCGACTACTAACAAAACCACCACCTCGCCTCACCAGACCGTTGCTTTGCCTCACCATACCGTTGTGAGGGACCCACACCATAGGTCCCTTACATGGACCATTGAGCTACCTTCAATGTAAATATTTCAATACAGTGATAGATATATTATCCTCAGGTCATGATATGCCCAGACCTAGCCTCTGTTGTCAGGTTTCCTTTAATCAGGGGGGTCTGATCATGTTCGGATCGACCCCGCAAGTTGAACCATGGCCACAGTGGTGAAATGATGATGAACTCGAAGAACATGGGATATGAAAAACACAAATAACTCCCAAGGAATAAAAATCAACATTTTCTCATGTTGGCCTCAATTCATTCACCTTATAATGAAGAACAAATAAGAATCTAAAACAAACTCCTTTTAATAAACCCTACAATTATCACCATCCCACGCCGATCAATCCGAGGATAAACGTGTTCACGAATTGACCCACATTAATTGTAAAAACCAAAAATGGTGAAATATCACAATAAATAATCATTCCACCTCAATTAAAACTAGTCACTAATGAATGATCATTATGATTTCATCATCGTCAATGATATTCCTTCAAATCGGCTGCCCATTGATTGTCAGTCCCCAATCTATGGCCATTTTCCAAGGGAGATATTATCCACATCTCAAAGGAATTCCAGGGATACAGTGATGACCCTGAATTCATGTCAATGGTGTAATAATAAGAAAAGTGTCCCTGCTTCACACAATAATTTATTTTAATTATTTAATGATGATTTCACCCTTTTCATATTTTTCTACAGAAGACCCATGCCAACCAATGTAAAGTCACAACTATGGTAATGATGGCATTTTGAGCACAATGGTATCCTTAGATTTCTGATTTGGGAAAAGGTTTAAGTTTTATTAAACTTTTTTAAGAAAACTACTTGTGCATGAAATTAAAAATATTATCATTTTTCAAACAATTGTTTCGGGAAAACCGAGATCGACATCACACACCATCTCAACAACTAGTCTCAAAATCCATCCATATAATTTATAAAAATAATACATGGGAAAATAAAAGATGTTACACATTACACACAAGTTTTTTATGGGATGCATAAAAATCTCATTGAGTCAACAATCCTTGGTTCCCAATGGTAGTGATCTACCTATCCATGTCCTAATATTATTATCAATAAAAAATGTAATTGATTCGGAAGATAGTACTAAACTACAAGACTATTAATTTTATAGATGGAAATCAATAAATTGATCAATATTTTACCTAACACATCATGATTCCTTATGTTGGGTTCACATTAACACCTCCATTTTTTAGATATATAATAATCATCAATAAATTAGTCTTTTAAATGTTTGGTCAAATATCTAAAATATTTTTCACTCTTTTACCAAGGATAAAACCCCCCTTTATAAAGAACTCAAATGAATTATCGTGTGAACAATATAATTGGTGAGTGATTTTTACATTTAAAATATTTGGATAAATCTATTTCTAAATCATTTATATAATTTTCAAAATTTTACAAAGCATTAATTAATTATGGTGTGACCAACATGATTGCAACATGAGACACTTATATTATCATATTGGAAGTGGTATAATTATATTGCATTGAAAAATTTCTATAATGTTAGAGTTTCAACCTTCAAAATGGTCACAAAAAACGTTTTCACGTTATTGAAACCTACAAGTAAGAATTATACCATTATAGTGTAAAAACCAAGCTTGTGATGTGGTACCCTTCTCCATTAAACATAGACCAATATAGAAATATCATATACCACCATCATAATGTAATCCCTATATAATAAAAAACCACATGATTCCTCTAAAACACAATATAATACAACACAAATGGTATATTATGTTATTATTCAATATGATTAAATTATTCTTTCACTTCCAAAAATCACAATGAACCGAGAACTCCACCACACCATGGTTTTTTACAACTACTAAATTTTTCATATCTTACATCGAATCTCACATGTAACTATATTAAATATTATCTATTAAAATATTATCAAAAAATAATTCATTGGAACATCTTCAGTAATAATGAATTATTTGTCTCAACAAATAAGTAATAAGACATTCATAAGATGGAAGTTTTCCAAACACTGCAAAATATTAAAGAAAAATGTTTTTCAGAATTTCATAAATCAGTATAAAAACCATTTTATATTTTCCATGTATTAATTAAGATAAACTCACATATTCTCATTTGTAAATTAAATTCATGAGTGATCTTAAACTATAATAATCATCACCCAAACTCTAAGGGATCTTCACCTGGTCCATATAAAATAACTTTAAATCACTTATTGAGGTTTCCAAACACAAAACATTGATTATATTTCCTTATAATAAACTAGAAATGAGTTTTAACCAGTATGGGATGACTGCATTGATAACATATCATAAGAAATATCTTAAAAAGATAAATAAATAAAACACCACAATATAATTTTTTTACAGGATTGTAACTTGTTCAATATTAAAGCAACATCATTTCTAACTACTATAGGATCCATATCATTATATTTCTCAGTATTTCATTTATTAAACCATTCGATCCCCACCTTTGGGAATATCCTTTCAGAATAAATTTCAATCATCACACATTATACCATACTAGGGTTTCAAAACTTTTATAGATGAAATGGATATGATCAATCCATATTTGGACATCCTTCTCAGTGATATATTCCAAAAAGATTAAAAAAAACCAATAATTGTAGTATCTAATCATGGAAATGCACACCATATAGCTTGAGGTAGTTGAGATAGCCCCTCTAAATCTTGAAATTCATCTGTAGTCATGATTAGTGGAACATGAACATCCACTCCTTTTATAATAGGTAAATGTGGTCAATGATGAAAAACCATATCCTCTATGGATAGATAATTCAAATTTATTTTGGAGTTTATATGTCTTTTTGGATGTATTTTGATGCATCAAGGAGTTAAGAAATGTATTTAACATTAGTTTGAGGAATGTATGTTAGTATAAGAATGTTTTATTAGGATACGACTTCAAAATATAAATTTGGTAGTAACCAATGGACTTCTAACTGGAAAGGCTGAGGCTTATACCTTTTCCACCCAAGTTTCAGTAGCGGCCTCCCGAGTTCCATTAGAGTTTTTTTTGTTTTTTATTAAGGGAAATAATTTTTTTTATTATTAATTAAAATATTAAAACTCTTAACTTAACACTCACCACTTGGGATTTCCAACCCATTGACTCTCATTATATACCCTCTAAATCACTCCCACCCATATCCTCCTCTCTATATGTACCTCATTTTTTTCTTCAAATTAACTATAATTAGTTTTATATACTTGTTCATATAAATTGGAATTTTTGGATCTCTAAAAATATTCCCTTTTGATTTATTTCTTTGTATCAATTGGTATAATCCATTATTAACCTAACCCAGGATACTAAAAATTCAGAAAAAATTCTTTGATTACTATTAGTGTAGATATTTTTAAGGATTTTACTAGGTGAATCTAAGGTGATAACATTGTTTAGATTCGTGGATAATAATAAAGCCCCAGCCTTAAACCTTACTTAATCTTGAGTTATTACAAGATTACACATTGAGGATCTTTTCAGGTTTAGAGTTTTAGAGAATTAGATCATAACTATTACATCTCAAAAGATTAAAAAGTAGAAACTTCTACTAAGTTTCCATAAAATAAAAACTCTTAAAAAGAAACATGTCTAGTTCCATGTTTTAAATAGCATGACATTCCCTTGATCCCATCCTTGAACCAATTCCACATTAAGTCCCATGAAAAAAACATTTCAAAAAAAAAACTTGGGGTGAGCATAAAAAGCTCAGTAAGGGATAGACAAAGAATGAAAAGTGTTAGTTCTTTAATCAACAAGTAAACAATTTATAATTTATCAAAGTAATACCTTAACCTTTATGAAGTAGTAAAATCTCTTCACTGAATAAAATATCATTACTTACCCTTTTGTAATCAAATGACTATCATAGAACCCAAATAAAGAACACATAACATATAAAGGTAACTTGGGACATAAACATTCTTAAGTGGAATAACCATACGTTCGACTTCCACACATATCACTTAATGGAATAGCCATACGACCAACTTCCATACATACATAATGGAATAGCCATACGGCTGACTTCCATACCCAATGCATTGGAGGTTATAATGTAACCACCTGTCCTGGTATTCACGACACCACCCGTCATATGGTTTATCACGTAACCACCCATAAAATGTCCAAGTACCGTTATAAAATTATAACACATAAAACCAATATAAAGGAATGATAAAATTTCCACATTTCAATCACAATATATCATTTAAATATATTGACAAAATAGAATCCTTTATCAAAACCATTTTCAATACAAAAATACATAAAAGAGTATATGGTATTTATTTTATTTTAAAAAACATTACGACTTATTGAGGAAGCCAAAGATCAAATAATACTCGCGGTGGCGGAAAAGGTCGTTGTCACCGCGTACGTTAAAAGAAACATTCCTTTTTATCATTTAGTAAAACACTTCGTATAAAAATATTCCTTTTGTATAAAAGTAAAAGTCAAAGGGGTTTATACACCGTATAAAAGAAAGTTGTGTATAAAACAAAATATGCCTTAATGAAAGGAGATTGAGACGAAGTCCCTTACAAAGACGGTATCCTTGGTTTAAGGATAAATCAATTACATAATTATGTGTGTCAAATGAATAAACCAAATATAAGTGGATATTAAGTGTAATAAAATCTTAGGTTATTCAAACATATTCATAGAACTACATATTCAAGGAATATAAGTTTCTCCCAAAAATTCAAATTTGGGTTAAGAAGTTCCCTTGCAAAAATTTGACAGCCTAATGGCGTCACTACAAAATTTATAAAATGAGTTGATGAGAGATAAAAAGGGTATCTCATCACATGGAAAAAAATTTCAATCAATAATGATATAGAAGAACATATCCAACATAATAGTATGTGAATTAAAAGACATAACAAAAGAAGTCTTTTAAAAAGAGGAGGGTGAAAGGTTCCCTTACCGACATGGGTATGTTTCGAAACATACACCCCGTGAAAGAAGGACAATACAACATTGATGTAAATACTCATAAATGAAAGTATATTACACAATGAGTAAAATAATGGGCAGTACATACACCACTCAAATGAAATTGTGGCAAATGTAGCATAAATCTCACGGGAATAAAAGTGAGATGAAAAATTCCTTACGAAAACTCGGCAGCCTAACAGCACCACATAAAACTTACAAAAATGGATTGATGAGTTCAAATAGGGTACCTCATCATATTAAAATAAAGTTTATAGAAAGTGTAATATAATAGAACATCCCCCAACATAACAAATAAGATATTAAAAGAAGTGACCTAAAGGAGAGTACTTAAAAAGAAAGAGAGAGGTTAGATCTCTTATGAAAATTCGGCAGCCTAACGGCGCCACTCAAAACATCCAAAAATGATTGATGAGAGAGAATAGGGTCTCTCATAATATGAACATAAAAATTACAGTAAGATTAATATAAAATAACATCCCAATAATAAGAAATATGATCTTTAAAAGGAATGACATAAAAGAGAGTACTTAAAAAGAAAGAGAGGAGTAGGATCCCTTACCTCGGGTCCGACTTGACTCGATCGTTCTTTAACATCCTGAATAATAAACTTGAGTTAATTTATACTTGCTTAAGAACCTTTTTCAAGTTCATTATTCCTTTTATATCAATTATTGACATGTTATAAACATTAAGAAATCATTTAAGTTAATAATGTTTGTTTTGTCGATATTTGGTTCTTAAGTCAAAAGTGGACTTCTTACAATTACATGTTGTTCGTGTGGTCAAAGGTTCTTTATATCCAGAATAAAATTCCTGATTTGGATATCATATATATCATATATATACAGAATATACATGTATTTATAATATTATATAATCATTTAGAGGTAATAAATGAAATGCACTGTTCATGGAGACAGTAAGCCGTACGTATGCATGAACGCTACTTTCATTTCTATGTCATATTAATGGAATTAAAACTAAATGAGATATGTGTATATTTTTAATTCCAGAATTATATTCATCTTTTAGATGTATCATACATAATATATATCCATTATATGTACTTATAATAGTACATTACATTTGAGGATAAGAAATGAAATGCATCGTTCATGGAGACGGTAAGCCGTACGTACGCATGGATGCTACTTTCATTTCTATCTCATACTTTAATAGAAAGAAAACAATAATGATATAAAGGTATAATATAATTCCAGTATAACATAATATATAATATCTTTAAATCCGTCCTTTATACGTCCCACATATGGCATTAACGAATCAAATCACTTTGAGGGGGCGGTAGTCCGCACTTCCTAAAATGAAGATATCGCGTATACCCATAATGGAAGCCATAAAGGTATGCCACAAATGAAAAATACAGAAGCTTAAGTAAAAAATAAAAATATTATATATCATATATAAACATAGTTACATCTCAATGGCCACCTTTTAAAGTGTTATATGAGTTTTGAACAATCATCGTTTCGTGAGGCAGAAATTCGCCATCCACAGAAACAGTGTGTTCTTTAACCATTAGATGAAGGTGTGTGTAAGTGTAGCTCGAATAATTATTATAAAAACATCCTAGTATATTGAATATACTATATTTTTTACAAAATAAATGAATAAAAAGAGTTTAGGGGGTTGGAGAAGCAAAATAAAACAAAAGAGCACAAGTGAAGACATTATCTTAAAATTGGGTAACTCCCTTCGGTTTGAACCAAAAGAGTTTCTTGAAGAGCTTCCTGCCTAAGTTAAGGACTCTAAGATGAGTAGAGGGATTTGTAGAGACACAATGATCAATTCTTGGCCGAACCAAACACTTGAGAGGTGTGGGTAAGTTGGTAGAGGTGGGGGACTTTTATAAGAGGAGAGGAGGGGCACTCTTGGTAAAGTATAAAATGTTACTTTATTTCCAAATGGTTTTCGATTTTTAATGGTCCCACATTGATCTAATTAGAGCCTAATGTGATAAGGGTTCTAAATCCACCCATAAAATAGGTTTTGGAAATGTGTAGGTCTTAGAATTTACATTATCTTTCCATTTTATTTAAATCCTTTATTAATGAGGTAATCACTGCATCATCATGATGTCATAAATAATATAATATATATAATGTCTAAAAATTATAAAAAAATATCATGATGTAGGAAATATTTTTATCTTCCTAATTAATATTTATAGTCAAAAATATGACTTGTATAACCCCATGTAAAAATTGTTTTAGTAAAACATCTCATGTTTGTGTCATTTTTATTTTAACTTTAAATAAAAGGCATAAATGTCATTATCATACCCAGGTGGCTCCATGGGGTACCAAAAATCAAACCATGGGTTGTATTGGTCGTCCATAACTCATCCAATAGTGTTAGTACATGTGTCAATATATTTTCATTTTATTATAATATCATTTTTACCTTAAATCACACTAATTACCTATAATCGCGATTAATAAAACATAAAAGTTACTTTTCATCAAAAATTATTTTCATCCCATTGAACCACATTTTAATTAACAGTTAAAATCATTTAAATTGGATTTTTGAAATTCAAATAACAGAAGTGGTAATGTCCCATTTAAATAAAAAATCAAATTTTGTAACCACCACTTTGTGGATTCACTATTCATCAAAAATGGAAGATTTTCAGAAAAATACCAAAAATTCACCCTAAGCTATATTTGATATTCCGAATTAAAAAATTATGTCTATTTTTCCAAATTCATAACATAGAAGTTTCATTAATTAATTTTATAATTAATTTCCGCAGTCAGAGCAAATAGCGTGTTTTTATAAAACAATAAGTATCAAAAGATTGACACTAGTTTAAGTCTAATTTCAAAGTGAAATTAATTCCAATGACCACTATTGGATTAAATGGTAAAAATATATTCTAATTTTACTTAAATAACAATCCAAAAGATAATCTAATCATATAAATAAACTAGATTAAAAAGAGGTTTTGAATTAAAATACAACATTTTTCACTATTCATTAAAAAATGAACTTTATCAGAAAGATACCAAAAATATAAACAAAGTAAATTTTGATGTCCCGATTCTAAATAAGAATTTTATTTTGTCAAATATAACACATAAAATTGTCAAAAAGTGGATTTAAAAGAGGTTTGCCTTCAAAAGGCGGTTAATCGACTTTTTAAAGAATATTAGAATGTCTACGCTTAAAATTGGATTCATTCGCATTTTTAATCCTCTAACATTTATTGTAAAGATTAAAAATATTTGACAAACATATATAATAATTTTGTAGGTAGTTCTGTTCATTCCTGCCATTACAACGGCTAAGCGTTATCTATTATTTAAAATAATATTATTTTATTATTAGAGTGCAACGTAAGATTTCCAAGAAACTCGTTGTTGCGTATTGGGTACGCCATCGAGCATAACATCCCCTTTAAAGTAATATTAATATTTTATTCACAAATATGGATAAATATAAAAATGTCATATTCTTTATTTACCTGGGGTGTTACATCCTTCCCCCCTTTTGGGAATTGCGTCCTCGCAATTTTAAAACTGGGCTTGGAAATATCCTTGAAAGTCCCACATCAGAACAAGAGTCGGTAAAAAAATCACTTTAAAATAAAGAAAGATAAGTACAAAGGTCACCTGAGTTAACCCATACTAGGATTCCATGTAGGAAAACATGGACATGGAGGAGAAAACATAGGGTCATGTTCTGATGGAGAGTGATAGAAAACATGTCTAGGAGAAAGTTAACCACAAAAAATCACAAAAATGTGATGGGTTAAACGGTATTCGATTCCCCAGTAGGAAAAGTTAACAGACAACATTTTTGTTTTCAGTTACTTTTAATGGCGGAATTTATTTTTGAGCTTAACTCAATCATAATGAAACATAATTACTTGTCACGTAGACTTCCAACTTTTACTAGATTCCTTAATCAAACTCATATTTTCTCCAAAAGACGAGTATTTAGGAATACTTGTTCACATTAATAGTACTATAATCAACTTATAGAGAACCACATAATCCACAAAAGATAACTATATATTTCCCATGTATTTAGACTTTAACCAAAACCAAAACTAAAAAGGTTAGTACAAGATCAGATAATCCAGAAAAGGATAACCCTTTATAAAAAGAAAATATATTCTTAATCTCCAAAATTTGTCCAACAAAACCCAAAGTTCAATGAGGAACATTCGATAAACAATTTGTCCATAAAATTCTTCAAAGTAAACCAAAATAATTTTGAAACCCAAATATTTGACGGATTTAGTCACATAGTCTTCCAAGTTAAATCATAACATTTATCTCCAAACAACATCAGTTTCTCTTAATGTCTCATATTGAAAAGTAATTAACATAATCAGATATCCTCCATGATAGGTTAATAAATTTCCATAGATAACCCAAAATAAACTTACTCTTAATTAATCAAATCATCTAACTAAAAATAATCATTCAAAATAACCAGGGACATCACGTAGTCCAGTGGTAGGAGATAAATACTAGCCGCACTTTGGTTGTGGGTTCGATTCCCGCACTTTTGTCCGACGCGACGGGTTGTCACACGGTCTGCGTGTTGTCCTTTTTATAAAACTCCAAAATAACCCTAACATGTTTTAACCTTAATAGTTTTACTATACCTCTCATTTTCATCCAAATTTGTTACGGTCTCAACATCTTAATTCTTGAAGTCTTATTTCACCACTATAAGATAAAATAAAACGATTCCCAAAATGAATAACATCATACCTTGATCATGGCATCCACTCAGTTTCATCGTCATATTGCTCACGTAGGTAGAAGTCCCATGCATTACAACAATGATTTAGAGATCCTTCAAAATCATTTTCTTCATCCATCCAGATACACCTTGTACAACATGGGTCATATGGGTGTTCACAGAAAAACAGTTTTGGAAAATAATCATGTATGACATATAATTCCAAAACATATGATAAAACATGATTTCTATAAAATAGTCGAACAGAATTTGAGTTGAAACTTTCTATTATTGGTCCTTTTAAAATACCATAAGTATGTGCTGAGAGACTATATTTTAAAATCAAATATAAATAGGTTGTGCAAGGGTCTCCTTCCTCAGCACCATCTTTAAAATCATAATATGCTTCAAATTCTTGTGATAAGTTAAAATATTTGAAAATACTTTGATAATATTTACCTTCCTTGAAAATATGAGAATATTGTGAAAATAGTATTTTTCTAAAAACAACCCATGATCCATGATGATAATGAGGTATAGTGGAGGTTTTTGATATCTCAAACAACTGCTTGCAAGTGGGTTGTATGCTAGAAAAAGTTTCACAATAATCCGAACATGACTTTGCAATTATTATTGCAAGTATCATCAAGAAGAGATAGGAATGTCGTTTGAGATCCTTCTCTTTCCATTCATAACTGACTTTACATGACTGGAAAAAAGTTATAAAACAAGGATTTAACTAAAATAATAGATATAGGGACTAATCATGTGTCTAACAAAAACTCCTAATCCCTAAAGTTGTCTAAACCGACCTCTGATACCAAATATAAGGCCCCAACCTTAAACCTTACTTAATCTTCAGTTATTACAAGATTACACATTGAGGATCTTTTCAGGTTTAGAGTTTTAGAGAATTAGGTCATAACTATTACATCTCAAAATATTACAAAGTAGAAACTTCTACTAATTTTACATAAAATAAAAACTCTTAAAAAGAAACATTTCTAGTTCCATGTTTTAGATAGCATGACATTCCATTGATCCCATCCTTGACCCAATTCCACATTAAGTCATGTGAAAAAAACATTTCAAAAAAAACATGGGGTGACCATAAAAATCTCAGTAAGGGATACACAAAGAATGAAAACTGTTAGTTATTAAAACAATAAGTAAACCATGTATACATTATCAAAGTAATACCTTCACCTTTATGAAGTAGTAAAAACTCTTCACTGAATAAAATATCATCACATACAATTTTGAAATCAAAATATTATCATAAAACCCATATAAAGAACACATAACATATAAAGGTAACTTAGGACATAAACATTCTTAAGTGGAATAACCATACGGTCGACTTCCACACATATCACTTAATGGAATAGCCATACGGCCAACTTCCATACATAATTAATGGAATAGCCATACGGCCGACTTCAATACCCAATGCATTGGAGGTTATAACGTAACCACCCGTCCTGGTATTCACGGCACCACCCGTCATATGGTTTATCATATAACCACCCGTAAAATGTCCAAGTACCATTATAAAATTATAACACATAAAACCAATATAAAGGAATGATAACATTTCCACATTTCAATCACAATATATCATTTAAATATATTGACAAAATAGAATCCTTTATCAAAACCATTTTCAATACCAAAATACATAAAAGAGTATATGGTATTTATTTTATTTTAAAAAACATTACAGATTCTTGAGGAATCCAAAGATCAAATAATACTCGCGGTGGCAGAAAAGGTCATTGTCACCGCGTACGTTAAAAGAAACATTCCTTTTTGTTGTTTAGTAAAACGCTTCATAGAAAAAGATTCCTTTTGTATAAAATTAAAAGTCAAAGGGGTTTATACACCGTATAAAATAAAGTTGTGTATAAAACGAAATATGCCTTAATGAAAGGAGATTGAGACGAAGTCCCTTACAAAGACGGTATCATTGGTTTAAGGATAAATCAATTGCATAATTATGTGTGAAAAACGAATACACCAAATATAAGTGGATATTAAGTGTAAAACAATCAGAGGTTATTCACACATATTCATATAACGACATATTCAAGGAGTATATGTTTATCCCAAAGAATCAAATTTGGGTTAAGAAGTTCCCTTGCAAAAATTTGACAGCATAATGGCGTCACTACAAAATTCAGAAAATAAGTTGATGAGAGATAAAAAGGGTATCTCATCACATGGAAATAAAATTTAAATCAATAAGGATATATAATAACATATCCCAACATAATATTATGTGAATTAAAAGGCATAACAAAAGAAGTCTTTTAAAAAGAGGAGGGTGAAAGGTTCCCTTACCGACATGGGTATCTTTCGAAACATACACCCCGTGAAAGAAGGACAATACAACATTGATGTAAATAATCATAAAAAAAAGTATATTACACAATGAGTAAAATAATGGGCAGTACATACACCAGTCAAAGGAATGTGTGGAAAATGTAGCATAAATCTCACGGGAATAAAAGTGATATGAAAAATCCCTTATGAAAACTCGGCATCCTAACAGCGCCACATAAAACTTAAAAAAATGTATTGATGAGATAAAATAGGGTATCTCATCATATTAAAATAAATTTTATTAAAAGAGGAATATAAAATAACATCCCCCAACATAACAAAGAGGATCTTAAAAGAAGTGACATAAAAAAGAGTACTTAAAAAAGAAAGAGAGAGGTTAGATCTTTTACGAAAATTCAGGAGCATAACGGCGCCACTCAAAATGTCCAAAATGGATTGATGAGAGAGAATAGGGTCTCTCATCATATGAACATAAAAATTATAGTAATAGTAATATAAAATAACATCCCAATAACAAGAAATATGATCTTTAAAAGGAATGACATAAAAGAGCGTACTTAAAAAGAAAGAGAGGAGTAGGATCCCTTACCTCAGGTCCGACTTGACTCGATCATTCTTTCACGTCCTGAATAATAAACCTGAGTTAATTTCTACTTTCTTAAGAACCTTTTTCAAGTTCATTATTAATTTTATATCAATTATTGACATGTCATAAACATTATGTAATCATTTATGTTAATAATGATTGTTTTGTCGATATTTGGTTCTTAAGTCAAAAGTGGACTTCTTACAATTACATGTTGTTCGTGTGGTCAAAGGTTCTTTATATCCCGAATGACATTCCTGATTTGGATATCATATATACCATATATATCCAGAATATTCATTTATTTATAATATTACATAATCATTTAGAGGTATGAAATGAAATGCACCGTTCATGGAGACGGTAAGCCGTACGTACGCATGAACGCTACTTTCATTTCTATGTCATATTAATGGAATTAAAACTAAATGAGAGATGTGTATATTTTTAATTCCAGAATTATATTAATCTTTTAGATTTATCATACATCATATATATCCATTATATGTACTTATAATAGTACATTACATTTAAGGATAAGAAATGAAATGCACCGTTAATGGAGACGGTAAGCCGTACGTATGCATGAACGCTACTTTCATTTCTATCTCATACTTTAATAGAAAGAAAAAAATAATTATATAAAGTTATATTATAATTATAGTATAACATAATATATAATAACTTTAAATCCGTCCTTTATACGTCCCACATATGGCATTAACGAATCAAATCACTTTGAGGGGGCGGTAGTCCGCACTTCCTAAAATGAAGATATCGCGTATACCCATAATGTATTCCATAAAGGTATGCCAAAAATTAAAAATACATAAGATTAAGTAAAAAAAAAATATTATATATCATATATTAACATAGTGACATCTTAATGGCCACCTTTAAAGGTGTTATATGAGTGTTGAACAATCATCGTTTCGTGAGGCAGAAATTCGCTATCCACAAAAACAGTATGTTCTTTAACCATTAGATGAAGATGTGTGTAAGTGTAGCTTGAATAATTATTATAAAAATATCCTAGTATATTTAAGATACTGTAGTTGTTACAAAATAAATGAATAAAAAGAGTTTAAGGGGTTGGAGAAGCAAAATAAAACAAAAGAGCACAAGTGAAGACGTTACCTTAAAATTGGGTAACTCCCTTTGGTTTGAACCAAAAGGGTTTCATGAAGAGATTAATGCCTAAGTTAAGGCTTATAAGATGAGGATAGGGATGTGGAGAGACAAAATGATCAGAGCTTGGCCGAAGAAAAAGGCTTGAGTGGTGTGGGTAAGGTGGTAGAGGTGGGGGCCTTTTATAAGAGGAGAGGAGGGGCACTCTTGGTAAAGTACAAAATGTTACTTTATTTTAAAATGGTTTTCGTATTTTAATGGTCCCACATTGATATAATTCGAGGATAAGGTGATAAGGGTTCGAAATTCACCTATAAAATAGGTTTTGGACATGTGTAGGTCTTAGAATTTACATTATCTTTCCATTTTATTTAAATCCTTTATTAATGAGGTAATCGCTGCATCATCATGATGTCATAAATTATTTAATATATATAATGTCTAAAAATTATAAAAAAATATCATGATGTAGGAAATATTTTTATATTTCTAGTTAATATTTATAGTCAAAAATATGACTTGTATAACCCCATGTAAAAAATGTTTTAGTAAAACATCTCATGTTTGTGTCATTTTTATTTTAATTTTAAATAAAAGGCATAAATGTCATTATCATGCCCAAGTGGCTCCATGGGGTACCAAAAATCAACCCATGGGTTTTATTGGTCGGACATAACTCATACAATAGGGTTAGGACAAGTGTCAATATATTTTCATTTTATTATAATATCATTTTTACCTTAAATCACACTAATTACCTTTAATCGCGATTAGTAATACTTAAAAGTTACTTTTCATCAAAAATTATTTTCATCCCATTGAACCAAATTTTACTTAATAGTTAAAATAATTTAATTTGGATTTTTGAAATTCAAATCACAGAAGTGGTAAAGTCCCATTTAAACGAAAAATCAAATTTTGTAACCACCACTTTGTGGTTTCACTATTCATCAAAAATTGGAGATTTTCAGAAAAATACCAAAAATTCACCCTAAGCTATATTTGATATTCAGAATTAAAAAATTATGTCTATTTTACCAAATTCATAACATAGAAGTTTCATTAATTTATTTTATAATTAATTCCCGGCGTGAGAGAAAATAGCGTGTTTTTATGAAACAATAAGTCTCAAAAGATTGACACTAGTTTAAGTCTAATTTCAAAGTGAAATTAATTCCAATGACCACTATTGGATTAAATGGTAAAAATATATTCTAATTTTACTTAAAAAAAATCCAAAAGATAATTTAATCATATAAATAAACTATATTAAAAAGAGGTTTTGAATTAAAATACAACATTTTTCACTATTCATTAAAAAATGAACTTTATCAGAAAGATACCACAAATTTAATCAAAGTAAATTTTGATGTCCCGAATCTAAATAAGAATTTTATTTTGTCAAATATAACACATAAAATTGTCCAAAACTGTATTTAAAAGAGGTTCGCCTTCAAAAGGCGGTTAATCGACCATTTAAAGAATATTAGAATGTCTACGCTTAAAATTGGATTCATTCGCCTTTTTAATCCTATCACATTTATTGTAAAGAGTAAAAATATTTTACAAACATATATAATCATTTTGTAGGTAGTTCTGTTCAATCCCTCTATTACAACGGCTAGGCGTTAACTATTATCTAAAATAATATTATTTTATTATTAGAGTGCAACGTAAGATTCCCAAGAAACTCGTTGTTGCGTATTGTGTACGCCATCGTGCATAGCATCCCCTTTAAAGTAATATTAATATTTTATTCAAAAATATGGATAAATATAAAAATGTCATATTCTTTATTTACCTGGGGTGTTACAATAATCTTCTCAAAATAGAGGCGGTGTTAAAAAAATCTAATATTATGTTTGGTGGACTATTTGAGACTTTTATGGCATCACTTATTTTCCCATGTTTTCAAAGGGTTTTTCTATACTTAATTTTGTAGCTATAATCCTATTCCCTCTCATACTTATTAATGTATAGAGTAGTAACAATATAAGGATAATTGATTTTAATAAAAAACAAGTGGTTTTAATAAAAAAATAATTCCATAATTTACCTTTTATAAAATATAAATTTGGATTTTGTTTTATTTGGATTCATATTTGTTACATGCATTCAAATGGTGATCCTTGTGTACTTTTTTTCATATTAGTAACATAATATTATTCATAAATAGTAATGTTAATTGTTTCCTTAGATTCTATAATGAGTATTTTTAGCTTGATTTATATGTTTCATATATATTACTCTTAAGTAAAAACATATGTATTAACTATTTGATCAATTATATGACATCAATATACAACATGATAGTTTTTTATGTATTAAAACAGTTATATGAATTATATTTGTGTATTTTTCAAGAATGTGAAACTTAGTTCAAATCATGTTGATGAGATAGACTCTAAATCCGTCATCATTGTATACACAATCTTGTAATTCCATGGGAGAATCTCATTCCTTGACTTTGAATAACTATTTCTTTATCCTATAGGATGGTATTATGACCTGAATTTTGTATATGTATAAACCTAGATGGAATGGGTTATATTATATTCCTACCTCTAGTTTGACATTGATAAAAGACTATGCTTGAAGATTGTATGAAAAGGACAGTATTATCCTAGTATAGGTAGTTATCTATTTTAGTCTTACATGAAATTCTGTAGAGTATGTATATCTTGTTTTGTTACTCATTTTTATTTTACTCTAGCTATATATAGTTTCTTCTATAAAATTGAGTTTATGATAAGTAATTAGAGGTAGAGTGGTGAATTACTATGGAGTTTTATACTAATTCTCTTCAAATGCCTATATGAGAAATGTGAATACCTTTTTTTGGAGATCCATGTAAGGAGAAAGAACCAAAGTCCATGGGATAATACCACAAGTATCTGGGAGTATGGGCAATATATTTTTCATTTTCTAGAGGGTGTGTAATGTAGAAACATAGTGGCTATCTGGGATGTTCTTCATGTGGATTTCAAAATGAGATACTCCATGATTTAACCTTTAAGACTTATTGGTATTATTATAATTATGAGAAACATTTTTTAATTATAACATTTTATTAAAATTGGGTATGTTTTTAGATTGTTTATTGTGTGTTGCATATAATAATGTTATTTAATCTCGTATTATTATATTTTTTATGAACCGGTACTCCCATGGAGAATACCCATGTTTATTGATATATATCCAATGACCCAAAGGGCAATTTCAAAATCTTAAAATGACACTACATTAATTATTTATAGTTTATGAGGGGGAAATGATCCACCACTAACTTTTATTTAACCAAAAAAATTTACGCTAGCCTCCATTGATCTATAAGTGTGCATAATGTGTTGTAGAGACTCACCCTTGTATCATATGATTGATTAGGTTATGTTCATTTAAAAATAATATTAGATCCCAATTCATGGGATATTAGGTCTGAGGCATGAGTGTTGCCAAGAGATAGGTCTGTTAGAACTCATAAAGTAGCCCATAAATATGATTGGCCATGATAATTATGGAAAAAAGTAGAATTTATAAGATGTAGTCAATGATTGATTTTCCCCTTTCTTTTTTTATTTCTTTAGGTCAATCATATGTACTTAAGTAATATAGTGGGTAGAATATACCATCTATATTAGGTAATCATCAATTAAACATACAGTAGAAGTAGAAATAATTAAAAAATTCACAACCTGGATTCAAATGGTGATCTAACTAAATAAATAACACTATATAATGTAAATAATTGAGTACATATTTTTCACTCTTCTAGTCAAAATAGGTTCTCCACAGGCAGTGGAGTAATTCATTTGATATATAAAACAAACAAAAGAATAATGCGACACAACTAAAAAAAGAACCCAAAATATATTAGAATAACCTCTATCCCTAACCGGATATAGTCACTCAATAATATGACACATGGATATTTCCCTTGGATGGATATGTGACGACAAAATCTGCACATGGATTATGATTCCCATGTAGTACTAAAAACTAGTAGGGAATCAAAAAATCATCATTAACATAAGTGAAATAAATATATATGTGAATATGAATAAGACAAAATATAAATAAATAAATAATAATAAATAATGCACCCATTTTGGGTTATATTTTACTAACCATGTCTCCACTAACCTTGACCACACCAGATGTTATTAAAACTAAATGAATGAAGTCGCGCTATACCAACCCATCACTAGTAACAAGAAAGTGATTTGATGATGACACCACAATAGCCGACCTATCATATGGGCTAAACCATAACCTAATGGTAATATTCCATGGATAAGTCTCACATCCACAAATATTTATACATGTTATTTGAGGAGGTTATCTCAATATTAGACCACCCATACAATTCACAACTTCCCCTTAGGTTATTGTCCCAATGAAATATCTCATATATTGGCCATCAACAAAGTGGGGTTGAGAAGGAATCACAATATCTAACCACCTACACAAGCCAAGACAATATCCTCTATAGAGGTAAGGTCCTATGGCTCTATCACACATGTCATAAAAAATAAAAAAATTTCATCAAAGAAAATAACCAATCTACAAGGGTCAATCATGTGTTCAAACCAGCCATTCAAAATTACAACCCTTATAGGAATAACACTTTTTCAATACCTTAATTTCATTCATGAAAACCATCTCATATTAGTCATCACCAATCATCAAATAATTTATATTTGAAGGAGGTCAATAATCAAACCTATATTTCATTCTATAATTGAATCAGTAACCCCACTAGGAAAAGTAATTTTATTCAATTACAAAATCACAAATAGGAAAACACTAATTTAAACAGTGATATAATGTGTGGATTCATTTTAACAATAAAATTTTACTCAAATATACAATCCAAGGGGTCAATTATATCAATTTAAACTATCCCATCCATTTTTACACTCTATATAGAACAATAACAATAAAAAACACATACCTATTTTTTTGAAATTTCATAAAAACATATAAAAATTTGAATCATATTATGGAATTCCTACATCAAGCTTAACGAAGCTCACTCATCAGACCATTACACATGGAAAATGATAAATAAACTTGAATCCATAAACCTAAAATATCCCTTAAAAATTATATATTTGTTATGGGGGGAAGAATATACAATGATATATGAAGAAATATAGAGACTCAACGCTTTTATAATTACCAAATACGGATGATTTCAATAAAAAACCTCAAATGACTAAGAAAATAAGAATAATGATCTTAGAGAAGCAAAGAGAGAGGAACCTTAAAAAATGTAGTTCATGTTTGGGCCAGGAGATATGATATTAAGATGTTTTGATGTTTTTACCCATTAAAATGATTAATATAAATTATAAAAACGTCCCAAGAGGCATAGAAGGTAAATTATTTTCCTAGTGTAGCACAGTGGGTCCTCTCACATGAGTAGTTTTGTAGTAAATCAATTTTTATTCCTAATTTTCCTAATATACTCTTTTTTTTGTATTTTATTCTTTTATCAGAATAATTATTTATTTGAAATTTAGCAATATCAATGCAATAAAAATATTTAAAAAAAACATGAAGGCGTAAAAAAAATGCATTAATATTAAATTTCATAGTACTAGGACTAGTTACACAACATCCTTTATTTTTTCATTTATTATTTTTTAAATTCAATTTCCAAATTTATTAATGAAAAATCATTAAGGAATTACTATTATTTAATTTGTTTAGTGTGGTTTTTAGCATGCCTTTAAAATGATAAATTCCACCTCCATGAATAATCATGTAAGATAAAAACCTTGATTGAGAATGTAATACCTTATAAGACTCAGCTCCAATGTATAATATTTCATCCCTTCAAGAAACATGAACTCCTCCGTATGAAGAGTTTTTCCAAGGGAAAAAAGGGAAAACAATTAAATTAATGAATAGGGATGAAATTGAGATCTTTTACATGGTGTATGATAATCTCAAAAAAGAACATATCTCATGTTTACCAAAAAAAGAATAAAAAAATTAAGTAATTAAATCGAAACAATTTAGGAATGCTGTAAAACCTCCCCCAAGGCTAAGAATCAGATTAGTTTCTCATCACACTGAGCGTAAGATATCACTGTATAAATTAGGAAGAGAGAATTAATTGAAGATATTAGAGTTGAAGAAACTATTTAATTAAAATATAAAGTTATGTTACATGAGAATGAAATTAAAAATTGAAATTTGAAAAGAAAAACTAAAAAACAATAGCTTTTCTTCCTCATCAAAACAAACGATTCATTAGATTCATTGATTTAATACATTTCAGCCCCATACATCTATTTTTAGGCCTATTTATCACCCCAAATGGAATAATAAATGTCCAGTAAATTAGTCTACTATCATCCCAGGTCATATTGAATTCATAAAAGGGGGATCTGCATTAATTTCCCTAAAAATAACTATTTCTAGTCCTGGGAAACATTTCTTTTATAAAATGTGGTTTTATGACATAAAATAATCGAATAACAACTTGGGGAATGTTTTAAATCTTGAATTTATATTGTAAAAAAATTCAATGTATCATCACAATAAGGTGTTTATGTTTCAAACTATGACATGAATACCTTAAGCCTCATTTACATTTGTACTTTATTCTAAGGTACTCATGATTAAATTTGATCCTAGTATTTAAGGGATAGAGATGTTAGATGTAGTTTAATACAATTGTAAGTGACATTAACATGATGTATGAGCACAAATTTATTAAATTTATTTCCTTGAGTGAAGATTAAAAATAATTCAGTGTGAGGTAAATTTTAAAGTGGCATGTACATTAATGATGAATTAAAAAACAAAAATTGAAGTAATGAGAGGAATTTCTATTTCAAAAGTGTAAAATTAAAATGAATGATTATCTTGTTTAATTGAAAAGTGAATAGTTAGAGGAATTATTTTTTGTGGAATTTGAATGCTTATTGTTTATTGATAAACATTTGGTTTTGTTACATTTGATATTTATATATTGGTAGATTGAATTTCCTCTATATGGTTTTTTGTGATTACAAGCTCAGGGAAAATAATGTATATGTGTGGGAGAACTTAAACCACTATAATTTTCATGTTTATTTTAATATAAAAGACAATTTTTATGAGATTTAATTGAATAAAAGTTCCCTTATTTATGTTTTATTTATGATTTGGGGTAGGGTACAATGTTTGATTGAGAAAGGTGTAAAAGTTAATAATTCATGATTAAGAAGATGTCCCACAACAAACAACAGGTCAAGGACCAAGCCTTTATGTAAAAAATGAAGAATTAGATTAAACAAGAAATGAATCTACCAGAAAACTCCTACTTACATAATAAATATTTAATTTGTAATGAAAATATTTAAGAATTCAACACATAAGACAAGTTCTACACGAATAAAGGGAATAGAGAGAAGAAGAAAATGTGTCACAACATGACACATATATGTCACATTGTGATGCTCCATAAATTTTTTTATTCCATAAATTCAAGTTGTAAAATTTTCTCTAGGCTATGACACAATGCTTTTACATTATAAAACCACTATTTATAATGTATAAATGTGTTTTATGACTAAAATATGTGATTTTTGATTGAAATTAATAATGATGACCATTTTCTGAATCCATTATGAACCATGATGACATCAGACTCTATTACTATCCATCTATGATGCACTTAGGGTGAAAACTAGGCCTATTAATATATGTTTAGGGTTAGATTGAATGAAAATAGTGAATCTAACTAATCGGTTGTTATGCTAAGGAAAAAGGGCTCTATATTTTTAGATTTTACTTTCCTATTTTAAATTTTAATTTTTTAATCATATAAAAAACTCTGTATTTTAATTAAATTGTTTTCTCCATTATAATCTATTACATTGTTTTCCTATTCCACCTTTTGGTTGTGACATCACAATCTGAGAATGATGAGTGACTGACAGGAGGCTTGGACTTTGAGGAGGTTTCATGATATTCCTTAATTGTTTTTCTTTAATTCCTTAATATCATTATTCTATATTTGGTGAGTTAAAGTGGAGTGCATAGGTGTAGTGATCATCCACCACGACACAAATCATAAATTAATCCTTATTCATTACATTAATTATTTTCCCTCCCATTCCTTCAAAAAACTAATCATATTGTATATTTGAGGATTCTCAATGTGATGAAATAATATCTAATGCATTTGGTTATTTTACGGTATGACATTCTTTATCAAGGTGTTTATCCTACTTGACTATTATAGGAGGTGGGATTTAGTGTATTGAATCCATGATAAATTCCACACTCAACAAATTAAATAATATAAATTCATTAATGAGGTTACTTAAATGAATTATAAAATTAAATTTAAATAATAATAAATGTATAATGAAGGAACCCATGTAACCAACCTTATGAACAAGGCCATGTTTCCTAACTCATTTGTCTATATCTTCATGTTTTCTTTTTAGTTTTTTCATTTCTTTTATTTTAAAAAAATATAAAAACCAATAATTTCATAAAATAATAAAATACCCAAAAAATTATATTAGGTTAATTATGGATACAAATTGATTGATTAAAAGTCTCCCCAAGTGAGATAAACTTGGTAATACATGGTGAAATACTAGGAAAATAATTCAGCTTTTGTATCACACTATGAAATGTGTGTCAAAAAATGGGACTGTTTCCATCGATCTAAGACGTTTTTCATGAAACAATTTATTTTTCACATTTTATAAATAATTATTACTATTTTCAAAAAAAATATATGATTTAAGAAACGTTTTTCTCAACATGGTGTATAGAAGAAAGTTTTTCTTTGTTGCATAGATTTATCAGGGGATCCTGATGCCAAATTATAACAGAGGATGTATTCAAGGAGCTCATCATGAAACATAAATAGACTATAGAGTACCTAATAGTTGAAGGATTTTCTAGATAATTAATCAAAATCTAGTAGTAATTCTGTATGTTTTATCATGGAATGGATGAGACACAAGTAGAGTCTTCCTTATTTCTGGAGACTTTTTCTAATGAAATTAATTTGTTCGAATATCATGAAAATTTTTATAATAATAATATTAATGAAAATTTTTAATGGTTTGATGATAATATAAGATAGAAATATGAAAACATGGAATGGATAAATAAATATTTCCATGTATCCCTAGAGTATAACCACAAACTTTAACCAGAGGAAGATTCCAAGACATTAGTGGTCAAAATTTTTCCACTCATATTTATTGTTTAAGAACATGAGGAGGGAGAAGAAGTGGTACCTTAATATTCCTTCCTTTTAATCCAACCATTGTTAGAGGATATTAATGATGAATATTTTCCTACTGGGTTGCGTGTGGCGTATAAATAAAATGTGATTAATTTTGGGAATGAGTATGAAGTGAAATATGATCTCCCCATCTGTAAAAAATTTGAATAAACAATTCCACTATATCACTATTTTTATTTGTAAGAGGAACACACAGACCAAGTGGTGGAATTTGAAGAAGGACTAGAGGAACCTAACTATTTTCCCCACATAATATAATTCAATTCCATGAAGAAACTTCAACGAAAGAAGAAATTAAAGAAGAACCGTACCATGGAGACAATCAGTTCGTGAACTCAATTTCATTTAATTTTACTAAATCCTAATTTATAATTATACCTACCCTTGTTTAAATTTTACCAATTAAATGAACTCATATTTTATCATGGACGAAGAATATGAAAAAAATATTTCAGCTGTAGAGGATCATCTAGAACTTCCTATAAAAATAAAAACTTTATTATATGGAGTCCATGAAGACATCAAAGTGTATCTTATTGAATAAATATGTACACATTCAACTTACATTAAAAGGGAATATTTAAAAATTAATTCTTCTTGTTTAAATTTTTTCAATGAAATTAAATTATAAATCTCCCTATGAATATTTTATTAATGAATAACAAATTGAGAAAGATCTTGAGAATGGATAACATGTTAAAATATTAGAAATAGAAAATGATTAGGACCCAAAATTTATAATACCACAACCATGTAATCAATAAATCATTGTGAAGGGGATGGATTTTTATACTCTGTCAATGGAGTCCCCCATAATTGATAAAAAGAGGTACAGGACGGAAGAAACGACACATGTTTTGTTATGTATAAGAAACTGCACCCACCCTAAAAATTTGGGTAAACGTTGTGTAACAACCTTATTTTTATGTTTTTTAAAATAAATTTTAATATCTTTGATAGCTTGTGTTAAACACAACACTAAGTTTAAACTAACCACATTATACTATTGAAATATTATTATTTAGTGTGACAATTATGTCCTAGATTTTAAATCTGAGAGTTTGAATAGAACTATTTTTGTAAAAAAAATCTTATTGTATATACATATATAAAATAAATTCATTAAAAATAAATTTATTAGAGAATAAAAAATCATTTTAAAGTAACAACAATATTTTTCTGAAAAAATATTTTTATATGTGCAATGTGTTTATTTATTAGTAAATTAAATTAATCAAAATTATTGGAATGTTTAAATGAAATTTAGATATTATTTATTCAAAAAAAGTTTTTATCATTCATATAATAATTTTTTTCAAGGAACGAGATAAAAATAAATCCACTTTTATGCTTAAAAACTGTATTTTTCCTAAAAAATGATTTCATCACGTTTTTATTACTTATATTAAAATATTTTTTTCACATTTAGAAAATATATTTTAAAAAATTAAAATTATATTTGAAGTGAACATGTCAAAAATATATTATAGTGAATTATGGATAATTTTCTAAAAATATCTAATTTTTTGATGAATAGTAGAAAATTCTGATTTTTATTAAAACAAATTCTTTCCATTCAATGAATATAAAAAGACTAATTTTATTTAAAATGGGTTTTAATGTAAAATTAGTAAAATTATATTATTAGTATACCAGTTTATATAATTATAATTAATTTTATGTTTAATTTAGATACAACAAATTTTTATACTCTAGAAAACATTTTCGTAAGAAAAAAACTTTTTCATTGTAATTGCGTGTTTAATTTTGAATTAAATTATACAACTTATATGTATATAATTTGGTAAAATTGATTCCATATTTTTAATTATAATAATAAATGTAAATAAATATGTTCAACTTAATCTTTATTCATAATTAATGATAAAATTACTAAAAAAATTAACTACAATGGTTAAGGTTTAAATGTGGTCTTACACATTACATGTGCTTAGGTTAAAATTAATTTTCCACTAACATATGATTTTTTTAACATCTTTGATTTCATGTCTATATTAATTGGGTCTAAATTATCTATTAAGTATCATAATTGTTTGTAATTTTTAATGATAATTTACTTATGTAAAAAAACCCTGTTACCATAGTGAACACTAAAATGCTAGAAGTCAAGAAAACATAGAGGTTTAGGAAGAAAATTATTAAAAAATATGTATTGTTTAATTATGAATTTTTTTAGTGAGAATATATTCCCTAAAACCAATTTTTCTCAATTTTGGGGAATATTTTTTGAAAGTGACTTCCCATTATTGAATTGTTTTGGGAATTTACAAAAATGACCCCTTTTCTCAATTATAACAGGGCACTATCTTCCCTATTTTATTCACTCTACCAAATAATATTGGTTCAAAAAAATACCAAATACTTTATTTAATTCCATTACCATTTCATATAGGATTCTTTTTATTTTAAAACCCTCCTAATAAGGCTTTTTCTGCAAACATGAAGAGGTTGTCCAAATAAGATGTATCATTCTTAACTGAATGTTTTGTTTTATTTCTTTTTTCTACATCATTCAAATGTTATTAAAATATGATGAAATAATAAAACAATTATTTCTCATATAATTAGATTTTTTAAAGTTAATTTCATAACCTATATCCATTACCTCTTCCTCATGTTAAAATATTTACTTCCTACTAAAAAAAATAACACACATAAACATGAACACAAGAATTTGTAAGGATTACTACACAATGAGAGTAGCTATGTGATTGGTATGGTTTCGAAAAAATTTGATACCACACAATCCAATAGATAACAATCCTTTCTTATAGAATAAAAAGATTATAATATCCCCTTACACTTATGAAACACTATTATCAATAAAATATTGTGGTTTACTAATGTATGAAAAAATGATATAAGATAATTTTTGTAAAAAACATATTATGGTGCTGATTGATCAAACTTCACAAATATATGTTCTTCAAAAAAAAATTCATTACTATCTTTCACAATAGCATGAATGAAATTATTCTAGAATTTTTAATGATATTCATTTTGATATCCCAATCTGATTCCTATTTATGATTACACAATATGATTATAATACTTTGTTAGAATATCGCTAAAATAATCATGAACCTCTTATTCCTCAGTAAAAAAATAAGAATATGATTTTCCTGATCCAATTATCCAGTCCAATTTTATAATCAGAGAAATTGGATCTTGTCTCTTACCCTCTCTTTATATGTCCAGAAAAATTCTTTATGAAATATCAATCTTGAAACTTCTTACCCCTAGAATTTCAGGGCTTATCTCTCTTCCTTTATAAATATTACATCAGTAAGAAAAGTACTATGTACTTTATCCCATTATAGGTGACCCAAAATAGTTTGGGAAAGATTTTGAAGATCTTTCCCACTCATCGAAATTCCCCAAAATATGACCTTCACTTGAATTTTGGATGCATCTATTACTTCATCAATGCTTCTCAAATCTTATTGATGTTTCTTACAACTTCATATTTATTCAATATTTTTAACAATATTCAGTATGATTTAGATTCATTTTTTCCATTATGATTTCTTAAATATGATAAAGGTATGTTGTCACTCATATTTTCGTGAACTACTTTCATATAAATCAAAACTGAAGATATATCATTATATATCTCAACCCCAATTGAAAGATTAATCATCACATTCCTATTTTTTCATTAAGATGAGGACATCAGATCCTTCAATAATTTTTACTTTACCAAGTGTAAAAAATGTAAAACATATGTTTTCTCATTAAAATTATTTGTACCAACCAATAAAAGAAAACATATTATTTTTCCAACTCTTAAATCAATCTTCCTATCCCCCTTAACATTATTTTTTAAAAAATTCATAAAATACCCTTTTTCTTATTTTCTACAAATCGATGATCTTGCATCCAATAGTGATATCAATGTCAGCCTATGTCCATTGATAAATCTCTACTTCACTCTAAAAAATCATTTTCATCCTTACTCTAGTATCTATTGACCAAATTGTAAAACATATCCTAGAAATACTGAATACTTATATTTCTTTTATTCTTGACCCACTTGATACCAAATTATATAGACAATAAAATTCAACTCGAGGAATGGTTTACTACATTATTGATCAGTCTCCAACTTAATTTTTATATCAGGACCTAAAAAATTTAATTTTTTTCCTACTAATTTTTCCCAAAATCTCCCAACTAAAACAATTCTTCCTCTTATTATTACGCTGTCATATCGAGTCCGAAGGATCAGTATCAGCATCTTTGACTTTAGTAAATCCTTTTCTTATATGATTAGGATTTACAACACTTCTTTCTCTAAAGATTTGTTTCTCATGAATTAATGGTCTAATTGAAAAATATCATCTTCACATTGTCATATTATTATAAAAACGTTATAATATTTATACAATTATACATATGATAATCTCACATAGACAGACTGAGACTGAAAATATTCAGTTTTAGGAACGTTTTCGTCTTTCACAAACATCTTCTTGTAAAAATGACTTCCTTTAAGAATTTGAATCCATTGAAGTTCTGCTTTAGAATCAGATTACTTTCAATTGAAAGTATTGTAACATCCCATTCTTCATGAAAATTATTTATTTTCAATTTGAACCGAAATACAATTGGCCTGAATATTACTGGAATCACCATTTATCCCCCTTTGTTTCATCAATATTTCATAAAATGTTTTTACAGAATAATTATAATTTTATTTAATTACAAAACTGTAAAGCATCATCTGTTTTTCAGATGATCCAGATAGACTCTAAAGTATAACCTCATTACAGTCTCTCTTACATTCTAGGCCAAAGGTGAGTCTGATGGTCTTTTTCTTCTAAAAAATATATTCTCAATACGATGGAAACTCTTAATCACACAGAGTCCAATTTACTAAATTTGGTGGTCAGTTATATTTTTATCTTGTAAAAAGTGGATTGATTTACCATCTTTGGAAACAAAAGACAACACACTTGAAAAAAACTTATATCAACTTCAAAAATAATTCTCAATACATCTTGGTTTCAATAATCTTCCCCTTTAGATTTTATTGAAATCCAAGTGTCCAAAATCACTGAACATTATTATATCAAGTTGCGGGTTACTTATCAACAATTACAATCCTATGGGAGCTAACTAATTATAGGAAAATAGAATTATTTATATTAAATCCATGTTGTCCAAAAGCAGTGAGACATAAAACCTCTTTAACTTTTCTTAACTACATTTTTCTTCTACCACTTTGTTTCTTCAACATTCCTAGAAAAAGGTTCCTACAACAACTCCAAAAAATAGTTAGAATATTTCACAAGCATACATGATGTATTGACAGCTTAGTCACAAACAACTCTTATGCATGATTCCTTAAAAAGGATTAGAACATATTTTAAGGATATATTTATGAAATAACTACTCCTTGACAAAACTATCCAAAGACAAGATGAGATAGAGTAAAGACACATACCTCAACCATAATGAGTAGGAGATTAGATGCTAACGTTCATCCTAATTTTATAAAATATTTATTTAGGAAATTTTTTTGTGAAAATATCAGCAACTTGTTTTGATTTTGGAACATACTGCAACATCAATTCATAATTTTCTACATTCTCATTGAGGAAATAATATTTCATATAATTTTTTTAATAATAAATTTTTATTGATTCCTGGTAAGGTTGATTTAACTTTTAATATCACAAACCAAGAAAAAGGGTAACTTCCATTCAAAAAGTATGTATTCTAACTGAGTGTTCATCTATATATGTTGAGTAGTGACTTGAGTGGAAATAATATACTCAGCTTCAACCATGCTAATGTTTTCTAAATTTTGTTTCTTTGAATGAAAACTCTCACAACTAATTCCCATGAAGAATACTTTTCCAGATAATAATATTTGATCATCAAAATTTCCTACCAAATCATCATATGAATATGAACACAAATAAATAATTTATGAGCCATCATACCTAATTCCAAAATTTATTGTTCCTTTGATATATCTGAAAATTCTATTTTCTACAAGATAATGTGATTATTTAAGAGAAATCTAAAATATTCCACACAAGGGAACAACATAAACAATGTCAGGTCTTAAAGTAGTCAAACACAATAAACTTCCTATTATCTCTTTAAACTAATTCATATTAACTTCTTTTCCATCACCACTTTAGAAAACTTAGTTTCTATAGAGATTATTGTGTAAATGGTTTCAAATTTTCTACATTGAACTTCTTAAAACGTTTCTTAAAATACTTTTCTGTGAAACAACAATGTGTTTCTTCTTTTTTAAGATTTGTAAAAAAATAATGTATTTAATTTCTCTCTATATAGACATCTCAAACAATCATTTCATACATTTATAAAATACTTCAAAAGTTACTTCATGAGTCTCATAAAAGATAATATCATCAACATAAAAATTAATATGAACGAAAAATCCTAACACTACATGATGTAAAGATTATTATCCAATATTCCTTTCTTGAAATCAATCCTCATCAATAAAGCATCAAATTTGGAATACCATTCTCTCATAGCTTATTTTATCCCATAAAATTATTTCTTTATCTTACACACATAACTTTCATCTTTTCCAACAACAAAGCCACATGGTTGTTCAATATAAAATTCCTCATAAATACCCCCTTTCTTAAATTTGGATGTCACTTCCATTTTTTTTCACTTCGTTGTGAAGAAATAGAAATAATGATTCTAATTATTTCTAAACATACCACTTGAGAAAAAGAATCCTTAAAATAATCACCTTCAATTTTTGAGTAACTTTTGCACACTAATCTTGCCTTGTTATTTGTCACTTTACCTTCTTCATTCAGCTTGTTCTAGAAAACCCACATTGTACCAATAAAATTTATTCATATATGTTAGGTACGATTTCCCATGTATAATTCTTTTCTACCTAATCAATCAATTCATTCATGGTCTGAACCCATTCTGGATGATCAAAAGCTTCATTCACATCATTCAAATGGACTTTTAAACAAAGTAGTTTGTGTAATAAATGCTGATGTTCTTCTTGTTAGAACATTTTGATATTGACAAACAATAATTTTCTGAGCTTCCAATAGCTTCCTCAGCATGGTATGATATTTTTGACTCTCCTCCTTATCACTTGAAATAAATGATCCGGTTTCTTCTTTTTCACTAGGATTTCCACTATTAGTATCCCTATATGAATTGTTAACAAACATGTTGTTATCCTTCTCAAAAAACATATCAAAACTAATCGATTTATCTTCCAAGTAATTATCAATAAATTTAATATCAATAAAATAGAAAATTATTCCTATTTTTTGTTAAAACAATGGTATCCACTTCCTTCAGAAGTATAACCAATAAAACTCCCATATTTACCTTTCTGATCAAACATACCAATGTTTCCACATTTTTTCTTTATGATTCATGGAATCCAAAACAATAATAAGTGTTTAAAACTTTGATTATTTTCATAAAAAATTTCATATGGAGTCATATCTTAACTTGGCCTGTAGAAACATCAGTTTGGAAGATGCAATGTAGTGCTCATGGCTTGCCTTCAAATGTAATGAGAGAAACCAAATTCAAGTAAAAAAGAACTCAATATTTCAACAGAACTTATATTATTCCTTTTAGTAACCCCATTTTTCTGAGTAGATTATGGTGAAAATAACTCATGATAAATTCTCTGCTTCTCAAGAAAATATTCAAATTCTTTATTTTTTTCATTACCCACCAATATCATTTATCAAATTCTTTACTGGATAATGAAATTATTTACCATCATTCATCCTGAAAATTTTAATCATTTTAAGAGCATCTGACTTATGTTACATATACATGACATAATTAATGTGAGTAATGTAAAAAATGAATTTGATGAAGTAATTATTTTCATTAGTTTATTGTTTATCATTGGTCCAAAAACATTATAATGGATATGTTCAATGGGGTTTTTAAAAAAAATATCAATATTCATATAAATTGAATTTTTCATTTTTTCCTTTCCAAAAAGTTAAACACCAATATATTATTCTTAATATATCATGAATATCATAGACACTATCTCACTTGGAATACATTCTCATGCTTCTTAGACACATGTGTCCTAGCCTTTTACTCTAAAACTAATTCTCTTCCACCATACCTAAGTAACAAGAGTTTTCTTTTTCCCAAACTATAAATAAGTTTCATTTTGTACATTAGCCTCCTGTAAAAATAATTCCATTTTACTCTCTTAAAAATTCATATTTTATGAAAATTAATTTTCTTCATTAATTAAAATGTTGTGAAACATTTAGCAAGATGTGTTTCAGCCCACCAACATAAAAAAAAATTCTTAGATTCAACTTATATTTCCCCATTATGACTGATCCAACACATTTAATTCTCATAGATTAATCATTTCCAAATGCCACTATTATTTATTTAAGTCTTTATAATTATTAAAAAACTTTAAATATCCTTTCATATTAGAAGAAAACCCACTATCAAGAATTCAAGGTCATTTTACTTTTGTAGCTTTCATAGCGGTTTCTAAAACAAGATTTTTTATTTTCATTTTTATTTATTCTTCTTTGAATTTTAAGTATTTTTAAGTACAATTTTTGTGATGGTAAAAAATTAATACATCCTTCAGATATATTTATATATTCTTCACATATTTCAAAAAATATTCATGAGGTTGGAACCTATTTTTAATTTTCACACTAACATTCTAAGGATTATTCGAAACATCCTACTCAGACTTCTTCCTTCGAGGAGATAGACTCCCCCTCAGAAATTGCATTCTAAATTTTTTGGAATAGTTGAAATGTTGTTGATAAAAACAACCCATATTTTCCATGTGTCCAAATCTACAACAATACTATCATTATTAATAAAAATATTATTTTTCACTAAAACTTCCTTACTAATCGGAGTTGTGAACATGTTTGTTAGAAACCTTATTGTATTTTTTTTTCAAAACATTCTTGACCACTAGACTTTCTATTATTAATTAGAATGATATTTTTTAACCCATTTTTTATTTTCATCCTTATAAGAACTAGAAGTAATATATTTTTTTTTGACATAAAATATTTAGTAACATCTAATTTCTAAACATTGTTGGTATTGGCCATATATATAAAATTCCAATATTTTTTCTTCTTAGAAAAAGTTATATCTTTCTTCTAAACCTTTATGGGTAATTTATTTTTATCCTTATTAGGTTCCACCTTATTATAACTTTCACCAACTTTAGGGAAAAAGTTTATAAAACTTTTACCACTCTATTCAGTGTTAGAATGTTTTTTGGACAGTTTCCTACTCCTCTTATATTTTCCTTTATCTTAACTTCTAGGTTCTCATTATAATAATATTTAATTTCCAGAGATTTATTCAAATTTACAATCTCTTCCATCATCTGAAATTTATATTTAGGAAAACATTCTTCAATATTTAGTTGTAATTTTTTATTTTTCAACTTCCTAATTTCTTTTTCAATACTACCAATATTCCTCAGAAATTATTTTAGTTCTTCTTTACGATGGGATTTTAATTGGGATTCTCCTTCTTTAGAACATCTGCTTAAAAACTCTTAATAATTCCCTATTTAAATAAAAGTATTTTTACCAGCATTTTTGAAGGATTTTATTAGATTCAACTTCACTGTCTTCTATTTTAACATCTCAATATAAGAATGTTGTCCTTTTGGATTTGGAGAATTTTTAAACTTTCCATCTAGAAAAAAAATTATTCTTATCACCTTATATCTTCCATAACATTCTTGGACTTCAATCTTATTCTTCATTATTTTATTATTTATTTGTTCCAAGAAAATTAGCCACACATTTCCCAACTTCTCCACATTAAAAAAACTTCTTGGGAGGTTTCTCTATATACTTTCTTATACCCCTTTTTACTATTTTTTAGAAAAGTGGATAAAAATTCAAAATTATTTTTACATACCTTATTTTCAGAGTCCGATTTTGCAACATCATCTTCCCCCAAAATATTTTTAAACATTTATTTATTAATGGATTTGAAATAAATTTCTCTATCATCTTTTCCCCCTTCTCATATCATAATTAATGAGATTACTATATAGATCATCCAGAGATAGAGTTTCAGGATATTTATCTTCCAACGAGGAGACGTTGTCCTGGAACTTGTTGATAAGAATTCTTAAGATCTTTTCAATGACTGTAGAATAATCTATCTTTTCACCAATACAAGTGATAATGTTGAGAATGTAATTTACTCTCATAAAGAAGTGTGCAATAGATTCATCCTCAAATATTTTCATATTATCACACTTTAGCCTCTAGAATTTTTAATTTTCCTTCTTCACAATTGTAATTCCTTTGTATATGATTTCTAGATTATCCTATATACCATTGGATGTGGAACCACCCTTAATCTTTAAAAATTAACATTCATAAAATGATGAGAGTAAATAATTATTGGACTTCCATCATTCTCAATATTCTTCTTGTCAACAGATGTAAGATGAACATTATCATCAAGAGGAGGAAATCCATCTATTGCAATTTTAAGAACATCATATCCAAGATACATAAGATAAGGAAACATTATATCATTCCAGATTTGATAGTTCTTACCATCAAACATCAAAATACCTTGGAATTTGAATAAATTTGGAATCATTATCAACTAATCTTCATAAATTTATGAAATAATAAATGGAGTGAACCTTTGGCTCTATTACAACTTGTAATTTACCAGTCATGATAGTTATATCATGGAGAGGGGGAGGGGGTGAAGCAGTGATTTTTTTTTATGTTTCCTTAATTTTTAAATAATATTTACCTCTAGTTAAATATTTATTTCCCTAAAGAAAAAATACACTTCCAAAAGGAACACAATAATTTTCAAGGTTCACTACTCTACAATAGTAGCTACATCCTTGGCATGTTTTGGAAATAATTCAATACTATACAATCCTTTGGAAAACAATCCTTTTGTGTGAAATAAATTAAAAGGATGTTTCCTTACACACATGTAACACTATAATCAATACAATAGTGAAAGTGATTCAAGTATCAAAAATGACATAAGATAATTATTATAATAAACATGATAAAGTGCTTCGTGTTTAACATTCACAAATATATGTTTTGGGGTTTTTTTGGGGTGTTCTCTATATGAACCGTGTTAGTCAACCGAGAGAGACTTTTATTATTAACTTCTTGAATATAAATTGGTAAATTGGTGAAGTAAGATGCAAAAGGAAATTCTATTGATGTACTACATCTGTTCAATCTATGAAATGGGTTTGGACCATCATGGGTTGTTTTGGTCATGTGTTGTTTTAATTGAATGAAATTTTTTATAATGAATTTCTTAGTTCCATTAGAACGTGAAGGTATTGACCTAATGATTGAGGTTGTTTTGACCACCTAGATTGTGGCAATATAGTTCATCAGGTTGGGCATGGCCTGAGATACATGGTTGATTTTTATCACTAGTTTAGGTGACTTTGATGTCATATTGAGGTGATGTTATCATTTGGTTGAGGGCATGGCTTTCGGTTCTTGAGATGGTGATGACCATCATTGTTTTGAGACATGGTCGTTGGAAAAAAAAAGGTTTCACATGCTGTTGTTTAGGTACTATTTGGGTGATTTCCTCTCATCATTTGTTGGTCGATGTGCTCTTGGAGTTCTGTGCACACAAACATGACTCATATCGAGGTGGTGTTGTCCACTCATGTTGGTGGAGTCTTGTGTAGTTTACAAATTTTAGGTGATGGTGTTGGCCATCCTATATGATGGTGGTGCTCACTATAGAAAGAAATGTGGATGGTGATGGACCATCGATTGATGATTATGAGACCATTTGTGGGGACCAGGGATTATCGTTATGCATAACGCTATTTTCTCGAGAAATTAGAAGGACATATATAACTATTACTCATGATATTAATTGTTGATCCAATAGTGATTATTATTAGAGGAAAAACAACATTGTTCCTTAGGATGTATTGATTTGATCCAAAGATGAATCATGAGCGATGTTGCAATGGAAAAAGTTCTTATTGGTTGGGATCGGAATATGGACGCTGGTTTTGAGAATAATGGAATGAGGTGTAGGGTTATGTATTTGGAGGTGGAACATGATGGTTGACTTGAGAATAATTTCACCAGGGGATGCCTTGGAATTTATTCATCATTTCCTCACTATTTCATCTATATATATTTAATCATGAGATTTATCCAATATATATAATTGGGAGAACTTGTTTAGAGAATTTCAGTTATAGCTGATGTAAGTTATCAATTCCGTATGGTTATTGAGCATACAGAAAGAAGGTAGTTAGTAAAATATGCGTGTGCTACCTTTCCTTCAAATTTAGAATAATTGAATTATCACAGATATAAGAATGGAACATGCTTGTGGTGGCCTACTAAGATATATTTTCACAACCTACACAACCCCTTTGAAATTCAAGTATACTTTATTTCTATGCGATCAGGTAAGGGATCATGCTCAAAATAAGGAACTTAGTGGTCAAGTTAGACCATTTCATGGGTTGGATTACAAGGAAAATGGATATTATTGTATCAACTAAAGTTTAATTTTGAGTATACTTTAATTCATGATGATTATATATATGTGTGTATATATACTGATGTTCGGCCACATTTTAAATTATTTGTTTGTTTATAAGTATGAATTGTTATGGAATGGTATCTAAAATGGTATGATTTGGTATTATTTCCATAGGGCTTGATAATTATTCCTCTACATTTGAATTATTATTCCAAAATGTTTGGTTGGTTTTATCTTATATCTTATGTTGAGTTAGTCCTTCCTCCACTCCTATATATATATGTGGACCCTTACAATTATCACCACATGAGGGTATATTATCCCTATAATAACTTATTTACACCATGACTATTATTCCTCAACCATTGGTGTAAGGGGAGACCAACCTAAGGCCCATTTGTAAACTGTCTTAGAACCCTGTTTTATGTGGTAGGCATATCAGGGTGCTTCAAATTGTATCAGAGCAATTTACTTTACTGGGATTGAGTAGAAGCTTTTGACAGGAAACAAATGGTATCAAATGAAAAAATTTTCTTAATGGGTCATACTATATGGGTTTAGGTAGACCAGAGACTCATATGTGTTATTCCCAAACATGTTTAAGGCCACTAAGAGAGGGTATTAGTTGTTCCTTTTTATATTATAAGAATGTTTCTTAACATATTTAGTAAATTTTATTATCCTTTGAATCTTTTTAGAGTTATGATCCAATCAAATAAAACTTCTCATCATCACTTTTCGTATAGACAAAATATAAATAGAAGGTAACCCATGATATTTACAATGGTTGGTAAAAAGTCATAATCACTTCTATGTTGAATAGTCCCACCAACATGGATTCATTCACTATATTTGTCCTAGAATAGAAAGGCATAAGTAGTGAATAATTATACAATCTCAGTACCAACATTCCTACTATCTTTGGTTATATCCCAAACTATCCTTTTCAATTTCCACTTTACCTCATATATTTATACACCCCAATAGGAAAATCCTATTTAGAAACTTGTAAGTTTCTATAGTTTCATGAATCACATTCCATGTTGTTCGAACCAATTAATAAAGTTTTCACTTACTCCACAAGTAAGGTGAATCAAACATTACCTATTCACAATCTTCAAGAACATAAAAAATTCTCTAAGGAACTTATTATCGTTGAAACGTATTGAATAATATTAGTTAGGAAAACATTCTCAGAAAAATTCAGTCTAATAAAATTCTCGTTTGATACCCTCTGTCTAATGGCCTATGTATGATTGGCTGATGTTTGATTCTATTTCATATCTTCCTTCTACTACTAAGTACAAACTCAATTGGTAACTCTCTATTCCTCTGTCTGATGAAACTTAGTCTGAGGAACCTTCATTTGATGGAAGCCTCTCTGATGGGATCACTCCTAAAAAATTTCTCTGATTAAGATTCATTTGTGGGAACTTCGTCTATTGATCGGATTGAACCTTAATCCGATAATCTTCATTAGATTTAAGATAATAAACAATGTCTGGTTGGAAACTCAATACCTATTCCAAAATTGTCATATCTCTAGTGCATGTGAATAATTTATGTTTTCCGAGTAAAATTGTATTAACCTCTCCTTTTATAGGAACCCAAGAATGGAAAAGGTGGAAAAAATAATTTCACTTAAAACTCAATAAAATTCAAAAATTATTTATTTCTAATTTGTTTAAGTCTTAATATTTGACTTCATCAAATCTTCTCAATACTTCTAGAAGCTCCATGAATATTCTCTTATCTTCATATTAATTCAACATTAAATTCATTCTTTAGTATGATTCTATACTCTGTTATTCCTTTACGATTCTTTATTATGATAAAGAAATATAGAAAACATAAGACAAACAATTATAAATACCTCTTGTAAAAACAAAAATTATTCTCATAAAGATGCTTCATATTAATTGAAAAACAATTATTAAAACAATGAGATAATTATATAGTATTCAAAAACATTATTTTTCAACACATTGGTAGAATTCCCACATCCAAAATATCATCAATGTATTTCTCATTTTATTCAATTCCTCAAAACAATGATCTTTTTTTCATATGAAGTTTAACATCCAATGTATTTATCGATGTCAACATTTGTCTGATGGATCAATATTTAATTCACTTTGATTAGCATTTTTAGTACCATCCCGATGATTGTTCACCTATTATTGGGAAACAATCAATACTTTTTTTCTTTTTCTCTTGACCTAGTCACAATGTAATTCATCCTAATGGAAATGGTTCAATATATTGTTTATTTTTATCTAGTTGATTGATCCCATTAACTTAACTAATAAATTTTTCCTCCAATTAAAATTTTTATCTGATGTATTAAATATACAATCAATTCATAAAATAAATTGGTGTTAGAATACATTATGATGGGTTAGTGGCATACAATATCCAATGGACCGGTATCAAAAGTTAGATCTTTAGTTCAACAAAGTAGTCTTCTAGCCTTATGATATTTTCTTGACAATGATTATCGTTCTAATGATATTCATCCTTCTATGTCGAGTGTTACTCACAAATATAAGAATAAATGAGAATAAATCATATCATATTCTACGATCTTCTACAAAATCTCGCTTGTACTATGAATTTTTTATGGTTTTTGGTAACTCCTTTATTAGAAAAGAATCATCAGATTTAGATCAGATCCATTCATAATCTGAAACAAATTTTCATTATGATCTCCCTTTCATTCGAGACACAATCAGATATCCGTAATCTTAGGACTTTTTATCAACATCCCAATACGATGGATCATATTCAATGGCTCATTTATATGCTCTGAGTCTAATATTTTAGATCTAATTGTTATATCAATAGTTTTGGATCTAACTTATTACATTACACACATCTTCTTCAATATAGATTTCCATTACCTTCTTAAAAACCCTTTTTTCTTTATCATAATGAATATATAGATCTTTTGAGAAAAATATATCCACAACAAAAATTGGTCCAGACAACTTCCCTCTTTTTATTTGTTCTCAATAACCACTTTAATCACTTTAAAATAATATCACTTGTTATTTTATTCTATCACCTTTTAATTCTCCTTATTCCTTTATTTATCACCCTATTTATTATCTATTTACATTTAATTTTCTCTCCCCCTTATTAGAGATAAAATTTAAAGTGTAAATCATGAAAAGTTTTCCATTTATTGATAAATGATCTCATTACCAACAGTTGTAACTTTTCTTCCAAAAAACATGAAATTACTCTTTAAGAGAACATAAGTATAACATGATTTTTTTATAAAATAGGCTTTAACTAAACACCTCAATAACTATTTCGGAAAACCCATTGTATAAAAAAAGATCGAATTATCAGGGTTATAAATGTTTATCATAACATAATGTTCATGTAATGAATTTTCATGTTTCTTTCAACATTATCATTTTAAGGAAATCATAAAATTATTTTTCAAAGATATAATTAACCTGTACCCATCTAAACAAATATATCATAATGTGTAGATGTATAAACACAACATTCCAAAACTAATATTTTGTAACCTCGTTATATTATTTTACAAGAATTGTAAGAGACTCATAGACATTTTATTTCGTACTTCAACTCTTCCAATTTACTACATGATAGCACAAGTAAAAATATTTTGGGAATAAGGAAGAACCTAATAGTTTTTTAGAAGTAACATTTAGACTGAGATTCCTCTCTCAATCTTGTATTCTTCTTCTTATTTTGTAAATTATTTGGATTCATTTTCTTCCTTATATTCATCTTTCTCAGACTTTGTGACAAGTTTCTTTTTATATTTAGACTTTTTAGATAAGGATGTAAATTTCTTATAGCTTTTAGTAACCTTTTTAAAGAGTTTATAACAAATTTGCATGCCTTCCACTTGTTATGGAAAGATATTTAAACATATTTTAGTAACATTCCATTCATTCTAAAATAATTTTAACCTTTTATAAATTTTGAAACCATAATCCATTAATTTATTTTTATCAACTTTTCTCACATAGTTAAAAACATTCTCTTACCCTTTGATTCATCTAATTTTTGTGCTTTTTCCACATTTTATCTATGAAAAATTATTCTAGACAAAAAACTATACAATATTTCTTTTCAGACATAGAATATTTCTTTTTCTCCACTTTCTTAAAATAATAATCTTTATCCATCTTCTTATATTTCATTATATACTCATCATTCTTTGATAGTTCCACATAATTCAGAAGAACATTTGATTTTATTTTCTCTTTTTTTCTCCCCATGATTCATACCTATTTACTGTTTGAGACATGTTATACAATCATGAATAATATCCTTGTCTAAAAAATCCACAAAACCAATATCGACCCCTGAATCCTGATTTTTCTGAATGATAGTGAACTTGTTATGAACGGTTTTTTCTTGTTTATTCAAAAATCGTAGACCACACTTCTCAAGAGAATTATTTCCTGATGAATTCCAATCTTTCTGGAAAAAATATTTTTTTCTCACAAAAATGAATTTTTAAACCTTTCTTTTCATCTTATTCATAATTTTTACCTTTAATATCAACTTCCTTGATGAATTTTTTCCTCATATTCCATATCTTACTTTTTTTTGTAAGAAATGATGAATATTTTTTGAAAAACCCTTGTTATTTCCCATGAAAAATTACCTTTTGAAGATTTTATTTTTTTGGAATCAGCTATTTTCAACATGTTCTACTTAATTTCATCAACAAGTGTATATTATTAAATATTGAGGTTCTCATTTACAACTAATATTTCTTTATATCTTTCGATTTAATTTCAATATCCTAATTCTAAAAAGTTATATCTTTATCATCTTTTTGAAAAATAATTATTTCTTTCTTGAGTTGAGTATTTTTTTACGTACATTCTCCAAATTCTTTTAGAGAACCATTACATTTTTTTCATCTCATCATAATCATCATAATTGCATGATGAATCAGTCCCATTTATAAATTGAGAAATAATGTTTAGATGTTGATTATATTCATCATCATATGATGAATAATTACTCTTTCTCCTTCTTAGATAAATTTTCTTAATCTGGTCATATGTATATAATTCCTCATATTTCATCAAAATTTTTTATGTTTCTCAGCATCTTAATCATACTCATCATATTCAATTTTCTTTCCTAGGGAAATTCATTGAAAAATTCACTTTCCCTTCACAATTCCAACATTTGAGAGTTTTTATTTTCTATTTCCCTTTCTATATTTCTTATAAAGGAGGGTAAGAATTGTATTGAAATTTTCATCTTTTTCCTATTCTTCTAAATTAGTTGATTTCTATTTAATTTACATATATTTTTTCATATAAACCAATAATTGACTATCATTTATTGATAAACAATTCTTTTTACATTTCAAAAGCTTCTCTCTTATAATTTCATAAGTAACCACAATATTATGTATATTATCCAAATATTAAGTTTTAGGATCTCTATATTCAAAATATGAATCTTTCACATCAAACATATCAAGAATATTTCTCATTATATTTTCAAAAATAATCGATTATTCTAATTTCCCAAAAAGATAAATTAGGTTGCTAACAATATCATTCACCCTTGTAAATAATTACCCAAAAATTCAAAATCATGTTTCCCCAAATATTAATACTTCAACCTCTAGATTTGTAATTATTTTTCTTCACCTTTTTATTTCCTTCATAAATGTTTTTTAACTTTTCCTAGATACCTTTGGTAGTTCTCAGTCCCATTACTCTAAGAAACTCACTTTTAATTAGCGATGAGAGTAAATAATTTTTATCTCTTACATCATTCTCAAGATTTTTCTTATCAGTAGAATCAAGAGTATTATTCTCAATACAAGGATGAAATACATCTATAGAATCTTCCAAGAAATAATTACCATGATACATAAAATAAGACAATATTCTATCTTCCCAGATATGATATTTCTTACCATTGAAAACTTGAATCCCCTTATAGTTCACCAAAATTGAAATTATCCATTCACAAAGATGGATATTTTATATGGAATCTTCTCTAATACCAATTTTTATTCCCAAAAAATATTATGACCACTGGGTGGTGTGAATAATTTGTTCTATTTAATTTTATACCAAACTTTCTTAACTTATTTAGTAAAACAATTTAACCTAAGGAACATGTTAAAATTACTATACACTAAAATAAAAATTCATACCCTCACCTTAAATAATAAAACAAATATAAAGTAGGAAACACTCTATATTTACATGTTTTGGGAAAAAGGCATACTTTTTTCCGTGTTGGACATTTTCACCAACTTGGATTCTTTCACTATCTTATTTTTGAAATACAAAGGCACTAGTAGTGAAAAATTATACAATCCTAGTAGTAACTTTGTGGCTATAGTTGGTTATACCCCCCAAATATCCCTTTCAGTATCCAGTTTCCCACAACTGGTTATACATCTGAACAAGTTATTCCTTTTCAAAAAATAATATGTATCCATAGTTATAAGATTTAATTTCCTTCTTTTCTAAACTACTTCAAAAATTATTCACCTCTATGACAAGTAAGATAAATCAAACATTATATATATAAAATATTCAATAACTTCAACAATTATCTATGTGAATTTATGGTTTTGAAGCTTCATTAAGAAACTATGTCTGGAAAAATTCCTTATAAAAATTCAGTTTGATAATCCTCAGTCTGGTAAAATTTGTTCGATGGCCTCTGTCTGATTGGCCATAGTCTAATTCTCCTTCTTCTATTACTTATTCAACTGAGTAGAAACTCAATTGGATGCTCACAATTCCTCCATCAGATGGAACATAGTTTGATAAACCTTTCTCCAATGAATTTCACTCTAATGGGATCACACAAACAGACTTACTGTGATGAATCATCATCTATTTGATCTTTCTTAATCAACATGAAAAAAATTCTTTCTGGAAACTAAATACTTGTCCACATTTGTCTAATCTCTTGAGCATGTGAGTATTCCACATTTTCCATGAAAAAATTTACTGAGATCTTCTTTTATATGAACCCCAGAATAGAAAATGTGAGAAAACTAATATCACTTCCCATTGAGTGAAATTAGAAAATCTATAATTATCATAATTTTAAGTCTTCATATTTTAAAATTTCCACTCTTCTTAATACTTATGGGAGATTCCTAAATCTTTTATCATATTCAAACTACATCAAGTTTCCTAACAATCTTCTATCTGATTATTTAGTTTGATTTTCCATTCTAATTATGTAATATGATGAAGACATATTGAAAACTAAATAAGTACCATTATGGTGAAATATTATAAACACTGAAATGATTCTCATATAGATACATCATATCAACTAAAAAACACTTGTTAAAACATTAATTGCATTAAGATGTATTAAAAATAATCTTTTGGAAACACTTTAGCAATAAAAACATGTCAATAATATCTTTAGATGATTTATTATTTTATTCAATTCCAAATATTAATGATATTTTCTTTAATGAAGTTCAACATCCGATGAATTTATCAATTTATAAAAGCATATAATGGATTGGTCTCTAATTAACTATGATGAACCTTTTCAGTGCTAGTCTAATGAGTCTGAACCTATTCTTGAGAAACAATGAATACTTTTGTTCTTTTTCTCTTGACACAGTCCCAATGTATTTCAACCTGATGATAATGGTTGACTATATATTTAATTTTCATCTCATTGATCAGTCTCATAACCTTATCCGTTAAATTAATCCTCGATGTTATCTTAGTATCTAATGTAATAAAAATAAAAAAAATCATAAAAAAATTTGTGTCACAATTCTTTATGATTGATCATCGGCATACCACATCTAATAGACCAGTGTCAGTAGTGGATTCTTTACTTCATAAGGAACAATCTTCTACCATTCTAATATTTCCATGCTAATTATTCTTATACAGATGATCTTGATCCTTACATGTATGATGTTCATTACACCAGAGAGAATCAATTAGAATACTTTATAATGTATTCCCCTCTCTTCTACAAACTATAGCTTGTATCATGACTTCCTTTATATGTTATGGGAACTCCTTGATCAGAAAAGAAGTGTTAGATTAACATCAGGGATATTATGACTCCAAAATACCTTTCTGTTATGATGTTACATTAATTACAGACTCAATATTATTTCCAACAAATTTATACTTTTTATCAACATCTTTATTCAATAGATTGTATCCCATAACCCATGCCTATGGTCTGAGTCTGATATTCATGATCCGAATGTTATACTAATATCCCTGGATCCAATTGAAAACATTACACACATATTCGTCAATTTAGATTTTCATTACCTTCCCAACATACTTTCTTTCTTAAACATAATCAACATTTTGATACATTGATAAAAAATACAACCAAAACACAACTTGGACCTAATCGAAAATAGTCAAGAATGACTCTAGTGATCACGTTTCTGTGCCTAAAACCACTTTTATGGGGGTTATACCAAGATTACATGGGTGATAAATGAATGTTCTACTTTTCTCCTTTACAGTTGATTTGATTTCCACCTCAAGTGGAACCCTTGGGTGTGATGGTTATCCTTTATATATCATTTGACCATTAACCTGGTATGGAAAGGGAGGATTTACAATGCATCAGGATAGGCACTTAAGATCATATGATGTATTGTTATTTTTGATTTTAATTGGTTACATGGATTTCACAAAGGAAGGTCGTGTTGTTTAAAGTGAAAAATAAGGAATCTAAATAGTGTTTTCATACTTATCCTCTCTTTGGTGGCATTCTACTCAGAAATCCTGGACATGTGGTTCTAATAAAATATGTTTTTGATGCTATTCGGTTCTATATGTATGTGAAATATAGGTCGGACCCTAATAAGGGTAGGAATATATGATGATAGGGGCGAGATTTTTAAAGTGTCCCAAAAGAAAATATATAATGTTTTCCTATATATCATATTTGGTGGAACTCTACTCAGCTACATCAGAATATGTGATTATTGCCTTCAATGGGGGTTGGTAGGGGGCTATGAGGATAGGCTATAGTTGGTACCAGACTCTGATATGAAGAGGTAAGGGTCCATGAGTCCGGATATCATGCAACATGGTTTGGTGGAGGGAGTTTAAGGGTACTGATAAAATGATGCTTATTATAGATTTCCCTATCTATAAAATTATATATATATATATATATATAATATTATGAATGTTTTACCATTTTATTAGTATTTAAAAGGATTCCACCTAGATAGGCTATGGTAGCGAGTCAAGAGGGAAATGATATGGTGCCACATGAGAGTACATGGGATAAGGCCCCTAAGGGTCGGGATGATTCCTTAGAGGGTCAGAATGATCATGAACCATATTTATAAGAATATGTATTAGTTGAGGTAAAATAGGGTTATTTGTAGGATATAGAAACTTTTGGGCCATGGCCTGACGAGTATCTCATGGGAGAGTCCCATTCATGTTTTTCAAGTCATCAACGGGGGAGATCAAGGAGCAGATCCATTGATGGAATACTTAACACAAGAATTCCAATCACCACACCCACCACTATTTAAAGGTGAGGGTGTACCACAGGTGGTATAGAACTGGATTGAGTCAATCCCATACATCTTCAACTAGCTCAAGGAACTCTTAGGTTGGAGGGAAAAGATAGATACCTATATACTCAGAGGACCAAAAAAGAACTGGTAGGACATGTAGGTATTTGTGAGAAGACACAATGGACTGGATTAGAATTATTTTGAAGAAATTTTCATACAATAATTTGTTTCTAGAGATGTTGATGGTGGAGAAAACCCGAGAGATCATGAATCTTAAATAGGGGGATTGTTTTTTCATGGAATATGTATCGAATTTCATAGACCTGTAATGTTTTTTCACATTATTTAGTGAGTGATGAAATCTCTAGGATTCACCATTTTGAGGAAGGATTGAGGAATTCTATCAAGGTGGATGTCATTATTTTTATGCTAACTTCATTTTGAGAGGTAGTAAACCAGGAGCTGTTATCCAAGGGGAACCTAACAGAAAGGTTATATTCGAGTTGAGTGATGGTGTTAGGTGAGATGAGTGTGGATTTGTTTGGTACTAGTAAGTGGTGCTGAAAGGAATATTATAAGGGAATCCAATCGAAAGATTTAGGTAGACCAATTAAAAGTGGATCTTTAGTGGCTTTATTATTGTATAGAAAACTAGGACAAGTCCAAACTCAGTGTAAGAATGCTCCAAAGGAGTGCTGTTCATGTGGCTAGTTTGGGTATCAGAAGATATTTTTTAGGAATCCTTCTTGGATACCAACGATCCTATGGTTGGGTTAGACTTAGTTATCTGAGGTAGGACTATGAGCCGTACAAGGAGCTAGTAGCTGGAACATAGATGCACATAGAGATTGTGGTCTATACTGTGGGACCAAGCAGTGGGGTCTGTGATTAGTAGCTGGTGCATCTGAGTAGGGAGGATGAACCTCAAATAGTCGTGCATTAGGCTTGGTGTACGTAGTGGAGCTTCATGGTGCATAGAATGCTAGGGAGCTGACTACAGTTAGGGAATTGCTGTGATTACAGAACTGACTAGGATTCTTATGTTTTAGATTTGGCTAGTTTTGGTGCACAAGGAACACTAATATGTGTTTTTATGACTAAACAGGTTCTAGTTAGTAGGATGGTGTTGAGTATGAAGTGTGATATAAATATTTATATATATATATGAGGTTCGTTAAAACTAGATTTATCATGAGAATCGATGCGATGAATGTTCTATATGAGGTGTGTAATCATTTGGGCATCGATTCAATAGGTCTTATTTATGAGGTTTTGAGGAGTTTTAATTTATATGGGTATGAATATTTACATATGTTGGCAGATTTTATGGGCTTCTGATGAGATATGAGACCTTTTAGGTACCTTGTGTTATGGGGGCATGTGGTTGGAATCTAATGAGATGCATGAAATGATAAGTGTCATGTATGGAATGGGTATTAATTGAGAATTTGATGAGGTTCAAGAATGATGATTTATCGTTTGATGTCTTTTGTGTCTATAAATGATCAATGGACCATAAAAATTGTTAGATTTGGGGCTAGGAAGTGATCGGGTAGCTAACTCATAATGTGGGGAGTGCCTTAAGGGGAGTTGACATGTGACATAAAGAATGGGGTAGACTTGGTTAATGTAATTGAGATGGGTATGTTTAGTAACATATTTCGGTAGTTCATGATAACTTGGGGACAAGATATGTTAATTTGGGGAGATTTTAACATCAATGGTTTTTGAGTAGTTTAAAGACCTTTTTGATTTTTTTGAGTCTGGTGAGCATTCCTTCTCTACTTTGAATCATTAGAACCTAATTATTAGAGTTTATTAGTCCCAATGCACTATTTTTATATGTTTTTAAAGTCTCAGTAAGTGTCTTAATATTTTGGATCGGGTTTTGGTGCATTATATCCTAGAAAACAACTTTTTGGGATGTTTAGATAGAGGTGCAAGGTTTGGAAAAACCATCCAGCCTCCCAAGAGTAATCATGTGGCCCTCCAGTGCACTAATCATGGTTTGTAAAACATTTCAAGTGGTGGTGCACGAATGTGCAAGCACCTTTGTAGTTTTTTAAGAGAGGATTCACAAGGTCTAGGAATAGTTTTTCAAAATATGTTCATGACAACATGATGTGGTTCCTTGGATAGAGGAATATTCATGAGCTATGCATGTTTTGGTAAAATGTGCACCTAGATGTGTCAGGGGTGATCCCTCTTGGATAGTTAGCCTATATAGTTAGTTCACGGTTAGCCAAATGGAATGAGCTAACCATGAGCCTCATTTAAATGTGTAAAATTAAGATTCTTCCACAGTCCTCTATTTTTAATTTTCCTCCAATTTCTCTCTCCTTTCATCCAAACTCCATAGGGTGTTCTATTTTTCACCCTCACTCTTTGTATTTGGACATTAGTTTTCATACGAGCTCTGATTCAAGCTTCATTGGTGGCTAAAAATCCTTCTTGGTAAGTCCTTGATCCATTAGCTTATATTTTATGTTTACCTCGCCATACATATTGAAAAATACATGTGAGAACTTTTGAAATACATTTAGGGTGTCCATAAAAAACACTGATTGTTATCATTATGGCTTTTGTTAGATGAATATATCGTATAAGTGGGTGCCTAAAAGTATGACGTAGGTGGTTCCTAGAATTATTCATGATTTACGGGTGTTTTTGTGGGGTGTTATATATTCACTATATGGATCGACCAAGAGATACCCTAATTAATTGTCTACTTGTATTTTAATTTTTAAATTGATGATGTGAGATGACTAAGGGAAAGCTCTAGCTACAGTACACAAGCTCAAGATTGGAATGGGGCTTGGACCAGCTTGGGATATTTATGAATGGTGTTATTTTAACTAAAATTAATTATTTATACTTAATTTTTTAGTTATGTGGGAATGTGATGTGATGTCTTGATGATTGAGATTGTTCAAACTACCAAGATTGAGGTGAAATAGTGCAACAGGTTGGTCATGGCTTGAGATACATGGGTGACTTTGATCAATGTTTGAGGAAACTTGGTCATTAGATTGAGGAAACGTGATCGTTAGGTTGATGACTTGGCTATTTGTTCTTGATATGGTGATGAAAATTGTGTTTTAGTGACACAGTCACAGGCTAATGTGGTGTTGGGTGGTGTTTCTTAGGTACTATTTGAGTAATTTTCACCCAATGTTTGTTTCCCAAAGCACTGTTGGAGTTGTGTGCACATAGATAAGACTCATATAGAGGTGGTTTAAACCACTAATGTTGGTTAAGTCCCCCATAGTTTATGAAGCTTTTGTGATGGTGGTGGGCCTTAGATATGCTAGGGTTTCTCACTATAGAAAGTAATATGGATGGTGATGGACCATCAGTTGATAGTGTTGAGACCGTTGGTTGGGGGATGATGCTCACCTTTATTCTTGAAGACATTGGTTAAAGAAGCTGGGAGAAAAAATATCTCTATTCATCAGTATATAAGATGTTAAGACAACAATGACTATTATGAAAAGAAAAATCATATTATTCATCTGGAGGCCGAGTATCAAAATGATAGGGATGATTGAGATGTGCTCTGAGGGATCATGTTCTTATTGACTAGGCATACCATATGGATTCTAGTTATGAGATAGATGGTATAAGTTTTCGGGTTTTGTATTAGGTGGTGGAACTTGATGTTTCAACAGGGAACCATTTCTCTAGGGGATGCCTTTGTATTTATTCCATATATCCTCACCACTACAGTTATATATATAAATACATATGTTCTATGACATATATACAACTGGGAACACTTGTTAAAAGTCTTCCACAAATAGAAAAATTAGGTTAATGATTCTTTATGGCTTGTGAGAATAAGGTAATAATTTTATTTATCAAATATGCATGTGCCACCTTTCTTTTGTATTTTGTATACTCTCATTATCATTGATGTAAGACATGAAAATGTTGGAGGTGGAATATTAATATTTAATATCACACACTACACAAGACCAATGGGACACATATAGGATCTATATCTCTGTGATTAGGTAAGGTAATGAGCTCAAAAGCTTGAACTTAGTGGGAAAGTTGGAACTTTTTCATGGGATAGATGTAAAGGGACCATAGCAGTTCTTACATCAACCATAGTTTACATTTGAGTATCCTTTTGTTCAACATGATTATTTATATATATACATGCACTGATGGATGGACATGGGTGAACATGTTCGTTTATTTCTATTCATGACTTGTTATAAGAAGGTATCTATAAATGGTATTATTTGGTATTATTTCCACAAGGATTGTTTATTCTTTCACTATTGTTGTATCATGCTTCTACTGAGTTTTTTAATGTTTTATATTACTTATTGTATTGATTTATTTATTATTCCACTAATATATTAATCTATGGATCATTACTAATATCACCACCCGAGGGTATAGTCTCCCCACTATCCCCTCTTTTACACACACACAGCTGGTCAGAGGAAATTGGAATATGGGGATGCAAGCCTAAGGTACATGGTACCTTAACAATCAAGACCTTTCACAAGATGGTTTATCATATTGAGTAAAAACCAATACTATTTTTTCCAACGGATTCATCTCATGAGACTAACGATTCATCAAGGGTATTACATTGAATAGTCCCAAACCCATGTTGTAATAGTCTAAAGCATTCATCATATATAGAATAATCGATAAAAAATATATTTTTATTCAAGGTGTACCATACAACATTGAAACATTTTAATACCATGAAGACAATGAGATTTATGATATTATATTTCAAGGAGTAGTATTCATACACCACGCACAAGAAATAAGTGGTAAATAAGGCTTATATATATATCAAAAAACAAAAGTGAGATGACAAAATAATTACCTAAAACTTACTTTTTAGTTGTAGATGCATTAATATCATGTATAATGGTTTAAAACATGTTATTAATTTATATAGGAAACTTATTCATATTTATTATTTCATTTATGATATTCTTATATTATTTTATCACATGTTTGATAATAATATTTTGTTATTACCCTTATTTTGGGTGTTAACTACTTCATTTTCAAATGCATATTTTATTATAAAATAATTACTTATTTTGAATTGGTTATATATATAAAGAATAGTAATAATTATATTAATGTTATAAATTTCATATTTAGTTATAAAAAATATTTTATATCCATTCTTGAATGTTGGATATGCCAAATGAATTACGTTGCATCGTGGAGACAGTATGCCATATGTATGCACGAGAGACAATATGATTGCATTAATAAGTGAAATGATAAGGATATTTATGATATAATAAATTTAAAATTATCAATATCATGTCATAATTATAATATTTATCCATTATTTCCATCATTACACAATCCAAGTGGTGATGAAAAACAGATTACAACACAACGTTATGATTTTTTTTCATAGGATGGATAAAACATTGAACATGGTTACCCCATATCCGTAACGAAATTTTATAATATTTATCATAATATATATATTAGATTATTATTAAAACAACACATGAATATGAAAAATAATAAGAAATTAACTTGAATTAGTTTATAAAAATGATTATCTCTTCTTCGTTGGACTTACATTAGATATCTTCTTAAGGGATCTACATTAGGTTTTTTTGGAGAACCAATACCACAAAAACCGGGATAAGTATGTGGGGAATCAGAATGGGAAGGGTTTGGTTGATAGAAAAAGATAAATGTGGTATTAGGAAGTTACATATGAGGTTACCTTTTATAATTTTGGTGAGGGTCACTTTTGGAAACCAAAAAAATATTAAAACAATATAAATTAAACTAAATTAATTTCCAATTCAAAATGGACCCAAAGTGAGTTATTTTGAATATATGATTATGATGTGTCAAAATACGAAAAAAATAAGTTTTAGAATATTTTTGGTCAGATTCTTAGCCTTTTCTTTTGGCATTAACCCTTAGTTAACCCTTTTAACTATTACTATGAAATAATGTAATTTACACTTTGAGGGTTAATATAATTACTATAATATACCAAAAGACCAATAAATAAACAATTGATTAAATTTCAAGACTTATCCCAATAATTTTACCAAACTTTAGACTCATAGAATCTTTATATCATTGAATAACTTATTATTTATTTTAAAATATCAATAATGTAAATTTTGACACTATTCATTAAATTAATTTTTAAAAATATTAGAAAAGAAGATAAATTCAAAATAATTATTTGAAAACACTAATAAAGGTGAAATTAATCTAATAAATTCATGTATGTCATTAATCATAACAAATTATGTAAATTTTAGGCTTATAATATCATTTATATTATATTTATTTTAATTATATAATTATTACATCATCATTGGGCAGGCCTTCAATTTAATTATTTCTTCTCTAAAAATTAAAAATTAATTATCAATATATATATATAAAATTTATATTTCAAAATACTATTTATGGTCAAACATATCTTGGATATGACCCCATATTAAAAGTATTTCACTTGTCAAAAACAAAAGTGTGACACAATTGACTTTTAACTGAATATAACATTATAAATATAATAATGCCATCCAAGTGGCATAGAATGTTTATAATTATTACCAAGGATTAATTTGGTCAAATAACACTCATTTAATGAAGTTAGGAAAAGTTTTATTTTAATTTTAGGGTCTTTATAATATTATGTATACCCATAATTACTTGATTTACCCTTAACTATAGTAATTAAAATATTAAAAAATGTACTATTAATATGATAAAAAATAAACTAAACCTATTTAAATAATTTGGACCCACTGATAAAATATATGGAATCCATTTTTTAAAATTTTTAAAACCCATGTTTCAGTAAATAATTTAAAATTAATCTCATTGGCGAAATGAGAAAACAAGTTTTTAATGTGAAAACAAATAAATGGTTGGAATGTTTTTATATAAATATTTAATGTAAAATTGATTCCAACTACCTAAAATAAATTAAATGATATAAAATTATTCTAATTATAATATAAAACAATTTAACAATATAATTAAACACTATAAATTATTTAGATGAAAAAGATATTTTCAATTAAAATGCTATATTTTATCATAATTCTCAAAACATGAAGCTCATCTGAAAATACCAAAATTTAAACCAAAGTAAAATTTTATATTAATATTTAAAATAAAAAATATATTTCTTCAAAATATAATATATAAAAGTTTCAAGAATTGGATTTAAAATAGGTTTTTATTAATAGGCGGTAAAAATGCATCTATAGAAATATAGGGTTTCTAGGTAATATTAGGTTTGTTCATATCATATACCTATAAAATATATTGTATGAATGTAAAAATATTTGATTATATATATATCATATAAATTACAAGTAAATTTTTCTTAATGTGTTATAATTTAGTTTATTTGAAAAACATGACTATATTGTGTTTTATTCAAACCCGTTGTTGCGTGCATTGTAAGATATCAGAAAATTATATTTATTCTAAAAAGAAAATATGGTAAATAATTTGGGTGATACAACCAGTTTGTGGTACTAAAAACTATTAATAAAAGACAACTTAAGATGGGATGTGTGTTGGGGGCTTATGAACCCATGTGAACCAGACAATGGTAAATTTTAACATTATTTTCATAATTATGCCTCACTACAAATTTAGATCTTGAAAAAATTTTATTAATAGTTTTTTGTTCTTATTATCATAGTTTGGCACTCACACAATCTCTAAATATTTGATAAACACAAACAGACACATAACATGGTCATATAAGAATAAATTTTAAATTCTATGGTTATGATATAGTATAATAAATACCAAAGGATGTCTCCAAAGATGAGTAAAAAATAATGGTTCTACAATTAGTTGAAAACATTATATCATTTTAGCTTTTTTAATAAAATTATCAAATAAAAATATGTTGAGAATATCATGTTATGGATGACATAAAACTATCTTGGGGTGTGATGGAATAAATTATTCTCTTATATTAAATTTAGCGAAAGTGGTAAACCAAGGGTTTTCTCTAGAGAGGATTTCTAAAAAATAATTATCCACATAAGAACGGGGGTGTGTTTGAGTTGTTTTAATTTCATAAAAATAAATATAATTAAGTAATATTTAATTTAGTTGGTGAATAATGTGATGAGTTTAATGATGGATATCCATTTTTTGTGCCATCATCATCTTTAAAACTATTTTAATTATATTATTATTAATAAATGGATGAATTATTCTTTAATTGATTCATCAAATACCCACGATTAATGGTTATTTCGGATATTTATCTAAACATGATTTCTGATTGGTAGGACCACCATCATGTTTGTGTAAAATGTATCAAATATTACAAAATAATATACTACTAATATAATACCACAGAAATACCCAATCAGGGTTTGATGTTTTTGAGAAATTTAGATGTAACTCAATGCCTTCACAAATATATTATAATTTTATAGACATTTCCCTTACAATATATTATACTCTTTCATAGAAACGTTATACTGGAAGGTGGGTTATGATAAGTTTTCTAACTATATAGTCAATAATAAACATTTTCAAAACCATAAATATAATTGTATTAAAAGTATGAAACAATCATTGACAACTGAAATCAATCAATATAATGGAGTTTTATTTCTTATGTAAGGTAATCAAGAATTTTAATGGATTATCTTACCTTCCGTGATCACTCAAGTCTTACTACTCAATTTTATGTGAAATAAAGATGCATGAGGAAGAATAAGTCTTTCAAAATTAATGAAAAGTGGAAAATAAAAAATAATGTAGAAAACAACCACATTAATAAACTCTCCAATAGACTATCCAGCCTCTTCTATTAACTCTCTACTCCATATACCTCACCATCTTTCTATGATCTCTAATTTCCTAAACTTTTTAATTTATAATCTTTGAGATTATTTGTTTTTTTTATAATTTTATAAGATTTTCTTTCTTATATTTATTTCTCAGTCACGATCCCATGTTCCATAAAAATATATACATTCCTTTTAATGACTTTGATAAAAATTTAATTTAAATTATACTCTATATGGATAGATCTGATTTTATATATTCTAATTGATTCATTGAAACAAAACTTCTTCTGTATGTACACATGATCGTTATGATCTTACCTTGTCACGTCATTCTTTTCGGAGTTTTCAATGGAATTATGTTTTTTTAAAATTAATTATTTTTAAGAAAATAATTTTTTTATGTAGCCCAATAATAATTATTATAGATCTGGGATTCATACATAATGTGGATATATTAAATATTATGTAGTTTTGGATGATAGTTACACAACCTGCTAGATGATGTTTATAGATACATGTCTAGGACATGTCTTCTAGCTATACAGAGCTAGATAATGGTTATACAAAACATTATAGATATTTTATTATGGTTACATAGATTTATATTGTGGTTTCATAAAGTTATTAATGATGTTTATTCAACTTAAATTCATAGTTATAATTCCAATGTACTTTCTATCACTTCAAGAATTTTGGGGCGATGAATCTATAATAGTCTTTCAAGAATCACTACCTCATTTGAAAATTTTCTATTAAATCATTACATATAATATACCATTCCAAGATCCAATCCTTCAAAAAACAAAGATATTTAATAATTACTGATAATATATTGATATATCTCTAACAATCAAGTAAGTATATTAAAATCCCAATATGGACATTTTGAAAAAAATCACACAATCAAATTCTTGGAAACATTAACTCTAAATATCATTATAACTATAAGAATAATTAAATATAATGTAATAAATTCAATTGGAAATCAAAATGAAATTATGAACTTATAGACTATGTCAATTCCCCCCAAACATAATCCTTGTACCCCTAGGCAAGTAATTTTAAAAAAGATCACCCAAGAAAAATTCAATCACTAGACAATATGATCTCTTTATTCAATACCATGCTTCTCCAATATATCATGCCTCCGTAACATTTTTAGTGCCATGTTATTCATTATGTATGTTCAATTAATTTCCACTTCCTTATCCAATCATTTACACTTATACCTACTTTTCTTGAATTTTCCCACTCAACACTAAAGTGTGAAAAAAGATTTTATCATTCAATATTCCTAAAATGATCCCCAATGTCTTAATAAATTTATTCATATCCACATAATGAGTTAAATATTTTTGCATATAGGGAGGTATTTTAGGGTTGTTCTATGCCTTATGGGTTTGTGGGTAATTATTGATAATATTCTGACACATATTTGGATATTTGGATCTATATTAAAATATAATGCATGATTTTTAATTTGTATTAATAATGATATACTATTTCACTCACTCTTAAATTGATTCGACTCTAAAACATTATTTGTTATATGAAATATCACACCATTATCATTTTATCAAAAATATTATTTATGGTCTCTACTTGAATCATTATTTTTAAAAATAAAATTTTACTCCAACTCTTTTCTTGAATACAGAGAGGGAATTTGGATGCTTCATTAGTTGTGTGATAAACCTTTACCTATAAAAGAATATATTGTCCTCTAATTTTTTGTTTGGACAAGTACTTTTTATAATAGTGTTTTTATTTTCAATATGTATTATAACCTAGATAGTTAGTTTATTATAGTACTTTCACAATAGATTTTTGTTCAAATTTAACAGTAATTTTCCTCCACACTCTTTATCAACTTCATGGGATATCCACCTTATATATCTTCCAAAACAATGATTTATTTATTTCCCCATTTCAACTTAATGGAATTGTTTCAACTTAAATTGAAATATTAAATTTCTTTAGTGAATCAATATTTGTAGGGAAAGAGAGGTATATTTTGTCTTTAAAATAATGGTAAGCTTTTGGACCTAGATTTGGATGGTAAATCTGAAAAATTACCATTCTTCCAAATATGATTTTCCTCAGAGATCAGTAACAGAAATTTTTTAAAACATTTCACTTCAGCTAAAAAAGATACTATAAAATAGCTAATTTTAGATCATTTTCTCCATTCCTCTATGATTGAATTAAATCAATATCATTCATCCACTTATTGAGAAATATATAAATATAATTTTTCCTATAATGTGGCTTCCAAAAATGGTTATTCATGGATTATAAGGGCTACAATAGTTAATTCAAATGGTAGGATACAATATGAGTTCATTGTAAAATGGGATTTCTGATTAAATTAATTACTCAAAAATTATAACACATGGTCCATAATACTCTTAGGTTTTGAATATATTATTCAAAAAATTCTAATTAATAAAAAATTTGATAGTTCTCTCAAGAAAAATTGAATTTAAAAAATATATAAAAAAACTTTTATAATCTTCTCATGTAAGTGATTGAATATATATAACTCTATATCTTGGAAGGAAATTAAAAAATATTGAGGGCTTTTTTTTCATTTAATTAACATAGAATTTGAAACAAAAATCATTTAATAATTACTTTAAGGTGATTAAATGTATCAAATTAGTTCCACAACATTGGAATATATTAAATGTTTAAATGTTCATTCAAATTGATCTGAACAAGTCTCAAAACACACCGAAAATTAATATGAATCACACAAAACAATTTAATAAAAACAATTATGAAAAAAATAACATACAAATGTTCTATTTCCTATTATTAAATCATTTATTTTCCTCAATTAAATTTAATATATTTCTCATTATAAATTCTATTTTAAATGGAATCATGAAAAGTAAATAAGTTGAAAGTAAAGGTACAACACAATGGTTCTCATTCGTAAATAGGATGGAGGGGGAGTGAACTACTCAACTAGTTCTGGAGGATTAATATCATAATACTTCTTTAGTTTGTGACCTTTAATAGTGAATGAGTTAGTTTTATTACTTCTTTAGTTATCTTTACAACATAAAATTGTTATACATTTTTAACTACAAATAGACCTTCCCATCTATAATGACATTTACCTAACACAAGAATATGTATTTAGTTTTATAAAAAAACATAGTCCTCTCCATGGAATTCATTCTATTGAATTAACCTTTAATGAGAGAATAATTTTATTTATTTTAAAGTAATGTAACTATAAAAATAATATCTTTTAATTTTTTCCAACTCCTATAACTATATGTTTCTTTAGTTTCCTGCCTTATACAAGAAAACATTTATCCGTTTGACTACCTAGTATGCCTTGTGTTCTCACTCTATTGGTTGGTGATATATCTTCCCATAAATCACACTATATGTGACCATTCCAATAAATGTTCTATAAGAAATAAGTTAGGTAAATATGGTTTCTTTTAATCATTGTATTTATCATTTCTTTTTGTATTTAATAGATTTATCAAAAATACCTTTTTTCAATATTTGAAACTTAAAAACCCCTATTTTTATTTTAATTTGTAATGTGTGGATATATTACTATTTAATTAACACCTCCTCAATAAATCCTCTATGATACTATTTAAAAAATTGGTCCAACGATCACTAATTATGGATCTTGAGACTCGAAACCTAAAAAAATGTTAGTCCTAGTAATTAAATCCACATCATTAGAATCATAAATTTTGATTTCATTGGATAACAGACTATTTTAAATATAATAAAATTCTAAAAGAATGAAAGAGTTCCCAAAATATATGGTAAATGGTAATATATAATATATTCACTATACTTCATAAATGTTATAAAATATGATTTCTTTGTGGGATTTCTTGTATCATTAATATTTTTCTAGTGAATTAACATTTCTCCATTTTTTTCAAAATTATTATGTATCATTGAAAAAATTGGGAAAATAAATTGTTCATTTTAAACCATTCATAGAAGCCCTATAGTTTCCACAGTGTCATCTATAAGATAATGTGTTGAAATTTTCAAAACATATTAAATTTCACTCCAATTTAAGAATATTCTTATAACTATATCATTACATATTTTCCATAGATAATGATCTTATCAAAAGTAATATTTGGATTTATATTTATGTATATGAATATTTTGAGGGTTTATGTTATATGACACTTGAGATGATTCTAAATAGTTGAATATATCATCATATCATGGTACCTATCCATTGATAAATTATAATTTCATTAATGGAATGTTGTCATTCATGGATTCATGGTTTGGAGTCTCAACATATATTGTGTTGGGAGTCATTCTTAGATGACCGTCCAGTCAGTCCTATGATCATTTCATTCCCTTAATATCTCTATTAAACTCTAAAATTAGTAACAACCACCACAAAATATTTTATTTTGATTTATATTTCTTCATCAAATATATAAGGGATATATGATTAGAAAAAACAAGAACTTTAGTTCCTAACCAATAATATTTGAATTTATATAAATCAAAACCAACTATTTCAACCAATTTATAATTATTATGTAGAAAAAATGGGCAAACTCTACTGTTTATAAAATATTTAGAACTGAATTGTGTTTGGAACACAATTATTTTGGGTATTATTACCTCAATAACATTATTAGAAGTATCATAATGCAACTCAATGAGTTATTCCTAATTTGGTGGATCTATCACTTGTAGAGTGATTAATATCCTCTCAAATCCATCGAAATATTTTATGAACTCATCAGTAAAAATAAAATCATTTTGTTTCAAAAGTAACCTATAAGTGGGAATGACTAATATTTATAAAATCCTTTAAGAACCTTTTTTAAAATTTTATATGTCCTTGAAAAGACATAACATGTTTCATAGAATTTTTATATGAAAAAGATTTTAACATTTAAATTTTAGATTTATCAACCTTAATGTATTTTTGTAAAATAACATGCCCAAGGATTATTACTTTTTACAACATGAAATGATACATCTCAAAATTAAAAAAAAGGTAATTTTCAATGAAGATTTTAAAACAAATCCATATATTTAACAAAATGGTAAAAAAACTACCAAAAAATGTTAAATAGTTCGAGATTACTTTAAAAAATTATCCAATGTGAGAAAAAAATATACCTAACTCATGTATCAAAAAATTGACTGAGGAATTATATAAACCCAAAGGAATCCTTCTAATTGAATACAGTCCTTTCTATAACCTTAGGTATAATGTGAACCCTGATGTAACCTAAAAAGCCATCTAAGAAATAGTAGTGAGTTTTATATTCCACTATTTGCATCATTTGTTAAAAAAAGGGAAAAACATAATCCTACACAAATGACCTAATTTAGATTTATATAGTTTATAAAGACTCTCTAGCTATTATGAATTTTAACATGTGTCAACTCAATTTTCTCATTCTTTATTATGAGTAGTTAAATAGTTTTTTTGAATAATGTTAATGTGGAATGTCCAATGTGATTTCAAATTAGGTAAATCATTTCATATTCTAATAACTTATCTATATCATTCTTCAAAACCTCAATTATGGTTTGGTTGATCATTCTTTGGGGCTGGCTAACCAGTTTGGAATTTCCTTCAAGAAAAATTCAATTCATGATTATTATAAAATTTATTCCTAGGATGTGTTGTAAAATCTAGAACAATACATGAACATTATCCCAAAAAAATAAAATAAATTTGTGTTCTTGTTTTTGGGATAGGTTATTATAAATTAATTTTGTTAGGTTTTCACATACTATTATGCATACATATTTGAGATAATTGGGTAATGGGTTTAATTCCAAATTCATATGATTCTAAAAAGGTGAAATAATATTTGGGTTTCTCACTTATATATATTATATTTCCTATACATAAGATAACATATATGATGTATATTTTTAAAATAAACTATCAAATTCATAAAAGAATTTAGTCGCCATTTTTTCTTAAAAACTATTAAATATTATTATAGATTCCTAAAAATATTCATTCTCTGTTTATTTTTCAATATTTAAGTGTTTTCCTAATGATATTATTTCATGAAGCCAACATATATCTTCACTGGGTTGATCCTCTTCAATGTGGGAAAGTGTAATAAATTAATGATACATTGAAGGGTGTTTCATGGAGTAAATATTTTTCAGTAGACCATGTTTTCTATGAACTCCGTGGTAAGGTATCCTTCAAGAAAATTAATTATTTTAATATATGTTTTTAAGAAATATATAATTAAAATGGTGGGTGAGAGAACTAGTTTTATAACACCCTATCTATTGAGTAGATAAAAGTTTATGGGGTGGATCATATTTTCAACTTTTACTGACTCATCTCCTCAAAAGAATATTGGAAATGTAGTGGATACCATTTTATATTATACCACCACTATAGTGGGATTCACTTCTTCCATCTAAAAATAAGTACAAATGAGTGATGAATAATAATTATAAAGTAAATTAAGTCAAATAAATCATGAAAAGTGTAAGTGAACCTGTAGAGAAAAAGGTATAAAATCACTCTTGATCTTGAAATTTTGTGGGAATGTATGGTATAATCAAATATAATACAATTCTTCACAGGATTTTCCTCTCATTCGTTTGAAATATCATATTTTTTTATGAGAATATCCTAGAGATAATTCTTAAATTTTTTAATTTTATTAGATCTTATATAATGGGAATATTTTTATCAAATTTATTGAATGCTTCTAGAATTTCACTTTGATGTTCTTCTTATTGTATTTTTGTATAGGATCATTCATGTGGGGAATGAAAGTTGAAGATATTTCATGTCCATTTTATATTTCTATAAGGGTGTTTCTTTTATTTTTATCATTGGTATAACCCTATCTTCTTATTATTTCTATTCTTCCTCACTAGAATAATTTTCAAAATAAGTTTATGTTTTCATAACTTTAGTTTATTGATTTTATGGTTGATTTGTTTAGGTTAATTGGTGGGAAGTGGTGGAAGTTCCTTGTTACTTATTGCATTCAATATAATAATATTTCCTATTGGGTTAAGGACTGATTAAGATGTTTGTCTACTTGGGTTTTGGATAGAATATCTATAATATTTTTATGTTGATTCATTATATCATTCCGTTCATTCATCAACTCCACCACTTCATAACATTTTTTCTACTGTGAAATTTCTTAAATAATGGTTGAATATTGTTAAAAGTGTCTATTTTATTGGAATAGTGGTGGATGATATGATGGTTTTCTATAAGGATACTTTTATAGACATTGAAATGGTGGTGGGTTCTATAATGATAGGTTTTTTCTGCAAGAATTGATTTTTTTTGGAAATTATTTGGTTAGCTGGTCAACCCTATTTTGGATGGTTTTAAAAACTATATTTGACTTGGTAAATTTCTCTCTATCATTGAGTGGGATATTTTAATCTCCAAGGATGAAATTATACTTCATATCATTATGTTCCTTTCACTTCAATGTAATGGTTAATAAAATGATTAAATGATGAAAAAATTACACACCTTGACTTGTGTTTGTTATTTAATTGTATTTTTAAAAGCCATTTATATCAATAGAATAGTTACCTCTTCCCACATTGATTTTGACAGTGGCGATGGATTATAATATCTTACCGCATGAAGTCCTCTTATGATTATACCTATTGTTCAAACTTTCTATATATTTGTTGAAATATTTTAAATGACTTATTTTTTTATTATTGTGATTTTCGTTTATATTTCTTATAGATTATACATAAAAAATAATTCAATAATTTTAAAATAATCATTTATAAAATAGAAAAGAAAGTGATGCACCATGATGGATTGATGTGGGAAGTTGAAACAATTCTTCTTAAATCAGTCCCAATAGTCATAAAGGGTCTCTCTTATTGCATTCACGATGAAGTATATATACTTTTCTGACATATTTTAATATATAGGTTAGAAAAAATATATAATATAAACATATTTTTTTGTCCTACCAGTCATGTACTTCCACTGGTTATATGATATAAAACCACTCCTTAGCTTTTTAATTGAGTGAAAATAAGTATTTCATCTGCTTAACTTATTGCTTTAGAACTCCATGGATATTCACTAAGGAGACAAAAATTGTGGACTATTTTATGTATATAATTTCATATTAATTATCAAAGACATGAAAGTTTGGTAATAATTGAATCAAACCAAGTTTTAAGTAATTTTTTTTATAAAACATATATGGAAATATTATTTTACATTGGTTGGTAAATTATGGTGCACATAGTTATCATTAGGGATGATTTGGTTTGGTTTCCCTAATGGAAGGCTCAAGGTGAACACTGTATGATTTACTAGATTATATCAATGAATGTTCCTCAAATTCAGATTTCAGGTTATATTTTTAATTCCACGTAGATAAGTTATTTAAATTTCTAAACCAAAAGGGAAAATATATTTATTATTTTTCAAATTCATAAAAAATTTAAATTTATATTTTTACACTACCTCCATTGAAAAAATTCCATTTTTTACATGAACCTAACATGAGGTGTGGAAAAAACAATTATTTTCCTCGGATAAATGTTATTATAGTGGTAAGCCTAAGGCTGTATCTAGATATAATGCTAAAAATAAGTTTTTACTTAATAAAAAAGTGGATATTTGATTTGTTTTGATTTATTTAAAGGGAAAAAAGAAACGAATATTGAATTCATTTGATGAATGAAGTGTTGAGTTTCAGTTTCTATTTTTATTTTCAATTCAATCACAATATTTAAAATAGTTCTAATTCTCTTCTTATTAATTTCAAAATGAAATATTCCTAAATTGATCCATCAAGTATCTAAGGTTAAACATTATTTTCAATTCTGATATAACATTTATCATTACATGGCCATTAATCCTTTAAATATCTATGAAATATATCAATTATACCAAAATATGAAACCACACCAAAACTACCCAGGAAACAACCAATCGAGTTTTGGTGCTCCTATGAAATTATGAAGTAACTCACTTCCATCACACACATGCTCGGAATTGATATACACTAACAACCAAATATAGTAATAATTTTTCAAGTTAAAAACCATAAAAATAAATGTATTAAAAATATAAAATGATCACTAAAAACTAAAATTAATTTGTAGAAGATAGTTTTATTCATCAAGTGTAGGAATAATTAATTACAATATATATCCCTACCATTATAAATCAGTCATGTTTTATCCCAATATTTAAATAATTATCGAGATTATTTAGGATGAATAATTCATTAAGAATGAATGAAAATTCAAAAATAGAAACTACTATTGAAATAAAAAATAGTAGAAAACAACTTATAGAAATCTCAACTGAACTCTCCACCCATTGCTGTGAAATGTTAACTCTTTCATCCTTATTTTATTTTAAGTGATCTTATTTTCTTCACTATATACTATTAAAGTATCCTAAATATGTTTTTTTAATTTTAGAAATTTCCTTCTTCCATATATTTTTTTAAGCCTGTGATCCTATCTTCCTTAAAAATACATAGATTCCACTCTTTTACCTTGATAAAAATATTAACTATATTATAATACAATAGATTCATATAATTTCATCAATGTACTAAATTAGATTAAAAAACATCATATTAAATTATAGATTATATTTATAAACATCCCTTGGAAGAGCATTCTTCCAATGTTTTTTATAAAGTAATGATGTGCACACAACAAAAATAATGTATGCATAGGTAAAAATGATGGGAATAAGACATGCTAATCATGTTTTAATTTAAAGTATTCATTTTTATATTGGATATATTCATGCTTAAAAATCATTGGATTATGGTTATGTAGCCTCCTATATTAGAATTTCACAGACATGTTTTGGACTTATTTAATAGTTTCACATAGCTAGATTATGGTTACACATACATGTCTAGGACTTCCCAAATAGTTGTGTAGAGCTATATGATGGGTATACATAGTTTTGGATGATGGTTACATAACCATAATTCATTATTATATTTCCAATTCATATTTAATCTCTTTATAAATTCTTAGGTGATTAATCCCTAATAATCCTTCCAGAATCACCACTTACTTTAACATTTATCTGGTCAAGAATGAAATAAAATGTAACATTCCATCCTAAAAGACATCAAAAAATCACGATATAGAATGATCAGTTTCAATAAATTCACATTTCACTAAAAATCATGTAAGTACGTTAAATTCTTAATTTTTTCCTTTGTAAACAATATTTACAGAATCAAATTATTTGATATTTTACTCCAAAACACACTATAAAGTAATGAATAAATAAATATAAAGAAATATAATTAAATAATTATCAAAAAAATATCATTTATTTATGAACTATATAAATTGATTTAGTGATTATTGTAGGTGTCGAATCTATAATTTCAATGATATCCTTCTCTAAAAATTATTAATTATACTTATTATTAAAGGATAAATAAAGAAATTTATTTTATCCTTAACCAAATATTGAAGATGAATATGTGATTATTGATAAATAAAGAATCACTACTCTCATCCATCCCTCTTATATGAGTATGAGGAATCAGACAATCACAATGATATCTTAATACTAAACTATTCTTTAATCACTAGGGAAAGGCCCAATCATTTGAAGTTATTCCCATGTAATTAAATAATAATACACTACAATCCATGATTGTATTTGAAGTAACAAGATTTCATAACCCAATTAATTATATAATAATTAATTTTCATGTTTATTAATTTGAAATTTATATTCATTATAAAAAATTAAATAACTTTTACATAAAAAATGAAATAATTTTAACTAAATTCGTTTATTATATGATTTTTATTAGAAAAATTAAATTATAAAATTTAAAATTATAATTATAAAAAATGAATTTTATTTTTGAAATAATAGTATAAAAGTTAAATTGGGGATATTTTTTTTTGTATTTTTTTGGAAAATATTTATTTTTCAGTTAATAATGAAAATATTTATTTTTGTAAAAAAGTAACTTATTTTTTGAAGATAAATTAATTTAAAAGTAAGATTATTTTTTAAATATAATATATATTAAAAAATTATTTATTTATATTTAATAAAATTTATTACTTTTTAATCAACTTTATATTATATTTTAGTATAAGTTTATTTTTGTTTTCAAAAACTAGTATTTTATGGAAACTGTTATAAAATGCATAATGTTTCTCAATTATTAATTAAGATAATACCAAATGAATAATGTTATAATTTAAATATACAGATTACATATTTATTAATATTAATTTGGATTCATAAAAGGTTTAATATTAGTCTTGGATTAAATACATATTCATCTTTTTGTTTCCAAATACACTTATTGAAAAATCACTTTTTCATCGTAACTGTAAGTTTAATTTTAAATTAAAAATTTCCAATTATGTAAATTTAATTTTATTAAATTTATTAAATATTTGGAATGACCATAATTTATATTATCTCAAAATGTAAAATTAATTTCTAACTAGAATAAATAGTGAAAAAAATCAAAATTAATTACAATAGTTACGGTGAAAACAGGTTTACAAGAGGATTATACAAACAATAAAAGAGTTAATATGAATTATTAAACTATATAAAATCTATTTTATGTCCATATGTATATATTATCATATATATGACTTTATATTGGTCCATTATTGATTGTTATGGCATTTAAAAAACATGGTACACCGTTTTCATATCAAATATTATAAGTATTCCACTCACTTCACTTATGAAAGGCTACTCCCTCTCCACTCTTATTCAAACATAAAAAAACATTTCTTCTCAAAAAAAAACTTCTAAAATAACATAATAATATTCATTACCTAGAATTATATCACTAATTATTATCATAAATCCATCATAATAAGTATTTTTGTGCATACCTATGAAGGTTGTCCGAAGAACATGTATCGTGTTAAACAATTAGTTTTTAATTTATTTTTTATTCCACATTCCTAAAGTATCCTTAAATTATTATGATATAAAAAAAATTATACCTTATACTAATATGTTATTATATTTATTGAATAACCTAAATTAATTTCCTCTACCATCCAATGTGATACAAAATCAGCATTCGTGTGTATGATTGACTACCACCTTGCGAACCAATGTCATTCATTTCCCATCATCACCTCTCATGGATTATTATAATGATAAGTTTAATGTAAATATATATATATATATATAATATTTCGAACAAATTTATACTTTTGGAGTTCTGATATCACACATACCTTCTTACATTATATTCCATGGGAGATATGATTACATTACTTGTTTTTATGACATACTAACCCCTCACAAAGTGATTTGATTTATTTTTTTACTAAAGATTCACATGGAAATTAATATGGATAATGTTAATTAATATATGTGATATAAATAAAATAATATTTGTATTTATGACATATTTATAATTATTAAAATATAATATATCATTTTCTTTCTTACATTAAAAAGTGATAATGACATTCGTGTGTATGTGCTGACTATCTACTCTGCGAAGTGATGTGAAACTTTTTTTTCACTAAATAAAATGGATGATGTATATAATTATATTTAATAAAATAATATTTTATTTATGATATTTTTTTTGTGAAGTTAAAATATTACATAACTTATTTCCATAATGGCCATTGGAAAATTGAAATGTTACTCATGCATAAGTATGACCTACTTGCTCCATAAACATAACATAGTTCATATTTCATATCCATAACTCATGATTGGGTTTAAAAATCTATAATTGAAATATAAATATGATAATTGTTTCATTATTTTTAAATATATTTTTAAATAATTACCACTTTGACTAAAAGTCAACCTTCCAAAGTCAATTTTGGACATATAAGAAAAATAACGTCAAAACATCCAAGGTAAACATAATTGATTAATTATTAGTATATCACATGATAATAAGTAAGATAAAATTAATAATAAACCTTAAAGTAGTTCTTAATATAGTAAATAATTTAAATAATTTTAGCAGTAAGAGAGATAAAGAAAGAGCATGACGAATTGAACTCGAGGCAGGGGACTTCATCTCAGTCCCATTTCATTGTGGCATATTTTGATGTGATGTGACTATATTAATTTATAGGGTTTATATACAGCCGATTTGAAATTTAATATCTTGAATGTATCTATTGTCAATATATTTAATGATTTTTTAATGTTATTTATTCATGGGTTTTACGATTCAAATGTTTTTAGATGTGGTAAGGGACATTTTTTAAAAAATCATTTATTAAAGTTTTAATTAAAACACACTTTCTCTTCAATGTTGATGTTTTAATATTATTTTTTAAATGAAATTATATAGAAATGAGAGTTTAATGATGTATTTTTTTTATTTCAATGTTTTTTTTTCAAAAATAGAAAATTTGTGTGGAATTTTTTAATTTATTTACAAATGAAAAAATTAATGTTCTATTATATCGTGTATAGAGACAATGACATTTCTCATCGCTGTAACAAGTGTTTCAAATTTTTATTCCTTTACAATATTTCATATTTTCATAAAAAACACTTTTACATAATGAATTTTTTTTATTGAAATTGAGTTTTTAAAATAGAATAGTATTTTGGTAGTGAAAATGGTTATTAAAATAAATGGATGTTTTGATACTTGAAAGAGTTTTTCATATAGGATTAAAATACTTTTAAAGGGTTTTATGATGAAAATGAATGATTTCATGTTTTATTATTATGTTATGGTTCTTGGGATTTTATATGGTGATAGGTGGTAATGTTACAAATCAAGGATGGGTGCTTACATTGTAAACCAATGTTGGATGGTTCTATTATAAAATACAGATGAGTGGCTATGTTATTAACATATGAAAGGTAGTTTTGAGATATACCAATTACGAGTGGCTCTATGGTATCCCTCCAATGCATTACGAACATTATAGATGGAATTTGACAATATTGGTTATTTTATTTTGTATGAGTGATATGAATGTTGATTTCCCAAGTCAACTACTTGATTTATAGGTACTTTAGACGGGGTTTAAAATATTTATTTGAATAAAAAGTGTGTATGATTTCATCTAAAAATGTTTTTTTTAATTTCTCTCAAATAAATTTACGAGAAAGGTAAATATTTAATTGGTTTACATTTTTTTCAAAATACTAACAGTCTTTATCTTTTTTATGTAACATAATATGATTTTAATGCTCATAGCACATTTAAAATTTTTTTTCATGGGGATTATGGATTGGTAAAGGAAAAGAAGAGGTCAAGATGAAAATCATGATGATTTTTATGAATAGAAATTTTGTTTCATTTCAAAAAATTTATATTATGGTAAAAATGGTTACTGATTGGTAGTTTCAACTTATTATATATATGATTTTGTAATATATGAGTTTTGACTTAATTATCTAAAATTTTAATCTTTAATGTACTATCAATTCCAAGATAATTAATTCTTGAATTAAAAAAATATTAAATAATGTTTAGGATTGGGTCATTATAGTTTGAATCATCGGTTGGTTTAGATAACATTAGAGTTTAGGATAATGATTATAACATACCCTTTAAAGATATTACATTATAGTTAAGTTGAAATGATATTGAATTTGAATATTACCAAGATTATTCATTTAAAATATTTCTATTCAGAATGGTTTTCCATAGAGGATACATGGAAGATTTCGTAAGAAGGCATCAAGAGGAAAAAATCCTTCTAAATCAGTATCCTGAGACAGTTAAGAATGGGAATCAATAGTTATTTATATTGAACAATTAGTTGAAACAATTTATAAATAGTGGTAGTATCCATGTTAGAGAGGAACTCGGTCTATTAGAATAAGAAATATTTATAGTGGATCATTTCATGGGGAAAACCTCCGTCCTTCAATGGCTCTTATTACCCTATGGTATCCGGAAAAAAATATTCAATTCAATATGGATAATATTTAAAGACATGATATTTTTATAACATAAAAAGTAAACTCTATTCATTTAACATTTTGAAGGTGAATCTAATTAAGAGTGGACTTCGGTTAAGAATACCACAGATAAAGATGAAATTTATGCCCTAGATTGAGGAAAATTTACGGATATTATCATTGAGAAATATTTCCAAAATGTTTTTTGAATATGTATGTGAAAGCAATTCTGGGAATTGAGGGAAAATATGAAGATTTTATGGCTGTGTATGGAGATATTTACACAAGAGTGGCTAGGTACATACCATATTTTTTGTGCATTGATAGTAAAATGAATTGATTTTAATCAGGGTTAAAACTAAATTTATAAAGAGAATTGGATGTCTGGGAATTTTAATTCTATTTGAAATTTCTTCATTGTTCTGAGAAAGTGGATATAGAATTATCTGAAACTTAAGTGCCTCAAGATTAAAATAGTAAAAAATGATTAGATGTTAGGAAATGAGGAAAAATATGTCAGAAAAATATTGATCTAAGAAAATAAAGTTCCTATATTGTGAGAAGTGTGGTAAAAATAGTCTCGTAAAATGTATTAAGAATTATAGTAAGTTATTTTGATGTGGTATGATTAGAAAAATAGATCATGACTGTAATTAAAATGAGATGATGCTTAATGAAAACCCGATCATAAGATGATTCAATTGCAATGACTTAATACATTAGGCTAACATGTGTTTGATGTTAGTAACTTTAGGGGTAAATGATCTAGACCAAAAGAATAAAGGTGTGGAAATTTTTTTTATACTACTATTTTAATGATCTGGAAATTCCATGTAATTTTTTAAATTAATGGGAATTTTACAAGTCTGCGAAAATTGACGGCACATGATTCCGAGGCCTAGAGTGCCCAAAATGAATTAATGAAATTTTTCTCGAGTACGTTTCGTAAAAGTAGGAGTGGGTTTTTATAACTTTTAAACTAGTGCTAGGAATTGAAATCTAAGGGCATTGTTGAACTCACAGAACTAATATTTTCTTAAGGAGACTTTCATCTCGACATCAGTTGGTCGAGGGTGAAATTTAGTTTTTGGGATTTTCATGAAAATATACAATAAAAATAAAATTGTGCAATCATTTTATTTTTATTGGAAGCACCCATGTGAATATTTTGAAGGTGGGAACACATGATTTATATCTTATATGTGGAAGTATAGAAGTGGGGACCACCATCCCTTAACCTCCAATGTGAGGTTATGGTGGTGGGGACCACCCAAGCCAAACCTACCATTAGAGGTTATGGTTGTGGGGTCCACCCCAGGTCTAATACTTTTTAACTACCTGATTAATGTGGAGGAGCCTCTTGAGCATCCACCACATTAATTGTGCCAACCCTCGGTATCCTCCATTTTTTTATTTTACCAATGCAACCCATTTATTTTTTCCAATTAATTAAGCCAACTTTGAATCGCCAAAAAATTAAATAGTTAAAAATATTTTATTTGGTTGGCTATTCATTTGTTGAAAAAAGGACTAGGTAGAACATGTGAGAAATCACTCCAACAAAGAACATCACCTCCCAACTAAGAATGCTCCACCAACGAAGAACCCTGACCTCCTTCGACCTTCTTCATCGGGACTACTTTCGATGTCAGACGTCTTCATCTATGATGAATTGACGACCGTACTACCATCTTGAAAAAACATAATTAAGAAAACGAGGTAGGGGTTTATTTTCAATTTTATTATTGATTCCCATGTTCTTATCTTCTAATTATTTTATGGGATTGGTAATAGAGATTGATGTGGGTTGTGGGAAATGATGTCTTAAAATATCCTCCTACACTTTCATGCTTCGTTCTTTGTGAACCGCTTGCTACTACTCTAAACACAGAGGTTGCAGTCCAAAAGAACATGGCTCGACCCCTCTGTCTTTTTTCTTTAATGTGTTATTCTAAATGGAGAAAGGCGATGAAGGAGATGAAGCCAACGACGCCGCCACCCGCAGCGTCTGCAACCCATGCCACCCTACGACGCTTCTTCCTTCCGGTTGAACCAGCCCCGCGCCCAGCCGAGCCACCCACGGCCGGACCGAGCCGAGCTGAGCCGCCATCGTGCCGAGCCTCCATGCCACCACTATCCTCCGAGTCGCACCTCCGTCCGTCAAGATGTACCTCCCTCGCTGCGGCCCTCCGAGCCGCCTGATCCGCCCTCTCCACGACCTTGCGAGCTGCCCCGAATCGAGCCGTCCTACGACCGAGCCGTTCCGTGGCTGAGCGACCATCGGGACACCCACCAAGGCCGAGCCACCTACATTTCTCCTCGCGGCAACTAGGCCAAACCCAACGGTCCAGGTCTACATGAACCGGGTCGTCCTAGGCCAGGTCAGGCAGAGTCGGTCCGACAGGGTCAGACCGGACCCAGGCCCACCACGACACATTTTACTTTCTTTTGGACATAAGATTGTCAGTAGATGTCCGTTTGACGAACTGTTAGCGGCGCTGGAAATCTTAGAGCGAGAATGTCCCTTTGACTATTCCCCACTTTTTGTGGATTATGATGGGAATCGGTCAGGTTGGATCGAGCAAAAATCCAACCGGACCCCCGTGACTAAAAGGCCAATAACTCATAGACCGGACGTCCAATTGAAGCACCATATATTATGATGAGACCCCTATGACGTGGCAGACCTTTGAGATACTTTTTTGTGGTACTTCGTGATAGTTGGGGTATCAACCATTAGCTTATAGAGAAGATCCTCTTGGAGATGAGCGAGTATAGTGAAGGGATCTAGTGGTTGATTGAGACTTGAGGACTACTGACCGTTTTGACTCAGAGTGACTTGATAGGCCCAGAGGGGAGTGCCTTGCTGACGTGATGGACCAACGGTGGGGAGTTACTTGGTGACGCGGCTGTCCCATGGTACTCTACAAGAGAAGTACCTAAGCATGCCTCGAGGGGGAGTGCCTCTATGTAACGCAGCCGACCCACGGTGGGGAGCGCCTCTGTGTGATGTGGAAGACCCATGGTACTCGATAAGGGGAGTACCTCAGTATTTTAATGTTAGTGGGAAGCGCCTATATGTGATGCGACAAGCCCACTGTACTTGATAGAGGAGGAGTTCTCTTGTATTTGAGGTGTTCGACGTTATGTTTGGAATGCTACCTGATACTACCCCTAGAATAAATCCTGGTTTGAGATGAGTCAGTATCCCTGTGCTTTCCTCATGATTGAGATGGAATACTTGATAAATTAGGTATATGTATGGGCATATACCTATGTAAGGTTATATGTTGATTTCATAACTTTTTGTTTTATCCTTAATGGATTTTGTGAGACCTAGAGGGTTTCAGGGTCCCTACTGAGTATAGTTATACTCACCCCTGCATGGGCTATGACCGCACATTGTTGTGTTTGATGCATATGATAGAAAACTCTAACTGAGGCCGAGAGTACTAGGACTAGACTGTACCTGGACATGGACCTTACAACGAGTCGGTACACAGAGGAGATGGACAGACGAGGAGTGTTGATGAGGGGATCTGTACCTACCCTTCCGGTAGGAACCTCGGAGGATGACCCATCCACTAAATTTCTCTTTTCATCAGTTTTATTGTATCACAGTTGTACTTGTACTTTATAGTTGGGCTTATATTTTGACCCCTTTTACTTTCAACACTCTTTTTTTATACAGTTTACTTGGTGTTTCATCAAGCATTGTTCTTTCTTGTGTGTGTGATTATAGGTTATAAAGGCAATGCCATCCCAGTTTTAGGGAATTACACCATTGGTGCTAGTGTCCGACACCTGGCCTATGGAAGGCGGGCTTGGGGTAGTCAGAGAATGGGCCCTGGGGGATGGGTTCTGACAAATTGGTATCAAAGGTGTCGGTTCTACTGTAGAACTAGGACTCTGGTATTTTATGTGAAGCAATAGTGTTAAGTGTAGCGAGTGTGGATTTAAGTACAGGGAGTCCAATGTTAGTGTAGAGGCCGACATATCTATACACCAAGACCCAGACTTCTGATTTCCGACTCAATACAAGAAAACACTAATTATGTGTGTGTTTTCAAATGTTTTCTTTGTGATCTTTTGAGTTACCTCACCAGGTATAACATTTATCTCACCAGGAATACCATTTGACTGTGGTGCACCTGTATCTTTTCAAGATGCCTCCATGAAGATAGCCAACTAGAGTTCCTAGAGTTGTACATATAGATAGCCCATAGAGAGACGAGGCTTCAGTGAAGGGCCCTTTTCCAGTAGAGGCACTATTGGAGGCACCAGCAGTACCACTCCTTATTGGGACACCGATGCCTCTAACCCCTACATCAGATGGTGCACGCTGCATGGGTGCATTGCAGAAGCTACAATTCTCAAGAACACCCAGGTTTAGGGGAGAGATGGAACCGTGGGCGGCTGAGGATTGGATGGAGGTTGTCGTGAGAGTTTTCTGACTAGTAGGGATAGTAGCCAATCTCATGGTGATTCTTTCTGCCAACCTTCTATAGGAAGTAGTGAGATGATGGTGGAGATTGATTCTCCAGGTCCACGATGAGGTGACGCTTCTCTAGGAAGTCTTTGAGAGCCTTTTTTGGGTATATTTTTTCCCAACACCTCTCCGCGCTGTTCACATTCATGAGATACTTCATCTGCAGCAGGATAGCATGACTACAGCTCTGTACTCAGTGAGGTTCACTGAACTCTCATGTTACTCCATGGTTATGGTGAAGGACCCATTTTTTAGGGCTCGGACCTCTGATTAGGGACTGAGGCGGGAGATCGATGCTTCAGTGATCTCACTCAACATCCCGACGCAGGAGGGGGTGTTAGAGAGGGCCCTATTGGTGGAGAGTTTTCTTACTGGGCAGTCTCCAGTCGCGAGACCCACCACCAGTCGACATATAGTGGAGTCTTCTGTATCTGACAGCAGACAGATGTCACAGAGGTCCAAGAGGACCAGACCTACTGGTGGACAACTCCATGACTCATGATCGGTTGTGCAGGGCACCCAAAGAAGAGATAGTCATGCTAGGAGTGGGAAGTGTTATGCATGCGGCGAGCTGGATAACATGGCTCATGACCATCTGACCCGTCGTTCGGATGATTAGCAGACGGTCGAATGACTGCCTAGGTAGAGACAGAGGTTCGATCGAGGTGGTCCATAGGGAGCAGGCAGACATGGCAGAGGAGTTGGCCGAGCAGCTGGCAGGGGGCGACGATTTGAGGTGTTACCGCCACCACCACTCGGAAGTCCACCCTGACCGCAGGGAGAAGGTGGACATGAGATAGCTCAGATCCAGGTAGCTGAGGCCTACTATCAAGACACTCCGGAGATGATACAAGGTATGATCTGTTTCTACTCTACCATAGATTCTATACTTATAGACACAGGTGAAAATAATTATTTTATTTCCACTTCCCTCGTTTGGATATTTCGACGGAGCCGTTGGATCGATCCTTATAGCTAGAGACTCCTACATGAACAGATTCAGTGATTACACACTGGTGCCGATAGTGTCAGCTTACTCTAGGATGTGAGAGCTTTGGATGAGATCTCTTATTAGCGACGTCGAGGCCTTACAACATCATTTTGGATATGGACTAATTATCTTCATTCCATTGTCATATTGACTATATTAGGCGCAATGTTTTGTGTGTCCACACAGATGGGACTAGGTTTACCTTCACCAGTGAGAAGGAATCCTTTGCAGTGTAAGATGGACTTACTCAGAGGAGATTCCATCCAATCACTCATCAGTTGGTTAGCCTTACCCTTGGAGCTGTTGATGTGGAGAGTCTGAGCTATCATGTAGTAGTGGACTAGTACGCGGATGTCTTCCATGATGATGTTTTGGGTCTACCTCCTCACAGAGAGGTAGAGTTTTAAATTGACTTATACCCCGATATGACACCGATATCTACACCAGTGTATCTAATGGCTCCCATGGATCTTCGTGAGCTGCTGGTATAGCTATAGGACTTGCAGGGGAAGGGGTTTATCCAACCCAGTGTTTCACCATGGGATCCCCGATTCTGTTCGACAAGAAGGAAGACGGGATCTTGAGGCTTTGTGTTGACTACCGATGCCTGAACCAAGTGACTGTGAAGAACAGTTACCCACTCTCGAGGATTAAAAAACTCTTTGATCAGCTAAAGGGAGCACATTGGTTCTCAAAGATATACCGCTGATCAGGATATCATCAGCTCAGAGTGCGAGAAGAAGATGTACAGAAGATGACTTTCAGATGTCGGTACGACCATTATTAGTTCTTGGTTATTCCATTAGGTTTAACCAATGCTACAATAGTGTTCATGGGACTCATGAACATGATCTTTTAGCCATACCATGATCGCATTGTAGTAGTCTTCATCGATGACATTCTAATCTACTCGACTACTGAGGAGGAGCATGCCAATCATTTGCAGGTAGTATAGAAGACACTATGAGATCACCAGCTTTATGTTAAGCTCTTGAAGTTCCGGTTTTGGATATAAGAGGTTCACTTTCTGTGAAATGTCATATCAGAGACTGGAGTTGTAGTCGATCCAGTGAAGACTGAGGCGCCACTTTCTTGGGAGCCACCCATAATTGTGACAGAGGTATGATGTTTCTGGGGTTCTGCTGGATACTACCAGAGATTTTTACCAGAATTATCCAGAGTTGTAGTACCAATACCAGCCTTGAAAAATAAGGTACAACCCTTTGTGTGGTTAGAGAGATGCAAATAGAGTTTTCTGAAGCTGAGGCAGAGGCTGACTAGTGCCCCATCTTGAGGCTTCTAGAGGAGGGAGTTGGGTACATATTTTACTGCGACACATCAGGGAACGAGCTCAGATGTGTACTGATGCAGGAACTTACTGTGATCACATATAGTTCTCAGATGCTAACATAGAATGAGAAGAACTATTCTAACCATGACCAAGAGTTAGCAGTAGTGGTTTTTTACTAGAAGATGTGGTGACACTAACTGATGGGAGAATGTTTTGTAGTATACTCTGATCACAAGAGTCTCAAGTATGTATTCTATCATAAGGAACTGATCCCAAGACAATGAAGTTGGCTTGAGTTCCTCAAGGACTATGACTTCGGGTTAGTATATACTCATGGGAAGGGAAACGTTGTAGAAGATGCACTCAGCAGGAGGTTTGGTATAAAACTTCTAGGTGAGGCGACAGAGAAGCTAGCTGCTTTGTAGATATCCATTATGGATAGATATGGATCCACCTTTCTACAGTCTCCTAAATTCACTCCCCCCACTTCTTCAGCGAGTCATAAAGGCGCAACATGGGGACACTGACTACGAGACACGACATGCTCCGATATCCACAATACATGCACCTAATTGATTTCTTGAAGGTGGGGAGCACGTCATCCTCTTTAGAGGACATACCATTATACCAGTGTCACTTTAGGAGGAAGTTTTGAGGGAGTTCCACACATCCCCACTAGCGGTACATCTAGGAGTCACAAATATGTACCAGAACCTCTGACGATAGCACTGGTGGCTAAGAATTAAGAAAGAAGTAGCATAGTTTATCTCTCGGTTCCTCACATTCCAGCAAGTGAAGGCAGATCATCAGGTACCAATAGGATTGGTTCAGCTTTTCGAGGTCCTAGAGTGGAAGTGGGATGGGATATCCATGTACTTTTTTATAGGACTGCCACATACATCCAGGGGTCATTACTCGATTTGGGTGATCGTCGACCGACTCACCAAGTTGGCGCACTTCCTATAGAGAAGAGAGAAAGGTTCAGTAGAGAGATTGTGACACCTCTATGTGAATGAGATTGTACGGCTACATGGAGTACCCTAGATGATTATCTCCGATCATGATGATCGTTTTACTTCTCAGCTATGGAAGGGGTTACAGGAGGATTTTGGGAAACAACTTCGTTTGAGCACCACCTTCCATCCTCAAATGGATGGCCAGACGGAGCAAACCATTCAAAACCTCGAGGACATGTTGCGTGCTTGTGTCCTTGACTTAGGTCACAACTGGGAGGATCACTTCCCTTTGGTGGAGTTTTCATACAACATAATCTATCACTCCACCATAGGGATGGAACGTTTCGAGGCATTGTACCAGCGACCTTGCAGTTCACCTCTGTGCTGAACTGACCCAGGGGAGTCAGCACTCGTTGGACCTGAGATAGTTCGGGCTACCACTGAGAAGGTGTAGATCATCCAGGAGCAGATGAAGACTACACAGTGCAGGAAGAAGTCGTATTCCAATAGGGGATGGAGACCCTAAAAGTTTAAGGATGGTGACCACGTCTTTCTATGGGTCTCACCTCGACGAAGTTTTAGGAGATTTGGTCGAGGTGGTAAGTTATCTCTGAGGATCATGTGACCTTTTTAGGCTCTCAGTAGAGTTGGCAAAGTGGTTTACCACTTAGCTCTTCCATGTCAGTTGCATCGGGTGCATGACGTCTTCCATGTATCCCTACTGAGGAGATACGTGCATGACCCTTCTCACATCATCAACCATGGTGAGATGGATGTCGATGATGGGGCGACTTTTATGGAAGTTATAGTAAGGATTGATGATTGATAGAAGCGGGTCCTTCATAGACGGTCGATACCTCTGGTGCGCAATAGCTGGCAGCACAGGAACCTCCTATAGAGCACATGGGAGTGGGAGGCTCAGATATGTGCTTATTTCCCTTACTTGTTCCCTTAGTTTTGAGTTGTGGATTATGGGGACATAGAACCCTAAGTTGGGGAGAATATAAAGACCCAAAATTTCCATGTATTTTTTTTAATAAATGGGAATTTTACGAGTCTACCAAAATTGATGGCACATGATTATGAGACTTGGAGTGCCTAGAATGAATTTCTAAACTTTTTTTGGTCACATTCAGCAAACGTATGAGTGGGTTTTTATAATTTTTAAAACAGTGCTCGAAATTGAAATCTGAGGGCACAATTGAAATCGTAGTGCCGATATTCTCTTAAGGATACTTTCACCTCGACGATAGTTGGTTGAGGATGAAAGTTAGTTTTTGGGTTTTTTGTGAAGGAATAAAATAAAAATAAAATTGTGCAATCATTTTATTTTTATTTGAAGTACCCTTGTGAATATTGTAGAGGTGGGACCACAAGAGTATTATCATCCATGTGGAAGTTGAGAAGTGGGGACCACTATAACTTAACATGCCATGTGAGGTTATGGTGGTGGGGACCACCCAAGCCTAACCTCCCATGAGAGGTTATGGTGGTGGGGGCCACCTGAGGTCTAAATCTCTTTAACTAACTCTCTAATGTAGAGGAGCCTCTTGAGCTTCCTGCACATTAAATGTGTCGATCCTTGGTATCCTCTCTTTTTAATTTTTCCAACACAACCCATTTATTATTGCCAATTAATTAAGCCAACATTGAATTTACAAAAAATTAAAAAGTTAAACATATTTTATTTGGTTGGGAATTCATTTGTTGGGAAAAGTGGATTATAGAGAACTTGGGAGTAAACTATTCAATGAAGAACATCACCTCCCAATAAAGAACTCTATGCCAATGAAGAATGAAAACCTCCTTCGACCTTCTTCCTCGAGACTTCTTCCAACATGGGACGTCTTCATCTACAACAAATCGACAACCGTACTACCTTCTTGAGCCAACGTCATCAAGAGAATGAGGTAGTGGTTTATTTTCTATTTGATTATCGCTTCCCATGTTCCTCCCTTATAATTATTTTGTTGGATTGGGAATAGAGATTGATGCAGGTTGTGGGAAATGATGTTTTAAAATATCTTCCATACACATTCATGCTTCGTTCTTTGTGAACCGATTGTTACCACTCTAAACACGGAGGGTGTAGGCCAAAACACTATGGCCTGACCCCTCCGTCATTCTTCTTGGATGTGTTCTTTGAAATGGACGAAGGTGGCGAAGGCAAAGAAGGCAACAACGCCGCCACCCGCGTCCTCCGCAACCCGCGCTGCCCCGCAGTGCTTTACCCTCCCAGCTGAACCAGCCTGCACCTGGCCGAGCCACCTGCGGCTGGACCGAGCTGAGCCATGCCACCATCATGCTGAGCTGTCGTGCCGATGCCATGCCAAGCCGCCGTACCACCCCGGGCTGAACCCCCTCCTTGTGCATTCTCCATCTGCCGAGTCGTGCCACATTCTGCCAAGCCGAGACGCTTTCTCCGCGGACCTCTGAGCCCCCCAAGCCACCCTCACCATGGCCTTACAAGCCACCCCAAGCCGAGTCTTCCCATGACCGATATTTTCCATGGCCGAGCCAACCTCACAACACCCTCCAAGGATGAGCCGCCTCCATGGCCCCTCTCTGCTGTCGGGCTGAACCCAACGGGCCCGGCCACCCAGCGGGATGTGCCGAGTCGGTCCGACTGGGTCGGACCGGACCCTGGACCACTATGACTCGTTTTACTTTCTTTTGGCCATAACTATGTCATGAGATGCCCATTTGATGAATCGTCAGTGGCACTGGAAATCTTGGAGGGAGACAGTCTATTTGAGTATACCCCACAATGTTTTGGATTATGATGGGAAACAATCAGGTTAGATCGAGCACAAATCCAACCATGCCCCCAAGACTAAAAGGTTAATAGCTAACAGACCGGGTGTATGATTGACGCACCGTCTGTTACAATGAGAACCCTATGACATGGCAGACCTTTGAGAAATTTCTTCATGGGACTTTGTGTCAGTTTATGTATCGAAAAGTAGCTAGTGGAGTGGATCCTTCTGGAGACGAGCGAGCATAGTGTGGAGACCTAATAGCTGGATGAGACATGATGACTGCGAACGGTTTCGACTCGTAGTGATGCTACCGGCCCAGTGGGGAGCACCTTGGTGACGTGGTTGTTGACGCTCTTTTCCATCACAAAGTCCAAGAGAATGGAAAAGGATAACACCTTAAGCATAATGAGGGCCACCCTTTGAAGAATATCAAAAAATTGACAAAGGCATGGACCAAGAACCCACTTCAAAGGTGTCGCGCAAGTTTCCTACTCGCTGCACAAGTAACTTGCGTGCCACCTATGTATCACACAAGTCACTTGTGCGACCTATACATTGTTTCGCCCGAGGTTCCCATTAGACTATAAATATCCCCCGTGGGCCCCCCATTTTGAGGATTTTTTTTTCCAAAACTCAGATTCAAGATCTAGTCACCCAAGTCTTTTTATAAGGTCTTCCAAACACTTCTAAGATAAATATTTACCTAGAATGGAAGATCTAAAGAGGAATAATAACACCTAATTGTTAGAATTCATCAACACTTGCATGCATAAGTGTCCACCCCTTATGGGAAATGAAGACACTTGTGCGTTGCATTGGCCTCTCAAGGGAACATGCGCACCACACTTATGGAATCCTATAGGGATGATACTAAGGGCTTGAGTTCAAAGTTGACACAATATTAGCCTATGGATTCTTTTTCACCCAAGGTGACTCATCCTGCGCAAATATACTTGTGCGAACAGAACTTGCGGGCCAGAATAATACTTGAACGACTCTTTCCTAGTCACTTCCTTTCCTCAAATCCACCTTTACTATTCAAGATATAGCCTTCAAAACCCTCTTCAAATCCATTTATGGTAGTGTTCTTTTGTTGGATTTATTATCTAAAAGGAATTCTGGGAGAACCTATCTCAAAAACATCTGGCTTACAAGCTTTAAGTCACCATGGTTAGGGGTTTCCAATATAACCTAATCCTTTAAAATGAGAAGATCTTTTAACGTGGGCCTCCTTCACAGGAATAAGACCCACTCACAACTCCACTTAAACTGGTCCTCCTTCAAAGGAGTAAGCCCCAAACATAGTTTCCTTAAACATTGGGTATCCTCATCAAGAGTAATCCCCAATATTAATTCTTTTGATTTCGCCTTCCTTCTCAAGAATAAAACCCAATCATAAGTCCCTCTTTATTAGTGATTTCTTTTTAGGAGTAGCTCCCAGGTTAGAATTCCAAATCTCCATAAAGTACAAATACATTTATGGAACCTTCTTCTTAGGATTCTTTCGTATGTCATGTTCTTCATTTACCTGGGCAGTCATACATATGTAAGAACCACATCATTTCTCATAACTGCATCTTTCAGGGCACCATCGTCAAGTTTACTGATACCTCTTGTTTCTCACACTGAGTATGACTCACGTGAGCTTAGAGTGTGAAAGTAATCATGACATCTCTTTCTAGGCCATTAACTATGAATAAACCCCATATTTGTTTATCGAACTATATGTGTTCTTATTCATTTTTAACAAGGATATGTAGGTAGCCCATCAGTGGGAATGATCCCAACTCTGAAATAATCCTTGTCTTTCTGAAGGACAATAAACTTCAACTTCCCCACTGAGTGGCTATAAAAACAGTATGGTCATCATAATCACCAAGAGATTTCTATATAATGTATTGAAGGACACCATTGAATAAGAATCTCCAATACATATAGATGATTCTCCATTGATGAGGAACCTCAAATACATATAAATGAATCTCTAAATCTTATACATATCAATCATTGATGTCTAAATCTAAAGGAGAAATAATTTTTATACATGGTGAATTAATAAGGATTCATAATCATAATGTAATTCTCTAAGAGAGTCCCGGAGTAGGTAATAATTCCCCCCAAAAAGGTTTGATGAGCCAAACCTCCCATCCTCTGGACCAATGAAAATTCTTAAGCCTCATCGGTCCACGACTAATGAGCACCAACCTTTGGAAAGTAGGTCCAAATGGATATGGTGTCATTGGATGTTTCCAGTTATACAAATAAACCCATTAGAAACTGATTGGAATGTTTGAACCATAAACAAACAAGGTCATCCCCATTTTCAGAAGAAACAAAAAATGGTGAACCCGACATGAATCTTTAACCAAGATAAAATGATGTTTTACTTATTTGTTAGGCCCCTACTAAACTCACTATGAGGGCCAAAAAAGCAGTCAATAACATAAGTGATCATCAAAAATATGTAGTCTTTCCATACCTATCTTGATTATGTCTGCTATATCAAACATGCACTCTTTTCCAAAATATCTTTGCAACACAGAATGGCTTCTTTAAAGTTCTCACCTGTGAATGCTTCAGCCTCTACATCTGCTGGATCATCATCTGCTTTGAGGAAGAAATCACCTACTCAGCATCTTCAACATTGGGTCTCGAATGTGTTGGTGAGGTAATACCATAAACACAGTACCATCCTGACTCTGGAGGCCACTCTACAAGCCATCCAAGTTAACAACTCACCCTAGTTTTCTGGACAATGATGACCAGTGATCATGAAGCAGGTGGTGCTAACCACCATCTCCAACTATTTCAGATCATTATCCCCAGAAGGCAATAACTAGTCCCTCCCATATTATAGGGAGGTGAAAGAAGAGGTTACTCAAGTCCTCAATTTAATAAGATATGAGTCCTTATTGAGGACTCCCACCAATAATCGTTTCCAGACTCGTGTAGTAGTCCACCCTCACCCTGATGAGGGTATCATGTCTAGGCGTTCAAATTAGGTTCCTTAGAGCCGAGCATGCAAGACGAACCATTTGAGGTGAAATTAGGTCAACAAGGAGCAGGTTATTACCTCTTCCCACTTTGACGAAGTCCAGCATCCTAACCTGATGGCAAGCAACGAGCGGGCACACACACTTGTCCGTTCTAATCCCGCTGTCTAGAAGACTCTTCTGGTAGCAACTCACCAATCCTGCCAGGAAATTCCGACAGAGTACAATAGGCGGGGAACATACACCAGCTTATAAATCACAAGCCAGTCAGTAGTCCCATATGACTACATCCAAAGAAGCTCTTCAACTAAATGTTGTGACCACCTGTAAACAGGCACATACACCTGCTTATAATCACTAATTCTTTCAGTAGTCTCATCTTCCAGAATTGAAGGAAACCCGTCAGCCATACTTGATGGGGAATATCCACCGGGAACATACTTCTACAAATTTTCATTATGTCTGCCAACATTCTCATTTGGTAGCACCAAGAGAAGTCAGTCGGAATACTCTGTCGACAAGTTTTGAGCAGACTCAATTCTCTGCCCCTATGCATAAGTACTATCAATATCCATTGATAAGAAATGGAGGACATGAGTAGGAACATACACCAACTCCAGACATATAATTGATGTATAATCCTGTTCCAGCAGCTGAAGTCACAAAGAACATTCTGACAATGGTTAAAGAGTAGAAGCGAATCCCTGCCCATATTCTGAATATCTATCAGCATATTATAACAAATTTAGCAAGATCACATGGAAGAAAACATAAATCTATCCCTATCTATGGAGTGACTCATCATCATGTCACTCTGGAGCAGATACACACCTCTATTCTAGTCCAGGAGGGTCATGGGGCATACTCCCCCATGTTATACAAACAATCAAGTTGGGCACATACACCCAATTTAAATAGATATAATCAGAAAAACCTTACCATTTCTCAGGAGATGGCACATACACCTTCCCACAATAACAACTTTCATCAAAAATTGGTTTCCCAAGTGAATAAGAAGGAATCCCTAAAAAAGACCTATCCAGTACAATTGAAAAATTAGGAGCCAATCTACAATAAGGCCTCACTCAATGCTAGATTTCATGAAGCCCTTAGACAATTGTCCTTTACAAATCAAGATTCTACTCTCTCATTTCCAAATTCTAGAAGTAACAACAATAATTCTGAAGGTCTTCATCAAACCATTCCTCATGAAGGCTTTCTTCATGACAATTTGGTCAATCTCGTAGTATCATCTTCAGATGAGAACCATGATAACCCTATGCGTGGATAGAAGACCAAGGAGAAAGAGGTTTCATATTTTGCTGTAACCAACCATGGTGGTCCTCTCCATGATGATGAATTTAGCTGCGAAATTCCTCTTCATGGTAGTAATTCACATTGCCTGGAAAATTCTTCAATGGACAATGCAGTAATGAGAAAGCCCTCTTATCTTGAGGCAGCTGTAAATGTGATGCAATTCTTGTCTCATGGATTACCATTAGTAGGTGAAGTACTTTCTCAATGAGAAGATAGTATGGGGTGTATGTCATTTTCCAAACCACCCATGGGTCATTCATATTCTAATTTAAAAAATGAATTCTCTACCAATATTGTTGGATCTGATGAAGCAACAAAGAATCAACAGTTTTGGTCTAATCAGGAAGAAGAATATTCATAAAATGAAAAATATGAAGTGTTGAATATGAGATAACAATTGGAGAAAGGTGAAATACAAGTCATTTTTTGGCCTTTGGCTGACTCTCAGTATGATATTCCATAAACGTTGACAAAAGATTGTATTCACGATATTCGTCTCAACATATGGAGAGCTCTTTGTCACTTAAAAGAGAAAATATTATATTATAATGAATATCAAAATCATGTCAAGATAATAGAAGGTTTGCAATGCCAAATTTACTTGGCATCTCTCTCAGTTTCCCGACATCCAAAGGTTGAAAAGCAGCATAGAACCCTTCGACGTTCATGCCTTGGTGCATTAAAAATGTTGTGCCGGTCCCATATGGTATTCATATAAGGGGATGGTGTGTTCATGGAGAATTTCATTTCATTATGCTCTTTAACCAAAAAATCCCGCCAAAAGTCATCTCATTAAATGTTATTTCCCATGGCTGGCCACATCTAACTGGTTTTGTGTGTAATAAAATGCTTACTCAAGAACATGTCTCAACTAGTTCTTCCCAAAGTCAGGTATATAAAGAACAAGTTATCGAATTACTCTTGAATCAAGCAATTGAGAATATGAAACATGCTTCTCGTTTAGAACATGCACATCATCAGGTGAAATAAGTGACTGAAATAATCCAATGGTCATCTGAGCCAGGTGATTTGAGTGGATGTAGGATGATGCATCAGGCTAATTTCTGGACTAAAGTCTGCAAAATTAGAAGAGTTTTTAAGAAATTTTTAGATGTAGAAGCTCATGAGCCATCTCAGCTTTCCAGACTGGGGAATCATTTAATCCAACCCTCAGGACCAACATATAGGATTCGAGGAGTTGAGCTGGAAAAACAGAAACAACCCCAGTCCACCGGACTGAGGACTTTTCAAAATTCTCAATCTCTTCCTCAGCAGAAGATAATCTTCTCTCGATTAGGGAAGAAGCCACAAGAGTAACATATAGATGAATTATCAAGAGATTCCCTCTGAATTAAAGTTTATTAATAAGTTCCTGAGGGATAAACCAAACAAAAGGAAATTTATCATAAAGGACATGGAAGAAGACGGTATCACAGAAGCACTAGTAGAAGGGCAGCAATGCGTTATGCATTGATAAATGTCATTAATGTCGTTGTCAATGATCCCCCAGAACATTAGGCTCACTCAGATGAATTAGATGAAGATGTCCCTATTCAATAGGCTGTATACACAGTGGAAAATGAAGAAGGTGTGCATACCTGAAATCAAAGGCTTACCCAGAATTTATGTATTCCTTCAAATAACCAACTCCCCCCTCTTCGAAAGCCGTCCAACATGGGGGAAGGAAAAATTCAGTTTACATTCCACCCTACCTATGGAGAAGTTCAATCAATATCATTAGAGGAATGGATCCCACAATAAGAGGATGAAATGAAGGAGTTAAGGAGGTTACATGCAAAACTACTTCAATGTAGTCATCCTTTTAAGCATTCTAGAGTTAATCACTAAAGGAAATTACTTACAGCTACTAGGATAGATCAAGAATATCCCCCTTTACAAGCACACCCTCATAGGTCTAATCCTATGTGTTGTATGTGACAACAACCAGTAATACTACGATTAGTGACAATACCGGTCGCCACACCCATCCAAACTCTAGTTCTTGCACCTGCACTCATCCAAGATCAACCATATGTTTCACAAAAATTAATTACTACCATTGAGTCATTAATAACTCGGTTGGAAGCTATGGAAAGAAATTGTGCACCAGGTCAACCGAAGAAGAGATCATACCATGAATGGGTGGATGCAATTCCTCCCCCATTAAATTTTGTGAGTACCACATTCCAAATTTTTAATGGTTTGGGAGATCCAGAACAATACTTAACACATTTTCCCTCTTGTTGAGATCCTATGATGGGAACTCCTCAACAACAAGAAGTAGTTAAGATCAGGTGTTTTTTGTAGTCATTACAAGGACCTACATTCTTCTAGTACACAAGCTTGCAATATTAGTCAATTACTGGGTGGGAGGATCTCCGTCAAAGATTCCTTCTTCAATTTAGCTCAACATTTCCAAAGACGAAAATTATTTATCATACCAATTGTATGCAAAGGTAGAATGAAAGAGTTCCAGATTTCATTGATCACAGGAAGGGATTAACATATTCCTTATGTTTAGAACTCCCACAAGAAGAGTAGCTACCAATATGTGTGGAAAATCTGCGTGGAGAATTACCTACACCGTTGATCCCTGTGAAATACACAGGAGGGTTTCGAGACCTTACTTAAATCACTCAACAGATAGAAGATTCTATTACAAAGAATAAGGATAAAACTGGTGTATTTCCATCAGTTCCAAGAAGGAGAATAGAGAAATCAAGGACTACTACAGTTACACTTAAACAAGAATCTCTAACTTCTTCCACTTTAAAACCTTCATTGGTTTAAAGGGCTCCACATCCTAAGCGTCAACAACAATGACTAACTTATCAACATTATCAAAGAGATCATAGGTGGAAATAGTTTGAAAATTTGAAGAACAATTTTTATTCTTTCTGGAATTAACATGTTCCTGGCTACTTCATCGTGGCTCTGGAAAACAATATGGTCCAGTTGCCAAGGCCCAAAAGGCCGAACAATGAAGGAGATGAAGGCCTCCCCAACTATTGCACGTTTCATCAGATGTTGAGGCATCCCATTCAGGAGTGATTTATCTTAAAATACCACCTGCAAAATATGGTGGACTCTAGACTAGTAAAATTGAAAGGCTCTTCAGCCCAGGTAGAATATGTTACTGATATTGATCCAGAGGAAGAAGGAAAATGGCATGAAGTCAAAAGTAAAAATTCTCATAAGTATAATGATTGGATGGTTAGGAATATGATTAGCTGAACTCAGGCCATTTTATAAACACAATCGAATCAACCAATTGTGTCTTCTGATACGAATGCCACCGCAAAAACCCCTTCATCAGTAGGAAAATCCTCAAAGAATAGACATAATTTGAAGTAAGAAGAGCACTCGAAAGAAGATGAGCTCATGTCAATGCCTAACTTTTCTTTGACTTGGGAAGTTTTTATGCCATCTATTTTAAAAGAACGGGCACTGCCCCACCAAAATAAACAGCCTGAACTGGTAAATCAGGCATAATCTTGATCAGATGATGAATTGATCTTTGGTTTTGTTAACATAATTCATTTAATAGATCCCTATGCTAATGACAGTTTTGATTATGATGAGACTATGTTCCCAATATCTAACAGAGGAATTAGAGGAAGAGACAGAGGTGTAGGATATAGGGGATAAAGTGGATATTCTAGAAGCCACTATTTCAATCCTACCCCTGCTAGAACGGTATATGCGGCAGAAACCCATGGAAAATCCATTCAGTGAGCTCAAAAAGAATAAAAAAATTCTTCCACACATGGTAGATTCGGTCCTGATGCAGTTATTTTGGAAGACCTATTAGAGGTCACACATTCTTCCTCTCCACTAATAGATAGACCTAGTCGATTTAATTTACAGAAGCTAGGAGTGTTTCCAACTCCTACTCCAATACGAGATGCATATACTATCAAGGCATCAACATCCAAGGCACCTGAAAAATCACATTTTCTTGATGGGAAACATAGACCTTTGGACCGAAATAATGATGTCTTGAAACATTTGGCCCAAGTACCGGCCAATTTATCAATTCTATATTCCTTGAATCTATCAAAAGATCTTTGAGAGGCGCTTATTGAGTCTTTTTCAAGTCCTAAAGAATTAGAAACTGAAATTGTTACAGCTGAGGTCTACCATATAGAGAATGATTCTTCAGAATGCCATGCAGTGATATCTTTTACAGATGAAGATGAAGAAGATGTTGTATATGGTAATACCAGACCTTTGTATCTATCTGTAAAATCCATTGATATAGACATCTGATGAGATTTCATTGACAATGTCTCAAGAGTCAATCTCATTCCTATTCGTACACTTCATCAATTGGGCCACACCGAATCTGATTTATCTCTTTCTAATTTGATGTTTCAAGGATATGATAAGTACAGACAAGAACCTTTGGGCGATATTACACTCAGAATTCTGTTGGAGACCTTGTTTCTAATTCAGATTTCATGGTTGTTCATTAGGACACAACTTTCAATATTCTTCTTGGAAGTCCTTGGCTACATCAAATGCGGTCATACCTTCATCGCACCATCATTGTCTCAAATAATTTTCAATGGTCAAATTGGGACATTGTATGGTGACAAAGCCCCATATAAAACATGTGAATATCAATACATTGAGGCATAATTGTATCACATGGAGGGAAAGGAAAAATCCATGACAAAGAAGGTTACCAAAATTAATTCTCCAAGTGGTTTGGAAATGATTCAAGTAAACCCATTCATACATGTGAGTACATATTATTTGTTGTATATCTGTCAAATTGACATCATAGGCCTAAATCCAAACACTCTTATGGAAACCTCTATAATGTCAATTATAGAAATGAACCCAGAAAACATGGGAGAATTTTATGATTCACCAAGAAATGATGAAATCTTAGATAGAGATTTCTTTATTTCATCCACTAAAATCCAGCAATTCTATACTTTATTGACCAGGTAAAAATATGTTATAGAAATACCAGAGGAAAACAATGATGTCGACTCTAAATCCATCATCTCCTCTCTATCACCCCAGGAAGACCCTTTATCATCAATAGGGTCATAAATGGTAGCCTCTTTCCAAGATGTTCAAATTTTAACTTCTCCTCGGACCATGGAAATTCTACTTCATCATCTACTATGAAAGTAGAAATAGAATAAGTAACACATACTGAAGAAGAAGAGGAAGATCTCAGGGATGATCCTCTAGTATTTGAAGATAGAATCTCTACCACTATGGACGATCTTAGAAAAATAAATCTGGGTACAAAAGAAGATCCACGCCCCCATTAATTAGTGCGGCCATGACTCTTGAAGAGAATGAAATGTATACTTCATTTCTAAAGAAAAATCGAGATGTATTTGCTTGAAATTATACAGAAATACCATGTCATGATCCTGATGTTTCCACTAATCATTTGGGTTTTCTAGAAGAACATTTTGGATTCAAACAAGTAGCAAGAAGAACACACCCAACTTATGCCTCTAAAATTAAAGCTGATATTGATAATCTTATCATGGCTAACTTCATAAGAGAAGTTCAATATCTCAAATGTATGGATAATATTGTCCCTATGAAAAATAAAAATGGAAAAATTAGTGTTTGAATTGACTTTAGAGATCTTAATTGGAACTTACCCAAAGATGATTTTCCAGTTCCGATCACAGAACTCTTAATGGATGCAACAGCTGGCTACTGAGCTATTTCCTTCATGGATGGATATTTTCTGTATAATAAAACTTGAATGGCTCTATAAGATGAAGAATCTATAGCCTTCAGAGCCCCTCAAGGTGTTTTTTTCTATCGGGTAATGCCCTTTGGATGTAAGAATGCAGGTCGAACGTATCAACATGCCATGCACCATATCTTCAAACCCTTTATAGGGAAATTTGTTGAATGTTACGTGGATGATTTGGTGGTTAAATCTAGACAATGTTCTAATCAGTTGGATGATCTGGAAATCATATTCAACAAACTTTAAAAACACAATTTGAAGATGAACCCCTTGAAATGTGCATTAAGGGTAACCTCAAGAAAATTTCTCATCTTTGTTGTATGCCATCATGGTATCGTAGTTGATACTAAGAAGAAAAAATCAATACATGGAATTTCACCTCCTAGAAATTTGAAGGATTTTAGAGGATTTCAAGGACACTTGGCCTATATTTGTCATTTCATTTCCAATTTGGTAGGAAAGTGTTTACCCTTTACTCAATTAATGAAGAAGGGAGTCACCTACCAGTGGATTGAATAATGTCAAGAAGCATTCGATACCATCAAGAAATATCCCTTGAGTCCATCATTATTAATTCCACCAATTGAAGGAAGACCACCTATTCTCTATGTTACAGCTTTAGAGCAGTCATTGGGTGCCTTATTTTCCCAAAAGAATGATGTTGGGAAAGAAAACATCCTTTACTATCTCAGTTAGACTATTCTTGAGGCAGAAACACAATATTCATGTTTTGAAAATATCTTCCAAGCATTAATCATTTTAGTTTAGAAATTGTGACTTTTCCTACAAAATCACGAGTTCCAATTGGTATCTCACAATTACCCGCTCAAATTTATCCTTAGTTGTCCAATGCTTACAGGATGTCTGGAAAGGTGGAAAGTTATTTGGAAGTAGTTTGATTTCCAGTACGTGTCTCAAAAACCAATAAAGGGCCAAGATCTGGACGATTTCCTTACTAAACACCCATCTATAGAAGATAAATTTTTATATATTGAACTTCCAAATGTGGAAGTATTCTCAATTCAAGATAATACTCAGACATGGGAAATGTACTTTGATGGTTCCCCTAGAAGTCCAATAGGGAAGAAAATGGAAAATCCTAAATTCATCAAAGTTGGGCTAGGAATCCTGATTTTTTCCCCAGAAAAGGCAGTGATACCCTATTCTTTTTTATTATTGGAAGGTGGTACAAACAATGAAGAAAAATATCAAGCTCTCATCACAGGCTTGGAATTGGTGCTTCAGGAATAGGTGAATCACTTAAAGTAAAAGGTGATTCAGATTTGGTAATCAAACAAATCAATGTGTATTATTCCATCAGAAAGGAAGAGTTAATTCCCTTGTGTGATTACATTAGAGAGTTAATGGTTGAATTTCCTTAGGAACCGAAATTTTCTTATATTCCATGAGCACAAAAGGCCCAAGCTGATACACTAGCTAATGTAGCCACAACTCTTGAAGATCCAAACTAGGACGAAACAATCATCAACATTTCTCACCGTCGTGTAGTTTCACCTTTTTTTCAAATCACGATAGAGGAAATCAATGAAATCAATCCCATTTCTGAACCATATGATCATTCTACTGTATGGATGACACTTATCAGGGAATACCTTTAGAATGGAACACTCCCACCTGATAGAGCTGGGAAAGAACATGTCTGATGACGTGTGGTCAATTTTACTCTTTATGATAGCACAGATCACCAAAAAATTCTCTACAAGTGAGGTTTTGATGGAATTTTCTTTAGATGTATTGATGGTGAAGAAAAAATGGTTGTCATGAATGATGTACATGAAGGAGTTTGTGGTGCCCACCAGTCTGGACATAAACTTTCTGGTCAAATTCAAAGGCTTGGATACATCTGGACTTCAATGATGCAATATTGTGTTGATTTAACTAAGAAGTGTCATTATTTCCATGTGTGTGCTGACTTCATTCATCAACCCCCATAGTTTCTTCATACAACTAAATTGTCATGGACATTTTCCACATGGGGAATGGATGTGGTATCACTTTATCCTATGGCTACATCTATGTAATTTAAGTATTTTATTACTACTACTGACTTATTTTCCAAATGGGCAGAGGCAATACCTCTCAAATAAGTTAGTTCTAAAGACATTGTCAGCTTCATCAAGTCTAACATCAACACAAAATTTTGTGTCCCTCATACCATATTGACAGACAATGGCACCAACTTCTGTTCATATGATGTGAGAAAGTTATATCAAGAATACCAAATCAAATCCATCCATTCATCTTAGTATCATGAAGCGATCAATGGAAAAGTAGAGGCCTTCAATAAGACACATTCAAACACACATCAGAAGATGGTGGATAATGACAGGAAATCATTTCCTGATAAACTTTATCATGATTTATGGGCTTATTGGACCGCCACCTGCACTGCTACATGATCAAATAGATATTCATTGGTATATGGAACAGAAGTAGTCTTTCCCATTGAGGTTCAATTACCTTCACTCAGAGTAGCCATTTGTGATCAATCATCCACAGATGAACAATCTTAGAAAATATTTGATGAATTAAAACAAATAGATGAAAAAAGGTTGTACACCCTGCACCACTTGGAAGTCTATTAGAATCGAATAACACGGGATTTCAATAGAAAAGTTCATCTTCATTCATTCATTCATTCAAGGAGAATTGGTATTGATCCTCATAACTCCAATGATACCGGGGAAGAAGCCTGCAAACCTTGAGCCAAAGTGGGAAGGAACTTACTCAATACATAGGGTCTACTCCAATGGAGATTATTTTCTAATCTCAGTGGATGGAGAACTCATTACAACTCCAACTAATTCAGGATTCATGAAGAAGTATTTTGTGTAACACAAATACACCTCTTTTCCCTGCTACATGAAACTAAACTGTGCAACACCATTTGTCCTTGCTGTAGGACATTAAACTGCATAACCACCTCTATCGTCCAACATGAAATTAAACTGTGTCCCCTCTATCATCTTGCATGAAGTTAAACTGTAAAAATTACCTTATACGTCCTAAATGAAGGTAAAATATACATGTCCATCCGATATAATGTTTTAACTGTGAAAAAAATACCTTAATATGTCATACATGACATTAAACCATGCACATGTCCTGCAAGATGTTAAACGGAACAACAATACATCCTAGATACATGACTCTAAACTGTACAACACCCCTTTTCCCACATGACGTTAAACTATGCATTGTTAGGGTTGTTACCAACTCTTGTTTCTCACACCGAGCATGACTCACATGAGCATAGAGTGTGCTTCAACCATAACACTCTCTCTGGACTGCTAACCATGCCGAAGTCCCAACACCATCTTCGTGTTTTTGTCCTCAAGTACAACTCGATCAGCAATTCATTCTCAATCGAACTACGCAGACTTTGATCCTTGCCTTCTAGGTTGGGTACGTAGGCAACCTACCAAGGTTTAATCCCAAAACCAATATCTTTACGTCGGTTCACCTCCATCTCATACAATATTGATCGGTGAAACCCCCAAAACCAATATCTTCACATTAGTTCACCATCGTCCTTTCTATATTATGTTAAGCTGTACAATCCACCATTTTCCTCGCTTTAAGGCATTAAACTGCATAGCTATACGTCCTAGCTACATGGCACTAAACTGTGTAGTACCCATCTATGCATATAACCTTAAACTATTCGCACTTTTCTCCTGTATGAAAATAAACTACAAAGGTCTATTACACCCTCCCCTAAGAGGGAATCATTATTTACATTGATATCCAATCATGTCATATTCCAAAGACTACACGAATATATGGAAATACCTAAAACTTTAATCTTGGGTCTGACCATCATTACACTAAAGTCCCCTTTCATCCTTCACATGTACGTACCAAATCTATACAGAGGGTATTTCAAGAACTGCATAGGGCTTGATTCCCATCCCTATGGGATACATAGAAACGTTTGAGAATCCCTCGAATCCATCCCCAAGTCATTGGGCCTAACCCCAAACTCTAGTTTTAGTCCCTTGGCTGAAAAAGTCCACCATCAAACACATGAATGTGGTATGAAAATCCTGGTATTTATTCACATAATGTTTTTAAAAAACACAAAATGTGTCTTCCTAATTAGGGTATAAGCTCTACGACCCTAAACTATGATATCCTACACTATCGTCACACATGACATTAAACTATATTTCAAGAACTACATATGGATTGATACTCATCCTAATGAGATATGTAGTGAAGTCCAACATCTCGATTCAGGACCCAGTCACAACATGACTATGGTCAGCATTGGTCTATGTATCTCCTTCATGCATTGGAAAATACCCATTTTAATATGTCATACTCTTAACCTTAAATAATTGCAGATCTCCATAACCCTTTTCTTGACTTCTGGTCAAAAAATGTCTAATACCCGGGAAGTCTTTTTCCTAACTATGCAGCATGTTCCCCTAGGAAGTATTGCATAAATAGTCTACATAATGGACCGGTCAACCAAAAGATTCCATTATTTGACTATGCAACCAATGCCCTTAGGTGGACCTTCATAATTCCACCCCCCTAACGGGTTCGTCGAATAGTGGTAAATTCATTCTTGTGGGGAAACACTATTTTTTTCTTATTGGTCTTAACGAATATATGTAGGGATCCTAAAAAAAATTCATCCTTAACATAATGGTCCCATAATATTTTTCATGATCTGAAAGTATTCAAGTCTATGGTTTATATTTCCCTTCACTACGTTTGGGTCAGACATTTATAGGAGTGACCTACATCCAATTCTTTGAAAATAATGATGGGGAACATCCTCTCCATATTCATGTACCTCTCTCCATACAGTTGACTCTATGCTTTGGAAAATTGGAATCTTCATAAACATTCACTGGCTTTTGGAAATAGAAATGTAAAATTTATGAGAGTTCTTTTTCCTGGCTATGCAACACGTGCCCCTAGGTGGCCTTTCATAAGTATTGTACATAATGGACCTTTCAGCAAAAAGATCCTACTATTTGACTATGCATCTGATGCCCTTAAGTGGCCCTGCATAATTCAACCCCCTAACAGGTTTTTCAAATAGTGGTAACTTCACTCTTAGGAAATACTTCCTCTAATGCCTTTTAGCATTTTTTTCATATCATCCTTTAGATTCAAAATTTCTTAAGTCATATATTACATGTTTTCCCCAAAACATGAATGTGGTAATATGTTTTCAAACAAATTATCAAGGAATTGTGTTAATTTTAATCTATTCGGTCAAAGATATTTGACCTTAAACATTATCCTTTTTATATCTGACATGCATGATATTAAACTGCCACTAGGAGACATAGTACTCATTAAATAGGGAACCTATAAAAGGAACTATGAACAAATGTTGATTCCCATCTCTCTAAATATACACTTTGTATGATTTAGGCAGTATTGAGCCATAAAAAAGATGCAAAGTTTGTGGGGTTGTTTATATAATCCTAGTAATAATCAAATTATGCATACTAGGACCATTGGTTTAGGTATAAAAATTTAGTAGTTAGCAATAGAATGCAGGTAAAAATGATTGAAGATGAAATGAATTTTTCATTGATGCAAAATATTAGAAGAAAATCCACATATTGATGTATCTTATCTTTTTTAAGAATTAAAAGAGGTTTTCAACATAACTTTTCATTTGATTTGCGAAATCCCGAGCTTTATCAGTAGCCACATGAAGTTCATTCACTCAACAAGCTTCACTCTTTTCAGCTTGATGAAGTGATTTCTTGGTATCTGTGATGGATTTAATACCATCTGTTTGGACTCCTTCCAATGAATTGTTAAGATGGTCAATTTACCCAGTAATGACATCTAACTGTTGTTGAAGGTGCATCTACTGGACAACTTTATCCGTGATTTTATGCTTTAGCTCCTTCATATTTGCAGCATGATCATCCTTATCTTGGGAGACCACAACCTCAAATTTGCCGATATTGTTCAACAACCTCACTCTGATCAGATCTTGAAGGAACTTTTTCTTCTACTTCCTCTTTAAGATGAATTGTTTCACCGCGATATGGATCTCTTGATATCCAAAACTGCCATGTCCCTGCATGACGAACAAGGATGAAAGTAGTGGGATCTTTGAAGATAGAACTTCAAGAGGAACTTCAGATATGATTTTCCATATATTTTTCCATTCCTTGCGATGTGAGAATTTGAATGCCTTTTTGCACCTTTGGTTCTGATTCAGCATCGCTATCACAAGGGGGAATATAGATTGGGATTAATGCACTTAAGAAAGTGCCCTATTCTACTCCCCCCCTTGAACCTTGGTACATCAATTTTTACTCCCATTGGATATAAGGGCGAGGCTTCACCTCCAGATCTAGCCACTGATGTTGATAGCCCTGCATAGTCAATTGAAATCTTTGGTTAGTTTCAAAGGATAAAAAAGGATGATTAGCTATCTTGCATATTATGTACAGCCACTAATATTATCATCTTTTATGTAAAGCAAGATCAGTAGCATGAGAAGGACCCTACCCACCTTTCCTAGATTCAACAGGATTTTCAGGATGGGTTTTAGGAAGCTTGGTCGGGTTAAGCTCCACTTGAGCTAGAATATCTTCAATGATAGTGTTGTCTCTGTCCCCTTTAGTCATTGGAAGATCAACAACTTGATCAGATGGAAATGAACATTTCAACCAATCATGGTTAGAGATGTAATAGAAAAAAATTAATAGGATGAAGGATAACAATCACGTCCAAAATCTTCTAAATCACCTGGTAATTTAACATGATCTAAAATTTTCTCAAAAGATGCGCCAAGTTCATCATTTCATCCAGTGATATCCCATATTCTTGGATAGTCTCACCAGTGGGAGCATTTGACATATCTTTTTGACAACCCTCCTCCTACGACTTCTAACCCTGGAAATCTTCCTCATAGAAAATTGAGGAGTCAGTTGCAGTGGTCACCAAATGTTCTAGTGAAGGCTCTTCTCTCCTTGTAGAAGTAACAGGAGCAGTACTGGGAATAGACGCTGGCTATTCTTCTCTCCTTGTTTCTTCAGGAGCATCTAAGTTAGCATAAATTTTCAACTGTTCACTAGCACCCTCCATTGACCTCAAAGGAGGGTCAATCCTCACCCTCAAAGGGGAAATCTAAGAATCCCCTTCAATCCCAATAAGTATGAGAAACCTTTTAATGTGTTAAGATTAATGACCATCCGAAGGACTTACCCCTATTGATGAAGTGTTTGGCTATGGTCTTCTTCCTTATATGATTTTTCTTCTTGGACTTTTTGGATGTGTTGACACCATCACCTCTAAATATAGGTATTGGAGAGCGAAAAGACCTATTTAAGTCCTCGTCCATGGCTTGTTGGCCTGGAGATACCTCGCCCGACTCACGAGGAGATTCAGTGGATCCAAGAGCGGTGCCACCAGGGCTATACCATAATGAAGAGAACTTATTAGTTCCTTACTTAACAAGATATATGATGAAGAAAGTAATTTCATTGAGTAACAAAGCTTTGACTGAAATCAAGTATAAAAGAAAATAAGGAAAGAAACTAACATCTTTAGAAGCCACATAATCGTGCCACTCCTCATCTACTGAAGCAGCAATCCCCTTAGTGGTGCCACGATCCATCATTTCCTTTACCATCTTGGTGATAGGGATGGAATAATTAGTGGAATATATAAGAATTTACATCTCTTTGATGCAGGCCCGTACTTCATCAGGGTTATCATTGAAGCGTATATCAGCAGATGCTGGGAGATCCCCCTCTCTAAGGATATGTATCCCTTTTCATAAATCCATCCAGGTGGTTTCATCATCACTATAGAAACTCCACCATGTCTAGACAGCCTCTGGTCATAAATATTCATAATACACACCAAAAGGCTGTGAGGAGGGTCCTATAATCTGGGTCTTCAACTACTTCCCAGCTCCTGCGATCACAGATAAATGATACAAAAATGAAACTTGTAGCTCTATAAAATAATGTAAACTTAATTTCATCAATGATATAACTCACCTTGAGTCGATGGAGTAGGTATCTTGACTCTGGTAGGAGGATTATATTTGGCATGAGGCCGTTTTGACGCATGTCGAGCCTCATCATCCCTAACCTATGAATCTGGTGAGTCACCCCCGGGTGAAGAACTCAGTGAAACAACTCCGAGTGAGGAAGTGTCACCTTCAAGATGAAAGGTTTCTTTCTTGACACATCTCTTTTTACTCCCCAACCAGTAGACATGAAGATTCAATACCCCTGTCGAGTATGATTCTACCAAGTTCTTAGCATACCATGTAGTCAATTGACTCGCCGCTCCAGTAACTGGTAGATCAAACACTACCACAGTCTTCTCTATAGATGTCACCAACTATAGTTGTTGGGAAACCATTGGATGCTGCTCTGACCTAACATGCATGGGAGGGGATAAAAAAATCTGCTACAAACACATGAATTGGCATGCAAATCTATATGAAGCATAGGCCTCACATATAATCTCTCAATCAATTCTGGTAGCCAATACACCATCTCTGCAAGCCAGCATATATGACCTCAATTCAAGGATAGATATTACATCATCAAAAAACCACCCGGTTGGCAAGTTTCCATAAGGAAGAAATGAAATTCCTTGAATAGGCTCATCCCCACCTTTAGATCATAAGGATTAAGAGAAAATGGAGAAATTCCATAAAATGCCTCCACCGATGGACTAAAAGAACTTCCAAGAACCCGTACTCCGCTCTGTACAACATATGTTCAGATGTGAGTGGTGATCCATCCCCAAAAAACTTGGAATGGTCCCACTATTCTCAAAGGAGACATACCCATAAAGACATAGAGTAAGCTCCTATGAATCTTTGCCAAAATAGGGGTGGACAACCCAACAATTTTTCTCTCATCCAACTTGGCTACAACAACTAAGGTCCTTGGCCTGATGCCTCCCTTTAAATCCCTAACTGGAAAAATATAAACATGGATCCATAAGGCTAAGAATCCCTCTAGATGGGTCTTCTCTGGGATTCATTGATCCACTTCATAACCCCACTTTTCAAACTCTCCCACTTCTAGAGCTGGCCAGAATGTGACAAGATAACCCCTCTTCTCTGCTCTGGCGTAGCTGGTAGGATGAGTACAAGTGGGCCCATTCTCTTTCTTCTTAATCAGAAACATATCTGTCCACTCCTCTGGAAGAATATCTTTTCTAGAATGAGTTTTGGTGGACTTTGAATTCTTGACCTTGTGGAAAATTTTAAATAACTCTCGATCCAAAACGAGGGTGTTCTCCGAATCATTCATGGTCACCATGGGGGGGATGAATTCGTTATACATATCTACAAAAATTGAAGCCCCCAATATCTTGTAGACATCCCACAAGCTGATGCCTACTTATCTAGGATTCAGATGGAATGGATTGGTTTCTAGGCTCCAACGACTGATTAGCTCCGGCACAAAATTATCATTCCTATAGACATATGTCTACCCATCCTAGATAGATTCATTTATTGAAACTCTCTTCAAATCCTCAAAAACCTCTACATAATTTTGTCACACACAGTATGACCAAATCTAAGTTGTCTTCACACCTCCTTCAGGAAGAAAATCCCAACTCTTCCTCCATCCCTTAGATTGATCCATCTGAGAATTTTGGAAAATAGAGGGATAACAATGCGGCTGCAGCTCAGGATTGTCAGGCTTCAGATCTGGAGCACATGGGCTACGATGCATTATTTATTCCTTCCCCACAGTTCCATCATTTAAAATGATCCTACAACTGAGATATTTTCCAAAGTGAAATTGGTGTAAGTCTGAAACCAATAACGAGGAACATAATTCTTTTCCTCTTGAACATTGTCTCCTTGTAGGTGACCCTGGCCATATAAAGGAATGTAAATGCTCTATGGGAAATTGGCAATATATTTCTTCAAGTACATAGCCAAATCCAGGAGAGTGCTATCGTAGATATCATAATATTCATGGCTGATGATGTTTATCATATCATCTATTCTCTTGCTAGTCAACTCATCAACCGATCCAATTCTTTTGGGAGACACTGAATCTGTGAAAAGGTCAAACAGTTTAATTTTTAGAAGGTCTATATTTAAGAAATATTTGTGATGAAAACAAAAAATGGAAATTTCATTAAGGTGCGCAAGTGTTGTTGCAGATGTGTTGTCCTTCAAGTTTTTCCGCACAAGTAAAAATCCGTTCTGGGGAAGCATGGCACAAAGAAGAGCGATTGAATGAGGAATGAAAAACACTTTCATGAAGATAGCTTAAAAGGTTTTAAGGCATGATGGTTTGCACGAAGTGATGCCCAAATACATAGGTTATCCCGTAGTCTTGCATGCCATAACCCGCACACCGCAACCTGTGTGCCTAAAACCTACACACCGCTGAACCGTGGTTTCTCGTTTTCCTCAGAGTCAAATCTTCTTTCCTTTTTCAGATCCAACTTTGATGGGGGACTTTTTTGACAGTCTTTTCCATCATAGAGTCCAAACAAATGGAAAAGGGGAATACCTTAAGCACAATGAAGGCCACCCTTGGAAGAATATAAAAAAATTGACAATGGCTTGGACCAGGATCCCACTTCAAAGGTGTCGCGCAAGTTTCATGATCTCTGTGCAAGTCACTTTCATTACGACTATGGGTCAAGAAAGTCACATGTGTTCCCTATGCATTCTTTCTCCCAAGGTTCCTAGTGGCCTATAAATATCCCCCCCTGGGCCCAACATTTCGAGAAAAGTATTTTCAAAACCCATATTCAATCTCTGGTCACCCAAGTCTTTTTCTGACGTCTTTCGAACACTTCTATGGTAATTCTTGACCTAGAATGGAATCTATATAGAGAAATAATAATGCCTAAGTGTTATAATTCATCAACAATTGCACGCTTAAGTGTCTAACCCTTAAGGGAAATGAAGACACTTGCGCGCCGCCTTTCCCTCTCAATAGAACTTGCGCGCTACACTTCTGGAAGACTATAGGGATGATACTAAGGGCTTGAGTTCAAATTCACCCCAGTATTAACCTATAGATTCTTCATCGACCCATATGACTCATGTTGTGCAAGTGTACTTGCGTGACCAAGACTTGCGTGCCAGAACAATACTTGTGTGCCTCCTTCCTAGTCACTTCCTTTCCTTAAATCCACCTTTCCTTTTCAAGATATAGCCCTCAAAACCCTCTTTAAATCCATTTATGGAACAATTCCTTTGTTGGATTCCTTATCTGAAGGAAATACTAGGATAAAATCTCCCAAAAACTCATGATATACAATCATTATGTCACCATGGTTAGGGGTTTCCTATATAACCTCATCCTTTATGATGAGAAGATATTTTAACGTGGGCCTCCTTCTTAGGAATAGGCCCCAATCACAAGTCCCCTTAAACTAGGCCTCCTTCTCAGAAGTAAGCCCCAATAATAGTTTCCTTAAATATTAGGCATCCTCCTCAAGAGTAAGCCCCATTATTAATTCTTTTGATTTGGGCTTCCTTCTTAGTAATAAAACCCAATCATAAGTCCCTCTTAATTCGGGCTTCCTTTTCAAGAGTATGTCCTGGGTTAAAATTCCAAATCTCTATAAAGTAAAAATACCATTATGGACCCTGATTCTTGGGCTTCTTTCCTAAGTCCTTGTCTTCATTTACCTGGGCAGTCATACATACATAATCCCCACATCATTTCTCATAACTGTATCTTCATGGAACCATCGTCAATTTTACTGATACCTCTTGTTTCCCACACTGGGCATGACTCACATATCTTAGAGTGTGAAAGTAATCAAGACATCTCTTTTTGGGCCATTAACCATGCATAAAACCCAAATAAATTTTATATAACTACGTGGGTTCTAATTCCTTTTTAACAAGGATATGTAGGTAGCCCATCTGTGGGTATGATCCCAACTCCGAAATAATAACTATCTTTCTGAAGGATAATTAACTTCAAGTGCCTCACTGAGTGGCTTTAAAACCAGTATGGTCATCATAATGACCAATATATTTCTATATAATGTACTGAAGGATACCATTGACTAAGAATCTATAATACATACAGATGATTATCCATCTATGAAGAACCTAAAATACATATAAAATATTCTCTAAATCTCATAAATATCAATCATTGGTTTCTAAATCTAAAGGAAAAATAATTTTATACTTGGTGAGTTAATAAGGATTCATGAACATAACTTAAATCTATATGAGAGTCCTAGAGTAGGTAATAATTCCCCCCAAAAGGTGTGATGAGCCTGACCTCCCATCCTCTCGACCAATTAAATTTATTAAGCCTCATCGGTCCATGACTAATGAGCACCTACCATTGGAAAGTAGTTCCAAATGGATATAGAGTCATTGGATGTTTCCGGTTCTACAAATAAACCTATTAGAAACCAATTGGATGGTTTGAATCTTAAACAAACAAGGTCATCCCCATTTTCAGAAGAAACAGTAAAAGACCTGCAGGGAGGAGAGCCTTGGTGATGCGATATACTCACGGTACTCAACAGGAGGAGTACCTCAGCAGGCCTCGAGGGGAAGCACCTCTATGTGACACGGCAGGCCCATGGTTTGGATCTCTTCTATGTGATGCAGAAGACCCATGGTACTCGACCAGAAGATTACCTCATCAGTCTAATGTTTTTGGGAAGCACCTCTGTGTGACGCGGCATTCCCACTGTACTTGATATAGGAGTTTCTAGTAATCAAGGTGTTTGGTGTTGTGTTCGGAATATTACTTGATACTACCCCTAGAATAAATCCTGGATTGAGCTTAGTTAGTATCTCTGTTTTTTCATCATGATTGAGATGGTATACTTGATAACTTTGGTATATGTATGGGAATATATCTAAGTAAGGTTATCTTTTGATTTCATACCTTTGTGTATTATCCTTGTTGGATTTGGTGAGACCTAGAGGGTCTCGGGGTCCCTACTGAGTTCCGTTATACTCACCCATGCACTATCTATACCCGCACCTTGTTGTGTTGGATGTAGACGACGGAAAGCGCTGACTGAGGCTGAGAGTACTAGGACTGGATGGTACCTGGAGGTGGACCTTACGAAGAGTCAGTACATGGAGGAGACGGGCAGATGAGGAGTGCTGAAGAGGAAATTTGTACCTAGCCTTCAGGTAGGAACCTTATATGATGACCTAACAAATGAATTTTTCTTCTCTTCAGTTGTATTGTATCACATTTATACATTTACTTTCCAGTTGGTCTTGTATTATGGCCCCTTTTACATTTAACACTCTTTTTTTATACATTTTACTTGGTGTTTCGTATAGCTGTGTGATTTCTTGTGTGTGTGTTTACACGTTATAAAGGCAATGCCTTTCTAGTTTTATGGAATTATGCTTTTAGTACTAGTTGCTATCCCCTATCATATAGAAGGTGGGCTTGGGGTAGTCACAACACTGGCCCCGGGGGATGGGTCGTGACAACTATAATTGATGTTGGGTCATCAAGTGATGTGGTGATAAGTATGTAATATGTTTATTCAAATTATTCTAATTTCCTATTTGGATCTGGATATTTTCATTATTTAATTTATGATAAATTTATATATAAATTGGGAATATCACATCATGAATAGATGGTATAACTTTTGGTGAAAACCATTAGTGGAAATATTAAAGCAACCAAGCTTTATAGGAATATTCATGTTGTTATTAGTTAGATGTTCTTTCCTAAAAATCGTGTAGAAATAACTATTGTTGTGTTTTATATCATTAATGGTATGGATTGAATTTTATTTTATAATAATAATATATATTTCAAAGATAATAAAATTTTATTCAATGATTTCGTTCTTTTGGTATATTTCCAAGAATATGAGAAATTAATTTGAGATGACAAGGAATGTTACCTAAAACATATTTATGAATAAAAAGAAACAATTCAAATTAGTGATGTTCCAATAGGTAATGAATACATAGATGTATTTTATAATTATTTTTCTAGTTTTATTCTTGATTTAGTGGTTGAGATTATTATTGAGTTACTTATTGATGATAAGCTTATTTCAAAACCCTCTTATCAAATGGATCAAGTTGAACTTTTAGAATAGAAAAATAAATTTTTGGATTTTATAGAAAATTCTTTTAGTCATGGTAAAAATTGATGATGGGATGATCCTTATATTTTTTTTCAAACTAATAATCATTCAATGAGACTTTTAAATAATTATATATCATTTAATAACAAGACTGTTATGATTAGTATACCCTAATAAAAATAATTGATTCACTTGATCATCTATAAGGAGAAAAATATTTTTAGAAGGTTGATCTTAGGATTGGATACCATTAGTTGAAAGTGAATTAAACATATATTTTGAAGACATTATTTTATACTATAAATAAGAAGTCCGGATTCATATTTATAACACCTCGATATTCTAAAAAAGTATAATTACATTAGATAGAGTGTGTGACATGAAACAACAAACAAAAATGAATATATAACATCTAAAGACTAAAAAATAATTTTATTTTTAAATAAATTCAATCTCTTCAATAACTTTAATTATACTCAACACTTTGTTTAGCTTGCGTTACATTTAATACTGATTTTATCTTTTGGTATACACAATAGTGAGTTTAAATGAAAAATGAAATTTTATGACAATATTAATATTTAATATAATAGTTATCACCTAGATGTTAAATTATTGGTTATTTATAGTAAGAAATAACTTTTGAAAATCATGGTTATCTATTGATTATAAATTTAAAAAAATTATTTGAACTCATAAACATTTTATTATTTCTAGAAGAATGTTTATTCATGATTTTTATACATATTCTGAATTGATTTTTTCCAATTTTAGTACTTTTTTTTGATCAATTAAACATAATTTTTTAAATCAAATTATAAGAATTTTTTTTGGGTAAATTTTTTGGATATTTTAGAAATATTTTATTTTTTAATTAATCGTGAAAAATACTAAATTTTAGTTGAAAAATTCTCGTCCGTTTATATTATTAATACAGTGAAATTATATTTTTTATAGGATTTAAGCTAAAATTAGTATAATTATAGATATATTAATCACATTTAGGTTATTGGAATCATTTTTATATTTTATTTGGATATAAAAAATTGTAAACTTTTGATCTTTTTCTCTTTGAAATCTTGCTTTCTCATCGTTTAAGAGGAATTAATTTTTAATTCTGACACTTCAGCGAATTTTATTTTGTAAAATGGATTCCATTTTTGGAATTGAAATAAATTAAATTTTTTAATAATTTGAACGTAGTTTTTGGTCATAATAATTATTAATGAAAATAATATTTAATTACCGTGATTAAGGATAAAAGAAATATTTGTGCATGTTATATTTTGTTGTGTTAAAATTAATTTGCATCACATGTAAGTTTTTTTTTGGGAAATTTGATTTGATATTTATAATAAGTGGGTCCAAATTATAAAATAATTATAAATTTATTTTATTCATAAATATTTAATTACCTATATTAAAAAATATAATTACTATGTTAGAATCTAAAGTGGTAAAAATGGAGTGAACTTAATGGTTTAAGAATGACATTTTTAAAACCTTTGTTTTTTCCTTTGGTAGAGGATTTATATACCAAATAATCCATAAAATAAATTATTTATCAATTTTGGTACCACATGAGGTTGGAGTGACCTCCCATTATGGAATACTTTTGGGCATTTAAAAAAATGCCACTCCCCTCAATTATAAAATGGAACTAACTCTCATATCTTCTTGACACCTTATTTAATTTTTCTCAGAAAATACATAGACTAATAAATTAAAAATTCCATCCACTCACCCTATAATTATTATTTTTGTGAATAAATCCATCCTAGTAAGGATTTTTCAGAAATCCTAACAATGTTACTTGAAGAAGAGGTAACATTCTTCAATGATCATCTTTGATTTATTACATTCTCTACATAATTAAATTATTATTAATCCAAGTTGAAATAATAAACATAGTATATTACATATAATTATATGTTTTTATATTTTGGGAAATACCTACCCCCATCTCTACTTATATCAATTGGGTTACGAAATCATCATTTGTGTGTATGACATGCTACCACCTCACAAACTAGTGTCATTCGTTTTTCCATAACCACCTCTCATGGTTGGGTATGATGATGGATGTGAAGTATATATATTTTATTTAAAAAATAATTATAACTATTTAGTCATTATATCATATATATCTTTTATTAAATTCAATTCCTTAGGGGAGATGATAGCGTCGCTCGTGTATAAGACATACTACCACCCCACGAAACTATGTGATTCATCATTCAATAATACATAACATTGAAGTCGATAAGGGTATTATTAACAAATATATGTGATATAAATTAAATAAATATTATATTAATGAAATATTAATCATTATTAAATGATAATATATCATTTTCATTCCTACAATGAAAAATGATAACATAGTCTATATACGTGCGAACTACCTCATTCACATAGTGATGTGAATTTCTTTTCATCACCACACTACATGGATGATGTATATAAGTATATTTAAAGAAATATTTTATTATTTATGATATTATGATCATTTTTAATGATAAGATACTGGTAACCTACTTTTTATAATGATCATTGAAAAATTGAAATGTTTATCATACGTATATATGATCTACAGTCTCCATGATCATAACATAATTCATTTCTAAAAAACCATATTTAATGATTGGTTATAAATTTATAATTTATGAATAAATATGATATTTATTTAATTATTATTATTATTCTGTTGGTGATGTGACTATATAATATTCACAAAAATAAGAACTTTCACAATAATGTAAAAATTATAAAACAAGGTGATTAACATCAAAAAATGAAAAATAATGAAATATTATTAACAAATGGGTGTTAAAATGTTATAATAGGATCATATATGAAATTTTAAGTATTATTTTGGCCTATTTATCAATTAGGAATATGATTATAAAAATTATACAAGATTGTAAATCATGATCAATAAAAGAAAAACACAAGTTAAGTGACTTCGTCTCAATATCCATTCATTGATTCATATCGGAATATATGCACACAAACCCATTTATATAGTGTATTTAAGTCCCATTTTAAATGTAATATAATTACTTGTTAATAATTCATGTTATTTTAATATTCAATTAAAATTATTTTAAACAAGGGGATTTTAATAAAAAAATTCAATGTTATAAAAGTAATTGTACAATCCTATTTTATTTTGTGATTATTAAATTTCTCTTTAAATAATCACTTTTTTATGATCATTTTTCTTTAGAAATTATATTTATGTTAAATATAAATAATTTTCTATGGTGGATATAATCATTTCCTAAATTGATTCCCATTGTTACATATAGTGTTTACAAGGAAATTTATTTGATTAACTGGTGTTATATTGATAAATATATATCCTTTAATAAATATAAATATTTGATGATATGGAATATTGATTAAAGAACTAAATAAATAATTCAATATAAGAAGAATGATTTAGACCTACAATTATGAGTGGGTCCCTATAAATATTTCCCATCATTGCATCAGTATGTCTCATAAGAAAAATAAGTTGGACAAATTAAATGGGTCTCTAGATGTAGTTTTCAACCATCATCTGAACTGTCTTGAAATTAGTGGTTTCATGGTTCCAAAGATCATGGAATCCAATAATTAAGTAGATCATTAATTAAGAATTTAGTTATTTTTGTTTATGAGATTTTCTCCATGATATTATTTCTAGATTCATTTTAGCCTTTGTTTATAGATTAAATGGAATAATTTTTTTAGTTAATTACCTTATCATATTGATTATTCATTATCTAATTATAGTAACAAAGTCATTGATTAAATGTAATGCGTGTTAAATTATTTTTCTTTCCTTATTTATGATTACAAATGATTTATGAAAACATATATTGTTCATTAACCTTACTAAGAAGTTGAAATCACCCTTATTTTTTCCCTTTAGAAAGATTATATGAAGTCTTATATGATTAACCTGCAATTACATACTAGAGGGAATAATATTATTCTATAAAAGAAAATTACGTTTTAATTTGTGTATTAAAATTCAATATAAGGCTCAGTTATTTATCTAGTTAACAAAGTATAATAACCTCTTCAGTCATTTGAGATGAAATTTGTTGTATCTTATTCTATTGTAATAAATCATACAATGGCTCTATGATACTGGGGTTGGGGTCTCTACAACGGTCATGCACTTTTGGTTTTATAATGCACCTTATGTATTTATGGACCTTAAAATATATTTTTCCATAAATTTAAGAATGGATTTGTGGTTTTTTAATGATATTTTATTATATTCTAAAACATTTTGGGATCATGAAAGACACCTAAGTATTTGTTTCAAACTTTTAAAGAAAACATCTATATGAATAATTTAGTAAGTTACAATTTTTTTTCAAAAAACTTATTTCCATGAATACATTACTTATGAAGATGTCTGAACAATTGAACTTGATAAAAATATAGAATTTAAAGAGTGTATTAGACCTACTAATATCATTTATATTTTTAGTTTTCATACTTTCAATGAGTATTACTGAGGGTTATTTAAAACAATTTCTCAGTAGTGTGGATTGTTTACAAAGTTAACTTGAAAAAAGTTATATTTATTAAGAAGAAAAATGTAATTATTTTTTCTAGAACTAAAAAGAAGAGTGGTGAATGCTCCAGTTTTGGCCCTTGCTTCTATAAATGGTTATTTTTTATCTACATTAACGATTATTTGAAAGGACCTGGTTGTGATCTAATGCAGAATAATCAACTAATTTCTTATACTTCACATCTGTCAAAACCTCATGAGTTTAATAAACTTATACATGATCATGAATTAGATCTATTCGTTTTTGGATTTCAAATTTTGGATGCATCATTTATATGGTGTAAAGTGTGAAGTATATAACAATCAATTTTTTTTTGAAATATATATTAACCCAAAAAGAATTAATCATGCAACAGAAAAGATAGTTGGAACTGATCAGTGATTATAATTGTATGATTCATTACCATACTATAAAATAAAAAAATTTCAATTATTTGATTCGAAATCATAATGCTACATTAACCATGTTATGTTCATAAGATGACCCTTCGGTAAATGATATGATGAATTTAAACCTAAAAGTTATGGATGTAGGGACATACTCTGTTTTTTTTCTCGTTTTAATGTAGTCAACTATGTCAAAAATAATTTTGAAAGATTATAATGAGGATCCTAATTTGTAGGAAAATGTAGTATCCATTAATAAGTGTAGGTTTATTGATTTTAATATTGATAAAGAACATGTTTTACGGGTTTGAAGAATATTATGTGTTACTTGTGATTCTTAGTTTAGTAAAGTGTTATTAAGTGATTCTCATTGTTCTTCATTTCATTTATTCATATAAGACTAAGATATACAAAGAAAATTAAGAGTATTAATAGTGGGATGAATGAAAATAGATTATAATGACTCTATAATGATTTGTTTCAATTTTTAAAGGTTAAAAATAATGAAAATTTCTAAAGGTAATTGTTCCACCCTTTCTAGTGTTTGAGTAGAAATGGGAAAATATATGAATTGATTTCATGGTGGGATTACCAAATACATTATGAAGTTACAGTGAAACTTGGTTTATTGTTGATTGACTGACTAAATTGACACATTTAATTCAAAATTGAGTTAGTATGTATTTAGATCATATTTATGAACTATATCTATATGATTTAGTCTGGTTACTTGGATTCCCTCTCTCTAATGTATCGAACTGTGATCCCATATTCACATTTAATTTCTAAAATAGAATTTATAAAATGATGGATATTGAATTAAGTTTCAGTGCATGTCTTCATCCATAATAACATGAATAATATGAGAGAATGAATTAGAATATAGAAGTTATGCTACATTTTTATTCAATATATTACCAGGTCATTTGGGATTAACATATTTAGTTGGTTGAGATTTCTTATGATAATAGTTTTTATTCTCGTATACATGTTTTACCTTTTGAGGTATGATATGAAAATATGCGTTGAGTGACCATTTTTATGATGATGTTAGAGAATGAAATTTGATGCGACTAGAGTTGCTAGAGGGAATGACTGAGAAGGTACAGTTGATTAAGTAACATATTAGGCTGGGTCATATTAGAATGAAAATTTATACAGATTACCAAATGAAATATCTTTATTTTGAGGTAGGTTATTGTTTTTTTATTAAATTATCTATATAGAAAAAATTGAAGTTTTTTTTAAAATAGTGAAAGATAATTCTATTGTTTATTGGAGTGCATGAAATTTTGTATAATGTTGTAAAAATTTCATACATTGTGGCTTTTCCCTTGAATTTATCTTTGGAACAAAATGATTTTCATGTTTCAATGTTAAAGATATATGTGTTAGATTTATATCATATTTTTACCCCCATGTAGTTCAGTTGGAAGAGAACCATTATTATTAGGAATAGACTATTAATATTCTTGATCATATAGAGAATGTTTTGAAGAATTATTTGATTCACTAGGCTGAGGTTTTATGAATAAACCATATTGTTGAAGATGTTACGTGGGAATTAGAAAATTCTATTTTGAAATGATATCACAACTTGTTTAATAAGTGAATACAATTTTGAGGATGAAATTTAATAGGGGGAGAATTTAATAATTCAAATAACAATATAATAAATTAATTTCATTTTTATTAATTAGATAGATATATTCATTACACCAAATAACTGAAAAATAAATTTTTATTTCCAAATAACTTTTTTGGAAAAATGGTGAAACCAAACAAGAATTATAGATGAGACAACATGACCAGGGGATCAACCATTTCATACAAGAGTTAGAATAAAACCATAAATCGCTGTTATGGTTGAGTGTGAACTATACATTAAAACCAATAATTATCCTCATAAATATCTTTAGAATCATCATGTTTTCTCTCAGAATCAATAGTCTAATCCTTAGACACGAGAGCATATTTGTGAATAACAGAGCGGGTGCATATCCTACACAACCTACCTTCCACCTCCTTCCTACCAATGACTTGTGAGGAAACACCCATATTGAACATATATCTTTCCTTATTCCATAATTTTTCTTTATTTTTGGTTGATTGATGTTCCCATGGATAAAAAATAGGTATGGGTGGCCACCGAGGCATCCAATCAAGCATGAATCCCCATGCCACCAATTAGCCCATCCTTAGACAGGTGGGTCAAATCTGACAATTTTTTCCCAGATGATCCAAAAACAATAGTGACTCTCCCTTTGACTCCATTTACCATTGGTATCCTCTTTAGTGTTTTGTCATCCCTTCTTCCATCAGTGTTAGCCAGCACACTATGAACAACTTTCGCTTATGAAGGGCTGAAACATCTAGAAACCACAACAACAATGACATTACATTACTTATCCCCCACTACATGAGAATCTTCATCACAAATTGAGGTGCATGAGTGGTAGAACATGGTAGACTAGAATCATGTGATGAGGGATTTCAGAGGTTCATTATAAAAATATTAATTAATTATTAAATAAAAAGGAAATAGTTTTAAATAAACTATTTTCTTATAATTTTTTTATTTAATATAATTTTTTATAAATTTCAGAATATCAATTAGAGAAAATTATTTTCATTTTTTAATTATTCTTTTTGAAATTATCATATGTTGAAATTTAGGTTTTTTAGAAAATTAAGATTTTTTAGTGAATACTGAAAAATATTGATTCATGTTAAAAATCAATTATTTTCAGTAAATTCAGTAATTTAAAAGTCCCATTATGTTTTAAATATACTTAAATGTAATAGAATTATTTTTTTATATTTATTCTACTTAATTTTATTTTTAATTAACCTTTTATTTTGATTTAGTGAATGTTTATTTTTATGTTTATAAACGAGGTTTTTCTGAATACTATTCTAACATGAATAATGTTTCTCAATTATTAATTAATAAAATAACTAATGAGCAATTTTATTAATTAATTTTTTATATTATAATTCAATAAATAATTTTTTTTTGTAAAATTATTATTATTAGTCATTAAGTTAATATAAAATAATATTTTTCTTGAAAAAATAAAGTTTTTGAAAATTCTCTTTTTCATCATGTCTGTGGGTTTCATTTTAAATTCAATTTTCTAACTTATATAATTATAATTTATTAAAATGGATTAAATATTTTCAATAATAATTATTTACATCATATAATAATGAAAGCTTATTTCTTACCATATTTTACTAGGTAAATATAAAAAACTAATTTCTACAGTTAAGGTGAGAATAGGTTGATGAGAGGGTCAAACTAAAAAGATAAGGGTTAAAATTACCAAAACCTATATAAAATATATCAAATATAATTTTTTAAAAAATAAAATTACTATATTTCAATAATGGTCTATTTGGGATCCTTTTTATTGTAAAATATATGGGTACACATTTTTCTATTCAAAAATTACAGGTGTACCACTCACCTCAATTATAAAAGGACACTCTCTCTCATCTCCAATTCACACATTCAAATTAATTTCGATAAGAAGAAGACTGCCCTAATACCGTAATTAATTCTCTATCCATGACTATGAAACATTATTTTTACAATAAATCGATCATTATATGTTTTTTGGTTCTTACCTACAGAGGTTGTCTGAAGATGTGGTGCCAAGATTAACAATGCATTTCAATATAATATTATACTTTATTAATTATTTAAATGAAAAGGATAATTTTAATTGAAATATAGTATTTTTCACTATTCATCAAAAAAGAAAATTTAGAAATAACCCAAAAACATAACCAAATAAAATTTTGATATCAAGAAATATATATTGAAATTATTTCATCAAATTCATCTTCTATAATTTCCAAAAATAATTTTTAAAAAGAGTATGCAAAAAAGGTGATAAATGAGTTTCTTAAAAATTATAATTTTTAAGACTAAAATTGGATGTATTCTTATATATTTTATAGAAAAAATATGATGGTGGTTAAATTTTTTATTAAATATATATTATATTAATTTAATTAAAATCCCTCACAAAAAAGGTTTATTAATTTATTGATACAAATCAGACTTGTGAATTTAAAAAGCGTTTTTCAGAGAAAATTTAAATTTTATTTGGAAAAGGGTTTTATTTTCATTTATAATTAATTTGTATCCATATAATTCATTATATATACCAATTCAAACAATATTTGAATGATAATTTTAAACATATTCATACACTCCATTTATATTTACTTTTGATTACTATCATATTAAATAATAATATTTAAATAACATGTCATGTTTGGTTTAAACTAAGGGTTTCATGTAATATAATATATACTTATAATTTTGTGTAACACATGGAAGCCATTGTATTATGTGTAAAATAAGATAAAATCATTGATTCATGTTACATAACATATCAATAACATTAAATATATTTGAATATAAAATTTCTAAAAATATTATGGCGTTACATTCCACCCCATCAAAATGAATTTATTCCTAAAAATTATTCTCGGGCATCAAAGGTTTAACATTATAAAACAACTTCATACAAACCCACATCATATAAAGGAATAATAGAAATTAAAATTAAAATAGATATTTTGGAACATAATGTTTAACCAACGTAACTCATAACTATGTTTCAACCTAGGAGGAAAGAGGTGTGAAATGATGTTTTGGACATCAAAGAGAATCGTAAATAATTATAGAGAGTAATAAAGATCACTGATCACAAGAATGTGGGTGATCTAGAAAATATTGATGAACATAAAAGAAATAAATTAAATATGCATGAAAAGGTCATTTAAATCATAAAAAATATTTATAACATGACATATTTTTATTTCAATATCATATTACTACTATTGAAGAATTTTCATAAGAATAAATATTTACATGATTTCATTCCATTTCATATATAGAATCTCATGCATTAGTGATTCCTTGATCAATTAACACATCATGTCTTACTATGAAATGAAGGTAAATGTTCCATTATTGAACAACCAAAAGATCATAAAATCCATATATAGAATGACATGTCATTCCATATATCATTAGTTATCATAGAAAATGGTTAGAATAGGTTGTCCAAGATTTATAAATTGGTTGTCACCAATATTATTCAATTTAGAATCTCCAAATAAATCATATCATTATCCAAGCATCATTATACAATCATAAAAAACATATTAAATATTTTCTTCCCCTCAATATTTTTATTTACTATTAATACCACCTTTCCATTAAATCTATTTTCTAGTCCATTGGTATGATTACATATATTTATCAAAACCCATAATTAAAAAACACTACCGAAAAATCCATTGATATTTTAGGATTGTAAAAAAATATATATCACTGATAAAAAATTAATTATATGAATATAAATACACAAAAAAATAAATAATTATAATTTTCTAATACACCAATAATAATGATTCTTTGTCTCATTCCTAAACACTTCATTTTTTCATTTTTCATTTGTAATCCCTTTATCATCGACAATATAATCATTAGTTGTATAACTGTGCTGGTTTTCTTGATGAGAATTACACTTAGGATATCAATATTTATAATTCCCATACATTCCACATTTAAATAATTAAAAATAAAAATATTTTATCGAGAAAAATATTCCTATCCATTACATTAAGTAATATTTTTATTTCCCCTTATTTGTTACATTCGTTGTGTTCTTATTTTCCAGAGGTAGAACATCTTCCCGTTCCTATGAAAAATGAAATAGGGTGGCTCTTCTCAAATTCTTGATGCAAAAAAAACTTAATATTCTATTTTTACATGGAATCCACTAACTATGTCTTTATTGAACTCCATCATTTTCTTCTTTGGTGATTCTGAGAGTTGGTTAAGGGTAACATTATTAATCATGTTATGTGGAAACAAATTAGAAATAATCGCAACATACATTACTCAATTCATTACCCCATTTAACTTCTCATCTGTAAATTTTCCATCACATTCATTTTTAATCTAGTTCCTTCTAGTTCCCTCAAATTACTAAAACCATAAATCATAGTATGAGAAACACTAATCATAGTGAAAATAAATATAAACTTGAAAACAATTCACTTCTTGGCTGTATAAATCATGAAAAATTATTTAATAATTCATATATATGTTCAATCATTGTCATCACCTATTTGAAAATTTCATAATGGATCTTAATGAGTTTTCTTATTCCCAAATCCTATCCCCTGGTAGTGTCAAACCAAGTATGCAATAGATAATGTTTCCATGCACCAGTTCTCAGTAGGGTCTAGATCAAGATAGTGTTTTCAGGGTTTTCCTCTATGTAAATATTTTCTAGAGACACATCCACTAGTGCTACCTAGATAGAGTTAGGATCTCTTGGAAACCACTCACTCTATAATTTACCAAAATTCAAGTAAATTTTCCTATATGTTAACTCATCCTTAAACATATCCGTAGAGGCATCCATTGACATATAATTAAAAATATCCCTTGGAATCACACTGATGATTTCTCATCCTAGTTTGCAAAAGTTAACTATACCTTTCCTATAATACAAACTATAGGGACCTATGTTTCTCATACATTGGTGTTCGATATTTTGAGATTAATATTCATTATATTTCACAAATATAAAATTGAGGTCCATAATAGTTTGGTGCCTCTAGAAACATGGAACACAATCTTGTAATCTAATGAAATTTTTTCCATTTATCCCAAAATGACTTTCTCATTTGGTACTTCTACTTAACCATTTTTCATAACATGCTAAATGAAAACGTAAGAAACTGTGAGCTCTAATTCTTTGTATTGGTAAACAAGGAAGATCTGTAAGTATAACATGAGAATAAGGGTATGTTTTTTTTGAAAATAAAACTATGTATATCAGAGATCACAATATTAAATCATTGATTATTTTTGGAAAGTCATAAGGAATGATTCATATGATAATCGAAGAATATTATCTATGACAGCATAAAATTGGAATAGAACACAGATTTGTAGAATAAACCTCATCATAAAAAATCATTTCTATGTTGGTCAGGTCTCACTACTAAAAAAATCATAGTGGAATTGTTTTTACTAAATTGAGTTCAATCCATGTTCCATCTCTATCTTACTATACCAGGGTCACTCCCCATTCTATCTATGTTTTATTATTCTGGGTTTTGGCACAATTCTATCCATATCTATCCCAGGAGATATATAAATACATACCCAATACATTAAACGTAGGTATAGGTCACACTAATCACATAATGAAAACTATATTTAGGTGTCCCACCAGATAATAATCATTTATAATTTCAAAAAACATGAAAATAAAATGTGTATCATAAATATTTCATCATATCATAACCTATGAAAAATATATAGGTTTTATATTCATTTCATCAAAGCATAATATGTGAATAGAAGAAGGTTTTGTAAACATTTTTCCTTTGTATAACCTGTGTAAGGGAAAATATTTTAAAAACAATATGTTATCTCAAACATAAAAAATTCAAATAAAGAATAAGTATTATTCCCTTGCATCATATCCAAATAAAATCATAAATTATATAAAGGATTTCATGTTATATGGGGAAGGATTTTGAAATATCACATGGATAATTTCCTATGGAAAATAAAATTTCATTGAAAATAACTTTTTAAAACATAAATATTACTAAAATCCTTTTCTTTGAATTCATATAAAGGAATATATTAAAATCATTTAAAGTATTTCTTATAAAAAATATCATTTCTACTTTAAAAATATGTTTTAAAACAAAAATAATTTTGAAAATCATTTTCTCTAAAAATAAAATTGAAAATATATATAGAAACATGTAAAAATAATTTTAAACAATTTCAGAGGAATATATCCTTTCCAAATTGGAAATTATTTTTAACAGCCTGAAGCATTTACAAAATCATTAAATTTTAAAATAAATTACATTAAAAAATAAAAAATAATTGTGAAAAAAAAATATTTGAAATTAAATTTAAAAATTTTTAAGGTAATATGGAAATTATTAAGCAGTAATGATAGCATGGAATTCTATTTATGTCGTTCATGTTAAGAACAAGGATTCTTTTGACATTTGTGGTAATTAAAAAAAACATTGTTTAGAAAAAAACCACGGGGATACCTTTGTTTTTTATATAAAATTAAAAAATGGGTAAAATTTTTTTTTAAAAACAATAGGGTAAAATTTGAACATTTTTTAGTTTTTTTAGAAAGTATGGTTTTTGATGAAAATAGATTTCAAACTAAAAAGAGAAATAATGGCTTGTTTTATTAATGTTTTTATAAATAATCATAGGTACCAAAGATTGTAAAAAATGGTATTATTACCTGAAAATATCATGAATAACATAGGATAATATAATTATAGGGTTTCATTATTGATTAATCATAATATTTTATCATAAAAAACAAAATCATAAATAATCCTGATAAACGATGAGATTGTGAAATAAAATATTACCAATTTGGTATCCTTGAGTATTAATACCCATGAAGGAATGACAAAAAATTAAACATAAATTATAATTAGGATATATATATTCAAAAGGATTCATGTCGAAGAGGTTGTATATAATCCCTGTGAAATAATATGCTTACATAACATAATATAAGTATGAAAGAAGACAAATTGAGACCAAAATACCTTACCACTCGAGTAACTTTGGAATTGTAATCCCTGTGAAATATTGAAATCAATGAAAATATTCACTGAAATGAAATTCGGTATATGTATGATATATAATGTAATAGGATAATATATACACCACAAAAATGAAACGAGTGGTTAATATAATATAAGCCTCTTTAAAACAAAAGTGATTCTAGAAATCACCTTACCGATATATTATCTTTTGATCCATAAACCACATGAATTAGATATCCTAAATTGGATATTTAATAAATAATATTTTTCATTATATGAGTCATAATATACATTTATGGGATTTATTTACACCATGTAAAATTATTAGGTGGTGAATATTTCATGTGTTGTACAGAAGTAAGAAGTAAGAAGGAATTCCCATATCATAAGTCCTGACATCCTTCATACTAATTCAACCTCATGTATAATAAATATATGTTTATTATAAATCTATTAAATAATTATAAATATATTTATATATATCATGAAATATAATATTTTTATGACATTTTTTACTCGTTTATTAAAAATTTATAGTTACAGTTACATTTTAGGTAATAGTTTCTTTGTTTTACTTATATATTCTCACTTTTATTTTAAGTCCTATTACTTCAATCCGGATTTAATCATCTATAAAATTTATAAAATGATATAAATATATTATCAATTCATTATATATATATATTTAGAGTAATCCATTATATTTATTGTTAATAAATGAAGTACAATTCTCATGAAGATGATAGGCTGGACATACCCATGCGCATTATTCCAATTTTATTTCATATAGCGATAATGAAAATTAAATGATATATATATATATATATCATAATAGTATCATTTTATTTAATATAATTAAAATGTTTTTAATAAACCTATAATTAATACAATTTATTTAAATCATGAACTAATCACATCACTTCCCGAGGTGGTAGTCCACGGTACTTCTGAAGTCATTTTCATATTCTTACAAAATGGAAAGAAATAAGGTATATGTTCTATAATAATTCAAAAAGAATAATGACATCATAAAAATAATATATATCATATATTTATGGTATTTACATCATATTCGAATCATTGAAATGAGGTAATGAATAAATGAATGACATCAATTGGATAAGTGGTAGTCCACCATACGAATAAGTGGTAACTTAGTAATCCATTTGATGGTAGTGTCTATGGTTTTTTGACATATCCTTTGGAAAAAAACATCTATGTATATGGAATACAATAAATTTATTATATAATTAGGGTATAATAATAATTATAGGGGGTTCAAGAAGAATGAAATAAGTACACTCATTGAAGAACATTACCTCTTCTTAAGCTATATTCCTAAGGTTTTCAATAAGGACTTACTTGTTATTATTTATATGCATTAAAAGCTTTTAGGATGATGTGAGAGAACTGGAGTAGTGGTTTTAGAAGATATTGGTCGAGTGAAATGGCATTAGAGGTGTGAATAAGTAAGGATATTGGGTTAAATTGTATTTTTGTGGAGAAGTGACATTCAAGTAAATACTATAATATAATAACTATTAGAAGGTCAATATTATATCCCTGATCATCGTGCATAAATCCTTCAACTAAATATTTTTTTTATTATGAGATCGGATTGTTCAACTTAATGAATGTTGTGATATTTTTTTCATACAATAATTATTACTATTGAAATTTGACTATAAGTTTTCATATTTTTGAAGCCCACTCAATGAATGTTTTAGAATTGTCCCCTAGTGTTCAATTTGAAGTCTAAATCCCATATTATACAAGTCTAGTTAGGATTACTAGGACCACCACAACATTTATTCAATAAAATTTCCCTTTTATTGATTTATATGATAATTAGAAACAAATTAAACTGTATTTTACTACATGAAATCTTACAAGGCCTTGAATTTAATGTGAATATTTTGAGGTATACATTACTCAAAAATTACTTTTAGTTGTCTGGATCTAGAATAGAGAATATAGTTTTCTTCTAGAAGAGGAAGATGAAAATTTACCAAGCTACTACACAAATTTCCCGCATCTGGAACATTCGCTTGATTTTTTTTCTTTGGTAAGGAACCCATGAGAAACTGTATATTTGGAAATTCCCATAACCCGAAAAAATGATAATAAATTTGGATTGATAAAGATAAAAGGTTTTCAATGAACAAGAACCTTGAGTGCTAAAGTATTAGTTTTTTCTTCACCCACCCTGAATTACTACACAATAAAACCTTAGTGTAATCATGTTGATTTTTCTCTGAGTTTTTGGATGTGATCAATAATGAAAAATCGATTTTGGGAACATTAGGAGCTATTAAAAAAATCATAAGGTTGAACAAGAGACTCAATCTATTTATGGAAAATATAATGAATACTATTTTAAAAAAGTAAACCATATTGAGGATAAATATCTACACTTGAGTACCAAAAAATATATGAAACCTTTTATTGATTCTGAGAGTTTTTTTTCTCCCCGACATATGATAAATAAAAAATGAATTGATTGAATCATGTCAGAGAGAAAAATTGTCACTTGATCTTCAGGGATTAGTCAGGAGAAATACATATTCACTCCAAAGATAGGATTTAGAAAAAATCCATCTACCTCTAGATCCTATGATGAAGATTATTCCACCACATCCTGTGATGAAGAGGAATCCTCCCCATCCTCTAATAAAGAGGATCAAGAGGATAACATTAAGCTTAAAAACTACACTATTGTGATTAATGAAGGATACAAGGAGGAATAATAACCTTTTATTTAAGAATAAGAAAGTTGGTGTTTTGGAAGATATCATAATAGGGATATAACTATTGATGATTATATAAGAATCAGCTAATGAATGTTTGATAGAGTGGAATTTTAGATTAATTGAAATCATAATTATGATTATTTTCAAATTTGGTGGGATTTATTTTTTATCTGAATGGCCTTTAAGTCTGATTGGTACCCAACATTTATACTGCCACCCATGACCATTGTTCAGGATAATGGGATATTTTTGAAGAGTGAAATTCAATTTTAGTGTTTTTGGTTTTTTTCTATTTCAAGAATTTCTTATGGAGTCATCCTTCCATATAATTTACTATTTTTTGCTTGGATAATGATTTTTTGGGTCTAAATGATGATTTCACATGTTTTATGTGAATGACTTTGATATAGATCTTGTATATCCTTAGATCCTGTTTCATTTTATAGGTGGTTTAATGTGATTCAAAGTGTTTTACTATATTGGTGGATGAATTTCTCACATGATGCAGGATGATGATACTTGAAAAATGTGAAAATTCATTTTGTATTTATAGATTTCATACAACATGCTCATGAATGACCATCAGTACATTATTTTGAATAGTTGATAGATCACTTGACTATAAATTCTTATATGAAGCTAGTTTTTTCAAGGATTCCAGCACAAGGATGATTGCATGATATCGGTTTTTTCATTATGATTTTATTGATGACTAGGTCCTTAGTGGTAGATCCATTGATGATTCTTATGAATTTTCTTCTATTATATGAGAAATATTTGGGTACTAATTCATGTTTAGACTTTTAATTTCCTCTTATGGTTGTTCTAGTTGTTTTTCTATTCACCTAATTTTTTTATTCACTTGTTCCCCTACTTAAAACAACAGATTATACCTCATGTATTAACCGAACCTTTTTTTATTAATTAATAAATATTAGGGAGAAAGGGTTTTATCTCATGTTACAATCCATTAGTGTAGGGCGAGCCTTTTTAGAATATTATAAATATTAAATATAATTTATAAAATATAAGTTCTGTGTGTTTTGACACAAGCGCAAATGACGTTAAAAATTACATTTTCACCTTAAATGTGATAACCATGATTTTATGATTTAATGATCTATATAGTCATTATAATAGAAAAATCTATCCATGAATGTAAAATAGTTGATATTTAGTAAAATATAAAAATATCATGAAATAAGAACAAATTATTAATAATTTTAAATGAATTAATAAAATAAAAATTATTTTAAAATGACATTAATATAAACTTTGACATTATTTATTTAATTTACATTTTAAAAAATATCACAAAAATAGAAGAATTTGAATATATATTTTTCAAATATATGTAACATTATACATTCATCTAAAAAATAATAGAACCTATAATTCATTCAACTTACTTCTCATTAATTATTTCTTTAATTGGTTAGTTTATTTTCATTTTCAAAATAATTAGTGTTTTGGAATTTACTAAGCATTTTAAGTAACTAATTCATCACAAATAAATTAAAGGAAAATTATTATGATAACTTAACACATATATAATTCAATATAATATGTATTATTGGACCAATTTTGTTTTTCCCAATCCGAAATTATATTAGATATTAAAATTATGAAAATTAGCTTTTTTTTTAATTTTTCCTCAATTAATTATATGATTAAAATTAAAAGGAAAGTGGATAGTAGTTCCCATATTTAAGTTATTTATATGCCCATGATTTATATAAATTCATTTAACAAATTTAATATAATAATTTTGTTCTTTTTCACTTTTATCATTTCATTCTAACCCCCAGTAAACTCATTTTACCTTAATCGTAAGAATTAATTTTTAAAATGTTTAATATATACTTTTCTTGTAGTGACCTGACCATATAAATATAAGCAAGTGTCATGTTACTATTAAATTTAAACTCTAACAAGGAATCATATCTTGAATGATAAAAGGGTTTAATAGTCCTGGTAAACTAGATAGATACATGAGTCTTGTATTACAAATGAATACACTAATTAGAACATATTTTTTTTCCTTTCATGGATCACTTTATTCCATCTGGAGTATCAATGCATAGATTTTTAGTACCCATCCATGAATCATGTGGAAATTAAACATAATAAGGGTGAATAAAAATGCTCAATTAGGGTAAATATAGTGTTAGAAATAATGAATCAAAGGGAATAATCAATATGAGATGGTAATAATTGGTGAAACATTCCATCAAATCAATAAACCGAATATGAAGTGTGTAAATAATATAAAACTGTATATAATTGGAACAAAATTCCATTAAAATAGATAAATGAGGAAATATTAATATTTAAATGTATGATATTGAAAACAAATTCAATTTAATCAACAAACTAAGACTAAAATGATTCTATAGACTTTGGCATAGTTAAAATATTATGGATAGTAAATAATAAATCAATATATAGGCAATTATTAATTATTGGATATCATGTGTGAGGCACATGAAAAACTATACAATCAAGACCATTCACAAGGTGGTTAAAATGTATTGGAAAAACTGTTTAATTTTAAAATCTAATTTATCGCATGTGACTTATCGATGCATCAAGGGGAAATATAAAGTCTAGGACCCACCCATAACAACCCTTATAAACCAGTCCTTATATTTAGTTATGTATTTAATCTAATGTCAATATTTTGTAAATAATACATTTTTATAAATATTTACTTAAAGGAGTATAACTAACAAAATGGGTTGTAGATGTTGATGAATGGAGAAAGTATTCAAATATCATTAAACCATTCTTTAGGGAAATATTCATTAAACATTCTAAAGTTTCCCATACCACGTGGAAGATTTTGAATCATAATTAGCATTATTTAATTGAAACATATAATGTCAATAGAATACATAGATTCATTATATATCATTTCAATGTAAAAAACTTGTGTAAAAATGTTATATATTTTAGGTAATAACATCTCCATGATAAATGATTTGAATAATTAGAGGAAATTCAATTAAAAACTATCATAAGAAACTGAATATTTCAAATGGGGCTAAAAAAAGAATGAGGGAAGAAAATTTCAATACCATACATGAAAAAATAAATCATAAACCATGAATAGGAAGAATAAATATGGTATCAATAAAAAATATATCAAGTAGAGAAAAATAAATGTTTTTAATAGTTATAATAAAAAAATAACATTAAAATAATTCATGAAGAAAATATCCTTTTTTATTTGTATTTTTTTAAAATTCATGTCATTGAAAATAAAATTTGAAAATATTTTCAATATAAATTATACTTTTAAACATTGAAAATGAGCTTCAAATAGAAAATTTAAGGTAAATTCACACTTTTCGTCTGAGGTACGAATAATAGTTCTTTTGCATAATAAAAATTATAGAAAAATTCCATGTTTAGAGATGAAAAATGATTATTTTTAAAACATTGTTAAAAGAAAAAATGTTAAATAGTTATTTAATAAATATTATTTGAATAGATAAAAATACATTGGAAAACATTTTTATAAAAAAAGTTTTCTGGAAGAAAAAAAAGTCTAACTATAGATAGAAATGAACATGGTTTTTCCTATAAACCCTTTATATTTTTTGAGTATTTCATAGTTGAAAAAATTTCCATTTCTTGGAAAAGATCAAAAATAAAAATAGGAGAATAATGATAATAGATTTATTAAATGGGAATACAATAATTTACCTTGATGGAAATTCCACTGTATACATTCACAGATAGAATGTGATTAAGAATTAAACACATGAAAAGACTATAATGTTGATATTAGAATCAATAGATAAATGGGTTATGTTTGTCAAATAAAAATATACATAAAATAATTTTAATTACAACAATATAAAAAAATTTTCTTTACATAACACTACAATATTAACAATAATTAGGATATAATATTACCCAAAAAAGAAATTGGGTTATGAAATTATTTTCTACTTAGTAATGAGTAATTCAAACTAATTTAAAAATAATAATTTAAATTTATTGTCAATGTAAAATAGAGATAGAAAAATCAATATATAATATATATAAATGGGTAGTCGATAGACCATAAATAATAATTAAGTGGGGAATATGTCATTTTATCTCATTGAAATAAAAACTGAGATGAAAATCCCTTACCATGTGTTTCTTTTTCCAGTGAACATATTTTAAAATACTGTACAATTGCCTTAAAACTATTACTAACCTAATCCAGAAACATATTAATATTTATTATATCATATACGATCTTATAATATATTATTACTCATTTTTATTAATCATTCATTATTTTCACAATTTCTGGTGTTAATTGGCTAGTTTCTATGATTGTTCCAACTTGTTTCTTGTAGTTCCTATAATAATTTCATCATATCATGAATTTAAAACTTGATTTAAATATCATAAATATTAATTATTTATTTATTTATAATAATACATATTATTTGAATATAGGAAATGGAATGCACCGTTCAAGGAAACAATGGGTCGTAATTATGAAAAAAACATTACTTTTATTTCCTCTACATATTATAAGAATGAAAAGTAATATATATATATATATATATTTTAATTCATGTATCATATATATATATCATATTTGTCATATAAATAAGTTAAAATCATCCCTTATGCATTCCATTTATATCATGAACAAATCACATCACTTTAAGGATGAAATAGTGCACATTTCCACAAATGATGATATTGTATTTAAAAAATGGGAACCATAAGGGTATGTGTTATATTAAATTTAAATAATAATAAATATATTATAAATATCATATATGTCTTATGTAACTGTTTTTTCAGTATAATTTTCAACCGTTGGAGGTGGTAAAAGAAAAATGAACAACATCATTTTGTGATCCGATAGTTTTCCACACACATAAACGGTAAGTTCACTACCAACTAGATGGAAGTGTGTGTACATTTAGGTCAAAATATTAGAGTAAAAACAACTTTATATATTAAGGGTAATTTTTATTATTTTAATATAAAGTTATAATATTATTTAAGGAGGTGGATAATTAAAACAAAGAAAAAGAGTTTGATAAAGGAAGTTACATCTTCTATGGGTAACTTCTTTTGGTTTTCTTCAAAGAGATTCATTATATAGATTCATTCTAAATTGGATGCTTCTAGGATAAAGAGTGGAATTTTTAAGATCTATTTTGGTATAAAATTGTAGATCCAATGTGGATTTCGAGTTTTTAATAAGTGGGAGGGGTGAGTTCTTTTTATAGTGGAGGATGAGTGACATTCTTGTAATTTTTTTAAAATGGAATTCCATGAAAAAGTTTCCCATGAAAAGTGGCTCCAATAATAAAAACAATTAAATAAATTTTATTATAGGGTCAATATATGGTAATAAAATTAATTTTTACAAGTTTATAGGTCTGTTTGGCTATTAAAATTGTGTTTTAGTCCCTTGTTAAGCTAATTTTCTCCTAATCACTGTAATTATATTTAGTCACTTTCACTAATATTTTTTGACAAAATAATAATATAACCTTATTAGATACAACAAATAATTAATATTAAAAATATTTAATCCATTCAAAAAAGTACAATCACATAGTTGGTAAATTTTTTTTAAATTGAATCTTGTAGATGTGACAATAAATCTTTTTTCAAAAAAATGTTCATTCATTTTCTATGTTTTTATATTCAATCTGTTAGTGAAATTGATTAAAATAACAAAAATTCTAAAATTTTTTATATCATTTATATAATTACAATTTGAAACTAACCAGAAATATAATTTATTATTAGAAATAAATTAAATTAAAACAAAATATGGAATTAAAATTTAGTATTTTCACTATTCATTAAAAAATGAATCTTCCTACGAAAAATACAAAAAATTCACCTTAACCCAATTTCCTAGGTACAATTTCAAAAATGATGTTTAATTGTAAATATAAATTCAAATAAATATACAAAAAATATATTGAAAATAGGTTATCCATTCAATGGATAGAAAAGTGCCTTTATGAAAAATTGGGTTTGATTCCTAATATTGGGTTAGTTTAAATATTATGCCTATAAATATATTGGATGAATATAAAAAATGTTTGAATGAATATATACAGTTAGTATTTCAATAATATCATACACTAATTGTAATTAATTTAATTTATAATTAATAATCTACTTTGAAAGCATAATTTGTTTTTTGTAATATTAAATTAGTTTATATTATAATTTAAAATTAAATAGTTAAAAATGAATTTATCATGTATTTTTATCAATAATATATTTTAATATGTTTTTAATAATTTTCAGGACATCAAATTAAATAGCTAGGTCATATCATATTATGTTAAATACAAATGTTTTAATAATATATTGATCTTCAGCAAAGCCCGGTATTCTGTGTAACACAAGCCATTAGAGAATCTCATTGTTGCATGTGATTTATTTTATCTTAGTATCGCATGAATTGTGAGCTATATCATGGAATAATTTAATTTAAAATGGAAAATATATTATAAACTATCAAGATATTATACTCTCGTACAATATTTCTGTCATGTGGAATGCACGCTTGGTGTCGCATGTCTTACATGCTTGGTGACCCGTTTCATACAAGCTATCAAATATAATGTTCATAGCTTAGAATTTTGGGGCATCCCATTTTCCCCATCATAATTAAATTTCATTGTCACAATTTAAAATGCATATTGTTAATAGATTGTTTGAAATTTATTATGTTCAAATCATTCATCTTATGAAGGTTTCATAAAATATCCTATATAAAAGAGTGAATGAGAAGTACAAATTTCAAGTGAATTGGTATATAATTAGTTATCTAAGTAGGAGAACATTAGTTGATAGTGGATATATGTATATAATGTAAAACCATTAATATTTATTGTGAGTGATTTATGAAATCAATCAATAAAAAATTCAATGTTCAATGGATAGTTGAGGGTCTCAAAGACATAAATCTGTGATGATTTAGAAGACAATCAGTTCAACAGAAATTAATGTATTATGACAAAAGTGTTTTTTGATCATTTTTATTCCATTTAGTGTAACCAATGCTCCATTAGTGTTCATGGGACTCATGAACATGATCTTTTATCCATACCATGATAGCATTGTAGTAGTCTTCATCGATGGCCTTCTGATCTACTCAACTACTAAATAGAAGCATGCCAATCATTTGCAGGTAGTACATGACACACTCTGAGAGAACAATCTTTATTTGAAGCTCTCGAAGTTCTAGTTTTGGATCTAAGAGGTTCACTTTCTGGGAAATGTCGTATCAGAGACTGGAGTTGCGGTCGATCCAGCGAAGACTAAGGTGGTACTTTCTTGGGAGCCACCCAAGAGTGTGACGGAGGTATGGAGTTTCTAAGGGTTGTGTTGGATACTACCAGAGATTTGTACCATAATTTTCCTGAGTTTTAGTACCACTAACTACCTTGATAAAGAAGGGACAACCCTTCGTGTGGTCAGAGAGATGCCAATAGAGTTTTTTGGAGCTGAGGCAGAGGCTGACTAGTGCCCCATCATGAGGCTTATAGAGGGGGGAGTAGGCTACATATTTTACTGTGACACATCAGGGACCGAGCACAGATGTGTTTAAATGCAGGAACATGCTATGATAACATATGGTTCTCAGGTGCTAACATAGAATGAGCAGATCTATGCTACCCATGACCTAGAGTTAGCAGTAGTGGTGTTTTCCTAGAAGATGTGGCGACACTAACTAATGGGAGAACGTTTTTATAATATAATCTGATCAAAAGAGTCTCACGTATATATTCTCTAATAAGGAACTGATCCCGAGACAATGATGTTGGCTTGAGTTCCTCTAGGACTATGACTTCGAGATAGTCTATACTCATGGGAAGGGCAACGTTGTAGAAGATGCACTCAGCAGGTGGTTTTGTATAAAACTTCTGGGTGAGGCGACGGAGAAGCTAGCTGCTTTGTAGATATCCATTATGGATAGATACATATTAGACTTTCTATAGTCTCTTAAATTCACTCCCCCACTTCTTCAACAATTCATGAAGGCGCAACATGGGGACACTGACTGCGAGGCATAACGTGCTCAGATATCCACAAGACATGCACCTAATTGATTTCTTGAAGGTGGGGAGCACGTCATCCTCTTCAGAGGACGTACCATTGTACCAATGTCACTTTATGAGGAAGTGTTGAGGGAGTTCCACACATTCCCTCTAGTGGTACATCTAGGAGTCACAAAGATGTAACAAGACCTCTGACGATAGCACTGGTGGCTAAGAATGAAGAAAGCAGTAGCAGAGTTTATATCCTTGTTCCTCACATTCCTGCAAGTGAAGGTGGATCATCAGGTACCAACAGGTTTGGTACAACTTTTAGAGGTCCTAGAGTGGAAGTGGGATGGGATATCCATGTACTTTGTTATAGGACTTCCACATACATCCCGGGGTCATTACTCAATTTGGGTGATCGTCGACCGACTCACCAAGTTGGGCCACTTCCTAAAGAGAAGAGAGCAGGGTTTAGTAGAGAGATTGGGACACCTCTATGTGCATGAGATTGTGTGGGTACATGGAGTACCCTCGACGATTATCTCCGATCGTGATACTAATTTTACTTCTCAGCTATGGAAGGGGTTACAGGAGGATTTTGGGACACATCTTCATTTGAGAACCACCTTCCATCTTCAGATGGATGGAAAGACTGAGCAGACCATTCATACCCTCGAGGACATGATGCGTGCTTGTGTCCTTGACTTAGGTCACAACTGCGAGGATAAATTACCTTTGGTGGAGTTTTCATACAACAAAATCTATCACTCCACCATATGGATGGAACCTTTCGAGGCATTGTACGAGCGACCTTGCAGATCGCCTTTATGCTGGAGTGACCCAGGGGAGTCATCACTCATGGGACCAGAGGTAGTTTGGGTACCACTGAGATGGTGCGGATCATCCAGGAGCAGATGAAGACTATACAGTGCAGGCAGAAGTCGTATGCCAATAGGGGATGGAGACCCCTAAAGTTCGAGGATGGTGACCACGTCTTTCTATGGGTCTCACCTTGAAAAAGTTTGATGAGATTTGGTCAAGGTTCCATGTTATCTGTGAGGATCATGTGACCTTTTTAGGCCCTCAGCAGAGTTGGCAAGGTGGTTTACTACTTAGCTCTTCCACCTGAGTTGCATCGGGTGCATGATGTATTCCAAGTATCCCTACTAAGGAGAGACGTGCATAACCCTTCTCTTATCATCAACCATGACGAGCTGGATGTCGATGATGGGGATACTTTTGTGGAGGTTACAACAAGGATTGATGATTGATAGAAGTGGGTCCTTCATGGATGATGGATACCTCTGTTGCGCGTTCGCTGGCAGCACGAGAACCTCTAGGAGAGCACATGAGAGTGGGAGGCTTAGATACGTGCTTAGTACCCTTACTTGTTCCCTAAGTTTTGAGTTGTGGATTACGGGGATGTAGAGCCCAGAGTTGGAGAGAATGTAAAGACCCAGAATTTCCATGTAATTTTTTTTAATAAATGGGAATTTTACGAGTCTACCAAAATTGATGGTACATGATTATGAGTCTTGGAGTGCCTGGACTGAATTTCTAAACTTTTTTTAGGCACGTTCAGTAAACGTATGAGTTAGTTTTTATAATTTTTAAACTGGTGATCGAAATTTAAATCTAAGGGCACCGTTGAAATCACAGTGCCGATAATCGGTTAATGAGACTTTCACCTCGATGATAGTTGGTTGAGGATGAAAGTTAGTTTTTGGGTTTTTCATGAAGTAATAAAATAAAAATAAAATTGTGCAATCATTTTATTTTTATTTGAAGTACTCTTGTGAATATTGTAGAGGTGGGACCACAAGAATTTTATCATCCATGTGGAAGTTGAGAAATGGGGACCACCATACCTTAACCTGCCATGTGAGGTTATGGTGGTGGGGACCACCCAAGCCTAACCTCCCATGAGAGGTTATGGTGGTGGGGGCCACACGAGGTCTAAATCTCTTTTAATACCTCTTTAATGTGGAGGAGCCTCTTGAGCTTCCTGCACATTAAATGTGTCGACCCTTGGTATCCTCTCTTTTTAATTTTTCCAACACAACACATTTATTGTTGCCAATTAATTAAACCAACTATAAATTTCCATCAAATTAAAAAGTTAAACATATTTTATTTGGTTAGCTATTCATTTGTTGGAAAAAGTGGAATATGGAGAACTTGGGAGTAAACTCTCCAATGAAGAACATCACCTCCCAATGAAGAACTTTATGCCAACGAAGAATGTAAAACTCCCTCGACCTTCTTCCTCGGGACTTATTCCAACGTGGGACGTCTTCTTCTACAATGAATCGACAACCGTACTACCTTCTTACGCCAACGTCATCAAGAGAATGAGGTAGTGGTTTATTTTCTATTTGATTATCACTTCCCATGTTCTTCCATTCTAAATATTTTGCTGGATTGGGAATAGAGATTGATGCGGGTTGTGGTAAATGATGTTTTAAAATATCTTTTATACACATTCATGCTTCGTTCTTTGTGAACCGATTGTTACCACTCTAAACACGGAGGGTGGAGGACAAACGACCATGGCCTGACCCCTCCGTCATTCTTTTGGATGGGTTCTTCAAAATGGATGAAGGTGACGAAGGCAAATAAGGAAACAACGCCGCAACCCGCAACCTTCGAAACCTGTGCCACCCCGCGGCGCTTCACCCTCCCAGCCGAACCAGCCCTGCACTCGGCCGAGCGACGTGCGGCTGGACCGAGCTGAGCCGCACCGCCATCATGCTGAGTTGCCGTGCCACTGCCATGCTGAGCCACCGCGCCGCCCCATGCTGAACCCCCTCCTCGTGCTTCCACCATCCGCCGAGTTGTGCCACTGTCCGCCAAGCCGATCCACTTTCTCCGTGGACCTCCGAGCCCCCTGAGCCACCCTCACAATGGCCTTACAAGCCACCCCGAGCCAAGTCGGCCCATGACTGAGCTTTTACATGACCGAGCCAACCTCACGACACCTTCAGAGTCTGATCCGCCTCCACGGACCCTCTCCACCATCGAGCCGAACCCAATGGGCCAGGCCGCCCAGCGGGATGGGCCGGGTCGGTCCGATCGGGTCGGACCGGAACCTGGACCAGTACGACTCATTTTACTTTCTTTTGGCCATAACTATGACACGAGATGTCCGTTGGACGAATCGTCAGCGGCACTGGAAATCTTGGAGGGATATGGTCCATTTGAGTATACCCCACAATGTTTTGGATTATGATGGGAATCAATCAGGTTAGATCGAGCAAAAATCCAACCATGCCTCCAGGACTAAAAGGCTAATAACTAACAGACCGGGTTTCCGATTGACGCGCCGTCTTTTACAATGAGAACCCTATGACGTGAAAGACCTTTGAGAAATTTCTTTGTGGGACTTTGTGATAGTTGAAGTATCAAAAAGTAGCTAGTGGAGTGGATCCTTCTGGAGACGAGCGAGCATAGTGAGGAGACCTAATAGCTGGATGAGGCATGATGATTGCGAACTATTTCGACTAGTAGTGATGCTTCAGGCCTAGTGGGGAGCGCCTTGGTGACGTGGCTTTTGACGCTCTTTTCCATAACAGAGTCCAAAAGAATGTAAAAGGAAAACACCTTAAGAACAACGAGGGTCACCTTTTGAAGAATATCAAAAAATTGACAAAGGCATGGACCAGGAACCCACTTCAAAGGTGTCGTGCAATTTTCATGCTCGCTGCGCAAGTAACTTGCGTGCTACCTATGTGTCACACAAGTCACTTGCGCGACCTATAAATTATTTCACCCAAGGTTCCCATTGGCCTATAAATAGCCCCCGTGGGCCCCCCATTTCGAGGATGGTTTTTTCCAAAACTCATATTCAAGCTCTAGTCACCCAAGTATTTTTCTAAGGTCTTCCAGACAATTATAAGATAAATATTTACCTATAATGGAAGCTCCAAAGAGGAAGAATAACACCTAAGTGTTAGAATTCATCAACACTTGCATGCCTAAGTGTCCACCCCTTATGGTAAATGAAGACACTTGCGCGCTGCATTGACCTCTCAAGGGAACATGCGAACCACACTTCTGGAAGCCTATAGGGATATTACTAAGGGCTTGAGTTCAAAGTTGACATAGTATTAGCCTATGGATTCTTTATCCCCCAAGGTGACTCATGTCACACAAATATACTTGTGCGAACAGAACTTGCGCGCCAGAATAATACTTGCATGACTCTTTCCTAGTCACTTCCTTTCCTCAAATCCACCTTTCTGCTTCAAGATATAGCCTTCAAAACCCTCTTCGAAGCGATTTATGGTAGGGTTCCTTTGTTGGATTCCTTATCTGAAAGGAATTCTGGGAGAAACTCTCTCAAAAACTTGTGACTTACAGGCTTTAAGTCACCATGGTTAGGGGCTTTTTATATAACCTCATCCTTTAACAAGAGAAGATCTTTTAACGTGGGCCTCCTTCACAGGAATAATCCCCACTCACAATTCCACATAAACTGGGCTTCCTTCACATTGGTAAGCCCCAAACATAGTTTCCTTAAATAATGGGCATCATCCTCAAGAGTAAGACCCAATATTAATTCTTTTGATTTCATCTTCCTTCTCAATAATAAAACCCAATCATAAGTCCCTCTTAATTTGCGATTACCTTTCAAGAGTAAGTCCTAGGTTAGAATTTCAAATATCCATAAAGTACAAATAACTTTATGGAACCTTCTTCTTAGGCTTATTTCCTATTTCATGTTCTTCATTTACCTGGGTAGTCATACATACGTAAGCCCCACATCATTTCCCATAACTACATCTTTCAGGGCACCATCATCATGTTTACTGATACCTCTTGTTTCTCACACTGAGTATGACTCACGTGAGCTTAGAGTGTGAAAGTAATCATGAAATATCTTTCTAGGCCATTAACCATGAATAAACCCCATATTTTTTATCGAACTACGTGGCTTCTTATTCATTTTTAACAAGGATACGTAGGTAGCCCATCAGTGGGAATGATCCCATCTCTGAAATAATCGCCTTCTTTCTGAAGGACAATAAACATCAAGTTTCCCACTGAGTGGCTATAAAACTAGTATGGTCATCATAATCACCAAAAGATTTCTACATAACGTATTGAAGGATACCATTGACTAAGAATCTCTAATACATATGGATGATTCTCCATCGATGAAGAATCTCAAATATATATAAATGATTCTCTAAATCTCATACATATCAATCATTTATTACTAAATCTAAAGGAAAACTCATTTTTATACTTGGTGAATTAATAAGGATTTATAAACATAACGTAATTCTATAAGAGATACCAGAAGTAGGTAATAATTCCCCCCAAAAAGGTTTGATGAGCCTAACCACCCATCCTCTTGACCAATGAAAATTCTTAAGCCTCATCGGTCCACGACTAATGAGAACCAACCTTTGGAAAGTAGGTCCAAATGGATATGGTGTCATTGGATGTTTCCAGTTCTATAAATAAACACATTAGAAAATGATTGGAATGTTTGAACCTTAAACAAACAAGGTCATCCCCATTTTGAGAAGAAACACAAAATGGTGAACTTTACATGAATCCTTAACCAAGATAAAATGATGTTTTACTTATTTGTTAGGCCCCAATTAAACTCAATATGAGGGTCAAAAAAGCAGTCAATAACATAAGAGGTCATCCAAAAGATGTAGTCTGGCCAGACCTTTCTTGATTATGTCTGCTATATCAAACATTCACTCTTTTCCAAGATATCTTTGCAACACAGAATGGCTTCTTTAAAGTTCTCACCTATGAATGCTTCGACCTCTACTACTGTTGGATCGTCATATGCTTTGAGGATGACATCACCTACTCAGCGTCTTCAACGTTGGGTCTCGAATGTGTTGGTGAGGGAATACCATCAGCACGGTACCATCCCGACTATGGAGGCCACTCGACAAGCCATCCAAGTTAACAACTCACCCACGTTTTCTGGACAATGATGACCAGTGATCATGAAGCAGGCGGTGCTAACCACTATCTCCAACCATTTCAGATCGTTATCCCTAGAAGGAAACAACCAATCCCTCCCATATTACAGGGAGGTGAAAGAAGAGGATACTCAAGGCCTTAATTTAAGAAGATAGGAGTCCCTACTTAGGAATCCCACCAATAATCTTTGCCAGACTCGTGTATTAGTCCACCCTCAACATGATGAGGGTATCATGTCAAGGCATTCGAATTAGGTTCCCTAGATCCTAGCATGCAAGATGAACCATTTGAGGTGAAATTAGGTCAACAAGGAGCAGGTTCTTACCTCTTCCCCCTCTGATGAAGTCCATCAACTTAACTTGATGGCAAGCAACGAGCGGGCACACACACCGGTCTGTTCTAATCCCACTGTCCAGTAGACTCGTCTGGAAAAAACTCTCCAATCCTGCAAGGAAATTCCGATAGAGTACAATAGGCAGGAACATACACCAACTTATAAATCACAAGCCAGTCAACAGTCTCATATGACTACATCCAAAGAAGCTCTTCAACTAAATGTGGTGACCACATGTAAACAGGCACATACACAAGAATACAATCACCAATTCTGTCAGTAGTCTCGTCTTCCAGTATTGAAGGAAACCTGTCAGCCAAACTTGATGGGGAATATCCAATGGGAACATACACCTGCCAATGTTCATCAAGTCTGCCAACAGACTCATTTGGTAGCACCCGGAGAAGTCAGTCGGAATGCTCTGAGGACAAGTTTGGAGCATACTCAACTCTCTACCCCTATGTATAAGTACTATCAATATCCATTGATAATAAATGGAGGAAAGGAGTAGGCACATATAACAACTCCAGAAATAGAATGGATGTATAATCCTGTTCCGGCAGCTGAAGTCACAAATCACATTCTGAAAATGGTGAAAGAGTAGAAGCAAATCCCTTCCCGTATTCTGAATATCTATCAAGATATTATAACAACTTCAGTGAGATCACAGGGAAGAAAACATAAATCTATCCCTATCAGTGGAGTGACTCATCAACATGTCACTTTGAAGAAGATACACACCTCTGTTCCAGTCTAGGAGGGTCATGGGGCATACTCCCCCATGTCATACAAATAATTAAGTTGGGCACATACACATGATTTAAATAGAGATAATCAGAAAATCCTTACCATTTCTCATGAGATGTCACATACACCATAACATAATCAACAATTTCATCAAAAATTGGTTTCCAAAGTGAGTAAGAAGGCATCCCTGAAAAAGACCCATCCAGCACAGTTGAAAAATCATGAGTCAATCTACAATAAGGCCTTGCTCAATGCTAGAGTTCTTTAATCCCTTAGATAATTATCGGTTACAACTCAAGATTATACTCTTTGATTTCCAAATTCTTGAAGTAACAATAATAATCCTGATTCTCTTCATCATAAACTTCCTCATGAAGTTTTGCTTCATGACAATTTGGTCAATCTCGTAGTATCATCTTCAAATGAGAGCCACGATAACCCTCTGCGTGGCTAGAAGACCAAGGAGAAAGAGGTTTCATATTTTTATATAACCCACCATGGTGGTCCTCCCCATGATGATGAATTTAGCTACGAAATTCCTCTTCGCGGTAGTAATTCACATTGCCTGGATAATTCCTCAATGGACAATGCAGTAATGAGAAAGCCCTCTTATCTTGAGGCACCTACAAATGCGAGGCCAGTCTTGTCTGATGCCTTACCATTACTAGGTGAAGTACTTTCTCAATGAGAGGATAGATTGGGGTGTAGGTCATTTTCCAAACCACCCCTGGGTCATTCATCATCTAATTTAAAAAATGAATTCTCTACCAATCTTGTTGGATCTGATGAAGCAACAAAGAAGCACCAGTTTTGGTCCAATCATGTTGAAGAATATTAATCAAATTACAAAGAGGAAGTGTTGAATATGAGAAAACAACTAGAGAAAGGTGAAATACAAGTCATGTTTTGGCCTTTGGCTGACTCTCAGTATGATATTCCATAAACGTTGACAAAAGATTGTATTCACGATATTCGTCTCAGTATATAGAGATCTATTTGTCACTTAAAATAGAAAATAATATATTATAATGAATATCAAAATAATGTCAGGATAATATAAGGTTCGAAATGCCAAATTTACTTGGAATATCTCTCAGTTTCCCGACATCCATAGGTAGAAAAGCAGCAGGGAACCCTTCAATGTTCATGCCTTGGTGCATTAAAAATGTTGCACCGGTTAATTACCAATGCCCCATATGGTATTCATATAAGGGGATGGTGTGTTCATGGAGAATTTCATTTCACTATGCTCTTCATCCAACAAATCCCGCCAAAAGTCATCTCATGTAATGTTATTTCCCATGGCTGGCCACATCTAACTGGTTTTGTGTGTAATAAAATTCTTACTCAAGAACATGTCTAAACTAGTTCTTCCCAAAGTCAGGTATATAAAGAAGAAGTTGCCGAATTACTCTTGAATCAGGAAAATGAGAATATGAAACATGCTTCTCATTTAGAACAAGCACATCATCAGGTGAAAAAAGTGTCAGAAATAATCCAACAGTTATCTGAGCCAGCTGATTAGAGTGGATGTAGGATGATGCATCTGGCTAATTTCTGGACTAAAGTCTGCAAAATTAGAAGAGATTTTAAGAAAGTTTTAGATGTAGAAGATCAAGAGCCACCTCATCTTACCAGACTGGGGAATCATTTAATCCAACCATCAGGACCAACATATTGGATTCGAGGAGTTGAGCTGGGAAAACAAGAACAACCCCAGTCCACCGGACTGAGGACTTTTCCAAATTATCAATCTCTTCCTTATCAGAAGTTAATCTTCTCTCGATTAGGGAAGAAGCCACAGGAAGAACACATAGATGAATTATCAAGCGATTCCCTCTGAATTAATGTTCATTAAGGAGTTCTTGAGGGATCAACCAAACAAAAGGAAATGTATCATAAAGGGCATGGAAGAAGACGGTATTGCAGAAGCACTAACATAAGTAGGGAAATGCGTTATGAATTGATAAATGTCATCAATGTCATTTTCAATGATCCCCCAGAACATGAGGCTCCCTCAGATGAATAATATGAAGATGTCCCTATTCAAGAGGTTGTATACACAGTGGAAAATCAAGAAGGTGTACATACCTGAAATCAAAGGCTTACCCAGAATTTAATTATTCCTTTAAATAACCAACTCCCCCCTCTTTGAAAGGCGTCCAACATGGGGGAAGGAAAAATTCAGTTTACATTCCATCCTACCTATGGAGATGGTCAATAACTCTCATTAGAGGAAAGGTTCCCACAACCAGAGGAATAAGTGAAGGAGTTAAGGAGGTTAAATGCATAAATACTTCAATGTAGTCTTCCTTTTAAGAATTCTAGAGCTAATCACTCAAGGAAATTTCTTGTAGCTACTGGGATAGATCAAGAATATCCCCCTTTACAAGTACACCTTCACAGGTCTAATCCTATGGGTTGTACGCGACAACAACCGGTAATACTATGATTAGTGACAATACCGGTCGCCACACCTATCCAAACTATAGTTCTTGCACCTACACTGGTCCAAGATCAACCTGATGTTTCTCAAAAATTAATTACTACCATTGAGTCATTAACAAATCAGTTGAAGCTATGGAAGGAAATTGTGTACCTGTAAAACCAGAGAAGAGATCTTACCCTGAATGGGTGGATGCAATTCCACCCCCATTAAATTTTGTCAGTACCACATTCCCAATTTTTAATGGTTCAGGAGATCCAGAACAACACTTAACACATTTTTTTTCTCGTTGTGATCCTATGATGGGAACTCCTCAACAAAAATAAGTAGTTAAGATCAGGTGTTTTTTGCAGTCATTACAAGGACCTACATATGTCTAGTATAAAATCTTTCAGTCTTAGTCAATTACTGGGTGGGAGGATCTCTATCAAAGATTCCTTATTCAATTTACCTCAACATTTCCAAAGACAACAGTTTTTTATCATACCAATTGTATTCAAAGATAGAATGAAAGAGTTCCAGATTTCATTGATCACTGGAAGGGATTAACATATTACTTATCTTTAGAACTCCCACAAGAAGAGTTTCTGCCAATCTGTGTGGAAAATCTGCGTGACAAATTACGCACACTGTTGATCCCTGTGAAGTACACATGAGGGTTTCAAGACCTTACTTCAATCACGCAGCAGATAGAACATTCTCTTACAAAGACTAAGGATAAAACTTGTGTAATTCCATCAGTTCCAGGAAGGAGAATAGAGAAATCAGAGACTGCTACAGTTACAATTAAACAAGAATCTCTAACTCCTTCCACTTCAAAACCTTCATTGTATCGAAGGGCTCCACATCCTATGTGTCAACAATAATGACCACCTTATCAAGATGATCAAAGAGATCAGAGGTGGAAATAGTTTGACTATTTGAAGAATAATGTTTCTTCTTTCTGGAATTAACATGTTCCTGGCTACATCATCGTGGCTCTAGAAAACAATATGGTCCAGTTTCCAAGGCCCAAAAGGCTGAACAATGAAGGAGATGAAGTCCTCCCCAACTATTGAACGTTTCATCAGATGTTGAGGCATCCAATTCAAGAGTGCTTTGTCTCAAAAGACCATCTGCAAAGTATGGTGGACTCTGGACAAGTAAAATTGAAAGGCTCTTCAGCCCAGGTAGAATGTGTTACTGATACTGATCCAGAGGAAGAAGGCAAATGAGACAAAGTCAAAAGTAAAAATTCTCATAACTATAATGATTGGATGGTTAGGAAAATGATCAGTTGTACTCGTTCCATTTTACGAACACAAATGAATCAACCAATTTTGTCTTCTCTTACGAATTCCACATCAAAACCCCCATCATCAGTATGAAAATCCTCAAAAAGAGGTATAATTTGAAGTAAGAAGAGCAGTCAGAAGAAGGAGAGCTCGTGTCAATTCCTAAGTTGTATTTGACTCGGGCAGTTTTTATGCCTTCTATTTCAAAAGAACGGGGACTTCCCCACCAAAATAAATAGCCGAAACTGGTTAATTAGGCAGAATCTTCCTCAGATGAAGAATTGATCTTTGGTTTTGTTAACATGATTCATTTAATTTATCCTTATGCTAATGACAGTTTTGATTATGATGAGCCTAAGTTCCCTATATCTAATAGATGAATTAGAGGAAGAGACAGAGGTTTAGGATACAGGGGATGATGTGGATATTCCAGAAGCCACTATTTCAATCCTACCCCTTCTAGAATGGTATATGCGGTAGAAACTCAGGGAAAATCCCTTCAGCGAGCTCAAAAAGAACAAGAAAGTTCTTCCACACATGGTAGATTCGGTCCTGATGTAGTTATTTTGGAAGATCGGTTAGAGGTCACACATTCTTCCTCTCCGCAAATAGACAGACCTAGTCGGTCTAATTTATAGAAGCCAGGAGTGTTTCCAACTCCTACTCGAATACGATATGCATATACTATCAAAGCATAAACTTCCAAGGCACCTGAAAAACCACATTTTCATAATGGGAAACGATGATCTTTGGACCGAAAGAATGATTTCTTGAAACATTTGGCCCAATTACCGGCCAATTTATCAATTTTGGATTCCTTGAATCTATCAAAAGATCTTCGGGAGGTGCTTATTGAGGCTTTTTCAAGTCCTCAAGAATTAGAACCTAAAATTACTATGGCTGAGGTCTACCATATATAGAATGATTCTGCAGAATTCCATGCAGTGATATCTTTTACAGATGAAGATGAAGAAGATGTTGTATATGGTAATATCAGACCTTTGTATCTATCTAGAAAAGTCATTGATATAGACATCCGATGAGATTTCATTGATAACGGCTCAAGAGTCAATCTCATTCCTATTTGTACACTTATTTGATTGGGCCTCACTGAATATGATTTATCTCTTTCTAATTTGATGTTGCAAAGATATAATAAGAACAGAAAAGAACCTATGGGAGAGATTACACTCAAAATTCAGTTTGGAGACCTTGTGTCTAATTCAGATTTCATGGTTGTTCGTCAGGACACAGCTTTCAACATTTTTCTTGGAACACCCTGGCTACATCAAATGCGGTCATACCTTCATCGCACCATCATTGTCTCAATGAATTTTTCAATGGTCAAATTGGGACATTGTATGGTGACAAAGCCCCATAGAAAACATGTGAATATCAATACATTGAGGCAGAATTTTATTACATGGAGGGAAAGGAAAAATCGACGACAAATAAGGTTACCCAAATTAATGATCCAAGTGGTTTGGAAACATTTCAAGTAAACCCATTAATACATGTGAGTACAGATTATTTGTTGCATATCAGTCAAATTGACATGATAGACCTAAATCCAAACACTCTTATAGAAACCTCTATAATTTCAATTACAGAAATCAACCCAGACAACATGGGATAATTTGATGATTCACTAAGAAATGATGAAATCATAGATGGAGATGTCTTCATTTCATCCACTGAAATCCAGCAATTCTATACTTTATCTACCAGGTCAAAAGATGTTATAGAAATACCAGAGGAAAACAATTATGTCGATTCTAAATCCATCATCTCCTCTCTATCACCCCAGAAAGACCGTTCATCATCAATAGGGTCATAAATGGCAGCCTCTTTCCAAGATGTTCAAATTTTAACTTCTCCCCTGACCATGGAAATTATACTTCATCATCTACTATGCAATTAGAAATAGAAGAAGTAACACATATTAAAGAAGAAGAGGAAGATCTCAGGGATGCTTCTCCAGGATTTGAAGAGGGAATCTCTACCACTGTGGATGATCTCATAGAAATAAATCTGGGTACAAAAGAAGATCCAAACCCCCTTTAATTAGTGCGTCCATGACTCTTGAAGAGAATGAAATGTATACTTCATTTCTAAAGAAAAATCGAGATGTATTTTCTTGGAATTATACAGAAATTCCATGTCATGATCCTGATGTTTCCACTAATCATTTGGGTTTTCCATAAGAACATTTAGGATTCAGACCAGCAACAATAAGAACACACCCAACATATGCCTCAAAAATTAAATCTGAAGTTGATAAGATTATCAAGGCTAAATTAATCAAAGAAGTTCAATATCCCAAATGGATGGCTAATATTGTCCTTGTGAAAAATAAAAATGGACAAATTAGTGTTTTAATTGACTTCAGAGATCTTAATTGGCACTAACCCAAAGATGATTTTCTAGTTCCGATCACAGAACTCTTAATAGATGAAACAGCTGGCTACAAAGCTATTTCCTTCATGGATGGATATTCTGGGTATAATCAAATCTGAATGGCTCTAGAAGAAGAAGCATCTATAGCCTTTAAATCCCCTAAAGGTGTGTTTTTCTATCGGGTAATGCCCTTTGTCTTGAAGAATGTAGGTCCAACATATCAACGTGCCACACACCATATCTTCAAAAAAAAATTAAGGAAATTTTTTGAATGTTATGTAAATTTTTTGTTGGCTAAATCTAGACAACATTATAATCACTTGGCCTATCTGGAAATAATATTCAACAAACATCGAAAACACAATTTGAAGATGAACTCCTTGAAATGTGCATTCAGGGTAACCTCAAAAACATTTCTCGGCTTTGTTGTATGCCATCATGGTATCGAAGTTGATACTGACAAGAAAAAATCAATCCTTGGTATGTCACCTCCTATAAATTTGAAGGAGTTTAAGGGACTTCAAGGAAACTTGGCCTATATTTGTCGTTTCATTGCCAATTTGGCAGGCAAGTGTTTACCCTTTACTCGATTAATGAAGAAGGGAGTCACCTACTAGTGGACTGAATAATGTCAAGAAGCATTCGATACTATCAAGAAATATCTCTTGAGTCCACCGGTATTAATGCCACCTGTTGAAGGAAGACCACTTATTCTCTATGTGACTGCTTTAGAGCAGTCATTGGGTGCTTTCTTTGCCCAAAAGAATGATGTTGGGAATGAAAACAGCCTTTACTATCTCAGTCAGACTATTCTTGAGGCAGAAACATGATATTCAAGGTTTGAAAAGTGCTTCCAAGAATTAATAATTTTAGTTTAGAAATTGAGACATTACCTAAAAAATCATGAGGTCCAATTGGTATCTCACAATAAACCGCTCAAATTTATCCTTAGTCGTTCAATGCTTACAGGATGTTTGGAAAGGTCAAAAGTTATTTTGCAGCATTTTGATTTCCAGTACGTGTCTCAAAAAGCAATAAAGGGACAAGATCTGGGCAATTTCCTTACTAAACACCCATCTATAGAAGATACATTTTTAAATATTGAACTTCCTGATGTGGAAGTATTATCTATTAAAGATAATCCTCAAACATGGGAAATGTACTTTGATGGTGCCTCTAGAAGTCTAATAGGGAAGAAAATGGAAGATCCTAAATTCAATAAAGTTGGGTTAGGAATCATGATTTTTCCCCAGAAAAGGTAGTGCTACCCTATTCTTTATTATTTTTGGAAGGTGGTACAAACAATGAAGCAAAATATCAAGCTCTCATCGCTATCTTGGGATTGGAACTTCAGGCACAGGTTAATCACTTGAAGTAAAAGGTGATTCATATTTGGTAATCAAACAAATCAAGGTGGATTATTCCATCAGAATGGAAGAGTTAATCCCTTTGTGTGATTATGTTAGAGAGTTAATGGTGGAATTTCCTTCAGAACCAAAATTTTCTTATATTCCATGAGCAAAAAAGGCCCAAGATGATTTACTAGATAATGTAGCCACAACCCTTGAAGATCCAAACTAGGACGAAACAATCATCAACATTTCCCACCATCGTGTAGTTTCACCTTTTTTTAAAATCCAAATAGAGTAAATCAATGAAATCAGTCCCATTTCTGAACCATATGGTCATTCTGCGATATGGATGACACCTATCAGGGAATACCATCAAAATGGAACACTCCCACCTGATAGAGCTGGGAAAGAACATGTCTGATGATGTGTGGTCAATTTTACTCTTTATGATATCACAGATCACCAAAAAATTCTCAACAAGCGATGTTTTGATGGAATTTTCTTTAGATGTATTTATGGTGAAGAAAATATGGCTGTCATGAATGATGTACATGCATGAGTTTGTGGTGCCCACCAGTTTGAACATAGACATTCTGGTCAAATTCAAAGGCATGGATACATCTGGACTTCAATGATGCAAGATTATGTTGATTTCACTAAGAAGTTTCATTATTTCCATGTGTGTGCCAACTTCATTCATCAACCCCCATAATTGCTTCATACAGCTAAATACTCATGGACATTTGCCACATGGGGAATGGATGTAGTAGGAATTTATCATATGGATACATCTAAGAAATTTAAGAATATTCTTACTCCTACTGACTTATTTTCCAAATGGGAAGATGCAATACCTCTCAAAGAAGCTAGTTCTAAAGACATTGTCAGCTTCATCAAGTCTAACATCAACACCAAATTTTATGTCCCTCATACCATATTGCCGGAAAATGGCACTAACTTCTATTCATATGAGGTGAGAAAGTTGTATCAAGAATACCAAATCAAATGCAACCATTCATCTCAATAAAATGCAGTGGTCAATGGCCAAATAGAGGCCTTCAATAAGACACATTCAAACACACATCAAAAGATGGTGGATAATGATAGGAAATCATTTCCTGATAAAATTTTTCATGATTTATAGGATTATCAGACCACCACCTGCACTGCTACATGATCAACTAGATATTCATTGGTATATGGAAGAAAAGTAGCCTTTCCCTTCGAGGTTTAATTACCTTCGCTCAGAGTATCCATTTGTGATCAATGATAAAACACTATTTTATTGAATATTTTATTGATAATAAATGATATAATTTCCTCACATTGTGTTAAATATGTTTATTTATAAAATATTTGGGATTTGATCATTCATTTGAAAATTTGGTGAAAATTCCAGTTTTACCCTTAATAGTGCACTGTATTATTTCGAAGATAAATATTTTTATATTTATTATTTGAATTTTAAATTTTGTAACAGTGTTCCTAACTTAATTATCTACAACTTTTATTCAGGACACTAAAGCTAAAGAGTTAATTTGGTTGTTGAAATTGGGCCATGAAGTCAAAGTTGGGCTGGGCTCGCCAGAATGGAGAAGGTTCTGTATTTGGGCCATATCCTCTACATACGGGCTTGGATTGAGCCCAAATTTTGAGGAAAGCTCGGGGACATGATGTGGCACAAATCAGCCTTCTGGAAGGCCGGTCAATTCACGCGTTTTGGAGGTCAAATGGGCGGTGAAAGTTTCATTAAAATATTTGGCCGAGATTTTGCATTCACACTTGAAACCACTTTAAACCTAGCCTCCCCTCCACTCTATAAATTAGTGATTTTCTCATTTGGAGAGGCTGGTTCGTGCATTGGGAGATTGGAGGCAGAGGAGAATTGGTTTCAACCAAATTCTACAACCATTGTAAGATAGGTAGCTCTTGAAGCAAGGATCCTCTCATCGAAGCCTCCTTCTCTCCTTCATGTTGTAATTGTTTTGTTTGTGTAATAAACTTCTTTGTTCTTCTTTTATTTCTTCTCTTTTCCTCTGTTTTATTTAAATTTATTCTTCTCTTAATCTTCCTCTTGGGGCTGGAATTCTTGAGTAGAAGTGATATTGGGAGATTGGAGGCAGAGGAGAATTGGTTTCAACCAAATTCTACAACCATTGTAAGAGAGGTAGCTCTTGAAGCAATGATCCTCTCATCGAAGCCTCCTTCTCTCCTTCATGTTGTAATTGTTTTGTTTGTGTAATAATCTTCTTTGTTCTTCTTTTATTTCTTCTCATTTCCTCTGTTTTATTTAAATTTATTCTTCTCTTAATCTTCCTCTTGGGGCTGGAATTCTTGAGTAGAAGCGATATTGGGTTATACCCATTATAAACCTTTGCACATGCAAAACGCTTCTACGATGATTACGCCACCCATGGAAGAGTAGTCTTTTAGTAATCGATCTATCTTCTACCCTCTTCATTTAATTATTTTGAATTAATGAGCTACTGTAATTCACTTAATATGATCCATGAATTGTGTTTTTAAATTGTAAGAAACTAAGCAAGCAATTGAACAATTAACACAAAAACACGCGAGGTCGGGATTTTGTGTAAATTATGAGAGCGCGATCTTAATCGGTAATACAAGACCACACGGGATAAATTTGTAGAGTTCAAATATAATCCCTAAACACAATTCATCCTCATTTCCAGAATGGATATGTGCCTTAATTTACCACTGATCATAAGCTAATCTTAGAACATCAATCAAAGCAGGGTGCTGCGATTGCACGTTCCAAAGTTAGTCTAGGTTTAAATTCACACCATCTTTGTGGTAAAGTTAATTCTCGTAGGGTTCGGGATTTAACAAATTAAGGGATCATAATTAAGTGAATGTTAATTTAAATGATAATGATTAATAATAAAGTGAAGAGGTAGAGTTAGATCGATTACGCTTTTTAAATAGATTTCTAAAAAAAACATCTTCTTGTTGTGTCATTTAAATTGAAATTCATTTCAAAACTAAAAACAAAAAAAAAATTATACAATCTTCTTCCAGAAAACTTCTTCTAGATTCATAAACTACAACAAACCCCAATCCTTTAAAGTAGTGTTTTTATTCCCTTTTATTTTATTTTTAGAATACCTCTAATAAGATGTTTTAATTCACTTCCTCCTTTGAGAGACGACCTTGGTTAGCCCCCTATGCTACACCAAGTAAACTGAAGTGAATTAAAACATCTTATTAGAGGTATTCTAAAAATAAAATAAAAGGGAATAAAAACACTACTTTAAAGGATTGGGGTTTGTTGTAGTTTATGAATCTAGAAGAAGTTTGCTGGAAGAAGATTGTATAATTTTTTTTTGTTTTTAGTTTTGAAATGAATTTCAATTTAAATGACACAACAAGAAGATGTTTTTTTAGAAATCTATTTAAAAAGCGTAATCGATCTAACTCTACCTCTTCACTTTATTATTAATCATTATCATTTAAATTAACATTCACTTAATTATGATCCCTTAATTTGTTAAATCCCGAACCCTACGAGAATTAACTTTACCACAAAGATGATGTGAATTTAAACCTAGGCTAACTTTGGAACGTGCAATCGCATCACCCTGCTTTGATTGATGTTCTAAGATTAGCTTATGATCAGTGGTAAATTAACGCACATATCCATTCTGGAAATGAGGATGAATTGTGTTTAGGGATTATATTTGAACTCTACAAATTTATCCCGTGTGGTCTTGTATTACCGATTAAGATCGCGCTCTCACAATTTACACAAAATCCCGACCTCGCGTGTTTTTGTGTTAATTGTTCAATTGCTTGCTTAGTTTCTTACAATTTAAAAACACAATTCATGGATCATATTAAGTGAATTACAGTAGCTCATTGATTCAAAATAATTAAATGAAGAGGGTATAAGATAGATCGATTACTAAAAGACTACTCTTCCATGGGTGGCGTAATCATCGTAGAAGCGTTTTGCATGTGCAAAGGTTTATAATGGGTATAACCCAATATCGCTTCTACTCAAGAATTCCAGCCCCAAGAGGAAGATTAAGAGAAGAATAAATTTAAATAAAACAGAGGAAAAGAGAAGAAATAAAAGAAGAACAAAGAAGTTTATTACACAAACAAAACAATTACAACATGAAGGAGAGAAGGAGGCTTCGATGAGAGGATCCTTGCTTCAAGAGCTACCTCTCTTACAATGGTTGTAGAATTTGGTTGAAACCAATTCTCCTCTGCCTCCAATCTCCCAATGCACGAACCAGCCTCTCCAATTGAGAAAATCACTAATTTATAGAGGCTGGTTCGTGCATTGGGAGATTGGAGGCAGAGGAGAATTGGTTTCAACCAAATTCTACAACCATTGTAAGAGAGGTAGCTCTTGAAGCAAGGATACTCTCATCGAAGCCTCCTTCTCTCCTTCATGTTGTAATTGTTTTGTTTGTGTAATAAACTTCTTTGTTCTTCTTTTATTTCTTCTCTTTTCCTCTGTTTTATTTAAATTTATTCTTCTCTTAATCTTCCTCTTGGGGCTGGAATTCTTGAGTAGAAGCGATATTGGGTTATACCCATTATAAACCTTTGCACATGCAAAACGCTTCTACGATGATTACGCCACCCATGGAAGAGTAGTCTTTTAGTAATCGATCTATCTTCTACCCTCTTCATTTAATTATTTTGAATCAATGAGCTACTGTAATTCACTTAATATGATCCATGAATTGTGTTTTTAAATTGTAAGAAACTAATCAAGCAATTGAACAATTAACACAAAAACACGCGAGGTCGGGATTTTGTGTAAATTGTGAGAGCGCGATCTTAATCGGTAATACAAGACCACACGGGATAAATTTGTAGAGTTCAAATATAATCCCTAAACACAATTCATCCTCATTTACAGAGTGGATATGTGCCTTAATTTACCACTGATCATAAGCTAATCTTAGAACATCAATCAAAGCAGGGTGCTGCGATTGCACGTTCCAAAGTTAGCCTAGGTTTAAATTCACATCATCTTTGTGGTAAAGTTAATTCTCGTAGGGTTCGGGATTTAACAAATTAAGGTATCATAATTAAGTGAATGTTAATTTAAATGATAATGATTAATAATAAAGTGAATAGGTAGAGTTAGATCGATTACGCTTTTTAAATAGATTTCTAAAAAAAACATCTTCTTGTTGTGTCATTTAAATTGAAATTCATTTCAAAACTAAAAAAAAATAAAAATTATACAATCTTCTTCCAGCAAACTTCTTCTAGATTCATAAACTACAACAAACCCCAATCCTTTAAAGTAGTGTTTTTATTCCCTTTTATTTTATTTTTAGAATACCTCTAATAAGATGTTTTAATTCACTTCCTCCTTTGAGAGACGACCTTGGTTAGCCCCCTATGCTACACCAAGTAAACTAAACATTAGCTTCATGGAGTGTTGTGCTTGGAGTTTTATCCAACGTAACTCACTTTTGAAGTTCTTTTGAGAGCGCGTGCGACAACGCTCTTTCAAATTGGCGCCGTTGCCGGGGACCGAACCCGGGTCACCCGCGTGACAGGCGGGAATACTCACCAATATGGCTGCCAATTTTTCTGATGGATTTGATGCATTTTTATCTCATTCAGATGATATGTATGATTGTGCACAGATGTCTACGCCACTCATGCTTCCATCCATTCAGCAGCCACCATCACTGGAACTAAAGCCATTGCCACCAAATCTCAAATACTCATACTTGTTAAGTGGTGAAAAATTACCTGTTATCATTGCTAACAATCTCTCTTTTGAACATGAAGAAAAACTTTTGAATCTTTTGAGGGAGAACATCAGGGAAATCGGGTGGACCTTGGCTGACATATCAGGTATTAGCCCCTCCATTTGCATGCATAGGATTCTTTTGGAAGATGGAGCTAAACCGGTGAGGCAACCACAAAGGAGACTCAATCCAACCCTTCTGGAGGTTGTTAAAAAAGAGGTTGAAAAATTGCTCGAGGCAGGTATAATCTATCCCATTTCAGATTCTCAGTGGGTAAGTCCTATTCAGGTTGTGCCTAAGAAAAGTGGTGTTACTGTTGTTAAAAATGAGAAAGATGAGTTAGTTCCAATGAGGGTACAAAACAGTTGGCGCGTGTGTATTGATTATAGGAAACTAAATCATTCCACTCGCAAAGATCATTTCCCCATCCCATTTATTGATCAGATGCTTGAGAGACTAGATGGGAAGACACACTATTGTTTCTTGGATGGATTTTCTGGATATTTTCAGGTTCCTATAGCTCCGGAGGATCAGGAGAAGACTATATTCACCTGTCCCTTTGGGACATTTGCCTATCGGAGGATGCCATTTGGACTTTGCAATGCCCCAGGTACCTTCCAGAGATGCATGGTGAGTATTTTTTCTGATTTTATTGAGACCTGCATGGAGGTATTTATGGATGATTTTACAGTGTATGGATCTTCATTTGATGAATGTCTAAGTAGTTTGGAAAATGTGTTGAATCTTTGTATTGAGAAGAATCTAGTCCTGAACTTTGAAAAGTGTCATTTCATGGTAGGGCATGGCATTGTCTTAGGGAATGTAGTGTCAAAACATGGGATAGAGGTTGATAGATCTAAGGTAGACATCATTTCATCCTTACCCTACCCTTCATGTGTGCGTGATGTTCGATCATTCCATGGACATGCTGGATTTTATCGACGCTTCATCAGAGATTTTAGTAAGATCGCTCTACCCTTATCTCGATTGCTTCAAAAAGATATTGACTTCAATTTTGATGATTCATGCAGGGTATCATTTGATGAGCTAAAGAAGTGTCTGACCACTCCACCGATCATACAGCCCCCACGGTGGGAGATTCCTTTTGAGCTTATGTGTGACGCCTCCAACTTCGCGGTTGGAGCTGTCTTATCTCAGAGGGTGGAGGGACGTTCACATGTGATCGCCTATGCATCGAGGACACTAGATTCAGCCCAATCAAACTACACCACAACAGAAAAGGAGTTTCTTGCTGTTATATTTGCTTTAGATAAATTTCGTTCATATTTATTGGGCTCTAAAGTAGTTGTTTTTTCTGACCATGCAGCTTTGAGGTACCTCCTAAAGAATCCAGATGCAAAGCCACGACTGATCCGTTGGATGCTACTTCATCAAGAGTTTGACCTTGAGATAAAAGACAAGAAGGGGTCAGAGAATTTGGTGGCAGACCACATGAGTAGGCTTACTCACACACTAGAGGGTGACACCTTGGATCAGGTACCACTTCGGGACACTTTCCCTGATGAGCATCTCTATACCATCTCAGGTACGCATCCTTGGTATGCTGATTTAGTTAACTACCTTGTTTCTTCTGAAATCCCTGCAAATTTAAAGAAACATCAGGTCCAAAAATTAAAAAGTGAGTCTAGGTTTTATGTGTGGGATGATCCTTACCTCTGGCGCATGTGTAGTGACCAAGTCATTAGGAGGTGTGTTCCCGATCATGAGTTTGAGTCTGTTTTGCATTTCTGTCATACACTTGCTTGTGGTGGACACTTTGGCCCCCAACGGACAGCTAGGAAGGTTTTAGACTCTGGATTATATTGGCCTAGCTTGTTCCATGATGCCCATTTGTTTTGTAAGTCATGCTCTCGTTGCCAACACACTGGGAACATTTCTAGGAGACATGAGATGCCCCAACAACCCATACTATTTTGTGAGATTTTTGATGTATGGGGCATCGACTTTATGGGTCCTTTTCCTAGTTCATTTGGTTTTTTTTACATTTTGGTTGCTGTTGATTATGTGAGTAAATGGGTGGAGGCCAAGGCCACCAGGACTGACGATTCTCATGTTGTTGTGGACTTTGTCAAAGCACAAATTTTTTGCAGGTTTGGAGTACCAAAGGCCATCATCAGTGACCAAGGGACACACTTTTGCAATAGGAATTTTGCTTCCCTCCTTCGAAAGTATGGGGTGACACACAAAACATCAACACCATACCACCCCCAAACAAATGGCCAGGCTGAGGTTTCAAATCGTGAGTTGAAACAAATCTTGGAGAAAACCGTGCAGCCAAATAGGAAGGATTGGAGTAAGCGCTTGGATGATGCATTGTGGGCTTATAGGACAGCATACAAGACCCCCATTGGTATGTCCCCATTTCGGATTGTTTTTGGGAAAGCGTGTCATCTCCCCGTGGAAGTCGAGCATCGGGCATATTGGGCTATAAAGAAATGTAACATGGATTTGGCCCAAGATGGAATTCAAAGGAAGTTGCAAATTCAAGAGCTTGAGGAGATTCGACTGTCATCATATGAGAACTCAAGGCTCTACAAGGAAAGATCAAAATAAGCTCATGACAAAATGATCCAACAAAGGGAGTTTCATGTTGGAGAGAAAGTCCTTCTCTATAGTTCACGACTGAAGTTGATGCCTGGTAAGTTGCGTTCCAGATGGTTAGGTCCTTATATTGTGTCTAATGTTTTTCCTTATGGTGCAGTGGAAATCACACAAGAGGACACTGGAAGGAGCTTTACAGTCAATGGGCAACGTTTGAAGAGATACATTGAAGGACATCCTACTGATGCAGTGGATTTTATCACACTGCATGACCCCATCATCACTTGATCACATCAGGCTGTTCCTAACCCTTTCACTTTTATATTATTTGTCCTATTTAAAAATTCTGCATTTCATGTGCATATATCATCTCATGGGTTCACATTGAGGACAATGAAATATTTTAAGTGTGGGGGAGGGAACCTTTTAGTTTAGTAATTTCAATTGTTTTCCTGTTTTAAAAAAAAAACCAAAAAAAAAAAATTGTGTGTTTTTCAAAATTTGTGTGTTTATTTTACAATTTTCTGTGTGTTTTTGAAACTTTTGAGCTGAAATGATTCTCATCACCATTTTTAAATCCATATCAATAAGTGAAACAATTTACCCCTTGAAACTAAGCTTAAATGAATGCTGAAATGACTTTGTTTCAAGTTCAAATATTTAGTAATTTCATGCAAAGTACGCTGAATTTTGAATCCCATGCCAATCTCACTGTCTTTATATTTGAAATCACTTTCCTGTGAGGCTTCTAAACCATTATTTTCATATTCTTTACATTCACCTCACTTCTTGAGAGAACCAAACCATACTTGATTTAACCAGAATTTGATCTATTCCTGTCAAAACTTGAGGGTTTGAGGTACTTGTGTTTAAATGATTGAGGCATTTGTTTGGTATTAAAGCCCCCTTTTCAAAGAATCCTTTTTTATAATGGCCTACCTTGAATATTTAATCCTTGTATCCCTTAGAAGCCATGCAGCCTGTTAGGTTAAGCCACATTACAAGCCAATTTTCCCTATCCAACCAACTCTTGAAGTGAAATTGCATAATCTAGTTGAGCTTAAGTGTGGGGGAAACTGTCTTATGTTGTGCCACCACATTATGTGATACTTTGGGTGGAAAATTAAATTCTGAAGAGATGTGTTTGCTGCTAAAGAAAGTCATTATATTGAAAGCTGTGCCTTTTCTGGAGCTTTCATGACAAGTGAAGCTGTGCCTTTTCTGGAGCTTCTAATTGAGGTGGAAAGCTGTGCCCATCTGGAGCTTTCAAGAAAATCATGTTTGAGAAGATTGACATTTTTTATGATGAAATGATGAATGGTGTAAACCTTTCATGACTTTTCATGATGATAGAGCTGAATTGATACTATGGGGATTGAAGAGAAGACCATATTTAAATGAAAATTAGATTAATGCAATTTTGCTTCAAAAGAGTCAAGCCCTCCTCATTCAGCCTCAGAGTTTTTCGCATCTTAATCCTACCAACCGAAAGCCACAGAACAACCCTGAAAAGTCCTCATGATAAACATATGTCCTTGACTCACATCGGGTAGCGATATAGGAATCTATCAAGCCTATGGTGACCCTTGTATGAGTTTGGATGAGAAAGACATTGCAAAGAAATTGATATTTGAGTGATGAGAGAAAATTCAAGCGAGGTAAGTGTTTTGTGCATGGGTGGATAAATGAAGTGGAAATATATTGAATGATATAAATGGAGAACCTGAAATAAGGTTTTTTATGAGGCATGATATCTTTTTTATTCTTGGTGTGAAATTGATTGATCTTAAAGATATGTGTTTTAAAATTGGTTTTGATTTGATATTGATGTTTACTTGATATGAGGTTTTGCCCAGGTGTGCAAAAGGGTAAGTGTGGGGGAGTTGATAAAACACTATTTTATTGAATATTTTATTGATAATAAATGATATAATTTCCTCACATTGTGTTAAATATGTTTATTTATAAAATATTTGGGATTTGATCATTCATTTGAAAATTTGGTGAAAATTCCAGTTTTACCCTTAACAGTGCACTGTATTATTTCGAAGATAAATATTTGTATATTTATTATTTGAATTTGAAATTTTGTAACAGTGTTCTTAACTTAATTATCTACAACTTTTATTCAGGACACTAAAGCTAAAGAGTTAATTTGGGTGTTGAAATTGGGCCATGAAGTCAACGTTGGGCTGTGATCGCCAGAATGGAGAAGGTTCTGTATTTGGGCCATATCCTCTACATACGGGCTTGGATTGAGCCCAAATTTTGAGGAAAGCTCGGGTACATGATGTGGCAAAAATCATCCTTCTGGAAGGCCGGTCAATTCACGCGTTTTGGAGGAAAAATGGGCGGTTCAAGTTTCATTAAAATATTTGGCCGAGATTTTGCATTCACACTTGATACCACTTTAAACCTAGCCTCCCCTCCACTCTATAAATTAGTGATTTTCTCATTTGGAGAGGCTGGTTCGTGCATTGGGAGATTGGAGGCAGAGGATAATTGGTTTCAACCAAATTATACAACCATTGTAAGAGAGGTATCTCTTGAAGCAAGGATCCTTTCATCGAAGCCTCCTTCTCTCCTTCATGTTGTAATTGTTTTGTTTGTGTAATAAACTTCTTTGTTCTTCATTTATTTCTTCTCTTTTCCTCTGTTTTATTTAAATTTATTCTTCTCTTAATCTTCCTCTTGGGGCTGGAATTCTTGAGTAGAAGCGATATTGGGTTATACCCATTATAAACCTTTGCACATGCAAAACGCTTCTACGATGATTACGCCACCCATGGAAGAGTAGTCTTTTAGTAATCGATCTATCTTCTACCCTCTTCATTTAATTATTTTGAATCAATGAGATACTGTAATTCACTTAATATGATCCATGAATTGTGTTTTTAAATTGTAAGAAACTAAGCAGGCAATTGAACAATTAACACAAAAACACGCGAGGTCGGGATTTTGTGTAAATTGTGAGAGCGCGATCTTAATCGGTAATACAAGACCACACGGGATAAATTTGTAGAGTTCAAATATAATCCCTAAACACAATTCATCCTCATTTCCAGAATGGATATGTGCCTTAATTTACCACTGATCATAAGCTAATCTTAGAACATCAATCAAAGCAGGGTGCTGCGATTGCACGTTCCAAAGTTAGCCTAGGTTTAAATTCACATCATCTTTGTGGTAAAGTTAATTCTCGTAGGGTTCGGGATTTAACAAATTAAGGGATCATAATTAAGTGAATGTTAATTTAAATGATAATGATTAATAATAAAGTGAAGAGGTAGAGTTAGATCGATTACGCTTTTTAAATAGATTTCTAAAAAAAAACATCTTCTTGTTGTGTCATTTAAATTGAAATTCATTTCAAAACTAAAAACAAAAAAAAAATTATACAATCTTCTTCCAGCAAACTTCTTCTAGATTCATAAACTACAACAAACCCCAATCCTTTAAAGTAGTGTTTTTATTCCCTTTTATTTTATTTTTAGAATACCTCTAATAAGATGTTTTAATTCACTTCCTCCTTTGAGAGACGACCTTGGTTAGCCCCCTATGCTACACCAAGTAAACTAAACATTAGCTTCATGGAGTGTTGTGCTTGGAGTTTTATCCAACGTAACTCACTTTTGAAGTTCTTTTGAGAGCGCGTGCGACAACTCTCTTTCAATCAATCATCCACAGATGAACAATCTTAGAAGTGATTTAATGAATTGGAAGAATTATATGAAAAAAATTGTACACCCTGCACCACATAGAAGTCTATCAGAATCGAATAGAACAGTTTCAATAGAAAAGTTCATATTCATTCATTCATTCATTCAAGGAGAATTGGCATTGGTCCTCATAACTCCAATGATACTGGGAAAGAAGCCTCCAAACCTTGAGCCAAAGTGGGAAGGACCTTACTCAATACATAGGGTCTACTCCAATGGAGCATATTATTTAATCTCAATGGATGGGGAACGCATTACAACTCCAACTAATTCAAGATTATTGAAGAAGTATTTTGTGTAACACAAATACACTTCTTGTCCCTTCTACATGACACTAAACTATGTAACACCATTGGTCCTTTCTGTAGGACATTAAACTGCATATCCACCTCTATCGTCCAACATGAAATTAAACTATGTCCCCTCTATCATCTTGCATGAAGTTAAACTGAAAACAGTCACTTATACATCCTAAATGAAGTTAAACTATACATGTTCATCCTATATAACGTTTTAACTATGAAAAAAATCCCTTAATACATCCTACATGACATTAAAATATGAACATGTCCTGCAAGATGTTAAACTACACAACAATACGTCCTAGCTACATGATGCTGAACTGTACAACACCCCTTTTCCCACATGATGTTAAACTGTGCATTTTTAGGGTTGTTGCTACCTCTTGTTTCTCACACCTTGCATGACTCACATGATCTTAGAGTATGCTTCAACCATAACACTTAATCTAGGCCGCTAACCATGACAATGTCCCAACACCATCTTTGGGTTGTTGTCCTCAAGTACAACTCGATCACCAATTCAATCTCAATAGAAATATGCAGAATTTGATCCTTGCCTTCTATGCTGGGTATATAGGCAACCTCCTGAGGTTTAATCCCAAAACGAATATCTTTATGCCGGTTCACCTCCATCTCATACAATATTGATCTGTGAAACCCCCCAAAACCAATATCATCACATTGGTTGACCATAGTCCTTGATATATTATGTTAAGCTGTACAATCCTCCATTTTCCTCGCTATAAGACACTAAACTGCATAGCTATACGTCCTAGCTACATGTCACTAAACTGTGTAGTACCCATCTATGCATATAACCTTAAACTATTCACACTTTTTTCCTGTATGAAAATAAACTACAATAGTATCTTACACCCTCACCTGAGAGGGAATCATTATTTACATTGATAACCAATCATGTCATATTCCAAAAACTACGTGCATACATGGAAATGCTCGAACCTTTAATCTTGGGTCCAACCAACATTACAGTAAAGTTGTAACACCCGAGATTTTTAGGAGTAATATTTTGTTTTTATGTTATATATATATCATCAATGGAATCTTTCAATACACACTAGCTTGACTTACTTTACATGCAATCACGACCTTCCTCGATAGCTTGCGTTGTACGCAATACCGAGTTTCACTAAACAACGATATGCTATTAAAATATTATTAAAACTAGCCGTTATGAATAGTAATAACCACTTTTTGAAATTTTATAAATTTTATTTTTCAAAATGGACTTTATTTTTGGATTCGGAATACCGAAATTAGACTAGGGTTAAATTTTGGTATTTTTCTGAAAACTTACAATTTTTGATGAATAGTGAAACCACTAAGTGGTAGGTTAAAAACTGAATTTTGCATAAAACTTAATTTTACCGCTTCTGTGAATGGAATTTTGAAAATCTGATAGACACGGTTGATATCATTAAGTAAAATGTAGTTCAATGAGATAAAAATAATTTTTTGGTGAATAATAACTTTTTACTTTTTTTACCGCGGTTTATAGTAAATAGGGTAACTAAGGGTAAATATGATATTACTATTACCCTAACACATGTCCTAATTCTATTGGATAAGTGTAATTCGACCAAAAACAACCTTATGAATATAATATGACCATTTAGGTCCACTTGGATTAGATTATGACATTTAATATTATTTTTAATGAATAGTTAAAATAGTTAAAATCAAAGTTTAATAACTAAAACATTTTAATATGGGGTTATACATAAGATAAATTCGACTATACATATTCATTAGAAATATAAAAAGATTTCCTACATAATGAAATTTTATTTATAATTTTTAGACTTTAAATAAATTAATTTATTTATGACACAACGATGATGCAGTAATTACCCTTTTAAGGAAATGTTAACATAATTGATGTTATAAATGCTCAAATAAATGTAATTTGAGACTTTTTATGAATTTCACTAATTTTATAGGTTACTATGATATATTAGTGTTGATTTAATCAACTTGGTTTTAACATATAATTCTGTTATGACTTTCACAAAAATCACATATCAAATAGTGTCAAAATTGACACAAAATAGTTTTTAAATCAAATATTATATGATTAATTGTTATTTTATTTCTAAAAATCTAATATTCGGCAAAATGACTTAGATAAGGATATATATATTAATAATAAACAACTTGGGGTTAGTTTGGCATGTTATAGTATGTGTATTAACCATATAGTGTAAGAAAACAAAAAGTCACGGTAAAAGTTAAATTATTTAACTTAGAGTTAAATCTAATTGATAAGGTTATAATAATAACCTAAACTTGTCTAAATCCTATTGGATGATATGATTTCGACCCATCCCCACTTTACCATCGAAATAAGACCCTTTGGAACCATTATAAACCGATTTTGACTTTAATATTAAATAATATTTTGAGATATTCCTAAGGTGCCCCTCTCCTCACTTATAAAAGGGAACCTCCTCCCCCTCCTCCTCACACCAATTTGAGCACTAAAGCTCGGCAAAAACCTGCCAAATTCGCTTCTCCACTTCCCAAGAATAATCCTAGAGGTCCTGGTCTTCTTCAATGAACAATCTTAGTTCCCTATGTGGAGGATTCGAAGAGGCGTTTCAAAGAAGAGGTAATATCCATTTCCGATCTTTTCAATTTCATTCTTCTTCAACTTCTTCTTATTTAGTTGTTTCATGATAAAGTAATAACATCAGTATTTCTTACATACTGAGATGTTATTATAAATATGAAACAACCCTAATTCACCTTCTATCCATCCTACGGAAAAATGAAATCACCGCGCGTGTGTACGTACGGAATACCGTCTCCACGCCGTGGTGTAATCTATTTTCCACCATCACCTTACAAGGATGGGTATAATGGTGTAATGAGTAACTATATATGATTATTATAAAGTGATATTTATACTGAAATAGTATAAATACACATAAATACAATTCTATGATCATGGGAACACTGTCATCGCTTGTGCGTACGTACGGAATACCGTCTCCACGATGTGATGCGACTCGTTCTACATGATCATCATTACATAGTAATTATATAAATTAATTGAATGAATAAATATGATTTATGTTACACTAATACCATTCTGGATATAAGTTATCTATAACCTTAAAAGAAGAATAAGAATTTATTCGGCAAAACACGCATAAGAACAAAAGGCAATAAAGACCCGAGTAACAAGTAACAATGAAATATTACTAATAAGAAGCTAAGAATATGACCATATATGATATCATATCAATATGTATGATTCTGGAATAAGTCAATAACATTATTTAAACCATTATACAAGAGCTTCAGACACGTACAAAGCAAATCGGACCTAAGGTAAGGGAAATATCACAATCTCATTTTTATCCGAGATTGTTTATACTTTGGTATTTACTGGGGTGTATTTTATCATCCACATACATGTTTACTCAATATGTAATATTATTTCCATCCACCTATAATTGTTTAAATCCAACTTTACCCTTCAGTGAGTTTTTAGTAAAAGATATGAAAGGAATCTTTTGTCGTTTTTCGTACGAGGTACTTTTTGACTTTTCCGACAAAAGTACGAGAAGAATGTTTTCTTTTAACTTATACGGCATGAATGGATTTTTAAAACATTATTTCCAAGAAGATTCCCTTACATGTTTTCAAGATTATTTTTCAGCAACTTCTTTTAGTTTAAAATTGTATTACATCTTAATAAAGAAAAAGTGTTTTTGAAGTAGAAAGAATATTTTCCTCAAGAATGGTGTTCAAGCGTTTTATCAAAATTATTTTCCATCTAAAATAATAAAGGGTTCTGTTTCTATCCCTATTATTACATTGATTTGATTATGTTGTGATGGAATTATTTTTATGAATTACTTTATCTTATATGAGTTGTTTTATGATGTCATGATGCTTAAGATTCCCATTTTTATTACATGGGTTATGATATGATGTATGGTTTAAGATTTTGTGGTACACATAAGAATGGTATCATTATGAGATGGGTAGGACCTATATCTCCCTCCAATGCATTGGGTAAAGATTTTATATCTCATGAGATAGACATGGCTGGAACGGTAGGTTATACCGGTTAAGTGAAACAGGACTGAAACGAGGGTGACTCGGTTCAGAAATGGACTTTGTCCACAAAGATATTCTTGGAAATGAGTCTTGACTAACAAGAAATGATTCTCTATGATTATGTGTGTATGCCACAAAATTTCATGTTTTAAGTTATGATTACTGTGATTACATTTCACTGCTATGATTTATCCCATGTTATGAAATTATGATCTCTTTTGCAGGTTAAGAATTCCAAAAGTTATGTGATTATGTATATGATGTGATTGATATTTCTTTTGTTTACCCTTACTGAGCATTTGACCTCACCCTTTTGTATGTTTTCCTTCCCCAGGTCAGGAAGAAGGTTATTAAGTAAGATATGCCAAAAGGGACTATAGATATGATGAAATATATGGGAGACAATGTAGACGTTTTATGAACCAGTTGTTTATGTTTCCCAGTTTCTAAAGACACTATACCTATACGGTCCTTTCATGGTTTTGTTATATGTTGTAATAAGTGTGCTTCAATTTTGAAGTATTAACAATGTATGTAAAGTATGGGTCGTTATAGTTGGTATCAGAGGAAAGGTATAGTCAACCTTTGGAAACTAGGATGTGAAAGCCTTAGTAAGAACCCTAAGGATAAGTCTAAGCATGGAACACAATCTTAGTGTTTTAGAAATGTCCATGAATAACCTAGGATAAGACCTTAAGCGTGAAAATTTTATTGTTGAATTATGTGGTTTTCCTATTATAATTAGTGTTTCTCACACTATTCTTCTTTGTTTTAGTCAATGGCTGGAACCCGAAGGAACTGTGTTAATGCGGAATGCGATGGGAAATGCAATGATTGTCCCCCTGAGAAACCAAATGATATGGGAGCTGGAATGAAAAATCATGTAGCCATGCTCACACAACTTTCTCAAGCTATGAATCATGCATGACTTCCAAACGAGCAAAGGAAGGAGCAACATTCTATTGAATCCTTCATGAGGCAGCGTCCACCTTCTTTCAGCGGTTCTACTAATACATTAGTTGCTGAACAATGGATTAGTACTACTGAAATGATATTTTCAGTTCTTCAATGTTCTGAACATGATAAAGTCATCCTAGCAGTCTATCGTTTGGAAGGAGATGCTGATCAATGGTGGAATCTTATTAAGAATACGAGGCAAAGGGATGAAATTGAGTCCATGGAATGGGACGATTTCAAGAACTTATTTTTCAATAAGTACTTCCCTCGTATTCTCTGAAAAAAGATGGAGGAAGAGTTTCTTCAACTGAAGCAAAGGGATGATGAATCTGTTGGTACCTATGAAGCAAATTTTACAAGACTTGCAAGGTACGCTTCTGGTATTATTATCCAACCTGAGAGTATGATCGATCGATTCTTTAGTGGCTTAAAACCAAGTCTTCTAAGGGCGTTAGCCATAAGGGACTTCAATAGCTGCGAGGAAATCGTTCTATGTGCTCTCAAAGTCGAGATAGAGATTGGAGTAACCCATCAGTCATATGGGTTTGATAAGAAGAGGAAAATGGAATTCAAAGGAAAATCTAAAGAGCACACTGAAAAGAAGATGAGCTTTTTCTTATGCTCAAAGTGTGGAAAGAAACATGGAGGGAGTTGTCTTAAAGGGACAAGTAAATGTTTCAAATCTGGAAAGGAAGGTCATCGGGCATTTGAATGCCGCGATAATGGGAAGAATATGTCTAATGATGCAAACAAAGGAAGGGATACACAGAATGAACCTACTACACTTCAATGTTTTAAGTGCAAGGAGATGAGGCATTATGCCAATCAATGCCCAAATCCAAGGGTTGATGATGATGGTCGACATCAACAAACTCTTAAGGCTAATGACAAAGGAAAGTCACATGCAATTTCTATCAGCGATGTGGAGTACGATAACGAAGTGGTGAAAGGTACACTTACCATCCACTCTAAAGTAGAAAATGTTTTATTTGATTCTGGATCCACCCACTCTTTTATTTCTGAAGAATTTTCTAAGGGTATCACCGTATTACCTCAACAATTAGATGTTGAGTTAGCTGTGACAACACCTAATGGCACATCAATCGCATCAAATGTTTATAATTCTTCTCCGATCGAAGTTTGTGGGAAAGTGCTTCCTGCAAATCTGGTGATCCTTCCTTTAGTGGAATTCGATGTGATTCTCGGCATGGATTGGATTTCTTTATACGGAGCTCATATCAATTTCCAAAGAAGAGAAGTCGCATTTCATATTCCAAATCAATCTATGATCGTCTATCAATGCAAGGATGAACATAACCTCCCAGTGGAAATTTCTTCCATTTTATGGGTATTGATTCCACTAAATGAAGGTTATTTATCTGAAATGGTTGGTGAGAAACTCGCGATTAAGAATATGCCCATCTTACGGGAGTTCGATGATGTCTTTTCAGAGGAATTACCGGGTCTTCCACCAAATCGTGAAGTTGAGTTTTCAATAAAACTCGTACCGGGTGCTTTGCCTATTTCAAAGACACCTTATAGAATGGCCCCAATTGAGTTGCTGGAATTGAAGAAGCAACTCCAAGAGAATCTTGATAAGGGATTCATACGCCCTAGTGCATCACCTTGGGGAGCACCTGTTCTATTTGTTAAGAAGAAAGATGGATCAATGAGACTCTGCATTGATTATCGAGAACTTAACAAGATCACTATCAAGAACAAATATCCTCTCCCACGCATTGATGACTTATTTGACCAACTACGTGGAGCTCAATACTTTTCCAAGATTGATCTTCGTTCAGGGTATCATCAATTAAGGGTCAAAAGGGAGGATATAACAATGACGACTTTCTGTACAAGGTATGGACACTATGAATTTATAGTGATGCCATTTGGTCTTACTAATGCCCCTGCTATCTTCATGGATCTAATGAATAGAGTCTTTAGAGACTATCTTGATCAATTTGTGGTAGTCTTTATAGACGATATTCTTGTCTATTCAAAGAGCAAGGAAGAGAATGAAGATCACTTGGGAATTATATTGAAGACCCTGAGAAAGGAGAAGCTTTATTCCAAATTTACCAAGTGTGAATTTTGGATTCAAAAAGATGCATTTTTGGGTCCCATAATCTCAAAAGAGGGGATATCTGTGGATCCAGCAAAAACAGAGGTTATCGAAAGATGGTCGAGACCAACAACAGTAACTGAGATCTGAAGTTTTCTTGGTTTGGATGGATATTATCGACGTTTTGTAAATGATTTTTCACGATTATCTAACCCACTCACCAAGTTGACTCAGAAAGGAGTTAAGTTTGTTTGGACAGAGGAATGTGAAGAGAATTTCAAGGAGTTGAAAAGAAGGTTATCCAGTGCACCTATGGTCACACTGCCTTGTAGTGGAGAAATGTTTGTGATCTATAGTGATGCATCCAAGAAGGGATTGGGGTGTGTTCTTATGCAAAATGATATGGTGATAGCTTATTTCTCACGACAGTTGAAAATCCATGAGCAAAATTACCCAACACATGATTTGGAGTTAGCTGCGGTAGCCTTTGCATTAATGATTTGGAGGCATTACCTTTATGGTGAAAGGTGTGATATTTATACTGATCATAAAAGTTTAACGTATATTTTCACACAAAAGGAGCTGAATATGCGTCAAAGAAGATGGTTGGAGCTGATTAAGGATTATGACTGCTCAATCCATTACCACCCTAGGAAAGAAAACAAGGTGGCAGATGCATTAAGTCGACAAGACCATTCTAGTTTATCTATGATGAGGTTCACAAAAGATCCAATATTTATGGATTTACAAAGGATGGATCTGGGAATTATAATGGAAGGGGAAAAATCTTATCTTTCTCAAATTAATGTTCAACCATCTATACATATGAAGATTAAAGAGGCACAGAAAGAAGATGTTGAGTTACAAAAGAAGGTTAGAAATGTTCCTGAGTTCAACCATGATTGTGATGGGATAATAATGTTCAGGAATTGGGTTTGTCTTCCTCCCATCCCCGAATTAAAGAAGGAGTTGCTGGATGAGGCTCACAGTTCTTCATTCTCTATTCATCCTAGAAGCACGAAGATGTATAGGGACCTGAAAGAGTACTTCTGGTGGGATGGAATGAATAGAGATATTGCTGAATATGTCTCTCGATGCTTGGTTTGTCAGCAAGATAAAGCTGAGAGACAAAAGTCTAAGGGGATGTTACAACCATTACCCATACCCGAATTGAAATGGGAAAACATCACTATGGACTTTGTCACAGGACTTCCTAAAACATCCAAAGGCAATAATGCTATCTGGGTCATAGTTGATCGTATTACAAAGTCTGCACACATCATTTCTATTATAGAGGATTTTTCTCTAGATCAGCTTTCCAGGATATATGTAAAGGAAGTGGTAAGATTGCATGGAGTACCACTTTCTATTATATCTGATCGGGATCCGAGATTTACCTCAAAGTTCTGGGGAAGTCTTCAGCATACTCTGGATACAGAGTTGAGTTTCAGCACTGCTTATCATCCTCAGACAGACGGTCAGTCTGAGAGAACAATTCAAACCCTAGAAGATATGTTGAGAGCTTGCTCTATGGATTTCAAAGGAGGTTGGGATCAACACCTACCATTGGTGGAATTTTCTTATAATAATAGCTTTCAATCCAGTATTCAGATGTCTCTTTATGAAGCTCTCTATGGAAAGAAATGCAGGACTCCAACTTGCTGGGATGATGTTGGGGAAAGAAAGCTATTAGGACATGATCTCGTTGATGAAATGGCAGAAAAGGTCAGATCTATCCAACAACACATAAGAGCAGCTCAGAGTCGATAGAAAAGTTATGCCGACAAAAAAAGAAAAGACCTGGAGTTTGAAGTGGGTTATAAAGTGTTCTTATGAATATCTCCCTGGAAGAGGGTTATGAGATTTGGAAAGAAGGGGAAGTTGAGCCCTAGATATATCGGTCCTTTCGAAATACTAGATCGTGTTGGGAAGGTATCTTACCGATTGGCGCTTCCACCGAATCTCTCTCAAGTTCACGATGTGTTCCATGTATCTCTCCTGAGAAAGTACATACCTGATCCTTCACATGTACTCAGCTCAGAAGTTGTACCGCTAGAGCAAGATCTTTCTTATGAAGAACAACCGATAGTGATTCTGGATCGTACCGAAAAAGTCCTACGAAACAAGACCACTCGATTGGTGAAAGTTTTATGGAGAAACCACCAACTTGAAGAAGCTACATGGGAGCTTGAGGATATGATGAGGGAGAAGTATCCTCATCTGTTTGTTACAAAGTGACGAATTTCGAGGGCGAAATTCTTTTTAAGGGGGGTAGAATGTAACACCCGAGATTTTTAGGAGTAATATTTTTTTATGTTATATATATATCATCAAAGGAATCTTTCACTACACACTAGCTTGACTTACTTTACATGCAATCGCGACCTTCCTCGATAGCTTGCGTTGTACGCAATACCGAGTTTCACTAAACAACGATATGCTATTAAAATATTATTAAAACTAGCCGTTATGAATAGTAATAACCACTTTTTGAAATTTTATAAATTTTATTTTTCAAAATGGACATCATTTTTGGATTTGGAATACCGAAATTAGCCTAGGGTGAAATTTTGGTATTTTTCTGAAAACTTACAATTTTTGATGAATAGTGAAACCACTAAGTGGTAGGTTAAAAAATGAATTTTGCATAAAACATAATTTTATCGCTTCTGTGATTGGAATTTCGAAAATCCGACAAAGACGGTTGATATCAGTAAGTAAAATGTGGTTCAATGAGATAAAAATAATTTTTTGGTGAATAGTAACTTTTTACTTTTTTTACCACAGTTAATAGTAAATAGGGTAAGTAAGGGTAAATATGATATTACTATTACCCTAACACATGTACTAATTCTATTGGATAAGTGTAATTTGACCAAAAACAACCTTGTGAATATAATATGACCATTTAGGTTCACTTCGATTAGATTATGACATTTAATATTATTTTTAATGAATAGTTAAAATAGTTAAAATCAAAGTTTAATAACTAAAAAATTTTAATATGGGGTTATAAATAAGATAAATTCGAATATAAATATTCATTAGAAAGATAAAAATATTTCCTACATAATGAAAGTTTATTTATAATTTTTAGACTTTAAATAAATTAATTTATTTATGACACAACGATGATGCAGTAATTACCCTTTTAAGGAAATGTTAACATAATTGATGTTATAAATGATCAAATAAATGTAATTTGAGACTTTTTATGAATTACACTAATTTTATAGGTTACTATGATATATTATTGTTGATTTAATCAACTTTTTTCGAACATATAATTCTGTTATGACTTTCACAAAAATCATATATCAAATAGTGTCAAAATTGACACAAAATAGTTTTTAAATCAAATATTATATTATTAATTGTTATTTTATTTCATAAAAATCTAATATTCGGAAAAATGACTTAGATAAAGATATATATATTAATAATAAACAACTTGGGGTTCTTTTGGCATGTTATAGTAAGTGTATTAACCATATAGTGTAAGAAAACAAAAAGTCATGGTAAAAGTTAAATTATTTAACATAGAGTTAAATCTAATTGATATGGTTAAAATAATAACTTAAACTTGTCTAAATCCTATTCGTTGATAGTATTTCGACCCTTCCCCACTTTACCTTCGAAATAAGACCCTTTGGAACCATTATAAACCGATTTTGACTTTAATATAAAATAATATTTTGAGATATTCCTAAGGTGCCCCTCTCCTCCCTTATAAAAGGGCACCTCCTCCCCCTCCTCCTCACACCAATTTGAGCACTCAAGCTCGGAAAACCCCTGCCAAAATCCCTTCTCCACATCCCTAGAATAATCCTAGAGGTCCTGGTATTTTTCAAAGACCAATCTTAGTTCCCTAAGTGGAGGATTCAAAGAGGTGTTTCAAAGAAGAGGTAATATCCATTACCGATCTTTTCAATTTATTTCTTCTTCAAATTCTTCTTCATTAGTTGTTTCATGATAAAGTAATAACATCAGTATTACTTACATACTGATATGTTATTATAAATATGAAACAACCCTAATTCACCTTCTATCCATCCTACGGAAAAATGAAATCACCGCGCGTGTGTACGTATGGAATACCGTCTCCACGCCGTGGTGTAATCTATTTTCCACCATCACCTTACAAGGATGGGTAAAATGGTGTAATGAGTAACTATATATGATTATTATAAATTTATATTGATACTGAAATAGTATAAATACACTTAAATACAATTCCATGATCATGGGAACTATATCATCGCTCGTGCGTACGTACGGAATACCGTCTCCACGATTTGATGCGACTCGTTCTACATGATCATCATTAAATAGTATTAATATAAATGAATTGAAAGAATAAATATGATATATGTTACACTAATACCATTATGGATATAAGTTATCTATAACCTTAAAAGAAGAATAAGAATTTATTCGGCAAAACACGCATAAGAACAAAAGGCAATAAAGACCCGAGTAACAAGTAACAATGAAATATTACTAATAAGAAGCTAAGAATATGACCATATATGATATCATATCAATATTTATGATTATGGAATAAGTCAATAACATTATTTAAACCATTATACAGGAGCTTCAGACACATACAAAGCAAATCGGACCTAAGGTAAGGGAACTATCACAATCTCATTTTTATCCGAGATTGTTTATACTTTGGTATTTACTGGGGTGTATTTTATCATCCACATCCATGTTTCCTCAATATGTAATTTTATTTACATCCACCTACAATTGTTTAAATCCAATTTTACCCTTCAGTGAGTTTTTAGTAAAAGATATGAAAGGAATATTTTGTCGTTTTTCGTACGAGGTACTTTTTGACTTTTCCGACAAAAGTACGAGAAGAATGTTTTCTTTTAACTTATATGACATGAATGGATTTTTAAAACATTATTTCCAAGAAAATTACCTTAAAAGTTTTCATGTTTATTTTTAATCAACTTTTTTAGTTTAAAATTGTATTACATGTTAAGAAAGGAAAAGTGTTTTTGAAGTAGAAAGGATATTTTCCTCAAGATTGGAGTTCAAGCGTTTTATCAAAATTATTTTCCATCTAAGATAATAAAGGGTTATGTTTCTATCCCTATTATTACATTGATTTGATTATGTTGTGATGGAATTATTTTTATGAATTCCTTTATCTTATATGAGTTGTTTTATGATGTCACGATGCTTAAGATTCCCATTTTTATTACATGGGTTATGCTATGATGTATGGTTTATGATTTTGTGGTACACATAAGAATGGTATCATTATGAGATGGGTGGGACCTATATCTCCCTCCAATGCATTGGGTAAAGATTTTATATCTCATGAGATAGACATGGCTGGAACAGTAGGTTATACCGGTTCAGTGAAACAGGACTGAAACGAGGGTGACTCGGTTCAAAAATGGACTTTGTCCACTAAGATAGTCTTGGAAATGAGTCTTGACTAACAAGAAATGATTATCTATGATTATGTGTGTATGCCACAATATTTCATGTTTTATATTATGATTACTATGATTACATTTCACTTCCATGATTTATCCCATGTTATGAAATTTTGATCTCTTTTGCAGATTAAGATTTCCAAAAGTTATGTGCTTATGTATATGATGTGATTGATATTTCTTTTGTTTACCCTTACTGAGCATTTGAGCTCACCCTTTTGTATGTTTTCCTTCCCTAGGTCAGAAAGAAGGTTATTAAGTAAGATATTCCAAAAGGGACTATAGATATGATGAAATAAATGGGAGACAGTGTAGACGCTTTATGAACCAGTTGTTTATGTTTCCCAGTTTCTAAAGACACTATACCTATACGGTCCTTTAGTGGTTTTGTTATATGTTGTAATAAGTGTGCATCAATTTTGAAGTATTAATAATGTATGTAAAGTATGGGTCGTTATAAAAGTCCCCTTTCATCCTTCACATGTACGTACCAAATCTGTACAAAGGGTATTTCAAGAACTACGTAGGGCTTGATTCCCATCCCTATGGGATACGTAGGATCATTTGAGCATCCATCGAATCCAGCCCCAAGTCATTGGGCCTAACCCCAAACTCTACTGTCAATCCATTGGCTGAAAACTTCCCTCTGTAAACACATGAATGGGGTATGAAAACCTAGGTCTTTATTCACATAATTTTTATAAAAAAAACAATCTGTCTCACTCATTAGGGTCTGAGATCTACGACCCTAAACTATAATCTCCTACGCTATCGTCACACATGACATTATACTATATTTCAAGAACTATGTATGACTTGATTCTCATCCTAATGAGATCTATACTGAAGTCAAACATCTCGATTCACGACCCAGCCACAACATGACTATGGTCAAAATTGGTCTATGTATCTCTTTCATGCATTGGAAAATACCCATTTTCATGTGTCATACTATTAACCTTAAATAATTCAATATATCCAAAACCATTTTCTTGACTTCTGGTCACAAAATGTCTAATACCCGAGAATTCTTTTGCCTGACTATGCAGCATGTTCTCCTAGGTGGCCTTGTATAAATAGTCTACATAATGGACCTTTCAGCCAAACGATGTTATTATTTGACTATACAGCCAATGCCCATAGGTGGACCTTCATAATTCCACCCCCTAACGGGTTTGTCGAATAGTGTTAAATTCATTCTTGTGGGGAAAAACGCTTTTGTCCTTTTTGGTCTTAACGATGATATGTAGGGATCCCCAAAATAATTCATCCTTAACATATTTGTCCCATAATATTTTTCATGATCTGAAAGTATTCAAGTCTATGGTTTATATTTCCCTTCCCTGAGTTTGGGTCAGACATTCACAAGAGTGACCTAAATCCAATTCTTTGACAATCATGATTGGGAATATCCTCTCCATATTCATGTACCTCTTTCCATACAGCAGACTCTATGCTTTGGGAAATTGGAATCTTTATAAACAGTCACTGGATTTTGGCAATAGAAATGTAAAATTTATGAGATTTCTTTTCCCTGACTATGCAGCAAGTGCGCCTAGGTGGCCTTGCATAAGTAGTCTACATAACAGACCTTTCAGCCAAAAGATCCTATTATTTGACTATGCAGCCAATGCCCTTATGTGGCCGTACATAATTCAACCCCCCTAATGGGTTTGTCAAATAGTGGTAACTTCAATCTTAAAAAATACTTCCTCTAATTCCTTTTATCCTTTTTTTTCATATCATCCATTAGATTAAAAATTTCTTAAGTCATAATTTACATGTTTTCCCCAATACTTGAATCTGGTAATATGTTTTCTAACAAATTATCAAGGAATTCAGTTAATTTTAATATATTCAGTCAGAGATATTTGACATTAAACATTAGCCTTTTTATGTCCGACATGCATGACTTTAAACTGCCAGCAGGAGATAGAGTACTCATTAAATTGGGAACCTATAAAAGGAACTATGAACAAATGTTGAGTCCCATATCTCTAAATGTACACTTTGTATGATTTAGGAAATATTGAGCCACAAAAAAGTTGCAAAGTTTGTGGGGTTGTTTGTATAATCTTAGTAAAAATCAAATTATGCTTACTAGGACCATTGGTTTAGGAATAAAAAATTTAGTAGTTAGAAAGAGAATGCGGGTACAAATGATTGAAGATGAAATGACTTTTTCATTTATGGAGAAGATTAGAAGAACATACACATATTGATGTATCTTATCTTTTAAAAGAATTAAAAGAGGCTTTCAACATAATTTTTCATTTGATTTGCGGAATACCGAGCTTCATCAGCAGCCACTTGAAGTTCATTCACTCGACCATCTTCACTCTTTTCAACTTGATGAAGTGCTTTCTTGGCATCTGTGATGGATTTAATACCATCCATTTGGAATCCTTCCAATGAATTGTTAAGATGGTCAATTTCCCCAATAACGACATCTAGCTGTTGCTGAAGGTGCATCTGTTGGACAACTTTCTCCGTGATTTTATGCTTCAGCTCCTTCAGCTTTGCAGCATGATCAACCTTAGCTCGGGAGACCGCAACCTCAAATTCACCAATATTGTTTAGAAACCTCACTCTGATCAGATCTTGATCACACATTTTCTTCTGCTCCCTCCTTAAGATGAATTGTTTCACCACGATATGGATCTCTTGATATCCAAAACTTCCTTGTCCCTGCATGACGAACAAGAATGACAGTAGTGGGATCTTTGAAGACAACACTTCAAGAGGCACTTTAGATATAATTTTCCATATAATTTTCCATTTCTTACGACGTGAGAATTTGAGCACCTTTTGCACCTCTGGGTCTGATTCAGCATCGCTATCACATGGGGGAATATAGTTAGGGATTAATGCACTTAAGAAAGTTCCCTATTCTACTCCTTCCCCCCTGACCCTTGGTACATCACTTTCTACTCCCATTGGGGATAAGGCTGAGGCTTCCCCTCCAGATCTAGCCATTGAAGTTGACAGCCCTGCATAGTCAATTGAAAGATTTGGTTAGTTTCAAAGGATAAAAAAAGTTGATTAGTTCTCTTGAAAATTATGTACAACCACAAATATTATCATCTTTTACCCGACGTTAGATCAACAGCATGAGAAGGCCCCTACCCGCCTTTCCTAGCTTCAACAAGATTTTCAGGATGGGTTTTAGGAAGCATGGTTGGGTTAAGCTCCACTTGAGCTAGAATCTCTTCAATGATAGGGTTGTCTCTACCCCCTATAGGCATCGGCAGATCAACATCTTTCTCATATGGAAATGAACATTTCAACCAATCATGGTTAGAGATGTAATAGAAAAAAATTAACAGGATGAAAGACAACAGTCACGTCCAAAATATTCTAAATCACCTGGTAATTTAACATGATCGAAAATGTTCTCAAAAGAGGCGCCAAGTTTCATCATTTCATCCAGTGATATCCCAGATTCCTGGATAGTCTCACTAGTGGGAAAATTTGACATGTATTCTTAACAACCCTCCTCCTATGACCTCTAACCCCGAATAGCTTCCTAAGAGAAAATTGAGGAGTCAGTTGCAATGGTCGCCAAATATTCTAGTGCAGGATCTTCTCTCCTTGTAGCAGTAATAGGAGCAGTACCGAGAATAGACGCTGGATCTTCTTCTCTCCTCATTTCTTTAGGAGCATCCAAGTCAGCATGATTTTTTGACTGTTCACCAGCACCCTCCATTTACATCAAAGGATGGTCAATACTCACCCTCAAAGGGTAAATCTAAGAAGCCCCTTTAATCCTAAGAAGTATGAGAAACCTTTTAATGTGTTAAGATTAATGAACATCTGAAGGACTTACCACTACTGATGAATCATTTGGCTATGGTCTTCTTCATTATATTCTTTTTCTTCTTGGACTTTTTGGGTGTGTTGACATCATCACCTCCAAATATAGGTTTTAGAGACTGAAAATCCCTGTTTAACTCCACTTTCATGGCTTCTTGGCCTGGAGATACCTCGCTCGACTCACGAGGAGATTCAGTGGATCCATGAGTGGTGCCACCAGGGCTATACCATAGTGAAGGGACCTCAGTAGTTCCTTACTTAACGAGCTATAGGATGAAGAAAGTAATTTCCTTGAGTAACAAATCTTTGACTGAAATCAAATAGAAAAGAAAATAAGGAAAGAAACATACATCTTTTGGAGCCACGTAATCATGCCACTCCTCATCTACTGAAGCACAAATCCCTTTAGTGGTGCCATGATCCATCATTTCCGTCACCCTCTTGGTGATAGGGATGGAATCAACAGTGGAATATATAATAATTTACAGCTCTCTGATGCAAGCCCGCACTTCATCGGGGTTATCCTCGAAGCTTATATCAGCAGATGCCTGGAGATTACCCTCTCTACGGATATGTAGCCCTTTTCATAAATCCATCTAGGTGGTTTCATCATCACTATAGAAACTCCACCATGTCTAGAGAGCCTCTGGTAGTAAATATTCAGAATATATACCAGAAGGCTGCGAGGAGGGTCCTATAATACGGGTCTTCAACTTCTTCCCAGCTCCTGTAATCACCGATAAATGATACGAAAATGAAACAAGTTTCTCTATAAAATAATGGAAACTAAATTTCATCAATGATATAACTCACCTTGAGTCTATGGATTAGGTATCTTGACTCTGGAAGGAGGATTATATTTGGCATGAGGCCATTTTGACGCATGTTGAGCCTCATCATCCCCATCCAGTGAATATGGTGAATCACCCCCAGGTGAAGAACACGGTGAAACAACTCCGAGTGAGGAAGTGTCACCTTCAATATGAAAGGTTTATTTCTTGAAAATTCTCTTTTTACTCCCCATCCAGTAGACAAGAAGATTCAATACCCCTGTCAAGTATGATTCTACCAAGTTATTAGCATTCCATGTAGTAAATTGACTCGCCGCTCCAGCAACTAGTAGATCAAACACTACCCCAGTCTTCTCCATAGCTGTCAGCAACTATAGTTGTTGGGAAACCATTGGATCCTTCTCTGAACTGACATGCACTGGAGGGGATAAAACAATCTGCTGCAAACACATGAATTGGCGTGAAAATCTATATGAAGCCTAGGCCTCACATATAATCTCTCCATCAATTCTGGTGGCCAATACACCATCTCTACAAGCCAGCATATATGACCTCAATTCAAGGATAGCTGTTACATCATCAAAAACCACCCCGGTTGGAGGGTTTCCATAAGCAAGAAGTGAAATTCCTTGAATAGGCTCATCCCCACATTCAGATCATAAGGATTAAGGGAGAATGGAGAAATTCTAGAAAATTCCTGCACCGATGGACTAAAAGAACTTCTAGGAACTAGTACTCCACTCTGTACAACGTATGTTCTTATGCGAGTGGTGATCCATCCCCCAAAAACTTGGAATGATCCCACTATTCTCAAAGTATACTTACCCATATAGACATTGAGTAAGATCATGTGAATCTTCACTGAAATCGGGGTGGCCAACCCAAAAATATTTCTCTCAACCAACTTGGCTGCAACAACTAAGGACCTTGGCCTGATGCCTCCCTTAAAAACCTTAACTGGTACAAGAGAAACACTGATCCATAAGGCTAATAATCCCTCCAGAAGGGTCTTCTATTGGATTCATTGTTCCACTTCATAACCCCACTTTTCAAACTCTCCTGCTTCTAGAGTTGGCCAAAATGTGCCAAGATAACCCCTCTTCTCTGCTCTGAGGTATCTGGTAGGATGAGTACAGGTGGGCCCATTCTCTTTCTTCTTGATCAGAAACATATCCATCCACTCCTCTGGAAGAATATCCTTTAAAGAATGAGTTTTGGTGGACTTTGAATTCTTGAAATTGTGGAAAATTTTCAATAACTCTCAAGCCAAAACCAGGGTCTTCTCCGAATCATTCAAGGTCACCTTGGGGGGGATGAATTCATTATACACATCTCCAAAAATTGAATACCCCATTATCTTGTATACATCCCACAAGCTGATGCCTACTTCTCCATGATTCAGAAGGAAAGAATTGGTTTCTGGGCTCCAACGACTGATTAGCTCCGACACGAAATTATCATTCTTATAGAAATATGTCTTCCCAGCCCATACAGTTTCATATATTTGAACTGTATTCAGATCCTCGAAAAACTCTACACAATTTTGTAACACCCAATATTCCCACATCTAAGTTGGCTTCACACATCATCCAAGAAGAAAATCCCAACTCTTCCTCCATCCCTTAGATTTATCCATCTGAGAATTTTGGAAAATAGAGGGATAACAATGCGGCTGCAGCTCAGGATTGTGAGGCTTCACATCTGGAGCAAATGGGATATGATGCCTTATTTATGCCTTCTCCATTGTTCAAGCATTGAAAATGATCCTGCAACTGAGATCTTTGCCAAAGTGAAACTGGTGTAAGTCTGAAACTAATAACGAGGAACATAATTCTTTTCCTCTGGAACATTGACTCCTTGTAGATGAACATGGCCATATAAAGGAAATTAAATGCTCTATGGGAAATTGGCAAGATATTTCTTCAAGTACTTAGCCAAATATAGGAGAGTGACGTCATAGATATCATAATAGTCATGGATGATGATGTTTATCATATCATCTATTCTCTTGCTAGTCAACTCATCAGCTGATCCAATTATTTTGGGAGACACTGAATCTGTGAAAAGTTCAAATAGTTAACACTTAAGACGGTCTGTATTTAAGAAATATCTATGAAGAAAACAAAAAATGGAAATGTCATTAAGGTGTTCAAGTGTTGTCATAGATGTGTTGTCGTGCAAGTTTTTCCGCGCAAGTCAAAATCCTTACCGGGGAAGCACGACTCAAAGAAGGGAGATTGACTGAGGAATGAAAAACAATTTCACGAAGATAGCTCAAAAAGTTTGAAGGAATGATGGTTTGTATAAAGTGATGCCCAAAAATATAGGTGAACCTGTAGTCTTGCATGCTATAACCCACGCGCCGCAACCTGTGTGCCAAAAACCTGCACGCCGCTGAACCCTGGTTTCTCGTTTTCCTCAGAGTCAAATCCTCTTTCCTTTTTCAGATCCAACTATGAGGGGGGACTTTTTTTGACACTCTTTTCTATCACAGAGTCCAAATGAATGGAAAATGGGAATACATTAAGCACAATGAAGGCCACCCTTGGAAGAATCTCAAAAAATTGACAGTGGCTTGGACCAGGAACCCACTTCAAAGGCGTCACGCAAGTTTCATGCTCTCCGCGCAAGTCACTTGCATTACACCCATTGGTAATTCAAGTCAAATGAGTTCCCTATTCATTATTTCTCCCAAGGTGCCTAGTGGCCTATAAATACCCCCCCTGGGCCCAACATTTTGAGAAAAGTTTTTTCCAAAACTCATATTCAATCTCTGGTCACCCAAGTCTTTTTCTGACGTCTTTCGAACACTTCTATGGTAATTCTTGACCTATAATGGAAGCTATAAAGAGAAAGAATAAGGCCTATGTTTTGGAATTCATCAAAAATTTCACACTTAAGTGTCCACCCCTTAAGGGAAATGAATACACTTGCGCGCCGCCTTTCCCTCTCAAAAGAACTTGTGCGCCACACTTCTAGAAGCCTCTAGGGATGATACTAAGGGATTGAGTTCAAATTCACCCCAGTATTACCCTATGGATTCTTCATCACCCAAGGTGACTCATGTCGTGCAAGTATACTTGCGTAAAAAGGACTTTTGTGCCAGAACAATACATGTGCGCCAGCTTCCTAGTCACTTCCTTTCCTCAAATCCACCTTTCCTTTTCAAGAAATAGCCCTTAAAACCCTCTTCAAATCCATTTTTGGAAGGGTTCCTTTGTTGGGTTCCTTATCTGAATGAAATACTAGGAGAACCTATCCCAAAAAACTCATGATATACAATCATTATGTCACCATGGTTAGGGGTTTCCTATATAACCTCATCCATTATGATGAGAATATATTTTAACATGGGCCTCCTTCTTAGGAATAAGCCCCAGTCACAAGTCCCCTTAAACTGGGCCTCCTTCTCAGAAGTAAGCCCCAATAATATTTTCTATAAACATTGGGCATCCTCCTCAAGAGTAATCCCCATTCTTAATTATTTTTATTTGGGCTACCTTCTCAGGAATAAAACCCAATCATAAGTCCCTCTTAATTTGGGATTCCTTTTCAAGAGTAGGTCCTGGGTTAAAATTCTAAATCTCTATAAAGTAAAAATACATTTATGGACCCTGATTCTTGGGCATCTTTCCTAAGTCCTGGTCTTCATTTACATGGGCAGTCGTACATACGTAAGCCCCACATCATTTATCATAACTGTATCTTTCATGGAACCATCGTCAAGTTTACTGACAACTCTTGTTTCTCACACTGTGCATGACTCACATGATCTTAGAGTGTGAAAGTAATCAAGACATATCTTTTTGGACCATTAACCATGCATAAAACCCCAATTTATTTTATCAAACTACGTGGGTTTTGATTCATTTTTAATAAGGATATGTAAGTAGCCCATCTGTGGGTACGATCCCAACTCTAAAATAATCCCGGTCTTTCTGAAGGACAATTAACTTCAAGTGCCCCACTTAGTGGAATTAAAACCAGTATGGTCATCATAATGACCAATATATTTCTATATAATGTATTGAAGGATACCATTGACTGAGAATCTATAATACAAACGGATGATTCTCCATCTATGAAGAACCTCAAATACATATACAATATTCTCTAAATCTCATAAATATTAATCATTGATTTCTAAATCTAAATGAAAAATCATTTTATACTTGGTAAATTAATAAGGATTCATGAACATAACGTAAATCTATAAGATATTTCTGGAGTTGGTAATATTTCCCCCCAAAAGGTGTGATGAGCCTGACCACCCATCCTCTCGACCAATTGAAATTATTAAGCCTCATCAGTCCATGACTAATGAGCACATACCATTGGAAAGTATTTCCAAATGGATATAGAGTCATTGGATGTTTATGGTTCTACGAATAAAACAGTTAGAAACCAATTGGATGGTTTGAATCTTAAACAAACAAGGTCATCCCCATTTCCAGAAGAAACAGTGGAAGACCCACGGTGAGGAGAGCCTTGGTGACGCGGTAGACTCACGGTACTCGACAGGAGGAGTACCTCAGCAGGCGTCGAGGGGAAGCACCTATATGTGACACAACAGACCCATGGTTTGGATCACCTATATATGATGCAGAAGACCCATGGTACTTGATCAGAGGATTAACTCCTTACTATAAGGTTTGTGGGAAGCACCTTTATGTGACGTGACATTCCCACTGTACTTGATAGAAGAGTTTCTAGTAACCAAGGTGTTTGGTGTTGTGTTCAGAATATTACTTGATACTACCCCTAGAATAAATCCTAGATTGAGCTGAGTCAGTATCTCTGTGTTTTCCTCATGATTGAGATGGTATACTTGATAACTTTGGTATATGTATGGGAATATACCTAAGTAAGGTTATCTTTTGATTTCATAACTTTTTTTATCCTTGTTGGATTTTGTGAGACCTAGAGGATCTTGGGGTCCCTACTGTGTTTTTGTAATACTCACTCATGTAATAGATATGCCCGCACCTTGTTGTGTTGGATGTAGATGACAGATAGTGCTGACTGAGGCCGAGAGTACTAGGACTGGATGGTACCTAGAGGTGGACCTTATGATGAGTCAGTACACGAAGGAGACAGACAGATGAGGAGTACTGAGGAGGAAATTTGTACCTACCCTTAAGGTAGGAACCTTATATGATGACCCAACAACTGAATTTCTCTTCTCTTCAGTTGTATTTTATCACATTTGTACTTGTACTTTCCAGTTGGTCTTGTATTATGGCCCCTTTTACTTTTAACACTCCTTTTTATATAGTTTACTTGGTGTTTCGTATATCTGTGTGATTTCTTGTGTGTGTGTTTACAGGTAATAAAGGCAATGCCTTTATAGTTTTAGGGAATTATGCTTGTGGTGCTAGTCTCCATCCCCTATCTTATAGAAGGAGGGCTTGGGGTAGTCACAACACTGGCCTCGGGGGATGGGTCGTGAAAACTATAATTGATGTTGGTCTATCAAGTGATGGGGTGATAAGTATGTAATATATTTATTCAAATTAATCCAATTCCCTATTTGGATCTGGATATTTTCATTATTTCATTTGTGATAAATTTATATATAAATTGGTAATATCACCTCATGAATAGAGGGTATAACTTTTGGTGAAAACGATTAGTGGAAATATTAAAGCAACAAAGATTTATAGGAATATTCATGTTGTTATTAGTTAGATGTTCTTTCCTAAAAATCGTATATAAATAACTATAGTTGTGTTTTATATCATTAATGGTATGGATTTAATTTTATTTTATAATAGTAATATATATTTTAAAGATAATAAAATTTTATTCAATGATTTCGTTCTTTTGCTAAATTTCCAAGAATATGAGAAATTAATTTGAGATGGAAAGGATTGTTAAATAGAAAATATTTATGAATAAAAAGAAACAATTCAAATTAGTGATGTTCCAATAGTGAATGAATACATAGATGTATTTTCTAATTATTTTTCTAGTGTTATTCTTGATTGAGTGGTTGAGATTTTTATTGAGTTACTTATTGATGCTAAACTTATTTAAAAACCCTCTTATCGAATAGATCATGTAGAAATTTTAGAATAAAAAAATAAATTTTTGGATTTTATAGAAAATTCTTTTAGTCACGGTAAAAATTGATGAAGGGATGATCCTACTATTTTTGTTCAAATTAGTAATCGTTCAATGAGACTTTTAAATAACTAAAGTTCATATAATAACGAGACTGTTAATATTAGTATACTTTAATAAAAATAATTGATTATCTTGATCATCTATAAGGAGAAAAATATTTTTAAAAGGTTGATCTTAGGATTGGATACCATTAGTTGAAAGTGAATTCAACAAATATTTTGAAGAAATTATTTTATACTATAAATAAGAATTCCAATTTCGTATTTATAACACCCCGATATTCTAAAAAAGTATAATTACATTAGATAGAGTGTATGACATGAAACAACAAACAAAAATCAATATATAACATCTAAAGACTAAAAAATAATTTTATTTTTAAATAAATTCAATCTCTTTAATAAAATTAATTATACTCAACACTGTGTTTAGCTTGCATTACATTTAATAATGATTTTATATTTTGTTATACACAACAGCGAGTTTAAATGAAAAATGAAATATTACGACAATATTAATATTTAATATAATAGTTATCACCTAGATGATAAATTATTGGTTATATATAGTAAGAAATAATTTTTAAAAATAATGGTTATCTATTTATTAGAAATTGAAAAATAATTATTTGAACTCATAAACATTGTATTGTTTCTAGAAGAATGTTTAGTCATGATTTTTACACATATTCTGAATTGGATTTTTCCAATTTTAGTATTTTTTTTAAACAATTAAGCATAATTTTTTAAATCAAAATATAAGAATTATTTTTGGGTAAATTTTTGGGATTTTTTAGAAATATTTTATTTTTCAATTAATCGTGAAAAATACTAAATTTTAGTTGAAAAATTCCGGTCTGTTTATATTATTAATAAATTAAAATTATATTTTCTATATGATTTAATCTAAAATTAGTATAATTATAGATATATTAAACACATTTAGGTTATTGTAATAATATTTATGTTTTATTTGGATATAAAAAATTGTATACTTTTGAACTATTTCTCTTTGAAATCTTGCTTTCTAATCGCTTAATAGGAATTAATTTTTAATTCTGACACTTCAATGAATTTTATTTTGTAAAATGGATTCCATTTTTGGAATCGAAATAAGTAATATTTTTTTAATAATTAGAACTTAGTTTTTGGTCATAATAATTAGTAATGAAAATAATATTTAATTACCATGATTAAGGAAAAAATAAATATCTTGTTATGTTATATTTTGTTGTGTTAAAATTAATTTGCATCACATGTAATATTTTTTTTGGGAAATTTTATTTGATATTTATAATCAGTGGGTCCAAATTATATAATAATTATAATTTTATTTTATTCATAAATATTTAGTTACCTATATTAAAAAAAATATAATTACTATGTTGGAAACTATAGTGGTAAAAAGGGAGTGAACATAATGGTTTAAGAATGAAAATTTTAAAACATTTGTTTTTTCTTTGGTAGAGGATTTATAGGCCAAATAATCCCTAAAATAAATTATTTATCAATTTTGGTACCAAATGAGGTTGGAGTGACCTCCCATTATGGAATACTTTTGGGCATTTACAAAAATGAAACTCCCCCTCAATTATAAAATGGAACTCACTCTCATATCTTCTTGACACCTTATTATATTTTTCTCAGAAAAAACATAGACTAATAAATTAAAAATTCTATCCACTCATCCTATAATTATTATTTTTGTGAATAAATCTATCATAATAATGATTTTTCAGAAATCCTAACAATGTTACTTGAAGAAGAGGTAACATTCTTCAATGAGCATATTTATTTTATTTCATTCTCCACACAATTAAATTATTATTAATCCAAGTTGAAATAATAAACATAGTATATTACATATAATCATATGTTTTTATATTATGATAAATACCTACCACCATCTCTACTTATATCAATTGGGTTATGAAATCATTATTTTTGTGTATGACATGCTACCACCTCATAAACTATTGTCATTAGTTTTTCCATAACCACCTCTCATGGTTGGGTATGATGATGGATGTGAAGTATATATATTTTATTTAAAAAATAATTATAACTATTTAGTCATTATATCATATATATCTTTTATTAAATTCAATTCTTTAGGGGAGATGATAACTTCTCTCATGTATATGATAGACTACCACCCCACAAAATGATGTGATTCGTCATTCAATAATACATAACATTGATGTCGATAAGGGTATTATTAACAAATATATGTGATATAAATTAAATAATTATTATATTAATGAAATATTAATCATTATTAAATAATAATATATCATTTTCATTCATACAATGAAAAATGATAACATAGTCTATATACATGCGAACTACCTCAATCACATAGTGATGTGACTCTCTTTTCATCACCACACTACATGGATGATGTATATAAGTATATTTAAAGAAATATTTTATTATTTATGATATTATAATCATTTTTAATGATAAGATACTGGTAACCTAATTTTGATAATGATCATTGAATAATTGAAATGTTTCTCGTACTTATATATGATCTAAAGTCTCCATGGTCATAACATAATTCATTTCTCAAAAACCATATTTAATGATTGGTCGTAAATTTATATTTTATGAATAAATATGATATTGATGTTATTATTATTATTATTCTGTTGGTGACGTGACTATATAATATTAAACAACATAAGAACTTTCACAATAAAGTAAAAATTATAGAACAAGGTGATTAACATCAAAAAATGAAACATAATGAAATATTATTAACAAATGGGTGGTAAAATGTTATAATAGGACCATATATGAAATTTTAAGTATAATTATGGTTTATTTATCAATTATGAATATTATTATAAAAATTATACAAGATTTTAAATCATGCTCAACAAAATAAAAACATTAGTTAAGTGACTTCGTCTCAATTTCCCTTCATTGATTCATATTGGAATATATGCACACAATCCTATTTATATGGTGTATTTGAATCCCATTTTAAATGTAACATAATGACTTGTTAATAATTCATGTTATTTTAATATTCAATTAAAATTATTTTAAACCAGGGGTTTTGAATAAAAAATTTCAATGTTATAAAAGTTATTGTACAATCATATTTTCTTTTGTGATTATTAAATTTATCTTCAAATAATCACTTTTTTATGATCATTTTTCCTTTGAAATTATATTTCTATTAAATATAAATAATTTTTTATGGTGGATATTATCATTTCTTAAATAGTTTTCCATTGTTACATATAGTGTTTACAAGGAATGTTATTTGATTAACTGGGGTTATATTGATAAATATATTTCCTGTACTAAATATAAATATTTGATGATATAAAATATTGATTAAAGAACTAAATAAATCATTCTATATAAGAGGAATGATTTAGACCTACAATTATGAGTGGGAACCTATAAATATTTCCCATCATTGCATCAGTATGTCTAATAATACAAATAAGAATGACAAATTAAATGGGTCTCTAGATGTGGTTTTAAACCATAATATGAACTATCTTGAAATTAGTGGTTTCATGGTTCCAAAGATCATGGAATCCAATAATTAAGTAGATCATTAATTAATAATTTAGTTATTTTTGTCTATGATATTTTTCCATGATATTATCTCTGGATGCATTTTAGCCTTAGTTTATAGATTAAATGGAATAATTTTTTTAGTTAATTACCTTATCATATTGATTATTCATTATCTAATTATAGTAACAAAGTCATTGATTAAATGTAATGTGTGTTGAATTATTTTCCTTTACTTATTTATGATTAAAAATGATTTATGAAAACAGATATTATTCATTAACCTTACTAAGAAATTGAGGTCACCCTTATTTTTTCCCTTTAGAAAGATTATATGAAGACTTATATGATTAACCTACAATTATATACTAAAGGGAATAATGTTATTCTATAAAAGAAAATTACATTTTAATTTGTGTATTAAAATGAAATATAATGCTTAGTTATTTATCTAGTTAACAAATTATAATAAACTCTACAGTAATTTTGGATGAAATTTGTTGTATCTTATTCTATTGTAATAAATCATATAATGGATCTATGCTACTGGGGTTGGGGTCTGTACAGCAGTCATGCACTTTGGGTTTTATAATGCACCATATGTATTTATGGACCATAAAATAGATTTTTACATAAATTTAAGAATGGATTTGTGGTTTTGTTTTAATGATATTTTAGTATATTCTAAAAAATTTTAGGATCATGAAAGACACCTAAGTATTGATTTTGAAACTTTTAAGGAAAATAACTATATGAAGAATTTAGTAAGTTATAATTTTTGTTCCAAAACACTTATTTCCATGATTATATTATTTATTAAGATGTCTAAACAATTGAAACTGATAAAAATATATAATTTAAAGAATGTATAAGACATACTAATATCATTTATATTTTTAGTTTTCATAGTATAGATGATTATTAATGAAGGTTATTTAAAAAAATTTCACAGTAGTATGGATTTTTTAATAAGTTAACTTGAAAAAAAGTTAAATTTATCAAGAAGAAAAATGTAATTATTTTTTTGGAACTAAAAAGAAGAGTGGTGAATGCTCCATTTTTGGCCCTTACTTCTAAAAATGGTGATTTTTATCGACATTAATGATTATTTGAAAGGACCTGGTTGTGATCTAATGTAGAATAATAAACTAATTTCTTATACTTCACATCTGTCAAAACCTCTCGAGGTTAATTAACATATACATGATCATGAATTAGTTATATTGGTTTTTTGATTTTAAATTTTGGATGAATCATTTATACGGTGTAAAGTGTGAAATATATAACAATCAAATTTTTTTGAAATATATATTAACCCATATATAATTAATCATGTGAAAGAAAAGATATCTGGAACTGATGAATGATTATAATTGTATGATACAATACTATACTAGAAAATCAAAAAAGTTTTCAATTATTTGATTCAAAAAGATAATGCTACATTAACCATGTTATGTTCATAAGTTGACCCTTCGTTAAATGATATGATGAATTTAAAGCTAAAAGTTATGGATGTAGGGACATACTCTATTTTTTTGGTTTTAATATAGTCGACTATGTCATAAATAATTTCGAAAGCCTAGAATGAGGATCATACTTTGTAGGAAAATGTAGTATCCATTAATAAGTGTAGGTTTATTGATTTTAATATTGATAAATTACATGTTTTACGGGTTTGAAGAATATTATCCATGACTTGTGATTCTTAGTTTAGTAAAGGTTTATTGGGTGATTCTCATTGTTCTTCATTTCATTTATTTAGATAAGACTAAGATATACAGAGAACATTAAGAGTATTAATAGTGGGATGAATGAAAATAGATAATGATGACTCTACAATGATTTGTTTCAATTTTTAAAGGTTAAAAAATAATGAAAATTTCTGAAGGTAATTATTCAACCCTTTTGAGTGTTTGAGTAGAAATGGGAAAATATATCAATTGATTTCATGGTGGGATTACCAAATACATCATGAATTAACAATGAAATTTGGTTTATTGTTCATTGACTAACTAAATCGACACATTTACTTCACAATTGAGTTAGTATGTATTTAGATCATATTTCTGAACTATATCTATAAGATTTAGTTTGGTTACATGGATTCCCTCTCTCTAATGTATCGAACTGTGATCCCATATTCACATTTCATTTCTGAAATGGAATTTAGAAAATGATGGATATTGAATTAAGATTCAGTGCATGTCTTCATGCATAATAAGATGAATAATACGAGAGAATGAATTAGAATATAGAAGTTATGCTACATTTTTATTCAATATATTACCATGTCATTTTGGATTAACATATTTAGTTTGTTGAGACTTCTTATGATAATAATTTTTATTCTGGTATACATTTTTCACATTTTGAGGTATTATATGAAAATATGTGTTGAGTTCCCGTTTTTATGATGATATTAGAGAATGAGATTGATGGGACTAGAGTTGTTAGAGGGAATGACTGAGAAGGTGCAGTTGATTAAGTGACATATTAGGTTGGGTCATATTAGAATGAAAAGTTATATAGATTACCAAATGAAATATCATAATTTTGAGGTAGGTTATTGTTTATTATTAAATTATCTATATAGAAAAAATTTATGTTTTTTTAATAGTGAAAGATAATTCTATGGTTTATTGGAGTGTATGAAATTTTGTATAATGTTGTAAAAATTTCACACATAGTGGCTTTTCCCTTGAATTTTTCTTTAGAACAAAATGATTTTCATGTTTCAATGTTAATGATATATGTGCTAGATATATATCATATTTTTACCCCCCATTTAGTTCAGTTGGAAGAGAACCATTATTATTAGGAATAGACTATTAATATTCTTGATCATATAGAGAATGTGTTACAGAATTATTTGATTCACCAGGTTGAGGTTTTATGAATAAACTAAATTGTTCATAATGTTACATGAGAATTAGAAAATTCTATTTTTAAATGTTATCACAAATTTTGTAATAAGTGAATACAATTTTGAGGATGAAATTTAATAGGGGGATAATTTAATAATTAAAATAACAATATAATAAATTAATTTCATTTTTATTAATTAGATTGATATATTCATTACACTTAATAATTGAAAATTAAAATTTTATTTCAAAATATCTTTTATGGAAAAATAGTGAAACCAAACAAGAATTATAGATGAGACAACATGACCAGGGGATCCACCATTTCATACAAGAGTTAGAATAAAACCATAAATCCCTGTTATGGTTGAGTGTAAACTATAAGATAAAACCAATAATATCCTCAAACATACCTTCAGAATCATCATGTTCTCTCTCAAAATCAATAGTCTAATCCTTAGACACAAGAGAATATTTGTGGATGATAGAGAGGGTGCACATCCTATACAACCTACCTTCCACCTCCTTCCTACCAATGACTTGTGAGGAAACACCCATATTGAACATATCTCTTTCTTTATGAATATTTTTTCTTTATTTTTGGTTGATTGACGTACCCATGGATAAAAAATAGGTATGGGTGGCCACTGAGGAATCCAATCAAGCCTGAATCCCCATGCCACCAATCAGCCCATCCTTAAACAGGTGGGTCAAATCCGGAAATTTTTCCCCAGATGAACCAAAAACAACAGTGACTCTCCCTTTTACTCCCTCAACCATTGGGATCCTCTTTAGTGTTGCGTCATCCCTTCTTCCATCAGGTTTAGCCAGCACATTATGAACAACTTTGGCATATGAAGGGCTGAAACATATAGAAACCACAATAACAATGAATTTACATTACTTATCCCCCACTACATGAGAAACTTCATCACAAATGGAGGTGCATGAGTGGTAGAACATGGTAGACCAGAATCATGTGAGGAGGGATTTCAAAGGATCATTATAAAAATATTAATTAATTATAAAATAAAAAGGAAATAGTTTTAAATAATCTATTTTTTTATAATTGTTTTATTTAATATAATTTTCTATAAATTTCAGAATATCAATTAGAGAAAATTATTTTCATTTTTTAATTATTCGTGTTGAAACTATCATAGGTTGAAATTTATGTTTTTTAGAAAATTAAGATTTTTTAGTGAACACTGAAAATTATCGATTCTTGTTAAAAATCATTTCTTTTTAGTAAATTCAGTAATTTAAAAGTCCCATTATGTTTTAATTATGATTAAATGTAATAGAATTATTTTTTTATATTTAGTCCACTTAATTTTATTTTTAATCAACATTTTATTTTATTTTAGTGAATGTTTATTTTTATGTTTATAAACGAGGTCTTTCTGAAAACTATTCTGACGTGAATATTGTTTCTCAATTATTAATTAACAAAATAAATAATGAATAATGTTATTAATTAATTTTATAGATTATAATTCAATAAATAATAATTTTTATTTGTAAAATTAGTATTATTATCCATTAAGTTAAAATAAAATAATATTTTTCTTAAAAAAATACAGTTTATGAAAAATCGCTTTGTCATCACGTGTGTGGGTTTCATTTTAAATTTAATTTTCTGACTTATATGATTATAATTTGTTAAAATGGATTTAATATTTTCAATAATAATTATTTACATCATATAATAATGAAAACATATTTCTTACCATATTTTAGTATGCAAATATCAAAAACTAATTTCTACAGTTAAGGTGAGAACAGGTTTATGAGAGGGTCAAACTAAAATGATAAGGGTCAAAATTAGAAAAACCTATATAAAATATATCAAATATAATTTTTTAAAAAATAAAATTTCAATGTATCAATAATGGTCTATTTGGGATCCTTTTTTATTGTAAAATATATGGGTACACATTTTTCTATTCACAAATTACAGGTGTACCACTCACCAAATTATAAAAGGACACTTCTTCTAATCTAAAATTCACACATTCAAATTAATTTCGATAAGAAAAAAAACTACCATAATACCGTAATTAATTCCCTATCCATTACTAAGAAACATTATTTTTACTATAAATCCATCATTATATGTTTTTTGGTGCTTACCTACAGAGGTTTTCTGAAGATGTGGTTTCAAGCTTAACAATGAATTTCAATATAATATTTTACCTTATTAATTATTTAAATGAGAATGATAATTTTAATTAAAATATAGTATTTTTTACTATTCATCAAAAAAGAAAATTTAGAAATAACCCAAAAACCTAGCCAAAGAAAATTTTGATATCAAGAAATAAATATTGAAATTATTTTATCAAATTCATCTTCTATAATTTTTAAAAATAATTTTTAAAAAGAGTACGCAAAAACGGTGATAAACGAGTTTCTTAAAAAATATAATTTTTAAGTATAAAATTAGATGTATTCTTATATATTTTATTGAAAAAATATGATGGTGGTTAAATTTTTTATTGAATATATATTATATTAATTTAATTAAAATCCCTCACAAAAAAGGTTTATTAATTTAATGATATAAATCAGACTTGTGAATACAAAAAGAGTTTTTCAGAGAAAATTTAAATTTTATTTGGAAAAGGGTTTTATTTTCATTTATAAATAATTGGTATCCATATAATTCATTATATATACCACTTCAAACCATATTTGTATGATAATTTTAATCATATTCACACACTCCATTTATATGTATTTTTGATTACTATCATATTAAATAATAATATTTAAATAGAATGTCATGTTTGGTTTAAACAAAGGGTTTCATGTAATGTAATATATACATGGAATTTTGTGCAACACATGGCAGCCATTGTATTATGTGTATCACAAGACAAAATAAATGATTCATGTGACATAACATATCAATAACATTAACTATATTTGAATATAAAATTTCTAAAAATATCTTGGTGTTACATTCCACCCCCATAAAGATGAATTTATTCCTAAAAAGTATTCTCATTCATCAAAGGTTTAACATTATAAAACTACTTCATACAAACCCACATCATACAAAGAAATAATAGAAATTAAAATTAAAATAGAAATTTTGGAACATAATGTTTAACCAACGTAACTCATAACTATGTTTCCACATTGGAGGAAAGAGTTGTGAAAGGATGTTTTGGACATCAAAGAGAATTGTAAATAATTATAGAGAGTGATAAAGATCACTGATCACCAGAATGTGGGTGATCTAGAAAATGTTTATGACCACAAAAGAAATAAATTAAATATGCATGAAAAGGTCATTTAAATCATAAAAAATATTTATAACATGACATATTTATATTTCAATATAATTTTTATACTATTGAAGAATTTTTATAAGAAGAAATATTTACGTGATTTCATTCCATTTCATATATAGAATCTCATGCATTAGTAATTCCTTGATCAATTAACACATCATGCCTTACTAAGAAATGAAGGTAAATGTTCCATTATTGAACAACCATAAGATCATTATATCCATATATGGAATGACATTCCATTCCATATATCATTAGTTATCATAGAAAATGGTTAGAATAGGTTGTCCAAGATTTAAAAATCAGTTGTCACCAATATTATTCAATTTAGATTCTCCAAATAAATCACATCTTTATCCAAGAAACTTTATACGATCATAAAAAACATATTAAATATTATCTTCTCCTAAATATTTTTATTTACTATAAATACCACCTTTACATTAAATCTATTTTCTTATCCATTGGTAAGATTACATATATTACTCAAACTCTATAATGAAAAAACACTACCGAAAAATCCATTGATATTTAAGGATTCTAAAAAAATAAATATCACTGATAAAAATTTAATTATTTGAATATAAATACACAAAAAAATCAATAATTATAATTTTATAATACACCAATAACAATTATTCTTTGTCTCATTCCTAAACACTTCATTTTTTTATTTTTCATTTGTAATCCCTTCATCATCGACTATATAACCATTAGTTGTATAACTATGCTGGTTTTCTTGATGAGAATTACACTTAGGACATCAATATTCATAATTCCCATACATTCCACATTTAAATCATTAAAAATTAAAAATATTTTATAGAGACAAATATTCCTATCCATTACATTAAGTAATATTTTTATTTCCCCTTTTTTGTTACATTCTTTGTGTTCTTATTTTCCAGAGGCAAAACATCTTCCCGTTCCTATGAGAAATGAAATAGGGTGGTTCTTCTCAAATTCTTGATACACAAAAAACATAATAATCTTTTTTCCATGGAATCCACTAACTATGTCTTTAGTGAACTCCACCATTTTATTCTTTGGGGATTCTAAGAGTTGGTTAAGGGTAACATTATTAATCATGTTTTGTGGAAACAAATTAGAAATATTCTCAACATACATTACTCAATTCATTACCCCATTTGGTTTCTCATCTGTAAATTTTCCATCACATTCAATGTTAATATAGTTCCTTATAGTTCCAAAAAATTACTTAAACCATAAATCATAGTATGAGAAACACTAATCATAGTGAAAATAAATATAAACTTGAAAACAATTCACTTCATGGATTTATAAATCATGAAAAATTATTTAATATTTCATATATTTTTTCAATCATTGTCATCACCTATTTAAATATTTCATAATGGATATTAATGAGTTTTCTTATTTCCAAATCCTATCCCCTGGTAGTGTCAAACCAAGTATTCAATAGATCATGTTGTCATGCACTAGTTCTCAGTAGGGTCTAGATCAATATAGTGTTTTCAGGGTTTTTTCCTATGTACATATTTTTTAGAGACATATCAACTAGTGATACCCAGATAGAGTTAGGATCTCTTTGAAACCACTCACTCTATACTTTACCAAAATTCAAGGAAATTTTCCTATACATTAACTAATCCGTAAACATATCTATAGAGGTATCTATTGACATATAATTAAAAATATCTCTTGGAATCACACTAATGATTTATCATCATAGTTTTAAAAAGTTAACTATACCTTTTCTATAATACAAACTATAGGGACCTATGTTTCTCATATGTTGGTGTTCGATATTTTGAGATGAATATTCATTATATTTGACAAATATAAAATTGAGGACCATAATAGTTTAGTGCCTCTGGAAACATGGAACACAATCTTGTAATTTTATGAAAGTTATTCAATTTATATCAAAATGAATTTCTAATTTTGTACTTCTACTTAACCATTTTTCATAGCATGCAGAATGAAAACGTAAGAAACTATGAGCTCTAATTATTTTTATTGGTAAACAAGGGAGATATGTAAGTATAACATGAGAATAAGGGTATGTTTTTTTAAAATAATACTATGTATATCAAAGATCACAATATTAAATCATTGAATATTTTTGGGAAGTCATAAGGAATGATTCATATGATAATCAATGAATATGTTCCATGACAGCATAAAATTGGAATAGGAAATAGATTTGTAGAATAAACCTCATCATATAAAATCATTTCTATATTGGTTAGGTCTCACTACTAAAAAATCATAGTGGAATTGTTTTTACTAAATTGAGTTCAATCCATGTTCCATCTCTATATTACTATACCAAGGTAACTAACCATTCTATCCATGTTTTATTATTCTGGGTTTCGACACCTTTCTTTCCATATCTATGCCAGGAGATATATAAATACTTACACAATACATTAGACATAGGTATAGGTCACACCAATCACATAATGAAAAGTATATTTATGTGTCCCATAAGATAATAATCATTTATAATTTCATAAAACATGAAAATGAAATGTTTATCATAAATATTTCATCATATCATAACCTATGAAAAAGATATAGGTTTCATATTCATTTCATTACATCATAATATTTGAATAGAAGAAGGTTTCGTAAACATTTTTTCTTTGTATAACCCTATAAGGGAAAATGTTTTATAAAAAATATATTATCTCACACATAAAAAATTCAAATAAAGATTAATTATTATTCCCTTGAATCATATCCAAATAAAATCATAAATTATATAAAAGTATTTCATGTTATATGGGGAAGGATTTTGAAATATCACATGGATAATTTCCTATGGAAAATAAAATTTCATTGAAAATAACTTTTTGAAATATAATATATTCTTAAAATACTTTTCTTTGAATTCATATAAAAGAAACTATTAAATTAATTTAAATATTTCCTAAGAAAAATATCATTTCTACTTCAAAAATATGTTTTAAAATAAAAATCATTTTGAAAATCATTTTCTCTAATAATAATCTTTAAAATATATATAGAAACATGTAAAAATAAATTTAAGCAATTTTAGAGGAATATAGCCTTTCCAAATTTGAAATTGTTTTTAACAGCCTGATGCATTTACAAAATCAATTACTTTTAAAATAAAATATATTGAAAAATAAAAAATATTTAGGAAATTTTTTTATTTGAAAATAAATTTAAAAAACATTAAGGTAATATTGAAATAATTAAGCAGTAATGACAATATGACATTCTATTTATGTTGTGCATGTTAAAAACAAGGATTCTTTTGACATTTGTGGTAATTGAAAAAAAACATTGTCTAAAAAAACCACGGGGATACCTTTTTTTTTATATAAAATTAAAAAATGGGTAAAATTTTATTTTAAAAACAATAGTGTAAAATTAATTTTTTTTAGTTTTTTTTTGAAAATATGGTTTTTGATGAAAATATATTTCAAACTGAAAAGAAAAATAATGGCTTGTTTTATTAAGGTTTTTATGAATAATCATAGGTACCAAAGAGTGTAAAAAATGGTATTATTACCTGAAAATATCATGAATAACCATACGATAATATAATTATAGGGTTTCATTATTTATTAGTCATAATATTTTATCATAAAAAACAAAATCATAAACAATCCTGATAAACGATGAGATTGTGAAATAAAATATTACCAATTTAGTATCCTTGAGTATTTAGACCCATGAAGAAATGAAAAAAAATTAAACATAAAATATAATTTTGATAAATATATTCAAAATGATTTTTTTCGAAAAGGTTGTATATACACCCTATGAAATAATATGCTTACATAAAATAAGATAAGTCTCAAAGAAGAAAAATTGAGACCAAAATACCTTACCACTTGAGTAACATTGGAATTCTAATCCCTGTGAAATATTGAAATCAATGAAAACATTCACTGACATGAAATTAGGTATATGTATGATATATCATGTAATAGGATAATATATACACCACAAAAATGAAATGAGTGGTTAATATAATATAAGCCTCTTAAAAATAAATGTGAGTCTAGAAATCACCTTACCGATATATTATCTTTTGATCCATAAACAACATGAATTAGATATCCAAAATTGGATATATAATCCACTATATTTTTCACTATATGATTCATAATATATATTCATGAGATTTATTTACACCATGTAAAATTATTAGGTGGTGAATATTTCATGTGTTGCACAGAAGTAAGAAGTAAGAAGGAATTCCCATACCATAAGTCCGGACATCCTTCATATTAATTCAACATCATATATAATAAATATACGTTTATTATAAATATATTAAATAATTATAAATATATTTATATATATCATGCAATATAATATTTTTATGACCTTTTTTACTCATTTATTAAAAATTTATTGTTAAAGTTACATTTCAGGTAATAGTCTTTTTTTTACTTATATATTCTGACTTTTATTTTAAGTCCTATTACTTTAATACTGATTTAATCATCTATAGAATTTATAAAATGATATAAATATATTACCAATTCATTATATATATATTTAGCGTAAACCATGATATTTATTGCTAATAAATTAAGTACACCGTTCATGGAGATGATAGGCCAGACATACCCATGAGCATTGTTCCAATTTTATTTCATATAGAGATAATGTAAATTAAATGATATATATATATCTTAATAGTATCATTTTATATCATATAAATCAAATGTTTTTAATAAACCTATTATTAAAAAAATTTATTTAAATCATGAACTAATCACATCACTTCCCGAGGCAGTAGTCCACGGTACGCATGGACGTCATTTTCATATTATTACAAAATGGAAAAAAAGAAGGTATATGTTCTATAATAATTCAAAAAGAATAATAACATCATAAAAATAATATATATCATATATTTATGGTATTTCTATCATATTCTAAACCTTTAAATATGGTAATGAAGAAATGAATGACATCTATTGGATAGGTGGTAGTCCACCATAGAAATAAGTGATGATTTAGTAATCCATTTGATGGTAGTGTATGTGGTTGTTTGAAATATCCTTTGGAAAACAACATCTATGTATATAGAATAAACTAAAGTTATTATATAATTATGGTATAATAATAATTATAAGGGGTGCAAGAAGAATGAAATAAGAACACTCATTGAAGAACATTACCTCTTCCTAAGCTATCTTCATAAGTCTTTAAATAAGGACTTATTTATTCTTATTTATATGCATTAAAGGATTTTGTGGTGATGTGAGGGAACTGGAGTAGTGGTTTGAGAAGATATTGGTTGAGTGAAATGGAATTAGAGGTGTGAATAAGTAAGTATATTATGTTAAATTATATTTATGTGGAGAAGTTACATTGAAGTAAATACTAAAATATAATAACTATTAGAAGGTCAATATTAAATCCCTGATCATCTTGCATAAGTCCTTCAAATACATTTTATTTTTTATTATGAGATTGGATTGTTCAACTTTCTGAATGTTGTGATATTTGTTTCATACAATAATTATTACTATTGAAATTTGACTACAAGTTTTCATATTTTTAGAGCCTGCACAATGAATGTTTTAGAATTGTCCCCTAGTGTTCAATTTGAAGTGTAAATCCCATATTATACAAGTCTAGTTAGGTTTACTAGGACCACAACAACATTTCTTCAATAAAATTTCCCTTTTATCGATTTATAAGATAATTAGAAACAAATTATACTGTATTTTGCTACTTAAAATCTTAAAAGGCCTTGAATTTCATGTGAATGTTTTGCAGTTTACATTACTCCAAAATTACTTTTAGTTGTCTGGATTTAAATGGAGAATCTAGTTTTCTCCTAGAAGAGGACGATGAAAATTTACCAAGATACTACAATAATTTCCCTTATCTGAAACATTCCCTTGATTGTTTTTTCTTTGGGAAAGAACCCAAAAGAAACTGTATCTTTGGAAATTCCCGTAACTCGAAAAAATGATAATCTATTTGGATTGAGAAAGATAAAATGTTTTTAATGAACAATATAAAAACTTTAGTGCTAAAGTATATGATTTTTCTTCAACCACCCCGAATTACTACACAATAAATCCTTAGTGTAATCATGTTGATTTTTTCTCTGAGTTTTTGGAAGTGATCAATAATGAAAAATTGATTTTGGGAACATTAGGAGCTGTTAAAAAAAATCATAAGGTGGAACAAGAGACTCGATCTATTTCTAGAAAATATAATGAATACGATTTTAAAAAAGTAAACAATATTGATGATAAATATCTACACTTGAGAACCAAAAAATATATGAAACATTTTATTGATTCTGATAGTTTTTTTCTCACCGACATATGATAAATCAAAAATGAATTAATTTCATCATGTCAGAGAGAAAAATTGTCACTTGATCTTTACGGATTAGTCAGGAGAAAGACATCTTCTCTCGAAAGATAGGATTTAGAAAAAATCCATCTACCTCTAGATCATATGATGAAGAGTATTCCTCCACATCCTATGATGAAGGGGAATCCTCCTCGTCCTCGAATAAAGAGGATCAAGTGGATAACATTAAGATTAAAAACTACACTCTTATGATTAAGGAAGGATACAAGGAGGAATAGTAACCTTTTATTTTGGAATAAGAAATTTGGTGTTTTCAAAGATATCATAATAGGGATATAACTATTGATGATTATATAAGAATCAGACAACGAATGTTTGATAGGGTGGAATTTGAGATTGATTAAAATCCTAATTATGATTATTTTCAAATTTGGTGGGAATTAATTTTTTATCTGAATGGCCTTCGAGTCTGATTGGTACTCATCATTTATACTGCCTCCCATGACCATTGTTCAGGATAATGGGATTTTGTTGAAGAGTGAAATTCAATTTTAGTGTTTGTGGGTTTTTTCGATTTCATTAATTTCTTATGGAGTCATCTTTCCATATTATTTAATATTTTTTTTCTTGGATGATGATTTTTTTGGGTCTACATGATGATTTAACATGTTTACTGTGAATGACTTGGCTATAGATCTTATACATCCTTGGTTCCTGTTTCATTTTATAGTTGGTTTAATGTGATACCATGTGTTTTACTGTTTTGGTGGAAGAATTTCTCACATGATGCATGATGATAATACTTGAAAAATGTGAAGATTCATTTTGTATTTATAGATTTCATACAACATGCTCCTGAATGACCATCAGTACATCATTTTGAATATTTTATAGAACACTTGACTATAAATTCTTATGAAGCTAGTTTTTTCAAGGATTCCCGCACAAGGATGATTGTATGATATCAGTTTTTTCATTATGATTTTATTAATGACCAGGTCCTTGGTGGTAGATCCATTGATGATTATTTGAATTTTCTTCTATTATATGAGAAATTTTTGGGTACTAAATCATGTTTAGACTTTTAATTTCTTCTTATGGTTGTTTTAGTTGTTTTTCTATTCAACTAATTTTTCTATTCCCTTATTCCCTTGATTGAAACAACATATTATACCTAGTGTATTAACCTGAAACATTTTTTATTAATTAATATATATTAAGGAGCAAGGGTTTTATCACATGTTACAATCAATTATGGTAGAGTGATCCTTTTTAGATTACTCTAAATATTAAATATGATTTATAAAATATAAGTTCTATTTGTTTTGACACAAGCTCAAATGACATTCAAAAATACATTTTCACCTTTAATGTGATAACCATGATTTAATGATTTAATGATCTATATAGTCATTATAATAGAAAAATATATCCATGAATGTACAATAGTTGATATTTAGTAAAATATAAAAATAGCATGAAAGAAGAACAAATTATTAATAATTTTAAATCAATTAATAAAGTAAAATTAATTTTAAAATGACATTACTATAAACTTTGACATTATTTATTTAATTTACATTTTACAAAATAACAAAAAATAGAAGAATTTGAATATATTTTGTCCAAATATATGTAACATTATACATTCATATAAAAAATAATAGAACCTATAATTTATTAAACATACTTATCTTTAATTATTTTTTGAATTGGTTTGTTTATTTTTATTTTCAAAATAATTAGTGTTTTAAAATTTACTAAGCATTTAAGTAACTAATTCACCACTAAAAATTAACGAAAATTTATTATGATAACTTAACACATATATAATTCAGTATAATATGTATTATTGGACCAATTTTGTTTTTCCTAATCCCAAATTATATTAGTTATTAAAATTATGAAAATTAACTTTTTTTATTAAATTTTCCTCACATAATTTATTATAAGACTAAAATTAAAAGGAAAGTGGATAGTAGTTTTTATATTTAAGTGATTTTTATGCCCATTTTTGATATTAATTCATTTAACAAAATTAATATAATATTTTAGTTATTTTTCACTTTTATCATTTCATTCTAACCCCAAGTAAACTCATTTTACCATAATCGTAAGAATTAATTTTTACAATGTTTAATATATATTTTTCTTGTAGTGACCCGACCATATAAATCTGAGCCACTGTCATGTAACTATTAAATTTAAAGGCTAACAAGGTATCATATCATGAATGATTGAAGGGTTTAATAGTCCTGGTAAACTAGATAGATACATGAGTCTTGTATTACAAATGAATACACTAATTAGAACATATTTTTTTCCTTTCATGGATCACTTTGTTCCATCTAGAGTATCAATGCAGAAATTTTTAGTACCCATCCATGAATCATGTGGAAATTAAACAGAATAAGGGAGAATAAAAATGCTCAGTTAGGGTAAATATAGTGTTAGAAATAATGAATCAAAGGGAATAATCAATATGAGATGGTAATAATTGGTGAAACATTCCATCAAATCAATAAACAGAATATGATGTGTGTGAATTATATAAAACTGTATATAATTGGAACAAAATTCCATTAAAATAGATAAATGAGGAAATATTAATATTTAAATATATGATATTGAAAACAAATTCAATTTAATCAACAAACTAAGACTAAAATGATTCTATAGAATTTGGCATAGTTAAAATATTATGGATAATAAATAATAAATCAATATATAGGGAATTATTAATTATTGGATATCATGTGTGAGGCACATGAAAAAATATACAATCAAGACCATTCACAAGGTGGTTAAAATGTATTGGAAAAAAACTGTTTAATTTTAAAATCTAATTTATCGCATGTGATCTTATCGATGCATCAAGGGGAAATATAATGTCTAGGACCCACCCATAACCACCCTTATAAATCATTCCTTATATGTAGTTATGTATTTAATCTAATATCAATATTGAGTAAATAATTCATTTTTATAAATATTTACTTAAAGGAGTATAACTAACCAAATGGGTTGTAGATGTTGATCAATGGAGAAATTATTAAAATATCATTAAACCATTATTTAGGGAAATATTCATAAAACATTCTAAAGTGTTCCATACCATGTGGAAGATTTTGAATCATAATTAAAATTAATTAAGTGAAACATATAATGTCAATAGAATACAGAGATTAATTATATGTCATGTCAATGTAAAAACCATGTGTAAAAATGTTATATATTTTAGGAAATAACATATCCATGATAAATGATTTGAATAATTAGGGTAAATTCAATGAAAAATGATAATAGGAAACTGAATATTTCAAATGGGGCTAACAAAATAATGAGGGATGAAAATTTCAATACTATACATGAAAAAATAAATCATAAACCATGAATAGGAAGAATAAATATGGTATCAATAAAAAATATATGAAGTAGTGAAAAATAAATGATTTTTAATAGTTGTAATAAAAAAATAACATTAAAATAATTCATAAAGAAAATATCCTTTTTATTTAGATTTTTTTTATAATTCATGTCATTGAAAATCAATTTTGAAAATATTTTCAATATAAATTATCCATTTAAACATTGAAAATGAGCTTCAAATAGAAAATTGAAGGTAAATTCAATCTTGTCGTCTGAGGAAAGAATAATAGTTCTTTTGCATAATAAAAATTATAGAAAAATACCATGTTTAGATATAAAAAAGATTATTTTTGAAACATTTTTAAATGAAAAAATGGTAAATTGTTATTTAATAAATATTATTTTAACAGATAAAAAAACATTGGAAAACATTTTTATAAAAAATGTTTTTTGGAATAAGAAAAAGTCTTTAACTATAGAGAGAAATGAAAATGGTTTTTCCTAAAAACCCTTTCTATTTTGTTAGTATTTCATAGTTGAAAAAGATTCCATTTCTTGGAAAAGTTCATGAATAAAAATAGGAGAATAATAATAATAAGTTTATTAAATAGGAATACAATAATTTCCATTTATGGAAATTCCACTGTAAATATTCACCAATAGAATGTGATTAAGAAGTAAACACTTGAATAGACAATAATATTGATATTAGAATCAATAGATAAATGGGTTATGTTTGTCAAATAAAAATATACATAAAATAATATTAATTACAACAATATAAAAAAATATTCCACACATAACACTATATTATTAACAACAATGAGGATATAATATTACCCAAAAAAGAAATTGGGTTATGAAATTCTTTTCTACTTAGTAATGTGTAATTAAAACTAATTTAAAAAAAATAATTGAAATTTATTGTCAATGTACAATATAGATATAAAAATAAATATATAATATATATAAATGGGTAGTAGATAGAACATAAATAATAATTAAGTGGGGAATATGTCATTTTATCTCATTGATGTAAAAACTGAGATGAAAATATCTTACCTTGTGTTTCCTTTTCCAGTGAATATATTTTAAGATATAGTATAATTTCCTTAAAACAATTACTAACCTAATCCAGAAACATATTAATATTTATTATATCATATACGATCTTATAATATATTATTACTCATTTTTAGTAATCATTCATTATTTTCAGAATTTATGGTGTTAATTGGCTAGTTTCTATGATTGTTCCAACTTGTTTCTTATTCTTCCAATCATAATTTAATCATATCATGAATTTAAAACATGATTTAAATATAATAAATATTAATTATATATTTATTTATAATAATACATATTATTTGGATATAGGAAATGGAATGCACCGTTTAAGGAAACAGTATGTCGTAATTATGCAAAAACATTACTTTTATTTCTTCTACCTATTATAAGAATGAAAAGTAATATATATATATATTTGTATATTTTAATTCCAGTATCATATATATATATCATATGTGTCATATAAATTTTTTAAAACCATCCCTTATGCATTCCATTTATATCATGAACAAATCACATCACTTTAAGGAGGAAATAGTGCACATTTCCACAAACGATGTCATTGTATTTAAAAAATGGGAACCATAAGGGTATGTGTTATATTAAATTTAAATAATAATAAATAAATTATAAATATCATATATGTCTTATGTAACTATTTTTTCAGTATAATTTTCAATCGTTGGAGGTGGTAAAAGAAAAATTAATAACATCATTTTGTGATCTGCTAGTTTTCCATACACATAAACGACAAGTTCATTACCAACTAGATGGAAGTGTGTGTACATTTAGGTACAAATATTGGAGTAAAAACAGCTATATATATTAAGGGTAATTTTTATTATTTTAATAGAAAGTGATAATAGTGTTTAAGGAGGTGGATAAATAAAACAATGCAAAAGAGTTTGATAAAAGAAGTTACATCTTCTATGGTTAACTTCTTTTGGTTTTCTTCAAAGAGATTCATTATATGGATTCATTCCAAAGTGGATGATTCTAGGATAAAGAGTGGTATGTTTAGGATATATTTTGGTAGAAAATGGTAGATCCAAAATGGATTTAGAGTTTTTAATAAGTGGGAGGGGTGAGATCTTTTTATAGTGGAGGATGAGTGACATTCTTGTAATTTTTTTAAAATGTAATTCCATGAAAAAATTTCCTATGAAAAGTGGATCCAATAGTAAAAACAATTAAATAAATTTTATTATAGGGTCAATATAAGGTAATAAAATGGTTTTTTAAAAGCTTATAGGTCAGTTTGGCTATTAAAATTATGTTTTAGTCCCATGTTTAGCTAATTTTCTCCTAATCACTTTAATTATATTTAGTCACTTCCACTAATATTTTTTGACAAAATAATAATATAACCTTATTAGATACTAAAAATACTTAATATTAAAAATATTTAATCCATTCAACAAATTACAATCACAGAAGTGGTAAAAATTTATTTAATTTGAATCTAGTAGATGTGACAAGAAATCTTGTTTTCAAAATAATGTTCATTCATTTTCTATGTTTTTATATTCAATTTTTTATTGAAATTTATTAAAGTTACAAAAATTCTAAAAATTGTAATATTATTTATCTAATTACAATTTGAAACTAACCAGAAATATAATTTATTAATAGAAATAAATTAAATGAAAACCCAATATGAAATAAAAATTAGTAGTTTCACTATTCATCAAAAAATGAATCTTCCCAGGAAAAATACAAAAAAATCACCTTAACCCAATTTCCTAGGTAGAATTTCAAATAATATGTTTAATTGTAAATATAAATTCAAATAAAGAAAAAAATATATATTGAAAATAGGTTATCCATTCAATGGCTAGAAAAGTTCCTTTATGAAAAATTGGTATTGATTCCTAATATTGGGTTAGTTCAAATATTATGCCTATAAATATATTAGATTTATATAAAAAAATGTTTGAATGAATATATATAGTTAATATTTCAATAATATCATACACTAATTGTAATTAATTGAATTTATAATGAAAAATCTACTTTGAAAGCATAAAAATATTTTTTTTGTAATATTAAATTGATTTATTTTTTAATTTATAATTAAATAGTTAAAAATGAATTTATCATATATTTTTATCAAAAATATATTTTAATATGTTTTTAATAATATTCAATATATCAAATTAAACATCTAGGTTATACCATATTATATTAAATAATAATGTTTTAATAATATATTGATCTTCGGTAAAGCCCGGTTTTCTGTGCAACACAAGCCATTAGAGAATGTTGTTGTTGCATGTGATTTATTATATCTTAGTATCGCATAAATTGTGAGCTATATCACAGAATAATTTAATTTAAAATGGAAAATATATTATAAATTATCATGATATTATATTCTCTTACAATATTTTTGTCATGTGGCATGCACTCTTGGTGTCGCATGTGTTACTTGCTTGGTGTCATGTTTCATACAAGCTATCAAATACGATGTTCATAACTTAGAATTTTGGGGCATCCCATTTTCCCCATCATAATTAAATTTCATTGTCACAATTTAAAATGGATATTGGTAATATATTGTTTTAAATTTATTATGTTCAAATCATTCATCTTATGAAGGTTTCATAAAATATCCTATATAAAAGAGTGAATGAGAAGTAAAAATTTCAAGTGGATTGATATATAATTAGGTATCTAAGTTCAATGGATAGTTGAGGGTCTCAAAGACATAAATATGTGATGATTTAGAAGACAACCAATTCAATATAAATTAATGTATTAAGACAAAATTGTTATTTTATCATTTTTATAATGTTGGGTAAATATTTTACTTCCTAAGAATAATTGGAAATATAATTATATGTTGTGTATTTATTTCATATGAAAAATTTCATTCATTGGTTGTATTTTGTTCAAATTCTAATTCATCCCTTACTCTATGAAAGGGAAGTCCCAAAATGAACTTTTTTATTTATGATGTTGAAGAAAAACATTTAATGAATCATAAGACCCATACAAGTGTGAAAAGTCTAACTATTTGTCTCTAATTATTCTACAATGTTAATATGGTTAATAAATTAATATTTAAATATAAAAATTAACTCCAATAGTTCATCATAAATATTTAATCATCAAAATAGTCAACTAAAAAAATGTGGCATACTAACCAATACATTTTGTTTTCTAGTGGTTGGAGTGAAAATCATATCATCTTTTGGTCAAGGGTCTATGTCTGGTGGCCTTTCCAGACATGATGAGTTATGACATGGCATACATGTTTTTCTTTTCAAAAATCTTATTAATATAATTTACAAAATAAATATGATGAACATCCATGAAATTTAATCATTGATAGACATTTAACTAAGGCTTTCAATACAACCCCAATACAGAAATATCTCAACCACATATTTCAACAATGGTTCTTACTTGGTCTAAGGTTTCTCCTTCAGAAGGGGGATTTTTAGAAAACCAAAAACTATAGTGTGATCATCCATTATCAAATTAGAAAAACCATAAAATCATTTTAGGATGTCTAAATATTGATAAATTTTTTTAATATAAGACACCTTAGGTTTAACCTAGGTAATTCATTTTCATTTTATTTTTGAATAATTAATAATGGTTTTTAATGAAAATTTTAATTATCCACAACATAACCCCTGGGAATGTCAAATCGGGTGTCTAGTAATGTCGATTGTCTTTTACTAAGTTACGATTATGTAAAACCCAACACACCTTTTCAAAGTTGTTACCCCTAGGTATATCTATATTAGAACCAAATCCACTTGTAGTATCCATATAGGGATATATTTCATGGAAGTCCCACATAATATCTATCATAAAGAAATTCTAGGATGTTATCCTATACTTATCATAAATTTCTATATTAGGGTTATGTTTTATAATATTTTTTTTTAAAATTAGTTCACAGTGTTTCTAATAAACTTCATTTATTACCAACTGTAGCGATATTCCACCAAAAATCTAGGAAATAGTTCTATGATACCGTTAAATTGGTAATATTACAAGAAATCATATCCCAAAAGATATAAGTGTTTAGAAGTATTGGTAAACCAAATACATACATGAGTATTTTATTAAAAATTAATACAAAAATTACAACATAATTTTTTATTTCAGGGAAAACATTATTCCATATGTCATATAATTTCATATTATTCCTAGTAAACTTAAAAGAATAACGGGGAATGAAACCTAATAAGGCTATTCTCAAATTCTTAGTAAGGGAAAATAAAACAGAAGAAAAAATAGAACAATGACAATAGTAATAATGGAATGCTAATGACTGAAGAAACAATCCACGAAATCAGTAATTTAAGATGGAAGTGCCTAAACAATGTGGAAAGGGGAATAACTAGAATGACTTTTCATTCAAATATATAGATAATGGAAAATCAATATAGAAATGTAAGAAACTAAAAAACATTCCATTTAATCAATAAACTGAGAATGAAATGCATCTATAGGCTTTGTCATAGTGAAAACATCATTGATTGTAAATACTGAATCAAAATGAATAAAATGTTCCATTATTGGTTTTCATGTATAAGGAACCATAAAAAATATATCATCAAGACCATCCACAAGATTGTTTAAAACTATAGGTTGAAACCTATTTAATTTCTAAAACTGATTTATCTCATTAGAACATATTGATGAAACGAAAGACTATATAAAGGTCTAGAGACCACTCGTCCCTGCCTGTCCAAAGAGTCCCATATATCAAGTAATCGATTTCCCGACCAGTATCTCGGGGCCTGTGTCCTACTACCCCAAGTCTACATTGTATAGTCTTGGGGACGGTGACTAGCACCAGAAAAAATTATCATAAAAGTTAATAAATTGGAATTAAACCTACACACACACGGTGAACCATATCCCAACACACTGAAAGGGGGGAAAGTTTACAACTAAAAAAATGGGGTGAAAGTACAAGTGAATGTATGTGGGACATAATAAAAACTAAAAAGGAACTATAAATAGTAAAGTATGAAAGGAAACTCTGATGGCCATCCGCAGAAAAACCCACCTGCTCAGGAGAGCAGAAAAGCCACCAGAAGCTGAAGTGGTAAGTCTTGCCCGACCGGTCCTACTAGGCCCCACCTATACATAGGACACCAATTCCATCTTCATAACATTAGTTAGTCCCATTCCACTGAGAACCCCTGTCGAATTGTTGATCCGCTACACCAGAAACAACACGTGCGGGTGAAGCCCATGAATGGGTGAGTACAATAATACTCTGTAGGGACCCTAATACCCCCAAAGGTCTCTCAATAAACCATAGAGGAAAAAAACCACAATGAAAATACCATAGAGGTTAAACCACCAAGAATGAACTCAAACACATAACATAATGTAATATGCACTGCTCACACTAAGTATAACATATGCACATAAGTATACATGATTAGTCATAAAGCTAGATCAACTTATTCTATCGAGAGGCCATGTTACTGACCCACACATGGTCACTGGGTAATGAACCACAGAGGATTGCTAGGTTCTGACCCAAAGTGGTTGTCTAGGTTCTTACCCATATAGGATTGTTAGGTTCTAAACCTTAAAGGATCACTAGGTTCTCACACACACTAGATCACTAGGTGACGACCCACTCAGGATTCCTAGGTGTTGATCCATGGAGGATCTCTATTCATTCTACACGTTACAGCCAGCCACTAGATTCCCGAATTTAGAATGCTTGATTCATGGAGGATCTAGTTCTAAATCCATTGTTCATACCTCAACCACCACCAAGTCCCACATAAAGCAATTCCAAATGACAGTCTCATCATAAGGGTACCATGGTAGGAGACAACGCGTCAAACGAACGCCTAACCTGTAAAATATGACCATTAGTGAAAACAGGGTCCATGATAGATTAGATTACGATCCAATCTGGCCATAACACAAAATCCTCCAAAACTCATGTAGTGTATCTAAGAAGGACCAACTAATTGAAAGGGTCCTACCACCACTAACGGTGCATCAATGAGATACTCAGTCTAAGAGATACATGCATTATAGTAAACATGGGTTAGTTGCATCTAGGATTGGTCCAACCTAGTTTGACCGACCCAACCAAGCATCTCAGGGAGGTCCAATGTACCTTGGTTTAATTAGACAAACTCTACCATAAGTTATTTTGGTCGAGGTCAATCTGGTCCGGCCTGGCCAGTGGGCGATGTCTAATAGGCCTTTCTGGACCTATCATGAGTTTGTCGTGGGTCATGCCTTCCAGTTAGCCCTGTGACCCATTCTAGTATGGCCTATCTAGTAGGGCACGGGTCTGATCTGTTGGCATGGGTCTGGCCCGATGGGTGGGGAACTGGCCCGCTAGGTAGTCTGCGCATTTCCCTATTTTCCTCTCTAGGACATGGCCAGATTCCGAATCTGATCTGTCGCCATCACCCATAGGGTTGCTACTGGGAACATCCATTGCCACGATCAATAGACTGTAGCCTGACATGGCATGATGCTGCATCTGCAGACCTCCGACCCAGTCAAGCGACCATGTCTTCCACCTTCAGTGGATGGCCCAGTCGGTGGGTCCTCATACTGTGTTGCGACCCTTCCTCTGGTGCACCATCAAGTCACACAGCCCCACACCCACAGTCGCCAATGCGGGGCACTGTTGGTTGTTTTTTTCACCACTTTTGACACTAACGTGTCGAAATTCTCTTTCGTAGACCATCGAGTTCACACTGGTGGTCCGTTCCTCATGCCTCTTGTGCCTGTGCTCTCCGGGGAAAGTCCTCTCCAATGTGAATGTCTCAAATTTTTCTTTCCATTTATTCATTAGTTTGGCCAAAAAGAACACCCATGAAGAAGGGGGTTGGGCCTTGTTCATGTCGTCTTGTGCCCTCCACATTAGTATTTTATAACCAAGGGAGGTCTATGGATTTTAATTAGAAAAAAAATGATGATTCAACCTCGGATAAAGAAATCTAAAATAAAAATTCACCATCCTTGATAAAGACATGAATCATGGATCAAAATGTTTGCTGGCTGATCACTATTATTCATTTATAAAAAAATTAATGGTTAATAACTTTTAGATAATAATAAATCCCCTCCATCATTGGTGTTCAATGCCGAAGTGTTTGTGCTCGAGGTTTCATGATGTTGGTGCCACTTCCAGCTCCGTTCTGTGAGTCACGTCAAAGAAAATGAAGTATCGCAGGAGTTCATCATTTATAATTAGAGAGGTAAAATGCCATAGGTTTGTTAGAATATCCCCATAGCTTAATTCATCATTCTTCAAATAGTTGTTTTATTAAAATGTATCATGTCACATCATTTCTATTACTCTACGACGTTGCTTCGTTATGCAGTTTTATTTATGAAACAACATCACTATGATGATTAATTAATTGCATCTCTACACTATGTAACATGGGACATTAAATATCCCCATTAATTCACCTTGTCTCAACCTGGTCATTGCACCATAGAGTCATGGTCCTCCACCCAACAGTGAGTAAAGAAATAAAATAATTCCTTTAAATTATTTTATTATTTTTCTCAAAAAGTCCAATTTTTTTTTCAGCTGGGCCCTTTTCGGTCCTTGTTAATTCATTTCTAGGAAAATATCATCCTTCCAAATTCAATAGTATCTTCATAGTTATTTTCTTAGCAACGGTTAAAAAAAACACACTCAAAATTTTTCAAAACATACCTTAAAAAAAGTTCAAAATTTTGTTCCTAGCGCTTCAGGCCTCAGAATCACATGCCATCAAAGCATGAGATCTCAAAATAATTCTATATAATTAAAAAAAATTACATTGAATTTCCAAGACAATACATTCTCCCCACCATAGGGCTTTAAATCCTCAAAATACAATAAATGGGATAACCAAAAAAGTTGGGGTACTAAGCACGAATTTGAGCCTCCCACTCCTATGTGCTCTCCTGGAGATTCCATTTCTTCCACCGAATGTGCACTAGAGGAATCGACACCTGATTTAGGACCTTCTCCTATTGATTACTTATCTCTAATGGGAACTCTGTAAACATATCTCCTTAATAAATTCTCATCTCTCCTTAATCGATGATATTCGATGGATCATGCACGTATCTCCTCAGTTGTAACACATTAAAAACATTATGAACCTGATGCATCTGTGGGGGAAATAAGATGTTGTAATCCACCTCGCCAACACTGTTCAGGATTTTAAAAGGTCTGATTAACCTCAGAGATTGATATATTCCCTAGATAAATCCCTTTAATCATTATTAGGGTGAGACCTGAAGGAATACATGATCGCCCTCCTCAAAATCCAAGGGTCTCTATCTCTTGTCGACATAAGATGTCCACTTGCTCTGTGCAGTCCTTATACACCCCTATATGATCTTCACCTTCTCGGTAGTAGCTTTTAGCATCTTTGGACCCCTGATTGTTGACTCCCCTAGGTCTATTCAGATTATGTTTAATCTACAAGGTTGCCTGTATAAGGCATTAAATGGCCCCATTCCAATGGTGGAGTTAGAGCTACTATTTTATTCAAAATCCACCAGTGGTAGGTGGTCCTCCCAACTACCACCAAAATACAGGACAAAAGCAGGAAGAATTTCCTACATGGTCTATATGGTCTGTTCCGTCTGACCATCCGTCTAGGGATTAAAAGCTATGATCAAATGCAACTGTGTCCTGAACGCGTTCTGCAACCCCACCAACAACCAAGAAGTAAAGAATGAATCACGGTCTGAGACAATCTTTGAAGGCACCCTATAGAGACACACTATCTCTTGGGTGTAGTGACTTCCCAAGCCATCTACAAGTTCCTTCTTCTGAAAGGGTAGAAAGGGAGCCAACATGGTGAGTCGGTCAATGATCACATAGATGAAATCACGACCCCTAGATGTACGTGGTAACCCTGGCACAATGTCCATTGACATACCATCCCATTTTCACTCTTTTCCCTCAAGTGGTTGGTCCAAGCCTACTTGAACTTGGTGCTTGGACTTCACTTGCGGAAAAGTGAGGCATTGAGAAAGGATCCATGCCATCACTTTCTTCATCCCTGGCCACCTGTATTAGCCTTGGAGTATCGGTTACATCATTCTACTCCAGTATGTAATTCCAAAGGGGATTTATAGAACTCCCTCAACACCACCTCCCGAAACATGACGAGTATTATGGAGCACCCTCTATAAATGATGACGTTCCCACCACCTATCAAAAATCCATCAGGAGCCTGTCCTGAGGATAACTGAGCACGTCGAGCCTCACAGTCCCCATCCACCATCTGTGACTCCCTAAATCATTATAAGAGTGGGGGAGTAATAGTCATCGACTGAATGTAAGCTACTCCATCATAATCCATAATGGATATCTGCATCACAGCTAGTTAATATGTCGCCTCAATTAGAAGTTGCAAACCAGACCCCCATCTTTGTGCATCTGCCACCACATTCCCCATCCATGGAATATAAAATATCTCAATTTCATTGTCCAAGAGGAAATACAACCATATTTGATGTCTCAGGTTCTGGTACTTTTGTGATAAGATATAACAGAGAATATTGTTGTCAGAGTAGATGGTAAATCATTCACCCATCAATTATGGGAATCACATCTTCAAGGCAAAGACCACTACTACTAACACCAGGTTGTGGGTTGCATAGTTCGGCTCATGGTTCCTCAACTGTTTTGAGCCATTAGTGATCAATTCTCACACCTCCATCAAGAGACAACCCAGTCTTGTCCCTGATGTATTGTAGTAAACTACATAACCAACAATCTCCTCTAATATTCTCGTGACGGAGGAACGAATCAGTCTCCACCTTAGCTCCTAGAAACTCTGCTAACATATCTCCATCCATAGGAATGGTTGTCCCTTATTTGTCAAATATTATAAGGTTACTTCTACTCTAGAAAAGCCTAGTAATAAACTGTAGTAGTACCAAGCCAACCCTAGAAAACAATGAACCTCGGTCATTCTTTGGGGTGGATCCCAAGAAAAAATTTCCTCTATCTTCTCTGGATCCACTACAACCCTAGACATATAGATGATGTGTCCTAGAAAGTTGACCTCCTAAATCCAGAACCAGCACTTTGATAGCTTACCATAAATATGGTTCTCTCAGAGTGCATATAGGACTATCCGAAGGTGTGTAGCAAGTTCCTCCTCTGACACTGAGTAAACCAATATGTCATAACTAAAGACACCCATTAAATGATTGAGGTAAAGCTAGAACATCTAGTTCATGAGTCCCATGAACACTAATGTACTGTTCCTCATGCCGAAGGACATCACCAAGAATGTGTAGAGGCCATACTAGTATATGAATGTTATATTTGGTATTTATTCATCCCATACTAAAAGATAATGATAGCCTGATCTGATGTTTTTCCGTGAGAACCACCTCACTCCCTTCAGCTGATCCAATAAGTCATAAATCCTTGGAAGTGGATACATGTTTTTCATGGTCACCTGGTTTTGGAGTTAGAAGTATACGAATAGCCTCAAGCTCACATATTCTTTCATGACATAAAACAATGGGTCTTCCCATGGAGAAACACTAGGCCTTACAAACCCCTCCAATTGAAAGTCATCTAGTTATACCCTCAACTCATGAAGCTCCACAGGATCCATCTGATATGCACGTGTCATTATCGGTGTTGTACCTTGGTACAAGTCAATGCAGATGTATAACTCTATGTGAGGAGATAATTCATGGACTTCATCTGGAAATATATACTCATATTCGACCATCATTTTAAGAATGCTTGGATGCCCCTCGTCCATAGCATCGAGGGAGAGGCTCCCCAACTACTGAGGGATTGGATGCAATATCCTCAAAGAAATTCCATCCTATACCGCAAAGGTTACCTTCTCACTTGTTAAGAAAAACCTAGTCCCATCCTCATAGACACACCCCACTTTGCACCTAAAACAATCTATCTAGGCATGGACTATGGATAACCATTCCATACCCAAGATGATGTTGTTAGGCCTCAATGCTGAAACCACAAGATCTAAGCCAATGCTTTCACCTCCTAGATTATTCTCACACTACCGTAAACAGTGTATAGTCATCGAATAATATCCCTTAAGAGTCTTTAATTATACTGATTGAGCCAATTGCTCCACCGGAATCTCTGAGATTCGAATGAGAGCCATGGAAAAAAAGGAGTGTCCTCCACTTGTCTCTATAATAACTACATCTAAGGTCGGATAGACTTAGATATTAACTTAAATTATCTCTGGAGCACTATGGTCATAAGCCTCCATTGCCTGAAGCTGGCCCCACCCCTGTCCAGCTACTCTTGGAGATTTTATAGGACCTCCTAGGGGTGTTGGTGGTAGTACCTTGAACCTTCATCAACTACCTACCACTCGGCCTGCTCCCCTGCCATATCCACCGCCCTGCATACCACCTTGATCAAAACTCTATTTCCCTCTCAATATTACCTTGACCACCTTATAGTCATCCTCTTGGAGCATCAGACAGTCATGAGACATGTACCCTTTCATGCTGCAAGAGTAACAAACTCTAGTCCACATATGACCTCCTATACCTCACGAGCTCCCCACCTCTGACCATACATCCTAGGGTCGTCCTCTAGAAGGTCTAGCCCATTTTGGCCTCTGCATCATCTGACAATTGTCTAATGTAGATGACCCATCCAAATGTATTTTTGGTAGTGGATCTCACCATTAGTTTCTACTTTTGTAGGAATCTCTCCAATAGTAGGGCTCGCTCTAGAACTCCAGCCGATGTTAGGATGCTACACAGAATCATCAACGCCCTACTCTACTACTGGAGTACCTTATCAAAGGTTCATACCTTGAAGAAGGTGTCACTGTACAATGTCAGTGGTGTAGTGGGAGAGGTCAGTAAACCTCGCTGAGTACTAGGCCACAATCAAGCAACCCTGCTACAGGTTCAGTAACTCCTGAATATGCACGGAGTGAACTGTCACTGGTATGAACTCTGCCCTGAAGAGGCTCTTGAAGTATGTCTATAAAAGGGTCACCTCCACGTGTGTCTGGAGAATAAATCCTTACAACCTCCCTGTCATGCACTGAAAAGGATAGCAGGTAGAATGACCATATAGTATGTTGGTGTCTCTACATGGCTAAAAACCCAAGTAACTACCTCTATCCAATCCACAGCTTCCTGAGGATCCATATCATCTCGATACCATGAAGGAATCTATCTCTGAAACTCATTTAGTGTTCTCAGTCAACATGAACTATCTGCTAGTGGGGTTGGTAGCAACAGCTTCTCTCCGAGTGGTGGTGTTGTTGTTACACAAACCAAAGTGCTAGTGATGTAAGCAGTCTTAATAGATACACCTAATTGCTTTGGGGACCAACATCATTATCTACCACTAAAATTATGAATGGACGTCTTTGTAGAGGAATACTTTTGAGAAATAGATGTTCCACATTCAATAAGTTATACATGGTGAGGTAACTCAAAAGAGATCAAGAGAATTTTATTTTCCAAAACACATTAATCAAGTGTTTTTGTTTACCGAGTCAGAAAAATGAATTTAGGGTCATTTTGTATAGATACATCTGCCACCACACCAAAACCGGGATCCCTTGACTAAATTCGAAATTCAAAACACTTAACAATATTTACTAAAAAAACACAGACACTTATTTCTTCTGGTAAAACTGACCACCCTCTGACACCACTCTGTCACAACCCATCCCCTAGGGCCAGTGCTGTGAATACCATAAGCCTTCCTTCAATAGGCTAGAGGCCGGTGACTAGCCATAGATGGGAATATCTTAAAAAAGGAAGGCATTTCCTTTAATCCCTAACACACTCAAACACACCCAAAAAAATCCCAACATACTAAAAGGGGGAAACAAGTATTCCAATAAAAAAATATGTGTGAATGTACAAGTGAATGTAAGTTGGATAGAATACATACCCAAAAGGATCTTAAAATAGAAAAGTAGAAAAGAAAAATATAATGGTCATCTGCGGAAAACCCGACATGCTTGTGAGGTTAGTGAATCTACTAGATGTCGAAGTAGTATGTCATGCATTCCTAGTTCTACTGGGCCCCACCTTGTCCTAGGACACCAAGTCTATTTTTATAACATCCATTAGTCACACCCCCCAGAGTACCCCTATTGAAATGTCAATCCTCTACACTAGCCATAATAGGTGCTGGTGAATCCCGTCCATGGGTGAGTAAAAAAATACTCAGTAAGGACCCTAAGTCCCTTAAATTTATCTTAGTAATCCATGAAGGAAAATCTCACAAAGAAAATACGAGAGAGCTAAAACCACTAAGAATGAACTCAAACACATAGCATAAAGGTAAAGACATATCTAACAGTGGTTATAAAAAGTACATAAGTAAAGATGATTAGTCCTAAAGATAGATCATATTATTCTATTGAGAGGCTCTAGTGTTGACATGTACATGGTCGCTAGGTAATGAATCCTAGAGGATCACTACGTGTTGTCCCGTAGAGGATTTCTAGGTGCTAACCCACAGGGGATCACTAGGTGCTGGCCCAAAAAGGATGGATATTCATTCATCACATCACAACCAGCCACAAGATTCTAGCACAAAGCATGCTTTATTCTAGTAAGATACTCTCCCCAGGAAGTCATTCAAACTTCATCAACCACGAAGTCCCACACAGTGTATCCCCAAAGAACCGTCTTGTTGTATGGGTCCCAGTGAAATAGATGGCGTGTTTAACAGACGTCTGACCTGCAAGATATGCACATTTTTGTAAAAAAGGGATTAGTTGGATTCAAGTCTCATCCAACTGAGCTGTATGCCATAATTGGAAAAAGCACACATAGTGTATCATAGAAAAACTGCCTTGTTGCAAGGGTCCCACTACCACTGACAACATGTCAATCACATGCCTGGTCTGAGAGATACGAGTCCTTTAGTAGACATGGGATCTTTGCTTCTGGCCCTAGTCTGACCCAATCGGACCGACCAACCAAATCGACTACGGGTCCCATGTATCCCAGTTTAATTAGATAGACTATATCAGACCTGGTTTGGGTTGGGGTTGGTCTGGTCTGGCCTTGCTAGTGGGTCATGCCCAATGGTCCTTTTGGGACCAGGCCCAGGTTTTCTGAGGGTACAACCCACCGGGTCGCCCGAAAACCCGGTCTAGTCTGGCTCGGCCCGAAGTACACAGGTCCAACCTGCCGGTGCGAGTCTGTACTACTGGGCTACGGGTCTGGCCCACATGTTTGGGTACAACCTGCTGGGCGGTTTGTACCCCGCCTGGTCAGCCTCACTAGGGTGAGGCTAGATGTCGCGTCGGGTCCGCCATCATCGCCCTATGGGTCACCTTCTCTGTCAGGGTTAAGCGACTATGGCTTACAGCGCAGGATTCCACATGGTAATACATGAACATTCTCTAGATGGTGGTTTGTCATGTTGCGCAGTGACTTGAGTCGGCCGCAACTCATACTTCGGTGCGTCTTCATGGTGTGCCGCCACCTACCCGAAGTTCCCAGCTTGCCGATAGACTCTTCCACGGATCACTGTGTGCACACCGATGGTCTCTCATTCAAACAATTTGCACCTAAAATCATTGGGGATCATCATATCTACCAAAAAGATCTCAAATTTTTCTTGTTGTCTATTCAAGAGTTCTTCCACGAAGAACACCCACGACAGAGGGGTTTGGGACTTGTTTGTGTCAACCCATGCCCTCCATGTTAGATGTTTTTAATAATGGGAGGTCTAGGCGTTTTAATTCAAAAAAAAATGATGATTCAACCATAGATAAATAAATACCAAACCAAAAGTCACCCTTCAGCATAAATGCACAAATCGCAGATCAACCCGTTCGTGGGCTGATCTGTGTTTGTTATTTCCAAAAAAAGAAAGGAGAAGTTATTTTAAAAATTAAACAGCCTCTACCCTGTTGATATTCGATGCATAAGAATTCGTTCTTGAGGTTTCAAGATGTCAATGTCCCTTCTGGATACATTCTTCAAAGAATGATGAAGATGATGATGTATTTCTAGTGTTCGTCATTTTTCATTATAAAGGAAAACTACCAGTGGTTTTTCAAAGAATCCCCATAGTTTCATTCCCCATTCTCATGTTAGTTTAATAAAAATAATCACATCACAATGTTTCTATTATGATGGGACATTACATCATCATACTATTTCTTTTGTGGAACAATGTCGCTATAACACTTACTTCATTTCATCACTTCACTGCATGATACCGACTATTAATGAGCCTCATTAATGCTCCTTTAAGTCACCTGGTCACTACACTGCAGCATCACCTTCTACCACACAATGATGAGTCATGAAAAAAAATTATTTCTTTAAATTAGTTTATTATATTTCTCAAAATTTTCGAAAAATAAATTTTCCGCTCAACCCTTACTGGTAGAAATTTAGTCATTTCTAGAAAAATCCCGGTGTTCCAAATGCAATAGCATCCTCAAGTATTTGATTTGAGCACCGGTTCAATAATAATAAAACCTGCTAGCACATTTACTGAATATACCTTAAAAATGTTCCAAATTCTATTTTGGGTTCTCTGGGCCACGAAATCCTGGGCTGTTAGAGCATGTATTCTCAGAAAAATTCCATATAATTTAAAAAAACTATACAGAATTTCCGATACATTACAATTAATTTCCTCAAATATATGTATTGAATAAGGAATACATATTTTTCTACATTTCCTCATTTAATGATAATTGGAAAAAGGTCTTGTAGACATTGATGAATGGAGATACCATTGAATGATCAATAAAAAATTCATGAGGGAAAAAATATATAGACATTACAAAGTTCCCCATACCACATAGAAATATTTGAATCAAAATTACCCATGAATTAAATTAAAAATAAAATACAATGAGAATAAGAAGATTCATGATATTAAAAATCAAATTAAACACCATATGTAAAAACGATATACAATTTATGAAATACACATATCCATGATAAATGATATGGATAATTAGGGGAAATTCAATTTCAAATAATCCTATAAAATTAAATATATAAAAGTGGAATCACAAAGGAATCATGGAAGTAAATTTCAATATTGTTTATGGAAAAATCATTCATAAACCACCCATATGAAGAATAAGGATGATATCAATACAAAATACACCGTTTGTATTAAAATAAAGTGTTGTTTTAGATGATGAAATAAAATAACCTTATTTTTTTAGGCAAATAGATTTTATATTTTGGAAAAAATTCTGAAAATAATGTCAATTGAAAATAAAATTTTGAAACAATTTCATAGAAATGTTCCATTTTAAACATGAAAAGGAAACTCTACTTCGAATATGGTGGGGATTTCAATTCATTCTATATAAGGTAAACAAATATGAGTTTTTTATGGTAAAAATGATAGAAAAATTCCTTATTTAAAAGGAGACAAGAATATTACTTTGAAAAAATTGGTAAAATAAAAAAATTAAAAAATAACATTAACGAATGATTTTTAATGTTAAAAATGATTTAAAATTCTTTTTATAAAATAGTATTTTTAGAAAAATTTTGCTTCATCAGATAAAGAGGTAAATGAAGTCATGGTTTCTAAAAAAATTTAAATGATTTTGAGTACTAAATAGTGTTTTTTTTATTATTTCTTGAAAATGTCTTGAATAATAGGAGATGAATAAAATTAAAAGATCTTTTATAAAATGATACAAAAATTTCATCTGATAGAAATTCAAGTGTAAAAAATCCCAAACAATGTGAGATTTTTATGTAAAATGTAGAGAAGACAGTATCGTTGATGTGAGAATCAATTAAGGAAAATATTATGTCTGTCAAATTTAAATCCACATATAAAAAGTAGATATACAAAAATAGATATTAAAAAGTTATTTCACAGATAATCATAGAATATTAATGATATTGAGTATGTAATATATCCCATTGATAAAATTGGGTTATGAAATTATTTTCCACTTGGTAAATCTTAATTGAAATCCCTCAGAATAAATAAATCATACTGAAACAAAAATTACCTTGAATATAAAAAAATTCATTATATAATAAATCAAAATGGGTAGTAGATACACCACCTAAAAGATATAAGTGGTGAATATGAAATTGTATCTCATAGATGTATAAAGTGAGATGAAAATAAGTTACCTTGCATTTCCTTTCAGGTGAACAAATTTCAAATGAAAATATATTGGTATTAAACATCATTAAACTTATTATATAAAAATATCAATAGTTATGATATCGTATATGATCTTTTTATAATATCTTATTAGTCGTTAGTTAGTATTCGTTAATTATTTTCACTATTTTGGGTGTTAATTACCCAGTATCTCAAGAATGTTTTGACATGTTATTGTTGTTCCTATAATGGTTTAATAAAATTAATAATTTAAAAATGATTTCAATATAACATATATTTATAATATATTTATATATAATAATCCATAATATTAGTAGATATAAAATGGAATTCACTGTTCATAGAGATGGTAGGCCATACATATAAATGAATGATAGTTTCATTTATTTTTCATATTAAATGGATTGAAAGTAAATTTTAAATATGTATATTCTAATTGAAGTTAAATATTTTTGTCATATATGTCATATATTTTTATTAATCCCTTACTCAATTCATTCCATGTATAGCATGAATGAATCAAAACACTTTAAGGAGGCGTTATTCCACACTTCCAAAAAACGATGATATCCTATTTACAGAAATGGAAATCAACTGGGTTTGTGTTATATAAAAATTAATGATGAATACAGAAATTTTATAAATAATACATATCATATATAAACATTTTTTCCATCATAACATCCGACCATGATATGTGGAAAAGAAATCACGAATGACATCATTTGGTGTGTCGGTAGTTCTCTGTACAAATAATTGGTATGTTTGTTACCAATTTGATAAATGCGTGTGCAGGTTTATGTATAAAATATATAATAAAAACATCAATGTATTTTTAGGATACATGTTATCCTTATAAATTCATGTAAGAAGAATTTTTGAGGGTATTAATAAATAATGTAATACAAAACATCAGGTGGTACGATGTTACCTCTTATATGTGTAACACCTTTTGGTTCAAATGGAAGGGATTCATTGATTAGATTTCATTAAAATAATAGGATTATACTACTAGGGTAGGGATATTTTCAAGAAAATTTGGCAAATAAGGTTTGAGAAAAAGCGTCTTGAGATATGTGAATAAGTGGGAGGGGTGTGTACCTCTTTATATTGTAGAATGATTGACATTCTTAAAAAATTTTGAGAAGGGAATTCCACTAATATTTTTCCTATGAATAGTGGACCTAATAAAGAACCAAATTTGTTAAAACATATTATAGAGTTCTAATATTTCCATAAAATGTTATTTGAACAATTTTCTAGCCTAATTTTTCCATTATATTAAAGTTTAGTCTCTCGGTTTGCTTCTCCAATGTCCTAGAAACTGATAGAAGCCTTCCCCGAAAAATTATTAAAAAAATTGAACATAGTCAGGCATACAAGGGGATATTACAAAAATGAGAGTGCATAACACCACATGTATATGCCTTAACCATCAGGGAATAGTAATCTAGGGAAACTAGGACCACAACGTGTCCAGACTAGGGTATCATGAACCATGATTTTATAGGCTTGTATTTCATTTGCAGCTTGTTGAGAAATTTTGAGATCATTAGAGTTCCCAAATGAGATAAACTTAGGGATTTAAAGATGATCAAACGTAGGGGGAACAACCATATTCGGTAGAATATAATCCAGTAATATCATTGTCCAACAATTGAGAGTAGAGCTCCTACAGACCAACCACTTCCTATCATAAGTTGTCTTTATAAATGATTGTTTAAGAGCTGGAAAAAAAGAGGATGAAATATAGTAGTTTTATCTTCTGCATAAGCTTCTTGTGAATCAATTTTCTAGTAATTCATCCGAGCACTTAGTGAATAATAGGATCTATGTAAATTTACCAATTAGGTCATCATTTAAGTTTCTGATATCTTTGACTCTTAGACTTCCCAGTTCAGCAGGCTTGATACACACTTTCCAAACAACAGTGATCAAAATCCTCTCATATGTTGAAACTGTCCATATAATGTTATGGATCATTTCTTGATGCTCTTGGATGAGGCCACAAGGACATATATAAACAGATAATGAATAAAAAAGTTTGTATGTGATCAATGAGTTTACCAGGGAAACCCTTCTAGCCAAAGACATAGTCATCCATTTCTAACTAGCATGTTGCCCAATGATTCCAGCACATATTCCCTCTTAACATTCCCCCAAAATAATGGAACACTGTGAAATTCAAAGGCAATATCTCCCCTTATCATCCTAAGATAATTAATTATCCCGCACCTCTTACTCGTTGCAACTCCATTACCAAAAACCATGAAGGAGTTTTCCCAGCTAATTGCTTGTCCAGCCACCTCCTCATAGTGATAGAAGAGGCCTTTATTAGAAGAAACAATTTTCATGGAGACATGGCCGGGCAACATGATATCATCATCATTCAACAGGTGCAAAGAGGCATAATAATTAATTACATCATTAATTTTTTTGTATAGTCCCATATGATAAAAATCATTAATTCATATTCTTATTCAATCCTCCACAATGGAAAATAAAATCCTAGATAGTGGATCATCTTGTTGCACACTCCTGGTACAAGGAAAGAATCCTCTGGAGGCACTGTTGATAAGGACATATATCATTGATGATCCATGAATGATGTTGATCATATTGATAAACATATTAGAGAACCCATAACATTTAGGAACCACAAAAAGGATACTCCATTTAAGTGTTTAAAAGGCCTTTGAAATGTCAATTTTAAGATTAAAATTCCCATCTTTCACTTTCCTCCCCATAAAGTTGAATCTTTTCAAGGATATAAATACATTCCATTGAATATTTCTCCTGGGCACAAAGCCAAACTATTTTTTTTGTGATCATGCCATCAACCATTCCTCCCATCTTATTCATAATAATTTTAATGATGATCTTCGGGATTGTGTTCCCGAGTGCAATAGGCCAGAAATCCTTAATATCAATGGAGTTATCCTTCTTTTGAATAAGTGTAATAAAGATATAGTTCTTTTTATGAGGGATGTATGAGTGGTAAAAGATGTATTTTTTGTCTTGGGTGATATCATCTTGAAAGAAGTCCCAGTAAAAATTGAAAAAATTATTAGTAAATCCATTTGGGATAGGGGAAGTATCCAGATTAAGAGATAGTAGAGCAGCCTAGATGTCTTCTTTGCATGGGGAAGCAATCAGAATCTAGTTTTGGTGCTCATCAATGCATGGAGTTATATTTTCCACCATCTTGTGAGATTTTTCCTTCCCTTCATTAGTATATATTCCCTTAAAGTGTTCCATGATATCCGAGGATGTACCATCCTCAGAGGTATTTAAAGGACCATTGAAGCTGATAAACTTGTTACATGATCACACCCATTTCTCTTTGTGAAATCTATTGAGAAAATATGAGTTTTTATCCCCATCATTTAACAATCTTACATTTATATGGTTCTTTACCGGCCTCTCCATGATTATTGATAGGTCGTCTCTCATATTATGATCTATAATTTCCTCTCTAGAAATTATATCTTGATGCTCATATCTAATATGAATTCATGAAATATATTCCTCATAGATCCTGGTATCATCATCAATTTTAGAGAATTATTTGTTTCTCCATTCCCTATGCATCCCATAACGTGCTTATGCATCCCCTATAGTTATACTAATTTTGTATAAAAAACAGTATAATTATGATTAATCAAATTCACTAATCTTCTATGTAAAAAACTAATTTGAAAATATTATAAATTATATGTTTTTAATATTAAAAACATGGAATCAGTTTAAAAAAAATAAAATCACTTAAGTAGAAAAAATTAAATTAAATTTAATCTCTTAGATAGAATGACAATGTGAAGTTTTAATGTAAAAATGTTCAAATGTTTTCTATTTTTTTATGTTCAATTTCAAAGTGAAATTGATTCCAATGAGTTAATTGGATTAATTGATATATAATTGAAATAATTAAACATTAAAAAAATCAAAAATATAATCTATCCTTATGAATTAATTTGATGAAAAAGCAATTTAGAATTGAAATGTAGTATTTTTACTTTTCATCAAAAAATAGATCCTAATAGAAAAATACTAGAAAATCACCGTAATTTTTTTATGTTATAATTTAAAAATATTAAGTATATTTTGAAATATAAATCAATAAATGTTCGAAAAAATGGATTTAAAATAGGATCTTCAGTAAAAGGAGGGAAAATTGCCTCTATAAAATATATGTTTTTGTGTGTCATATTGGGTATATTTTTTTTCATATGCCTATGAATTTGTTGGATTAACATAAAATATATTTAACTGAATAATTAACAAATATATTTTTTAATAACTTTCACTAGTTTTAATTAATTTAATTTATCATGTGAAAATTCCTTTGGGAGCATAAAAATATATCTGTTATACTAAATCAGTTTATGTTTTCATTTCTAATTAATTAGAAACCAATGATCTTATCATTTATTTTTTTAGATTTTCAAAATATTTTTAATAATATTCATACCATAATTTAATGATTATGTCATATAATACTATTTTAAATAATAATATTTTAAAAATATATTGTTGTTCAATAAATCATGGTATTGCGTGTAACACAATCCATTAAAAAACTTGTTGTTGCATACGATGCACGCTAACTCAGAATCGCATGCACTGAATGATATATCACATATTAATTTCATTTAAAGTATAAAATATATTATTAATTATTAGTATATGATATTCCCTTACATTTTTTGTTTCACATTTCATACAAGAGATCAAATAAAATGGTCATACAGTAGAATTTCAGGGCGTTCCGATTATCAAAAATTTAGTATAACATATTAGAAATTGTAATTAATCTTTATTAAATATTTTGAATCCATTTTTTTGAAATATATTCACATAAGTATAAAATTATAATTTAAAATTAATTCCATAGATGTGATGAAAATTCATTTTTAAAGAGAAAAAGTTTACAAGTTCAATATGTTTTTATATAATAATTAAATACAAACAATATTCAAATGATATAAATTATATTAATTCATATAAAATAGAACTAATATTAATTTATATCCCATTTCAATTTTTTTTCAAAATTTTAAATTATTTAAATGAAATTTTAGTTGTCAAATAAAATACACTATTTTTCACTATTTATAAAAATAATAATGGTTTTTTAGAAAAAATAATTCACCCAAAGATAAATTTTACATTTCAAAAATGAAATTTATTTTAATACATTAATTTTCTATAACATAAAAAATTCAGTTTTAAAATGTGTTCCCCATAAAAATGTGAAAAACCCCTTTTTAGAAAAATTCAGTTTTAAGCAAAAAATTGGATTTATTATCATCTCTTACCTAGAAAACATAAAGGATAAATGTTAAATTTATAATTGAATATATATTATACAAATATAATTAGAATATTTCCACAAATTTTATATTTTAAATTTATTGATATAAAATATACTTCTGCGCATAATAATAGTATATTAGTGAATATTTCCCTTTATTATCAAAATGGATTTATGTTCATTTTAAAATAATTAATAACAATAGGAATCAATTTTTATACTTGTAGAAAATATATTTTTATTATTTAGTCAATCCTACTCATACCAACAATTCTAAATGATATATAATAATTGTTATATTAATGAATAATATTAATATAATATGTCTAGTTTGGTTTTAAAATTACTGTTCTTTATAACAAACGATAAACTCTGAATTATTTATAAGAAGAAAAAATTATTTTTATTTGTATTGGAAGCTAAAAATAATGCTTTATGTAACATGAAATATAAAAAAATTAAAAAAAATATTTGGTTTTACACTTCTCTTTTGGTAGACATTAATGACATCAAGTATTATTTAGATATACCATTTGGAGAGAATCTAATATGGATTTTGGACTATAGATATAATTATATCTAAGGTAGGAACAAACCTCTAATTTTAGTGTATTGGAATCCTGTGCATTTCTATATGGAGACATGAGAGACAAAGTCTGATATGTGAAAACAATGGCCAAACATTTTCCATAAGACACTGTGTTGATTCTTGGAGAAGCTCAGGGATGAGATGTTATATGATATTTAGATTATAAGATCCCATATTTTTACAGTTACATCACACTTTTAGTTTTTCATCTATCCTCTTTTGTTTAGTTTTTTTCCAATTTATTTAATCCTTGGTGTTCGAGACTCATTTAAATACATAGAGATTTTTCTTGGGAAAATGACATAATGTCAAGGGATGTATGTTTTTTTGAATTAATTTGGTCTTGGTATACACTTCGTAAAGGGGTTATGTGGGTAAAAATTATTTTGAAATGATTCATATGTGGTATGGTTTTTTTTGGAGTTAGGTACCAAACTATTTTCAAGGAATTTACAATATCTGTAAATATTATAATATGTACAACTATTTCTATTAACAAGCCATGAAATAATTCATAATATGAAATGAATACATAATAGGAAAATTTATCACATTGTGTAATGTTTTAGTATGTTTATTTTAACCTGATATGACACATTTTTCTATGAGCACATATATGGATAATTACATTCCATGAAAATATTACATGCCATTTATTTTTTGAGATCAAAAGTTTTAAATCCATAAAGAACATAAATTTTCCTTTCACCCATGTCTTTCCCTTATTCAAAATACCCTAGATAATTTTTAGTCTATTTTGGAGTGAATTATTCTATTTTAAACATCCTGATGATTTAATAAATTCTCGATGAATTGTTTTACATAGGTTTTCTCTTATCTTACACTTGTTCTCCATTATAGTAGTGGAAACTATTGACCACTTTTATTTTTTTATGATCTTGATCTTGTGTGATGTAGAATTTAATTATATTCACCATCACCATCATTTTTTATTATTGTTATCTATTGGAGGTGTTTTTTTTATGCAAGATAAATGTGGGTGGTCTAGAACTTTACTGTATAGTATGTTTAATAGTTTATTTTTGTGCAATATTGTGAATGCACCATCAAAAAATGTTCATTATTTTATTGAATAATAAACGATGACAAATAATGTGTTGGAATATTCCATGTACCCATTTGTATCCAATAGTAATTAGACCTAGATTCCATATACCCTTGGATGAGCCTAACCTAGAATGATAATGATTTTTCTGATGCCTAAAATTATGTTAATAGTGATAGGATATTGTAGGAAATTTCGTGATATAGATTCACTATAGTGATGGATTGTTTTTATTGACATGATAATGTTTTATAAGATTTGATTAGGTGAAAAAATCCATGTCAATGGTTTAATACCCACTTGATAAATGAAATGTGAAATTAAAAGAGAAATAATAATTTTAAGAATTAAACATTATGTCCTATGATATGATATTGTGATACATTTTTTATTGTTAATTGTATCATGATGTATGGTTTAATTATTTTATTGTTGGATTGACCCATTTTCATGCTGTAATTCTTATATGTTGGGATTCTCCCAATTTCATTCTATAATTATTATATATAAGGGTTTACCTAGTTTTATTTTATAATGATCATGTGGAGGGTTACTCTCATTAATGTTGTAATTATTATATAGAATACTCGATGTTGTTATGGTGTAATGCTTATTGGGATATTATTGGTTATGTAGAAATTATTATATAGAGGGTTTGGTTTAGATGATGAAACACTCATACAGAGGAATTTTCTCAATTATTAGATTGTACCATTGACATGTGGTTATGGTTTGAGTGATTTTTATCCATAATTAAAGACATTAGATCATGGTGATAACTTTGTTTGATTGTTGTATTGAATTAAGTTGATTAATCAATACAACATTTTATCACTATATTGGAATCAATTATTATTAGATAGGGTTTTTTAGACATGGTGGTGTTGATAGAATATGTTTTACTCAAACCCTATTCAGTTTGTTGTTTACCATCTGATTATATTACATGGGTGCAGGCTCGGACAAGGGAAATGGGTCTTGTTGCTGATTGTTTATTATGGGATGGCCTGATGTTTGGAGAAGGACATTTGGTTTGGGACCATGATTTTATTACATTATCTGTGTAAGATGGTTAATTTAATTATAATAAATAAATAAATATATATATATATACATTTTATCCTATCATTAAATAGTTTAAAATTATTTGGTTAATTGGTTCCTCCTTTTACTTACCATTTGTATATTTCATTATTTATACTATTTTATATTATGCTACTATTTATTATTATTTACTTCAATTTTATTGTTACTCTATACATAGGGGTATAGTATCTCTACTATACTCATCACATCCCCACTTCGGATCGACAACTAGTAGCATATATTGAGGTATTCTTGGGGTCTCATAACAAACATGATTTGGTCACGTGGGAGAGTTCTAGATTGTGGTATATTAAACATGATGAACTTCTTTATAAACATAACACAATAAATTTTACTTGTAAACCTAAAAACCATTAAAACTAAGGATAAAACAATATGATATTTCAATATAAACCAATTTATTTTGTTTAACATTCAAAAAATTTAACTTTGGACCCATTTAAAACACTATACGATTTCTATAAATCAATGTTTAAATTAAAATTTGAATAGTTTAATGGCATGTGACTAGAGAAAGAGTCTCACTAAAATCTACTCACAAAATTTTATAGTATCTATCACACAAAATATTGTATTAATTATATGATATTACTTCCTTATTATTGTTTTTTCTTTTCAAAAAACCCACATCAATTCAATAACATTTTTTCTTATAGAAGTGATACTAGCGTAGAAATATTATTCTTCTGTGTCTGATTTTTTTCCACATCCATAAAGTTTATATAAAACTTATTGAATAATTATCTTTTCCATAATCATTGATTAAAATTAAAAAATAAACCTTGTATGATTGTAATTTTACATAATTTTATATGGTTGAACACCCTTTATTCTTTATTGATTTTTTTTTCAAGCTTCATATATTTTTTATATTATATAAACATATATACTCCTTGTTCATGCATATATTTATCACAAGAAATTTTAGAATCAGTGTGAAATCTAGAATATGCACATCAACATTACTATTTGTCCCATTTTGTTAATATATCAGTCATAAAGACTATTTAATCTCACTAACAATTGGCGATGATGTTTTCAACTAAGATTAATTTTACAAGACAATAACATTAAAACTAATAAGGATATTAATTATATTATTATTTCTATATAGCTAAATATCTCACTAGATGTATATTTCATGAATAAGAACGCATCAACTCTATCATCCAACCTAGAAAAAAGATCTCCCATTAACTTGATGATATACAAGAAATTGAATACAATTACTATTTTTTTTGGATTCTTCCTAAACCTCATATTATATGGTATATTTATTTAATTTTCTTAATTTATAAAATATTTGTTAATTTCGCATGTACTCAAAATATGTTTGATTTTCCATGATCTAATATCTTTTTCATTTCCATGTAAAAAAAATATTAATTCTTCAAATAAAATACACTATTATTAAAGAATTTATGGAGACAAATGTTCATTCTTCATTCCACAATTCCCAATATATGTTTAAAACTGCTCATCCTTGTACATAGATTCAATGTCACACCAAAATATTAGGATAAGATATACAATTTTATTTTAATCAAACCATAAAATGAGATTAAATATCTTAAGATCCCATGATACTAAATATAAAATAAATATATGTTATAATAGTAAAACCATTAATAATATTATCAACATACCTATATCTATTTTTTGATATCAATTTTTCTATAGCACCTACACCCTGGTGTATCAACCCACGGAGACTATTTGTAACATTTAAATTATTTTAACACATGTTCAAAATCTTTTCATTATGACAAAGATCACAAGTATTGATTAATTAATGATTAAACATAAATATATTCTTCATAGGTCAGTATTTCATAAGATCATCAATATTATTTTGACCTAAATTTCCTTGCATTATAGGCTAAATAAAAATATTCTCTATTATGACCATGAAATAACTATTTTTTATTATTATAAATTTGAAATAAGTTACTAATTTTTAACTATCCCAACATAATGATTTTTTAATTACTTATAATTATATTGTTATATCGATTGATTTAACATATCACCTCATTCTAATATTAAAAATATAGCATTAAAAGTAATATATTGTTCCTCAAGCCATAAATATATAAAATATTATGGGATTTAATATTCATTTATCATATTTTGTTTCCAACAACTCCATTCACATTTAGTGATCCATAATTTTTTAATGTATTATATACCCCATCAATCCATTGGATATCATTCAAGTGATACATGTAGTTCATCATGTGTATGGAGAAACCACTATCAATAATCATAGTATTCCAACATTTTACTTCTTTTTGAGACAAATCCACCACAAATAATTTTTATTGATTACTCATTTTTCTAATATATTTGGAGGTATCATTCATATTTATGTTATCAAATAGTATTCCAACTCACAAGATTGTGGTGTTACAATTTATTTTATGTCCTAAACAAAATGTGAATCCATATTTTAATAGTAGTGAGGGTGAGTGTAACCCCAAAATCCTACCTCCAGTGGGACCTGGGTTAGAGACTATCACTGATGGAAAAACCATACATAGATGGGATGAATTTACCTTATACTACAAATATCATAGTGAAAACCCACAAATAACATATTTATATTTTAAAAAATACAATCCATTATTTATATAAATGTAAAGCGTAGCCAATGTTCCCTAAAACAGATACCAAAATTCAACTCTATGGGAAAAAACTTATAGATAGAAACAATCACTATAAGATATCATGATCCCAATCAATCACCATAACATTTTTTGGATCATATTAAATTTTTAAATATTGAAATGTTTTTTCATATAGGTATAATAATTGGGATCATCCCCGAACACTATCAAGAAAATATAAAATAATTATATTAATTCATTAGTTAATAAATAATAGAATCAACTCACACATATACAAGGAAAACATTCTCCCAAACCCACATAGGTTTAATCACCAAATAATGTATCCATGTGTAGGAACATATTAGCAGAATAATATATAAAGTAGATACCCCACTAATACTTCCCTAATAATCCGACCACTATCATCTCCCAATTACACTAATCTTGCTCTATAACTCCTCCCAAACCAACATATCAACAAAAAACATAATATATCATATACAAAATTACATATCAACTCCTACATACCACATCAAAACCATAACCACATATCCACCAGAACATAATATACCACAACCACACATCACATCCTCATTGATGTAGTGTAAAATAAAAATTAAGGACATCAACCATATATCCTCCTCCTACCGTTCAAGTTCCCTACCATGTATCAATATCAAAACCATATAAAATATTTTATCTAATATATATATATAAACCAACAACTCAAGTCATTACATATGTTACACATATACCCTCATCGAGCCACGATATCCTATAAGACATCAAAATAGAGATAAATGAAGATGGAGTAGTCATCCATTCCTTCCATTTAAAGCACCAATGTTTGGGAAAACATTCATAAATCTTGTCCTAATATGGGGGTCAATAAGGATATATAAATCATGTAGTGGTGTGTATGAAAAATGAAACAAAAATATAGTAAACCATGGAAGCATGTACTAAAGGAAAACTCATAATTGAGACTCCTTAAAAACTTCTATCAATATTTTTCATTTTGTCCCAGCTATTTCACATTTAATACTGAAAAAAACTATACAACCATATTTGGCCACTCTAATCACATAGGAAAACCACACATCATAAATAATATCCCATTAGATCTCAAAATTTTACATTTTTTTTGGATTATAGTTTTTGTATCCACATTAAATTAATTTATACATATTTAATTTGAAACCATTCATTTCTCATTATTCTAATTTATCCCCACCATTATATTTTTATTATAGCAATTTAATTTCATTAGAAAACCCATCATTTATTTATTTACACCCCATTACCTTTTATTAACATCATTGTTTTTACCATATTCAAATGAACTTTCCATCTAGAACCAAATACTAAAAACCAAAACACAAAACCACAACCATTTCCATATCACCTAATGTTAATAGCCACATTATAATAAAACATATCCTTTACATTTTATAACACCAAAACATCACCCCATAATCATGAAAAACTGGACATAATGTACTACTAATACAACTCAAGAAATACCAAAATAAAAAACATACAAGTAGAAAACAACACCATATTTTAGGAAATGTTTTTAATCATTTTCTTTTTTATAATTATTTAATTATTAAATAATTAACTTATTTATAAAAAACATATCAATAATTCATAATTTTCATTAACTAAATTTATTATCACCATTAATTTTTTATCTATTTATGAAAGGATATTTAAAATATTCAATAGAAACACTAAAATTTTTTACATTAGGAAATATTATTCGATAACAACCAACACTTTAGAAATATAATGGAATCCAAAAATAAATGAAAATAACCATCATCCTTTAAACTATTTAGTTCAATTAATTTTCCTACTTTATTTAAACAATAATATACACAAAATAAAAAATAATAATAAATCAGAAATATCCACACGTAAAAATGGACAGATGTTCCAAATATACTACCCCGATGAATTATTTCAACAACAACAATTGAATATAGATATGAAAATATAGTAAAACATTTACCAACATATGATAATTAATCACAATGACGACACATGACATCCCCCCATCAATAAATGGAACCAAAAAAATTGAGACCAAACCAATTTTGAGGAAATCCAAGAATTACATACATAAATATTTCATTAGTTTTGATGAATAGTCAACACAATTGAAAATAATTAACACCTAAAAACTAAAAAGGATAAGTGTATTTATAGACTATATACATAATCAAATTATTTCATAAAATATCATAAAAATATTCCACAATGTTATTCTATTATAGTACCATTTATATATATTTCCTACTTAATAAATTTCATCATAACATTTGGAAAATTGAAAAAATGATTGGGAAATTTTAGGTTTATAATAATGTTAAACATAGATGATATCAATCAAGGATTATAAGTGTTCATAATCAAAAGGGTATGAGAACATGATAATAACATACGAAATGAATACCCAATAAATCAAATATCTCTAACAATGAATCATAACATAATTTTTTTTTATAAAATAGATTATACATATTAGTGTAGAATCATCAATAATGAACCATGATCCATGAGATCATATAAAAAAAAGTTATTGGTGTATATATATATGCGTTGAAAATAATTTCCATTGTCAAGAATCAATTTTAAGGCTATCATTGATTAATTGGTTCACTCTTCATTCCATTATATCCTTAGTAATGTTTCAATACCATGAATATCATAGAAGATAGAGTTCTTTATTGGACTAATTTAACTCCCCATTCTATTATTTATTATCTCATGAGACATCATTGTTTCTTATAGAACGTAACATACAATCATTTATTATGGGGGGTTCATTATAGTTGCAAAAACATTCACATTAGATACCTATTTAATTTCAGATACTCTTTTGGGTGGTTTCCAATGTGGTTTTAGTCATGGAATTGAAAATACCCAGTGGTTCCCATATCCATGATGGTTTTGAACATATATTTCAAATGTTGTTAATCATTAAGGGTTTTTTACCATGATGGTTGGGAACTAATATTGGTTGAGAGGATGGGAGGTTGTGATCCTCAAACTATTTTGGGGTGATATATTTCCTACATTGAGACTCTCTTATTGATTTATGTAATATATCTGATTCTTTTATAGTCCTTAAAATAAAACCATTCACCCTTCACATCTGCAATCAATTACATATAAATGTAGAGATAATCATTTGTATATATCATGGTTTCTCCAACAATGGACCCATTAATATGTATTAAAGGTTCTCTATTGAGGGATACATCTTTATAGATTAGACAATGTCCATATTATTTCATTATTTACTTGGTAATTAATTATTTCAATGATTATGGTTCACATCGTCATGATTGGGAACTTTGGTGTTTATTTATATCTGGTAAGGCACCTAGAGTTTTGATATTATGATCATTATAAAAAGAGTATATTCCAATATATAATTATGAAAGGAATTATAACCCACATATTTCTATGTAATGATATATATTATTCCATATTAGGTCATGTGATAAGGACCATACCCTATTGTTTAGTGTCATGTGGGGAGGATATCTAGGTGGAAAATGCACAATAATGGATGCTGTGGGAGATACCACGAGTGGACTTTTTTGGTTGATGTAGCCGAGAATATGTCTCTATAAAATATGGATATTACATAAACATGGAATTTGTGTAGATGAGGATGATTTGGAACATACATATAAGTAATGTTGTCTATCATGTGGGGAGATTTATCTTATTGGGAATATGGAATAATAAGGATGATGAACTATAAAGAGGAGATGGAGTTGGTCCTTGGGGGACACTAATATATATCCCAAGTGTATTGAAATAAAACACCTAACAGATTTGAAATTTTTAGGCTTACACCTATAATGTACATCCATTTATCTAGAACCATGTGGAGTCTCAACCCATGGTGATTTGACGTTTGGATGTATTATTCACCTATGAAAATTTTAAATTGTTTCTTTATCCAGAATATTGATACATTATCATTTTTTGGTGGAATATAGAAATATTATGGGATTGAAAAATAAATGGGTATTATACTTAGTATGAGGCACAATGTTGGATATATTATCGTGCTTATGACATGATCACCACTAAACATTATAACCATGTGAGTCATTACTTGTGTGAGAAAAAGGGGAAGTGAAATATCTATAACATATCATGATCCTTTTCATCTATTTTTGGATGAGGTAGGTGGTATAAATGGTTGTAGAACACCTGAATAAAATAATAAGGGCTTACTCTTAGAGGATTCCCAGTTCCTAGTTTCAGAGAGGAGGAGAGAAGGATATAACACTTACATTCAATAAAGGTAATTGCTTGTGGTACCCCTAAATTTTTTAGAAATTATGGTTTATGAAATTTACTAAATGTTTGGGATAATAATTAAAAAGGAGAATAACAATTATAAACATTGATAATATCTTACATATTAGGTAGGATAAGTGCATGACATATTTTACTGGGGGTATCAAAAGTCGAATGGAAGACACACTGATGTGTCCTATGAAATGATTATGAAAACTGGGGTTCCTTAGTAGAGGTTTTTGAATTTTACTCCAACAAATGGGTCCCTAAAAAGGGGTACCAATAATTAGTGATGTTAATGAGGGATTAGTGGGTGATTTACCTCAGTAATACCTGGGTGAGCTGGAGAGTGATTTTCTAGGTGATACTTGGGGGAACAGCGAAGTACATCACCCGGGTGTTACATTGGTAAATATAGAGGTACCATATATTGGTCATTATTGGTATAAACAAGGATGATATCTTGGATGATTAATAACCTAGGAAACCACACAAGGGAGAGACCTTTATTTTATCTCTAATGGGTTCATCCAGTTCTCTTGGGGTGTTGGTGCTCATTTTTTGATCCGAGGAAATTCTCTTATCCCTAATATGTTTGAACTAAGGGATGTGGTTAACTATGAATGTTTTGGTTTATTAGACCACAAAAAATTTATAAACACCTAAAAATTTATAAACACCTAACTTATTATAATACCGTCTTACTTGGTAGGATTTGGATACTTCCTGTGGATATGGAGTACTTGAGAGAAGGTCTTGGGTTAGTAGTGCTTCATGCTAACTATTCATCTTCTAGTCACACAAAAATAGGGGGCCAAGGGTCATATTAATTAGAAAACCTAGGATCCCTAGTGAATGAGGTGTTAATCACAACTCTTTATCATAGGTGGATCACCTAGGTGGTTTTCATAGGTGCATCAGATAGGCTTGGTCACACAGGTGTCACATGAATGCTTAGTTGTGTAGGTGTGATGCACGTGCTAGGTCGCATAAGTGTGCCACATAGGTTTTGTGTAACAATAGAATATTTTGTAATTTTTTTAAAATAATTTCACATTTCTGATATATTTCTTTTTTTTCCAACCCGAATATTTTCTGTGGTATATGATAGAACCATGTTATTCTTAATTTTTATACAACAAAAATTTGAGCATGAACTACACAAAAAAATATTATCTTTATGTACATGTAATAGTACATTTTCTTATGTTTAACACAATGTCAAGTTCCTTTTATAACTTTTTTAACACACAAAAGACTTAGTTTACCAAACTTCAATAAACATATAAAATTTTTATTAAAATATTATTATAGTTGTCACATAGATATTTGAATGGTGGTTTTTAATAAGAATATATAAATTATCAAAATATGGTTTAGACATGTATATAAGAATAATAATTTTGTGACCAATTAATGAGAAATGAAAAAAAAACATTTTGATAATATAGGAAATATTTTTTCGCAAAATAATATTTATGAAATGAAAGAATTTTTCCTAAATTATTTAATTAAAATAATTTAGATTAATGATTTTAATTAAATAAAAATAAATTATATTAAATAAAAAATTTAATTTTCATCACTTTTGTTTTCTATATGTGATATAAGACTAATAAAAATATTCCACAGAATTTTTTTAAAAAAATAGCTTTACCATTTTTAATGAAGTTCATATTTAAAATTAACATTTTAACAATTTTATATATTATATTTGATATAATTAATTTTATTTAGTAATTAATAACATTAAAATTATATTAGGATAATTTTTTTTCTTTTTTTATAAGAAGTTTAATTTTAAGATGAATAATAAAAAATAGTGAATTTTAATTTAAAATTTAATTTTGTCCAATTTATTGATACAATTAAAATATAATTTTTATTGTTTTAAATTATAATTAGTTCAATTTAACGTATATTAATTCAATTTATATCAGGAAAATATATTTTATATTGAGTTTAGTTATAGAAACATATCATTATTATGAACATTTTTTCACATTAAAAACCTTTAGTCGCATCCGGTCTATGGGATTATTTTTAAAATATTTGTTTTTATTGTAATTTCATTAGAATTTGCAAAATAGATTCAATATTTTTTTTAAAAACATAGTTTAAAATTACTATTAAATTCAACTAATTTTTACTAAAAAAATTAGTGAAATTATGTAAAATTAATTACAATGATTAAGGTAATAGCAAGTTTAAATAATGATTAAACAAAGAATATAAGGTATACAAATAACCATAAAGTTGTAAAAAATATTTTCTTGCCAAATTTGGACCTTTAGACAACTTTGGATCTATAATGGATTATTTTCAAATCCTGGGAGACAATTAAAAAGTGGTGAGAATTAAAATATTTTTTAGAATACACAATATGTCCCTTTCCCTACTTATTAATGGACTCCTATTCTACTATTATCATCAAACCAATAAAGGAATTTTGGATCATATGAAACTGTAAAAAATGAAATAATATTATCCCTCAATTCATTCTAGAGGATATGTTTTGGGATGAAATCTAACCAAGGAATCCCTTTGGTGAAAACAGAAAGGAGTTACCCAAAGAAGAGGTAACATCCTTTAAAAAGAACTTATTTTTATTCTTTAATCCAACCAATGAATTATTCTTATTATGTGATTATATAATTATCACTATATAATAAAGATATAGAGTTGTTTTTATGTTAATTGGATGACCTAAAAGAACAACCACTTCCATCAAATTGGATACACAATCATCATTTGTGTGTAAGACGGACAACCATCTCATGAACCGATAACATTCAATTTTCCATTACCAATTTTAAAGGTTGGTAATAAATATGGAATTACTATTCTATATGATATATATTATATATATGATTTATTAATTTGTCTATAATTAATTTATAAAACCCACCTTAATGTTTTCAATTTTGTGGAAATTGGATAACCTCATTCGTGGATGTGTGGACCACTACCTCTTCAAAGCGATGTGATTCATCCACACATTACATGGAATGTCTCTATAATGGGTTTATTGAAATTATATGACATGTATGAAATAATAATTATAATTTAATTATATTAAATTTTTATATATAAGTCATTTAGTTTCTTTTATTCAATGCGATAAGATAACAGAAACAACGTTCATGCGTACATACAACATACCACCTCTATGGACAATGTATTCAATTTCATATTTATATCTGTTATAAATTATTATAAATATTTATATAATTAATATATATGATATCTACATCATTTTTTACATTCATATAATAAGTAAATCACGATCATTGTGAGATGATAAAGAAGAACAAGTCCAAACATATACGAAAAACAAAGTGGATATTACTTGAAAGTTTACATTAACATGGAACTGATAATAAACAGGTTATATAAAGTTGTAATAAAATAATAAATATAATGTTATATTATAATATTTTTATTTGGTAGATTTATAAAAATTATATATTTATTATTTAGAATAATTTAACATGTATAAGGGAAGTTTATAATTAAGGTAATGGTTTTCTCTTATCACTTTTTTGTGAGATATATGCCATATCCACCACTTATTATTATATTATGGTGTATATACTGACTAATAAAATGTTATATCATGAATTGAATTTATTTTATGGTATTTAATGTTTTAAATTATTGTATTTCTTCTTGGAGATCATGATTCAAAAGTTACTCTCATAGTAAGGGTTTTCTCACATGACTTTCATTTCTACGAGATATATTCTATAGTAACCAGTTATTCTTGTATTATGGTGTATATACTCACATATGACATGTTATATCACAAATTTAATATATTTAATTTTTTTACAAGTTTTAATTTAATTTATTATTTCTTGGGGATCATGATTTAAAAGTTAGTCATGTCATAAGGGGATTTAAAGTCTCATTTTTATTTTTTTTGATTTATGCCATATTCACCTCTCCTTTATTTTGTGTGGTGTTTATACTGACCCTGAATTTATTTTATTATTATTATAAATAAATTTATGGTTATTTTATTTTCAATTTTAGTATCTATATTCATGAATTTTATATTTCAAAAGTCACTAAATTGGAAATGTAATTTTTTCCCTCAATTTGATTTCTTTGAGATGCATACCATGTTATGAAAATATATTATTTTATAATGCATGTTTACATCCATTTGAAATATTATATAATGAATATACTTATTTTAATGTCATTTTATGCTTAATTTTATTTCGTTATATCATGGATATTATGATTCAATGTTATTAAAGTGGTACGAGTCTATTCCTATAATCTCATAATTTATCAGGATTGTTTAGGATTTTTCTTCCACTGATGAAATATAATGATCCATATCACAAAAAATATCATGAATATTATTATCCTATTCTTATCTATGATATTTACATTTTATTTTACCTTTATTAAAATATTTGGTAATAAAGATAATTTAAAGAAAACGTTTTTATAAAAATTAAATTTTATTTCACTTTTCAGTTGGAAAAATGTTTTCTCGCAAAGCAATTTTTTATAAAAAAAATCGTTTTTTAAAATTATATTTACCAATGAAATTCATGTAAAATTATTTCAATTGTTTTAATATCATATATTAAATTTTTTAATATATATTTTCAAGGAACAATTAATTTAAAATGTGTTATGGTTTAGAAATTATTTTTCCAAGATTCCATTATATCTTTTTAGGTTTAATTTGAAAGAAAATGTTTTATATTTAAAAATAAAATTTTAAAGTGAAGAGTATATTTTCTTTATGAAACGTTTTATATGATTTTTAAATGATCCAATTAATTGTTTTTCAAAGTGGTTATCAATGAAAATTATTTTTAAAATATTTTAATATTTTTAAATAAAGGTTGTTTTTCATAAGAAATATTCATGTAATATTTGAAAATCATTATGTATATAAAATAAATATATTGATATATATAATGAATTTTTTGGGATATTATGTAAGGAAACCATCCAAATTATTTACAAAAATATTTTATATTTGTATTAGATCATATTTATGAAATGCATTTCTATTTCACAGTTGATATGTTTATGAAACCCATTTATCTTTAATGGGATGTATTCTTATGGATTATTTTTTTCATGGGATATTATTTAATGAAATGATTATAAAACCGATATTTTTCATAGGTTGTGATATTATGACCTATTTATGATACTGATTTCATTTCATCGGTTATAATATGATTTTTATGATAGTTTCGAATAAGTATTAAAAATTTCATTATGAGATGAGTGGTACCTGTATATCTTTCTATTTATTTAGGAAAACATTTAGGTATCATGAGATAATGATTGGAAAAAAGTCTATGGACTTGATCTGTAATGGGAAGAAGGGGAAACCTAATCTACTAAGGGAATAAGGGGAAACCTGATCAACAACGGGTTAAAGGGGAAAACTAATCCACTATAGGAAGACGATGTAAAATGATCCACAACCAGGTTTATATTATGACTAGTGATTGTGGTCTATCCCAATTTATAGCTACATCCCCCATGAACTGCTCAGATATGTTTTGGTTATGAGCCTTTTCCTTTAATAAATGATTTTATATTCTTATGAGTTGGTTACAATTTTATCTCTTATACATATGTTATGATTTCACGGATTATTCTATTTATTTCATTATGATACATGATTTATAAACTACCAATATTTCTTCCAAGAATTTTGATTAGGATTTTTGATTTTTAGGGTATGATATTCTAATGTTATGATATTGTTTTTATACCATTATTAACTTTATTATGTTTACATATCTCCCTTTTTACCCTTATCGAGCAGCTGAGCTCACCCATTATTAGGTTTATATTACATATATCATTAAGAAATTTATTGATTATGAGTAATAAATTTTAATATCATTGTGGAAATTTTTTAAGATCATTCACCCCGTTATAAGATTTTGTTCCCAGTTTCCAAATACACTAAACTACTTTAATACTTGAGTGTTTACTTTTGTAATTTTCTAAATATTTGTCTAAATTTAGGTATTATACATGTATTTTAATCCTAGCATACTATATTTGGTATAAATAAATGGTTTAGTCAACCTTTGTATTCCATGATGAAAAAATTTTAGGAATTTCTATTGGGGTGTTTATCGGGATATGTTTGTGGATTTCTCTAAGTATAAAACAAAGTTACCATAGATTCAAAATGAAAGTTTCATAATTTGGACATAATATTATTGATTATTCAAGATTATGTGGTTTTATACTATGATAAGTACTTATCACACTATGCATTACGGTTTTTATCAATAGTGGGAACCAAACAGAATTTGGTTAACGTTGAAATTGTATGACAATTGGCTGATGAGAATCCAAATGAGATGATGATTGGGGTAAAGGATTTTATAAATTTTCCTAACCAGATATCAAGATATATGATTAAAATATTGTAATTCATTGAGTTTCTTGACACATTTAATAAGGCGAACATGGTATTTTATGATTGTTTATGTGGTATAAAAATAAGGTAAATAAGAATCGTATTCCAACACGTCAATATTTTTTTGATGAAAACCTAGAAGAAAATTCTCAAATGCATAGGAAGATGTTTTCTATATGGAAAAAGGGTCCTAGGGTGAAAAATGTTTGTGGAGTTGAATGCCTTATCTTTGGGGAACATTAGAATAACCCAATTAAATACATTAGCCTATGAATTTAATTTTTGGATATGTAAAGAACTATTCCATGAGAATCATTGATGTGGAAGGACTGTATAATTTACATATTTGGATTCAAAAATTATGAATGGTGAATTTTAATTTTTTTTTTAAATTTTGTTTTTTATGAAGAATATAAATGAATATATTGAATGGTATTGATAGAAATGAAATGGGACTTAATGGAAATGTGATATTCATTGAAGACATAAGATTAATGGAAAGATATACCATAATTTTTTCTGAATTTTGATATATTGATGCTTTAATATTTATATGTTGGATATGAATAAGTAAATTAGATTATATTAATTACCTGGTAACTGATTATGCATTTATTGAAAAAGTGGTTTATTTTATAATCATTGGAGTTTAAAAAATTATATTTAAGGTTTATATCCAATAATATATGTTTTATATAAAGAACCATGTTTGTCTATAATGAGTAATCATGGGAATTAAGGACATTATGATGTTTCAAAATAATACATTATGAAGGTATTCAAATTTTTTGTATGAGATAGCCAAGACAATGATTATGATATATAGGGGATAAATGTTCAGATGTTTTTAAGAAATTTGGGGACTTTATATTTTTTTTGTTTTTTAGATTTAGGAAAGGTTATTATGTTTACCCTTTATGAGATGTTTAAGTTAAACTTTAGAAAATTTTTGTGAGGTAAATGTTTTATTTCACCATATGAGGATTTATAAATGATGAAAATCAAACAATAAACATTTTCATATGACTATAACTAAAGAAAAATAGAATAAATTATCATCATTCTAAATGAACTGTTAGTACCTTAGGAATGAAAATTTTACTTTCATTTATTATAGATAGTGATAATGTGTAAATCAAGAAAATAAGAACCAAAGAGTGATAATTATAAATATTAAATGGAAAAAAATAAATTATTTTTATTTAATTATGCTATTTGATTTTAAAATAATTCATCAACTATTGGAAAATGATATTTGAAAATATTTTTCTTAATAACATCTTTTCTGTTTACTTGATGGTCTTATAAATAATTACTTATATATGTGTTTGAGGCCCTTAACATTTCATAGATCAATCAAATTATGTTGAGAAATGAAAAATATAACCATATATAATTATTTACACTTAACTTTTCTATCCAAGCTTCACTCCCAACCAATGGTGTCTTATTTAGAAACCTAGTTAAAAGTTACATAGTGTAAAGGTTACGGTCCCACAATTCCCATTTTAATTCGAGCTTTAGTATAAATTTTTACCATGTGGGTTTCCATGAAAGAGACATTAAATAATTATAAGTTTGATAAACAATATTATTTTTGGGGTCAAAATTCATTTTATGAGCGGTAGAATATAACACCATGATATTATGTGAAAATTTTCTGATTAAATTTAATTTTTCAAAAAAATCATTTCACACCACATAGAATATAGATTCTATTATATGAAATAACCTTGTTATTATTTATTTTTACAAAACACACTATTTATATTGCGGTACCTGAAAAACCTAGATTATCTTGCGGTAAACACAATAATATTTTTGGATTGTGTTACACACAATGGTGAGTTCTTTAGATAACTCATGTGACTCAAAAGTCCTAGTTTTTTTTAAAAAAAAATCTACTACTAATATTATTATTAAAATTTTATCGTAATTTTAACCCAATCATTGGAATGATGGTTATGAGTAAGAATAATTAAAATTTTAAAATACTGTTCAGAACTGTGTATAAGAAAAATAATATAATGACCAAGTAACTATAAATTAAATTAAAATTCTTTAACAGATATATGAAATATATTTCAAGAAAACTATATTAATGAAATCAATAATGGTTTACAAAATTATATTAATTTTAACACTTTTTTAAAAAAAAATTTATAAAAAAAATTATATTATATCCAATAAATTATTTAATGTCAATCTTATGTGATTTCTTGAAAATATATAACAATCAATCCACTTTTACATATAAATATATTTTTTTTATAAAAGGTAATTTTACCACCTTTTAATGGTGTTCGTATTTTAAATAAAAATTTTCTCAATTTTACAAATCATATTTAATTAAATAAACTTTATTTTTGAAAGAAAATCAATTTGGAATGAAAAACATTATAATTTTCATATTGTAGTTTTCTTTATTTTTCTGAAAAGTTTTAGTTTACGAAAATTTTGAAAAATACTCATTTATAATTCAAATATTCATTTTAATTTAATTCATCTATAATATTAAATTTGAATTTTAATAGGGTTAAAATCAAAATTATTTAAAATTTACATCTCTTATTACAATTTAGGGCATTCATATATATTTTATATTGAATTAAGATAAAAAAAGAAAATAATTGAACCTTTTCTTTACTTTAAAAACTTGTTGCCACACCTCATCTACTGGATTAATTTTAAATTAATTACATCCACATTTTTAATTGAAATTTTAAAAATTGGATTTTATATTTTTAATCAATATAATATATATTTTCTAGTTAGATCATCTTATTTATTGAAAAAACATATTAGCTAATGTAAATAAAAATAATTAATGTGATTAAGGTAAAAACAAACATACTTAATGATTAACCATAGAATATTAGGTTTAAAAATGACCCTGCACTGGTCGAAAAAATAGTTTTTGGACATAATTTGACCATTTTACATATAATATTATAGAAAGGTTCTTTTTAACCCTTTTGGGACAACTAAAATTTGGGTATCATTGAAATATTTTCAATAATACACAATGCGTCCTTTTCCCCACTTATAAAGGCCTCCACTCTTCCTCCTCTCATTACATCTCTAAATCAATTATTTCTAATCCTAAACATTCCAAATTAAACTCCCAGAATTCATAACTTCATCAAAGAGGCCTCACATTATGATTAATTGAATCCATGTAATACCATTGGTGAAAACTAAATGGAGTTACTGAAAGAAGAGGTATCATCCTTAAATAGGAACTTTTGTTTTATTCCTCTATCCACCCAATAAATTGATATTATTCAATTATCATATAATGAAATTAATATCCTCAATATATGAAGTTGTTGTTATGTTGGGTTTATTATATAAAATAACACACAATTAAATCAAATGGTCTTTATAATCATTGTTCTTGTGTATGGTGGACAACTGCCTCACGAACCGATGTTGTTCCTTCTTCAATTACCACCTTTCAAGGTTGGAAAAAGTGATTGAAATAAAAAATTTAGACAGTATTTATAATATTTAGGATTTATTTACTATTATTTAATTTATATATAACACATAAATTTATTCTTTCCAATTTCTAGAAGTAGAATAACCAAATTTATGGACGTGTGGACTACCGCCTTCTCAAATTGATTTAATTCATTCCCGCATTACATGAAATGTATTAAATATGGTTTTAGTGAATTTATATGAAATATATTACATAATAATTCTACTATAATTATAATATATATATAACTATATTTCATTTACATTCATTCTTTTAATACGACAAGAAAATCGAAACAACATTCATGCGTATGTATAACCTACCATCTCCATGAATAGTGTCTTCTATTTCATATTTATATCTATAATAAATTATTACTAACATTTATATACTAAATTTATATAATATTTAAAAAAAAATTATATTCATGAAATATTAAAATAATTATCTCACTAGGATAAAAAATAATTGCAATTCAAAACATATATGAAAAAGAAAGTGAATATTACTCAAAACATAACATTAACAAGGAATTGATAATAAATGTGTAATACAAAGTCAAAATAAAATAATATATGGTATGATATATAATAATATGGTTCTTTAGAATTTTTATATATAATCATATATTACATAGATTTTAGGTTTTAACATGTATTAGAATTTCAAGACTTAAGGTAAGAGGTTTCTTGTATCACTTTTATTTTTGTGTGATATATGCTATATTCACCATTTATTATTATTGTGTGTTGTGTATATACTGAAATATGAAATTTTATATAATTAATTTAACTTTTATAAGTTTATTAAATGTTTTAATTGATTTCACTCTTTCATAAGTACCAACAGTAAAAATTTACTCACATAGTAAGGAGGTTCTCATTTCACATTAATTTCAATGAGATATATGATATACTCACCTATAATTCTTGTTGTGTGGTGTAGATACATACCAATTGAATAATATATAATTAATTTATAATATTTAAGGATATTAAATGTTTTAATTTATGTTTTCAAGGGGATTATGATTCAAGTGTAACTCCTTTAGTAATGGGATTTCTAGTATCTTTTTTATATCTAATAGACTTTTTTTATTTTAACCACTTCTTTCGTTTTTCTGTTGTGCTTATATTTACCATGAATGTATTATTTGATTATTATCCCCATATTTATTGGTATTTTAATATAAATTTTACGATCTATCATTTTTGGAGTTTATTGTTCAAAAGTTACCAAATCCATCAAGTAATTTTTACACAATTTTCATTAATTGAGACACATGTCTAGTAATCAACATATATTATTTTTTGAGGTCTATATACTGACCTTTGACATCTTATATCCTGAATATCCATATTTTAAGGATATTTTTAAGTGTAATTAAATGTTATTATTTCATGGGGATTAGGATTCAATGTTATCAATGTTGTATGAGTCTATTGTAACAATATCCCCATTTATAGGGACTGTTTAGATTATTCATCCATTGATGAAATATTATAATCCATACCTAAATAAATAAAAATAATTTTATTCTCCCATGGCCATGATTTTTGGAAATGTTTTTTAATTTTTTTGATGATATTTTATATTAATTTTCAGTAAAAAGTATTTAATAATTTTCAAAGCATCCATTATAATTTATCAAGGATATTTTGAATGAAAAATGTTTTCAAAACGTTGAATGTTTTAAAAATTGTTTATCAATGCGTCCTTCATATGTTTTCAAGTGTATTTTAAAAGAAAAAATTTTAAGTAAAATTTATGTTTAAAATGAATTTTTAAAACATAAAAATATATTTTACTAAATTAACGTTTTAAATTATTTTAAATATGTCCATTATATGTTTTTAAATGTATATTTTAATGAAATATATTTTGAAAATGATTCAATATTTCAAGGAAATGATTTTTTCTTAAAAAATGATTAAATTAATATTTAAAAATAATTTTCCATATAAGATGCCATAATTGCATATAATTTTGGAATTATTAGTCATATTATCTAATTACACCATCCATTTTATTATTTTGAATGGTTAATGTTTTTATTTCATAATGTTTATGAAACACATTTATGTTCCATGCGTTATATGGATATGAAACGCGTTCCTCTTTCATAGGATATATGTTTATAAAACCCACATATCATTCATGGATTATATTATTATTATTAATCCAACCTAAATTTATGGGTTATTCATTGATGAAATGATTATGAAATCCGTATTTTTTCATAGGTTAAGATATGTGGGCATGCTTATGATTCCTATCTCATTTAATGGGTTATTCTTATTTAATGCTTTCAAGGTTTATTATCTTTATTTCCCTATTATTAATGTCTTCTAAATATAAAATATGTATTCCATGATTATTTATTATTATTTGATACAATAGTTATGATCTCAAAATTTTATTATGTAATTCTCATAGCCTTATGCTTGTGATTAAACTTACATATCTCTCTTGTTTAACCTTAGTGAGCACCAAATCACACCCTTTCTTGTGTTTACTTTCACTTAGTTATGGATTAATATTTTTATTTGGATTAATAAATTCTACGATCTTTCTATAATATATTGATGATCATTCACCAAGTTAGAAGATTGTATTCTAGATACTAAATGACTATGGTCCTAAGGAATGTAATTTTGAAACGGGATGAATATTAATATAAAATGATGTAATATAAATTTATATTTAGCCTTGGATGATATAAATAGTCACATAGGCATGAAAAAAAGACTTTGTCTCTTAGGTGTTTCATGTAGGATTGGTTGCACAACTATGTCGTGTAGGTTCTCTGTGTTTCTAGAACATGTGTGAGATTGGCGAAGAATATGCTTGAATTACTTGTGTGTGAAATTAAATTAATTTATCTAAAATTTCCTAATTTCTATGTTAATAAATTTTGATATGTAATTATACATGGGATTTATTTGTAGTCAAATAAAATATTTTGAATATAAATAGATCAATTTATTTTATAAATTTTTAAATATGATGCATACTCATATTTTGAGGTTATCACTACCACTCCACCATATTGGGTGTAATTTATGTGGAATATTTTTTCCTCAATGTTTGATTAGTCCAATGAAACATGGAAATCTAAATTGATTATTCTTTAGGAATAGATACTTTTTTCTAATAAAAATTTAAAAGTATTTTCTATATGAGGTTCATGTGATGACTTTTTCAGAAAATATTATGGAATGAATAATTAAATGAAAAAAAGACCCCCGTAAAATTGTATTTGTTTGGGAGGAAATATTTAATATTTTAAGGATGAAATAGGGAAAATTAATTCATTATATAATCAATATGTTGGTAATTGATGTTTTTTTACCAGTGGGAGAATGATATATAATTTAACTTTTCATGGGATTTAGTGACAATAGTTCAACTAGTTCTAGAGTAACATGATAGACCCTACAAGACATTATTTTGAATAATTTCCCATACTATTTTATAAGTATGATAAAAATAATATATAGTGGGATTGACTTGAATTTTTTATAATAATGCCTATATGTGTTTTCTACTTAACATGTTTTGTGCATTTTAAATTTTAATCACTTGATGTTTCCTTGATCATTCAGTGTATATGTCTTGTGATTTCGGATATGAATTTTAATATGGGTTCTATTTTGTGTTTTTATTAAATTGGCATGTACAAACTATATTTACATTTAGAGATTAGAGTTTTCTAATCAGTACTGTAGAATTTAGGTTAATTATTGAACAAAATTGACCATGAGTTGTGGGAATAAAGACCTAGGCGTGGTTTTTATATAACACCCAAATAATTTTATGGTATGTTTATCTAAAATACTATCAGTTTATTAGATATACTATATTTTATGAAGCACTCAGTCAATATGAAAAAAAACATTGTTATAAGACATAGTAATATACTATATATTAAACATGATTATGGCACTTTTGTGTTTTAAATTTCAAAAAATGGACATACAAAGTTGTTTTCAAGTTGATATTTGGAGTGTAGTAGAATCATCTGAATTTTCAATGAGTAATAACATAAAGTTATGAATAGTAATATACCCTTATGAATTTTAACATAATATTATGAATATTAATATTCCCCTTATGAATGTGAACCTTACCCATAAAAGTGTAAATAAAATTTTAGCACTTTAAAAATTAAGATGAATTTTTTCGGTGTTGGTGTTTTTTTGATTAAATGATGATTTTAAATAAAAATTCAATTTATCATATATAGATAATTATTTTTTATAAATGGAGTTCATTTTTTATTTCTAGATGTCAACAAAATAGTTAGGATAAATTTTCTCAGATTTTTCTGAAAATCAAGATTTTTTTATAAATAGTAAAATACATTAATTTAGTGTATAAATAAATTATAATTTCAATCAACTATTCATAGTATCATGAGTGATGTATGAACCCCAATATCTAACTCACATGAACTTATTACTATTCTAGTTCATTTAATAAACAATATTACTTTTCTTGTGAAGAAATAATAAATTAATGAATATAATATTAAGAAAAGCATCATCCCCTCTATTATATAATCCACCCATAACCCCCTCATTCTCCAACACCACTCAAGAATTTTCCTTTCATAATTTCATCCAAATAATCTTCTCATTCCCTCCTGCACGTTTAGGACCTGATGGTCTCACCAAAAGGCCATAATTGCCTTAAGGATATTCTTAAGGAGGAGTACTCAAGTGGTTTACATCTTTTCCTTCTCCTTTGAACTTATTTTACAAGTTCCATTATTTTTCACCCTCTCTTACCCTACCCTCATAAAAATGATATGATAATTATATAACCATAAATGGACTATAATTTTATTTTTTTAATGGAATATTTCATCATCATCTCTCTTATTCTCACTCCTATTACACTAAAAATGAAAATACCTTCCAAGATGTGTTAATTTATCACATTCAGAGATGATGGGTTTTCAATTTATATTACCATCTACAATACTGGTCATTAAACCCTTTTAATGGTTGAAGAAAATAATTATATAATTGTATTACCTTATGCAATGTTCTATAATCATTACACACTAATAGTATAATCTAATAATACAAAACATGTTCATTATGAAAAAAACTACCAGGTTAATCCAAGTCTTTATCATTAACATTCAACTAACGAGTCATCATCAGGGTATGTAACCAAAACCATTATAAGATCATTTATATCTATTTAATGTAAATATTAATATATATTAACAATTATTTTTTTAACCAAATTTCAAACGAATTTTCATTCATGAATACAAGTGAACCGATCCTGAAAACAAAGGAAGAAAATGCAATTAAAAAAATTAAGTTAACACTTCTTAACCCATCAAAAAGGCCCTGAATGAACCTAATAAAGTTCAACTAAATAAATTAAATGTAGAAAATTTTCATGAATTATTAATTAATGAAGATAAATTTTATTATTCACTTTATTAAGATCATACGAATAACACATTCCGTCATATGGTAAGGGGTTTCCCATCTCACTTTTAATTCCATGATATTTCCATTTCTTGCCACTAATTATGTGTATGTGGGGTATTTCATCTGAAATTATTTATATAAAATCAATATTATCTTATTATTCATGGTATTATTTGATTTATTTGGTGATTATTAATTTTTTTGGTCATACGGCCCGATTGATTACAACGTGGTAAGGGAATTTGTCTCTATTTCCATTTCATTTTGACTTACAAGGAACTGTGCACCTAATATTTATTATCCAGTGTATCCACTATTCATTTGAGATCATTTTTCATTTGAAATTATAATTATTTGGATATTATTATTTCCTTAATCCGTATACCATTTCACAGATGGTGGTTATTTTATAATGCTGTTATAACTATAAAAAATTTGATGAATATGTATCATATACTCTACAAGGATATTGAGAAAGAATATTTTATGTGTATTAAATCTATGTCTAAAGAGTTATTTGGACTATTAAAGATTGTTGGGGGCTACTATTTCATCTCGATGAATCTATAGGTCTCCTAAGAAAAATCAGTTGTAGACAATCTCTTTGAGTCTGTTTCCAAAATAGAATCAGATGGGTATCTAGCCACAACCATAAACTATTTCAATGGTATAGTTGTATCATGTTTCAGATACATGACTTACAATTAATATTAATTCTCATTATTCAATTTTTTTTGTTACTACCAACGAGGGTTTCACTATGATAAAATCTATGGATACAGTTTCATTGTCAATTTATTAATGGTGTTGGTTTTTCATTTACTCAGAATTCCATGTTGAATATTCCAATGTGATTATGATTAAATTATTATTTATTTATTCCTCAGCTATTTTTAGTACTTTTTGATCTTTTAAACTCACCCCTTTCATTTTATTACCTTCAACAGGTTATGAAGAGCATACTATTTTTTGAGTTCTCATGGATTCTATTTATTAATTTTTGTATGTATTGTATTTTTTTACCATTAACAATGTAATATGAGTCACATGTATGTATCCAGTTTATTCAAGACTACTAAACTAATAATTTTATTTTTATTTCATTCCATCAACTAATTCTAATGTAATAAGTATTGCTCCGGCTCTAGGAATCTAGGGTTAGGGTGTTATAGTCGATATCAAAGGATGTTTAGTAGAAACCTTGTATACTAGATTTAGGAAACATAGTTAGAGAACATAAAAATAAGTTAGAATTTGAGGATAATCATATAATAACATCCTAATATTTTTATAAAGTAGATATTATATGTGCCTTCTAATAAAATTGATCCCTCTCTGGATACTACAAGTGGATGTGGTTCTAGAACATATATACCTAGGAATAACAATAATGAAAAGGTCTTTCAGGCTTAACCTAGGGTATCATGGTAAATGAAAATGAGCCTTACTGCACACCTAGTTTGAAACTCTCGAAAGATATGAAAAGTAAAATTGACATTTTATTTAAAAACCATTATGATCGATTTAAAAGTAAATATAAATAAATTTTATGATTAGGCGATTAGTAATGAATAAATTTTTAGATAATATAAAGTTATTTCTAGTTATAAATTATGAATTATGACCAAAATTATTATATTTCATTTTTTAGTGATGGTGCATAATGGAAGGAGGGGAATGAATACATGCAAATAATTTAGGTATTTTCCCATGAGAAAGTAAAAACAATCAATGATTGAGCAGATCAGATCATGATCTTATTGAGACAATGTACTCAGGTTGTGACAAATAACCATGATACAACTATAATGGATCACTTCATTCGATTGAATCCCCCATATTTTAGTGGGACTACTAATATGGTGGTATATGAGTAGTTGATCAAGTCCCTCGAGAAGATATTTCTGTCATTAAGAGGCATTGAAAATGAAAAGGTATTTATGGAAGTATATTGCCTCCAGGCTGATGCTGATAAATGGTGGTTCTTGATCAAGAATACTATAGTGGAATAATATATTGATGATATGGAATAGAGAAAATTAAAGGAAATATTCATCAACAAATATTTCAATCGTGAATAACAAATAGAAATGAAGATGAAATTCCTTATCCTAAAGCAAAGGGAAGAAGATAGTTTTTCAAAGAATTAGGTTACCTTCACAAGATTATATAGGTATTCTATAGATTTGGTATATGATTTAGAAGAATTTTTTTTCATTTAATTGAATATCATAATGAAATTCATCGAAGGACACTAGATTATCATACATTTTCATCATATAATAAAATTGTATTAGGTGCAATAAAAATAAAGAAGGAATTTTCAATATCAAATATATTCCATGTAAATAAAGATAAGAAGAGGCATCCAAATAAACATATAAAATATTAAGTGACAATGATGAATAAGGGAATGAAACAATTTCAATTATGTGAGAATTGAGGAAAGAATCATCTTAGAAAATTCTTGATAGACATGAAATTTTTTTATAAGTGTGGAGAAAAAGGTTATCAATATAATGAATTCAAGGGGAAGAGACAAGTAAATTGTGTTAAACAATAAAATTGTAGAGAGATGGGGAACCATGAAAATGAGTGTCCTAAGAACCAAAGAAACATGCCTTAGAAAAGTCCACAAGATAAATGGAAATCTTATGCGATTACAACTGTGGAGGATAATTTTCCTAATGGTGTGGTGGAAGGTACTTTAATTATTTCTTCAAACACATCTAATGGATTATTTGATTATTTATAATTTCTTTCATTTATATCTTCATAGTTTACCAAGAAAATTAGATATATCCACTTTAATTTAATAAAGGACTTGTTAGTTAAAACCCCTAGGGTATGTATCATTACAACAAATATTTTTCAATCAGCCCCCTATGACACACAAACATGCTTTAGTTTCTAAATTTATCATCATTACAATGATTGACTATGATATAATTCTATGTATGAATTAGATTTTAAATTATGTTGCGATGATCTATTACAAGAATAATGAAGTTAATATTTTTGAGAATGGTGTAGAATTCCTTAAATTTAGAGAATAAACCTAGACATTTTATTCTTATCTATATCCACCGTAGTAGCTTTACAATATGAGATTTTTGTAATAGAATATAATACTATATCTATGTGTGCAGAAAAAAATCATCAAATTAAATATGTACCTATTTTCCAAGAATAAATTGTTGTATTTCTAGAGGATTTACCTAGACATCCTCCATAGCATGAATTTGACTTCTCTATTGATTTAATTAATAGTGAAAGAATTATATAAAAGACTCCCTTTAGAATGGAAACATTAAAATTAGTGGATCAAATGTAACAAATAGAGAAATTGACTGGAAAAAAACTTTTTGGAAATAGTTTTTTTATGGGTAGCCCCTGTCCTGTTTGTCAAGAAGAAAGATGGATCCAAGAGACTTTGTATTGAATATATGGAATTCAATGCTATTACACTAATGAAAAAGTATCTTATTCCACTAATTGATGATTTATTTGATCAAATTCGTGGATCCAAATATTTTTATAATACTAACCTTCCATATGTATATCATCATCTATGTGTGAGGAATAAAATTATACCAAATAAAGCATTTCAAAGTAGGTATGGTCATTACGAGTTTACAGTAATGACTTTTTCACTGACTAATGTTCCCTCTGTTTTCATGGATCTAAAGAATTTAATTTTCAAAGAATATGTTGATGGATTTTTTGTGGTATTTATCAATGATATCCTGGTAATATCTAAAATCAATGAAGACCCTGAGACTCAGTTGAGGATTATTCTAAAAACACTTAGAAGGAATGAATTGTATGGGAATTTTAGAAATTGTGAATTTTGGATTCAATCAATTTCTTGTAATTACCATATTGTTTTTATGGTTGGAATATTAGTTGATCCTACAAATATAATGGAAATCTATGAATTATCCATGCCATCAAACATAACTGAGGATTACAGTTTTATTAGCTTAGCATGTTACTATCATCATTTCGTTCATAATTTTTCCCGACAACTAATCTTTTAACCAATCTCACATGTAAAAGGGTTATGTTTATATGGACTGAATAATGTGTTAAATTCATTGAATATTTGAATATATGATTAGTCAATGCTCCAATTTTTCATGTTCCATCTAGAAATGATGGATTTGTGATATGCAATGATACATCAAAGAATGGGCTGGGATGCATCCTTATGCAAAATGATAAAATTACTGATTATACATCAAGGTAGTTGAAGACTCATGAGAAAAATTATCCCACTCCTGATATTCAGTTAGCATTCGTAATATTTACTTTGAAAATGTAGAAACATTATCTCTAGGGTGAAATATTTTAGATATATATGGATGACAAGAGTATGAAATGCATTTTCACATATGAGGAACACAACATGAGGAAAAATATATGTTTCTAGTTACTCAGTGATTATGATTTTTCAATATACTACCACCCATGAAAAGAAAATAAGGTGGCCAATGCAATAATTAAGAAAGATCATGGACTTCTGACTCAAATTAGGACTAAGAGAGATCATATATTCATGAATCAACTAATGATGGAAATGAGAATTGTTATAGAAGGGGAAACATATTTCATCTTTCAAATGATTGATAAACCATAATTACCTGGGAAGATTAAATGATATTAATCTAATGATGATAATTATAAAAATAATGTTAAAGATATTAAGTATGGATGATTGATAGACTTTGTATATTTGGATGGAGTTATGAAATTTGGGAATAGGTTTTGTGTTCCATCGGTACCTGAGATAAATACTAAACTATTAGATGGTTCTCATTGCTCAAATTTATCGATACACCCTAATAGAACTAAGATCTATATAGATCTAATGAATTTTTGGTGGGATTAAAAAATGAATGAAATTTCTAAATATCTGTCATCGTGTCTAGTTTGTCAACAAGTGAAGGCTGAGAGACAAATTTCTTAAGGGGTCATGCATCCTCCTTATATTTTTATGTGGAAGTGGGGTGGAAGTATGTTGTATTTCATTACAAGACTATCAAGGAAACCTATAAGGAATGATGAAATATGGTCAATTATTGATCATCACACCAAATTATCACATTTCTAAGCTATAAGAAAGGGTTTACCACTTGAGTGCCTTGTAAGAATTTATATTAATGATTTTTTATTACTTTATGGTGCATAGTAATAAATAATATCTGATTTAGATCCCTTGTTTACATAAAAATTATAGAAAAGGCTCTATAAGGCTTTGGATACTGATCTTTATATGAGTACTTCTTATCACACCAAACTGACAGACAGTATGAAAGGACTATTCAAACACATGAAGACATGTTTAGATCATGCTCGCTTGACTATCAAGGTATGTTGGCTCAATATTTTCCTTTTATTATAGTTTAAAAAATTAATAGTTTTCATTATAAAATTAAAATGTCACCATATGAAAAAAATATGGAAATAGGTGTCAAACTCAAACTTAATATGATGAGGATAGTGAGAAGAAACTTATAGGCCCAGAACATATGGAAGAGACAACTGCATGGGTAAAAAATATCCAGGCCCATTTTAAATAAGGAAAATGTAGAAAAAGAGTTGTGATGAAAACCAGAGGAAGGGGTTGTAATTTCACGTTTGTGCTCATGTGTTTATAAACGTATCTCTATGGAAGGTTATCTTATGATTTGGTAAGAAAGGGAAACTAAACCCTAGGTATATTGAACTATTTTAAATTATCTAATGAATTAGAGATGTAGTTTTCCATTTATAAATGACACCAAAGAATCCAAAGTTCATAATTTGTTCCATGTGTTATTGTAAATCAAATACATTCCAGACCGAATGCATGTACATACCGATTAAGAAATAGGGATGTAAATAGATTTTTCATATTATGAAGAGCCTATCAAGTTTCTTTACACTAGAAGGAAATTATTGAGAAATCAGATGACTCATCCAGTAAATGATATATAGAGAAACCAAAAAATTGAGTAGGAAACATTGGAAGCTGAGGATTTTATGAAGAAGACCCACCCATATCTTTTTAAATGGATTTAATTTCGAGGATGATATTTCTGAAGGTGGGAATAATATAACACCCCAATCATTTTATGCAATGTTTATCTAAAATGCGTTCAATTCATTAGTTAACCTATGTTGCATTAAGCACCGAGTCTCTATGAAACAACACTTGGTTATCAGATATAATCCTAACCTATCCATTAATCTTTAATATGCCACTTATGTGTTTTAAATTTTGAAAAACGGACATACATAGTTGTGATCTGGGTGATATTTGGAGTTTGATCGAATCAACTAAATTTTTGATGTATAGTAACTTACAATTGTGAATAGTAAAATACACATATGAATAGTGACATACCCTTATGAATAGTAATATTAACCTTATGAATGGAATCCTAAACCATGAATGTGTAAATAAAATTTATCCATCTTAAAAATGAAGATAAATAATTTATGTGTTGCTATTTTATGATTAAATGATGATTTTAATTAAAAATTAAATTTCTCATATTTAAAATATTATTTATAAAAAATTGTGCTCATTCATGTATTCTACATTATTAAAAATGGTTATGGTTAATTTTTGATATTTTTCTGAAATACTAGAATTTTTGTTTAAGAGTAAAATACATTAGTTTACCGTATAAATACATTATAATTTAAATCAACCATTACAGTATCATGAGTGATGTAAGCACCCAAATATAGAACTCACATGAAATTATTAATATTTTAAGTCATGTAATCCTCAATATTTCCTATCCTATGAAGAAATAATAAATTAATGAATATAATATTATGAAAACCCTCCTCCCCTCCACTATATAAACCACCCCTCACCCAATCCTCCTCCCACACCACTCAATATTTGAGCCTTGCCTATGTTATACACAACATTCTTCCCAATCCCTTCCCACACGTACATGACCTACTGATTCACCAAAATGGAAAATATAAAATCTTTAAGGTGATTCTAAAGGAGGAGTACTCAAGAGGTGAACATCTCTTCCTTTTTCTTTCAACTTCTTTTACAAGATCCATTATTTTGTTGCTCTCTCCTAAACTAACATCATCCAAATGTTATGATAATTAAATTAATATACATGGAGTGTTATTTTATTATTCTAATATAATATTTCATTATCATCCTCTTTTCCACTCCTCTTAAATTATAAATGACAATACCATCCATGATTTGTTAATTTATAACATTCAAGGACAATGAGTTTTTAGTTTCTATTACTATCTTCATTAATGGTGATGAAACCAATTTAATGGTTTAATAAGATCATAATATGTATATATATTACCTTATTCAAGGTTATGGAATCATTATACACACATAATATAAAAAAATAATACAAAACATATTCATTATGCACTAAACTCCCAAGTTAATCCAAGGGTTTGTCATTATCTTACAACTAATGAGTCATCCTCATTATACAAAACCAAAATAATTATAAGATAATTTAAATATATGTAATTCAACTAACTATATAAATTTAAAATTCTATATGTCTTACCACATTTCAAATGAACTTACATTCATGAATATAATAAAAATGATCATGAAAACAAAAGATGAAAATGCTTCCTAAACAATAATATTGAACCTATTAAACCCATTAAAAATTAAATGAATGAACCTTATAAGGTTAAAATAAATAAATTAAAAGTATAAGATGTTCTATAAATGTAATTTAATGAATGAAAATTTGATTCTTCAGGTCATTATGTTAAAACAAAAACAAAATCAGGCATAAGGTAAGGGGTTATTCATCTCACTTTTAATTCGGCGATATTTCCATAGTTCAATGATTATTTCTTGTATATGATGTATTTATACAGAAATTTGGTATATAATATCCCCATTCTCTTAATATTCACAGTATTATGTTATTCAATATTTGATTATTATTATTATTGTTCATATGTCTAGATTTATTACAACATGGTAAAAGACTTTGGATCAATTTCTATTTAATGGAGACATACGTGGTATTGTGCACCAAATATTTATTATGTGGTGTATACACTGTCAATTTGAGATAATTTTTCATTTTAAATTATTATTCTGGTAAATATCCATTTTCTTGAATCATAGATATGATTATTTCCATAAGCCATGTCCCATTTCACCTACAATGTTAATTTTGAAATGTTGTTTTAACTATGGAATATTGATGAATCTGTATCCTATTCCATGTAAGGATAATGAGAAGGAATATTTTTATTGTAATAAATCTATGTATAAAAAAATATTTGGATATTATGTGAAGTGTGGGTCCCACTATTTCCTCTCGATCCATCGATAGTTATCATGAGACAAATAAGTTGGCAGTTGGCGCCATACCCTTTGATTTTGTTTCCAAAAGAAAATTGGATGGGTATCTACCCATAGACATAACCTATTTCAATGGTGTAGTGGTATCTAGAACCAGATACATAATGTTCAATTAATAAGAATTATCATTATTCATTTTTTAGTTATTACTGACAAATAGGTTTTTACTATGAAAAAATCAATAGATGCAATTTAATTATCTATTTATTAATGTCATGTGTTTTTCATTTACGCACCATGCCATGATGAGTATTACAATTTTATTGTGATACATTTATTGTCAATTTATGCCTCAGATATTCTCAACCCTTACTATGAATTTGATCTCACCCCTTTCATTTTTTTTACCTTCAACTTGTTATGAATATGAGACCATTTATTTATTTCTCATTGATGCAGTTTATTAGTTTTTTATGTATTGTACTTTGTAACCTTTACCAATGTAGTATTTGTAACATGTATGTATCTAGTTTCTTCAAAAATAGTAAACAAATCATTCCTTCAATATTTCATTACTTTTAATAATGTAAATGTAAAAACTAATGCATCGAGCATGGGATTCTTGGTTGGGGTGTCACATTGTAGGCTAGGAATGCTCCAAAATCTACTATATATGATGGGGGAAGATTTTGGCCCAGATCATAGAGGTACCAAATTTTAATAAACTCAATTAGATAAGTACATAAGAAATTACAATCGACTATGTTCAAAAATAAGTTTTCACACTGATTTTGTTGAGGAATACAAAGATAAAAGGATATTATCCTAAGGATGCATGTGACTTTGGTTGAAAATTTACATTAGAGAAAATTATAAAAATTCACATTTGAAAATATTATCCATTATCAAAAAACATGTAATTCAAATATAGATTTTCTTATCACTAATAGACACAAAAGGTTTATAAGGATTCAATTTTTTCAAGAACACTATGTGTGGTTTGTAATGAAAATGTTTCTGGGAATGAAAGAATAAACTAGATCAGTATTGAGGATAGAATGGAAAACCCCTAATGATATTTGATTCATAGTCAATGAAGGGGGAATTTTTTTTCAAAAAAAAATTTATAATGAAGGAACCAATCATCATTCATGGATAAGGGTTTTTTTCAGAACAATGAAACATAACCAATTATTTTATGGCTAGTCCTATAATAGAGAAACCTAGTGTCACTATACATCCCATCGAAATGGGAATAAAAACACAAATTGTTTTGGAAAATTATTGGTAGAGTTTTAGGACATCGACACCAATAATAGTGGTCCTCTTATGTGTGGGAAAAATGATCACATAGTTGTATGTCATGCAGAAGGTATTTAAACCATTTAGTTTAAGATATTATAGAATGAAAATAAGATTGATACACTTTAGGGTCATGTATTATTGACACAAATTAGTTAATGAGGCTGTCTACACAGAAGAAAAAAGGGAAAGAACCAATGTAAATAAATATTTGAAATAATAATATATAAATTCCTAATAATAGGTAATCTTTTTAAAAATTAATAATGATAGGGAAGTAGGGTTTTTAGAGTTTAAGGATGCATTGATTCGACCCATGTTTTTCTTTATTTGGTATTTCACTAAGGATTATGCATACCCTTAAATGTAATGTGATATGATCATGTAGTATATTATAGTTTGGGAATGACTTATACATTCAATCAAGAACAATTAAAAAAATATATAAATTCCCACACATGGGATGATAGATTTCAGAGAAAATAGAATTAAATGTGTTTTCCAAATTATACAAAAACAACAGTCATGTGTGGCTTGTAGTGGGTATGACATGATTTTTGATTGCATGATAATCTGCTCCATAATAGTCTTTCATTATCTAGTTTTGAATTTGGAATTTTACAAAACCTGATCTTGAGGTTCTTAGATCTACGAAAATAACTGGGGAAAAATTTGTAAGGAATGACCACAACCCATGTATGAATAATTGTTTTCACAACAATGTATTCAGTATGTACAAAGATAAAAGGATATTATCCTGAGTATGATAGTTCCTTGGGTTGATAGAACACATAGGGCCATATTATGGAGATCCACATTGAGAAATATTATGTATAGTCAAAAAAATTACACTTTCAGGTTGGATTTTCCAATCAATAATAGCTATGGTAGTTTTACATGTATCCTAATTTATTATGATAAAAAGAGTTGTATTTTTGAAAAGAGGGTACCTGAGTATGAATGGAAAATTTAGGCTGAGATTGGCCAAGAATGGGAAGAATATTTCATTCAAATATCCAGCTCATTCATTAATAATGGAACATTTGTCTTATCAATGAATTTCCAAATAAGGTAAACCATTTGGTCTCTCCTACATTGATTGGAAACATACACATGAGAAAGGAGGCCAATTTCATCATAATGTGGGAGGGTCTAGGAATTGTGATCTAGAAGTCACTATGTATCATTTGGCTATATAAATAAAAACATTCATATTATTGGATGATATCTGTAACACCCCAAGATTCCATGGAACGCTTCTCTTTGAATAATACAATAGAGTGTGTTGTATGCAACACTGAGTTCAAATGCACCACGACTCACAAAACTAGCTGTTCAAAAGCGGTTATGAATATTATTAACTTCATATTAAATTTTATATTATCCTTGTAATTATATAATCCATAATATGAGTTTCTATGACATAAGTTAAGAACAAATTCAATTTTTCAGATAAAAAAAGTATTTTTCAAAAATGAAATTTTGCCGCCTTTTAATGGCGAAACCTTTTTAAATCCAATATTTGAAACTTTTATATATTCAATTTGACCAAATGAACATCTTATTTAGAATCGGGACATAATAATTTAGTTGAAATAAAGTTTAGGTGTTTTTCTGATAACTTTTAAATTTGGATGAATAGTGAAAAATACTATATTATAACTGAAAACAACTTTTTTAAGAAAAATAATTTATATTGATAAATTATAAATTTTAAAGGTTTGGAAGTATAAATAGTTTAATTTTTTACCATTTAATCCATTGATGGTTATTCTAAGTAATTTCACTTTGAAATTGACATAAACAAGTGTTAAACTTTTGATAGTTATTATTTCTTAAAAATATGCCTTTTGGTTTTGTCAGCGAAAATAAATTTAATAAATGAATCTTTTATGTGTTGAATTTGGTAAAATAGACTTCATTTTTTTTGATTCGTAATATCGAAATTAACTTCGGGTGAAATTTTGGTGCTTTTCTGATAACTTTCAAATTTTGATGAATAGTGAAAATTAATAAATTTTAATTAAAAAAAACTTTTTAAATTGAAATAATTAATAGTGATAAAGTATGAATTTGAGTGATTTTAAAGTATAATTAGATTATAATTTTACCATTTAATCCAATGTTGGTCATTGGACATAATTTCATATTTAAACTGGACATAAGAAAGTGTCAATCTTTTGATAGTTATTATTTGTTAAAAACACGCTTTTTGTTACGACAACGAGAATTAATTTTAAATTAATTTCTTCCACTTGTGTGTTTTGAATTTAAAAAAATGTATTCTATATTTATAATCAGGAGGTAAAAATTGTTTAAATAGGTAACTTTGATATTTAGACATTTTGAATAATTATTTCGGTAAATATTTTATTTACCATGGTTAAAGGGTAAATCCAGTAAAGAAGGGTACCAAAATAATATTATAATAACACTAAATTACACTAAAACGTGTACTAATCCTATTTGTTGATACATTTCCGTCCATGGGAACCTTTGGGTCGATTTTGGGACCCCATTGAGCCACTTTTAAGTGATAATGACACATTATATTAATTAAGTTAAAATAAATACAGAAATAACATAAGCATATATCTTTTAGCAAAGCAATTTTTACATAGGGTTATATATGTTGTATTTTCTACTATAAAAACTCATTAGAAGGCTAAAAATATTTCCTACATAATGGTAGTTTATTTATAATTTATAGACATTTAATAATTAATATTATTTATGACACAATAATGATGCATTATTTTCCTTATTAATGAAAGCATCAAATAATTGATATTATAAATATCAAAATAAATGTAATTTGAATATTTTGATGAATTACACTAATTTTATAGGTTAATATGACATATTAGGACTAGTTATATGAATTTTTTTAGAAGTAATAATTCTGTTGTGAATTTATCAAAAACAAAATACCCAATAGTGTCAAAATTGACATAAAAGTGTTTTTAAAACAAATATTATATTATTAATTGAAATTCAATTCCTAAAAATCTATTATTCGGACAAAAGACTTATATCATCAGATGTATATCATTTATGGAACACTTGGGGGTTATTTGGATGTATATTGTAAGTTTATTAACTCTATAATATAAAAATACAAAGTGACATGATAAAAGTCAAACAAATTAACTAAGAGTTAAAACTAAAAGATAAGTTTAATATAATGACCCAAACCTCTCTAAATTATATTGGTTGAGTGGTTTTCATCCCATCACCACCTTAAACATTAAATAATACACTTTTGAGCAATTATAAACCGAATATATATTTATTATAAAATAATATTTCTAAATTTTCCTAAGGTGCCCCTCCACCTCCTTATAAAATAACACCACTTATAACCAATTATTCACACTTTAAAAGCCTTTTAGTTCGGCCAAAACCTTCCCAAATACTCTCTAACCTTCCATAACTTAAACCTATAGGCCTTAGTTTGATCAGAAATCCAACCAAAGGATCCCTTTTGATCAAATCAAAAGGAAGAACCCCAAGAGGAGGTAATGTTTTCACCACCCTTTTCAAGTTCATTTCTTCTTCAGCTTCTTCTTTCTTTCTTATTCCCTTCTAAAATAATAACTCCAGTATCTACTATATAATATGATATTATTATAAATATGGTACAACCATATTTAGTATTCTATCCATCCTTTGAATGACATGTCACCATATGTGCGTACGTACGGCTTACTGTCTCCACGTTGTGGTGTAATTGTTAGTCAATATATTATTATTTGGATGGGTATAATAATGATGTGAAATTAATGTAAACAATAATAATAAAATGATAATTATTCTTTATATATGATATAGAATCCAATTATATAATATTTTAATATCAAAAGAATGATATTGTCGCTCGTGCGTACGTACGGACTACCGTCTCCACGAACGTGATATGATTCATTCCCCATTGTATCCATTCAAGACTAATTCTCATTTAATGATTAACAATAATGTTAAAATACTTGATATCATTCTGGATATGAATAAGATACAACCTATCCATAAAAAACACGTCTTACGTAACAAAACATATAAAAGAAAACGAGTAAGTTAACACCCGAAACAATGATAATAATAAGATATTATTAACAAATCAATGTTAAAGGATCATGTATGATATAATATTAATGTATATGATTATTTTACAATTTAATAACAATTATTTCACCATTATAAAGTAGTATAACCTACCCTTAACCAAGTAAAAGTACAAGGTAAGGGTTTTTTCACAATCTCTTCATTATCCTAGGTTGTTTATACGTAATTATCTACTGGGACCTCTTTATCATCCACATCCATGTTTCATAAAAATATATTATTAATTTATACGATTTTTTGAATATTTATAAGATTTTTATAAAGGAATTTGTCTATCATTTTTCAAACAAGGTCCTTTTTAACCCTTTTCAACATAATTAAGGTAAGAATGTCTTTTTTTAACTTATACAGCGGGTGCGGCTATTTTCCACCGTTATAAAATCATCGAAGCTTACCTTATAATATTATAAGGATATTTTCAATGTAAATGTTTTATTTTATAATTATGTGACTTTAAAATTATTTTAAAAAAAGAGATATTTCTCTCAAAAAGTTTTGATTTCATCTATGTCTACATCCTCTGACCAATTTTAAGCTTATTTGAAGTGTATTTATTATGATACAAAACATCCATATTGTATTGAAGGTTTTGTGATATGTTTGACAATGGATGTGTTATTTTTATATCATTCATGGTTTATGGAGAAAGTATTAACATTTCTTATGCTAATTTTAACACCAATGTTTATGTTATCTTCAAACCCTTTCATATGAGGAATGAATTGAACTTAATAAGTGATGGGTAGAGACCGCTATAACTCCTCGATGCATCTATAGGTCTCATGAGATAAACTAGAGTCTTGGCATGAGTCCTTGATATAATCTTATTTTTAGTCTTGGCACAAGGCCTTGGATACGTGGTTATGATAGTCTGGCATTATGCCTTCCATCATTTTGAAAGTGGTTATTGATATTTCATGTGATTATTCAACTAGTAGAATATCCATGTGTATATGTAAATGGAATTATTTAATTTTATCTTTTCCATATTATGCTGATGTTAAATTTTAAAAGGCTTTTGTTTTATCTATACATTGCCTTAAATATTTATGGTTATTTATGAATGTTTCCGCTATATTGTTATCCTTACTGAGCATCTGAGCTCACCACTTTCAATGTTTTATTTTTCCCAGGATGTGAAGATGTAATTTATGAATGACATGCAGGGATAATATTAGGGGATATGAAGAAAATATGTTTTTGTAGTAGTGTTCACTTTATTATGTAATGTAAAATTTATGAATGTATTTTGTTATTCCAAGGCTACTAAACTAATAGGTCTTTCGAGACTTGATCTTTCTTGTGATCATGAAAATGTTATGTACTAATGCACCGACACTGAGAAACTGGGGTCGGGGCGTTACAGTTGGAATCAAAGGAAGTTTAATACAAACCTTTGAAGCTAGATTTAGATAAACTCTGATTGTAGCACATAGACCTAAGACAGACTTTGAGGATTAGTATAGAATAATATCCTAGAATTTTTATATTGTAGAGATTTTTTGAGTTTTCTGAGCAATACATCCCTGTCTGGAAACGAGGAGGTAGAGGTGGCTCTGACACAGATGTACCTAGGGGTAAAACCTGAAAACACTGCTTTGAGCTAGGCTCGAATTGGAACTGGTGCACGATAAAGGGACTTGCGACACTCTTGGTTATGACAGTCCTGGGGGATATGCTTAGGATAATTCTGAATTTCTATACAAACCATAATGAAGGGTTTATGAGTATATACATCCTCAAAGAAAACATTTTTATGATTATGGATTATATCCATAAATATTTCAATTTATGTTAAGTATTTTACAAGTATGGAATTATGTATTTTTATTCACAAACTGATCTAGTTTATGACATTGTTTAGAAATGGCGCCCAATAGAAGGAATGAGAACTCCAACAATACGCATGATCCAATGAGTAAGGAGGATCATATCATTCATGGTCTTAATCCATAATTTAGAAGGGAAATAGTCTCCCACGTATTATCATCATATGACGAAATAATATCATGTGTTGATAAGATAATTAAAGAATTCTCAGAGTCTTATGGCTTTGAAGGGAAGCCAGAGAAGGAAAGGATGATAGAGAGAAGGACAGATAAAAGGAAGAAGGTAAAGAAGGATTTTCCCATATGTGATAACTATGGAAAGAATCACCTAGGAAAATGCTTGAAGGGAATGGGAGTATGTTATAAGTGTGAAGAAGAAGGACACCAAGTACATGACTGCAAGGGTAAGAAAAAGGTTTCAAATATACAATGCTTCATCTGAAAGGAGTTTGGAAACTATGCAAACCAATGTCCCAGTCATCGGACTATTCCACAAATGATGCTATTGGATAATAATCATGTTATTATACTACCACAGATGAAGAGGAAGTACTAGTGTTCTTATGTTGTTATTTTGGAATTATTTCATGGAAGTGTTGTATCAATGATGTACTGGAAATAAATACGTATTGTACTACAGTACTACTTCATTGAGGATTTTAGATTTTATGGTACTAAGAAAAGTGGCTCTATAGCTTTTTACACTTTTTGGAAACTACATGTGTGAAGAAAAGATAAACCATAATATGGTCTTAATATTGAGGTAGTGATTTTGGAATAAGATATGGTTGATTTGGTAAATTATATTGGATATTCTTGACTGCCTTGAAACTGATTAAGGATTTGTATATTCCATCATTGTTGGAGTTTACAACATTTCTGGATGGATGAATTATATCCATTATTCTATAAGGAATGAGGGAGAATCAAATTAATCAATAAGGTTTTATGGTAATTTAGGATGTTTCAATGTTTTATAAGAATACATGATGAAGGTATTCACATGATATTACAGGGTAAAAAGGATCTTTATTGTGTTCACCTTCCTTATAAATTGTTTACTGTGAGTTTGGACAGAAGTATTTTGGATAATTCTTGTTTGAGATTATTTTTGGATTTCCGTAAAAGGACCACCTGGAGGTTGGGCGGCAACTCGTCGCATCCGGCAAGGCTGCGAGACTTGAACCCGCAACCAAAGGGCGAGAAGGGTGTATCACCTACCACTGGACCACGTGATGTCCTGGATTGAATAATTTAGTCTTTTTTAAAACAAAATATGGTAGATGAATTATAAATTAATTTATTTTTTTGAACCCTCTACGAATAAGAAAATAGAATATTATTTTTATGTTCTATTATCTTTTATAGTGAAATATGAATTTGTGCTAGAAATTAGACAAAATATGGGACTCTACCTTTCAAGTATATACTGTTCTTCTTCTCTTATTCAATGAAGAAATTAATTCTTATACTTTAGTGAAGGAATCTTAAAAAAAAATGTGTTATCCAAATACCATATGTTTTGTTGAACCGATGGTATTTTAAATCATCGTAGATTGATGAATTTAAGGACCTCAATTTTACACTTGTCTTTGATTGATGACCTCAATCACTACATATAAATATTTATGTTATTCCTCCAATTATATGTCTATAATTTTCACCAATATTCTCTTAATTAAGATCGTGATTTGGTGGTGACCCTTTAATTTCCCTTTCCTCTCATTAAGACTAAATTTTATTAACCCAATTTCCAATGTGGGTTTTCCCACAAATATATTTTCGATTTTCATCATTTTATTTTCGAAAAATAATTTCAAATTGCGAGGATGAAATTTATTGAAGGAGGGGAGAATGTAACACCCCAAGATTCCACGACACGCTTCTCTCTGAATAATTAAATAGTGTGTGTTGTATGCAACACTGAGTTCAAATGCACCATGACTCACCAAACTAGCCATTCAAAAGCAGTTATGAAGAGTATTAACTGAATTTTAAATTTTATATCATACTTATAATTTTATAATCCATATTATTAGTTTCTATGAAATAATTTAAGAACAAATTCATTTCTTCAGATAAAAGAAGTATTTTTAAAAAAATGAAATTTCACAGACTTTTAATGGAGAAGCCTTTTTAAATCCAATATTTGAAACTTTTATATATTCAATTTGAAAAAATGAACTTCTTATTTAGAATAGGTATTAAGAATTTAGTTTCTATAAAGTTTTGGTGTTTTTCTGATAACTTTCAAATTTGGGGGAATAGTGAAAAATACAATATTTTAACTGAAAACAACTTTTTTAATAAAAATAATTTATATTGTTAAATTATACATTGTAATTGTTTGGAAGTATAAATAAATTAAATTTTTACCATTTAATCCAATGATGGTTATTGTAAGTAATTTCACTTTGAAAATGACAAAAACAAGTGTCAAACTTTTGATAGTTATTATTTCTTAAATATACATCTTTTGGTTTTGACAGTGGAAATTAATTTAATACATGAAACTTTTATGTTTTTAATTTGGTAAAATAGACATAATTTTTTGATTTGGAATATTGAAATTAGCTTAGGGTCAAATTTTGGTACTTTCTGATAACTTTCATATTTTGATGAATAGTGAAAATTACTAAACTTTAATTTAAAACAACTTTTTTAATCGAAATAATTAATAGTGATAAATTATGAATTTGAGTGATTTTAAAGTGTAATTAGATTATAATTTTACGATTTAATACAATTTTGTTCATTGGACATAATTTCATATTTAAACTGGACATAAGAAAGTGTGAATCTTTTGATAGTTATTATTTTTTAAAAACAAGCTTTTTGTTTCAACAACAGGATATAATTTTAAATTAATTTTTTCCACTTCTGTGTTTTGAATTTAGAAAAATTGATTTCATATTAAGAATTAGGAGGTCCATATTGTTTAAATAGGTAATTTTTATTTTTATAAATTTTGAATAATTAAATCGGTAAATATTTTATTTACCATGTTTAAAGGGTAAATCCGGTAAATAAGGGTAAACAAAAATAATATTATAATAATACTAAATTACCCTAAAACGTGTCCTAACCATATTGGTTGATACATGTACGACCATGGGAATCTTTGGATCGATTTTTCGACCCCATGGAGCCAATTGTAAGTGATAATGACACATTATATTATTTAAGTTAAAATAAATACAAAAATTACATAATCATATAAATTTTAGCTAATTTTTTTTTACATAGGGTTATATATGATTGATTTTATACTATAAATATTCATTAGAAATCCAAAATTATTTCCTACATAATGGTATTTTATTTATAATTTTTAGACATTTAATAATTTAAATTATTAATGACACAATAATGATGCAGTATTTTCCTTATTAATGAAAGAATCAAATAATTGATATTATAAATATCAAAATAAATGTAATTTGAATCTTTTTAATAAGTACACTAATTTTCTAGTTTAATATGACATATTAGGACTGGTTATATGAATTTTTTTCGAAGTAATAATTCTTTTGTGAATTTATCAAAAACAAAATACCCAATAGTGTCAAAATTGATAGAAAAGAGTTTAAAAAAAAGTATATTATTAATAGATATTAAATTCCTAAAAATCTAAGGTTCGTCCAAAATACATATATCATGATAGGTGTATCATTAATGGACCATTTGGGGGTCAGTTGGATGTATATAGTATGTTTATTAACTATATAATATAAATATAAAAGTGATATGGTAAATGTCAAACTAATTAACTAAGAGTTAAAACTAAAAGATAAGGTTATTATAATGAAAAAAACCGGTATAAATTATATTGGTTGAGTGGTTTTAGACCCATCCCCACCTTAAACATTAAATAATCTACTTTGGAGCCACTAGAAACCTAATATTAATTTATCATAAAATAATATTTCTAGATTTTCCTAAGGTGCCCCTCCTCCCCCTTATAAAAGGACACCACTTATAACCAATTCTTCACACTTTCAAATCCTTTTGGTTTGGCCAACCCCTGACCAAATACTCTCTAACATTCCCTCACTTAATCCTATAGTCCTTAGTTTGATCAGAAATCCAACCTATGGAGCCCTTTTCATCAAATCAAAATAAAGAACCCGAAGAAGAGGTAATGTTTTCACCACCCATTTTGAAGTTCATTTCTTCTTCAACTTCTTATTTCTTTGTTATTTCCATTATAAAATAATAACTTCAGTATCTAATATATAATTTGACTTTATTATAAATATAGTACAACCATATTTAGTATTCTATCCATCATTTGAATGACATGTCACCATACGTGCGTACGTATGGCTTATCGTCTCCACGTTGTGGTGTAATTGTTATTCAATATATTATTATTTTGATGGGTATAATAATGATGTGTAATTCATGTAAATAATAAATATAAAATGATAATGATTCTGTATATATTATATAACATTCAATTATATATTATTTTAATATCAAAAGAATGATATTGTCGCTCGTGCGTACGTACGGGATACCGTCTCCATGAACACGATGAGATTCATTCCCCATCGTATCCATTCAAGTCTAATCCGTGTTTAATGATTAAAAATAATGTTTAAGGACTTGATATCATTCTGGATATGAATAAGATACAACCTATCCATAACAAACTCATCTTACGTAACCAAAGAAATAAAAGAAAATGAGTACGTTAACACCCGAAACAATGATAATACTAAGATATTTTTAACAAATCAATGTTAAAAAATCATGTATGATATCATATTAATTTATATTATTGTTGTATAATTTAATAAAAATTATTTCACCATTATAAAGGAGGTTTACCTACCCTCAACCAAGGAAATGTATAAGGTAATGGTTTATTTCACAATCTCTTCATTATCCGAGGTTGTTTATACGTAATTATTTTCTGGGACCTCTTTATCATCCACATCCATGTTTCATAAAAATATTTTCGTCATTTATACCCTTGTTTGACTTTTATAAGGGGTTTATAAAAGGAATAATTTTGTGATTTTCCAAACAAGGTCCTTTTTATCCTTTTTCAATAGAATTAAGGTAAGAATGTCATTTTTTAACTTATACGGTGAGTGTGGCTATTTTCCACCATTTTAAAATCTTTAAATCTTCCCTTACAAGATTATAAGGATATTTTCAAAGTAAATGTTTTATTTTTTAATTATATGACTTTTAAATTATTTTAAAAAAATAGGTATTTCTCTCAAATAGTTTTTATTTCATCCATGTCAACATCCTTTGATGAATTTTTAGCTTATTTGAAGTTGATTTATTATGATACAAAACTTCAATATGGTATTTAAGGTTTTGTGATATGTTTGATTGTGGATGTGTTATTTTTATACCATTCATGGTTTATGGAGAAACTATTGACATTTTTTATTCTAATTTTAATATGAATGTTTATGTTATGTTTAAACCTGTTCATATGAGGAATTCATTGGACATAATAAGTGACAGGTGGAGCCCGCTATAGCTCCTCGATGCATCGGTAGGTCTCATGAGACAAACTAGTGTCTTGGAACGAGGCCTTGACAAAATCTTATTTGAAGTCTTAGCATGATGACTTGGCTACGTGGTTATAATAGTCTAGCATTATGCATTCCATCATTATGAGAGTGGTTATTGATATTGCATGTGATTATTCAACTAGTATAATATCCTTGTAATAAGTAAATGGAATTATTTCATTTTACCTTTTCCATATTATGATGAAGTTAAAGTTTAAAAGGATTTTGTTTTAGCTATATATTGCCTTAAATATTTATGCTTATTTATGAATGTTTCCGCTATATTTTTATCTTTATTGAGAATCTGAGCTCACCCCTTTCAATGTTTTATTTTTCCCAGGATGTGAAGAAGTAATTTATGAATGACCTGGAGGGATAATATGAGGGGATATGAAGACAAGATGTTGTTGTAGTAGTTTTCACTTTATGATGTAATGTAAAATTTATGAATGTATCTAGTTATTCCAAGGCTACTAAACTAATCGGTCATTAGAGACATGATCTTTCTTTTGATCATGCCAATGTTATGTACTAATGCACCGACTATGGGAAACTGGGGTCGGGGCATTACAATATCCACTACAATAATCAAATTTTTGTGCGGGGAGAGAAAATTTTTAATGTATTGTGGATATAACATGATGTAGAATCCTAGAATCTCTATATACTTCATCAATGTGAGAATAAAAAAACATATATATCTATATAGAATGTAGAATGAAATGGTCTATACCATACTCAAGAAAGGGGCCGATATAATTTTTCAATATGAGTTTATAAATTAATTGGAAACCAATGATGAAATTTCCACTTATGTTCTGTCTCATACACAGGTGAGTGGATCATCTTTAACCTTATTTTCTAGCATGTCCTTGGAAGAGTGTTACAAGAATCAATACATATCACATCAAAGTGAAAAACCATCCACATTAATTTTTAAATTAATGATGTAATATGATGACATCACCATAAATGGTTATCTTCTTAGGAGATGGAATAAATAATATAAAGTAAAGCAACACATAAATGGTATAACAACCGTGAAGTTTATTATATTAGAGTACATGAATTTGAGGTGACTTTTAGGTTACAAAATCCAATAACATCAACATGTGTTGAGTTTTATAATTATATAGTATATTGGAATTCTATGTGAATGGATAACATGAGGTAAAACACTAATGAAGATGATTTTACCTGGGTTTAAAACCTAGGTATTGGCATGTGACTGAAGATCATGGTGTTGTAATGTATCTTGTGTCAAATAGAATCTAGTTTCACATAGTCCTAGTAATAGTTCATTATAAATTTCGGAGACCAATACCAAGAATGGGGGTCCTTTTAATCAATAACTGATGGATAATAATGTTTCTTACTGTGCAATAGTCAAATGATCCGGGTAGTTTTATATCTTATTAATTTGACATAAAGATGATACAATTTTGAGACATATAGATTTCTAAAAACATGTTAGTGAGAAAGTTTACATAACAAGGTAATGGTAAATACCTTATGTAAATTTGGAATCAAAATTAATGTATATATTATTTCACAGATATGTAAACATAGAATAAATACATATTGCTCATAAAATGAGGTGGAAAGTGTTGAAGGCTATACATATTTAAACAATATTTTAAATTTTACATTATCTCCATTAGGATCTTCCTTGACCATTAATGCCATGTAATAAGAATTGATAGAAAATTATAGTTCTTTCATAACATAGCCATGAAATATAGAATAAAAATATCTAAATTCACATGATCAATGATCTGTGTGTGAAACCATAGAACTCAACAAGTGATCCAAATTTCAAAAATTAATCAATTAAATGATTAATCTAGTGGGTAAAACATGATTATACATTCCATATTAATCTAATCATGAATGGTTTGATATTCTTTATTTGTGAAAGGGTCGATTGTAAAACATGATCACAAGGTTATCATTTCTTATTAAATGGAATAGTACATGTACGTAAGGAATGATCATGGGACCTATTTGAAATCAAAATGTTCATGCAATGAATTTTTTGGAGTATACAAATAAATAGTCTATTTCTTTAAGGATGGTGGTGGGCCTAATTTATAGGCCACATTGGTAGGTATTATTTATATTCACATAAAAACATTACAGAAATAGAAAAATTAATACTTTCTTTCAGAGTTTAATAACTTTATAACAAATATTCATGTAAATATTATGAGGATATATACTAAAAAAACAAAGTGTGTTACTTGAAAAAATAAATTAATTGATAATGAAAGGATCATTTATAATTAGAATTAACAAGAATAGGTGGAATATTCCATTCCTAGATCAAACTAAAGCTTAAGGAATTGAAATTTTTTCTTAACCATGAGTTTTCGAATAAGTGAATCCATGTTTGAAAATCCTATATGGGTTATGGTCTTATAAAAGATATAGGATACCATTTTATCATATTGTGACCAGGTGTGGGATTCTAGATATGATAAACACTTTTTATCTTATGGAAACACGAATCAATACATAGAGAGTTCTAGAGAAGATTCTCTACACAAATCAATTTTTTGGGAGGAGGAGAGAATTTTTATTATATAACAGTTTGCGAAATATATGGAATTTAATTAATACTATATGCCATATAAAAATGATAATCAATCGATAGGGATTTATAACATTTATCTGTTTTTTAAAATAAATTTTACTATATTTTTAATGTCGTTTGGTAAGGAAACATGTGGCATGGAATGAGTGATAATAAAATATGGTGTTGGACTTATGAATTAATGATTTCATGGTTTTTGGTAAATAATCTCATGTGTGGTATCTTGTGACTGTCACATGATGATTCTAAAGATTGTCACTAGGGGAATCCTATTCTTGGTGAGTAGAGTACGACAAAATTTTAACATCTTGTTTTGAATATATTTTCATTATAGTTAAATATTTTTTGACAATGACTATATGGGTTTTACATTTTATGTTATTATGATGAGGAACCTCCCATGAATTTTGAAATTATATTGTAATGGGTATTTTCTATTGATAACAACTAATAGTTCTTGAGAAACCCTGCATTGGTAGGGGGTTTATTATTGCCATCATCCATAGAAATAAATGAAAATGTATCATTTTTGTAAAATATATTGATGAGAAAAGGAACTACACGTTTTAGATTAATAATCAGATGTTTCTTAGATAGTATCATCGAATCCATGGTAATGAAAACCAATTCCACTTAGAAGAATGAACTAATGGGATCAATCTTGTTAAAAGTTCATGTAATATGATTTTTATGGACCTATAAATGACACATGGAATGCAAACTTTTCTTATATATAATTTCCAATACATAATTTATCTATTGAGATTTATCATCTATGAATAATTGACATTAAATAATAATGATAAGGGAAGAAAATTAGATCTCAATAGTCCGGACTACTTCTAACAACATACTAGTGAAATGGGGTTGTTTGTGTAGGTGTACATGTTGTAGCACTATAATATCACTTGGTATGTAGATATATTTTTTGACATAACTTCTTGTATGTATCCACCATTTTCTAGAGTATATTGGTGGGGTCTGAATGAAATCCTCAATCTACCCATTTTCCACTTTATTATAGCGAGATTAATGGTCGAATTCACTATTAATTTCTGTTAAAGGTTGGGTTTGAAGCCTCATTTATTATTTAGAGAAAAGACCTCATTAAAATTGGGTAAACAGAGGCCCATTACAAAGACATAAGGCCCATGAACATGTGGTCTAAATACAAGACTCAAAATCCCATTTTTCGGCCAGTAGAGCCCTTTAATGAATAGTACTGCTATAGTTCACAGAATGCTATAGTACCTTCTATTGTATCGCCCTCGCTACAGTTCACGCTACAAGGCCTCATCTACTGTTACAATACTGCTACAATGATATGATACATTTCTATTATAGTAACCTAGAAATTATTCCATGTCCAGATTCAATCCTAGGTCTTTTGGATTCTAAAAAGGATCCTTTATAATTTGGGTAAATGCTCATTGAAAATTCATCGATAAAATTTTGATAAAATCATTTCAATTTGATAGAACCAAATTTGGTTTCATTTCAATTAAATATTTTCTAAGGCACACTAAATTTGGTAATGATTTTGGAATTCAAAAAATTGATGATTTTATATATCTTGGTTTCTTTCAGTGGTATTGGATCAATAAATTTGTAGATTTAGTCGGTAGTAGTGAAGATATATTTATACATATTTGTTTCCGTAAGGTTTGGGTATGGACCCATGACATCTAATTCAAAAAGGATGACTACTTAGGAGTATCTGATAATGAAAAAAACATCATGGGTATATGGAGGAAATTTATATGCACTTGATATGAATGAAACATCTTTGTGAGTAGTGTGTAGTCCTACATCATTGAAGGCACTAAATAACCAAACCTATTAATTTGGAGAGAAATCCTTGTTTCCATCTAATGGGTTCCATATAAATTGAAATGGAATTCATTAATAATGGAAATAGACTATTCTCTATAATTTCATCTAAGGGGAACTCTCTTAATGTTTTGTTTATAGATGAAATTCTAGTTATTCATGTTCTCATAAAGGTGAAAATTTACTACCCATTGTTAGATTTGTTATTTTTTGGCTCTATACCATAAAGGAGTCCCTCTTTGTATGTATTCTAGGATGAGAATAATCAATCAATTTACTATATTATCATTCTCATGGGTGGAATTGAATTCATTTATCTCTTTCATTCTTCTCTGAACTAATGATGATTCCATTTATTGATCTATAATACTGATATCAATTTCATGTCGGTCCAGATATTCCAAAACTAATAGCCACATTTACTATGGAACCATCATGAGAATTATAAAAATGAGGGATATAAGAAAACATTGGCTCAGAGGGAATACTTTCAATAAATCCTTATACATATTCAATAAGTGAATAAACTCTAGTTTTATGATAGAATAGTCACCATTTAATTATTTGATTACCAAATATATGTCAAATTTAACATCTAGTTGATGCAATTTTATTTTTTACACCAATTATATTCATGTAATTATGGCTTGCTATCATTCTTCATTGGTATTGTAGATTTCCAACAACACTAAGGAATAAAAAAACTACCTTTGAAAGAGAGATAATAATGACCCCGAAACTGACTCTGTTCATCCTAGCGTCTTATATTCTCTTTTCTGTTGGGATTTTAGATGAAACACCAAAATATCTCTCTCATTTATGGGGGGGGGGGGTTGGGTAGATAATGATCCATTAACTGACATTTCATTATTCACAAACATTTCTTTTAAAGAGGGATTCTCTATGAGAAATACAACTAATTAACACCCTTTTATCATATTTCGAGTTACATGAAAAATATTATCTTGATTTAATATGACTACCCAGCATACCAATCATCCATGCAATATGGGTTGGTTGATGATATGTTAGATTGGTTCATTCTAAGAATTCAAATGGACCACATGGTTCTATAAGTAATGACTATGTTTCTAAAGTGAAAAGACATGAACTTGAAAGTTATTATCAAAATCTAAATAATAAGTCTCATTATCAAAAATGGGTTGAATAAGGAAATATAGTAATTTTTTACCAAAATCATTTTATTGGGCGATTAAAGTACCCAATGATCACTCTAAATCCGTCCCAAATAAGATGAGTATCTTCTTTTCAATAGGTAGCATCAATAATGGGGGAATCGAGAGATACTTTTTGATACTATAAAATTATTTCTGGTAGTTGTTCTTCTACTAATAAATGACCACTTTTTAAATAACATGGTGAAGGGGATACACATTCCCACAAATTTCTCTAAATTTCTTATTCTAGGAATGTCATCCTTATATTCATTTTATTTTATTGGGGGTTTTTAGGAGAGTAAATGTCAAGGATATTAATAGTTTTATTGGGATCAACATCAATGATAAGACAATGTACTATGAAATTGAGAAACATTCCCACAGTGACACCAAAATAGATTTGAAGATGTTCATTTTCTAGATATACTGATATAGATAGAAGAAAATGTATGAAGGACTGAATAATGGTGAGTATTTTGTCAATATTTTACCACATGATCATTGAGGCCGATTTTTTTTGAATTACCTAAATAGGGTATATAGATGTGGCACATAGTGTGTGGTAATGTAGTTATATCTTATTTTATGCAAAATAGAATCACCATATAGAAATATTATCCTAGGGGTTCCCTAAAGGAAATGATTTCTTCATCTTTAGTGGCCATTTGGATTTGATAATATCCTTAATATCCATCCATATAAGAGATGGATTTTTATCCATCCATCATATCAGTCATATGGCTTACAATTGGAATTGTGAGTCTATCTTTTGGATAGTTCCTGTTGTGTTCCATGAAATTCAAGAAAACCCTATTCTTCACATTATCATTCTTCACATTGATATTATTGTTGATCCATTTTAGGATTCAAAATTACTCAATGATGTTATCCTCCATGTGTTTATGATCATCAGATTTGTCTTTAGAAGTATTTTTTATGCATTAATTTTTAATCTTTCTTGTAACCATGATAATCTTCTGGAATGGTCATGTGGTGGGTGGCCACATCAGGATCATATCCTGGAATTTAAATACAATTGTTGGTGAATAAATCTTATTTATTCTTCAGGAAATAGGTATATATGTTTCATTCATTAGGGAACATATCCATATTTATTATTCTCATTCATGCCTCCTTTTCCATACCCAAATTTGACTAATTATTTTTATCAATGGTGGTAGATAATCCTTCCTTGAATGATGGAGGAGATTATTTGATGTCAAACTCCTATTACTCTTCCTCTTCATGTTATAGTTCCTCTTTTTCTTCCTCTTCCTCTTCCTATTCCTCTATAACCATTTCAAAATTGATATGTGACTAAGGAGAATCTGTAGTGGTATAGTAGTGATAAATATTATGAGATCTCAAGGCATAGTTATTTATTTTTTCCAATGGTGACATCAAAATTTAGTAAAAATATTCTTATGATGCTGGGATATAATGATGTTATAGGTATAGAGAAATGGAATTTTTTCTTGAATCATTTCCATTTCTAGGAAGATTGAAGATGTTTTAAATGTTACAGGGTTCAGCTGATTTGACAAATATATTCTGTGTTGACATGATCTTTCCTAATTCTGAACCCTCATCTTTAATCTAGTCGATGAGAATTACATATTCATCCCCTATATTAAACAATGGATTAGTTGAGGTAATTTATAAACTATTTGGGGGAGTATCCCAAAAATATCATCAGTCATGTGTTGTTTCCATTCCATCTGTTTAAATCCTTCATCAATTAATTAAGATTTACAGAATTGAAATGTAGAGTTATAACCATGTAATGTCCCAATTTTCATATTTCCTAAATATTTTGGGGGAATTAGTGATATAAATAATGGATCACTACATATTGGTGAAACAAAATGCCAAAATAATTGGAAATTAAATTCAGTTTCCTTCAAAAAAACCAAGAATATAGAGTTGGACACTAGGTCACTAAATTTTGTCCTAATAATGACCCAACAAAGATTTTTTCAATTATCGTACACATTATGTCTCAAATGAGTTAGGGATAAGTCATTTTCTAGGTAACAAAACCATAGAAGTGTTTGGATTGGAATGAGCCTGACTCTAGAGATATTATCAAGGAAGGATCATCAAAGGTCAATGTCATCTAGTTTTGATAGATTTGTTTGAGGGTCTGAGGGTTATTTATATAATAGCATCCATATCCTACTTTGTAAAAGATATAGCAACCTAGAAATCCACAAGATTAGTCTTTTCATGATAGAAATCAACAACAACGACATCACCTTAAAAATATTAAGGGATTAGGAGGCCCACTAATTTCACATCACAGAGATCCTTTGATAAATTAAGAGCATACAGAATTGTGATCATGGATGCAACTACAACCAAATATTTTATTATGTAATATTTTTGAACCAGAGGTATACACTTCATTATATATGGTTTCTGCTGAGTTTTAACTATGGGGTCTAAATTTCCATGAGTATACTAGTCATATGGATAAACATATATTGAGGTAATTTATCTGGTTATTCCATTAGGTTAGCTAAGCCTACCCATCCATCTTGACTTATGAGGCTGCTACACCCCATACAATTGATTGTCCAAAATAATCAAATATTGAAGACTTTTATTGGATTATGGGGTATTTTACATCTACATATTTGTACATTTAAGCGATATTATAGAATTTTCAGTAGTATAAAATGTTATGGAGGGGATGTGGATCGAATATTGGTTCCAGCTGTGACTACATAGTCAACTACCTCACCAGTTTATATTGTATCCTACTATAGTTCACATATAATTTTTAGGGATCATGGGTTCATAACTATACCTACCATAAAAAATTTTCTATTAAATGAAGTACATCAATGAAACCAATAATTCATTCTTTTTATGATGATGAGTTTCTTTTCTGAGAAAATTCAGTTTCTATGATTTGGTGGGATTATTCCCACACTCTCAAGACCAGAGGTATGAAATCCAATCGTGTTAGGATTGGATTTAATATCTCTAAAGGTTCATCCTACAATAATTTATTTTTTTTCTTCATTGAGTTTTTTATGAAGTTCATCTAATGGATATATGTGATGTAGAAAATGTATTTCATACAATAGAAAACAATTTGGGGTGCACTTAATTGAATAAAATAATTCATGAGGATGGAATGAGTTAACTTTTTTCCACCCAACAATAAAATAATCTAACTTCTATAAAATCTTAAGAGTATAATCATTCGAATCACCTTATTCCTTTGGAGAAATAGAAGAAACACTTGACACTTATTCGGGTGGATTTACCAGCTTTACATTCCCAAAATTAGCAATATTATATATTTTTTTATTAAAGGAAAATTAATCCTAGATGGTGTCTGCTGATGTTTTATGGAATTATAAATAATTTTTGTGATTATCGAGAGTAACATGATCTAGATTTTTTGGTTTTGGTGACTTTAGTATGAAATTTTCAATAGCTACTAAAAAGTAACCCAGAACATTCCCATCTTAGAATGATTAAAATTTATTATTTATATGTTAAAATTCTGAATGTTCATACTATTTTCTATTATACTAATAGAGATATTTCTACTATTAATCTCATTTTTATGTAGGTACCATGAAATAACGTTAACGTTTTAGAGATGATGTCGGTGTAGGAGTGGGTTTTAAAGTGATGATCTTAGCTTCCACATTGCATATCTTCTTTCATTAAGCTATCAATACTTGGTGATACATGGATCTAGTTCAAAAAATAGAATTCAAAACTTATGGGAAATGTTATAAATTCCTAAAATCAGTAAAAAAAATTACTAGGATAATTTTTCTCATATCACACCACTAATGGACAAAATGAAATGAACCAAGAAGTTTTCATAATAAATATCATGTCCAAATAATATGCAAAACCCTTGGACATAGTCATCAAATAAAAGATACTCTATCTTTCTTGATGTGTAATATTTGAGTGATTAAATATTATTTACGTTTTTAGTGTATAACTAGTGTGATAGATAATTTTTTTTTAAATATACACCCACCCTTTAATCTATCTATCTGGTAAACTAATATATGAAATGAAGACTAGTCCCTCTATGGTTTGAATGAAAAAACTACATTTTTGTACCTCTATCGGATCAAGAGTTCCCATAATGGGACAACAACTTGAAAAAAAGCACTTTAGATGTTTTTCTAGATACCCTAACCCCTAGAAATTCAGAAATATAGTATTCCAAAAACATTTTTGGGGAAGAGTTGTGACCACCCAATCTGGGTAAGTCTTCCATTACTGTTTCATTGGTGTAATCCATCCTTCAATTTCTTCCAATCGGGTTTCCAATAACACCATTGTGTTGAATATATTAAGGGGAATAGCCAACTAAGAAAGAGACATAATAGGGAGTAAAACTTGTTGATATAGGTACAAGGTCTCTTCCTATACTCACGGTTGGTAACCTACATGGTATTTCCAATGAAAGTGTTTCTAATAGAGTTGTGGTTTCATCCCAATTGTAGGGATCTCATGATATATCACCATCATGGGGTCCAATTATTATTTTTTGTATCCCACATTGATTGGATGTTTCATCTCTACTTTATCCTCTATGAATATCCCTTCATACTAAGGGGAACTAGCTGAGAGTGTGAGACAAGGATTATCTTAATAAACACATCCATCATGGATTATACCTTTGAGAATTTCTAGAATTAGTTTCTTCAACTAAAGCATTTATAACTCATATTGAGAAAACCTATCCTCTAATGTATTTGGATTGACTCTTTCAGGTAAAGGGTGAGATATAACTATTCCTTTTCCATTACATTGAGTGGATACCACTAGGGGAGTGGTAGTTAGTCCTTCAATAGAATCAAAAAATTCATAGTGAGATCCAAATTTCTGGTTCACACACATTCTTCAATCATTTTACTATAGACCATGTTCCAAATAGAAAAATCAATATCATGTTCCTCTACAAAAGATTGATATTTTTTCATCTATAAATGTGTTTCTTATTACTTTTACTAATGAATAGAACATAGGTGGTGTCTTATTAGTACTAGAATTACTTTTGAGTTGTTTTACCAAGTAATATCTACTAAAAGAGAAGTGATATTTACAAGTGTTTTCACCCTTAATATTTCGCTTTTTTGACGCCACCTCTAGGCCTCATCATTCCCTTTCATTATTCTCTTATATTCTTCAAGAGAATGGTGATATGAAGAAAAAGTATTGATAGTTTCATCATACATGTGTCCAATTTGGATTTTAGGTCATAATATGAGATGAACTAGGAGGCTCCTCCTTGTTACACTCTTTTTAAATTGGAAAAGATTGACTTATGTTGGGGATGAGGTTATTGCAATAATTAGAATAACGATATGGATCTGAGATTCACATTAATCCACTTTTGGAACACTTTGAACATGAATTAGCTATGTTAAAGGATATTGATGTGGTATAAATATCCCCATACCTATGAGATGGGGAAAACCCTATATGACCGTGGATCTATCTAATCTAAATTCTCTCTTGAAAAATAAAATCTTCATGTAATGAGGAATCAGGTTTCCCCTATGGTATACACAGGATTCATTTTATTTTGAAGATATTAGTGATGCTCGAAAACTAGAATCCCTATAGAGGATGTTTACACAATATTATCATATGACTGATTCAAGAGTCTTTCATTAGATTTCCCTTTTCTACAAATAAAATTTTCAGAGAGCATCTTGTCTAATTTTTATGATCATACCATCTTTCATGAGTTTAAGTCATTTATGTGATTCAGTTTTGGGAAAAAATTTACATGATGTCACCTATTGTGGGATTTTCTGATCGAGGAATGAGCTTAAATAGAACATTTTAGTTCATATAATCCCCTAATATGAACTCTACAAAGTGTTATAGTAAATAATTGAAATATATTGAAAAATAATTAATTAATTCCCATTTTAAACAACCCTACTATCTACCGATTTCAGGAATCATTTATGGGGTGGGATGGTTTGGTCAATTTAATGGAAATGCTCTTTTATTGTCTTGAAATTATTTTTATTTCCATATTAGGGAAACATTTAAACTTTCAGGTGATGAAGATTTTCCCAAATATTCAAGAAAATTTCATACATTCATTTTTCTAACATCATTAGAATACCATATTGAGGGGTGTATAATGGTCAAAACATGACCGATAAGTTTTCATTATCCAGTTGTGTCCTTATTAACAATGTATTATATTTATATTAAATGGGAGATTAATTAAAATGATAGGAAAAAGTGGATGTTTCCCAACTAATTTATTGTAGATAGTGAGATTGGGGGGAATGTTATCTTCTATGATAGAAGGATAATGTGGTAAGTATGGTTTGGAGGAGGACTATTTCCTTGGTCTCTCTTCTGATTGAAAAATAATATCACTTTTAAATGATGATGCATCATAAATTATTGGCCTTATATTTCAATGTGCCTCATTAATGGAGGGATTTCACATAATTTATTTGAATGGGGAGGAACTTCTTGTTGAAATGAAATATCACTATAGGGATTAAATTCATAGAAAATTCCATTTTTTGGAAGAAAACCGTCATGGATTGTTATTTGACCATAATATAACTTTATTTGGAATATACCCAAGAGATGTCCTTTAAGAAGGAAAATAGAAAGGTTAGGGCCTTGTTTCTATTTGATCTTCTAATTGTGAGTATTTCTTTCAAGACCCTTGTCAAGAGATTATCTCTCAGGAGAAATAATTTTATTTCCCTAATGAAGGACTTCCTAGAAAATAACTTAGGGAGGACCTTAAGAGTTATTGGTAGTAATATTGTGAGGAGGATCTTTGGAAATGTGAAAATTGCATCTATAATTTAGTAATGAATCAGAAGAATCATTTTTTGTTATCGGTAGATATCTAATAGACTCAAGAACACAATCTGTATGTAATGTAGGGTAACAGGGAATCTATTAAATTTAAAATTACATTTTGTGAGAATTCTATTTATAGACACTACTTTGGGTGATTTTATTTTCATGATATGTAAATTGAAATTCATGAATGATAGACCACCTAAGAGGCACTGGCATCATTTTTTGGTTTTCTTGAAAAAAATAAGGGGTTTTAAATGGTTTATATCTCTTCCTTGGAATGAAAAATGGAATAATACAATGATCTGTAGTCCGAATTATTGTATTCAACTAAGCGTGTAGTTTATTTATCATAGAGTTTTTTCAAAATATCCTTAGGTATATGAGTAGTAATATATTATTTCTTCTAGGAGACCATCATACCATACTGATAGACCAATATAAATGTTGATGATGGGTTTTTGTAACGACTACTTTTGTGATCATTATGTCTTGTAGGGTTTTTAGTATCTAGTTAGGGATAGATTCATATAATTCCACCATTTTCATGAGATACCAGGTATATTTGGTGGGTAAAATAAGGATTTATGACCATTCCATGGTTAGACTAGGGATGTTTCCAAGCATCTATCTTCCATTTCTTATTATGTCCTATGTGGAAAAGTTTCTCTAGTTGTTGGAAAAATGTGTTGGTGTATTTAATTTATGTGATTATGTATATTTTTAAGCATTTGGTTTTCTATCATGTTTTTTATTGTTTCCATTACTAGGTATTCTTAGGAACTTGGTTCTGAATGACTAGAGCCAGACCCCACAGGGTGGCATCATCATCTTACGGGAGACTTGATGGTTCATGGAATTGGTGGTAGTAGTTATTAACATGAATCTTTTATGAAATCCTTGTGGTGGTTAAATAGCCCCCCAAGAATCTTTTGGACCCACATATCTATGGTAATGAATAAATTTGTATCTGTGTTCCATGGAAAGACTACTAAAATGGTTTGAGATATAGCTAGGCAATGTTTCCATGATTTTCATAAACAATCATTGGGTGGATGGAAATTGAAGATTCATATATTGTAGGGTGTATCATGATATCTCCAATAATATTATGGCATCATTGAGGTGGTACTCTAGAACCAATTCATTTGATACCCATCACTAGATATGATGGGTTAGTTTTGATATCTTATAGTTAGAAGAGAAAATAGTGTGCATGATAGTAAAATAATTTGTTTGTTTCAATTGGTAAGACACCATTTGAATTAAGGTTAGTTCTATAAAAATGATAGAGTATACATTAGAAACACCAAAAGGAAATCAATCAATGAAGAACCTTTTGAAACAAACACATGAAAATATAATAGTCATAATTGTTCTATGATAAGCATATTCTTTTACGAGTTAAAGAAAGGGCCTGATATGTGGGGAACACAATTATTTGTCTTAAATAAAGGAATCACCTCTAGTATAAAGGTTTTATTTTTGATAGAACCTGCTTCTCAATGCTTGATTGTGGGTGGTTGATTATGGTATAATAATCATTCACATTGGATTGAAACTTTTGTTTTTAATCCCCTTTTGTGTGGTTTATAATGGTGTTTTATTCTTGTAAAACAAAAAAGAACAAATTTTTCCCATATCCATGATGGTTTATGGAAATTTATTCCAATGGTAGGAGGTCATTGAATTATTTTTTAAATGATTATTAGGAAGTCACATTGATCAAGATGATGGGAGGTCAGGCTCATAACACTCTTTTAGCGGTTTATGATTCATACTACATGATTATTTTATAGATTTATATTGTTTTCATTAATCCTTTATAAACCCTAAAATAAACCTTGTCACCCTTTTCATTTGAAATTAATAAATAAATAAATTAATAAAAATATTTATGTATCAATGGTTATCATTTTTTGGAACAATCTATGTAGATCTATAGATCAACCTTAAGGGATCCACCTGCATATATATCATTTTTTCTCTATGTTGTTTCATTATTTACAAGAAAATTATTTATTCAATATATCATGTTTTAAGGCCTCAAGAGAGAGTTATTTGGATTTAATTTTCTTACAGGGATTCATCTAGAGTTTTGATATTAGGACCTGGCCTATAAGTGGAAATTTTAATGTTTCAATGTGAAATGAATTATAACCACTTAAGGTAAATGTAATGGTACATGTCATACCTTTTTTATGTCAGGTGACATGGACTAGACAATGGTGTTTAGTTCCATATGGAATGAATTTGTAAGAGAAAGATTCATAAAAAGGATGATATGTGACTTACACATGAATTAAATTTTCTGGTTGATATGTAAGGTAATATTGTTTTTATTACAACTGGAATACATGAATTATAAATTTGGTATGATGAGGATGATGTGAAATGGACCTAGAAGGAATATATCCTCCTAGGTGTGTAGACGGTTCTTACTAGGAATATGTCCCAATATGGATGATGCTGGATAAAATGATGGTGGTTTTAAAGCACATGGATGATTCCTATGTATCATCTGAATAAATGAATAAAATCCAAAATAGTTTAAAATTTTGAGGTTTTCAACTATGAGTGAGGGACATTTATCTTGAACCAAGTGGAGTATCGACCCGTGGTGATTGGAATATTGATTAATGCTTTAACCTAATAGAATACATAGTGGTTGCATCCTTAGGAATGTCAATCTATGTAGGTTTTGTCTCATTCAGAATATAAACCTCTGAGGGGATGATAACATTGTTTTAGATTATACAGATTTGGAGGCACAAATGTGGATATTTTATCATTCTGATGACATGCTCACCACACACCTATATGATCATCATAGTTATACTAGATTTTGAGAAACATGAGGAACTGGGAGATCTTGAAATTTTTATAATCTCTATTATATGTTGGGAGATTAGGTTCATCGTATTGATTCAGGTATATTTCTGATAATAAATACAATGGGCTTACTCCCATAGTTATTATTAGTTCTCAGTTTGAGAGAAGATAATAGAAGGATACAAAACTAGCACTCATAAAATGGGAAAGTAATTATTTACCCACATTGTCTGAAATGGGGAGGTCCCTAGTAGTGGCTCAAATGTTGGGGTTCTCATTTATGAGGGGTCTCATAATTGTAAGCCTCCTAAGGAACTAGTCTGTTATGAATGTTATGTGTAGGATATCATTTATCAAGGTAATTTAGAGTCAACTATGTGGCACACTGGTGATTCCAATAATACAATCAAGAAAATATAATAGCCTCGATTGATGTTCTAACAATTTTTTCTTAAAATGGAACCTCCAAGGAAAAGAACTTATCAATAGTGATATGAGAGAGGGATCAAAGGGTGTTGTGCCCAGGTGATACTTGGGAAAGCTGGAGTGTGCTTCTTCATGGTGATACATATGATAGATGGAGAGTGCTTCATCTAATTGATACATGGGTGAGATAGAAAGTGCATCAGCCTGGTGATACCTAAGTGAATTTGGAGGTACCTCACCAAGGTGTTTCATGGGAAAACCTAGAGGTACCAGACCATGTTTTTACTTGAGTGAACATGAGAAATATATTGGGTAAAGAGATAGCTATGAAACCAAACTTTAGTGAGGCCTTTCTCTAGTCACTAATGGTTTCCTCAATTGACTATATAAAATTTGTGCTCAAGTTTTTATCCAATAAAAGGACACTCCCCATAGTATATTTGGACAAGGATGAGTGAAAAACCATGTATGTTCTCAGTGTGTATAACCTAGAAGAACTATAATACCATCACTATATCTAATCCTCTCCAATTCGAATGGCATGAGAGACTTCCTAAGGTTTTGGAAGACATGATTGAAAAAAATTTATTCAATATCAATGGGATAACTATTCATCTTCAATTCATTCTGAAATGGGGAGCCCAAGTGTTTTATTAATAGAAAAATATGGGATCTTGTATGATGGATGTTTTCTGCACAAGTCTTTCACATAGGTGGATTTAACAGCTAGTTCCTGCATCTGTTCCAATATGGATTGATCATGTGGGTGTTCCTCACATGTATTGTTTCATAGGTGTACCATTTAATATTGGTCATGCGGTATTTTTCACGCAGTCTTAGTCAGATAGGTGTATCGTGTAGGCTTCGTCACACAACTGTACCATGCTGTCTTAGTCCCATTGGTTTTCAGAATAGGCTTGTTTGAAAAAGTGTTTTTTATATACTTTGTAACATAGGTGTAAGACCATGTCTTGGTCACATAGGTGAGATGTTCCAGTACTAAATTCATCTACTAATTACATGAAATTGTTGATGAATCTAGATGATATACTAGTGCATGAACTTAAGTTAATTTACGAAAAATATCATGTATTCAATGATAATGACTTTCAATCTATAAGTTATTTGGGTCTAGAAATCAAATCAAATCCAACTTAGTGAACTATGACCCATCCAAAGTTAATATTTTATTATGATCCATTTTAAGGAAAAATGGGAAACCATAGTATAGACAAGATACCCCTACATGCTAAAAGAGCTCACAAAATGGTCAAATACAAGACTAAGATTATTGGATTTCGCTACTCTATATAGTTCCCAATGCAGCGTACTGACCTTGACATCTGGATCTTCGTTGATAAGCTCTTCAAGGTGAGTAATCATCCTATCCATAGTCTTAATAAATTATTTCGAGTATATTTTTCCCTAATTGAATCCTCAGGCCAAGATTTGATCATGTTTATCTATCCATTCTCCTAGCTCCTCATTGACCTCAACTTTCATCCTTCTCTCATAAATTCTTTTATTCTCTACTTCTGAGATGTTTATCCTGACCTCCCTTTCTAACATTTCTTCTGTGGAGTGTAGGATGAGTTGCAGGCACTCCCCAACCTCTTCTTGCTTGTCTCTAGAACTTTCCCCCTTCTGTGGGTCTTTGTATTCCTTGTATCCACCCTTCTTATCTGATCTAGTCTCTATCAGTTTGGGAAAATGTGAATAATATTTGCGTGCCTTTGGATTTTTCCCTTTAACCACAATTCATTTCTCCGAGTCTTGGATTCCTTTTTTCCCTTTCTTCCTTCTAGGGTTGTGGATAGATTTCCCTTGAATTCTTTCCAAGATGTCCATCAAGAATTGGCTATAACTATCGTCACCTGAATCTTCCTCCTCGTGAGTAAGTGTTGGTTCATGATCATTGAACACTTCAAACCGGTTTCCTAGAACAACCCCTGGGCCTTTTTTGAGGGGACTCTGCTTACACATCCCCACAGTCGAATCATTTAAATGGCATAAAGGTTTTGGGAGTGTATTTTGGTCCAAAGAGTCCAAGACACACACCTCAACCAGCCTTTCTTCCCCATGTTGATGCCCTGCATCTGGAAGCACGAACACATCCTGTACTGCGGTTCTAGGTTTCTTGGCATCTCTACTGCTATCCACCCCATTGAAAGCACTTATAGGGTACCCTTGGCTCATATTATCCTTTCCCACTAGAACACTAACTCAGATAGGAGCAGGCATCTTCTCCATAGAACCCAGATCCTACAATGGTATGCCAAGGTTTCGCTTCAAACGGTTAACCGCATCTGCCACCTTTGGGTTTCCAATAATCCTCCTCTCTTTACTCTTTAGAGTATCCAATGGAACATTAATCCCCTGATTCTATCCCATTGTAGCTTTATTATTGTCTGTATTGCTCTGCGGTCCAACATCATTCTCTCCCATACCTAGATGAGTAAGGGAAATGTCCTTGTAAAAACTAGCTGGGCCAACCTCCATAAGATGGGGAGGCGCAGACTGAGTGCATCTATAGGGACTTCGACATTTTGATACATCATAACTAACACGACAAAAACCAGAATATAAAGAAGACCAAGAATCGTAACATACCATTTGAGGCCAGAGGAGCTCTTCCTCAATCTTAATGGTGATAGATCCCATAGGTCCTTTCGATAAATCAGATTCAACACAAATCCATGGCACAACAGGATGGAAAATGGCCTCGGTGTGGGAATCAGAGCACAGGTACTGCCCTAACATATTGCCAATCAACCGGAGGATCACCGGGTTCTGGAACGGGAATGGAAGATGAGGAAGGGATATCTAGATTGCTGTAGTCAGAGGGTCGCACCACAGGTGGAAGTCGAAGGACCACCGAAAGAGAAAAAACCTAGACCCCTCCATAGAACGCGGAGTGGAAGCACATACCTAAACCATGTCTTCATCATTTGAGAAGCAGATCTGAATGTGTATCGCATCTAGAAGGCCCACTATCACTCAATCCTTCAAATTCGAATAGGAGGACATGTACCGGTCAAAAGCATCAACAGAGTGGAGATTCCTTCTGAATCAGGCATCCAAGGTGAGATCTAGAAGAGCTGAACCATCCGTGAATTCTCAATAAGAAAGAGGAAGAGATAAAACTCCATTCGAGAGGGATTGGACCTTAAGGAAAATTTCTATTGAACGGAAAGGAGGAAGGGAGGAAGGATACGTGAAAGGGGAGAAAGAGGGGAAACGAGGGTGGAACGAGCACGAAGAAGAAGCTGAAACTCCCCTCCCCAGCTGAAGTGGATCGAGGAGGGGAGGCGATGCCGTGGCCATGCCCTACACCATCCTCCCCCCATAGGATCTAGACATCATTCTCGATATCTCGAGTTTCCAACCTACGAATCTTTTATCTTTAATTAGTAAAATATACATACCAATATCAGAGGGAGTTTCTCACTTCCATAAAACTATATTGGAACCATTTTATCTTGAATATTTATCACTCAGTGTGTCTTCTATCACAAACCCGGATGGGGTTCCATCCAACCTAACACCTGACCCAGCTTGTGGCTTGGACAGATTGGTGTTCCCAATCTCCACAGGTTGGAAACTAGTTATTGGTTATTAACAAAATACTTTAGGAATGATTTCACCCGATTTCAGAAATATAAAAAACTGACAATATCAATAAAAAAAGTTGAAAGAAAACATAACTAAACATCGAATAAAGAGTTTTATTTTTAGGTTTACAAAATGAAAAAAAAACAAAAGGTGATACAGAAAATGGGACCAATAACTATTCCAAAACCTCAATGTTATAGGAGGAGAAGTGTCCTCACGCCATCACCCCCACCAACACCTCAAAATGAAGTCCACTAGAAACCTGAATCACCATCTCTCTACATATTTTATTTTCTATAGTCAGATATAACAAGATTTACATACACCCAAAGGTGTATTTTGGATGCAAAACAAAGGCTAGAATCATTACACCTGATAAAGAGAATGCATGATAAATGAATTATAAGCAAATTAGCATGAATGTTTTATAAAGGGAAACTAGGTTCATTTTTATGAAAAATAATTTTAAAGGAAAACATGCTTCTTTTTCAAATAACCAAAAGCATTTAATATATTCCAATAGTGAGAACCATATCACAAGAGCGATATATGTCACATGAAAACCCTACAGTAATGTGATAAAAATTGGATAGTTGGTTTATTGTATCTTAGTGAAATGTGGTATTGTTACTGCATACAATAGTGTTATCATGCATGATCGACTAGGTGGGGAATCCCATGGGCCTAGTGGTCTCCAATCACCATCATAGTTTAGTTTGTGTTGTAATAATCATTCATTCTAGATGAATCTAGGACAAACCACTTCTGATTCATCCGATGTTCTAGTCCTAGTCCACATACATAGATACATAGGTTTCACTTGCGCTCAATTAACATGCCACATATCACATGGAACATCATTTTCACAATAGAAGAATCCAATAAATATAACATAAATGAGAAACCACTATTTCATAGCCTCATACCTATTTATACATACAAATTCCCAGAAAAGACATTTCAAAATGTGTTCGACACTACTTAAAAATTTTCTCAAACACATTTATAAAGAAGACATGGAATAAAAAGAAATATATACAAGGAACATGACCCAATTCCTTTAGAAAACCAATTTTCATCACATACTCACCTAGAATCATTTTAAAATACCATTTGTAACTTCATGCATAGTTAATTAGAAATATTTAATAATTTACAAAAAAACATTCAAAGATCACAACAAGGGAGTACACATGAAATACCACTAATGTTTTTTGAATAACCATTTTCTTGTCATGTTAATCACAAACTCTTTCTGAAACATATTTCCCATCTCATGCACAAATCATAGAATATATCCAAGGGGAAAATTAAGTATATTAAAATCACCATGTAATGCTTAAGCATGAAACCACCTACCTCGTACTGAGAAGATTTAAAAAATCAATGCTAAACAACAAACACACCTCAATTAAACCATATTATGGTAGGATTAGACCAAAAACATCATGGTAGAACCCTATTAAAAAATATTCAACCCTAAAAATGGAACCCAACCCAATAGAAAAATTAAAATCCAAGAGAGAATTATAGATTCATCAGAATAGAGGGTGAAACCATGAAAAGTGGGAATTACTTGAAGAATCTAAAATAAATCCTACCAAAACCTCTTAGGGAGACGATATACAAGGTAGAGAAGGTGCTGGGGAGAGGTGAAAAGGGATATGAATCTCAAATGTGGAGGGAAGGGGTGGATTTGGGTTAAATATTAAAGTGGAAGAAATGATAAAATACCAACATTTATTGACCTAGAGAAGTTGTACCATTTTTTCACAGGATTTTATAAACCATGAGGCAACCATGAGTTCAACACAATCCATAAGGGGCATGTTACGTTGTTATTTATAGGGTATGAAAACCGTGCACCAACCATGCAATTCATCTATGTCTAAAAATTACACATTGTCACACTGTTTCATAGGCAAGGTGCAGAGTTTCCCCTAACTGTGTGTGAACCACATGCCGCCTGTTGTTCACAAAAAAACATACATTTTCAGCAAACACAAGGTAATATACATTTAAAGGAACTAGGATTAATGTAAATAATAAACCACATAAAAATTATAATCTGTCACACCTATCTCTTGAGAGAAGAAAATCGGAGACCCATAAAGGAAATAGATCTAAGAACAAAACTAAAAAACAATGTGAAACAATTCTCCAACCACAATAATTTGACACATGGAATTCCACAACAAGGTATGATTTGAAAAATATAATGATACTCAACCATAGATAAAGTAGATTTCCAATAATAATAAAACGTGTAGAATTTAAAGACATTACCAACGGAAATATGAAATAAAAAATTCAACTTAGGAGGCCATAATGGGCTCCCCACCACACACATTCTTCTCGTAGAAAACTATTACACCCCTAGTTGATCGATAAATAGAAAAACAACTATTAAAACAAATAATTAAACATCTTAAGACAATAATACTTCATAAATTTCAAAATGAAACCAAAAACTACTTCATGAACGAAACATAAAAACACATGCCACATTTGTTTGAACAATCTTGCTTCAAACAAGACCGCAAAGAACACTCTAAGAGCCCTAAAGATAACTCAAAATGGATAGTCAGAGACAACAACCATAACTAGAGCCTCTTATTACCGCAGTACACTAGTGAATGATCCATATTATCAATGGGGAGATGCCCAAATACACTCCCCATAATAAGAAATAAAATATCACTATTTTACTCCAGATGAATATTCAGTGAGACTATGGTGGGTCTCCCCACATAAAGAACCCACCTGATAAATCATCCCGAAATTATTGACATGGGAAACAAATGATGGGCCATATTTGGAACATACCACATAGAAAATCAAACATATTACCACAATCCCCTCTACATGGGATGTGATGAGAGGTAATCCACACCATGTAGAAAACACTACATAGATTTCAATACCGATGAGACACGACCACCATCGGATTTGAATATAACCAAAAGTAAAACTAATTCGCGAATTTTATCCACACTAGAACCACCATATAGATATTAATATATAAAAAATCACAAAAATTGAAATTACTCATGGGTAAAATCACAAATTCTTTTACCTTATAAAAGAACATGTAATAAGAAGGAAAACTGTAATGTGGATAATTAATATTCCCACAACCAAATTATGGAATCAAAATTTGTATCACGGTTCACCATTCCATAAATATTTTACTCATATAATGATAGCTTCACTATCGGCCCTATGGATAGATCCCTGTTTTTTAAAGCATCACATTCTTCGAATGTAGGAGCTAAATATCCCTAAAAAGAACTCCATCCTTCGGTTCCACAAGAAGCTGCACAATAATCCATGTGGGGCCAACATAATAAAACACACAACAAGAAACAATTTAATCCAACACGGTACTTTCACAATGATAGGGACTTAGAATATTCACACCATCACCCACATTTAGTATAACAAGAAAAAACATAAACATGGAACACACAAGAAGACACATTAATTTAGAATGGGGAAATTGAGGATATCTAAAATTAAATAATGTTACTTTTAAAATAGAAGATATATGAATAGTAAAAATATAAATTTAAAATCTATATCTAAAATGAAAACACCATGTAACTCCACATGGCATGACCATTATAACCAAATAGAAAGTTTAAGGGAAGTGGGTTTTAAACCGAGACCCAAACTATATACTAATCATGAAACTAGGTAGGAATATTCTTTTATGAGGTGGAATTATATCCACAAAAGTTCTCAGAAATCCCTCAGCCAAACTGGTACCAATTAATTAGGTATCTATAGGCATGGTTGATATTCAAAGAATTCAGAGACAAATACATTATATGACCAGGATTTACAAACTAATTCTACAACATTATCTGACACCCTAAAGGATAAAGTTAAATATAAAGAGTTTTTTTAATACATAGACAAAAAAATATTGATTGTAGATGATTTCACATCTCTTTAATGGTACTCCACTTACCAATTCCTGAGACTGGATAAAAGTTAGATCCTTTAAGAACACTTTATTAGCACAACCTCAAAAAAAAAATGAAACATAAAACATGAATGTAACAAGATTAATCTTTACAGAATAAAAAATTTCTAATAAACTAATGATTATTTTATATTTATGTATACAATCTTCAACCATTAGAAGATCCTATTATGAAAATAAAAAATAGTGGAGTTAATTTTTGAATCTCAAGAAGGAATTCCACATGTTCTCTTCCAACGGTTAACTTCTTGTCTATTCACATTGAAAATTCCTAAAACCATATAAGGGAATATATTATACATCCAAAAAATATATAACCCAACCAAAATAACCCTTTGGGAAGAAAGTACAACAAAAAAGCTCTTATCACTCAAAGGGATCCAACCGAAAGGCTTTCCAAGACATTTTTTAGAAGAACCCACTAACCAATATCTAAAACCCATATCGTTTACATGACTCAAAATTGAAAATCCATAAAGATAATTATAGTTATAAAACTCAATACATCTCTCAATCTAACCTCCCAAATCACAAAATACATACCACCAAATAACCTGTTATCAAAACTCCACATTTTCTCTTTAAATCATTAATGAAATGAAAAAAAGATATGTGGGTTTTACACTAAAAAATGATCTCCATAATGTATCACACATGCATATTCTCATGGAATACATGTAAACAATGTGTTTACACAAATCCGAGCACTCACCCACTCATTCCATTATCCATCCACATTTCCATTCATTCATGCATGTAATCTCTCAGGGAAATAAAAAAGGTCAAAATAATTTTTTTTTCATTTTCCAAGAAAAAACAATCAACCCACAATTTTAACTTATGAAACCAATAAATTTTTCAAAAATATATAAAACATTATAAACTCTCAACAAACGCCCAATAAAAACACATTTCAAACACCACACATCAATACACGTCACTCCCTCCCATTAAAAGACATTTTTAAATACAAAAAATTCCCATTTAAACCTATTTTTACAACAAAAAAAAATATCATTCCATCAAAAACCTTTTTATTTAAACACATTTTTTATCATTTTTATTGAATTATTAATACCCTAATAAAAATAAGATCTATTTTTCTGAAAAATCAATTTCAATAATTCCCATATTTTGGTTAGAGAAATATAATTTCCAAAGAAAATCATTCATACATTACCTTAAATTAATTTTAAAAAAATCACACTTTTTCAAATAATTCTTCATCGTGGTTATGAACACTCATATATCATCTTTCCAAAACCAAACCATTATCACATTAAAATCTAGTATTCAAAAATTAAAAAACAAGGGTTAACAATTTTTTTCCAAATTAAGGAGACCCAAACCATTCAACAAGGGGAAAATAATGTCGATGGGAGACTTAACCATATGGTTGGAATCCAAATGTAAATCACACTACCATCATAGAGTGTCTTTTTGGACCACATTTGTGTATCCAAATGACACAACAGTCTCTAATAGATCCCTAATAACATTGACCTATCTTCCTCTTCATTTCCCAAAAATAAAAAATCCACAAAAACACAAGGAGAAATATAAAATTGGACTTCCCATAATGATTCAAGTACCTTCATGAGGTGTGATAGAGAAAAATAAAAATCAAAAAAAGAACATCATGTATTGAAAATCTGTGTTCAGTTCTATCCAAAATCATCACAAAACACTGTGACCCAAAAGAGCATAACCTACCTAAGAAACCATTTTTTTACAAATCAAGAAGATGTTCCATTCAAACCGACACCTTACCAGGCCCATGTCATGGCCTAAAAAAAGTTCCTGATCCCCCTATGATAAAAATGAGTTCATGGGTATCAATAAAAATACGTCGGGATTGATTTTCCCTGATTTCATAATCACAATGAACAAATAATAATAACAAAAAAACTGAAAAAAAATAACCAAACATGCCATAAAAATTTCTAGATTCAATTTTACAAATTAAAAAAACCAGTTGTAATAAAAAAAATAGAATAATAACTATCCTAAAACCTCTATGTGACAAGATGAGGCTGATCCTCAAGCCATCACCACCACGAAAACCACATAGGGAAGTACCATAGAAATCCAAACCACCATCTCAATATATCTTTCCATTACCAGAGGAAAACATAGCATGATATACATACACCCAATAGTGTATGTAGGGTGTGAGCCAAAGTCCAAAATAATTATACCCAGTAAAGATTATCATTTCTATAAATGTTAAATCAAAAACTAACTTGAATGTTTTATAAAGTGAAACTGTGAACATTTTTATAAAAATCACATTAATGGAAAACATGATTACTTTTCAAATAACCAAAAAAGTATATAGTATGGATTAGGTGAGTACCATATCATAAAATAGAACAATGTCGCAAAAAACTATATATGAAATAAAAATCAATGGATAATAAGGTACATCATATATTAGTTAAATGTGGCTTAGTAACCATAACCGACATAATTCTCATGCATGAACCACTAGGAGGGGAAACCCCACGAGTATAGTGGTAACAATTCATCATAATAGATTATTTGGTGTTGTAGTCATCAATACTTCTAGATGAATCATGGTTGATCCACTTTCGAGTCATCTACCATACTAGTCCTAGTTTTCCCACCATGATAACTGGGTTTCCCTTTATGCTCAATTCCAACTCCACATATGACATGACACATTATTTTTAAAGAAGAAGAAGACAAAAAAACACACATATGAGAAACCATAATTTCATAACCCAATACCTCTTAAAAAACTCACATAAAAATACTTTAAAAATATGTTTCGCACTACGTACATATTTTCTTAAGCACATTTAAGAATCACACAAGGAAGCACACACAATATATATGTGAAATATGACCCAATTCATTTGTAAAACCTATTTTAATCAAAACCAAACCTTGAATCCTCTAAAAACCTAATTTCTCACCTAATAAAAAATTTATTAAACATCATACATAATTTTTAAAACACATTCAATAATCATAAAATAAAGAAAACTTAAAATAATTCTAATTTATATTAAAAAAATCTATTTAAATAAAGGGAAAAACAAGAATGTTAAAATCATTATGTAATGATTAACAAAATAACCTCCTAAATCAAATAAAAAAACTTCTTTAAATTAGTGCAATACCACAACTGCAGATCAATCAACACTATAAAGTAAATATTTGACTATAATAATCAATTTAGAACCCAATTATATAATATTAAACCCTAAAAATGGAACCCAACCCACTGCAAAATTAAATCATAAATAGAAAATGATAGAAATCATAGAAAAGAGGGAGAAAAAAATTTAAGTGGAACTTATAATAAGAATATCAAAGTTACCCCACAAAAACCAACAAGGGAGAGGAGATCCAAGTGAGACTAAGGGATGGGGAGAGGATCTTAGCATTAAGTGTTCCTATGTGGAGGATATGGTTGTATTTGAGGTAAAAATCATAGATGGTCAAATGGTAAAAGACTAAATTTTATTGACATGGACATGTCACATGGTTTCCATGCACAATTTTAAAAACTCTGAAAACACCATGTGGTCACCACTATCTACAAGGGGAAAGTCTCACGATTTAAAAAATGGGGTTCCAATTGTGTGTTTCGGCTCTATCCCAAATTTACACCTTGGAAAACAGTTTTGTGGGAAAGGTCCATGATTCCCTAACTATGTACCAATTATATACCAGATGATATTCACCCAAAACCATACGTTTATCATAAAAAATAAATGGGAAATCACATAGAATGTCTCTAGGATAAAAATAAAGAATCACATACCTCAAAAATTACATCCAGTCACACCTATCTCTAATGATAAAAAAAAACTGAGACCTATAAATGAAAAGAATTTAAGAATAAAAATAAAAAAATATGTGTTATAGTGCAGTCTTACAACACCTGGAAATAATATGTTATTCTTCATTTGACATTGAGACACATTTACAGTCAAACTCAACAAGTGTTGTCTAATTGAGGATCACATGAATTATTCTATGATAAATTTCGCATTATGAATGTTTAAATGCTTAAAATAATTCTTTACCTAATGTATTAGTGGGATGTATAATTTTGAGTCCACCGGTAACAGAATAAAATGATAAATATATATTTACCAAGATTACAAAAAATTAATTAGTCAATCATATAAAAAAACATGTAATGTAATTATATTTAGTAAATATTATAAGATTTCATCATAACATAAATCATGGAAAAAATGGTTTCCATAAATAATTTATCATAAATTTATTAACTAATGGGAATGAAATGGGATTCATATAATCATACATAAATAATAATTATAATAATCCATCTAGAGAAAAAAAGAGAATGAAATTATAAAATTTTTTTCCTAATGAAACATAATAATATGTAAATGATTTTTAAATATATTCAAAATACACTTAAATAATCTTTCAAACCATTATTTGAAATCATTATCACTATTTCTCATTCTTTTGATTAAAAATAAAATAAAAATATTTAAAATATTTTGAAAAATATTTTAATATAAAATAGATATGAAATTATTTTTAATTAATATTTAATTAAAATAACTTTCATAATGTCGGGAAAATTCTTTCACACTATAAACATTAATAGAGAATATTTTTACCACTTTTGTAAGGAGTAAAAACTGATTAATCAGTTTTAAAAAAACATGCATTTTAATAATGTGTACATAAGTCTAAATTTAATTAAAAATAATTTTATAATAAATTTCATGTATATTTAAACTCTTCATCAAAACTAATTTTATTAGTATGGACATAGAAGAAAGTGTTCATCGACTAGAGATGAAATAAGGACTATTTTTCATTAAAATATTTCTCAAAATTTGATTTAGAAAAGATATGATAATGAATATAAAAACGAAAAATTATAATATAAGTAAAGGATAATAAAATATATAGGGTTTTAAGGATATGAACGATATAATTAATATCAATAGAAATTTAAAATAGATAGCCTTGAATATAAATGAGATTGTAACATTAACCCTTAGCTCAAGTCCCAATATTCTTGGTACGTCTTCAAACCTCTTTTATTTAAAAATATATTTGTTATAACTCTATTCCAAAATAATATTAATGCATAATTATATTATTTTAATTCCTTTATAATTTATTTTTATCCTTTTTTTAATATTTTCATCATTAAATGAACATTCAGTTTAAAACTGGTTAGTTTTCCATGTATAATTTGGTTTTATAGTTCTAGTTCTTACACCATGGTCATGTTTTAGTAATCCATAGAATTTTAATATTGAATTTAGTATCATATTTATTAATTTTATAAACATTTATAAACATTCATATAAACTAGTGATGAAAAATTAATTACACCCCATCATGGAGAGAATTGTTTGTACGCACACACAAGTGATGTATTCCCATTTTCATGGATGCAATGAAAGAATGTTAAATTAAAATTAAACTTTCTAAAATAATTATTATATATAAAATATCATATATATTAATTATATATATATATATATCAATGTTAAAATGAAATAAAAAATGAACCACATAACTACAGGGAGGTGGTAGTCTACACGTCCACACAAGCAATGTCATTGTTTTCCAACAAATGTGAATTTAAGATTGTATATATGATATTATAATTAATGAATAAAAAATCATCTATGAATAACATATTAAAACATTTAATCTTTCAAAATTAACAACCATTAATTGTTGAGATGAATGGTGAATCATATCACAATGGGGAGGAAGTGGTCCACATGAACACACAAGTAATACATTCATTTCTTATTTTACTCCAAGGAGGTGGAAAAAGATATAAAATAATAAAAATTAAATATATGTTTATTTATTAAAATTGATTCATTATTTCATGATAGATAAAAAATTTAGATGAATAATAAGAATAAATATGCTTTAAATGAGTCATGTAAGATTGTTATATATTTTTTGAAAGACCTCCTTTGGATTACATGTCAATCCTTCTTAAGATGGATAATATAAATTCCATGTTAGTTGATGAAATTTAATTATTATAGAAAGGTTTTTGGGATGGTATTTTATGATTTAGAGGGATTTAATTTTGGATATAATGGAGGTGAATATGTTCCCATGTATAGGAGATGGGAGGGATTCACATTTTATTATGTAAAAGATTTAAATATTATAAATTCCTTTTCCTATTCAAAAATATTTCCAAAATTATATGTTAATAAAATATAAGGAAGAAAATTAATTAAATTTTAATTTTTTGAAAATTTTAAGTGGAATTTCTACCCTTACTATTTAGTTTAACCCTTTGTAATCCTATTTTAACCATAGTCTTTGTTAAACATTCTTACTGTTTTTACTATTCCTTTAGAATAATATTAAGTTTAAAATATTAAATTTTATCAATAATATTTATTTCAAACAGTTAATATATTTCAAATTAGTTAATTTCTATAATTCTTTTAAATTAATTTTAAAATGAGTGAATCATTTTAAATGAAAACTGATTTAAGAAAAAATAATTTTGCAGCATAAGAATGAATTTATTCTTATTCCAAGAATAGTAAAAACCATTTGATAAATGGTTTGATATATAATTGAATATATTATATAAAATTTTATTTAATGTAATTAACCAATAGTTAATAATATAATTTATTATGATGAAACCATATTACATGAAAAATAATTTTTTTTCTTAGAAATGTCTTTTTTACATTCACATTCTATTATTTTCAGTTCTTACTAATTTGAAGACCATATAATCATTTTTAAAATTTTTAAAAGTAAATTTTAACAATTTTTTGGTCTTATTAATACATACTAATACAAGGCCTATGTGATAACTATTACATTAAATAATTATAATTTAATAGAATATTAATTTTATGTAAAAATTATTGTTGCATTGAAATTAAGATATCGATGACATTAAAATTATTTAGGGAGAAATATATGATCAGAGGTATTTTTTTACAAACAATTATTCTAATAGCACCTAAAGATTAAATAAAAAATTAAAATATATAAATCAAATTTTCTAACAAAATGTTAGTCTATATATTATATGTGTGAAAATAAAATAAAAGACGAGAGAAGATCATAAAAGACTCACCATTAGTCACATATGGATTGAAATAATTTTGGAAAATAAGTGAAAATTTAAGACAAATTCCCAATTGATAATTATTTTAGAAAAATGTGTTCATGATATCAATGGGTTCTCTTGACAAAATTATGTCTTATATAGAGATAAATGAATTTATTTATATCAAAAAATAATGGATATGCCCCTTTGTGTCAATGAAAACAACAAGGGTTATGGACCAACACTGGGGTTTATGTTACCCACATTTAATTATCTATATTCATTATGTGAGTCTAAAAAAATATTTTAAACCTAAAACTCCTCAAAAAAAAAAGATTACATAACTGGAGTTATGATGACATTAGTACACCTAAATATGTCAATTCATGAAACTAGACAACCCAGACCCATATAATGCATCACCCGTCTCCATGAAAATTCTATTAGAACCATGGGACTTCTACATAAAATATAATCTCAGTATGATACGAAAAAATAAAACCTTATAGTGAAACAATATTTCTCATGACTTAACCCCCATGCGATAAATCATTCATCAAACCACATCCTTAGACTCTCATGGTGAATTACAGATATACAATAGAGAACCTCTCCTCCATGTTTTTGGTTCTTCTAAAACACCCAATGATCATACATTGTTCCATGTTTAAAATTGAAATATCTATTAAAACACCTTTTTATATTATAACAATTATCCATTGGGAATTCCCATACACATCAAAAATTCTACATACATAATGTAATGGTATATGAAATTTTAGGTCCTTATATTAGATACATATAAAATGATTATTTTCGCCAAAATAAAAAAACCATGAAGGTTACAATGAAAATGGAATCAAAACACCCCTAGGAGATACATCTAAAATAAGTATGAAATCATCCCCATAATGAATATTTTAAAAGGATAAAAAACCATTATGAAATTAGAAAAAATAAAACATATCAACATTATGGAAAATTTTAACTCCCCAAGATTTCAATATGTAATTCCAAATTAAATAATACAATGATTGATAAATTACACCATATACAAAAATATAGTATTATCATGGTTCCTTTCTATTTTAGTTTTTCTTTTAAGTAAAGTAAATTACCTTTTGTTAAAAATATTACAATTTATTTGATTGAAATAAATATAATACATGATTTTCATATAGAATCAATGTTATGGTCAAATGATCATGTTTTTTAAAAATAATTTACATTTTTTTTCACATGATAATATTAAACATAATTTTTACCACCTCTATAAATATAATATGTGAAATTGGATTCAATTTTTGGGATCACCATGTGATTATTTGGAAATTATATCAATTTAATTTTTATTCATAGTGAATAGTTACCATGTTAAAAGGTTTTCAACATGGTAATGTTTAATAAGGTTAATGTGTAACATGTCAAGATTTCATAGTATGTTATCTCAATAAAATAATTTCATAGCTTGTGCTACACGCAACATCGAGTACGAGCGCACCAAAACTTACCAAACAAGCCGTTCAAAAAGAAGTTATGAATAGTATTAACTGAATTTTGAATCTTATATACTCTATATAAATTTAATATCCATATTATGTGTTTCTTAGACACAATATAAGAACAAATTCCCTTTTTTAGATTAAAGAATTATTTTTTCAAAAAATGAAATTTTACCAACATTTAATGGAGAACCGTTTTTTAAAACCAATATTGGACACTTTTATATATTAAATTTAATGAAATTAAATTATTATTTAGAAGAGGGATATAAAAATTCAGTTTTAAATTTTTTTTAGAACTTTTCTAATAACTCTCATATTTCGACGAATAGTGAAAAATACAATGTTTTAATTAAATACAACTATTTTAATCAAAATAATTTATAGCGTAAAATTATTCATTTAAAAGGTTTTTAAGTATAATTAGATTATATTTTTATCATTTAATACAATTTATGTCATTATAAGTAATTTGACAATTAAATTTGACTTTAACACATGTCTATCTTTTGATAGTTTTTCTTTTTAAAAATCCACTTTTTGGTTCTGACAACAGGAATTAATTTTAAATTAATAAATTCCACTTCATTGTTTTCAATTTGGTAAAATATATTCATTTTTTATTTATAATATAAAAATTATATTTGGATTAATTTTTTGTATTTTTCTAAAAACTTTCATTTTTTGATTAATAGTGAAAAACACTGCGTTATTATTTCAATCCTACTTTTTATTTAAATTTATTTTTAGTTAAAATAGATTAATAATACCTATATAATTTCAATGTAATTCATTAGAGTCATTTTATAATAAAATCATATGTATAAAATTTTATTGAACTTTTTAACCACTATTACGCTACTATTAAGAGAATTTGCAAATTTGCAGAAAACATAATTTTACCACTTCTGTGAGTTGAATCTTAATAATATTAGAGACAATGTTGATATCAGTATGTAAAATTTGGTTCAATAAGAAGAAAATAATTTTTGGTCACTAGTAGCTTTTGAATTTTATTTACCGTTGTTAAAAGTAAATAGGGTAATTAAAGGGAAAGATGTTATTATAATTACCCTAACACATGACCTAATTCTATTGGATAAGTTTAATTAGACCAAAAAAACCATTAGAATAAAAAATGATCTTTTGTTCCACATGTATTAGATTATGACATTTTTTATTATTTTATTTAAAGAGGTGTTAAAAGTGTTAAATTCAATGTTTATTAACTAAAACATTTTTAATATAAGATTATACATAAGATAAATTCAACTATAAATATTCATTATAAAGATTAAAATATTTCCTAAATAATGGTATTTTATTTAAAATTTTTAAATACTAAATAATTAAATTTATTAATGACACAATGATGATGTGGTAAGTACCTTCTATATGAAATATTAAATTAGTTTATTATAAATGTTCAAATAAAAAGAATTTAATGGTTTTGATGACATACACGAATGTTTTAGGTTAATATATAAAGTTAGGGATGATTAGATAAATTGTTTTCGAAGTGATATGTCCTTTATGACTTTCACTAAAACAAAATACCAAATAGTGTAAAAATTAACATAAATTTGTTTTTAAACCAAATACTATATTATTAGTCGATAAAATATTCCCAAATATCTAAGGTTCAGCCAAAGGGATTAAATAATATTATATATGTCATTAATGAACCACTTTAGGTATTCTTGGATTTTTATAGTAAGTTTATCAACCATATTGTGTTAGAATACATGAAGACATAGTAAAGGTTAAACTATTTAACTAAGAGCTAAATCTAAAAGATAATATTAAAATGGTAACCTAAAATTGTATAAAACCTATTGGTTGAGATTATTTTGACCCATAATTACCTAAGGCTTGAAATAAATTAATTTGGAGCAATTATAAACTGAATATGATTGTATAATAAATTAATATTTCAATATTTTTTTAAAGTGACCCTCACCCCTATTAAAAAAAGGAACTTACGCTTCTCTCGAAATCACACCTACAAAAAAATTGTCTCAGACAAAACCTAACCAAATATCCACCAAAATTCCCACACATCATCCTAGTGTCCTTACTTTTATCCTAAATCCAACCTATGGATCCCTTTTTACCAACTCAAAATGAAACACCTGAAGTAGAGGTAATAATTTCACTACCCCGTTTCATGTTCTTTTCTTGTTCAAATTCCCCTTTATTTGTTTTTTCCATACCAAAATAATAACTCCAGTACCTCCTACATAGAGTTATGTTGTTAAAAATATGGTAAAACAATATTGGTTATTCTATCCATCCTATAAATGACAAATAACTATACTTGCGTATGAACGACTTACTGTCTCCACGTCGTGGTGTAGTTTGTTATTCAAACACTTCATTATTTGGATGGATGTAACGACCCAAAGTTTTATTAATAGAAATCCCTCTTGATATAATTAAATGTATCTTTATGTTTTTATAAAATTTCAACTTCCTTGGTTTTATGTTAAAATTCTGACCGTTGCTAATATAACTATGGAATAGTGATCACATGATTAGTATAAATATAGGACCTTAACAAATCAAAATTTACTCAGACAAAAAAAGCAATGGCCTCATCCAGTAGAATTGCTCCATACAAAGCCCATTTATCGGAGCTCGTAAAAGAGGTGGCATCCTTGGGCTTCGCTCTTGACAAAGCCCAAGATGAGCTTCATCATGTCAAGCTCGAATGAGACCGTCTACGGGAAAAATGGAAGTTGAAAGAAATTATTACTCGAGCGATTTTATCCGAGCCACCCCAAGAGTCTGTCACCATACCTCACCTTACCCTTAGGTCTTATGCGGCTGTTTTAAGGTGTTATCCAACTAATCGATAGTACTATGTTCATGTACAATATTTTTTGTATATAATAATGAATATAATTTCTTGTCATTATTGATGCATTGTAAATAGTTTTTAAAGTACAAATGATGTTTTTAGTTATTATTTAATTAAAAAATCTATTCTATTAAATTAAGGGATTTTTGAATTAAATAATATTTTAATAAAATATTATTATTATTATTATTAGATTAATTATATTATATATAAATGATCATATAATTGTATGAATGCAATTATAATTTTTATTAAGTTTTGAAAGCCATTTTTGTCAAAACCCATGAATTTTCAATAAATGTCAGTTTTTATTTTAAAAGTAAAAATTAACTTATTTAGAAATTTATTTAGATAAAATAAATTTTATTTTTTTAATCATCATGTCGAAATTATCCAACAGTGAATTTTTCATAATTTTCTGAGACAGTCAAATTTTTGAGTAAAAATTAAATACTGTTTAAATATATAATGTGTTTTATGACATCATAATGACCCAATAGTGATGTAATAAAATACTATAATCGTTATGTTCGGCCAATATATATTTTACCATTAAAATAATGGTATTTTGGGTTTTTTTGAATTACTTTTCAAAGCATTAATGGACCCCTAAAGACTTATTAAACACCTTGTCTTTTTAAATTAATTTCCATGGGAGTGTGACTCACCTCCACATAAGGAACCCTAATATTTTAAGAATTTAGTAATTTGGACTTATAAAATAATGTTTTCCTCTTCCTTTTCAAAAAAAACATGGGAAAAAACCATGAGTTGGTTTGTGGTTTGGATTAATTTAATATAAGGGGTCCCAAACCAAAATAATAAAGAATTCCTTCACCTTTCCTATATAAATCCACCCAAGCTCCCACTACCTCCTCACTCAAATCCTTTGGAGTTCATCCAAACTCTTCCCTACTCTCTCAAGAATCCTCCCAAGGTGCTCCAAGCTTCCATGAAGCCTCTCACAATCCTCTCTCTAGCCTTTGGAAGCACACTTCCAAGTAAGGGTTTTTTCGACCTTTCTCAATTTTGTCCAATTTTCATTAAGTTGTTTTTCCCTTTTCATTTCAATTATAAATGTTGGGGTATGGTTTCACACCTCTCTCATACTTCCCTATTTATGTTAGAATGACGGGAGACCCTTTCTCTCTTATTAAATTCCTCCCATGTACACCCGTTACCATGCCGAAGTTCCGAAAGGAACTTCTGTCTCCTCTTTTACATTTAAGCAATACTTTTGTATCATAAATCTAAATTAAATTACAATTGTTGGGAAATGTATCTATATTAACTCCTTACTATCAATTAAATGTAAATAAGATGAGGAAACACTTTCTCTCTCATCATCCATTTTTATGAATTCTTATGTCACGCCATTACGCTGTCGAAATCGCAACAATTTTCTAAGCCAATTCCATTGTGTACGGAATTCCATGAACATTTCCCCATAAAGGGTATTCACCTTTATGAACATTTACTTAATGATTATAAAGTTTCATGTATGAATTCCACATTCCTTTAATGTTTAATAAATGATTTTGTTTTATGAATCCATGTTTTATGATCCATGTGGCACACTTATGCATGAAATGAAATGTTTAAGAGGGGTTCTCCCTTATAGCGCTCTAATGCATTGGGTAAAGTATAGTATCATGATATATCATGTGAAATGAGTGTTGACTCATGATATTTCAAGTGCAACGAGGTTTTACACGTTCTTTATGTGCAATGATGATTTACTCATGCTCTATGTGCAATGAGCCTTGGCTCATGCTAATTCCATGTTAAGTGTTGTTGCCACATTTCCATGTTATGATTATCATGATTTATCATGCATTTATGTTCATGTTTTTATTATGCTATATTGATATGCCTATTGTCTAACATGTATTCTACTTCTCATGTTATTTCATGTGTACTCCCTTACTGGGCTTTATAGCTCACCCTTTTCTTATGCATTGTGCTCAGGTTATCCCATGCAATGCTAAGTAAAATGGAATGTAGTGTTCATGTAAAGCAAGTTTTCAATAAAGATGTTTTATTTCATGTTTTAAGTTTTTATGTAATGATCCTAAGCCCCAAAGACACTAAACCTCTCGATCTAATTTGTTGTATCAAGTGATTTTTTATGTAATAAATCATGTTTAAGTTTGTAATAAAAGCAGGTTTGTCATAGTTGGTATCAGATGATAGGTTTGGTTATTTTTGGGATTAGGATTAGAAAACCCTAGTAAAGACTTAGATACAAGACTAAGTACAATAAAAACGTCCCTAAGTTTTGGTGAGTATTGAATAAGTGGGTTATCAAGAATATACATCCCTGTCTGGATAAGAGCAGGTAGAGGCGACTCTGGTACAGATTATCCTAGGGGTAAAATCCAAAAACACCGCTTTGAGATAGACTCGAATGAGAACTGGTGCACGAAAATGGGCCTTCCTACACTCTTGCTTACGACACTCCCGGGGGATATGCTTTGGAAAATTTTCAAGCTTAGTATGAACCCTTATTAAGGGAATTAAAAAATTCCCCTAAGAATATATGTTATAAAGTAGATCATAAAAATCCAAGATTGAAACCTATAGACTCATGTGTTAAGGAAATGAAAGTTTATTTATAAGTCATCAACTTTTGTCTTTGGATTACCCTTTATGTGTTATCCCTAACTTTCCTTTTATTCCAGCCAATGACCGGTAATAGGAGGACATGGGCTAACAACCGTTGTGATGATCAGTGTGATGACTATACAAATGAGATGCCAAATCCAACGTGAGCAGGAATCACGAACTTTGTCACGCTTCTCTCTCAGCTAACTCAAGTTTTGAATAAAATCACTGGTCAAGAGGAACATTAAACCCCCCTAAAAATGAACAAGTCACTATAGAGAGCTTCATAAGACAAAGGCCTCCTACATTTAGTGGATCATCCGATCCGACAATCACTGAACAATGGATCAACTTCATTGAAAAGATCTTATCCATCCTTCAATATTACGAAGAAGAGAAGGTTCTCTTGGCGGCTTATCATATGGAGGGTGAAGCTGGTAAATGGTGGATGTTGATCAAAAATACTAAGCCTGAGGAGGAGATCAAGGCGTTGGAATGGAAGGATTTCTGGAAGATGTTTTTCGATAAATATTTTCTACACACCCTCAAGCTTAAGATGGAAAGGGACTTCCTTTCCCTCAAGAAAAAAAGATGAAGAATATGTTGGAGCGTACGAGGAATAATTCACAAGGCTTGCACGATACGCTTCCAGCTTTGTCGTTACCCCAGAATGAAATTTGACCGCTTCTTTGGTGGGATGAAGCCTAGCCTGCGGAAAGAATTAGCGATCTGTGACTTCGACAACTATGAGGAAATTGTCTGATGTGCCCTCAAGGTCGAAATGGAGATCATAGAATCACATGGGTATCATGGGGACAAGAAGCGTAAGGTAGAATTAAATGCTGGCAGTCTGATGGATAAATCCAACGGTGCTAAGAAGATCCAGCACCCCACATTCCAAAAGTGTGGAAAGGAGTACGCTGGAAATTGCCTTAAGGGGGTGAGGGAATTCTTCAGGTGTGGGAGAGAAGGGAACCTAGATGTTAACTATCGGAAAGAAAGTCCCACAGCTACGACAGAGGAGAGGAACACTTCATTCTAACTTCAATGCGTTGTTCAAATCTACAAATGCAATGAACTGGGTCATTTTTCAAATCAGTACCTTAATCCAAGGGTTTTGGGTGACAACCAACAACCTCCAAGGCCGCAAGGAAGAGATTTTTCCATCACTTCTTTCAAAGTGAATCCCAACAATGAAGTGGTTCTAGGTACACTAGTTATTCATTCAAGAATAGTGAAAGTACTTTTTGATTTAGGTTCTATGCATTCTTTTATATCTCGAAAGTTTAGTAGAACAATCCCAACACCACCACAAATCATGGAAGTGAAGATGTCAGTGAATACGGGAAATGGGGAAATCATTTCATCCCATGAATATAAGTCTTACCCTGTTATAATATGTGGACTGAATTTCCCGGCGAACCTCGTCATACTCCCTTTGGTGGAATTTGATGCAATTCTTGGCATGGATTGGCTTTCCTTATATAGAGCCTACATAAATTGTCGAGAGAGGAAAATCACACTCCATATGGAGAATCAACCTCGGATTCTTTACAAGTGTAAGGAGGAAGATGAATCTCCTTTAGCTCCATCATGTCAAGAGTGGATATTACTTCATTATGAGCACGTGTATCTGGCTTAGATTATTGATTCCAAGGAAGAAACCATCCTTGAAGAAATGCCTATTGTGAGGGAATTCGCTGAAGTATTTCCCGAGAAACTACCTGGTCTTCCTCATAGAAGAGATGTTGAATTCTCAATTGAACTTATACCCGGTACTTCACCAATATCCAAAACTCCATATAGAATGGCTATTGTAGAGCATGAAGAGCTGAAGAAACAACTATAGGAGAATCCGAATAATGGATTTATATGCCCAAGTGCTTCACCATGGGGTGCACCAGTCCTCTTCATCAAGAAGAAGGATTGGTCAATGCAGATTTGCATCGATTATCATGAACATAACAAAATCATGATAAATAACAAGTATACTCTCCCAAGAATGTATGACTTGTTCGATCAGCTGTGTGGAGCACAATACTTCTCTAAGGTGGACTTGCGTTTGGGATATTATCATGTAAGGGTGAAGAAGGAAGATATCACCAAGACAACTTTTCACACAAGATACGAGCACTATGAATTCATAGTAATGCCTTTCGGACTCACTAATGCTCCATAAATCTTCAAGGACTTAATGAATAGAGTCTTTAGAGATTACCTAGACAAATATGTGGTAGTCTTTATAGATGATATTCTAATATACTCCAAAACCAAGGAGGATCAAGAGAGGCATTTAAGAACTGTACTGGAGACATTGAGCAAGGACAAGCTCTATACAAAGTATAGAAAGTGTGAGTTTTGGTTGAAGGAGGTCTTATTCTTGGGCCATATCATCACAAGCAATGAGATATCTCTGGATCCCTCCAAAACAAATGCAATTGAGGGATGGCTGAGGCCAACATCCGTAACAGATATCCGTAGCTTCTTGGGATTAGATGGATATTATTAATGATTTGTGAGAAATTTCTTACGATTGTCCAAACCTCTTACCAAGCTAGGTCGAAAGGGAGTAATGTTTTCTTGGAGTGATGAATGCGAAGAAAGATTCAAGGAGTTGAAAAGGAGGCTTATCAATGCGCCCGTTCTCACTTTACCCACAAGTGGGGAAATTTTTGTGGTATTCAGTGATTCGTCGAAGAAGGGATTAGGATTTGTGTTGATGCAGAAAGATAAAGTTATATCCTATGCCTCAAGGTAGTAGAAAATACATGAGCGAAACTATCCAACGCATGATCTGGAGTTGGCGGCGGTGATCTTTTCCTTGAAAATTCGGAGGCATTATCCCTATGGGGAGAAATTTGAGATATATACTGACCACAAGAGTCTTAAATATATATTCACACAGAAAGAGCTTAATATTAACTAGAGAAGATGGATAAAGCTCATCATGGATTATGACTGTTCAATCCATTACCACCATGGGAAAGCGAACAAGGTGGGGGATGCCCTATGTAGAAAGGATCCAGCGATTCTATCAATGATGAGAATTGAGAAGGATCCAATCTTCTTAGACATTATGAAGATGGACATGGGAATCATAGAGAAGGGAACATCATCAATCCATTCACAATTGATTTCTCAACTGTCTCTTTTAGAAAGGTTAAAAGATGCTCAAAAGTATGATGTAGGAATTCATGAAAAATTGGAAGCTATCGAAAAAGGGAAATCCCTTGAGTTTAATGTTAATGATGAAGGAATTGTGCAGTTTGAGAAAAGACTATGTGTTCCATCAAGTCCGGAGTAGAAGAATGAACTTTTGGATGATGCACATAGTTCAAATTACTCTATTCACCAAGGGAGCACAATGATGTATTGAGATCTCCAAGGAAGATTTTGGTGGGATAATATGAAGAAGGATACTGCTGAATATACATCAAAGTGCCTGGTGTGTCAGCAAGTGATGGCTGAGTGGGAGAAGTCTAACGGGATGATTCAACCACTACCCATACCAGAATGGAAATGGGAAAACATCACCATGGGCTTTGTCACCGGATTTTGGAGGACATCCAAAGGAAATAATGCAATCTGGGTTGTTGTGGATCATCTTACAAATACTGCACACTTCATTTCTATTCGGGAGTATTTCTCATTGGATCAACTGGTACCGATATATATCCGGGAAGTGGTGAGGTTGCATGGAGTACCACTATCTATTGTGTCTGACTGAGATCCAAGATTCACCTCTAAGATTTGGAAGAGTCTTCAACATGCTCTGAATACTGAACTGAACTTCAGTACAGACTATCATCCTCAAAATAATGGCCAATCCGAGCGGACTATCCGAACACTTGAGGATATGTTGAGAGCATGCTCAGTGGATTTACAAGAGGATGGGATCAACATCTTCCTCTGGTTGAGTTCTCTTATAATAACAGTTTCCACTCGAGCATCCAAATGGCACCATATGAAGCCCTATATGGGAAAAGGTGCAGAACACTGGCATGTTGGGATGAGGTTAGTGAACATAAGATGCATGGACCAGAAATGGTCGAGGAAATGGTGGAGAAGGTGAAAACCATTCAACAGCACACCAAGGTAGCCGAGAGTCGATATAAGAGTTATGCAGATAACCGTCGACGACAGCCTGAGTTTAAAGATGGAGACATGGTTTTTCTAAGCATATCTCTATGGAATAAGGTCATGAGGTTTGGAAAGAAAGGGAAGTTATGTCCAAGATACATCGGCCCCTTCGAGATTCTTGATCGTGTTGGGGCTGTGGCTTATCGACTAGCACATCCACCTACTATGGACAAAGTATATGATGTCATTCAAGTATCCCTCTTAAGGAAGTACATACCAGACCCTTCACATGTACTCTCTTCTGAGGTGGTACAATTGGAAGATGATCTTTCTTATGAGGAGAAACCAGTGAAAATATTAGATCGCAGAAAAAAAGTTCTACGAAATAAGATAATGCCCCTCGTCAAGGTGTTGTGGAGAAAACCAAAGTTTGAAGAAGAGACTTGGGAATCAGAGTAAGTGAGGAAGCTGAGTTACCCACATCTATTTTAGTGTGGGAAAAGGAAAATTTTGAGGGTGATATTTCTTAAGAGGGAAATATTGTAACAACCCAATGTTTCATTAATGGAAATCCCTCTTGATCTAATTAAATGTCTCTTTAAATTTATATAAAATTTCATCTTCATTGGTTTTATGTTAAGAATTTTTACCGTTGCTAATATAGATGTTGAACAGTGATCACATGATTAGTATAAATATAGGGCCTTAACAAATCCAAATTTACTTAGACAAAAGAAGCGATGGCCTCATCCTATAGAATTGCTCCATACGAAGCCCAATTTTCGGAGCTCGGAAAAGAGGTGGTGTCCTTGGGCTTCGCTCTTGACCAAGCCCATGGTGAGCATTATCATGTCAATCTCTAATCAGACCGTCTACGGGAAAAGTGGAAGTTGATAGAAATTACCACTCAAGCGATGTCATAAGAGCCACCCCAAGAGTCTGTCACCATCACACACCTTACCCTTAGGTCTTATGCGGCTGTTTTAAGGGGTTATGAAACTAATCGATAGTACTATTTTCATGTACATTATTTTTGTATATAATAATGAATATAATTTCTTGTCATCATTGATGCATTGAAAATAGTTTTTAATGTACAAATGGTGTTTTTAGTTATTATTTAATTAAAAAAATATATTTTATTAAATTAAGGGATTTTTGAATTAAATAATATTTTAATAAAATATTATTATTATTATATTTAGATTAATTTTATTATATATAAATGATCATATAATTTTATGAATGCAATTATAATTTTTATTAAGGTTTGAAAGCCATTTTTGTCAAACCCCATGAATTTTCAATAAATGTCATTTTTTAGTTTAAAAGTGAAAATTAACATATTTATAAAGTTATTTAGATAAAATAAATGTTATTTTTGGAATAATGATGTCGAAATTATCCAATAGTGAATTTTTCATAATTTTCTGAGACAGTCAAATTTTTGAGTAAAAATTAAATACTGTTTAAATATATAATGTGATTTATGACATCATAATGACCTAATAGTGATGTAATAAAATACTATAATCTTTATTTTCGGCCAATAAATATTTTAGCATTAAAATAATGTTATTTTGGGTTTGTTTCGATTACTTTTCAAAGCATTAATGGACCCCTCAAGACTTATTAAACACCTTGTCTTTTTAAATTAATTTCTATAGGAGTGTGAGTCACCTCCACATAAGAAGCCCTAATTTTTTAGAAGTTCGGACTTTGTCCTTATAAACTAATGTTTTCCTCTTACCTTTTCAAAAAACCATGGTCAAAAACCATGAGATGGTTTGTGGTTTGGATTAATTTAATATAAGGGGTCCCAAACCTAAATAATAAAGAATTCCTTCACCTTTCCAATATAAACCCACCCAAGCTCCCACTCCCTCCTCACTCAAAGCCTTTTGAGTTCGTCCAACATCTTTCCTACACTCTCTAGATTCCTCCCAAGGTTCCCCAAGCTCCCAATAAGCCTCTCACAATCCTCTCTCTAGCATTTGGAAGCACACTTCCAATTAAGGGTTTTTTCTTCCTTTCTCATTTTTTTTTCCAATTTTCTTTAAGTTGTTTTGCCCTTTTAATTTCAATTATAAATGTTGGGGTATGGTTTCACACCTCCCTCATACTTCCCACTTTATGTTTGAATGACGGTAGACCCTTTCTCTCTCATTAAATGCCTCCCATGTACACCCGTTACCATTCCGAAATTCCGAAAGGAACTTATCTCTCCTCTTTTACATTTAAGAAATACTTTTGTATCATAAATCTAAATTACATTAAAATTGTTGGGAAATGTATCTATATTAACTCCTTACTTTCCAATACATGTAAATAATATGAGGAACCCCTTTCTCTCTCATCTTCCATTTTTATGAATTCTTATGTCACGCCATTACACTGCCGAAATCACACCGATTTTCTAAGCCAATGCCATTGTGTTGGGAATACCATGACCATATCCCAATCAATGGTATTCACCTTTATTAACATTACTTATTGATTATAAAGTTTCATGTATGAATTCCACATTCCTTTATCATGGAATAAATGATTATGTTTTATGAATCCATGTTTTATGATCCATATGGCACACTTATGCATGAAATGAAATGTTTATGAAGGGTGCACCCTTATAGCGCTCCAATGCATTGGGTAAAGTATAGTATCACGATACGTCATCTGCAATGAGTGTTGACTCATGCTAATTTAAGTGAAACTAGGGTTTACTTGTGCTTTATGTTCAATGATGATTTACTCATGCTCTATGTGCAATGAGCCTTGGCTCATGCTAATTCCATGTTAAGTGTTGTTTCAACATTTCCTGGTTATGATTATCATGTTTTATCATGCCTTTATGTTCATGTTTTTATTATTATTTATTGATATTCCTATTTTATAACATGTATTTTACTCCTCATGTTATTTCATGTGTACTCCCTTACTGGGCTTTATAGCTCACCCTTTTCTTTTGCATGTGCTCAGGTTATCCCATGCAATGCTAAGTACGAAGGAATGTAATGGTCAGGTAAAGGAAGTTTTCAATAAAGATGTTGTATTTCATGTTTTATGTTTTTATGTAATGATCCTAAGCCCCAAAGACACTAAACCTACTGATCTTATTTGTTGTATCAAGTGAAGTTTTAAGTAATAAATCATGTTTAAGTTTGTAATAAAAGCAGGGTTGTCATAGTTGGTATCAGAGGATAGGTTTGGTTATTTTTGGGATTAGGATTAGAAAAACCTAGTAAAGCCTTAGATACAAGACTATGTACAATAAAAAAGTCCCTAAGTATTGGTGAGTATGGAGTAAGTGGTTAATCATGAAAATAAATCCCTGTCGGGATACGAGCAGGTAGAGGCGGTTCTGGCACAGATGTATCCTAGGGGTAAAACACGAAAACACCGCATTGAGCTAGACTTGAATGAGAATAGGTGCATGAAAATGGTCCTTGTTGCACTCTTGCTTACGACGCTCCCGGGGGATATGCTTTGGAAAATTCATAAGCTTAGTATGAACCCTTATTAAGGGAATTAAAAAATTCCCCTAAGAATTTATGTTAGAATGTAGATCATGAAAATATGAGATTGAAGCCTATAGACTCATGAGCTAAGGAAATGAAAGTTTATTTATAAGTCATCAACTTTTTTCTTTGGATTAACCTTTATGTGTTACCCCTAACTTTACTTTTATTCCAGACAATGGATGGTAATAGGAGGACTCGGGCTAACAACCATTGTGAAGATTAGTGTGATGACTTAACTAATGAGATTCCCAATCCAATGGGAGCGGGAATCACGAACCTTGTCACGCTTCTCTCTCAGCTAACTCAAGTTTTGAATAAAAACACAGGTCAAGAGGAACATTAAACCCCCCCTAAAAATGAACAAGTCGCTATCGAGATCTTCATAAGACAAAGGCCTCCATCTTTTAGTGGATCATCCGATCCCACAATCACTGAACAATGGATCAACTTCATTGAAAATATCGTCTCCATCCTTCAATGTTCTGAACAAGAGAAGGTTCTCATAGCGGCTTATCGTGTGGAGGGTGAAGATGATCAATGGTGGACATTGATGAAAAATATGAAGCCTTAGGAGGAGATCGAGGCATTGGAATGGAAGGATTTCCGGAAGATGTTTTTCGATAAATATTTTCCGCACACCCGCCATCTTAATATGGATAGGGACTTCCTTTCCCTCAAGAAAAAAAGATGAAGAATCTGTTGGAGTGTACGAGGAAAACTTCACAAGGCTTGCATGATATGCTTCTGGCTTTGTCGTTACCCCAGAATTAAAGTTGACCGCTTCTTTGGTGGGTTGAAGCCTAGCCTGTGGAAAGCATTAGTGATCCTTGACTTCAACAGCTATGAGGAAATTGTCCGATGTATCCTCAAGGTCGAAATGGAGATCGGATAATCACATGGGTATCATGGGGACAAGAAGCGTAAGGCAGAATTAAATGCTGGCAGTCTGATGGGTAAATCCAACGGTTCTAAGAAGATCCAACACCCCACTTGCCAAAAGTGCATAAAGAAGCACCCTGGAAATTGCCTTAAGGGGACGGGGAAATGCTTCAGGGGTGGAAGAGAAGGGAACCTAGCTGTTAACTATCGGAAAGAAAGACCCGTGGCTGCGACAGAGGAGAGGAACACTTCATTCGAACTTCAACGCATTGTTCAATGCTACAAATGCAAAGAACTAGGTCATTTTGAAAATCAGTGCCTTAATCCAAGGGTTTTCAGAGACAACCAACAACCTCCAAGGCCGCAAAGAAGTGCTTTTTCCATCACTTCTATCGAAGTGAATCCCGACAACGAAGTGGCGATAGGTACACTAGTTATTCATTCAAGAATAGCGAAAGTACTTTTTGATTCAGGTTCTACACATTCCTTTATATCTCAAAAGTTTAGTAGAACAATCCCAGCACCACCACAAATCATGGAAGTGAATATGTCGATGAGTACGAGAAATGGGGAAATCATTGCATCTCATGAATATAAGTCCTCCCCTGTTATAATCTGTGGAATGAATTTCCTGGTGATCCTCGTCATACTCCCTCTGGTGGAATTTGATGCAATTCTTAGTATGGATTGGATTTCCTTATATAGAGCCAACATAAATTGTCAGGAGAGGAAAATCGCACTCCATATAGAGAATCGACCCACGATTCATTACAAGTGTAAGGAGGAAGATGAATCTCCATTACCTCCATCATCTCAAGAGTGGATATTACTACCTTATGAGCACGCGTATCTGGCTCAGATTATTGAGTCCAAGGAAGAAACCATCCTTAAAGAAATTCCTATTGTGAGGGAATTCGCTGAAGTGTTTCCTTAGGAACTACCTGGTCTTCCTCGTAGAAGAGATGTTGAATTCTCAATTGAACTTATACTTGGTGCTTTACCAATATCCAAAACTCCATATAGAATGGCTATTATAGAGCATGAAGAGCTGAAAAACAGCAATAGGAGAATCTGGATGAAGGGTTTATACTCCCAAGTGCTTCACCATGGGGTGCACCAGTCCTCTTCGTCAAGAAGAAGGACAGGTCAATGCGGCTTTGCATCGATTATCATGAACATAATAAAATCACGATAAAGAACAAGTATCCTCTCCCAAAGATTGATGACTTGTTCGATCACCTGTGTGGAGCACAATACTTGTCCAAGGTGGACTTGCGGTCGGGATATTATCATGTAAGGGTGAAGAAGGAAGATATCACCAAGACTACTTTTCGCACAAGATACATGCACTATGAGTTCATAGTAATGCCTTTCGGACTCACTAATTCTCCATAAATCTTCATGGACTTACTGAATAGAGTCAATAGATATTACCTAGACAAATTTTTGGTAGTCTTTATAGATGATATTCTAATATACTCCAAAACCAAGAAGGATCAAGAGGAGCATTTAAGAAATGTACTGGAGACTTTGCGCAAGGAGAAGGTCTATGAAAAGTATAGAAAGTGTAAGTTTTGGTTGAAGGAGGTCTTATTATTAGGCCATATCATCACAAGCAATGGGATATCTATGGATCCCTCCAAAACAGATGCAATTGAGGGATGGACGAGGCCAACATCGGTAACAGATATCCATAGCTTCTTGGGATTAGTTGGATACTATCTACGATTTCTGATAAATTTCTCACGATTTTCCAAACCTCTTACCAAGCTAACTCGAGAGGGAGTAAAGTTTTCTTAGAGTGTTGAATGCGAAGAATGCTTCATGAAGTTGGAAAGGAGGCTTATCACTACGCCCGTGCTCACTTTACCCACAAGTGGGAAAATTTTTGTTTTATTCAGTGATGCTTCAAAGAAGGGATTATGATGTGTGTTGATGCAGAATGATAAAGTTATATCCTATGCCTCAAGGAAGTAGAAAATACATGAGAGAAACTATCCAACGCATGATCTGGAGTTGGCAGCAGTGATATTTTCCTTGAAAATCTTGAGGCATTATCTCTATGGGGAGAAATGTGTGATATATACTAACCACAAGAGTCTTAAATACATATTCACACAGAAAGAGATTAATATGAACCAGAGAAGATGGATAGATCTCATCAAGTATTATGATTGTTCAATCCATTACCACCCTGGGAAAGAAAATAAGGTGGGGGATGCCCTAAGTGGAAAGGATCCAACGATTCTATCAATGATGAGAATTGAGAAGGATCCAATCTTCTTAGACATGATGAAGATGGACATGGGAATCATTGAGAAGGGGACATCATCAATCAATTCATAAATTATTGCTCAAACTTCTCTTTTAGAAAGGGTAAAGGATGCTCAAAAGGATGATGTGGGAATTCAAGAAAAATTGGAAGTTATTGATAAAGGGAAATCCTATGAGATTAATGTTAATGAAGAAGGAATTATGTAGTTTGGGAAAAGAATATGTGTTCCGTCAAGTCCGGAGCTGAAGAAGGAACTTTTGGATGATGCCCATAGTTCAAATTTCTCTATTCGCCCAGGGAGCACAAAGATGTATCACGATCTCCGAGGAAACTTTTGGTGGGATAATAAGAAGAAGGAGATTTCTGAATATACATCAATGTTCCTGGTGTGTCAGCTAGTGAAGGCTGAGAGGGAGAATTCTAAGGGGATGATGCAACCATTTCCCATACCATAATGGAAATGGGAAAACATCACCATGGACTTTGTCACCGGACTTATAAGGACATCCAAAGGCAACAATGCAATCTGGATTGTTCTGGATCGTCTTACAAAGATTTCACACTTCATTGCTATTCGAGAGGATTTCTCATTGGATCAAATGGAAGAGATATATATCCAGGAAGTGGCGAGGTTGATTGGAGTACCACTATCTATTGTGTCTGACTGAGATCCAAGATTCACCTCTATGTTTTGCAAGAGTCTTCAACATGCTCTAAATACTGAACTAAACTTCAGTACGGCCTATCATCCTCAAAATGATGTCCAATTTGAGAGGACTATCCCAACACTTGAGGATATGTTGAGATCATGATCAATGGAATTTAAAGGAGGATAGGATCAACATCTTCCTCCGGTTGTGTTCTCTTATAATAATAGTTTCCACTCGATCATCCAAATGGCACCATATGAAGCCCTATATGGGAACAGTTGCAGAACACTGGCATGTTGGGATGAGGTCAGTGAACGTAAGCTGCATGGTCCAGAAATGGTCGAGGAAATGGTGGAGAAGGTGAAAACCATTCAGCAGCATATCAAGATAGCCCAGAGTTGACAGAAGAGTTATGCAGATAATCGTCGACGAGACCTTGAGTTTAAAGTTGGAGACATGGTTTTTATAAGCATATCTTCTTGGAATAAGGTAATGAGTTTTGGAAATAAAGGGAAGTTAAGTCCAAGATACATTGTCCCCTTTGAGATTCTTGATCGTGTCGGGGATGTGGCCTATCTACTAGCACTTCCACCTACTATGGCCAAAGTACATGATGTCTTTCAAGTATCCCTCTTAAGGAAGTACATAGCGGACCCTTCACATGTACTCTCTTTTGAGGTGGTACATTTGGAAGTTGATCTTTCTTATGATGAAAAACCAGTGAAGATCTTAGATCGTAGAAAAAAAGGTCTACAAAATAAGACAATGCCCCTCGTCAAGGTGTTATAGAGAAACCAAATGTTTGAAGAAGCGACTTGGGAATTGGAGGAAGAGATGAAGCTAAGTTACCCAGATCTGGTTTAGTGTGGGAAAAGGAAAATTTTGAGGGTTAAATTTCTTAAGGGGGAAATATTGTAACGACCCAAAGTTTCATTAATGGAAATCCCTCTTGATCTAATTACATGTCTCTTTATGTTTATATTAAATTTCAAGTTCCTTGGTTTTATGTTACGAATTTTGACCGTTGCTAATATAGGTGTTGAACAGTGATCACATGATTAGTATAAATATAGGGCCTTAACAAATCGAAATTTACTCAGACAAAAGAAGCGATGGTCTCATCCAGTAGAATTGCTCCATACGAAGCCCATTTATCGGAGCTCAAAAAAGAGGTGGCGTCCTTGGTATTCGCTCTTGACCAATTCCACGCTGAGCTTCATCATGTCAAGCTCAAACGAGACCGTCTATAGGAATAGTGGATGTTCATAGAAATTACCACTCGAGCGATGTTATCTGAGCCACCCCAAGAGTCCGTCACAATCGCACACCTTACCCTTAGGTCTTATACGGCTGTTTTAAGGGGTTATGTAACTAATATATAGTACTATGTTCATGTACATTATTTTTGTATATAATAGTGACTATAATTTATTGTCATTATTGATGCATTGTAAATAGTATTTAAAGTACAAATGGTGTTTTTAGTTATTATTTAATCAAGAAATATATTTTATTAAATTAAGGAATTTCTGAATTAAATAATATTTTAATAAAATATTATTATTATTATTATCAGATTAGCATTATTATATATAAATGATCATATAATTGTATGAATGCAATTATAATTTTTATTATGGTTTGAAAGCCATTTTTGTCAAAACCTGTGAATTTTCAATAAATGTCGGTTTTTATTTTAAAAGTTAAAATTAACATATTTAGAAATTTATTTAGATAGTATAAATGTTATTTTTGGAATCAGGATGTCTAAATTATCCAACAGTTAATTTATCATAATTTTCTGAGACAGTCAAATTTTTGAGTAAAAATTAAATACTGTTTAAATATATAATGTGTTTTATGACATCATAATGACCCAATAGTGATGTAATAAAATAAAATAATCTTTATGTTCTGCCAATATATGTTTTACTATTAAAATAATGTGATTTTGGGTTTGTTTGGATTACTTTTCAAAGAATTAATGGACCCCTCAAGACTTATTAAACACCTTGTCTTTTTAAATTAATTTCCAGGGGAGTGTGACTCACCTCCACATAGGCAACCCTAATATTTTAAGAAGTTCGGACATTGGCCTTATAAAATTATTTTTACTCTTCCCTTTTCGAAAATCCATGGGAAAAAACATGGGATGGTTTGTGGTTTGGATTAATTTAATATAAGGGGTCCCAAACCTAAATAATAAAGAATTCCCTCACCTTTCCTATATAAACCCACCGAAGCTCCCACTCCCTCCTCACTCAAAGCCTTTGTTGTTCGTCAAAAATCTGCCCTACACTCTCTAGAATCCTCCAAAGGTGCCCCAAGCTCCCAAGAAGCCTCTCACAAGCCTCTCTCTAGCCTTTGGAAGCACACTTCCATGTAAGCGTTTTTTCTTCCTTGCTCATTTTTGTCCAATTTTCGTTAAGATGTTTTTTACTTTTAATTTAAATTACAAATGTTGGGGTATGGTTTTTCATAACTCATACTTCCCTATTTATTTTTGAATGATGGGAGACCATTTCCATCTCATTAAATGTATCCCATTTACACCCATTACCATGATGAAATTCCGAAAGGAACTTCTCTCTCATCTTTTACATTCAAGCAATAATTTTGTATCATGAATCTAAATTACATTACAATTGTTGGTACATGTATTTATATGACCTCCTTACTGTCCATTACATGTAAATAAGATGAGTAACCCCTTTCTCTCTCATCAACCATTTTTATGAATTCTTATGTAACGCCGTTACGCTGCCGAAATCGCACCGATTTTCTAAGCCAATGCCATTCTGTAGTGAATACCATGCCCATTTCCCCATCAAGGGTATTCACCTTTATTCACATTTACATATTGATTATAAAGTTTAATGCATTAATTCCACATTCCTTTATCGTGGAATAAATGATTTTGTTTTATGAATCCATGTTTTATGATCCATGTGGCACACTTATGCATGAAATTAAATATTTAAGAAGGGTGTTCCCTTATAGCGCTCCAATGCATTGGGTAAAGTATAGTATCATGAAAAGTCATGTGTAATGATTGTTGAATCATTCTAATTCAAGTGCAACGAGGGTTTACTTGTGCTTTATGTGCAATGAGGATTTACTCTTGCTCCATGTGCAATGAGCCCTGGCTCATGCTAATTCCATGTTTAGTGTTGTTGCCACATTTCCATGTTATGTTTATCATGCTTTATCATGCCTTTATGTTCATGTTTTTCTTATTCTCTATTGATATGCCTATTGTTTAACATGTATTTTAATCCTCATGTTATTCCATGTGTACTCCCTTACTAGGCTTTATAGCTCACCCTTTTCTTATGCATGTCCTCAGGTTATCCCATGCAATGCTAAGTACGAAGGAATGTAGTGGTTATGTAAAGTAAGTTTTCAATAAAGATGATGTATTTCATGTTTTATGTTTTTATGTAATGATACTAATCCCCAAAGACACTAAACCTCTCAATCTTATTTATTGTATCAAGTGATGTTTTATGTAATAAATCATATTTATGTTTGTAATAAAAGTAGGGTTGTCATAATGGGTATAATAATGAGTATAACATATGTAAATAATAAATATTATATCTTAATTATTATTTATATATTATATAAAATCCAATTACATACGATTTCACGATCAATATAATGATATTGCCACTCATGGGTACGTACAGATTACCATCTCCTCGACGGGATGAGATTCATTCCCACGTTCACCATTCAATGATGATTATAAAAATATATATTATTAATATGTATGTGATATATGAAATAATAATTCTTTTGGATATATATAAATACATGTATTTACTTACATATTTCTTATTCACTTACTTCTGTTTAATACGATATGAAAACGGAAACTGCATTTATGCGTACGTACGACCTACCTCCTCCGTAAACTGTGACTTCCACATCATATATCTATCTATTATAAATATTAATACTCTAAATATATAATATATATAAATCAAGGTATATATTTTTGAAGTATTTAAATCATGATCTAAATGATATGATCTAGAATAACATATTAAAACACGTACGATAAAGAAAGTAATTATTACACAAAATGATAATTTAAAATGGAAATATTTATTAAATGGGTATTATAAAGTCATAAATGAATCATTTTTGATATAATAAATATGAATATGGTTCTTTTATAATTTAACAACAAACTATGGTCATTATACATGAGGTTAAATGTACCTTGGACCAATGGAATGTGCATGGTGAGGGTTATTTTCTCAATCTCTTTATTATCCGAGGTTGTTTCTAAGTGAATATCTACTGGGAAATATTTATTATCCATGTCCATGTTTCATAAAGATTTTTTGAAGGTATTATTTTAATGTTAATCTTTTTCGAAAACATCATTTTAAATTTTTTAATGATTTATTGTTTTAAACAATTCTCATTAATTTCTAATTTTTTAAAACTGTTTTAAGGATTTATTTATAGGGACATGAATTTTTTAAAATGTTATTTCTTTTAGAAGGTTTCAAATTGGTATGGGAAACATTAACTCAAAAATATATTTTAAATTAATATCTTTATAAATTATGAGACTTTCAAATGATTTCATAAAAAAGGGATATTTCTCTCAAACATTTTTACTAGATCATTTTCAACTATGTCAACATCCTTCATAGGATATTATTCTTGGTCGAGGTTGATTTATTTTGATAAAAATCATCCATATTTTATTTATTTTTTTGATATTTTTAACTGTGGATGTGTTATTTTATACCATTCATGGTTTATGGATAAAGTATTGACATTTCATATGTCAGTTTTAATATGGATGTTTATGTTATGTTCAAATCTTTTCATATGAGGAATGCATTGGACATAGTAAGTGACAGGTGGAGACCCCTATAACTCCTAGATGCATCGGTAGGTCTGATGATACAAACTAGTGTCTTGGCATAAGACCTTGACATAATCTTATTTGTAGTCATGGCACAAGTCCTTGAATATGTTGTTATGATGTCTGGAATTATGCATTCCCTCATTATAAAATTAACTATTGGTATTACATGTGATTATTAGACTAGTAAAATATCTATTTGAATAGTTAAATGGAATTATTTGAATTTTCATTTCCATTTTAGGCTAATGTTTATAATTAAATAAATTTTGTTTTAGTTTTATACATTTCCTTAAATGGTTATGCTTATTTTTTAATGTTTCCACTATATTGTTATCATTACAGAGCATTTGAGCTCACCCCTTTCATAGGTTTTATTTTCCCAAGATTCCAAGAAGTGTATTATGATTGATAAGCCAGGTTAAGCTAGGGGATTAATGTCATTATCAATGGACCATTCATGTTGTATTTTATTTCATAATGTGTAATGTAACATTCATGTTTGTAATCTATTTTTGCAGATAGCTAAACGAATTGGTCTTTCGGGACTTGATTCCTTGTAATCATTCCAATGTTATGTAATAATGCCCTGACACTAGGGTTCTAGGGTTGGGGTGTTACAGTTGGTACTAGAGAAGTTTAGTAACAACCTTGGAAATAGATTTAGAAAAATTATGATTAGAGAACATTACCCAAAGATAGACTTTAAGGATTAGTATAGAATAACATTATAGAATTTTTGTAATTTAGATATTTTGTTTATTTTACAAGAAATAAATCTCTGTCTGGATACTTGAAGGTAGCGGTGACTCTAGAAAAAATGTACCTTGGAGTGAAAACTCTGACAAGGAGTTTCGGCCTTGACCCAGGGTATCCTGGTACATGACAACAGGCCTTGCTGCACTCTTTGTTATGACACTCCTGGGGGATAGGATTTGGATAATTCACATTTTCATTACAAGACATTATGAAGAATTTAAGAGTAAATACTACCTCAAAGAATTTTTTTATGATTATAGATTATATACATAATCATTGCAATTTACGTTAGATAGTTTACATGTTTTGAATTATGCATTCTGATTCATAAACTTACCTAGTGTTTTCCATTTTTCAGAAATGGCACCTAGTATGAGGAATTAGAATTCCCAAAATACACAAGATTGAATGATTAATAAGGATCATATTTTTCATGATATTAAAGAAACATTTAAAAGGGAAATAGTCTCCCACGTATTCTAATCATATGAAGAAATAATATCATGTGATAATAAGATAAGTAAAGAATTATTTGAGATCTATGGCATTGAAGGGAAGCAAGATAATAAAAGGATGGAAGAGGGAATAATGGATTAAGGGAAGAGGAGAAACAAGGATTTTACGATATGTGATAACTGGGGAAATAATAACCTTCATAAATTAATGAAGGGATTGTGAGTTTGTTATAATTATGGAGAAAAAGGACACCATGTACATGATTTTCAAGTGTAAGAAAAAGCTTTCCAATGTACAATTCTTCATCTTCAAGGAGTTGGGACACTATTTGAAGAAATGTCCAAATCATCAGAGTATACCCTAAATAGTGTTATTGGATAATAATCATGTAATGATAATTCCAATGATGAATGGGGATGATTAAATTTCTTATGTTGTTTTTAATGTATTCTGTCATTTGGGTACTATATTAATGATGTACATGTTATAATAATTATAAAGTAAAAAAGGAATGTACTATAGTATTATTTCATTTAGGACATGAGACTGTGTGGAACCAAGAAAAGTGACTCAATAGTAGGTTAAATTTTTTGGAAAATATATGGTTGAGAGAAAGATAAAAAATAATATAGTTCTGATAATGGGGTATTTATTTTGGAATAATATATAACTTATTTGGATAAATTATATTATATATTCTTGACTAACTTGATACTAATTAAGGATTTTTATATTCTATCATTGTTGGAGTTTACAAAATTTTTGATAGAAGGAGTATATCTAGTATTCTATAAGAAATAAGGGAGAATGAATGTAATCTATAAGGTTTTATGGTAATTTAGGGTGTTATAGTGTTTTAAAAGAATACATGATGAAATTATTTACATTTTATTTCATGTATAAAAGGTTCTTCATTGTGTTTACCTTCCTTATAAATTTTGGAATGTGAGTTTGGATAGAATTATTTTGGATAAGTCTAAAGGTTGGAATCGATTATGTTTGACATTGGATAATATTGTTAAGGTTAAACGATTTCTTGATATTATTTTTGGTTTTTTATAAAAAGGATAACCTAGAGGTTGGGTGACAACACGTCACATCCAACCAGGCCGTGAGACTTGAACCTCCAACCAAAGGGAAACAAGGATGGATCACCTACCACTGGCATACGTTATTTTTTAGTTTACAAAATTTATTTTTTAAAATAGTTTGATTAAATAATTATAAATTATTTATTTTTTTACAATATACGATTAGGTTAAATAGAATATTTTTGAGTTCTATTATCTTTTTGAGTAAAAGATGACTTTGTGGTAGGAATTAATTGAACGATGAAACTCTAACTTTCAAGTACATTCTTTTCATATAATTCTATGAATAAATTAATACTCAAAATTTAGGGAAGAGATTTTAAATCCATAATGGTGTAATCCTAATACCTTATGTTTTTCTGAACAAATGATATTATAAATCATCACAGTTTGATGGCTTTGAGGCCCTGAATTTCACACTTGTTTGTGATTTATGAACTCAATCACTCCCTAGAAATATTTACGTTATTCCTCCAATTATGTGTCTATAATTTCCCCTAATTTTCTCCTAATAAAGATCAATATTTGGTGGTAAATTTTTCTTTATCTTTCCCTCTTATTAAGACAAAATTTTATTTACCCATTTTCTATTATGGGATTTCCACAAAGGTATTTTTCTATTTTTAACCATTTATTTTCAAAGAACAATTTCAAATTGTGAAGATGAAATTTATTGAAGGTGGGGAGAATGTAACACCCCAAGATTTCATAGTATGTTATCTTATTAAAGTAATTCCATATATTCTGCTACACGCTACACCGTGTTCAATCAAACCACAACTTAAAAAACTAGTCATTAAAGTAGTGGTTATGAATAGTATAAACATCATTTTGAATCTTATATATTGTATATAATTTAAACATCCATATTATGTGTTTCTTAGATATTATATAAGAACAAATTTATTTATTCAGATAAAAGAAGTATTTTTCAAAAAATAAAGTTTTACCTCCTTTTAGTGGTGAAGCCTTTTTTTAAAAAATATTTGCCACATTTATATATTCAATTTAATGAAAAAATGATCTTCTTTAAAATATGGTCATTAAAATTTTGTTTTGTTAAATTTTTGGTACTTTTCAGAAATCTTTAATATTTTAAAGAGTAGTGAAAAATACTATGTTTTAATTAAAAACAACTTTTTTAATCAAAAATAATTTATATTGTTAAATTATACATTTGAAATGTTTTGAAGTATAATTAGATTATATTTTTATCATTTAATACAAGGTAAGTTATTATATGTAATTTTACATTTAAATTTGACATAAGCACTTGTCAATCTTTTGATAGTTTTTATTTTTTTAAAACATGCTTTTTGGTTTTGAAAACGGGAATAAATTTTAAGTTAATAAATGAAAATTCTATGTTTTTAATTTGGTAAAAAAAACTTCATTTTTGAATTCGGAATATCAAAATTATATTTGGGTAAATTTTTGGTATTTTTCTACAAACATTCAATTTTTGATGAATAGTGAAAAACACTACGTTATTATATAAAATGAACTTTTTATTTAAATAATTATTTAATTTATTTAAATTTATTTTAAGACAATGTAGAAAAATAATATCTATATAATTTCAATGTAATTCATTGGAGTCATTTTATAATAAAATCAGATGTAGAAAATTCTATTGAACGTTTTAACCTCTTTTACCCACCTTCTAGGAGCATTTAAAAATTTTCATAAATCATAATTTTATGGATTCTGTGAGTTGAATTTCAAACATCTGAGAGACACATATGAAATTAGTAAGTAAAATGTGGTTCAATAAGTTGAAAATAATTTGTGGTGAATAGTAACTTCTCACTTATTTAACACAGCTAGATGTAAATAGGGTAATCAAAGGTAAAAATGATATTATAATTACACTAACAAATGCCCTAATTCTCTTAGATAATTTTAATTCGACCAAAAATAACCTTAGGAATGATATATGATCCTTTAGGTCCACTTGGATAAGATTAAGAAATATATTATTATTTTATTTAAAGAAGTGTTAAAAGTGATAAATTCCATGTTTATTAACTAAACCATTTTTAATATAGGGTGATACATAAGATAAATTAGAATATAAATATTCATTAGAAAAATAAAAATATTTCCTACATAATTTTATTTTATTTATTATTTTTTGATATTAAAAAATTAAATTTAATTATGAAACAATGATGATGCAGTAATTACTTTCATAAAGAAATATTAAAATAGTTTATATTATAAGTATTAACATAAATAGAATTTTAAAGTTTTTATGCCATCCACAAATTTTCTAGGTTAATATTACATGTCAGGGTTGGATAGATAAATTGTTTTAGATGTGATATGTTTTTTTTACTTTCTCAAAAGAAAAATTCTAATTAGTGTCGAAATTTACATAAATTAGTTTTTAAAACAAATACTATATTACTGGTTGATATAAAATTCTAAAAATTCCATGGTTTGGTCAAAGTTCTTAAATAATATTATATATTTCATTCATTAACCACTTGAGGTTCTCTTGGAAGTTTAGAGTATGTTTATTTACCATATAGTGTAAGAATACAAGAAGACACGATAATAGTTGAACTATTTAACTGAGAGTTAAATATAGAGAAATGCTTAAAATAGTAACCAAATTTGTCTAAAACATATTGGTTGAAAGGATTTAGACCCATAACAACATAAGACTCTAAATAGATTCATTTTGAGCAATTATAAACCTAATATGATTGTATAATAAATTAATATTTTATTTTTTTCCTAAAGTGAACCTCACACCTCATTTAGAAGGGAACTTCCCCTTTCCCCAAAATCACATCTCTAAAGCCATTTGGTTCAGCCAAACCTTTCACAAATATCCTCCCATATTTTCTCACATCATCCTAGAGTACTTAATTTTATCCAAATGCCAATCTATTGTTCCCTTATGATAAACTCAAAAGAAAACACCCAAAGAAGAAGTAATAATTTCACCACCCCCTTTCATGTTTTTTTCTTCTTTCACTTCCTCTTTCATTGTTATTTCCATACAAGAATAATAACTCTAATATCTCTTACATACTGTTTTCTCATTATAAATATGGTATAAAAATATTCGTTATTCTATCTATCCTATAAATGACAAAGCAAACATACGTGCGTATGTACGGCTTACCATCTTTACATCGTGGTGTATTTTTCTATTCAAAAACATAATTATTTAGATTGGTATAATAATGATTATAACAGATGTAAATAATAAATATAACATGTTAATTATTCTGTATATATGATATACCATCCAATTACTTACTATTTCACCATCAATATAATGATATTGTCGCTCGTGCGTATGTACGGATTACCGTCTCCACGACGTGATGAGATTCATTCCCACATTCACCATTCAATGATGATTATAAAAATATATATTATTAATAAGTATGTAATATATTACATAATAATTCTACTAGATATATATATATATATATATATATTCATTTATGTACTTACATATATCTTATTCACTTACTTCGGTTCAATACAATATGAAAATGGAAACAACGTTTATGCGTACGTATGACCTACCATCTCCATAAACGGTTCCTTCCATTTCATATATCTATCTATCAAAAATATTTATATTCTAAATATATATGATATATAAATCACAATTTATATTCTGGAAGTATTTAAATCGTGATCTAAATGATATGATCAAGAATAACATGTTAAAACATGTACGATAAAGAAAGAAATTATTACCCAAAATTATAATTTAACATTGAAATAATTATTAAATAGATAGTATAAAGTCATAAATGAATCATGTATGATATAATAAATATGTATATGGTTCTGGTATAATTTAATTACATTTTATGGTCATTATAGAGGAGGTCAAACGTACCCTGGACTAAAGGAAAGATCAAGGTAATGGTTATTTTCACAATCTCTTTATTATCTGAGGTTGTTTTTTCATGAGTATATACTTGAAAATATTTATTATCCATGTCCATGTTTCATAAATTAGTTTTAAAAGGAATTTTTTATGGGAATCTTTTACAAAAACAACATTTTAAATTTCTAAAGATGTATTCTTCTAAACCTTTTTCATTAAGGTCAAGTTTTCAAAATGGTTTTAAGGATTTATTTATATGGATATGAATGATTTAAAATTTTAATTCCTGTCAAAATAATCAAAGTGGTATGTTACACATTGATTCAAAATTTTCATTTAAATTGATTCCTTTATAAATTATGTTATTTTTAATCGATTTCATGATAACGGGATATTTCTCTCCAATATGTCTGCTGATCATTTTCAACTGTGTCAACATCCTTTATGGGATATTATTATTGATAGAGGTTGTCGATTATGATAAAAATATTCCATATTGTATTGATGTTTTTGTGATATGTTTGACTATGGATGTTTTATTTTTATACCATTCATGGTTTATGGATAAATAATTGACATTTCATAGGCTAGTTTTAATACGAATGTTTGTGTTATGTTCAACCCTTTAAATATAAGGAATGCATTGGACATAGTAAGTAACGGGTGGATCCCGCTATAACTCTTTGATGCATAGTTAGTTCTAATGAGACAAACTAGTGTCTTGAAACAAGGCCTTGACAAAATATTATTCATTGTCTTGGAACAAGGCCTTGACTATGTGGTTATGAAGTCTGGCATTATGCATGCTATAATTATGAAATTAGATATTGATATTACATGTGGTTATTAGATTAGTAGAATATCCGTGTGAATAAGTAAATGGAATTATTTTATTTATATTTTCTATATTATGATTAATTTTAAGTTTAATTTTTTTTGTTTTAGTTTTAAACACTGCCTTAAATATTTATGCTTATTTATGAAATTTTCTATATATTGTTATCCTTACTGAGAATTTTCTCTCACCCATTTCTTATGTTTTATTTTCCCAAGATTCCAAGAAGTGTATTATGATTTATAAAAAGGTTTAAGATGAGGGATTGATGTAATTATCAAAGGATCAATCATGTTGTGTTTTATTTCCTAATGGGTTATGTAACATTGCTGAATGTAATAAATTTTCCAAGACAACTAAATTGATTGGTCTTTCGAGACTTCATTCCTTGTAATCGTGCCAATGTTATGTAATAATGCACCAACTCTAGGCTTCTATGGTCGGTGTGTTACATAATGAGGGTTTAAACTAATAGATACTGTTTAAAATTTATTTTCTACATGTGATTGTTAGGGTGTATTTAGACCAAAAAATATACAATATTCTAAATGGGACTAAATTTATTCCACATTCCTTGATAGGTACATTTATTATAGTTTAATTTTCATTATATTTATAAATATTCCACTCCCCTCACATTTAAATATATTCTAACTGTTCGCATATAAATACAATAAAATCATAATTAGATTAAAAAATATCTAAAAAAACCACAAATCATCTTATAAATTTCTTAGTGATCATGGGATAAATAAAAAACTAATCCTAAAAGGATTAATGAATATGACAAAATAAGAAATTCAAGGATGTTTTATAATTATTAATAAAAGTTTTTCATGTTTATTTCTTATTCTAACTCCTTAAAATATATCCAACCATCCAAATATAATTTAATTATTATATTTTTTATACCAAAATGTTTTTATACTGATGGAATAACTAATTTTAATATCATATCCATTCTTCACATCTCTTTTAGAAACCATAGCCTACATATTTATTTATGGGTGGTAAGTAGTGGATCTATTTTTGGAAAATTTACACCTTTTAAATTGTTCTCACATTTTATTGTTTTAAAAATATTTTCAGTAATCACTATTGAGTACCATAGAAACTCCAAAACTGAAAAAAATGTGATCTGAGAAAATATAAAACAACATGAGAGTCACCAGATCAATTATGATAAAATTAATCCTGTTTAAAACATATTTAATTTCCAAATAATATAATTGAATCCAGAAAAAACTAATAAAATTCCCATAAATTCTACTCCCAAAATATAAAATTCTTCACAAATATTCAATGTTTCTTTGAGTATCTCATATATTTTTGATATACCTCTAGAAAACTGGATGTTGTTACATGATTTAAAAAAATTATGTGTATCTATAAAAATTATAGGTAAAAAAATTCAAGCCTCCAGGACGTCATTAATTGATCGCTGGTTATCTAAAATGACATCCATAATAATATGTGTGACAAAAATTGAAGAAAAATGGCACCTCATCTTCTGGGATATACATATTTATCACCCTATCACTATATATCCTTTATATGCAAGGATACATCCATAAATAGTAAATTATGATGAATTTTAGATTCACATATACTTTTTAGTAAATATTTATGGCACTCAAAATTAACCATGTAGTTCACCATGCCCATGTAACATTATACATTATGAGTGACCACGATGAGCTTCTCACTAGGCATTGAATCATTAATAGTCATTTCTATAGGTATTTTAAAATAAAAAATATAGTGATGTATGCCCATATATTCTAATATTATGTTCACATATCCCTTCTTGTATTTAATATCTACATTGAAATTGTGGAGGAGAAATATCCCCCACATTTTATTTTTATGGATTTTATTTATTCATTAAATACATAAGATTTCAATGGTAAGAATAAATTGAAAATTTACTTCTCATCAAATAATGAATTAATCTATCATTATAAAAAAATGTGGATCCAAAATTCTTCTAAGTGCTTACATGATTAATCTTTGTTAATAATAGTGTTTTAATGTATAATCTATAACATAGAGTCATCCATATTTCTACTATGTTAGGACTTTTCCCTCTGAATTATTTGAAGAAACATATATTATTTAGGTTGGAACATCCTATGATAGTGGTTTGATGATAGGGGTAGTTTTTATTTTCTATATGATTCCACCAAAATCATTATTTCATGATAGTTCAAAAAATATTCTATTTCACATTTAATGAATTTATTGAGTAGAAATTTATTTTTTCTAAAGTTTATATTAAATATTATATAGAACCATATATGAAATAGAAATGATATAACATGATTTACAGTGGTGGGTATAAAAGTGAAGAGATGACATCACCCTTTTATTCTTTTACAATAATTCATTATTTAGAAATTTTATGGGAAAAGCATAGCACAATCCACAAATAACATAAAATATCTCAAAATTAAGAAAACTATTTTAAATATACATTTTCAAAACATAAAAAAAGTTACTAGGGAAAAAATTCATATTAGGTTATATAATATATAAATTCTTCCTGGAATATTTATAGTTAACATTTATTGAGATCTAATAAATTGTTACCTGGATGCATTAATATGGAAAGAGGTTATCATAAAAATTAAATTAAATCATTTAATAGGAAAATGTTTTATTAATATATATGGGAAATAAATGTTCTTGATCATTTAGTGCAATGGGGACCAAAATATAGATTGAGAAACTATAAAATGTAGTGGCCCTTTCTAGAAAGTATCATGAGTTTTTGGTAAATAATTTAAATGTGTAAGTGGTCTTTTCAACAGTGTAGTTTGTTTTTATTAGTCAAAAGATATCTTCCAGTAATTTTGAACTTGTGTCGGAATAAGGTAATTATTAAAATTCTTCAAATTTTTTATTCCAGTCCTCTTGGGATCAATTTTAATTGGGATCACCCATTAGTAACTATAAATTTAATATATAATACCAGGTTAAAAATATATTGGAAACACTTTTTAAAAACATCCCTGAATATTGGGGTTAGACTTGTTTGGGATTAATTTAGTTGTTTTTAATCATTCTCATGAAAACATTAATGCATGAAAATATTAGGGCTTATTTAATTTTTTCACCATGTTTCAAGTATTTGGAATTATTACATTGTTTCAAAATGATTTGTAGTTTCAGTTTTATAATTGGATCCATCTTATTTTCAATTAACATATTCAGCTTATTAATATCTAGATGATTGGAATATTTATTATTTGATTTTAAAAAATTAAATTCTAATTTGGGTGGTTCTTCGGATGAAGGTGAACAATTGGTATCACTCATATTAGAATCTTATTTTAATATAAAAAGATATTGTAACAAAATTAAATATCAATTCATGTCCAATAATAAATAATTATTCCAATTTACCTCCAATGTAATTACCACACATTAGTATTAAGTTTAAATTAATTTCCAAAAATATCTCTTTAAATATGTTTCAGTAATAATAAATCTTCCCATAAGATGATAATTTCATTCCAAATATAATTATACTCATTTAAGAGATAATAGTTTCCAAAATTTAGAGGGTAATAATATATAGATCTTCTCGTGAAAATTTTGTAGAATCCAATATGGTGAAATTTATAGTGTCTACAAAAAATTATATACAGGTCCCATTCATGTACATTGATTATTGTTCTCAATATTTAAATTAATGGAATTTCTAGTATTATTAATAAAGGATATATACAATTTTACTCTTTTACATTCATGATATATTTTTTTTTGGAAAAAACATACCATTCACACTTTACAAAAATACTTCTAAAAACCCAAAAGTTGTAAAGTATATAAATTGTCTATTCATTCCCCCAGTTCAGTTCATTTTAGTCCTCCAACCTACGAATAATATTATATTGAGTATATCATAGAATTTATCAATTCAACCAAATTATACAAGGCACAAGTTAATATTGACATCCTTATAGTGAAAGGGATAATGAAGGTACTAGTATCTTTTCATTTATAATTTAATTTTGAATGTTTAGTGTAAAAAAATTCCAAAATAATCTCACCCTTTCACTATTATTTAAACTTATCCGCACGGTACATGATATAAAAACTCATTTCAGACCATGAAATTATGTTAATTAAATCATGTAGCGGGATTCATATTTTTTCTTTTTTATATTTATTAAACATCTATTTCCACAAGGAATACTCATAGGATTTATCTTATGTAATATAAGAGAATGGTGTTAATAGTAAATAAAGATACTCTACTATATATTTTCCTCTGTTTTAGTTCATTCCATGTGTGCTGATTGGTTACTCCAAATGAGGTTTTGAAGTAATTTTCTACGGATCATTGGGTCTTTCTGATTTTTTGTAACCCAATAATTTCTCATTTCCGTATACTTTATTTCCACCCCATTTATAAAATTCCTGACACTTCCTTTCAGGTTATGAATGGGTTGAGTTGGTAGTTTAGTATTCCCTTGATTTACCAATACGTTTATAGTCATAAGAATTTAAATAAACTAGTTTCTAAATTCCATAATATTATAACCTTGGTTTGCTAGAGTGTGTTTTTTTACCATGATAATCTACCAAGTTTCCCAGAAATTCCTTCATGAATGGATCTTAAATATACTCTTGTGTTTAGTAACATTTTGATGGATATGATCTATACCTCATTTGTAAGAATGGGGGAGATTAGTATATCATCTATGATGGTTTAATTGAATATTTAATGATGTCAAATTATCAATGCATAGTGTACTATTCCATATATCCAATATCATATAGTTGTCTAAATTTTATTTTCTATATTTTATCATTGTTCTATATGTTTGGTACCCGAGGTGATCAATTTGTGTACTAATCTAGAGATTTAAACACCATATACACTAAGGGGTATTGAAGGTGATTTACCCACTTTACTAAATTCTATCTATCCTCAAGGATAGACGAATTCCTCAATAAAAAATTAAAGTAAATGGGAGTTGAAATTTTTTACCACCTGAACACCTCTCGAATCAATCATTGAACTCTTTTTTTAGTTTTAAGAGATATTTTTCACTAATTCCTTATCCATGATAGATTATTTATATACTATTTAACCTCTAAAATAACCATCCATCATGTTTCTATCATCTCCTAACTGGCCTAGGTTTAATAAAACTAATAAATTATGTTCTTCTATGAATAGTGTGGGAATCTACTTAAATGTATCCTAATACTCATAAATTTTTTCTTTAACAGCTTACCATATGTTGTTGATCTCTTTCATAACTGATTTGTATCCAGATTTAATAACAATAATTCAAAGGAAAAAATATCTGGAGATCATATCAATTAGTAGCATCACTTAGTTATAGATTATATATTCATTTATTAGTTGTTCCATCAAGATGAAATATGAATTCCTTCTACTTGATAAATGAGTCTACAACTATCCCAGTCATTAATTTGATTTAAGATATTAGATTCACTCTAGGTATTTTTAGTTTATGAACATAATATAACATATAAATTTGGAAGGATTTGTACTATACACTATTTAAGATCCAAATCCAAATGATTATTTTGTAGCAACAATTCATTATTCGGAATATGAAAATTTAGTCGGATAATCCCCTGAGAATATAGATTCATTGATCTATTTTTTTTAAAATTATCACAATTTAATGACTTTATAGAGTATTTAGATGATATATATGGATAATCTAAAAATGTGATATCGTAAAAATATTTTTCAATTTGATCTATGTATCTAATATTCTCTTTTTATCTAGTGATTTTTTCTTAACCTAAGTGTCAAAACCAAATAGGGGAATTGTACTTTAGCTAGTAACATAATGAATCCATTTCAAGAATATAATAAATAAATATAACAACAATGATTGATGTGCCTCCCCGTAAACTATTCTTAATTCCGGACACAATTTATATTATATGGTCATGAATACTATTTGTATCCCATGAATAAATTACTTTTTATGGTGTGAATCATAATGTATCATGTGGTAGTACAAATTTTTAGTGTTTAGTTTGTTTGTGATAGACTAGATGATGATGAATTAGGTTATAGAATAATATCCAATAGTTCTAGTTGTGTAATATATTTGGAATATTGTTCAAAAAAGATTTAAAATCTATGTTTAATCTCTAGACATTCCTTAATTATCCCCTAAACCAATCATTATATCATAAACAATACATATAATTAATCAATTTTTTATTTAAATATTTTATATATTAGATACTTATTATTACTTAGTGTTCATGAATCCAATAAAATTTTTTAGAGACCATGAAATGTTCTTCCCTCCCCTATAAATGTGGTAAAAATCCATTGATCACTTCTTAAATTTACTCAAAATGATTCTACAAAGTAGAATCAATAAAGATAAAGGGGTTATCTAAAAACTAAAATAAATTTGAATTATTTTTAATACGTATGAAATTAATTACAACCATTGAATTCTTATAGAATTAAACTAGTTTCTTAAAAGACTAATCAATTTACAAATAAGAACATTGGTTCGTTAGAATTAATAGGGGTGTGGTCTGGGAAATACTCCAATATTTTCTACATTGAATTAAAATGCCTCATAGGAGATACATAGTAATACAAATGTTAATATGAAAAATGGATAACCCCTATCATAATTACCAATATTAACTGTCATGGGAACAAAATAGAGGTTTCTGAGAACCTCATGATTCTTGGGTTATCTCCATGAAATAGAGTATATCATGATCTTCTCTACCTGTAACATATAGATTTTTATAGAATGTATAAATGAAAGAATAATTTCCATGACCCAATAAAATCATTTTCTCTCTTGAATCACAAACCATATGTATTTTTGTTATTTATTTTTAAAAATTATATTAGTTAGCATGAGTGCAAAAATATCATAGTCCCCTCATTCCATATATATTTTCTATTATGTATCCTTCTTTATCGACCAATTTAAAGGAATTTTTCAACCCCTCCATTGTAGTTACCAATTTATTTAGTTTATATGATTATATAAGGCATTTACATTTTTACACAATTTTTTATAGTGGTTTGGGTGTCATAATTATTGATAAAAAAAATAATCATATACTATAAGAAAAATAACTTCAATCATATATAATAATGTCATCAAAAAGGGTAAATTCTTCTAATGAATTTCTGAGAATGAAAATAATGATTACTTGTGTTTTTATAATTATGTATTTAATTATTGATAGCCCCTTTAGAAATCTTATGTATCCCATGAAGTGGCCAATATAATAATATATGAAATTCAATGATTGAATTTATACTGATACATGTTTAATTTATTACTACATATCATTTTAATTTTATAGTTTAATTATCATTTATAAATCCCAATAAAACATTAATATTACATAGTGTTTTTTAAAACCATTTCAATCTCACATGGGTGGAATTTTAATATTACATAGCACTATAGGATAATTGATTATTTTTTATTGTAATTGAGTTAGGGTTATTCTTCCAAAGAACGTGAATCCAGAAAATAATTTATATGGTTCTCTTATTGGTCTATTTTTATTTTCATTTATACATGTAAATTGATGTGTAATAAAACACTATATATATAGAAAGTGAATTTTATTCTACCAAAAAAATTAATCAATAGAGGGTATTCATATTTCATGAAAATTTCACATGGGCTATTCCTATGAAATGATTTCAATATCTAGTTTAATCACATAGAACTCATCGTCCCCTAGAATTAATTTTATCCATGATCTCAATATCCAAATTTAATTATCTACAACCTTGTTTTTCCCATACACAACTCACTTGGACTATTTTTCCCCAATATTAATTAAAATTCAACTGAATTAATGTTTTTTTATATTTAAAATGATATCATAATTAATTATCCTATTATAAAGAAAACTATTTTCCTTATTAAAATAAATTACAAATAAATTGAAAATATGAAAATATTGTATGTTTTTTTATTAAAAAGAAAATAATGGTAAAACCACTGACAAATCCTATAATAAAAAAAATAAAAATAATTACATGATCAATTTTCATGGAATCATCATCAATATCATCCACTTCCTTGTGATACTTCTTATATTTAATGTGTTTCAATTATTAACATGTTTTGAATGTGATCTATTTTTATATTTAGGTTTCCTCATAATGGGAGGACCCTTCGTCATCTTATTGGTTATCAATCCATCAATTATATTATCAATGGTTGACATATCCATGTCTTAAACCACATGTGTAATGATTTTTGAATCAAAATTTTCTAGGATTGTTTATCTGTGGAAAAAATTAAATGATTTATCAAGAAAATTAAATGGATCATTCTTTAAATCCTTGGTTTCTTTGATGGAAAAAACACTACATTTAAATAAAAAAATAATACTGTATAAATTTAATATGTTACTCCATTATGACAGGTGTGCCAAATTATTTATGGTGTGATTTAGAGATAGTTTTTGGTGTAGTATCATATCAACACTGGAGCTGCATGAATTATTATTTTGGGGGGGGGGGTATTCAATTTTATAATAAGTTATTTTAATCCTTTATGGTCAAGCCATTCCTTTTTTTCTTTGTTTCTTATCGCATTATGGTGATAAATGGTTCGTGGTTTTTTGATTCCATTAAAAACAACATCACTTTGGACTTCAAAGTAAATCCTTATGTGGAAATATACACTCTTTTATGTAGAGGTTATAAAAGTACTAGAGTGATTGGTTACATGGATTTGTTATAAATACTGTCAATGGTATACGTTTTCAGAGTGTATGAATCTCCATAGCATATATTATGAGAATACTTATCTTTTAAAAAATCATACGTTATATATAAGTGTTTCAATTAATCATTTGGATGGAATTTTAGGTTAATCCCAAAAAATGTGAGGAAAAAACCATAAATTATTTGTAATCTTACATCATTGATTCATGTTTTTATAGTATCTACCTTATAAGACCCATTGAAAAATACCACACTTAATTTCTTTATTGAGGGATAGACAACATTTATTTTTTTTAAATTATACAACCTTAAACCCCTATATCTTCAGTGAACCCTACCAACTAGAATTTAATGCCAATCTAATGAAAAATCCTTATTTCATAAAGTATATTTTATCTTCTTTATAATGGGATTACATAAAAATATTTTTTAATTATGGGCCAGAAAATCATGAAATGTCTCTTTTGTGGACATCTAGACTTCCCTAGAAGTCCATGTCTCAACCTTTTCACCTATTAGGTTATATATATTGTCGAAATAATCATAATTCATACTTTATCCATGGTTAAAACATTGGAAATATTATTCCATCAAGGACACATCTCAAGACAATAGAGTTAAATGATCTAGTTATATACATTAGCGTGTCTTTATTTTATCTTATTTTTAATTTATAATGGAAAGAGGAATCTTTTTATGATATGTTCTCATGTTTTCCTACAGAACATTTTTGGTCCTCAAAATACAATCATTATTTTGTTCATTGATAATGTGGTACTTTATCTTGAAAAAATTGGTGAAACATCCATGGGATTAAGATACTCATCATAAATTACTGAAACCAATCTTTATAGATTTTAAGAATTTAATTAATTTCCTTTTTCCCAATCAATGAGACAAAAAAATTATTGGGATACAAATCTATTATAATCACAAAATATCATTCATAAGGTTCAACCACCAACGTTACATGTCATCCTTTAATATATGGTTATAAATACCTAAAATAAAATCCAAATTTCCTCTAACACGGTGTAAGCTGCATTCACATAATTTCTCATTCCATATTTTTAATGCATGAATTCACACACAAACTATATCTAGGTATCATTCACATAGTATTACATTAGAAATTAATTTAAAAATCATAGATTTTTTTATAGTAATATTATATAAAACTACAATAAACCATGGTTTTAGTTTGATGAAATTAAATGAACATCAATGATCATAAAAAATAACCTTAAAATGACTTCATTGTTCATGAAAAAAATACCATAAAATATAACACCTTGTTCTAGGTAAAATGATCTTAAAAGGGATGGCATGTTTATTTAATATCACTGTACCACATAGGGTTTTATTCCCTTCTATGTGATACATTGGTATCCCTTCTCATATGAACAATTCAGACATTTTAACACTAACCACCTCCTTATATTGTGAATAATTTTATAAAACCATGATGTGTCACATTATATTAGTTTTGGCTGACTATGTTTGGGGGATATTGAAACTCGCTCACACATACATATAAATAACCGTATATATATATATTAAAATTGATGTGAGGGGTTAATCAATTTCATTCATTGAAAGGAATAATTAATAATATATTGGGTATGATTTCAGGAATATGATTTATATCAATATAATATCCACTTAATATGAAATAGAAACATTTATTGGATAAGGCATCCTCCCATCCTCCTAACCACAACTATTAAATTGAAGAACATTTAGTTCATTCTATCTATTATAAACTATAGTAAAGTGATTCCAAAACCAAACAAAATATAATGGGTAAAAACACACGGGGAATCATAAATGTTAGCTCAACATGGAATAATATATAGATGAAAGATATTGACTTACCATGAACTCTTACTTGTGATTATTCATTAATGGGTTTATTGTTTTAATTTTTTCCTTTTAATAACTCACACCATATCTAAATGGTATAACTGAATGTTCCTATATATGTCAAGATTAGTATAATTTCAATGGGATGTAAAATCACCTAAAACTTATACACACCACCAACTTATATATATGATGTATGTAGAATTTTCCATGACTAATGTGGCCCCAAATACCAAAAGAACCATGTTTCCAACCAAATATATTCAATTTTAGGTAGTGAATTTGATATTATTATAATATGGAGAAAGTGGTATTACTCCAACTATGTAATTGGCTCATTCTAAAATTGAATATATAAAACCACTATAACTCTCCCACCAATGATAGGTTAACATGGAGAAATATATTATAAATATGTTAAACATATTTTGATTTATTTACCTTGAGAGTATAAATACCAATATTCTATATCCAAGTGAATTTTATAAGGATATATAATACATCCATACAAATTCTAAAGGTCTTGTTAGGGGGGATATCACTAACTACCATCATTTATACCATCACTCAACCTTAACACCTTGTGAATATATAGGGTAAATTTCATATTATTTTTTATGCCCTATGTTTTGATCTAGGGATCCTAGGATGATAATTTATAGGATATTGATCACCATATTAAACAATTATATGATCTATAATTCTTTATCAACTAATGATAATCCGATAGAAAATCCTATGCAAAAATATCTTCCACTGATTCTCCTAAAAGGCACAATTATCTTTGGTCTATCTAAATAGTTATATGAGGATGCTTCAAAAAATGCATGTCTGATTGAAAAATATAATTGACTCAATTCCAATAATGTAATATTAAACAAAATGATGTTATTGCACATTGTTGATTAATATACATCTTAAGTGGTCCTCTCTTGAACATAGACTATGAAAGTCCTCAATATGATGCTGGAAGGACTATCTTCAATGATCCTTCGCATAGTATAAAATTTGAAATCATAATCCAAAAATTTACCTACTTAGTAAATTAAAATTAAGATGTTTTATAGGTTCTCTTATGATTCCTCAATATATATGTTCAAGTTACACTAACTTTATTACTAGTAATAAATATTCTGATTCTAATTCTAGTCATATTTTTCTTCCCAATGATTCAATTTGTCAAGTTATTCTCCATAGCATTGATATTGAACAAAATGGAGGCCCTAACCATAATAACACATAAATAATAAATAATCATAGAGGCTCTCCCCATGGAGGTTAAATTTAAGACAATATATTTATAGGGGTCATTTTATTGATGCTGTGTAGAAAATAGGTAATTATGGAATCCCTCCACATGGAAACCAAATGAACAAATATGAAGTTCATCCCCAGTGAATATGTTATAGAGGAAATTCCTTATCACATAACTAAAATATAGTTACCCCCACTAAAGTAAATATATATCAATAATCAATGAATCCATCCATATGGAATTTGTTTTAGAGTAGTTCATTATATTGATTTATCTATTCATCATGGATTCCCTACATATTCTTCCATAATTTCAATATCTTCTCCATGTATATAGAATCTTTTAAATTAAAATTCTATCCCCACACTCACATCATCAAAAAAAATGATGTATCATCCTATTCAATAGAAATAAGGAGAAAATGATCATGATATGTGAATCAATTAGATTACACTGCTAGATACAATTATATATATTAAAAATTACATTTCTTACCTTGGTAAAATACTCTGGAAGATAACATTATTGTTTGACAAGGATGAAGAATAACTCATAGTGGGTGAAAGGAAATTCTATTATTATATAGTGATAAAACGATGAATATATCATACCAATCATCTTGTATCCTATTTGCACTTCTCAATGAAAACATACCATGAAATTATAATTCGTTTACATGAAATGCCTATTATGTAACTTATTGGAAACCAGAAATACTCTCAAATATATGTATATTTCCATTATAGAATATATTAATCATGCCATGGTTCAAGATGTAACATTCAACCACGTTGGAATGTATTTCATTTTTTCTATCTTGGAATCCTAAATCAGGAATGTAGCATGAGTTCCATTAGTAATTCAACCTCACTAATTTAATTTTACTCAAGAAATGATCAATGATAGCGCAATTGACATGTACAATAGTGGTTAGGGTGAAAATAGAGGCCATCTTGTCATTCCACTGACTTTTTATAAAGGATAATCAGGAATACAAAACTTAAAATTTTATTATGTTTGTCTATGTGTCTTGCGCTAGGAATAAAAATTCAATACAATGACTCTAATAAAATCCCACCATCTATAAATATTAGATGACATATACTCAATGGGAGATAGGTATTGAATGTATATTTCATCAATACAACATAAATGTAAAGCTAAAGTCTAATTTATAGAGATATTAGCCATCAAATGTTGAAACAACTTTAGTGACCAGTACCTTCAACCTAGCGAATATGCTATATTTGACTCAGATCAGAGTGTGATCCTAAAAAGTGATAAGAGGGCCAATGAAATATCATGATTTAGAATATAATAAAACCTAGCCTAGATAAATGGGGTTATTATTTTCTCTATCCTAGAAAAAATAATCATATAAATCACTATAACGGGTGGTAATAACTTTTACAAATGACGTTCCACCCCCCAATCCATGATGTTGCGGGAATATTTACAATTATCTCCTTTAATAAAATAATTCATATCTTTAATAGGCTTAAATTCTGATGAAGAATACCATATTTCACTCTTTTGATTTTTTATGGCTTATATACTTAGTTTTTGTTTAATTCATTATATTATATATTAAATTCCCTTAATATTATAATTTTCAAACCATTTCAATGGGAATTTTAATAAAAAAATATTTAAAGTGCTAGTAATACCAAGAAATATTCTTATAGAAAATGTTCAATGGATGATTTTTAGGTATTCTTCCACGAATACTAAGACACTAATGTTGCTCCAAAATAAACTGATGTAGATGAAAAGCTGACTCACATTACAAAATTTTCATTATAAAACATTGTTGAAATTTACCCTATAGATAATACAAACTATGAGACTAGTAAAGAAGAAGGTGATAAAGTGGTGTCTTTTAAAAAAAGATTCACATAAAATTGAATGAATTTGTAGTTCAAAAACACCATCAAAATAAAAATCCTGAATTGTAATATCCACCAAATATCCAACTAACACATAGTTGGTGAGCGTCCACTATGGAAAAAGGGAATGGTACCAAAAATTACATAAACCACCAAACTCATTTTTAATTAGATTCAATTTGTATGATCAAAAAGTCTAACTTGTATTAATTCAGTTTGGATAATTTACTTAAACTAAATTTCAAATTAAAATGATTTAATATAAATGTTATGTGAAACAATTAATGAGAGGTTGTTAGCCCTCTTATGGAGAACCCCCTTCCACAAAAGGAGACCTCTTGGCTGGAAAAGGGATATTTTAAATCATCTAAACATACCAAGTGCATGAAAATTGTTCTAATTGACCCAAAACCAAATTTATTATCATGATTTTTATTTAATTTTAATAAAATCCATCATTTAATGTAGTAAAACCCCTAAAATAAATTTCATTAGTAACCATAGGCAAAGGGAAGGTGACATTATTGGGATATTCTAAATAACTCAACTCATGAATCCTCTTATTAAATAGTTTATATAAAATATATGAATCAATTGATTCCATCACTAAAAATATGGATGTATGATATGGATAAAAAAATCCATTATGGTTATAGAGAAAACTATATACTGAGTGGTTTGATCTCACTCTGCCTTTATTATATTTTTAAAATCCCACATTCCCGAAATTCCGCAACATGGGTGATATAGAATAAAATCTCACAAACATTTATTATATATGTGTCCCAATGATGGGGACACCATAGAAACATGAGGATGTAAAACTAATGTGATATGTTATAAATATAGAGGTACTCGTGTTCATCTTATATAAAACCATGTCTTTTGGTCTATTAGATATTGGGAATAAAAATAAATATTGTTTTCCAAATAATTTTGATTGATGTTTTAAAAAGAAATATTATTGATCGTTGAAACTATAAACAATAAGAAAGGGGGGGGGGGCATAAATATTTCATTAAATAGAAGAATGATTTTTTTCTATTATATATACATGATATCTCCATATGAATTATTCTAGAAATATTTATATAGAATATATGATATGTTGTATAATTGGTGCTCGTCTTCTTGATTTTTGTTTTTGGGTTTTTGACGTTTTCATTGATATCATAATAAATAGAATATTCTAGTATATACTAAAAACCCATGACTCAAGAGGATCTATTAACATAGGTGAAGAAATCATGAAATGTTGAAATCATGACTATTACACTAAATTTGAATCTAATGTGGACTCTAACCCCAAATATTACTAACTATAATGTTTAACAAACTATTATGGAATAATATGAATGATAGTTCCTAGAATCAAATACACACGATATAAATAAGTAACACAATCTATAAAATGCTGAAAACTTGAAACAAGTCTATTTATTATGAATGGAGAAGACATTAGGTTTTTTTATTTCATCCCTTGAGAAGAATTAGTTCGCAATACAAGAATTAAATGTGCTAATGAAGTTGGGTTGAATGAGCTCTGAAATTATTTTCCTCCATATTGGATGTTAAGACACAATATACAAGAGTGTTTAATATTTAATCATTTTCTATAGATGAATATGGATAGTTGGAATTTAGTGTTGTGATAAAACACAATTCATTTGACATAATTTTTTTCTTCATCAGGAAAATATGGAGAAAAATATTTACAGTATTTCTCATGAAATTTCTATTCTTATTTATCCATAATTATAATCAAAATATCATTTGTGGATAAAAGTTTCATATTGATAAATAAACTAATACCTAGATATAAGGCCTTTAGTAAAATTAATGATTGGTATAGAAACCTAAAACCTAAAAAACTCATAAATTAATTATTAGATTTTAAAAAATATTAAATTTATCTTTAAATGATATCACTCCCACACATCTAATATGGATAGGATGATTGAGAGTTCAAAATTCTAAAATCAGGAAACAATATATTAAAAATATATATTTTTGAGACTTCCTATGATATATGGGTATTTAAAATTTTGTGGAAATTGTAATTCATTATATATATATATATATAAATATAAATTATGTAATAAATTTTGTTAAAAAACTAAAACTTCCAACAAATTAATTTGAGGCCATGAAAATGAAGTCATTGAAAATTTTAACCAAGTTATTTTCTAAAGCCTATATGAATAATCTATAGTGGTACCTGGTACTACTCTCTATTGTATATTGATTTAAGTAAATATTTTAATTGAATAGAGAATATGTTAATATTCTAACAAATTTCTTAATTTATAATGGATCCATATTGTTATAATGTATGAAATAATTTAACAATTAGGGATCAAGGCTTGTATATTAGAATGTAACGTCAAAAACTAGGTTCTACATACCAATTACCCAGTCAAGTTGGTTACTTGACCTTAGGAGTGCATCCCCGTATACTAAAGGCTGACAAATAGAAGTGAGGATCAAATATATATATATATATATATATATATATATTGGGTAGATTATACCAAATATATCAAAGTTAGAGAAAAATTAAAATATCCACAAAACAAAAAAAATAACCGAAAACCAGAATAAAACAATAAAAAACCATAATCAAGTGATGAACCAAAACTTAAAAAAATAAACAAATTAAAGACGTAAATATTATGTGCCATAGAAAATGTCATGTTTCAATGAAAAACCAAAAAATAAAGACACTAAAAACCCAAAACTGGTATGGAAACCATGCTTGATTCCCTTACCACTAATCCATCCCGACTCAACTATCTAACAAAGGGATTTATACGTCATCTTTTCCAACAAACATGAAGTTTGATGGAGTACCGATCAGGTGGCCCAAGTAGGGCATGAGAGAAACTATGTAAGACACCACCAATGGAACCAGGTAGATGAAAATTTTAGAGTACTATAGTAGTAATATAGTATGGACTGTAGAATTATTGTACACAGTGCGGGTACTGTAGCAGAAATGTACACTGTATAGGCACAATAAAAGAACTATACACTGTACGGGTACTGCAGCAGGAACTGTAGCAAGGAATGTAGCAGGTACTGTTCGACACTGAAGTAGCTAGAACTATTCACCTTGTGCCACTGGTTTAGGCTTGGATTCCTTAAGGATTTCGAGCCACCTAGGCCTTCCGATTAGTAGGGATTTTGGTCTATTTTTAAGGCCATCGTGCCACCTTAAGGATTTCTAGGCACATGCAGTTGCCCCATACACACTACAAAAAATTGAGCAACCCCAGAAGAGGATTCAAAGAAGGTGAAATCACCAGAGCAGAGCCCAATGGGTTTTTAAAATGAGAGGGTATGGATATTCCATATGGACCAGTCTCTGCATGCACGGGAAGCCTAGCCAGATAGCAATGCGATGGTGGAGAGCTACTATCATGATGTAGATGCTGGGGAGGGATAGTTCCTTGTAGATAGTTTGGTCAAATTATCTAAGACCTTCGGGTCATGTAATCACTTAATGAATATGGGACATGAAATCTCAGAGCCTACATGCCTTGTAAGGGTTCCCCCTCAACCCTTGAAATAGGGGTTATCAAAAATAAATAAAAATGAATGCCTTCGGGCCATTCAGGAACGAGGACACCCAAAAAAATCAATACCAGTTGGAGTCTAATCTATAGGACATAGTAATCAAAATTCAATATATCATGGGATTACAACATCCCTTTAATTTCAACTTTATATCATGAATACCTAGAACCATTGTCAAATTCCAGCATTTTGAGCCACGAATGTGATGTCCAACACCCGGTGAGTATTTGGATCATCATTCCCTATATCACACCCTATTTTTTTCAATCATATATGGGTATTTGGAGAATCATGTTTGGTCCAAAACACATATATTATTCAATGAAATATATGTATTTGAAGCATCAATCTAGTTACCACACTCATATATCTATCAGTTACATATATATCAAATATATCACATAAACCAATTTTGATCATCATTAAACACCTTTTTATCACTTCGTGTCATGGATACCATTTCAATTATAAAAATATCACTTTTCAACTCATTAATGACATGAAATTATATTAAAAATTTACTATTATACCATTTGGAAATATTTAAATCATCTAACCCCTTAACCCTTTATGTTTATGCCAACCATATCATAATTCTCTTTGTCAAAATATTTGTAAACTCATTAATTGACTGATTGTAGTATCCCATTAATTAAACAGTTTCACATTCCTTATATCCCATAAATATCATAATCAAATCATGTCATTAATTAATTGATCAATTAAATAATAAATTCAATGATGAAATTACAAAACATATAAATTTATATTTCTAAATTCCATACACATAATATTAATCAATACTATGGTATTTTTTATTTTGGTTACCAACCTCAAGATCGTTGACAAACACAAACTAATGGAAATATCCAAATTGAAGTGGAATGTTTAATAGAACTATGAAGAATGCGATCTACATCCAAAACTAATATCCATTACCAAATTTATTACATCTTTGAAAACATAGATCTAAATTATTTTGAATGGTGGAAATCATCCCTTCAAAATATGAGATAATGACATGAGGGAGGGAGGAAACTAACCAAGATGTGAATATATTATAGAAAGTGCAACATATTCATCAATTCAAGATTCTATTAATCATGAATGGAGTTTGGAGGACCATATAATCCATCCAAATTCCTTCGAAAATGAGATAAACAAGTTCGTTCTGGGTTGTGTTTATTAAGGGTTAAGGCTGAGGGGTTTTGGAATTTTAATACAAGTTTTTAAGAAAATTGATTCCTCATGTATATGTTATATGGTATAGGAGAAAAAGTTTCAAAACGGCGTGCCTCATATATGGGTTGTGAAATATACTCTTAAGAGGACAAACAATTTGACAAACTGTGTGCCAACAATGTAATCGATCTTTGAATGGGGTTTCATAGTTTTATGGGGAAGTGTGTGTTGTTTGAAAAAACCATGCACTAAATGATCACTAGACAAAAAACATACAAAAACATCCAAATTTCACCTAAAATCACACAATATAATCCTTAAAAAACTATTTAAAAAGAATATTAATACCTAAAAATGACCTTGAGACATATCACAGTAAATGTCAGGATCTTTCAATATCCCCATATTTTATGAGCTTGTCCTCATGTTGTACTTCCAAGCCTCTCTAAGATTCCGATATAAAAGTGATCTGGTCATTGAACCTATATATCCACTTCTCTCTCCCATGGTCCCTTCTAAACATGTCCACATTTCTATAATATACAAACCATGAGATCTATCCTTCCTTATAACTCATTATCACTATAATACAACACAAGCATTAGGTGTTCCTAAAAGGATTCATTAGTTTGAAGCTCATTATATTTCACATTTATAAACATATAATGGTCTGGGTGATTCCACCAAAGTTATCGTACTTGAAAAACATTATCCATAGAAAAATACCATTATGGAAGAGCCACTTTGTTTGTCACAAGCCCAATTATATCCATAACCTCAAATGGTCCAATGAACTTGGGTTGCAACATGTCCTTCCTATAAACTCTACAATGACCCAATCTTGGTGAAACCTATTGGAACATATAATCAACTACTATAAAATAAAGGTTTTATCAATGACTATCATTATATGATTTCTATATACTATTAGCTATATCCATACACATCCAAATCAACTGAACTTGTTATGATGTCTCCTTTAAGGGACACTTTCCATAGAACTCTGAGTCACCTACCTTCATCCAACATAGAGGCGATCTATATGCCCTACAATAAATATCCTCATATGGTTCCATATTGAAATATTTATGATAACTATTTCTATAGGAAGAAGAAATGAGTTCCATGTGCTTCTACCATGACACACTGATGTCTAGAATGGGAACTCATTCCATCTCCTCTATAACTGGTATTTTACATTCTGAATGCCCATCAGTTATTGGGTGGAATACCATACTCAAAAATACCTATGTACCATGAGCCTTCAACAATCCATTCCCAATGTGTGATGTGCACCATGAGTAATAGAATGAACTATACTCTACAACACCCCATACATACAGACAATCTAAAAAATATATATATCTCCAAAATGATCCATCCAAAAAGTATCCTTGATATATAAAAAATTATCTAATTTAAACAATCAGTCTAAAACCCCAAATAGTTTAATTATTCATACATTAGCTTAGTAAAACTACAAGAAAATCCATGGTAACATCATCCCACTTCCATTTCAGAATGGGAAATGGATGTAGTGAACCACCAACATAATGATTCTCAATCTTAACTTTTTACAGTTATAGAATTATTTTCTGAACCCGACAATATAATTTTGTATTCCTAACCACCAATACATCAAGGAATAAAAAAATTATCTAACTTGAGTTCATGCATATGGTATTTATATTCATGTGGCCTCAAATACCTTTACCCATATGCCATAAATCGATCTCCATGCATAATGAATTTTCCAATCCCAATCCTAGATGCATCACCAAAAACTGTATAATCCTCTTCTAGAATGGGTAGGATCAATATTTTAACTATAATAAATCACTTATTCAACTCATAGAAAGAATTCTAAAATGATCCAGACTATTTAAACATTATCCCATTCTTGGTCACGCACTAATGAGGTGCTTCCTAGTGTGCAAAGTCCTAGATGAACATACAATAATATCCTGAAATCCGCATAAAACTATGGATATCAAAATAATTCATGGGATTCTCTCAATAAACCACTTTTTGAACCTTCTATCTGTCCATTTACACACATTCCTCCAAGGTAATGTGACCCAAAAAATGTACCTAATAAATAAATAATTGGATCCCAGATAGTTTGGAATATATTTGATGCTCTCTTATTGTTCATATGTTGATGTCAAGATACATGGTATGATCATTATGAGTCTTGGATTACACCATGATTTCATCCACAAACACTACCAAAAAATGATCCACATATAGATCATAGAATCATTTCATCAACATCATAAACATTTCTGGAGTGTTCTTCAACCCAGAAGACATTACAATTAACTCATATAGGTCATACCTACTTCTATAAGTAGTTTGATGTATGTCATGAGGTTGGAAACTCATATGATGATACCTTGATCTTATATTGATCGTACATAACACAAAATCACATATAAATTATTCAAATATGTTGTTGATATGTTGAATAAGATACTTGACTTTAACTATCATTAGGATCAACTTTTCATAGTTAAAATATAATTTAATCTCTTTGTTAGCATTCTTTTCAAAAATATTTAGAGAATCACAAGGTGATGTAATTTTATGGATAAAACCTTTATCCATAAGTTCTATAATTTGATTATTATTCTAATGTAACTCTATTGGTGCCATTATATATGGTGTAATTAAAACAAGATCTTATCCTATAAAGAGATTAATGTTAAATTCCACATATCTCTTAGGTGGAAGCCCCGAGTAGTCCTCATAAAACACATCCACTATTGGATGAAAGATATCAATATATTCAACCCAATTACCTAGAAATAGACTAGAAACCTAGGAGGAGAGCTCCCCCAATTTATGAAAAATTTTCTTCGTATGAATTTCTGGGATATCCCACTCCTCATGATGTTAATAATTTTAAGCCTTAAGAGATATAAATTTTACTATAAAATGGTATGAATCTAAGTGGGTTTTTTAGGATATCGAACATTCCATACACAAAATCACATTGAAGTATTACATATCGAGTACGGAAATTTCTCAGAGAAAACGATACTACCCAACCTCAAGTGAAAACCCCTTGAATAAATAGATATACCTTAACCATACTCTCAAATGTGTATAAATCATTGTAACCCCACTCAAAAATTCTACTCGAAGGCTCAAACCCTTCCAAATATGTTCAGATATACAATAATTGGAGGCAACACTATCAAATAAGGAAATAGAAATTGTATAAGCTATATTAATAGTACCCCTAACTATCAAGGATCCAACCTCTCTATCCACTCATACAGTCTATATGACATGAAAAATTCCTAACCATATTCCCTATGATGTAGTTTGAGTCCCCTGAGATTCACAACCCTAATGATACGTGCACTCTTACCAAGAAGTATCATGTCCACTGCCAAAACTACAAAAATAGTAGAAATATTACAGCATGAATGGTACAGTTTATAAGATACCCTTTCCATACACGGGATCTTTCGAACAACTCCATCACTACCCATCTATTGTGGGTTCCTAAAAAACCTAAGTAGGTATCCCATCCATATGCATACTCATAACTCTACTAGTGTTCAAGGGAATTATATACTCAAATTACCTAGACTACCACACTAGTGATATAGCACTTGAGTATAATCCTGAGTAACTAATTCTTCCCTTCCTACAGCTCTATTCTCCACATATATGGTCAATATTATCTTAACTACACTTCCTTTTCCTAGAATTATCACCTCATGATGATGCAATAGAAACAAAATTTCTTCCATCGGAATCATCCTTCATATTCCCCACATAAATGAGAGTCTAATTCCCTACATTAAAAAAATTGAATGTCAAAAGATATTCCCCAAGGAATTAATCTCATTATTAATCTCATACTAAAACTGTTTCTCCTGTATAGCCTCATCTCGCTCAAACGCTTGAGAAAATAACTGTAGATATACAAAATGGACAACATAGTATATAATAGAATAAATCCCATTATTCAACCTCATAATATGTTCCTCCCTTTCCTTCCTGAGAGTCTCAGGGTAAAATTTCTCCACGAAATTCTATATAATTTCCTTCAAATCTATATTTACTATATCAACATCCCATGTCTGGATGTAACAATAATTCTTTTCTTAACCACATAACATGTAAGCATCCCATTTGACTCTCTTATCAGTATTATTCCATATGTGGTCAATTATATTCTTGGTATAATTAATACATATTTTAGCTACCATTGGTTCACTATCTCTATTAAATGTTTGGAGGGTGGGGTACTATAACTAAAACTCCCTTGTCAGGTATGACATACTATTGTAGACCCTCCAAGGATATAGTTCCATAAAATTCCTATAAATATAAATTGTCTCAAATGAATTCAATCTATCTTCCTCTTTAAGAACAATTGGGGTATCAGGTTTTACTACTGGAGGATTATCTCAATCCATAACCTCCCATTTTCCTCTCAACATGCATCATTATGGAGGAATATATATATAATTAAAAACACACATCACATGTCATATGAAACAATATTTTCATATTTAACAAGATGAAATCATATAAATCTAAAACAATTCATCTCCATTCCCCTTCACATGGTCAAAATCATAGAACTATCATTACCCTTAACCATCCCACTTTTAGGTTATGGTTATCCTAGTGTAAACACATTATCATTAACCCAGTTTTTAATTAGACACCCATTTCAAAAAAAAATTCATCATTTTAAAATATTTAAATCAATTTATGTACCTTTTTTAGTTCAGTTATACAAAAAAGGAACAAAACATTTCAATTCCAAAAACAAACAATAAAAACCTAGTTTCCCTTAGTGTGCCTAAAATGATGCATTAAACAATAAATCCAATATTTTTTCTTTGATGAAACCATATTCAACCTTCAATCCATACTGCTCCATAAGTCAAATCATAGAAAATATCACAATGTAATAGCATCACACATCATTTGCATTACCCATGGTTAAATAATATCCAACTAAAATATCAATCATAAAAAACACCAATCCCACATTGGGTACTTTGGTTTTATCCCTTACATGGGATAGATAATACCTTACCTCAATTCATTTTAAAAACATGTATATTACTAGTCACCTATCTACATTTTGAAATTAGTAATACAAAATAAATTAAAAGAAATCTCCTTTGATATCACTTTGTAATGTCTCAACTCGGGTTCCACATACTGGTGACCCAAGCTAGTAAGTTACTTAACTCAAGATTGCCTCCCCATATGCTAGAGGCTTGCAACTAAATGTTAGGGTCTAATATATATATCATGGGGATACTATAAAATATTTATCAAAGAATCTAAACATTAGGAATAACCAATAAATAACAAAAATATAATAGCTAATGACCATAATATACAATAATCCAATTAGAATATTATCACATGATGAACCAAAGCACAAAAAAAACTAAAGTAATAAATATTCCATGTCATTGTATGTGTCATGTTTCAATGAAAAACAAAAAAATAAATACACAAAAAACTCCACGTTAGTCCTGAAACCATGTTTGGTTCCCTCCTTCATGCTCTAACCCAACTCATACAACTAACATTTTGATTTTACATCATCTTATAATGAAAAAATAATTCTATTTGGATACCTATTTGAATTCCTGAGTATGGTGTGGGTAAAACCCAGTTGGGACCCACCAATGGCATTTAGAAAAATATCCATCTAATAATAGTGTATGTAGTTGTATAAAAATAAGGTTAAATATATAAGGTTAATAGTTTATATAATCAATTATTTATTTTTTCCCACCTTTTACCCTGGGATTATGAGGAAACCCAATAAGTGAATACCTATTTTGGTCACTATATGAGTCTGATCCATATCACATAATGAATCAAAATTAATTATGTCATGTGATATCATTTTGAATTTTATTTCAATTTTATATCATATTTACTTGGAGCCATAGTCCAATTTTAATATTTGGTGCCTATAATTATGTGTCTAGAAAACCTTGTTTATTTTTATCATCATTACCTATCTCACACAATTTTTATCATTAAATCTCATATGGGTATTTGAAGAATATTCCATCTATGACACTCATATATCAATAAATCAAATATATATGAGATATTTCGCATCATCCAGGGTTAATAAAAATTACCCCACATCTCATTATTTCTTATCATGGATAACATTTTAATTATAAAAACAGTCATCGTTCAACATTTTAATCAAATGGAATAATATGATAAATTCATTTTAAAATATTTTTTCATATTTGAAACATATAACTCATTATCCCATTAATGTTAAGACAACCATCACATAATTCTCATTCATAATATATTCTTAAATGAATTATCTGACCAATTACACAGTCCCATAAATTAACTAATTAAATATTACATATATCCCACAAATTTCCTAATCACATCATTCCATTAATTAATTTATCAATTAATTAATCCAATTCAATATGTGATTTCCAAACACGCAACATTATGTTACACAATTCCATTCACACAATATTAATCTGGACAATGATATTTTTATTTTAGGCCACCATCCTCAAAATCATTGATGGATGCTCACTAAAAGAAATCATAAAATGAAGAATAATGTTTAGTTTCACAACAAAGGGTGAGATCAAGATCCAAAACCGAGACCGAAAATAAAAATTATTTGATACATTAAAACTAAGATATATATCATCACCAAAATAGTAAATCAACACATAAAAATATGTCATAAATATGTGAGGGTGGGAATAAACTAATTGGGGTGAAAATCTCTTACAGATAATGAGAAAATTCATCAATCTGGTCATCGATTCATCAAGAACATAATTAAGAATACATTGGAATCCTTTCATAAGCCTCAAAAAAAAATCTAAATGAGTTAGGGTTGATTTTTGATAAATTAGATGAAGTCCGGGGGGTTATATAATTTTAGATCTAATTTTGGGGGGAATTAATTCTATGAGCACCGTTTTTTGCAAAGGAGTACATAGATTTATAAATCAGGAACCCTAACAATTCACCTCTCCTTTGGGGATACATGGTTACTCCGAATAGTGAACATGATTTGAAAAAACGTGCAATGAAAATTGAATCTATTGCTGTTTTGGGTTTCGGGGATTGCTGGGGCAGGGTGGATAGTTTTGGAAAACTATGCAGCAACCATGAAATGCCAAATACCCCTCCAAAACATCAAACTTTCACACAAATTCACCCAAGACACACATCAAATAATTATAACCAAAATAAAAAATAGAATACATAAAAAATATATTGATATATTTCTGAAAAAATCTCTAGATATTTTAAATAAATTTCAATTCATTATGTTTTATGGGTTTTTTTTATTAAACCCACGATCATGACAGAATTACTCTATTAAAAGAAGAATTAAAATCAAGTTTTTATTTTTATATATAAAAATACTGAAAAAATAATAAATTTAATACTAATTAATATTATATTTAATATATTTATTTCTAGGTATATATACTAAATATTTAAATATTATTGTTGTGAAATTAGTATAATCAACTGTGGTGCATTTGAAATTATATTTGTCTTAATAATATATATTTTAACATGGAATAAAAAAATTATATATATAAATATAATGTTGTAAATAATAATAATAATTTAAATAAATAAAAAAATTATAAAAAATATGTTAATTTATTTGAGAAAACACATCACAACATTAAATATATTTTTTTAAACTATTTTTTCACTTGTTTAGTCCAATTATATAATTTAATTTTTTTTATTTGGTTAAAAATTAATCAATTTTCATATAATTGAATAAACTAATCCATCATGGTAATTTAATTCAACAAAAAAATCTATATGAAATATTAATTGATTTAAATGACATAATTTGTTTAAATTGTAATGAATATATAAGAAAATATATTAAAAATACTATATATTTAACAAAACATAAGTATGAAACAAAAAATAATAAAAAATAAATCTTATAATTATAATGATATTAAATGTAAGAATTCATCAAAAATATTATACAGTCTCATTTATTTCATTGAGAAAGAATTATATCACTCAAATATTTTGGGACTAATATGAAATTCTTTATATGATTTCTTACACAGTCTATCTGATTCCATTGGTACTAGCATGATATTTATTTTGAATAATTGTTTTTGTCTCAATTTAGTAAATATTGAAGTTCTATATAAGAAAATTCTATGAGTATTAGATTCTAGTACCCCTTAAAGATGAAATTGGTGAATTTAATAATGTAAATGACATTATAAAAATGTTTTGGAGTTCCTTTGATCATCAAGAATTATCGTTACCCTTAGGGCATGGTTCAGAAAATTTTATATGTTGTTTAATTTTAATAGATTGCATTTTATTTATTTAATCAAATAAAATTCATATGTTGTAAATAAAGTAAAACCATAAATATACACAAAAAGTAGCTCCAAGAGTAAAATCTCTCATTTTAGTTTTTCTCGTGATATTGATATTGAAGTGGGGGTGGATTAATATCTTTTTCACTTCTAGGCCTTGGAACAAGATTGTTTTGGGTATTTATAATATATAACTGAGTCTCATTCTACAATCACCTCTGTGATCCAACTGATCATTCAATCAGTGGCTATTTAAATAAACTCATAGCGGATTTAGTGTTTTTTATTCCTCAAGGATGAGCTAAAAATACCTAGAGAGAATCCATATCATTTAGAAATAAAAAATCCCCACCAAGTCATCTAAAATTTATATTTTTATAGTACTACTCATGTAAATTGAATTATTTTTTAGGATTTATTATTTTATTCATAGAGAATATTTTTTTCATCACTTAATATTTTCAAAACCATAATATAATACATAAATTAGTTAAAATTAGAGCACATTTCAATAATAAAACGAACATATGGTCTGAAATTCATCTATCGTGGAATGTCCCCCCAAAAAAACAGTCACACATCACCTCAGTGTTATGTCAGTGGTGGTGTAGCCCATGTTCCATGCTGGTGTGTAGTTGAATAATTGAGATACCCATGTCAAAATTGGTTTCCCCTTATAATTCCACTCTCATCTACCATGTTTTGAATGATCCCACTATTATATATTCCAATGATTAGAAATTCAAAGGAGGAACTATAGTAATACTATATGGATATGATGTTGAAGGTTTAGTGGTATGGTTTAATGACTGAAATGAATTGGTGTCTCTGGATGGTGCATATTACGTGGTAGTGTCCGGTGATTATGTAGGATAACTTAGTAAATATGACTGAATCTAGTGAAACATATTAAAGAGGCATGATATATATATATATATTGGTACTGATGAATTATGTAGGAATATTACATCAGTGGTAGCGGATGGTGTTTTTTAAAGTGTGTGTCTGGAGTTATGGACACCCAATTTTTATATCAAACATGCAATAAATATCCAATATTCTAGATATATGACATGGGGATGGATAATCTAATGGTACATGCCTCACTATTAGGATAATAATAGTCTAGAATTGCACTAGGCTATGTGGTGAAATATTAGTTATAGAGCTAGTAGTTATAAGGGAAAACCAATATATTTGTTAAGAAGATCGATTGAGTTATGAATTCTCGATAAAACCATTCTAGTGGATGTGTAGACCAACAAAAATGTTATCCTACCAATAGGAATCCCAAGGGGTATGTGATCTATCCCTAGAATATCTGTCCACCCCCTTTAATAAGTGCATCCAAAATGGTTATTTGGGGAATCAAGCATCAAGATTAGTCTGAATTGACCCAAACTAACACTTGGTTGGGGTTTTTTTATACCAACATTCTAGTGTGGACCCTTCATCACTACAAAGTTTTCTATGTCAAAAAATCAAGACTATCTTGTGGACATGTGTGAAAATGTTAGTGAATTCTATCAATTTAATTATTTATTAAGTGAATCGGATTGTTGAATTTTCCATTATGATTTGGTGTGTGCGTAGACAATGATGATTTGAACCTATTTTCTAGAAGAATATTTTTTAATGTGATTTAGGAAGTCAATTATGTTATGTTTTTATGGATGACTATTGTGTTCAAGTTATATACCCTCATAGACCTGAAGTTTGGCCCCCCTCATGATATAAATTTTAAAGGGGTTGGGTCCACTACATATTAACCTATGTACCATATTTTTTTCATGGGTAAATGTAAACTATTATCACTACACATATGAATGTGGGGGAAATGGACTTACCAATTGATATATGTATTGGATCCTCTGTCCATGAAGGTTGTACTTCCATGATCTGTTTACTATAATTGATAAGGTAAGGGTCCCCCAGAGAGGATAGTTTTCCATTACCTAAAACACTCAAAAAAATGAGGTGTATTTATCCCTACCTAGTCAGAAAGGTTTTAGAGTTATCATGATTATATGAGTATAAGTATTTTGGAATTACATTTTTTAGTTATCTCTAGGTTTAATATAAATTATAAATGTAACATTAATATTATACTAGATTTTTGGTTTTCTATACACCTAAAGTATAGAATGAGAAATACATCAATCAAGAAAACATAAATGAGACATTTATTTCCCTATGTATGCAATGTAGGAAAAACCTCAAAGATTGAGAAACTATTTTTCAACATTAGGCATTGATTTTTGAGTTCTCTGTAATCATCTTTCAATCAATAAGTATCTTTCCATTATATAGAGGCGGTCCCCTATCAATGAGGTTGGTACTCCCCAAATATATATATTACTCATTGACAAGGTGATGTTCCTCTTTTATAATGTGTTATTTGATGAAAAACTCATTGATTGGGGTGTTAATATAGGTTTTAAAAACACATGAGCTAATTCCAATTGTAAGGGTATTATATTATTTTTAGCGTGATAATATTATCATTAGAAAAGAGGTAGTTCAAGGTATAAAAATATTTTTTATAGATCAGTTAGATTATATATATAGGATATACATAATTGGTTATCCTAGTAGAGATTTTGTGGTGTTGGATGTAATTCCAATATATTGTTATGATATTCTACAACAATTCATTTTCAGTGGTGATAAGGGAGGTCTGGTGATTACCCAGAGGATTGAGGTGATCTCAAAGGTTTATGTTATAGTTTTACATGTATAATTTTGATGTTTACCTTTCTCTTACTTATGAGTGTTATTTTCTTGAGTAACCAGACTAGTATTCTTTATGATTATTATAAATACTTGAGTGACCCCTAGATATCTCCTTTAATAATTCATGGGTTGTGGGTAATATCCCAAGGTGTAAAATGGATAATTATGGGTTGAATTACATTAAAATTCCAAATAAAATATAATAAAAAATAATGAAATACATAAAAATAAATAATACAAATTTTAATATAGGATATGTCATAATAATCCAAACCCAAAAGTAAATATACTGCATATACTCCATTGCTACAACCACATACACTTTTTACTCATAAAAAACTACTATAAGCTAGTAATTTAAAACATACATACCAACACCAACCCACAAACATAAAACAGAAACAGACACATGGTTGAGAATATAGTTATACTCAGTATGATACTCCCTAAATCATCCTAAAAACATGGGATAAGTATACTAAATCCCCAATGAATAAAGAGAGAAATAAATTCATTACATAGATCATGTAGTCTATTTTCCAATACTCATAATGTATCACTCAATATTCATAAAAAAATCTGTAAGTAGAATATTTTTTAAGAATGTGTATATATATAGGGTACCCACTACCAATTTCCCACTAAACTAGTCACCAAAATCCCAATTGATCACATCTATCTTCTCCCATCCTATCCATAAGTCGTAATGGACATATATTTTAACAGATCACATAAACAACCACATGATGATGGCTATATCAACATCTCATGCATGTAATTAAATATAGAAACTGAGAGCCCTCAATTACTATTTAATAATCCTCTATACCTTAATCCATCATAGCCCAAGTATCATAATTTATATAGTAACTAGAGTCCATTACAAACTAGATACATGAATATAAGGTAACAATAATCCACAATACCCTATATATACATTCATTTTTAAACAAATATTGATTATTGAATATTTAAACACATATCAGATAGATTTAAGCAACCATTACCTAGATATTTTGACATAAAAATATCATTTGGTACAGAGAGTACTGTATGTGTAGTCATACATATATATCCTTGTCAATGATGGTGTCAGAGAAACACCCGTAAACCAAGGCCAAATAAGGGAATTTACTACCCCAATCAACTTAGGTGTGGAAATTAATAAATGGAATTATATATATATATATATATATGAATCAACCATTCATTTAAGAAACTACCGAGAACTAGACTAAATATCGAGATAATGTGAAAAATATGATCTCAACTACCATTACTAAAGTCTATGAAGATTAAATTTAAATATACATTAATAAATATTCAAACCCATCCTTAAATATTAATTTATTTACAAAAATTTGATAATATTAAATCCTCATCATCGATTACAAATCTTAATAACAACCAAGTCAAGGATCTTAAATTAAATTTAGTTTCATATCCATGATCATTTAATATTTTTTTTATTCCATTATAATTAAAATAAAGTTATCAATATTTATTCATTAGGAACCCAATTTATTAAATAATTATCTATTTGACTATATTTCATGATTTTGGACCCTAAGATTATTCAATTATAATATCCAAGAGGAATATTCAAATAATAGAATATAGTTATAAATTGTAATGAATAAGTAAATAATAATCAATAATTAAGCATAATGGAATCCAATAAGCCTCTAACTCAATCTATCCATCTAAAATTATCACTAACACCTTTCCAGAATGTCCTTATCATTCCACTATTAATTGAAATATATCACCATCCAAAAAATAATATCAATATAACTTTTCTGCATACTAACCATTTTTGGTTTTCATATAATTCCATAAAATGTTTTTCTTATTTAAAATGTATATGTTATTCTCAATGGTCCAGTGAAGATACTCATGGGGGACATGTTTTTCCTAATACATTTTTTTTAAAATTCCTTATATTACATTTCTATATTACCCCATTTTGTATTTGATCCTCTATTTTAGAAAAACATAAAAATAATATTTAGAACCAACTTATAGGATTCTCTCAACTCATATGAGATTCTATAATCATTAGAAAAAAAAAAACTCCTCATTAAATTAAATGATTTGAACACATATCATACACGAGAACAACCATGTCCGTATCTCCTTAGTTCTTCTTTATAATCATATTTAATAATAGATGGTACCAGATCATCAACATAGTGTTTTTTCAATACATCGATGGTGAATCTACTTCATCATAGTATCATACTCATCTATTATTCAAAATGGATTCGTCCTATTTCAACACACTCTATGTTAAAAAACATATAAATCAAGCTCAACACCCATTTATTTTATTCATTTATTCAAATATTAGATGTTGAGAAACCCACATAATTTTATATCTCCCTCAATTTATATAAATATGTTTATTTGAGGAATATCAAGAAACAAATTCACCCCATCATCCTCAATCTCTCTTATGAAGGTTAGCTTATTGTTTTTACCCATGATCATACAAACTCCATGACTCTAATTCATTTGTAAAATAATTTTTTTTATTTATCATTTTATCTGAGATGAAATAATATTAGAAATATTATACTACGTGATCATATATCTACTCCTCACATTCTTCCCGAAATAGATGAAATAAATCATTCACCATGGCTTGGTAAAATATTCATGTGTTGAAGCACATTAAACTTAGTATATCACAACTCATACCACGCGATTATTAAAAAAACACAATGACTAGAGATAGAGTATGTTCATAAGAACTAGAAAACCAATGCACTTTTTAACTCATTCTTCTCATTCATATTTATTCACAAGTGTTATTATGATATTTAAATTACACTACCATATTTCATTTATTCATTGTTTTTTATTTCGAGATTTTTATATTTATTAACTTTTCATTGTAGTGTAAATTACCATCCTACCCTTCCATCTCTATAACATTTCATTATAACTCAATATGGAATAGCTCAAAAGTAATTTTTTGGTATTTGAAACAAAATGAAACACCTCAAGAATCATCATATTTTATTTTTCTATTAGATCACAAATATTTAATTTCTAATCTTGTCATTTGAAATTAATAGAATTATATTATGATGATCCTATCAATTTTTTATGCATTAATCTTTTTCCAAATAATGGTTTTTGATTGACTAATGATGTTTTTTACTTGAAAAAATGGATACTTCATCATCTAATATATTTTCCACTTTGTTCTATCATTTTTTCACTAAAATATAAATTTTAAATTTTCCATAAAAGTCTATCAAAATTGATCTTATTTCTAATAGATTAAATACCATATACTCAAAATTATCTTACATGTATCACATACCCTTTTAAATGTTTGTAATGTTATGAAAATTGAGGAATAGATTTCAAATCCTCAAAATTAATTTCTTCTTTAGAATAAAAATCCAAGAAACTAAAATTTTCTACGTTTCAAATCTTAAATTTTTCATTAATTATAGATCTAAATTTTTTTATAAAACCATAACCTTACAAGTGTCAATTCATAGAGAGATTATTTTGAAAAAACCTAAAATTCATCCCCATGAATTGGATTCGTACACATATACTGATTATAAAAAATTTAATGATGTATACATATCTATATTTTACTATTATAGATGTCCAAATGACTCATATGTAGGTCTAAAAAAAGCTGAATTTTCATGACTTCTTGGAATAAATGATACAAAACTTAGAAATGAATCACATATAAATTCATGAATGACTCATTCCCACCAATCCTTAACTCCAATGGCCCGAAGGACTACATTTTTTTTATTTCTTATAATCCAACTTTCAAGGGGAGAGGTGGAACTCATACAAGGCCCGTAGGCGTAAGTATTACATGGCCTAAAGGCCATAGTGGAATTCATTTTCTGTAGGCTTCAAACATTACTTACACCACAAACTAACTACTTAGAACTACACCTCCCCAGCATCTTCATCATGAAATCAGCTCTCCACATTCACATGGCTGTTCGGCTAGGCTTCCCCGTGCATGTAGAGGCTTGTCCTGATGGAAGGTGTCATACTCACTCAATCATAAATCCATTTAACTTCTGCTATGATGAAACCTCCTTGATCATCCTCTTTCTAAAGCATGTTCCTTGTAGGTTGTCTTCTTTGCATCTACACTAAAGGTGGCTTGATGGCCTTGATGTGGCCCGAGGACCTTTTTGACCTAAAAACCTCGGTGGCCTGAAGGCCTTAAAGGACTCGGGGACCAAATCGGTGGCCAGAAATCCCAAATGGGGGAAACTTCCCAGCTGCTAGAGTGGCAAACAGTGATGCTATAGTTCATGCTACAGTGCTTGCTCCATGACTTCATAGTTCCTGCTATAGTACCTACAATAATACCTGATACTGTATTGGAAATTAACCTCCGCCTAGATTTGATCCTGGGTCACTTAGATGCACCCAAGGAGTACTCACGAACTGGGATGAGTCTCATGTGACATTAAATCAAATGTAACTCATATAGAGTGTAAATAATAAATTATACACCACAAATAATTAATCTCATACAATTATCTATTTACTCATACAATGTATCAGATGAATCATACATTTCTCCCAATAACCTATATGTTGCTCGAGACATAGCTAGACTTTTAGTAAAATCATACAATGTCATTAGAATCCCTCTTAAAAAAATGAGTTAAATCATATAAATTGTTTGGAAATGATATTTACATGAAATCATTTGACTCATTAATGGATCAATAATTATCCATTTATCATAATATTCATTAAAATTACACAATTGGTCAATAATTAACCATTTCAGTGCATTTTACACATTGAACATCATTTCAAATTATGTTTTTAATTCCTTCTTAAAATTCACTTTTATGTGGTACATTTTTGAATATCATTTAAAATACCCAATGATATTGATTTTATTTTCATATTTAATTTTCAGGTATTTAATTTTATTGGGAATAATTCATACTTGTGAAGTGTTGGAAGATTCACATTGGAAGACCACCAAATTGGGATTTCAGGCAAACAATTCTGGAGAAGGCAGATTGGACACCAACCCACTGATGAGAATTTGAGGCTCAACATACAGGTCCAATGATGCCAAAATTTCATGGGATACTAGAATACATATAGCAGGAAAAATAATTCTTTCATAATCTAGTGCTAATTCGTCCTCCATGGTGGTTATTAAGGCGGCCCAATTTAGAGATGATCTTCTGGGCTAGATTCTGTGGCCTATAAAAACATCCCACCATTTTACACATATCTCGTTATCCATAAATTATATTGGTAGGAAAGTATTAATACAGTTTGGGGACATCCATAGATATATTTTTGTCTTCTATGGACCACTCCAATGTGTCCATCTAGAAGGTCTTATAGGGGAATTTGTTCGGTGGAACCAACCTGGCAGCCACCTCATGTCGAGGGTGGAAAAGTCTCCTCTCCCTTACATTCCAAAACCTTAGACCTACCATACTCATGTTGAATATTTTGTACTATTGGGATCTCCACCCAAGGCTCCCAATATTCCTATGTAAGGTAGTGGTGGTGGATGATTTTATTATCTTTTGAGCATTCATTCATTGTAATGTTATGCTGCAATTTTATTTCTCAAGTTTGTCTTCCAGATGAATGATTCTTTAATTCATCCTTGTGTCTTAATAATAGATCTTCTTATCTTATTACTGTATTATTCTCTATCTCACATTCTTACCATTTCCTCAAGGTGTGAATATATTCACACCAAACCTTGTGGAATAATTCAGACAATGGTGGAGTGATCATTCTATTTTTATTGGTTTCTTTACTTCTTCAATTCCTCCCTCATGAACATACTTCCCACTTCCATTGAAACCATAGCATCAATGGAGGTCTAAACCACTTATGGGTTTATTAAAGGGAGTATAAAGAGGATGGATTGGATGTTATTTATCACTCCATTAATATATTATCACTTCTTTAATTAAGATTTTTATTTGATGATTTTTAAACTCCATCGTCCTTGTTGTATTTAAGGACACACACTTCAAGTGCTATTACGAACCATTACCTTGAAGTGCTCAAAACAATAATCCTTTAAGTGTATATGTGACTAGTATTAAAGGGTGTATGTATTAAACTAGTAAGAGATGATGTTGTTTGATCTTCTTAAATTAACCAATCTCAAATATAATAATTTGAAATCATTAAAAACAAATTCATCCTATCCACCCCAAGCGATAACCAATGATCAAATCATTATATTAATTTTAATTAACTGAAATTTGTTATTAATACATTAAAACCATCTAAATTCAACACAATTTGGCCACTTCATAACAAAAAAAATCCATAGAGTATATGTGTCTATTGGAAACTTCTTAGGTCTTTGAGGATTCGATAACCCAGGATAAACTACAAGGACCATTATACCATTATCTCTTGGGTAAATTTGAGTGTGAATTAATTTTTGGCGCCATTAATAGGGACCTAAGTAAGTTACCTTAGACACTACCTCCCTTTTCTCACCCCACATATCCGTTCTCATCTCTAATCTCACTCCTATGGAAATCCCTATTGAAAAAATCCGAATATGGGGAACCTCTCCCAACATGGAATACCCTGAACCAAGTGTGTTGTACAATGACCATCCTAGTTTATATTTGTGAGATAATAAAAAACCTATTGAGACACACTGTTTTAACTCTTTTGCTCGACAAAACATTCCTTCCTATAATGAGTTTCAATCCAAACAAGGACAATCGGAACACCCTCTTGTGCAGTTCCAACAACATAATAATCCACCTAGAATTGTCCATTTGGATCAACCCCTTATCCATCATAATACAAATACATTACTTGAAAAACTGTGTCAATAAATGGAGATAATTAATTTTGTGGTTTCATCATTGAGATTAGAACTACAAAACATTGAGACAGTTATGGAACCCATTCCAACTCATGTTATCCCTTCCCCGTCATTGATAGAAGACTCTTCTCTCCTAGAAACCTCTCATGTATTTATTAAAGAACCAAAATTTAAGTTTGGGATAGATGAAGTTGGTACAGAATTTTTTGAATGGTCTTTAAATCAAGAGGAAATTTATTTTTTTGATTCAAAAGATGAAAATTTGACATCGTGGATTGAGTTCCCCTATTATAGCTCCATTGATGATTTTTCAAAAACCCCAATCATTGAAACATTGGGAGGAATCAAAAAACATTCAGTCCATACCCATCCCTAACACTAATAATTCCAATTTGGTGGTTTGAATCTTCTATTCAAAAGTATCCAATTTTTTTGATAAATTTGGAAAAATAAACTGAGTTGGATTTATTATCTCAACCTGTGTTTGACTGTCTTATCCAAACCCATCTCAAAATTATTATACTTCCTTACCCACTCAAGTATCCCATAATAGGGTATAACCATGAACATTATGTTGGAATTCAAGATTCTATTGAAAAAGAAAATTTAGTAATGATTATTGATGTCTTAGGCAAGACTAGAGAAGCAGCTAGATCCACCATTTCTGATATTCCTTGGATTTACCCACTCATTTTAAAACATAGGTTTGTGAATTAAACAAACTATAAACATAGAATCAATCTCAACCGAGTTGAATTGGTGAAATATGTAGTCCATAAACTGTTGAAAGATGGCATTGGGTAAGTTTGGGTGGGGGGGGGGGGTCAAGTCGAGCTAGCGATGTTAAACAAAGCACTTCATGGGAGGAAATCCATGTTTTTCATGTTTCCAATCATTTTGTTGTTTTAATCAACATTATATTTTAAATATGATTAATTAATGATTTTTATATTTAAAAATATAAAAATATAATATAGACCTATTCTTCTTTTATGAGTATGGATGGGAATGAAAGAGGAGCACCATATTCATCCATGTCACGTGGGGTGATCCTTGAGTAATACCTTACCTATAAATTTAAAAAGAAGACGAAGTATCATTAGTCCGTTTTATTTTTTTGTGTTTGTAGGATAAAATAAAAATAAATAAATATATATATATACACAAAAATATTAATAAATAAATTAAAATGCCACATTGTAGGACTTGGGGAAAACCCCGACACAACTGGCAAAGCTATAGGGAATCGAACTCGGGACTGGAGGGAGACATGGGCGCATGCTTACCACAGACCTACGGCTTTTTGTGCATCCATATTCTATAATATATATATATATATTTATTTATATTTATATTTTATTGTATTTGTTATATAAATAAATAAATATATATATATATATTGTTTTTTTTGTTTTTTTCCTTTTTTTTACCACTAGGGAATTCTCAGTGTGGCATTGAGATCAAGGGTTTAAAAGAGAGCATGATCAATTTCAACTTCAACCACTAGGTGAAATCATTCCACGATCCTCATTCTCAATTTTTATTTTGAACTCTCATTCTCTAACTCTACCCCTTATAAATTTTCTTATCATTAAACACTGGGGATAATGTTATTTTATGTTGGGGGGAGATAAAATAAAAATTGATTTTGTGTCAAAAAAATGAAAAATTAGAAAAAACAAATGTGTAAATGGAAGGAATAATTCTTTTAACTTTGAACATGGTAATACATATTGCACACTTTGAAACTGAATATCAAATAATTTCACATGCCCTGATTCTAATTTTAATCCTTTTATATTTTCATGAGCAGAGATTTTGGAATGTTAGGTTGTCCAATGTGATATTTCATCATTTATATTTTCATCCAACAAAAGATCACCATGCACGTCCTTTGGATAGTGGGGTATTAGTTTGAGTTAATGGGGTCCTCCAAATAAATAGCATAGGTTTTGTTATCATTTTAGTTTTACTATGATAATTCAATAATAAAAATTAAAAAAATAACAAAGAATTTGCACGTAGAGAAATAAAATGACCAAATGTGTGGCTTTTGGCACTTGAGGATCAAGACTCTATAGTTGTATGAACCAGAGTTTGTAATTTTATTTCTATTTTTGGTAATTTGAATTTATTTTTGACTAAGTTAGCTCGAGTTGATGCTTGAGTATGTGGGATTCACTTGGTACCCTAATGTCTTTGAGACTGGGAGTCATCAGCAAAGTCTCACTACCAGGGTTGACTCTATTGAGTGAAATTTCAATTACAATATAAAAATTGCAAAAACAAAGAAAAAACAAAAATATAATACAATAAATTTTTTTGAATACTCAAATTAATATTGAAATGTCCACATAGGGCTTCCATCATTTCCCTATTGAATAAAGATTAACCCCCATGTCTAATGTGATGCATATCACATCATCACTGTTAATTGATATTGGATGAAATATGGCGATGAATTTGAACCATGGAATTGTCTTGGGATTGGGATTTGCATATGAAACTATCCTTTATTAAATTTTTTTGATGGGTTTCATGATTGTTTGTTATAATGGTTTTGGGTGATCATTTTGTATTAAAATGTTTTTGGAAATGGGAATTCAAATTTCATACTGTTGAGATATATTTTTCTCGGGACTAGCAAAAGTAAATGTAGGGGTGTGATTAGCCACAAAATGCTGCTAATATTCACTGTTAATATATATAATATTCATGTGATTTATTATTTATAAACACCATTTTAGTTAATTTTACACTTTGAACATCATTTCACACTATGTTTGTAATTCCTTCTTAAACAAAACTATTATGTGGTATATTTTTGAAAATCATATAAAATACCGAATGATCTTGATTTTATTTTCATATTTAATTTTTAGTATTCTAATTATATTGGGAAAAATTCATACTTATTTAGTGTTAGATGATTCACATTGGAAGAATACCAAAATGGGATTTCATGAAAATAATTCTATAGAAGGTAGGTTTGACATCAGCCCATTGATAATAATGTGGTGCCCAACATACAGGATCAATGAAGTCAAAAATTCATGATTTTCTAGAAGACATATATAGGAAAAAATAAATTTTCATAATTCATTTCAAATTCGGCCATCATGGTTGTTATTAAGGCAGAACAATTTAGAGATAAAATTCTGGGCTAGATTCTGCAGCCTAGAAAAACAACCCACCAGTTTACACATATCACGTTAACCATAAACTATTTTAGATTGAAACGTTACAAAAGGTAAGGGAACATCCTGAGGTTCATATTTATCTTCTATGGACCACTCTAATTTGGAAATCTTGAAGGTGTTCCAGGTGTATCTGAACATTGGAATCAAGATGGATGCCACCTCGGGTCAAGGGTGGAAAAGTATCCTCTCTCTTACATTCCACCACCCTAGGCCTACCATATTCAAGTGGAAACTTTTTTACTGTTGGGATATCGACCCAAGGCTCCCATAATGTCTATTTAAGGAAGTGGTGGTGGAAGATTTTATCATCTTTTGAGCTTTATTTCATTGTAATGTTATGCTGTGATTTTGTTGTCTCAAGTTTGTCTTCCACATGTTAGTTGCTTTATTTTATCATTATTTATTAATAAAAGTTCTTCTTATATTATTGTTTTGTTCTTATCCATCTCACTTTGAAACCATTTCCTCAACGTGTGAATTTATTCACACCATGCCTTCTGAAATTATTCACAAAACAGTGGAGTGATGATTTCTTTTTTATTGTTTTATTTAATTCTTCAATTCCTCCCTCATGAGCCTACTTCCTGCTTCATTTGAAACCATAGCATCAATGGAGGGAAAACCCACTTATGGGATGATCCAAGGGAGTATCAAGGGTCTGTATTGGTTGTTATTTATCAACCCATTAATGTCTAATCACTTCTTTAATTGATATTTCTATTTGATGATTTCTAAACATTATCGTCCTTGTTGAATATAAGGCCACATAATTCTAGTGAAAATATGAACCATTACCTTGAAGTGCTCAAAACTATGATCCTTCAAGTGTAAAGGTGATTAGTATTAAAGAGGGTATGTATTAAACCAGTAAGTGATTATTTTTTTGATCTTCTAAAATGAACTCATCTCAAATAAAATAAATTGAAATCATTAAAAAAGGAATTCATCCAATCCACCCCAAGAGATAACCAAGGATCAAATAATTATCTAAATTTTAATAAACTAAAATATATTATTGACACCATAAACCTATATAAAATAATCCCAAGTTGGACACATCATTGAAAAAAACAATCCATAGAATGTACGTGTCTGTAGGATAATACTTAGGTATCTAAGGATTCGATAATGCAAGCTAAACTACAAGGACCATTCTACCTTCATCTCATGGGTAAATTTGAGTGTGAATCAAATTTTGGCGCCATTTCCGGGGGAATCAGTAAGTTATCTTAGACAATACCTCTGTTTTCTCAACACACATATCTTTTCTCATCCCTAATTTCACTCCTATGGAAATCCTTTTTGAAAAATTCCAAATGTGGGGAACCTCTCCCTACATTGAATACCCCGCACCGAGTTTGTTGTACAATGAACATCCTAGTTTATATTTTTTGTTATAATCAACTACCTATTGAGCCACAATTTTTTAACTCTTAGGCTCTATAAAACATTCCTTACTATAATGACTTCCAATCCCAACAATGCCAATCTGAACACCCTCCTGTGCAATTCCAACAACATAATTATCCACTTGGAATTGACCATTTGGATCAACCCCTTATCCATTCTAATCCAAATACATTACTTGAAAAATAGTGTCAAAAAACGGGGATAATTAATTTTTAGGTTTCTACATTTAGATTAGAACTAAAAAACTTTGATACGGCTATACAACCCATACCCACTCATGTTATCCATTCCCCGTCATTGATAGAAGACTCTTTTCTCCCACAAACCTCTCATGAATTTATTGAAGAACCAAGATTTGGATTTGGGATAGATGAAGTTGATAGTGAAATTATTTAAGGGATTTTAAATCAAGAGGGAATTCATTTTTTGGATTCAAAAGTGGAAAATTTTACATCGTGGATTGAGTGCCCCTATTATAACTCTATTGATGATTTTCCCGAAACACCAATTATTGAAACATCGAGAGGAATAACAAAAATTGGGTCCATACCCATCACTAAAAATAATCTTTCCAATTTGTTTGTTTAATTTTCTATGCAAAAGGAACTATTTTTTTAAAAAAATTTGGAAAAAGAAACTGAGTTGGATTTAAAATCTCAACATGTGTTTAAATGTCTAATCCAAACCGAGCATAAAATTATTATACTTCCATACCCACTCATGTACTCCATCATAGGGTATAACCATGACCTTTAAGTTGGAATTAATGATTCAATTGAAAAAGAAAATGTTGGAATGATTATTTATGTCTTAGGCAAGACTAGAGAAGTAGCTAGATCAGCCATTTCTGATATTCCTTGGATTTACCAACTCATTTAACACATAGGTTTGTGACTGAAACAAATTCTAAACATAGAATCAATATCAACTGAGTGGAATTGGAGAAACATGTGTTCCATAAACTTTTGAAAGATGGCATTGGGTATGTTGGGGGGATCAAGTCGGGCTAGAGACGTTAAACAAAGCGTTTCATGAGAGGCAACCCATGGTTTTCAAGTTTCCAAACATTTTGTTGTTTTAATAAACATTATATATTAAATAGGATTAATGATTCATTTTTATATTCCAAAATAACAAACCGATATACTGTTGATATATTCTACTATTATGATTATGGATGGGTATGAAAGAGGAGCACCATATTCATCTATGTCACATGGTGTGATCCTTAAGTAATACCTTACCCAAAAATTAAAAAAAAAGACAATGTATCATCAGTTCGTTTTATTTTTATGTGTTTTTAGGTTAAAATAATAACACAATATATACATATATATATATATATTAATAAATAAATTAAAAGGTCACATCGTAGGTCATAGGGAAAACCCTTTCACAACCGGAGAAGCCGCAGGGAATTGATCCCAGGACCGAAGGGAGACAGGGGCACACGTTTACCACTAACCTATGGCTTTTTGTGGTTCCTTATTCTATAATTATTATATATATTCCTGTATATTACTTTATTTATTATATAAATATATATATATATATATATATATATATATATAGTTTTTTTGTTTTGTTTTTTTGTTATTGTTTTTTCTTCTTCTAGGGAATTCCAAGAGTGACATCGAGATCAAGGGATTAAAAGGGAACACCAAGAATTTGAACTTCAACCACCAGGTGACTTAATTCCATGATCCTCATTTTTAATTTCCTTTTTGAACTTTCCTTCTCTACCTCTACCCTCTTATAAATTTTATTTTCTTTAAAAAATGGGGACAATGTTATTTTATGTTGGGAGAGATAAAATAAAAATTACTTTTGAGTAAAAAAAATGAATGATTTTAAAAAAAAAGTGTGCAAATGGAAGGAAAAATTACTTTAACATTGAACATGGTAATACACATTGCACACTTTGAAACTGAATATAAAATAGTTTACCATGTCTTGTTTCTGATTTTAATCCTTGTATAATTTCATGAGCATAGTTTTTGGTAGGTGTGGTTGTCCAATGTGATATTTCATCGTTTATATTTTCATCCAAAAAAAGATCACAATGCACATCCTTTGGATTGTGGGGTATTATTTTGAGTTCATGGGGTCCCCAAAATAAATAGCATAGGTTTGGTGATCATTTTAGTTTTAATATTAGTATTCAATAAAAAAATTAAAAAAAAAAGAACAATAAATTTGCATGTAGAGAAATAAAATTACCTAATGCATGGCTTTCGACACTTGGGGATCATGAATCTATAGCTTTCTGGCCCATAGTTAGTAATTTTTTCTCTATTTTTGGTAATTTAATTTTTTTTGAGTAAGTTAACTTGATATGATGCCCGGGTAGATGGGATTTACGTGGTTCCCTAAGGCCTTTGAGCCTAGGTGTCATCGGCAATGTCTCGCTACATGGGTTGACTCCTTTGAGTGTAATTTCAATTACCATGGAAAAATTGAAAAAACAAGAAAAAACAACAAAAAAATAATAAAATAATTTTTTTTGAATACTAACCTTAATATTGAAATGTTATTCCACTTAGCACTTCCATCATTTATTTCTTGAATAATGATGAACCCCATGTCTAATGCGATGCACAACACATCATAACTCTTAATTGATATTGGATGAAATATGGGGATGAATTTGAAAAAAGGATTCAGATTGGTATTGAGATACTCTTATGAAACTATAATGTACGAAAATATTTTGATTGGTTTCATGATTTTTTGGTATTAGGGTTTTGGGTGATCATTGTGTATTAAAATGTTTTTTGGAAAGGGAATTTTAATTTCATATTGTTGTGATATATTTTCCTCGGGACTAGAAAAACTCAAGTTGGGGGGTGTGGTTAGCCACTAAATTAGGCTAATATTAATTGTTAATATATATAATATTCATGTGCATTATTATTCATATGCACCATTTTAGTACATTTTACACTTTGAACATCATTTCACATTATGTTTGTAATTCCATCTTAAAATGCACTATGATGTGGTAAATTTTTGAACATCATTTAAAATAGCCAATGATCTTGATTTTATTTTCATATTTAATTTTCAGGTTTCTAATTATATTAGGAACAATTCATAATTGTGAAGTGTTGGGACATTCACATTTGAAGACCACCAAAATGGGATTTCATGCAAACAATTCTGAAGAAGGCAGATTGGACACCAGCCCAATGATGATAATGTGGGGCCCAACATACAGGCCCAATGAAACCAAAATTTCATGGGATGCTATAAGAAATTTATAAGAACATATATGTTTTCATAATCTAGTTCTAATTTGTCCATAATGGTGATTATTAAGGCGACCTAATTTAGGGATAATATTCTGGGCCAGATTCTATGACCTAGAAAAGCATCCACCCATTTTACACATATCTAGTTAACCGTAACCTAATTTGGGCGGAAACATTCCACAATCATAGGGAACATCCTGAGATTCATTTTTGTCTTATATGGACCGCCCCAATTAGGCCATCTAAATGGACTTCCAGGCACATCTGTTCGTTGGAAGCAAGTTGGCCTCCACCTTAGGTCAAAGGTGGAAAAGTCTCCTCTCCCTTACTTTCCACCACCATAGGCCTACCATACTGAATTAGAATCTTTTTTACTATTGGTATCCTGACCCAAGGCTCCCAAAATGCCTATATAAGTAAGAGGTGGTGGAATATTCTATCATCTTTTGAGCTTTCATGCATTGTAATGTTATGCTGCTATTTTATTGTCTCAAGTGTGTCTTCCACATGTAGGTTGCATTAATTCATCCTTGTTTCTTAATAAAATTTCTTCTTATCTTATTATTATGTTATTCTCCATATCACATTGATATATTTGTCTCAAGTTATTAATTTATTCACACCAAACCCTGTGAAATTATTCAAACAATGGTGGAGTGATCATTTCCTTTTTATTGTTTTCGTTACTTCTTCAATTTCTCCCTCATGAGCCTACTTCCCACTTCCATTGAAACTATAGCATCAATGGAGGTATAAACCACTTATTGGATGGATTGGATGTTATTTATCTCCCCATCAATGTCTAATAACTTCTTCAATTTAGATTTTTATTTGATGATTTTTAAACTCCATCATCCTTGTTGAAATTAAGTCCACACACTTCAAGTGAAAATACGAACCTTTACCATGATGTTCTCAAAATGTTGATCCTTCAAGTGTAATGGTGATTTTTATTAAATGGTGTAGGTATTATTACAGTATGTGATGATTTTTCTTGATCTTCTTAAATTAACCCATCTCAAATATAAGAAATTGAAATCATTAAAAAAGTAATTCATCCAATCCACCCCAAGAGATAACCTATGATCAACTCATTATCTTAATTTTAATTAAATTAAATCTATTAGTGATACCTTAAAATTATCTCAAATCAACCCAAGTTTTCCACTTCATAGTAAAAAACAATCCATAGTATGTACGTGTCTATAGGTTACTTTTTAGGTCTCCGAGGATTCGATTACCCAAGATAAACTACAAGGACCATTCTACCTTCATATCTTGGGTAAATTTGAGTGTGAATAATATTTTGGTGCCATATACCGGGACCAAAGTAAGTTATTGTAGACACTACCTCCCTTTTCTCACCCCACATATCTTTTCTCATCCCTAATTTCACTCCTATGGAAATCCATTTTGAAAAAATCCATATATGTTGAAACTCTCCCTACATTGAATACCCCGCACCAGGTGTGTTGTACAATGACCATCCTAGTTTATATTTCTGTGATATTCAAAAAACTATTGAGCAAAATATTTTAACTCTTATGCACCACACAAAATTTGTTCCTATAATGAGTTTCAATCCCAACAAGCCCAATCTGAATAGCCTCATGTGCAATTCCAACAACTTAATTATCCACCTAGAATTGACCGTTTTTTTCAACCCCTTATCCAACCTAATCCAAATCCATTACTTGAAAAATTGTTGAAACAAATGGAGATAATGAATTTTGTGGTTTCATCATTGATATTAGAACTACAGAACTTTGAGACGGTTATGGAACACATTCCCAATCATGTTATCCCTTTCCCGTCATTAATAGAATAATCTTTTCTCTCACAAAACTATCATTTATTTATTTAAGAAGCAACCTTTTTATTTAGGATATATGGAGTTGATAAAATAATTATTGAAGGGTCTTTAAATCAAGATGAAATTGATTTATTGGATTAAAAAGAAGAATTTGACATCATAGATTGAGTGGTCCTATTATATCTCAATTGAGGATGTTTCAGAAACACCTATCATTGAATCATCGAGAGGAATCACAAACATTGTGTCCATACCCATCCCTGACACTAATCTTACCATTTTTGTGGTTGAATCTTCTATTCAAAAGGAACCAATTTTTTTTACACACTTGGAAAAAGAAACTGAGCTGGATTTAAAATCTCAACCTGTGTTTGAATGTCCTATCCAAACCGAGGTCAAAATTATTATACGATTTTACCCACTGAAGTACCCCATCATAGGGTATAACCATGAACTTTCAGTTGGAATTCATGATTCTATTGAAAAATAAAATGTAGGAATGATTATTGATGTCTTTGGAAAGACTAGAGAAGAAGCTAGATCCACCATTTCTAATAATCCTTGGATTTACCCACTCATTTTAAACCATAGGATTGTGAATTAAACTAATTCCAAACATACAATCAATCTCAACCTAGTTGAATTGGTGAAACATGTGGTACATAAACTTTTGAGAGTTGGCATTGCATATATTGGGGGGTTAAAGTCAAGCTAGCAACGTTAAACAAAGTGTTGCATGGGAGGAAACCCATGGTTTTCACGTTTCCAATTAATTTTTTAATAAACTTTATATTTTAAATAGGATTAATGAATCATTTTGATATTTAAAAATAGTAAATAAATAGAATATTGACCTATTCTTCTATTATGAGTACGGATGGGTATGAAAGAGGAGAACCATATTCATCCATGTCACGTGGTGTGATCCTTGAGTAATACCTTACCTAGAAATATAAAAAGAAGACAATGTATCATCTGTTCATTTTATATTTACTTTTTTGTAGGTTAAAATAAAAATAAATAAATATATATATACGAAAATATTAATAAATAAATTAAAATACCACATCATAGGGCATGGGGAAACCCCGTTACAACCAGCGAAGCTGTAATGAATCGAACTCGGGACCGAAGGGAGACAAGGGTGCACGCTTACCACTGAAATATGAAATTTTGTGCTTACTTATTCTATAAATTTTATATATATACCTATATTTTAATTTTTTTTTATTATATATATAGTTTTTTTTGTTTTTTTGTTTTTTTTTCTTTTTTCCCACTAGGGAATTCTCTGAGTGACATCGAGATCACGAGATTAAAAGGGAGCTGCAAGAATTTCAACTTGAACCACCAGGTGACTTCATTCCATGATATTTATTTTCAATTTCATTTTCGAACTCCCATTCTATACCACTACCCCCTTCTAAATTTTTTTTCTTAAAATACTGGGGACAATGATATTTTAATATGAGGGGAGATAAAATAAAAAGTGCTTTTGTGTAATAAAAAATGAATGATTTGAAAAAAAATTGTAAATGGAAGGAAAATTTCCATTAACATTGAACATGGTAATACAAATTTGACACATTAAAATTGAATATCAAATAATTAACATGCCTCGCTTCTAATTTTAATTATTGTATAATTTCATGAGCATATATTTTGGAAAGTGTGGCTGTCCAATGTGATATTTCATCATTTATATTTTCATCCAAAAAAAGATAACAATGCATGTCCTTTGAATATTGGGGTATTAGTTTGGGTTCATGGGTTCTCCCTAATAAATGGCATAGTTTTGGTGATTATTTTAGTTTTAATATGTGTATTAAAAAAAATTAAAACAAAGAACAATAAATTTGTTTGTAGAGAAATAAAACGACCTAATGTGTGGATTTTGACATGTGAGGATCGTGACTCCATAGTTTTCTGGCCCAGAGTTAGTAATTTTGTCTGTATTTTTTATAATTTTAATTTTTTTTTTGACTGATTTAACTCGAGATGATGCACGAGTAGCCATGCTTCACTTGGTTCCCTAAGGTCTTTGAGCCTGGGAGTCATCGACAAAGTCTCGCTACAAGGGTTGACTCTTTTGAGTGCAATTTCAATTACATTGGAAAAATTGCAAAAAATAAATAATACCATTTTTTTTGAATACTCATCTCAATATTGAAATATGATTTGACCTAGCACTCCATCATTTCCCTCTTGAATAAATATGAACCCCCGTGTCTAAGGCGATGCACAACACATCATCACTTTTAATTGATATTGGATGAAATATGGCAATGAATTTGAACAAAAAATGGGCTTTGGATTGGTATATTCTTATGAATCTATAATTTATTAAAAATATTTTGATGGGTTTCATTATTGTTTTGTATAAGTATTTTGGGTGATCATTTTGTATTAAAATTTTTCTTGAAAAGGGAATTTGAATTTCATATTGTTGAGATATATTTTCCTCAAGACTAGAAAAACTCATGTTGGGGGTGTGAATATCCACTAAATGAGGCTAATATTAATTGTTAATATATATAATATTCATGTTATTTATTATTCATAAACACCATTTTAGTGCATATTACACTTTGAACAACATTTCACATTATGTTTGAAATTCTTTCTTAAAATGCACTATTATGTGGTACATTTTTGAACATCATTTAAAATACCCAATGATCAAAATTTTCTTTTTATCATTAATTTTTAGGATTATAATTATATTGGGAACAATTCATACTTGTGGAGTGTTGTAAGATTCAAATTGAAAGACCACCAAAACGGGATTTCATGAAAAAAATTCTAGAGAAGGCAGCTTGGGCACCATCCCAATGATGAGAATGTAGTGCCTAACATACTGGCCCAATAAAGCCCAAATTTCGTGGGATTCTAGAATAAATGTATATGAACAAATCATTATTCAGAAAACTATGCTAATTCATAATCAATGGTGGTTATTATGGTGGACCAATTTAGAGATAAAATTCTAGGGTAGATTATGTGGCCTAGAAAAACAGCCCACCATTTTAGACATATCTCATTAAACATAAACTATTTTGTGATGAAACATTACAGACGGTTAGGGGACATCAGGAGCTTCGTTTCTGGATACTATGGACCACTATTATTTTTCCATTTAGAAGGTCTTCCAGGTGCATTTTTTATTGTAAGCATGCGGGATGCCACCTTAGGTCAAGGGTGGAAAATTCTCCTCTCCCATACTTTCCACCACCCTAGGCCTACCACACTCAAGTGAAATAATTGTTACAGTTGGAAGATCCACCCAAGACTCCCAAAATTCATATTTAAGGTAGTGGTGGTGGAGGATTTTATCATATTTTGAGCATTCTTTCATTGTAATGTTAAGCTATGATTTTGTTGCCTCAATTTTGTCTTCCAGATGTAAAATGATTTCATTCATCCTTGTTTCTTAATAAATGTTCTTCTTATCTTGTTATTTTGTTCTTATCTATTTCACTTTGATATCTTTGCCTCATTATGTGAATTTATTCACACCAAACCTTGTGAAATTATTCACACAATGGTGGAGTGATCATTTCTGTTTTATTTTTTTCTTTAATTCTTCAATTCATCTCTCATGAGCCTACTTCCCACTTCCATTGAAACTATAGAACCAATGGAGGGCTAAAAAACTTATGGGATGATCGAAGGGAGTATCAAGGGTCTATATTGGATGCTGTTTATTTCCTCATTAATGTCTAATAACATCATTAATGTATATTTTTATTTGATGATTTTTAAAATCAATCATCCTTTTTGAATTTAAGGCCACACATTTCAAGTTCTAATACGAACCTTTACCTTGAAGTGATCAAAATATTGATCCATCAAGTGTAGAGGTGATTGGTATTAAATGATGTAGTTTTTAAAATAGTAAGTGATGATGTTGTTTGATCTTCTTAAATGAACCCATCTCAAATATAATAAATAGAAATCATTAAAAAAATAAATTCATCCAATCTACCCCAAGGGATAAGATAGGATCAACACATTATCCGATTTTTAATTAACTTAAATCTGACAGTGATACCTTAAAACCATCTAAAATGAACCCATGTTGGCCACTTCGTAGCCAAAAAAATCCATAGAATGTACGTGTCTATATGTTACTTCTGAGGTCTCTGAGGATTCGATAACCAAAGATAAACTACAAGGACCATTCTACCTTCATCTCTTGGAAACTTTTCAGTGTGAATCAAATTTTGGCACCATTCCCAAGGACCTAGGTATGTTATCTTAGACACTACCTCCCTTTTTTCATGCCACATATCTTTTCTCATCCCTAATTTCACTCCTATTGAAATCCCATTTGAAAAAAATCCAAATATGCGGAACCTCTCCTAACATTGAATACCCCACACCAAGTGTGTTGTAAAATGGCCATCCTAGTTTATATTTGTGGGATAATCAATAACTTATTTTGTAACATCCGACGTAAATAATTAATAAAACATTTTCATATTTATTAATATTTACGAATTAAATATTAATTTTACTTTAAAGGGGTTTCTATGTTCGATAGCGTACCCGATACGCAACAAAGAGTTTCTTTGAAATCTTACGTTGCACACTAGTAGTAAAATAATATTATTTTAAATGGTAGTAAATACATAGCCGTTATATTGGCAGGAATGAATAGAAATAACTAAAATATGATTATATATGTTTTTTAAATGTTTCTACATTTATCCAATAAAAGATAAAGGCTTAAAACAGGAACAGAATTCAATTTTAGGCATATATACTCTAACATTCACAAAAGGTCGAATTATCGCCATTTGATGGCGAACCATCTATAAATACAGTTTTGGTCACTCTAATACATTATACTGGTTCATATAAAATTCTTCTTTAGAATCGGGACATCAAAATTTACTTTGTGTAAATTTTTTGTATTTTTCCGATAAAGTTCATTTTTTAATGAATAAAGAAAAATGTTGTATTTTAATTCAAAACCTATTTTTAATAAAATTTATTTATATGATTAGATTATCTTTTTAATTGGTTTTAAAGTGAAATTAGAATATATTTTTACCATTTAATCCAATAGTGGTCATTGGAATTAATTTCACTTTGAAATTGGACTTAAACTAGTGTCAATCTTTTGATACTTATTGTTTCATAAAAACACGCTATTTGCTCTAACAGTGGGAATTAATTATTAAATTAATTAATGTAAATTATATGTTTTTAATTTTGTAAAATAGACTTCATTTTTTAATTCGGAATATCAAATATAGCTTAAGGTTAAGTTTTGGTGTTTTTCTGAAAAACTTCAATTTTTGATGAATAGTGAAACCACTAAGTGGTACTTAAAAAACGTATTTTTCATTTAAATTAAATATATCCACCTCTATGCTTTGAATTTAAAAACTCCGACATACATGGTTTTCATTAAGAAGTAAAATGTGGTTCAATGGGATTAATGTTTTTTGGTGAATAGTAACTTTTATGTTTTTAATCGCGATTAGAGGTAATTAGTGTGGTTTAAGGTAAAAATAATGTTTTAATATTATCAAAAGACCTAGAAACATGTCCTACCCTAATTGGATGTGTCATGGCCAACCAAAAAAATACATGGGTCAACTTGGGGACACCATGGAGCCACTTTGGTAGGAAAATGACATTAATACCTTTTTATTTAAAGTTAAAATTAAAATGTCACAAGCATGTGTTGTTTTACTAAAACATTTTTTACATGGGGTTATAAAAGTCATATTTTTTACTATAAATATTCATTAGAAAGATAAAACGTTTTCCTACATCATGATATTTTTTTTATAATTTTTAGACATTAAATAAATTAAATTATTTATGACACCATGATGATGCAGCGATTAACTCATTATTTAATGATTTAAATAAAATAAAAAGATAATGTAAAATATAAGACCTAAACTTGTAAAAAAACTCTTTTATGGGTATATTTAGAATCCTTATCACCTTATCCTCGAATTATATCAATGTGGGACCTTTTAAATCCGAAACTCATTTTAAAATAAAGTAACATTTATTTACTTTCCAAGAGTGCCCCTCCTCTCCTCTTAAAAAAGGCCCCCACCTCTACCTCCTTAAACACACTTCCAAAGCCTTTGGATCGGCCAAACCCAGCCCATTTTATCTCTCCACATCCCTATCTTACTCATTGAATCCTAACTTTGGGCATAAGTCTTCCCATGTATTCCTTTGAGCTCAAATAAAAAAGAGTTACCCGTTTTAAAGGTAGTGTTTTATCTTGTGTTCTATTGTTTTATTTTGCTTCTCCAACCCCCTAAAATCTTTTTATTCCATTCCTTTGTAACAACACCAGTATCTAAAATATACTATTATGTTGTTATAATAATAATTAGAGCTACACTTACACACACCTACATCAAATGGTTAAAGAACATACTGTTTCTGTGGTTGGTGAATTTCTGCCTCACGAAACGATGATTGTTCATTCTTCTTTTATCACATTTAATGGTGGCCATTAATATGTAACTCTATTTATATATGATATATATTATGTTTATGTTTTCCTTATTCTTCTTTATTTTTCATTTGTGGTATAACTTTATAGATTCCATTATGGGTATACGCGATATCTTCATTTTAGGATGTGCGGACCACCGCCCCCTCAAAGTGTTTTGATTCGTTAATGCCATATGTGGGACATATCAAGGTTGCATTTAAAGTTATTATATATGATGTATGTTACATATAAATGATGAATATAATTCTGGAATTAAAATATATATACCTCTCATTTAGTTTTAATTCCATTAATATGACATAGAAATGAATGTAGCATTCATGCGTACGTACGGCTTACCGTCTCCATGAACGGTGCATTTCATTTCTTACCTCTAAATGATTATATAATATTATAAATAAATGTATATTCTGGATATATATGATATATATGATATCCAAATTATTAATATCATTCTGGATATAATGAACCTTTGACCACACAAACAACATGTAATTTTAAGAAGTCCACTTTCGACTTAAGAACCAAATATCGACAAAACAAAAATTATTAACTTAAATGATAAAATAATGTTTATAACATGTTAATAAGTGATATAAAAGTAATAATTTACTTGAAAAAGGTTCCTAATCAAGTATAAATAAACTCAAGTTTATTATTCAGGACGTTAAAGAATGATCGAGTCAAGTCGGACCCTAGGTAAGGGACTTCGTCTCAATATCCTTTCATTGAGGCATATTTAGTTTTATACACAACTTTATTTTATATGGTGTATAAACCCCTTTGACTTTTAATTTTATACAAAAGGAATATTTTTCTATGAAGCGTTTTATTAAACGACAAAAATGAATGTTTCTTTTATCGTACGCAGTGACAACAAACTTTTCCGCTGCCGCGAGTATTATTTGGTCTTTGGCTTCCTCAACAAGCCGTAATGTTTTTTAAAATGAAATAAATATCATATAATCTTTTATGTATTTTGGTATTGAAAATGGTTTTTATAATGGATTTGTTATGTCAATATATTTAAGTGATATATTGTGATCAATGTGTGGAAATGTTTTCTTTCCATTATATTTGTTTTATGTCATATGATTTTATAATGGTACTTGGACATTGGATGGGTGGTTATGTGATAAACCATATGGCGGATGGTGCCGTGAATACCAGGATGGGTGGTTACTTTATATCCTCCAATGCATTGGGTACGGATATCGGTCGTATGACTATTCCATTAAGTGATATGTGTGGAAGTCGACCGTATGGTTATTCTATTTAAGTATGTTTATGTCCCAAGTTACCTTTATATGTTATGTGATCTTTATATGGGTTTTATGGTAATATTTGGGTTACAAAAGGGTAAGTAATGATCTTTTATTAATTGAAGAGTTTTTATTGCTTTATAAAGGTGAAAAGTATTACTTTGATAAAGTCTACATGGTTTACTTGTTGTTTTGAAAAACTAACAGTTTTCGTTCATTGTGTATCCCTTACTGAGCTTTTTATGCTCACCCCAAGTTTTTTTGAAATGTTTTTTCACATGAATTAATGTGGAATAGGGTCAAGAATGGGATCAAGGGAAAGTCATGCTATCTAAAACATGGAACTAGACATGTTTCCTTTGAAGAGTTTTTATTTTATTGAAACTTTGTAGAAGTTTCTTCTTTGTAATATTTTGAGATGCAATAGTTATGTCCTAATTCTATAAAACTCTAAACCGTGAAAAGATACTCAATGTGAATTATTCATTTAATTCAATATTATGTAAGGTTTATGGTTGGGGCCTTATAGTTGGTATCAGAGGTCGGTTTAGACAAATTTAGGAGTTAGGAAATTGTTAAATTATAAATTAATTTATGGTAAAATTTAAATGATATAGCTTTTAAAGATTACCATTTTGCTTCTCCTAAGATATTTTTGTGTTAAGAATGGTTTTTAATAGAGGAAATAGAACAGATTTTCTGGGAAGGCATACATAGGAAAATGACCTTTCAAATCAGTATCCTGAGATGGTAAGAATCAGAACTAAATAGTTTATTGCAGTGATGGCTCAGTTGACTCAGGTGAAAAATGTTGGTTGTTTTTATTGATGATATTTTGGTGTTTTGTAAAAGTAAAGTGGAGAATGAAAGACATTTAAGGGTTATTTTGCAAACCTTAAAAGAAAAGAAACTATATGGAAAATTCAGCAAGTGTGAGTTTTGGTTACAAAAAATTTCATTCTTTGGTCATATTGTTTCTAAAGATGGAATAACTATGGATCCCGAAAAAAAAGGTTGTTGAAGAATGACCAAGACCCAAAAATGTAACTGAGATCCATAGTTTCCTTGGTTTGGAAGGTTACTACCGAAGGTTTGTTGAATTTTTTTCATGATTATCTAGTCCAATGACTAAGCTAACTCGGAAGGGTGTTATATTTATCTGGACAAAAGAATGTGATGATTGTTTTTAGGAGTTGAAAAGAAGATTGGTGAATGCTCCAGTTTTGGCACTTCCTTCCAGGAATGGGGAGTTTGTTATCTACATTGATGCTTCATTGAAAGGACTTGGTTATGTCATTATGCAGAATGATCAGGTAATTGCATATGCTTCACGTCGGTTGAAAAGTCATGAGGTAAATTACCCTACACATGACTTGGAATTAGCTGTTGTTGGTTTTGCTCTAAAAATTTGGAGGCATCATTTGTAGGGAGTAAAGTCTGAAATATATACTGATCATAAGATTGTAAAGTATATATTCACTCAGAATGAATTGAACATGAGACAGAGGAGATGGCTAGAATTAATTAAGGATTATGATTGTACAATTCATTACTATCCAGGATAAGAAAATAAAGTGGATGATGCTTTGAGTCGAAAAAGTAATGCTTCATTAACAATGTTGTGTTTGGAACGTGATCCATTGGTTAAGGATTTGATGAGCGTTGGAATTGAAGTTGTTTGTGCAATAAGTCCTTACGTTTTGTTTCAGGTATAAGTTAGATGATCCCTATTAGACAGAATTAAGCAAGCACAGAAGCAAGACAACGAGTTGTAGAAAAAAGTAGAGCTGGTTCAGAAGGGTAAGTTACCTGAATTTAACATTGATAATGATTGTGTTTTGATGTTTGGGTAGAGATTATGTGTTCCTAGTCATTCACAATTGAAGAATGAGTTGTTATGTGAGGCTCATAGTTCCCCATTTTCAGTTCATCCTGGTAGTACTAAGATATGCAGAGATCTGCGCGAGTATTACTGGTGGGATGGAATGAAAAGAGATATTGCTGATTTTACTATGAAGTGTTTGACTTGTCAGCAGGTTAAAGCAGAGTTATAGTTACCTAAATGGATGCTTCAGCCATTACCAGTGCTAGAGTGGAAATGGGAAAATATATCCATGGACTTTGTTGTGGCATTACCGAGGACATCTCGAGGTAATAATGCAATCTGGGTTATTGTTGATCGATTGACTAAATCTGCTCATTTCCTTCCTATTCGAGATACATTCTCTCTAGATCAACATTTTTTATTTTATTTTAAAGAGATAGTTAGGTTGCATGGAGTTCCCCACTCCATTGTATCTGATCGTGATCCCAGGTTTACTTCTTACTTTTGGAAAGGCCTTCAGAAGTCATTGGGTACTAAATTAAATTTTAGTACAACTTTTCATATGCAATCAGATGGGAAGTCAGAACAAACGATTCAGACTTTGGAAGATATGCTACGTTCTTGTTCGATGGATTATCAAGGAAGTTGGGACCAACATCTTTCTTTGGTTGAGTTTTCTTATAATAACAGTTTTCCTTCCAGTATACAGATGGAACCATTTGAGGCATTATATGGGAAGTGGTGTCGAACTCTAGCCATTTGGGATGAAGTGGGTGAAAAAAATCAGATAGGACCATAATTGGTAGAAGAGATGGCCGAAAAAGTTCAGTTGATTCATAAACACATGAGAACCCCTCAGAGCAAACATAAAAGTTATGCGGATAACCAGAGAAAGGATCTATCTTTCGAGGTAGGTGATCATGTTTTTCTCAAGGTTTCTATGTGGAAAAGTGTGATGAAATTTGGTAAGAAAGGAAAGATGATTCCAAGGTTCATGGGACCATATGAAATTCTGGAGAGATTTGGATCAGTTGCATACATAGTGGCTTTACCTCTTAGTTTATCTTAGGTACACAATGTTTTTCATGTTTTGATGTTGAGAAAGTATATGCCAGATCCATCTCATGTTTTGAGCCCAGAGGTAGTTCAGTTGGAAGAGAATCTCTCTTATGAAGAACAACCAGTCCAGATTCTTGACCGAAGAGAGCAAGTGTTAAAAAATAAGGTAATTCACCAGGTAAAGGTTTTGTGGAAAAACCATATGGTTGATGAGGCAACATGGGACTCTGAAAATGCTATGAGGGATAAATACCCCCACTTATTTTGATAAGTGAATAAAATTGCGAGGATGAAATTCCCAAAAGGGGGGAAGGATGTAACATCCTATGTAAATAATGAATAAAACATTTTCATATTTATTAATATTTACGAATTAAATATTAATTTTACTTTAAAGGGGTTTCTATGTTCGATAGCGTACCTGATACGCAACAAAGAGTTTCTTTGAAATCTTACGTTGCACTCTAGTAATAAAATAATATTATTTTAAATGGTAGTTAACACATAGCCATTATAATGGTGGGAATGAATATAAATAACTAAAATATGATTATATATGTTTTTCTAAATGTTTCTACATTTATCCAATAAAAATAAAGGCTTAAAACACGAAAAGAATTCAATTTTAGGCATATATACAATAACATTCACAAAAGGTCGACTTATCGCCTTTTGATGGAGAACCGTTTATAAATATAGTTCTGGTCACTCTTATACATTCTATTGGATAAAATAAAATTCTTCCTTAGAATCGGAACATCAAAATTTAATTTGTGTGATTTTTTGGTATTTTTCCGATAAAGTTCATTTTTAATGAAAAGTGAATAATGTTGTATTTTAATTCAAAACATCTTTTTAATCAAATTTATTTATATGATTATATTATCTTTTGAATTGGTTTTAAAGCTCAATTAGAATATATTTTTACCATTTAATCTAATAGTGGTCATTGGAATTAATTTCACTTTGAAATTGGACTTAAACTAGTGTCAATCTTTTGATACTTATTGTTTCATAAAAACACGCTATTTTCTCTGACAGCGAAAATTAATTATTAAATTAATTAATGTAACTTATATTTTTTTAATTTTTTAAAATATAATTCATTTTTGAATTCGGAATATCAAATATAGCTTAGGGTTATGTTTTGGTATTTTTCTGAAAAACATCATTTTTTGATGAATAGTGAAACCACTAAGTGGTACATAAAAAACTGATTTTTCATTTAAATGAAATTTTACCACCTCTGTGCATTGAATTTCAAAAAACCGACATAAATGGTTGTCCTGAAGAAGTAAAATGTGGTTCAATGGGATTAAAATAATATTTTGGTGAATAGTAACTTTTAAGTTTTTAATCGCGATTAGAGGTAATTAGTGTGGTTTAAGGTAAAATAATGTTTTAATATTATGAAATGACCTAGACACATGTCCTACCCTCATTGGATGTGTCATTTCTGACCAATACAATCCATGGGTCAACTTGGGGACCCCATGGAGCCACTTTGGTAGGAAAATGACATTAATACCTTTTTATTTAAAGTTAAAATTAAAATGTCACAAACATGTGTTGTTTTACTAAAACACTTTTTACATGGGTTATACAAGTAATATTTTTGACTATAAATATTCATTAGAAAGATAAAACGTTTTCCTACATCAGGATAGTTTTTTATTAATTTTAGACATTAAATAAATTAAAATATTTATGAAACCATGATGATGCAACAATTACTTCATTATTTAACGATTTAAATTAATTAAAAAGATAAGGTAAAATCTAAGACCCACACTTGTAAATAACCTATTGGATGGGTATATACCGATACCTTATCACCTTATCCTATAATTATATCAATGTGGGACCTTTTATATCCGAAACGCATTTTAAAATAAAGTAACATTTCTTTACTTTCCAAGAGTTCCCCTCCTCTCCTCTTATAAATGGCCCCCACCTCTACCTCCTTTCCCACACTTCCAAAGCCTTTGGTTCGGCCAAACCTGACCCATTTTGTCTCTCCACATCCCTCTATTACTCTTTGAAGCATCAATTTGGGCAGAAGTCTTCCCAAGGAAGCCTTTGAGCTCAAATAAAAAAGAGTTACCCGTTTTAAAGGTAGTGTTTTCTCTTGTGTTCATTTGTTTTATTTTACTTCTACAACCCCCTAATCTCTTTTTATTCCTTTCTTTTGTTACAAAACCAGAATCTACAATATACTAGGATGTTTTTATAAGAATTATTCGAGCTACACTTACACACACCTACATATAATGGTTAAAGAACATACTCTATCCGTGGTTGGTGAATTTCTGCCTCACAAAACAATGATTGTTCATTCTTCTTTTAACACCTTTAATGGTTTCCATTAAGATGTAACTCTATTTATATTTGATATATATTATTTTTATGTTTTCCTTATGCTTCTGTATTATACATTTGTTTTATACCTTTATGGATTCCATTATGGGTATATGCGATATTTTCATTTTAGGAAGTGCGGACTACCACCCCCTTCAAAGTGATTTGATTCATTAATGCCATATGTGGGACGTATAAAGGCTAGATTTAAAGTTATTATTTATGATGTATGTTACATATAAATGATGAATATAATTCTGGAATTAAAATATACATACCTCTCATTTATTTTTAATTCCATTAATATGATATAGAAATGAAAGTAGAGTTCATGCGTACGTACGACTTACCGTCTCCATGAATGGTGCATTTCATTTCTTACATCTAAATGATTATGTAATATTATAAATACATGTATATTCTAGATATATATGATATAAATGATATCCAAAACATGAATATCATTTTGGATATAATGAACCTTTGACCACACGAACAACATGTAATTGTAAGAAGTCCACTTTTGACTTAAGAACCAAATATCGAAAAAACAAACATTATTAACGTAAATGATAAAATAATGTTTATAACATGGTAATAAGTTATATAAAAGTAATAATGAACTTGAAAAAGGTTCTTAATCAAGTATAAATTAACTCAAATTTATTATTCAAGACGTTAAAGAATGATCGAGTCAAGTCGGACCCGAGGTAAGGGACTTCGTCTCAATCTCCTTTCATTGAGGCATATTTCGTTTTATACACAACTTTATTTTATACGTTGTATAAACCCCCTTTGAATTTTACTTTTATACAAAAGGAATATTTTTCTATGAAGCGTTTTATTAATCAACAAAAAGGAATGTTTCTTTTAACGTACGCGGTGACAACAACCTTTTCCGCCGCCGCGAGTATTATTTGGTCTTTGGCTTCCTCAACAAGCCATAATGTTTTTTAAATGAAATAAATACCATATACTCTTTTATTTATTTTGGTATTGAAAATGGTTTTTATAATGGATTTGTTATGTCAGTATAATTAAGTGATATATTGTGATCAAATTGTGGAAATGTTTTCTTTCCATTATATTTCTTTTATGTCTTTTGATTTTATAATGGTACTTGGACATTTGACGGGTGGTTACGTGATAAACCATATGCCAGGTGGTGCCATGAATACCAAGATGGATGGTTAAGATATAACCTCCAATGCATTGGGTATGGAAGTCGTCCGTATGGCTATTCCATTAAGTGATATGTGTAGAAGTTGACAGTATGGTTATTCCATTTAAGTATGTTTATGTCCCAAGTTTCCTTTATATGTTATGTGATCTTTATATGAGTTTTATGGAAATATATGCGTTACAAAAGGGCAATTAATGATCTTTTATTCATTGAATAGGTTTTACTACTTCATAAAGGTGAAAAGTATTACTTTGATAAAGTTTACATGGTTTACTTGTTGTTTTGAAAAACTAAGAGTTTTCATTCATTGTGTATCCCTTACTGTTCTTTTTATGCTCACCCCAAGTTTTTTGAAATTTTTTTTCATAGGACTTAATGTGGAATAGGGTCAAGAATTGGATCAAGGGAAAGTCATGCTATCTAAAACATGGAACTAGACATTTTTCCTTTTAAGAGTTTATATTTTATGGAAACTTAGTAGAGGTTTCTACTTTGTAATATTTTGAGATGTAATAGTTATGTCCTAATTCTATAAAACTCTAAACGGTGAAAAGATCCTCAATGTGAATTATTCATTTAATTCAATATTCATTATGTTTTAAGGATGGGGCCTTATATATTGTTCCACAATGTTTTAACTTTTATTATCCACAAAAAATTTCTTCCTATAATGAGTTCCAATCCCAACAAGCCCAATCTGAACACCCTCCTATGGAATTCGAAGAACATAATTATCCACCTGGAATTGACCATTTATCTCAACTCCTAATCCATCCTAATAAAAATACATTACTAGAATAATTGTGTCAACAAGTAGAGATAATGAATTTTTAGGTTTCATTAGAGAGATTAGAACTAAAAAAATTTAAGATGGTTATGGAACCCATACACACTCATGTTATCCCTTCCCTGTCATTGATAGAAGAATTTTTTTCACCCAAAAACCTCTCCTGTATTTATTGAAGAACAATCCTTTGGATTTTGGATAGTTGAAGTTGATTAAGGAATTATAGAAGTGTTTTTAAATCAAGAGGAAATTAAGTTTTTGGATTCAAAAGAGGGAAATTTGACATCGTGGATTGAGTGCCCCTTTTATATCTCTATTGATGATTTTTTAGAAACACCAATGTTTGAGACACTGGTAGGAATCACAAAAATTGATTCCATACCCATCCCTAACACTAATCTTTCCAATTTGGTGGTTGAATCTTCTAATCAAAAGGAACCAGTTATTTTGAAAAATTTGTAAAAAGAAACTGAGTTGGATTTAAAATCTCAACCTGTGGTTGAATGTCCTCTCCAAACCAAGATCAAAATTAATATACTTTCTCACACACTCAAGTATCCAATCATAGGGTATAACCATGACCATTCAGTTGGAATTCATGATTCTATTGAAAAATAAAAGGTAGGAATGATTATTGATGTCTTGTTCAAGACTAGAGAAGTAGATAAATCCACCATTTCTTATATTCCTTGGATTTAACTACTCATTTTAAAACATAGGTTTGTGAATGAAACAAATTATAAACATAGAATCAATCTCAACCAAGTTGAATTGGTGAAACACGTGGTCCATAAACTGTTGAAGGTTGGAATTGGGTATGTTTGGGGGGGTTCAAGTCGAGCTAGCGACATTAAAAAAATCACTGCAGGGGAGGCAACCCATGGTTTTCAAGTCTCCAATAATTTTGTTGTTTTAATCAAATTTATATTTGAAATAGTATTAATGAATCATTTTGATATTTAAAAATAAAAAAATAGACTGTTGTCATGTTCCTCTATTATGAGTATCGATGGGTTTAAAGAGGAGCACCATATTCATCCGTGCCATGTGGTGTGATCCTTGAGTAATACCTTACCCAGAAATTTCAAAAGAAGACAATTTATAATTAGTTCATTTTATTTTTAAGAGTATGTCGGTTGAAATAAAATATATATATATATATACACAAAAATATTAATAAATAAATTAAAATTCCACATCATTGTCGTGTGGCAAACCCTGTCACAACTGGTGAAGCCGCAGGGAATCGAACCCGGGAATGAAGGGAGATAGGGGCACGTGCTTATCATTGAACTACTTATTTTTGTGATTCATTATTCTATAATTTTTATAGATATACTTTTATTTTAAATTCTTTATTATATAAGTTTATATATAAATATAGTTTGTTTTCTTTTGTTTTTTTCACTTTTTTATCCACTAGGGAATTCTCAGAGTGACATAGTGATGAAGGGAATAAAAGGGAGCATCAATAATTTCAACTTCAACCACCATGTGAATTCATACCATGATCCTCATTTTCAATTTACTTTTTGAACTCCCATTCTCTACCTCATCCCCCATTTAAATTATCTTTTTTATAAACACTAGGGACAATGTTATTTTAATTTTTTGGAGAGATAAAATAAAATATGCATTTGTGTCAAAAAAATGAATGATTTGAAAAAAAGTGTGTAAATGGAAAGAAAAAATCCCATTAACTTTGAAAATGGTAATAAAAATTTCACACTATGAAATTTAATATCAAATAATTTATCATGCTCTGATTCTGATTTTAATCGTTCTATAATTTCATGATCACATATTTTGGAAAATGTGGCTGTCCAATGTGATATTTCATCATTTATATTTTTATCCAAAAAAAAGATCACAATGAACGTCCTTTGGATAGTGGGGTATTACTTTGAGTTCATGGGGTCACACAAATAAATAGCATAGGTTTGGTGATCATTTTAGTTTTAATATGAGTATTCAACAAAAAAATTAAAAAATGAATAATAAATTTGCAAGTAGAATAATAAAATGACCTAATGCGTGGATTTTGGAAATTGTGGATCATTACTCCATAGTTTTATAGCCCAGAATTATTATGTTTATCTCTATTTTTGGTAATTTGAATTCGTTTTTGGCTATGTTAACTCGAGATGATGCCTGAGTATGTGGGATTCACTTGGTGATCTATGGTCTTTGAGCGTGGGAGTCATCGACAATGTCTGGCTACATGGGTTGACTATTTTTGGGGCAATTTAAATTACCACGGAAAAATTGCTAAAACAAAAATAAAATTATACAATAATTTTTTTAATACTCATCTTAATATTGAAATGGGATTCCACCTAGGGATTCCATCATTTCCCTTTTGAATAATGACAATCCCCCATGTCTAATGCGATGCACAACACATCATCACTCTTAATTGATATTGTATAAAATTTGGCGATGAATTTGAACAAAGGAATGAGATTGGGATTGGGATATTCTTATGAAACTATCATGTATTAAAATATTATGATGGGTTTCTTGATTTTTTGGTATAATGGTTTTGGGTGATTATTGTGTATTAAAATGTTTTTGGAAAAGTGAATTCAAATTTCATGTTGTTGAGATATATTTTACTCGGGACATGCAAAACTCAAGTTGGGGGGTGTGATTAGCCACTAAATGAGGCTAATATTCATTATTAATATATATAATATTCATGTTATTTATTATTCATACACACCATTTTAGAACATTTTACACTTTGAACATCATTTCAAATGATGTTTGTAATTCCTTCTTAAAATATACTATTATGTGGTACATTTTTGAACATCATTTAAAAGACCCAATGATCTTTATTTTATTTTCATATTTAAATTTCCAGTTTCTAATTATATTGGGAATAATTCATACTTGTGGAGTGTTGGAATATTCACATTGTATGACCACCAAAATGGGATTTCATGCAAACAATTATAGAGAAGGCATAATGGACACCAACCCACTGATGAGAATGTGGGGCCCAACATACAGGACCAATGAAGCCAACAGTTTGTGAGATTCTACGAGACTTATATAGGAACAATCATTATTCAGAATCTAGTGCTAATTTTGAATCCATGGTGGTTATTAAGGCAGCCCAATTTAGTGATAAAAGTCCGGTTCAGATTCTGCTACCTAGAAAAACAGCCCAACATTTTACACATATCTTGTTATCCATAAACTATTTTTGGCTGAAACATTACATAAAGTTAGGGGACATCCAAATATTTATTTTTTTATTCCATATCCCACTCCAATTAGGCCATCTAGAAGGTCTTATAGGCACATTGATTTGGTGGAAGCAAGCTGGCTGCCACCTCGGGTCAAGGTTGGAAAAGTCTCCTCTCCCTTACCTTCCACCACACTAGGCCTACCATACTCGAGTGGAGTCTTTTGTACTATTGGGAGCTCAACCCAAGGCTCCCAAATTTCTTATTTAAGGCAGTGGGGGTGGATTATTTTATCATCTTTTGAGCTTTTGTTCATTGTAATGTTATGCTGGGAGTTTGTCATCGCAAGTCTATCTTCCACATGTAAGTTGCTTTAATTCATCCTTGTCTCTTAAAACATGTTCTTCTTCTCTTATTATTCTGTTCCTATACATCTCAAATTGATATCATTGCCTCATGGAGTTAATTTATTCACACCAAACCTTGTGAAATTATTCACACAATGGTGGAGTGATCATTTTCGTTTTATTGTTTTCTTTATATCTTAAATTCCTCTCTCATGAGCCTATATCCCACTTCCATTGAAACCATAGCATCAATGGACGGCTAACCCACTTATGGGTTAATCCAATGGTGTGTAAAGGGGCTAGAATGGATGTTATATATCACCCCATTAATGTCTAATCACTTCTCTAGTTTATATTTCTGTTTGATGATTTTTAAACACTATCATTCTTGTTGAATTTAAGGCCCCACACTTCAAGTGCTAATACAAACCTTTACCTTGAAGTGCTAAAAGATTTGATCCTTCAAGTATATAGGTGATTAGTATTAAAGGTTTTAGGTATTAAACCAGTAGGTGATGATGTTTTTTGATCTTAATAAATGAACCCATCTCAAATATAAGAAAATGAAATCATTAAAAAAGGAATTCATCCAATCCACCCAATGCGAGAACCTAGGATCCACTCATTATCTTAATTTTAATTAAAATAAATCTGTTAGTGATAGCTTAAACCAATATAAAATCAACTCAAGTTTTCCACTTTATAGAAAAAAATAATCCATAGAATTTACATGTATGTTGGTTACTTATTAGGACTCAGAGGATTCGATAAACCAAGCTAAACTACAAGGACCGATCTACATTAATATCTTGGGTAAATTTGAGCATGAATAAAAAACCCATAAGTATGATGTGTTATAGGTGACTTTGTATCAAATTAATAATTTATTTCACATCATACATATTAGATAAATCATAATAATTGGGGATCTAGTCAGTCTTTAAATGAATGAAGTAGTTTGTTTGCATGGTGTTCTGAGGAGTATCATTTTAGACAGAGATACTCATTTACCACCATATTTCTGGTAAGTTCATTACATTTTTATGGGATCATGAGTTCTTTTAAGAAAAACCTATTATCCCAACGGTCAATCAGATAAGACTCTTTGGGTTTAGAAGAATATGTTAAAAGCATGTCATTTGTATATTTTTAGTTATTGGTAGGAACATATGTCACTCATGGAGTTTTCATAAAATAATAGATTATATATATCAATACAAGTGGATCCTTTTGATGTCTTTTATGTAAAGATAATCTATTTTTATTTATTCTAGGCTAGAGTTTGGTGAGTCAGCATTTTTTGGGCCTATTCTCATTCCATATACATTTTTTTAGGTTTAGTTGATTAGACAACAGTTGGTGGCCACACAAAGTAGGAATGCATCATTTGTTGGACATCATAGAAGTTCTATATAATTTTTGGTTGGTCATCAATTTTTTCATTAGTTGTTTCCTAGGTTAGAGAAACACCATACTTGTATGAAGGGAAAGGTATCTCCCCCTTTTTTTGTATGTTTGAGATATTGTCAACGGTTGGTCCAATGATGTACCATTTAGCCCATTCACAGTGCTATAGTTAAATTCATGATAGGGTCCATGATTCATTGAAATAAATATATTATCTATATACATCCCATGAGATAGATGTAGAAAACATAATGATATTTCATGATGCGTTCTTTGAGGAGAATCTGATACAGGTTCTCGATCATAGTTATAATTATATTTGGGCTAGAACTGTATTGTTGGTTTGAGTGTAGTGTCAACATGGGTGAGTGCTGGAGGAGACATGGGAAAGTGATTCTGATATGAGGACACAATGGATAGACACGTTCATTGATATACCATAGTGATTGATAGTGTATATCGGGGATGCTATGTTTATATACTAGGGAGGTTGTTAGATCCCTCCTTGTTCATGGTACATAATTTATTAATTCATTCATTGGATCCATGGTGTCCAAGATTTCATCAAAGATAGAGATAATTTTTTTGAAAAAACTAACCAATGATCTGAGATATATTCCTTTTTGTGTTGATGGATTCCATTTATAATTGGGTTATGTGTTTCATGTTTTATTGTTAAGTTAAAATTATTTAGAAGAGGTTATGGTTGTTTAAATGTAATGAGGGATGAAAAAAGACTATGGAACATTTACATTCCATGTAAATGGATTTAATTTTATTTAATTATTATTTTTATTTTATAAAAGATATCAATGTAATGGGTTTTTACAAATATTAAATTAAAATATTGAAAAGAGGTCTAACTAAAATACATACCATTTAATTTCATGATCTAATATAATAAAATTATTCTCTACAGCTAAATTTCATTATATTCCACTACATACCTCTCCTACCCACCCTAGGGAATCCTCCAAGGTATTTTGGAGTGTCCAATTTTCCTAAAAACATCTATACCATTCTGTCGATCCTTGGTAATTTGTTTTATTATAGTTCTTCCCTTCCCTCCATTCTTTTAACATTGTTTCATTTAAATACACTAACCATTTGAAATGTTATTCTTGATGATGGTTAGTTTTAATCTTGGATTCCCTTGGTGATAATCCACACCTTCATCGTCAAGTTAGTTTTTTGTTTTAAAAAATGCTGGATCCCCAGTTAAAGTGAGGGGGCCTAAATATTAACCCATGGTTTGATAATTTCCATGTTTGTAACAACCTAGAAATTTATTAATGAAAATACCTCTTGATCTAATGTAGTATTTTGTAATATGGAGATATAAAACAAATCCAATTTCTTGTTTTTTAATTCTAAAATACCATTTGAAATTTTTACCATTTCTAATATTACCATTGAATAGTGGTCACACAATTATTTTAAATATATGGTTTTAACGAATCCAACCTACACATAGAAAGGATGTTATGGACTCATCTAGTAGAATTTCTCCATAAGAATACCATTTTTCGGATATTTGGAAGGAGGTAGTGTCATTGGGATTCACTCTTGACTAAGACCATTATGAGTTTCAATATATCAAGCTTGAACAGAACCACATACTGGAGATGTGGATGTTAATAGGGATTACCAGCCTAGCGATGTTAGCCAAGCCACCCCATGATTCGGTCACCATCATACACCTTACACATAGGTCTTATGCATTTGTTATAAGGGGTTATGTAACAATACCCTAGAATAATGATTATTTGCATTATTTTGTACAAATAATCTACATTCATTTTATTATTATTACTCTTTAACTGTTTTTTTAAAAGCACAAATATTATTTATAGTTAATATTCAAATTCAATTAGGATATATATTTTGATGAATTATTGGATTTTTTAGTGAAATACTATTTTAATAAAATATTATTACTAAATTAAATTTTATTAAATATAAATGATCATATAATTTTTAGGAATACAAATGCAATTTTAAGGATTAGAAATCTGTTTTTGTTGAAACCCATGAATTTCTTATGAATGCATCTTTTTATATTTACAGTAAAAATTCAGATATTTAGAAAAATATTTAGATAAATAGGATGTCATTTTTTGATTCATAATAATGAAATTATCTAACAGGGAATTTTTCATAATTTTTTGATATAGCAAAATTTTTGGGTAAAAATTAAATACTGTTTAAATATATAATGTGTTTAGTGACATCATAATGAACCAATGGTGAATTAATAAAATACTATAAAAGGAATGTTCCGCCAATATATATTTTACCTTTAATGTAATGTGATATTATATTTTTTTGATTAATTTTATGAGGCCTTAGTGGACAATCCAAGACTTATAAAATATTTTATCTTTATAAAATGATTTTCTTAAAAGTGCGACTCACATCAACATAAGAAAGAATAATATTTCAGAAAATTATTTTATTGACCTTATAAAATAATTTTTTCCACTCCACTTAGGGAAAAAATATGTGAAACACCATGGTTTTATTAGAGGTTTTGATTAGTTTATTGTGTTGTGACCAAAAACTAAATAATTAATAATTCTCTCACCTTTATAATATAAACCCAGTCAATATATTTGACCATTTCATTAAAAACATTTGATCTCAACCAAAATCTTCTATCCAATATCTTGAATCCTTTCATGGAGAACCAAGATCCATATAATCCTATCTTAAGCCTCTCGCAGCCTTTGTGATCACACATCCAAGTAAGGGATTTGTTCGTTCCTCGCTGTTTTTCAAAATTTCATTATGTTGTTGTACAATTTTTTTTTCAATTTAAAATCTTCTGGTATGATTTATCACCTCTCTATACTTCCCTATTTATGTTTTCATTATGAGAGACATCTTTCTCCCTCATTAATGCCTCCCATGTACACTTGTTACCATGTCAAAATTATTTAATGAATCTTTCTCTTCTCATTTTCATTCAATCAAATTATTTATATTATGAATCTAAAATCCATTACATATGTTAGGGTATTATGTTACATGAACCAATTACTTTCCATTAAATGTATAAATTATCATTGACCCCTTTCTCTTACATCAACCCATTTTACGGGTTCTATTTGATGTCGTCAAGATGCCAAAATTTCCTGTGCCAAAATCATCATGTTAGTGAATACCATACCAATTTATATATCAAGGGTATTCACCATTAGGAACATATACTTATTTATTATATAGTTTTAGGTATTTATTTGACATTCCTTTATCGTTGAATAAATGATGATGTTGAATGATTCTATGTGGCACACGTATGTACGAAATGAAATGTTTATAAAGGGTCTGACATGATAACGCTCCTATGCAATGGGAAATATTTGTATTATGATATTTATAGGTCAATAAGGGTTTACTATTGATAATTCATATGAAATAATTGTTTAATCATTCTAATTCATGTGAAATGAGGTTCGCACATGCTTCATGTGCAACGAGCCCTGGCTCGTGCTAATATCATGTTAAGTATTATTGCCACAATTCCATGTTTAGATAAACAAGGTATATCATGCCTTTAGGTTCATGTATCTACTGTAATCCATTGATATTACTATTTAATATCATTCTCTTTATTCTACATGTTATTACTTGTTCACTCCCGTTTTGGGCTTTATATGCCACCTTTTGTTATACATGTCCTCAGGTTATCCCGTTCAATGCTAAGTACAAATGAATATTGTGGTCATGTAAAAGAAGTTTTCAATAATGTTATGTTTGTTTTATGTTCTATATTGTTATGTAATGTTGTTAATTTCCAAGTAATATAGTCCTATTAATTATTAGAGTTTTCTTGTGTGTAAATTTATGTTTTTAATCATGTTTATGTGTATAATAAAGAGCAGAGTTGTTATAGTTGGTATCTGAGGATTGGTTTAATTATTTTTGGGATTATGATTAGAAAACATTGTGATATCCTTAGGGATATGACTATGTATAATAAAAAAATCCCTAAATTTTTCTGAGTATAGAGTATGTGGCTTACCAAAAAAATACATCCTTGTCTGGATATGAACTAGTAGTGGCGGCTGTAGCACAAAAGTATATAGGGGTAAAATGTGAAAACACCACTTTTCGGTAGAATGGAATGAGAACGGGTGCATGAAAATGGTAATTCCTGCACTATTGGATGAGACACTCCCGGGGGATATGATTTGGTAGATTCATAATCATAGTATAAACCATTATTAAGGGATTAATAAAATTCCCCTAAGAATATATGATGGGAAGTAGATCATGAATAACATAGATTGAAGCCTATGAGTTCTTAAGTTAATTAAATAAATGTAATTTATTTGTTATCCATTTTTATCATTGGATTCCACTTTAAGTATTACCCTTAATATTCATTTTATGACAACCAATGGTTGGTAATTGGAGGACTCCAGCTGACAACCGATTTGAGTATCAATGTGGAGACTTTTCTAATGAGATTCCCAATATAATGGGAGTAAGAATCCAAAACATTTTCATAATACTCTATCAGTTGACTAATGTTTATAATAAAAACATTGGTTAATAGGAATGTCCACCCACTCCCCCCAATAAAAGAACAAGCCACAATCGAGAGTTTCATGAGACAAAGGCCTCCTACTTTTAATGGATCATCGAATCCCCTAATCACCGAACAATGGAACAAATCAATTAAAAAGATCTTCTCACTCCTTCAATGTTCCGAAAAAGAGAAGGTTATTTTGGATTCTTATCATATAGAGGGTGAAGCAGATCAATGGTGGACATTAATCAAAAATTTTATGCTTGATGAAGAGATTGAGGTGTTGTAATGGAAGGATTTCCATAAAATGTTTTTCAATAAATAATTTCCACGCACCCTCCGACATAAAATGGAAAGGGACTTCCTTGAACTCAAGAAAAAAGATGACAAATCCATCAGACAGTATGAGGAAAACATTACAAGGCTTTAATGATATTCCTTCAGCTTGGTTGTTACACCCTAATTCATGTTTTACTGCTTCTTTGGTGGGTTAAAAATGAGTCTACTAAAATCCTTCAAAATCCATCACTTCGATAGATATGAGAAAATTGTTTGATGTGCCCTTAAAGTCGAAACAGAGATTAGAGAATATCATGGGTATTATGAGAAAAAGAATCAGAATATCGACTTTAATTTTGGTGGTCTGATATATAAATCCCTAGGTGATAAGAAATTCGAGCACCCTACATTCCAAAGGTATGGAAGAAGAACCCTCGAAATTGCCTGAAGGGATAGAGGAAATGATTTAGGTGTGAAAGAGAAGGGCACCTAGCCATTAAATTCCGATACGAAAAACTTGATTTTTCAGTAGAGGAGATGAATGATATGTTTAACCCACCACACATTGTTCATTTCATCAACAGCAAAGAACCATGGAACTTTAGAAACCAGTTCTCTAACAGAAGGGTTTTAGGAGGTAACCCATAATCTCCAAGGAAAAAACTGTGAGATTTTTCCATCAGTACTACTGAAGAAATCCCCGACAATAATGTGGTGACATGTACACTAGTTATTCGATCAATAATAGTGAAAGCACTATTTGAATCTGGTTCTACGCAGTATATTATACTCTGAAATTTTATTAAGAAAATCCCAAACCACCATAGATCATGGAAGTAGATATGTCAGTTTGAATGAAAAATGGGGAAATCATTACAACCCATGAATATAACTCCTCTCTAGTCATAATTTCAGGATAGAACTTCCCAAAGTTCCTCACAATACTACATATGGTAGAACTTGATGCAATTTTCGGCAGGGGTTTTCATTCCCTATATAGATCCAAAATAAATTACCATGAGATGGAAATCACTCTCTATATGGATAATTAACCCCCCTATTCTGTAAAATTTCTATGAGGGCCATGAATTTTCATTAGCACCATCATCTCAAGAGTGGATATTAAGACTCGATGAGAACGCATATCTTTCATAGATTATTGAGTCTATTGAAGAAATAATCCTTGAAGACATGAATATTGTGATAGAATTCGCTGAATTGTTTCCCAATAATTTTTCTGGTCTTCCTCCAAGAAGAGATGTTGAATTCTCGTTTGATCTTATACCTGGGGCGTTTTCAATATCCCAGACTTCATATATAATGCATTTTGTGGAGTTTGAGGAGCTAAAGTAACAACTATAGGATAATCTGGATAATGTATTTATATATCCAAGTTCTTCACCATGGGGTGTATTAGTCCTCTTCATCCAGTACAAGGATGGGTCAATGCGCCTTTGCATTTATTATCATGAGCTGAACAAATTAATGATAAAGAACAAGGTTCCTCTTCCATGAATAGATTACTTGTTTGATCATCTATGTGGAGCACACTATTTCTCCAAGGTGGATCTATGGTCAGGATATTACCATGTATGGGTGATGAAAGAGGATATCCCAAAGACAGTTTTTCATACACATTATGGGCACTATTTAGTCACAATAATTTTTTTCGTACACACTAAAACTCTAGAAATTTTCATAGACATGATGAATATAGTATTTATAGATTACCATGACAAATTTATGATACTATTTATATATGATATTCCAATATACTCCAAAACCAAGGAGAAGTATGAGGAGCATCTAAGCACAGTACTAGAGACCTTTCCAACAAATAAGGTCTATGAAAAGTAAATCAAGTGTGAATTCTGATTGAGGGGAGTCTCACTCTTGGGTAATATCATCACAATAAATGGGATATCTATGGATCCTTCCATGACAGCTGCTATTGATGGATGTCTGAGGGCAAAATCTGTGACAAATATCTATAGCTTCCTTGTGTTATTAGGATATTGTCACTGATTTGGGAGACAAATCTCACAATTGTCAAACCCTTTTACCAAGATACTTCAGAAGGCAATCATGTTTTCATGGAGTGATAAATTCAATGATAGATTCATGTAGTTGAAAAGGAGGCTTATCAATAATCTCTTCGTCACACAACCCACAAGTTGAGAACGTTTTGTGATATTTAGTGATGCTTCAAAGAAGGGTTTGGGATGTGTGATGAAGGAAAATGAAAATTTCATTGCATATGTTTCATGGAAATTGATAGTTTATTTTGAAAACTATACAACACATGATCTGGAGTGGGATGAAGAAATATTCAATTTCAAATTTTGGCATCATTAACTCTATGGGTAGAAGAGTGAAATATACAAGGATCACAAAAGCCTCAAGTTTATATTCACACCATAAGAGTTGGACATGCACCAATGAAGATGGTTTGAGCTAATCAGAGACTATGACATCTCAATGCATTACCACCTTTGGAAATTTAACAAGGTGGTATATCCAATATGTAAGAAAAGAGAAAGTGATTATATCATTGATGAGAATTAAAAAGGATCCAATCTTATTATATTGGAAGAATATAGACATTGGAATCATAAAGAAGGGAGCATCAATAATTATTTTAGAAATGATTCTCAACCATCTCTTTTTGAATTGTTAATGGATGGTCAAAGTGATGATGTGGGAATTTAGAAGTGTGTGGAAACTTTCAGAAAAGGGAAATCTTTGGAGTTCAATGTTAATAAAGAGAGAATTATGAGGGTTCGGTCAAGACTATGATTTCTGCAAAGTCTAGAGTTAAGGAAAGAACTTTTAAATGGTGAATATAGTTTGAATTTATCCATTTAACCAGGAAACACAATGATGTATCAAGTTATCGGAGTGTATTATTGGTTGTATAAAATTAAGAAGGATATTTCATTGTATACGTCAAAGTGACTGGTATGTCAGCAAGTGAAGGATGAGTGGATTATGTCCTAGGGGATGACATAACCATTACCCATACCAACATTAAAATGGGAGAACATCACCATAGATTTTGTCATTGGACATTTGAAGACATCCAAAGGAAAAAAATTCAATTTGGGATGTTGTGGAACATCTTACAAAGACGACACACATCATTGAAATTCGATAGAATTTCTTATTTGAAAAACTGACATGAATATATATCCAAGAAGATGTATGGTTGCATGGAGTAACACTATTTATTTGACTAATCAAGATCAAAGATTCACCTATATGTTCTCGAACAGTCTCCAACATGCTCTGAATATTCAGCTAAACATCACTAGGTCTTATAATCCTCAAACTAATGTCCAATTTGATCATACTATCTAAACACATGAGGAAAAGTTGATAGAATTCTTAATGGACTTGAATGTGGGATGGTATCATCATCGTCCCCAGGTTGAGTTCTCTTAAAATAAATGATTTCATTAAATCATCCTAATGGATCCCATTGAAGCCTGTTAAGTGAAGAGGTTCTAAAAACTGGTATGTTGGGAAGAAGTTGGGAAGATAAACTCCTAGGTCCAGAAATGGTCGACTAAATGGTGGAGAAGGTTAAGACCATCCAGCACCACACTAATGATTCTTGGAATCGAAAAAATAGCAATGCTAATAATATTCGACAAAACCTCTAGTTTAATGTTGGAGATATATTATTCATCCACATATCACTATGGAAGACATTTATGATATTTGGGAATAAAGGAAAGCATAGTCTAAGGTACAATGAGCCTTTTGAGACCTTTGACTACAATTTATTAGTGGCATATCAAAAAAAAATTACACCGAAGCTTTCTCAAGTACATGAAGTATTCCATTTATCACTCTTGAGAAAGGACATATCTGAACCATCACATGTACTCAATCCAGTGGTGGTTCCATTGGAGAATTACTTATCCTATTAGGAGAATCCTATAGAGATCATAGATAATAGGGAAATAGTTCTATGAAAAAAGAAAATGTTCCTCGTCAAGGTATTCTGGAGAAACAACAAGTATGAAAAATCAATGTGGGAATTAGAGGAAGTGATGAAACAGAGGTTCCCTCAACTATTTTAGTGAGGGAAAATGAAATTTCAAGGGTGAAATTTCTTAAGGGGGTAAGATTGTAACAACCCAAACTTTTATTAATGAAATGTCCTCTTGATCTAATGTATTATTTTGTAAAATGGTTGCATAAATCATATGAACTTCCTGGGTTGTATGTTTTTTGGATTTAAAAATACCATTAGGAATTGTTACCATTGATAATATAGTCATTGAACAGTGATCACATGATTAGTATAGATAAAAGGTTTTAACGAATTCAATTTACTAAGACAAAGGAATAAATTGAGTCATCTAGAAAAATTGTACCACACGATGCCCATTAGTGGGAGCTCAAGATGGAGGTAGCATCTTTAGGCTTTTCTCTTAACCAATCACAAGATGAGATTCCTCATGTAAAGATTTAGTGGAACATTCTACAAGAAAAGTGTATGTTAATATATATTATCAAAAAATGGTTTTATCTCAGCCACCCTAAGAATATTTTACCATTACACACCATACCCTCTGGTCATGTGTGGGTGTTGTATGGGGTTTTTTAAAAATACCCTATAACTATGATTATGTTCATTATTTTTTATAATGAATATACATGAATTTTATTATTGTTACATGGTAAATGTTTATTTAAATTAAACATAGTATTTTTAGTTAATATTTAAATAAAATTATGAAATCTATTTTTATGAATCAATTTATTTCTAAATAAAATAATATATTACTAAAATATTATTAACAAATTATTTTCTATTAAACATACAAGTTCATATACTTTTTGGGAATAAAATTATAATTTTTATGGTTTGAGTGATGTTTTTTTTCAAAACCAATGAATATTTGATAAATGTCATTTTTTATTTTAAAAGTAAAAATACACATATTTAGAAAAAAAATTAGATTAAATTAATATCATTTTTTTATTTAGGATGTCAAATTTATCTAATGTTGATTTTTTCATAATTTTCTAATATAGTTGAATTTTTGTTTAAAAATTAAATACCATTTAAATATATAATGTGGTAAATGACATCATAATGACCTAATGGTGATGAAATAATATATGATAAATGTATTTTCATCCAATATATGTTTTAAATTTAAAATAATGTGAGTTTAGATTTGTTCGATCAATTTTATGAGGCCTTACTGGAAAATCCAAGACATAAAATATTTAAACACATTAAAACGATTTCTTTAAGAGTGTGACTCACCAACACATATTCAAGCATAATATATTAATAATTTCATCCATTGGACATATGAAATTATTTTTTCCACTCCCCTTTAGCAAAAACCATGGGAAAATACCTAGTGTAGGTTTTTTATTTTGGTTAGTTTAATGTGTATTGTCCAAAACTTAAATAATAATGAATTACCTCTCCTTTCATATATAATCCCACTCAATCTCCCAGTACACATCACACAAATCTTTTGGAGCTTGACAAAACTACTACCTCCTATCTCTAAAATCCTCCCAATGATCCCCATTCTCGAAATAAGCCTCTCCCAATCCTGTCAAATGCCTTTGGGATCACACATCCATGTAAAGGATTTATTCCTTTCACATTTTTCCAAATTTCATTATGTTTTTATAACCTTTTGGTACATTAAAAATGATGGGTTATTATTTCTCACCTCCCCCATACCTCCATACTTATTTTTTATTGATGAAATTACTCTTTATCTCTCATTAATGCCTCCCATGTACAGATGTTTCCTTGCCTAAATTCCTTAAGGAATTTCTCATTCTCAATTACATTCAAGAAATTATTTTATATTATGCTTCTAAATTCCAAAAAATATAATGGGATATTATACTCTATGACCCCCTTACATTCCATTTAAAATATAAATTACGAGAGACCCCTTTCTCTCTCATCAACCCATTTTACGATTTTTATTTGACATCATTATGCTTCCAGAATTTTCCATGCCAAAATCATCATGTAAGTGAATACCATACCCATTTCCCTATGAAGGGAATTCATATTTTTTTCACATATAGGTATTTATTATATAGTTTAATTTATTTATTAATCCACATTTCATTATCGTGGAATAAACGATGATGTTGAATAATTCCATAATATTTTATCCATGTGGCACACTTATGCATGAAATGAAATGTTTATAAAGGGTGTTCCCTTATGGTACACCAATGCATTGGGTAAAGATTAGTATCATGATAAGTCAAATGAAATGAGTTTTTTCTCATGATAATTCAATTTAAATGAGGAATTACTCATTCTTATCCACGTTCAATGAGGTTTTACTCATGATCCATGTGCAATGAGCCTAAGCTTGTGCTAATATCATGTAAAGTGTTGTTGCCACATTTCCATGTTATGATAATCATGATATATCATACCTTTTTGTTCATATTTCTCTTAGAATCCATCGATATGAATATTTCCTAACATTCTCTATATTATTTAAGCTATGCCTTTTTAACTCCCTTGTTGGGATTTACAACATACCCTTTTCTTATGCATGTCCTCAGGTAATCCCATGCAATGCTAAGTACGAAGGAATGTTGTGGTTATGTAAAATAAGTTTTAAAAAAAGATGTTGTGTTTTTTGTTCTATGCTGTTATGTAATGTTCCTAATTTCCCAACACACTGGACCCCTTGATCCACATAGTTGTATTATGTGAATGTTTATGTAATAAATAACAATTATGTGAGCAATAAAGAGAAGGGTTGTTCTAATGTTTATTCAATATTTTGACTTCCCCAATGTAGGATGCATCCAAATATATCAAATAATTAATTTGATTATTCTATGGAGTCCATTGGTTTCAATTTTATTCTGACCTGACATATTGTCTTTCCCATGGAGAGAGTGATCCATGTATATAAATTATTTAGGTAATGGTTTAAAGTGTGTTTAAAATTGCAAGAGTCCTTACGTGATTATATGATATAACATCGCTATGTTGTGGTCTATTTCTTATTAATATTAATATTAATCAATTATGATTTAAATTGAAATTGGAATATAAAATATAAATGGTAATTTAGATAAATAACCCTTCATATATATGGTGTAATTCTATGATATCTATTATGTTTGATAGGACTTGTGTTCCAAATGGTAATGCTTCTATATCTGCCTTATCCCTGGAATATGCACACTTGTATAGAGTAATGATGATATTGAGAAGGATCAATCTTGTCTGATTATATAATTATTATAGAGAATGGGATTTACCTAGTCTAATGTGGTAATTATTAGAGGGATTTGACCCAGATGATGTAATGCTTATAGGGATTTATCTTGGTTTTTTTGACTATACCATAGTTATATGGTGGTGGATGGAATGATCATAATACATGCTCCAAGATATTATGACATAGATGCAATGTAGCTTATTTTACCTTTGATATATGATTATCGTTAACATGGAGATAACATGTGCTCACATTTTTTCTATAATGTCTCCAAATAAGGTTATTTTAACTTAGGTATATTGTGGTGGTTAGCATGGTCAAAAAACATGTTCCCAAATTTTTTGACACTGAGACCAAGAAGGTTGTCAATGAATTTTATTAAAATTTTCTTTAATAAGAACACATTAATATCAATTTATTGTATAAACTTATTATAAAACTAGTTATTGTAGAAATTAGTTTTTCATCATGAGGATTCATACTCACACACTATTCGGGAGGATGTTTGGTAACCAAGAATATTATGTAGGTGTAGGTTTGTACAAGATAAAATGACCTTACTGTTGATTTTTTTTTCATTCTGGAAGAACTAGAGTTTACAGGTGCGAATGATGTGGTGATTCAACTTTGGAATTTTGAGTCTTTATTTTAATCGTATTTTATTTTACTTGTATTGTCTCAACTATTACATTTAGTTACATTTGATCACATTAATACATTTTTCCATTATTATTTATTGGATTATTAATTGGGATCTTAATGTTTTTTTCCACTATATATGTACATTGATTTTTATTATAATTCATTTTATGTAGATATGACACATCATTACAATGGGTATAGTGTCCCCAGTATAAATTTACCTCCCCTACTACATGTCTTCAGCCTATCGCATACATGGTGGTGAGCTTGAGGTGTCATAACCAACCATTTTCGGACACATGATAGAGTGACCCTACAAGGGATGTTTCAAAATTATTCATACTCACAGTCCAATGAATCATGCATTTTTCTAGATTACTCAAGTATGATTATTGACATATACTCATTTTTAGTTGTCTCATATGGTTTCATCAAAATACCACATATGAAAAATGATATGACTCATACATAAAATATACAAATGACACTTACATGAATCTAGATAACTTATACATGGATCCAAAAATATGATTTCATTAGCATAATATTTATAATTCTATAACTAAAAAATAATCTTAATTTAACAATAAGATAAATTATAAATTATAATATAAATAAAATAACCTTTTAACCACTTAAAATAATTATATAAATTTTTAGAAAATTATTATCATATATAAAATTAATCCACTTTCCATTAATGTATCTAAAAACTAAATAATAGTGTTTATATAGCATTCCATACCTTTATAATCTAGTTTTGAAAGCAACCAACATGAAGCATTTTCCAATAATATTTCCTCACTAATTTTAAATTCTAATATTCTAGATACTCTGAGGATTTATATCTGCAAACCAGATAGATTTTACCATTATAAATATTCAATCAAACAGTTAAAAATATTTTATAGAATAAGTTTGAACATTGAAACATTTTTTTTAATTGAGGATCAGCTCAATAATCATATCTTGTTTTCTTTTATCTAAAAAAGAAAGAGGAACATTAAATTTATTTACCCATAAACTATTTGGCAAGGTATCATATATTCATTTGGTGGTAACTAACTCCATTAGCCAACACCCAACAAGACATACATATTGAATCATAATGATTAAAAAAATTCAGAAAATATGTACGGAAAATTTGTATCTATAGATTTAATAAATAAATAATTTTTTGAAAAAATATAACAAAATTATTTACACAATTTCAAGAAATGTGTGACATCTAATAACAATCATTATCTGAATGTGTAAAGCTAAAAAATTGAATTCCAACTGTTACAATATTAGTTAATTATATAAATTATTACATTAATTTGATATTATCTTTCATCAATTAAAATGATTTAATTATATGGAAATAATATAATCCATAATCATTAAAATAAAAATTCCTTCTAATATGATATGACATATATTTTAATTTTTTGTGATAAAAATAATTTACATGGACTACACTTATAACATCCCAGGTAAATAAAGAATATGAAATTTTCATATTTATTAATATTTGTGAATAAAATGTTAATATTACATTAACTGGAATGTTATGTACGATGGAGTACCCAGTATGCAACAATGAGTTTCTTTGAAATCTTACATTGCACACTAATAATAATATAATATTATTTTAAATGGTAGTTAACGCCTAACCGTTATAATGGGGGGAATGAACAGAATTATCTAAGAAATGATCAAATATGTTTGTTAAATATTTTTACATTTATCTAATAAAAGTTAGAGGCTTGAAATAAGAAATGAACTCAATTTTAAACATAAATATTCTAATGTTTTTTAAAAGGTCAATTAATAGATTTTTGATGGAGAACCATTTTTAAAACTAAATTTTTGTCACTTTTATATATTATATTTGACAAAATAAAATCCTTCTTTAGAATCATGACATCAAAATGTACTTTGTGTAAATTTTTGTTATTTTTCCGATAATGTTTATTTTTAATGAATAGTGAAAATGCTATATTTTAATTCAAAACCTCTTTTTAATCTAATTAATTTATTTCGATAGATTATCTTTTTAATTGGTTTTAAATTTTTATTAGAATATATTTTTACCATTTCATTAAATAGTGGTCATTGAAATTAATTTCACTCTGAAATTGGACATAAACTAGTGTCATTCTTTTGATAGATATTGTTTCTTAAAAAAACGCTATTTGTTTTGACAGCGAGAATTAATTATAAAATAAATTAATGAAAATTATATGTTTTGAATTTGGTAAAATGTAAATCCTTTTGGAATTTGGAATATTAAATTTACTTTGGATAAATTTTTAGTATTTTTCTGACAAATGATCATTTTTAATGAATAGTGATAAATACTGCAAAACTACTTTTTCATCTAATTTAATTATATAGTTATATTGAAATTTTAATTGGTTTTAAAGTTTAATTGAATTATTTTATTATTACATAATACAATTATGGTAATTGGAAGTAATTTCACTTTTCAAATTGATGTTAAAACAAGTCATTCTTTTGATAAATTTTCCTTCTTTAAAACTCGTCTTTGGTTTTGACAATGGGAATTATTTTTAAACTAATTACTCCAATTCCTATGATTGGAATTTGGTAAAATGGATTCTATATTTGTAATCATAAGGTCCAAATTATTTAATTAATACTCTTTTGTTTTTGTACATTATGAATAGTAATGATAGTAATTATCTTTAATTATAGTGATTAATTAAAAATCAGGTAGTTAAGAGTAATAAAATATTATCATAATAATATAAAATGACCCCAAAACCTGTCCAAATCCAATTTCTTTTAGTCATGGATGACCATTGGAAGATGTTTACCATACTTGAGGGCCCATGGAATCACATGGGTGTGATAGTGACATTTATGACATTTTTTTAAAAAGTAGAGAAATACAACAAAGGTTTGTATATCATTGTGGGACCTTTAAAATCCGAAAATAATTTTATAATAATGTATCTTTTCATGACATTCCAAAAGTGACCCTCCTCCCTATTATAAAAGGCCCCCACCTAAACCTCCTCACCCACACCTCTCAAGCCCTTGGCTCTTCCATAATCTGCTTATATTATCTCTCTCAATCCCTCTCTTACTCCTAGAAGCCTCACATTGGGCAGAAGTCTTTCCAATGTAGCTTTTGGGTCAAATAAAAAAGAGTTACCTAATTTAGAGGTAATGTATCCTCTCAAGTTTCTTTATTTTGTTTTCCTTCTCCACTCACAACTATATTATTATTATTTGATACCATAATAACACCAGTATCCTCAATATACTAGTATTTTGTAATGATATGTATTCTAACTACACTTACAAACACCACTGTATAATGGTTAAAGAACATATTGTTTCTGTGGGTGGCGAATTACTACCTCACGAAATGATGATTGTTCAATCATATTTTAACACCTCTCATGGTGTCCATTATGATGGACTATATTTATATATTATATATATATATTATATTTATGTCCTTTATATGCTTTTTTATGTTTTATTTAAAACATATCATTATGCTTTGCATGTTGTGCAAATGAGATAATTTTATATGGGGAAGTTTGGACAATAGCCACTCAAGTGATGTGACTCGTTCATGCCAAACATGGAATTCATAAAGAATGCAATTGATCAACATATGATACCTATATAACATATATATTATACTTTAATTATAATATATATATATATGTCTCATTTAGTTTTAATGTCCATTAATATGACAAAAAAATGTAAGTAGCGTTCAAGCGCTCGTACAGCCTATTGTATCCATGAATGGTACATTTTATTTCATACCTCCAAACATTATGGAATATTATTAAATACATATATACTGTATATATATGATATTTAAATCATTAATACTATTATATAGATTATTTACCTATAACTACATGGGAAATTATTTTCAAACAAGTTCATTTTTTACTCATGTACCGAACATTGAGAAAACGTATGATATGAAATCACATAATTAACTAATTATTATAACATGATAATATTTGATATTAATTGAATAATAATCTCTAAATGAATTACCTACGAAATTATAAATTGATCTATGTTTATTATTCAGAAATATAAAGAATGAACGAGAACAAGTCAGACTTGAGGTAAGGAATTTCTTATCTTACTTTTAATTCCGTGAGATTTCCATTATTCACCACTTATTTATAACATGTGGTGTATTGTGTACTGAAATTTGATATATATTATCATGATTTTATTTATATTCATGGTATTATGTGATCCATTTGGAGTTCATTATCTTTTGGTCATACGACTCGATTGATTACAACAGGGTAAGGGGTTTTTATCTCACTTTTTATTACTATGATATTCATGCTACATTTACCACTATTTCCTTTTGCGTGGTGTATGTACTAAAAATGATTGTATTATTTTTATAATATAATTTAATTCATGGGTATATACATCTACATTGTATGTCCCTTCTTTCATGGGGTGTACATTTCGAAAGTTACCCAAATCGGTAAGGAAACCTTTCACTCTCCTCGTTTTAAAAGACTTCTTTTTTAGGTCTTTTAATTTACATATTCATATGTTGGGATATTTTCTTTTATATACTTGTTTTTTTAAATTTTATTTCCAAATGATGTGATACGATTTTTATCTCTCATCATCTCATTTTTTTAATTTTCATGTGACGACGTTATGCTGTCAAATTTCTGGAAGGGAACTTCTTAACCCAATTTAAATTCTTTGGGTTAAACCATTACTTCTTGATTATGTCGTTCTATGAATATGTGTGGATGTCCCTTGATTGTTTTACACTTAACATCCACTTATATTGAGTGTATTAATATTTTTCACAAAGAATTATGTAATTGATTTTCCTTAATTTAAGGATACCGTATTTGTAAGAAACTTCCTCTAAATCTCATTTCATTGAGAAATATTTTGATTTCTACACGACATTATTTTATACGGTGTATAAAACCCTTTAGACTTTTAATTTCCTCAAAAAGGAATATTTTTACACAAATCATTTCAATAAATGAAAAAAGGAATATTTTAGTCTTACATATGCAGCGACAACAACTTCTCCACTACCATGACCATTATTTGAGTTTCAGTTAACTCTAAAAGCTATAAATTTTTTAAATGAAAAATAAATACCATGTTTTACTTTTCTTTTTTTATGGTACTGAAAATGGTTCTGCTAATGTTTTGATTATATCAATGTGTCGTATTGATATATTGTGATTGAAATGTTGAAATTTTATGTTTCCTTTATGCATGTTTTATGTGATATGATTATGTTATGGTTCTTGGTAATTGTTTATGATGTCGGGTGCTTTTGTGATAAACTAAGGGCGGGTGAGACTGAGATAGATTTCCGATTAATTGGGTAATTCGAAGGAGTTAAATGCTAAGGTTTCTCCTAAGAGATTTAGGGAATATGCTGTGATGGGTATTCCAAACGTAACCATGAGGGTTACTCCCTATGTAAGAATGTTATGAATGCCTCAAGATAACATTATGTCTTAGGATTTCTATGAGTTATTCATAAATATTATGATTTCATGAGGTATGTTAAGTGATTATGTTTTATGAGTAAAGTATGTTTTCATTGACTCTTATGTATACATGGACTAATGTTTTCTTTCCATATTTTTATATCCCTTTATGAGCTTTTTATGCTCATCCCAAGTATTTGAAATGTTTCCCACATGACATAAAGTTGAATAGGGTCAAGGATGGGATCAAGGAAAGACATGATTTCTAAAACATGGAACTAGACATCTTTCTTTTTAAGAGTTTTTATTTTATTAAAACATGGAAACTGAGTAGGGGTGTCTACATTGTAATCTTTTGTGATGTAATAGTTATGTTGTAATTCTCTAAAACTCTAATCCTGAAAGGATCCTCAATGAGAATTATTCATTTAATTCATGACTATGTAATGTTTTAAGTTCGGGTCCTTATAGTTAGAATCAAATGTCAGTTTAGATATCTTTAGATGTTAGGGTATTTTTTATACTCATGTGACATTACTATAATCGATACGATTTAAGAAAGAGTCATATTTTTTAGATAAAGTGAATGAGTTTAAGATAACATGAATAATTATATCATAGTATTATATGATGATTTTACTAATATAATCACACTGAAATTTTTGGTTTTAGTAAATGGCTGGATCTACCAGGCACCAAAGTAACAGTGGATGTGAAGAAAAATTTGATGGTTTTCAAAATGAGCAACTGAATGATATGGGAGATGCAGTGAGAACTCTTGTGGTTATTCTAAAGAAACTATCTAGAGACATGATTCACCACCTGAAGCTTATTGATTATTATAAGACATCATATATGCAAGGAAAAAATCCCTATGGATGTTCAAGTAATAATCATAAAGGTAAATATATTCAAAAGCCTATGTGTCAATGATGTGGAAAGAAAAACATAGGAAAATGTTTCAAATGGAAAGAAAGATACTATAGATGTGGAAATGATGGTCATAAAGCAAGAACCTTCCATGGAAAAAGGAAAAATATAGTTAACTCTATAAAAGGGAATGAAGTTATTTGTGAAGGATCAATTGAATGTTTTAAATGTGGTGTGCATGGTCAGTATGAAAACACATGTCCTACGAAGATGTTTCAAGGATGATATCACCATGATCGTACAAATATTCATTTACCAATACCTAATGCATTCCTATTTAGGATGATGAAACTGATAATGACCAATGAAAGGTATGGATTACTTCTTAACATATGTTATCCTATTCTCGAATCTTAGGATATGAATCATGATTTTTTTGTAGGAAAGAATTATTTCAGAATAATATGGAAAGTAATGGTTAATGGATCATAAAGAATGTTGAATGAGTATGAATTCAACATATAAGGGATTCAAGAGTTATGGTAGATTTTAGAAAGGTGAAATTCATAAAAGTATTAAGGCTCTTTTGATGATGAGATTATATTAGAAGAATTTTTATAGTTTGTGTAACCCTGATGTTTGATATATGAAAATTTTATTCATGGAATAATTATCTTTTCATTTATGGATATAGTTATAAAGAACCATTTGGGTTTATATGATCCTTGAATTTGAGGAAATTATCGGTTAATACATTTTTGGGTGTACACCAAAATTTAATAGAAAAACTTTGTGGTTACAATATTTTATAGTTATTTATGATTAATTTATCTCTTTTTGGGAATGTTATAAAATTATTTAGTTTTTAAAAACAGAAAACACGCATACCATGTGGAAAACCGTCGCGTCGGAAAAATCTAAAGGAATCAAACCCACAAACAAAGTGCGACTGGTATTTATCGCCTACCACTGGACTATGTGAAGTCCCTAGTTATTATGACAAATTCATTTCAGTCAAATGATTTTATGATTCAAGAATAAGTTTATTTCTGTTTATCTATGGAAATGATTGACCTATCATGGAGGATATGTGATTAGGTTAATTAATTTTCAATATGATACTTTGAGAGTAACTGATGTTATTTGGAGATAAATATTAATATTTACCTTGGAAGACTATGTGATTAAATCCTTCATAGATTTGGGTTTCAATCTTAGTTTGGATTGTTTTGAAGAATTTTAAGGATAGCTATTTATTTAATTGTCTTTCTTGAACCATGGGTTATTTTTTTTGAATTTTAAAGATTAAGAGTAGTTTTTCTTTTTGTAAAATATTATACTTTTTGGGGATTATTTAATCATGTATTAATTTTTTTTGTTTTGGTAAAAGTCTAATGACATGGAAAATATATACTTCATCTTTTTGGATTATATTATTCTCATGAAGTATATTGTAGTGCTCTTAGTGAGAACAAGTCATCCTAAATACTCATCTTTTGGAGAAAATATGATTTTGTGTAAGAAATATAGTTAGAGATGAAATTCTACATGACAAGTAAGTATGTTTCCTTATGTTTTATTCAAGATCATCAATAAATTATTCAATGAAAAGAATCTTAAAAAAACATTCTCTGTTAACTTTTCCTACTGGGGAATAAAATACCGTTTAACACATCGCAAGTTTGGGATTTTCTAGTGGTTAACATTCTCCTAAACACGTTTTCTATCACTCTCAATCAGAACTTGACCCTTTTTTTTCTCTTCCATATCCATGTTTTTAGGGAATCCTATTATATTTTGTCTTCGGTGACCATTGTAATATTCTTTATTTAATTTAAAGTGATAGTTTAATTTACTGTTTTTTCGATGTGGGGATTTCAATGATGTTTCCGAGCCAAATTTTAAAATTGTGAGTATGGAATTCCCAAAAGGGGGGAAGGATGTAACATCCTGGGTAAATAAAGACTTTGAAATTTTCATATTTATTAATATCAGTGAATAAAATGTTAATATTACTTTAACAGTAATGCTATGTTCGAGGGAGTACCTAGTACACAACAACGAGTTTCTTTGAAATCTTACATTGCACACTAATAATATAATAATATTTTTTAAAATTGTAGTTAACACCAAGTTGTTGTAATGGTGGGAATGAACAAAACTAACAACAAAATTATTATATATATTTTTTAAATATTTTTTCATTTATCCAATAAAAGTTAGAGGCTTAAAATAAGAAAAGAATTCGATTTTAAGCATAAATATTCTAATGTTCTTTAAAAGGTCGATTAAACACCTTTTGATGGAGAACCCTTTTTAAAACTACCTTTTTCACTTTTATATTTTATATTTGACAAAATACAATCCTTCTTTATAGTTGGGACATCAAATTGTACTTTGTGTAAATTTTTGTTATTTTTCCGATAAAGTTCATTTTAATGAATAGTGAAAAATGTTGTATTTTAATTCAAAACGTCCTCTTAATCTAATTTATTAATATAGTTAGATTATATTTTTATTTTGTTTTAAAGTGTATTTTGAATATATTTTATCCATTTAATTCAATTTTGGTCATTAAATTTAATTTCACTTTGAAATTGGACATAAACAAGTGTTAATCTTTTGATAGATATTGTTTCTTAAAAACACGCTATTTGTTTTGACAGCGGGAATTAATTATAAAATTAATTAATTAAACTTATATGTTTTGAATTTGGTAAAATGGGCATAAATTTTTAAATTGGAATATCAAATTTAGATTAGATAAATTTTCTGGCATTTTTTTTTGAAAAATGTTAATTTTTAATGAATATTGAAAAATAATACAAAACTAGTTTTTCATCGAATTAAATTATATTGGTATATTTTAATTTTAATTTGTTTTAAATTATAATTGAATTTTTTTTTCATCACTTAATACAATTTTTGGCATTGGAAGTAATTTCACTTTTCAATTGGATGTAAAAACAAGTCAATCTTTTCATACATTTTACTTCTTAAAAACCCGTCTTTGGTTTTGACAACATGAATTATATTTAAATTAATTACTATAATTACTATGTTTGGAATTTGGTAAAATTTATTCAATATTTTTAATCATAAGTCCTAAAATATGTAATTAAGACTCTTGTTTTTGGAAATTATGAATAGTAACAACGATAATTATCTTTAATTATCATGATTAATTAGTAATCAGGTAGTTAAGAGTAATAAAATAATATCATAATAATATAAAATGACCCCTACATGTGTCCTGATACCATTTTTTCTGTCATGGCTAACAATGGAAAGCGTTTTACCAAACTTGAGGGCCCATGGAATCACATGGGTGCGATAGTGACGTTTATGACATTATTTTTTTTAATAAAAAGAGAAATACAACAAATGTTTGTATATGATAATTAAAAAAAATTATTTTTTTAAACATAAATTATCTATTAGACTATAAATATTCATTGTGAATTAAAATATATTTCCTACATACTGGATTTTTTTTATAATTTCTAGAGATTAAATAAATAAATTTATTTATGACAGTATGATGATGCAGTGATTACCTCATTAATGAACGATTTAAATAAAATGAGAAGATAAGGTAATCTCTAAGACATAAACTTGTCAAAAACCTATTTTATGTGTTAATTTCTAACCCTTATCACCTTATCCTCAAAATATATCATTTATGGACCTCTAAAATCCGAAAATCATATTATAATAAGGTAACATTTCAAGACTTTCCAAAAGTGACCCTCCTCCCTCTTATAAAAGGCCCCCAACTCTACCCCCTTACCCACACCTCTCAATCCCTTGGATCTTCCAACCTATACTCATATTATCTCTCCCCATCCCTCTATTGCTCCTAGAAGCTTCACTTTTGGCAGATGTCTTTCCAAGGAAGCCTTTGCCTCAAATGAAAAAATGATACCCGATTTAGAGGTAATGTCTTCTCTCAAGTTTCTTTCTTTTATTTTCCTACATAACTGAACAATATCTTCTTATTATTTGATCCCATAATTTAAAAATTATCCTCAATATACTTTTATTTTTTTAGGATAAGGATTTTACCTACACTTACACACACCTCCATCTAATGGTTAAAGAACATGTTGTTTCTGTGGTTGGCGAATTACTGCCTCACAAAATGACGATTGTTCAAACATCTTTTAACACCTCTCATGGTGGCCATTAAGATGGAACTATATTTATATATTATATTTATTATATTTATTTCCTCTCTATGGTTCTGTATTTTATATTTAATTCATACCTTTATACTTTGCATGTTGTGCTAATGCGATAATTTCAAATGAGTAAGTGTGGACAACTGCCCCTCAAGTGATGTGACTCATTCATTCCAAACATGGAAATCATAAATAATTTAATTAATGAAATCATTTTACCTATATAAAATATATATTATACTGGAATTATAATATATCTATTTCTCATTTAATTTTAAAGTCCATTAATATGAAAAAAAATGAAATTAGCGTTCATGCGTATGTACGGCCTACCGTCTCCATGAACAGTACATTTCATTTATTATATACAAAATTATGTAATATTATTAAATACATAAATACTATATATATATGATATTAATGTCATTAATACCATTATTATGATGATGCATTATAACTACATGGGTAATTATTTCCAAACAAGTTCATTTTTGACTCATGTACCGAACATCGACAAAACGTATGATATGAACTCACATAATTAAATAATAATTATAACATAATAATATGTGATATGAATTGAATAATAAATATTAAAGGAAGTATTTATGAAATTCTAAATTGACCTAGGTTTATTATTTAGGAATATAAAGAACGAACGAGAACAAGTCGGACTTGTGGTTAGGGATTTCTTATCTCGCTTTTAATTCCATGAGATTTCCATTGTTCGCCATTTATTTATTTCATGTGGTGTATTGTGTACTGAAATTTGATATATATTATCATGATTATATTTATATTCATGGTATTATGTGATTTATTTAGATTTTATTATCTTTTGGTCATACACCTCGATTGATTACAACGAGGTAAATGGTATTTATATCACATTTTATTCCTGTGAGATTCATTCTACATTTTCCACTATTTCCTTTTGTGTGGTGTATGTACTTCACATGATTATATTATTTGTTTAATATACTTTAATTTATGGGTATATACATCTTCATTTTATTTCCCTTAATTCATGGGGTGCACGTTTTGAAAGTTACCCAAATCGGTAAGGGAACCTTTCACCCTCCTCTTTTTAAAAGACTTATTTTTGTTAGGTCTTTTAATTTACATATTATTATGATGGGATATGTCCTTATATATCCTTATTGATGTAAATTTTATTTCCAATTGATGAGATACCCTTTTTATCTCTCATTAACTAATTTTCTTAATTTTTAAGTGACGCTGTTAGGCTGTCAAATTTCTGTAAGGGAACTTCTTAACCCAATTTCAATTCTTTGGGTTAAACCTCTACTTCTTGATTATGTCGTGCTATGAATATGTGTGGATAACCTCTGATTGTTTTACACTTAATATACAATTTTATTGAGTGTACTTATATTTGACACACATAATTATTTAATTGATTTATCTTTAATATAAGGATACCATCTTTGTACGGGACTTCGTCTCAATCTCCGTTCTATGAGGAATATTTTGATTTCTAGACGACATTATTTTATACTGTTTATAAAATACTTTTGAGTTTTAATTTCATTAAAAGGTATCTTTTTACATGAAGCGTATTACTAAATGAAAAAAGGAATGTTTTTCTCTTACGTATGAAGGGACAACGAATTATCTGCCGTCGTGACCATTATTTGAGTTTCATCTTCCTCTACAAGCCATAATATTTTTAAATGAAAAATAAATAACATGTTTTACTTTTCTTTTATTTTGGTATTGAAAATGGTTCTGATAATGTTATGATTATATAAATCTATTTTAATTATATCTTGTGATTGAAATGTGGAAATGTTATGTTTCCTTTATTCATGTTTTATGTGATACGGTTATGTTATGGTTCATGGGAATTGTTTATGAAGTCGGGTGGTTCCATGATAAACTAAGGGCGGGTGAGCTCGAGATAGCTCTCCAATTCATTGGGAATGTGAAGGTGTTGAATATTGTGGTTTCTCTGAAGGGATTTAAGGAATATGCTGGGATTTGTATTCCAAACGTAACCATGAGGGTTGATCCCTATGTAAGAATGTTAAGATGCATCAAGTTACCTTAATTTCTTATGATTTTTATGAGTTATTCATAAATCTTATGATTTCATGAAGTATGTTAAGTTCTTATGTTTTATAATTAAAGAATATTTTCATTGACTCTTTTGTATACATGGACTAATGTTTTCTTTCCTTATTTTTATATCCCTTACTGAGTATTTTATGCTCATCACAAGTATTTGAAATGTTTACCACAGGACATAAATATGAATAGGTTCAAGGATGGGATAAAATAAAGACATGATGTGTAAAACATGGAACAAGACATCTTTCTTTTTTATGAGTTTTTATTTTATGAAAAAAATGGAAACTCAGAAGAAGTTTCTACTTTGTAATATTTTGAGATGTAATAGTTATGTCATAATTCTCTAAAACTCTAAACCTGAAAAGATCCTCAATGAGAATTATTCATTTAATTCAAGAATATGTAATGTTTTAAGGCCAGACCCTTATAACACTATAAAATATTACAATTTTTTAGTTACATAAGATAATTAAATGTTACATTCAATTATTAAAATTAATATAACAAAAAATACAAATAAAATAGGTTCATGCAATAACAAGAATTTTTAAATAAACACCACAATAAAATCAATATTATTTTTTACTTATATTTAATTAATTTTATTTATTAGTTTCATATCAATATTATTTCATCACAAACAGAATCATGATAATTCCACATTAATATATTAAATAATATAAAAAATCTAAACATACCCAACAACGATGTGATTATTTTCTATAAAATAAATAGAATATATGTATATATATATATATATATATATCCAATCATAACATACATTAGAAATCAATTATATCATGGTAATGAAATCATGGAGACCCAATACTTTTAAACAAATTATTACCTGATTTTCAAATATACATATCCAATAAGAATAATGAAAAATATCATTTATCCTAGTGTATTTGGAATACTATATTCATAATAATCAATGTGGGAATAAAAATATAATTTTTTTATTCTCTTTAATTAACACCTAAAATCCATTTGAGCTCCTAAAAATGTGTGGAGTAACATAAGGAATACAAAAAGAAAGGGGTGATATAAAACTCCCATTATGGGAAAAAACTTGATAAGAAAACATAACAAGTGAGATAATGGTATAACATGATATCATAAAAGAGGAGGCACAAGAGTAATCATGTTGAATCATAACATAAATAAAATTGTATCATATGATCATGGTAGAATTTGAATTGTGGAGGGAGCACAAAAAAAAGACAAAGACGTCACTGAGGTCTGCGTTCTTAATCAATATCACATCATGTAGAAAGTCCCATATTGATTTAGGATTACTTCCAAATCCCATACGTGACACCTCATGAGAATAATGGTTTACCCAATGCATTAGAGAACTATCTGGGAGCACCCATAATAACATATTCATTCTCTATTTCTTCAACATAATGGAATCTAATCATTAATAATTGCATAAAAATTTCCCATATAAAGGAAATGGGTTTCAAAATCACACTTTAAAACATAATCAATGAAAATTTCATAATGATAGTATTTGATAAATGATCAAATGGAATATATTAATCCAACAAAGTAATGATGGTTAAGAAATTTATTTATATAAGAACCATATTTGAAAATTTTTAATTATTCAATAACACTAATGGTTATTTGATTTTTTGAATAAATTTAAAAATACTAAAAAACCCTCTTAATCTAAATAACCTTTCTACATTGAAATTAACTATTTCAAAAACCCAAATTCCCAAAATATTGTGGAAAACATTTCTTCAAATACAACATTTTATTATTATAAAAAACTCACTAAAATAATGAGTGGACAAAATGTTGGGAAACATTGTTCATGACATACTCATTTAAAACAATTTGTTTTCACATTTTTTGTAAAATGAAAAAGGAAATGTATTTTTAAATTATATAAAAATTTATTTTAAATTTGTCATAAAAATTAAAAAATGTAAAATTTAATTTAAAAAATTATAGATTGATATTAAAACATTTTTCATAATTTTTTTTTAAAAAATGGATATAGAAGAACAAATGGTTTGTACAGAAGGGGGGAATAATGGATGTTTTTTTAAAAGAATTATTTTTTAATATGTAATACATAAATACAGAAGTATAGAGGGAAACATTTACCCAAAAAATAACAATATGATAATAAACATCATCTAATTATTGATAATTAGATTGTATTATTTCATCATTGAATGAATAATAATAAACCAACCCATTAAAATAAGATTGTCACACCAAACCATTACCACTTTGGTAACTATTGAACCACAAGACAAATTAAATAATAACATGAAATTAAGCATTAAATTTCATTAATAGTTTTATAGTGATGATATAACATGTCAAATGATCAGTATTACAAATCTTAATATAAGATAGGGTTGTATCCAAAGAAATGTATCAATGATGGTAAATTTAGATAAAAGATCCTAGACCACTTTAGTAAATTCATAAATGTAATCAAAATGAAATAGTGTACCAAAAATGGATATGTAAATCCCAATAATTATATTTATAAGATTAATTAATGTTATTCATGTGTATTATATACACCATATAAGAGAAACACGTGGTAAAAAGGGTATGTGTCTCATAGAAAATAAAAGTGAGACAAAATTCATTACCACAATCCTGATTTATCAGAGGTATAATTTATAATCATAACTAAAAAATGTGTTAATTATTTAATTTCAAGATAGACCAATTACATTTTATTATACCTTTTATTTTATTTTTTACTATGTCATATTGAACTAATCAATTAATTAATTTTACATGAGATGTTTTAGTAATAAACAAATCATATGTCCAAAATCACTTTTGTGAGTCAAATAAAGTAAAATTTATTATTAATTAATCATATATAGAATGGTATTCATGAAATAAATATATAATTTATAATTAAATTGTACTCATTAAACAAACTATGAAACATGGATATGAAAAATGAATTACATTTCTAACATTGAGAAGATTCATCGTATGTGTGCATTGATAACATTTCCATATTTAAAGATATTGTTGAAAATAAGGTAACTTTCATTTTGGATTTGTAGGATATTCATTATATCAAAACTATAATATAATTTCACTAAATAAAATTACCCATAACATATATGTGATGTGGTAATAAAAACAAACCACATCACCTCGTAATGGAGTAGTACTTCATACACAAGAATAAAATTATAATTTTTTCAATGGATGATAAACTAAAATGTATAAGATATATTTATATTATATATTATTAAATATTTAATTAATATCATATACCAGTATAAATTTTGTACTTATTTCCATACATGTGACTTTTAAGCCAAAAACAAATCACATCACTTGAAATGGAGGAATCATGTCGTACTCACGAGCGTCATTATCATATTTACTACAAATTGGAAATTAAGAAGGAATATATGATTTTATAGTTAAATAAGTACAATTATATCAAAAATATAATGCATAAACATTATCTAAATCATAATATCAATCCTTCTTACTATTGATGAAAAACATTATGTCGATTTGTAAAGTGGTAGTGTGTCTTAAACATGATCAACAACATCATTTCCAATTTCAAGAAGGAGGAGATGGTTATACGTCATTAATATTACATAAAAAAATCTCAGAATATTTTAGATAATTATGTTATTATATAATCATAATTTAATAATATTTTAAGGTGTTTTTGGAACAAATAAAATAAAATGCTTGGTTAAGGATGATATCTCTTATTCAGACAAAATCTTCATACTTACACCTAATGATTTGTATGTCTGGATTTAAAATCATAAAAATTATTATAGGAGATAGTATGTGTAATAGCCTGAATCTAGAATAACCAGAGTCGGTGCCTTAAAACATTATGGGTAATTTTTTTTACAAAAATCATGAATTGGTATTTTACTCATCATGTCCCATATAGAGGATCATTATGATTCATGTTCTAGGAATCCAGCCACTTTTTGACATGCTTCTTAAGCTAAAAACTGATTCCTGAAAAATATTATTAAAAAACATCGGGTGAGCATATGAATGTCGAGTAAGGGGGTTTAAAAATAATATAAAATACCAATTAAAACCTTTTGAAAACATTCCTTTAAAATTTTCCACAAAACCTTATATTATTAAACGTTTTAACAAATGTATCATTCAAATGAAAATATCAATTAATTATAAGAGCACATTTCAAGGAATAATAATAGATTGAAAAGGGAAACATGATTTAATTATAAGCATGCTAATTCAGAATAGTATTAAGAGACATTATAACTATGGTAGGTTTGACATGAGAATATGCAAGTAAAAAATTTATAACTAAGAGTAATACATGATAATAGTTTCACATTATTATAACTTCAATTTAATTCAATACTATCTATAAGATATAACTGCATAATGAATTATCTGAGTGATGAATAAGTGTCATGCCATAAGAATTTACTTATTCTAATACTCATAAGTATTGGCTCTTAATCATGGATATTCTACAAGTCGAATATCCACTTGGTTAATTAACTATCATAAACTGAATTTGGTAATGAATAAGGTGGGAAAATATAACCATAACATCTATGCCAAATGCCAAGATCATAAATAATAATTTTGTCAAATCCATATGCCAATACCATAGTTTGTATCATGATACCTACCAAAGCATCGAGGGGTTGTAATGCGCCCCACCCGACACTTACTATGTCTAATACATTCCTCACATTCCAATTAAGGACATTTGTTCAATGTGTCCCATACCACATTGAACATTTAATTTCTTATTTTATATTATTCAAATACCACCTTGAATAATTTTATTCCAAATTCTATAAAAGGTCATAAGAGTTTTAATTAAATTCTTTATCATTTAAATATACAAAGTAAATCATGCTTATATGTTTTAAAAACAATAATATCAACTGCATGGCAATAAATGATATGTTTGGTATGTATATTATTACTTATGTCATAACAGCTAATGAAAAAAATACAAGTTTTGTCGCATAAAATGTTAACCCTAAATGATAAAATCTTGTTAATAAAAATCATATTGGAATTTTATCATTGATTGTGTTCTTAATTAATGAAAACATAAACGAAATATTTCATATGGGTTATTAAACACATTGATGCCCAAACATTCATTACTAGTATTATTATGTTTAAAAAATCGAAAGGGTATACATAATATTAAATATGAAAAGTATGAAATACCACCACAACTAATACCATTTAATATATTCATTAAAATAAGTGATTCATAAATATATATATATAAGAGTAGAAAACCCCAAATATTATACTCATGAACTCTCCACAATTACTAAATGCATAAAAAGTATAATATTTAAAATACCCAAAATTAGGGTTTAGTGTTAGGTAAATCTGTTTATACACAAGGGTGAATATGAAATGTTGTATTTTTAAACCAATCCAAACATATTTCTAAAGTAACATGTTTTATTATTTCTTAGAAATACTTCTAGAATTATAAATAAAATAGAGTATCAATGTTTATATGTATACACATATATTCACATATCCAATTATACACTATATATTAAAGGTTTTAAACCAAAAATCTAATATCACCCATATGACTTTAATATATTAGGAACATTAATTTACAAGGGTTCCTATGTTTTATATCAAATTATAAAATTTAAGAGGATTATTTATTAAACAAGTATATATATATTTTTATGTAAACATTGATATACATATACAACCTATATGTATAACCAAGTTTATCTATGGGTCTTACACCAATATTAATTAACACAAACATGTTTATCAAAAACATCAATTAATCATTGATTTTCAATGTAAAAAATGGTTCTAGAAGGTGAGTTATGTAATATATATAATTATATATGATCATGTATTGTATATATATATATATATAATATTTTTTTTACAAAATATAATTATTTAAATTTTAAAACTCTACTTAAGATTCAAAAGACAATGTTTAGAAGTCTATAAATCTAGTACAAAAGAGGTTTATCTGAAACCTTTTGATCATATTTATATATATAACTGAATATACAGTGTATACACACAGCTTTTTCACTTGGAAGACACACTGTATTGAACCCTGACCTAATTTTAAGGAAGAGGAGAGGTTCGGTGAGACTTTCTAGAAACTTGATAGGAGGAAGAACTAGAAGGAGAAAAGTGAAATGAGTAGTATATATATGATATATTATACACAATATATAGAATATTTATATGCTAATTTCATGAAAAAATTGAGCCTCCTCAGTTTAAAATAAGACAAAGTGTCAGATTTAAAGAAAACGCATGAAAGTAGGGGCCGCCATGTTCATGTGTGTGGTAGAAAAAAAGAAAAGGAAGTAGCATGGCAATGTTTTCTGCGCATGTGGAGGAAGAAGAAGAAGGCATCACAGGGAAGAAAATCTCGAAAGAAATGGATGGATGGGATTAAATAATTCCATTATCCAATAGTTGAGGTGCGATGTGGATATTTAAAAAAATATGGATAGATCAGATTAGATCAAGTGAGATCTGAATGCTCCAAGAAATGCAATGATTTAAAATAACTCGGACGGTCACGATTAAATCGCAACTGATTAGAAGGTGCACAAAAGAGTGGAGATATAACACCGCAGCTAGGAATCCAGGACTAGACTAAAATGTACGAGTCCAATAGAGAATGATGTGATCTGATGGTCCAGATGTTGTTTCACCTTAAAAATATCATCCCACATTGAAATGGCGAGAGTTTCACGACTCATTTATAATCCCGGGTCTCCCATCCTAACGAAAGATTACTCCCTCTCCCCTCCAGGTAGCGCTTCGTATCGTGTTCTGCGGGTGCGCTCTATACCAACCCCAGTCCCTGTGCTGCCCCGCATGGTGGCATGCTCTGGTTCCCTTGTGCATGCTTTAAGCGCGCACACACCTGAGCACTGAGCGACCTATACTGAGGTGGAAGGCCAGGATCATCCACCTAGCGTGTGCTGCATCCTTCAGCCTGGCTAGAGGGCTGGCCCTTGTGGTGTATTTTAAATAAAACCCAACTATAAATTCATAGAAGAATAAATATATTCATTTTAACTATTTAGATAATATATAAAATTTTATCAATTTATATTTTTATTTTAAACATTGGAAGATCAATGTAAACAAATAAAATTTTAGTATAACTATTAATTAATAAACGAATTCGTAATAAATTTTTAAAATCCATAAAATTAATGCACACCTCTTTCAGTATATTATTTAAAACCCCATAGTTGTATTTTCAAATCCAAATTAATATATATATCCTATAAAAATTTAAATAAGGGTTATAAACATGTTTAAATTATATTAAATTAATTTATACTTAAAATAATCGATAATCTAAATATTTCTAAATACATTGAAATAGAATAACAATAATTCCCAAAAAAAATATATCCATTAGATATTCATCAGTCACTTAAAGGTTTAACGGTCTAATTATGGCATTATATAAACTTTCATCTATGTGTTCCATATTTAATAACATCTTGGCGATGATGGTTTACATTATTCCACTAATGCTCAGTGTAGATGTAGTAGCTCTGGACACACCAATGTTTATTGTGATGGATCCAAAATACCCTCACAATCTTTTTGGGCTTTTTGTTGCATTGGGTGGTCTCCCTATAATCCTAATTGGTATTTTAATAATTATTTTTTGATAGTATGTTTTTCCTTTGATCTTGTGGTAATATAAACACTTCGGTGTTTAATTAAATAAAATGCCTTTTGTGTATTTGGTATGATTTATTTGGATAACATTAAAATTAAATAGAATAAAACCATAATATTATTATTAAATGAGAAAAAGGATTGGGGAGTCACATTAATCCCCATACAACTAATTTCGTCCTCACTTTTCATTTCATATAATCGTGCTAAAAAAATACTCCCAGACGTTAATCACAACATCCCCCATCATGGAGGATCCCCAGGTGCAGTCATATTAATACCCAAATTGGTCGTCAATTCTTCCACAACCCTGTACCAGACAAACCTCAGACTGTAAGGGTTAAACTAATGAATTGCACACTCAAGCATCTAGAGGGAGGGATGAATTGTAGAATGTTCAGAGATGTCAGAATGGAAACACTCTCTATGTGCTCATTGGACTGTCTCTTGTCTGTGAATGTTAATGTTGTAGCAGTGGTTATACAAATTGAAGCCCAAGATCCGGTTCATGTAGGTAGTCTAAAGGATCCCTTCAAAGGTAGCCTCTTGAAACCTTTCCTTGGTTATAAATTTTTTAAATTGAGTGAAGCATAAGAAAAGAACTTCCTGGTAATTTCCCCTTAACCTATACTCAACAAATTGGACATTGGCTATATGGCGGTATATATAGGCATTCCCTTGGCAAGAGGAGAGAATTGATGGATTGCTCAACACTAGTAAAGATGTTTTCTTTTTCTTCGTAGGTTTGTGAAGGGAAGGTATTCTTACATAAATGTTTTGACCATATTGACCTCTAGTACCTCAATGGGAAGAGATAAGATATGGGTTTTCCTTCAATATGAAAATACAAAATTTTCCTGAAAATACAATTAGTGAAACTCATCCAAAAGCACAAACACTGAAAAGGTAGGAGAAAGAAGAAAAAACAAGTTGTATTTTCATAAAACAACTAGCACACAACACCCATGACTAACGGTTTCCTAGTTTCGGATTAAATGAATCCCCAAAACAATTTTGAAACTCTCATTCACCCTGAACAAAATTCAACCCGAGCAGTCTAGTTCAATATTATTGGTACACTTTTGCTGTCTCTAGAGTGAGACATGAGGGGTGTAAATCTGAGAGACATAAATATGTACTTGATGTCTATACAAAAATGGAAGGCCTCAATTTCAATGATTTCAATGTCCATTACATGACCCTAATGTCCATAAGACACGATCTTGAATATATATAGTGTGTAGTGGTCACCCACTACTGTAGCTTCTTGGAATGCCACAAGGGATGAGATGCCTTCTATGGTGGTGAAGCATTCAAAAACACTGTAGATGTACTTTCCACAACATGCATAGGGGGAAATTATATTTGTATCATAAAGAGGTAGTGTAAACCCGCTTCTTGACGGAGTTGAAGTATACAATGAGAGTTTGACACATGATAGAGGTGTTTTAATGTCATAAAATTGTGTGTATAGTTAAAAATGTTGTCAGGGATCAATATGAAAACTATGGTTTCTAAAGCCTTAATCGGAAGAGGAAATAGACCGGTATTTCTATTTTACATCTCATAATTAAGGAAACATCATACTTAGTAATTCTTATTTTTTTTGTTTAGTTCTAGTTTTCCAGAGTTATCTAAACCGAAACTCTGATACCAACTTTAATAGCTCGACTATAGAATACCCAGAGCTAGTTCATTAAAACATGATGTGTAATTTTTTTTTACAAAAACCATGCGCTGATATTTTACACATCATGCAAATATAGATGATCATTACGGTTAATCTTCTTGGAAATCAGCCACTTCAGACATGCTTCTTCGGCTAAAAACTGATACCAGAAATTTTTTATTCAAAAACGTAGGGTGAGTATATGAATTCCAAATAAAAGGGTTTTTAAAATAACATAAAATACCAATTCAAATTTTTTGAAAACATTCCTTTAATATTTTTCCTAAAATGTTATCTTAAGAAATGTTATAACACATGTATCATAATGAACAATTATCTAAGAATTGTAAGAGCACATTTCAAGGAAAACAGACAGAGGTAAAAGGGAATCATGATTCAATTATAAATATGCTCATTCAGATTAATAGTAACAACCATTCTTACTATAGTATGTATGACATATAAATATGAACATACAAATTTTATAACTAAGAGTAATACATGATCATATTTGTGCATAATAATAACTAAAATTTTATTCATTACTATCTATAAGCCGTAAATAGAAATTTAATTCCTTGAGTGATGAATAAACATCATGTCATAAGCATTTACTTCTTATAATACTCATATGTACTGGCTCTTAACCATGAATATCCTACAAGTCGAATATCCACTTGTTTAATTAAAAATCATTAACATAATGAGGGAATGTATAATGTGGGAAAATATAACCGTAACGTCAAGGCCTCATACCAAGACCATAATTGTTTTTGTCAAGGCCTGGTTCCAAGACTGTAGTTTGTCTCCTGAGAGCGACTGATGCACCGAGGGGCTGTAGCTGGCCCCACTCGAATAATACTATGTCCAATATATTAGTCACATGCCAAGTAATGTTTTTTGTTCAATGTGTCCCATGCAACATTAAACATGTAATTTCTCATTTCATATTATTTAATGTCTCTCATACCACCTAGAAAAAACATAATTCCTAATTCCATAAAATTTCAGAAGAGTTTTAATTATATTCTTTAGAATTTATGTATACAAAGTAATTCATTCATATAAGAGTAAACAACAATAATATCAACTACATGAAAATAAATGTTACGTTTGTTAATAATGTTATAGAATATATGATAACAACTAATGACCAAAAATAAATACTAGTTTTATAACATAAAATGATAAATTTAAATGCTAAAATATTATTTATGAAAATACATATGGAATTTTATCATGGATTGAGTGCTTAATAAATTAAAAGATAAAACTATTATTTCATATGGGGTATTAGAGACATAGTTTCCCAAACATACTATTACTAGTATGCTTATGTTTAACATATCACACGAGTACACATATTGTTAAACATTAAATGTATGAAATTAAACCACAACTAATACTATTTAATGTATGCATGAAAATAAGTGATTCATACATATTTATATACAAGTTTCAAACCCAAAATATTATAATCATGAACTCTCTACAATTACTAAACTCATAAAAAGAATAATATTTAGAATATCCAAAATTAGGGTTTAGGGTTGTGTAAATATTTTTATACACATGGCGGTATATAAAAAGTAGTATTAAAAAAAAAACCAAAAATATTTCGAAAACAACATCTTTTATTCTTTCTTTTAAATCCTTGGAAAATTGTTAAATAAAATTAAGGATCAAGGTTTATATGTATACACATATATTTACATATCCGATTATACATTATTTAATAAATGGTTTAAACAAAAAATCTAATGTCACCCATATGACTTTAATATATTTTGCACATTAATTATGAAGGGTTCTTATGTTTTAAATCGTATTATAATATTTAAATGTTTTATTTATTATACAAATTTATATATAGGTTTATGTAAAAATATAAATACAAATACAACCTATATGTATAACTGAGTATACATAAGGGTCATACACCAAAATTAATTGACACAAACTTGTTTATAAAAAAAATGAATTAATCATTGATGTTCAATGTAAAATAAACTGGCCCAGAAGGTGAGTTCTTTAAACTATGTAATTATATATGACCATGTATATTATATATATATATAAGATTTGAACATAATATAATTCCTAACGGTTTAAAACTATACCTATGCTTTGAAACTCGATGCTTAGATCTCTTAAAATCAGGTACAATAGAGGTTTATCCAAAACATTATGGTCATATCTATATATATATAACAATATTTAAAAAGTTTACAAATAGGTTTTTTACAATGATGTCAAGGTGTTTTGACCCCTTACCAAATTTGAATGAAGAGGAGAGGCTTAGGGAGGCTTGTTAGAAACATGGGATGAGGATGAATCAAGAAGAGGGAAGTGCAATGAGTAGTATATGTAAACTATATTATATATAAGATATATTATATTTTAATGTAATATTCATGTAAAAACTGAGCTTCCTTGGTTTAAAATATGACATAGGATTCAGTATTTTGGAAAACTTGTGAAAGGAAGGGCCACCAAGGTCCCTAGTGTAAGTGAAAAAAGAAAAGGAAGTAGCAGGTCTATTGGTTCAGCCCAAGTGGAGGAAGAAGAAGAAGGAACCACGGGGAAGAAAAATCCGAAATAAATGGACAGATGTGATTAAATATTTCCATGATCCAACAGTTGAGGTGCGGAAAAAATATTTAAAAAAAATAAGGATGAGTAAGATTGGATCATGTGAGATCTGATGGCTTAGGGCGGCACCGAGATTTAAAATATCTTAGACGTTCATGATTATATCGTGACGGATTGGACGACTCCCAATAACTTGGAGATATACTGTGGCCACTAGGAATTAAGGAATAGATCGAAATAGAAGGCACCGATCACGCACAATGTGATCTAACGGTCTATATACTTGTTTCCATAAAAAACTTGTCCCACATCGAAACAGTTAAATGTTCACGGCTCCTTTATAAGCTTAGAGATCTCAACATAACTCTAGATTACTCCTTCTCCCCTCCTGGTACTGCCCTATAACTAGTTCTGTGAGCGTGCTATGTGCCCACCCCTACTGCCATGCTAACCCATAAGGTGGCGTGCTCTGGTTCCCTTGTATTTGCTTCAAGCATGTGTGCACATGCCCATTGGCAGGCCTGCACTGGGGCTGAAGGCTAGGCAAGGCCACCTTGCACCTGCTACTAACTTCGACCCTGCTAGAGGGCTGGCCCATGTGGGGAATATTTTTTATAAAACCCAACTATAAAATAATAGAAAAATAAATATATTCATTTTAACTGTATAGATAATATCATAAATTTTATAAAACATGATTTTTATTTTAAACCTTAGATAATTAAAGAACACAAATCAAATTATAATATAAACATTAATTCATAAATATATTCGTATTCATGTTTTCAAATTCAAAAAAATAATTCACACCTCCTTCAGTTTTTTCTTTAAAACAACAGAGTTGTATTTTAAAATCCTCTTTAATACATTTATCCGTTAAAAATTTAAAGAAGAGTTTCAGTTATGAACATGTTTAAAATATATTACGTTAATTTATACTTAAAATAATAGAAAATTTCAATATATATAAAGACTTTGAAAAAGAATAACTAGAATTCCCAACGGCTATAATTATAGAAGTTAGAGACTCAACAGTCACTTAAAGGAGTAACAGTTGAATAAAATCCTTTTATAAACATGCATTAGGGTGTTCCATATTCAAAAATGTATTGGCAAAGAAGGTGCATATCATTCCACTGATGTTGAGTGCGGTGGTAGTAGCTATGGACATACCGATGCTTATTGGGATGGATCCAAAAGTCCCTTACTATCTTATTGGGGTTTTTGATGTATTAGGTTGTCTCCCTGTAATTCTAATAGGTCTTTTAATAGATATTTTTGGGTAGTATGGTTTCCCTTTGATCATTATGTATAGTAAATACTACGATGTTTCATTAAATAAAATGCCTTGTGTTTTTTTTATGTTTTGTTTAGATAACATGAAAATTAAATAGAATAAAACCATAATATTATTAGTAAATAAAAAAAGGTTTGGGGAATCATAGTACATAATTAAGGAAGTTTTTTTATTTAATTACATTAAAAAAAAGGTTTTTGGAATTATGATGTTGAGAGGATAGTTTTTGTAATTTCATAAGGTGGGGTGATATAACACATAAGGATTTTTTGAAAATATGGAATTACATGCAAGTTATTATCATACCAATAGGCTAAAAATGTACTTTTTCAAAACAAAAAATATATAAGATCAAAATATGATAAATAATTTGTAATTATATATGTTTTTTAGTTTTTTAACACTTATCACTTTAGTGTAACCACCCAATAAAAATATTATATCATTAATCAAAAAATTAGTTTCTACTATTTTTAAAATTCATTACCATAAAAAATTATGTTGAAAGTGTTTTAAAATATAAATTAATAAGATTAATTATATATATTAGATAATTTATAATTAAATCCATATAATTGGATGAATTTAATTTATTATTTATCTCATAGACGTTTAAAAACATTTGGTTTTTTCGATGAAAATCAATCAAAACATTAAAAAGAATTTATATGAGAATTCAATATGAAATTTTACTCTAATGAACTAAATTTCTTAAATTATATTATAATTTTATAAATTTTACTTTCAGACTAACTAAACATATAATTTATCTATTTCATTCATGTAAATGAAAATTTCATTTTAAAAAAATAAGTATTTTACACTATTCATCAAATAATTACCTTTTTTAGAAAATCTAAAAAAATTCTCCAAAATATAATGTTTATATTTATATTTAAAAAACTAATTTTTTTTAAAATAAATTTTTTAATCCGGTTATAATTTTACTTTATTTTTATGTTCAAAAGTGTGAATAAACAACATTTTAGAAAAACAAATTTCTTCAGAAAACATTTTTTTCATTCAAATGGTTCTTATTTTAATTCTAAAAAATAGATAAATGATGAATTTATGTTATACATATCTAAAACATATATGTTTAATAATTTATTCATTGAAATTCAATCCCATTAACTGAATAAATACATTATATTTGTATTTTTAAAAATTAATATTTTTAGTTATTATTATGTATTATTTAAACTTAGTTTTTTATGTATCACAAGCTATAAAAGAGATTAAATTTTTGAAAAATAAATATAATTATAAGTATTATGGAACTAAATTCTAAAATAAAATTGTTTTTGTGTGTTATATTTGATATTAATCATGATTTTATACTGTTAAAATCTCCGAGTATTACATTTTACCCTGTTTAAATAAATTATGTCTACACAATTTAATATTGATCTCAATAATCAAGGATTTAAAATTTGAAAATGGAATTCCTTGAAACTCAAATAATAAAATGGGTTAATTATATATTCCATTAAAAATAAGGAAAATGATATATGAAATAAATCTTGAATAACACATTACATGGTTTCTATGTTGGTGAAAATTGGTGGGAAATTAAAATATTTATATATAATAAAAGTGTATATAATTATGGGTTGTGGTAGAGGTAATTGATCATAAAAAGGAGTATTATATTAAGAAATTGAAAATCTAGAAAAATATAATTATATAATGAATTAAAATACCATTTATTCATTAGTTGTGAATATTATAAGATAAAATCACTATTTCAAGATCATTTACTGAGATTTGTTGGGTTGTTTTACTATTATGTTATAATATACGATGAAATATACTCATATGAAATTTTTTTATTTAAAAAAAAGCATCCTTTAGTTATGATTCAATAAAATTAAAATTTACCTCTTACACTACAGATTTAATATCCAATCTTGGATAAAATATTCCTAAACAACTAAAATTAACGTTTAACTTATTGTATTATCCATAAAATAGAAACATGATATTATTCATAACATTATTAAAGCCAAATTTGATAGGATAAGATAAGATAATACCAAAATGTTTCATGAATATATTAATATCTAAAATTGAACATTAAGAAATGGTATAGCATAAATAATTCCAAAAATAAATGACCATATTTCCTAAAAAACATCAATATTCTAGACATGAAAAAATGTTTTAAATTCAAAGGTTATCTAATTCACTTAATGTTACATCTTCAAAACATAATATTGTTCTTCATAAATAAAATTTTACATGAAATATAAATATTATATATATCTAATCCCAATATAATATTCTTGAAAATATATTTAATCACTTGTAATCATAAAAATTAAAAAATATTTGATTTTAAAATATATTTCCCAAAACCAACTTAATATGTATCCACCAAATAATATAAGTAATAAAAATTATACTAACTATTAACTCATTTAGGCCAGTGGTAGGCATTGTTCCACTATCACTATTTTATAGTGGGTTAATGTCATGTATCTCTATCATATACGAGGGGTTGTCACTAGGTTTCTAGGTTTCTATTTATCTAAAACATAGGAAAATTTTAATTGATAAAAATATTTTTTTTCAAGATACTGTACTATTTTTAAGAATATGATGATCATATTCAATATTATTTTAGCCATCGAATAACTTTTTTAATTGATGATTTTTTCTATTCTTGTCATTTTTTTCAATGTAATAAACTAAACAACTCAACATGAAGTACAACTCCGAGATTATATTTTCCTATATTATGTCATTTAGATAGAGTATCAACATCCCATTAAATTATCTTTCTAGGAAAATAATATAATTTAAAATATTCATGCAACTCTATAATTCCAAAAATCAATAGAGCAATCAATTTATACATATTTATTGATTGAAATATTTTTTGAATACATGTACATGACCATTTTAGTCATTCCACATTTTTTAAATACCATTAACTATTCTTCATCATCTTATTCATAAATACCTCCTTAAATTCATATTCCATCATTTGTATATTCATCTTTAATGGAAAATATTTTACTCGTACAATAATATTTATCTTAATATCAAGGATTCCCCCATTGAAATCGATTTACATAAAACCCATACATACCATATTTGAAACATTCAACCATTGATGATTCCATTGGAAAACCATTATTATTAACTATTTTATTAATTAAAATTTCATTTTTCATTAGAAATTATTTAATCCAATCCATTTTTCTTGATACATAAAACATATTCTCATTTATTTACCTTGTGTGACTATCCAAAAATTCTCAGCATATAAAAAAATGAATCATATTTCCTCCATGGTATCTACTACCAGAACACTCAATGAACTCAATCATTCTATTCATTGGTGAGTCTGAGAGTTATTTAAAGTTAATGTTGATAACCAAATTTCATGATAACATTTTAGGAATAATCACAATATGATTAATAAAAGTTATCACCATATTTTATTTCTATATAACACATTATCTATTATATTCAATGTTAACACATTTATATATGGTTCATTCAATTGAAGAAAATAATAAAGAATTATGTGTAAAATAATATTCTTAGTAGGAAATAACATATTCATGAAAAGTTAATTATAATATTTTTATGTCATTAAACTTATATTTAAATTATTGACTCCTTAGGTATAACCTAGGTCTTCCATAATCATAATCTATTCAAATAATTTATGTAAGATCATAAATAATTTGAGAATGTCTAAAGAATATCACATGGGATAAACAAACAAGGATGGTAGTAAGACCCATTGTACTAAACATTGTACTGACCAAGTAATTAATGAAACTCTATTTTAATGTTTTTATAAATGTAACATCTATTCCATTAACATGTCCACATGTAGTTTCCAAACAAGGATTTATTTTTTTGGAAACCAATTTCTCTATAAAACACCATGATTAAAGTAAATTTCTCTATAATAAGTCTTATCCTTAAATATATACCTTAGGTTCTCAATAAATGATTATCATACCAATTTCTAAAGTTTGAATGAAAATTTATATGATACCCACTATAAAGATCCAATACATGTACATATATTAAAGATTAGTTTTAAAAATTAATAACCAACATGTACAATTCTAAAGATCATGACACATTGGGTCATTGGAAAACTGGGTTCATAATACATTATTGTGAGAATAAAAATAAATTTTTATTTTACCCTCAATAATTAGCTCCTAAATCCAGTTTGAGATCCTAAAACTATATTGAATAACATGGGGAATAAAAAAAGAATGGATTGAGATAATAATCCAGGGAAGAGAATAAACATTATAAGGAAACAAAACTCATGATTCCATGGTATAACATGACATCAGAAAAGAGGTGGAACATGGGTAATAAAATTGATGAATAACATAAAAAACCTGGTATAATAATATCATGGTAGCATAGAAAATTTATAAAAAACACAAAACATGAAATAATCACTTAGTCACAAATAATATGCTAGTCAATATGACATATTGAAACAATCCCAAAATTATTTTGTTTTAATCGAAAATCTTATGCCTCAAAACCCATTAGAATAAATATTTACACATTATATTGGAGTGTTATCTAGGGGTACCCATCATAAAATAACAATGATATATATTTCCACATAAATGATCTCACTTATAAGTATTAACATTATAATTATCCATGGAAGGAAAATGGGGTTCATAATATTTCTACATACCATAATCAATAGAGATTTCATATTGAATTCATTTATGAAAAAATCATAATTAATTTAGTACCCCATGAAATTAAGAATGTGTTATAAAGGTATATATTTAAAAAACATATATATTATATTTATAATCACTCGATACAATTTAAGGATATTTTCATTGAGGAATATATATATTTTTAAAAAGAGTAAAAAACATTCTTGAGAAAAATAACCTCTCCACATTGAAAATAATTTCTTTCAAAAATAAAAATCAAAAAATATTTTACAAATAACTTCTTTTTAATATAAAACTAGAAAATTATATTATAATAATTAAAATAATAATTCATATGGATGGTGGAAAATTCTGTTCATATTGTAAGTTTTTAAACAACGAGTTATTTCAAAATTTTCAATAAAAAGAAATGAGCCTTGTTTTTTACAATCAGAAGAAAGTTTATTTTAATTTTTTTAAATGTAAAATGATAATAAAATTTATGTTAAACAATCATATATAAAAATTTTATGCTTTTTAAAACATATTTTCAAAATATTGATATCGAGGAAAAATAGTTTTCGACCGATGAGAGAAATAAAGTATGTTTTTATATAAAAACATTATTTTGGAATCAAGAGTAGATAAAAAGATTAATATCAAGGAAAAAATTATTCTATTTTAATAACCAAAGTATAATAAAATTCATGATATTCTCAAGAATTAGGTCATAATATTTTATCACTGAAATATTAATTTTATACCAACCCTTTAAATAATTTCATTGTAACATAAAACTCTTTCCACAGTGGTAACTATTGAATCATAATTCTTATTGATGAATAACATGAAATGAGATGTTAAATATCCTAGATATAAGTATATTTGTGAGATAATATTTCTATCGGTCATTATATGTATCCTAATAAACATTATAGGTGTATATCATAACATATGTCTCAAAGATTGAAAACTGAAATAAATACCTTACCACATGTGAAACTATTGAACAATAAAACACATGAAATAGAGATCATAAAAAGGATATTAAATTCCACTTTATTTTTAAGGGAAATAAAAATAAAATACATTCAATGGAATTATATATAATATTTAAATGAATCATGTGGTAAATATCTCATGTGTCTCGCAAAAAATAAAAGGGAGATAAAAATCCCTTATGTAGAGCCTGATGTGTCACATGTGTTTTTTATCATCATGAATGATAAAAATACGATACCTATTGAGGTTATTCTCAAACTTTTTGATAGTTATTATTCCTTTTATATTAGTTGATACAATTAAATATTCAATTACAGAATTAATTAATTTTACATTAGACGTTTTAATAAAAACAATCATATCTACAAAATAACATTGGTAAGTTGAATAAAAAATTTATTATTATTTAATAATATATATAATTTATTAAATTTAAATGAAAATATATTTTTTATAATTATGGTATAATTTTAAATCAATGAATGACGTATGGTTAAGAAAAATGAACTAAGTTGGTAACATTGATAGAAATGTTATATTTACACACGAGTAACATTCTAAATTTTCAAATATAATTATTGTAATATGGTAAGTGTTATTTAACCATTAATGTATGTATATATTTCATAAATATAATATTAATTATTTAAATTAATTTTTACACATCATCCATGTGACACGGTAACAAAAATGAATCACATCACTTTGCGAAGTGGTAGTTAACTATACAGACGAACAACGTTATAATTTATTCCAAGGATAACAAGGTAGGAATGAATATGATATATTTATTTTAATTAATTATTAATATTAAATTATTATCATATATCAACAAAAAATTAATTCTTATAACATTCCATATAATTCATAGGTGAAAAATGAATAGCATCGCTTCATGAGGATGTAATCTTCTGTACACATGAGCATTGATATAATATTCTATACCGAATGGAAATTGAGAAGGTGTATATTATTTATTAAAAATTTAAAATTATACCATAAATATCATATACAAATATTATATTAACCATTATATCCATCTATGAGATGCGGTGATGGAAAAATAATTATATTTGATTCTAAAGAGTTAGTCCTCCATACAGACGATCAATAGTTTTGTTTCCCATTTGATGTAAGATGATATGGTGTTAGGATTTTATCATAAATTTAAATATATATATATATAATGACATTTAATATATATATATATATAGTTTATTATAAAATAAGTTTTTAAAATATTTGGTGTAGGAGGGGTAATAAATATTATACAGTTCTCTGTTATGGAGGTTACAACTTCTTCAAAAAACATATTAGGGTTTCACCAAAATAATTTATAAGATTTATTTATGATTAAAAAGGTATCTAGGATAATGTTATGTAATTAATAATTTTATTTAGAATTTGATTTCCCAAACCAATGGGTTTGTAAAGTTTCAAGAGGATAAAAGAGGAGGAATCATCTTATAAGTGGGTGAGAAGCCACACATAAATTTTTTAAAAATAATGAATCAACAAATTATTTTCCACATTCAAAAAAGATATAAAAGATATATTTTTCATATTTATATGATATATTTTTGAACTATGATAACAAAATATGAATTAAAAAAAGTGTTGGGTCGTTTCCATGAACCCGTTTTTACACTAATCAGAGTGAATAATTTTTAGTATTGCCACAATTCATTATAGTAAAAAATCAAGGTGAGGTTATAATATGATATAAATTATTCAGATTTAAAATATGAAATCATATTTCCAAAACTCAATACATATATTTTTCGTAATTTAATTTAAAATAAAGATGATAAACATGCAACACAATATATTTTCCAAATAATATCTCTGAAAACATTGAAAAATGTTTATATGTGAAGAAAACCTCAAATAGATTCAAATAAAAAAATAGATAAATTTTTATATAATTGAAATTTATTTACAATAGAAAACATTTATAAAATAATTTGACATCAATATAATTTAAAATATTAGAATTCATTAAATAAAAATCAATATTTTCCATGGTTCATCAGAAAATAATCTTCTCATAAAATTTAGAAAATTTCTCCTTAAGATAATTCTAATGTGAAGTTTCAAAAGTTATGTTTTTTTTCAAATAATGTTTTCTATATTGGTAAAAATTAATTTATATTTATGTAGTAAAATCACAACTGAACCTCCTTTTAAAAAATATGGGTTTTGGGAACCCATTTCATTTTCATTGGAATGGTTCTTGATTTATTTTTAATCAAAATATTACCATTGAATTTAATTTATAAATTTGTAAACTATTTAATTTTAATAATTTTGTTATCCCAACTCATAAACTCTAACATAATAGAAAGGTGATAATATTCATTTTTTTAAAATAAAATTTTAGTATTGTATCAAGTATCATTTAAATCTATTCTTGTACGCATAATAAGCAATCAATGTGATTGAATTTACATAAAAAATATATATAATAATGTCTTAGGTTGTTGCGTTATTTTCTAATCATGATGTCTTAATTTATCTATTATATTGAACAGTATGTTCCATTTTTATAATCTCAGGTTTTTACTAGAAGAAACATTGGGGCTCTCTAGTTTCCTACCATTTGGTCAATATGGTTAGAGATGAAATGAGTGAAAACAGATAGGGGTCTTAATTTAATAATTCAAATGCATGAAATTGTCTATTTTTATTTTATAAATGTTATATTATTTGAAAAACCACTCAAATCCATTAATTTTATATTTAAATAAATCCAAATATTTATCTTTACATTATTATATTTAATTTATTATAATTACAGTAGAAAACATATATAGGAGTGGAATTTTTTTTAATAAATAATACCCAAATCCAATGATTTTCATAAAATAGCATCCTTTTTAATCAAAAAAACATGTTTAATTTGAAACTATAAAAAATGATAATTTTTTAAATGGTAAATACAATTAAAAATGGAATAGTTATACATACATTATAAGAAATTTAAAAAATCAGTATACTTTTTTGTAAGGGTGGAAAAACTATTTTGACTAAAAAAATATTTTTACATATGAAAACAATGAATCTTACCTACAAAAATTATGTACATTAAAATATCACTAAATATGAATAAATTACTGTTATGTAGGAATCAATGACTCTTCCATATCATGAAATATTTATACATATCGAAATTTTGTAAAACCCTTAACATGTAAGGGTATATTCCAAGAAGGGGGTATACTCATTAAGTTTCATTTTTGTAGAAAGTTTAATATGTTCAGGTTATTTTGGGTGATACATAATGTCTATTTCATTTTAAAGAAAATATGTAAGAATTATCTATATGAAAATAGAAATAGAAAAGTGTTATTACCATTACCACATGAATTAATTGCACATAAATAATAGTCTATTTTGGTAAAAATTGAAAAATATAAAGGTAATTTTAGACTTATCCAGAAATCAAACTGACAAAAAAAAATAAGAAATATATTATAACATTAAAAATAAATTAAAAATCCCTATTCATTATATAAATTTTAAAACTTCTAGAAAACTACACCAAACTCCAACAACACTTGAGGAATGAAAAATAAATGGTTCATGAATATTATGGTCCTTACCTCAAGTTCATAACAAATGATTACTGTTCTTGAGATCCAAAATCAATAATGTGTAGTAAAATATAAATAGGTGTAATCATAAACAACAATACCATCATATAAATATAAATCATGGACCTCACTACAATAAGAACACAACTAAATCAACATTTGGAAAGGAACATAAAATAAAGAAACAACATAAATCATCATTTCAATCAAGCCAAGGCTATAAAAATGATATAAAAAATATCAATAAATAAAAAATTGATTATTGGATACTAATTTGTTTCCATCATTCACATGTGTAGTCTTATTAACAATTTTGATACCACATGACATAAACTAAGGGAATAATAGACCCATAAAAATATTTCTCATCTCTATACTGAATCTCAACAGGCCATCCATAGATTTCATAACATCATTAACATTCATCTCACTTAAATCAATGATGTTGGAGTCATTATAACCATATCCATAAATTTATGATAAATGGAAAATTTCATGGACCCACTTCATATTTAGGGGTTATTTTAATCAATATACAACCTCACCAATGAGCTCTAACACCTCTTAGAGACTAACATAATAATAAGAAGGATCACTCCATTGACCAAACCAAAACTATCAATGAAGATGATATGAATTCAATAATATATTTTCATTACCATTGAAATATATTGGTCATATCATATTATAAGAATAATAATTATGTCCATATTTATCTTCATTCAGTCACTCATGAATCAAATCCACCATCTCTATCATGCTCTTCAATAATTATAGTATTTTAATATTTGACTCTCTAACCTCATTCCAATAAAATTGATATCCAAAAGGTAAACCAAAAAATTCATATAGTGGTTCTTAAAAAAAGATATTTATAACTTTTATTAAGAAATATCGAAGTATTAATACTACATTAATTACATCTTTTTTCACTATTTAATATTGAAATAAAATTTGGAATAGATATATATCAAAATATTATGATCCTTCAAGAATATAAGGTTATTATTGATTGGATAGCGTCTCAAAAAAATTGATTAAAAATTATAACATTTTCAAAAACATGGATAGTATAATTAAATTCATGTGTTTATAACCTCTAAGACCCCTAGATGAATAATCAACCCTACTGTATCAGAATGAATCCCATACCATAGAATAATAATTAATAAAAGTATAAAATTTATCTACATGAAATCAATGAAGTAGAAATGGAGATATTAACATCTTCCACTATAGATAATAAATGATTGCCTAACCCTAGTCAGGAAACGTGAAATCTAGGACCTATCAAGTAATGATTTCATAGGAGTCATAATCTGAGATAAATAAGGCACAAGAATACATTAAACCACAACATATTATTAGAAGCTACCCAAGATAAATCCACTTAAATATTTAAAGGATCCATAACTACTCCAAACCATAGAAAAATTATCGGGGATACATAAGAAACCACCAAATTAATCATTGATTGATTACAAAATAGTCCTCATTGATACAAATTCATTGATAAATTTCCAAATAGCTGATGGAACTTATGAAGTGCCATAATAAATTTTAAATACTTTAAATAGTAATAATATAATATAAAACATAATATTGTTCCCTTTGGTAGAACATACACATAGTTCATTAGTCCCATAAACATGACAGATTAATTCATGACCCCAAAGAGAATCACTGTGAACCCCCGTTGTCCATAACAAAATCTGAAGGTTGGGTTTGTAATATCATCATTATTAACCCAGATATCAGGATATCATAATCATAACTTAATCATTCGATACCAGATAGCTTCATTTATCATATTGAATAAATCATTGATCTATAGAAGGGGATAAAATATCTTCATTCTCACATGGTCCAACAAATGAAAATCAATAAATAGTTATAGAATACCTTTTACCTAACACATGAACAAGAATGGGGAACCCCATGGGGTTACACTTCTTCAAATAAATCCTCCCTATATAAGATCATTAATTGAAATATAGAATTATTATATCTCTAAAGGAATAGTCATATATAGAGGCATTGAAATTAATGAGACATCCGATTGTAGCTCCATCCCAAATGTGATATCATGTTGAGTGTGTAATGTTACATCCTTTTAAGGAAAGACATGAGGGTAACCTTCCACAACATTGGTAATCACAACCAATGGAACCTATGGCCCGATCATCATCAACTTATCCATCATGGATGATAAAAAATGAACACATCTTTTAACACCTTACGATTTCATAATATGTTTTCCTTGAAAATAAATTCAATATGCTTGATTTATTTCGATTAATTAAATAAAAAAATTAAGTAAATAATTATCTATTATTAATAAATGTGAGAAATACTCAATAGTAAAATGAAATTGATTAATAAATTACATTGTAAAATAAATGGAGTAAAATTAACATAAGAAAATACCATTTATTACATAGAAGCTCTTATGAAATATTTTGATTAATTATGAACTTTTGTGAAATAAAATAATTTTAATTAATTATATCAACAAATTTTATTGATAAATATTCATGTATAATCAATTCAACCATCTTATAAATAATTATATAGTTTAGATGGCACTAATGATAAAATTCATTGTAAAAAATGAATTGTGATTTTTAAAAAATTATTTTTCTTATTATTTAAAACCTTAATATATCTTATATAGTGTTTAAAATTTATCAAAAATTATTTTTTATACCTGAATTAAAATGAAAAATAATTCATAAATTTATAATCAATTGGTTAGAAATGAAGATAAAATTATTGGAATGTTGAATGATTCATTTTTTCATAAGACTATTTTTATTAAAAAAGTATTTTTATATAATTAAATTAATCTAACAAAAAATAATAATGGATTTAATAAAATTTATATATAATATATTAACAAAAATAATTATATAATTATATAATTTTTTAGTAGGTTTGGAATGCGAATATAATATATTTTATGCATAAAGATGTATTTTATTTAAAAAATTCATCTAAGAGTATTATGATCATATATTATATTTAATTTATACACCTATTATAAATTAAATTTAACAAAATGTATTCCATATTTGAATTCATTGGTTTTATATTTTTTTAAATTGTTAATTTTTTTGTTGTCATAAAAAATATTACCATGATAAATGATATATAATTATAGTTTGGGTTAAACTAAAGGATAAGGAATCATATATAAAAAAATATATTTATTTCATTTTATCAGTGTATTTTGACCTCAAATTATCCTATCGTTGAATTTGGGAAAATTATTCTACTATTGTTTATAGTTATAGTTATTATATTTAAAATTACTTTATATTTAGAAAGGGGAAACTCTTTTGACTTATAAAAGGGAACCTTATTTCACACTTCTTTAAACACAATGAGCACATTATCATAACCATGGTCATCTGAAATCACTTCCCAAAACCCAAAACAAATTTAGTGGTTTAGGAATCACCAAGATACTAATCAAATAAGGATAATGTTTAGATCCAATAGTGTATAACAAAAATATTTAATCGAATTAATCAATTTATTTCTAGTTTCTTTCTCCTTAAAACTCATCTAAATAATATTTCACCACATCACCCAAATGTAATCAGTATCATTATTATAATAAAATTATATCATATTTATATAACAATAATTCTTTACTATTATTAATCTAATATAAAATTAGAACACCACTTATGAGTTCCTATAGACTACATCCTCCATGAAATGATGTATTTAATTTTCCATCACCTACTTAAATTAAATGTCATAAATAAGGGTTTTATTAATAAATATGATATATAATACATAATTTTCTAAATATTTATAAATTATTTTCTTCCTTCCCTTCTTTCCAACCATTGAAAAGAAAATGTAAACATCGCATATGGGTATGTGTGAACTGTCGCCTCTATAAAGTGATAAAACTCATTTCATACCATTTACTTACTTGGATGGTTAAAAAAATTTATATAGTAAAAAAATGTAATATTTATGATATAATTAACATTTAAAAAATAACATGATGAGTAGGCCAGTACCATCAAACTGTAACATGCATAGAAAAAAGAATAGTTAAAACACAATTATTAATTTTAAAGAAGAACTGTTAATATACGCGTAATAAAAAATTATATGGGAATGAGATATAGTAACATAAATATATATACCTGTAAGATATTTATATATAATAAATTTACGGTTATTATTTATTTTTTTATAATTTTTTCAACTAAGTTCAATACCAAGTAAATGGGTTATGTTACCACTTCATTATGACGGTTCATGCTTCAACTTATGTGGTGGGGAATTGTATGTTTTTTGTCTATCAAACCCCAATAATTTTACAATTATCATTTTGTTTCTATGGTTTCAATTATTCTTTCCCCTATTCTTATTTATTACTCAAAATGATAGAAAAACTCTTTTTAAGAAAATATGGCCTTATTTAAATTTTTGGTCGAGAAACTTTCTCTTCACTGCCCATGTTCTTAAAAAATTAATAGAATTTATTATGTATATATAAATTATCAATAAATGTTTTATTTTATTATTGTAAACATTATTAATAATTTCATAATGTAATCTTATTACCTTTTTCTAAATGTTAAATTTTAGACTATCTTTAAAAAAATGTCGAAAGAATGATCTTTTAATATTTATGGCATGAAAAAAATTCAACATATAATATACGTTATTAATCATGTAGATTAATTTATAATGTTATTTATTTACTATGAAACCCACATTCTCAATAGTATAATATTTTTATTTTTTAATTAATATTTACCAAAAGAATTGGATATTTCATGTTATTGTTCATGGAAAATTATTAATTTTTTTATAAACCTATTATTAAAAAATGTAAACATTATTCAATGAATTGCAAGAGTCACTAGGTGTCTTATATTATGATACCCTCATCCTTTTATTTATATATTTCATATGATGAAATTGTTTTAATGATAATTTCATGAAACCAATTTAATTCACATGAGTTAATTATGAATTGGTGAAAGGATTAATGTTTTTCTGATCATGTGGCCAAAATATATATTGTTTTCATTATTTTATTGGATGGAATAGAATAATATATGTATAAAATTAATCAATAAAATCTTTATATCTCATTATATGATATGAAATTTAGTAGAGAGTGAACCTTATCTACAGTGGAACTATATCCCCAATGATAATGTGAATGATGAATGAACCCAAACCATTATGTTATAATTGTCCTGAAAGTTGTCATTGAGTAATATAATTATTTTATATAATTATTTGTATGTGGAAAAAATATTTCCAATGATTATTATATGATATCATGACTGTTGTTTGATTGTTAATGATTTAATACTCTTATATGTCAACTCTTTTTTGGTCTATGACTCATTAAGTAAATTTTTATAAGTTATATTCATGTTTTATTATCATAATTTTTATCTTATAAATACTTATGATCATCGATTGTTATTTACCATATTTAACCATTCTACGCATTTGAGCTTAGAGAAGGTATTATGTAATATATATTTAATAAGGAAATTTTAAAGGAAGATTTTCTGGTAGATGTTGAAGATATTTCATGTAATATGTTTAATATATATCTAATCTAAAAATATAATAAATAATTATCGCTTTGGGGTATCTAATATTGTATGATGAATTAAATTTTCAAATAAAATAAAATAATATATATTTATGTTATTCTTTTTTTTCCTGAGTTAGTTTCAGAAGAGTATTTCATTTTTTGGGATTAGTTATAAAGAATTAGAGATTTGTAAATAATGAAACATATGGTGAACATGACATAAGATGAACCTTTAATTTCGTGGGTTGATTGACTGTGTCATAATTTTAATAATATTAGGAATGGTTTTCATTATAACATGTTTTTGTAGCATAATTAATGTCCATTAATACTCACTTATGCTATTTTGGTTTTAGTCAAATAGCTTCATCATTGAGGAGTCATGTCAAATCCCAATATGATATCCAATGCAATGACCATACTCAATAGAAAACAATTTTAATTGGAGGTTCGATAGAAAATCATGTTTCTATTATTAAAAACATTCAAAATATAAAATTTGAAATACATATTATTTTGAACATAAAAATGAATAAAGGATAGAAAATTAAATATTGAGTCCTTTATCTAGAAATGTATGACTTAATTCATATGTCCTTTGTTCCAACTATTACTGTGATATGTATTAATGACGTATAAAAAGAATTTTTGGTTATCTATCACTTAGACTGTCATAATTTTTTCATAGTTGTGTGACATTGGAAGTTGATGATAATCAATAGTGGAATCTTATAATTAACATTATAAACAAGGAATAAATTTAATATATGAAATTGTAAATGTTTAAGAAGGTATTTTTTTAAAATATATTATCCCAATAATTTTATCTAACATGGATAAAGAGTTATAGTAATGGATGTAAAATGAGGATATATCTGTTATTTTATTTGATAAAAAATGATCCGAGCTTGTGAGGAATGATATTTGTTTATCATTAACCATGAATTAAAAATTTATCGATTATTTGTTGGGATAAAACCATGTATCCAAAATGAATTTTATATAAGATACAAGAAAATATAGGAAGAAATATTTTAGTTTTCTTTGACAAAAGAATTGGATAGTAAAAAATATCAAAATTCTTGTGGGTTTGGAAAAAATAATTGAAATAATGAGTTTTGAGGAAATTATAATTTTAAAAACCATAGAGGAATGAAAATTAAAAATACATTAAGAAAAAAGTTTTATTTATGTTGGGAAAAAATTTCATTAATGGAATAATGAAATGAATCATATTTAGAAAAGTAATAAATTTAAAAAATGAATGAGATAGAGACATGAAGAAATCCATCAATGAGAAAGGTGAAAAATTATCCTTCTAGTATAGAACCCATTCCCTAATGCAACAATTGAATAGAGTATAGAAACTATTCATACTAGTTAATGAATCCAAGTGTTAATGATGATAATAAAAATTAAAAAACACCAAATAAAAAGGGAAAATCGAAGGACTATTTTGTCAAGACTACTAACGTGGTTCATGGGAACAAAGTCATGAAAGGTAAAGTTATCTTCCACTATAGAACTATTATGTTATAATTTTTTTAGGAACTACCCATAATTTTATATATAGATAATTTTATATGTTAATGGAATCAAAAAATTATGTATTAGATATTTAATTATCTATGAAAAGTCATAAAGTTATGATGAGTAAATCTCAATTATATAACTCCTCTTTGATAGAAATTAATAGGAATGTACTTCTTGTAGGTATTACTATTCTCCTTAAATTCAAATATGATATGATTTTGGGCATGGAATCCATCTCTATATGTAGTTCCTAAATTGATAATTGGGGAAGGGGAGTTATTTTTAACATCCCTAGTAAACCGATGATCATTTATCGGTGCAAGGATAAATATGATCTTGCGAAGCAAAGTGAATCAATAATATAGGTCACAATACCTACTCAATGGGGGTATCTAGAACAAATGGTTGGGGAGAAACTCATCATTTAGTATATTCCTAATTTTTTAATAAAATTATTATGTATTTTATAAAGATATTCCTAGTCTTGAACTAAATCTAAAATAAGAGTTTTCAATAAAACTAATGCATAATGATATGAATATTATGAAGACTAATTATTGAATGTCTTTATTTTTTTTGTGTAGGAATTGATGATGAAAATCCATGAGAATATATAAAATGTATTCGTACTCCAGATTTCATCACCATGGGGTGAAACTTTTTTTTAATAAAAAAATATGAGTCAATGCATTAATTCTTTGACTATTGTGATGTTAACCTAACAAATATCATGAATAAGTATACTCTACCATACATTGATGACTTTATTGATCAATTTTGTATATGTCAAAACCATTCCCAGAATTTTATTTGATTTGGATATCATCAGTTAAGTATAAAAATAATGTATATACATAATAAATCCTTCTGAACAAGGTATAGTCAATATGAATTTATTGTTATTCCATTTGGACATACTAATGTCCCTGTTTTCATCATGAATCTAATGAATATAATATTCTGGGATTACCGAGTTCAATTTCTGGTAGACATTATAGATGTATTTCTTATATATGTAAAGCTTAAGAAAGAGAATAAAGATCATATGAGGTTTTTAGTGCATACCTTGATGGATGAGAAAATTTATGCCCAATTATCTAGTGTTATTTATGGAAACATAAATTCTCATTCATTATTCATGTAATCAAAATTAAGGGCATATCTATGGACTATTTAATAAAGGTTTCTATTAAAAAATGAATCATACCAACAATAGTGATTTTGAAATATATTAATCTTGGATTATATAGATATTATAAATGTTTTTTGAGAAATTTATTAAATCTATCAAATCTGTTATCCTTGTTTATTTAGAAGGTAGAGATGTTGATATGGATTTATTAATGTGAATAAACTATCAAGAAGTTGAGGATAATGGTTATCAATGAACCTATTCTTACAAAACCATACAATAGGGAAGTTTTTATTAGATACAGTGATATATCAATAAGGTTTCTAGGATGTTTTCTACTAAAAATAAAATTAATGTTGTGTATGATTTTCAATAATTCACATTTCATGAGAAAAATTACCCAACACATGATTTGGATAAGGAATTGGGAATTTATTTTTTGAAATTATAAATGAATTATCTTTATCATTAATGTTTTGATATATATAATGGTTATAAAATATAGAATCATATATTCAGAATGCGAGAGTTGAATTAAATCTATAAGAAGTGGTTGGAATTGATTTATGATTATGGTTGGCCAATAAACTACCACCTTGGGAAGGGGAAAAAAGATGTTGATGCTTCAATATGGAAGGATCTTGTTTGACTAGACATGATGAGTATTGAATGATATATAATATTTGTATATCATTAGAGAATATACCTTCAAATTGTGTGGGAATAGGAGAAATACTATAAGGACAAAATAAATATTCAACTGTCCGTCTATGTGATGGTCAAATAGGACAATTTATAGAATTTGGAACATTATGTTATGTTAATGATTGTTATGGGATTCAAATATTTCTTTAATATAATGATGAGATTTAGGAATAAGATATGTTTCCATTGAATACTATAATTAAATATGTAACTATTGTTTAAATTACACATATCATCCTTCTATAGTCATACTGAAATCAGAAAGATATATAAATATCTCGAGGATCATTTATAGAGTAACATCATGATTATGTATTTCTTCTTAGGAAGTTCTATTAAATATAGTGGCCAATATCCCATAGATCCAAAATCTATATTCATCATAGTGCTATGAATTTTATGAATAATTCTGCCCAATGTTTTAGATAAGTATTCATCGTGAATTTACTATAGAGTTGATATTTAGCATCACACATCATCCTTAAATAGATCTCGAGTTTAATAGTTCCATTGAAACCATATAAGATATGATGAGAGCCTTTATAATAGATTTCAAAGGTGGTTGAGACCAACACTTTCATATAGAAAATTTTTCTTACAATAATTATATTCACTCAAGTATTCTAATCAATCATTTTAATCCCACTTGGTAAATAAGTGAACAAATCTAACATGTTGGGATGCATTTGGAGAATGTAATCTATGGGTATCTAACCTAAAAAAAGAAATGATAGAGATCATTAGAGATATTTAGTACCCATTAGAAGAATATCAATGTTAAAAAAAATTATTCTAAATATAGTTAGTGAGATATTCTGTTTGAGGATGGTGACAAATTATTCCTTCAAATATATCCTTGTAAGAGTGTTACAATATTTTCATAATATGGTAATATGAGTCCTCGATATATTAGTTCGTTAGATATTATAACTCTTTTAAATTAGGTATATTATCTTTTGGAACTGCCAACAAACATCTCTTATGTACATGATGGGTTCCAAGTACATATTCTGAGTATGTACATACCCGATCCTTCACATATACTAAACACAATTTCATTACCTCTAGAATGATATTTTTCATGAAGACCAACTCGGAGATATTTTTGTTCAAGGAGATACTATTCTATAGAAACAAACTTTTCACATGGTCAACATTTTTATGGATAATCCCCAAGTATTATGATGCTATATAGATAACTATGGATGTAATGTGATACAAGTATGAAATGATTTTCTTTAGTGAAACAATATTTAAATGGTGCAGTTATCATATTGTGTTATATTAAAATAGCCATTGATTTTAAAACATATTTTCCATTAAATTAAATTGGATGTGTTCAATTTTTTTTTTATGCATGAAACTCCAATATTAGATGAATAGTTATTTAATATGAAATAAGTGGATGAAATTTTTAGATAGATAAATGATATTGAAGTAAAAGGGAAACAATTAGATAAAAGTGGTCAAATTAACTTATGAAATTAACATTAATTCTACAGAAACTATTTATAAATATTCTAATGAATTATATATTTTTTAAAATATAATATTGACATGGAATAGTATTAATAAATTTTAATTATAAATATTACATTTAAATATATTTATATCATCTTTGAAATCATTAATTAGTTATAGGTAATAATAATTAAACAATTCTTTAATAACATGAATCTTTTATTTTAAAAAATATTTCTTATATTTTTATTTAAAATAAAAATTCAATATTTTGTGAATTAAATTAAAAAAAACTATTTCTTATACATGGATATAATAACAATATTTCACCCAAATATTTATTATAATTTTTTTAAATCAAATTTAAAAAAATTTTAAGAAAAAAATGAGTTATTTTTTCAAAAAACTATTTTTTTGTTGGAAAGGAATTTTTTCTTAATTAATTATAAAAATAACTAATTAAGATTGAAATTATTGAAAATCATAGAAATTAAATTCAATTAAATAAAATGAAATTCATCAAATGGGTTTTATTTAGAAATGAATTTCAATAAAATCATTTTTTATTAAACATACATATTGTCTAAAAGTGGGTTTTAAGGTTTCTGTGTCTTTATATTAGATATAAAATTTTACACCTTCATAAATCCAATGTGACAAAATTAATTCTATATTTGAAATTATAATATTTATATTTTTCAATATGGTGAAAATTATTTTAATTAATAATAAACAATTACTATGGTAAAATTTATTTCATCTCGGAATAGATAAAAATGGGTTAAAAGAGGTTAAATTAAAGGATAAGGCTTAAAATATGGAAAAATTTTATTTTATTGTTTTTGTGTATTTGTTCCTGTCATTATTCAATTTTTGAATTTGTCCTAATTTTTAACCATTTCACTTGAGAATAACATTTATTATATTTAAATGTAATTAATATTTATAATGGTATCAATCCATTTACATATAAAGGGGTACATACATTACTAAGATATCCACAGACATTAAGCACTTGTCTAAAAAAATATATTCCTAAATCACATCCGAAGATTATTTTTCATGACTCAATGTATTTGGTCTCATTAAAAGACTATCTAAAAAGGCTTTAAAATATATCCATAGGTAGAAACTGAAGGGAAATAAAATCAACATTATAATGTTCATTCCTGTTTCATTATTCTTGAAACTCATAAAAATATTTTATAAGTGGATAAAAATAAATAATTTGTATTATTATTGTAATAAAGTGTTATTATGTTGATAAAAAACCATTATCCACCACCTTTACATTTAATGAAAAATGAAAACATTAGTCATGCGTAAGTGCATACTATCACCTCGTTAAATAGATGTATTTAATAATTAATCATTTCATCACATAACATATTATAATATTTATTTAATTTATAATCATGATATGTATTTCATCACTATGATTCTATATGGATAAATTATTTTATACCTTCATTTCATTCCATCCACTAAAAAATAAAGACATCATCCTTTTATATGTATGGACTATCACCTCCAAGTAGTGTTTTATTAAATATTTCAAAAACACCATATATATATGGTTATAAATGTGTAAAGAATAAAAATCATAAACAAGGCATATAGACCAGAATTGTAAAAACAAAAGACGCCTTCAAAATGTAATAGTTAGCAACCATATATTAATTTTTTATAAATACAAATTTGTTTTTAATATGGATTTATAATAAATTAAGATATATTGTATATGATTCCATAGTTCGTTCAACTATGTAGAAGATTGGGGATATAGTTTATATCAAAAGCTCACTATTTATTGGTATTTCTTATGTTTCAATTTCCATTTTAATAATTATATGTTATTTCTCTATAAAATCACTTTTATTTTCTTGTTAAATATTTATTTTTAGAGTTTTCATTAATTTTTCCAGTTATCTATATTTAGTTCTTAAAAAATCGAAGGAATGTATTTAACAAAATCCTACATAGTTTATCATTTTTTTCAGAAATATTTATCCTCTAAATTCATATCCATAAAATTTTATTTTTTCAAGATATTAAATAATTTTAATTAATTTAATGGATTTTCCTATTCCATATTTTATTTTATTTACAAACATTTTAAAAGAATCTACTACTTATTTTCTAAATGGAGAAATGTTTACTTTATTTACATATGTTTTTGAAGATTGTTTTTTAATATTTACATTATGCAAGTATTTTCCTCCAATAATGTCATTTGACCCCCCTGATTATACATTAAAATGAATCAATTTTTTGAATAAAACCCTTATCCGATTGTTCTTGGAAATGTAAGTTTTAGTATGAAAAAAATAAAAAAAGGAAATTGCCTAAGGTAATTCAAATAATAAAAATAATGGTTTTATAAAATAATATTTCATCCATGTCAATATCCATTAAAGATTTTTATACTTCACTAAGGATATTACAGTATTATTACAACCACTTTGTTATTCCCGATAGCTAACAATGATGATGTTTTAAATTCGTTTTCCTGAAACCCATTAAGTTCAAATTCATTAATAAATTTAGGATTAAATGGTGAATGGTTTTGGGATCATGAGAAAAAAGTAAATATAATTTTCATTGTGTGTTTAGTGGATCCAAAAAATATCCCTATAATTATAGTAGAAAATTAATAGGTCGTGAGATAATATTAAATGGTATGAGGAGTGATCCCAACCCAAAAACAATCTATATACACAATGTTTCTATGAATGGTTAGTGAGAAAATCAAATAAGAGACCATGCACCCTAGGTAGATATTGTATTTGAAGCTATCCATTAATAGAAAAAATTATTTTCTAGGAATATGTGTATATCAAAATCATATGAGTTATGATTATGATATGATATCATGAAACATGATTGAATATTCTTGATTTAACACTCTTATGAATCATATCTATTTTATGACAAATACTTTTGTCATGAATGATGATTTATGGTCAATGAAACATTGGTAGTGTTTTCCAATGTTATGATCATAAAATCATAACTTTATTATTATATTTTTATTACATATGAACATAGATTCTTATCTCCCATGTTTAAAGGTACTCATTATATGATCTCTCCCCTTATAATGTTTCCATTTTACACAGGTTATGAAAAATTGTTTTAGGTGGGACATGTCTATAAATTGTTCTACATGGGAATAGTTTTATGGGAGTTATAGAATATAATTCATGAAAGAATTTATTTATATATATAATAACTAAAGACACTAAAACTTTACAGTTATGGGGTGTGTATTATTATAAGAAGTATTATAATTTCTTAGTAAAAGACTTAACTTGTATATATGTAATTCTCAAGTCACCTCACACCTCTAAACCATCGGATTATCTCACTGACCAATGACTAAAACATTCTTTCTATAAATATTGAAGAAAAAAACTCACCAACTTATTTTGTAAATGATAGTGTACCTTGAATAAAACAAAACCATCATGATGATGACATTGTATGACTATCTCTATAAAAAAATTTCTTCTCAGGATGATGGATGGATTTTTAAATTAGCTCAAAATTTCTATATGCATCATATATGCTAACTCAACATCCAAAATCCATAGCAAACACTAAGATAAATGGAAACCTCCCCACCTAAACTCTAATAGAATAATCTTGTTTAGGTGTAATAAATGAGTGGATATCTATAGATCAAAACATGTCATAAAACCAAGTATCAAATAAATAAATACACCATTCTTGACCTCTAGATCAACAAAAACAAGGATAACTAAGGAATTAATTTGAAAAGTCCCTTCTCGATGGCCTCTAAAGACCTAATTGAGACAACCTCCATAACTACAATATTCACTTTTTCCTTAGAAATTAGGGGACTCATGTGTTTTCCCACAACCCACTCAATCTCCGTACTGCTAACCCAATTCTGGAGCACCATACTACTACTGATGTTAATCCCATATGATTCTTATAAACAACTAAACCTATAAAAGGTCACCAAATCCTCATTGATTATTAATGTAACATCCTATCACTATCCACTCTATCCATAGTAACATGAAATGAATTTTTCAAGACTGTAGAAGTTCTTTCCCTTTCGCTAGATGTAACTGACTAGAAGTGGGGGTCAAAGGTGGTATGGTGGTGAGAATATTCCCCATGTATCACAGTTTCCATTCAATATAGAAATAAAAAAATAACACAAAAATTAGAATACATATAATAAAATGGATATAAACTATGAAATATAAACATTAAAAAATACCACCATATGGCATAAAAGAAACTACCCACTTTCCTAGACACAATTTTTGACTAAGAAATGAATGTAAATAACATATACTAGGCCCTAATACTAAATTGAACCATACCATGTCCCGATATCTAAACCCAGCCTATGTCTCCCCACCAAACCATGAAAAACCCAATCCCCGACCGTTGTCATAATTTTTCTTATAATTCTATGTGAGAGATACTCAGGTACCCTAGTGAAATAGAGGCCTAAATAAGGTGTGAGTACAACTCATTAGTCCACCAACAAAGAAATCCATAAAATATCCAATCAATAATAGTTAATTTAGAAGTGATCGAAGGTAAAAATACTAATAAAACTATTATGAACAATAAAAATTGAAAGGTACTCAAATGTTTAACCTAATTATATATTTACACTCAGAACATTAAAAACATCCCATTACTAGTTTTGGGGTCTCTCTAATCATTCCTTGTATACAATTCAGACCATCTCACTCCCAGAAAGGGGAAACATACCCATCCCTTTCCCAAACTGGCATTTAGGGTAAATATGATTGAGTGAATCCTTTAAAAATCAATTATTTTATGTTATGATAATTACATTATACTATATTTAATTAGATCATTTATTATTAATATTATTACATTTACCAGTTAATATTCATTTGCTATTATTATATAAAGTTTTCTTTATTTTTATGTTATTATTATTATTATATGTAATTATTTTTAACTATTAATTGGTTAAAATTTATTTTTCTAATGATTATGACATTTTCTAAGACAAAGTTATCATTATGAATGCTATATTAATTATTATTTATAATTATTTAGCATTATTCATATCATTTCACAACCTTTATAATGAATTTCTTACCCATACACATTTTTGAATCAAACCACATGCAAATCTGTGTTATGTTCAGATTACCTTTACACAAATTGGGTATTACCCTAACAAAATCTTTATAAATTAAATTTTTAACTATATCAATATCGAGGATTGTTCCCCTTACCCTTAAAAATCATGGAGGAACCCTTATATTGGTAGTATAACTTTATTTCTACACTTATGATTCCACTATCATTCCATTTCATATAGAATATATATTCTAATTTACCATTATGTATTTCAAATAAATATTTCATATGTTATATAGTTTAACACTTAAATTTACACAAGAGTAATACACTTAAATAGTTCATGGAAAATATGTTTTACCGTTATGAATTTTTAGAAACTTTTATTATACCCTAAAATATCAGGGTATTTTACCCTTATGTAAAGGTGTATGTTTCCATTTTAAACAATTTCATGTTTTTCTTGATACATTGATTTGTTTCATGTATATAACACAATGTAAAATTTATTTAATGAGTATATAAATTCACATTAATGAAATTTTACCCATGAAAACTTCTTATATAATGTTTGAAACACAATTATTTAAATTATAATTCTTTCCTCTAGTGATACATGTATTATCAACATGAATCCAAGATAATTTAATTTTATTATTTTGAGTTTAATTGTATGTTTTCATTATATCAAAATTCATGTTTATGCATGATGATGTTGTGAAAAATTGTTTTATTATTTTAAATATTGTATATTTATGGTTTATATTTTCTCAAGTTTAACTATGAATTGAAATTTGAAATTTAATTTTTTTTAATATTGGAGAATACTTCGATGCGAGTTTTGTGAGTTTTCTTTGACTTATTATTTTATAGTTTTTTTGAAATAAATCAATGGAGTTATTTCAAATGAGTTTTAATTGATAAAATAGTTTTAAAGATATAGGATATTATTATTTGATAATATATTTCTATATCCTTGATACTTTTGGAATAATATTATTACTGTTTATATTATTATTATTGAAAAAATTACTTTCCCTTATAGAGTTATTTATTTTTACAGAAACATTATAAGGTTTATGAAAGTATGGTCAAAATATATTTTTCTTAGTATTAATTGGAAAAATAACTCTTGATGGATTCCAAAACATATTTTAGTAACTATAATAATAAAAAATATGGACCTTTGGTGGACTTAGAAATCAAAAACTATATTTCTTTACAATCGTTACACAATTTCCCATTAATTCAATTTCAATTAAACTATATTCATTTATACATATTTACTATCCTTTTAGAGTCTAAAAAATTAATGTTGCTTAATGAATCTATTATTTTATTCTCATTCTCACGTATTTTTCATCATATTAATTGATATAATTAAGACCAAACATAAAAGAGATTGCTTCATAAAAATACCCTTATCTCCCCATTTCATATAATAATACTTATCATTATCTTTAACAGAATGGATGTTGTTTTTCATTATATTTTTATTTAATTGTAAATTGAATATTTTTTTGTGGCTTCTATTATTACCATTAATGATTTAGTATCTATTTCTTTTCATTTCATGATATAACATAAAAAGAAATTTTTGTTTGGGAATCATTGCTATTATTAAATCCAAGGGACTAATGCATTAAATCATTATGGGGTTAATGTCATAGGTGTAAGAGTACCTTCATGTACTACTTACGAACATCCATACATAATATCTTACCTCATTTTCTTTTTTATTTTTATTTATATATCAATTTCAATAATTCAATTCATAATTTTTTTAATCCATCGAATAACATGTCGAATAAATTTATTCTTAAAGAACTATTATTAACCATACAGTTTTATTATAAAATATATTTATATTTTTTTTCTATTTTAACACAATTATTATATTATATTTTATTATTTTAAATTTCATTATCAATTATAATGTAAATTTTAAAATATAATTTTTTCATATTATGTTTTTTAAATAAAAAATTCATCCCTCGTATTTTAATTTTACCTATCTCCATCCTGAATTTGGTTTCAATTTTTTTTTTCATACTTTGATATTTTATTAATATAATTAAATTGGTTTTTAAAATATAGATCTACTTTAAAAATGGAAAATTCAAATAGCTATAGCAATCCTGAAAGAAAATCAGTAGGTCATGCTCAATTTTCTAAATGTGTAACATTATCATTCTAGAAATATATAATGCATACCTTCCTTATATCTCATGGTAATCCTATTTATAAAATTTTAATGAATAGATATTCTATTTCAACTAAAAAAGAGGAATGATGAACCCCATATGATTCTTATTTATTTAAACTAGATGGTAAATATTAGAATTAATTAAATAATTTTTTAGATAATAATGATCCTAATAGATTTTATTTATAAAACACAATAAAAAATATTGAAACAAGTATAGGTTAAACATGGATGTATAATTAATGTTATGTATACAAGGATTGACATGTATGAAAAAGATTTTGATAGTTTATATATGCATATTAATGGGTACATCACTAATAGGTTGACTAGATTTATGGTCATTTGAAATTTTCAAAAGTCTCATGGGTACTCTCATTCAATACTAATGTTGTTCATGAAAATTAATGGATTTTAACATATAGTGGGATCAAAATGTGTTTGAAATCTAGGGAGATAATGATTTTATGAAAATTCATATCAAGGAACTTATTAGTTCTCTCATGAAATATGATTTGAACGACCCAAAAACACTATAATAGGGTGGGTGCATTACGTTGTCAAATTTTTATTTTAATATGGAAGGTCTTGTTCCCACTCTATTAGGAACCTGTTAAACCTATCTGATAATAGTGTTTTATAAACAAACAATCACATGCAAAGGGGTAAAACAACAATATTAGTTGGTTCATCAGTAAGGGATATTTCATGGAGCATAAGACGATAGTGTGTCCTTCATACATAAATAATCTAACAGTCACTAAGAGTATAGTACAAGAGTATACACATAGTCAATATGTGAAAGGTACATTTCCTTTTCAATATTTTAGCAATATCTCACTATATCCCTTAGAACACTTTTGATGACACCCCCTATCTCACTGCATTGGTAGAGATACACACAAAATTTATAGACTTGTTGGTAACATTGTTTTCATTAATGAATGTATCCTCAAATGTAGAAATATTCTCTATTAAGGTCCCATGTTTACCCATAGATGTAATCAATAATTACACACATTATTTAATTAAGAATTGTTTCTCAAAGAACTGTGCTAGTTCCACCACAAACTACACTATGCCACAAAGAATGTGTGAATCATGGACCATGTCTTCTCCACACACTGCCTTCACTTCCATGGACCATGTCTCTTTCACGTACCATATCACATCTTCAAACTTATTCTTCCATTGTGGATTGGCCCTTATTCATTGAATCAATCATGCTTCGTGGATGAGTTTCCCTTCCTCAAACTACATCTCCTCCATATAACATTTTCCTTTGTGGGTTTTAGTGCCCCAAAAACCCCTACCATACACTATCTCAATGGATCACTTGTCCTTTTCTGAATTTATCCTCTCAAACTTCTTCTCTTTCATAGACTCTCTCATTCACCACTTTAGACATCACAGAATTTATACCGCATTTCTAACCAAAAAAACTTCTCTTAATGATGTGAAATGTATTCCTTATAATGGAAAATATATTACAAAACCTCTCAAATCTATTTTACCAGAACATTTTATGCGGTATAGGTTTAACCAAAGACAAATTCACCTACAAACCATTTTCCATCCCTCATCTGTGTACCACATCTCTTCCATTGTGGTACCTAAAATCACTACCTATTTTTCACAAATATCGATCCATCCCGCATACCACAAGCCTTCCATGAACCATTTTCATCCCCCGAACTGAAATCCCCCCCATGAAACGTTTTCCCAATGCGGTCCATGTAATGTACATCACAATCCGCAAATAAAATCATAATGATTCCTGATCTATTTGTGAATAACCTACATCCATCCAACCATATTATATATTCTCTACTACTATTTATCTACATTCCTATTGCATCTCATTTCTACTCTGACATCATAGTATTGAATTTATCCATTCTATCCCATTGAAAGTAATCCCAAAGATAATATTATTGAAAATATAGAGCTGAAAATGCACACTACCTAGATCATATATGCCCCATAAACCTGAATCACTACTTAAAAATGATTAAAATAGTAAACACAATAGTAGAGAGGTGAGAAAACACAATATAATCATGCATTTGGAGGCAGTCGAACCATAACATTCAACTGATGCTTCACGAACACATGTGTTAAAAATGTCTTGGTCAGTTTGTCAGCCACTTTTTCATTCATCACAACATGATCAATTTTAATCACACCTTATTCAGCATTTTTCCGTGAAAAGAGTCATATATGATTACCATGTGTTTCATTTGTGAATGGTGAAAATGATTCTTTTTAATATCATTTTCACTCTTGTTTTCATAGTGAATCATCATTAGTTGTTTCACATCATCACCAATATTAATCAATTATTGCTTCATCCATATTTTTGAGTCTAATAATTTAAATAAGAGATATACCCAACTTCAATATTATATTGGGATTTGATTTAATTATTCTTAACCAATCCAAACATTTCACTATAATATTGAATTCTCCAACACATTTTGACATTTTATCTACCACATCTCTAGCCAAGTAAGAATTATAAAATAACAGAAGTTCATTACCTCTTTTTGAAGAAAAGTATTAGACATAATTGTGAGTACATTGAATGTACCTCTTGATTCATTTAACAACTTACATATTTTCTTCCATTTGGATATATTTAAAGGGGGATGATAAGTAGGTTTAAAACAAAATATCATGCCATGTAGTGGTTAATAATAGTAATATTATAATTATTAACTTATACCAGGTGGGATCCACATAAGTCTCATAATCATGTATTCCAATGTTTGTTCCATCATAAATTATAGTTATCTTTTATCTGAATTCATGCATATAGAATTTATTAATAAACTCCCTCGCATACATTTCCTGAGAAATAAAAGTGAAGTCCTTCTTCTAAAACACATGGAGTGCCAAAAAGTTTGTGAGTTCAACAATCAATGATATTTCAAAATCTAATTTCATGTGATTTGAAAATTCATTTATTGATAAATGCCATCTTCTGCCAAATATAATATTATCTATGTAAACTAGTACAGTAAACTGACATTTCCAAGAATTCATTGCAAATATATTGTTAATTGTTCCTCATATTTTTAATTTGAGCATTCATAGATAATAATATAGTTAGGAATACCACACTCATGGTTTCTATTTCAAACCGTGAAGATGCATATTTAATATGAAAACCTCCAATTCATCATTACTTAGAAGAAAACTGACTAATTGTTCTATGTTGAATTCTTCATCATGAAAAACATTTAATGATTCCATTTTGATATAAATTTGATATATTTTTTATGATCATTGAATTTCCTTGGCTTGAAAAAGTCTGATTAACTCGAGTTTATCCACTCAATAAAAAGTTTCTTCAACATCAATAACTTTATTCTATTAATAGACAATACCAACTTTTAATGCCTTATTTATAATCAAATTTACATGCCCATAAAATATATTTTAAAAAATACGCTTTGTACATATCACATTGTGGTTTTTGGATCTCTTAAAAAGATCCCATGTTTGGTTCTTATCTATCTGATCTAACTCTTTATTCGTGGATTTAACCCATGATTCGTTCTTTGTAGCTTCTTCAAATGAGGATGTTTCCAAAACTGATAGAATGGAAGATTGTACATTATTCTACATTCTCCATGTCTATGTTGGTGCATTACAATCTCTAATGATGTAGGATTTTTTAATATATACACATTGATTTCCCTTATGAGGTTTAGAAAAATTTTCTTCATCCATGGGTTGCTTATTTAATTATTCTTCATAATAAACATCATGTTGTGAACTCAAAATGTTTTTCAATAATTTCTCTACTTCTAAACTTGAATATATTCCTTGTCCAATACAATCTACATATTCAATCAAATCATCATAAGATCCACTATATGTTATTTGGGTCTTATCTTCAATGATCATAAAAAAAAATCCATAAATAATCCATGATGGTTATTGAATCATTTGCAGGATTTAATATTCATTGAGTATATGAGGAATATTATTTATTCTGTAGAATCATCATATTTCACATGGTTTCCTTATTTGTTTCGAATGAATAATTATAATCTGTAAACATGAAAATTCTTCAATGAGGATTTCCTTCTATGCGGCAAATCATATGGTTCTTTTTTTCTCTCCCATATAAAGCCATATTCGATTTTGAGTATATTCTACATATTTAATAGCCTATTTTCGGTAATGGTGAAAGATATGACTCTCAATAAGGATAGTAATGGATATATCATTCTCTTATTGATTCTTTCACTTAGAAAATCCATTTTCCTATGGGGTTCCAACAGTATCTTGAACATGTTTTATTCCATGCTTCTCCAGGTAATTTTCATATTCAATGGATTTGTATTCCCATCCTTTTTCAGATCACAAAAAAAATTATTTTCCTTCTAATATAATTCTCAACTATTGGTCGATACATATTAATGAAATCAATCACATTCTATTACCAATGTAAAAATATCACACAAGTGAATATCCTATAATAATCAATGAAAATAACAATATATGTTTCTTCATTTTTTGAGAAACATTTATCGAACCACGTACATATGTATGGATGAGATCAAGAAGATTTGATTCCCTTTTTTTGTTTTTCTGATATGAACATCAGACCATCTACACACATAGAAAGCATCACAAGTAATTTCCCAGTCATGGTTCATATTTAGGTTACCCTAGACTATCTTGTTATTGGATATCTTTTCCATTTATTATTGATTTATGTGACCTTACCACCAGTTCCACAATTTTTGTATTCTTTATTTTTAATACAGGAAAAATATTTTTTCTATCTAACTGATATAAATTTTCATATGTTCTATATAATTTCGTTAGATAATTCCCTATAATTTATATGATAGTTCACCCATTTTTATTGAAACTTACCATCAGTCTCGAGTAACTTAGTTGACTCACACTCATGAGTTTGTGACTTAGACCATCCATATTGGGAACTCCATCGTTCATTTGGTCAACATTAGTTAGTTCAATACATCAACTACGTTTGATAATAAAAGCACCATCATTATCGAACCATATAGATCTATCAAAAAATTTCATATAGTTTTCTAATTTTTGGCATTTTTCATCATATGGGATGAGAATCCTTTATCAAGAATCCCTTTTCTATTGTTATTTTGTATCATTGAGTGATACTTCTGCACAATTGGATTTCTTGTCTTTCATCTATTACATCTATGAAATAGTTAATTGATTAAAAGATAAATATTGTTCTTCCCATTTATTTTCAAGGTGAATTGGTTCATCATACTCATATTTTTCTTCTAGAGGACAAAACATGCTTTTAAGAGTAACAAAATCTAGTTTGAGATCGTTTACATGACTCTTAGTTCTATTGGTATCATATACACATTTCATCTTCTTGCAATGGCTTTATTATATAAAAGGTCAAAGTACTGGAAGAAATGTCCATTATATCTATTTCTAGTATTAGATTTTGGATAATAATTCATTCTCTTTTATTGACTTCCTAGATATTCCCCATTCAAATATCTCCTTTCCTCTTTACAATGGGACATGGTGTGACCTTGATAGGTGAAAAAATGACATTTCATAAGAGGAAATGTATTTTCAGTGCAATTTATCAACATGTCCCCATCCATAGGAAAATATTTTGACTCTAAATAATTTTTGGATACCTAAGTATAGTGTTCGGTTCAATTTAAATATTAATTTGGGGATTTCTTTATAAGGGAATCATGTGACATTGTGATATGTCAAAATTTCATCTTTCATTTATTTTGGACTATTTCATTTCAAGCAATTGATGTTTTAGAATCACATCCAATTACACATATTCCCATGAATGTTGATATTTGATCATTGAAAGAATTATCTACACCTTTAGAACTACGCTTAGCCCTCTCTAGCAGCTTATCATCCAAGAATCATCAAAACATTATTAATTTTTGTTTCCTTTTGAGTTTAATTCACATTTATGTTTACTCCTAAGAGTAAAAACTTCTTCTTAAAGTCCCCCAATAATCTGGGACTTATATTATATTCTAGATGTAAGTTCATTGATGAAAATTTTATATTATCAATTCTAATCATATGTTCTATTATATTGTTTGATATTTCAAATAATATTTAATGTTCTTTTACTACTTCTTCCAATCGATTAATTTCATCTTCTAGTCGATCAAAATATTTTGACGACTATTCCACAAATGCCATACACTTTTTTCCTCTATTTAATTGATTATAATGCTCACCAATAGCATATTATGGTTTAATCATGAGATCAATATCAAAAATAAGTTGATAATCTCTAGACATAACTTTTGATATATCTGAATTATTAACTATAGACATCATAGATTCATAGGATCCTAATTTAAACCCTATATCATCTTACTCAAACAAATTATTATTATCATCTTATTATTTACAAACAAAATTATATATTTTTTGTTTATTTTGATATTTTTTATCTACTATTTGTGAAAAAAAATTCAAAAAATTCAATGAATTTTCAGCCTAACTTTCTTTACCATAAACTTTCTTCAAGCACTGAGAGTAAATGTGACCAACTATATCAGAATGAAAGCATTTCAAGGGTATATTTCAAAAAATACCCCTCTTACTATCATGAATTTCATGGAACATAAGGAAATATTTTCTTCATCCATATTACCTTAATTAACACAATCATCTAAAATATCATGTTTTTCCATTGATTTGAATGTTATATTCTTGCTATCATGACTTTTTACATCCTATGGTTAGACACAAATTTCATATTCTACCAAAGCTCTCATGAGATCATGTAATGAATGTTTCAAAATTTTAATTTTCTCCTGGGATTAAATTTTTGGGTTGTAAATATGTCAAAGTCACATCATTATTTTCATTGCAATATCAATGTATTTTATTTATTCCCCAAGACCTCAAATTTATCACAAAACACTAGTAATTCAATTGAAAGAGTTATCTTCATTTTAACTAGGATTCAGCTTTAGATCATCCAGACTATTGTAAAAAACATGATGTATGGCCTTCATTAGTTTTTTATCTCATAGGTATAAATTATACTAATTTTCACACATAGATATGGCTAAGGTTCAGCTCATCAACTTCAGCTAGATTTGATCAGACAGAGCTGTAGAAAGGGAATTTTGTTTATTTAGAATCTACATAAATCATTTTCATATATGTATTAGTAATAGACTTCCCTATTGGATATGTGAACATTATTATTTATGTAGTTGAAAAAATAAATTCCATTCCTTGAGATGATAGATGAAATCTTATCATGTTCTTTTATATCTGAAAATTTATTCTTTAAAAATGGTAAAATCCCCTAACATTAACTATATTTCACATGATAGTAATGATGAATATATTTAACACCAGTAACATATATCCTCTAATTCCACATGAAGGACCCTGGAACATCCTTATAGGGGTGTGGGGAATAACGATGTCAAAATTTGTATTCTAATATGATGGATATTTTTCCCATTTTTCTAGTAACCTATTAAACCTGTCTGATGGGAATTATCACTAATCAAAAAATCACATGAAAAAGGGAAAAAATATTACTTGTTTCTTTAGTAATGGAAACTCCCAAGATCAAAAGAAAATAGTGTGTAACTTTTAGATAACTATTATAATAATAATTACTTTATGTGGTGTACTGAAGTTTAGACATAGTCTCTCTATTCCAGGCACACTACTTTTACAATATTTTAGTGATAACTCACTGCATCCCTTGGATCACTTCTAATGAATCCCCTATCTCACTTCCACGGAATTGATCAAAACATAGTTTATACTCTTTTAGGTCCCTTAATTTTAATTATATAAAGAATATTAAACTATATATAGATAGTATAAGATGTGTGTTCTTCATAGATGACCACTCCTCCATAGACTACCTTTGCTTCCGAGGAACGTATCTCCTTCGTGTACAATATCTTCTCCGCAAAATGATTTTTCCTCCCAAGACTGGAACTTCATAGGTGAATCTTAACTGACTAGAAAAACATTTCTTCTACTATGAACTACCACACCTCCAAGTAATGTTATCCTTTTCAGGATTTAGTGCCATGGAAAATCCATTCTACATACCTTCTCTGCATATCACTTCTCCTTGCACGAAATCATCCTTGTGAACTACTTCTCCATCATGGAATCTATCATGAACCATCATCGTCGTAATAGTATTCTGATAGGATTTATTATCAAAATAAATCCTCTTAAATATGTGATATTTATTACTTATATAGTAAAATTGATCCAAAAATCTCTCTAGCACATTTTACATAAACATTCAATGCGGTATATGATTCACCATGGACAACTTCTCCCACAAAATGTTTTTCCTCCGTAGTACGCATACCACCTCTCTTTCTTCGTGGTCCTCATATAACCGACTCATTTTAAAAAATTATGATACATCATTTGTACATAAATCCTTCTATGAACCCTTTTCCTCATATTAACCACATGCCTCCCGATAATTAATATTCCATATGTGGAATCCTTCACTTCATTGAAAATCATTATTATTCCTCATACATCATATGTGGTCCTTGAACCATCCTTCACAAGATATGTATTGTTTATTATTACATAGAAAATTTCCCTTAGTAAAAAGAACTCAAAATTTTGAGGCCCAAAAATATGGCTAACACTAAGAAATTACATCACTTTCCACACTAATGTAATCATATAAAACAAGATCAATCTTATTCTAAACCCTTTTATGCTATATGTGAGGATTATCTACAAACAAAAAGCATAATCACATGTAATAAAAGAATAGTATTGGTTCTAACATGAGAAAACCATGAAAAGATACCTAAAAATGAGAATAAAAAAGGTCAAATATTAAAATAGAACAATTTCTCTTAAGGTGAATAATAAAATTTTCATTCAAATGATAGTTAGAAAATAAAAGTGAAATTTAATTCATGATGAGACGAATGAAAAAAATCGAACGATATTTAAAAAAATGATAAATCCTTCTAATAAAAGATAGAAAAATTGATGTTTTTAAAGTGATGTTCTGTACATTCGAAATGAAGGGCCACATAAAAAAGTATTTTCTATTTCATGAAATGTATAAATATAAATATAAATGTAAAAAGGCACAAAATGTATCAATATAGAGTTTTAGTGATGATTCTATTTCTATTTATGAAATTATAATATCAACAATTAAATTACTCATGACAGAAACTGAGGTTGATGAAGAGTTGAATTTTTTACTATTCATTTTTTCGTCTTCATCCTCACATGCATTATCTTGTTCATTGACATGATCATCTGATAATGAAATTGGAATTTCTTCCAAAAAAAATTTCCAAATATTAAAATCATACAAATAAATATAAATTTCTTTTTATTGAGAATAATATTATCTATAATGAATAATATAAACTTTTGTAGTTTTTTTCCTCTAATTTTGATTTTTTGTGAATTTTCTTTATCAAAGAAAGATTTATATTGTATTTTTATAGAATATATTTTTCATAATTATTTTTCAAAAAGGATATTAAATTAATTAATAATAATTATAAATATTTCAAGATGTTTTAAAATTGATGTTAACATGATACTCCAAGTTTTTTAGTGTAAAATTCTGGGAGTAGATCTGGAAAAGTGTCTCCTAAAAATTTTTCCCAAAAATTATTTAATTGGTTTGAAAATCCAATATCTATTTAATTCTTGGAGTGTGAGCCTTGATGAACACAAATTTTGACACTCCTAGGAAATGTAATATGGATCATTCATACAATATTTACTAAAAATAATTGTTATTGTTTTATCAAAATATTTATTTTCACAGTTTTTTGAATTAATTGAATTTCATGTGTATAATTTTTCATCGATCCGTCTATATTTTTTCTTTATACACAATAACTTAAAGGGGGATATTATTTTTAGTATAATAATAATTTTATATTGGGGACAAAATGTGTTTTAAAATTTATTTGAATATTTTTTAATAATTTTAAAATTATCGAGGATATTTTAAATTTATATTCTATTTTATAAATATTTGAATGAAAATTTTGTTGGAGTAGTTCCATTCCCCATTAATTGTTATTTTTTGATAATAAAAATATTATATATTTAAAAATATTATCAATTATCAATATAATTTTATAATTATTAGAAATTTATTATTATTATTGTTATTATTTTAATTGTATAATCTATTATTATTATTACAATTATATGTAATTAATTTGCTAATGTTTTTTATTTATTTGTAACTCTTACATACCATTACACAAGAAGTATGTTTTATTTAATCCCTTTGATATCTATCTCTATACATTTATAAAACACTTTTAAATTTATTCTTACCCTCACACATCTTTTAATGTTCCCACACACAATATTAACTATTCACATTTGCAACATATGTTATCTTTTTCTTTCCTTTATGCAAATTGTGTTTTACCATTATGAATGATAAATAAATACATGTTTACCAATATGAATGTTTGAGATTTTTCTACATACTCAAACACAACTGATCGAATTACCCATATATTGGAAGTTTAAATTATTATTTTACTATACACATGTCCCATATTTCAATTACATCAAGCATATGTATCCTCAGTAACCATTATGAAGTGATAGATACACATGCTTATTATATATAGTTTTATTTTGAACTTTAGAAAATATCAATATCATTATATAGTGTATGTAAAATACGTGTTACCCTTAAATATTATAAGATACTTTTTTATACCCTTACATAACAGGATATTTTACACTTACAGAATTATAGAAATATCTAGTTTTGTCTATTTAACATTATTTTGATATATTAGTATGTTTTTTGTGTTCTAAATTTTTTTAAAAATATAATGAATTTTTAAATTCGTAGTAATGATATAGATCCTATGCGAATTTTTTCAAAACAAAAATTTAAAAAAATTTGATGATTAATTACATTCTTCATTCAAAAATATATTTACCACTTGAAACTCATATAATTATAATTATTTGTTTTGAGATGATTTATATTATTTAAATTTTTTAATGAATATTTTTTTATCGTAGGTTTATCCAAAAAATTATTATATTTAATATAGTGTCTCACAATTTCTATATTATAACCTGTTTAAATACAAAAATAATTTTGGAATTAAATTTTTTAATAGTATCGAAAAAAATTCTTTGTGTTTTGTGTGTTATCTTGGACTAATTATTTTAGAGTTGTTTTAAACACATTTTATCAATTTATTTCAAATGAGTTTAAAGTGATCAAATTGATTTAAATAGAAATAATTTCATTATCAATAATACTCTTTTTTCTCGTTGATAAATTTTGAATAATATTTTTACTTTTTTAAATATAACCCCTCAGTGAATTCATTGGCCTGGTTGAGTTAATTATTTTTAAAGGGATCATGTAGTATTAAAAAAATTATGTTAAAATTACCTTGAACATGGATTTAATTGACTTAAAAACTACCAATGGACTCCAAAACATTTCCAAAGGATAAGAATATTATAAATAAGGTCATTTTTATTCTTTATAAATATATATCGACATTCCTTAACAATCAATATCCAATTTCCAATGTGCTCATTTGCACTAAAATTGATTTCCTTTAAAAATCTCTATTACCCTTCCAGATTGTAAAAACAATTTAATATCTAAATCACTCTTTTTTACTATTATAATTCTTGCAAAGTTTTAATTATATTCATTAATATAATGGAGAACAAGCATAAAATCACGAATTCCCAGATATCATATCCTCTTCATAATTTATATAATATTGTAGGTAAGTTCCTTTAAAGTGAGGGACATTTTTTTCTTGTAATTTCCTGTCAATGGTAAGTGATGATTTTTTTTGGTTTCTAACTTCACCAGAAATGTGAGAATGTCTCTTGTATTTGTTTTCATTGTAAAACCTAAAAAATATATAGTTTTGGTATCTTGGATACCATTAAATAAAATAGACTAATATATTAAATAATCAATGTAAGGAGAAGGTAGATGTAGGGGTACCCTTTGTATAATTTCATAACATCCTTACAAAATATCATGTGTAATTTAGATTATAAATTTTCATTTTGTTATCACTTTCAATACAAAATTTCATAATTACTTTAATACATCAAATAATGCAATTGAGTGATGGTTTCTCAAATCACTATTTTTTCACCTCTGTAATTATTATTATTTATTAATATATTGTTATTATTTTAATACTTTTATACTTTTATTATTAGAATATTTTACTTTCTTTATTATTTTATAATGATGTTTTGGAAATTTTATTTCTTTCCATTAGTTTATATAATTTAAAATTTACCCATATTTCCATTTTATTTTTTCTACCCCAAAACAATTCCCATCCGTAGACCCAGACATCCCACAAGGGCTAGCATTATCCTGGGTTAACAATCACATACTCCCTCAAAGAATAGGGTTTACATTATATTAAATAGAAAAAGTGGTCTAAAGAGAGAGTTATACCTAGATTAATCATAGAAAAATGAAAATGGAACCAAACACATTAAAAAAATATAAGTATCGAAATAAATAAACAAGGAAATATTGATTTAATAATATTTATGTTATGAAATGTTTTGAAAACCAAATTTTTAGTTTTGATCCCAAAAGGTAATTTCCAACTACATTTTCAGTTACAATTTCGACTACATTTCAAAATACTCATCACACGCACACTCGAAAACATTCATAGAAATCACCTATTTTCATTTCAAAACAAATAGAGGTTATGGTTCCCTTTCTATCTTCAAAAAAAATTGTTTCACATTTCAATATCAAAAACAAAATAAAAAATCAAGTAAAAAACACTTACATCCATTCAAAAAACCAATGCGTATTTGAGTACTATTTTTCAAACCAATGAATATTAATTATAAATTAAAATGAGGTGTTTCCAATAATAATTGACCTAAACTTATGAAACAATAATTTGAAGAAAAAATGAAATATGAGTTATGTTTTGGGACCATAAACCATATACTGTGCTTTTAGATTAATATTTTTAAGGGTCATTAACTCTGCTATGTCTTTCTAATCCCTTTTTAAGATATCAGGAACTATTTAAAAATACCTTATTTCGTATACGAATTCAATAAAATAAAATAATTAATTTTTACAACTCTAATTATCACATTAATATCTAAAATACTCAATATAAATCTAGATAACTAATATTACATCCAAAAATCTCTATTTGTTCAATAAATGAGGTTCCAAGGACATCTAGAACTCTTCTTATCTTATGCTAAGAAAAATCCTTAACCATATACACCAATTCCACAATTATATCATGTGTAATTTTTGAAAAAAAAACATAATAGAAACCAAAAGAGTGACATATTGTAATGAATCATAGAGGAACCAAGTGAAGGTGTAGTCTTAGAACACTCTCATATTTTTCTAAAATAAATCACAAGGAGAGTCAATAGATTTCACCATTATATAATGTAATCTCTATAGAAAATCCATTTGAATAATGGAGAAAGAATAATAGAGGCATGAGAGTAGCAATGGAGGATGATTTAAGCTGAGACTTAACTCATATGGTGTTTCAAGACACAAAAAACCACTTTTAATGTGGTTAAAATGTACGACCAAAAGGGTTGTTACCTCTTTTTTTCAATGAACATGTGTACAACAGAAATGGGGAGAGAAAAAATATCAGTAATAAAAAATGATAAAAACACCATTTTAATGCGATTCAAGTAAAACACATGGTTTTCTAAACAATGAACCAAATGATTTCTCTCCACTTCCAAATAAAAACAACCTCTCATGGTTAACATGAATGATTTGAAAGACCATACACAAACTATGCAATACTCTCTACGAATATAAATATACTCATGTTGTTTTCTCAAAAATTCTACATAGTTTGTATAAATTGATTGCATATTCATTTCATGTCGCCTGATCTAGGAGCATTATTTCAACATACCATTCACCAAGTATGATCCCATGATGAAATATCAATGTTTCGATATTTGAGCCCAAAAATTCATGATTCAGTATCATGGTCTCTAAGTGATATCCATAATAGTCTAAATTAGTTCATTTTATGGGTCCCAAAACATAGAATTCCATTATTCTACTCAGTTAAAATTTTGCTCATCCATTATTCCTATGATTAAATATTTCAATGATATTAAAGGTCCCCCATGAACATGATACCTTATATCTATCCAACCATAACATTTTTCATCCTTAATAATAATAAATAGTCATCTTCCCAAACCTCTATAACAATACTAGTCATTAATTTACTTTGAAGCATATGCTCTATATTACTGAAAGCCCATCGGACTTTTAATTCCTGATTGGTTCATAAAGTGATTAAAACAAAAAACATATCAAATACACATAATCATTTCTAAAAAAATAGGATGTTGAATTTCCAATAATTTCCAACCCAAGATAGAAGTATATATTCACTCAATTTACCACCAAGACTATAGTGATCCCCCCCATAGGTATTGGCTCGTAAGAATCAATTTGATTAATCTGGTTCTTCAATTATAGGGATTTTATACTATTAATCTATTTTTGTATTCTAATGAAACACCATTTATGGTTTTAATTTTTTAAAATATGATAAAAAGTTATTCAATTGATCCAATATGGATTAAAATAATTTTATTCATTATAAATAGAAATGGATGAGAAACATCCATTTATTTCAGATCCTAGACATGCCATATTTTCCAAAAATTCCCTTCAAATTAATAGACACAAATTAGTTGCATCCCAAATGACATTGAAGATATTATATTTGATGGAATATAACCAAATTACAAGGAAAATGAAACCTGAACCATCTCTTACTGGCTTATCTAGAAAGACACCCAATTCCATCCACAAACACATTTCCAGAACACCAATCCTGGGTGATTAACTTCTGAATCTCCTTAAACCCTTTTGAACACAGTCACATAGTTCCATTCCTAATCTACAATGAAAATCCATTGTAAAATTATTAAAATTATATGCCTATTTACATTCACTATTAAAATAAACAACCTTTCCCCTACCCGTTCATTTATTGGTCATATCATGTCATCCCAAGCATGAAATTGATTCTCTAACACCAAACATCACAACATTTAAAAAAACAAGATTATGTATCCCCATATAAAGGAGAAACCCATTGATCAGTAGTACTTGGTCACCAAATTTCACAACCACACAATCTGAAATGTATGATTTAGAGAATCAAATATTCTAACGACCATTGATACCTAGTACCAAATTCAACGCAACATTAATAAATCACATCTATAAAATCAAAAAACCCCATAGCCTAACACCTAATATGATTCCCTCTCTTAGTTCATCACCAGATTAAACTCATATCCGGATACCCAAAAGAATCTATGTACTTCTAATATGAGGAAACCATAGATAATTCTAATTTCCAGTTGGCAATAATTCCCAAGAATCGTTTTTGACCACCAATACAACCTAACTTAATTCAGGTACCCACATGGTCATTTGGACCTAAGTAGCATCAAAATTTTATACTACGCGGCCCCCCTAAACCATAACCACACCCATAGTAACATATATCACCCATGAATGACATCATTCTCACTGCCATTAGAGTGAGCTTATTATCCATACACTTCATCAAAACATGACAGTTGTTTCGCACCATTTCCATCCTCAAACAAGATTATCATATATGCCATAATGCTATCAATTCCCTAGTGTTATCCAAAATTCTTATCACTATCTAATCCCAACCCCTAAGAATTATATTCATAGCAACCTCTAAATGTTTTATAAAAAATGAGATTAACCATAACAACTGGTCACTACTGCACTAAAAACACATATCCTTACTTAAATTACACAATGATCACTGCCTCGAAAGTCCAACGTCAAACCCATGTCCCTCTCCTCCCATTCCATTATTCCAATTCTGTAGATATCACCCATTTCACCACACTTGATGAATTTAAAAATAATCACACATAACCTGGGGATCTTCAACCATTTTATTAAAGCTTTGGATTTTTTCACCTAGGAGAACTCAACCAAAATTTCAATCAATACTCAGTTAGATGACGGTCATCACCATTCCAAGTCAACTGTATCAACATGTGAACTGCATGTAAAATCCCTTAACATCCAATTTCAACCCATATTAAACCTATTTTAATCATGTTACAACCAAACTATTGCCACAAAATTAATTAAACCGATTACAATGACTTCAAAATATCAGTTCGTTCCAACCTGGATAAATTTAAGAGACCCACTAAAAATAAGAACATTACATATGCTATTAAATTACCTCACAATCACCCATTATGTGGCCTCATTCCCAAAACACACGCATCCACCCAATCCCAATGTCATGTCGATACCATCCAAATTCTTATCCACCACCTTGGGTTGTACAAAATAAAAAACAACTACCAATGTTCTCACCACACACCGAATGCACCTACAAAAACCTTGCTAGTAAGCCAATGTGTTTGGCCCCTCTAGCCACATATGAAACCATGATGAAATAGTTCAATGTGATTCCATGCTCAAAATCCTATCAAATGGTCTATAATCCTACAATGAAATCTAGAAACACCTCATGTGCAATGATCTCACCCAAAATAACCTTCTTATGATTATTTCCTCTATGATCTACTACTGTTAGGACATTTTTTTCCCATGGGGTTCCCTCATAATATGTTAATCAATGAACCACAAGGGTTTTACCAATAATAAGGTACATTTTTCTCCCACATATCAAAATATCTAGTCTCACTAGGATCACTATGTCTTACCACCTATCCCTATACTAAAACTCACTAAGGTCACAACTGAAAATAACACCACAAAGATATGATCTCAAATAACCTAACCTCACCTACCAAACCACAAAATCCATAGAATCATCTATGATAAATTATACATACTCCCTTATGAATCGAACCATTAAATCTCATGCACCAAACCACCCACTCAAGGGGCTCAACCATTTGATGCAAAACTATATCCATTCTAAATCAAACCCTGTAAACTCATGGGCCAAACCACCCACTCATAATTATTATAATGAAACCATATTTCATCACATTGCAATTGTTTTGTTAAAAATGTAATGATAACAACCAAGAATGTTTTTATGGTAATTCTTTATTTTTTGTATCACTACACACCCATCACGAGGTCCCTAAAAATATAAATATTCCTAAAAAATATTGTTCAATAGGCACATCTAAAAAAATCAGTTAGGTATAGTACTATTCAATGATATATAAAAAAATACCAAAAAAGTTATTAATTGAGTTTTGTATAACTAAACCCAAGACAAACTCACCACCAATGGGTTCATTCCTAATACACTAAATTCCACATTAAAACCTCTCATTGTCAAAAAACATCCCTGGAAAAGGGTTTTCTAATTGGTATTTACAAAGAATCTCCAAGATCTTCCATGAAAATAAATCATACTTTTAAAAATTGGCCGAACTAACTATAATTCAACCATGAACATATATGGGAATCATAGTAAACGAGAAGTTAATGACACCTTGAACTATTGAGACATAGTCATAATTAAAATGATAACATTATCAAGAATGTTTCATATGGATCCTATTTTCCTCATATTATACATGTGATTATTCAAATATTTGGGGTGTGCCTCAGTGGTAGAGGTTCCCTGTGATTCCATATCACACCCGGATTCATATACGAGTGGTAGTGAATTTCTGTCGGTAGGTGGTGACGCATGCCTAAAATAGGAAAGAGGTGACACAAGCATGATGTTATTAGGTATTGATGCATATATAATTAAGTCATGCGCAGACAAAGGCATGATGTTGAATTGGGCCTTTGAGTTAGATTGTGGGTCATTGGGCCATATAATGGGCTTCATGCCCACTAGGAATCCAGACCATGTAATTAATAATGAAGGCTTGGTGGGTGGGCTATCCCTTGGGGGGTTATAGTATACCTTTTCGGCCTATGTGTGAGGTGTGTTTGTGTGTTTAGTGTAATTTTAACCCCAATCACCTAATATATATTACATATGATAGCTTGTTCCTTTATACAAAAACAGCCAAAATACATAACCAGAATCATTCTAAAACTCTAGGAGATAAAAACCAAAAACAAATAAAAAATAAATTTAAAATAGCATGTGCATCACATTAGTGGAATTCATATCAACATTAACACCATATAGAAATAACACTTTCCCCATATATATGGTACATAGGACTTTCATAAAAAAGGTAATCATGATTCCCCATTATGTGTTTTATCACAACTTTCATCACATTTCTATGCCTCATTTCATCAAAATATCAAAATAGTAATATATATATATAATGGTCTCTAATACCAATTTGTAAAATCCCAACTAGGGTCCTTAAATAAAAAAAATATTGGAACAATATGTTTGAATATCTCTGGTGTGCCTCACCACATGACATGGGCTATGACCATTTAGCTGGGGTAAAGGGTTGTATAGTGGAGATACAATACCCCATATATTAGAATGAAAATAATTTTTGGAAAAAATATATATCATACATATTAGTGTATATAGAATAAAATAAAAATAAATTTAGAAATCTAAAAAAATTAAAATGTTGACATATGGTATACAATACACCACCCATTAGGACTATCCCTTGTAAAAACCTGAAAAAAATGAAATAAATAAATTCTACAAGGTACTCCAATAAATTGATTCCATACCATGTCATTCTCTCTAAAACAACCTGAGGTCTCATGATCGAACAAAAAAATGTTCCTAGGCCTCAACCATATCTCTACTAGTAGTAACATATGATAGCTTATTGGGCATAGTGTTCAAATGGACGACTGAATAGCGTGTGATTACAAATCATTAGGCCACAAACAATGATGTACCTAAAATAACCAGTATATAAAAGTGCATAAAAATGTACCTTAAGGTTTAAAATTACTTGTATAACTATTTAAAATATTAAAAATAATAAAATAAATAATCACTGAACACGAATTCTATGATCCCACCAGGAATGGTATAAACATGCCTCGTTTAGTTCCATTATGTCTTCAAAACACCAATTAGTACATGCCAAAAATTTCACTCTAATCAAAGTGAAATATACCTACCCCTATTTGATACTATCATCCATGGAAAATATACTCATTCCAATAGCCCTCTTTTCCCCTGAGAACATTGTTCACCCCATGTTAACCATCACATGTGTCCTCCATTGGGAAATTTTTCACCTTGGATAAACATATCTAGGGCCCCCTAGGGGAAATAATCAACCAAGGATAACTATAACCACAATGACATAGGAACACACACATGTAGAAATCCATATCAAAAAAGGAAAAAAAATAATGAAATGCACTAGGGAACTCAACATTCTTCTACTTTTAAAACATCTCAAAAAACCCATTTCATATTTTGGTTCCAAAAGAAAATTTCAAACTACATTTTCAATATTCATTTAAAAATAAATTCAAAATAACAAGAATACACACACCATTAAAAATATTACACATGTACATTTAAAACCAAAACAATTTTTCATCTATAATTCATTTTTACAAAAAAACATTGCATACATCAATATAAAAAGTGAACCCATAGTAAATTTTTAGCAAAACCAATATCCATTAAAAAAAGGAAAATTACCATAATAGTTTTCGAACCAAAGAATTTTAATTCTAATTAAAATAGATTTAATACTCTAAAAATACGGTATGAACACATGATATGTAAAAATCAATACATAAAAGATGATGGGTCAAATTTAGGGGTCATAAAACATATACAAAGCTCTCCGATTAAATTCTTCATGTGTCAATATCTCTTCATTGGTCTGTAGAGGCCCCTCAAGGCTTACTAAAGCCCATTATAATTTCCCAGGTTCCTATAGCAGGTAAATATTCAGTTAAAAATATGTATAATATATATAATTTATTTATTAAAAGAAAAAATGTGATATAAAGATAGATAACCCATTATGCATCCAATGATTGTCAGATCATTAAGAAGCGAGGTATCAACCACCATAGAAACTCTCCTGGACATATACTGATCCATGTACCCAAAAAAAATCATAAATTTCCTAATTAATTTATTTATAATTTGGTAAATAACTCAACAAAATTATAAAAAAATCAAATTATTTTTGATGAATTATAAATGAAATGAGTTTAGGTGGAGTCTCTAGACTCTTATCCTTAAGAAGATTTATATCCCCAAGTGAATAAATTGAATCCATAATAATCTAGTGGAAACAATAATAGAAACCTTGTTTAATAAGTGAGAAATTATAATTTATAGAAGATAGGACCACTAATGGATTAGAGAAAGAGATACATACATAGAATCTTTCTTTGATGCCTCAAAAAACACATTCTTTAAATAATTTAAAGAGTAGAACAAATAGAGTGAGTTATCCTAAGGTCTGTTCATGAAAAGATAATATATTGTAGAGTTGGAGTTAAACTAATGAATGGTAAAAATACTAAAAATAAAAATTAAATGAGATTTTAGGAAACAACATGGTTTAGATATTAATTTTTTTTTAACTTTCCACGTGGTTTCTAAAAATGATGTGCATATTCATTTCATAGAGTAATGTTGGGGGCATGGTTAACACTAACCGTACACCAACTATGTTCCTCAGGAAAAAAAATTCAACATCAGGACTACTGATACCTAATACCCTGGTACTATTGATTCCTCAAAGAGACATCATTAATCATCTAAATTAGGCAATTTGAGGGGGTTTAATTACAAAATACCATTGTAACGATCAGTTTATATATTAATACATGATTTTCTTACATAAATATCATTTTTAGATGAACATTCATTACATTACACAAAATCTTGATTTAGGATCATAAAAGTATAGTGCCTTTGGAAACATGGAAATATAATCAATTAGTTTATATGTGGACTGCATCATCTCCTACTATGATCATCATAACTAGAACCCTTCATATACATATTTGTAATGTCCCGGTTCCAAAAGCCACCCAGAGATGCCCCGTACCTGATTGACCACATGTCCTCAAGCACATTTCACCAAAAGCTAGAGGCTGCCGACTAGAAGTGAGTGGCTTAGGTGTGATAGTGGTGAAACTATGCCCAAATTGGCAGATTAAGACATTAGAAGTAAAACACAAAGAAAAATAGGGAGAAGTAATTTTACCATACAAAATGAAATAGTTGACGAATAATGAAATTGTTAGCTAGAGAACATGTATAATGAGGCATGATACATATGTCTAGGAAAGTATCCAAACATTTCACAATGCTGAAATAAAGTACTAAATTAATGTATAGGAAAATAGTAAAGAACTCTACATCATCACAAGCCAATGATCGGTCCCATGATCTCCAACTCCAAATCAGTCAAGTACCTAAAGTAGAATGGTTATTGAACTTATCTACACCTTCAACAATATAATTTTTTTGGGCCCAAAAGCATGGCCTAAATAGGGGTTGAGACAATATCCCAGTAGGCAACCACAAATTGACTTGTGCCTAATAGTCTATGAATATATATATGGAAGACCATAAACAAATGAAACAATAAACAAGGAAGTACTCAATAGTAAACAATTCCATAATTTCAAAGCATTCGGTTCCACATGGAATGCAAGAAGATATTCATAGACAGGTAACCCTCTGGGATGACCTCGCATCCTAATCCCCTCTGCTCCTACCAAGCAACCACAAGCATCCCTCTGGGAAGTATATATAGTCTAACCCCTCTAGTTAAGCTTTAGTATAGACTCTCTGAATAAGCACTCACCATCAATTCCCACATTAGTATCATATCAGTAACAAAATGGTGCCCTAGGGAAGCACTTAGGCCTCATTCCCCATGTGGCCCACGTCGAGTAACTACAGACACTCTGAGGAAGAACATACATAAATTCCCCCTATGGTCTCACATCGTAACATTAAAAATAGACACTCTAGTGAAGCCCTTAAGTCCATTCTTCCTATGGTCCACAACAACAGGTTCTCATGGCCATGTTTAAGTCAAAAATGCATATAAATTCAATTAAACAAATGTAAACCTCATGTACTACATGGCTCACTAGTCTACAACATAACAACAAGATAGATAACAAACACTAAATCATAACAATAGTAGTCATGGGAAACAAACAACAGCCTAACTGGAAAGCAGAACCAAATGGTGAAATACATAACATGCGTGGGAAAACAATTCCAAATCATACCAATTAACTCTATTCACATTAAATTAACATCTACTCAAGAATACAATCATAGTTGGCAACTAACAGCGCTAAAATAATAACCACGCAATACCTCGATCAAGGGTTTTGGGAAATGTTTCACATATAACTCAAATATGTTCACCAGAGAGACCCAAATCACCTACCTTAGTGTTTTATGATCATTATATATTAACCTCAAGCCTTGAATCACCCAAGAACACTGTAAATCTGCAAAAACATAAATAACGTTCAACCAAGGATACCTTTTGAAAGACGGGGAATCAGGAAATCAATATCTAGAAGAAGGAAGAGCTTACCCAGGTGATCCCAATGAAATCAATGATGGTCGATTTAGAGAACAGATACTCTATCGGGGGCTAGGGGATGAAACATAGTCGTACAAATGCTCTCAGACGAACTAGGTCGCGAATTAGGTGTTTATTTCTGTCCGATGTGACCCCAGTGTGTTTAATGAAAAATAGTACATGATGTGTACTTTAGAAGTACACGGCGTGTACATTCCTTTACCGTCCCTTGCATTAGTATGTCTTTAGATAACCACACATAGCTGTGTGCAGGGTCATGTCATGGCCAACACACAGATACCTACGGTAAAGAGTAAACGACATGAACATATAATGTACAAAGTGTGTACTTAAGAAATTTCCAGAAAACTACTCTTATTACTAAAAAACACCATAAATAAGAAAACATACCATAAAAAAGATCTGGGTTCTTACAAATATCCACCCTTAATGAAATTCATCCCTGAATTTCATTAGTAAGGTGGCGTTGAAAAATAATCATCGAACAACACCGGCCACTATGATCGTACATCAGTCTCCCTCTCCCATGTCTCTTCCTGTACTCGCCCATGCTTCCATAGCACTCGTACCGGAGGAACAAACTGTCCATAGAGAACCTTCATACTATGATAAACAATCCAGATAGGATTATTCTCAAATTAGGTGTCCACCTCTAACTCATCATCCTAGGGCAGAAAAACATGGGATGGGTCTGAGAAGTAACATCAATGCAGAGAATCCTGGATGATTTCATGCATTTCCTGGTACCTCTGAGATAACTCTACCCGATAGACAACCATCCAGACTCTCTTAAAAATATCAAACAACCTAATGTGCCTCCGTGAATGCTTACCATGTCACTTAATCCTCTCATTCCCCAACCTCAGTGTGACATGTAGTAAAACCTGATCCTTGACCTTGAACTCTAGAGGTCATCTCCACCGATCAATATAAGACTTTCATTGATGTTGTGCTATAGAAATCCTCTTCCAAATCAACTCTATCATCTCTGTGGTTTCCTGGAAATACGAGGTCCTAGAATAGATGCCTCTCCTTCCACCAACCAACATACGAGAGATCGACATGACCTACCATACAGAGCCTCATAAGGTGCCATTTGAATAGTTTCTAGAAAACTATTGTAGTAGGAAAACTCCAAAATAGGTATGTGATTTTCCCAATAACCTCAAAAATTATGGATTCATGCTCGCATCATGTCCTCAAGCACCTAAATCGTTTGCTCGGACTGGACATTTGTCTGAGTATGGTAATCTATAATCAAAAGAAATTATGTGCCCAATACCTTTTGTAGCCCCTACAAGTCCTGAGAAGTAAAATGTGCAACCCTGTCTAAAAAATGGGGTGTGTAACTCCTTGTAAATGTACAATATCATAGATGTAAAACCGTCTATCTCATAAACACTAAAATTATCTTTTATCAGCAAGAAGTGAGAAACCTTCATGAGTCTGTCAATGACAACCCATACTACCTCATTCCCTCTAGGAGGCCTTGGCAAACCAGTCATGAAATCCATGACAACATCATTCCACATCCACTCAAAAATGGGTAACTACTGCAAAATCAATGATGGTCACTGGTGATCCTACTTCACCTGCTGGTAGGTGGAACACCTCATGAAAAAACTACATACATCTCTTTTTATACATGGCTCCAAATACTGACAGTGTAGATCATGATACTTCTTGGTGAAACCATGATGAAATACCCAAATTGTGGAATGAAATTCCTGCATCAACTCCTCATGTATGTGTTTTGACACCCACACACACCCTAGGAAATTCATGATCTCATCCTCACCAGTGATCCATCTAGGAATATGGTCTCCCACAGACACACTAACTCGTAGGAATAGGCCTTCATAACCTAATACCTACCTTATTCACACTCAGTCAAGAAGAGAAGAGGTAACCGTTATAGGAGAATGAAAATTCAGCCCATGTCTATTGTGCACCTCCAAATGCATCTCAGAGAACAAATCCCTAAGATTCCACTCACATTCTGCCTCATGAAGTTCTTGAATCAGAGTCTTTCTACTCAACGCATCACCCACTACATTGCCTTTCACAGGTGTCTAAGAAAACACGAAGTCAAAATACTAAAGGCACTCAACCCACATTCACTGTCTCAAATTCAAGTCACACCGAGGGAATATATAGTTGAGACTCTTGTGCTCGGTGAAAACCAAAAAAATGCTATCCCAGAAGATAATTTATAAAACAACATAAGGCATAAAAAACTACTACAAACTCAAGATTTTGCATTGGGAAATTGCTCTATGTGGCATCAACTACTAAGACTCATACGCAATGACTCTCTATCCCTACATAAGTACTGCACCCATCCTGATAGCTAAAGCATCACAACAAACAACGTAACTCTTTATCAGATCTAGCAGTACTGGTATTACTGTTGAAGTCAACCTCCATTTCTGCTCTTGAAATGATGAATCTCAATAATCTGTCTACAAGTACTTCGCATAGTTCTTAGTGAGGTCCATTAGTGGCACAACTATGTGAGAAAAGTCTTGTATGAAAAGTCTACAGTATCCATCCAGCCCTAGAAAACTTCGTAACTCAAATACATTCTTCAGCTGCTCCCAGGAAACTAATTTTCTCACTTTCTCTGGGTCTACTAATACTTCAGTCTATGAGATTACATGACCCATGAAGTGAATCTGGTCCACCCAAAAGTGGCATTTTGAGATCATAACATATAATGAATGCTCTCTCAGTGAGCTCAAAATGATCCCAAGATGGGTGGTAAGTTCGTGTCAAGTGCGAGAGTACACCAATATATCATCCATGAAAACTACCACAAATAAATCCAATTAGGGGTGTAACACTTGGTTCATTAGTTCTATAAAAATTGAAGGCATGTTTGTGAGACCGAATGACATAAACAGATACTCGTATAAACCAATCCTACTTCAAAAGACTATAAGTGGTATATTAGATGGTCTAACATGAAACTAATGGTAACCATATCACATGTCCATCTTTGAGAACACCTGGGATCCACAAAGAAAATCAAAGAGATCATCAATCCTTGGCATGGGATATCGGTTCGTGTCTGTCAACAGGTTCAGCTTCCAAAAATCCACACAAAGCCTAAGGGTATCGTATGCCTTCATCACAAACATGACTGGTGAACCCCATGGAGAAGTACTAGGTCAGATAAAAATCTTTGCTTGAAACTACATGAAATACTTATTAAGATCTTCTAACTCTGGTGTAGCCATCCTATAATGAGGAATGGACACTTGTGCCACTCCTAGAACAAGCTCGATCGAAAATTCCACCACTCTCTCCATAAGAAATCATGAATATTCCTCTAGAATGAAATCCCTGCAATGTTCCACCACTAGAGGAAAGTCCATCTACGAAGTCCCCTGGTCATCCTGATATAAACAACTAATATGGGCTGTATTGCTTCCTAACCCATGATGCTCGGGTCCTACTTTGCTTTCCTGGACATCCCATTCACCCTTATAATGAAATGATCTGCCATCTGGTGATGTGAAACTCACCCAATGGTAATAAAAGTCGATGATTGCCCGTAAGGGAACTAACCAGTCCATTTCGAGAATGAATTCATATCCTGTCATCTATAACGCATAGAGATCCAATCAAAATTGACACCCACCAACCTCAAGAGGTCACTCCTTACACTGATGTGAACTAGCCATTCTTCTCCCCAATGGAGTGTCTAGAATTAAGATATTAGTAGAAGAAAAGACACAGATCCTAAGGATCTCCACAACAGCAAAAAATATAATTCTATAGGAAGACCCTGTATAAAAAAGAGCAGAATCTAAAACTGAGGTAACCAGAATCATACCTCGAACTGTAGTGGGTTTGGGATCCTGCTCTTGTTGAGAATGCTCCACAACAAAAGACTGGCATGCTCCATGGTCTTGTGACCCTGACTGACCACCTTGAGTTGATCAACCATGTTGTCGCTGAAATCCTAGTGACTAGCTACCAGGGCCATGACCTCCAACTCCGCCTGAACAGCTAGAAGAAATCTTGTTCCCAGACTGACGAGAAACTGGTGGCACTTCTCTTGTATGGGGAGTCATAGATGAACCCCTATCACTAGATGATGGTGAGAAGATATGATAGAAACACCAAAGATGACCCATTTTACGGCTTGATCAACACTCCAATGGGTCTCTCGAGAAATGTGGCCTCATATGATCACTCTTCCTGCACTGGTAGCACACAACCTCGCTACAAGAGGAATTGTCTCACCTCCTTGGATCACCATGTGAAGACCCCATATGGTGCTTCTTGATATCAGTAAGAGGGATACTAACTCTGAATTTCAAACTTCCCTAGCTCAAAACTCCAAAATACCACAGATTATGCTATGTGATCAGCGTCTGGTTGATGATAGGAGTTATATATGCCAACCTGATGATATTAAACTGAGATCAGATGACATGCCTCAGAATATCCTCAAACATCCATAACAAGAAAAAGCCATCACCTCCTGGGATGGGTGTACAGTGCAATAGCTCTGTGAAGTGAGAAGAATACTCTATATTAGAACGATTAGCATTCTCCAAACACATGATCTCTCAGGCTCGATTGGCCCTAAAATTCTATGGATATATGTAGTTGTAGAAGGCGTGCTGGAACTCATCCTAGGACATGACATGCATGAATCTCACATGTGAGATGTAACATCCTAACCCGGAAGCCACTAAACCAGTGCCCCGAGCCAGTTCGCCACAAGGCCTCAAGCGCGCCTCCTCGTATCCCAGAGGCTGTCGAATAACAGCGAGGGAAAGGGTGTGATATTGGGGATACTATGACCTCATACCAAAGTATGAAAACAGAAAAAATAACTAAGTATCATACATAGCAGAAAGTAAACAGAGTGTGGGAGTAGTAAACAACAAAAATAGAACTAGTTGTATTAGTAAAATTCTATAAAATCCCAAAAAGCTATGCAATACAATACAACACTGGTCACCCACAGGGCCGACCATACAGATACAAGTACAAAAGAATCTAAAAGTAAAAGTACCTAGCTCTGCTACTAACTTCGAGCAAAACCACTTATCTGATCTCCAGAAACTATCAAACTACTGCAGCCTAATCGGTAGAACAACTCGAGCAGCACTGCTCGATCATGAAACACTGGGCCTAAACCCTGTCCACCATGCAACTTGTGCTCAACATGAAAAGCACACATATGGTCTACACGTAAATCGAGGATTACATGTAGGAGTGAGAAACAATCTCAATAAGACACCCCTACAAACAACCTACAACTATGCTACTAAAAGTGTATGAAACAGCAACATGCTCAGCCTAGCTAAAACATAACAAAAGGAAGTAAACCAAATGTGCAACCACCATTGAACTCAGGGTATGTAATCCCTATCAATTGGGAAAGTTCCACCATGGACATCCACATCTATATACATACACATGTATAGTCCCATACCTATATACATATATGTAAATATGAATATTCATGATTAAGTGATTTAAATAACAAGAAACCACATCAGAAGTTGATCCTTGGGACCATAAGCCCAATCTCTTGGGAATCCTGTGAATGGGCATTGAGCTGGACGTCGTGCCACTCAAGCTGTGTTTCATTAAGTCGATCTCTGGGTCCATAATCCCATCGACATGTACCTTGTTCGGCCAACACCGGAAATATATATCTAAATAAGTCAACCAGAACCAAGCCCTCAGGCTAAACAGAACCTTCTTTTAGGCTAATCAAAACTGCACCCTCAGGCTTAACAAAACCATGCCCTCAGGCTAAAAAAAACCACACCCTCAGGCTAAAAAAATCCACGCCCTTAGGCTAAACAGAACCATGACCTCATGCCTTGCCCTCAGGAAAAACAGTAACCTTTCCCTCAGGCCTTGCCCTCACGAGAATCAGAAACTCGCCCTTAGGCATAACAGAATCTCTCCCTTAGGAATAACAAAATCTCTCTCTTAGGCATACAAAGTGTCGCCCTTAGGCACAGAAGCCATTCTCTCAAGCACGAATGGTTGCCCTCAGGTGAAATAGAACGTCGCCCCCAGGCTAATACAGTCACGCCCTCAGGCTATAGTAAAACACTGCCCTTAGGCATAAGTAACTGGGCCATTCACAATATATAAACATGAAATTTACATACAATTCCTCTCAATGAAAAAGTAATGCATAATTAAACATGGCATACCCTCAGGGATCCTAGCCAAATGGCTAAAAAGAGGAACGCACCCCTCGGGATGGACCTGGATCTAAGTAGTGATCCCAAATAGCATTTTATTATCACAATTAATTACCTATTCAATTCTAGTTATTTGAAATAGCCACGACCTCAGTGACACGACACCCCAAATATGGGTTAGTAGCTCAAAAAACACACAAAATTCACAACAGTTGGAAAATAAACACCTAGACACCTACTACTCAAGAACACAAGGCAAAGTAGGTATCCCAAACAATAAGAAGACGCCTTGTGTCGGGCTCAATAGTCACCAACCAGGAAGCACCTCTTGTAACAACTACATCATCAACAACCCAAGTCAGATATAAACAAACAAGTAAGGGTGTCCGAATGACCAACCCAACACTAAAAATATAACCCCACAGAATTACTTGCTTGGAACATGTTCTAGATTACACTCGAACACCTTTTCTAACCCAACCCGACTTCACAACTCAGGTCCGTCAAAAGAATGGGCTCCCGCCTAGTCCCACAAGTCAAACACCAAGGAGTCATCCTACTTAGGATCTTCAAGATAACTAGAGAGAAGGAATTCTACACGGAATCCTTATCAACGTGTAATCCTACATAAAATTCTCAAATGAAGAACAAAAGAGGAAACCCATAACAGGGGTCCTCTCAAAGAAAACATGAGATAGTTCCTATAAGGACTCTCGAGTTCAGCACACAAGCAAGGCATCCCTCAGGGGACCCTAAGAAGCCTCCAGTCTCATGGCCTCTTAGGCCAGAAGGGAATGTCTCAATAGGGAAACATCCTCTAAATAAAATGTTAAGGGAGATAGCTCAAAGCTCATCTCATATTAAAGGTCTCGACTAAGTTGGTCCGAACACCCAAACTTAAAACCTCACCATGTCTCACCCTCAAGCGACGACTTGGCTTGATTAAAGGAGGAAGAATACCCTAAATTTAGATAAAAACACCCAAAACCCCATTTAGATGACCTATAAAATTCAAAAGGATTCCACCATTGCGATCTACATGGAAGAATTCCCAGAATCGACTACTCACACACCCAATTCTGACTTCCAAAGCCCAAAATATCTCAAAATTACTAAGCTGGAGTAGTACATGGCCAGAGTACATGGCCATAGAATAAAGGGTCTGCCTGTGTAATATTATACAGCATGTAATTTACTGTACATGGCGTGTACTATTCACAAAAAGTTACACCGTGTACATTTTCATCCAAACACATGCCCATGTACCACTACACGGCGTGTACTATACTGTACAAGGCGTGTACTCCAAAAAAACCACTATTCTGAGTTCTATTCCAAACAGCTAGCCCTACGACCACCCACTACACGGCGTATACTCAAAGTACCCAATGTGTACATAAGAAAAACATCATCTTCCTCAAATGGGAAGAACACACGACATCTTCCCCTGGAACACAGGCCGTGTTTACTAGGTTTTCCCATAGGAAATCCCTAAAAACGCCCGATTCACCCGTTTTCGCCCCTGAAACAACAGATCGAGCCCCATGGGCATATAATCAAGAAATATATGACTTTAAAAACTAAAAAAATATATTTTAATTGAATATATGGAAAAAACATAAACGGACCTACCTTTGGGCAGAAACCGCCGAATCTTCAGTTGATTTTACGGCTCCAGGTTGCCCTTCGCGGAATCAGCGCGTCGAGAGCTTCGAAACGTTACCACCTTCGCCTTCCAACTCCCCCTAGTTCTCAATATCTCAATTAAACCCATGGGACATGGCCAAGGAATAGCACACGTGGAGTATACACAAGGAGCAGGAAGGAAGAGAGAGAAAAGAAAAGAAAAGAAGAAAAGAAAGGAAGAAAAAGGGGCCCGTGCCGGCCCCGACGCCCGACATGAGTTTATGTCTAATCTATGATAAACTCCCCCTTTTGGACCCAAAGGAGAAAAAAAATCTCAATATGATGCTCTGTTTAAATGTTATCACTAAAAGAACTCGCGTGAATAATTTAATAATTAATATAATAATATTAAATATTAAATATTCTGCCAAAATTCGAACATCTCAGAATTCCTCCAAAATTATGTCCTAGGGTAAACACCATATTCCAGGACCAACAGAGATGTCATAAAAATTATTGGAGATCAGATGGTAGGGTAAAATTACCATTTTACCCTCACAAGCATCCAACGGCAAAAATTGATATTTCTGCTCAAAACGACTGTCCGAAAAAATATGGGTTCATACAAACTCTCCACCATAAACCTTCTCATCCCTGAGAAGCCCAGTGAAATAACCAGCAGCCATACTCATTACTGAGCATCTGCACGAACAAGATATCTAGACTGTCTGACGACTATCCTTATAGCGTTAACCACCACTTCTACACAGAAGACATTCAACAACGACCGATCTGGTACTCCCCACCATAGGAATACCCTTATCGTCGTCTTAAAAGAAAACCATGAGCTCAAAAGCTCCTGGAAGACACTGATGTTTAACCTAAACAAGGAAAACCACCATAAAGGGCCAATGGTGCACTCCCCACCATATGCTTTCCTTAAACCAATCTGAGAGCGCAACAGGAAAAGGTTTCATCCTCAACAGAGATGAACCTTAGGAAATAAAAAGGACATCGATGAAGGTCAAAGGTGTCTCAACGTACTCAAGAAGAATCAAGATAGCACATGATCATCTCTAACCGGAGTATACTATGATTTCACTAATGGCGTGTCTAGCTCCCTATGAGCCATCCTAGCATCCTGCCAAAACCTGACCAAGATTCAAGCATGGGTCAACCACCCTCAAACAGGTTTCCCCAGACCAATACAGACATCGACCTACAAAGGTTCTAGTCAAAACCAATGGTCCCAAGGTCTTCCACCTAGCCCTACGGAAAAAGCCTCACTACTGGGTGACAGGGTCTAACCATATAACACAAAAGATTAAAAACCTCTCAGAAGACAGTAAATACCAAAATGACCAAAAAGTCAAAACCAAAACACAACCTACAATGGCCATGATCCTCTTCGAGCATCCTCAGAAGGAACTACTCCCTAGAGTTCACAACCTAAGAAGAAGAGAAACTGAACTGACACTCATCGGGTGTAACACCCCAAGCTTCCATGGTACGCTCCTCTTTGAATAATAGAGCAGCGTGTGTTGTACACAACCTCTAATTCTAACACACCGTGACTAATCAAAGTAGCCGTTATGAATAGTAATACCCACTTTTTAAAATTATAGAAATTTTATATTTCAAAATAGAATTCATTTTTTTATTCCTAATATTGAAATTATCCTATGTTGAATTGTTTGTAATTTTCTGAGAACTTCCAAATTTTTATGAATAGTGAAAAATACTTAAAGCAAATTTTTTAATCAAAATAATTTATAGAGATAAGTTATAATATTGAGTGGTTTTAAAGTAAAATTAGAATATATTTTTACCATTTTATCCAATGGTGTTCATTAGAATTAATTTAATATTGAAATTGGACATAAACAATTGTCAATCTTTTGATATATATTGTTTCTTAAAAACACGCTATTTGTTGTGACAACGGGAATTAATTATAAAATTAATTAATGAAACTTATATGTTTGGAATTTTTTAAAATAGACATCATTTTTCAATTCGGAATATCAATTATAGCTTAGGGTGAAATTTTGGCATTGTTCTGAAAAACTTCAATTTTTGATGAATAGTGAAACCACTAAGTGGTAGTTAAATAACTGCTTTTTCGTTTAAATGAAATATTACCACTTCTGTGTTTTGAATTTCAAAAATCGGACATACATGGTTGTCATTAGGATGTAAAATGTGGTTTAATGGGATTAAAATAATTTTTTGGTGAATAGTAACTTTTATGTTCTTAATCGCGATTAGAGGTAATTAGTGTAGTTTAATGTAAAAATAATGTTTTAATAATATGAGATGAGCTTGACACATGTCCTACCCTCATTGGATATTCCATTGCCGACCAAGAAAATCCATGGGTAAACTTGGGGACCCCATGGAGCCACTTTAGTTGGAAAATGACATAAATAACTTTTATTTAATGTTAAAGTAAAAAATGACACAAACATGAAATGTTTTAATAACAAAAATTTTACATGGGGTTATACAAGTCATATTTTTGACTATAAATAGTCATTGGAAAGATAAAACGATTTCCTAAATCATAGTATTTTTTTCTAATTTTTAGACATTAAATAAATTAAATTATTTATGACATCATTATGATGCAGCGATGACCTCATTATTTAACGATTTTAATAAAATGAAATGATAATGTACAATCCAAGGCTTACACTTGTCCAAAGACTATTGGATGGGTATATTTCGAACCCCTATCACCTTATCGTAGAATTATATAAGTGTGGGACCTTTAGAATCCGCAAAGCATTGTATAATAATGTAAAATTTCCTTACTTTCCAAGAGTGCCCCTCCTCTCCTCTTATAAAAGGCCCCCGCCTCTACCACCGCATTCACACTTTCAAGCATTTTGGCTCGGCCAAACTCTGCCAAAATACTCTCCCAACTTCCCCCTATTACTCCTAGAAGCCTCACTTTGGGCAGAACTCTTCCCAAGGAAGCCTTTTCTCAAATCAAAAGAGTTGCCCAATTTTAAGGTAATGTCTTCTCTAATGTTGTTTTGTTTTATTTTTCTTCTCCAACCCCCTGAACACTTTTTATTCATTTCTTTTGTAACAACACCAGTATAAAAAATATACTAGGATGTTGTTATAAGAATGATTCGAGCTACACTTACACACACCTACATCTAATGGTTAAATAACATACTGTTTCTGTGGATGGCGAATTTCTGCCTCACGAAACGATGATTGTTCAACACTCATATAACACCTTCAAAGAAGGCCATTAAGATGTCACTATATTTATATATGATATATAAAATATTTATGTTTTCCTTATGGTTCTGTATTTCTCATTTATGGCATACTTTATTATTTCCATTATGGGTAAACGCGATAATTTCATTTTAGGAAGTGCGGACTACCGCCCCCTCAAAGTGATGTGAATCGTTAAGGCCATATGTGGGATGTATAAAGGATGGAGTAAATTAGATTATATATGATATTATACTGAAACTATATTATAACTTTATATAATTATGATTTCATTCCATTAAATACGAAATAGAAATGAAAGTAGCGTTCATGCGTACGTACGGCTTACCGTCTCCATGAATGGTGCATTTCATTTCTTACCTCTAAACGTTACGGAATATTATAAATGCATGTATATACTGGATATATTTGAGATATATGATATCTATATCATGAATATAATTCTGGATATAATGGATATATCACCACATGAAAAACTTGTAATTATAATAATTTTATTTTTGACTCAAGTACCTAAGATCGACAAAATGACCGTTATAAACTTTAATAATTACATAATGTTCATATCATTATAATAAGTGATATAAAAAGGATAATGACATTTAAAATGGTTCTTAATAAGGTATATATTAACTCTAGTTTATTATTCAGGAGGTTAAAGAACGGTTGAGTCAAGTTAGACACGAGGTAAGGGAATTTCTTAACCCAACTTCCATTCTTTGGGTTAATCTCCTACTTTCAAATTATGTCATGATATTATTATGTCCTATTTTGTATTTTTACTTTCTTTATGTGTACATATAGTGAATACACATAATACATCTATTTTATTTTAAAAATGATCTTTTTAAGGACTTCGTCTCAATCCCCTACCATTGAGGCATATTTGGTTTTATACACAACTTTCTTTTATACGGTGTATAAACCCCTTTGACTTTTACATTTATTCAAAAGGAATCTTTTTTTATACAAAGTGTTTTGCTAAACAACAAAAGGGAATGTTTTTATTTCCGTACTTATACGGTGATAACGACTTCTCCGCCGCCGTGAACATTATTTGAGTTTCGGCTTCCTCTACAAGCCATCATTTTTTTAATGAAAAATAAATACAAAGTTTTAACTTTCTTTTATTTTGGTATTGAAAATGGTTTTCAAAGAAGTTTTATTATATCAATGTGTTGTATTGATATCTTGTGATTGAAATGTTGAAATGTTATGTTTCCTTTATGCATGTTTTATGTGATACGATTGTGTTATGGTTTATGATATGTTTAAGACTATTCATATGAGGAATGTATTGGACTTAATAAGTGACGGGTGGAGCCCACTATAGCTCCTCGATGCATCGGTAGGTCTCATGGGACAACTAGACGTGGAATTGGCCGAGGCCCTTTCCCAATTTGATTTATGGTTTTGGCCGAGGCCTTAATCATTTTAGACGTCTTGGCCGAGGCCTTGACAAAATGTTTCAGAATGTCCGGCATTATACATTCCCTCATTATGAAAGTGGTTATTGATATTGCATGTGATTATTCGACTAGTAGAATATCCATGTGAGTAAGTAAATGGCATTATTTAATTTTATTTTTTCCATATTATGCTGAAGTTCATGTTTAAAAGGATTTTGTTTTAGTTAAACATTGCCTTAAATGTTGATGTTTATTTATGAAAGATTCTGCAATATTGTTATCCTTACTGAGCATCTGAGCTCACCCCTTTCAATTTTGTAATATTTTCCAGGATGTGAAGAAGTATTTTATGAATGACCTGCAGGGATTGTCAGAAGAGGATTTGAGTGTGGTCTATGGATACTTTGTTATTGTAGTTTTTCACTTTATGATGTAATGTAACGTTTACGAATGTATCTTGTGTTTCCAAGGCTACTAAACTAATTGGTCTTTCGAGACTTGATCTTTTTTGATCATTCCGATGTTACGAAGTAATGCACCGACTCTGGGTAGCTGGGGTCGGGGCGTTATAGTTGGTATCAGAGGTAGTTTAGTACTAACTTTGGAAGCTAGATTTAGTTATACTCTAATTAGAGAACATAGCCCAAAGATAGACTTTGAAGATTATTATAGAATAACTTCCTAGAATTTTGGTATTACAGAGATTTTGTGAGTTTTCTGAGCAATACATCCCTGTCTAGATACGAGCATGTAGAGGCGGCTCTGGCACAGATGTACCTAGGCGTAAAACCCAAAAACACCGCTTTGAGCTAGACTCGAACGGGAACTGGTGCATGACAATGGGCCTTGCTGCACTCTAGGTTACGACACTCTTAGGGGATATGGTTAGGATAATTCACATTTTCTTTACAAACCACTAAGAAGGGTTATGAGTATATACTTCCTAAAAGAAAACATTTTTTTATGATTATGGATTATATCCTTAAATAGTTAAATTTATTATAAGTGTTTTCAAGTTTTTTATTATGTATTTCGATTCATAAACTAACCTAGTTTATGGCATTGTATAGAAATGGCGCCCAGTAGAAGGAATGTGAACTCCATCAATACGTATGATCCAATGAGTAAGAAGGAACATATCATTCATGGTATTATACCAACATTTAGATGGGAAATATTCTCCCATGTGTTATGAATATATGAAGAAATAGTATCATGTGTTAATAAGATAAGTAGATAATTCTATGAGTCTTATGGATTTGAAGGGATAGAAGAGAAGAAAAGGATGGAAGAGAGAATGATGGATAAAGGGATGAGGGGAAAGAAGAATTTTCCAATATGTGATAACTGTGGGAAGAAACACCTTGGAATTTGCCTGAAGGGAATGAGAGTTTGTTATAAGTGTGGAGAAAAAGGACACCAAGTGCGTGACTGCAAGGGTAAGAAAAAGGTTTCAAATGTACAATGCTTCATCTACAAGGAGTGGGGACACTACGCAAACCAATGTTCAAATCATCAGAGTATGCCCCAAATGATGTTATTGGATAATAATCAAGTTATGATACTACCACAGATGAGGAGGAATGATTAGAGTTCTTATGTTGTTATTAAAGAATTTTGTAATTTGAGTGTTGTATCAATGATGTACTAGTTATAATAATTATGGACTATATAAGGATTGTACTGCAGTACTATTTCATCAAGGACTTGAGATTGTGTGGAACCAAGAAAAGTGACTCCACAGTAGGTTAAATTTTTGGAAAATGTATGGTTGGGAGAAAGATAAACCATAAAATGGTTCTGATACCAAGATAGTGATTTTGGAATAAGACGTGATTGATTTGGATAAATTATATTGGATATTCGTAACTTACTTGAAACTGATTGATGATTTGTATACATTTTTGGATAGAAGGAGTATATCTAGTATTCTATAAGGAATAAGGGATCATGGTAATTCAGTATGTTTAAAAACAATACATGATGAAGGTGTTCACATGTTGTTACGTGAAAAAAAAGGATCTTCATTATGTTTACCTTCCTTATAAAATTTGGACTGTGAGTTGGACAGATGTATTTTGGATAACTATAAAGGTTGGAATGGATTAAGTTGATCTTTGGATAGTATTTTTTAATGTTAAATCATTTCTGAAGATTATTTTTGGAATATTATAATACTATAGTTTTAGGAAAAGGACAACCTGCAGGGTGGGGCATAACCCGTCGCGTCGGACAAAGCTTCAGGAATCGAACCCACAACCATAGTGTGACAGACCTTTATTACCTACCACTAGCCTACAGGAAGTCCCTGGTTATTACAAAATAGTTTTTGTAATCTAAATGGTATGTTCTAATATTTTGAACCTTGTACGGTTAGGATAAATATATTATTTTTGATTTCTATTATCTTTTTGAGTGAAAGATGAGTTTGTGGTAGAAATTAGTTGAAGGTTGAAACTCTACTTTTCAAGCATAAATAAATATATATACCTATATCTTATTCTATAAATTAATTCATAAACTTTATTAAAGGGATATTAAAACAAAAAAATGTGTTATCCTAATACCTTATGTCTTGTTGAACTGATGATGTTTTAAATCATCATAGATTGAAGACTTTAAGGCCCTCAATTTGACAGTTGATTGTGATTCATGACCTCAATCACTCTCTTCAAATATTTAAGTTTTTCCTCCAATTATATGTCTCTAATTTCCACCAATGTTCTCCAAATCGAGATCATTATTGGGTGGTGACTTTTTCATTTCCCTTTCCCTCTTATTAAGGCTAAATTTTATTAACCTTATATCCGATGTGGGTTTCCAAAAAGGTATTTTCTATTTTCAAGCTTTTATTTTCAAAGAAAAATTTCAAATTGCGAGGACGCAATTTATTGAACGAGGGGATAAAGTAACACCCCAAGCTTCCATGGTACGCTCCTCTTTGAATAATAGAGCAGCGTGTGTTGTACGCAACCTCGAATTCTAACACACCACGACTAATCAAAGTAGCCGTTATAAATAGTAATACCCACTTTTTAAAATTATAGAAATTTTATATTTCAAAATAGAATTCATTTTTGTATTCCTAATATTGAAATTAGCCTATGTTGAAATTTTTGTAATTTTCTGAGAAATTCCAAATTTTTATGAATAGTGAAAAATACTTAAAACAACTTTTTTAATCAAAATAATTTATAGAGATAAGTTATACTATTGAGTGGTTTTAAAGTATAATTATAATATATTTTTACCATTTTAACCAATGGTGTTCATTACAATTAATTTAATATTGAAATTGGACATAAACAATTTTCAATCTTTTGATATATATTGTTTCTTAAAAACACGCTATTTGTTGTGACAATGGGAATTAATTATAAAATTAATTAATGAAACTTATATGTATGTAATTTTTTAAAATAGTCATCATTTTTGAATTCGTAATATCAATTATAGCTTATGGTGAAATTTTGGCATTGTTCTGAAAAACTTCAATTTTTGATGAATAGTGAAACCACTAAGTGGTAGTTAAATAACTGCTTTTTCGTTTAAATGAAATATTACCACTTCTGTGTTTTTAATTTCAAAAATCGGACATACATTGTTGTCATTAGGATGTAAAATGTGGTTTAATGGGATTAAAATAATTTTTTGGTGAATAGTAACTTTTATGTTCTTAATCGCGATTAGAGGTAATTAGTGTAGTTTAAGGTAAAAATAATGTTTTAATAATATGAGATGAGCTTGACACATGTCCTACCCTCATTGGATGTGCCATGTCCGAAAAAGAAAATACATGGGTCAACTTGGGGACCCCATGGATCCACTTTAGTTGGAAAATGACATAAATACCTTTTATTTAATGTTAAAGTAAAAAATGACACAAACATGAAATGTTTTACTAAAAAACATTTTACATGGGGTTATACAAGTCATATTTTTGACTATAAATAGTCATTGGAAAGATAAAACGATTTCCTACATCATAGTATTTTTTTCTAATTTTTAGAAATTAAATAAATTAAATTATTTATGACATCATTATGATGCAGCGATGACCTCATTATTTAACGATTTTAATAAAATGAAAAGATAATGTACAATACAAGGCTTAAACTTGTCCAAAGACTATTGGATGGGTATATTTAGAACCCTTATCACCTTAGCCTCGAATTATATAAGTTTGGGACCTTTAGAACTCGAAAAGCATTGTATAATAATGTAAAATTTCCTTACATTCCAAGAGTGCCCCTCCTCTCCTCTTATAAAAGGCCCCCACCTCTACCACCTCATTCACACTATCATGCCTTTTGGCTCAGCCAAACTCTGCCCAAATACTCTCCCAACTTCCCCCTCTTACTCCTAGAAGCCTCACTTTGGGCAGCACTCTTCCCAAGGATGCCTTTGGCTCAAATGAAAAGAGTTACCCAATTTTAAGGTAATGTCTTCTCTAATGATGTTTTGTTTTATTTTTCTTCTCCAACCCCATAAACCCTTTTTATTCATTTCTTTTGTAACAACACCAGTATCCCAAATATACTTGGATGTTTTTATAAGAATGATTCGAGCTACACTTACACACACCTACATCTAATGGTTAAAGAACATACTGTTTCTGTGGATGGCGAATTTCTGCCTCACGAAACGATGATTGTTCAACACTCATACAACACCTTCAAAGGTGGCCATTAATATGTAACTATATTTATATATGATATATAATATGTTTATGTTTGCCTTTTGATTCTGTATTTCTCATTTATGGCATACTTTATGATTTCCATTATGGGTAAACGCGATAATTTCATTTTAGGAAGTGCGGACTACCGCCCCCTCAAAGTGATGTGAATCATTAAGGCCATATGTGGGATGTATAAAGGATGGAGTAAATTATATTATATATGATATTATACTGGAACTATGTTATACCTTTATATAATTATGATTTCATTCCATTAAATACGAAATAGAAATGAAAGTAGCGTTCATGCGTACGTACGACTTACCGTTTCCATGAATGGTGCATTTCATTTTTTACCTCTAAACGTTACGGAATATTATAAACGCATGTATATACTGGATATATATGAGATATATGATATCTATATGATGAATATAATTCTTGATATAATGGATATATCACCACATGAACAACTTGTAGTTATAATAATTTTATTTTTGACTCAAGTACCTAAGATCGACAAAAGGACCGTTATAAACTTTAATAATTACATAATGTTCATATCATTGTAATAATTGATATAAAAAGGATAATGAAATTAAAAATGGTTCTTAATAAGGTAGATATTAACTCTAGTTTATTATTCAGGAGGTTAATGAACGGTTGAGTCAAGTCAGACACGAGGTAAGGGAATTTCTTAACCCAACTTCCATTCTTTGGGTAAATCTCCTACTTTCAAATTATGTCATGATATTATTATGTCCTATTTTGTATTTTTACTTTATTTATGTGTACCTATAGTGAATACACATAATAGATCTAATTTATTTTAAAAATGATCTTTTTAAGGACATCGTCTTAATCCCCTTCCATTGAGGCATATTTGGTTTTATACACAACTTTCTTTTATACGGTGTATAAACCCCTTTGACTTTTTACGTTTATTCAAAAGGAATCTTTTTTTATACAAAACGTTTTGCTAAACAAAAATAGGGAATGTTTTTCTTTCCGTACTTATGCAGCGACAACGACTTCTCCGCCGCCGTGACCATTATTTGAGTTTCAGCTTCCTCTACAAGCCATCATTTTTTTTAAAGAAAAATAAAAACAAAGTTTTAACATTCTTTTATTTTGGTATTGAAAATGGTTTTGAAAGTGTATTTATTATATCAATGTGTTGGATTGATATCTTGTGATTGAAATGTGGAAATTTTATCTTTCCTTTATGCATGTTTTATGTGATACAATTATGTTATGGTTTATGATATGTTTAAACCTATTCCTATGAGAAATGTATTGGACATAATAAGTGACTGGCGGAGCCCGCTATAGCTCCTCAATGTATCGGTAGGTCTCATGAGACAACTAGACGTGGAATTGGCCGAGGCCCTTTCCCAATTTGATTTATGGTTTTGGCCGAGGCCTTAATCATTTTAGACGTCTTGGTCGAGGCCTTGAAAAAATGTTTCAGAATGTCCGGCATTATACATTCCCTCATTATGAAAGTGGTTATTGATATTGCATGTGATTATTCGACTAGTAGAATATCCATGTGAGTAATTAAATGCAATTAATTAATTTTATTTTTTCCATATTATGTTGAAGTTCATGTTTCAAAGGATTTTATTTTATTTATACATTGCCTTAAATGTTGATGTTTATTTATGAATGCTTTGGCAATGTTGTTATCCTTACTGAGCATCTGATCTCACCCCTTTCAATGTTTTAATATTTTCCAGAATGTGAAGAAGTATTTTATGAATGACCTGCAGGGATTGTCAGGAGAGGATATGAGTGTGGTCTATGGATACTTTGTTATTGTAGTTTTTCGCTTTATGATGTAATGTAACGTTTACGAATGTATCTAGTGTTTCCAAGGCTACTAAACTAATCGGTCTTTCGAGAATTGATCTTTTGTGATCATTACAATGTTACGAAGTAATGCACCGACTATGGGTAGCTGGGGTCGGGGCTTTATAGTTAATATCAGAGGCAGTTTAGTACTAACCTTGGAAGCTAGATTTAGTTAAACTCTGATTAGAGCACAAAGCCCAAAGATAGACTTTCAGGATTATTATAGAAGAACTTCCTAGAATTTTGGTATTATTGAGATTTTGTGAGTTTTCCGAGCAATACATCCCTGTCTAGATACGAGAAAGTAGAGGAAGCTCTGGCACATATGTACCTAGGGGTAAAACCCGAAAACACCTCTTTGAGCTAGACTCGAATGGGAACTGGTGCATGACAACGGGCCTTGTTGCACTCTGGGTTACGAAACTCTTGGGGGATATGCTTAGGATAATTCACATTTTCTTTACAAACCACTATGAAGGGTTATGAGTATATACTTCCTAAAAGAAATTTTTTTTTGATGATTATGGATTATATCCATAAATAGTTAAATTTATTATATGTGATTTCAAGTTTGTTATTATGTATTTCGATTCATAAACTAACCTAGTTTATGGCATTGTATAGAAATGGCACCCAATAGAAGGAATGTGAACTCCATCAATACGTGTGATCCAATGAGTAAGAAGGATCATATCTTTCATGGTATTAAACCAACATTTAGAAGGGAAATATTCTCCCATGTGTTATCAACATATAAAGAAATAGTATCATGTGTTAATAAGATAAGTAGAGAATTCTCTGAGTCTTATGGATTTTAATGGATGAAAGAGAAGAAAAGGATGGAAGAGAGAATGATGGATAAAGGGATGAGGGAAAAGAAGAATTTTCCAATATGTGATAACTGTGGGAAGAAACACCTTGGAATTTGCCTGAAGGGAATGGGAGTTTGTTATAAGTGTGGAGAAAAAGGACACCAAGTGCGTGACTGCAAGGGTAAGAAAAAGGTTTCAAATGTACAATTCTTCATCTACAAGGAGTGGGGACACTACGCAAACCAATGTTCAAATCATCATAGTATTCCCCAAATGATGATATTGGATATTAATCAAGTTATGATACTACCACAGATGAGGAGGAATGATTAGAGTTCTTATTTTGTTATTAAAGAATTTTGTAATTTGAGTGTTGTATCAATGATGTTCTAGTTATAATAATTATGGAGTATATAAGGATTGTACTACAATACTATTTAATCAAGGACTTGAGATTGTGTGGAACCAAGAAATGTGACTCCACAGTAGGTTAAATTTTTGGAAAATATATGGTTGAGAGAAAGATAACCATAATATGGTTCTGATACCAAGATAGTGATTTTGGAATAAGACGTGATTGATTTGGATAAATTATATTGGATATTCTTAACTTACTTGAAACTGATTGATGATTTGTATACATTTTTGGACAGAAGGAGTATATCTAGTATTCTATAAGGAATAAGGGATCATGGTAATTCAGTATGTTTAAAAACAATACATGATGAAGGTGTTCAGATGTTGTTACGTGAAAAAAAGGATCTTCATTATGTTTACCTTCCTTATAATATTTGGACTGTGAGTTGGACAGAAGTATTTTGGATAACTATAAAGGTTGGAATGGATTAAGTTGATCTTTGGATAGTGTTGTTTAAGGTTAAAGCATTTCTGAAGATTATTTTTGGAATATAATAATAATATAGTTTTAGGAAAAGGACAACCTGCAGGGTGGGGCATAACCCGTCGCGTCGGACAAAGCTACAGGAATCGAACCCACAACCATAGTGCGACAGACCTTTATTACCTACCACTAGCCTACAGGAAGTACCTGGTTATTACAAAGTAGTTTTTATAATCTAAATGGTATGTTATACTATTTTGAACCTTGTACGGTTAGGATAAATATATTATTTTTGAGTTCTATTATCTTTTTGAGTGAAAGATGAGTTTGTGGTAGAAATTAGTTGAAGGTTGAAACTCTACTTTTCAAGCATAAATATATATATATACATATATCTTATTCTATAAATTAATTCTTAAACTTTATTAAAGGGATATTATAACAAAAAAATGTGTTATCCTAATACCTTATATCTTGTTGAACTGATGATGTTTTAAATCAACATAGATTGAAGGGTTTGAGGCCCTCAATTTGACAGTTGATTGTGATTGATGACCTCAATCACTCCCTACAAATATTTACGTTTTTCCTCCAATTATATGTCTCTATTTTTCAACAATGTTCTCCTAATCGAGATCATAATTGGGTGGTGACTTTTTGATTTCCCTTTCCCTCTTATTAAGGCTATATTTTATTAACCTTAATTCCGATGTGGGTTTCCAAAAAGGTATTTTCTATTTTCAACCTTTTATTTTCAAAGAAAAATTTCAAATTGCGAGGAATCAATTTATTGAAGGAGGGGAGAATGTAACACCCCAAGCTTCCATGGTACGCTCCTCTTTGAATAATAGAGCAGCGTGTGTTGTACGCAACCTCGAATTCTAACACACCGCGACTAATCAAAGTAGCCGTTATGAATAGTAATACTCACTTTTTAAAATTATATAAATTTTATATTTCAAAATAGAATTCATTTTTTTATTCCTAATATTGAAATTAGCCTATGTTGAATTTTTTGTAATTTTCTGAGAACTTCCAATTTTTTATGAATAGTGAAAAATACTTAAAACAACTTTTTTAACCAAAATAATTAATAGAGATAAGTTATACTATTGAGTGGTTTTAAAGTATAATTAGAATATATTTTTACCATTTTATCCAATGGTGTTCATTATAATAAATTTAATATTGAAATTGGACATAAACAATTGTCAATCTTTGGATATATATTGTTTCTTAAAAACACGCTATTTGTTGTGACAAAGGGAATTAATTATAAAATTAATTAATTCAACTTATATGTTTGTAATTTTGAAAAATAGACATCATTTTTGAATTCGTAATATCAATTATAGCTTAGGGTGAAATTTTGGCATTGTTCTGAAAAACTTCAATTTTTGATGAATAGTGAAACCACTAAGTGGTAGTTAAATAACTGCTTTTTCGTTTAAATGAAATATTACCACTTCTGTGTTGTGAATTTCAAAAATAGGACATACATGGTTTTCATTAGGATGTAAAATGTGTTTTAATGGGATTAAAATAATTTTTTGGTGAATAGTAACTTTTAAGTTCATAATCGCGATTAGAGGTAATTAGTGTAATTTAAGGTAAAAATAATGTTTTGATAATATGAGATGAGCTTGACACATGTCCTACCCTCATTGGATGTGCCATGGCCGACCAAGAAAATCCATGGGTCAACTTGGGGACCCCATTTATCCACTTTAGTTGGAAAATGACATAAATACCTTTTATTTAATGTTAAAGTAAAAAATGAAACAAACATGAAATTTTTTACTAAAAAAAATTTACATGGGGTTATACAATTCATATTTTTGACTATAAATAGTCATTGGAAAGATAAAACGATTTAATAAATCATAGTATTTTTTTATAATTTTTAGAGATTAAATAAATTAAATTATTTATGACATCATTATGATGCAGCGATGACCTGATTATTTAACGATTTTAATAAAATGAAAGGATAATGTACAATCCAAGGCTTACACTTGTCCAAAGACTATTGGATGGGTACATTTCGAACCCTTATCACCTTAGCCTAGAATTATATAAGTGTGGGACCTTTAGAATCCGAAAATCATTGTATAATATTGTAAAATTTCCTTACTTTCCAAGAGTGCCCCTCCTCTCCTCTTATAAAAGGCCCCCACCTCTACCACCTCATTCACACATTCAAGCCTTTTGGCTCGGCCAACCTCTGCCAAAATACTCTCCCAACTTCCCCCTCTTACTCCTAGAAGCATCACTTTGGGCAGAACTCTTCCCAAGGAAGCCTTTGGCTCAAATCAAACAAGTTACCCAATTTTAAGGTAATGTCTTATCTGATGTTGTTTTGTTTTATTTTTCTTCTCTAACCCCCTAAACACTTTTTATTCATTTCTTTTGTAAGAAAACCAGTATCCCAAATATACTAGGATGTTTTTATAAGAAGGATTCGAGCTACACTTACACACACCTACATCTAATGGTTAAAGAACATACTGTTTCTGTGGATGGCGAATTTCTGCCTTACGAAACGATGATTGTTCAACACTCATATAACACCTTCAAAGGTGGCCATTAAGATGTCACTATATTTATATATGATATATAATATGTTTATGTTTTCCTTATGCTTCTGTATTTCTCATTTATGGCATACTTTATGATTTCCATTATGGGTAAACACGATAATTTCATTTTAGGAAGTGTGGACTACCGCCCCTTCAAAGTGATGTGAATCGTTAAGGCCATATGTGGGATGTATAAAGGATGGAGTAAATTATATTATATTTGATATTATACTGGAACTATATTATACCTTTATATAATTATGATTTCATTACATTAAATATGAAATAGAAATGAAAGTAGCGTTCATGCGTACGTACGGCTTACCGTCTCCATGAATGGTGCATTTCATTTCTTACCTCTAAACGTTATGGAATATTATAAATGCATGTATATACTGGATATATATGAGATATATGATATCTATATAACAAATATAATTCTGGATATAATGGATATATCACCACATGAACAACTTGTAATTATAGGAATTTTATTTTTGACTCAAGTACCTAAGATCGACAAAATGACCGTTATAAACTTTAATAATTACATAATGTTCATATCATTGTAATAAGTGATATAAAAAGGATAATGAAATTGAAAATGGTTCTTAATAAGGTAGATATTAAATCTATTATATTATTCAGGATGTTAAAGAATGGTTGAGTCATGTTAGACACGACGTAAGGGAATTTCTTAACCCAACTTCCATTATTTGGGTTAATCTCCTACTTTCAAATTATGTCATGATATTATTATGTCCTATTTTGTATTTTTACTTTCTTTATGTGTACCTATAGTGAATACACATAATAGATCTATTTTATTTTAAAAATGATCTTTTTAAGGACTTCGTCTCAATCCCCTTCCATTGAGGCATATTTGGTTTTATACACAACTTTCTTTTATACGGTGTATAAACCCCTTTGACTTTTACGTTTATTCAAAAGGAATCTTTTTTTATACGAAGCGTTTTGCTAAACGACAAAAGGGAATGTTTTTATTTCCGTACTTATGTGACGACAACGACTTCTCCGCTGCCGTGACCATTATTTGAGTTTCGGCTTCCTCTACAGGGCATCATTTTTTTAATGAAAAATAAAAACAAAGTTTTAACATTCTTTTATTTTGGTATTTAAAATGGTTTTGAAAGTGTATTTATTATATCAATGTGTTGGATTGATATCTTTTGATTGAAATTTGTAAATTTTATGTTTCCTTTTTGCATGTTTTATGTGATACGATTATGTTATGGTTTATGATATGTTTAAACCTATTCATATAAGGAATGTATTGGACTTAATAAGTGACGGGTGGAGCCCGCTATAGCTCCTCGATGCATCGGTAGGTCTCATGAGACAACTAGACGTGGAATTGGCCGAGGCCCTTTCCCAATTTGATTTATGGTTTTGGCCGAGGCCTTAATCATTTTAGACGTCTTGGCTGAGGCCTTGACAAAATGTTTCAGAATGTCCGGCATTATACATTCCCTCATTATGAAAGTGGTTATTCATATTGCATGTGATTATTCGACTAGTAGAATACCCATGTGAGTAAGTAAATGGCATTATTTAATTTTATTTTTTCCATATTATGTTGAAGTTCATGTTTAAAAGGCTTTTATTTTAGTTATACATTGCCTTAAATGTTGATGTTTATTTATGAAAGCTTCTGCAATATTGTTATCCTTACTGAGCATCTGAGCTCACCCCTTTCAATGTTTTAATATTTTCCAGGATGTGAAGAAGTATTTTATGAATGACCTACAGGGATTGTCAGAAGAGGATATGAGTGTGGTCTATGGATACTTTGTTATTGTAGTTTTTCACTTTATGATGTAATGTAACGTTTACGAATGTATCTAGTGTTTCCAAGGCTACTAAACTAATAGGTCTTTCGAGAATTGATCTTTTGTGATCATGCCAATGTTACAAAGTAATGCACCGACTCTAGGTAGCTGGGGTCGGGGTGTTACATCAGGTATCCGTATACGGGAATTCCCCAAGGAGGTCCAGTTCACCCGAAAATCATTGGATCTATCGACATCATTCTCAATGATCCGACTAGATTGCTACAGACCTAAGAAACAAAACCCAATAAGGGTTAAAAAGAAAGAAATCACGTGCCACAGAGGCCAACATGGTCACTACACCACCTGTGTACGAGGACTGAGTCATCAGCCTCAAGAAAAACACCTCAACATAGATCCAAATAACCTACCATCAGAGTAAAAAGTTAGTGTAAGCAGACCCAAAAGTCTCAGTCGTTAGTGAAAACACACACTAGGAGGCCTATATTCTGTGAATCCTACGTGACTTATTATGATGCATGAGACGAATCTTGCCTTTGCCGGCCAAGAGTCAGAATCCATCCCTAACATCTTACCAATGGAAAAGAGCCATAGATCCTTAGTAAACCAAATCACCACACAACATGTGAATCAATCAAGGAGAAAATGATATACAACTGTAACATCGCAAAATCAGAACAGCAATCCCAATCCCTGGCAACTAGGACTTCTTACCGGAACAAGTGTTCTCGACGCACCAGCCTGATATCCATCACATATTCTGACACATTCCTAATACTCATGTCTACTGTATCCCAAATAGTAAAGACCAGGAAAGAAAACTCCACTTATACCACTTTGTAATGTCCCGACCTGGAAGCCGATAAACCAGTGCCCCGAGCCGGTTCTCCACAAGGCCTCAAGCACGCCTCCCCGTGCGCCAGAGGCTGCCGACTAGCAGTGAGGGCCTATGGTTTGATAGTGGGGAGACTATTCCCTCATTCCATAGTAATCAAATAGCAGAACTAACTTAGTATCATACACAGTGGAAAGTAAATAGAGTTTGGGAGCATTAAACAACAGAAATAGAACTATCTGTAATAGTAAAATGATGTAAAAGCCCAAAAAACTATGCAATACAATACAACACTAGTCACCCACAGGTCTGACCATACAGATACAAGTACAAAAGAAACTGAAAGTAAAAGTACATGGCTCTTCTACAAACTCCAAGCCAAACCACATACCATATCTCCAGAAACTGTCGAACTGCTTCAGCCCGATTAGTAGAACCACTCGAGTAGCTCCTCTTGATAAAGCAACACCGTGCCTCAACCCTATCCACCATGCAACTCATGCTCATCCTGAAAAGAATACATAAGTTCTACACATACACCGAGATGTATGTGCAGGGGTGAGAAACAATCTCAGTAGGGAACCCCAACAAGCAACCTAAAACTGTGCTGTTAAAAGTGTATGCAACAGCAACTTGCTCAGCCTAGCTGGACCACAACAAAAGGAAGTAAACCAAACGTGCAACCACAGTTGAACTCAGGGTTTATAATCCCGGTCAACTGGGAAAGTGCCACCATGGATTTCTATATCTATATATGTACACATGTATATTCCCATACCTATACACATATACGTAAATTTGAATATTCATGATTAAGTGATTCAAATAACAAGACACGACATCAACAGTCGATCCTTGGGACAATAATCCCGATCTCCGAGACATCCTATGCAAGGGAATTGAGTTGGACATCATGACACTCAAGCCGTTTATCATTAAGTCTATATCTGGGTCCGTAAACACATCGACATGTACCTGCTTCGGTCAACACTGGAAATATATCTCTGAACATGTCAACCAGAACCAAGACCTCAGGCTAAAAAGAACCTTGACCTCTGGCTAATCAAAACCATGCCCTCAAGCTAAACAAAACCACACCCTTAGGCTAAACAAAACCACTCCCTCAGGCTAAACAATACCATGCCCTTAGGATAAACAGAACCTTTCCCTCAGGCCTTGACCTCAGGAAAAACAGTAACCTTTCCCTTAGGCCTTGCCCTCAGGCGAATCAGAAACTCGCCCTCAGGCATAACAGAATCTCGCCCTCAGGCTTAATAGAATCTCACCCTCAAGCATACGAAGTGTCTCCCTTAGTCACAGAAGTCAAGTCCTCAGGCACGAAAGGTTACCCTCAAGAGAAATAGAACATCGCCCTCAGGCTAATACAGTCACGCCATGAGCCTATAGTAAAACACTGCCCTGAGGCATAAGTAACTGGACCATGCCCAACATATAAACATGAAATTTACATAAAATTCATCTCAAGTAATAAGTAATGCATAATTAGACATGGCATAGCCTCAAGTATCCTAGCTAGATGGCTATACAGAGGAACAAACCCCTCGGGATGGTCCTGGATTCAAGAAACGATCCCAAACAACATTTTATTATCACAATTAATTACCTATTCAATTCTAGGTATTTAAAATAGCCACGACCTCAGCCACAAGACACCCCAAATATGGATTCGTAGCTCAAAAAAACACAAAATGCACAATAGTTGGAAAATAAACACCAATCCACCTACTAATCAGGCACATAAGGCAAAGTAGGTATCCCAATAAATCAGAAGACACCTCGCGTCTGGCTCAACAACCACCAACTAAGAAGCACCTCTGGTAACAACTACAACACCAACAACCCAAGTCAGATATAAACTAACAAGTGAGGGTGGGCGAACGCCCAACCCATCACTAAAAACATAACCCCACAAAATTACTAGCTTGGAACATGATCTAGATGACACACAAACATCTTCTCTACCTCAACCCGATGTAACAACTCAAGTCGGTCAAACAATAAGACCCTCCGGGTAACATAAGTCAAACACCAAGGAGTCATCCTACTCAGGATCCTCCAGATAACTAAGGTGAAGGAATCCTACATAGGATCCTTATCAAAGAGGAATCCTCAATAAGATCCTCGAATGAAGAACAAAAGAGGAAACCAATAATAGGTGTCCTCTCAAAGAAAACATAAGAGAGTTCCTACAAGGACTCCCGAGTTCAGCACACAAGCAAGGCATCCTTCAAGGGACCCTTAAAAGCATCTGGTCTCACAGCCTCTTAGACCAGAAGATATCGTCTCACTAGGGAAACATCCTCTAAAGAAAAGCTTATGGGAGATAGCTCATAGCTCAGCTCATATTAATGGTGTCAACTAAGTTGGTTCGAACACCCAACCTAACAACCTCGCCAAGTCTCACCCTTAGTCGACGACTGGGCTTGATAGAAGGAGGAAAAATCCCATCAATTTAGATAAAAACTCCCAAAAACCTATTTATATGACCTCTAAAAGTCAACAGTATTCCAACATTGCGATCTACATGAAAAAATGCACAGAATTAACTACTCACACGCAAAATTTTGACTTCCAGAACACAAGATATCCCAAAATTACTTGGCTGGAGCAGTACAAGGCCAGAACACATAGGGCCTACTTCTGTAATACTACACAGCGTGTACTGTACTGTACAAAACATGTACTATTCAAAAAAAGTTACAAAATGTCCATTTTCACCCGAACACATTTCCATGTACCACTACACCGCGTGTACTTTACTGTACATAGCGTGTACTTCAAAAAAACCACTATTCTGTGTTCTATTCCACACAGCTAACCACACGGCCACGAACTACACAGTGTGTACTCAAATTACATGGCATGTACTTAATAAAACCTCATCTTCCTCAAATGGGATGAACACATGGAAGGTTCCCCAGGAACACACGCTATGTATACTGAGTTTTTCGACTGGAAATCCCTAAAAAGCCCGATTTTCCCGTTTTCTCCCCCAAACAATAGATCGAGCCCCATGGGCGTATAAGAAAGCAATATAAGACTCTAAAAACGCAAAAAAAAAAATGTTTTACTTGAATCTATGGCGAAAACATAAACGAGCCTACCATTGGGTGAAACCGCCGAAGCATTGGTTGATTTCATGGCTCTAGTTTTCCCTTCGCGGAATGAGCACGTCGAGTGCTTCGAAATGGTACCAACCTTACCTTCCAACTCCCCCTATTTCTCAATCATCCAATTAAACCCATGGGAAATGTCCAAGGAAGAGTGCACATGGAGCATGCACAATGAGGAGGAAGGAAGAGAGAGAAAAGAAAAGAAAATAATAAAAGAACGGAAGGAAAAGGGGCACGGGCGGCCCCGACGCCCAACATGAGTTTATGCCGTCTCTAGGATAAACACCCCATTCTAGACTCAACGACACTGAAAAAATATCAATCAAATTCTCCGTTTAAAATTTATCACTAAAAAAACTCGCGTGAATGAATTAATATTTTATTTAATAATATTAAATATTAAATATTCCGCTAAAATTTGAATACCTCAAAATTCCTCCAAACTCCTGTCCTTGGGTAAACACTGTATTCGAAGACCAACAGAGTTGTCAAAAAAATTATTTGAGATAAGATGGTGGGGGAAATGACCATTTTACCCCTCATGAGCATCCAACAACAAAAATTCAAATTTCTACTCAAAATGACTCTCTGAAAAAACACTGGTTCTTACCTGAGACCACATCCCTCCTACTCTTTATGGAATATCATAGCATATAGGTAGAGAGCTTCACCATCCTATCTGGAGGAATCTCCAGTTTCTCGAAGATTTAAATCATGGCTTTGAACCACGACTCTACAGCCTGAGTTCCTCCTTCCCATGTGAAGGTGCGAGGAATCTACTACTAGAAAACTTGTGTCAACTTTCTCATAGACGGGGCATGATGCAGTACTCCTCGAAAGGACTGCATGAACCTCATAAATCCTTCTCCGAACTGTATATCATCACATGTTTCTGGAATGATGGATGGTGTGAATACTAGCACAACTGAAGGATATTCTGGATGTCCTTGATCTGACAAATCTGGTGTCTGATCATTTCCCTATAACTAGAGTACAACTGGAGGACGTCTTGGTGGCTTGACTCAGCAAGGTCAAATGCACACCATTGATCGAGATTTTCAAGGACTGAAAACTGGAAGGGATAAGAAGGGAACAATATAAAAAAAGAATTCATGTTTCATAAAACATGGATACATGACATGTATACTTTACTAGACGGTGTGTTCACTTCAGCCTTTCACATGGGTGTGCACTTCTACCAATATTGGTCGTGTAACACCCTAAAAACACAATGTGTTGTCCTAACACCCAGCGTGTACTTGGATATTCATCCCCTGCCTGAGTCCTTCATCGTGATTATGCTACATGGTTCTCCTAGAAAAAGAATACTTGGTGTATTAGTTCCATACACGATGTGTACTAGACAAGCTTCATTGACCCATGTTTTTAGTGACACGACCGGATACATGGATCACACTACATGACATGTTCCAGATGGACACGGTGTGCACTAAATTATTTCCACCAAACCAGTTATTAGTTAAACAGTTGGATTCTAGGGATTACACTACACTGTGTGTTCAAGACTTACATGGCATGTGTATCTTAAGTTATTCTCCATCCATGTCGTTAGTCACATCGTCATACACATGTTCTAAACACAGAGTGTGTACATCTAGAACACGGTGTGTGCCCCAAAATATTATCCTAACCCAGTGTCTATACCCACATATCCAGTGACATGTTTAGAGACTACATGGCATGTACATAATGTAAATGATGTGTACTTAATGAAGATAGTTTCTTCCTGAATAGAATAACACATGGCATGTATTTAAATCTACACAACATGTACTCTGGATTTTTCTAGACAGTAAGCCTCAGAAAATACTTCAGAAGCCCAAAAACCACTAAAATGAACATTAATGTTCCTAATTATGATATGTGAGGGCCCATACTCCCCGCGAATCAATGCTTGTAATCTCTTACACATCATACACAAGAAAAACAAGGAAATGGTCCACTAAATTCTGATCCATGAGGACCCATAACTCCTCAAGAACCAAAGTTTTGTGTTCATTCAAAAAAAACCTTACACAATTAATACCCAATCAAACAGAAGGTAATTTATCAATGCATCAATCACAACATTTTGCATAAGTTGCACTACATCTATCACAACAACATGCAATTGCTAATTCACCCTAAATGGCAGGGAAAGAGTGCATGACATGTGATTTCAAGTAGGTGACTATATGATGCATGAGATGGAATACACTCATCTCATCGGGTTAGAACTGAAATAGTACCACAACTATATCAACTATAACATCACAAAAATTTTGAATCACCTAACGGTGAAATCAAATCAACCAGAAAATTGAAAAACCAGAAAATTAGAATAAATGAGGTAAATTATATTTCCCTATACATGATTTAGCTACTCCTAGGCATAACATATTTCCATGTACATATTTTCATTTTATCCCTAACTATACACTCCAAATAGTAAGTCAAGAAGATAAGAACCCCGCTGATACAACATTGTCACATCCCGGTTCTGGAATCCGCCCAGAGATGTCCTGTACCTGGTTGGTCACATGGCCTCAAGGGCATTTCCACAGACGTTAGAGGCTGTCGACTAGCAGCGAGAGCCTTTAGTGTGATAGTGGAGAAACTATTCCCTCATTGAAAGAGGAACATAGAAGAAGTAAAATAAAAATTAATAGCAGAAGAATTAATATTACCTTACAAAAAGAAACATCATAATACAAAAGAAATAAACAGATGAAGCACATATATAATGATTCATGATGCATATGAATAGGAAAGATCCCAAACAAGTCACAATGTGAAAATGCTGTACTAAATCATAGTATAAGAATATAGTAAATAGCTTCACAATATCGCAACACAATTCTTGGTCATATGATCTCCATCTCCAAAGCAGTCACGTACCTGAAGTAGAAGGGGGATTGCTCTTATCTACACCTACAACAATATAATCTGTTTGGGCCCAAAAGCATGGCACAAACAGGGTGTCAGAATAAATCCCAACAGTCAACCACCAAGAGATCAGTGCCTAATAGTCAGTAAATATATATGGTAGTCAATAAACTAAAGTATCACTAAATAAGGAAGTACTTAATAGTAAACAATTCCATAGTCTCATAGCATTCAGTTCTATATGGAAAGTAAGCAGATAATAACAAACAGGTAAAACTCTGGGATGTACTCATAGCCTTATCCCCTACGGTCCTATGTAGAAACTATAATCTACCCTCTAGGAATTGAACACACTCTAACCCCTCTAGTTCAACTTTAGTATAGACTCTCTCGGGATGTACTCACCATCAATTCCCCATATAGTCTCGTATCGATAACTGAAAGACGCTCTGGGGAATCACTTATCTCTCATTCTCCCTATGGCCTGCATCGAGTAACTAAAGACACTCTGAAGAAGAACTTATGTCAATTACCCCTTTGGTTTCGTATCATAACAATAAAAACAGACACTCTGGAGAAGCACTTACATCCATTCCCTAGTCCACTACACCAGGATCTCATGACCCAGTGTAAGTCAAACAAGCATAGAAATTCAAAGAATCCAAAGTATACCTCAAGAACTACTTGGCTAACTAGTCTACTACATAGCAATAAAAATTATAACAAACACTCCATCCTAACAATACTAGGCATGGGAAACAAACAGAAACATAACAGGAAAGCAGAACCAAATGGTCATAAACATAACATGTATGTGAAAGCACTTCCAAAGCATTGAAATGAACCCTATTCACATTAATTGAATCTCTAATCAAGAATATAATCATATAAGATAATTAACATGGATAAAATCATAACCATGCAATACCTCGATCAATGTTATTGAGAAATTTTCAAATCTAAGTAAAATAATTTTAACTGAAAGGAACAAACCACCTACCTCAGTGTTGAAGGATTGTTTTACATGAACCTCATGCCTTGAATCACTCAAGAACACCATAGATCTGCACAAATATCTATAACATTCAACTGAGGATAACATTTGAAAGAGGAAGAATCCAGAAACGAAGATCTAGAAGAAGAAAGAGCTTAATGAGGTGATCCCAATGCAATCAATGACGGTCGATTCAGAGAAGAGATGATTGATTGGGTGCTTGAGGAAGAATCACATCTATACGGATGCTCTCGAATGAACTAGGTCAAGAAGGAGGTGTTTCTGTCAGTCAGATGCGACACCTGTGCGTTTAATGGAAAAAAGTACATGGCGTGTACATTGGATGTACAACGCATGTACATTCCTTTACAGGCCCCTACTTTAGGCAGTCCCCAGATCTCCACACATAGCCGTGTGCATGGCCATGACACAGCCATCACCCAACAATATGCGGTAACGAGTAAATGACATTTACTTATGAAATTTCATGAAAAATCCTCTTTTTCCTAAAAAACATAAGAAGAAGGAAAACATACCTTAATAGAAGATCCTAGTTTTACAATATTATATATAAGAAATTTCAACATAACCTATGGAACAAAAGAAAAATAAAGAGAGTGTTCAACTGCTTTGTAATGGATAAAAAGGGAGATATGTTAGTACACCACAAACATAAGGGTATGAGAAAACGAGTATAACTTTTGAAAATCATACCATGAATATAATAGAATATAAAATTGAGTCATGGAATAAATATTGGTAGTTCTTAATAATTGGATTATATAGAATTAATATAAAATCTTCCATGAGAGAATAACATTGACATAAGACATTGAATCTTGGAATGCATATATGAATAGAAAATCTTATCAATAGAGGCCAAGGATTGCTTCAAAGGATATCATAGGGGAGTGGGATCACACAATAATCCATAATAGTTGTCAAGGATCACTCCCTAGAGAATCATATGAAAAAAAATTACCTTACTAAATTAGGTTCACTCCCCATTCCATCTCTTCCTATCTCATTCGGTATAAATCATTACACAATGAATTGGATTCATATATAGGTTCCACTTTCAAATAATGAAAATAATCTTTATGTGTGATGAAAGATTATAAGACATTCATTATATCATTACAAAACAAATGGAATGTAATTTCAAAAAACATCATCAAATCACATCTTATTGAAAAGATATTGGTTTTAAAATCATTTTATCATTTTATCATAGCATAAATCAGGATTGTTTTGTTTTATACGCAACTCATCTTGGTATAAACCATGTTTCATAAAACAATTTCATCATAAACACAAACCATTTAGGGAATGAACAATAATTTTATATTAGGATCATATCCCCAGTAATTCCAAGGTAACATTAACATATTTCATCTAATATGGAAAATTATTTTGAATTAACATTTAAAATATTTCATGGTGAAAATACCATATCCATTTTGAAAAAAAAATTAAAAATAAAATGACTTCAAAATATACTTATTTTCATGTAATCATGAAATATTATAACGGAATCTTCAATGAGATTATTGTTCATGGAAGAAGGAAAAAAATTGTTCAAGTTGTAGATATCAAAACATATATTCGAGTCACATTTTCAGTAAATTCATAAATAATATTCTGTATTAAATGATATAAATATTATTTTCAAAAAATTTATTAAAAAATTAATATATGGGAAAATTTTATTTAATAAATAATTTATATAATTTTGAAAAAAAAATTTATTTTTTTAAACATGGTTTTGGATGAAATACTAGTTTTTGACGAAAGAGTGCAAATAGATGATTTTTATTAAAAACAAAATTTTAAACTACTGAGATATAAAGAGTATAAAATTAATATAAAACATATGTTATCCAAAAATAACCATAGGATAAAAAATTCATGAATTTATTGATATATGGATCAAAATATTTCATCATAAAAAACATAATCATAAAAAATCGTCATAAATGATGAGACTGCGACATAAAATATTTACCACTTTGGTAAAATTGAATTTTAATCCCAATGAGAAAATAAAATTATATATAATTTAAATTTTCATGATAATAAACTGATAAATTATATTAAATTTAAAATTTTATATATAAATCTCATAATAGATGATAGGTTTATAATATAACATATGTCTATATGTAAGAAAATTGAGAAAATATACCACATATTAAATATATAATTCATTATCACATGATCAAAGATACAATATAATATATATAAGTTTCATATAAATATAATAAATATATAAACTTATATATACCATACCATATATTATTTTTATAAAATTATTTTACCTTGTTTTTAAAAATTCAATGGTAAATTCATATTTTGGGCAATAACTACTTTGTTTTTCATGTATGTTATGATTTTATATTTTTTTCTACTCACATTTATCATTGTTTTCTAATTTAAATTTTTTTATCCTTGATATAGATATCAAATATATTCAATATATATGTTTTTGTAGAAATCCATAATACTTAGAGATAAAAAATGAAAAACACTATTCACAAAGATGGATGGTCATACGTTAGTATGAACATTGTTTTCATTTTCACCAATTATTGAAAGATATAAATCTTAATAATATTTTAGCATTCCAAAAAACTTTTTATTTTATATATATCTCATATTTTTTAAACCCATCCTTATTACATTCTATGAAAACTATGAATGAAGAAAATTTCATTGCAAGGAATTTCTCTATCATACACACGAGAGACACTATCATATTTCCCAAAAATGGAATATATAATTTTAGAAGTGATGAAATAATTTAAAAAGGAAAATAATATCATTAATATCCTATGTAAAAATTTAATACATTATTATATCCTGCATGAGAGGTGGTGATGTAAAACGATAAACATCGATCCACGAGACGGTAGTCCTTCAAAACCACAAACATGATGATTCAATTAGGTTTTCCTTGTGACTTTTCCATCCCTTCATTCTTGGGGGAGATTTTTGAGTCATTATGGTTTCTTTTTGACTCTACTATTCCTATGGTTTTGAAAATCAAAAACACCCATCCTCAAGAAAATCTATTTTTACTCTGGGTTTTACTTCTATAAAGAAAAAATTTCCTTCCCCAAGGAAATTTAACCATACCATGTTTCATTGTCCATATCATAATTTTTATAATTGTAAAATTTTTTTTGAAACCAAAACCTCAGATTTACATAAATACCTTGATATGATGCATTCTGTTTTCAGGTTATGAATTCCTTGAAAATAGAATCTGAATATCCTTGTATTATAGACTCCAAATTCTATTTTTGTTAGACACTAAAATTCCATATTTGTATACATTCTGAATATTGGTTTTTAGTTATGTAACTATATTTTTCATACGCTTTTTTAATATGATGGTGTGCTCTTAGTTACTAACTAACCATTGTATATTTGACAAGTGTATAGGTCCATCTGAAATTCAAAGAAAAATTTGGTTATTGGAGTAGGGAGTCGACCGTTGAAGTCGTGCTTATAAATAGGATCTCATTTGAATGAGGTCCACACTTGTTTATGAGTCTAGAGATTACATGCTGTTGAAGTGATTTCTAGAGAGAGACTTTCATTGCTTCGTGCATACTAAACATCTTGTTCAGTTTTTCTTTGTGAGACTCCGATTTTTTGTTGTGTACAATCGATTGCTTATGGGGATTGGATGAAAGAGGTGCCGACTACCTTAAAGTTGAGGGCATCCTTGTTGAGGAAGACAGAGGTGCCAGCTACCTTAAAGTTGAGGGCTTGCGGGGATAGCAAGACAGACTCTTATTTTCATATCGAGGGATTATGCTGGTGTGTGTAAGACAAACTTTCTTAAATGTATAAATCAAGTGACCACTATCCAAGGTTGTTGGATACCCTTCTCTTTAGGTTGAATGATTTACTACTTATTACTTTTTTTGTTACATGTTTTTCCACTATATTTTTATTATTGAGGAAAGTATAACTATCTTATACTTATTTATACTTGTACTCGGATTTAGTAAGATTCAATACTCTTTAAGGTAGAATCTTCATCTTTTTAAACTTTCATTAAGTTCCGTTTTCCAGAAACATCTTTCCGGATTCAGTTTCTCGGAATTATATTTACTAATTCAATCAAGTGTGTAGAACTAGAGGTTTTGTGAATTATCGTGTTTAAACTTGTTAAACGAAATCATTATTAAAAGTTCAAAAGGAAAGTTTAAAGGTATACAATTTTACCATCCTATTGTATTTTGAGCATCATTGGATACTCTATATAGTATCTCTATTATTTAGATCCTACATTTGGTGTTATAGAGTATATCATACTCAGACATACCATCTCAAATATTGGTATTAGAGGAGGTGACCATTAGTCCTGAACCAATATAAAAGTTACCTTCAGAATATTGGTTCAATTTGAATTAATGTCATGATTAGATTCAGAAGAGAATTCAACCTCCTCTTATATATTTTTCAAAATCATATTTTTCAGAATCATATTTTTCAGACTCGTATAGTTCAGATTGATTTTTTCTTAGAGATCCTCTAGTTCTTTATTATCCTTTCTTAATAATATTTTCCTTGTTTAAATTTTTTTTCTATTAACATGTTTTTGTGGAATGATTTTTTCTTTAAGATGGAAGGAATCAATGTTGGTTTAATAGACAATCTCAATCCAACTAGACCACCTATCATTGATGGAAATGACAATGTGTATTGGAGAGATTGCATGAAGACTTTTTTATCAATACTGGTGTTGATAATTTTGTTATGCTTACTGAAGGATATAAAATCTATGATAAAGAAGTAAGTACCATTACCAATCAAGAAAATCATGAATATCAACTTAATTATAAGCTACAAAATACTTTACTCTGTTTTATGACTAGAAACATATATAGCCAAATTTCATCTTGTGAAGAAGAAAATCCTATATGGAAGAAACATGAAGTTACTCACTTTGGAATTTCCAATGTTATTGAAACAAGAAGAGGCTTCCTCAGGGATGAATATCATGGTTTCTACTTTCCTTATGGAGAAACCATATATAAGGTGCAACAAAGATTCATGACTATTTTAAATTGTTTACAATCCATTGGTGAAAAGGATTATATGATGTAGCTCTTGTTGATAAGATCATAAAAATCTTGTCGAATGAGTGGGAATCCAAAAGGATAGTTATAGACGAGAACAGAAAGGTTACTCATATTTCCTTAGATGAGATGTTTTGAACTCTTCTTCAACATGAGACTAGAATGAAGAGAGATGCTGATAACATAAAGGAGAAGAATACAAATGGATGTTTTTCTATTACTAATACATCAAATCACATGAAATCCAAGACTATTGGGAGAGTTACCATATCCAAATCTATGAAGGTTATTATCCTATTTGAATCTAGTGGAACTGAATCATCAGAGAATGAATTAAAAAATCTTGCTCGAAGGATGAAAAATATAGCTGGACAAAGAAACATTAATCCTGATATAAGAAGAAAGATATAAAAGATAAGAAAGATTCAGAAGTCACATGTTATGAATGCAAGAGAGCTGGACATATAAGACCTGATTGTCCCTTTCTTAAGAGAAAAGAAAGAATGGAAAGGAAATCTATGAAAAATAGAAAAAAAAGTATTACAAGGTTAAAGATAATAAAGTCTTGAAAGCTAACGACACTTGGAGTTCCAGTGGTGGTGACTCTTCAGATGAATATTCATATTATGAATCTTCTGGACAGAATAATATTGGTCTAATTACCAAATTACCCATTGACAATCATTGTTTAATGGATAAGGTACACAATTGTGAATCTATGACCAATATATCCTTGAATGCTAATGATAGTAATTATTATGGATCTTCTAATGATGAATCCTCTTCTGATAAAGATAATACATTACCTACCTATGAATAAGTTTCTAGGATTCCCAAACTTCTTGAGATTGAGAATTCAAAACTCATGAAAAAGAATAATAAGTAAAAATCTTGGAATAATATTCTTACTAAGGAAATATCAGATCATTCTAAAGATCTTGATAAAAAATGATGATTTTGAAAGTATTTCAAAAAATCTTGAGGAAGTAAATTATGAAAAGAATAAACTTTCCAAAGATCTAGAAAATGTAATTTTTAAGAAAAATGTTTTCGAGCCTAACTCTAGTTCAAAACCAAATGTTTTGTAAGAAAAGAACACGGTTATCAAACTGAAATCTGAAATCTTTTCCTTGAGGAAGTGTTTCTCCAACATTACATTAGGAAAAGATAATTTTGATAAAATGTATTCCCAAATCCGACCTCTAAGGAATAGTTCTGGTTTTGGTTATACTGGTTCTAAACTGATTTGTAGTAAAAATTATTTTGATCCTCAATGTTCTCCTTTTTGCACTAAGTGTTATTGTGGTGGTAATTGTGAAAAAATTGTTCTCTAAACAAAACCAAATCTATATAATTTCATAAGGCCTATTATTCTAAAAAGATGTGGGTGGCAAAAAATTTATATTCTAAGAATTCCAGAACCAAGAAAAATTGTATTCTGAAAACCTAACTTTCTATTATTTTTTGGAAAATAGATAAGTTACCAACAACAATACATGGTATATGGATAGTGGATGATCCCGACATATGAATGATAATAAAAACTATTTTGAAAAGACAATCAAGACGAAAGGAGGAAAAGTAACTTTCAGAGATAATTCCAGGGAGAAATTATTGGTATGGGTAACATCCTTATTTTTGAAAAAACATTGATTTCAAATGTTATATTCGTTAAGAGTATTAAGCACAACCTCATTAGAATAAGACAATTTTGTGATGAATGTTACCTTGTGAATTTTTGGAATGAAAAGTGCTTACTACATAATTCCACGGAAGAGTTTATTCTTTCTGCACATAGGCATAAGAATGTATACACACTAAACAAAGAAGATCTTAGGAGCCAAGATCAACCTTTACTTAGTGCAATGGAAGATCATTCTTGGTTTTGGCATAGAAGGTTATGACATTTTAATCTTAGGAACTTATGAAAACATTCTAAGAAAATATTAGTTATGGATCTACAGGTGCTTAGATTTTATTCTTCTAATGTTTGTGACACATGTTAATATGGAAATCAACATAAATCAAGTTTTAAATCAGTCAGTGAAGTCTCAACTACTGATGCTTTACAGCTAGTGCATAAGATCCTTTTTGGTCCTACACAAACAGGAAGTATTGGGGGAAAGTATTGTCAATTAGTCTTAGTTGATGATTACACTAGATTTATGTGGGTCTATTTTCAAGCAAAGAAATCTGAATATTTTTCTTATTTCAAAAGTTTTAGAGCCCAAGTCAAAAAAGAGAAAAAACCTTCCATTGAAAACTATTCATAGTGATCATGGAGGAGAATTTCAAAATTCTGATTTTGAAACTTTTTTTTAATAAAAGGCATTACTCATAACATCTTAGCACCCAGAACACCTCAAAAATATTATGTTGTTTAAAGATGAAATAGAATTCTTCAAGAGATAATCAGAACCATGTAGAGTGAATATTCTGTAGCCAATAATTTTTGGGCTGAAGCTATAAGGACTTCTTGTTATACTATAAATAGATTTATTATTAGGCCTTTTCTTATTAAAACTACTAATGAGTTATGGAATGGTAGAAAACCTAGAAATTCCTACATTAAGGTTTATGGTTGCAAAGTATTCATTCTGAATACTATAGTTAATCTTCATAAATTCACAGCAAAATCTAATGAAGGAATTTTCTTAGGCTACTCCACAACATCTAAGGCATATAAGGATTTAAATAAAAAAACTTGTACTGTTGAAGAGACAGTGCATGTGAAATTTAATGAAACTACTATTTTTGTTTCTAAATAACCCCTAACTACATATTCGGATGTGTTTTCAAAAACTGATTATCAACCTTTTTTAAAAAATATTTTTTATAATGAAATTGATCAAGAAGAGACTAATTAAAAATTTATCTCAGAATATTTCCTACCCTATATTGATGAACAGGTTTTACAAAACCCAAATCATTCATTTCTAAAGAATCATCTTACTGATAGCATCATTGGTGATGTATATCAACCTGTGAGGGCTAGAAGTTCCTTATGAAATAATGTAGAACATCTAGCATTCCTTTCCCAATTAGAACAAAAAATCACTAATGTGGCTATATGTGATGATGATTAGATTAAATATATGCAAGATGAACTAAATGAATTAGAAAGGAATAATGTCTGGACCTTGGTTAAAAGACCTATGGAAACTTCTATTTTTGGAGTAAAATGGTTCTTCATAAATAAGTGTGATGAAAATGGAATAATTGTAAGAAATAATGATAGATTAGTTGTTAAAGACTATAATCAACAAGTAGGAATAGCCTATGAAGAAACCTATGCTCTAGTATCTAGACTTGAATATATTTGTATTCTACTCGCCTTTGAAGCATTATTCAATTTTAAATCCTTTCAAATGAATTTAAAATATTCTTTTCTTTATGGTTATGTTGATGAAAACATTTTGTTGGAAAAAATCCTGGTTTTGATTATAAAAAACATCCTGATAATGTTTTTAGGCTTACCAAAGCTTTGTATGGTCTTACACAAGCCCCACGATCATAGTTTGATAAACTTTCTGGATTTTTGTTTCAAAATATCTATTTTAGGGGAAATGAAGGTCCAAAACTTTTTATAAAGAAAGATAAGAAATTTTTTTTGATTATTCAAATTTATGTTGATGACATTATATTTAGTTCAACTCAGTAATCTTTAACTGACTCCTTTACTGATCTAATGAAATCTGAGTTTGAAATGAGTATGATGGGTGAGATGACATTTTTCCGTGGTTTTTAAATTTCTAAAATACTAATTGAATCTATATATCCCAATATAAGTATATTGAATATCTTCTTAAAAATTATAGTTACAAAAACAATAAGAGTATAAGTACTCCCATTGGTACCTCAAACACACTTGATCTTGATGAAGCTGAGAAACCAGTAGATCAACCATCTTTTAGAGGTATGATTGGATGTTTACTTTACATAACATTTAGTTGTAAAGATGTAATGTTTTTATTATTCTTATGGGCAAGATATCAATCCAATCCTATGGAATCTCATTTACAGGCATTGAAAATAATTTTTCGCTGCTTAAATGGAACCATGGATTGAGGACTCTTCTATAATTCTGGAAATGATTTTATTTTAAAATGTTTTTCAGATGATGTATTTGGTTGATGTAGAATGGATATAAAGAGTACATCTGGAACTTTTCATTTCATAAGAGATTCATTAGTTTCTTGGTAATGCAAGAAGCAACACTCAGTAGCACTTTCCACTGCTAAAGATGAATATGTAGCAGCTGGAAGTTTTTGTGCTTAGGTGTTGTGGATGAAACACACAATCACATACTATGGTATGAGTTTTACCAAAACTCAATTTTTTTTGATAATACAAGTGCCATTTACCTTAGTAAAATCCCTACACATCACTCTCATTCAAATCACATGGATATTAGACATCACTTTCTTAGGGATCACACATAAAAATGAGATATCATTCTTCAATTCATCAGAATGCTAGACCAACATGTTGATATTTTCACAAAATCATTACCCTCTGATAGATTTGAATACATTAAACAGAAGTTAGAAATGATAACCATAATGTAATAATCCTTGTCAACTTTCAGTTGAAGTCAATCTCCTTACAGTAATAAACTCCTTTTCATAGGGGGAATACATTTTCATTCAAGTTGTTTTTCATATTTTTTGTAATGAATTTTTTTACATATTTTTTGTAATGATGTTTTTCATATTTTTCGTAATGATGTTTTTCATATTTTTCATAATAAAGTTTTTCATATTTTTCGTAATCATGTCTCTCATATTTTTTGTAATGAAGTTCTTAATATTTTTTCGTAATGGAAATTCTCATACTTGAAATTTTAGTAATGGATATTTTCATACTTGATATTTTCGTAATAGAATTTCTGTACTTGATGTTTTCATAGTGATGTTTTTTCATACTAAATATTTTCGTAATGGAGATTTTCATAATGAAAATTTTCTTAGATAGGATCTCTGTACTCAATTTATTTTTCATACTCACGTTTTTTTGGAACTTAATGTCCTTCAAGAAGAATTTTCCTTAATACGGATAATCTTCCTAGAAATCCGAAAGGTATGATTCTTTCTTGAGTTTTCGTAATCTCCTTTTACTTGCTATTAGTTTCTTTTGTTTCAAAATTTCTCAGATTCTAGATTTTATAAATCCAAATGTGTTTCCTTTAAAAACCTCAAAATATTGGATTCAATCATATTTTTCCTTACGAAAATCTTTTCAACCGTTAGACCAGTTTAAAATATTTCCCAGTCATTGGATTCAGATGGGAAGATGAACCATGGAATCAACGTATATATTAAGGGGACCCTTGATGGTTGTCCCACATCTGTTGTCAAGATTTTTCATGTCGAAGATCTTCTCCCCTACAAAATCCCATTCCAGATTTTCTGAAGTGCTCAATTTGGAATGTCTTCTGTAATTCCTTCTCAAGTGATGTCTACTATCTAGCCGATTGCAGAGTGGAAAGTATACTGGGAGAGGTTGGTACATCCTAACATTGTCAACAAATATTACTCTATTATCTCCATGAATATCAAGATTAATGGATTGGAGAGTGTATCCATTTAAAATCTAGGAGCTCAAAATATAGTGTATCCGGATTTGTTGATTGAATTTTATTAATTAGTTTGTTTCATTAAGGAAGAAAGTAGAGAAATATTTTCATTCAAGTGTTATAGAAAGACATATAAACATTCCTACACCAAGAGTTCTAGCTTGGATGGTTTATCTTATGAAAGAGAGGTATAATTTTGTTCTCTCAAGCTACCTAATATACAAGTAAGTTTCATCAAGGTAAAGGCTATTTAGTGTCTTGGACTTACTAATGTCAAGATGACAAAGATTTCCCATCTATCTACCAATAATGGGATCCTACAGTTATGGTTTTAGGGCCTTATTGTACCTAGAAATGTTGACAAGGACACTCCTAAGAAAAGTGATATGTATTTCTTGGTTTTTTTGGTAAATCTATTGATTATAAATGTGATGAGTAATATTCTCATTAAGATAGAGAATATCATGAATGATAATTTGAGAGCACATATTATCATTTATCCTACTTTACTCTCCAAGATTATAGTTCGGTGTCTTGAATCTTTCATGATCCCCTGCAGTTCCAAGCTGAGCAATTTCAAAGTAATTCTAATCTGTGATGATACCCTCAAGAGGATGAATGTAGGTTTTTATAATGAGACAGGTCAATTTTATGATCTACCAGATAATGTTATAGAGGCCATTCTGAAAAATAATGAAGAGGATATACCATCTAAGAAATCTAGAAAGAAGATGAAACTAAAGGATGTGGAAGAAACAGAGAAAACTCCTAAGGCCAAGGAAACCGAATCCGCACCTTCAAATCCCAAGAAATAGAAGGCATATTTGAATGAGGTATTATCCAAATGGAGGGAGGATAAAAATAATGGAAAGGAATGAGAGCCACGGTTTGGTCTAGACCATTCTGAGGCCAAGGCACTGAAAGAAAAAGCAGCTGATGAGCTTGAGAAGAAACCCATGGAAAAGATGCTTCAGAAAATGATGTTAGAGGCAGGTATTGTGCAATCTATTTAGAAGGCTACTGAAATTTCATCCGAGAACATTCTCGTACCGAAAATATTCTTAGTTGAACAATTACCTGAGACTCCAGGAAAAAAGTTCATGTCTCCAGAAAAAGTTCAAGAAAGGGTTGCTGAGCAGATAAATGATGTGGAAGAAGTGAAAGAAAATGAAGAAAGTAGTAATCACACTGATGATATGATTAAGAAAGTTTATGATTATCATGACAAAGAAAGTGCTTTCTAGAAATTGGCAATCTGTACTTCTCAAGATAGATCTTCAAGACATGCTACCGCTGGAGTTCATGAGAAGGCAGAGGAGGAATTGAACAAGTTGTTTGAAGAAGAGATTTATAATCATCATTTAATTCATAATGAGGATATTGAAGCAGGAGCTGAGAAGGAAAAAATTGATGAAGACAGGATTGTTCAGTTGTCTGAGAGTAAGAATGAGTCTCTATATGAAGAAGCTATTCCAAATACCCATAAATGAAAATAAGTGGCTATGGACATACCAACCAGAATATCATTAAGGAAGATCGAAGATGGAGGATATTCTAAAATGAATCTAGTCGAGATAGAGGAAGAACCATCACCAAGAAAATTTTCAGATTTAGAGTCATTAGTTTAAAGACATGGTTTTGTCATCCAGTCCCTGAAGAAGCTAGTGGACACCATTCCAGTCATTCCAACAATTGTCTCCAGATTCCAGATGCTCCAACATAGCATGAATCCAAATCGGATTCTGTATCCATGGTGATGGATAGGTGTGTAAAGGATGAGGCTGATCACAATAATTTCCTTATCAACTATGAATCCCACATAAAATCTTGCAAGATAATGATGATCTGGTCAAAGATTATAGTCAAATATCTAAGAGAGCATGATGACTTTCAAAACGATGTTATGGATTCATCTGACACTCAAGATATAAAAATCAAATATCTTACTAATAGCATTCAGGAAAATCTAAATCTTGAACACACTTCTACAATTCAGGATTTCAAAGATCTGAATGGGATGCTAATTTATTTTTTCCAAAGTTGGAAAACAGAAAAGGATCTCTAGATTGATATTATAAAGAAGCTGTTGAAGCAATATGAGTTGTTAAAGTCTCAAGCAGAGGCTATGAAGGCTCAGGGAGACAAGATCAAATCATTAGAAATGAAACCGAAGGAGTATCACAAGGAGCTTATGAATATGAAAACCATAGTGAAGAAGCTGATGCCATAGGAAAAAGAAGCAAAATATATCCAAATCTGATCATTTGTTGTATTTGTTTTTCCTTGTACAAATTCTTCCAATCATAATGAAGTTGTGGTTTCTTTTTTTGTTTGGATGATTGTACTAATATATTCAGGTACCATATTTCTTTTCCATTCCCTTAAATTATTTTTGAAAACCACAAAGGGGGATAATGAAAATGAATTCTATGTATATTAGATGTATCCCTATGTAAGGGGGAGTTTATCTAAGGATGATTTTTCAATTACCAATATTTCCAAACTCAGGTTTATAAAATTTCTCATTCCAGAAATCTAGAATATGATCCTTAGTTTTCCAAAGCGTAAGGGAGAGTTAGTCGTATTCACCATTGACCATTATTGAAGGGAGATATGTTTTATTTCAAATTCTACAAAAATTTTCAAAGTCCTTATATTCTTTTTTCATAAGGATGTTTGTGCTATCCAAAAAGGGGAATATTGATGATTAAATAAGGTGTTCCATATGAAATTTCAATTCTTTCATTCTTGGGGATTATTGTTGAGTCAATAAAGTTTCCTTCTGACATTACTATTACTCGTGTTTTGAAAATCACAAACACATTATCTCAAGGAATAGCTATTTTTACTCTCTGTTATACATCTGTAAAGAAAAAATTTCCTTTCCCAATGAAATTTATCCATACGATGTTTCATTTTCCCTAAAATAATTTATCTAAATGTATAATTTGGTTTTATACCAAAACCTTGGATTTATATAAATACCTAGATATGAAGTATTCTGTTTTAGGATCCGAATTCTAATTACAAATCCTAGATACGAACTCTTCTGAGTTCTGAATCCGAATTCTAATTACGAATTCTCGATAAGAACTCTTTAGAGTTCTGAATCCAAATTCTGAATACGAATTATGGTTACGAACTTCTTGAGTTATAACTATGAATTCTGATTACGAATTCTAGATATGTACTTTCATAGTTTTTACTCCGAATTTTGAATACGACTTCTGCATACAAACTTTCTGATTTCTGAATCTAAATTCCAAATATAAATTTTGGTTATGAAAATTTTTATGTAATGAATCTGAGATTACTGAATACAGACTCTGAACTATTATGAGTTCGGACTCGGAATTCTCATGAACTCTGACTCTGAGCATTGTATGTTATGGTTCGAAATTCTTATGAATCCAGATTCAGAATTTCTTTAAAATTCATACTCTATAATTCTATAGAATTCAGGATCCGAATTCCTTGAAAGCATGATCTAAATATCCTTTTATAATAGAATCCGAATTCAATTTTTCGTAGACTCTAAAATTTATTATTTTCTTAAATTCCGAATACTGGTTTTTAGTTATGAACTATATTATGCTCACACTTGTTTTAAAACACTGTTGTGCTTTCAGCCACTAACTTACCATTAATTGAGTGACACGTGTACAGGTCCCTCTAAAATTCAAGGAAAAATATGACCCTTGGAGGAGAGAGTCGACCACTGAAGACATGCCTATAAATAGGAGCTCATCTGAAAGAGTTACACACTATTCTATGACTCTAGTGATTACAAGCTATTGAAGTGATTTCTAGAGACAGACTGTCATTGCTTCGTGCGAACTGAACTTCTTGTTCATTTTTGTCTTTGTGTGACTTTGATTGTTTCTGTGTACAATCAAGGGCTTTTGGGGAAAGGAATATAGAGGTTCTAAAAACCTTGAAGTTGAGGGAATCCTTCTGAGGAAGAAAGAGGTGCTGACTACCTTTAAGTTGAGGGCTTGCAGGGATAGCAAGAAATACTCCGATATTTGTATCTAGGGATTACACTGGTGTGAGTAAGATAGTATTTCTAGAAATTATAAATCAATAGACCTTTATCCAAGGTTGTTGGATACCCTTCTCTTTAAGTTAAAATATTTACTACTTGTTACTTGTTTTGTTACATGTTTTTCCGCTATACTTGTATTGTTGAGGAAAGTATGACTATCTTATACTTCCTTATACAATTACTCTAATTTAGTAAGATTTTATACTCTTTAAGGTAGAATATTCATCTTTGTAAACTTTCATTAAGTTCCATTTTCTGGAACCATCATTCCAGATTCACTTTCTTGGAATCATATTTACTGATTCAAGTAAGTGTGTAGAACTAGAGGTTTTGTGAATTATCTTGTTTAACCTTATTAAACATAATCATCATTAAAATTTAAAAATGAAATTATAAAAGTATACAATTCACCCCTCCTATTTTATTTTGAGAATCATTAGAAACTCTATACAATATCTCTATTATTTCGATCCTACATTTGGTATTATAGAGTATATCATACTCAGATATACCATCTCAACAGAATGATGTTTTAATGTTTAATTTTATGGAAAATGAGATGTATGTATATCCTTACCTTAACATAAAAAAATTATTATAATTAATATATTGAGGTTATTATACCATAATTTATTTTAATATTTTAAGGAGGTGGAGGAAGAATCAAAATAGTACGCTCAGTTTTGGGTGTTTTCTCTTTCATGGAAACTTCATTGGTTTGAAAAAAGGCAAAGTGGTAGGATTTACAACCAAAATGAGGATTATAATATGGGAATATAGAAGAAATTTATTTTTGATGTTATTTCAATAACCATCAGTTTTATGATGTGTAAATAAGATTGGAGAATGGGTGGCCTTTTATAACTGAGGTGAGGAACAAACATGTACTTTTTTAAATTAAAAAGGTTTACCCATATTTTATTGATGTCACAAGAATCCAAAATAAATCATTCATGATAATTATTCATTATATCTTCTATAAATTTTTAGATAAAATTAATTTGGCTTTTTTTTTCGTTTATTTTTACCCTTTTATTTGTTTTCCACACTTATTAAATACATTATTACCTAAAACACAGTAAACAATTTTTATTGTTTTTACAATACATTATGGTAAAAAATTAACATAAAATTAGTAGTTAAAATAAATAATTCATAATAAAAATATTGATTCAAAATTTTCATATTCCATGTACATAGTTGGAAGAATTTAATTTACAAATAAAACTGAACACGTAATGAAAATGTGGTTTTCCAAAGAGAAATTGTTAAAAATTGTGAAAATTTTTTATATGAAAATAAAAATTAAAATAATTGAAATGAAATTAATTTTATTAACATATTTATAATTAATATCAATTTATTTTTACCCATTTTTAATATAGAAATAAATCTTATAAATTATTTAAATGAAAAGGATGTTTTAAATAAAAAAGAAGTATTTTCACCATTCACTGAAAAATAAATCAATTTAGAAAAAAGATTCACCATAAAAAAATATGGATATGATGATTTCAAAAATTATGTATTTTTAAAATTATTAATTTTAGATATGTTTCAATAATTTATTTTATTATTGATCACAAAAGGAAATAAACAAATTTTTTTTGAAAAATTGAATTTCTAAAAATATAAAGATGTTATTAAAAATTATGTATCTTTTTATATTTATGTTTTCTTCGCGAAAATAAATTATAATTAATTTTAAAAAATTATTTATATTTATTCCTGAATTTTTAATGGCTAGGTAAAGATTTCCTTATTTAAATAATAATATTAATACTTTTGTTTGTTTGTTAAAACTTGTGGTTGTGTTCAATGAAAGATGAAATCAGTGTTGTGTAAAATTTAATATATCAAATCAATTTAATTTATTAGAACGAAATTCATAAAATCTCTTTATTTTATATTCTTCCCAATATAAAATGTGTTTTCCCACAATATTACATCTCTTCTAAAAAAACAACTAAGGATAATTACACCTCACCATTTTCTCATGTTACCACATTGCTTCTTCAAATTAGTGATTTTTTTAGAAAACATTTTCTAGTATTTTTTCTTGTTTCATTGAAATTTCTATCTACAATCTAAAAACTCCTCTAGTTTTACCTTATATGAAATATCCTTATCGATTCGTATGACCACCCAGTTCATGACATGTGAAGGATCATGTATGAACTTCCTTATGAGAGATATAAAGACCTCATCCTGGACCAATGAAAGGTTTAGTGGATGGCCCAAATGAGAGAATACAATCCTGATATGATCCGGACTTCCAAAGGTATAGATATACCTAGGTATTTGTTTCCCCTTTTTTCCAAATCTCATTACCATCTTCCATATAGATTTTCATAGAAAAAATATCACTAAATTCAAATTCTCCATCACATCATTGATTATCAGAATAACATTTGTACCAAATCTGAGATTACTTGATGTATTAATGAATGGAACTAATATTCTCATCCACATATTCAGACAACGTAAGTCCTAATTCCTTTATTTATTCCACTTCATTATATAACATTGTATCTTCAATCATTTTTCTGTAGAGGGATTCATAAAGAGCCATTTGAATGATCATGTAAAAGATACTATTTTTTGAAAAATCAACTAGAAAATGTTTATAAACTGAAATATCTTTAAAATAAATAGAAAATATATAAACCAATATTATATGGTTATAATTGTTATATTATAGTGACCATCTGTTTGAGGATGATATGGATTGATAAAAAATAACTCTATGTCTAAATATTGTTGAATACTTCACAAGAACATTGAGGTTAACATTTGATTTTTCTAAGATACAATTGAATATGGTACTCCATGACACATTACCACTTCATTAATAAATATCATATAAGAATTATATGATTATAATTATTTTTTAATATTGATGATGTTTGATAAAATTATTAGTTGAATGATTACAACCAATATTTAAATATACATTTAGATGTTTTGGGAGGTCTGATGATAAAATATAGGGTGATGTTTTCCCATTTTCTTTCAATTATGGTTAATAGATGCAATACCCCCTTATAATATTGTATGTCAGCATTAACAACTTATCATACCAATAGTTCTGATAAAAACACTAAAATATCTCTCTTAACTTCATCCCATCATTAGTACTCTTTCAAGTCAATATAAATCATCATAATTACAGGATGAAAAGGGAATGTAAAACTATAAGCTTCTTTAAAAAATCCTTCTTAAATATAGTATTTAATGAACACATATAAAATTCTTAAAACATATCATTCCATATATATTATGGTTATACACCATACCCTTTAAAACATTCTTTTTTCATGTCTACATATTCATTCTATTTATATTTATTCATTACTATGGATAGATGTTTGAACATTAAATTGAGAAAAATAATATTTCTCCAATTTCTTCAAGAATTTTATATCTATATTAGACATTTTTTTATTCTTATCACGTGTAACACATGATGATCCTCTCGACTCAAGGAATCATCTATATTTTTCACTTTCACAAGGTTGTTAGGAATTGATTCATCATAAAATTTAATATTCTTTAACCATCTTATCTGGAACATATTCAACTCCTTCTATATGAATATATACATTACTAAATTTTTTATCAGTATATATATCACAATTTTCATGGTAAAGATAATTCTACTATATATTAAATGTAAAATTAACTCCTCTAACTCCACATCCCGATTTTGGTAATTTAGTTTATGAATATTCAATTTTCATGAGGCATCAGATATAATAAATTAAATTTTTATAAGAACACATACCAATAACTTCTTGTGTGGATCACTATAGAATAAAAAATATTCTCCACTCTAGGGAAATGTATGAACATGTGTTAAGACTAATATTTTCTTCAGTTCCATTGTATTTTCCACATATTAATCAATCTAATTGAACTTAGAAACCGTTTAAGTTAACCAGGTGAGAGGATCATATATTAGTGAGATTTTCTATATACACTAATGATAATTACCTGATAATCAAAGAAAACTATAGTTCCTAGTCACAATGGTTGTTCTGGAATCACATTCAATAGCCTCTATATTTGATGGATTTACTAATATACCCTCTATTGAGATTATGTTTCTGAAAAATGAATCCATTTGTAGCGAAAATTCTCACTTTGTAAAATTTTCATATAGTTCCTATATTCTTATGGTGTTTAGTATAATATCATGTTATCGTCATCTACATAATTTATATTTTAATATATAATATTATTGTATCTAAAGACTACCACAAATAAAAAAAAGATAATCTATAAAGACAATATTAATTAAATCCATAATGATATAACTGGAATTAGTAATTACTGATGGAATCCCTATATATTGATAGTGTATATACCGTGTGTGGAGTTGCTTCATGGGTATATCAATCTATTTGAACATCAATTGATGATATCCAATATAAAGGTCAATATTGGAGAAGTGTTGAGTATTGTACAGTTGGACAAATACATCATAAAAATGGTGTATGGAAACATTTTCATTATTGTGATATTGTTTTGTTCCAAATAGTCATTACTATGTTAAATAAAACCATATATATTTTCAAGAGAAATAATTGGTTCACCCGTAGGTGACCCACTTGGTCGAATAAATCATTTATCATTATTATCATGGAGTTTAATTTTCAATTTCTATAACTAAATCATGAAAATTATAAAGGGAGTCTTTGCAATTGGTGTGACACCATATATGATTTATTCTGACAATTCAACTTCATTTTTTGTGGTAAGTCAATGAAAATATATTATAAACAGATAAAAACCCTATATAACAATATATGAATCTTCTTTGTTGAGTTTTTTCCAACAATATGAGATATACCCCACTATTCCATAGGAATCGAAACCTATAAACTGAATCTCACTTCCATTGGATGTTAATATTTATCATTACAAGGACATATGAACTAAAGTTATTTTGGAAGATAAAATGTTACATACCATCCTTGAAAATTGAATTGGGATGTATTTAGTGAAATATAATCCATTCCTAAGAGAATATCAAGTTCAAATAGATGAGTAATGATAGTATTTGTAGGAAAAATATTTCCTAAACATCAACAACAGAAGAATAATTTTATTCTGATGTGACCATTGGTCTATTAGGGGTTTTCAATAATATTTACACATATGAGAATATGCGGGATATATTGATACACTTATGAAATTTCAGAAATGAATGAATGGGAAGATCCAAAGATAAATTTTATATTATTATTTCTATATTGGATGGCATGTGTACCTTTCATGAACTCATTATCACACCCATTATTGATAATAAAAATATCAGGAGATTTCATTTTTCTCTTGGAAGAATAGGTTTATAATTTTGATTATCATATTTGACATTCATATTTTTTCACTGTTTAGAATAATTCCTATAATTATTGAATTTCAAACACGAGAGTGTAAGATATTCATTTTGTAGGGATTTATATCTATTTTTTGTCATTAGTTAATTGATTTACCTAACTTTTGAATTTGATTACCCGATATCATTCAGTTTCACACATAAAATATTTACTAGTCCCCTTAAGAAAATATCCACCATATTATTTTGAAGACATTATGAATAATGGAAATATCATATTATTCTCTCCATGATTTTTATATTTTTTTGTGAATTCCATTTTCATCTTCTTATTAAAACCATTGGATATATACGTAACTACAACTTTTATTTCATCCTTGATAACACATAAAACATTCTTTCTGTGGATAATGATGTACCTTATATCCAATTATCATCATGTAAATTGTTTTAAGAAACTAAGGAATTAATAAACCTACCTATTATGTTTTATGGGAATAAAAGAAACATACCAGACAAGACATGCAATTTTTTTTGCATTTGTACCAAAATATGTGTCATCCTTCTCCAGTTCATCAAGAAACTCATTCTTTAAAACTGTGTGAAGAATACGAGGAATGTGCTTATGGAAAAATAATTCCACTACCTCATAAAAAATGAGGGAGTTAATTACATCATATTCCCTTTAATTATTAATTAGAGTAAACCATTCATATTCTTATTCATCCAAATGAATGAAACCCAAAATGACAATATAATGTTCCAATCAATCTATAATGAAAAATATGATTTAGTGTTACAAATCCAATTATCGTAAACTTGAAGAATGACAGATCAAATGAAGGAAGGTGTACATGGCCACAAAAAGTAGTCAATATAACATTATTACACAGTTTTCCCATTTTTTAATTTTGGAATATTTATATATTGCTAACCTTTTAGGAGAATATAAATAATATTTTTCAATTAATACAACATAATTTTTAGATTCTCTAATGAAAAATAATTGCATTCTTCTTCAAAATCATAATTAACTGGTTTTTATCGCGTCCCATACATTGAATAAATACAAAAATCATAGTGTAAGATACAATAATCATTATGGAGAACCACATAATAATGAAAAATTAAATTATGATGATTAAATCTTGACACATTATTTTTAACCTATGAATTCTTATATTTATTCTATGAAATTCATTGTCCTCATTTATTTTAATACTTCATGATATTTCATAAAAAAATGAAATTTATAATTCATATCCTTCAAGGATTGTCAATATTGTGTATAGTGATTCCCATTATCATGCAATAGGTAACACTCGAGTCAATCTCAATACACCATTTTTAGAGTTATTTCCCTTTGGTATCTTTGTTCCATATCCTCATCCACATGTAGAATCTAGATAAGGATTCAATTTTATGTAAACTACATTCTCTATCATCTACCAAATATCAATGATTTTTTTATTATACACTATTTTATCTATAAATATACCCCCATAAATGTACTTCAGGAAATCAAAACTGGTTTCTCATTATTAATTCAAATGGTTAACTAAACATATCCACTGATACTAAATAAAGTGACCAAAAATTTTCATACATGGATATTACATCATTTTAGTTGAATATTACATACATAATAAAAACATACTCTAGAGGATCGTAATGGTATTCTGATATTGAAATCATGTAAACATAAATTTCTGGTTTATATGTGAGCTACAAAATATCTTACATTGTTCTTCATAACCAACAACCCTATTTGTTATATCATAAATAATACATATCATTGTTACATGGGAAAAGGAATCATAAGAAAGGGTGAGATTAAATTTTTAATAATGTTATGAACGGAATATGTGTAAGAATAACATAAATATAAGGGTATGGGATTATTTGTTTAAAATTATAATGACAAACCGTTCATATGTAATATAATAATATTGAGTCATTTAATAACAATTGGAATTTATAAAGTCATGTAACATAATGAAATAAAAAATTCCATGAGAGTAAAAAATTATCAAAATATATAGAGTTTTGGAATGTAGATAAGAATATAAGATAATTTTTAATGTAGTCAAGGTTCACATACAATGCTAACACAGGCGAAGGAGTTCACTCTCTAAATCATCATTTTAGTGAAGGTTCACTTACAATACACTCATTGTAGAAAAAGTCTCATATTGAGCTGATGTCACTCCCCATCCCAGTTTGGTGTATCTCACAAGGTATAAATATTTACCCAATTAATTGTATGGAGTTATTAATCTCACACATCACATAATGAAAATAATATGTATTTCTACAAAAAGATTATAAAAAATCACGATATAATAACACATGTGATGATATTTTTTTCAGAAATATTTCTATATTTAATAACATGAAGTAAAGAGAGACATTTAAAAATCAATTATTCATTTCATAAAAGTATAAACCATGGAATGATGTGGGTTTTTTAATAATTTCATTATGGTATGAACCATGGAAGAGAAACATGTTTCATAAATTCAATTGTATAATAAGAATAAAACATTCATTGAAATAATAATAATTGAATCCCTATATCAAATCTCATAGGTGGAATACGTAAATTTAATGGATGATATCTAAGTTGGAATTTAATTTCTAATGATCATTGAAATCATTAATTTGGAAAATAATCATTCACTATGAAAAAAAATATTTAAAAATAGAAAATAATTTCAAAATATTTTTCTCTAAAAATCTTTTAATATTATAAAGGAATTTTCAAATAAATTATTTTCCATGATTTTTAGAATTATATTTATTCTATACATGTATGATTTAATATTCTTGTAACATTTTTGGTAAAATCCAAACAATAGTGCTTGGAAAACATTATAAATATTACGTTAATTTTATGTAAAAAGTTTAACATGTGTAATATTTTTTTTAAATAAGTCATTTATTGAATGTAAAAAACAATTTTCCAAACAAATTTCAAAACAATTATTAGAATCATTTTTTCTAGAAGAAAAATGTGTTTTCAACTAAATAGAGAAATGAAAATGATTTATCATGAAAACATTCTATTGAACCCATGAGTACTAAAAAAGTGAAAAATGAAGGAAAAAATTATTATGAAGACAAAAATAGAGTATAATAGATTTTATTAGTATCTTGAGGTATAGATCATAATATTTTATCATCGTAAATATAATAACAAATAAACAATATAAACAATGATATTGTTACCTAAAATATTCACCCCATTGGAATCATAGAATTTTAAGCCCCATGATAGAATAAAAATAAAATAAAAATAAAATATCTTGATAATAAATAAATTCATGATATTAAATTTCAAATGGGTTATATATATCCCTCCTGAATTAATATAAGTTCATAAAATATCATAGACACCAATGAAGGAAAATTGACACAGAAATCCTTTACTATATGTGTAAACTTCTTCCATACAAGTTGAAAACTATTGTATAATAAATAAAGTTTTATGTTAAATATATTAATGAAATATATTTACATTTTTCATACCATATATTAAATTCTTAGGAACATTAATTTCCAATTTATTAAGAATTTCATGTTTATGTAACATTTTGGGCAATAACATATTTTTGTTATGTATAAAATTATTTTTTATTTTTGATCATATAACATTGAACGTGTTTCCATAATATAAAAAAATTATAAATGATAAAAATATAATATATATATATATATATTAAGTATATAAAATTTTATTGTAATAAAAAAGGTTTAGAGATAGAAAATGTAATACATGGTTCATAGAGATGGTAGGTCATAAGTATGAATGAACACCATTTTGATTTTCTCGATGGATTGAATGAAAGGGTGGTACATTATATTATTCTTTTAAATAAATTTTTTTATATCATATATATCACATATTTTCATTTAAACCATCCTTATTATCTTCCATGTAAAACATGGGGGAATCATATCGCTTCACAAGCTGGTAGTCCTCCATACACATAAGTGACATTATCGTATGTCCATAGAATGAATAGTAAGATGTTATATGTGATAAAATAATTAATCAATTAAATAATATAAAAAATATCATATATTAACATTTATTCCATCAATATTTTAAACCATGATATGTGGTGACAGAAAACGAATAACATCTGTTTTTTAGGTGGTAGTCATCCATACAGAAGAATGATTATTTAATATCACATTTGATTTAGATTGATATTGTTGTTTGTAATTACATTGAAGTAAAAAATATTAGGTATAATTTATATAATAATATGATTATATCATTATATTTTGACAATTATTTAAGGATTTGGAAGAATAAATAAAATAGAACACTTAATTAAGGGTGTTACCACTTATTTGGAAAATTTATTGTTGGCTTTCACGAAAAGATTATTAGGTTTATTTAATGAAAAAAATAAAGATTTTATTTTTGGAATATGGATGTAGGGAAATTATTTTGGTAGGTTTTGGTAAATCCAAATGGTTTTGGAAGTGTGAATAAGAGAGGATAAGGGGTTTCCTTTTATAAGTGTGTTGGGTGGCACACTTGTAATTTTGGAAATGAAAAATGTGTAACCACATTTTTATCATTTAATAAGGATAAAAAATAGTCTATTATCAATAAATTAAATTTTTTAGTTCAATATATGTACATAAAAAAGAAATTTTTATTTTTTTGGGTTATTTTTAACCATTACCTTTTTTTGTTTGACACCCAATAAACCAATTTTACCATTACTTTGGTAAATAATTTTTTATATTTTTACAGTTAATTATTTTATATAGATATTTTGGTAATTTTAAATAATATAATTTATTTTTATTAAAAAAATTAAATTAAATTTTACATATTACATTCACCTTAGTGGGATAATTAAATTTAAAATCATACCTGTAGACACAATGAGAAAACGGTTTTCCAATGAATAAATGGACAAATGTTTAAAAAAGATTATATAAAAATTCAAAATTATAATCATTAAAATGAACTTAATTGGATTAATTGAAATATTATTGGTTAAATAATACAGTTAAATAAATTCTAAAACAAAAATGATCTATACTATGTCTTTAAATGAAGAAGACGTTTTTAATAAAAACCACTATTTTCCCTTATTCCTTGAAAAACTGATATATTTTTTAAAATCTAACAATTTTACCCTGAGATTAATTTTTCATTATGATTTCAAGAATGAGTATTATTTTATGAAAAGTTTTTATTAAAATTTTAAAAAACTGACTATAATTTTGTTCATAAAAATAAATTAAAATCAATTTTTTGAGAAAATACTATTTTCAAAACATATAAAGTCTTCAACAAAAGTTAATTATTTATTATCAAATATTTTTCTTTGTATATAACCAATATACACAATATTTAATTTTTTATTCCAATTTATTCCACCAAGAGTAATGGATGCATAATAATTTTTGTATTGAAATAATAATATTAATAGTTGGTTGTGGTTTGTTAAAACTCGTTGTTGCATGTAACATAAGAAAAACTCACTATTTTGTGTATAAAAAATTATAAAATAAATTTATTTAATTTTAAAATAAATAATTCCTAAAACCCCAGAATTTTGTAGTTCAAACAGCAATCATTACACTATTCTAAAGATCCAAACATTCCTTGATTTCCAATGCCTTGGATGAACAATTGATCTTATATCTAATTATGGTTGTACACTCATATTTTTAATTATTATAAATGAAAAAGTAAAATAAAGTGATTATTGATATACTGAAATGACTCTATAAACTATCAGAATCACTAAAAGAAGAAAAAGAAAGAAAACATTTACCCCTGTATATCTAAATTATTGATTGACCACGATACTGATGATTTCTAGTCATAGATTTTCACTATTAGGAGTCCTAAAAATTTCCCTCCTTGAATGGTTTATTCTAATACAACATACAATCGATAAATGTTTCATTTCCCATCACCAAACAATGGAATAAACAAGAATACTGTGACTATGAACATGATCAATGGATGAAACAACTCCACAAAATTCCCCAATATAGACTCCTCATTAAGAAGATAATCTAAAGAATATAATATAATTTTTTTGAATGAAATATTTTAAATCAAATACTATAGTTCCCCATGTTGAAGGAAACCATATCCTGAAAATATTATTCCTTCGTGTTATAAGAAATTAACTTAAATTTTAACTGATCAGAGAACTCCTCATGTGATACTAATGACACATCATGATTTATTAATAATAGATACATTCATCCGTGGGTATATCCCAATATAAAAAAAATGGAAATGAAATCTAGTTCACTATACTAGCATGAATTATGAAAATTAAAATTTCTAGATCTCTGAATAAATCGTAGATCTAAGGATTAGAAACTGATCCCCAATACATCTGTAGGCACTGACACTAAATCTTTTCATGTCTTTTCCTCCAAGAATCAACATCATCAACATCAAAAATTATATGATAATTCTTGGTATATTACTATACTTATATTATAATAATGTACCATGTATTTTGAGCTATATTCATACCGTTGAAAGTTAAAATGTTTGGGTCTTCATAAATCAAAAATATGATAAAACATATGATTAATTAATTATGATTCATCTGAGTTCCCATCATCTATGTAATTCAATAATAGTCATAGAAAGTCATATTTTTGAGCATTACATTCATACCAATCCTAAAAGTAGTGTCACATATCTTAATATGTTTTTTAAATTGAATTTTCTTTTGTTAGATCATGGGGGGTGAGAATATTGTTTTATTACCAGCCTACCTTTCATACATCACACATAATGTTCAACTGACACCATTTCCCTACAGACCCATGAAATCCTCACCAGTGTCTAACCCCAAACTCCATCATAACTCTTATAAAAAACCATCAATATCTGGTTATCATAACCGAACCAAACATGTAATCCATTTTCATTAGCAGTGAAGATAAATGTGACCCTTTTTTACAAACTTTATTGGGCCACATGTTGGATACTAAAATAAAGGGTATAAATTAAAACCAATAAACAAGATAAAAATTAATTATTAAAATTAATTTTAATATAAGATGTTAAATAAAAACAATAATCCTATAAATAAAATGTATCACATAAAATCTTATGTTAGTATCCCTAAACCCCATGAAGTCATGAAAAACTTTTTATAAGCATGTAACATCCTTTTTGGTCACAAACACCCTCCTACAAACATGAAAAACTATTATATTGATATATATATATAGAGTAGTGAGAAAATATGTATAAATTATATGATCATACCCAAAAACTCTCATTAAAATATAGAAGGAGTAAACTAAATTTGTAGGGAAAAATTGAGAAATTGACATATTACCTAATTAACTAAACTATATTACCATCCTCAACATTTATCTCACATAAATAAGTATTATAATGATGAAGAATTTATAAATGAAGGGTAACATGTTACCACATTCCAACTAATCTAGTTACCATAAACCCCAATGAATTGTTTTATCATAACGTCATCCCATCTAAAATTAATAATGAATATGTTTTTTAAAAAATCATAACCACAACCACAAAATAATATCTAGATCAACATTACACCCCATAATTATATAAGGAAACTAAGAGCCATCATAACTACTGAAATACATTATATAACATAATCCATCAAATATTTTTATAAGCATACATACAATAACTATATTCCATTACATCATTGATACATCTATTTATTTTAACTATCTACCACCACAACCAAAATATACATTTATGTACTAACTGAGAAACATTAGAACTCATACAAACATAAATCATATAATAGTAAGACCCCATCTCCTATATATTCCTTTATAGCCGATAGGTATGGAAGGGATAGTTAGTTGGGGAGAGTGTTTGGAATTATGTATCCTCAATGATAAAGATTGTGGAAAAACCCTCAGAACCCATGTATGGATAGGAGCATTGAGTTAATCATCTAACTCAAGTGGTGAATCACATGAAATAACATAACACAATGATTTATATATCAAAAAAATAGGCCGAATTCCCTAGACCTATAATAAATCATTATCTAATATTTTATATGAAAACCCAACAGTCATTACATTAGACTATGAAGTCATATATTACGAATACAATCATTATGATTCAATACCTTAATTAAGAATATAAAAATTACCCATAATTTAATAATATTCTTTATTCATCCTTGAATAATTCTTTTATTAATCAATAATATAAGTATAATAAATACAATATTATATGCATATCCAGGCCCAATTATTTTTGATTAATTTATACTTACTAATATAAATTTATCTAAAATTTACCATTACAAACCATATCCCTCCAAATAATTAATAATTTATTTAATTTTCATGATTTTGGAAACTAACAAACATATATACCTATATATTGGATTAATATAACTGAAAATTAATATTTTTATAGATATAATTTAAAAATTAAAATAGTGGTTAAGCAATATAAATATAGTAATTAAATACAAATCTAAAATTTCACCCTCTATAAAACATTATAAATTTTTTATAGCATCCATAGAATTCCAACATAAATAAAAATATACCTTCATTAAATAATAATATAAATTTAAAATTTTTCTATACTAACCATTATAGGTTATGAAATAATTTACAAAAGTAGTTTTAGTATTTAATATATATCAATGTTAGTAGGAAATAAATATTTAAATGTAAATAAAGATAATTAAAATATTTATAAGCTTTTATTAATGCATATAAGTTGACAAGAATCATGCTTAAAATGATTTCAACCAATAATATCAATTCCCTAAATAATCATATTAATCTATCATATTAATTTTAGTATAAATTTAAATAAATATATTTCAAGCAATGAATATAATTTTATTTGAAAAATAGAAACCATAACCACTAAATAATAATTTAAAATTAAGTAGTCATTCATATGAATAAATTTATACATGGTTAATATAATTTTCAGGGTCTATATTATAATATATTATCATTTTATATCCCCTCACAAGTTTAAATATGATACTAAATTAATTAAATCAAAATAGCATAGTATAAAAATATCATAAAAATTGTAGTATATAATAACATGGATATTTTCAAATCAGTAAAGGAATATCAAACTACCATTCAATTTCATTTATATCATATTATTATTATTTTTTGAAAAAATTAATTTTTATCCTTAAAACTGAATCATGATAGGCCGGCCTCTAAAAATGAATTAATAAGATTAGATTACAAACCCCCACCTCCCTTTGTAGACATATTGTTCTATTAACATTATTAGAGAGGGGGAGATATAGATTTAATGTTGTAACTCAAAATTGATTAAATGAATTTATGGTCCTTGGTGGATCAATGGTTCTAAAGACTCTTCTACCACATGGTTACCTATGATTAAGATTAAATGAGAGAAAAAATGGAGTTGAAATTTTGAAATTAAAATATCATATTCATAAACCACATTATTTTTATGATGTATAATTTATCAAATTTAAAAATACGTTCAACTACTCAAATTTTATATTTAAATAATTTAATATATTATCATCACTTTATTACTTTTAATTTTTAGTAATTATAGCACAAAATTTATAGGGGTTAATTATTTTATTTTTCAAACAAAAATATTAAAATTTCAATAATTTTACCAAATAAAACATTTTTCAATCTCAAAAAAGTGTTTCTAAGTGAAACATAAGGTAATTTGAATTTTCATGAGGAAAACCATCTACAAACATTCAGAAGAAGAAAAATAATATAAATGTGTTTTATTTAATTCAAGGGGTTAAATAATCTTATGTATGAACATATTTAATTTATGTATGAAAATATAGATTATTCTGTAAAAAATTAAGAAAATAAAACTACCTCTACATTTGAATAAAGGATTCAACGGTATGAAATAAGGAATCTAATTTACTAAAAAACGAATCTTATATATCAAAATTTGGAAAACTAATTAACATTTAAGGGAAATTTTCATGGAAAAGTTCAATGGTAAGGGACATTGTTACCTTAAATAATATATCTTAGGGTCACTATTGGTGGTATGTTAGGGTTATTTTTTGGTAAATAAAATATTTATGATCCATATAAAATATATCTTCTCTTTGCAGAGGTTTATCATGTATTTGGAATGAATGATTTTTGATATTTATATATATAAATCTATTCTATTCCATGTTTATTCCATCTTGGTATGACTTATTATATGTGGGAGTTATTTAGATTTTGGGGTAATTTATGGTTTTTATTGTGTCTATGAGAACATTTTCACCCATTGAGAGATGTATTTTTAGAAATATATAGTAGCCTCTAGATAATTAGATATAGGACTATGTAGAACACTAGAATAATATATTATTTAAGATAGTTCATTGAGAATTTTTATCATGTAAATGTTATTGAACTAAAAAATTATTATACTAACCCATGAATTTTCTTATATTATTACATGATTTTTAATATAAAAATAATACAACTCAACAAAAAGATCATGATTCCATGTTTCCTTATAAGTACATGTTTATAATATATGAAATGGAAAAGAAAATATAAATTCATTATATTTATCTATATAATAAGATCTTAAATTGATTTTTGTTCCTTATCCTACAAATGTTTTATCAAGGGAATACATAGAGAAAATAGAGATCTATAAATGAAAGTAATGAAATAGGTAACATATTAAAAGATATCATAATAGTTAAGAGGCATAATATGATATCATCTAAAAAATAGATCAGAAAATAAAATGGTAGAATTAAATAAATAACATGGATTCATAATATCTTGAAAACATAGGAATGTGGACGCAATATATTATATGACAAAAAATTATGTCAAGGCTAACTACTATGGAAACATCACAATGTGGAAAAATTTCCATCGTGGATTGAGTTTAATCCATAATCCCAGTTATAAATTATCATGGGATAAAAAATTACCCAATAAATTAGAGTTCTACTTGGTATCTCCCATTATAACATAAACATTATTTTGTGAACCAAAAAAAAATAAGTAAATCATATGGAAAAAACATAAGAGACCCTTATGGAATGAAACAAGTAGTATAACCATGAATCATATATTAATCAAATGATAATTAATTTATATTACCAAGATAAGAATGATTTAAATAATTTTTATATTCAAATATAATTATATAAAAATGGGTCTCTAAGTATTATTTTTATTAAGAAATATTTCATGAGTAATTGTTGATAATTTTGTATTGAATTTAGAATTCAAAATAAAGATTCAATGAATCACATAAAGAATTTTAGATAAAGAATTAATATCACATGTTCATAGAAAACCATAGGTAAAATAAATTTAATTTCTTAATATATTATTTGATCAAGGAATTCATTTATTAAAATAAATACATTATGTGATCATTACATAAATGGATTAAATGATAAGAAATTTCTCATAATTCAGTAGTTATTTTATTTAATGGACTTGATAAATGAACTTATGGATTGTATAATACAATTAAAAAGGTGTAAATATATATATATATATATATATATAAATGAATGATACAAATATAAATAATTTATAAACATATAAAAATACAAAATATAGATAATTTATTTTGGAGATAGAAATGACATATCTTAAAGAAAAAGGGTGGTATATAGAGATATGTTACCAAATATTTCATCATATTTCTTCTCTTTCACATAATATCCAGAATACTCTAATAACATTAATAAATTATTTAATTCATAATTTCATAAATAAATAAATATATATATATATTATATTAATTTTATTATGTTAATTTATAATCATTTAAATGAGATATAATGTTTAAATTTTTTGGAGGGTGTATGTTATATGGTTCAATGGTCAAATCACTTGTGTATAATTATGGAAGTTATTAATAAATTGAAATATATTTAAATAATTGAAATAAAACAATACTCATGTACTTATATAAAATTTTTTTGTCAAATTTATTCTTTTTTCTTATATTGGGACCAATCACTTAGTAAAAATGTTAGCATTTCTGTCACGACCCGTCCTCGGGACTTGTGCCGTGACTGCCCAAAGCCCACCTTCCATATGCTAGGGGATGGCGACTAGAACCAAGGCATAAATCTGGACAAAAATGGGAAGGCATTGCCTTTATAAACTAAACAAACACCACAGAGTAAGTTAGCAGAAGTAAACACTAGGTAAACTGAGTACAATAGTAAGTGCGGAAAGTAATTGGGCCAGAATACAAACCCAAACTGAAAGTAAAGTAACACTGGAAAGAATGTACAATATCTAAAAGTAATCCAGCAACGTCGAGCCATCCACTAGAAGTCCCACCTGAAGGGTGGGTACATATAGCCACCTCAGCTCCTCGGGTCCAGCCGTCCACTTAGTGTACGTCCCGCCCAGTGGTACACCTCCAGGTACCGACTGCACCACAAACCTCAACCACGATCAGTGTTGTCCTTCTTCGGCATCCAACACAACGTAGTGTCAGCATCGCCCGTGCAGGGGTGAGTATAAGCTACTCAGTAGGGACCCCGAGACCCCTAAAGGTCTCCCAGAATCCACAAAAGATAATCCACAAAAGAAAGATACAATCATGAAGTAACATCCAACACTAGTTAGGTATACACCCATAAATATACCTAATTCATCAATTCCAGTTCGGCTCCAACATCCGAAGCCATGTTCGATCACGTCCACACAGGATAGTACAACCCAATCCATACAGGAAAGCACAACACAATCCACATAGGAAGCAAGTCAATCATATCGAAGATAATGATTGAAAGTCAAGACTCATTTCACACAGGGTATACTTCTTCGTAAGGTGATAGAGATGATTAGATGTAGCCACTAATTCATCTAATCTGGGACCCACATAGGATACTATACCGGCTAAGCTGTCGGACCCATGTAGGATACAAGACCAGCCACTCTGTCGGACCCACATAGGATGCAACAACAGAGGTCAAATACTACCGGACCCACGTAGGATACAAGAAAAGTAGTACTGCCAGACCCACGTAGGATAAATGAACAGTAGTCATCGCCGTCGAACCCACGGAGGATTTCAGTACGGTTTCCATCGCTGCTGAACCCATGGAGGATTTCCGTGCAGTCGTCGTCGCTGTCGAACCCACGGGGGATTTTAGTGCAGTCGTCATCGTCGTCGCAGTCGTAGCCAGCTCTAGGGTTCCTGCACACAGCATGCTTGATTCCTGTAGGGTCCTATCCACGAGCCAAGTGGGTTGATACATCAACTACCACATATTCCGGAGTTGATGTATCCCAAAGTGCCATCTCGACAGAAGGAACTCAATGGGACAGATGACGCGTCAATCGGACGCCCGGTCTTAGAGTTATTGGCTTTTTCGTTCGAGGGGTCCGGTTGGTTTTTAAATCAAAACCATCCTGACCGCACTCCAACTGCATCCAAACCTCGAGCGGAGTAAGACAAAAGGTCCTTATCATTTAAAGGAATCTAATAAATTCGATGGCACGTCAATCGGACATCCGAAGCTCATGTTATAAGTGTTTCTGCTCCGATGACCCGGTTGGTTTTGTGTTCGAACGAAACCGGTCGTACCCAAAGTTCTCCAAAACCTTGAGGGTAATATAACTAAACAGCCGTCTCGATCCAAGAATCGCATCGCAACTGACAGTGTGTCAATCGGAGCTCCGTATCCCAAGTTACGAGCATTAAAATGAATCTGTCTGGTTTTAGTGGGTTTTGGGCCCGGACCGACCCGGCCCAAGACCCCCTGGGTCGGCCCGAACCAGTTCGGCCCGACCCGGGTCCATGTCATTCCCGATAAGGTGCGGCCCGGCCGGGCCTGGGTGACCAGTGGGCCTGGCGCGGGTGCAGCCCACATGGCCAGCTTGACGCTGGCTGAGCTGTCCCGGAAGGGGGGGGGGGGGGTGCTGCCACCCTATTTTGAAAAGGAGGCACCCACATGGGGGCCGCTCCTTTTGACTGCCGGGGGTTACAACCATCGGCCTTCTCTGAACGGCCGACCTGGCCGGCTAGTCGGTGCTGCCGCCACGAGACCCCGCGGTTCCGCCCCTCCAATGCGACGGCCGCCGGCGGTTCCGGATGCCGCTCCCTACTCCGCTGCGGCCGAAGGCGGTAGCCTTGGTCTGACCGGCATGGCGCGACGGTGTCACTCCCCTTTTTTGTGGCCCTGCTCCGGTCGCGGTCACTTCGTTGTTCTCCGGCGTGGCGCGACGGGGCCGCGCCCCTTTACCGCGGCCCTGCTCCGTCTGCGGCTTCTTTCGGCCTCAACGGCACGGCGCGGCGGCACCGTGCTTCTTTGAAGCATTCATCCAAGTTTCCACGCGGTGTTTTTGCACCGCGTCACCTTCATTTGAGCCTCAAAGAACACAAAAACAATGGGGGAGGAGGGTCAGCCGTGCTCGTGTAGTCCGACCTCCTCCTGTTAAATTGATAACAAGCGGCCCAATGAAATTGATGCTGAACGAAAAATAATATTCACGAAAAAAATCAAACACCTACCTCGATAATGAGTTGATGGCCGATGAGCATAGTGGAAAACGAAGTCGCGGGGTGTGGATCCATACATGTTGACGGAGATTGTCTGAGGTGACATTACGTCTCCCTTACTTTGCCATGGGAAAAAGAATGATGGAAGGCACGTCGGTGTTCTTCACGTTTTTCAAGGAGGATGATGAAGTTTTTCGACGGTAGAACTCTCCCTCTCTCGACACAACGAAGAAACCAAAATAAAATAATGCTTTAGCATTATTTTATTATTTTTTCCAACACTTTTAAAATTCAAACATTCATAATTTAATTCACATCATTTAATTAAACATAACTTGTTAAAATTAATTGAAGTGATAAGTTGGAAACTTTAATGACAAAAGAGGTTTTAAAAAGGAGTTAAGTAAAAAGGAAAAGGTGGGGTCTCATGTGGGCCCCACCTCTTCTTAAATCCTCTCAAGAGGGGTTAGAACATCAGTGGGTCCCACCCTAACTCCCTCACATGGGCCAGACCACTTAAGAATGTGGAATAAAAATTGTAACAGGATTTTTATTTCACTTTAATCTTAATTCCTTTTTTTAAACAACTACTTCCGAGAAAATGCAACTCCAGAAAAGATCATCCTAAGAAAAAACTGACGCTACGGTTTCATCGGTGCCCTTGGTTTTTGATTTCGAGCACCTGTCCAAAAGTTAGGAAAACCCACTCATTCGTTCAATGAACGTACCCGTGCTAAACTTTGGAAATTTATTCCGGGCACACCGGGCCTCGGAATCAGGTGCCGTCAGATACTACATACTCATAAAATACCAAATAAAATTAAGAAAAAAATTTCCCTTGAAATTAAGGGGTCCTTACATTACTACCACCTCAGTGCTTTACGTCCCCGTAAAGATACATCATATTATAGGGGAACAAATGAGGGTACAGAGCATGGATCTGAGACTCCCGATCTCAAGTGCTCTCTTGGAGGTTCCCGTGATGCCACCTGATGTGCACTGAAGGAATCGACCCCCCACATATGACGTGCTCTTGTCGATCCTAGATCTCCACCGGGACCTCTGCAGAAGTCGCCCCATCATCAAGGTCCAGCTCCCCATGGTCGATGATATGAATTGGGTCATGCACATATCTCCTAAGATGAGATACATGGAAGACGTCGTGAACCCGGTACAACTGAGGTGGTAGAGTCAGGCGATAATCCATCTCTCCTATCTTGATAAGAAACATGAATGGTCCAATAAAGCGCGAAGATAACTTTCCGCCTCGGACAAATCTCCGTAATCCACATAGAGGTGAGACCCGCAAGAAGACATGTTCGCCATCCTCGAACTCTAGCAGTCTCCGCCTCCTGTCAGCATAAGACTTCTGTCAGCTCTGAGCTGTACTCATCCACTCCTGGATGACCTGGAATTTCTATGTCATGGCATGGACCATCTCCGGTCCCACAAGTGCTGGCTCCCTAGGGTCTTTCCAGCACAGCGGTGATCTGCAAGGTCAGCCGTACAATGCCTCTTATGGTTCCATCCTGATGGTGGAGTGGTATCTGTTGTTTTACATGAACTCCACTATGGGTAGGTGGTCCTCCTAACTGCGACCAAAGTCGAGGACACATGCACGAAGCATGTTCTCGAGGGTCTGAATGGTCCTCTCCGTTTGACCATCCGTCTAAGGGTGAAAGGTGGTGCTCAGACGTAGCTACATTCCGAATGCCTCCTATAACCCCTTCCAAAGTTGGGAATTAAAGAGAGAATCTCGATCGTAGATGATAGATGATTGAAGACTATGAATCCATACAATCTCCCTAACATAGAGACACCCCTTGCTCTCTACTGAGCCCTGCTCTTTGATAGGTAAGAAGTGGCCCGACTTGGTGAGTCCGTCGACAATCACCCAAATGGAGTCATGACCTCTGGGAGTACATGGAAGTCCAGTCACGAAATCCATAGATATCACGTCCCACTTCCACTCCAGGACCTCCAAGGGATGTACCAAGCCTGCAGGTACCTGGTGCTCCTTCTTCACCTACTGGCAGGTGAGGCATCGAGAAACAAACTCTGCCATAGCCTTCTTCATACCCCGCCACCAGTGCTGACATCTGAGATCCTAGTACATCTTTTCCACTCCTAGATGTACTGCTAAAGGGGAAGTGTGAAACTCTCTTATAACCTCCTCCTGCAAAGTAGCTGGTACCATGGTACGTCCTCTAAAAAGGACGACGTTCTCTCCTTCTACAGAGAATCCATCAGGTGCCTGTACTGAGGATATCTATGCATGCCGCGTCGCACAGTAAACATCCCCACGATGTGCCTCTCTGACCTACCGATGAAGTGGAGGAGTTACGGTGAGTGACTAAAGAAAGGCTACTCCATATTTATCCATTAAGGATATCTGCAAAGCGGCTAGTTGCTTTGTCACCTCCCCAAGTAGCTGAATGCCCGTCCTCCTGCTGAGAGCATCAGATACTACGTTCCCCTTTCCAAGAGTATAGACTATCTCAAAGTCATAGTCCTAGAGGAACTCGAGCCATCATCGTTGTCTCAAATTCAGGTCCTTCTGTGAGAAGATTTACCTGAGGCTCTAGTGGTCAGAGTAGACTTTATAGAGCTCGACCATCAAATAGTGTCGCAACATCTTCAGAGCGAAGACCACTCCTGATAACTACGATTCATGGGTAGCATAGTTCTAATCATGTCACCTCAACTGCCGTGATCCATAAGCAATCACCTCCTGCTCCTTCATCAGGACACATCCGAGTCCGGTCCCTGATGCATCGCAATAGACTACGTACCCTACTCGGTCCACCGGTAGCCTCAAGATAGGTGCACTGTCCAACCTCTGTCTCAGCTTCTAGAAGCTCTGCTGACATCTGGCTGGCCACACGAAGGGTTTCCCCTTCTTCGTAAAATTTGAGAGCAGTGCTGCAACTCTTGAGAAGTCTGGCAGGAATCTCCGGTAGTACCCAGCTAGCTCTAAGAAACTCCGCACCTCCGTCACGCTCCTGGGTGGATCCCAAGCTAGCACTACCTCGATCTGCGTAGGATCCACCACAACTCCCACCTTAGAGATGACTTGTCCCAAGAAGTGGACCTCACATAACCAGAACTGACACTTCGAGAGATTACGATAAAGTTGGTACTCTCAGAGTGTGTCCATTACAACTTGCATGTGGTGGGCGTGCTCCTCCTCATTGGTCGAGTATATCAATGTGTCGTCGATGAAGACCATGACAAATCCATCAAGGTATGGCTGAAAGATCCTGTTCATGAGAATCATGAACACTACTGGAGAGTTGGTCACACCGAAAGGCATCACCATGAACACATAATGGCCATACCGACATCTGAGGACTGTCTTCTGCACGTCATCGTCCCAAAATCCGAGCTGATGATAGCCTGACCTGAGGTCTATCTTCGAGAACCACTGTGCTCCCTTGAGATGATCAAAGAGGCCGTCAATCCTCAGTAGCGGATACTTGTTCCTCACGGTCACCTGGTTCATGCGACGATAGTCGACACACAGTTTCAAGCTCCCGTATGCCTTCTTGGCGAACAAAATTGGGGATGCCCAGGGTGAAACACTGGGTCAGATAAATCCCTTGCCCTGTAAGTCCTCCAGCTGTACCTATAGCTCTCGAAGCTTAGCAGGAGCCATCCGATATGATGGAGTGGATATTGGGGCTATCTCGGGGCACAGGTAAATATAAATGTCTACCTCTCTGCGAGGAGGTAGTCTTGGAACTTCGTCAGGAAAAACATCCGTATACTAATCCACCACTAAAGCAAAACTCGGACTTCGCACGTCAACTACTCCTAGGATGAGGCTAGCCAACTAATGAGTGATGGAATGTCATCTCCTCTGCGTGAGTCCATCCTACACAGCAATGGTTCCCTTCTCGCCGGTGAAGGTGAACCTGCTTCCGTCGGTGCTAACACACCGCACCTTGAGACTAATACAATAAATCTGGGAATGGACTGTAGATAAACATTCCATGACAACGATGACATCATAAGGCCTCGACGCTGCTACATGAAGATCCCAACCGAAGGTGTCGCCTCATAGAGTAATATAAAATTATCAGAAACAGTGCGTAATTGTCGAGTCTACTACCGTAAGAGTCTCTAGCCATAAGGATCGAGCCAATGGCTCCGTCAGAATCTTCGAGCTCCGAACAAGGGCAGTGGCAATAAAAGAATGAATCGCTCCTGTGTCTATAAGAACTGTAGCAAGGGTGGAGTAGACACAAGTAGTACCTAAAATCATCTCTGGTGCACCGTGGTCGTAGGACATTGCTGCCTGAAGCTGAGCCTGCCTCTTTCCGCCAGCTCCCTGTGGTCGGGGTGGGCTCCTGGTGGTGGTGGTGGTAAAGCCTCAAAGTGTCGCCCACCACCTGCTACTCGTCCATATCCTCTACCTCGTCCGGCTGTTCCCTGCGGACCGCCACAGTCGAACCTTTTCCTTTTCCTATGTGGACCCTCAACTGTATGCTGCTCCTCTGCATGGCGAGTCGGGAAGTCATGAGCCATGTGGCCCTGCCTGCCGCATGCGTAGCACTCTCTGCTCCTCGGAAGGCTGGCTCTACATTGGGGGCCCCGCATCTCTGAGCTATTGTCCGGAGGTCGTCTACCTAATGGTCTGGTCTGCCTGGACCCCTGTGATTTCCATCGAATGCCAGCTGCAGACGACTCTGCTACGTACCGCTATACGATAGGTCTCGCTGCTGTTGTTGGCTCAGCAGGAAAGCTATCAATGAGACGGGATCACTCTAGTACTCATGCCTAGGTCGGAATGCTGAGGGAGACCATTGATGCCCTGATCTCATGCCTCAGTCCCTTCTCGAAGGTCCGAGCCCGAAAGAATGGGTCTCGTACCATGTTCGTCGAATAACACGAGAGATTAGTAAATCTCGTAGAGTACTGGGCGACTGTCATGCTGCCCCGCCGCAGTTGTAGCAGCTCCTGGATGCGCACCGCACGGAGGGTGGCTGGGACGAACTCCGAGAGGAAGAGGCTCTCAAAGTCCGTCTAGAGGAGAGATGTCTCGTCGTGCACCTAGAGCATCAAACTCCACCATCTGCCTGATTCCACGTGCATGAGGCTCACTGAAAGGATCACTATGAGGTCAACTGGTGTCCCCACTAACCTAAAAACTCGAACTACAGCCTCCAGCCAATCCTAGTATTCCTGAGGGTCTATCTCCCCACGGAACCTGGGCGGTCTCTGACACTGAAACTCATGCAGTGCACTAAGGCGACGTGCACTTTCAATGGCTGGGGCTGCTGGCATCAGTGGCTCGGTGGGTAGAGGTATCGCCGGTGTCTCCCCTGAAAAAGGGCCCTGCACCGAGGCCTCATCGCTCGGTGGGCTTTCGTCTCGCACAAAGCTCTGAACCCTACCTGGCTACCATCATGGGGCCATCCTGAAAAGAAACAGGTGCGCCACGGTCAAAACAGTATAACTGGTGAGCTAACACAAATTAATCACAAATAAAACGTTTTAAACACATATGAAATCAATGTCTTCATGCATTGAGTCGGAAATCAGAAGTTAGGGTCCTGGTGTATGGATACGTCGACCGCCGCACCAACACTGGACTCCCTAGACTGATAACCACACTCATTACCCTTAAGATTATTTCTTCACATAGAAGAAAGATCAGATTCCTGAGTTCTGATGTAGAACTGAACTCCTTTGATACCAATTTGTCCCGATCCGTCCTTGGGACTCGTTCCGTGACTACCCCAAGCCCGCCTTCCATAGGTTAGGGGCTGGCGACTAGCTCCACGGTGTAAATCCCAAAAAAGGGGAAGGTATTTCCTTTACAACGTAAACAAACACCATAGAGTAAGCCAGAAGAAGTAAACACTATGTAAACTGAGTACAATAGTATGTTCAGAATGTAAATGGGCCAGAATACAAACCCAAACGGAAAGTAATGTACAACTGGAAAGAAAGTACAACAGCTGAAAGTAAAGCAGCAACGTCCTGCCATCCACTGGAAGTCCCACCAGAAGGGTGGGTACAGATAGCCACCTCAGCTCCTGGGGTCTAGCCGTCCGCTCCGTGTACGTCCCGCCCAGTGGTCCACCTCCAGGTAACGACTGCTCCACAAGCCTCAACCGCAATCAGCATTGTCCATCATCTGCATCCAACACAACGTAGTGCGGTCATAGCCTGTGCAGGGGTGAGTATACGCTACTTAGTAGGGACCCCGAAACCCCTGAAGGTCTCCCCGAATCCATAAAGGATAATCCACAAAAGAAAGATATCACAATGTAACATCCAACACTACTTAGGTATATGCCCATACATATACTTAAGTCATCAATTCCAGTTCGGCTCCAACATCCGAGCCCATGTTCGATCACGTCTATGCAGGATAGTACAAACCAATCCACATAAGAAATCACAACACAATCCACATAGGAAGCAAGTCAATCATATAGAAGATAATGATTGAAAGTTAACACTCAGCTCACACAAGATATACTTTATTGTAAGGTGATAGAGATGATCAGATGTAGCCACCGATTCATCTAAGTTGGGACCCACGTAGGACACTAGACCAGCTAAGCTGTCAGACCCATATAGGATACAAGACCAGACACTCTCTCGGACCCACATAGGATGCTACAACAGAGGTAACATATTGTGGGACCCACGTAGGATACAAGACCAGTAGTACTACCAGACCCACGTAAGATACAAGAACAATAGTCATCGCCGTCGAACCCATGGCGGATTTCAGTACGGTCTTCATCACTGCCGAACCCATAGAGGATTTCAGTGCAGTCGTCGTCGCTGCCAAACCCATGGAGGATTTTAGTGCAGTCGTCATCGTCATCGCAGTCGCAGCCAGCTCTAGGGTTCCCACACACATCATGCTCTATTCCGGGAGGGTCTGATCCACAAGCCAAGGGGGTCTATACATCAACTGGCACATAGCCTGGAGTTGATGTATCCCAATGTTCCGTCTCGACAAAAGGAACTCAACATGACAGACGGTGCGTCCATCAGATGCCCGGTCTGAGAGTTATTGGCTTTTTCGTTCCAGGGGACCAGTTGGTTTTTAAGTCAAAACCATCCCGAACGCACTCCAACTGTGTCCAAACCCTGAGTGGAGTAAGCCAAAAGGTCCGTATCACTATGAGGAACCCAAAAAAGTCAACGACACATCAATCAGACATCCAGAGCACAAGTTATAAGCATTTCCGCTCCGAGGGCCCGGTTGGTTTCGTGTTCGAACCAACCCGGCTGTACCCAAAGTTCTCTGAAACCTTGACTGTAATATACCAAAACGACTAGCTCGATCCAAGGATCGTATCTCAAATAAAGGTGCATAGATCGGAGGTCCATAGCCCATGTTACGAGCATTTAAACGAACCTGTTAGATTTTAGGGTGATTTGGGCCCGGACCGACCCGGCCCAAGACCCCCTGGGTAGGCCCGAACCGGGTTGACCCGACCCGGGTCTGGGTCCGGCCCGATAAGGCGCGGCCTGGCCTGGAGGGCGCAGCTCGGCCCAGCCGGCGCGGCCCGGCCCAGCCTGGCGCAGGCGCGACCCACGTGGCCAGCTCGGCGCGGGCCGAGCTATCCCGGAAGGGGGGCGTGCACTGCCCCCTATTTTGAAACGGCGTCCCCCACTAGTGGGCTGCTCCTTTTTCCAGCTATGGGTTACGACCTCCAACCTTCTCTGAATGGCCGGCCGGTGCCGCCGATGCGGGACCCCATGGTCCCGCCCCTCCGACGCGCCGGCGGTTCTAGCCGCCACTCCCTTCTCTGCCGCGACCAAAGGATGCAACCTTGGTTCGACCGGCGCGGCGCGACGGCGCTGCGCCCCTCCGCCGCAGCGCCACTCTGGCCGCAGTCTTTTCGTGGTTCTCCAGCACGGTGCGACGGCACCGCGCTTCTTTGAAGCATTCCTCCAAGTTTCCGCAGGGTGACATTGCACCGCGCCACCTTCTTTTGAGCCGCAAAAAACACAAAAACAAAGGGGGAGGAGGATCGGTCGTGTTCGTGTGGTCCGATGTCCTCCTGTTAAATTAATAACAAGAGGCCCAAATAAATTGATGATTAACGAAAAAGAATATTCACGAACAAAATCAAACCCCTACCTCGATAACGAGTTGACGATCGATGAGCATCGCGAAAAATAGAATCACGGGGTGTGGCTCTGTACATATTGATGGATATTTTCCAAGGTGAATTGACGTCTCCATTCCTTTGTCATGGGAAAAAGAATGAAGGAAGGTGTGTCGGTGTTCTTCATGTTCTTCAAGGAGGATGATGATTTTCTTCGATGGTAGAAGTCTCCCTCTCTCGACACAACGAAGCAAACAAAATAAAATAAGGCTTTATCCATATTTTATTACTTTTTCCAACACTTTTAAAATTCAAACATTCATAATTTAATTCACTTCATATAATAAAACATACCTTGTTAAAATTAATTGAAGTGATAAGCTATCAACTTTAATGATAAAAGAGGTTTTAAAATGGTGTTAAGGAAAAAGGATAAGGTGGGGGATCGTGTGGGCTCCACCTCATCTTAAATCCTCTCAAGGGGGTTAGAACATCTGTGGGTCCCACCCTAACTCCTTCAAATGGGCTAAACCAATTACGAATGTGGAATAAAAATTGTGACATGATTTTTATTTCAATTTAATCTTAATTCCTTTTTTAAACAACTAATTCTGAGAAAATGAAAATCCAGAAAAGGTCTTCCTAAGAAAAAACCGACACTGCGGTTTCATCGTTTCCCTCAGTTTTTTATTCCGAGCACCAGTTCAAAAGTTAGGAAACCTTCTCGTTAGTTCACTGAACATACCCGAGATAATCTTTGGAAATTGATTCCGGGAACATCGGGCCTCGGAATCAGGTTCCGTCAGATACTGCATACTCGTAAAATCCCAAACTGAATTAATAAAAAAATTTCCCTTGAAATTTACGGGTCTTTACATTTTTATATTTAATTCATTTAGGTGGTTTTACCGTCCATAATATTTTTTTTCATTATTTTAGATTAATAATTATAGTTAATTAATCGAGTAAAAATTTACTTTATATTATATTATTTATAGATAATAATATCTTTATGTCCAACATTGAAGCTGGTAGTGGAAAATGAAAACTCATCATATTCGATGGAAGTGTACTGACATAATATAAAAAATTGTTTTATTTTTAGAATATATGGAGAATATATGAGGATGGTTCATAGATTTTATATTATAAATATAATATTTTATCTTATATATGACACTGGAGACATTATTACTGGTTATATGAGGGAGTTTAATAAAATATAGAAGATGAACTGTATTTAAAATAGCTAGTCTGAGAATATTAGCTCATGAATGTAGTCTCCTTGAAACTACAATTAAGGAACATAGAATTTGTATCTAAGTGAGACCAATAGAACTATGACATGGGTGTATTATTTTGAAGATATTTGTGAACAATGATTCCTGATTCAATGCATATAATCTGTGAGGAGAAGTGGTTTTGACAGGTTGTATTTATTAGGGGATGATATGGGTGTTTCTGAGTATATTAATCATTTATTTATCATGATGGCTCAAGACTAATACAAATAATGAATATTTTGGATATATATTGAAAATGGTGCATGTGAACTTGAAATAATGGCTTCCAACATTATCTATGATTGAAAATTTGAATTATTTGTCTTATAAGGATAAATATCTTATTATTTCATATGTCACTATTCAAAAAAAATCATCTATTTCCGTATTATACCAAAAATATAACCCCTATTTTTTATGTGGAATTTTTAAAAATGAATTTACTTATTGAAATTAATTTTATAAATATCATAAATTTGATATTTCAATATTACCTTCATTTATTAGAAAATACCAATTTTAATATTATGATCAATTTTATGGCCCTTTATAAACATACATATCATCTCGTAAAATTATATTATCATTATAATAAAACATAAAATTAATTTATAAATCCATTTTAGGAAAATAATGTTTAATTTAAATCATTATATTTATTATAAAATTGTAATTAAAACATTGATGCTTTACAAAAATAAAAACAGTTAACTTATCATTATTGAAAAATTTATTTTCATATAAAATATTATAAATATTTCATATATTCAATTTATAATATGACTAAATATTACATTAAAATTTAATGAGTAAATTTACCATTGTAATTATCATGATCCTTTTTCAAACAGTTAGATTACCATTCCAAGAGACAAATTACAATTCCAATCTCCATATTACTACTCTAATGGTCATATTTTTTAATTGAAATATGAGATAAATAATTCATATAAATACCTTATATTTTATTCATTTGAAATTATATTTTATTTTCCCTCATTGTAATATATTTTCATTTTCAAAATGAATATTTCTTTACTAATATTCAGTTTCATTTCTATAGTATTGTTCGTGAGTGTGATTATTATGAGGAATCAAGAAGATCAAAATTTTCATATAAATTTTTTCTTATTTTATATCATTTTATAATTTTAGTATGTTCAATTATTATGTGATTATTTATTTAATAAAATAATTATTTATATTAATATAAATAAATGTAGTCAGTTTTATCATTAGCTACAAGTACATTATATAATAATATTTTACTAAATATGAAAAATTATATATTTAAAATAGAAATTCCATTAATAAAACATTGGGTATTTAAATTAATTTCCTTTAACATATTTTTACCTAAATATTTTTTTTAATATATGATGGTGGAAAAATGTGAGGGTACTTCAACTTCACGGATTCTTATATTTCACATGCTTCCTCGTGGAAGATTTTTTTTCACCATTGTAATTTGACCTGGTGATTGATATTGTTGAAAAAACATTTATTCATATGATCGATGATTTTCAACAGCCGATCCTTATAAGGGATATCATTTTATAGTCACACCACCTCTTAATTCAGTATATGTGAATGATCTGGTATGTACATTGTAAAAACCCCAACTACTGTAACTCAAAGATGATGTCTACATTATTACAACATTATATCATAAAATGCATCTCCTCCCAATGGTATAATCAGTTTAGTAGTGTTTAATATCTATATAAATACATTATTACTATTTAAAATTTGAAACTAAGAAAAAATAATAATAAAACAAAATGTTAGACATCCGTGAATTTTATTAAAGATTATATTATCTATATCATGAGAGGTAGAAAATATAAGTGTGAGATAACATCATATGAAAGGGTTATGTAAAGAAATAAATCATGATTTAATAAGTCATAATAAATATAAAAATTTAAATAACTAAAAACACATTCCTTTTAATTATTACCTTATGAAAATAATATTCCCAGATAATATAAAATATGGTAAAATGTTGTAAAATAATAACTAAATTATATATAAAGTCATGATTAATTTTAGACATCATTATGTTATTTATCATGATAATTTTACATCAAATTAATATGTTCCATGATAGTTTAAACTAGGGGTATTCAGACACAAAAAACCTACTTAATAAGGTTATCGAACTAGTTTGTCAATGAGACCTAACGATGCATTGAGGGGATATATAATTCCAATCCACACCCATAAATGTATTTCCAATGAATTCGTAATATATTTATTGATAATTAAAAATCATAAATATTATAATATATGATCTTTTAACAAAACATTAAAAATATTTATTTAAATTTTTTTTAGTATTATAATTGTTCCTTATGAAAAAAGCATTATTTTATCATTCAAGTTTTATAATAGAAGATCATGTCCTTGTACATTGATTATGGTAACATAATCACACCAATATTAATAATGATATAAATAGATTATATATTTACTATATATATATTAATACATAAAATTAATTGGTATTAATATGTATTTCATCCTTCAAAAGGATGGTAGTACGTACGTAAGAATGAAAACACATTTCAATTTTTTAATGAGGGAATAAATGATGGGTATATAATAAATCCAAATCAAATAATCATTTTATATAAAATATTTAACATATATTCATTAAATATATCCTTATTGCCAACCATTTTATGTCAAAATGAAAAATGGATCACATCACTTCACGAAGATGGTGTTCCACAAGTACACTCATGGGATGTTATCATATTTTAATGGATATGAAGGTAATAATTTTGAGATAAACGTATAATTATAGAAGAATAATTAGTTCATAAATATCATATATCATTATATGTTCCACATTTAAAACAATATAATTAAAATGGAGAAGAAAATTAATTTCACTACATTATGGAGATGATACACTTTATGTTGGAACATATAATGTTATCACATTTCATGGGATAAAAAATGATGTTGAAAATGGATTCAATATAAAAATTACACAAAATATTTATATATATGACAATGGATTCAATATTTTTAAATGGTATCAATAGAATCAGATAATATATAATTTGAAATAAATTTAAAAGATTTTATAAAGACAATTACATATTATTTGATAGAATTCATTTAAATATTATATTAATGGTGTTACATATGGTCTTTATGGAAGATAAAATCATCTATAACATTTATAATGATGTTAAAAAGATAAATGGGTTGGGTTTTCTTGATATTCATTGTAAAAAGTGGTGTAAATGAAAGAGAGAACCAAGTCCTTTTATAAGTGAGAGGTGGGGAATTCATGGAATTTTTTAATGTATTAAAATAATATAAATTATTTTTCTTTTCCAAATTAAAAATAATTGAAATAATATAAATATAATTGGAGTATGATTCGATATAATCCCATTAAATACAATTTTAACATAATTTAGTAATATTTCTACCAATATCTCGTATTTTTACCCCCTAACTAACCTTTTGATAGTTTCTTCAATATTAATATTTTCTACTGTTTAATGGTGAAAAATGTTACTAGAAATTGGAAAACATCATATATGTGGACCATGGATGATGTTAGGAACCATATATTATTTCTTTGACTAAAGATAGTGTTTTTAAAAAATTTATGTCATTCAATGAAATGTTATTTATTATAAATTGTCATTAATGTAATTGTTTAAATTATTCATTTAATTTTTCATTTAAAACAATATGTCTCTAAAGGAATTAAAATATAAACTTTCAGTAAACTAATAATATTTTATATTAATCTATAATATTTTTGGGAATCTACAACTATGGAAAATTACAATTTTTTAATATCTGTAAAATCCTTCATTTTATTTTTTCTATTAATTGAATAATTACTATGTCAGTGTTGTGTAAGAATTTACAGTAATTAATATTTTTTTTACAAAATATGATGATAATGGAAAATAATTTTTATCTAATATTATATTTTATAAAAAAAATTATATTTTTATATATATCACAATATATTATATATTTTGAATGTAATATAATGAAATTATTGACTCTATAATTTATATAAGCATTATAATGGTGAAATCTAAGAAAAATTTCCAAAAAAAATTTATATTTTCATAATTTTTAAATATTCTTAATTAAATAGACTCATCCATTAAAATAAAAACATTTTTTTTTGGTTTTTTAATGCATCGTCAAATTATTTTAAAACATAATTACAATATTTACCTTTTAAAAATATTTTATATTTTTCCATAGTAACAATTCATAATCCCAAAAAATAAAAGTAACCTATTTTAAATATTGAAACCACTAAATTTTAAATATGGAATCCATTTTATAAAATTAAATCATTATTAGAAGTATAAATTTATTTTACAATAATCCTGGAAATCACAATGAAAAATATTTAAGAGAAAATACTTTTTTAGTATAAACATATTTCTATACCAAGACCATTTATAATGTAGATCCAAAATATATAAATTAACATAATTTAATAATATTGAAAAAACATAATTTTCAATCAAAATAAAATCAGAATGAATAATGGAAAATAGAAGGAATTAATGTACAATTTTCATTAAAAATGAATTTATTAATTATCTACCAAAAATTAAACCTATGATATAACTAACAGGATGATTTCAAAAATGATATAACCATAAAAAAACATATTTAAATTGGATGAAAAGGGTTTCATACACATGGTGTGGCATGTAATGAAAGCATAAAAATAAAATTTTTTTAAAGTAAAACATAACATAGAATCTCATGTTCTTACATACATAGTAAAGAGGGATACATAGAATACATCATGTATTTGAGAAATGTTTGGTTATTTTTCTAGTTGATAAGTCACATATTTAATGTGATAATGAATCTTAAATGGTACGATGTATTTGGACATAACATACCATTTATCATAGATCTCATGACACTCTTCTACATATATATTATGAGGAACACTTTATCTCCATCATCGAACTATATGTCTAATCAATAATTTTCAATATAGATTGTTTCTTGACATTAAGAATACATAATGTGATAATTAATGGTTCTAGCCATTTTTAAAATGTTTTTAAACATTTCTGGTCTCAAAAAAATTCATCAATGAATTTTATCCCAACATAGAAGTGTTATATATATATTACAATAATGTGGTTAATATGGAACCATTTTTATTCTTTAGAGAAATATATTATTATTAGAGAAAAATATCTATGGAATATTTTGATCCAATTCCATATTGATGTCCCTAAATAACTATAACAAAATTTCATTATTTTTATAGATAGTCTGCCCAATTTTTTTATCATTTTGGGGCAGATATGTCATATTGAAGTTCAAATATATGATTAGAGAATGTTGGATACTCTCCAAAAACATGGAGGTAAATGTCATTTCTCAATTACATATAATCAATAATGTTGTTCAGTGTAGTGTCACCACTTCTCTGATGTATATCATTACAAGATGATCAAGTGAGATTCCCTCTCAAATAGTTATAAAAAGTGATGTCTTTATATGAGAGTATTTTTAAGACCATATGTTATTATTTCATCTTGATTTAATATGAAGGAATGTAACAATATCCATGGTAATATTTTCACATATCTATATAGTTGTGGAAAATAGTTTCATTATCCCCTTTTACTTTTTTCTTTTATCGTCATCCTACTGACATAATATGATCTTTGGTGTATATTTTGTGATTTATTTATTAATATTGTTACACCAATAATTCTCTCACGGATATCAATCCATACTCCAGAACATAGGGAAGATAGAGAAGGTTGATCTATATGCAACATTCATAAAATTATATTTTTATCTCTGAATTTTATCATATATTGTTTTATTAAACAAATATTACAAATCCATCTTCATAAATATTTATGTTCGAGGATTTATCATTTCGTAATGCTTACTCCTTCATATATATTTCCACATCTTCTTTTCTGGCAAACTTTAGATTTTCTAGAAGCTATATCTGAGAAATGTTTTGAAAAAAGAATGATGATATACCTATCTTTATAATCCCTAAGTCCATCAACTACAAGTATAAAAAGATTTCACCCTTCTAAATTTTCATCATATATATGGTCTTCAGATTTTTTATACATAGATCACCGACCCCATTATTTTCATTCCAATAATAGTAGTGGATTGCATAGTTATATTCCTTGTTTAGAGAAAACCATATTCATTGGAACATATTAATATCCTTAAATGTGAATATATATCTAAGGATCTTATGATCCATATTTATTTAACATGTCTTCCCATAAACATAGTTCCACTGAATAGTTAATGTATTGATAACTGCATCCAAATCCAGATCAAGTGTTGGGTAGTTCTTCCCATAAATATTCAAAAACATCGAGGCATAAGCTAACACATTAACATTATATATTATTATAAAACCCAATACCTTCTATGAATTATCATTGTATACCATGAAAAATTCCCCATATGATAACGTATGATGATTTGTTTAGTGTTTATACTTTTTTCAATTCTTTAATGTGGACTTCACATTAATTAGTCAAGAAAAAATGGAACCCCATGAAATTTATTATGGTTATGAAGTTTTAAAATAATGGAATGTTTCTAAAAAATAATTGGTAATACCATTATAGTCCTTGAAAACTATGGATCTCTATTACAGATACTGGTCTCATCCACTCCCCAATTTATTTTTTCTCAGAGGGTTCCATAGAAATCCATTTTATTTGGATAAAATTCCTAATTAATGATGATTACTATATCTTGAACACACATATTTTTTTATAATTTTCATATATATTATACATTAAAAAGTATTTTTGATATTATCCAAATTCTCCCCATGATTTTTCATGATTTTGGAGTATATCATAAAATAACTTATAAGTGTTACTATTAATTTTTCATTGAAGTATTAATAGAATTTATCGACTAATTTTAAAAAAATTCTTAATATGCATTAAGGTAATTAAAATGAATCCATAGTTTCCATTCTTCATTCAAAAGAAATTATTATGAATATATTCCTTATTTTCCTTTAATTAGTGGTATCAAAACTGATGGTCCACCAAAGAGACATGGCTTCATATAGTTGATCGAGAAATTCATATCTCCCCAGTAGGGGATAATTGTAATTTATCGTGTTTTTTTGAGTTCATGAAAATAAATATAGAATCACATTTTACAGTCTTTCATCTTGATGAAGTGGACCAAAACACCCCATGCTGGAGCACTCAATAAAAAAAACACTTTTAAATATTCTATTGTAACTACTTCAACTAGTATTCTATCTTAATGATTTTAAATATTTTGGGAGTCTTGGATATGGGAAAATATTATGTTATAATTATAATTTATAACTGAAAATCATGTCTAAGTGGAAGTCAAGAAAATTATCCAAGAAATACATTTGTAAAATCCATCATAATTACAATGACTTAAATCATAATTCCCAACTTCTTCTCAATTATTTCGGATATATATTCCTAATCGTAGTGGAAAAATAGATATTCCTAAGAAGAATATTCCAATGGAGATTTATCCTCCAAATTATACATGTAATGAATCACAAGATAACTCATTATCTGAAGATAGATCTTCCTTTCATAAAATTGAATTTAGAATTTATATAACAATAGTTAATCAATGAAAAGGGTAGTGTCAAACTCTACTAATAGAATTTGACCATGATTTTCTCAGATTTCGTAGCCAGCCTCACTAGGGTATACTTGGCTGGTGATATAGTGATTTTGAAACCCAAATAAATATACCCATATGATAGTGGAATTCCACTAGCCCTGAGTAAGAAGATCTCACACATGAACTGCCTTAGTCCAAGGATCTTATACAAATACACATATCTCCAAATATCGATAGAAAACTGAATAATAAATAAAACTAAAACCTAAATATATGAATAAAATTTATCCCATTAAAAAAGTGTGAAATAGTACCAGAATTAAATAAATATGTGAAATAAAATCCTACCAAAAAGTGAAAAATAGTCCACATTACTCTGAGGGAGGGGGACTATTATCAAATGAAACACCTAGTCCGTCCATGTTTAGTTTATCTTAATATACACTTCTAACTCAATTTCCTCCAATGAGACCTTCAAAAGGACTTGTTTCTTTCTAACAAATGACTTTTATAGGAATATCCAATGCAAGTGTGAGTATAAAAATACTAATTAGGAAACCCTTAGAAACTAAAAACAATGATTCAAGAGTAATCATTTCATCATATCAATAAAATTTCTATCAAGATATGATGTTATGAAAAAATTATAAACATAAATTGAAATATAATCATAATAATATCTAGGTTTCAATGAGGTATCAACCAATATATCCATAAAATTATTTCTCAGAAATCATAATAGAGCTCATTTGGGGGACCAACCCCACGAGCTATGCAGTCATGGATAGTTCCCATTTGAGAGGATGTTCACATTTGGTATATAATAAGAAGTAATTACTTGAACACAGAAGATGAAAAAATCCATATAATGGATCAAACACTAGACTATTGGGAGACACTAAAATACTACAAGGTTAATCCACTAGATTATTTATTGATTCTATGTGAATGGTGGTAATTATAATTGCATAATCCATTCAATTTGAACAAGTTACAATATAATATCCTACCATGGGCTCCATATAGGGATTTCACAGACTCTATCAGAGAGAAAAATAATAGAGTGGATTAAAATCCTATTCCCATGCTGGAAGTACACACTATACCCTCATAGGGATAGACCAAAGGATCAAAATAAACTAAAACTAGTTTATAATATATATATAGAGGACCAATAATTTTCCTACAAGAAGTAATTGAAATATACTAGGGACTCAATTGAATGTGTCGTATTCCTCGGTTCTTCAAGTCCCTTACTGTGTCACATGTAATGTAATCCTCCATCTACATGTGATTTCCTTTTTGTGACACTAGAAATGTAGAGGTTGATATGACACTTTTCATTCCATCATACTATTCCTTTGTATATACAGTCATTTTCATGTATTTCATGTTTTGATTATGTGTGTGTATGTGTCCGAGTACTGGTAAGTGCCCATATACCATGGCCACGACCATGTTCATGGTCATGTATGTCCTCGTGTAACCCTAGTTTATGTGGCAAGAAGCCAACACTATGTTATGAAACTTGTGACATATTTAATACATCTTTCTAAACAAACATTTTTATGGCTTAAATGAAAATTATATTTTGTTTTTTGAATACTTAATATAGAAAAAAATAGTTTCCTAATGTCAAAATTAATTTAGTGCCTTTTGAAACATGGAGCACATTAATCTAATTTTATGAAATATCTTCAACATATCACCTAAATATCAACCCAATTAGTTTTACTACATAAAAACATTCATTAATATCCACGAGAAAAGAAAAAATATGAAAAGGGTTATCTCAAATGCTCAGTAAATGTATAGAAGGAAAATATCAAACAAAACATGAAAATAAAAATGTCAAAACATGAAAATAAATTTTGAAAACCATAACACTTATAACATATATCAAAATAATTAGTAATTAAATAAAACACAACACTTCATAATGCATTAATAATTATGGAGAAAAATATATGAGAAAATATCATTGGCATAGAACATTTAATTGTAGAAAACACATAAGAATATAAAATGGGGGTTCAAAACTCATTTGGCACAAGCACTGTAGTAGTATTGTAGCGTACTGTAGCAGCAGCAGCACTATAGCAATGACAAGCACTATAGCGGAGTCATGGCACTGTAGCAGCGATAGAGTACTATATCAATGGTGGGTTCTGTGCAGTACTGTAGCATCACAGGTACTGTAGCCGTACTATTCAAAAATGGGGTTTGGGCCAAAAAAATGGGCCTACCGGCCATGTAATGTGATAAATGCGCGATGGGCCTTTGAGCTATGTAATGGGTCACCCTTTACCCAGTTAAAAGAGGTCTTTTATTTACTTTAATAATAAATGAGGCTTCAGCCACAACCTTTTAAAAAAAATATAAAATTATTTACATATTAGCCAATGCTCATTGCTAATACTATCATAGTAGAAAAAATACATTATTCAAATGAGTAACTCCTTAATCTAGAAATATATTACTAAACAAAATTTATTTACCATTCCAGTGATGTATTACTGAATTGAATTTATTTACAGTTCTATCCCTGTATTAATGAACCATGATTATTTTTTTATCCAAACGAGAATTAATGACTGAATATAATATCATGTTCCTTCCCTTTGCATCACATAAGGTATAAATCATTATCGAATTGATTTTATGGATATATAGGTCCCACCGATATCATAATGCTATCATTCTTACGTGTTCTGAAAAAACATAAATCATTCATCATAGCATAACCTAGGAAATAAAATAGGTTTTTTAATAACCATTTCCCCAAGAGCACAATTATGTAAAACAAATTTATTCCATGATGAAAATTCCATCATTCAAAAAAACAAATTATTGGAATAATAAGGATAAAATACATGAAACGTAACCCTATTAAATAATTACATCTTATGTGGACATTAATTTTTATAGAACATTTGAAATTTATTATTGAGGAAACTATCATTTTTTATTAAAAACATTTTCATTTTAAAGACATCCATGAAGTTAAAAAAAATATTATATCTTGGTAAATAAAATTGAAATATTGTAAAGGATGATTCAAGTAAATAATACATCATGAATTCATAAATAGTTCTTTATTCTATATAATTTAAAATACATTCATCCCATACTTTAGAAAAGTACCTCATTCAGAAAAAGATAAATATATATATATATTTTAAAACATGTAGTAAAATAAAAAAACAAGAAAAATGTATTTAGGCAGCCATATAAGAATAGTAAAACATTTTATTAAATCATTTTAAGATAACATAGACATGGGTGATAAAAATATCAAATAAATTCCAACGTATAAAAAATCATTGATAATAATGAGATTGTGAAATTATCTCTTACCTTAGGTATCCGTTTGTTCCTATATGTATGAACATCCTATATAATGGTTTAAATAATGACATTGAATTATTCCATAATCATATTAATTTTTATGAAATTACAAATCATCATATTATTACATGTTTATTAGTAACATTATTACAAAACCATCTGACATTTACTGCTTTATTTTCATAGGCATGTTTTTTTGGATATGTTCCTGTTACTATTATTATGTTATTGTAATATAATTTGTTTAGTTATATCAGTATAATATGTATAATATTTATTCATTATAAACATTTATATAAGTATTATTTAATGAAGATCATGTAGAATGAATCAAATCACATCGTGGAGATGGTAGGTCGTACGTTCACACGATCGACGATATCATTCAATTTATTATTGAATGGAATAGAAGTGGATTATATATATATTATTACAGAATAAAAATATTTTTATAATAATCATACAATGTAATTATTTACAGCATTATACCCATCCATCTGAGGTGGTGGTGAATAATAGATTACACCACAACACATAGATGGTAATCCATGCATAAACACACATGATGATTTAATTTTTTATAGTATTGATAAAATGTAGAATATTAATATTTCATAATCATTACAACATCTCATAATATAGATTATATTTTATTTAATAATATTTAATTACCAAAACATATTAATAGAATGTATAATAAGAAATAAATTTTAATCAATCATTAGAAGAGATTACATCTTCTTTGACGAGCTACCTCTTGATCTCATATTAAAGGCAATTGAGTTTGTATTTTGAGATGAAAAAATCCTTAGAATTATTATAAGGAAGTTTATAAGTGAAATGGGTAGTGTATGGTCGATATTGAATGCTCAATGTGAAGTGAATATGTGAGGGAGGATGTTTTCTTTAATAATTAAAGCAAGGGGCACTTTTAGAATCGCAAAAAAATAAATATATAATAAAATAAAAAAGAATCCCAAAACATTAAAAATGGAAAAGTTTAGAATATAAGTTGATAGAAGGCTATAATATCATCAAGAAATAAATTTTAGATATGTTTTTATGTCAATGTAAACAATATCATTTTAATTAACACTTAATTATTGTATTTTATTTTTAACTAATGTAATAAATTTTTAAATATTAAAAGCGAGAAATATTTAAATATATGATTTAAATTGTACCATGAATGAAAAATATATTTATTTTTCCCCATATCATAAATTTTATATATATATTTTTTATATATATATTTTTTTAAAATAATTTAATAACACATTATTCTGATAAATAGTCAATAGTGTCAATTTTGACATTATTAAATTTATTATTTTCTAAAAATATCAAGAAAAGATGTTATCTTAAAAGAAATATTTTATTACATCTATATGGGGTAAAGGTTATCATGAAAAAATTGGATATATTTATTTTCCCAATTTATATTTATTTTAATATTTTTAATTACATAATTTTCCCATTTATATTAATAAAATAATTAAGACATGAGTTTAATGTAAATATTTAAAATTCATATCTTTCTAATAAAAATTAAAATATAATATGATGATGAAGATAGAACTTCAATTAATTTTATGAATGTTTATTGTTTAATATATCTTCGAGAAAATCAAAAATTAATAATTTTATGCATATTAAAGAAAAAATGTGGTAACTTTAACATCACTTTAAATAAAAATTATAAGTTTCTTTATCATTTCTATATGACTCCAAAGTGTTAAAAAATCGACCCTTGTATGATTATGGTCGAGATATACTTGTCTAATAGAACTGATGATGATTTTTGATATTTTAAAAGTTGTTACCATGTTAATACAAATTAATTTATTATTTTTCAAATAATTAAAAAATTTATGCATCTTCAATATATAAAATGATAAGGTCATTATTTATTTCCTAAAAAATATAAATAAAATACCATTATAAATGAAAAAAATTTATCTTTCAAATTATATTTTATTTTTAAACATATGTTATATATATTTCTATATTATGAATGATTCAATTATTAAAATTTGTGCAAGGAAAATTTAACTTCTCATAAAATAAAATTTGTTAAAGGGCCTAATTTAATCCACGTGGAAAAAAAATGATACCATTTCGACCCAGGGATGATTTATGCCAAAAATAACAGTCAAATTATATCAGTAGAAGTGTTAGGGTAATTTCATAATATTATTTTTATCATTAATTGTGTGATTATCCCTTTTACCTTATAAATAAAAATTACCGAAGTTACTATTTATAAAGCCGAAAAATAAAAGGAACCTATTTACATAATTTAGACCCATTGATTACAATTATTGAATCCATTTTTCTAAATTTTAAACCTATATGTTTCATTAATTAATTTAAAATCAATCCACTTGTCAGAATGAGAAATCAAGTCTTAATAGTTATAACATGGAAAATATTAATATGCATTTACATCTAAAATCAATTTAAACATTATTGAAATTAAATATATTATATTAAATTATAAAAATATAATATATTTATACATTAAAACTATTCCATAATATATAATTACAATAAAATTTATTTCGATGGAAAAAATATTTTTTTAATTAAGATCTAGCATATTTTTACTATTCATCAAAAAATGAAACATATCAGAATAATATAAAAAATTCATCCAAAGTAAATTTGTATATATTTATTAAAGGAAAAAATTTATTTTTTTCAAATATGAAATAATAATGTGTTAAAATATTGATATTAAATTGGTGTCCAATCAAATAGTTGACAAAACATCATTTTTTAAAAAATACTTCTTTTATACAAAAAGTTGAAATGGTTCTTAAATAATTTTTAGAAAACAAATAAGATGAATTATAAACCTTAGATAGAATATAATAAAAATATATTTCATTAATAAAATCCATCATAATTGATTTTATTATTTTATAAACTAACTTATTTGTATTTAAATAGTTTTTCTGAATGGCATTTCCTTTTGATTTTTAAAGTGTTCTATAATTAATTAATCACAAAATAATTAATTATATATATATATATATTGGTGGAAATCAAATTTTCATACTTTATATAATATTATTTATATCAGAAACTATAATTTCTATGTTATATGGTAATATAATAAGATTTTGTTTTTCTACTAAATTCTTCCTTGTGTGAAATAAATTCTATCAAAAAACATGAAATTGTATATAACACGAGAATGTTTAATATTGAGTATACATCAAGATAATATGTTGTTTAATGTATCACAATATTATCTTGGTGTAGCGTACAACAGAATACATCAAATAAATTATAATAAATAAATAAATAAATAAAAATAAAAAACCAATCTAAAATATTTTCAGGGTTTTACATTCTACCACCCCATTAAAATGAATTTATCCCCTAAAATTAATCTCAGTTAAAACTAGATTAATAGTTGAAATTTTATTTCATAGAAACACACATCAATAATAAAATTATGAAACTTCCTTTTAAAAATTAATTTTGGTAATAAAAAAGTTGCCCGATGCAAACAATAATTGGGTATACATGTAGCCGAACATATGTGGATTGTGAATAAAAGTATATATATGAGAAATATAACATTCATGTTAAGATTGAGAGTTATTAAAAATAAGTTTAGAAGAGAGTAAACCACAAAAATACATAAATAATAGAATATTTACAGGTCCTTTTGATTCATTATAAATAACAATAATAGGATAAAATATTTTGGTTTGAATATCCTTTCCTAGAGTTGGAGAATGATAAGAAATTATTATATGATTATGTATAATCATATACATTCTTTATTCAAAGTTCAATTTCCAATTATTTTCTAATCCTAGTAAATGAAGTTGAAATTTTCATTCGTATAACATTATCAGATCATGAGATCTATAAATAAGATGCTATTTCCCTCAATCAATCTAACCAATGTTTTAACTCAAATTACAAAATAGGCATAATTCCACCTATGGTGTGATAATAGATTATTTTTAGAAAAATATTCTAAATATTAACTGATGATTTCCAAAATTTGATAACCTTCAAATCCTTCTAAAAACTGAAAATCTAAAACCTTAAAAAAGCATCAGTAACTCGACTTAAATTTATCCCCAATATATTACAATGCATCTTTTTTGGTCACATTCCAAACATATGAACACCTTCTTCACGTATACTCTTGAGTCATGATACTAAAGATAATTTCCATATATCCATATTGAAAAAATTCTTGTTTCCATAGTCATAAGTCCAAAATTGGAAAACATCATCTATTATAGCATAAACTAATTACAAGTAAATCATTAATAATTTTTAAGAAAATCATTTCCATATAACATAATTATTTATAAGAAATATATCTAAATCTGAATATCATTATTTAATCATCATGAATATATAAATGATTATACATCCCTTAATCATGTCATTTTCAAAATTATAAACTTATTACCTCAATCAATTTTCATTGTTACTAATACCATTTATTATATTCTCGAAAATACTTATTGAAGAACTACAACATGCAAATACGGAGATGATTAATTATTCCAAAATAACATAAATGTAATTCCATAACATTATTAGTGAGTTTAAATACATGTTAATTCAATCATTAAAATAACTCCATAAACCGTTAACCCAGTTTTCCCTTTTATTCCTTAACACTTTTCATCTCAAATGTTATTATTAGCCTCTTAATCATCAAAAATATAAATACTAATCATAAAACCATGTTGATTCTCTTTATGATCACCCCTAGGGAATAGATATTAATTGTTTCCATAAATTCCACATTTAAAACATTTAAATGATGTTGATGCTATAGAAACACCATTTTATTTGTCCAGTGTATTAACGGATAATTTCAATTATAATTACATGATTTGTGTCATTAGTTTCCACACCAAAATAATCTTCTAGTTCCTTGGAATTATTCTCCTTGTTGACTCTTCCCTTATTGATTAAAAGAGTAAAACTGAACTTTATTTCCTCTGTGGTGACCATGAAACACCATATTTATCTTATAAGGTGGGTCATGATACTAAAAATTGTTGATATTATTGATTACATTCTGATATTTTGGATTTGGTATAGTAATGAGGGTTCATCGTCCAACACCCATTTCATTTGGTATCTCTAGAGAAATAACATTCCATTGTCCATCATATTCTCCCTAGTCATAAATCCTCATGTTTCTATAAATTTTATCTAAAACCCAAAAAAAATGTTTGAGTGGAAAAATCATATTTGGAAAACATCATAATAAATGTAATGTTATTTCAATCTATAACATTTTAGGTTTAATCCTATATTATTCATGATTGTTACCAAAATTCTAGTAATGTAACCTATACAAATACTTATCTTATGAAATATCCATAAAAATGTCCTTATAAGTATTTATAGATTTCTCACTAATGTTTTATCTTATATGTTTTCAACGGATATAAATTTTTTTTCCCTTATCTCAACTATATCAACCAAATATTTACATACATAATCAATAAATTACTTTTATGGAATACTTAATACATTATACAAATAGACACCTAAATACCCTATTAATTTAGGTCCTTTTGGAAACATGGAACACAATCTTATAATTTATAAATATGATCTTCAATAACTATCATTATGATCTTCCACTTGGGTTTACATTGTAATTACTTTCATTATATCACAGGGAAAAGAAAAAATATGAAAGGGTGAGCTCAGATACCTAGTAAGGGTAAAGAAGGATAATATCTTACAAACATAAAAATTAGAAGGTAAAAACATGAAGATAACTTTTTAAGACAAAAACATGTATAAAATATATCAAAACCATGAGGAATAGAATAAATATTTTAAGGTCATAAGTAAAAAATCATAAAGGAACAAATGAAACGTGAAAAAAGAATTATTATTAGACATGGAATTATTGAATAAACATAAGCATAGAAAATTAATTTCATATTATCCAAGACTAATTTTCAAGACCAACATAGTGGGAAAAGTTATTTATTGAACCTAGTTATATATTCTTCCCATTTGTATACCACTAAACAATGTTTATTTACAATTCCATCTACATATCACTAAACATGACTTAATTATTATTCAAACTATGTATTACATATTCAAGAGAATATCTAGTTCTAGTTCTGTATTACTGAACTTATATAATTTACCATTACATCCTTGCATATATCATGAGATATAAATAATTGACCAAGGAATTATAGGTATATATTGGTCCCACCCATCTCATTGTGAAATCATTCATACATGTTCTATAAAAACATAAATCATTCATCATAGCAAAAACTAAGGAATAAAGTGTTCCATAAACTTCATCTCATCATTTCATAATAATTTTAAACAAATGGATTAAATTATTACAATTTCAATATAAAAATAATAAAATTATTTAAATAATAGTGATAGTATACTGGAATAAAATCCCTTTCAATGATTTCCATCCTAGATGTAAAATAATATTGATTTAACATTTGAAATTAATTTATGAGGAAATTATACTTTATTCTTTTAAAATGTTTCCTTTTCCCAAAATTCAATTCAATTTTATAAGAAAATAATTTCATGATAAATAATATTGATATATTATGAAGGAATAATTATGGAAATAAGAAATGATTAAATCATAAAAATATATTCCTGCCATATCTAAAAGAAATAAATTCTTCTCGATATTTTGTCTGAAATGTAAAAAAGTACCTTGTATGGAAAATGAAAGAGGAATTCCATTAAAACCATGTAGTAAAATTAAACAAATGTGTAAAAAAGTAATTAAACATCTGTAGGTTATCAGTACAAAATTATTAAATAATTTTCATAAAAAAGGATATGGATGATAAATAATCCCAAGTAAATACTTACATATTAACAGTCTTAGAGAATAATAAGTTTTTTAAATTATCTATTGCCTTAAGAATACATTCCTTAGTACATATTTGAAAATGTTATATAAGTTATTAAAATGATTCATTAACTTTTTTCTTGAATTTAATTTTTTTTTATGATGTCATAATTGATCATATGATTACATGTTTGTTGATAAAATTATTACTCATCATTATGGTATTGACTGCTTTATTTTCTTAAACATGTTTTGTTTACATATGTTCATGTTCCTCTTATTTGGATATAGTTATTTCATATATTGAATGATATTAATTTAATATATATACTATTAAATTATTATAAAAAAATACATAATCATGATTTAATAATGATCATGTAGAATGAAACACATCACATCATTGAGATGGTAGGTAATACGTACACACAAGTAATGATATCATTCACATAATTATTGAATGGAATTGAAGTGGATTTTACATAATTCTCTACAAAATAAAATTATTTTTATAGTAATAACATATAGTTATTATTTACACTATTATACACTTACATGTATGGTGGTGGTGAAAAATATATTACACCACGGTGTGGAGACAGTAAGTTGTACATATTCACACATGGTGATTTGATTTTTCATAGGATGAATAGAAGGTGGAAGATGGTTGTTCCATAACTACAATAAAATTATATAATATAGGTGAAAATATATTTATAACATTATAATGTAAATAATTTATGAATATGGAGTATAATAAGAAATAATTTTTGAAAGAATTGGTGAGGATATTACCTCTTCTTCAATGACCCCCTCTTGATCTCCTATTAAAAGAACTGGATTGGGTGTTTTGAGAATTACATAAACTCTAGAAAGTAAATTAAAAGGTTTTTAATGGAAATGGCTGGGGTGGCTGAGCATGAAGACTCTATTAGAAGTGAATATATGAGGCAATATGTTCCCTTTTATTATTGAGGTTAGGGGAACTTCTAGAATCTTTAAAAATATTAATTTATAATAAAATTAAAACCCATAAAAAATATAAAAAATTCACTAGTTTTTAATATAATATGAGAATGATTATAATAACATCAAACAAGAAGTTTTATATAGGTTTTATATCAATTTAGACCTTATCCTTTTCATTTAAAGTCACCAATTCAATTTAATTATTAACTAAGGGATCATGTATTTAAATAATGATATGTTGAAATATTTACCCATATAGTTAAAATTATATAATAAATGAATAATTTAGAACAATTTCATCAAATAATTACTTCTCTTTACTAATAAAAAATATTTTATTATTATTAAATAACTTAACAATACATTATCTTCATAAACAATCAAATGTGTCATTTTTTACAATATTAGATTTGTTTATTTTTGAAAATATCAAGAATAAATTTTATCATAAATAAAAATTGTTTTTAATATCCATATAGTGTCTAGAGGATATAAAAATTTCATTGTATATATTAATTATTGAGCATTAGATTTATTTTAATATTTCTAATAACCTTAATTTGAAAACACACTTAATAAAATAATTGCTACATCAATTTTGTATAATAATTTAATATAATTATTTATTTCATGAAAAATAAAATAAAATACTATGATGAAGATAAATAATCTATATTTCATAATAATACATATAATAGAATATACCTTCTTGGAAATATGACATAAAAAATGTTAAGTATTAAAATATCAATATGATAATATTAACATTTCTTTGAATAAAATATTATAAGTCTCATTGTCATTTCCATATGGCCCAAAATGGTCACTAACACGTCACTTGGATGATTGTGCTCATAATATACTCGAAAAATAGGATTTGGTAAAGTTTATTTGTCATTCAAAGGTGATTACCATTTGAATAATAATTTATTTTTTTATTTTCAGACAATTAAATAATTTTTGTATCATCAATGTATAATATTTAAAGGTAATTTTTTATTTCCTAAAAAAACCATTATAATGGACAACATTTTATATATAATATTATTATTTTTAGTGTAACATTTATTCTCTATAACCTTTTATTAAAACTTATTTAGTTATTAAAATTTAAGAAAGTCCTATTGAACTTTTCCTAAAAGAAACTATAGTAAAGGTTCCAATCTCTTCCATATTGCATCCAAGGGATGTCATTTTAGCCCAAAGATGATTTAGGTTGGAAAAATCATCCAATTATATTAATAAGAGTGTGAGAGTAATTTTATAATATTAATATTATTCTTAATAACATGATTTACTCTTTTAACAGAATAATAAAAATTAACAAAGTCACTATTCATAATGCCCAAAATTAAAATGAAGCAATTTAAATAATTTAGACACACTAATTAAAACTAATGAATAAATTTTTCAAAATTAAAGATAAATATTTTTATGTAATTAATTTTAAATTTACCTTGTTTATTAGAATGAGAAACCATATTTTAATGTCAAAACATGCAAAAGATTGAAATAAAATAAAATTTAAATTAAATTTAAAACTAATTTCAATGAAAAAAATGATATTAATAGATAAAAATATATTATTTAAATAATTTAAAACTATTAAATGATATATCTAATTAATATAATTTTTTTTAAGAAAAAAACTGGCTTTAAAAAATTTTTGTTATATATTGTTTTCATCAAAAGTTGAAATTTATGAAATAAATGTAAAAAATACAACCAATATAAATTTTTATATACTATTTCCAAGGAAAAAAGTCAATTTGGTTAAATATAAAATAAAAATGTGTTATAAAATTTATTTAAAAAGGTTGTTCCATTAAACAGCACCAAAATCGCATTTTTTTTAACACAATTATTTTATTTAAAAAATTGTATTTGTTTTTATATAATGTTTAGAAAACATATAATCTGAATTTTAAACATTAAATTGAATATATTTCATTAATAAAATACATCACCAGTGATTTTCATATTTTATAAACTCATTTATTTTTATTCAAATAATTTTTATAAGATCATTTAATTTTATTTAATAATTGATTTATAATTAATTTCTCATTAATTAATTAATTATATATATACATGTCTGAATAATAATTTCAGAATTTAGTTAATAGTTTTTTATCATCTATTATAATGTATAGGTTATAATGTAGAATAATATTATTTTGTTTTCCTCTTAAACTCGGTCTTATATGAAATGAATTCTATCAAATGAATCTGAAATTTCGTATAACACATGATGGTAATAGTATTGAATATACCAGATGATATGCTTTTGTTGTGTGTCTAGAAATCATATCTTGGTTTATAATATAACACAAGACATCAAATAATAAAACAACACTATCTCATAAAAGTATCAGGGTGTTACTTCAATTGAAATTATTCTTCGTGTGTTAACACATGCACAACAAAATGGGAAACATGGGGACTATTATTGAAACTACATTCCATGCAATAATTATACTAAAATAAATAATAGGTTGTTCTATGAATGTCTATTGTGTTACCAAAACTATTATATCCATCACTAAACATTCTATAAACTGATGGATATAGAGTTTGCTGAACTCACCATCATTGACTGTCAGATTTTGATCATCCAAACTGATCTAGAAATGTTTCCCATGAATCAACAACATTGAATTTCTACAAAACTGACACTAGTAATCACCAATGAAGTCTCAAACCTCCTAAAACTCTCTTTAACCGGAATCAAACCTTGACTTCTCTATTTATTGTGAACTGAATCCAAGATATCAATTAATTGAGTAAAATAATGATCATGAAGCAATAAAAAACTATGAATTTATCAAAATAATGTCCAATGAAAATTGTAGTGATTTCTATTTGAGGAAAAGCTGAATAAATAGAAAAATAAAAAAAGGGAAATGAACTTTAGGCCTTTTTTATGTTATTTTTGAGTTTTTGTCCTATTGAAAAAGGAATGAGGAGAAACAATAATAAACTATATCAATTACCAATAATCCCATGAATCTAAACATTAACCCACAAATTCCGATCAACTTCTGAATCAATCTACAAGTGGGATGAGTCATATTAATATTTGGAAAATAAAATAGAGAAATAAACCATGAAATGAAATATCAATTCCTGATGATTGGATCAATCATTGTTGAAGAACTAATTTATGTCATCATTATTGGTGATATAGAAAACTCTATTTCTGTAGGTGGTGCAAGCTATATGGATATTATCCATGATATCCTTATCTTTCACCAGGGTCTCCATAGAATAGTCTTCTAAAATACAAGAATGATTCTACTAAACTATGAGATTTTGAAGAAATGTGTATTTTAAAGGTGATTAGGTCATTATGTTAGAAGAAATCAAAACTAATTAATTGATTTTATTTATTTTTCCCAAGGTAAAATTAATCAAAACACATAGAACTAGAAATAAATATATCATTCCAAGGGAATGGCCCAAATTATGGAACCTATAAAGGTCTTTATTTTTGATTTATGACTCTATCCATTGGATATTACATTATTTTGTAAAAATAGTGCATGCATGATATTAATATAATAAATATTTATAAATTATCAATACCAAGCCTCTCTAGTCCTCATTATCCCGCACTAACACAACACATATATCGAAAAATATTATTTAAATTATTCCAATGTGTTACAAGGGAAAATAGGGACATTACATTCTCCCAACTGTAGTTCTTCCTTCCCATGAAGAAAAAACCTACAAAGAAAAGTTGAGAGTATTGTCATCGCATTTGGTTCTCCTAAACCTAGTGGAAATCTAATAGATTCTTGTACTCACCCCAAACACCCACCGAATGGGTCACTCAAACATGATGTATCTCTTGCTTTTTATCCTTGATATCTACTATTACCTTACAAATGTATCACCATACTCGAATCCGAGATTGACATAGTTAAAAACATGTGATGGGTTGTGAACATTCATCCTCGGTAGTAACATACATAAGATAAAATGTTCCCAAGATAACTATTATAGAACATCATGGGGTACACAACCACTTTTATCATACATAGTATATGTAAATTAATAATGAATCTTTTATATTACAATCCACCTCATCAAAATATCCGAAATCCTAGTGGATTTGAGGCCTTCATGAACAGATAATATCTCTACTCGAACTCTAAATGCCTCAGTATTATAATAAAAGAATAATAATGACTCTTATATGAAGTATTAATTTTATCATAGATGATATATACCTTCTTTATCATAGATCTGAGTAACTATGAATCCTTGAGTGATGACTCACTTAGATCAGTAAAACTTAGTGGTTAGTTTCATGGCCTCCCATTCAAGGCCTCAAATAGTGACATAACGATAGTGGAATGGTACTTGTTGTTTTATGAACACTCCAACATTGGTAGTCGATCCTCTCAACAAATTCTAATTTCAATTATGAGATCTCCAAAAAATCCTACAAAACTAGAATTTTTTACCCATTTTGGCCATCATTTTAATGGTGAAGCACCATTCCCAAATACAACTCAGTCATGAAGGTGTTATATAATCATATTTATAAGCATGATATGATGTGAGAATCATGTGATGAAATGAAAATCAATGGAACAATGTGAAATGAGATATATTCTTCTTGTATAGCCAACCCAATATATCCACTGAACTCTTATATCAGATATCTATGAAAAGTGGATAGTCTTAGTGAGTTGGTATATGATCTCCTTGATATAATCAGGTCCCCATGAAATCCGTGTTTTTTCCATCATAAATTCATTATATATATTATCCTACCAATACTCTAAATCCTCATGGTATTGAGAAAAACCCACTGGACCTAATGCTTATCCCTTACTGGATAACAAGGGTGGAATCATTTGGTAGAATCTAATACACACTTCTTCATTTCATCCCACAAAAACCAAAAATATAGGCCCAATAAAATATTCTCCACACCTATATGTACCACAAAATGGGGATTACTAAACCCACTCATGAAAACATCATGTAATTTTATTAGTTCCATTTCCCATTCTATAAAAGGATTACAAGATTCCCATCTTCAAAAAATCTATGAGGATAATGTTCATTTGATATCTGAGCACACAAGGTATCATGGGTTGTATCTCTATGTCGGACGTACCTAACATGCAGTAGAATTATTCGGGGTAAAAAATAAAAATATATATATATTCACCATCCTTATACACTACATTTAATTCAAAAAAGTCTATCAACATTGATCACTCACTCAGAAACTATGAGCATGTTCCTATGATAAGAGAATTTTCTTCCACTTTATCATTCCATTGAGTATAAAATATATTGAAATCATAATATTAGAAGAAATATAGACGTAAAATATGTGTCATGTTATGATATATTAATGATATGATATACCTAAAACACATATGGAAATAATATATGATAAACCTCTCACACATAAGGTAGTGTAGGCACATCTTCAGAGCAATGGAAACTAGTACAATATCTATATCAAGGAAATCATAGTTTTTCTCCTCAGGTCAAACCAATAATGGCCCATATAAAGTCACTATCTTAATTTTAAATAGATCATATCCATGTATACCAATTAAGGTGTCACATAATACAATATACCCATGACCATCCTCTAGAAATCTAAAAATTCGATTTCTCTATAACGTCTACCACAACAACTAATTATCATACTAGAAACATTCACCCCAAATAAGAGGATCACTATATTGTTTAAAGAGGTTAAAGGTATTGACTTCTTGGAGAAATGAAGTACCAATATATGATATTAACAAGATATTACACGGAAGCTACATTCCTCTGTCACACTCTAGGTAGGCTCTTTAACTATTATTTTTTAGAAATTAGTTATATTCACTCATACTCCATATTTTGAGATGAGATGTTCCATTAATTGTAACATTAGATAATAGAACTAAAGCCAAGATATATTATCATAATTTTGGTTCCCTAAGATTATACCCATGAAAATCCACAAGTGTCTTGCATGCACCCCTCAGAAGTTGTGTACACTATGATGAAATCTATGAGGATAACCCTAATAATGGATAAAATATATGGATCATGATTCTCATGATATATTATTTGTATTTCTTCATGATGAATGGAATCACTATGTACTCAAGGGTAGTGATACTCTGATTATAGGTCAACTATTGAGAACTATATAACACCTATTAAATGGTCGATGAAGTTATCAATCCTTAGTAGTGGATACTTATTCTTCATGGTCATCTAATTTAGATAATAGTAATCAATGGAGAAACTCACAATATTATCCTACTACTTTTTTAATAACACTAGGGCTTCCCTGAGTGACACATTGGTCTAATAAATCCCTTACACTACATGTCCTCCAGCTGCACCTTTGACTTATGAAGCTCCGAGGGAGAAATGAAATATGCTATAATAGACACATGGTTATTGCTTAAGTGATTGTATATGAAACCTTCTATCTCATGGTAAGGATTCAAGATCGAAACAACCACATGGAAATTTTTTTAATCCACACCGCCACTATATTAATCTAAAGGATCATAATATATTCTATTCTATGGTCCATATAATCCAAAAGTTGCATAACCAACCATATCACTCTATATATGACCCCATCCTACTCTACATGGGTTTCCTTCTTACACATGAAGGATAGATTATTCCTATAACCATGGATAAACTATATCCTCCACATGAAGTAGTCAATAAAGGACACAATTATGGATAATATTTTCTTATCTTAGATGATTTCGGAAGGCTTTATCAATTATAAAATGATTCCCTCTAAGAATCATTCTCCTCCAAGAATCAATTCACACTATTAGCAGTAGTTTGTGATTTCTAAATCACCCCAGGTTAGAGTCTCGATGAATCAGGATTAATCTGAGGGATCAACTTAAATCACTATGTCTAAAACCAAACAAGTGGAATGAAAGGAGTGGATCACACCAATGTTTATTAGACCTATAATTATTTTCAAAAATACATTGTAAATATCTATAATCATTCATAGATCCTCTAGGTCATAGGTCTCGACTTATTGTTTCCATTCCCATCCTTATGCACCTTCTTCCTATGCATGGCATGGACAACCTTGGATCATTAGTGGAAACAAGTCACACCACGAGCTACCACCCATTGATCACAATGTTCCTCTTCCACATCTTTCACCCAACAAACCTTAATTATTCTACCACTATGTCTTTTTGGTATTCCAATAAAATATTTCTCTATCTGTAGTATTAGAGGTTGTAAAATCCCAAGTGAGGTGTCCCCATCCATCGAAAGAGTACCACCATCTCCCTCTTCGCTTGCTAGAACTATCCTATAATACCTAATATATTGATCCTATATTGTTTTTATAGATAGGTTAAATATAGATGGGGTAAATTATCCTATGATATATTAAAACAAATACATATTTTTATCATTCTTATATATTATAAAACACACACATCATTCTTTCGCATAGAATTGAAGAAGAAGAAATGAAAACATGCACGAGACACATAAATTTTAAATGGTTCACACACACTAGGTTACATATAATGGTAATAAAATGATAGTAAGAAGATGTATTAAATCTAAAAAATACACTATTATTAAATGATTTAGAGTAGACACACTATCCCATCTTGTTTACCAATAATAACTATTTGAATTCTCACTTCCTCATCAATTAACGTGTTCTCACTACTCGTTTGTAAGATTCTTCCTTTGGTCACTTGAATCAATTTTAGGAAACCAAATTTGGTTTATTATAATATTTACTTCCATATAGTTGAATAAATCTTTTTCCAAAAAATTTCTTAGAATATCTTTCATGTTCGTGTTAGATTTATTTTCATGCAACCCAGTCTCTACTCTCTGAAAAATACACAATTATTCATGAAACTTTTCAAACGAACAAAAAAGGTAGCTTTCTAAAGAATCACAACCATTCAAAAAACATTCAAATATATCCTGAAAAATTTATGATCTGAAAAATAATGATCTTATGAATCCATTATTAAAGAAAATATAATGTGAAATTATTTCACGAATTCAGAGATATTAATATTTTGTTTAAGGTTTACTCTGATAAAATGATGATGATGTTATCCCATTTATAAACATTGTATCCCCTTTTATGAATTTTCCATTTTTTACAGAAAATTTTATAATAAGTTCATTCATTTTTTTGAAACTCCCCACATTCATGAAATAATTTATTGAATATTAAATTCATGAATATTGACATATTTTACAAAAGTATCTTCCATGCCTCACAAATATTCCATGAATCACCAAACCTATGAAAAATACATCGTTTTTTTGAAACAGCATACATTCATGGAATAAAAAACATTTTAGAATTCCATTCCTTTTTTGAATTTTTATATTGCATAAATGGATATCACATTTTCAATTCTCTTCCATACACCATGTTTTTCCCAACACATATAGAAAACACCAGGAAATGATGCCACATTTTAGACGAAACTTCCTTATAAACTTCTACAGATTCCATAACTCTATCATAGATATTATTATACATAAATGTTAAATAATATTTCTATAAATAAACAACATGTTTTAATAACATGGTTTTTTTAAAAAACTCATTCAACCCCATAATACTGTAAACTCCCCTTGATGGATTTTTTCCCAAAAATATTCCTTTTTTAATTTGTTGAAAACTCTTAACCTTTTAAGATTTATTTTGATATTATATATCTTTATTATTGAAAAAACATTTTGTTATTCCATCTTCCACCACAATTTAGTTCTATATATTTTAGAAAGTGGTCAAATATATATTCAACACACAAATTATTCTCATACGATTCATTCTTAATGTGAAAAACAAGTGTAGAGTGTAATAATTATCAACGAAACACTATAATCTTGAAACACCTTTCCACATTGTATAACTTATTTCATAAAAACCCCATGGGGCATGATATATATACTATGAACATACATCTTAAAAAAATGTACATTTATAACTCACCCCTTTTCCATACTCTCATTATCATCTTCTCCCTCACTCATAGTAGATATATTTTCTACCCATTTTTCAATGAAACTGAAGTTTAATCCTCTATGGCCACAACATGGTAGTGAATACATATCTATACAAAAGGGTAAAAAAACCCTATTCCTAGGTGATGGGGTTCCACATTCACACTTATTAAATTGTGGGATGTTGAATGAAATATGAGATCCAGTTGATGCTTGTCAAACACCAATTTGGGAAAGGCCTTTGTTTGAATATAAGAAACCTATAGTTATAAAAGAATGTAATCCATATTCAAAATCTCATACACCACCTTTTCCTTGATAAAATGATTCATGACTTTAACTTCCTTCATAAGTGATTTATGAACTATATTTCTTTCTCAGAATTATTAGAATTGAATTGTCATACTGTATTATGATTGGAGACTTCACTTAAACTCATATATCTCAATATATTTCTTCATCTATAATAGATACATGAAACCATTAATAGCTTAAATATATTATGATTCATTTGTGCTATATAAAATTCTATCATGTTTCTTTACTAACTATGAAATACATAATCCCCAAGATCGAATAAACCATATGATGTCGGTTTTTAATAAATTTTTGAACACACCAAATGACTATATATATAACCCAATATCTCTTGTATACATTTTTAATTTTATTGAAATCCAAAACCCACTATTGCATTTATATACCAACATATTATTTTTTCATACTACTATGTTTATTTCAATTGGATTTAATTTATACCATGCTTGTTTCCATGTCACAAAAAATATCCTGTCATGTAACTGTTAAATTCAACTAACTACCCATCGTCTACCTATATTCATGAACATTAACTGGTTTTCCTACTTGATATCTTGAATGATTCATCTAGGTATTAGCTAATGTTGTCATCTCCTTGGAATTATACATTTTAAATATTTTGTGATATTATTTTTTATATTAGGATTATGAAATGAATATTAATTCCTTCCTTCTATCACCTATAAAACAAGGAATAACATCATTTCAAATTTTGTTTAAATTTAAATATCATTTTTTCCAAATTAATTTAAAATTTAAAATTGTGATTCACTTAATTGACCAAATATTATGTAGTTGACATAAAATATGACTATCATCATTTGATCAGTCTTACTATTCAAATATAGATACTAATAAACTCTACAAATGTAAATATATATCTTATTAAAAAACTAATCTAGTATCTAATACCAAGATTGCAATGGTTGTTTCAACAGGTTTAGTTTCATCCACAAATACAAAAAATTAATCACATTTTCATCAACATGAAAACTAGTTGGTTGTTTAATGTACACTTCTTCTTCTAGAACCCCATTCTGAAATGTTGACATGGCATCCACCTAGAAATATTTGAACTTTTGTTGCACTAAAATGTATAAGAATATGAGAATATATTTTATCCTTGCAACGCATTCAAATATATAATCAACATTGATTACCTTGATTAGAGAGTATCACATTCACACTAGCAGATATTTGTTTTGAATTATGAAGACATGTTCATTTAGTTTTGTCCAGAAAACACATTTGGTCCCTTTTACATTCTTTTCTTCCAACCATGAAACAATATCCCATATTTTGTTATTTTTTATATGGTCAATATCTTTATTCATATTCTCCTCACAGTTCTAAAATATAATAAATTTTTATATACATTCAGTTTCTATCTGTGATATAAAAGATTCATGATATAAATGAATCATTATTTATGTTTGAACTAGTACTTCATGATCATCAAAGATATTTATCATTTGAATTTCATCTCAAATATTGTTCTCCCAGGATAATATAGATTAAAATTCATCATTCATATCCTCTTTAGAATAAAAATATTCTATATATTCTACCTTATTTTCAATTCTAATCCTCACTATAACCCAAAAAATATATCATTCTCTTGTTGAATATTTTGTATGTTTTATACAATAGAGACATAATAGATTTAAACCACATTAACTATCTTGTTGTTGAAGAATTTTTATTCTTTCTTTTTTCTTCATTATAAATGAGATATACCCTCATTTCCATGAGAATATTATTTAATATGGTTCTCCATATTGAGAAAAAAATAATGAAATCCAAAGATTCAAAATTATTTCAATGGTGGACTATTTTTTCAACATAGATCGTAAGGACTAGATTCTTATTTTGTACAAAAGAAAGATCTATTAAATATGTAGACTGATATTTGGAATTCTCTCTTTCATAAATATGCTGGTATGACTTTTTCAATAATCCTTATTCAGGACTTTTTATTTATGATCTAATTTATCCCCTAAATAGTTCTATAATTCTATGGAGTTATCATTGCTGTAACCTGGTTCATTATTATGTGTCTCTCAAGACAATGTTCATTTTTCTTATTCAAGAATCCATTACAATTTTTTTCGGAACATCTTCATTTTCCATCCAAGAATCCATTCTTCTTCTCTCATATATTGTGTCATAAATCTAAACGACTAAAATTTGTGGGAAATGAAAAATATCCACACCATCTTCATAAAATATTTAATTAAGATTACATAATAATTTTTCCATCAATGGATCTTAGTGACATAAGTCCCCAGGAATGACCATGTAAAAATTTATTCACATTGGTTTTCAAATTTTTATTTTCTTCATATGTATTTCGAATAAATTTTCACCATATAATATATGTTTGGATGAAACATATGGCCAACTACTTTTTATAACACATTATATTTTCCCCTCAAGATAGAAATCACATATCTTCTTCTTGACTCACATGGTATAGATTCCATTTCATGTACTTTCCATGTAAATATACTAAAAGATATTTTCATTTTATGATACAAAATTTCAACATATAACTTATTACACTATCCAAATAAATAAATTGAATAATAATTATCATATTGGAACCGATATCTTTGACACAGAAGACATTAGTAGGTGTCATATATTATCCACAAAACATGACTTCCCTAGATCCAATATTATTCAGACCTTCATCAATTCCAAATTTTAAAACAAATTAGTTTTCATATTCTCTACATGTTACAATATTCTTACTTCCCACCATGCGGAATTTTCAACCACTATCATGGACCCATACACTAGACTAATCTACTCTAAACCCCTACTCATTTTTTTATCCATGTATTTTATTTCCTAAATTGAGTTTAATGGAATTGTTTAAAATCCACCAATAAATGATGGATTATCTTCATCTTATCAATATGAAAATAAATTTTGTGGTTTCTTATAATTTGATGATTCATTATTATATTTCATACGAAAAATTTAGGATTGTTGTAGAATATTATACTACATTGTTGATGGGTAATATTAGACCATGTTTCTGAATTCTCTACACCAAAATCCGTAACCTCATAAGAATTTATTAAATAGTAAACCCCTATTGGATAAATTTGTCTCTATTTCAGTCATAGATACATATATTCTATGGAACATACAATTTTAGAGTGTCTATTCTTTCCAAATTGGTGAAACCTCATATGTGGTGTATTCCTATAAAACATTAGTGCACTACTATTCCTCACTTGGGATATCTAAATCATCATATTCTATTTAACATCCAATTGAATATTTATCCCTAGAGTGGGTTTATGGGGTGCCACAAAAACGAAGAAATTTTTTTATTTATGATCAATCCCCATTCTAGCTGATTCATTGTAATGTATTATTTTTTGCTTATTCCTTTGACTGTTCTTCTAATCATCTGATCTCCATGTCAGCTTTTGCAGTCAGTTGTGCCACCTTCATTCCCACTATCACACCTAGAGTTAAGATTTTTTCCTAAATATTTATATATATTCATAGTCTAACAAATTTATTGTATATTAGATTAATATATTTGATCTATACGTTTGTTGTGTTATACAAATCATCGAAAAATATAGTATGTTCCCCAATTCTTATCTTGAACATAATGAATTTAATTGAGTTAATTGGATTTTTGAATATTAAATATTCAATTTCAACCTTTATCTTAGAATTATAATCTTCATGAATTTTCATATATAATTTTGCATCATTAAAACCATTTTTGGTTTTATTAATTTTGTGTCTTCAAACATCTATCTCTTAAAGAGAATATTTTTATTCAACCTGGATGTAAAATCATCATTAATATTCTCCTACCACATTGTAATTTTTTCAGAAATTTATGAATTACCTAAAACCACCACCATATAATATCATATATAACCCATGTATTTCTCCATCTCCTCAACCATATATTCTTATGAATTAACATTTTAATATTAAATAATTTTGTTATTTCTGAAAAAAATAACAAAATTATTTATACCTTTCACATAGGTATAAAACCACATCATAGGAATTTACAATTAATCCTTATAATTAACCTGAAAAATATTAGAGCACTGTGTTACAAGATGTCCAACCTTTACAGATCCAATCAATGCAAGTTGATGTTTCCCTTTGAAATTTCCATTTCAATTATCCAGATTTTATGAAATGAATGACATGACCTCATCCTCATCATCTTTTTTCCTATCCATCCATTATATTGATCACCATCATAGACATTAATTAAACATATTTATATTTCACATTTTCTATAGACTCATTGTCCTTATTTCATTTCATGTTTGTGGTAGGAGTAATGTGTAAGATATACAATGTCATATCTTTTGGATCATTATATTCTATTACTAGAAATTTCTGATTGAATTGATTAGGATGTATTATAATGATATGTTTAATGGTTGTTATATCATTGATGTTATCACCAGGACCCCACATGCCTTTTATGATGACATTCCCTCGGTAAAAGAATACATCAATAGAATAATTTTAGCGAATTCCTAGGTACTCATTCAATTTCAAAAAAAATTATTTTTATTTTATTATTATTGATGTACCTACATATATATTAAAAAATATTTTTCACAGGTAACACATTGACATACGAAACATTACATTCAAAAATATTTTATTAGATAAGTCTTATCATAAGTAGTTGATACTTTTATCATAAATATTCAATTCTATTAAGTCTTATTATGATAAAAATCCACTATTATAAATATTAGATATACCATGAATCATAGTTATAAATATATACCTCCCTAAGGATCATAATTACTGATGCATTAATTTTTTCTACAATTGAAAATTTTTTCCCTCGAAGATTAGAATCCCCTATGGATTAACAACCCCCATTGAAAATAATGAGAGGGAAGTAATGATTTTAAAAATTACCTATAATATAAATTTATAGTCTAACAAGTTTAATACCTTATATGGTTAAAGAATAAATGAGTAAAATATTAAAAAGTATTCCCCTTCGGATCTTTTTATTATTAAAGAAAACACTATTCTCTCGATTTCCCATAGCATTTTAAATGTAGAAATGAAAAAAATGAATGATATACAACAATTTTAATTGGTTCAACCACACTAGGGTTTGTACAAGGATAATATAATGAAACATTTTCAATTTATAAGCTTTATTAAATTTTACATTTTTATATTCTTGGGAGTGAACTCATTTTCCCTCCTAGTTTACAACCAATCACAATTTGAAAAGTCACTTCTCTCCCAACAGAAGTGTGATCACAAATCCTTCAAATGATGTATATTTTTATCACATGAATTAACGTTTTCAAAACCTAATTAGGTGAATCAAAAATATCAAATTTCATCCCCTTGATTAATACCTATTAATCATATATATATTGGATAGGTCCTTTTATATATTATAATATTATCCTTCATGAAACCCAATCTCAAAATTCACAAAACTACATAATTTCTCATTAAAATTTTCAGAAATTATAAAAAATTCACATTCTCAAAACTCATAGCCATTCATGAAGAATTATAACCATTCACAAAACTTATTTCTCCTGAAAAACTGATGAACTTATAAATCCCTCATAAAAGGAAATACTTCATGAAATTCCATCAAGAATTCCGAGAATTTATATTTTCATTAAGACTTCATATAATCAAATGGGGAGTGTCCCCACCTATTTATAGTCATTTATTCTCTTTTATTAAAATTTCATCCTTCGAAATAAATTTTTCATAAAATATGTATTCCTATTTTCAAAACTAAGCACCTATTTGAAACATTCTAGTTAATTTTCATTATCGGAAAACACACCAACTTTCACCTAAAATTCTTCCATTATTCTCTAATATTTATTGAATCACCAAATATTCATAAAACACCATTCTTCTAATATACTCCTTACATCCAGAAAACACTAAAAGAATAATAATTCCTTTAATATTATAATTATTTAGGGGGAATCCTTAGAATTCAAACATTGATGATACTTATTCCATTCTCTATATCTTTTACACCCAAATGTTTTCAATCATTGAGAAACAACACCAAATTATACACAGAACTTCCAAAACAACATAATGTGATTCCATACTAGAATACTATATTCCATTAAACGTACATTGTCAAAAATCATGTCGGAACACCACAACTAACCTTTCCAATCATATTTGTCAACAAATTCAATCAAACCAAAAAAATTTAAACTCACATTGACTAATTTTTTACAACATCAATCATAAGACAATGTCCCTAAGCATATCATCTTCTTATGTCTCTTTGTTTTCCATTAGCTGCTAACTGCTAGGTTTTCATCCCCTTCACAAAAACTATTAGCACAAACTGTTGAAATCTAATCATCTAGAAATATCTACACTTCCATATCCCACTTTAACACTCTTACATTGTAGGGAATTCAAATTGATATCACTCCATTCATGATATCTTGGTATAATCACTTAATGATTGTCTATTCATAGAAGAATAATTTTTTAACTATATCCATAACATCTAATTAGAGTTTGGTGAATCTCACAAAATACTAAACCATATTCATGTAGTGTTTATAAATATTTTAAAGCTAGTGTGTGAGAAATAATTATAATATTAATGGTCAGAACTCCTCTTTGAAGAGGCAATAAACATTCAAAAATGAGAGAATTGTCTCATAATACATATAAATCATCAGAAACCACCAACAGCCTATTGATTCCTGATGAAAACTCATTTCAATGACCACCATATGATCTTGAGGTGTTTTCCACTTGTTGAGAAAAACCTATTCATTACCTATTTACAGTCCTCAATTTTGCAGAGTTTTATCATTCATTGAAACTTAGTAGTCTAATACCACAGAAACTCATAAATTATACTCAGACTGTGAACATACATATTATTTTCTAATGGTGAGACATGGTATATTATAGGTGGTTGAAGAAATAGGAAACCCAACCATAGTTACCCAATCTTTTACAACACCTTATTGTGTATCCTTATAACAAGGCAGATCATCCGTTCAATCACACTGTAGAATCCTACTATGAAATCATCATGAAATAATCCTAAAATAAACTAAATGCACTAGGATTTGAGAGTATATATCGATTGCTAACTCAAAACCACATTGAGGAAATCACACATTCCATATGAGGCATGTTGCAATATTTTTTCCATCAACATGTGTCTAAAAGTACTAAGTCAACATGTTAGTTAACAATTTCATGGTGAATGGATTTGTGAGCCACCAGATGAACACAAGAGGCCATAGTGTGATATCTAAACTCAAAACACATTAACATTGTATCCCTATCTCCTAAACCAATTTCACCACTTTAAAATATAAAAACATTTTTCCTATTATGAACACATCTTTCTTAGAAAATTGTGATAAACTAACTAATACGTGACCACATGGATGAAGATAAATTGAGTGTGACACCCAATTCCCTCCACCAATAGGCTAGGGGATGGCTACTCTCGCTGAGTAGGAAAATCACATACATCAGTGTCCTTAGACTAAGGAACATGTTCAAATACAAACATCTCTAAATACCAATAAGATGTTGGAAGGTAAATAAAGATGACACCAAAAAGCATGAATACCATCTTTTCTACATAATAGTATGAAAATTTAATGGATATCAATAAAATTACCTTTTACATGCCTATAAAAATATGAAAATGTGTTCAATATACTTAGAAGGAGGGTAAATGTTGTCAGATTTAGAACTTAATCGAGCCATAGTCATTATTGATCATTATACTCCACCTTCTTCCCATCCTACTAAGACACCAAAAAAGGAATATGGTCTTCATAAGATATGACATGTTCAGTAATATACCATTAGTGGTGAATATAAAAATACATATAAGGATACCCCAAAATCACTAAACATAAATAATGAAGAATTTTCAACATCTAGACTCAATGTAATATTGATCTTTATATGAGACAATGTAATATGGATATCCATAAAATCTAGATATACTCATAAAAGCTCCCTGTATCCAAGAGGTATAAATAAATTCATGCTATAGGAATCTTCATGAGGCTTCAATGTAACACTAATTTGAGTTATGTCACACCCTATGATATGGTTTCAGAAATGGATCTTATTCGAGAGGTCTTGTTCGTTAAGTGATGCTTAGTATTAACTTGGTGGAACTCCGAAGATGTCAAAATTAGGATTGGTGATCACATCTAGGATAGCATGGAGACACCATAAACCCTACTAGCTAAATTTACTAGATAGTTTGTTGATGAAATATGCATGGTGTTTATAATGATACCACAAACCCTTATATGTGTTGACGTTATGATAGAGGATCCCAGCCTGTCCCTCCCAGAGGGATACCACCAACACTGTGAATGAAAACATAATTAGAGGGGATATAAAAACTATATCATGTAGAAATGAAACACAATAGCCTCAGAAATATGTTCTAAGAGATGACACTTGACTAAACATTGTATAAAACAATTATATGGTGGACCTTAACTTATCCTAAAATAAGAACATAGTGTGTTCTTGGGAGTACATAGTGTATCTCAACTTATTGAGGTCTACTTATGCCTAATCATCTCACAGAGAATGTAATCCTATATATAAATGGTGTTTCTTTCTCATGATATATGTATTTTATAGTCTATCATATAGATGATTATACCATAAACCCATTTCAATGTTCATCTGGTAATGCCTATTTACATCAAACCATAATCGAGTTCCATGCCATGTATGAGTACTATGTAGTTATAATTTACTATCATTGGGGCCATGTTATAGGACATGTCCATGCACATGTACCCCTAGGGTATATAGTGAGACATTATAATTTGGCACATGGTATGTGGAACATGTTACACAGTGTGTTTTTTGGTGTGTAAACAATACTTCAATAGAAGATGCTACATGATGTGAATTATTATGGTTATATGTAATGTATTCTAGATTTTCAAAAAAAGAATAGGCTATCTAAAACATTTCACCCATGCCAATACAGGTTGTGGATCGACCACTAATCACATATAAAGATATTGAATTTTGGGTTATTTGAGATCACCATTACTGATTTTCGGATTCTATCCATTAAATCTAACTAAGAATTTGCTATTATCATACCACACCACGTGTCACATGATAAGCCACAATAATGAATGAAAAATATTGTCTCGATCCAACTATGATTTACTACTTCTACTATCACAGCATAATTGCTCCATCCATTATGAAACAAAACTAGAATATCCTTCGGTTGTTTCCAAGAATGATCAAGCAATGATCAAATACCATATATTTTTGAAACTACTTTCCAAAGGAATAATTGATGATGAAAGTGTGATGAAATGGGTATGAATTCAACAAAAAAGAAAAGAGTAATGAAACATTTCCATTTATTGAGTCAACCAACATTTTTTAAAATAATTAATGATGAGAAGAAACTAATAAAAATACAAATTCTTCATTATCCATTGAAGATAAACATGTACCCCCAATACCTGATCCATCCACAAATCATTATATTAGTGGGTAGATTTATGTTCATTAGGGGATAATCAAATGGGAAAATAAACACTTGAAATTACATGAGAGAAACCTATCATGGGTCAATAATTGGTGGGGAAAGGTTACAATCTATTATATTAGGTGACATCCACATATCTATTAGAATATGTGATCCTGGCGGTACCAATTTGATACTTGATCCCATAATCATTCTCACGGATCTCATTTTTCACACATATAGATCCATGTTTTATGCAGATAACCCTATAGATTTGTCATACATGGGTATTTATATAGGATATTAGGTCATTGGATAAAAAAATATAGAATAAATAAATAAATTTATTTCTTTTATTACTTTCAACTATGATAACATTAATCAAAATACATGATGTTGAAAAATATTATGTTGTGGGTATGGTAAAATATCTATTATAAATTCAATAAAAGTATCCAATTCTTGATCAATGGATTTTATAGAATATATTCTATTATTTCTCAAGAATAGTGAACAGATGATATTAATATATTTAATATTTATATATCACCAATATCGTTCCCTGAAATCATGTGGTGTCTTTGCCAATAAATCATAAAATATTATGTAAAATATTATAATTTTTATAAATAAAAAACATGGATTATTTATTGGAGATTCACTATAGAAACACAGAACATGTATTATTTAAATATATTGTATACACTAAATTCTTTTTTTCATTCTCATAGATATCTGATCCCCAATGTTTTGATGTGGTGTTTTAATAGTTCTACTAAAAGTAGAATATATTATTTAATATGTAGAACTGAAAAAAAGTACCTTCACTAATGATGAATTAATAACTGGCATACCGTTCACCACATCATATTTGAGGTCTACCTCATTTTTAGTGGTATCATATTCCCTTTATTTATTTGTAGATCATGGATATTATTTTCATTGATTATTTCCAACAAATCATGGCTATGTTAATTTTTTTGTATAATCACTGTGATCTCTATAGTTAAAAAAATAACATATGATGATATTTGATATGAAAATGCTTTTATTGTATTACATTAGTTGAAATATTAATCTACCTTTCTCATTTATTATCATGATACCCCTCTTTTCTACCCATGAAGCATCATCAGATTCACTTAATAATGATTCTAGAATGATTCTCCCCACACATTTAAAATGTAGGAAGTTCGGTTTTCATCCCTCCATGACATTTATCCATTGATCCACCAGGAGAAAACTCTATTTTACCCTTTTTATCAACAGTCTTAAAAGACAAATAAGATTCAAAAATATCATTCTTCACATAAAGGAAAAAATGTAAAAGCTCATCATCGGTTTTAAAGTCTCTAATCACTAAATATTTTAATAAATTGGATTTATTCCACTAAATAAATTGTACAACATACATTTAGTTTTGACGATGAAGAATGATGCATGCCAGGAAAGCCATTTAATTTTTTCCCCACTCTCCCCAAAAGACTCATCATCCTTTTTATTTCATATATAGAAATCCCTCTCTATTTTAAGACAACATTTTTTGGGATAATATTAATTGAAAAATAATTTATTGAACCCTTACCATTCCATGGAGTCAATCTTATATTTGAACTCCATTTTATTGGTCAGTTTATACCAATGATTTGATTCCTCTTCAAAAATATATACATCCAATAGGAAATTATATTTTTTGGGCATATGAATACCAAAAAATCATCTTAATGTAGATAATATACTATTAAATATTGAGGTAGTCAACATATCGAATAATTATAGGATGAATTGTTCGAATAATGTACTCAACTATAACTTTTTGTTACATAAGAGAATGAGTTAATACAATAAAATTCATGTTATTGTAAATTACGTGAGTTAGATAAGACAATGCCACCATAAATTTCTCAACTCCTTATCTTATAAGGCTTGGATTCTCAATAGGGAAATCATCACATTTATAATCACGTTGGTTGACGGAAATATTCCACCTACTTCACAAAATTATCATAAATAATTGAAAAGTATTACACGAATACCTTTAAAAATATATATATTTAAGAGATACCTAGAACATAGACTGAATAAATTATAAATGAAATGTATATCCTAACATATGAGTTACTATATTTAAATTTATGTTATCCATGGTAATGTTTTATTTATGTTTTTAGAACATAACAATATATTCATGTCATTTATAATGGTTCATAAAGAATTTATGAAATTTGAAATGCATATCCCTATGGAGTGTAAAACCAGGTGTGCAAGAAGGCCTATTTTTCATACACTAGATGATGAATAATATAATACCAAACAATCCATTTTTAGGGTAATTAAAACTAGTAGAAAATGTGTCAGATCCACAACAACTTATAGTGTTAAATATGGATATAATGTCATGAAAACCTATTTCTATAAACATTACCAATATTTTTGGACAATATACTTTAAATAAACATATTCACCATGTTCCCACAAAATTATTCTTGTCCCAATCAACAATAATAAAAAGATCCTTAGTCTATATAATTAATAGCGACACATACCTTTTAAAAATATGTTTGTTGTATTTTTATCATAAACACCCAAAAAACACCAAAGATCATAAGGAACAATGTATAGGTATGAATAGGTTCATTATAACTCAATAAGAGACTTAGAAAAAAAATATTTATCATAATTTAGATAATGAACTCCAAAAACCCTTTGACGTATTTAAAATACATTTTATAACCTAGGGATTACATAAAAACGGGGTGATATAAAAATCCCACTAAGGGAAATAACATGATTATGATGCACATAATATGCGTCCAAATGAATAATGTGACATAAAAAAGGATAATGATAATTTATAATAAAAATGGAGATTAATATAAAGATCATAGATTATTATGAACTAGGAAACATAAGAAAGTGGTAGTAATATATAAAATTATTTAAATAAAACTAATGGATAACAACTAAGATAACATCCCCTGGTGGAAAATGTGTATTAAAGGATTATTTTTACTCGTTAATCACATAAGTAACATATATATTGATAAAAACATTACCTGTTTCATTGGATAATTATATGGGAACATACATCCTAACATGTTTCTATTTATCTGTGCCAAAAATGGAAAATAATATTAATGATTAAACATATGGATTATTGATGGAATGAAATAGGTTGAATAATCTCGACTCATAACATAATCAAAAGAGACTTGATAGATATTCTATGGAGAAGTCAAAATCAAATATTTGGTACATTATTATCTTATTATATAAGCTTTGGAATCAAAATAATGTGTTCATTTGAAAATATATCCTCATAAAGGGAAGATAATTGGTTATAGAAATTATCATTCAAAATGTTGTTTTTAGAAATCAATTAATGAATTTGGAATATTGAATTAGTATATATTTTTCTTTGACAACTATAGCTAAACCAAAGTGGAAATACATAATGTTGGTACATTTTTAAGATATTGGTTTTCATAACCATAAATCATGAAAATTTATAATATGTTTTAGTTTATATATCATGTTATAACTATAGTTAATCTTGTAAATGAATAATTATAAGTGAATAAATTATGTCACATTATATAATAAATTTAAATAAGCCAATAAATTATGGATATTTATATTTCAATATGTTTATAAGTGTTTGTGTACATGTATTTAAGAATTTGACTTAATCTGGTAGTGTTTTGTGTATAAAAGACACGATATAAGATTTTCTGAGTCCATGGAACGGATAGTTCAAAAGGAATCACTATTGGTCGACTCACTGATGAGGAATCACTATTCAAAGAAGTCACTAGTCAAAGAAGACATTGATGCTAGACTCACTGATAGATTAAATGACTCACAGATGAAAGATTCACCAATGATCAGTCGAACATATAGTTTAGGTGACACAACAACTAACAACTCACAGATGGATGAAAAACTGATGAACGAGTCACTGATATAATACACACTAATGGATTAATCATCGATGGGTGACACACCGATATTTCAACAGGAGTCACTGATGACAACTCACCGATTCCTGGATAGACCGATCGTACAAATGACTCACTGATACACCGAGGTAATGATACCGATTAAAAGGACTCAAAGATACACTAAGTCACTGATACTGACAGGCCAAAGAAACCAGATCTAAGCCAATGAGTCACTGATAATTTTGACACACCGATAGACATAATAACTATCTTAATTTAATTAATTCAAATTTATATCTAAAAAACATATTTAGTTGAATTAATGTTTCTGACATTATTTAATGTTGTCTATAGTACTATCTGTAGATTATACGGGGTACATGCACGTGGGAATATTTTCATGCCTATTTGACCATGAAGAATAATATAGTTACAAACTAGATCATTTAAAAAGACATGAGGAATGTTCTAAAAAGATAAATAATAGAAGAACTGAAAGCCCACGTAATGCATGAAGCAATCTTCAAAAACCTATGAACATAATTAAATAACACATAAGGTCATCCACAAGACAAGCATAACCTGTTGTACTAACCAAAACATTATTATAACTATGAATATGAACTTTTCTCACATCTTGAAGCTAAAGTACTGAGGATATTATACTATATTTTGAGGCCAACTACCAGAAGAGGACTCAAACATCATTTATACTCCATTAAAAGAGTCTAGGGATTCAATACATAACACAATGATATTTCTAATCCTCTCTCTAAATCTTAGCTCTATTTTGTTTATTTTTATATATTTTTTAGTAGTGTGTGTATCTATCTCTAACACACACATTTTATCATGTGCTTAACTAAAGGATACTTCATATCCTCAAAGTCACTCTCATTATTATCTCTTGTATCCCATGAAGAATACTGGAATAGGTCAAGTGTGACATGTTAGTTGTATTTAATGAATAATTGTGGTAGAGTTCTAGTGTGACCTAGATAGCCTAATGTGGTATTGTGAACCCCGATCAAGGGTGTGGATCAATTTTTTTTAAATTTAATAGCTTTAATGCTAGTGATCAACAAGTGGAGATGATGAAGTCTCATATTGATACATAACCTATTATTTATATCTATTGTGATTTTACCTTTTAGTGTTTATTATATTTTATATAAAACAAAATTGGACTTTGACAGTTAGTTTAGACAGTGTTTATATCTATTTTGAACTAGTATCATAGTTTCAAAAGTTATATTAATCCTCATATTAGTATAGTTGAGAACTAATATATCTTCTGAAAAAATAATCAAACATTCATTAAATTAACTAAAAAAGGAAATTGATTATATTTTCAATTTGGGGAAACTTTTCAAAGAACCAAATTTTGACTGAAATTTTTATAGATACTCAATTAACCCCTATTGATTGATCAACTCGGAACAGCATTGGCTATCATAGTTTTTTTCCAAAAAAATATTAGTTTTCAAAGTGTTTTGAAATATCTTTCAATTGTGATTGTATTTGTATTTCAAGGGTCTTAAAAATTCTATTATTTATAAATTTTTATCTCTTTGAGATAATATTAAAAATTAAATTAGGGAAAATATACTATAATAAGTTTCTATAAGTAAACCACCTATTTTAATGTAATAAAAAATTCTCAGTCGAAGAATATAATTAATATATACCTGAAAAGCATGGTATTTGAAATATGGAATACTATTGAATGTAAATATGCAATTTCTGAATCTTCTAGAAACACTTGGGATAAACCTACCAATAAATCCTATAACAATAACTTTAAATATATGAATTTTTCATACTGTTCTTCAAGAGATGAAGAGTGTAATATTATTTCATCTTGTAAAACTACCCATGAAATTTGGCTCACTTGGTCAATTTCTAATGGGGGAACATGTAATGTGAAAGAGATGAGATTAAATACTTATACTATTTAATATTATATTTTATTAATGAATCATAATGAATTTATTTGTGATATGCATCTTGAATTCAATGAAATAATGAACACAATGATTTCTTTAGGAATAGTTGTCATAAAAAAAGAACAGATTGTGAGGATTATATGATTCTTACTAGAGAGATCGAAAGGAACCCTTGTGTCCATTAGAGAATAATGAGACATTGATAAGATTCCAGTGAAGGAAATGTTTTTAAAATTAATGATGTATGGAGAAGAACTCAAAATAAATCAAGAAGAGTAAGAACCAAAAAATATTTATCACCTTCGAGACTAACACTTCCAAAAGTAAGGAAAAAGAGAATGTTCAAGCAGCTATTTAGTGAACAGGTAGTGAAAGATCAACTTCAGATAGTAATGAGGAAATGAACCATCTCTCCAAGTGATTTAGAAAATTTTATATGAAGAAACAATTCTTAAAGAGACCAAATTTTAATAGAAAGTGTTAAAACAAGTGAAACATGAAATAGTATTGTAAGAGAAATGATAAATTATACGAAATTGATTTCTATGGATGTAAGAGGAAAGGATATGATAAATCAGACTATCCAATGATGAATTATTAAAGGACATATGAGAATAAAGACAAGAAATATAAGAATGAATTGAAAGCCACATAGAGTGACAATGAGGGAATATGTAGTGGATATGATTCTTCTTATGATGAGAAAGATAACATGGAATATATATGTTTAGTGAAAAAACACGTATGAGGTAACCTTGGACTCTCCTATTCACAAAACTTATTACTCTGAAAAATGAATGTTAATATCAGAATATGAATAATGATAAATTATTTGAATACTGCAACATGTTGGAAGAAACATATAATGAGCTAAAATGAATGTATAAATCCTTAAAGAAACAGCATGCTCATACTAGAACTGTTAAATCTGAACATACAATAGAAAAGGAAAAGAATGCTCAACTTCTCAAGGAAAACAATGAGTTAAAAAATTTATAATGATCAATTAAAGAAGTATCTTGAAATGATTACTAATTGGAAAAACACACTTAATCAAATTCTATGTAAAAATATATCTTCTAAGTACACTTCTAGAACTGGATATCAACCAGGACACTTTTTTTTCTTTAAAAACCAATTTTATGACCAAAACTGCAAAATCTAGTTCTTTCTTCAAAAACCAAACCTTTACGACAAGTTCAAATTCTAAAAATTCATATACTGGATCAAATTATTATGGGCCTAATAGAGTTTATTTTTCAAATACTCTATATTTTTACTATTTTAATCCTATAATAAAATTTTGGGTTCCAAAATCTCTTATTACAAATGTTTGTGGACCCAGAAAAATATGGGTACGAGAAGTGTTCCTTAGATAAACTATTTTTCAGGTAAACAACTTAATTAGTTCCTATTGAATTTCTGGTAGTTGGACAATGGTTTTTTAAGACACATGACATTTTACAAATAAAGAATCAAAAGTCTTATCAAAATTTATTGAGGAAATTTCACATTTGGGGAAAATGGTAAAGTAAAAATCATCATCCTAGGCCATATTTCTAACCCTAACACTATTTACATTTCTAAAATTTGTTATATTGATGGACTAAAGTGTAAAATGCTTAGCCTATCCCAATTGTGTGATGATGGATTTAATGTTAAAGTCAAAAAATATTCATGTCATGTTATTGATTCCATGAATAACATAGTATTTACTTCTCATACAAATGATAACATATATGCTATAAATTTAGACACACTAGACTCACAGAATGTTTCTTGTCTATGTTCTATTAAAAAATAGTCTTGTATTTGGTAAATGAAACTTATATATTGCAATATACACTCCCTTAAGATGTTAACTAAAAAATAATTAGTTAAAGACCTTCCCAAATTAGAGTTACTAGAAAATAAAGTGTGTAATCCTTATCCAAAAGGAAAGTAACATAAAATCACTTTCAAACTGAAGAAAGATGATACAAATTCTCAACCTCTCGATTTGGTTCACCTGGAATTTTTTGGACCATATAGAGTTTCAATACTAAATGTTAGTATCTAGGATTATGTTCTTGTAGATGATTTCTTTTAATATACATGGATCTTTCTCTTAGAAAAAATAATTGAATCCTTCTCTCACATTACCATGTATGCTAGGACTATAGAATATTTTATTGGACTTAAAATTATGTCCTTAAAAAGTTACCATGGAAATGAGTTTGAAAATAGAAACATTTAATCATTTTCCTCAAAAAAATATATATAGATAGAACTTCTCTACTCCTAGGACACCTAAAACAAAATTATTAATATAATGAAGAAATATAACCCAAAAAATATTACCCAAACTATGCTTAATGAATATATCCTATTGATTTATTTCAAGGTTGAAGAAGTTAATAAAGCTTGTTATATACTAAAAAGAGTCTTAATTAGACCCATCCTTACGAAAACTTTTTATGAGTTATGGAATAATAGGAAACCCATGGTATGAAATTTTAATGAGTCTAGATGTGATGTTTATAACCTTAACACTAATGAAAATTTAGATAAAATTTCTTTCAAAATTGATGAAGGAATATTCCTTGGATATTCTACTTCAACAATATCCTTTAGAGTAATTATTAATAAAACCAAATGTGTTGAATAATCTGCTCTTGTCATGTTTGATGAAACATGTCCATGTGAGCCTAAAAACTCATAGAAAATAGTCGAAAGCATTTTTCCAATATGGACATTAGTGAAAAAACATGAAATAATCCTATAATGGAATCTTTGAAAACATAAATTTCAAGAAATTCTCAAAAATCCAGGCATAATGAACCAGATCAAATTGATGAACCTGAAATAACTAGTCATACCTTTATTAGACAATCTAGGACACCTAAAACCCATCCCTTAGAAGATATTGTTGAATATTTAGATAGAGGAACACAAATTAGATATTCTTTGAGAAATCAGGTTTGACTTCAAGATTTCTTGTCACAACGTGAACCTAAAAATATCAATGATGAAATCAATGATGAATTTTGGCTGATGGCTATGCAAGAAGATCATAACCAGTTTTATATAAATAATTTCAAGAATCTTTTTGATTGGCCAAAAGATACATTTACCATTGGAACCAAATGGGTGTTTATAAATAAAGTGGATAAAGCTAGAAATATAATTAGAAAGAAATCCAGGTTTGATTCATAAGGGTATAATCAATAAGAATTAATTGATTATGCCTAATCCTTTGCACCAACAGAAAATAATGAAGCCATTAGATTCTTAATTTCCAATGAAGCATACATAGCTTTTGAACATTATCAAATGGATTTCAAAAGTGAATTATTAAATGGTTATATAATTAGGGACGTTTTTTGAACAACCCATTGGTTTTAAATATCCACATTTTCCAAATCAAGTTCTCAAATTATCTAAAGAATTATATGATTTGAAACAAGCTCCAAGATCATGGTATGAATGGACAATCATCATTATTATTTCAAATGGTTTTACAAAAGGAGTTCAATATCCAACATGTTTTTTAAAAATGATTTCAAAAAATGTTTTAGTAGATCAAATATATGTAGATTGATATTATCCTTGTATCTTCTAAAAATTATATATGTAATTTCTTTTCAAAAATGAATTAGTGGGTATTTTTAATAAGATTGTTCAGTGAACATAAATATTTTCATAGATTTCTAATATTTCGTAATAGGAATGTATTATTATAAATTAGTGTATGTACAATAAATATATTTTGAAAAGTCATGCATTTTATTTCATTAAGATTAGTGAATCCCATATGAGTTATACATGTAAGATAGATCATGATGGAAGTCTGAAATCTGTTGATAAAACTACTTACAGAGGAATTATTGGGAGTTTGTTGTACTTAACTTCTAGTAGGCCAGATATTATGTTTAGTGTGTTTTAATGTGAAATATTTCATGAAAACCCAAATTAATCGCATTCAAATTGTCTTAAAAGTGTTTTCAAATACCTTAATATAAAACTAATTTAGGATTATTATACCCCAGATGATAAAATTTTGATTTGGTTAGTTATTTAGATGATGAATTTGGAGGATCTAAATTAGATAAAAAGAGTACCTCTAGAATATTTCACTTTTTGGGAAAGTCTCAAATATCACAGTGTAGTAAAAATATAAATTCGATTGCATTATCAACAACTGAAGCAGAGTAAATTTCTGCAGGTAGTAGTTGGGAGAAACTTCTGTGAATGAAACACACATTATTAGACTATGGATTTCAATTCAGACATATCCCCATAAACTATATCAATTCAAGTGCTATTAACATCCTTAAAAATCCAGTTTCTCGTTCTAGAGAAAAACATATTGATGTAAGACTTCACGTTTTGAGATATCACTATCGAAAGGTTGATATTACTGTTCAGTTTATTGGTAATGAGAATAAACTTACTAATATATTCCCCAAACTCTTACACCGATAAAATAAACTACATACAACATGAAATATGAATAATAACTCTCTATAGTATATCCATCCTTTTTCCCTTGGGAATATTCTTCATATTGGTGAACCCGAATAGTCAAAACAATTAGGTTAAACCGACCTGTAAAATATAACAGGTGAAATTGATCTGTCAACCTGAGCAGTTGAAACTGATCTATCAATCTAATTAGGTGAAATCGATCATTCAAACAGATATGGTGAAACTGATCTATCAAACCGATCAGGTGAAACTGATATGTCGAACATATCAAGTGAAACCGATCTGTCAAACCGATCTGGTGAAATTGATCGGTAAAACCAATTAGTGAGATCGTTAATGTGAAACTGTTCATGTAAAACTGATCCTATAAAAATGATCCTATGAAACTGATCAAATGCAGATGACAGTGTGATACCATTTGTGTGAAACTGATTCCTATAAGGACCTTTTTGTAATTATGTTTTTTTATTTGAAACAAAATTGTTTTTTTCACCGCTTATCATTTTTTTGTTTTTACAATTTATAATCCCTAAATTATAAAATAAATTCCATCTACTTTTACCATTAACCTACATGACTGCCTTTTGACCTTCCTACCCTTTAACACTCTACCTCTCTACCAACGACCCATAAACTCCCTTGGAATACGATCCCTCAAAAAATGGAATGGAAAAAGTTCATGATAGAAGTAACATCTGAGTCACCATCAGCTAAGTTCCAGAAGGGTGAGTCTAGTTGTATTATATTTATAGAGAAGACAGGGTTGGGATGTTATGTAGTGACCGCTGATAAGGAAGTATCTTCTAAATAACTTTTTTCAAGAAAGCTTCTTTTTATAATTTTTCTAGAATCTAAAGTTTGTCTTTTATGGTTTTCAAATAATGAGATCCCATTTTATAAACATATGGTACAAGAATTCTATCTCAACATAAAGATATCTCTATAAGGATCTGAGGAGACTAGGACAATGCCATTAGTAAAAGAAAAAGAGATTTCATTTTTATCATTGGAATGTGATGAATGTTTTGAGATGCTACATGAAGGATTATATGATGACTACCAAGGTAACATTCCTCCAACCTTAAACTTATTTTCATATGAGTATACTTTAATTGAATTGATAGGGAATGAATAATCGAGTTGAGAAACTACCACTGAGTTGGATGGGGAGGAAATATTAATCGTTATGTTCATTCACCAAAAAATCATCCCAATGAAGGGAGACTTTGTTGCTGTTAAATATATGTATGTTTCTTAATTTATATTTTGAAAATGGGATAAAGGTGAACCTATGTGGGTACTTGATCATACATGTTTCTGAAATGATAAAACTCACAATGAATGAAACTTGATTTTACTATCCAAAAAAGGATATATGCAATACTTTGGAATCTGGGTTTGGTGGAATATGGAGATGAATTGACTTGTGTCTATAGTGTATTTTTCCTAAATAATGAAATTTTCAAGAGGAAGAAGATTTTCGGGAACCCTTATAAACAATTTTGGGTAGGATATGAGGAAAGATTTTATTAGGATTACAATCTTATTGAACATCCTACCAGACCAAATGATCAATATAATCCAGCCTAGAAACTATGTTAAGAATCTATTTATTCTGATGAAGAGAAGATTTAGGCTTAGCTACCAAGGGATGATGGGTGTCCTATAAATGACATGAGTGACCCTGATATTTATGAGATTCCAAAGGGCATGTCCTACAGAACAGACAGTCCACCATTAGAGTTACCCTATAAAGAGCCAGTACTTGGTCCTGAATAAGTGGATGAGACATAAGTCACTAGTGTCGATGGTTATGTAAGTTAGTCTAATGATGAGGATTTTTATTATGATGATTCAGATGACGAATAAAATGGTGAGAATTTTAGTGACACTTTAAAATAAGGAAAAAATTTAGATAGTTCAAGTGACGAATATGTGCATGGAACTGATGATGGAGCTCATGGACTAGAGGGTACTGATCTTGTTGAACTCGATACTGTTTCTCATTCTATTAGAGTGATGGTGATATGGACATGTATGAAAATCATGTGGATTAAGATAAAGGCTTTATTAAGGATATAATTGAAATTATGGTTGGATGCCAAAATGAAGAGGTTGGAGATCATATTGAACTAATGCATCAGGTATAGAATGATCCCAGAGTAGGTGATGTGGCTGGAGTGTAAGCACAAGCTCATTTTCAATTAGTTCCAGTTCTTAGAAATCATGTTACAGATATTGTACAAGAAGAAGAAGATGATAAAGCAGATATTGTACGTATTCCATAGGGAAGAAGTTTCAGGATTGACATAGTAGAGATAGGATACTGGACCTGTAATCGTGAGTGGAATAGGGATCTAGGTTAAATTTTATTTGGGTTGGATTATAACTCAGGTGAGGAGATAATAGATCCTCCTCCTATTCCAAAAGAACTTGCTAAAGTATAATTGAGTACCCCTTCTTCACCAATAGTGTCTGTTACAGTTGAAACAATTGTACAACCAATACCTAGTGACTATGTAACCAAGGATGATTTAGAACTATTCAAAGCTGATTTCTAAGAGTCAGTAAGAGCCATAGTTGGAGCCATAATTGAAGGCTATACTTCCATGAGAATTTTTGATGTTGATTTTGCTAAAATTTATAGGATGGTGATTCAAGAAATTCTGACAAATCATATTACTATACACAAGACAGTTTTTAGAAACAATAACATGATTAGATAAAAAGTGAAGAGGATGATAAATGAGTTAAACTCTCAAACCGATGATTTCGAGACCACATTTACTGGTGTTATGAAGGTTCATAAGAACATAGTTACATGCCCACAGAGTGGAGATTTAATGAAATTTAAGGAGTAATATGGTCATATGATATCTTTTCCATATAGTTATAAAGGTATTTGGGCTGCTTTTGCTGATATAGACTCTCTTAGGGCTGTTATGGGGGAAGAACTCGAAATTCATTAGTGGGATTATGATAAGTAAACTCTTCCCATGGTGCACAAGAATCCTGGTCTCATTTATAATATGATAATGTAGGGCACACATTAAGCCTCTACTATTTAGAAATAGATTAGGGAGAAGGTGGATAATTACTTCTCCGGATTATATAAAAAGTATGATCTGATCAATAATTTTGTGTATTTTTTGAAGAATCCTATGATTCCTATAGTAACCAATGATTTCATGAAGTAAGTGGCACATTTGAAGGAGTTTACTCCTCTCCTAGACGAATTCACTAAGAACAAGGATGATTTTGGGAAGGCTATGCAATATGTAGGTCAAATCATTAATGATTTCATCATGCTTCTGAAGACATACCTGAATGTCTAGGATGAAGACATAGTGGTCCCATATACTGCTCCCATTGGGCCTTGTTCTATAAATCATGCCTAGATGACTGTATATCAAGCCCTTTATCAGATTCTACAATTGATTCTGGAGAAACCTCAGAGTAATGTTCTATTATAAAGAAGACCCTCTCTTGTTTCCAATGTTTCTAAAGGTGCTGCCTTTCCTAATATTTTCATTTGGCTAGCCCTGCCTATAGACACCCAAAAACCTTCTACACCTACACTTGATCATTCAGATAAATTAAAAGAACTTCAGAATCTAAAGCCTTAGTTTCATATTGTCTATTTTAAAGGAAATTTTATCTTTATTATGATGATTGTATACTCTTAATAAAAATCCTTTTTTCCTTCTCCGTGTTTCTCATTTTCCTGGTGTTATTTTTCCTTATTATATATTATTCTTTTAACCTTTTTAATAATCCCAAAAGGGGGATAAATGTTATATATGACCATAAATTTGAAATCATAGGGGGATCAACTCTAGCATAGGAAACATGGCATGTACTAAACATAACACACACAAACACACACACACACACACACACATATATATATATTATATCTCACCCCAGATTCAAACTGAATCAACAAAATGGAGTGCGATGCTATGATATTAAGTCAGCTTCTTTATATATATTTCCCATCTTACAAAGTTAATGGAGATCTTAAAAGGAAATCCTTAGTCATATTTTGAATTCACATTCACTCGGGTATGCTATGTCATGTAATTATTAATCATTAACATTATCATTATGCCATAATTTATGATTATCAACAAGGGGGAGTCTGTTCTCCCATTTGTGAAATAGTGGTTTCCATAATCAAAAATCATGCCAATTTATAACAACTATTAATTTATATACTATGTTATAACTCTAGTTAATCATTTAAATAAATATTTATAAGTGAATCAATTATTTCACATTGTATAATAAATTTCAATAAGTAAATAAATTATTGATATTTTTGTTTAAATATGTTATTATTTTTTTTTAAATGTATTTTTGAATTTCACATAATCTGGTAGTGTTCTCTATAAGACAGAAACTTCATAAGATTTTGAGATTCCCTGACACTGATAGGTTAAAAGGAATCACCGTTGGTTAACTCACCAATGTGTAACACCCCGAGATTTTATGAAAAATATTCGTTTAAATTCATTAATGTCTTGTGTTGTATGTTACACCATGATAACCTTGCGCTATATGCAACACCGTATTAGCTTGCAGTATACACATCACTATTCTTGGATCGTGTTACACACAATTTTGATAATAGTTATTCTACGCAACATTGAGTATATATATATATATATTCAATGTATAAATGAAATATGGTTGGATTATGTTATATGAAACAACGAAGGATTCTTGCACAGTACGCAACCCTGACTTGTCTTGCATTACACGCAATCACGACCTTCCTCAATAGCATGTGTTGTACGCAATACCAGGTTTTACTAAACAACGATATATTATTATAATATTATTATGAACTAGCCGTTATTAATAGTATTAACTAAATTTTTAATATTATAACATTATTATTCGTCTTGCACATTTTCTAAAACATGGTATATGAACAAAATAATTTTTTCGAGTAAAATAAATATTTTTAAAAAAATGCAGTTTTGCCGCCTTTTGATGGAGCACCCACTTTAAATCTAGTTTTTAACATGTTTATAAGTTCAATTTGACAAAATAAAATTCTTCGTTGGAATCATGAAATAAAAATTTACTTTGGCTAAATTTTCATATCATTCTGGTAACTTTCATATTTTGATAAATAGTAAAAACGCGCTATATTTAATTAAAAACAACTTTTTTCATCGCAATAATTTATATGGTTAAATTATAAAATTGAATGGTTTTAAAGTATAAATATAATATATTTTTACCATTTAATATAATGTATGTAATTAGAGTTGATTCTACCTTGAATTCATAGGATAAATCAATTCAATCTTTTGCAATGTTTTAAAGAAAAACCCGTTTTCTTTCGACAACATGATTAATTTTAATTTAATTTATGCAACTTTTTTGTATTGAATTTGGAAAAATGGATTCCATATATGGAATCATTGGATCCAAATTTTGTTAATAATCTACTTTTTATTTTTGGTAATTATAAATAGTAACTACGGTAAATTTTATTTACCATAGTTAAAGGTAAATCGGGTAATTAAGGGTAAATATAATATTATAAAGTTACCCTAACACATGTCATAATCCTTTTGGATGACAGAAATTCGACTCATATCACCTAAGGGTCAAATTAGATTCATTTAATGGAATTTTGTCCATGAAAATAATTTAATTATTATTAAAAGCAAAGAATGTGACAACATGTCACTTTCTTAAATCTTATAAGTATAATAATATTAATTTAGTGATACACTTCATGAAACTTCTAACATGAATAGTATCGAGAAAGATAATAAAATTATATACATCATAGGGATTTATTTAGAATTTTTAGGGATTAAATAGTTATCATTTACTGTGACACAAAGATGATGCAATAATTGTCTTATTAATGAAATATTGACATAATTGTTGTTATAAATACCCAAATAAATATAATTTAAGACTTTTTATTAATTAAACTAATTTATAGGTTAATATGACAAGTTAGTATTGATTTAATTTACTTTTTTCGAACTAATCATTCTGTTATGATTTTCACAAAAATCAATTACTAAATGTTGTCAAAATTGACATAAAATAGTTTTTAAAACAAATATTATATTATTAATTGTTATTTTATTCCAAAAAATCTAAGGTTCAGCCGAATGACATAGATAAGGTTATATATATTAATAATAAACAACTTCGGGTTCGTTTGGATTCTTATAGTATGTTTATTAACCTTATAGTATAAGAACACAAGAAGACACGGTAAAAGTAAAATTATTTAACTTAATGTTAAATCTAAATGATAAGGTTAAAATAGGGACCTAAACTTTTATAAATTCTATTAGATGAGATAATTTCATCCCTTCCCCACCTTGGCTTCAAAATAAATCAATTTTGAGCTATTTAAAACCGAATTTAATTTATAATAAAATAATAGTTCTAGTTATTTCAAAGGTACCCCTCTCCTCCCTTATAAAAGGGCACCTCCTCCTCCCTCTTCCTCACACCACTTTGAGCCTTCAAGCTCGGTCAAACCCTGCCAATTTCTCCTCTAAAATTCCCTAGAAACATCCTATAGGTTTTTGTATTCTTCAAAGACCTATTTTAGTACCCTAAAAGGAGGTCTCAAAAAAGCACTTCAAAGAAGAGGTAATGTCCGTTACCGATTCTTTCATCTTTATTTCTTCTTCCACTTCTTATTATTTATTTGTTTCATTATAAAGTAATAACATCAGTATCAATCATATACTGATATGTTATTATAAGTTTTAAACAACTCTATTTCACCATCTATCCATCCTACGGAAAAAGAAATCACAACGTGTGCGTATGTACGGAATACCGTCTCCACACCGTGGTGTAATCTATTTTTCCACCACCACCTTACTTGGATGGGTATAATGGTGTAAATAATGAATATATATGACTATAATAAACTAATATTGATTCTGAAATAGTATACATACACTCCAATACAATTCCAAGATCATGGAAACGATATCATCGCTTGTGCGTACGTACGGAATACCGTCTCCACGATGTGATGTGATTCGTTCTACATGATCTTCATTGCATAATGATTATATAAATTAATTTAATGAATGAATATGATATATATTACAATAATACCATTCTATAAATGAGGTATCTATAACCTAAATAGAAGAATAAGAATTTATTCGACAAACACGCATCAGAACAAAAAAGTAATAAACACTCGAATAACAAGTAGTAATGAAATATTACTAATAATAAGCTAAGAATATGACCATATATGATATCATAACAATAAGTATGATTATGTAATAATTCAATAACATTATTTAAATCATTATACAGGAGGTTTGGACACTTACGAAGCAAATCGGACCTAAGGTAAAGGAAATATCACAATCTCATTTTTATCCGAGATTGTTTATACTTTGGTATTTACTGGGGTGTATTTTATCATTGACATCCATGTTTCCTCAATATGTAATATTATTTCCATCCACCTAAAATTTTTTTAAATCCAATTTTACCCTTAGGTGAGTTTTTTGTAAAGGATATGAAAGGAATATTTTGTCGTTTTTTGTACGAGGTATTTTTTGACTTTTCCGACAAAAGTTTGAAGAATGTTTTTTTAAACTTATACGGCATGAATGGATTTTTAAAAAATTATTTCCAAGAAGCTTACTTTAAAAGTTTTCAAGTTTATTTTTAATCAACTTATTTTAGTTTAAAATTGAATGACATGTTAAGAAAAGAAAATGTTTTTGATGTAGAAAATATATTTTCCTCAAGAATGGAGTTCAAGTGTTTTATCAAAATTATTTTCCATCTAAGATAATAAAGGGTTCTGTTTCTATCCCTATTTTTACATTGATTTGACTATGTTGGGATAGAATTATTTTTATTAATTCCTTTATCTTATATGAATTATTTTATGATGTCACGATGTTTAAGATTCCCATTTTTATTATATGATTTATGGAATGATGTATGATTTACGATTTTGTGGCACACATGAGAATGGTGTCATTATGAGATGGGTGGGACCTATATCTCCCTTCGATGAATTGGGTAAAGATTTTATATCTCATGAGATAGACATGTCTGGAACGATTGGTTATACCGGTTAAGTGAAACAGGACTGAAACGAGGAGTGAACTCGGTTCAGAAAGGGACTTTGTCCACTAAGATAGTCTTGGAAATGAGTATTGACTAATAAGTAATGATTCTCTATGATTATGTGTGTATTCCACAATGTTTCATGTTTTACGTTATGATTATTGGGATTACATTTCACTATTATGATTTATCCCATGTTATGATATTATGATCTCTTTTACAGGTTAAGATTTCCAAAATGTTATGTTCTTATGAATATGATGTGATTGATATTTTTTTTGTTTACCCTTACTGAGCATTTGAGCTCACCCTTTTATATTTTCTTTTCCCTAGGATATAAAGAAATGTTTTAGGTATAAAAAAAAGGAAGATCTTTATGGGAGATATTGAAGATCTTTCACTATGATTAGAAGATTATATTCCGTGTTTCCAAAGACACTAAACTATTACGGTCCTTGTGTGTGTGTTTTTGTTATGTAATAAGAATTCCGCAAAAGTAATGTAATGTCAATGTACGTCAGGATTCAGGTATCTACACAATGAGGAATCACTGATTGAAGAAGCCACTAATCGATGAAGACACTGACGATTGGTCGCACTGATAGTTTATGTGACACACTGAAAAATGACTCACTGATGTATGACACACCAATGAAGGAGACACTAATGTACAAGACACTGATGAATAAATCATCAACTGGAAACACACCGATAGTTCAACATGAGTCATCGATGATGACTTGTCAATGCCCGGATAGATTGATAGTACAAATGAATTATTAATACACCATGTCACTGATTATGATGAAAAGGACTCACCAATACACAGATTCACAGATGATGAAAGACCAAAAATAACATAACGATGCTAATGATTCACCGATACTTATGACTCACCGATAGTCATAAAGACTATCTTAATTTTATTAATTAAAATTTATATCTAAAAATCATATTTAGTAGAATTAATGATTCTAGCATTATTTAATAGTTTCTTTAGGACAATCCATATACAGAAAGAGGTACATGAAGGTGGGGAAATCTGCATGCCTACTGAACCATTCTGTATAACTGAGTTACAAACTAGATCATTTAAAAATGCATGAAAAATGTGCTAAAATGAAAAGGAATAGATGAATTAATGCCCTTGAATCTCTTGAATATTTAATCAAAATCCAAATTACTCAATGAAAGAACCCACATAATCATCAATAAGACTAGAATAACCTGATGTGCTACCCTAAAAACCATTGGAACAAAGTAGTTGAACTTTTCTCACATTAGGATGTTAGAGTACAGGGGATACGATACTATGTTTTGAAGCCCACTTCTAGAAGAGGACTCGAAAATCATTTCAACTACATTAAAATTTTCTATAGATTCATTGCATAACACACAATGATTTCTTAACCTCTCTCTATATATTATCTATGTTGTGTTTATTTTCCCAATTTTTTTAGTAGTGTGTGTATCTGTCTCTAATACACACGCTATCTCATATGCTTAATAGAAGGATACTTGATATCCTCAAAATGAATCTCATTATTATCTATTGTATCCCATGAAGAATAGTGGATGAAGCCATGTGTTACATGTTAATTTTTTTCCCCAAAATTAACTATGGGAGAGGTCAAGATTGACCTGGATAGGCTTGTGTAAAATTTGGAACAATGATCTAGGGTGAGGATAAATATTTTTATTTAATTAAACAGTATGGTGGTAGGTGATCACCAAGTGGAGAGGACTATGTATTATCTTGAGACTGAACCTCTTGTTTATATGCATAATGATTTTACCATTTAGTTTTAAGATGTGTTTATTACATTATACAAAAAACTAAATTGGACATTGTTAGTTAGTTTATCATGTTTTTATATCTGTGTTGAACCAGTGGGTTAGTTTCAAAAGTTTTATTAACATTCAATTTTTTATTGCTGATAACTAATCATTCTTTTGAGAAATTAATTGAACATTCATTTCTTTTTAAATATAATAAAAACATACTTTGATTATAATTTTAATTGGGGTAAACTTTTCAAAGAACAAAATGTTATCATAAATTTTTATAGATAATAAATTCATGCTTCTCTTAAGTGATCTACTCATACCACTATTGGAACCATGTATGTTTTATGCACGAATTGGAGTGTGGCTTGTGTTTATTGTCAATCCACATTGGAAGTTCAGAATTATTGCTAGTAAAGTGTTCATACAGGTCATGTAGTCAATTGTATTGAAGGTTTTGTTATTTCCCAATGCTTGACAAATTTTTGGGCCTAAAATTTGGAAATGGGAATATGTGTGTTTTTAAAAGGAACATTATAAAAAAAGTTAGGTGTGTTGTAAACATTCACGCAAGACATGTATCGAGATTATGTCACAGAAAAATGGAAAAGGCATAAGCTGTGTGAAATATTGGAGTGGTGTGCAAAAAATATGGATAGCGCGACAAATTGGTTTTTCATGCAATAGTGAAGGTAGGTTGGTTTTATCACAAAAAATGTTTTTCATGATTAGAACACTGAAAAATGGATAATGACATAGGTTCTTGAAAAATGGTTCCTGTATGAAAAAGGATTGCGCGTAGAATGAGAGTTTTGTGCGACACTGCGACTTTTGTGCACAAGGGTTGCTGATGCCTATAAATAAGAGGTGACCCCTGTCATTCGGTACGGTTGATTAAATAGTGATGACTCAAGTTTTGATTCGTGTAAATCATGTGGAAAAATGGAGTTGAGGTGAAAATTTGAATTTGTGCGAAAATATTGACGTTGTGTGAAAAAGTGGATGTTGCGCGAAAATGATGAAGTTGTGTGTAAAAGTTAAGGATGTGCATAAAAGTGTAGGTTGCACGTAAAAGTAAATTTTTCATGTCAAGGGGGTTGTTACATGATATATTTTCCATGAGAAAATTAAAGATTTCATGAAAAATTGCGATCTTACGTGCAAAGGGTAACTGTTGTGAACAATCATCAGTGTAAACTGTTTGCAGGTTCTGAATATCTAGTTTCATGGATTAGTGCTTTCAAGTGAATCAATTTAGGAATTCAATGCAAGAAGAGTCTCAAGATTAGAAGAGGGAAATACTTAATTAATAATATACTGAAGATACCTCACGTCTATAAACTAATTGTGACTTCACCAAAGTCAGTGAGCCAGGGGCAGTCCACAGGAGTAACCCTAGGGACGCAATGAGCTATCCCTGAACTTTTGTAAAGTATGTGTCCCTGGGATAGAGAGATTTTACCTGAACATTTTAATCCACACCTAGTAGAGTTTAGTGGAATTAGGTACCACTGGAAACCTATTGGTGTATGCTTCTTAGATGAAACCCTTAGCAGTGAACCATATAAAAGTATTGTGGGGTATTTTTTTATAGTGGTTGTTTTCCTTCTGTTCCCATCAGTCTTATAGGTTTAACTAGTTCCTACTCCCGTGGGAAAAAGATCCTTGGTTTTAAAAAGAAAAAATTGACACTCTGATTCACCCCTCCCCTCTAAGGCTATCTTGGGGGTCCTACAACCACAATATAAAATATTTATTTTTTAATAAAATAATTTGTTTCCATACGGAATTTAAATGATAAGTACATAAAATGAACATGGGAGAGAAAATTTCCACATAATTGAGTTTTATTTTAAATATTACATTTGAGAAATAAACATAAAAAATGTATTAACCCATTAAAGAAAGAATAATGGCTTGTAATATATTTAATAAACATGTATACAAAAATTATAAGAAATTTAAAATATAAAATTGAGTTATAAATTGGGTTAGATAGAAAAAAAATCCCAAACTAATTAAAAAGTGTGGTTTAGAGAGACCCCTTATCATATATTTCAGAATCATTCTTCACATGCATGTGATGTCATGAATAATATAATTCAATTAATAAAATACATAAATTATAATCTTTTAAATTTATAATTTATTTATTAAAATTTTATTTTTTTATTTATAAAAATTTCAATGAGATATAATGTTTAATTTTTTTTTTCAATGGGTGATTGTTTCAGGGTTCCATAGTAAGCTCACATGTGTATAATTATTGAAGTTATTGAAAAATTAATGTTACAACCAATAAGATAATTAAAATAAATTTCATTTCTACATATAAATTTTTATTTTCAAAAATATAAATTTTTATTCAAAAATATGGATGATTAACTTCATAAGAATGTTCACATCAAGAAGGTTTGTTCATTTAAGTTGTTTTATCAACTTCCCAAATGAGTTTTGTTTTATTTTATATTGTGAATATATATTAATTCCATATTATTAAATAAGTTATAATATACTTATAATTTTCTTATTTAACAAAAATATTATTTTCATGACCATCCATGATGATGGAAATGAAAAATGAAATGTCATCATCCATATTGGTGGTGTACCAACATAATATGTACAATGGTTTCATTTTAATAGTTAGAGGCGAAAAAAGTGTTTTAATGGTAGATATACACATAGATATAAAATTTATGAACATATATTATATTAGGGTAATTATATCATTTTAGATGTGGTAGGTGAAGATTAGTTAATAGATGGTTTTTTAAATTGATTATTTTTTATTATTAATTTTTGATTTTCACTAATTCTAAAATCTTTGAGGCATGTATAATTTGTTTTTTTTTGTGAGTCAAAAAAAACATAGAAATGTGGGAGAGTAATTTGAATATAATTGTGTAGATGTTTTGAAATATACAAGGAATTATGTTTTGAGGAGAAGGGTATGTGAGGGGTGGTATTTATATGGGTATGCAACAAGTGATTTTGAATATTATAATCATTTGATTATTATTTGGGATCAAAACTAACTATATTGATGAATCATTTTACTATATATATTTATTAAATATTTAAATTGAGTTTAAACTAATGGGTTTTAAATCTTCCATAAATATCATGTTAGGTATTTAGTCTATAATGTTAAATATCACCTTTCTCCATATTTCACGATTAACAAAAAAATCTTATTAAACATTTTTTCATGTATATATTTTTTAAAAAGAAATCCGTTTTTAAATAATAATATTGTAAATAAATGATATTTAATTTCTAAATAAAATTTTTATTTGTCAAAAAAAACTAATTGTAATATTTTGATCAATTCTCTAATCGATTGAAAATTTACTTATGGTCTCATTAAATTATCTTATCATTATAATAAAAAAATAATATAAATTTTAAAATATAGTTGAATGAAACATAATTTTATTTAAATCAATATATTTACAATAAAATATAAATTAAAACAATTATTTTTTAAAAGATACCAAAAAATTATTTGTCATTTCTGAAACATTTATTTATCTATATCATTAAATAAAAATCCATATTTACATTTTATATGATAACTTCATATTATTTAACACTTACATAGGTGAGGGTAATCATATAATTGATATTTTAATATTTTTAATGTTCATATTACTATTCCAATAGTCTTACGAGATCCCTAGATTATAAAAATACCACATATTTATTTCGTTCTTCATTCACTTTTATTTTCTCTCATCGTTATATATTTTCAATATAAAAATTATTATTTAATTACTAATATTTTTTATCATTAATATTGTTTTTTTCATGAGTTTGATTATTCTGGGGGTTTAAGAAGATCAAAATTTTAATATTATTATTGTCTTATTTAAATTTTCCCAATTTTAATACATTAAATTATAATGGTTATATTTTTTGGACTAATGAAATATTTAAATTTATCTAAAAAAATGTAGTTTATTCTATCATGTGGTGCATTTATTTTCCAATATTATATTACTAAATATTAAAAATTTATATATTCAGAGGGAAATTCCATAGATAAAATTTTTAGACATTTCAATTATGATATAGTTATTAAATTTATCTTTTTTATTTCCCCTTCTTAGTTTTTGAATTTTATCGCTTCATTATTATACATAATATTTTATAGAAATCATTTTTCCTATCTAGAAAAAAAATTCTCTTTTTTGATCATTTCATATATAGAATCAATAACCTCATGGAACATCATTTTTAATTGATGTCCCTTCCAAAGGATTTTCATTATTAAAATTTTAATAACTATATTCATCATTAACGATACTCACCATACTTATAACCCCAAATGAAATGAATAAATTCATTCTTTACATAATATATTGATAAAAAATGAGACATTCTTAAAAAAAAAATTACAAATTATAAAAAATTCATTTATTTAATTTTATACCTCACAATTCACACAATCCCATAAAAGAATGGTTTAGTAATTTTGTAAATTGCTGCACAATTATGATTTTTACATGATATTTACTATGAAACACATATAATTTTCTCATAGATAATACATTTAGCGATATAACATATAATAACCTCCTTCATAATCAGGGAATTAAAACATAAAAAATGGGGATATCAAGTTCTCGATAAGGGTAAGAACGGATGATATCAATAAAAATATCATAAGTGAGAATAAGATGAACATGTTTATAGGATAACATAATTAATTCATAATAAAATAACATTGTATAATCATACAAAATCTATATAGGTCATAAATCATGAGTCATGATAGAAATCATTTCACGTAATACATGAATCATAAATCAATACTCTTGATCCCCGAGAATATAATAAATGAATTTTAATGCGGAATAAGAGTTAGAAATAAACATAATCATTGATTCTATAACATATTATTATAATAATGTAAAGGAATTAACTAAATAATAGAACTTTCAGTCCACTATTCCATAAAAGTTTTTATATAAAATAACCACATAAACCCCCAAACACATTCTGACATAGGGTAATCACCCACCCCCCATAAAATATTCTAATTCGGATACCTAAATATGCCACATAAAATTTTATTAGAAGATTGAATGATTTAACAAATGAATTAATGAACTATAATGGACCCAACTAGCCTATAATATTAAACCATATATATTTTATTCCATAGTGACTTTTAAAATTCATAATTTCATTATGCCAAAAATAATTGGTGTAATAGAATTGAGTTTCATGAACACATCACTAAAACATCATCATAAGACGTCATATAAATAATGTGGATTGAATCATTATATCTTATCCATAATTATTTATAATAATCAATATATGATATTTACTTATATAAAATATATGATCATATTATAAATAGAAATTATAAATGGAATAATGAGAAGAAATTACATTTTATTTTAGAAACATTTACTATTTAGTTGAAAATATAAAAATTAATATGAATAAAAATTAAATTAGAAACCATGAAATATTAGAACGTAGGATTTATAAAAAATAACACAAATAAAATTATAGAAATTCAATCTATTTGAAAACATTAAAAAATAGATTCTTTTTATTATTTTGTAAATAAATTAAAACATAACCCATATAGAAATTTTTTAGAATATTGGGTTTTAATATTTTATTGATAGAAATACTAAATAAAAAATTGAATTAGTAAATCAATTTTTTATATAATATACTATTGATAAAATAATATTATGAATATATACATTGATGATAAATACTCTTTATTAGAATTATAATACAAAGTAGGTTCCACTTATAGGTATATTTTTGGCTGAGTTGGGAACCAATTGGAAAGGAATTGATATGAAAGATGTAAAACCTTGAAATATTTATAGAATAATAAATTATAATTGGTTAAAAAGGTACTGAAAATATAATTTACTCAAATTGGATTTAATACATAAAAAATTCCAAATTCAATGTGTGATTTGAAAAGAAACTCTTTCCTCGGACTTCCACCAGTCTAGACATGTTCCTACTCCATTTATAATAAAATTAATATTATCATATGTATAAATAAAAAAATTATTAATATTTATTTAACTCTATAGGATTAATTTATAATACATTTATATCCATATAAAATTATTTTATAGTTAAAATTAATATCTGGGTGTGAACTATTATATTTACATTTTGTGATTTACTTTGGTAGCATTGATCCATGATAATTTTTAATGGATTCATCTCTTAAAATTTGATCATAGTGAGTTAATACTTTTTATTTTATACATGGATTCAGAAAATCATTTCATGGATCCTTTGTTGATGGTTTTCATGGAACACTAAAATATTAATTTTTAGTGTATATTGATTTTATATAATAATTGATATATTGATGAATATAGTTTTCAATATAACACTATATAATTCGGAAAAATATATTAAAAAAATATTTTTTCACATATTTTCAAAAGTATTTATTTTTTATTATACATTAATGATGTAAAAAATATAATATCAAACTTTTCGGTGATAAATTGAACAAAAAACACATTACAATGAATGTGTGGATAAGAAATGTTCTTATATAGTAATAATATAAATTTTAATTAATTTATTTGGATTTGAAGACATTTTTTAAAAAATTTATAAATAATATTAAACAATATCTAAATTTACTACATATATAATATTTATTATAGATAATATAAAACATTCATAGAATAGGTGAATTTCTTATTGAATTTCTACTTGGATGTGAGCTATTTGGGACAACTTCTAGGGATACAATGTTCTGGAATGTGAGAAAATATTCAACGAGAGATTATTTTGGAAGTTATTCAAGATAATTTCATAAGAATGTGTGAGTTTCGGTTGGTATATGGGAGTTCCTTTTACAGAAGGGTGGAGTGGAACGTTTAAAAAAATATTTTTTAATATAAAAGTTGTATAATATTTATAGATAAGTTTTTGTGATATTTGGTTTCTTATCCATTTGGTTAGAACTTTTAATCATTTTAGTATATACCGTGAGGCCTATGTTCCATCTTAGTGACTTTTTAATGAATAAAAATGAATTAAACCCTATAAAATTTTATAATCATGAATATTCCAAATACTAAAACCTTTTTACTAGATTAAAATAGTAAATTTGATAAAATTTTATTTTAATAAAAATACATATAATATGACAAAATCATTTTTTTGGTAAAATATTTATTGGGAATAAATGTTCATTTATATGTTTTTATTACCACATTATAATCTATATGTGACTTTTTTTTATATTGATCATAAATATAGATAATAAATTTTGTATACTACATATATCAAATTTGAAAATTTTATCATTAAAATAAGAAAACATAATATGCATTAAAAATAATTTTCTTAAATAAATTTTCTTTTAACAATGATTTGTAAAAGTTAGACACTTTAAAATTATATAATTATTCTTTTCATGTTACAATTTTATATTTCTTATTTTCCTACTAAGTTCATAAATAATTTTTTAGATAACATTATTTATAGATATAAGTTTTTCAAAAATATAAATTCCAAAAAATACTTTCTTTAACCGTAGAAGTATTTTCCTATGTGAATTAAAACACTTTTATTTTTCAAAATCATTTATTTTAGTAATAATTATTCATTTACCAATTTTTTTAATATATTTCCCTTTCTATTATAATATATTATCCTTATATTTATTTTTTTATTTGTATATCACATAATATAAATCATAATTGATTTGTATAAATAGTAATTCAGTCTAAAATATTTTTGTGTTGCGTTATACTCCCATTTTGTTAAATTACCCCCTAAATTGTTTTTAAGAAGGGAGGGAAATTTATCCCCATTAAAACCTCGAGTTCCATCATTTATTCTATAAACATATGATTCTTCATGATAAATTGAACCAAGTGAGAATCTTCTTTTATATTAAATTATCTCCACAACCTAATATTTTTTTCTTATTCTACATAAGAAAGATCTTGCTCCATATATAAACAATATTAGTTATGTTTATGTAATGTGTCTAATTTTTACTCCTAGAACGAGATATATCGGACACAGAAGTCAGTTTGGAAATGTTTAGTGAATGTTTAAGAAGATTAGCAACCATCCTAAAAAGGTCAATGTTTTTGAAGGAATGATAAATTTAGTGATAAACTGTCTGTAATTCTAGAATCATATAACCATATTCTATAATAATGATTCCTAGAAGGCATTGTCTCTAGCATCAAAATCCAATTTTCATTTGTGATTACTAGGGAAATTATTTTATAAAATGTTTTTATCTATATTGTTAATATAATAGTTTGAATATTATATACTATTTATAGAGAAAATACCTTTCCTAACATCATTTTATCTCTTTCTTTATCCAATGTTGGAGTACCAAACGTCTCCCAATAAAGATCCATATATGGTGTCTTCTAAATTATAAAATCTAAATTATTATTATAATATAACCACACCAGTTGATGGAATTATTTCTTATCTCCTTTAAAATTTAATTAAAAAAATTTAAATATATATATTTTAAGGTTTAATGTTGCCTTTATATTGACCATTAACCTGAGGATAATATAATGTGGTTAAGATTATCTCTTTATAAAATTCTCAGTAAAGGATTATCTAAAAAATAATTTTAAACCTAATTTCCTTATCTAATAAAATTAAATGTGTCACTCTATACAATAATACAACATCAATTTTGTGTATCCTAGAGATTTAGTATAGTAAGAAATATAATCATATAATAAATAAATTTTACAATTTTTAAAGGTGATAAATTCTAAACAATTTAGAATTATAGGCATTTGAAAATGTTTAAAGGCCAATTAAAAAATAATTGGCAATTATCCCCCATTTTTATATAAGTATGGGTAATTGTTGCATCATCCTGTAATCCTTATTTAATTCATCCTTATTTTATTAGAACACAAAGAATCATGACATAAACATTAGAATCCTCTTTTTCATATTATCCCACCAATAATGATTCTTGATATATATATATATATATATCATTATACGTAAATTATGGTGAGAAAATTTTATGTTATGTGAATAATGACATAGCTCCTTAAATTTTGGCACTAATGGAATACATATTCAATTCTTGAATCTAAAAATTCCATGGAAAAGATGAAATCTATATTATTTGTTAATATATTCTACAACTACATATCCTCCTTTTATGCCTTCTTGATCATTTTAGATGTGGATTTTTGAGTGATCACTTGGAATATTTATGATTTATAACTGTAAGTAATGATTTAAAGGTATATACAATTCAAATCCATGATTATTGTATCCTTTTAATAATAATGACATATAAAATACCATGATACTTTCACGTCAAAGTACCATACCCCTTATTATCCTTTTTAGGGTGAAATTTAATTGATAATTCATAGTCAATGATCAAATCCCACCATATACTTTTGAACATATTCAACTACTTATCTTTTAATACATACATTAAAATATTTTTAATAGTATATTTATATGAAACATTTCAATATAATGACAATGACTCCAAGTAATGATTATAAACATTACCACCACTAGCTCTAAATAATGAGTAGGATAATGTATCTCATGACACAATAATTGATGTGAGTAATATTCATTCATCCTGTAATTTTTATAAGTATACTTATCAACACTTTCGTTGATTCATCTATGTATATCACAAACCATTCCCACTATAGGGTAGTGTCGTTAAGAGTGAACTAAAAAACCAACATATTTATATTCTTTATATTTTATTCACATTAATATATCTGTTGTATCTTGACACCATTATAATTTAAATTTGATAGTGGACTTGATAAATTTCATGTCCCATGCTTGATACTTTCTACATAAAAAACTCAAACATTCAAAATTTGACATACATTTATTTCTGAATGGTCTTCAAAATAATTATAAATTGATATTCATTATCTATCTTTATCATCTAATATATAATATTTTCATCCATATAATCAACTATAAATTAATCAACATAATATCTAAATCCTCTATTACTTATATATATGAATATGTTGGGGGAATTTTTTATTTTTAATGGAATCACTATAAATTCATAGTGTCCGCATATTGTTTGAAATGTTCTCTTGAATATATACTCATTTTCAACCTCAATTGATGATAACATTATCAAAGTATTGTCTTTGATATGTATTAAGTTCCTTGTAACGGATCAATCAGAGAATTAATATAGGGTACATGATAATAGTTTATGATCATGAACTTGTCATGTTCACGATAATTATTTTAGAGACACACTCTTCTTTCATTCTTCATAATAATGAAAATGGGTTCACACCATAGTGAATAACATGGTTTTATAAAACCACAATCTATAATATAATTTATTTAATACTTATTTTATATAACTCAATATTGAAATTATTTATGGGTCTCTAATACAAGTGTTGCACGAGTTATATGTTCTATGGATGACACAACCTCATGATTTAGTGGTATACTAATAGAATCATTCGAAAATATGCAAAACTTTTCTTAAAAAATTATCTTATCATAGATATTGATATTTTTTAATCATTTGAGTTATAAATCTCCCAATGTATTTTAATTAATATCATACAATGGATGTAACTTCTATAGGGACTTTATTTTCAGTCATGTATTTTTAGAAAACCTTCGATTGATTTATAATATAACATTTAAATTATCTGTCATAGTAATTGACAAAGAGTATATATATATATAGAGACCAATCCATACCCAAAATTAAATATAATTTACCTAAATAGAATATAGAATGGTTTTTAGGAATAACAATGAATCAAACATTACTTTGATAAGATTTATAAAATAAGGAAAAAATCCTAGCATAATTTGGTTTTTGAATTAAAATTAAATATGTACCAATTGGTGTGGTGGTTTAATGATCCTATATAACGTCTTAAGTTTTACATAAATTTTAAAACTAGAATAAAATAAGAAATTTCCACGTATTCAGAATAATAAGGGTGTACCTTTCAACAATTAATTTGCATAATTCACCTAAACTATTTCTATTTTATATTATTTCCCTTCCTCCCTTAGCATTAGAGGTTGCTGACATAATCTATCATCATTAACTTATATTGTGGTTCACTTTTTTCCATAATTACCATACTCCATTCAATTGAAGTATTGAACTATTGGTTGTGTATTAGGTTTCTCAGTCATTGCATTTTTCATATCACATTAACATTCATGTTCATGATAGCCTTATCTTCTAGACATGAAACATTTACCTATAACATTGTGAAAATTCCCCATATTCTTCATCCCAAATTTTTGTAATCAATTTAGTAAAATAATCTTCATGATATATTATTTATTAGTAAATAATCTTTGTATCTCCTATATTCACATATTTTTCCCAAAATCATTAATATAATGGGACTATCCTATTTCAATTTCTATCTTCAGGTAACATTACATAATTTCTTTACAGATATAAAACATATTTATCGACACTATATTTAAGATACAATGTTTTATTAAATTAAATAAATGAATTATTTATGTGTTTTCATTTAGTGATAAAAATAAACATTTATTATCCATTTATAGGGAAACTTATTTCATATTTATAAGTAGATTCATCCTCCTTTTATTTCAATTACATGAATTATATATAAATATTAGTTTGAATTTTTCATGTAAAATACTTATTAAAAAATGTAGGCTCAAACTTCTATTGTTACATGGATTAAAATTATTTCTCTTAACCAGTGTTCTTGATGAGAATCCACTATTTTTCAACATTACCTTCTAAAGTATACGCACCAAAAAAAAAATTAATTTCATTAGCGCTTTAGAAAATAATACAATTTTTATATTATAATGAATCACTACACAATAATTAGTTAATCTGAAGAACCACTAAATAATAAAGCATTTTTCAGAATAAGGAAAACATGTTGAGTTTCTCCTTTATTTTATCTATTTGGAGATCAATATTTTCCACATTATTTTTTTATATTGAATGATTTAGATGAATACAACCATCATGTTTTCTATTCCATATCTATTTTTTTTGTTATTAATGAGTATTATCATTGAATTTTCTATCACATACATTGTTAAAATGGTTCATTATAGTTCTATTGATCTATTGAAACCAAAATGTATAGTGTGGGTATCTAGAGATAATATACGTATGAAAATTATATAATAAGTAAAATAAAAAATTAGATGTATTAAAATATTATATTTTCATTTCAACTTATAGAATTTGATGTTCATCTGATATCACATTTTGTTAAACATAGTGAATTTAATTTTTTGTAGTTTTTTTATTTATTATATGTTACCCAAAAATATCTAAACCACACATTGATACCAAAAAATATGCATGAGACCTTTAATCCTAAAAATGGAGATAAAAACATACATTACATACCATATTTGATAAAAATGTGAAATTTAAAGTGTAACACACCAATAAATTATTGAAAATCCCTAACATTAATATTATATGTCACACTTCACTCAAACTATAAACCCAACGTTTAGTGTTTTTTTTGATTCGGTAAATAAGAAAAAAATTATCAAATTTTCACCAAATCCCACATATAATATTCATACATGACACCCTTTTAACCATACCACATTTAATAGACATCATATTATTTTGGGAAATGGAAACATAAGAAATGGTGATAAAAAATTATTAGTATGGTTAGATATAAGAGATATCAATTGAAGATCACAAGTGAGCATGAAATCAGAATGTTGGAATGAGAATATGATTATTTAGCAATGTCACAAAAAATCAGTATTCATTTTCATAAAACACCCAAATGGTTATTGAGTGGGGACACTACATGAACTCTTCTATGCCTCCTCATATTTAAGAGACTACCAACTAGTATTGAGGTCCTATAATAGACATGGAGAGACTATTGCATCTAATATAATCCTCATTTTTATGCCTTGTCCAATCCAAATATCAGTTAAAAAAACATATATAACAAACATTGCAAAAACATATACATGTAATATAGGGATCCAAAAGGGTCCCATAATATATAAAACATTATTCAATATGAAACATTCAACATAACACGGTATTAGTTGTAGAATATATATATATATATATATATATATATATTCCATAATAGAAAACAATCATTGAAAAATATTTGATAATAAAATTCACGAGAATTTTGGCCCAACAAACATAATCGTGTATCCAAATCCTTGGCCAACACAACCTACCAAACCTATTCAAATTTTCCAAATACAAGTAGTACCTATGTACTGAAGAAAAAATTAAAATCCAAACCAAGTGCATTAAAACCCATCTCGTGTAATTTTGTATGAGGTGATTCCAAGAACAAAGCAGGAATCCATTATTTATTGAAAATATAGAATGATGGTTTTGATCAATTGGATGTATATATAGTAAATATATAATGATTGAAGTCGTTTACAGGTAACACACCGACCCATAATCCAAACATGCAATTCATTATAACAATATGTCACATCCCCAGATGTTGACCGGAAAACCACAAACCATGACCATACTAAATTCATAGAATGATAGAGTGTCCCTAAACATGTAACACCAACCAAAAAGACCTGGAACTACCCTAAAATTGATATAAAATATCATAAAAACTTTATATACTATCATAGTTCCCCTAAATATGTGACATACCAAACCAAAAAGTTTTAGTCCAAAAACTAATTCCTTGGAAGATGTCCTAGGCAATATAGTAGTATCAAGCTAAATGAATATATCCAAGGACCATGTATTAGGAAAAATATCCTAGTGTATAAGATTACAAGGATAATTTCCATGTCGATCCATACCATTTCTGGAGGATAAGTTGGATGGTTCCATCCCTTGTCCCTAATTTCTTGTTGCTTTTCCTTGGTAATTCCAAACAAACCTAGAGTCCAATTTGGATGCAATTATCCCATATCAGCTATTTTAAGGAGAATTTCTTTGTATATCCAAACTAATATCATAGATAAATATAAGGATCATGTTTCTGGTGTTTTAAACTAATATCATCCAGAATTTTATAAATCAAATAAATTGTTGAAGGAATCCCATTTGATCAATATATATTTTTGGGTAGTTCATAAAACACATAAAATATCATCTAAAAAATCTCAAAATAGTTTTACTTCTTATAAAAACAATCTCATGTAATAGAGGTTAGCCTCTAAATTGCATGACCTATCATTACTAAAATAAAAATATAAAAAACACACCAAAGATAAATGTATAACGAAACAACTATAATCATCCAAAATGAAATCATTCACACACCCTATCAAGGATCAAAATACTATCAAGCCACCCACATGGTCCACTTGTTCACATTGTAACATAGACACCAAATTTGGGATCTTTTATCACATTCCATCTATTGGTACAAACACATTTTTATTATCTAAATGACCATCAACCAATTTTTGAGTCCTTTAAAACTATCTCTACCTTATTAGTTTCAATCACATCTATCCAGATCAATTCACCACTATGATAACATAATAAGTATCACAATTGTCTACCCACAGAAGACACACAAAGGCAATTTTACATAATCTATGGGAAATCACAAATGAAGAGCAAGAAAATGTAATATATATTTATAACAATAAATAACCACCCACAAGAGGTATAACATACCAATATAAATTCATGAAAATCCTCATTCAGATTCGCATTATAAACAAACTAAAATCCCCATTATTAAAAAATGTTAAAATATTATCACTTTTTATTTTACTCAAACGAGGGGCCTGACCAAATGTGGTTAATTGTTTTTATAAAATCACCACCAATATCATAATTTAATTTTAAAAACCATACACTAAATCAACAATGTAATTTTATTTTATAAATTAAATTAATATTTATAAAAAATTCAATATATAAATATAATGAAATTTTCTATTTTTGAGGTCCAACCCAGACCACCAATAAAACAATAAAGTACGACATTAGAACACATTCAAAAAAGCACTCATTATCAAAATATTTATAAAACTATATAGTCTATGTTTAATGTTAGGATAATACGATCCCATCCCCACCATACATATAAATCATACTGGTAAATAAATATGTAAATATATAAAAATGATGGAATAAAAACAAAAAATAACCAATTAACCCCTAAAATAAGTAATTTAATATCCATCCACATTATTATATGTTCCAAAAATTTATTGCATGACTCATTCAAGTACATGATCTCATGTTTCATCCAATAACACCATTACAATAAATAAATACACATTTAAATCCTATTTAACAATTTGTAAAAATTTCTTCATATCTCACAAGGATTCACTATGGAACCAAAAAATCAAGCAATGAGGTGAAATCCACTCCCATCACACCCCAAAACCAAGGTTTCATAAAAACATAAAAATAAACCAAAATCAATAATAAATTTTAAAGAAATACTATTAAAATATTAATGAAACTGAAACTGTGGTAAACCATAAGGAAATCGATGAATGAGGGGTTCAGTACCCCTTTTGGGATTTCCTCTAAAATCCATACATTAATTCCATGTAGAGTATGATGATTTCACAATGAATGAGTGAAATAATTAATCTATAAATAATATTCAATTAGCCCAAAATAAATAATATTGAAGGAAGAAGGAAAATAGAGAAAAAGTAATTCTATCCTCTAATCATTGTGACGAAACTCCTTTGAAAAATAAAGATCATTGATTAGAAAATGTGGGGAATATGTGATCCAATGATGGATCTATAAATTAATTTTTCAAATGATTAACAAGGGAATCCATAGGGGTTTCAAAAAAATATATCCTATTAAAATTATCAAAAATACCTCCAATTGAGGAATGACCACAATCTTCAAATCATGATCAGAGAGTTCAAAACATGAATACTCTTCCAAAAGAGTTTTCTAAATATGTTTGAAACCGTCATAATTTGAACCACATGTTCATAATTTGAAATATCCATGGAAATATCCTTTTCAAACTACTAACTAATTCACTCCCTAAATTAACCCCGTGAAATATCATTCATGGTTCAAATGTCACATCCACATTGAGAATGACCTATGTCTTCTAACATCTAGTATCTCAGACACCCTAACCTTCTCCAATATCCTCTCACACACATGAGATAGTTACTATCCCGAAAAACATGTTTTAAATACATTTTACAAATGTAAAAAAACTCATAATGTGGTTATAATACATGATTCTAAAAATTAATCCCTCAAAAAACATAAAAACTACAAATTTCATTGAATTTAACAACTCATCAAGGAGAGGGTTTTTAATACCTCAACACCATAACACAAAACATTCTTATGATTTTTTTTCATCATTTAGTCAATGATCCAAAACTACCAAGGGTGAATATTTACCAAAAACTATATTTGGTCAATAAATTAACACCCAATAAGATTATTTTGATCAAATAAAATGAAAAATCTTAAACACTCAAACTTTTATTGCAAAGGAATGGTCGAATATTAAAACAATTCTTTCCATATCTCAAATGGTTCTCCTGATTCGATTCTTAACTCATAAAATACAATTCTATAAAATATCATGAATTATTAACCATCTAACCATCCTTATGGAATCTCTCTACATCTCATACTGAATTGATATCACTTTTTTTGATAGTGATAACTTAATACACAAAGGCATCATGGAAGTGTTCATTTCAAAAACTGAATTCTGAAACAGAATATTGAAGAAATTTCAATTGTTGGGTCCTCAATTAACCATTTAAATCATCATAATGTTCCCATAATCACTAAAAAATCACCAATATGACACCCTCTAGGATTAAATTAAATTATATCATTCATAATGAAAAAATTCAATAACTACCCTTTACAACATACCAAACCCTAATCTGGTAGTCATAATAAAAAAAATAAAACCAAAAAATTCTACAAACAATCATTCGAGTATATTGTTTGTTATCCATTAATAGATGTGACATTCCTCACAATTGTAGGATAAAAATTATGCCTCAATGAAATGAAACCCTGATTTCCAATACCCATGTAACAGTAGTTGTCTCATGTAATAGCTATAGATGGACACTCCACCTGTACCCATGAAATTTTTTTATCATCGGTCATCAAGAACAAAGATGGTTTCTAATATAACTCATCAATATAGAAACACAAAAATACCAATGATCAATCCAACTCAGAGATTATGGTGTTACCCACTATAATTTTTCACTATTGATAGTCGATTCTTGATAATAGTGTCACATGCGAATGTAATTTTCTTTAGAAAACACACACTAAGTGAAAAAAACCATGATATCATCAAAATGAATATCACGGTGTCTAACCAAGAAACCACAAATACACATCACGATAAATGTTCTAAAAATATAAAAAACCAATATCATAATCCCAAAATAATTTTATTCCATCAAACATCCATGAAATTCCCACCAAAAAAAATCCAACACTTAGATAACTCCTATTATAGGATAAAAAAGCCATTGAAACCAAATATATACAAGAACTTGTAACTTTTACAACACCACCAAACCAAGAAAACCACAATTGTAAATTTTAAATGGTTATTTTCAAGAAGAAGGATTATTATTTGAAAACATACCTCAAGTGTTTTATTTAAAACCTAACAAAAGAAAAATATGAAAGTAGACTGTATTACACCTTCACACACACTCAGTGTTAAAAATCACCCATGCTTCTAAAAATTCTATTATAATTCATGTATTTTCACTAATACCTAATGTTACCCAATTCATTCTTGAATATATGGTCCTTTTATTAAAACACTCACTGTTTAAAAACTACATTTTATTATCTAATTTTAAAAAATATTATCCTAAATATTTTGCAAAAATAGAAAATTGGTTCTAGATTTAAAATCACTGCTCCATGATAAATTTCATGTAAATCCAAAAAAGAAAAAAACATTTTTTCAATCCTTACTCCAATGCACAAGTTTCCCATTAAAAATTCATTTTTCAACATTAATAACGATTCTATAAAAAAGGACATATCCTGAAAATTATTTCTTTATAGAGGTCATGAAAGAAAAACTAGAATAATTAAAATTTGTCCTTCTAATACATATTAATATAAAAACCCCATATAATATATATTGGAATAAAATAATTATATTAAATTTTATTTAAAAATTATTAATTTCAAGAATGAATCATATCAAAAAACATTCCCTTTAGGTTCATGAACCATTCCCCAACCATTTCATTATAGTGATGCATCTGAAACTCAATGTCTCTAATTTAATCCCTACAAATCAACCTAAATATCATCCACCCAAAACTGTGATTTTCACACTGAATTCACACCTCACAAACCAAATATTACCTTGTATCAACCCTAGGAATCCCATAAAATCATGGGATGTAATAGACTTCATGTTTTATTAACATGCACTCGATCTACCTTCCAAGTCCCAAAAACATAACTCCATATATAACTACTCAATCCCATCCAAATATATACAATAATACCAATTTTTAACAACCAGACCAGAAATCCTTGTTATACATTGTACGTGGACATTACTTGATCTCTAGTGTTTCTACCGAAATGTCATAGGCTTCCAACTACTATAATCATCTTAGAATAGTCATTGGTAGAATATTACTTATACTACAATCCCCAAGGGGCATGACCAATTATATTAAAAAATTAACAAGGCCTTTACATTTGTAAAACATCAAAACACCTATAAATTTCTAATAAAATGTTGATAGGGAACCTTCAATATATAATATAAATCCAAAAAAATCCTTATTATTCATAAATCCCATTGTATTAGTATAAATTAAAATAAGAAGTAATTATATAAAAAAAATTAATATAATATAGTCTATGTTGAACCATTAATGAAAATAATCTACATGGTCCTCTTAACCCAAATCAGATAAGAATTATACAAAACTATACCCTCCAGAACATCTTATAACTATATCTAATTTTAAGCTTAATAGTAGCTATATCATTAGAGAAAATTTAAAATTATTTCCTCATACTTCAAAATCCATGTTGTGTACATAGGTGTGTGTGGGGGGGGGGGGGGGGGGGGTCCAATGACCTAGTGGGAATCCCAAATGCCTCAAGAGTACTTAGTGGAAATGTTATCATTTAGATCATCATAAAATACATATATTAAGAGTGTGGTCATTCTCATGAATCACATCCAACATGAAAAATAAAATAAAGTGAAAATGAGTCATAAATGTTAATTATTTAGATATCATCCACACCACCTCAATCCCCAACAATACAATCATCGACCAATTAATGAGTTTCCGTAAACATGTCACATCAACTAGAGGATCCGATTCTTACCTTAAAACTAATATATATAATCAAACCAACATTATCCACTATAATAGTGTCTATGAATTTGGGGCACCTTGCCATTCTGAATCAAGCCAATCAAAAATTCCATGGGGACGTTCCAAGGAAATCCATTAGTATTTCTCTCAATGATTATATTGTATTATATTTTTATAGTAATACCATTATAGAATATACAAAAAAAATTGTTTGTGTCCATGTAATTCTAGGAGAATCCCAAAGGATGACTTATACGGTTATATTCCTTATTTTTTTTATTCCAAATAGAATGTACAAGGAAATATAAACTAATTTTGGATGAAAACAGGGAGGGTTGAATCCATTAAACCCATTTCATTGGAGTAGTTACAATTAAATACAAACCAGTATCACATTTTAATCCATGAATAATTTCTATGGTATTCAAAACTAGTATATAAGAAGATGTCCAAATCCATCGGAAAAGTCAAATAAATCCCTTGTATATAAATATATCTTGATAGACAATGCATCCAACCAAAATCTTATCGTATATTATATCATACAAGGGTTGTTCATATTATTAAATTTATCTCATGTAACAGAGGTCAACCACTCATGTTGATAATATATTATCATAAAAAAAATTATATTAGTCACATAAAAATAATTTGAGTATTAAGAAACACATATATTCAACAACACACATAACTCACACAAAACCTCTCTAGAGTCAACATACAACTACATCACTAACTGTGGTCCCCTAGGCCATATCGAAACATGGAAAATTTACATGGGTTCATCAATCACATTACATCTATCTGGATAAATATACTCTTCTAGGATTAGTATTTATCATTAAATTTGAGTATTCATCAGGCCATCCACTATCCATTAATGGTATATCAAATCCTTCTAAATCAGCCACCACATAAATACCATTATCATTTTCTATGTACGATAAAAACACATCATGAATTATCACAAAAATATAAAATCAACAATCAATCAAAAAAAAGAACAAATTGGAAATCTTGCTTTAGAACAATAGGAAATAACATGAACAATGTCCAAAGTACCAAAACGAACTCATTATAAACCCCATCAGGCATCCCTTTGGAAATAGAGTCAAAACCACCTTTGTGGAAAATTTTATGAAGTAATAACATTCCACTTTATTAATGAGACTATAATAATCTTTTTAAAACCATCATCATTTTTTGAAATATTGTTTTAATTTTTTTTATCAAATCATCAATTTCCTGTAATGTTATCATTTAATTTAATATTCTTTTCAAAAAATAATCATTAAAAATAAATCCATTTTTATCTTTGGAGCATAACTCACTCCACCGAACAAACCATGATATGGGCCACCGATAATCATTTTACTTGGGATCTACCATCATAATGTTTAGCAAGGCATATGGTCCATGTTGACTATTAGGATAATGTAATCCCATACCAATCAAAAACTATATTCACATAATTCCCAAAATATTATTACATATATAAAAATATTGAAAATGAACATAAAACCACTAAATAAAAAATAGATTCATAAATATTATAGCTACCCACCTCAATTGATATACTTTCAATTTATCCCAATACCATACCCTCTTACATCAAGAACAAAAGAACATGGTGCATTAAATAATAACATCAAATTTGTTAATGAAAAAATTAAAACCAATATACACGTTTGGAATAAGAAAAACCAAACTCCCTGATCAACCACACGGTATAGAATCCTTGGATATCAGGGTGAGTCCCACTCTTGGAATACCCCTGAGCCTAGCCTACACAAATTCCCCAGAATATAAATAGGATTCAATGGTCCCTTTTGCCTGAAATGTAACGACCCAAAATTTCATTAATGGAAAATCCCTCTTGATCCAGTTAAATGTTTCTTTATGTTATTATAAGATGTCAACTTCTTTAGTTTAACGTTAAGATTTGTGACCGTTACTTTTATAGCCTTTGAACAGTGATCATCTGGGTAGTTTAAATATAAGGCTTTAACGAACCAATTTTCTACTCAGACAAAGGAAGCGATGGCCTCATCCAGTAGAATCGCCCCTTACGAAGCCCATTTGTCGGAGCTCGGAAAAGAGGTGGCGTCTTTGGGCTTTTCCCTTGACCAAGCCCAAGCTGAGCTTCATCATGTCAAGCTCGAACGTGATCGTCTACGGGAAAAATGGAAGTTGATAGAGATTACCACTCGAGCGATGTTATCTGAGCAACCCCAAGAGTCTGTCACCATCGCACACCTTACCCTTAGGTCTTATGCGGCTATTTTAAGGGGTTATGTAACAAATAAGTAGCACCATGTTCATGTACATTATTTTCGTATATAATAATGAATATAATTTCTAGTCATTTTTTTGATACTTTGTAATTAGTTTTTAAAGTACAAACGGTGTTTTTTGTTATTATTTAATTAAGAATTATATTTTATTAAATTAAAGGATTTTTGAATTAAATAATATTTTAATAAAATATTATTATTAATATTAAATTAATTTTTATTAAATATAAATGATCTTATAATTTTATGAATGCAATTAAATTTTTTATTAAGGATTGAAAGCCATTTCTGTCAAAACCCGTGATTTTTTTTTATAAATGTCGGTTTTTATTTTAAAAGTAAAAATTCACATATTTAGAAAATTATTTAGATAAAATAAATATTATTTTTGGAATCAGGACGTCGAAATTATCCAACGGTGAATTTTTCATAATTTTCTGAGATAGTCAAATTTTTGGGTAAAAATTAAATACCATTTAAATATATAATGTGTTTTATGACATCATAATGACCCAATGGTGATGTAATAAAATACCATAATCCTTATGTTCGGCCAATATGTGTTTTATCATTAAAATAATGAGGTTTTGGGTTTGTTTTACTCACTTTTCAAAGCGTTAATGGAGCCCTCAAGACTTATTCAACACTTTGCCTTTTTAAATTAATTTCCATGGGAGTGTGACTCACCTCCACATAAGCAACCCTAATTTTTTAATAAGTTCGGACCTTGGCCTTGTAAAATATTGTTTTCCTCTTTCCTTTTCCAGAAACCATGGGCAAATACCATGGGATGGTTTGTGGTTTGGATTATTTTAATATAAGGGGTCCCAAACCTAAATAATAAAGAATTCTCTCACCTTTCCTATATAAACCCACCCAAGCTCCCACTTCCTCCTCACTCAAAGCCCTTGAAGTTCGTCCAAACTCTGCCCTACTCTCTCTAAAATCCTCTCAAGGTGCCCCAAGCTCCCAAGAATCCTCTCACAAGCCTCTCTCTATCCTTTGGAAGCACACTTCCAAGTAAGGGTTTTTTCTTCCTTTCTCATTTTTTTGTCAATTTTCTTTAAGTTGTATTTCCCTTTTTATTTAAATTATGATTGTTGGGGTATGGTTTCGCACCTCCCCCATACTGCCCTCTTATTGTTTGAATGATGGGAGAACCCTTTCTCTCTCATTAAATGCCTCCCATGTACACCCGTTACTATGCCGAAATTCTGAAAGGAACTTCTCTCTCTTCATTTACATTCAAGCAATACTTTTGTATCATGAATCTAAATTCAATTTCTATTGTTGGGACATGTATATATATTATCTCCTTACTTTCCATTACTTGTAAATATGATGAGGAACCCCTTTCCCTCTCATCAACCTTTTTTATGAATTCTTATGTCACGCCGTTACGCTGCCGAAATCACACCGATTTTCTAAGCCAATGTCTTTGTGTAGTGAATACCATGCCCATTTCTCCATCAAGGGTATTCAACTTTATGCACATTTACAAATTGATTATAAAGTTTCATGTATGAATTCCATATTCCTTTATCGTGGAATAACTTATTATGTTTTATGAATCCATGTTTTATGATCCATGTGGCACACTTATGCATGAAAAGAAATGTTTAGGAAGGGTGCGCCCTGATAGCGCTCCAATGCATTGGGTAAAGTATAGTATCATGATACGTCATGTGCAATGAGTGTTGACTCATGCTAATTCAAGTGCAACGAGGGTTTACTCGTGCTTCAAGTGCAATGAGGGTTTACTCATGCTTTATGTGCAATGAGCCTTGGCTCAAGCTAATTCAATGTTAAGTGTTGTTGTCACATTTCCATGTTATGATTATCATGCTTTATCATGCCTTTATGTTCATGTTTCTATTATGCTCTATTGATATGCCTATTGCCTAACATGTATTTCACTCCTCATGTTATTCATTTTTTACTCCCTTACTGGGCTTTATAGCTCACCCTTTTCTTATGCATGTCCTCAGGTTATCCCATGCAATGCTAAGTACGAAGGAATGTAGTGGTCATGTAAAGGAAGTTTTCAATAAGGATGTTGTATTTCAAGTTTAAAGTTTTTATGTAATGATCCTAAGCCCCAAAGACACTAAACCTCTCGATCTTCTTTGTTGTATCAAGTGAAGTTTTATGTAATAAAGCATGTTTAAGTTGTAATAAAAAGGTGGGTTGTCATAGTTGGTATCAGAGGATAGGTTTAGTTATTTTTGGGATTAGGAAACCCTAGTAAAGCCTTAGATACAAGACTAAGAATAATAAAAACATCCCTAAATTTTGGTAAATACTAAGTAAGTGTTTTATCAAACAAATACATCCCTGTCTGGATACGAGCAGGTAGAGGCGGCTCTGGCACAGATGTATCCTAGGGGTAAAACCCGAAAACACCACTTTGAGCTAGACTCGAACGGGAACTGGTGCACGACAACGGGCCTTGCTGCACTCTTGGTTACGACACTCCCGGGGGATATGTTTTGAAAAATTCACAATCTTAGTATGAACCTTTATTAAGGAAAAAATGCCCCTAAGAATATATGTTAGAAGGAAGATCATGAAAATCCTGGATTGAATCCTATAGACTCATTAGTTAAAGAGATTAAAGTTTATTTATAAGTCATCAACTTTTGTCTTTGGATTACCCTCTATGTGTTACCCCTAAATTTCCTTTTATTCCAGCCAATGGCCGGTAATAGGAGAACTCGGGCTAACAACCATTGTGAAGATCAGTGTGATGATTGTACCAATGAGATGCCCAATCCAATGGGAGCGGGAATCGCGAACTTTGTCACGGTTCTCTCTCAGCTAACTCAAGTTTTGAATAGAAACACTGGTCAAGAGGAATGTTCAACCCCCCCTAAGAAAGAACAAGTCGCTATTGAAACCTTCATGAGACAAAGGCCTCCTACTTTTAGTGGATCATCTGATCCCACGATTGCTGAACAATGGATCAACTCCATTGAAAAGATATTCTCCATCCTCCAATGCTCTGAAAAAGAGAAGGTTCTCCTGGCGGCTTATCGTATGGAGGGTGAAGCTGATCAATGGTGGACGTTGATCAAAATTACGAAGCCTGAGGAGGAGATCGAGGCTTTGGAATGGAAGGTATTCCGGAAGATGTTTTTCAATAAATATTTTCCACGCACCCTCCGTCTTAAGATGGAAAGGGACTTCCTTTCCCTCAAGCAGAAATATGAGGAATCTGTGGGAGCGTACGAGGAAAACATCACAAGGATTGCACGATATGCTTCCGGCTTTTTCGTTACCCCCAAATGCATGGTTGACCACTTCTTTGGTGGGCTGAAGCCTAGCTTGCGGAAAGCATTAGTGATCCGTGACTTCGACAGCTATGAGGAAATTGTCCGATGTGCCCTCAAGGTTGAAATGGAGATCGAAGAATCACATGGGTATCATGGGGATAAGAAACGGAAGATGGACTTCAATGCTGGTGGTCCGATGGATAAATCCAACGGTGCTAAGAAATTCCAGCACCCCACTTGCCAAAAGTGTGGAAAGAAGCACCCTGGAAATTTCCTTAGGGGGACAAGAAAATGCTTCAAGTGTGGAAGAGAAGGGCACCTAGCTGTTAACTGTCCGCAAGAAGGACCTGCGGCTGCGACGGAGGGGAGGAACGCTCCGTTCGAACCTCAACGCGTTGTTCAATGCTTCAAATGCAAAGAACCGGGTCATTTTGCGAATCAGTGCCCTAATCCAAGGGTTATCGGAGGCAATCAACAACCTCCAAGACAGTAAGGAAGATCTTTTTCCATCACTTCTGCCGAAGTTAACCCCAACAACGAAGTGGTGACAGGTACGCTAGTTATTCATTCAAGAATAGCGAACGTACTTTTTGATTCAGGTTCTACGCATTCTTTTATATCTCAAAAGTTTAGTAGAACAATCCCTGCACCACAACAAATCATGGAAGTAAAGATGTCGGTGAGTACGGAAAATGGGGCAATCATTGCATCCCATGAGTATAAGTCCTCCCCTGTTTTAATCTGTGGATTGAATTTCCCGGCGAACCTCGTCATACTCCCTTTGGTGGAATTTGATGCAATTCTTGGCATGGATTGGCTTTCCTTATATAGAGCCAACATAAATTGTCGGGAGAGGGAAATCACACTCCATATGGAGAATCGACCCCCGATTCATTACAAGTGTCAGGAGGAAGATGAATCTCCTTTAGTTCCATCATCTCAAGCATGGATATTACTGCCTTATGAGCACGCATATCTGGCTCAGATGATTGAGTCCAAGGAAGAAACCACCCTTGAAGAAATGCCTATTGTGAGGGAATTCGCTGAAGTATTTCCCGAGGAACTTTCTGGTCTTCCTCCAAGAAGAGATGTTGAGTTCTCAATTGAACTTATACCTGGGGCGCTACCAATATCCAAGACTCCATATAGAATGGTTGTGGTTGAGCTTGAAGAACTGAAGAAAAAACTACCGGAGAATCTGGATAAAGGGTTTATACGCCCAAGTGCATCACCATGGGGTGCACCAGTCCTCTTCGTCAAGAAGAAGGATGGGTCAATGCGGCTTTGCATCGATTATCGTGAACTTAACAAAATCACGATAAAGAACAATTATCATCTCCCAAGAATCGATGACTTGTTTGATCAGCTGCGTGGAGCACAATACTTCTCCAAGGTCGACTTGCGTTCGGGATATTATCAAGTAAGGGTGAAGAAGGAAGATATCCCCAAGACTGCTTTTCGTACAAGGTACGGGCACTATGAATTCATAGTAATGCCTTTTGGACTCACCAATGCTCCAGAAATATTCATGGACTTGATGAATAGAGTCTTTAGAGATTACCTAGATAAATTTGTGGTAGTCTTTATAGATGATATTCTAATATACTCCAAAACCAAGGAGGACCATGAGAAGCATTTAAGAACTGTACTGGAGACTTTGCACAAGGAGAAGCTCTATACCAAGTACAGCAAGTGTGAGTTCTGGTTGAAGGAGGTCTCATTCTTGGGCCATATCATCACAAGCAATGGGATATCTGTGGACCCCTCCAAAACAGATGCAATTGAGGGATGGCCGAGGCCATCATCGGTAACTGATATCCGTAGCTTCTTGGGGTTAGCTGGATATTATCGACGATATGTGAGAAACTTCTCACGATTGTCCAACCCTCTTACCAAGCTAACTCGAAAGGGAGTAAAGTTTTCTTGGAGTGATGAATGCGAAGAAAGCTTCAAGGAGTTGAAAAGGAGGCTTATCACTTCACCCGTGCTCACTTTACCCACAAGTGGGGAGCTTTTTGTGGTATTCAGTGATGCTTCGAAGAAGGGCTTAGGATGTGTGCTGATGCAGAATGATAAAGTGATATCCTATGCCTCAAGGCAGTTGAAAATACATGAGCGAAACTATCCAACGCATGATCTGGAGTTGGCGGCGGTGATCTTTGCCTTGAAAATATGGCGGCATTATCTCTATGGAGAGAAATGTGAGATATATACTGACCACAAAAGTCTTAAATATATATTCACACATAAAGAGCTTAATATGTGCCAGAGAAGATGGATAGAGCTCATCAAGGATTATGACTGTTCAATAAATTACCACCCTGGGAAGGCGAACAAGGTGGCGGATGCCCTAAGTAGAAAGGATCCAGCAATTCTAGCAATGATGAGAATTGAGAAGGATCCAATCTTCTTAGACTTGATGAAGATGGACGTGGGAATCATAAAGAAGGGAACATAATCAATCCATTCACAAATGATTGCTCAACCATCTCTTTTGGAAAGGTTAAAGGATGCTCAAAAGGATGATGTGAGAATCCAAGAAAAAGTGGAAGCTATCAAAAAGGGAAAATCCTCAGAGTTTAATGTTAATGAAGAAGGAATTGTGCGGTTTGGGAAAAGACTATGTGTCCCATCAAGTTCGGAGCTAAAGAAGGAACTTTTGGATGATTCATATAGTTCAAATTTCTCTATTAACCCAGGGAGCACAAAGATGTATCGAGATCTCCGAGAAAACTTTTGGTGGGATAATATGAAGAAGGAGATCGCCGAATATACATCAAAGTGCCTGGTGTGTCAGCAAGTGAAGGCAGAGAGGCAGAAGTCTAAGGGGATGATGCAACCATTGCCCATACCAGAATGGAAATGGGAGAACATCACCATGGACTTCGTCACTGGACTTCCAAGGACATCCAAAAGCAACAATTCAATCTGGGTTATTGTGGATCGTCTTACAAATACTGCACACTTCATTGCTATTCGAGAGGATTTCTCTTTGGATCAGCTGGCACGGATATATATCAGGGAAGTGGTACGGTTTCATGGAGTACCACTATCTATTGTGTCTGACCGAGATCCAAGATTTACCTCTAAGTTTTGGAAGAGTCTTCAACATGCTCTGAATACTGAACTGAACTTCAGTACGACCTATCATCCTCAAACTAATGGCCAATCCGAGCGGACTATCCAAACACTTGAGGATATGTTGAGAGCGTGCTCAATGGACTTTAAAGGGGGATGGGATCAACATCTTCCTCTAGTTGAGTTCTCTTATAATAATAGTTTCCACTCGAGCATCCAAATGGCACCATATGAAGCCCTGTATGGGAGAAGGTGTAGAACACCGGCATGTTGGGATGAGGTCGGTGAACGTAAGCTGCTTGGACCAGAAATGGTCGAAGAAATGGTGGAGAAGGTGAAAACCATTCAGCAGCATATCAAGGCAGCCCAAAGTCGACAGAAGAGTAATGCAGATAATCGTCGACGAGACCTTGAGTTTAAAGTTGGAGACATGGTGTTTTTACGCATATCTCCGTGGAAGAAGGTCATGAGGTTTGGAAAGAAAGGGAAGTTAAGTCCAAGGTACATCGGCCCATTCGAGATTCTTGATCGTGTTGGGGCTGTGGCCTATCGACTAGCACTTCCACCTACTATGGCCAAGGTGCATGATGTCTTTCATGTATCTCTCTTAAGGAAGTATATACCGGACCCTTCACATGTACTCTCTTCCGAGGTGGTACAATTGGAAGATGATCTTTCTTATGAGGAGCAACCAGTGAAGATCTTAGATCGTAGAGAAAAAGTTCTACGAAATAAGACAATGCCCCTCGTCAAGGTGTTGTGGAGAAACCAGAAGTTTGAAGAAGCAACTTGGGAGTCAGAGGATATGATGAAGCTAAGTTACCCACATTTGTTTTAGTGTGGGAGAAGGAAAATTTCGAGGGCGAAATTTCTTAAGGGGGGAATGTTGTAACGACCCAAAATTTCATTAATGGAAAATCCATCTTGATCCAGTTAAATTTTTCTTTTTGTTTTTATAAGATGTCAACTTCTTTAGTTTAACGTTAAGATTTGTGACCGTTACTTTTATAGCCGTTGAACAGTGATCATCTGGGTAGTTTAAATATAAGGCTTTAACGAACCAATTTTCTACTCAGACAAAGGAAGCGATGACCTCATCCAGTAGAATCTCCCCTTACAAATCCCATTTGTCGGAGCTCAGAAAAGAGGTGGCGTCTTTGGGCTTTGCCCTTGACCAAGCCCAAGCTGAGCTTCATCAAGTCAAGCTCGAACGTGATCGTCTACGGGAAAAATGGAAGTTGATAGAGATTACCACTCGAGCGATGTTATCTGAGCAACCCCAAGAGTCTGTCACCATCGCACACCTTACCCTTAGGTCTTATGCGGCTATTTTAAGGGGTTATGTAACAAATAAGTAGCACCATGTTCATGTACATTATTTTTGTATATAATAATGAATATAATTTCTAGTCATTTTTTTTGATACTTTGTAATTAGTTTTTAAAGTACAAACGGTGTTTTTAGTTATTATTTAATTAAGAATTATATTTTATTAAATTAAAGGATTTTTTAATTAAATAATATTTTAATAAAATATTATTATTAATATTAAATTAATTTTTATTAAATATAAATGATCTTATAATTTTATGAATGCAATTAAAATTTTTATTATGGTTTGAAAGCCATTTCTGTCAAAACCCGTGATTTTTTTTATAAATGTCGGTTTTTATTTTAAAAGTAAAAATTCACATATTTAGAAAATTATTTAGATAAAATAAATATTATTTTTGGAATCAAGATGTCGAAATTATCCAACGGTGAATTTTTCATAATTTTCTGAGACAGTCAAATTTTTGGGTAAAAATTAAATACCATTTAAATATATAATGTGTTTTATGACATCATAATGACCCAATGGTGATGTAATAAAATACCATAATCCTTATGTTCGGCCAATATGTGTTTTATCATTAAAATAATGAGGTTTTGGTTTTGTTTGACTCACTTTTCAAAGCATTAATGGAGCCCTCAAGACTTATTCAACACTTTTCCTTTTTAAATTAATTTCCATGGGAGTGTGACTCACCTCCACATAAGCAACCCTAATTTTTTAATACGTTCGGACCTTGGCCTTGTAAAATATTGTTTTCCTCTTTCCTTTTTCAGAAACCATGGGCAAATACCAAGGGATGGTTTGTGGTTTGGATTATTTTAATATAAGGGGTCCCAAACCTAAATAATAAAGAATTCTCTCACCTTTCCTATATAAACCCACCCAAGCTCCCACTTCCTCCTCACTCAAAGCCCTTGAAGTTCGTCCAACCTCTGCCCTACTCTCTCTAAAATCCTCTCAAGGTGCCCCAAGCTCCCAAGAAGCCTCTCACAAGCCTCTCTCTAGCCTTTGGAAGCACACTTCCAAGTAAGGGTTTTTTCTTCCTTTCTCATTTTTTTTTCAATTTTCTTTAAGTTATATTTCCCTTTTTATTTAAATTATTAATGTTGGGGTATGGTTTCGCACCTCCCCCATACTTCCCTCTTATTGTTTTAATGATGGGAGAACACTTTATCTCTCATTAAATGCCTCCCATGTACACCCGTTACTATGCCGAAATTCCGAAAGGAACTTCTCTCTCTTCTTTTACATTCAAGCAATACTTTTGTATCATGAATCTAAATTCAATTTCTATTGTTGGGACATGTATATATATGATCTCCTTACTTTCCATTACATGTAAATATGATGAGGAACCCCTTTCCCTCTCATCAACCTTTTTTATGAATTCTTATGTCACGCCGTTACGCTGCCGAAATCACACCAATTTTCTAAGCCAATGTCTTTGTGTAGTGAATACCATTCCCATTTCTCCATCAAGGGTATTCACCTTTATGCACATTTACACTTTGATTATAAAGTTTCATGTATGAATTCCACATTCCTTTATCGTGGAAGAAATGATTATGTCTTATGAATCCATGTTTTATGATCCATGTGGCACACTTATGCATGAAATGAAATGTTTAGGAAGGGTGCGCCCTGATAGCGCTCCAATGCATTGGGTAAAGTATAGTATCATGATACGTCATGTGAAATGAGTGTTGACTCATGATAATTCAAGTGCAACGAGGGTTTACTCGTGCTTCAAGTGCAATGAGGGTTTACTCATGCTCCATGTGCAATGAGCCTTGGCTCATGCTAATTCAATGTTAAGTGTTGTTGCCACATTTCCATGTTATGATTATCATGCTTTATCATGCCTTTATGTTCATGTTTCTATTATGCTCTATTGATATGCCTATTGCCTAACATGTATTTCACTCCTCATGTTATTCATTGTTTAGTCCCTTACTGGGCTTTATAGCTCACCCTTTTCTTATGCATGTCCTCAGGTTATCCCATGCAATGCTAAGTACGAAGGAATGTAGTGGTCATGTAAAGGAAGTTTTCAATAAGGATGTTGTATTTCAAGTTTAAAGTTTTTATGTAATGATCCTAAGCCCCAAAGACACTAAACCTCTCGATCTTCTTTGTTGTATCAAGTGAAGTTTTATGTAATAAAGCATGTTTAAGTTGTAATAAAAAGCTGGGTTGTCATATGAAATGTTAGGAAAAAGTAAACAAAATAAACTATTTGTATGCAATAAGGTTAATAATGAATGAAAAATTGGATACACCATTTCTAAACATCCTTTATAATATGCTAACGAAATCCACATAATGAGTTATGATTTCACTTTGATCTAATTTAATCATTCCTCCAAAACAACCCAATTGACTATACTAAAAGGAAGAAATATGAATGGGGAATACTATGTAGATAAATGTAGAAATCCTACCTTAACATGAAATTTTGAAAATTATCAAATAATATAGAACAAAATCATGAAAAAGGGTGGGAATGTGTGATCAAATGTGGGATCATCCACTTCTATTGATCAAAAAAGAATAAGGTAGCATGTGTTAGTTCCTAACACTTAATCCCAACAAAATAAAAAAAAAAGAAGTCAAAAAAGTGGGTTGTCCAAATGTTTCATGGTGTGAACAGAGGGTTCATGTGGTCAGTTCTCTTTCGACATTGGGATACCCGACATTTCTTGGTGTCAACCATAGGTTCATGATGTGAACTCTCATGTTTAGTAGCGTGTTCCCCTAGTTACCCCATTCTTTGAAAGATCACACCCACTAAAGGATAATTCATTATTTGAGTGACCCCTTCACACCTAGAATGGGAAAATACTAATTTTTATCGTCCCATCCATCCGACCATTATCTAACATACACACAAACACATGTGACCCTTACCAGGTGTTTAGTCACATCTAACAATATCTTATATGGATTTCAAATAACTCAAAATAATATTTTGAGTTATAATTCTCTAAATGAACCTCTCACTAATAAAATAAAATAAAAAAAACCATTGAACTTCATAGCTAATCTATGAGATCAGTTTTATAAAAATCATACCTAGTGCAACATAGATCAAACATCATGATTCCTATAATAAATACTATAGAGTAATACAAGAGTCAGAAGTCATTAATCATAACATATAAGGATATTAAATATGAATTATAATGCAGAATAATAGTGTGGTAAATATATAATATGATAAACTATAACAAAATTCAAGTCTATAATCTATGAAATATACTTCAAAATGGGATATTATAAACTCCTATAACTAATATTTCATTCTTGGGATTTCCACATGTATCCCATGATCATTTAGACTTAGGTTCCCCCCCTACACCCCATAACATTTGGACATGGGATACCCACCCATTCCCATAATCATTTATCATGATATAAAAACAATATCCATGGGGTATAGTGGACCCATCCATCCCATAATGATACCCCATACATTTGCATCTCCTAAGAACATAGAAACATTAATAATTTTATCATTTCATTGTTAACCCTTAGGAAAGAAATAAGTTATAAAATAAATTATTTAAAACATCATCATAATCCATTTAGAGAATACCCTAATGATGATTAATAATATAAGATGTTAACATAGATGAAAAAAACCATTATTAGAACATTATAAATCTAAATTTAAAAAATTATAATAAATATTTTTTTTGTAAGATTTATTTTTAAGATGAACAATTCTTTAAAAATTGGTATATAAATTTCATGGGAAACCATGAAATGTTTTTATGTAATATTAATAATAAATATTCAACCAAATGGTAAAAAAATTGAAAACATTTATGGTATTTAAATGGGATATTTTTTTCACAATATTTTAATAAATGTGAGATTTCCCATGCATAATAAATTAATAAGATTCCTTTGGAAATAATGTAAATAAAGAAAAAGTATATAGAGACTGAACATAATTAGTCATTAATGTATATATAAGTCATTTCTGATTTGATATAATTAATATATAAATATTATGGATAATGATTCTATATTAAAAATATATGATATTTTTTGTTGCACTTACATGAATCATGTGGGTTTAGTTCCCAACCATAGGGTAGTTATATAATAAGTATGAAAATAAGCTCTATAAATATATAGGGAACAATAAAATTTATGAGTTTATAAAAAAAATAATATATAATTTCCCAATATATATATATTTAGAGATAAATATTATATAATTCAATGACATATAGGAAAGGAAACCCTTAAGTAGAACATCATCTTGGTAGGACACATTCAAAAGCCCTATAAAATAAATTTAGGTTTATTATCCATATAAATATGTTACTCATTAATATTTTTCTTGATTTTTATGATTAATTACAATTCCTTATTATCTATATATTGACTATTTATAGAAAAATAAATATTTCAATTTTAATTGTTCTATTTCCAATGCATATTTTTATCTGGTGGTTCCAACTCTTACCTATTGTTCATTTTATCATCACCTAAAAATAGTAATTCTAAGTTAATTAACATTTTTTTAAATTTATGTAAATGATAGATATTGCATAGATATTATGTTTATTTTAAGCATATAATAATTAACAATTCCATTTTTATTGATTTTAGTGTTTATAGAGTATTATAATTTATTAATGAATAATTTTTTTTTATAATTTCAACTCTAGAATTATAGAAACATTATAAATTATTAATAATTTCCTCTTATTTCCATTTTTTATATTTTATTTTTCATTCATGATGTAAACATTTTTAATTTGTTTTGTATGAGGTAATATCAACCAAAATAAGAACATGTTATAATTATTTTCTTATAAATAACTTGTTTATTCATATTATAAATTATGAATTTTACCAAAAAAATTGGTTTCCAAAAAATATCATTAAATTGGTAAATAATATTCATGAATATGTGTATGTACCAGATATTGAAAAATGGTTAAGGATAATATAGAAATTATGTGGATGTGTTGAATTTACTATTTAAAGGCCTCTTGGAAATGAAATGGTTGAGACTCTTTCTTAGGATCAATGTATCCAGAATCTACAAGATGCTTTTAAGGGAGATAATTTACTAATCTCTTGAAGATAATGTAAAAGGATTGGTTTTAATTTATGTAGTTATGGGATATGCATTTTTATATTTCAGAGTTGTTCCATTTTTATAAATACTCAATTAATAATAATAATGTAATTTCTTATTCAATGGATTTGGATCAAAAATTGACTATAAAAGAATATAAGATAAGGGAATGTTGATAATACTCTAATAAACCAATTTAGAGAAATAATTTTTTTCATATTTTATGGCAATATCCATTAGTATAACTATTTTAACCATTTTACCATTAAACATGGTCCTACGTTTTTTCTTTGTAAAATATTTTTATGAATAAAAATTAAATAAATCATATTGAATCATATAGAATTTTTAATTCCAAATATGAAAACCATTTTAGAAAATTTTATTTATAATGGTGTTATAAATTAATTTAAATATAATTATGCATTACATAATAAAATTTTTAGAAAAATAAACTTTTAATTATAAAAGTGAAATAATATATATTTCATACAAGATAATAATTGTTAAATCGATGATACTTTGATTCTATATATATATCAAAAATAAATTTATTTAAGTTCAAAAATACACAAAGAAAAAATTTTAATTTGAAATAAAGTTTTGTAATATATTATAAAAACAATACATATATATTTTTAAAGAAACCAATAATATATATTTCATTATTGATGAATAATTACAGTAGTAATTATTATAATAACAGAGTTATTTAATGGATGTGACTAATTTATATTGATAATATTTTTATAAATTTCATAATATTTTTATAAATTTCATAATATTTTTATTTCATTATTTAAAAGTGGTGAATTATTAAGAATACATAATTCATAAAAAAAATTCTTTTAAAATCAATTATCATTTTATGATGTGAATTTAAACCCTTTTATATATCAAATTATTTTTTTAATTATGTATTGTTTAACTATAGTGTAATATATTTCATTTTCATTATAATAAAACATTAATATATTTAATTTTGTGTTATCTCTATCAAATGTTATCGAACATACCTTATTTGGTTAATGTGATATTCCTAATAAAATCATTGTGTGTTACAGTTCCTCACATTATCAATTTTATTAACTAAAACAATAAATGAAAGAATTAATATTAGTTTTATTTAAAACATAGATAAATTAATAATTTAGTGATGAATAGTTGAAAATATTCCATTATAAAATTCCATATTCAGATCCTGTGGTTTGAATCCCATGTAGTAATTTAAAAAACCATTATTATTCTCAACACACATTTTTCATATATTGAATTCTTGGCCTTAACTGTAGATATATTCATTTTTTTTAAATATACACCAATTATTTATATTTACATTTTTAATTATTTCTCTAAAATTTATAATGTGGCCAAATTGATGAGATAACATGTGTGAAAATTCATTTTTATTCATAGACCTCTAGGTAACGATCTTCATTTTATTATATTTAAAATTAATAAAACATAATATTTTCACAAAAGTGTCTTGTTTTAATAAATCAAAATATATTTATTTTATCCTTTTTTAATAAAAAAATTTAAATAAACAAGGATATTATTTCATAGTATATTACTTGTTCTTATATGTATACTCGATAATCCTAATGATATTTGATGTGTATTAAACAGGAACCAGTTCCATTATGTAAATGTAAAATTTTAATCCCTAATCCATTATCACTTCACATGATTTCATATTTATTTGTTTATGCATTAGAATCAAGATATAATTGATATTATAATATAATTAGTTAAAAATGTTTGTCTCATTTCGAATTTATTTCTAAATGATGAAAACATAGGGATATATTTAATTTTCCACAATCCATTTTCATATTTTTATATAATTCCCAATTTGGTAATTTAATTTTATGTAAATAATAAAAACTATTTTTACAGTATTAACCTTCTTAATGGTTTGGTAAATACTACCATCATAGAATTACAAGTGAAAAAAACCCCAATCTCACTTCGTGATTTTTAATATTTTCCATGAATGATTGATCTTCTATAGATCAATTTTCATAATATGTTTTTTAATATGGTAATGAAATAGTATATACACGTAATTAGACACAAGTTCATGTTTAATTGAATTTATTAGCACTAATTTTGATTAAAAATATTTTAATGGTGGTTCAATTTTATGAAATGAGATGTTTTAAAAGGAAATATTAAATTTTAGTTTAAAGGGTTAAAATTGAAAACTTTACTTTAATATAATTTTATAATTATAAAAAACTCCTCTTTATGTCTATAATGAAGTGATTCAATTGAGACAAAATTTGGTAACGTTAGTTCATTTTTTTAAAGGGTTGGTATTGGACGAAATAGTTTTAAAATTAATTTGTTCTTAACAAAAATATTATTGGACCTAAAAATTCTTTATTGATTCATAATATATAGGTTTTTAGTGGGATATGAAATTAGAATATTTTTCTCTTGATATAAGATACCACTAGTTATAGGATCATCATAAAATAATGGAGTGTCAATATAGATATGTCATGGTCATTTAATTCCCACATGTCCTTTAGATATAATAATTCATGATACCTCTCTCTTCACAAAATATTTCTTTACAAAATATTTATTCGATGCTGTTTATTTTGAAATCAATATGTGAATAAATTAATTTGGCTCACCAAAATATTTTGAATTGATTTTGAATGAACCTATAGTGAATAAGGTCTTATAATAAATCCATTCTATATGTCAAAGTCTCAAACCATAAAATGAAAATTATTAATAACATATATGGAGCCATACCAAATGAATTTTATAAAAATATTAAATTTATAAAAATATTATTTATATTCCTAATTATATTATAGAGAGAAGTTCGCATGGCTATTAAATAATTTTAAATTTTGTATTAACTAGAGTATCATTTTCATGAAAACCATATTGTTTTTTCCCTCTTAATAAAAAAAACTCAATGTGGCAAGAATCATGAAAACCTAACCCAATTTTTTTTAATATCATAAAAAAAATTACAATTCAAATATAATATGTTAAAATCAACAAATTTAATATTTTCATTAATAAAAATCCTTTCATACATATATTTTAGATTTCCAATTATATATAATGCATTTTGATAGTACATGTATTATTATAAAATTTTGACGTAATTTTAATGCCCTATCTCAATAAATTATTTTATAAATCATTCATTAGAATAAAATATGGTTGAATGAGCATATATTTGGAATTACATTAATTAGATAAATTCAACAATATTTTATTAATATCTAGTGAATTTAAATAAAAAATAATAGGTGGTGAATAATTGGTTTCCAAAACCTTAAATCTTAATATCATTTTTCTTTCATTAACAAGTATGACATAATCTTAGACATGATAATGTGAATACATGAGATAAAGTTATAAAGAAAAAACTAGGAATATAATTTTTTTCATGATTCACTCACTCTTTTTTTATTGAATAATAATTAATTTATAATATTTTATATTATAGAATTAATGTTCGTACCTTGTTAAAAATAAAAATATAGATAAAATATAGATGATGGTTCTTAAATCTATACCTAAAAACATGTGTTTTAATAATTTGAACAAACCCTACTTTCTAACATAAAGTGAATATTGAATTTAGATAAAACATTTAACCATGTTCGTCTACTCAATACCAAAAAATATATTCTATTAATTCTCTCTGATACTGGTGGGTAGTTATCTAAATGTTTTACCCACATGAATGTGAGAAAATAATTCTTTCTATAGACAGGACACTACAACTACATAATTATGTAAACAAAATATTGATCATCTCAAAATTATCTAAATATAATATTTATAGATAAATATCCTAAAAAATAAGTAATTTTATAAACTATATTACATTTAATGATATATGTTTAATTTTTATTTCCACATTATAGACCATCCACCCATGGTATAATCATCCTCAACAACAGCCTAAAACCCATATCTATTATGGCCCCTTTCCTTCAATACAAGGTATTCAAGGATTCAAATCCCCATGACTACATCAAAAATTCATATTTATAATACCTTTCCATTTGTTTAAACATAGTATCTCCAATTTGGACATATATTTAAATCTATTTTACAACATATAGCCTGAGTATGGTTATTTTCAGAATTAGTGATGACATAAAGAAAATTCTAAAATTCCCATTATGGGCTGTCACATCGAATACCATCTAATAATCAAGAGTCTAGGTCTCTTAAAGTGATCATACATCTTGCAATAATTTAAAAAATCTTATAATAATTTCACTATGTCCAGTTTAATAGCTCAATATAGAATAAATATTACAGGGAATAACTTTTCCATCCCACTACATATAAATGAACACCAACCAATCTTTTTTCCATCCATGGGCATGTTTTTAATAATTTGAATATGATAATACCAAAAAATAACATGAATTAATTTAAACAAAATAAATAATTCCAATAAAACATCTAATATTGATGTTTGATGTGCCTAGTAGATCGTGAAGTCACATTGAGAGTGGGGGTGAATTAGTGGAGATTTGAATTTTCTTGAATTCATTCCATTCATAACACAATACACCATGTTGTTATTTTTTACTATACCATATAATGAGTATAATTATCAAATTATATACCCTATATAAGTAAAATAACATGAAATTTTCATAATAAAAGTAGTATCCACAAACTTATATTTTATAAAGGATTGGTTCCAATTCATGAATCCTATTGAACACCCAGTTACTATACTAACTAAAATATTTTCAACAGTATCCTAAACATTAAAAAATTGAAGTAATAACATTAAAATTTTGATTATTAATCACCCTAAATTATTACATCAACTTATTACAATGATTAATATTTAGTATATTTCATGGTTGATAGGAACTACCTCTTAATGAGTTGATATCAGATTATTCTGGTAGCCTCCATCCTTCAAGAGTGCATTATGAAATCCTTGAAAATTATAATCATAATGATCTGGGATGACTATACATAACTATGTAAGATATTTTTCCATATCTCATGTATTTTATTTCTACTTTAATACTTACAACAACTACATGAAAGTCTCATTTATAATTTATCATCAAGAAATACTATTCGTGGAGCTCCCAATTTGTCTTGAACATTATTGTATAAAACCTATGTAGTTTCCCCAAGACATTGGTTTGTAACTATATTATATTTTATTAAATTATTATATCTTATTTTTTCCAAAATATTAGTTTCAACTCCATTGATCTTAAACCCAGTCTATATTTCAAAAACACTAGTATGTGACTCCCTCTATTCTTTTGTATCTCTCTTCCATATTTTCCATCATCTCTAAAAATAGTAGATTTCTTTATTTATATCTATATTGATATAGTAAATCCTTCATGAAATATGGTTAATAATTAGTCACACAATATTAATTTTCATATATCCTACTTGATAAAGACTTATTTTAGTTTAATTAACCTATCATAAATCATCTATTATTTCTCAAATCTCCTGGTCAACCACAAAACACTACTTTTTATGCTTGTATATTATTTTCCATCTCATCATCATAAAAAATAATTTGAATTATTAATGAATAATTGAAATATTTTGGATACTTAAAATTTTAAAACATCAGATTATTAATAATATGATTATTTCTGTACATCTAATGAAATATAACTACACATATTATGTATCAATTGAATTTTAAAACTAAAATTTAAATTCCATACAAGATTCTAATTATTATGATAAAATGACCCAAATAATTCATGATGTGTATTTTGGTATCTTATCTTTTTAGATTTTGATCATTTCATCTTTCGATATTCTATTAATTTGACTTCATATACATTTGAAATATCTGTTTTTCCGTAATATTTTTTTTAATCATTATGTTTTACAGTAAATTTATATTCTTATTAGAATATATTTAACTCATAATATTATTAACATCCAATCATCATCAATATATTATTTATTTCTGACATCATATTCTAAACATTCCTTCAATTAGTGATGCATCAAAGGCATCCATAACTATTATTGCACCATATTTTGGATACATATTACAAAATAATAACTACAAAACTTCAATAAAAATCAAACATCATGAATTTAATAACCTTTTGAAATTATATGTTATTAAATTCCTCAAAGTCATTTAGTTTTTTGAACAATTTTAATAAAAAAATTGACGGAAAAACATATTTCATGTATGTATGAGATATTGTCAACTCTCAACCTCCCTTAAGATCTATAATTTCCATTTCTCTAGTTGGATTGATAGGTAAAATTATTATTCCAAACTTATTCAATCATAGATTTATTTCTATTTCCCTTTTTCAATTTCAACCCATCATGAATGAATACTCATATAAATATTTTTTATTTTTATTATGAAGTTTTATTATCACAGATTCATTTGTCATCCTTCCAAACCTATAAGGTGTTCTAGTCACACCAATATCTCCCTAAATAAATATCATACCCACATTTATAGTATACCATCTAGCTGTGTTTGAATTCTAAATTTTAACATAAAAATTTTATTTTAATCTTAAATTTATCAATATTATAACCTTTTATTCAAATTCATATTAATATTACAAAAAATATTATCTCTAAAGATCTTTTGAAAAATCCTATGGTTCCTCAATTATCATGAATTGGTTCTTGATTAAATTTGTAGAAATCATATTTCCACATTTAATTTAATTTATGAAACTTCAATAAATTTTTACTAATCATCTTCTTTCTAGGTACCTTAATTCATTTATATATTTTTTGATTATTTAGGAAAATAAAAATATATTTTTGGATATTATTCAATATAATAATTCATTGTTTCAAAATAATTCCTGAAATAATATATTCTTATGTATATCAACCATCTTCTAGAGTATCTTTTATTTTTTAGTCAACTTATTATTCAATAAAAATTGTACATAAACTTCTATAGTTACTAATTTTTATACTAAACTAGTAAAACATAATTTATGTGTCATTTTCCATTTAAACATGTAGACAAAAAATTTCAATAATTTTTTATCACGTCATGGATTTACATTGAAGCATATAACAATAATTTTAAAAAATATATACTCCACTTAATAACTCGAAAATACCATCCCTTCTATTATTTGGGTAAACAATACTGATACAATCATTTTACATCTTCGAATATATCTCTAGTGTTTACCATATAATATGATGGGTTAACATTAAGAGATATAAATAATTTAGTGCTGACATTATATTCATATATAGTAATCAACTATAATAATAACATAATTATTCATTAATCTCCCATTACCAACACATTTTCTTTTTAGAGTGTTAATGGATATAAAAAAAATAAAACAATCACAACATTGGTTATTAGGTATTTAAATCTTCCACATTTTATTTGTTTGAAAAAAAAATGTATAATAAATTTAATTATTTTTTCTCCTCACAATTGATGATAAATTCAAGGCATTAATTACAAGGTATGGAAATACTTATCTTATAATCCATCATTTTTCATCATTTCGCCTTATTATAATTATAACTAAAAGTATCAATTAATCTAATGAGATAAAGATGGAATTACATTCATTAAATAAATGTGACTCAAATTAAATAAATATATGTCTATGGGATCCATGCTCGGTGTAGAAAAATAGAAGGATGAACAGGTATTTCAAATATATCTATAAATTATTTATCAACAGGTGCCAATTTTAATGATATCATTAAGTTGTTACTGAAATTAATTTCTTTAAAATATCATATATCTGTCTCAAGATAAATGACTAAGAACATTAAAACCCATATTCAACATTCTCCAACTTTTATGATATTTTATATTATTTTTTCAAATAATATGAATCCAATATTTGATCTAAAGAATTGATATTTTTATAGGGACAAGAGAAAAAAAACAATTTACCTCATGAGTGGAATCATCTCTAATTTTTTAGTTTCACAATCAACAAATATCATAATTATAATCATCTAGAAATATTAAATTTATAAACTTAACAAGAAATGTTTTAATTTGTTGAAGAAATATTTTTTATTTATTATAATTTTATTCTTTTTGACATCAACATTGATAAGTCTCTATCACTATAATCTCTTGAAATTTCCATATTTAAAATTTATTAAAATTTTTGACAACTATCCATTGATCCACATGAATCTCCCTATAGGTTTAAATGTTGTCCACATTTTTCTTCTTGGTCAATATTAATAAGAATATTGAGGTTGATATCACTAGAATGTGCTAAGGGGGTACAGATATTCCAATTGAAATAAAGTCCACCACGATTGATATATTCTGATATCTTTATTATGTCAACACATCTCTCAATTATCCTTATATTCTTACAAAAAATTGAGAGTCCTTTAATTCCATATGTAATGAAAATGAATTGAATATATGATAGAAAAAGGAGGTTTCACATTTTATCCCTAGTTAGAGAAATAGGTTTGATATATAATTGTCATCCCAAAAAAACTTTTCAATGATTCACCATATTTTCAAGAACTCTCAACGTGTTCTTATTTTTTTGATTTTCCTTTATTAAAATCCCACAATATTTAGGGTCCAAAATCTATTTCCCATAACAAGTACACTAAATGGGTTATTATATTATACTTTTTATAAAAAAGAACATTCATTTTTATATGTTTCTTCTATATTTATTACTTTTTCCACATGATCAAGACAAAAAATCTAGTAATCTTTAGAAACTTGTTCAATTTTTCTATTTTGTCAAACTTTATTCTTCGCTGCCACATTTTTAGCACACGATTTCCTTGATGTTTACTTATTATTAAACACTATATCCTCCAATAATTGTAGTACTATATTGAAACTATCAGTCGGGTGAATAACTAGTTTACATCTTCCACATTATATCTCAACTTCCTTTTTCTACCTTTTCTTTTGAGTTCTATTATGATGTTTAACATATTCAACAGATATTCATGCCACAAATATAGCCTTCTTTTTTATTTTCTTATAATATTTCTACATTATTCCCTAGAATTCATCCATTATCATTGAATTTTTTATATTTCTTTAACATATCTATAATTTTTCCTTTACTTCAATAGAAAAAAATCATTTCTTGGATTTAATATCATTTTTACTATTATCATTGGTGTGTTATTTTTTGTATGTTACATTTTTAAACTCCATGGAAATATAACCTTCTATATTTATTTTATTTGTCTCTAACCTTTATATAAATCATTCAAATGTGGTAAATAAATATTTTTTTGAAGGGGTAACCCCAAAATCATTAACAAAATTCTCTCACTTATTAAATATATCATTTAATATCACATGATAATTAAATTTATTAAAATTAAATAGAAGAAACATATACTTTGTGGGGTAACCAAATATTGGAGGATTTATACCATCTTTTGTTTTATTACCCCTTAATGTTGGCCTTTGTTATCTTTTTACAATAGAATTTTAATACCATAAGTCTTTAAATTTATGTTTAAAAATTTATGGACTCTAAAAATAGAAATTAAATTGTGATTTCAAAATTTGAGTAATAGTATGGATGATGTAATTAAGTATCTATTTTTACGAAATCCAACATCTATTTGGAAAACATACGGAGAACTCATTCATGATTTATTTTAACCTTACAACTTTTCTAATATGGTGGGTTACCTGATATTTATCTTTACCAACATAGGTTCATAATATTATGTGTAACCTGAATTATTATAATAATAAGAATGATTGAATTAAAAATATATTGACAGTAGGGTTACCTTATCTTGTTATATATCATGTGTTATAACTCTAGATTGTTTCAATACCATGTTTCTTATAGAATGATAATTTTCAGTGCTATGGGTAATTTCAATAATATTCATTTAATCTATAAATATTTTTAATGATCTGATGTTTTAGGTGGACCATCTTCCGTATTTTTAATTTGACCTCATGTTTATGAAATTTATGTTAAGGTTATTCTTCTCATGCTCACCAAAACATTTTATATCATCCCATTAATATTTATTATTATAATTATAAATTTTATAAAACATAAAATTTCATTGTTGGGGGTTTTCATGATCATTTATCTGTTTATCATTGATATCCAACTGAGAATTCCTGAAATCAACTAAACTATTATGTTTAACATTAATTTCATATATCATTTATATAAGAAATGTCTAAAAATAAATTTATAAAAAAACCCTCCAAAACTTCACTTTGACTAGGTTAAATTAATAATGTTCAATTGATATGGATTAGTACATAATTTCAATGATTTCATTAATAGTTGTACAATTATGTACCATTTTAGACAACTCATTCATTATTTGGTTGAATTCATGTTATTTTTTAGTTTTCACATAATGTATTACCTAAATAAATGAATATATATAGATGAATACCTGAATATGATTTTTTTAAAATAATAATTTACTTTAGATTATAGTTTTAAATAAATGAAATTGATACATAGTCATCAGAAAAGGCTTAGATTCTAATAAAGTATCACACTAGTCATATTTATTTTAATAACTACTACTTGGACTACATATTGGTAGTGGTGGATCTACATTGTAATAATTTTAATAAGTTCAATTTATGATATTATTATCCACCTTTTTCATTGAAGTTCTATCATTGGGGCGTTAAACACTTTTCCTGAGATAACGTGGATAAATCAGGATATATTCCACTAAGGAATATCTATAACATCTAAAAATATGTATATTATGAATAATATATAAATCAATTGTTAAAAATAATGGATCATGTCATATTAAATCTTGTTGTTTATTACCAAATTATGAACCCTTTGGATCATGAAATCAAAGGGGGATAAGAACAATCATATTGACAAAAAAATTAATGAATTTATTCCACATTAAATGTTTATCCTTCTTAGAAATTAAAATATTTGTCTCAATTAGGATATATGTATTTGATTATGAAACGTCAATATTTATCAATACAATAAATAAATAAAATAAAATGAAAAAAATACACATGGAGATTTTTATATGGTTTGATCCAAAAGTGAAAAAAACTAATTCTTCTTTCTCATTATTTTAACAACCCATAAATTTTAAATATTCACATATGTTATAAAATTTTAATAGAATCACCTTGAACACAAGGAAAAGAATCATCTTGGACTCCAACATCACCATATTAAATAGGTGAATATTATCAATATTATATATATGAATAGGGACAACTTCCTAATAGTTCTTTCATGGATGATATTGGTATTCTAGAGTGTTTAGTAATCGATTATTAGATGGTTGAAAAATATATTCAATATTATACTATATATATTTCCATCTCCATATGTTGTATTCTGTCCCACTAGTGATTCTCTATTTTCTATTGAAATATCACTCAATCAACATAATTGTTAGACATGTACTTTAACATAAAAAACTAAATTTTTAGAGAAGTAATTACATCATTAATTTCAATGTATAGAATATTTTTAAAAAATTTATTGATGTTATAATTTCTCTATCTTTAGGCTTCCAAACTATTTGAAACCGTTTCTAATATTTGTTACAAAAAAGTCACGTTCCTAATATCCAACCAAACTAGTATTCAATAAATTGTAGTTCAATGAATCCTAATATTCATTAGATTCTCTCATATATATTTTTCATCATCTCTCATAATATCATATCTTATTATTTTTATTACCATGATGAAGTAACATATGCTCCATAAAATGTATCTTTTACTCAATCTAATAAAATTCATTTCGATGGATCTATCTTGACCATGAGATCATTTTTATTAATTTAGTAGTAAAAATTATTATCTACTTCCGGTAATATTAGTATGAATCAAAACATATGACTCATAATACTTATGTATTCGTGTCTATCTTAGTATTATCATAAGGAATTCTACATCACCTAATGATTGTGGGAAATATTTTAACATCATCCAATTTTATAATATACAGTTCGTCCTCAACCAACTATACATACGAATATAAATTACTCAAACATTCCAAATCGAGTTTCTTTTTACTATTTGTACAGTATAAAAGATTCATTTTGATATTTTGGATTCATATTCCAATGATCCAAATAATTCAAATATTTTATTTCAATATCTCAACCTTATATATTTTAATTAACTTATATTCTGATGATCCCCTCTCTTGATTTCCTTGACATAATTAATATCTGATTTTTTTTAATATATTCAATTTTTGAAACATTCTAGTCATTTAATGTTTTTATCAAAATATATTTAACCATATTTCTTCTTAAATTTCAATCATAAACGTTAGTTTTCTCATTTTTCTCGTTATCTCTCATACTTGATACCAATCGTGATGTTCTAAAAGAATCCATAAATATTGTTTCTTTATCATCAATAAATATATTATAGAATTGTTATATCTTATAATTTAGAGCATGCTGATATATTTAATGGTCTCACTTATGAAACCTATAGATCTTTAAATGCAAAATTTATTTTACCACTTCTATTGATTAATATTTTTTACATCAAAATATAGATTAAAAAAAGAGTTTTGTATCTATTAAATTTTACTAACTCTAAAAATTCCTTATGTTCTATAAGGGATATTAATATAGATGATTTTATAGGGAATATTATGATTTCCCCATTTCCATAATAATTTCCAGTTCTATTAAAAATATTAATTTAAACTCATTTTGAATAAAAATTCTAACTCTTCACCCTGATTCACTCTAAAGTTATTGGACCTGAGGGATATAGAACAAAAAACATTTCTTCTCATATTATAGAGCCTACTAGAAATCATTGATGATATAGGGTGTTCATTTTTGGACACTATACCTTCTGAACAAAGTGTCAAAATAGAATAAAATATTTAAAAAATACCCATAATTAGTACACATTATAGTATATAAAAAAATAAGAACATGATATATCAATGAAATGTAGAATAATGTAGTCATAGAGTTGACATAGTCATGATAGCACATAATAATTGATCACCCACCATGTTGTTGACAGAAAACAGAAAAAATAAAAATAATACAAGGCTCTACTATTTTCTTATGACATTCGTTATTTTTCTACTTACATCGTACAAACTAGTGAGATGAATGATAAAATACTATGACACTACCAAACTTATTTATATAACAAGTGAAGTATACTATATTACAAAAATTACATGGAAACCCAAGAAGGGTGTGAGTATAAATTAGAATGTTTCCACTAACATGGTCTTATATAAAACCAATAAATTTGGAATGTACACATTTTAGATTTTCATCAAAAAAACAAACCATGAATGTATAAAAAATTGATCACCATCGATTATAAATTTCTAGCATGAATCTCAGGATTGACTATACAGAATTCATCCCATGATGAGGTGCCTCTATGAATTTCATATGATAGTGGCAACCAATACTGTCCGAGGAACAATTCCTTGGATTAGGTACTAAAAAATCAATTAGAATTTGTCTTAACAGCTAGATCTTTAGGAAATTTCCTAACAATAAATTAATATATTTATCACTTATGGAGAAATTAACTCCATATATTATCTAATGAAAACCTCTCTTGGGGGGTAGTGTTTCCCTTCTATAACATCTCATAGTATACTAATCACATGGAGGTTTGTGAGACCCTCATGGAAAATCTTAGACATACATATCTAGATGAGGATGTGTGTCCCAATCATCCATTACATATTAGAATTCATGAAGGTAATATCCAAGGGGAAAGTGCATGGAATCCCAAATATCAAAATACAACTCAGTGGGCAGTGTGACCCACTTGAATTATCCATACTATAATAGGACTGCAGATTGAATCCTAAGAGAACATCCAAAGCATACCTTGTATCTCAATATCTGTTGAAATCATTTCATCCAACATAAAAAATAATGTAAGATTTATCTTTTGTGGGATTTCCCACCATCCAAAGACATCTCTCATAATCAATGTAGACCTCTAAATTGCATGACCAATATTCATCACTATGACAGTATAAAGATCACATTAGCTATTAGGGTTCTATAATGACATCTAGATTTATCACTAACCAATACTCGCACACACCCACTATGGTTTTATACCTCACATGGGTATGAAATAGGTCTCTTAAGTAAATAAAATACCCAAACAACCTTCACATGTTTCCTAACCCCAATCACATATCATTCCCCAAGACCACCACTAAGAGAGAATGGGGTCCATTAGTGTCCTCATGATCACATCATGGTGTCTCCGGACTAAATATTCAATTCTCACATATATTTGTCTCCAGAGATGTCATGGGTCCCTTATCACTTTCTTGGTCATATAATGTCTGTCCTCTAACTCAATCTCTCCAAACAATACCTAGGGAACACCTACCAAGTCCTCATAAAAAAATGGTGGAGGAATAATCCTCGTGGTCATTTCGACTATCCCTCAAGTTATAAAAAACCCCTTAACTCTATTATAGACTACTCAGTAAATTATCCTCTGTCATGAACTAACCAATACACAAGGAGGTATGGCCAATAATCTTAGGGCCACACTAATTACCCTTACCACATGATGATTTTATCTGTGATGTCTCATAGTTCATATATTCCAACTTATAATGAATGGATTTATCAATTCCACTAGTCACCAACCATTACTGAAAAACCTTAAACAATAATCATTCATGACTCAAAAGGAATGGAATACTCTCCCTTTTCTAAATTTTTATTTATAATTATGTTCCAAAATACTATATCCAATGGTCTACTCTCCGTAATATTAAATTACTTATATTATTTATTTAGCACAATGTCAATAAATTCCATTATTATTCCTCTATAAAATTTCATATCCAGGTACACCCTTTTGTCATCTTTGAAGTGCATTGTTTTGCATTTGTTGTCAATGAGGTTGTCAATGAGGCATGTTGTTGTCTTACAATGAATGGAAGTCATGGATTGTCAAGATGTGAATGAAAAAGGTTGTGATGGTGTTTGTGGTGAAGGAGAATGGCCATGGAACTTAGAGGAGTGTCACTTAGGAGATTCACTATGTGGCATTGGAGAATATGGTTGAAACATTCTCCATGTACATCTGACGATTGTTGAGCTGATCTTTAAGTTCATAGAACTTGTATCAACTGGATACAAAGTCACAACATTGATAGAAGACCATGCATTGTCTTCACAATGCATGGGGAGTTGAAAGGAGTTCCATCCACAACTACTAAGTGGATGATGTGCACTAATGAAGTCCATGTACTAACTCTTAGTGCATGTGAATTGGAAGTAATCCAACTTGATCTGTAATTGGATCAATGAAGAACATTGAAGAATTCTTTGATTCAAGAGTTCGGTTGAAGATTATGAAGGAACCTTTTGAATTCCGTATCCTAAGTGAAGATCATGGGAGGAGGATTAAAGAATTCTTAAGAAGTAGAGAAGGAAAGAAATGGCTTAAGGGAGAAGTGGCATTTGGCTTATACTCATGGGTTACTTTGTTTTTGACAAAGTATTTGTACTTGCCTTTGCCAAAAAATTAGGCCAGCCAAGGCACCTTGGGGGGTTCAACCCCAAGGCATGGGCGCTAGGGCACCACGCCCGGGGGAACCCCGTGGGGCGAGCCAGGGCGGCTGGGCGCACCCGCAGACATCACAGAGGCGCTGGGGCACGCCCGGAGGAGCGCATAGTGGGCGCTAGAGCGCGCCCGTGTGTGTGCATGGTGGGCGCTAGAGCGCGCCCGCAGGAGCAAGAGTGGGCGCAGAGCGCGCCCGCAGAGAGAACCCGGTGCGGGGCGGCACCGGGAGGGGAGGAGTTTCAACTGGCGTGTTGAGGGCAGCTCCAGGGTAATAAAGCGCGAGAAAACCGCGCCCCGTTTCGATGTGGGACGCGGAAAATTCACCGGGATTGAATCTGAGCCGCACATCTCATCGCGCGTCTTATTTCCGCCGCACGATCAATCCGCCGCGCCCCCGATTTAATCCGGCCGTCCAAAGTCTTCTGATCGCTCGATCCGACGGCCGAGAGCTCGTCCTCTACCTCGAGCTCGTCCGAGGTCTCCCCGAAGCCACCCGCGAGCCCCGCTGAACCAGGCGCCTTCCCGACGACCTATTTCGTGTTCCCGACCACCATTTTCGAAACCGAGACCTCCATTCGGCTCGTCTGGCTACACAGAATAGATTCATGTATAAAAATATACATGCATGCAACGTATGGAGAATTTCGATGAAGGCCGAGGCAAACGAAGTTGCCAGGCCATTGGGGTGTTCGAGCTTTGCATGATTTGTGCCTAAACAGAGGCCGTGCATGCGTTATAAATCGCATGCACGAGGAGGAAAGAAAAAATGAGATCCCGCGGTGAAACAGAGGAGAAAATCAAGATTCACAGAATCTTGAAAACCCGAAGATCTCGGGAGTTTGAAGTTATTTCACGCGGATAGAACCACCTCTCCTTGCCTATAAAAAGAGAGGCCGAGGCTCGAGGCTGCTTGCTGATGCGCTGATCCTTTGAATATTTGGAGTTCCGTGAGAGCTCTGCCTCGCGAAGTTGAAGCCCCGTGCAAGTATCTTGCGCGGCTGAGTTCCTTGCGCGCAACATCTTTGCGCGACAAGAAGAAGGAGGAGGAGGAGTCCCCTGCGCGCACTCCTTGCGCGACAGGAAGGAGCCGAGCCGCATACTTGCGCGCTCGAGTCTCTTGTTCCCTCTCTGCCCGCACCCTTGTGCGGCAGGAGGAAGTGTCCGCGGGTGCAGCACTTGCGCACCCCGCGGCAAGAAGAGTTTGCGCGCTCGAAGGGTTGCGCGCCCGTGGAGCCTTGCACCTGAGGACCTACGCGACCCAAGGCAGTAGCCAGTTGCACCTTGTGTGTGAAAAGGAAGGCCGTAGCCTTTGGGTGAATGTGCAAACAAGAACAGTGGGAGAATAGGCCGTGCCTCGTGTGTGTGCCAAGAGGAGAGGAGAAGCCGAGGCATAGCCTTGTGTGTGCAAAGTGAACACCCTACGGCTTGTGTGTGTGTGCACAAAAGAAATAAAAAGGCCGCAACCTTGGGTGTGTGTGAAACAAGAAGACCCTACGAGATTGTGTGTGCAAAGTGCAATTCAAGTGAAGGCCGAGGCTTTGCCTCGTGTATGTGCAAATTGGAGAAGAGCCCAAGGGCCTTAGTGCTTATGTGCTAAACAAGCAGGACCCGAGCCCCTTGCACCCTTTGAGTGCAAAGTGAAGAAGAATAACATACGGGTGTTGTGTGTGCAATTACAAGAAGGTGGCAGTGGGTGTGCACCAAAGAAGACCCGAGGCCTTAGTGAAGTTGTGTGCCAAGTGAAGTGGAATACCACACATTGTGTGTGAAGTGGAAAAGGCCGAGAGGAAGTGTGTGCAAGTGGAAGAGGCCGTAGCCTTGTGTGTGTGCACACTATTGAAGAACAACTAAAAGAACACTAAAGTGTGTGTGTGCAACAAGAAGAGGAAGGTCACTACAAGTGGATGCTAAGTGAAGAATTTGTGTGTGCAAACTAAAGAAGTGACCGAACCTAAGTGTGCACTAAAAGTGAACACACTTAGAAGAAGTTGAAAGGAGGACATCCACACTAAGGTAGAACACACTCTAAGTGTGTAAACAAATTGAACAAAGTGTGAAGTTCAAGTGAGAAGGTGTGTGCAATAATTGATTACACCCTTTGTGGGTCTACTGCACCAAGAATAGGAAAGGGAAAGTGCATGCATGCATGCATGCACGTGCACACGTGAACAGTGCTAAATCAGTGGTGTGCATCTGAGGAGTCCAAGACTTGAAGATCTTGAAGAGTTGCCATGCACTCAGTGCATGATGTTGAAGTGAACTGAGACTGAGCCAGACTGAAGTTAAAGAGATCGGTTGTCTGAGTTTTCAGTAGATTGAGAAGACCCTGATCATCACAAGTGATCAGAGGTACAGAGCAAGGCCAGCAGTTTTCATCCCAGACTGCTGAAGATACTTGAAGAAGCTTAAAGTGAAGAAGAGCTACTCGTGCGACTCGAGGAGCCAAGAGAAGACCCTGTGGGACTCAGGGAGAAGAAGTCTTCAGTGGGATTCTGGAGCAGGCCAGTGGGACTCTGGTAACACTGTGGGACGCAGTATAAAGACCCTCCTGTGGGACTCAGGAGAGATACAGTGGGACTCTGTATCGACCATTGTAATACTAACAGATTATAATGGGAGAATCCATGCTTGGAGAGCATGGCAAGGATGTAGGCCTTTGGTGCCGAACCTTGTAAATCCTTGTGTCCTGTGCCTTTTCATTACTGCATTATCCGGGAAAGGTTGAGAGATACAAGAAGAGTGGATCGAGGCTTTAACCAGCCATAGAGGTTTAATTGATTAAGAATCAATTAGTAAAAAGTTTTAAGGGATCACTGATTCACCCCCTCCCCCTCTCAGTGATTCACACTGATCTGGGCACTTCAATTGGTATCAGAGGGAGGTTACCTCTAAAAGATCCAAGGGAGTCTTTATGAAGTGCAGATTTGAGGAAATGAGCAACCAGCCTCAAATGGAGATATCTGCCAAGACTCAGAAAAATAGAAAGAAGAAACAGGCCAAGAAGATGAAGAAAGCCTGTCCTAGCTGTGATGAATTTGAAACAATGAATGATCTTCAGAGTGCACTCAAATATCTTCAGAAGACAGTTCCCATGGAAGTGGCAAAGTGTATAGCTACAGGCATCCATGATCTTCATGAAGAAAAATCACAGTTAGAAGAAGAAGCCAATGCAATGGAAGATGATGTTTTCCGTGCACTGGAAAAGAGACACAGAGTTTCAACGGTTGTCAAAGATGCTCAACTTGAAGACAAAGCAAAAAGGGAGAAGGAGCTTGACAATTCATTGCAAGAAATGAAGAAGGTGCATGAAGACCAGATGAAGCAGCTGAAAGAAGATTGGGAAGGAAGGCTAAGAACAGTTGAGGATGAGAAGAACTCCCTCAACATGAAGTGTTTAGAACTAGAGGTGATATTGAAAAATCTGCAATCACCCAAAGCTGAAGCCTCCCAGTCAGCTGAAAGGAAAAATGTTGCTACTCAAGTATGCATTGAGCAGGATGATTCTAAAAGAAAGACATCCTCTAATAAAAAGGCAACAACTTCTAAAAAGAAGGTACCATCCATACCATCTTGTACTCATGCTTCTAAAAGTGTTTCTACTAAAAGTGCAGGATGGAAGAATAATTCCAAACAAGTATGGATGAAGACAATGAAGAAAGAGAGCTCTCCTAAAACAACACAGCAAGTCAAGAAAAGTACCCAACAATCAGAAGGACTGAAGAGATCAAGATTTGTGGGTCAATGTTGGTGTTGTAATAAGTATGGGCACTGTGCAAAGGATTGTTGGTACAATCCACTCAATGTCAAAGCACAAAGGAAGCCCATGCCAAGGGGGAGCAAGCCAGAAGGAAAGAAGCAACATCCACAGGTCCAGAGACATCTGTTTACTGCAAATAGATTTGGATTACTTGACAACATCTGGGATGATTGCAAAAGTGGTCAAAAAGATACATGTCAATCTCCAACTGTATCCAGAGCTCAAAAGAAGAAAAGATCACAGAACCTGGCTCAAAAAGATTCCTTGGGAAGCAAGAAGAAAGTAGAAAATGCTCCCAAGAAGTGTTTGAGAAATGAAGAAATGTCCTTGGAGTCTGAATCCAAGAAGGGTGATGCATCCAGAAGGACCACCAAGAAATGCTTCTACTGTGGAAAGAAAGGTCATATCATGGATCTTTGTAAAGAAGCCATGAAACTAAATAGAAGCAGACTGAACTCCAGAAGACAATCAATCAAGAAGCCGAAGGGATTGATTGAAAACAAGTTGCCTAAGAAAGGTAGCTTGACAGCATCAAAAGAACCATGTGGAACTTCCAGAACTGAGGCCACACTTCCAAATGACTTGTTAGTCATATGGCCAAATCAGTTGCAACTTGCCAAAGATCTACAAAGAGCTGAAGATGAAGTTCTGGCAATGGCTAAAGCAAAAGGGAAGAAGAAGGTTTCACATGAAGATGTTTTGAGAACCACACCAGCACAATCATCAACAAAGATCAAATGTGCAAGTGTGAAGACTGGTGAAAATGGGACATCTCGGTTGAGAGAATCTTCTCAACATTGTTGTTCACGTTGATGAACCAAGGAGGTTCCATCTTATTCCCTTATACTCTTGGTATATACATGTGCTAACATTGTAGGGAATTGAAGATGATGATCATTCTCAGCTGGAGGATGGTTTGAAAAGAATGGAGTGCACCCCTTGAGGGGGAGCAAATCTGAAGAAGATGATGTTCTAAAAATTAATATCATCTTGAGAAAGTGAAGGTATTCCAATCATACTTTCATCCCTTGTTTCTTAATTGAGTTTATCTTGTCAATTAAGGGGGAGTATGGATTGAAGACAAATGGATGCAAGGGGGAGCTTTATCTTTGCACTGAACTTTCTAATGTGTTTGGTGAAGTATGTGCAGGATTTAGCAATTCATTGTTATATCTGAAAAATTTCAAACCCCTAAGCATGATCTCACATGTGTAGAGAATGTTGGACAGCATTGTGTACCTTGGTTATATCACTCTTGTTTTCTACACCGGGTTAGCCCAAGTAGACTTAGAGCTGATTTACTAAAGGTTCTTTGCTAAAGAGAACATGTGACATCATCCCTCTCCTAGTATTTTTCAAGAAGATACTTTTCAATGGGAGGAAGATATTTTTGGAAGAGAACCACACCACACCTTTGCATTTGATTGCCAATAAGGGGGAGAAATATTGGCACACATATTGACCCATTCATATGTGCTGAAGGAGTGTATTGACAACAAATACAAAGGGGGAGATTGAAGTGCATTGTGTTGCATTTGTTGTCAATGAGGTTGTCAATGAGGCATGTTGTTGTCTTACAATGAATGGAAGTCATGGATTGTCAAGATGTGAATGAAAAAGGTTGTGATGGTGTTTGTGGTGAAGGAGAATGGCCATGGAACTTAGAGGAGTGTCACATAGGAGATTCACTATGTGGCATTGGAGAATATGGTTGAAACATTCTCCATGTACATCTGACGATTGTTGAGCTGATCTTTAAGTTCATAGAACTTGTATCAACTGGATACAAAGTCACAACATTGATAGAAGACCATGCATTGTCTTCACAATGAATGGGGAGTTGAAAAAAGTTCCATCCACAACTACTAAGTGGATGATGTGCACTAATGAAGTCCATGTACTAACTCTTAGTGCATGTGAATTGGAAGTAATCCAACTTGATCTGTAATTGGATCAATGAAGAACATTGAAGAATTCTTTGATTCAAGAGTTCGGTTGAAGATTATGAAGGAACCTTTTGAATTCCGTATCCTAAGTGAAGATCATGGGAGGAGGATTAAAGAATTCTTAAGAAGTAGAGAAGGAAAGAAATGGCTTAAGGGAGAAGTGGCATTTGGCTTATACTCATGGGTTACTTTGTTTTTGACAAAGTATTTGTACTTGCCTTTGCCAAAAAATTAGGCCAGCCAAGGCACCTTGGGGGGTTCAACCCCAAGGCATGGGCGCTAGGGCACCACGCCCGGGGGAACCCCGTGGGGCGAGCCAGGGCGGCTGGGCGCACCCGCAGACATCACAGAGGCGCTGGGGCACGCCCGGAGGAGCGCATAGTGGGCGCTAGAGCGCGCCCGTGTGTGTGCATGGTGGGCGCTAGAGCGCGCCCGCAGGAGCAAGAGTGGGCGCAGAGCGCGCCCGCAGAGAGAACCCGGTGCGGGGCGGCACCAGGAGGGGAGGAGTTTCAACTGGCGTGTTGAGGGCAGCTCCAGGGTAATAAAGCGCGAGAAAACCGCGCCCCGTTTCGATGTGGGACGCGGAAAATTCACCGGGATTGAATCTGAGCCGCACATCTCATCGCGCGTCTTATTTCCGCCGCACGATCAATCCGCCGCGCCCCTGATTTAATCCGGCCGTCCAAAGTCTTCTGATCGCTCGATCTGACGGCCGAGAGCTCGTCCTCTACCTCGAGCTCGTCCGAGGTCTCCCCGAAGCCACCCGCGAGCCCCGCTGAACCAGGTGCCTTCCCGACGACCTATTTCGTGTTCCCGGCCACCATTTTCGAAACCGAGACCTCCATTCGGCTCGTCTGGCTACACAGAACAGATTCATGTATAAAAATATACATGCATGCAACGTATGGAGAATTTCGATGAAGGCCGAGGCAAACGAAGTTGCCAGGCCATTGGGGTGTTCGAGCTTTGCATGATTTGTGCCTAAACAGAGGCCGTGCATGCGTTATAAATCGCATGCACGAGGAGGAAAGAAAAAATGAGATCCCGCGGTGAAACAGAGGAGAAAATCAAGATTCACAGAATCTTGAAAACCCGAAGATCTCGGGAGTTTGAAGTTATTTCACGCGGATAGAACCGCCTCTCCTTGCCTATAAAAAGAGAGGCCGAGGCTCGAGGCTGCTTGCTGATGCGCTGATCCTTTGAATATTTGGAGTTCCGTGAGAGCTCTGCCTCGCGAAGTTGAAGCCCCGTGCAAGTATCTTGCGCGGCTGAGTTCCTTGCGCGCAACATCTTTGCGCGACAAGAAGAAGGAGGAGGAGGAGTCCCCTGCGCGCACTCCTTGCGCGACAAGAAGGAGCCGAGCCGCATACTTGCGCGCTCGAGTCTCTTGTTCCCTCTCTGCCCGCACCCTTGTGCGGCAGGAGGAAGTGTCCGCGGGTGCAGCACTTGCGCACCCCGCGGCAAGAAGAGTTTGCGCGCTCGAAGGGTTGCGCGCCCGTGGAGCCTTGCACCTGAGGACCTACGCGACCCAAGGCAGTAGCCAGTTGCACCTTGTGTGTGAAAAGGAAGGCCGTAGCCTTTGGGTGAATGTGCAAACAAGAACAGTGGGAGAATAGGCCGTGCCTCGTGTGTGTGCCAAGAGGAGAGGAGAAGCCGAGGCATAGCCTTGTGTGTGCAAAGTGAACACCCTACGGCTTGTGTGTGTGTGCACAAAAGAAATAAAAAGGCCGCAACCTTGGGTGTGTGTGAAACAAGAAGACCCTACGAGATTGTGTGTGCAAAGTGCAATTCAAGTGAAGGCCGAGGCTTTGCCTCGTGTATGTGCAAATTGGAGAAGAGCCCAAGGGCCTTAGTGCTTATGTGCTAAACAAGCAGGACCCGAGCCCCTTGCACCCTTTGAGTGCAAAGTGAAGAAGAATAACATACGGGTGTTGTGTGTGCAATTACAAGAAGGTGGCAGTGGGTGTGCACCAAAGAAGACCCGAGGCCTTAGTGAAGTTGTGTGCCAAGTGAAGTGGAATACCACACATTGTGTGTGAAGTGGAAAAGGCCGAGAGGAAGTGTGTGCAAGTGGAAGAGGCCGTAGCCTTGTGTGTGTGCACACTATTGAAGAACAACTAAAAGAACACTAAAGTGTGTGTGTGCAACAAGAAGAGGAAGGTCACTACAAGTGGATGCTAAGTGAAGAATTTGTGTGTGCAAACTAAAGAAGTGACTGAACCTAAGTGTGCACTAAAAGTGAACACACTTAGAAGAAGTTGAAAGGAGGACATCCACACTAAGGTAGAACACACTCTAAGTGTGTAAACAAATTGAACAAAGTGTGAAGTTCAAGTGAGAAGGTGTGTGCAATAATTGATTACACCCTTTGTGGGTCTACTGCACCAAGAATAGGAAAGGGAAAGTGCATGCATGCATGCATGCACGTGCACACGTGAACAGTGCTAAATCAGTGGTGTGCATCTGAGGAGTCCAAGACTTGAAGATCTTGAAGAGTTGCCATGCACTCAGTGCATGATGTTGAAGTGAACTGAGACTGAGCCAGACTGAAGTTAAAGAGATCGGTTGTCTGAGTTTTCAGTAGATTGAGAAGACCCTGATCATCACAAGTGATCAGAGGTACAGAGCAAGGCCAGCAGTTTTCATCCCAGACTGCTGAAGATACTTGAAGAAGCTTAAAGTGAAGAAGAGCTACTCGTGCGACTCGAGGAGCCAAGAGAAGACCCTGTGGGACTCAGGGAGAAGAAGTCTTCAGTGGGATTCTGGAGCAGGCCCGTGGGACTCTGGTAACACTGTGGGACACAGTATAAAGACCCTCCTGTGGGACTCAGGAGAGATACAGTGGGACTCTGTATCGACCATTGTAATACTAACAGATTATAATGGGAGAATCCATGCTTGGAGAGCATGGCAAGGATGTAGGCCTTTGGTGCCGAACCTTGTAAATCCTTGTGTCCTGTGCCTTTTCATTACTGCATTATCCGGGAAAGGTTGAGAGATACAAGAAGAGTGGATCGAGGCTTTAACCAGCCATAGAGGTTTAATTGATTAAGAATCAATTAGTAAAAAGTTTTAAGGGATCACTGATTCACCCCCTCCCCCTCTCAGTGATTCACACTGATCTGGGCACTTCAATCTTTATCATGACAAGATGATCCATTGTTGATATCACATCTCAATATAGAGGGATATTTACCATATCATAAAAACCATGTGAAACCATGGCCATAATCATTTTATTCATACCATTGGACCTTTGCCTACAAAATACGACAAAATAATTCTCACCCCAAATAGATCCACATGTAATCAGCATGTGAAATATTGATATCATTCAGTCCCAATGTTTATTCTCTCTCATAACCCCCATTAACATAATCTGACTCATATTCTTATGAGAAACATCTCATCATAACAAATATCACATACCTAATTTGTAATGACGTGAAAATTTATAAATAAAATTCCATTAGAGATAGAACTAAATGACCTATTATGTTTAGAGATATCACATTCAATTTTTTATTTTTATTATATAATATTGGATTAAAAATTATACAATGAATCCTAACTATTGATACTATATTTGATGAATAGTATTTATTTGATAAGTATAAATATACGGTTTTAATAAATCCAAATGATAGAGAAAATGGAAGTGATAGGCTAAACTAGTAGGATAATAACCTATGAATCTCATTTACCATATAATAATAGGGAGATTGAATCACTGGGATTTTACATTTACAAAACTGAATTTGAAATTTAACCAAAAAATACTATGAGAATCTATTTACGAGAGAAGTTCACGATCATCCAAATCAAATCCCAAACCATATACGAAGAACCCACATGATAATATCACTATCACATACCATGCTCTTAATGTTTTTTATTGTCTAGTAATGGGCTATGTATCAGGACCCTAATAATATGAATATGTATATTGAATAAAATTAATAATACATTTTCTTCTAATATTCATTACATTATAAATGTTTTTTATTTTGATGAGAGAAAATTGAAATTTTATTTTAGAGTAATATGAAATTTCAATTTAGACAATTATTCTGATGAATGAATGAATTTTTAAAATAAATTATTTTTTAATAAGATATTATAATGAAATAAATTTTTTTAATTATTCTTTAAAATATAATTTTATGATGTTTACAAATAAATTTTTTAATTTTTTAGAAACTGTTATCGTAAAAAAAAAACTAAATATTAGAATAAAAATATATTATTAGTTCAAAAGTTAAAATTCACATATTAAAAAAATTATTCGAATATAAAAAAATTATTAAATATTTAAATAAAATGATGAAACTATCCAAATGTAATTTTTTTCATATTTTTCATAGATATTTGTATTTTCGAGTAATATTTAAATATTGTATAAATATATAGAATGTTTTATAACATAAAAAAACCCAAAAGTGATGTAATAAATTATATAAAAGTTATATATGTATAAATATATGTTTACCAATATATTTAATGTGTTTCTAGGTTATATTATTAATTTCATAAAGCCTTTCTAAATCTCCAAAAACAATATTATATTATATGGGTTTAAAATCATCTCATTTAGAATGTGAATCAATTTCACACCACGGAGGGTGATATTTCAATAATTTCAGCCTCTGGCCTTATAAAATGAAGAAAATCCATCTTACTTGGAAAAAACCATTGTATAAAACCATGTCAAGGATTTTGAATTTCATTAAATTATTATATAGAGTCCAAAACATATTTTTGGAAAATAACAAAGAATTACCCTCTCTTTTCATATATAATCTCACATAATCTCACAATAATATTCCCTCAAATGAATATCATCTCGTCCATAATCATTAATCTCGCCAGTAGAGTACTTCTAAGGTTCCACTTAGCTCCCAGTAATCTCATATCAAGCATTTGGAATCACCCTCTCAGGGTAAGGGATCCTCTCATCCTCTTTAGTCAAGAATATTCATTATCTTATGCCTTTTATCACCAATTACATATGTTGTTCTATGTTCTAAAATATCTGAATTAATTCAATTATTATGTAAAAACTTATTATATACCCATTTAACTCTTATTAATCCTTTCCATGATCATTTTTCTGCCATCATTTTAATGGGGAAATTTCACTATGATTTTCAAATCCAAAATATTGTGTAGTGAATACCTGTACCCATTTTTAATCAATGGTGTTATCAATTATGCACCTATACATATTTTATTGGGTACGTTCATTTATATAATAAAAAATACATTTTTTTCTAGATTAAATTTGATGCAATATCTTCTCGTGTGAATAATCTGTGTGGAATAATAATATATGTACATGATATGATTATGTTTGGTGCACCCAGATATCACTCCCATGCATTGGGAAATGTTCTTGTCTATTGAGAATACATGTATTGGTTATAGGATAATATCATATGAACATTGTGTTATGTTTTAGTTTTTGTAAAACTTAACATAGTCTTATGATTTCATGTTTATTTTTTTCATATCCCAAGTTGAATTTATGTTATCATGTTATGTCATGACTTTTTATTAATGTTTATGATTTAACACTTGTTATATCCCATTGAAATACATGTATACTAACATGAAATAATTTCTTTATATTATGCCTTTCCTATTTCCATATATGGAACAGTGGAGTACTGTAGTAGGTACTGTAGCGGGAACTATGGCAGTACTGTTTGGCACTATAGCAGCTGTGAATATGTCCCCTTTTGGGCCTTCATGCCACTGACTTGTTCCTCGAGTCCTTTAAGGCCTTTGGGACACCCAAGACTTTAGTATAGCAAGGCCTTTGGGCCACCCAGGCCGTCGGTATAGTAAGGCCTTTGGTCCACCTCATGGCCTTCGAGCCACCTTAAGTTCAGATGCAAACCAGACGACCTATGAGGAACAAGCTCTACAAGAATGATGAGCAAGGAGCTTTCAACACAACAGAAGCTAAACGTTTTGCACGAATGAGAGGGCATGGAACCAGCCATAAGGAAAAGCCTATTCATGAACGGGAATGCCTATCCGAACAACCATGTGAAGGTAGAGAGCTGATTTCATGATGAAGATGCTGGGGAGGAGCAGTTCAAAATAGTTAATATGGGTTGTATGTAATGTTTTAAGCCTATAGGAAAATGAATTCATCTAATTCTTAGAGGCCATGTAATAATTATGCCTACGATCCATGTAAGGGTTCCACCTCACCCCTTGAAAGGTGGATTATCAAAAAACAATAAAAAAATAAAGGCCTTCAGGCCACTGGAGGTAAGGTAGAAAATCACTAATAGTATATTGGCTTATCAATATTAATGTTTTTATATTGTGTATTAATATGTGATTGATCATGAATTTATGTGTAATAAAGATGAGGGTTGTCATTATTGGTATTAAATACAAATAAGTCTATCAGATATTTAGTAATTTCCAAGTGTGAGCTTTGTAAGAATATTGGATCTCCACTTAAGTGATTAATGAGTAATGGTATTCCACTAGTAATTGTAGTGTGTACCTCCAAGGAGGTGAACCCACCCATGGATTTCTCTGATAGGTATCAATTATAGTCCTCCGTAAATAATTCATGACAGCTATAGTTGGTATCAAATGGATGTTTAGGTATTTTGGGATTTGGATTATGAAACACTAGATAAAGACATGGAGATAAGACAAATCACAACATGAAAATAATTAAATATTGTTATATTTTACAGAAAATGGTTTCAATGATATTAAATCACCGACTCGATAATACATGTGGATGTCTCTCTAGGATAGATGTATATAGTGGTTGCAACAAAAACCACTATATCTAGAAAAACTCAATCGGGAACTAATGTATAAAAATGGAATTTATCCATACACAGTTTGACACTCTCAATGAATATGATTTTTTAATCTCAAAATTTTATTATAAATCATTGTTTGGGTAATAAAAAAATTCCATGCACGCTTATTTTAGGAAATATATATTGGATAAAATATATGGAAGCATATAAATTCATTGGTGGAGGAATAAAAGTCATATATAAATTACCCCATTAATTTTATTGGATTCAAAATTTTGTGTTTAATTCTTTAAATATAATTTTTCATAATTTTCCCAATGTTAATGATGGTGGCTATATAGTGTAGGAATTGAGTAAGTAACTAATGTTAAGGGAAATGTGATGACTTCCCAAATGAGATTCCCAACCCTATGGGAGATATAATCGTGAAAATTATAATGATAATCAACTATTTTTATTTTGTTTTGAATAAAAAACAATGTTTTGAGGAATGAACAAATCCCCCTTAGAAAGAACAAGCTTAAATTGAGACCTTTATGAAAAAAGGCCTCTAACATTCAATGTAACATAAAACCCCTTATTAAATGAAAAATGAATCAAATAAACTGAGAGGATATTTTCCATTAATAAATTCCCTATGAATTATATTTTTATATATGATATTTTTCATATGGGGGGTTAATATGATAATTTGTGGATATTGATCATCACTACAACTCCAATGGAATGAATAGATCTAAGTGATGTAGTCGAAAGCTGTTAAGGAAAATATATTTTAAAATTTTTTTTTCTCTCACTCTATTATGTAAAATATAAGTGGATATTGTTTCCCTTATGAAAAAATAGGTCGAATACATTATGGAATACACAGAAAATATCACAATACATTCATGATACACATACATATTTATTGTTACCACCAAATGAATTGTTTGTGGCCTCTTTGGTTGGAAAAAACTGAGTCTAGGAAAATCCATGGGAATCCAAAAAATTGAAAAATATGTGTAAATTTCTTGTGTGCATCAAATTGAAAATGAGAATTAGTGAATCTCAAGGATATCATGGGTGTAATAAGTAAAAATTTGAGTTTAATTTTTGTAGTATGATGGAGATATATATGATGTTAAGAATTTTCCATATCTCACTTCTAAAAAGTGTGGAAGTAATCACCCCAAAAATATCATAGGTTGTATTAGGAAATTATTAAGGTGCTAAAAATTAAGGAACACAGATAGTTATTACTGATGGGATAAACTCACCAATGCAATGGAATAAATGAATTCTCTATCCCAGCCTTATCCTATTGTATATTATTTTAATAATAAGCAGTAATGATACTATGAAAAAAATGACCCTATGATAAGGTTTATCATAAAGAATCAACGCAAAAACCCTCTAATGTAGGGAGGTAATGAACATTCCATCACAACTACTAAGGTGGATACAGATAAAGAATAGTGACATGTATGCCAATTATTAATTCAAAAATAAGGAGTTTACCTTTATACTCTAGTTATAGGAATTATGTCATATTATTAATGTTTAGTATAACAATTCAAATACTACCACAAATCACAGATGAATATTTGTCATAGAAAATAGAAAATGGGGATATTTTTTCATCCTATATATATATAACTCCTCCCATGTCAACATTTGGGGTCTGAAATTCCTAGTTAATGTTTTGGTAGTCCCTTTAGTTGAATTTTATTAAATTTTTGGTATGGATTGGATTACCTTAAATAGGTCCAACATAAATTTTTATGTGTAGTAAATCATTCTCCTTATGTAAAATCATCTTCTGATTATGTACTTGTTAATGTATGAGGATGAATCTTCATTAGAAACAAAATATCAAATAAGGATATTGTTTCAAAATAATGAAGCTTATCTATATAAAATTATTTAGTCTATAGAAAATAACATCCTTAATGAAATTACTATTGTGATAGAATATGTTGATGCTTTTTTTCTGAATAATTTCCCAGTCCTCCCCATTTCCGAGATGTTGAATTTTCAATAGATCTTTTTTTCCTTGGATTTCCAATATCCAACACCTTATAGTGGGAAAGGTTTGGAAGATGATGAGATGAGGAAACAAAATTAAGTGAATATGGTTAAAGGGTTAATGCACCCAAGTTATTCACTTTCAGGTGCAATGGTCCTCTTCATCTTTAAGAGGGATTGGTCAACACATCTTTTCATTGATTATCTTGAGAAAAAAAAAATTATTATAATAACAAAAAAATGTCATATACCTTGGATTTATGATAACTTCAATAGACTATGTATATGCTAATAACTATTCAAGGTGGACACTCAGTTATGGTATTATCAATTAAGGGTGAAAAGGTGTATATCCCGAAGACTGATATCCGTAAAATAATTTGGTACTATATGTTCTTATAAATTCCATTCAAAAAAACAAATTCTCAAGAAAAATTCATGATTTTGATGAATAAATTATTTGGTGATTCATTTGAAAAATATGTGGTAGTATTTATTAATGATCTTCTAATATAATCCAAAATAAAGGAGAAGCATGAGGATCACTTGAGAACTATGATAAAGTATTATGAGTGGAGAATCATTATGAAAAGTTAAAAAATGAGTATTAGGTGAATAAAGTCTCATTCATGTGGAATATTATTAAAAGTGATGGGATATATGCATAACCATTTTTAACAAAATAAATTGAAGGATTGAAAAGTCCTTCATATAAGACTGAAATCCATTGTTTCCTTTGACTAGCAGGGTACTATCCTCTATTGCAATGAAATTTCTCATGATTGTCAATCCCTATAAAAATTGTACATTAGAAGGGATTCATATTGATTTATATTAACGAATGGGAAGATATATTCATGTAGTTGAAAAACGTGTCTGGTCATCACACCTATACATATGATATACACATGTGGTTAGCACATTGTGGAATACAATGATTCTTATAATAATGTCTTTTGATGTTTAGTTAAAAAGAATTACAAATTGATAGCATATGCCTTATGGAAATTGAATGTCCATAAATAAAACTACCCAACACATGGTCTGTATTTGGATATAGTGATATTGTTTTTGAAAATCATGTACCATTATCTCTACAATAAAATTTATTAAATATATTAGAACATTTATAATCTCATGTATATATTAGAACATAAATAGACTAATATGATATGATGAAGATATTTTCATCATTTATAGACTATTCCTACCCAACCCCCTATCATCCTTGGAATTAAAATACAGTTTTAGATGATATAAGTATAAATGAGCCATCAATTAATCATTGATGATAACTAATAAGGATCATATAATCATAGGCTTATAAAGGATATATATAAAAATCAAAAAGTAAAGAACAATGTCAATCCATTAACAAATGATTTCTCAACTATCAATTCTAGAGATAATAATGTGTGCTTAAATATATGATGTGGGAATTCAGGGGAATGTGAATTTTTTTAAAAAAAAGATAAAACCTCCAATTAGAATATTAATGAAGAATGACTTGTATAATTAGGTTCAACATTGTGTGTACCCTCAAATCTAGATTTAATGATGGAACTGTTTGATAATTAAAATACATCAAACTTCTCCCTACATTATGGGAGAAAAAAAAGATGTATCAGAATCTTCATGATAACTACTTGTGGGATAATATTAAGAAGGATATCGCCAAATATAAATTAATGGGGTTTTTATCTTATAAATTGAAGGGTGAATTGGTTAAAATATAAGGGGTTGATACAACCATTACCCATTCCAACATGGAAAAGATAAAACAAGACTATTGAATTTTTCACCGGTATTCTGAATATATATAAAATTAATTCTATATGGGTTGTAAAGGATCATATTAAAAGTATTCTCACATTATATCAATTTAGGAATATGTCTCACATAATCCATAATAAGGGATATATATTAGAGAAGTGGGGAGGTTGAATGGAAACCAACAATTGATTGTATCTAATTGAGATCCAAGATTTTCCTCCATGTTCTTGGGGAGTCCTCAACATGCTATGAATATTGAGTCAAACATGATCGGGAATTATCACCATAAAACTAATGGCTAATTTTAGTAGAATATCCACCAAATCAAGTACTCGTTGATAGAATAATAAATAGACATCAAATGAGGATAGGATCAACATCTTTATCTGGTTGAATTCTCATGATATAATAGCCTCAACTAAATAATCCAAATGTATCCATATGAATCCCATTATGGTAATAGGTTTAGAAGAACTTTATTCTAGGATAATATAGGTGAAATAAAACTGATAGGTCTTGAAAGGGTTAAGGAAATGGTCTAAATGATCAATACTATTCAATAGAACATTATGGATTATTAAAGTCGATGTAAGAGATACACTGACAATTGTTGATTAGAAATAGAGTTTCATGATATAGATAAGTTTTTAATCTACATTTCTCAATGGAATAATGTCATGAGATTTGGGATAAAGGGAAATATTCTTCCAAGATACATCTTCCATGTTGAGATCCTTGATCACATCAGAGTGGTGGCCTATCCCCCACCTAACTTATCTCATGTACATGGTGTGTCTAACATATTCCTCTTGAGATCATACCTACCATACCCCTATCATTTCTTAAATATAGATGCCGTATAATTGGAAAATTATCATTCACATGATTAAAATGCAGTTAATATTTTAGATCATAGAGGAAATGTTCTTTGTAATAAGACAATATATGGGTAAAAGTTCTATATAGAAACCACATGTTTGATTAACCAATGTGGGAAAAAAATAAGGGGATGAATTAAAATTGAAAATATCTATTTTTTGTGTGTGAAATGAATTGTTTGAGGGTAAAATATCAATTAAGTGGTATATTTTAATGATCTAATATTTTATAAATAATATTAAATTATTGATTGAACTAAACATCCTATTTTGGTTATAGAAAAAAATTCATTTTTTGAAAAATCCTATCATATTTGAAATGTCATTATGAATAATAAACATTGATAATATAACAATTGAACAATGATAGTAGGAATATAATATATATATTGTTATGATAAATACAATTGACAAAGGAAAAGGTAGTGATTACCTTGATAAATAATATCATACCATATTAGACCCATTTAATAGAAATTTTGATGGATATAGAATCAAAATCCCTCTCCCTTGACCATGATTAAAAATAAATCCAAGAATTAAATAAAATTTAAAACCATTTAGAGGATAAGTTCAAGATCATCAAGAACATGACCCAAACCATGTACGTAGAACCACCCCATATAAATCTCATAGTTAAACATCACAACCTTATCAAATATTCTTGTGTAATTATGGGATATGTACTAAGACCCTATATAAATATGAATATTTATATTATATTGAATAATAAATAGATATTTTACTTTGTTTTTTTAGTTTATAAATTAATTTTATTTTGATAAGTTTAAACTGAAATTATATTTTTGGGTGATATGAAATTTCAGTTAACAAATTTATTTTGATGCATTAATTTATTTTCACACAGTTCATATTTTAATAAAATATTTTTTTTAAATAATGTTTTTAATTATATTTGATAATAAAAAATTTTAATGTCAAAAAAAACTCCCATTAAGGCTAGAAAATATTTCTATAAAAAATAATAATTTTTCAATAAATGTTGATACATGTTTTAATAGAAAAAAATATAATATTTGAAAAATTATAACAATAAAATATATATTATTCATAGAATTAGAACATAAAAATTATCCAATGGTCAGTTATTCATAATTTTCCGAGAAATTCAAAATTTTGTGTAAAAAATAATTACGATATAAATATACCTTCGACATATTAACATCATAATGACCCACTGGTGATGTAAAAAAATGATATAAATGGTATCCACGAACAAATGAATGTATAACATTTAATATAATGTGATTTTGAGGTTAGTTTATAAATTTTATTGAGCCTTTAGGAATCCTCTATGACCTATATTATATTTTAATGTTATAAAATCATTTCTTTAAGAACATTATAGAAATCCACATCACCATTAGTAATATTTTAATAAGAAATGAACACGGACTTATAAAATCAAGAAAACCACCCATCCTTTTATGAAATAATGGAAAGTAACAATGATAGTGATTTTATGTTAGATTACATTATTATATATATTCCAAAATCTATGTTTGATTAATAATAAATAACTCCCCTTTATAATACTATATTAACGCACACAATATCCCATTCTTATAAAAACAAAAACCTTGGATCATTTCCTTATTGTTCCCTTACCTATTTAGTGTTCTCTTAATGTTCCTTTTATCTCCCATGAAACTCCTTCTAATATTTTGAAATCACCCTCTCGAGGAATGGGATCCTATCCTTCTCCCCATTATTCAAACATCTTCCTTATATTATTACTTTTATATATAATTGATAAGGTTGGGATGTATTCTTACATATCCCCCTTACCTATGTTATGATGTATAAACAATGAGATACACTATTTAGTATCATTAATCCCTCCCATGAACAATTATTTTTCCCATTTATGTTTTTGAAATTTAACTATGATTTTCCATGTCAAACAATTTTGTACCGAATACCCAAACACATTTCTTATAAATGGTGATTTTTTATATGAACGTGTAATTATTTTATTAAGAACATACAACTATGTATTATGTAGTTTAATATCATGGTATTAAATGTAATGACATATTTTCTTATGTATATTATCTTTGTGTTGCATTTATTTATGCACATGATATGTTTATGATGGGTTCACACAGATAGCACTCCATTTAATTGGTTTTAGTTTTATTATAATGAGATGACTTGTACGGAAATCATGTTTTTATCATAAACACATTATGTTATTTTGTCTTTGTGGTTAACCATGACATAAGCTTGTGATTTCATGTTTGAATATGTTTCCACAGTCTAATGTTTTCTTTTTTGTTATTATGTTATATGATGAACCATTGTTATTATATTTGAATTTGTCCACATTTATGTATCATTAAAATTCCTATTGTCTAACATATAATACTTTCTTCTAATTATTCCTTTTTTATTCCCTTATGGGATTTATTTCTCACTCCTTTCTTATGAATGTCCCCAGGTTATCCCATGTAATTCTAATAATAATAGAATAACATGGAATGTTTAGAAAATTTCGAATAAAGATGATATACCCTATACATTCAGTTGTTATGTAATATACCTAATTACACAAACACACTCTACATATCGATATTTAATGATATATTATCTATACTCCATTTTAATAAATCTTGAATTAATATTTAATAATGAAAATATTTTTTAAAAAATCCCTAAGGATTATCCCCTCTCATGTCAATCACATACATCTACAAGAACCCTAAATAATCCTTTTCAAAATCATCTATTTCACCTATTCCATGGTCTATGAAATTACTAGTAATCATATTAGGGATAATTAGAAAATAATTAAAATAAAATTTTTCTATATCTATCCTAGATCTAGGAATATATTATTATGATAAAAAATTCATCAGAAACTATAACGAAAATCAAAAGGGAATGGAACCATACTGATCCACTTAAAACCCCCTTGATACAAAATCATCTCAACTATTTTTTTTCAAAAAAAAACCAAATAACCTCAGGTGAATACACCATAGACCAAATAACACCACACATTTGATGATCTCATAACCCAATTCATCCTTCTATGTATACTTTTTTTATTCATTAACAATTTTTTCTAAACCCTCGTACAGTTTACCCTCACATAAAAATTTCCATCTAATCCATAATTCATGGATTACCAATATCATTGGTTGTATATCAAAATATATAGGATCTGCCACCTAGAAAATAGGCCACTGCTCATAATGGTTAAATCTCACCAGAAAATAATTTGTTCTTATCATAAGATTCCCAAATTCACTCATGTTAAAAACTATCCATCTAACATCCCAAAACATTTATAAATTAGGAATCACATGTCATTTATTGAACATAATATGCAACTAATTCTCACTTTAAGATTGCATATGGGAATACACCTAAAAATACTAATCTATGTGTAATCCTCACTTAGTTTCCTCATACAAGAACTCCCAAAAAATCACTTTCTACTCTATATGTACACAAAGATTTTCATTACAAGAACATTTAAATCAATGGAATCATAATCAAATGGTTCAGTTATAGAAAATTAAAACAAATATTCTATGTGGGAAAATAAGATATAATTTTTCTTAACAGATTATGTAATTGAAATATTTTTCAAAGAACAAACACCATTGAACCATGTTCCAATAACATACTAGTAAGGGTCATTATACATTGGTTTAAAGGGAGACTATATAGCATTCATCATTATGAATCTTACATAAAGATTGAAATGAACAATTGTTTGTGAAAATATATTATGGTAAATCTCATTAGAATTCCAACAACTTTATAAATGAAAAAACTCCATATAAACTATTGTTTAAATCATAGATACTTTAACCCTCATCATCAGTGATATCACTAAAATATAAGTTTATTATATGTGACTAAAATGTTCAAATAATTATACATATACATTGGGGTCATTCTAGTGGGCCAATATAAAGTAACCAATAAATCCAAAATCCATAAAAACTAACATGAGCATCTATATTAGTAGCAATTAACTCAAATATAACAAAAAAAACAAATAAAAATTACCCAATACACCAGGTAACATAGACCTCCCCCCCAAGAAGGTGTTCTTGATGCTCGATAATGTCTTCCATAATAATCCATAATAAATGACTAAGTCACCAATATAGCATCCCCCAAATAGTAATACATAAAAAAACACCTAATACACATTGTTGTATCAGCCACATAAAATTTTAAAACATCATAACACCACAACTTGTATCAAATATTAGTAATAATGCAGAAGTACTTTTAGACCCTAGGAATTCCTCCACATATTCCAGATCTTATAAACATATAGTGAGGGTTTAGGGTGTGATGTTTTGTATACTATAAACTCATATAAGAGTGAGAAAATAGAATAAAACAAATAAATAGCAACTATAATAATCACAAATTAGAATACAAATAATGAAAAATGGAATCAAACATTATCAACAAAATATAGAAGTATGTAGTCCTAAAAAATCCCAGCCTTCCAATCACAAAATGGCTAATCTCACACCAGGATGATTATATATAACAAAATTAAACTAATATTATAATGCTATATAGGTATCCATGTGTAATACCTTATCAATATTCTATGTCTATCCAAGTTTTCTTGTTGAACAATCAAATATTATTCCTCTCACTCACTTGATCATATGTTTAGTGAATTCTTCTCAGGTACCAAAGTTCTAGGGGAACCCATGTTGGTTTTAATTATAGCATAGTAGGGAACCACCAATGTGGTACCATGTGTATCCAATAAATTTAGGGTTCATAAAATTTATATGACCAACATAATAAATAAAAATATAAGAATGAAAAATAATTTACATCTATTGTTCCTAAAGTTCTAACATGACACATGTGATTGACTATACCTTCCTCAATCCATTCAAGGGTGTTTTTGAGAACATGATCATTCCATTTAATGGATTAAAAATGGATGATTCCTATGATATCTTCCTTGTAAATATAGTAGTAATGGGATTAATGGATGTATCTAAGGAGCATGTCCTAGTAATCTAATATTAAATTAATCAATTGTTAGAGAAGTGTTTCGTTCCATTATCATATGAAATATAGCACTATTTGATATAGAAGCTCATCCTCTTAGATCACCCTATATATAAATCTCTATAGGGGTAGTGAACAACAATAATATATCACATTGTAGATCGGATGATGTCCATATCCTAGTAGAATAATGAAGGCATCCCATGTATCTCAAAAAATCATTGTGGGTAATGTATCCCACCCAAATCATCCCATATTTATTAGGGAAAATATATATATGCAATAATAACATCTAAATGGTTCTATGTATCTTAATAAATAATAGTGGATAGTTAATCCCACCTAAATCATCATATAACATGAATCTCTTAATGGTTGGTAAACTATCCAAACTAGTATCACATAATCGTATTAAACCAATTAGGCGAATGATATGTAATCATCACTTTATTTATTTAAGGATCAAGTCATCCATTATGGTTCTATAGTCACATCCCTAACCATCTCCTACCGTTACCCTCATGAACTCTCTCAATGTCTATAACCCACATGTGCACAAACGACGTCCCCATCATTCGAAAAATTACCATTACCAATAAATGAATCCCATAATTTCAATCATATATAATGATCCTAGACATTTAATTTAGGGTGATAACATCTCTTGGTGTCCTTTTGATAAAACCATATTCTAAAAATTTGAACGAGGAATGCTTTACTCGCATTGGAATGAAAATATAACACATTACCCATCTCACATTCAATGTGGTATATGGTTGATCCTCTCACTCAACATATCCATAATTTATTTTGGTCCTAAACATGGAGTAAAAATTTAATAGTGGGGTAGTAAAACATGTTAATTGTCATTTAATTAGTACTTAAGGTAGACTATATCAATCATCTCAATCATGGCCTATTCATGCTTATTTTTTACTCCATAAAACACCCATACTCAAAAATATATGGTCACCTATCTGAGATCCACTACGCTTCATTCTTTTTTTTTCACCGCTATATGTTTCAATATTATGAGGAACACAATCATAATCAAGGCCTTAACCATTGGATATTGGGGCATGATGATTTTCTGAATATAGTCTATTGAGGTCCTCTTCACATTGTTTTCTCCAAAGGCCTGTTACCTTAAAAATTTATTAAAATAAAAAAAGGATGATATATTTTGATGGAGAGACCATACCAAACATGAATACATAAATAAAAAATAATATATCCTAGGGTTATGCCCAATGGATGAAATTACCCAGACACAGAGTTACCACCCCATAACGTAGCATGAATATCCTCGACTAAGACCATCAATGATCTCATCATTTTCCAAGATTATATTTCAAGACACACAGTATAAATTATTATAAAAAAAGATATATATTTTAAAATTAGAATATATTAAAAATTTATAAATAATTTATAAATGAATATATTTATAAATAGGTATATAACAAATCAATGAGATTTGTCGATATCCCAGAACATAGACCAACCACCAATAGAAGTATCATGGGGAAATACCAACGTCATTATAGAAAAAAAAACCATAATAAATAAAACACATTTAGTGCCAAATATTATTTAATTTAAAGATGAAATTGAAATAATTTTTTATAATGATTTACCTATAATATTATTCCAATAAACGTTTTGTTTTATTTTTCAAAAACACCTACTTTCCAAGACACACATAATCCCCATTAAATTAGACTATATCTACCATGCACTAGTGGAAATAATAAAAAACAAAAAACTATACATAACCAAAAAAATAAAATTAAGAGGGAATGATGAAAAAAAGGATAATGATTTGTAAAAACATTAACCATTGAATAATCACCCATGAAAACATTATCAATTAAGTGGAAATAATGGGTTTGTAAAGGGGGAGGCTTACCTATGCTTGGCTACACTAGGATAAGGAAATTTTTTAGAGGGGTTTTGAAATATGATGGGTGAAAAAATACCCCCTATCAATATAAAAAACAATGGAATTCCATGAAATTCCCTTCACCATAGTTAACCTCCAACATTACCTTAAAGACCACCCACCACACCCCATAAATTGGTTTGGACATCAACCTCCATCATGGTTTTTATAGATAGTACTCAATCTCTAACACTCTAAAAATACTAAAATGCCTACTAGGATGCCTAGAACGATGTTTCTCACTCTCCCTTTCCCACAATAGAAATAGATGGACCCCACAACTAAAATGTCCCACAAATCACCCAAGACCTGAGTTCTACAACATGATGGGATTAACCAAACACCACCATGATAACCCAAAAACCAACAACTAGTTTGTTTTGTTATAGTTTTTTCAAACCAGAATTTCCCACAATCACTACAACCAATTTGGATCTACTTCATCTTGACTGAGTATTTCTCTTTTAACCTTAGCATCCAACATAGAATGATCATCCTTTAGTGGTTCACCGACACCAGAATTTCACTACAGGTCCACCCAATATATTCCTAAAGTCCACTTGATCCATTGATTCTTATTATGGGACTATAAAAACATCAAAGATCACCCCCTAAGGATTTTGAATCTCATAAAACATTGATTTGAATAACGATTCCCAATTGAAACCACTCTAGAAATCCAAAATTAAAATTTTTCTACAATTATAGATCAATAAAAATATTTATGTTTCATAATAATTATTAGGAATAATAATTATATTTTATAGGATGGATTATTATTATAGATTGATTTGTCTTGGTTATGTACCTTTTTAGGGATGATCACCATATCATACCCCTTAAATATGTATCATCTTAACATTTCCCACACATATACTAGTAGTGTTTGAATTCCTAAATATAACATTTATATTTATTATTATCAAAGATTTTTAAGAGTAATGCACTCTTATTCAATTTTAATTCACTTTTAGGAATACATAATTGAATTATAAAAAAATATATAAAGTCTTAATTTTTTTACTTTTTTTACATTCATCTTGATTACAATTACAAACAACCCCTAATTATATTTCATGTACTTGATGCATCTTATATGAATTTTATTTACTCTTATGTGATCAATTTTATTCATTAATTTATAAATTTTCTATAATTAATGAACACATTATAGAAATATGATATGATATTATTCTCTTGAATACCTAAAAGTTCCTCAATTATTCAGGTAATAATATAATAATATATATATCATCCATCATCAAAATTCTCCTCTACATCACCACATCCAATAATTTTAATATATCTTTCGGTCAACGACATCCAATGTTATTAATTCCCAATGAAACCCCATTAACCTCATTTGATTTATTATCCTTTTAAACTTCTATATGACATAAATCCTTCAAAAATAAGTTAATCTCAGGGATTCACACATAATATTCCCCGAAAATCATATGAAATATTCTCAACACTTTTTTATACCATGTAACCATATATTCTATCAACATGATAAATCATTTAAACACCTTTAGTGTATATCATCTGGAAGTTGGTTTAGAAGATACCTCAACATACAATGGTTAAACATCATATATAATAAATTATCGAGTGTTAAATTGGGATTCATATTTAGGTAGTACAAAATTACTAATCAATATGCCATTACAAAACTATTTTTTATTGAAATTTCTCAATGTGACTATAGATCTTTGATTGTTCAATATAAAATTATTGAGGGACTGAAATAGAATGGAAATAAATCATTGTTATTTTGGGAAGAAATTTCATTTGAATCCATGATGGTCAATATGATTGGATTTTAAACTCACCATAAACATTTAAGAGTGGGTTTTTCCCTACTCTAGTACTCTTTTATAGATTTAGTTCTTTGAGATGGATACATACCAAATCATAGTAAGGTACTGGTTTCTACTAATTCTAATAGTGGATCCAAATAACTCAATTATGTGAATATTTGTACGTATTGAAGGAACTATATGATTAATGTACTTACTAGTGGTGATTAGTTTGGGATTAAATGGTTTAAATCCCAAAATTCTGGGTTCTAAAGATTTTATCATCACCCAGGGAGGCAGTGATTATAGTGTAGTTGGGATTGAGCCTATATGCGAGGCTATACATGAATGTAATATTAACACATGTAGTATCATTCCACATAATATTAACTGAAATGTATTTTATTATCATGAGTAGAGGACTGATTCAAAATGTAAAAATTCATTAAAAATAAAATATTAGTGTTAATGTTATATTTAATAGATGATTTAGATGTTATATACGAGTATCCCATTAAAATAAATCACAAAGGGATTATAGAATAATTACTACTGGTTTGGTTCATGGAGAATATTGAAACAAGAGATATAATGTTTTATCTATCAATTAGGATAAATAACACCAATTGATTCATAGGGAATATGACCAAAAAGAGGATGATGTAATGACTATATAGATGGAATATGTCTCTCTAGGTATGGGTATGATGACCTCAATAAGTATATCCCATCGAAAAAATGTGTGTTTGGATTTTTGATTTCATCATCAAATATGCATCCCATATATAATTTTGAAATAGTAATAAAGGATTACGTAGGTCAAGTGAAAATATTTATATTAGTATGTCATAACTATATCATGTAGTTTAACATTTAATAATAATTATATTATCATACAGTGTTACATAAAGAGACTCATACATTATTGTGGAGTTTTACATATTCTTAATATGACATTGAGGGATTCATCAATCATTCTAAAGTAACAGTAAATCATAATCAATAAATCCGCATAAGGCATGCTCTATGGGAGAAATAAGAGAAACTATTAAATTTATGATGATTCATAATGTGGGGGAAGTAAAATGTACCTCTATATGGGTTTTAATAGAATATAGGCCCCCAATTAATTTTAGTTGGGGATTAATCATTGGGGAATCAAATATATTAGTGGTATTGTATCATTTTTATTTCATGGGGATAAAATCATCAATGGTAAAAATACTTGGTTTTATACCTGAATAGGAGATCCACATTAGGATCATGTGGGATATATGAGAACCATATACATAATGAGAGGCGGAACATTTTATAATCACATATTGATTTGAATCAAGAATCCACTAAGTACTCAGGATAGGCAGTTTTATGCCTAGTCAAATTATGTTTTATTTTATGATCCATGGGAGATCATATCTATTTCCTCATAAAAATAAAAATTGTCACTCCCAAATTTACCAAATTTTAGTGTTGAAGTGATCACATATAGTATAACAAAGTTTATTGAATCTTCATTGAACTGAAAATAAACCTACCTATAAAAAAATTCTCTAGAGTGGTATTACCTAAAAATGGTGTAATTTAGGGGTTTTCATTCAGTTGTTTTTGTAGAACACTAAATACCTATGTGAATTTAATTAATATAAATTTTCACATACTAGTTTATTTCTATGGGTATGAAGGATGAATTTCATTATCTTTTATGATTTTAATTTTTTTATATTTAATATGGATATATTTGATGAAATTAATCCACCTACATAACATACTTGTTTAAAAACTAAAAAATCAAATATTACTCACCAATAAATATTAAGTTACATTTTTAGGATCACATAGATGAAAAGGGTAATATTTTCACATTAAATGTATGCCATAAAATTTACTGAGGATAAAGAAAAATGAAATCATAGAAAAAATATAAAATTAAATAAATTATTAAAAATTTATTAATGAGAAAAAAAACATCCAAACCAACCCCTTTATACTCCCCTGGATAATCCATAATATTTTTCTCACTCAGTTGATACAAATAATAAAATATAATTTGGATTTGGACTAATAAGGATAGATGATATGAAATATATAACAAAATAATATTCAACACACCATCATTATGTGTATAATATCTGACTTTTATGTGTGAATTAATTCACCTAATGATGAAAAAATATAAATTTTTTATGAATAAAAAAATTATATAAGTGAAAAAAATTTATTTATGAAAATATATTGAATTTTCAACAACATATATTTTAATGTATTTCATTTATAAAAAAAATCAGAAGCATTTCATTACAATGAGAGCACAAAATTTATTCATATTAACACATTTACCACCCATACCATGAATAATAATTTTCGGAGACCAAGTTCTATCTACCTTGTGTAAAATTTTCTTTAATTTATTGGTGTTACAATGGGTTGATGTAACATTTTTTTGAATTACACATTTCACCCTTGATCTTGAATAAATGTCATCTTCTAACCCTTTAACTGATACACCAAAATGAGCTTCTATAGAGACAATTTTGACTAGATTATAGAGGATAAAAATGAGGATAAGTATTTATTGTATTATATATCATAACATCTGACCATTTTTCCTCATTTTAACATAGGTTTTATCAAAATTCACATTTCTCATCCTATACCACCTAATCTAGTCCATAATTTGTTATTCACAATAGGATACTAGGATCACCCACAAAAAATCCAAATTATTATTGAACACAGATGAAAGAATTTTTTTCCCATGATATACTATATCGAATGTTTAAATTTTAGATTCATTATTCTTGGATCCTGGATTCTAAATTAATTTATGTGGGTTATTTTCTAGTTCAATTCATGTATAATTTTTTTATTCAGTTCACATGATTTCTGTCTCAGTTCTGTGAATAGAAGAACAGAATATATGGAATAGAAAACTCATATTACTATAATGAATATCTGAATAATTTTTTATATTCCAAAAATCTATTTTAGGATTAAATAAATTCTTTGATTACATGTTCTGGTTAAATTCCATAACCAAAATAGGTGTATTTCTACATGTAATTTATAATTATATAATGATCTGATCTAAAACTACCCAAACATTTAATTCTTTCTTTTTTGATGATCATATTTACTTAGTGTTATTATAAAATTTATACACTTTTGGATGAATAAATCGTTATGAATTCTCAATGGATTTATAGAGGAGGAGGAAAGTTAAATTTTTAGATCTCTAGAACACTTAGTAGGCCCTATACCCATCGTTAATAACTTGTGTGTCCCAGAATGTTATATAATTAGACTTCTATTATTCTGGTTTTATTGTTAGAAACATTCACACATGTTCATCATAAATTGCATAATTCTTCATAATCTTTATCCCTTAATAATAATATAATTATTAATAACACTAATTTTCATCACCTATAAATAATAAAATAAAATTCATATTATTTCGAATCAGTTTATAAAACAATTTTCACTTATCTTCCCGACCATTTTACAATCCTTGTTAAAAACTATTTATTTATAAAATAAATATTAGTTAATTACTACTAAAATAATATAATAAATATTTATTATTAGTTATATTATTATTAATTAAATCACATATTATTTAAAATAATTTTGAATAAATATTGTTAATTATCCAAACCAGAAAACTTATTAGACCAAAAAATAACATTTAATATTTATTCCAACATGTAAAATTAATTATCGAATTTAAATAGATTGTAGATAATCAGAGTGTGTGAACCAATAGTAATATTTCAAAGTGGAAATAGGAATTCATCCTTAAAGTTAGTGGTTAGAATAAAAAATCCATCCACTTCACTTGTAGATAAAGTAGTTATTGTTGCAATGTTATACGACTTGATAGAAATGCTTAGTATGTAATATAATCAGTCATCATAATATCTCTAATCAACGATGTTGCACACTTTGGTCATCACCCTATGTACATGTTTTCAAATTCTTTGACATTCAAAAAATTATCTTCCTAGAGAAAAATATATCAACGAATTTTTCTAGCTAGTTCCATTTCCATCAATGGGATTGGGATATCAAATTCTATTAACAAACAAAATAATAAATACATTCTTATATTATCCATAAATGTTATATAATTCTTGATGCACCAAAAGTATTTTACATCCCTATAAATATATGTTTTCATTAACATATAATAGTATGTTACATATGATATTCCTTATTGATATTATTATTTTATAAGGATCAATAAACATATCTTTAGAATGTAACATCCAATGACACATTAAACGTGGTTTTGTTACTAGAATGTTTAATCACAAAACCTCTATTAACTGATATTACAAAGAGAAAACACTTTTAAAAGGAAAACCAATAACATATAATCCACCTAAAAATGATGTCCTATATAATAAGTGTCCTATTACACAATATCATTTAGTTATAGTACATTAGTTTAAGAAACAATATCAACTAATCTAATGTATATCAGTATTGTGTAAAACACCTATCTTATTTTGATGTGATAGTTATCCTTAATACATTATTATATACATTTCCTTGAAGTGAAATAATCATGGTTAGATAACCAATTTAATTAATAATCAAGACAATTAATAAGTGCATTATTCAACTATATAAAAATTTGTTTTAGGAGAAAAACTCTAACAGTGCGTCCTTTGATGTGAATCTCCAGGTTCTTCCTAAGGATAAAATATTATATATTATGTATGTGTCATGATTCTACAATATTTAAATCGTTTGAATATGGTTGTTTTACTAGGTGTTAAAAAATTTGTATATATTAGTGAAATTTATGAAATAATTGTAAAGAATATGTGAAATAGAGATAATATTTTTTGATATACTAACTAACTAGTAATTAAAAAATTTAATTAAATATAAAGAAAAAAACAAGAACATATACACCAATAGATAATGGTGGGTCATGGGGAATGAAAATATTGAAGGATAAGGGAAAATCCTTAGTCTATGTTAGATGAATCAATTTGAAATGATATAACATAGGAGTAGAATTCAAACCTATAATCAAGGTTACCATTTGAAGAGAGAAGATCCATTGACATGGTAACCATATTCTATGAGTAAAAAAATTCACATTCATTAAAATAATTGAGATACATGTATGGATATCATAGATGATGTTCCATGGTAAATCCAAGTGAATTATTATGTTTTTGACCATAATTGATGATTCTGATTTCAATTTAGGTAAATAAATATCATTATAAATATATAGATTATTCCCTCAGAAAATCTCCAAATCCTAATGAACCACTCAATTATCCTCCAAAATGTAAGATGCATATTCCATGATGATTGATCCATAATATTCATGAAATGTACCACCAACTCTAATAATCCCTTGAACATAATATAAATAAATTTTCAATTTAAAACCATGATGGGGGATTCTATTTTAACCAGGAACATATCTCCCTCCACCCTTGTGAAGGTGAAATAGACGGGGAATATGTAAGAATGAGAAGGATCTGTATAGATATATGGAGATTGAACTAAATAATCATTGGCATATGTACACCCTTAAATTACTAATCAGAATATTGGAGGAAATTCAATGATTTTGATATTTTATTCTAGAGTTCAGTTATAATCCCTTGATGGAAGACCACATTTCGAGTGACCCATAAGATGATAAATTTTGTTGTAGTGAATATATTTTAGAACATTACCAGTGCTCAGTTCCCCATTTTTATAAAGGTTGACACCCTTACACAATTGAACAAGATTTAAGAGGACATTAAAAAATTTTGATATAATATTTTAGAGGTCAGTTCCAATCCAATCATGGAAGGAATTTTTATGAGTGCCCAATATTACCCATCACAAAGTAGTGGTGAATATATTATATCTTTTTTCATATTATAGATTCCCAATTGGAATGTTCCATATTGTATGAAGAGAATACTCTAATCATATTTCACTATTAATAGATTTTTTAAGACATCTATCATGGATCAAAAAATTATTTTTCCTTTAACTATTGAATAATATGTGAGCAATAGTTTCACATTTAGAATTGATGAATCATTTTAACATTGACTATAGAGGTATTCTATTTATATAAATATTATCATCTATGAGAATTTCTAAATTAAAGATCATCTAATTTAGGAATTTAACATTTTAATAAATGAATTTGAACTAGATTCATGAAAAAAATAATTTTTATGTTTTGAGAAGAATGAATCGTGTTATAAAAACAAGAGTAGGTCGAATCATCTATTAGAGAAGAAGTGATAAAAATTTATCAGGATCCATATAAAAATGGATGTAGTGAAATACTTACTTATATTCCATTTTGAGAACACAATTAGTGTGCCAAGGGTGGGAATATTTTTTTTTGATGTATAATGAATAAATATGGGAACCTAGGAAATAATAGTTGAATTCTCACCTAATTTTTTTCTAGAATGAAACATCACAATGTCCAATGATTCCTAAAGAGTTCCCTATAATTGGATGCACATGACCCTTCAATTTACACTAATGTTAGAATCTTTTTGATTTTATAGACTAATCAATGGAGAAACATTAATATATTCTCAAAATGAAGGAGGGTCATATGATGTATCCTAATATGACCCCCATGTGTGTATATTGTAAACAAAATATTCATTCATCAATACCTTTGCATTGATAACCCCTTCTTGAAAAGGTATTTCGAGTCTTAACTAATATTCCCAATGATGATGGCCTTTCTTGTGGGAGTCCCAAATAAAACTATTGACGAGCCTTTCAATATACTTTATCATTTTATTCGTAGGTCTAAAAATTGAAAGAAAATTCATGGTGATAGAAGAGAGATAACTATTGATCATTGTAATAATTCACCATGAAGAAAGGAAGTAGGCTCTCCCATTCAGGAACCTCCCAATGAACCTTTTTGCAATGATTTCATAATGGTGGGTGATAAACATACTATAAAATAATGTAGATCCCCAAAAATCGAATGGAAATATTTTTTTAGCAAAATAAATTTTGTCTTCAATAATATTGGATCTCTTAGTTGAGCACATTTTAAAGATAAAAAAACATCATTTGTTTCTATTAACTCATTTTAAAACTATTTTGTAATATTCATAAAAAATAACCTTGAAATTATTAATATAATTAGAATTACCATACAGGTAAAATAGAATGTAAACATCAAATAAAATTTGACAAATTGCAAATAATTTATACCTCCCTTTAAATGGATGAATCAACCATTCATCAAGACCCTTGTAATAATTTTTTTACTAAAAAATTTTGAAAAAATGAAAAAGCATGAGGAAATTGGATTTTACATTCTCAAAAGCCTTTTAGAATTGATAATAAAAAAATATTTCCCCATAACTGAAATGTTAATCCATGTATAAGAGAGGAACCTAAAAAATCACATAACCACTTTAAAAAAATACACTTTCCGAGTACTTTGGTGATGAAGGATAATTTGATCCATTCATAATCCATTTATTTTCCAATATTTACCATCACATTGGAGAAAATTTCTCTCCTATCATATCCATATATCATTTCTTATCCAACCCAAATAGCTCAATAAATTATCATACCCTTAATAAAACAATTTTGGTCTTTATGAATATAGGATCAAGAAGAATGGAAATGTTTTTATAGATAATGTTGGGTAAAAAATTATACATGACACTATAAGTGATAATGGGAAAAAATTACCCAAAACATTTTGTAAATTTCACTATAGGACTGATATCGATAATAATTACAGTGGTTACTCATTGAAAACTAGAATCCCTGAAGTAGTCTCAGAAATCACACACAAATTTACCATTAATAAGGATCCTAATATCAGAGTGAAATATTCCTAAAAATTCATATATTCATGGATATATATTTGGAATCATGATTTTAGTGGCATAAAATATCTCATTTTATATAGGAAGAGCACCAAACCATTGGTTCTCTATATCATTAATAGAATACAAAATATTTTCAGGGAATGATATGAATTATCTTTAATATTGGGAACCATCCCACTAAACTCAAAACCAACTATAAATATATTTAAAGAAGTTTGACAATGTTAAAAGGACCTACAATAATTTTATCACTAGGGTGTGTACCATCTAGAAAAGGTAGTTTGATACTTTAATCTATCCTTCCCTCTCTAAAACATGCATGATAATATTCCATTTTTCTATCACCGTCCTTGATACATTGGGATTCAGAGTGCTGTATATATATTTTCTCAATATCAATCAATACTTTAAACAAATTGTTTTGTTATTGGATAATATAATGTAAAAATTATCATCTCATTGGACCTGTAACTGATTGACAAGGTACTATAAATGTTTTTCCAAATTAAAATAATGGATAAGAATACAACTAATATAAGTAATAATTTAACATTTTTTCCCTCTTAGTTTATTCATAAGAGTTTCCTAGGAAATATCCATCATTGAGTCACCTCATGAAACCATAACCGTCACCCTAAAATATTCTACATGAATCCTATGATTGGTTTAAAAGAAACCATTTCATATATCAATGTAAGGATAGAACAGAATTATAAGGGGAGATGTTTAGAGAGATATCTGAATATGTGAGTCACATGAGAACTATGAAAGTTATATATTGCATGAATGTTACCCAAAAATCTTTCTTGACAACACAATGTTATTCTATTTCTCCTTTGGTTGGGGATAATTATGAAGGAATCACCTGAATATTCCTTGTTGAGAAGCCAGTTGAAGGTAATAAATGATATATAATACTGATACCATTAATATGATTGAAACCCATCCCCTAAGTTGGATAAATAATAATAGTGAAATATCTACCAACAATACAAGTAGTCTAGCCATTATCGAAGGTAGGGAGGGAATCCCAAAAATACATTCTTGGTTCTCAATCACATATTGCATGCAAAATATACATCGGAAAAATCATCATTATTAATACCCTTAATTTATATGAGTAGAAAATATATTTATTTGAAATTTAGTCATATATGATCCTTCCCAAATATCAATATATGTTCACTCGTGTGTCAAATTTCATTCGATGGATAAAGTGTATACATTTAGAAATTCACTTGAGGGACTAGATTTTTAATTTGGAATATATGATGTAAGGAAAATGAACTCTCTTTTTCTTAATTTTCTTTATGATAAAATATATTTGGGCCATAGATCTCAGACCAATAGCATTCCAAATGCTGTAATTGATTGTTGAAAAGACAAAAGGGTGTTTTGAGGGCCTAAATTAATATATTTTGGTGAATTAATTCCCATGATAGTATACGTTGATTTTAAATGAATATTTATGGTATTTGGAGAAATCTTGGGCTGGAAAATACATGATCTAGCTCAAGATGGGGAGTGTTGGGCGATAACTTAACCAAGATCTTAATGAAACTAAAATGAATTTTGTGTAAAGGTCATCTCTTATGGAAAGGTATCATCATTGATACCCTTTAAAGGGATATGATAATATAGAGAGGGGGAATTCTCAGACTCTATAGGCTTTAGAGGAATGTAGGATGATTAAGTTAGAATAAAATAAAATCCTTCCCTTTCAAGAAAAGGGACTGGTACTTCTACCTCTAATGGATGAACTATGGGGTCCATCGGTGATAGGGTACCTAGATCCACAACATATAGAGAGATTGAGGAGGCCTTGAGAGTACAAGGTAGTATTCAACAATAATTATCATCATACTAGTTGAAATTGGTGTTAGGATCCTCACACTAGAGAGTCTTACATGTATTATGATAAGTTGATGAAGCCTTAGAAGGATAAACCATCAGAGGAACTGAGTGATGTATTGAAGATCCATTCCTTCGGATAGTTGGTGATGAGTTATGTTGTGAGTATAAATGGTTGAAGAATTCAAAATAATGCTTATATAGAATACTTTAGAGAAATGAAAAATAAATAACTGATCTATAGAGAATATTTAATATAAGAGGATACAATAAAACAACATCAACGCATTTTTATGACTCCATGGGGAGTTCCATTCGAATGGTAGGTTTATCATCCCAAAGGAAACACCCAACATACTAACCAATTTCTGGATGATTGTATGAGTGTGGAAGGGCATCAGATGTCTAAGGACGCATTTACATAACATTTCATGTGTGGAATTAGTCCCCTGATGTTCCAAAATGAACTATCAAATTTTTTTAAGCCTAATTCCTTCATTGTGATGATTATCACTAGATCAATCACTGATAAAATTGATCTATAACTAAAGATAAATGAAGACAGTCTGATAGTTAATAAGAGTGATGAATATATGACCTACAAGCCCCTCAGAATCAATAAATAAAAGAAATTTGATAGGTAAGGTATATCATCCCCAAACATGAAAATGAGACTCCATTGATGATTTTTGTTTGGAAAGGGAAGCCCCTCCCATGAAAAAATAGCAGTATGTATCCCTCATTAATTTATCATAGTTTTACATCCATTTGGAATTGCGGGTGTTAGTAGGAGGGATGAGACGTAGACAAATTGGATCTGATAAGGTAAACTCTATAAATTATTTTATTTGAGGAGATGAGGGATTTTTGCATCTTATCTATGGAATAAAGGATCTGGTACCTATGAGAACTGAAGGAGATCGTGTCACACCCACAATAGTATTTGATCAGCATATGGGAGATGGGAATGATACAAACACTGAAGGAATAAATAAGAAATCGAGGTGTGTGAGATGATCTATAGAGTGAAATTCCATAGAACTAAGATGCAACTCATTACCAATATTATGTGGATATCATAAATTCAAAATAGGTTGATTCATGTTCCAAAATATTGATTAGATTGAAAAAATCTTCAAGGGAATTGAAACTACTATATAACTATAATATATAATAATATAGGTGTTTATAGAAAATTAATAACCTGAAAAACATAATAATAAAAATAATATTGAAATCATTCAAAATATAATCATACCCCAATCATGATTTATTATAGTCCTTAGAAAAAATATCAAATAAATAAAATTTGAATCCACTTTACCAAACATATTTTCGAATAGATAGATCAAAAAATTACCATAAACAGAAAAATATTGAAATACATCAAATTCATTAAAATAAGACTGGTTCACAAGAATATTACTTATCCTTTCCAATTCCATTGTTAAAAATAGTCTCAATATTTAATCCAATTCAAATTGAATAATATCATTTTGTGTAAATCCCAAAAGCAATTGTGTTTATTTTTATTCATTGGGGGAAATATTGAAACACTAAATAGGAATCAATTTTTAATCCAATGTCGACAATTAAATTTCTTTATTCTTAAATATTTTATTTTTTTTAATTTTTATATGGTATTTGGAATTCCACTCAATCTTGTAAACCCTTGTTGTGATACATTTATTATGGATTCGAGTAAAAAATACATTAGAGGACACAATAGAGCTCATATGCATGGCACATCATCTCAAGATAACTGAAACAATAATAAAATATTATTACCAAAAATAGAGATATAATTCTTAAATATGGGAAATTAATGTATAGAGTTTATATCCCAAGGTGATAAAATCCAAACATTACATCAATCTATAAGGTTTTTGATAAATTTATTATTTTTTAATTTCAAATTCATTTTATTTTTTTAATCCTCAAAATAATCATATGAAGATCAGTAAACCTGTACAATTTATGCAGAAAATAATAACTTAATCTAATAAAACATAATCCAAAGGACAAAAACTGTTATATTTTTATTAAATAAGATGAAAATTTTAATTGTGAATAATAACATTGTGCAACCTCAATTTCCAAAAAATGATGGTAATGAAAAAAAAAATCACTGAAATAAAAATAGGGTTGAAAAATTACATTATATTTATTGTTAAATTTATTAATTAAATATTCCAAATTAAATGTTTAATATAAATTTTTTTATTACAACCATATTTTCTATGTTATTTAAATTTTTTATTTACACTAAAACTATATAGTCATTAACGTCTACAAGAATAAATTATTTCGCCCCACCCCACCCCCCCCCCCCAATATAGAAAGAACATTTCCTTAGTAATAAAAAAATAAAATTAACATAGAGGATTAAGTATTGGAATGACGTTCTAAAATTAAATACAGAAAATGGGTTATCAAATAGTTTCACATGGTTCTATACTAATAATGGACATTTAATAAATAGTTAATCATATAATCATCATTTCAATCTTCTAATCTCCATAGTGGTTGGTATAATGGGGTGCAACATATATTTTTAGGTGACGTCCTTACAAATAATCAAACTAAAATTCCCATGGATCTCACATAAATTCAAATTTGAGCACAATGTGTTTGAAAAAGAGTCAACTTAATTTAATTAAACAAAAACTGGTGATAAAAAAATTTACCTTTTAATTTTGTAACCAAAAAATCCAATAAAGTGAATAAGTAAAAAGACTAAATTAATAAATAAATATTAACAAATATGTAAAATATTATTAAATATAAAAAAATATTCGTGATGTATGTAAAAAAATCATAGTTTAGTGGTTGTTACTCCTCTATCTAAATTCAACCATGGGTTTGAGTCCCATAACCTTATTGAATACGACTCTATTATACCCCTAATATTCAGATGTTAGTATTAAGATATATATTTAAATATAAATATAATATTATATATAAATATAACTTATACATGATGTAATTAGTAATGGAAATAGTTGAATGGTTTGAGTACTCCACAACATCCTTAGGTAATAGGTTTGAATCCTATGGTGGATTTTTCTACCTTTTACATGTGGGCATCCATTTTTTGAATTTTTTTATTCCTAGATTTATTTTTATGTTTTTTAAAAACGTTTTTATCCATTTTTTCTCGTTTTAAAATAACATGGAAAAACCTTAAAAATATTAAAAAATCTACAAAATTTGGTTTCCTCAGAGGAATGTATTTTTATAATATAACTATCATGAATGAAAAACCAAATATTCAAGTGTTTTCTTTGTCATATATTTAAAATAATATTGACTTACTATTTACAAATTTATATAATGAATCTATGAATCATTTGATCGTATGGGAAATGATGATAAATATTTTACCATTAGGGGGATTCAAAGTCTCAAATTCTCCATGGTGGTACAAAGGTTGCACTATCCATGGCCCTTGAATTCTCCACCATAACATCCTGAGGGGAAAATGGAAATTAGATTTATATAGAAGAATAAAATATTTATATATATGTATTTTTTGAATGAAATATCCACGATTAATAGTATTATATATGAGATTTTTTTATCATTTATTTTTTAAAACCGTCTATCCTAAGATCCTCAATTTCATTATGGAAACAATTTTTAAATTTTTTGGCTTAAGATATTACAACATTCATTTTCTATAATTCATATAATTCATAGAACTAAATTTCAACTAGTAATAAACACACATATATAGTTACACGAATATGATGGTTTTGAACATAAGGCAATATTAACTATGGGAATCTGTGAGTTTTTTATGTTAATATTTCCCAGGTATTGAATGTTTTCTATATAATTTTCTAAATTTTTCTTTTTTTTAAAACATGACCATTGGTTATATAAAGGTAGGAATTTTAGTCATTAAGAGGGATCCCATAATTATAAAACTGTTCTAAGATGTGACGATTTTAGTAATGGATTCCCTATAACTAATGAATGCCTTATTATGTTTAAATATAGAAATGATGTGTTCTTTGAGGGATATTATTATATATATATGTTCATTGAATTTGGTTGTAATTAGATTCAACCTATTTTTATAAGTAATAAATATGTAGACGGATGTAAAGATATCACCTAGATGTTTATAATGGTCCTAAGAAATAAATTCCTCAATAATTTTATATTTCAAAAACATGAATGGTTTTGAGGGAAATTTGAATTCTTTTGGTGATATGTCCTAATTTATGACACTATGGAAAACATTAAATTATTGGGTATTAATCCTAAGATAGTATACTATATAAAAGGATAGTTAAAAGTATATATGTAGTGATTTTATTTGTGAAAATGGGACCAGCACATGCCTCTCTGTGAGAAAAATTAATAATGGCCTCTTCCTAGGCCTCTATGAAAGATATAATAATAACCAGATTATTGAAGGAATGCTATAGAGGTGTTAGTTAATGAAAATACAGTTTTATTATCTATAGAAATTTTCAATATTAGCATAACATTAAATGAGAGAATAACTACCAAATATATTGGTATTATATTATATTAGAAAAAAGGGAGAGAAGGTGGTTAGAACATGAAGATATTGTATCGATAAAGAAGAAAAATAATTGCATGACAATTTAATGTTCAGAAAAATGGGTCATACTTAGTGCAAGATGAACTATAGATCATGCAAATCCCCTTTGAAAAGTGTCCCTGTTCTTTAAAAGGAATCTTACAACCTTTCAAATCATTTGGAGGCTACCCATTGAGTTACTTTGAGTCACATGACATGCTAACCAATGGGTTTAGTAATATCATCCAAACCCCTCTCATGTTAACCTAGGGTACATGTTTTCCACATTGTTTTTTCTAACCACGCGGTGAGGCCGTGCAAGATGCCTTTGAGGTAGTATCTCTTGCACTGTTTGCACACTATTTTCCTAACTGTGTGGGTTAACCATCTGGGCCATTAAGGTTATTTTTTTAAATATGGTTAGTTAGGATTTACCCTAACTCAAAAACAATTTCTTTTATACTATCCTTATGTGGGATTTCCACTTATCAAGGGATAGGGGTGATTTATCACTCATTTTAGAAGGAATTTAAAGGGTTTTCAAGGTGCCTTGAATGTAGTTCATCTCTAGTAACTCTTCTATCTTGGTTTTTCATTAGTTTTCTCTAGATCTACTCTTCTGTATCTCATTGTTTTCTATATCTACATATGTTTTGTGTAGATCTAGATTTTTTGATGCCTTAAATTTTGAGATGAGGTCTTGTTCATGTTTGGGAATAGAATCTAGAGCGGTTTTTGTAGTGCAGTTACATGTGGGTCGATTTTGCTAGAACCCTAAAGGTAGGTGGATTCTCTCTGGACTCCATATGGATAAAATTAGTGTCCTTTGTTGAAATTAATTTTCTTCATGAAATTAATTGGGATAATTTTGGGTAAAATTTGTTGGAATCCCATTGGTGATGATTTTTAGATATTGGGGAAAAGTTAATATTGAAAAAAGGGGATTTGTTGTGTGATTTAAAATTTTATATTTTAAAATAGTTAGTGGTTTGATTATGAATATTTTTTGAAATATAGTATTTAATGAAGTTTTTTTTGAAATGTGGATGGGTATTGAAAATACATATAGGGTGATTTCAATAAATGGGTGATATATTTTTGTTAATTTGCTTGTGTTGGAAGTTGTTGATGCACTTAAGGTTTTGTTGGGTAGTAGATAAATTGTTGGAATAATGTGGAGTCCTTATTGTGAAATAATTGTTTTTTCATAGATATTGTAAATTATTCTTGTGAAGTTGGTGGAAAGTATAACCATAAAATGGTGATCGATAGTAGAAGGATGTTCCACCATCAAAGGATAAGTGGGGGGGAAGTACTATTAGATTGGGAAAGGATAACGGGCTTAAACGGAAGGGCCACAATGGTTGTTACCGGTTTGAGTGTGTTAGTCACCATTATATGATTTTTTAATGTTATGCATGATTGAAATTGGTGTGCTAATGTGTAATGGTAAATGGGTTTTTCATGGTTTTTAGAGTTCCTTTGGGTTGCATGAATTTTGGTGTTAATGTCATAGAAAAGGTGTGTTTGGATTTTTGTAAATTGTTGCACTATATAATGGTTTATATAAAATTCTTATATAAAGGTGATAATGGTTTTATCCTAGTGGTGTGTATAGGGATGTCATTTGGGGAAAACATAATGATTATTTCTACTCACTCGCTTCTTTGTCACATTGGTGCCTTTTCAGATGTTGTATTCTAGGAAATAGGTTAGGGTTAAACATATCATTTTTGTTGTAGTTTGACTTGATTCTTTGGTGATGTTGTTGTGCTTGGAGAATTGGGCTTGGTGTGTAGCTATGGATGGTTCCCAAGTTATTTGGGATATTTTTGATATATATTAGCTTGGTACTCTAATATTTGTTTTGGTTGTTTTATAATTTATGAATATTTATGGAATATTTTGGTTGACTATTGGTAATGTTTGGGTTGGTTTTTTTTGTTAACATGAATCATGTAGCATTTATGGTATTGGGATATTTTGATGGATAATTTTATCGTTGAGAAAAATCATTCTCCAATGATTCCTAAATCCATTGGGATTTATTTCAATCCTTTGGCACCATGGGAATGTCTCAAAAGGCCAAGTATCATTCATCTACCATCTCGAACCACTGTATTTCTATGAGATGTTACAAATTGTATCATTTTTTTCGGTCCTTGGATTTCTTGTTATAGTAGTTGTTTGGTCCTTTGGCGTTGATTGTTGGTCTTGTGTTGACATTAGTGCTTGTCCTATTCCTTGAGTTGAGAAGGTAACAAGGCATAGGATTTCCAGAACATGGAATGTATAGCATAAAAGGACATAGCTAACCCTTTTATGTTGAACTACATGTTACCAAGTAGTTGGTTCCATATGTGTTTTGGAGATTCATATAGGCATTGGATATCTCATTTTCATTGGTGTAGCCAATGAGATTAGCATAAAATGCATGGTAGAAATGAATTCACCCAAGGAGGAATATTTCATTGGGGTATAATTATTTATGGTTAGATATTAATGTGTAGAGATTGAAAATCATAATTGGGATTCAAAAAATAAGGATTTGAAACCTGGAAACTAGTGGTATTTTAAGAATGGGTTGATTTTCAAAAAATGGTTCCATTATTTAGAATAGTGAAACATGAAAAATATGAACTTGTGGAAAGCCCAGTTTTAATAGTTGCAATGTATTGAATTTGAAAATTATATAACCATACTTTTTATGGGAGTGGGACTTATGGTTACTTTTTTAATGATAGAAATGAAACCAGGTAGGCATCATTGAGAGATAATAGAGGAAGCTACTGAAATTGTTCTTGCACCTGATCCTCAAGAGAACTTGCCACTCGTGCAGAGTATAGTGAAAGAATCATAGGATATGGAAAGATGGAATAATGTAGATGAACTGAAGCATGGGGATCATGGGGTTCAATTTCAAAATAAGAATTCACCCATCACTAGGGGTTATTTGGAGATGGAAATGGATGAAGCGTGGATGAATATAATGAATAAGATATATGAATTATTGGGAACACTATAAGAGGTTAAATTGAAGTCAGCTATGTATATATTAGAAGATATTTCCCTTAAGTGGTGAGAGTTGGCGGTCCAAGCTAGAACGGAGCAAGGTGTGACATGGGAGGGTTTTTAAGAGTTTTTTAATAAACAATTCTACCCTCATACATTCCGAATTCAGCATACAACATATATCATCTATTTCGAGTAAGGGAAAGTGTTGGTAATAGTATATGTGTATATTTATATAAAATTACTGTGTTTTTCACTATAGGTGGAGGTTATTACAATGTTTAAGGCACAAGTTTAAAAAGATGGGTTGAAATATGAACTTTTTTCAAAATAGTGTTACTACATATAAATGATTACACAGAAATAGTGAATAGAGATACCATGAATAAGTGAGATATTTTAGGAGCTACAGGTAGGGGAATTAGCTTAGTTCCCCTGGGGGATAGTGGGATCTCGAACACTGGGTACAAGTGGAAGATGGAAACTTATCACCAGGGTAGAAGTAGAACTTAGACTCCAATAGAAGGATCCATGAATATTCCTCTGAAGAATCAGAGTAAGATAGGATGTTTTCATTATGGCTATATGGGTAACATCAAACAAGATTGTACAACACAACCTTGAGCATGTCATAATTTTAAGAATACGGGGCATCATCAGTATTATTGTCACAATTCTCTGAGTTTGGGTGTCCATGACACTCATATTGGGTTATAGGTTCTTAAACCTCGACGGTATGGGGAATAAGAATAACCCTCAGTAGTAGAGTAATGTTAGTCATAGTGATTCGAGGAGCACCACAACTCCTCATCAGGGAAATAACGTGTAGAGTGTGGAAAACAAGAAGTTGTTTGAATCTGTACCGTTGGTGATGAAGGATAAGTCGGGACCATCCATAGTGTGAGGTATAGTTCTTTTGAATCCCACGATGATGAAATCCATGCTTTATTTGGGTGATTCATATTATTTTCTTACTTATCATTCTATTAGTTTACTAGCTTTTACTGTGGTAATGATGCCTTCTATTTTGAAACACAAAAATAATATGGTCAAACAGAGTGTTAAGATTTCCTCTATAGAGAATGTTTATTTGTTTTGGGTGAAAATGAATTGATGTGGGATTTCTCAGTTCTTGTTATGGATGTATTTCCTAATGAATTCATAGGTATTTAACCCAAATGTGATTTGGAGTTTATGATTTATCTCTTTCTGGGGACCAGTTACATAACACTTCTGTATTACCATATGGAACAAGTATAATTGGTGTAATTAAATTTGTAGTTTATGATTTAGTGAACAAATGGTTCATCCAGCCTAGCAGGTCTCTATGGGAAAAATCATTTTTGTTTGTTAAAAAGGATCATTGAACTCTATGTCTCTATGTTAATTATCATAGATGTAATTTGGTTATGATAAAGAAACGATATACACTTGCATGCAGTGATGATTTGTTTAACCATTTGTGGGGAGGTCATTTGTTCTACAATATTGACATGTGGTTGGGATTTCATTAATTGATGGTGAAGAATGAGGATATCCCCAAAACAGCATTCAGAAGTAGATAATTCTATTATGAGTATGTGGTTATGCCCTTTGTTTAAACGAATTCACTAGAATAGCATATAGAATTTATGAATCAGACATTTTAAGGATATTTTTATTCTTTTGTGGTGGTATAATTTGGATATATACTATTGTAATCAAGGACAAGGGTAGAGCATGATAATCACTTGGAGATAGTGTTGGGGGAGTTTAGGGATCAACATTTGTATTCTAAATTGTCAAAGTGTGACTTTTGAATACATGATGTTTGTTTCCTGGGCCATGTTATTTTGGAGAAAGTTTTTACTTTTTATCTGGAAAATATAGAGGCTATTATCTCTTGGCAACCTCCAAATAAAATTTTTGAGATACAATGCTTCCATGATCTCGAGGACTATTTTCGATTTTTTTTCTTGATTTCTCACAATTGAATTTGTCTATGACAACTTTAAAAAGGAAAAATAACCCATTTCAATGTGATTAGAAGTGTCAAAAATGTTTTTGACAGCTAATGGGATACCTTACATCAGCACCAATCATGGTTTTCTTAGAACTATTTAAAGGGTACATGGTGTCCAGTGACACATCGAGATTAGGTTTGGGATGTGTTCATGTGCAAGGGGATAATTTGGTTGCATATGGCTGACTCCAGTTGAGGTTTCATGGGAATAACTACCGAACATGTGATTTTGAGTTAGAGGAACTAGTTCATGCCATAAATAGATGGTTTCATTATCTATTCAGTGTGAAATTTATGGTGTTTAATGATCAAGAGAGTTTAAATCATATTTTATCACAAATAGATTTGAACATGAGACAAAGGGGATGCATGAAATACCATCATATGTTTGATTATAACTTATTGTATACACTGATTGAGGGAAATTTTTTGGCATATTCATTATGTGGAGAATCCTAAGCTCATGTGGTGAAGCAGGCATTAGATCAGTGGTAGTTGACAACAGTCATAGGAAATATGTGGTTTCAATATAAGGACCAGGGGTGATAGAGATGTCTACTTGTTTATTTCACTGGTTCTTAACTAGGATGGTCTGGTTAAGGAGGCACATGCATCTAATTCCAACTGTGTGGTGATTATGTCAAAACATAATGGTGGGGAGACCATTTAGGGCTTGAAACAGAATTCATGTTTAGTCTTGTGTTTTCAGAATTGGATGGTGGTACCAATGACTTGTTAGGAGGAAAATCTAATGTCTTATCATTATTCAAGGTGGGTGGTCAATCCTATAATTCCAAATATGTATAAGGTGTTTAAAGTGAAGTTATGGTTGCCTGGTATGAAAAGGGACGTGGTCGAGTTTATCTCTAATTTCTTGAATAATTAGCAAGTTAAAGGATATAATCAACATATATAAGGAATGTTGCAATATTTTACTATTATAATTTGTAAGTGGGGTAAAATAGTGATATATTTTGTGACAGGTCTTCTTAGAATGGTTATGTAGCATGATTCCATATGAGTTATTGTGGATCAACTCACAAAGTTAGCCCATTTAATCCCAATTCATAAATTATAGATGGTGGGGAATCTATAAATAATATATTTATTGGATTTGGTAAATATGTTTAGTGTTCTAGTTTTGAATGTATCATATAGATATCTGAGGTTCACATCTCATTTTGGGAAATCCTAAAAACACTTAGTTGGGACACAATTGATGATGATCACGGTGTATCATCCTCATATGGATGGCTAATCAGAGAGGATGAAAAAAACTATATATGAAATTATAAGGACTTGTGTGATGGATTTTGGTGGTTCATGGGAAGAGAACATACCATTAGTGGAGGTATCATATAATAATAGTTATAATTGTTCAATAGATATGGGTATGTTTGAGGCATTGTATGGGCTTCCGTGTCGTTCTCCACTATGTTTGGTGGAAACTGGCGAGACATCGATTATTGGATCAAGCCTTGTCCAAGAGACTATGAAGAAGATCAATTTGATCAGAAATAGGTTGGGTATGGCTCAATGCTGTCATAAATCATATGCATAACAATTTAGACGATCGTGTCGTTCGAGGTGGGTGATCATGTGTTTATTAGAATCTCTCTTATGTTAGGACATCATCTGTTTGGAAGGATGGGTATGTTATGTCCTTGATATATTTTTCAATTTGAGATACCTTATCATATTTTATAGGTGGCTTATCGGTTGGCTTTTCAATAATGGTTTAATGTGGTGCACAATCATTTTTATGTGTCACAGTTGAAAATGTAACAATCGGATTATGACCATGTTCTTCGTTGGGATCATGGTGAGCTAGAACCAGGTTCTTAATGGTTCACAAACCTGTGTAGAATGGAGATATGAAGGAGAATTTATTGCACGAAAAAATAATTAGTCTAGTTCGTGTTTTGTGGCAGTAAAGAAAGATTTAGGAGGACACTTGGGAGCGGCAGAAACAGATGTCTGTGAAATGGCCTGAGCTCTTATAGGAAGGAAATTTTTCTCTACTTTCGTTGGTCAGAAATTCTAATAGAGGGGAAAATGTAGCACCCTTGATATGATTTATGTATCGATTTGTACTCATTTTTATGTTTTTAGTGTTCATGGGATGTATTTGTATGAGTTTCGGTGAGTTTGGAATGGTCATGGAAATGTTTTAGATGATATTTTAAGGGACCATGGTTTGAGCATGGTTAGGGGAAACCATACAGAATTCCAAGGAAATTGTTCAACTCAAGGTAGTGGGGTACCTCAGGGTTATCGCACAGTTTTTTTTAACCATTTGGCGATGCCGTAAGAGATACCTTTGAGGTAGTAGCAACTTCTTGGTTAGCACACAGTTTTCCTAACCGTGTCGGATAACCATGAGCCCCATTAATGTTGTTTTTTAAATGGGATTCGTTGTGATTTACTATAAATCACAGATTTCTTCTCCCATTCAATCGCTATATATTATTTCCATTTATAATGTTCTTGTGGTTCCCTCCCACTAATTTTGGAATGGATTTGAAAGGGTTTCATGTTAATTTGGAGGCAGTTCATCTCGGGTAAGTCAGCATTCTTGATTTCTCATAGGTCTTCTATTGATCTACTCTTCCCTCTCTCTCGGTTTTCATGATCTATATCTGTTGTGTGTAGATATATAGTTGTTTTCTCCTTAAATGAATATATTAGGGATTTATGATGTTGGGGAAGAGAATCTAGAGTGATTTTTGTGGTATAGTTTCTGGTGCGTCAATTTTTCTGGCACACTAAAGATAGGTGCCTTCTATATCCACTCCACATGGTTTGAATTTGTGACCATGGTTCCAATGAATTTTTTTTCTTGAAATTAATTTTTATAATGATGTGAGAATCTTCTTGTAAACCCATTGGTGATGTTGTGGGGATTTGGGGTTGAAATGGGTTATTGTTGTAAAAATGGTCTCTGTTGTGTGATTTTAAAATGGTGATTTTAAAATCATTTGTGGTTTGATTATGGAAAATGTTTTTTAAAAGATCATTTTCAATGAATATTATTTTTATTGAAGTTTTGTTGGGTATGGAAAATGATTAATGGGATTTTTCAATAAATTGGTTATTTATTGAATGGAATTGTCATGTTTTGTAAATTTTTGACGCGCTTAATGTGTTGTTGGTTATTAGATAAATTTTTGGAATAATGTGGTGACTTTGACGTGATATACTTATCATTGGATAAGTATTTTGGATTGATCATGTGACGTGGGTATGTTGTACCCCTAATAATGGTATGCATAGTGGATGAAATTTTCACCATCAAAGTATAAGTGAGCAGGAAGTACCACTAGATTGGGAATGGATAACGGGTTTGGACGGAAGTAAAACCAAGGTTTTTACTGGTTAGGGTGTGTGAGTCTCCATTGTATGATTATTTGTGTAATTTTATACAATACTGAAATGGGTGTTCTACTATGAAATTTTAAAATTTTTGTGGAATGGTTGTTGGGATCTCCTTTGGGTTTTTGGAATTTGGGTGTAAATGTCTTGGTAATGGAGTGTTTGTCTTGTTGTATGTTGTAGAACTATTTAATGCTTTATATAAACAGTTTTATAAAAAATTTCTAACAATTTTATCCTATTTGAATGAGTAGAGAAGAAATTATGGGAAAACCTACTGATTATTTGTACTGACCCCCTACTTCGGATGTTTTGTGATTTTGAAGATGTTGTATTGCAGGACATAGGTATGGCTAAAGCATCTTATTTTAGAAGTTGTTTAACATGATGCTTTGGTGATGTAGTGGTGCTTAGAGAATGGAAATTGGTGTGGAGCTATGGATGGTGTCATAGTTCTTTGGGTCTTGTTGATAGTCTTCCTCTTGGTACTCTATTATTTGGCTTGATGGTATTGGCATTTGGTATTTTTTTTTGGAATATTTGCTTGACCCTTGGTAATGTATGTTATGGGTTGTTTTATTGACATGCATCATGTAGCATAATTGGTAATGAAATATTTGGTTGGATGATTTTAAATTACAGGAAAATCATTCCCCAATGATTCTTGACGCCCTTCCCATTTATTTCCATCCTTTGGAGCCTTGGGAACAATGCTTAAGTCCATGTATCATTCCTCTTCCCACTCAAGCCAATAGGATGGTGCGAGATGTTTTAGTCTTTCTATCATTGAAATTCTTGTGAAATTCTCATGTAGTTTGAAACACACGTTGGAGACAAGGATACATGTTTGTATTGATCATGTGAAGAGTGGCATACATGTCTATTAGATTCTACACTCCCCCATAGGATGCATAGAAAAATGGGGATGTCTATGACATTGATCACTCATGAAAACAATAACAATTTTTAGTATTGTGATGCATCAATGTTATAGAGAGTGATTTTGTTAACAACACTCCCAATACTTCTCTACATCCCAACCCCCAAAAATTATAGAAATAAATAAATGGTGAAATGCATATTTTTATTATGAAGATAACATACTATTATAATCACGTGAAGGGGATTATGCACCCCAGGTGATCACCATTGATTCCATGAAGGACCCCCATGACATGTCAGTATAATCCCATGGAAGTCCTATGGACATGAATCTAGATATCATGAAGGCCCCATAGAAAGCAATATTTGTCTCATAGGAGACCCAATAAAATTATCATTCAATCACACAAAATCCTTTATTCATACATGTTAATCCTATGAAGGAACCAAGACATGTTATCCAATCCTTGTGGATGAACATATAAATGGAAACAAGGTCTGAAAAAATATATTCGATTGTCTAGGATTCAGATGAAATTGAAAATGAGGAACGTTCTCGTGGTCATTGAGTATCACATGACACCATGGATGACCTACAATAAGATCATGTGACGTGCATGACAAAAAATCCATCCATCAACTCCAATCCAAATATATGAGATACGTGTTGTGAACATTGGAATATAACTGGGGTGGTGAGGCCTATAAATCCTTCCCCTTGGCTCACAATTAAAAATTAATCCATGATCAATCATACATAGGAGCACAAGAGAATACTTCTCAGTGTGTCCAATCACTTGATCACAATGTTTTTTCATCAAAAAAACTAGGTGAACAACCTAACAGATTAAGAGGCATGCATAGGCACATCACATGTTCAATTGTGATCACATGAAGGATTTATAACATATATATCATATTATGGAAAATAGGTTATGAATTATGGGGTTTCATGTGAAGACTAAAAAAATTATAACACTGGAAAAACCAGAGGAATGTTTAATATAAATGGCTGGAAAAAAGGCTAAAAGATGAGAGACTTATGTGATGAACATATATACTGATCCTCATGCACATCTCAAGACTTTCCCAAATAATGATATAACCTTGGGACTTGTTTCTCAAATCTCACGATGCTCCCTCAACACAGTATCTGAAACATGTGATGAACCCAAGATAGTTGAAGAAAGTCTCATGACACCCACATCTCATGACAAAAAAGTATTTTTAATTCCTATGGGATTTTTATCCAAAAATTTGGGATGTAAAATAGATATTATTACCATTTTTTTCCATGACACAACTACACATCATCCATATCATGAGACACCCTCTATACAAGTCATCCTAGATCATACAATTTCTTCTAGAAAATTCATCCAGGTCATGTGGCACTCTCCAAACATGTCAACCAAGACAATGTGGAATGCTCTGGAAATGTCATCTAAGTCATGTGGAACCCCCAGATATATTATCCGTAATATCAAGATGTATTTTGGAGAAGACATCTAGATCTTTTGGCACCCTCCCAACATGAATGACTTGATATCATAATTTCTACTTTGACTAGCAAGAAAGATATTAAAAAACATACCTATGTGTTAGAATTGATCGTGAGATGGTCTTAAAAGTCCTTCACTTTATGTGATGAATTTGGAAAAGTCATTTGGATAATGAGATTATCTTCATGAATGTCTACCATGAATCTAGGGAATAACCAGACAAGATATGCAGATAATCATTCTGTATCATGAAAATGTATTGGGACATGGTATCTTGGTCCAATAGATATATATGGGGAACTTCAATGTGTAAGACTTAGCCCATTGAACTATGTGATATACGATTCCTTCCTTATCTAGGATACGTAGGATTCCTTCCTATTGATGAACATATAATTGGAATCCACCTCAGTGTATGTTCTACAACGTCTTCAACATTCCAACCATCTGAACCCAATCACCTCCATGGGACGATCATTCAATCTCATCCTGCCATGGATATATAAGGTAAATAAACTATGATATATCTAATTCATACCCCAACCAGGATACATCGGAATCATTCCAATGCTCAAGCTCAAATGCGCACACACCTAGGTGTATGTCTCGTCATGCCGTTGACATTGAAACCACATGGACCAAATTAATCCCATGGGATGATCATTCTAAATCATCAACAATAATATGTAAATTGAAGCTAAACTATGATAAGTCTGATTCCTTCCATAAAAATTTTATTTAAAAATACTTGCTAAGGATCACGATCTATATCAGACATCCAAAGGGATGTACCAACACATTAGATCGACACCCATATGTAGTGAGACTTATTATATTCTATATATTATTTCACACACTGATCATGGATCATATGGGATTGGGGAGTAATAGTGATCACATAATTCAGATCATGAATCATCCCCAGAAAGGTAAACATCAATGTGTATGCTCTGATCAGTGGAATGATATGGAGACCCCCATACACGGAAACCCCCTCAGGTAATATCCCGGTGGAATGACATAACATTTATGACACAAATTATGTCCATAACCATGATATGTAGGATGACTTTTAGGGGTTTGAGATAATTATATCACACTTATATCCCCATATATGTCATTTCTGCATGATTTTGAACTTAATCGGTGTCTAAAACTATGTGATTTTTGATTCATACATAAAATTGGATTTGGTGGAAGCTGAAAAAAGGGCCTATCTTATCCTCAAAATATTTATCTCTAGCTTGGATGAAAAAAACCTTATGTAGATTTCATGTAGGGATTCAATATATAAGAAATTACCCATTAACATGGAAATTGATGAATAACCATAGATACATTCATATGGAATCATTAATAGACCCTCTTACACATAAAGGAGTTCAATACATTATCCTTTTCAGGTAATCGGAACTATATCAAGATAAGGAAGATATTCCTGAACTCATATTAAATATATAGGAGAGGCCCATAGTAGAAATCAGTTACCCCCAAAATTTAGTGATGAGAATGACATCAAATATCTGAAAATAATGTGACTTCCTAAGAGCCATTATGTCAAATAACACAATTCAATGCCTACCTTGGAATGCAGGTCAATAATGAGTGAAGGATATGGAAACTGTTAGGAGTTTATAATCAAGATAATCATGAATAGTGGATCCAATTTGAAAAATTTTATGTAAATAAATCATCTCAATAAAACTACCATTCCATTTTCTCCCCAAAATTAGTTAATTATTTTCTGAGGAAGAAATATTTGTGAATGGGAAAATAATTTTTTTTAACATTAGCATATCTTTAAAAAAATTAAATTAATGGACTTCTCAATTCTCATCTGATCTTTTTCCCCACATCAGAGTTCTAAATGTCATTTTTTAAGAAAAAAATAGTGAACCCAAAATTAATGATTTTAATGACCTAAAACATCATACAATCAATCTATGGGTTAATTTTCCCCCTCTAGGAATGTAATTTTAATTGATGATACTAGAATGGTGAACCTAATATGAATATCTCAAATAACAAGATTATAGGTTTACCATGTGTCAATACATTTTATTTTCATTAACTATGACAAAACTAAATGATGAACATGAAATGGATCTTTAAAATAACAAATACGATAATAAAATATTATGTAGTTGGGCTTCACATGAATTAATTCCATCTTCACTGTGAAAAGTACATGTTAGTTGAATGTTCAGAACAATAATAACGAAGAACAGCTGTATTAACCATTCAATAAGAATAGAAAAAGTAGGATTACTATAATGATTAAATGATCAATGACCTTATTCTCTATTGTATTAATGGCTATAGATACAAATCTAACAATAAAAACCTAACTAAAGAACATGACTTCATCCAATGACCAATCTAGAGAATTATTTATGTATCAAAGAGAAACCTCACATACCTGAGGCCTTCTATGTCATGTAGAAATTCGAAAATTTTGGGAATAACATTGACATGATATGATCTCAACATTTGATATTGCATGTTATACTATACAAGTATAATAAACAATGAATCCACTTCATCACATGAAAGATATAGTAAATTCAGTGGCACTCATTTACATATCCAACAACATTAGATCATTATCCCTGGAGCGTGAAAATCATCAAATTCACTATCTTATTAATGTGTATTAGGGAGTCAACTTTGGCTCACATATAGTTCAGGGGATAGTGAGAAAATATCCTTTCATACATTTTGATCAGCAGTAACCTATTGGTTCCATTAAAATTATTATTAATCATACCACTTGATACACATCCACCTCTGACACATATGTATAACCAAAAAGGAAGAAACATCGGTAGTGGGAATCATTGTAAAACTAGGAGTAGGTTCTTGTCCTCACTCATAATAACAATGTCCCCAGTATAATTAGGCTATATATAGTGAGCATTATCATTTCCTTATCAATTAAAATATGTATTTGGGAATATTCCTACCTCAATCATGGGAGAACCAAAAATTCTTAACCCCATGCTTGAATCCAATTATCATATTCTGATAGAACAATGAGTAAAAAAGTGGGCATATAATATCATTTCAATTGAAAATATATGGTAGTATATTGTGGAGATAAAAATGTGCATGATTACATTCTTTACCAAAAGTTTCTAAAGATTTACTACATCTTAGATACAAATGAATAAATCTTCTAGAATATTCGAGCACTAGTACAGATACAAGGATATGTGTATATTCTTATCCCTACCATCATAGATGTATTACACATAGATCAGAATGAAAAAGTGGTATCTCTTGATAAATAACACATTATTTCTTGCTTAAATACTATTACTATAATATTCTGGTAAAGTACAAGGCACTATAATATGATCATATTCCCATTCCAACATGTCCTCACTAAGAGATAGTGGAACATACAATAGGACATGTAAATAATCATGAAAAAAATGTCAACAGGAATACTTTAAATACCATGGATCACCCTCATACCGTATTCTAGTAAGGGAACACCATGTAAGAGGAATGAAACTTGGGAAAGTCTCATATTACTATCTTTAAAGACTAGTGAAATACTCAAAAGCCTCGTGATCAAGATCATATCTCTTGCATGACTGAGGCCGACTAGGTGAGAGTGGAACATGTGTTGAGATAAGTTTATTTTAATTATAGTTGAAATACATTGAATATTCCAACCAAAGATGGAATCTAGGGTCATATTCATAATTCCACTGGTGAACTACAATGACAACATCATTCAGAAGTCATATAATAGGAGACTCATATCCTTTCTCCTATTCATATGGTGAATATTCATATTATTATAGGGATAATATTACACCTACAATCAGGGATCACATTGTGACAGCAACACATGCCAAAGGAATCGTTCATATTCATACTAAAAATTACTCGAGACATACTCCAATGTATCATGATCTGGATCATATTCCTTTTTGGATGGATCCTCACCAAGTATTAATGATATATTGCATTAAAAAGACTCATAGTCTACAGAGAATCTAATTTTCATTCTCATAAAGCTTCTTAGTAGTGGTATCATACTTACAAAGAACCATATGTTTATCAATATATTCTACAAGCTATCATAAGACATGAACATGTCCATATAATTTCCTATAATGATGGTCATGATATTCCATACATAATGTAGAATGAGGCCTATATCCTGAATATTCTCAATTCCAGTTCCCTTGATTTCTTTGATGAAATACTCTTATCACCCCATGGGTATATCAAATATTCATATAAAGAGAAAGGTGATCATTTCCATGACAATCCTTCTCCTACTAGTGTGGGTATAGATTGTAAGTACTATACTCATGAAATGTTCTGTGTTCAACCACCCCATCATGATATATCCAATAGATATGTAAACCCTATCCTTTTTTAGACACCTAAATATATAGAGGTTCTCAAAATTTATACACCTTATGTATGGATAAGGGATTGAAACATCACGGATAACAACATTGACGTCCCCATTAGTTTCTAGTAGCAATCCACTATAGTCAATATATGACCATATGAAGCACCTTATGTGGTCTGACCATATAGAGGAATGTGAGTCTGATGAAGAGAAATAGGACATTGATATATGGAGGGATTTATATAGAAACAACATCCCCAAAATGTTATATCTCCTTCTACTTATTATTATGTTATCCGAGTTGAGATATAGATGGATATAGTGAATTATCTATGATATAATATGTGTTAAACATATCAGTGAGTGAATTCTAGAATCATCCATAATTTAGAATACATAGATCACCTTAAATGCAACAAAAAACTCTATTGTTAGAAATACTTGAATATTAACACCCATAATAAAGACAAAATCCCAAAAAGTAAAGTGAAATTCTATATCACCCTTGTGGCCATTGAATCACTACTATTTAAAAACTGATAACCAAATCCACATCATATATCCATGTTTTAGGATATAAATAATATGGATAATTATATTTCATAATGAAACTAAAATACTAAAACATCTGATACATGATGTCCTATAATGAAATAACATCTCTTGAAATCAATGGATTGGGTAATGCACATGATAGTAGGTCACTAATATATAATTCACCTAAATAAATGGTTCCAAAAATTTTAATTTGGGGTAGAGGACAAACAAAAGGTCTTTTATATGGACTCCTTGACAAAACATGAAATCATTTCAGAAAAAATTGAAGTTAAAATCAACTGATAACCTTCTTGTAAAGAATGAATCCCATTATGGAATACCATTAATCCCAGATAATATATATGAAAAATTGTAAATAATTTCAAAATTAATAGTATTATATACAATAGAAGATACTTAGGAGAAAATCTAGCCCACCAGTCAGGGGGATATCTTCCACCACATCTACCCCTCAGATCATCAAGTCTTGGCACAATTCTAGACATGTTGACAACATGTACAAAGCAATCCCATACCTATAGGATGAGGAAATTTATATTCAATAACCACAAATTTCTCAACCATAACCTAAGAGGGTCTAATGAGAATTAATGGGAGTTCAAGACTAATCCGTTCCTGCCAGGATGGGGGCACATACATCTAAATGTCTGTCTGATGAGCCAATAAATCCTTGATCAATATTATCAGATCCTAAACAATAGGATAAAAAACCCCAATTGTGTACCATAATATAACCCATCCCATTAGGATGAGGTTTTTTTCATCATCAACATCCCCATAGAGGGAATAAGAATTATAAATTTTATGGGGAAACAATCAATGGTCGACATATCATCCATTCCTCCCATCGCATGATGAACCCCCGAGATATTTTGAGCCAATTTGAATAAAATGAATAGAGACTCCATTAGGGATGTTATTCCCAAATGAATATGGTTGAATCATATGTCCAGGGTAATCAAAACCCTCTGCAGTCACAAGAAATACATTCCAAACGTGTCCAAAGATTTATGAAATGACTTTAATGAAAGATGTGCAAAATAATCCTTTTTTGTAATGATTAATGGCACAATAATAATTTCCCAATATACCTAAATGAATATATTCACCATTAACATGATAGATATTGCGTCCCAAGACATAGAACCATGTGAGTGTAATTTTTAATACATACCCCAAGATGAGGGTCAAGATAAACAAACTAAGGCTTGAGGTATCCATATCTAGATGAGTATCAAAAACCTATAACCTATGAGGATTGTGTGGACACCCCTACATTAAAAAAATTCTGAAGATAAAGGGAATAAAGTGGTAATACACCCAATAATATTATATAATTGATGATATTACTTACGTGAATGAGTAGGTAGCATAATAGGAGGATGAAATACCATATCCTAAAAATCTCAATGAGGATATACACATGGTAAACATTACCACTAGGTATCTTCCTCAAGAAGTGGTGAATATTCCTCCTCCAACAAATCTAGAAAGAACAAATCTCCCTAATAGAGTGGAATCTACATTCCAGATCAAATCTAGATCCAAATAGCCAATCCAGATAAATGAAGAAGTCGAGAAAGATCACATATTCCAACCATTGCGGTGATACCCTATCTCTCATCATAGAGATCAATATATCATCACATAGATTGAGAATTAGCAGTAGATGAAAATAAGGATACCATTATAGGCCTTGTCCTATCTTTATAGTTGAGAGGTTTCTCAATCTTTAGTTCCTCTATAAATTATCAATTCCATCGAGTCTGTGACTACTGTATTGGAAGCCATGTAAATGTGAAATTGACCTTTGTATACAAATAAGTAACCATATGTAGAATGGGTGGATAAAACATTTTTCCCAAAAAATGTTATAAATCATACAATATAAACATTTTATGGTGTTGGAGTCATAAGAAAACATCTCACACATATTTTATCATGATGTGGTCTGATGTTGGGACCTAAAGTTCAATAGAATGCGACCAAGTTGAGTTGTTTAGTACATACTCAAATAGAGACAACATTTTTAATTATAACAGTATTCTATTAGGATCTAATTCATGATAGAAGGACCTTTATCATCAATTCCTTTACTATTACATCTCGATGATGAGTACAAAATCAATTTTCTAGGTGCCAAACCAAACGAAATGTGAAAATGAGAGGCTTTTTGTCTTCAAAGAAAGATAGAAAGGTTTGACATAATCACTCTGAATCCATCTCCCATAAAAGGATCAAGTGGAAATTTTTGATAAAAATCTATAGGATGATCTGTAGATTTCTCTAATATCAATGAGGTATCTTTGTGGGTTCATTGATTTAATAACCTGAATCTTTGTTTCAGGTATGTTTTTTTTCATTTTGGAGAAAATAAGGAAAATATGGAAATCTTCAGAGTACATGTCGTGTACTTTATAAGTACATGCCGTGTACATTGTGGTCGCATGGGGCCATGTGTTGGCCGTGTCCGGGCCACACACATGGTGTGTAGGGGCAATGTGGAGGCCGCTTAAGGCGGAGTATGGAAAGGCCAAGTACACTCTGTGTACCCCAGAAGTACATGCCGTGTAGTTTATTTTTTTTTCATTAAACAAACTGGGGTCATTCCAAATCGAAGAAAACAACTTTATCTTCATGTTCTTCTACCAGGAGTGCCCTGTATGGCAATGAATGTCTTTTGAGCCCTCGAGCCTCCATTTGTTTTCCAAATCGACGATCGTCAATTGCGTTGGAACCAAAATGGTGAGCTCTTCCTTTTTCTTGAGTTTCATTCAATGATTTTCCCTCTTTCTCGAGATATCGTGGGTTTATCATTTTGTGAATTTTCAAAGATCTACATCGTTATAAGAAGAATCAAGACTCATGGTAAAATTATATTGATCTCCTAGCACCAATATAGGTTGTTTGTGTATTACCTTTCGATGTCTTTGAGTTTTACGTGCAATTTCCACCAATACCTATGAACGGGGTATTGCGTGTTTACTGTTTTGCCTCTGTTGTTCTCATGCCTTTGTTGTATACTTGTGTAGAGGTAAATTTATCATGTTTGAGGATATTTGCTTTGATTTTATGTTTTTCCATGCCTTTTTCGTGTCCTAACCATTGGGTTTGTTAGATTTTTGTCGTTATATCAGTTTTCCATGCCTTGTGACCGTAGGATGGAATGTTGTTCTTGACATGCTTGTTGTTACGTAGAATGGTTAGCCAAGTAGAACTAGAGGTGTACATTGTCCTTATAGCATTATTATACACTGACTGGCATGGGACTATTAGTACCTGGTGATATAGACTATAATGGATAGACCGATTGAGCTTCCTAGAGAGTCTTGGATATTACAGAATACATGAGGGTAGACCGAGTGAGCTTCCTCAGAGAGTCTTGGTTATCATAGACTACATGGGATCGACTGAGTGATCTTCCCAATGTTTCTTAGACATTATAGACTATAGGAGGTTAGACCGAGTGAGCTTCTTCAAATATTCTTTACATGTTTGAATTTCCTTATACCATTCAGGCTAGAGGAGGAATTGACCGAGAGAGATTCCTCATAGAGTTTGTGATAGACCTGAGACTATAAGAGGAATTCACCGAGTGAGCTTCCTCAGAGAGTTTCTAGACCTTGTGGCTATAAGAGGGTTAGACCGCATGATCTTCCTCAGAGAGTCCCTGACAACCCTAGACTATAAGGGGAATTTACCGAGTGAGCTTCCCCAGAGAGTATTATATTTTTGTATGACCAAACTAGAGGGGTTAGGATGAGTTCACTTCCCAGAGGGTTGTTGGTACTTGTTGGATAGGACGAGAGGGGTTGGATGCGAGTAATTCTCAAAGGTATTCCTGCTCTGGTTAGCTGTTTACTTCACCGCTGCTTGTTATTCTATGGATGGATCATTGTTGTATTTCATCCTTCTACTACTTGCTGATTACTACCTGATGTTTACTGTTAATGTTTACTGCTAAATGTACTATTACCTTCAAGAAGTTCACTGACTGTTAGGCACAGATCATCGGGTGGTTTCCTACTGGAATTTAGTCTCACACCCTTTTTGGGTCATTCTTTTGGGCAAAAAAAAACTATGTTGTTACAAGTATAGACAAGGGTAAGCACCCTTCAACTTCTGGTGCCTGATTGGTTAGAGAAGGAGAGTATGGGACAAAGCTTACGCTTGTGATGCTGAGGAGAAGTTTATCTTTTCATTTGTACATGTTTTGGTACTTGTTTCATTAACAATGTTGTGACCTGTTAGGATATTTTCCTAGATATGCATCATGTGTCATTTCAGATATACATATGTTCTCCAGTGGTTTATTGTTTTAGACTTCCACTATTTACTTGTGCATTGTTGATGGATATTTACTTCTTCCACTATTGTATGTGTTGTTTACTTCTGCTGGGTACTCTGCCAATGAGGGCATAGTTTCCCCACTAGCACACGCAAAGCCCTCGCTGCTAGTCCACAGCCTCTAGCATTTGTGGAAATGCACTTGAGGCCATGTGACCAACCGAGTATGGGGTGCCTCTGGGTGGGATCCAGAACTGGGAAATTACAAAGTGATATCAGAGGACTTATTTTCATTTTATTTATTTTTTGGAGCCTTTACCCAGGGATAGGATGGATTCGGTACTTGGTAATAAGTTGTGCCCAGGACTAGCTAACCCATGTATAGAGAAAATCCAATCTACCTTGTTTATTGGAGTTTTCTGGTTTTGAGATTTACGGTTGATATGATTTCACATAGAGTGATTCACATATATTTTGTTTTATTGTTGTGCTAGTGTGGTTCTATTTCTGTCGCAACCCAATGAGATGAGTGTATTCTATCTCATGCATCATATATGCACTTGTTAGAAATAACATTCCATGTATTATTTCAATGCCATCTAGGGTGCATTAGCTATTGCATGTTATTGTGATAGACGTTGTGTAGATTACACATGTTGTTGTGGTAGATTCTTTGATATAATCTCTACTGTTTGATAAAGAATCTGTTAGTATAGTACTTTTCTCTAATGGAAACCAAACATTGGTTTTTTAGGTGTTATGGGCCACCCCGAACCAGAATTTGGTAAATCATTGTCTGTTTGACATGTTTTTTTATATGATATGTAAGAGATTCCATACTTTGGTTCGCGGGGAGTATAGGCCCTCACGGATTAGAATTCTGCACCTTCGTGTTTGTTTTTCAGTGTTTTTTGGGCATCGGTGTAGTGTATGAGATACTTCTCAGAAAAACCCAGAATACACAGTGTGTACTTGACTACACACCTTTTTGTTTTAAACCGTGTCACTGACCATGTGTGCAGAAACATGGGGTGGTAAAAAAGTGTTCTGAAACACTCCGTGTATAGTCGTTACACACCATGTTGGGAACACACATGTCGTGTAGTCTTGTTCTAGGTACCCGGCCATGTCATGAACAACCCGGTGCGGTGATATCTCTCATATACACACCGTTCTTTTTCGGAACACGCAGTGTAAGGGTCATCCGTGTAACCGGCCGTGTAACTAACAACACATGTTACCGAATCCCTTTCTAGAACATGCCGTGTCCTTAGTGTAGACGCCGTGTAGTCTAGGGTTAAGAGGACCATGTGAGTTAGCCATGTAAAGAGACTCAGGAAGGGAAATGGAGTTCAAGTACACGCTGTGTGGGGGGACAACACATCATGTATTCTGGGGTGTTACACGACCAAAGGTGGCAGAATTACAGGCCCATGTGAATTTCCTTAAGGAAAATGATGTGTAGTTCTGAACATGTCGTGTAGTCGTGTTTAGTAAACTTGAGTGTTTCCTTATCCTGTTCTCGTTTTTTTCTCTTATGTTCTCTATCTTTGATAATCCTGATCTAAGGTGTGATTTTGATCTTTCAGAACTATGCCTCCGAGACATCCTCCCGTCATACGTCAGCTGCTATACAGTGACAAGGCACCAGATATTGCCAATCAGTGACCTCCTATAGATCCTCCTGTTATTCCATCTTTGGGACCAGAAATTATACCCATTTTAGGCCCGGATGTGTAGTTCGGGTGGACATCATGAGGATTATTCAGACCTTTTACGGAGCACCCCCTCCTACCCCATTGATGACTGAGTTGACATAGGTTTTCCAGTAGTAGAAACCTCCTAATTTCTCAGGGGATGGAGGACCCCAGGCTACCGAGTCATTGTTAGAGGCCATGTTGATGATCATTGGGAATCTAGAGATACCTATAGATAAAATGGTAAATATGTCAACTTATATGCTCCGAGACACCGCCATTAGATGGTGGGAGGTGATCTCACAGTTAGGGCTCCAGCAGAGTATGACTTGGGATGCATTTCACCGCATCTTCTATGATTACTTCTATCCAGAGACCATGAGGGTCGACCAAGCCCGGGAGTTTATGAGTCTCGATCAGGGTTCTGTTTCTGTTATGGAGTACTCGTCTCATTTTACCAAACTACAGAGCTTCACACCGATTACAATAGGTGATGAGTCATTCCATGATAAGAAGTTTGAGGATGGAATCAGGCAGGAGATCTATTCCTAGGTGAATATCATCAGGTTGAACTCGATATCCTCGATCATCAACCAAGAACTGATTGCTGAGCATAATCTGAGACATTCTAGAGTAGTGCGTCAGGGCGGTTCAACATCCAGAGTCATTATTCCCGCTATTGATACCAGGAAGTGCCACAGGGAGACTGCTCGAGGAGATCAGGGTTGGCGGAATGTATCTTCGGGCATGTAGGTTGTCTGATAACAGTGTGGTAGTAGTGGTCAGACTACGACTCAGTGCCAGAGAGACCCGATGGAGTGTGGATCTTGCGACAAGATGGGCCATTTTCTGTGTTTTTGTCTGATCTTCTCACCTACAGCTTGTGGTAGGGGTTCTTCTATGACCCCGCGTACAAGAGATGTATCACCAATTTCTCACCAGTCTGGGAACTGGAGTTATTTCAGCCGTTCGGGCCGAGGTGGAGGTCGTGGTCGTGGTAGTCAGTCACCAGGTTTCCAGCAATAGCAGAGTGGATCAGCTCAGAGTGGTTATCCAGGGGCGCATGGCCGTAGTAAAGGCCAGAATTTCACTATGGAGAAGACCCATAAAGAGCAGGATCCCATCCCTTCTACAGTTTGAGATACGATCTTAGTATCCTTAGTTTTATCTTCATCTCTTTTCGTTACTGGTTATTTGAATAGTTTTATCTATGTTGCTGTTGTGGAGAGCCTTGGTCTCTGTATGATTTCGTATGCCGATATGTTGACTCTTGATACACCATTTGGAACAAGGATGTATAATGTATATCAGTGCATAGAGTGCCCTATTGAGGTTGTAGGGTGTCACATCTTATGGGACCTCTATTTTCTAGATATGATAGGCTATGATGTCATTGTCGGCATGGACTGGTTATTTCCCTTCCAGGATGTCGTCAATTGCTACCGCCAAAGGGTGACTTTTGTATCACCACATGGATGATATTTTCTTCATAGAGGCGAGTGGGATTTCCAGGTAGGTAGAGCTGGACTAGAGCATCATGGGCTAGGAGGAGTTATAGCCCAAATTTCCAGTCATTATCTGGATGACCAGGGGACTTCACAGTTAGTCATTCCTCTAGTGGTGGATCGTTTCGAGGATGTCTTTCCAGAGGACTTTTTAGGTTTTCCTCTAAAGGGTGAGGTGTAATTTTCTATTGAGATCATACCAAGAGCAGCACCAGTGTCCATTCCTCCTTATAGGATGGCTACACCTGAGTTGCAGGAGATCAAGAAGCACTTGGAGGAGTTATAGGAAAATGGTCTAATCCGAACCAGTACTTCTCCTTGGGGTTCGAATGTCCTATCTGTGAAGAAGGTAGACAGTACCCTTCATCTTTGTGTGTACTATCGAATGTTGAACTAGTTGACGATCAAGAACTGATATCCCTTATCGAGGATCGATGACCTCTTTGATCAGCTACAAGGAACGTGAATGTTCTTGAAGATTGACTTGAGATCTGGATATCATTAGTTGTGCATTAGACCATAAAATATACCTCTGATATGCTTCAGGAGTAGGTGTGATCTCTAAAAATATACGATTATGTCATTCGGTCTCACAAACGTGCTTGCAGTTTTCATGGTGTTGAGGAACCAAGTGTTCCATCCGTACATGGACTCTTTTATGGTGGTCTTCATGGACGATATCTTGGTGTACTATCAAACTCTACATGACCATGATAACCATCCTAACATAATTCTGAGTACACTAAAAGGGCATTAGTTATATGCTAAGATCATGAACTGACACTTCTGGATGGACCAGATTCACTTCTTGGGTCATGTTATCACAGAGACAGGAGTATCAGAAGACCCAGAAAAAGTGAGAGCTGTAGTTTCCTAGGAGCAGTTGAAGAATGACTTTGAGGAGTAGAGTTTTCTAGGGATTGATTGATACTAAAACAGTTTCATATATAACTTTTCATTCCTTGCATCACCATTGACAGGTATGACCAAAAAATGTATGAATTTCTCATGGTCAGATTCTTTTGAGTAATCCTTTCAGGAGCTGAAAGGGAAGTTGACGTCAGCACTGATACTAGTCTTGACAGAGCAGGGAAAGAGCTATACAGTCTACTGTGATGCATCAGGTATCAGACTGGGAACTATTCTTGTACAGGGGGATGGAGTTGTTGCGTACGGGTCTCGGCAGTTGAGGCCACACGAGAGGAACTACACGACACACGATCTGGAGTTGGCCATTGTTGTTCATTCATTATAGTGTTAGAGACATTACCTTATGGGAGATCACTTTGTGGTGTTTACCAACAACAAGAGTCTCATGTATATCTTCACTCAGGGGATCTCAATCTGAGATAGTATAGGTGGGTCGAGTATCTTCAGTATTTTGACATTGAGCTTGCCTATACGCCGGGAAAGGGAAATGCAGTGGCAGATGCATTGAGCCAGAAAACTTAGATTCAGACAGTTCAAGAGGCCAGTAGTGAGTGGTTTCTTATGGATCTATTATCTGAGATGCATTAGATGGGTCATGATAGAAAGAGACATAATTTCCTATCTTCAGTAGCTGTTACCTCTACACGTTTTTATCGGGTACAGATGAGGTAGCTATCAGACTCATAAGGACTAGTCTTGTGGGATAATGTGTCATGAGAGTACCCACTTCCTAGATGGACAATGAGTGAGGATGAGAACTTTCATTTCAAGGGATGCGTATGGGTTCCAGTAGACATACATGAGAAGATGATGCGGGATTTACATTCCTCCGTTTGGGAAGATCATCCAGGCGTCACCAAGATGTATCATGATCTACACCACCAGTCCTAGTGGCCAGGTATGAAGAGAGATGTTGCTAGTTTCATTACGAGATGTTCTACTTGTCTGTAGGTGAAAGCAGAGCATCAGTTACCAGCGGGTCCTCTATAGCAGTTACCCATTCCATAGTGGAAATGGAATGATTTCATGATGGACTTTGTGACTGGGTTGCCGAGGTCACCTATAATGAATGATGTTGTTTGGGTAGTCATCAATAGACTTATGATGGTTTCTCTTTTCTTGACGATCAAGGAAACCTTCATTGTTGATGAGTTGGGATGGTTGTACATCTGAGAGATTTTACATCTGTATGGAGTTCCACACTCCATTATTTCAGATAGGGATGCACATTTTACTTCACGGTTCAGACAAGGGATTTAAAAGGCTTTGGGTACACAGGTATTTTGAGTACAACATACATTCCCCAAATAGATTTCCAGTCTGAGCGCATGATTCAGGTTCTTGAGGATATGCTCAGAGCATTCATTCTAGGATTAGGCGGTTCATGGGATTAGCATATTCTTCTTGTAAAGTTTGCCTATAACAACAATTTTCAGGCGACTATACAGGTGGCACCACATGAGGCTTTGTACGATAAGCCTTGCCGATCACCTTTATACTGGCTGGAGGTAGGAGAGGCACCTTTGTTGGGAACTAGTCTTGTTCAAGAGACCTCAGAGCAGATAGAGTTGATTCAAAAGATGATGGATACGTCATAGTCTCAATAGAAATATTATACTAATTAGAAGAGATAACCTCTGGAGTTTGAGGTCAGGGATCGGGTTTTCATAAGTGTCACATCGTGGTAGGGACACAAGAGGATTTGGAGATAGGGTAAGCTTTCACTGTAGTACATCAAGCCCTTTGAGGTGTTGGAGAAAGTTGGGCCAGTTGCCTATCAGTTTCGGTTACCTCAGAGGTACCAGGCTATGCATGACGTCTTCCATGTATCTCACCTCTGACGTTACATTTCAGACCCGTCTCACGTCTTTCAACCCGTGGAGGATGAGCTCGAAGTGAATGTGTCATTTCAGGATCATCATATCTAGATTGTCGATTGTAGTACGAAGGTTCTCCAGGGTCGGTCTATTCCTCTTATATGAGAGCTATGGAAGCACAAGCGTGTATAGGACGAGACCTGGGAGAGGGATTCCGATGTATTATCGCAGTGGCCGGAGTTGTCTGGTGTTTCTTCTTCTATGCCTCGCTAGGGAAATTTGGGGACAAATTTCATTAATGGGGGATTTTTCAAGAACCTAGATCTTCAATTCAGATCTGTTTTTCTTTTTTTGGTCATTTTGGAGGAAAAAGAGGAAAAACTGGAAATTTTCATAGTACATGCCGTGTACTTTATAAGTACACACCATGTACTTTGTTTCCGTGCTATGCTGTGTGCTGGTCGTGTCCGGGCCACACACATGGTGTGTAAGGGTGATGTAGAGGCCCCTCAATGTAGAGTAAGAAAAGGCCTTGTATAGGCCGTGTACCCCAGAAGTACACACCATGTACTTTTTTTTCAGTAAACATACTGGTGTCATGCCTAATCGACGAAAACACCTTCTTCTTCAGGTTCTTCGACTGGGAGCACCCCGTAGGGCCGCGAACGTCCTTCAAGCCCCCGAGCCTCCATCTCTTTTCCAAATCCACTACCATCTATTGTGTTGGAACCGCATTGATGAGCTCTTCCTTCTTATGGAGTTTCATTCCATGATTTTCCCTATTTATCTAGATATCATAGGTTGAATTTTTTGTGTATTTTCCAAGATCTCCGCCATACTAAAGATAATCAAGCCTCTTAGTTCATGTATATTGATATCATAGCACCAAGGTAGGTGGTTTATGCCTTACCATTCAAAGTCTTTTAGTTTTATGTGCAATTTCCAACAATACCTGTGAATGGGGTATTGCATGTTTCCCATTTTACCTATGTTGTTCTCCGTCCATACTTGTATGCTTGTGTAGAGGTAAATTGAACATGTTTGAGTATATTTTCTTTACATGGATGTTTTTACATGCCTTGTTCATGTCATGACCTTTGGGTTTGTTAGATTTTTCCCATTATATTTGTTTTCCATGCCTTCTGACCGTAGGATGTAATGATGTTCTTGATAGGCTTGTTGTTCTATAGAATGGTTATCCAAGTATATCTATAGGTTCACATTGACATTATAGCATTATTATTCACTAACTGGAACGAGAATGTGAGACTCTGGTGATATATACTATAAGGGATAGACCGAGTGAGCTTCCTATAGAGTCTTGGATATTATAGCTTACAGGAGGGTAGATCGAGTGAGCTTCCTCAAAGAGTCTTAGTTATTATAGACTACAGGGGAAAGACCGAGTGAGCTTCCCAGAGAGTCTTGGAAATTATAGAATACAGGAGGGTAGACCGGGTGATCTTCTTCAAGGAGACTTTACTTGTTTGAATTTACTTAAACCAATCCCAGCTAGAAGAGCAATTTACCAAGCTATATTCCTCAAAGAGTCTCTGATAGACCTAAGACTATAAGAGGAATTGACCGAGTGAGCTTCCTCAGAGAGTTTCTATACCTTAGGGCTATAAGAGGGTTAGACGGCGTGATCTTCCTCAGAGAGTCCCTGACAACCCTAGAATATATGGGGAATTGATAGAAATAGCTTCCCTAGATAGTCATATATTATCATATGACCAAACCAGACGGGTTAGGCTCAGTGCACTGGCCAGAGGGTTGTTGTCACTTCTTGGATAGGAAGAGAGGGGTTGGTTGCGAGTACTTCCCAGAGGGATTCCTATTGTGGTTTGCTGTTTGCTTCACTGCTGTTTTTTTTTTCTGTGGATGGATCATTGTTGTATATCATCCTACTACTACTTTCTGATTACTGTCTGTTGTTTACTGTTTCTGTTTACTACTTACTGTAATATTAGCTGCCATATGCTCACTGACAGTTAGGCACAGTTTTTCGAGTGGTTGCCTACTGGGATTTAGTCTCACACCCTGTTTGCGTCATGATTTTGGTCCCAAAAAGACTATGTTGCTCTTTGTATAGACAAGGTCAAGTGGCCTTATACTTCTGGTACCTAATTTCTTGGACCAGGAGAGCATGGGATCAAGCATAGGATTGTGATGCTGATGAGCTGTTTATCATTTCTATTGTAATTGTTTTGCTACTATTTTTATATCTAGTGTTGTGACATGTTTGGCTATTTTCCTAGATATATATCATGAAAATTTTCATATATACATATATGCTCTAGTGGTTTATTGTTTTACCCCTTGGTTGTTTACTTGTGCATTATTGTTGGATATTTACTGCTTCCACTATTGTATGTTTTGTTTACATCTGCTGTAAACTCTACCAATGAGGGTAACGTTTCCCCACTATCACAAAAAAGGCCTTCACTACTAGTTGGAGGCCTCTGGCGTTTGGGGAAAGGTGCTTGAGGCCATGTGACCAACCGGGTATAGGGAACCTCTGGGTGGCTTCCGGAACTGGGATGTTACAATTGAGTTAGTAGAAATATAAAATGTTTGGAAGACACAATTCAACAGACCCATTCTAAATCCCAAATCATGCCTTCTACAAATATAAAAATTTTCAAAAAGCTATAGATTTTACTGGTACGCTCAAAAAATTATCAATTCTCATTAAAGCATCTAGGTAGGTCTCAAATCTCCCAGTACCCCACTATAGAGTTAAAAAATTCATAAAAAACTAGTGTGATGAGAATAAAAAATAGATTAGGATTTCCTTATATTTGAACAATGGATGTATAAAAAAACACCCTCAGAAATGAGAACGTCCATAGTTATTTCTTTTCTGTTATGGAAAACAACCTACCCAAACATCCAAACCCATGATGATAAATGTGTTTAACATCTCTAGTCATCCCAACTACTACTATTTCTATAGAAGGCCCTGTCATAAAATATAGGTATTTTTTTATACAATATTTCCTAAAAAACATGGTTGATTCATGATAGGTGATGTAGGAAAACTCCACATCATAAGTAACATATAAAACCATTTTCAAATCTGAATAAGAAGGTTACTTCATTAAATTTCCAACTACTATTGGACATAAGTAAAACTAGATTACTCAAAATGAAGTATACCAAGCTCCTTATACACAGAGACAAAAAAATTTGAAACCCATAATGGTTATGTCACCTTGGGTGGTGATATTTAATATACCTCCAAAAAGTGGAAATGAACATTATTTTATAGAAGGTACATAAGAGGATGATTCATATTCCTATTCGATGTAATCTATAACTCTGGAATATTTTCCCTAGTACATCTAAAGCTTGAGAAACACCCCAAAATATGTAACCCTCGTTGTATAAATAAATCATATTTGGTTTAATAAAAATAAAAAACGTTTAATGTCCCATAATCAATGATGAATAATCTGAAAAATATGATATACTTATACCTGATTATGGAACTATAGGACACATGTCCATGAATTGAGTAAACAAAGGAAAACATGGCAGTGGTTAGATCAAATATCACAATCAAATCCCCATAGAGGGTATATTTAAAATTTAGACTCATGGTAAAGAACTAAAAAAGACAAATATAGGCATGGAGGTGTCCCATAAACCTCCATGAATTGTCTAGATCTAGTAGTATTTACTAACCAGCTAGCAGGGGTTCCATTCCTAAATCATCCCAGACAATAGAGGAGGTCAGTGTAACCAAAACCATTTGAAGAAGATGTTCCCTTGTCCTCTGAAGAAACATTCTAGTCCCATATATCTAAAATATATATTCATCTAATCCATATACAATGGTGGAACTCCGTATTTCTAACCCCCAAAATTTTGAAAAAAAGTATGATATTCATAAATACATTTCAGTATTACCAATCATGACCTCAATCTTAAATCTTCTTTATCCTTAAAATGAACATAGATAGGCACTCATTAAATAACTCCGGATCTCTTAAGAGTTTGAGATAGAATTCATTTAAATTGATGTTTATCATGTTGAGACCATTATATTTGAATTCCATGTCTCTATATCATATATAATGCAATTTCCAGAATAGGTCTTTCTCGGAAACATCATACCCGTATATGTTTTAGAAAGATCACCAATGTCAATGTCTAAAGGGATCTAATTGATAATTCTTCTGGGAAAAACCTCATTCGGATAAAGACCCATAGCCATTTGTGATATGATAATTGAGACATATCTCACACAAATATGACCATTCAAGTGTAATATTAGAATGCCAAAATATATATAAGGACGATCATACTCAAAACTCATTATGGGGATCTCATATCTATTATTCATTTTATGGTTATCTGTCACAAAACCACCTAAAATATATTTCAATGAATTCCCTAGGTACATACCTATGTGAAAGTACCATCAACATTCCATTAGTGTTTGAAATACCCCATTGATGGAATAGTCTTCATACTACATGGTGGCATTTTCACCATTGAAGAGATATGATACTGCATATACTAATTATGGTTTCTATAAATTTTATGAAAAAAATGTTTGATTATGATGTAGATGTTTAATATCATTATGTATTGGGGGCCACCCATTATAAATCAATTGAGTATTCTAGCCAGAAATTATTTCATACTCATAAATCTATTTGATGCTATAGACTCATTCCGAGATTTCTAGGATCCTTATGTCCCTAGTGATGGTAAAAAGGAACCCACCCAATCCAGAATCTATTTATAATTACTCTAGGGGTATGGAATGACAATTTATCAAAGGTGGAATAAGAACATGATGAACTCTTGAACACCTTACTCACATTATAAGAAGTTATCTCCATCACCATTGATAAGATTAAGATGATAAATTTTGCAATATAATAAGACCCACAAATAGATGTAATTAGTTCCACTATGGCTATGCACCATATTCTTATACCTGAGGACTAACTAGGTTCCCAGAATGTTGCAACGATTTTCCACCATATCATATGACAAATGTAGTGTTGGAAATAGATAAATATATTCAATAATTTTTTGAGAACTCAAATGCAAATTATGAATCACCAAAGCATCTTAATAAATAAAAATAATGTGTAAATTAATGTATTCATCAATTTTTTAAAATTTAATTGGAATTTATGAAATGAATATTTCCCATTTCTGATCATAAAAATCATGATTGACGAAACTACTAGATTCCATGCCTTTTACATCATGGATGTGCACTCAGGGAAAAAGCAGATAGTGATGGACCATTATGATGAGGATTCCACCACCATCAGAGCACCCTATGGGTATTTTTCTATCAGATTATTCCCCATGGTTTATCTAACATTGGAAATAATTATCAAAATTTCATCCATCATATATTTTATGATTTATTGGGATGAATAAAGGAATTTTATGTTAATAATATGGTGGTCAAATAAATGCAGTTATGTGATCAATTCATTGGACTCCAAACTAACCTCAACTAGTTGTGAAATGATATTCCAAATATTAACCTACAAAAATTCACTTTTAGTGTAACATATGGTATGCCCTTTTTATTTGAGGTATGACTTCATGGAATTGAGGATGAACCTAGTAATACCAGTACAATCAAGGTAATTTCACCCCTATGAATCTACGAAAACTATGTTGGATCCAATTGAACATCTCTTAAATTTTGCACATAACACCCAATGGTCTTGATTTCTCATTATGGAATGAATACACTATTCTTATTTGTGGCCTCCCTTGAACGATCACTTGAAACTCTCCTCACATAGAAAACTACTATATAGAATAATAAGAATATCTATTACATCATCAAATTGATTCTAGGATCTGAGACTCCATATAATGTTGTCGAGAATAAAATTCCCACACTCAAATTTGTAGTGAAAAATATGTTCCATTAATTGTCGTAACATGAAGTCCACTTCTCATCTCATAATGATCCACTCAAGTGAATCCATGGCTCCCCAATGTTGGTCGGGAAATTTTCCTAATGGGTTCCCCTTTTTAAATAGTATGACATTATGTTTTTGTAATGAAATTCATTAAATGTAATGTCTTGGGACGATTTCCTCATATAACATTACACCCTAGAATGTCCTCTATGGGATAGAAAAAATTCATATGAGGGTGTTTTCTTTGTCCATGACACTACCCAAACATTTGATATGTATTTTAACGGATCCTATGAAATTGTTATCGGATAGATAATGTAAACCCTGATAATAAATCAGGTTGGATAAAGTGTATCATTTGATTCTATAGTAAATGAAAATTTCCCCTACCATTTCTCACTATAAAGAGGTTTCACGAATAATGATGTAGAAATAAAAAGCCCTAATCATTTGTTAAAATGTTTCCCTAGAATTAAAAATAGACCTCCAAATCAACCTAGGGGATTCATTACAAGTGAAAAAACATATCAATCCTAAATATTCCCTCAAAAAGGAAGAAGTGTGCCTTTTAGAGGCTATGTATGGGGACTAATGGATGTTTTTACTTATTCAACCACATCTCATAATGTCCTCTGATCACATATTTCTCAGGACGAAATGTTGGATAATGCATCCATAGTCTAGGATGACCCATTTCAGGAAGATGTTATATTACATTTCAAACATTTAAAAATGGTCTCATTGATCATCGTCTATACCATGGATTAAATGAATTAGATTAACAAAACCACAAATCATCACAATCTGATATCCACCCCACGGTGGATGGATATCAACATTTGTTATATTCAAAATTAGACTCTTCTACAAATCAATTTATAATGGAATAGATTATTCACAGAGAAATGAACCATACCATGTTGGATGTTTCAGATGAGTTAAAATACCTCTACATGTGATATGTTGAATGAATCCTCCTTAGATTCATGTCACAAAGATAAATTCCAAGCACGCCTGAAGAAGCCCATGGAGGCCCATATAGGGATCATCAGTCTGGAACTAGTCTCTCCCAATAGATCAAGAGGATGAGTTATTACTAGTAACCCATGAAATTTGATTAAGTGGAATTCAAAAAAATTAATGCATTTAGAATTCATGAAAAATTCATCCATCAAACCCTATAATTTCTACATAGGCCTATTTTTACATAGTCCTAAATATTTCAGACAGTTTTCCATTTGAGGAATGAATTTTTTTGGTCCCTATCCCCTATCCACGACTGAAATCATTAATTACATCATAAATTTTTCAGACATTTTTTCAATGTGGGATGATGTAATACCATTCATGGAAGTCTATATGAATAATTTCATCATCTTTGAGAAGTCTCATATCAACGCCATTTTTGGAGATCCTCACAGAATATTGATGTAAAATCGATCCAAATTCTTTTCTACAGAGCTGATGAAATTATTCAAGGAGTACAAGATCGATTTGAATCATTCACCATGTGTTCATGTGGAAAAAAATGGGAATATAAAGGCCTCCAATAAGACATAATTAAATAAACTCGTGAATATGGAGCATATTGTAAATAATTCCACACAAAAAAAGTTTCTATAGGATCTATGGGACAACCATAGAACCACACATATTGAGACACAGGTACCTCCAAATTCAATGGTGTAGGGAATAGAGGTATGATACCGACAAAGTATACCTAAATTGAATTTGAATAGCCATCTGTGAGAAACAATCTGCTGATAGGAAATAAAAAAATTAGTTTTATGAACTAGAGAAGATCAATGAGAATAGATTCAATACACATCACAACCTTCAATCCCATTAGAATCAAATTTCGTGTTCCTTCAATAAAAAGGTTCTCTTTCGTTAATTAATTCAATGAGAATATGTATTTTATATTATAAAATCATTGATACTGTGCAATAATCCTTCAAATATTTAACCCAAATGTGAACAACATTATATCATATATAAAAGATATCAAAATATTGCATATCTACTACCCATAATGGATGGAGAGAGAGTTACACCCCCAACCAGTGGAAGGTTTCATAAGAAATAATTTTCATAGCTTCAAAAAACAATTCAATGTTCTAGTTATATGATGTTAAGATATACATACCTCATCCTAGTCACATGAAATTAATTTAAAAAATCACATACCAAATATATGACGTTAAACTGTAGAAACCATATCCTAGATTCATGATGTTAAACTAAAAAAACACATCCAAATCATATGATCTAAACTTTTACAAACCACATCGTAGTCATGTGAAATTAAACTATAATAAAAAATCACAAACATGTAATATTAAATTGTACAAACCACCTCATAGTCACATGACATGAAATTACACAAACAATTCCTAACCATATTATTATAAAAGGTATGAATGAAGTCCTAGTTTCAAGACATTAAACTACATAAACACACCCAAACAATTTAATATTAAACTATAAAGACCAGGACCTAGTTTCAAGACGTCAAACAATACAAACACATCCTAAAAAATGAAATATTACTATATATATGATTTCCTAGTCCTAGAATTTTTAACTCAAAAAATCATTTCCAAAAATGATCATGTCAAACATTATTTACCACACCATAGTCGCATGATGTTAAATATAACAAACATGTCCAACCCATATTATGCTGAACTATACAGAATGTGTTATAACTATACGATGTTAACAATTCTAGATATTGACCCTATACAAATGAGTTTGTACCATTTGTATTTCTCATAGAACCATTTTTATAGGTTATACCAGTATTTACAGAAAACAATTAGTACGTCTACCTCAAAGATGAGATATCTAGAATTACATTATACAAATAGTTACATGTGAAATGTTTGTATATATGCATTTCCACTTTTATTCATCCATGGGTACAAATTTTTATCCAGAAAAATGTATATCAAAATTTTAAAAAAATCATTTGCATAGCCATTTGTTATCTCCCAGAAAAAAACTCACTTCAAGACTCTCTACCATAACCTATAAACAATAAAAAACAATAGTTCATGTTTAAAATATATTTTTAGATTTTATCTGTATAAGAAAAAAGATTAAAAAATAATTTATACTTCAGTGTCGACAGAGAATTATTTACCCCTACATGAAACATGTTTTAATTATGTTTAACAAAATAAAATTCACCTGACATGTTTTCTTCTCCATCAGTTTATATTGAATATATAGTGTGTTTATTTTGTATTCCAGAATTATATAACATAATTGAATGTTAGTATCCAAGAATATATATTTTTAGTTAAATATAATAAGGATTGATTTGTTTTTTAGCATGGTTACTTCTATGATATTTGATAATCATGATAGAGAGTCTATGTATTCATATATGTATTCATACAATTGAAAATTTTTAACTAGTTCTATACTTTAATAGTAGATGATGAACCAGTAGGCTCTCATATACATGGATATGTATATCCCTTATTAAATTCAATATGATGAATTCAGGACCATAATTAGTATACCTAGACTCATTTACCATAGAAAAAGAATAATCCCTAAATCTATATGTTCTATTTGAATGATAGGATCCAATATTTACAAACCACCAACAAGTATGTGAAAGGATACATAAATTCCTTACCTCTTGAATGATATCGATACATATCATTCCTAGAGTTAGAAAAACCAAAGTAACTTGATTAACAGATCCTCTTAGTATAAGGAGTTATTTGATATTTCTTTTAATTCATATATTAACTTGATGTTTTATATTTTATAAAACTTTTTTTTTAAATAGGTTTTATTATATATCAATTTAAATGAGTATAATTTTTTATAAACACAATTTATTATTTTTTTTATGTATATGATTGTTTGTGGTTCCCCATTGACTATTTATGTTCCCATACCTTACAATAAGACTTTACTCAAAATTCATATTTATTTATAATGTTTCTATGATCCTTCTTAGGTGTGGAGTGTTAATGATTCTTCTAGATATGGGATCCTTAGGATTCATAAACTCATTGATTCAGGTGGTAAGGTGGTGACACTTGTAGTTCTTGAATGATGTGGGGAGGTATTGCACATGGGTTGCACATAAGATGTCTGCTATTTTCTTCTTCAGGGTTTCACATATAGAACCACCCCATTTTTACTCGATGGAAAATTCTAATTTTAAATTTTATGTATTGTGTATTTTCTATATTTTACTCTCATTTATTATCATTATATTATTTTTTTGAATAGTTTGATGGAAAACATGTGTCATTTAACTACCGAATTATATTTTGTTTGTCTATTTATATGTGTTTTGATAATAAAAGATAGTGTTTTGGACTAATGATACCTTGAGTCCAATGGACAATGATAATTATTAAGGGGAAATGACTTTGGTTTCTGTTATATTATAACAGGGAAATTAACTATCATCTATTAAGTGTTATATATTTAAATAGCATCACCCTAATGGCTTTTTTATTATAATGACATTATTTTCTATCTATTTATGTTTTCAAGTTAATCATGTTTTCTATATAACATTATATATTTTAAATTTTTAAATATATTTTAATGTCATGATTGATTCATTGTTTAATGTTTACTATATTTCTTATGAATCTACTGATCATCACACAGTTTCTAGATACATGGTTATTTTTTTATTATGGAAGTTATTATGATTTTTTTACCTACTGATTAAACCTTTTCATTATAGTAAATGTATTGATCGGATGGATCTAAAAATATTTTTACTCTTTATGTTGATTATTTTATCCATACTACATGTTTTTAAAATGTAATTAGTCCTATAGGGGTTATATTTTTTTCGAAAGTAAGAAACATATTCCTACATAACACATAAAATAAGGGAAATGGTTGTACAACATTATGTTTTCAATGGGAGATGGTTTTGCAAGTGATACATTTTTCTGAAAAAAGATCCTCTCTTGTAAAGTGAAGTTTGGAGAACTATATTGATGAAATTGAATTACAAAAAAAAATATTTTGAATTTTTTTAAAATTTATTTGTTCGATGATTTAAAAATAGAAATTTCATTTCACTAATATAATTTCAATATGGAATCATTTTAATGAATGTCAACTATGGAAAATCAATTCTTGGATAACTCGGGTCACTTTTATAGTAGCAATGACAATAAAATCAAGGTAGGTTTAGTATAATTATTCCAGGATTTATATAATAGTATAGTCTATCTTGGGTAATAGGATATATTGATATTGGTGAATTATTCTATTTCTGAGTGTCACACATTAGAAGCATGGGGGTTTTTTTGGATGTGTGATTACATTTGAATTAAAATGTATCACATGGATAATAAATGGATTTTTGAATGAGAATATGAGATTTTTCGGGTAAAGTTCATGTTGTCTTTGAGGAATTAATAAGAAGTCATATTTTCCTCACAATGAACAATAATAATTATCCGGATTTATATTTTTCTGGTTTCATAATATTTTAGAGATCCTATTTTATAAACACCCATCACAGCCACCAAGATGAACTTTATAATTGTTCCATTATCTTGTCGAGAAGAGAAATGATGTACTAACTTATATTAATGGTATGGGTCATTTCCACCACCATTAGGAACCTGATCTTCGATCCTCTATAGATAAAGAAACCCCATTGGATCTCTTGGATTTAATGAGATGTATAGTTCATCATCATTGGGGAAATAACTAATATCATAAAATTTTATATGAAAACATAATTAACCATGATTAAATATTGGACACTAATTCAACTAACATACCCAGAATCTCCAATTGATGATAATATCACCTATAGACAGCTCAAAACAAATTTCAATCATACACCTAAAACTAAAATCATATTTATAAATTGTATCTAAAACACAAAATATAATTGAATAGTTATAACCTTTACATTTAGACTAATTCATATCACAGTCATGCATTATTGTTATAATACATAACTCATACAACTAACACAAATCACTATTGACCACAAGTTATCACAACAGAATTTGTTAATTCTTCATTATAATACCGTGAACCCCACCAACTAGTTTTAACACTGGCAAAAATTATCATTAAAATTTTAATATATTCAGGAATACCAATACATATGAATCCTCAATGTTCAGATTAATCAAAAACATTCACATTCCATATTGTTTAAAAAAAATTTCTTAGAAAAATAACATATTACTAAATTATTTAACAAATACCACATTTTTAAAACAATCCCATTAATATACATTAGTCGATGGAAACAATTATTTGAATTAGAATTTAATACCCATTGTCTATTAACAGAAAAATTATAAAACATCCCATAGGAAATTATATTTTATTTTTAAATAAAAAAAATTATATTATAAAATAACAATACCATTTCATTTCTTAAAATAATCCATTACCAGTCAATAAAATATTGTTGCTTATTATAATGATAGTAGTACAAAAATTTTCACTATCCCCTATTAAATTTAAAAAATTAATAACATAATTTATTCTCATAAAAACATCATGTTTTCTATGGTAATAAATATAATAAAATAATATATATTTCCTAATACCAAACAATTCAAAAATACCACTCCAATTCATAAATCCATTTCATATATATAGTGGGGTTAGTTCTTTATTTTCCTATTATCAATGGTCATAAGTGTGAGATTCCATTATTTCTCTAAATTACAGTGGATTATTTAATAGTTTAATTGACGTGGTTAGGTCTTGTGGTATATACTTTTTAAATTGGTTTCTATTACTATTTATCCCTACTTTTTATTATATTCCTTAATTAATTTTTTTGAGATAGTTAATTAAAAATTTCAATATATTTTACTGTCTAAATGTTATATTAATCTTGGTTTATCATTCAATGTATTCGTGTTTGGAATAAAAAAATAAGATAATGAAAAATACTTTAATTAATTAATGGGGATACTACGTTCGAGCATATTTTAGAATCTCTTATATTTGTTTCTATCATTTATATTTTTGTTTTTTTAAAGAATATGCTTTTGTGTTTTTTGTTATTGAATTTTTATACATTTATGTTGAATGGAGTATGTGCATAACTAGGAAATGATATAAAGAAATAAATTTAATAGGTAGAATGGATCATTAAAATTTTTCTCAATAAATTTCATAAAAAGATGAATTATTTAATGAGGAATCATGTATATTTAGATTATTGACTATTGGCTAGAGCTATAAATATTTTACATATATTAATGGTATCATGACTTTTCTATGAATATATTTTTAATGATTAGTGGATTATTTATTTTGTTTTCGGTGTTAGGTTCCTATGTATGGATTGAATTATATATATTAGTAATTGGTTGAATGTGAAATGTTATGGGATAAATTTGTCTGAAGAATATTTTTTGGTATTGCCCTATGGTAACTGAAATGGAATTGAAAATAAGTGAATAATGGATAACTAGAAATAAATTAACGGTAACATGGATGTCACTCTAAACATGATAATTATGATCAAAAATGGGAATATCAACATAATTCTCTCTCTTTTTTAGGGTAGATATGGATGATATACATTACGGTAATGAAAATAATTGATGTATGGTTGATTACTCTATCTTCCCAACAATATTTTTTAAATAGTATATAATGTTATTGATCAATATATATATGTGGAATATAATAGAATATGGACTTTTGGTAAAAAAAAAATTAAATCCCCTATTCTATTTGAAAATTCAAAAACAAAATTTATTCTATTTAAATGAATAGGTATTCCATAAGGGAAATTGTATAAAATACAATATTTAGAGGAACACAGTCACATTTAAAAATAAAAATCAAAATATTACTTCAATTTGAAATATAATTTTATTTTATCATGTGCCTCACATTATACATCACCATCTTAAAAATGAGTTTGATTTACTAGAGATCATTTACATAATAATTACAATTACCCACACTAGATAAAAATAGTTTCATTTGGTCATCAATAAAACTAAGATACTACCATGTGTGCACCTATATTTAAAAAAATATTATTTTTAGTCAATAAAAAGAGGACAATAATGTGATGACCCAGACTCTCTTGGTCTTTCCCTTTACCAGAATCCGGGTTCTAAAGGAGTGGAGTCTCAGTGAGACTGAACGGCGAGACCGATCGGCGAGACCGATCAGTGAGACCGATCGGTGAGACCGGTCGGCATCACCCGACCTTGTCAAGTTGTTTCCAGTAATGCTCCTTTGCGTAAATAGGGTTTTAAACCCTATTCTAACTCGTTTAACAGTGTTTTAAGACCCGTGACGCCCATAAGAGTTTTAATTAAATGCTTCATCAATTTATCAGTCGGCTTAAAACCACCAGACCATTTTTTTTACGAGTGGATCCGCGTGATAAACCCACGACCCTCACGCCTTACGTGGATTTGCGTTTTCACCTCAACCGTCCTCGACTCATATAAACTAAGGGATAGCCGTGGTTTCTCCTTTCCTCCATCGTGACTTTCACAAACAGCTTCTAGTGTGTCGGACCGGCCGCATTGTTATCCGTAAAGTTCCACGCCCCCGGCCTAAACGTCGATCATCTATCAACAAGTAGGGAATTTCTCCTTTGCCTCTCTCTTTGTGTATCATGCGGGGTGGGCGTGCTTTTGTTTCTGTAGAATTGGATAAACCAGACCTAATTGAAGATAACTAACGAATTCTATAAAGAATGAAGGAGGGGGGCTGTGATCGTTGATGATGTCTTATGTTTTGATGTTGTTTCTCTTATGACCATCTTGTTGAGTTGTGATGGCTTATGCCTCCTGAAAATCGAGGCCGGTGGTGGTCGTTGTTTTTGCACTAATGAACCCCTGCTAATGTTTTAAATGGCTTGTTTGTGGTTGTAAACTCCTGCTGTGAAAAGTGATTTTGGTTAATCACATATATCCAGCCAAATAAATTGAGGCACCAGGATCCTTCCTTTTATTTTATAACCCCGGTTAAAACACACGGATTTTGAATCATAGGGTGTGTTAAGTCGTTTAAATCTGAAAATACATGCAAGGCCCTGCTTGTGTTGGTGGTGGTAGTTGGTTGTTTTCCCTTCGGGCCAATTGCTGGAGATGTGGGAGGGGATGGGATCCCCTGTTCCTTTATACTTTTGGTGGTTGTGTTGTTTTAAATCCGGGTGGTTACTTGTTCATATCACAAATTGGGGTGGAATCCTCTGTTGTTGAGAACCAGGTGTGGATGTTTTGGTTGATGTTTGACTGTTTACTTTTCTGGACTATGCATACTAGATGCCCTGTGGTGGTTAACCCAAATATTGTTACTGAACATGAGACAAGAATGGGATGATGGGTTGTTAGCGTGAGTCTTGACTCGTACTTGAGTGTTGTTGTGATCTATAGGCTCTCCGAAGAAAAAAACCTAGTTTTGGGTGAGTGCTTATTACCTATATCTATACTTTTAGTTTTGTGTTTCTTATTCGCACCCCACCCAAGTTTAGCACCTAGTACCGAACACCCCCATTTCATGGGGGAGGGTGTTTTTCCCAACACTATTCTTAGTGGATGGTTATTAGCTCCTTTTCTTCTCCCTTTTCTGGATAGCCCAAGTATCTTCGGGCAGGTTGTGATGGCCTGAAGTCCATTATTAGCCCAAGAACCTTCGGGCTGGGTAGTGTGGTGGTTAGCCAGGTGTGTGCGGCAGGTGGTTTCCCAAGTGTCTTCGAGATGAGGCCTAGGTGTCTTCTGGCGTGGTGGTAGTTGTTCTGGCCTAGGTGTTTGCAGGCATAGTTACGTGTGACAGTTGTGGCCCAGGTGTGTGGGGGCGGGATTCAGCAGTGGGTCTACGTGCAGTTGAGGCCCAGGTGTGTGCGGGTGGGATTCAGCAGTGGGACTGCATGCGGTTGAGGCCCAGGTGTGTGCGGGCGGGGTTTTGGCAGTGGGACTGCGTGTGGTTGTGGCCCAGGTGTGTGCGGGGGGGTGTGGCAGTGGGACTGCGGTGAGAATGGCGGGATTGGTCCGATGCGTAGGATGTCTCAATAACCAGTGGGAAAGTGGCGTGGGGTACCCAAACATCGATGTGCTCTTATTATATAAATTACTTGACTTGCGTTATTTGGGGAGTGTGCCTTGGTGAGGCATGGGGTGGATAGTTTACCTTGATAGGTGTTTAGTTTACTCTTTTCTCATGGGACTTTAGTACGTTCCCCCACTTATGCACGAGAGTCTTTGGTTTTCCCTACTGAGTATACTTGTATGCTCACCCTACGTATATAAAACTGCTTTCAGGTTTCTAGGAGGACTTCAGGGATTACTCAAGACCTTACTATCTCGGACTATTGGAGCAGTTGCAGTTGTTGTTTTCCTTTTTGGTACTTACCTTGTAGTCACTTTTTGCACCTTGTGGCTTTTACTTTTGAAACATGCTTGTGGGATTAGTTCAGTTTTTGCTTTACTTTTCTCTCTACCTTAGTGTTGTTGGGTTTTCTTCTCCTTATCTCTCGATCCTATAAAATAAAAAGGGTAATGACTTCCATTTGCGAGAATTTTCTATACCCTCGGTGCTAGTCGCCACTCCGGGACCTATTGAAGTAGGGTTTCAGGGGTAATTATCTCTCCTTCAACTTAAAGAAGGAAGGGCCTGACAATCTGCTGACCCATCCCTCCTTTTGGTGAAGGCAGGTCATGACAGAATGGTATCAAAGGTAGGACGGAGTCTGGAGTTAGGCACAGTGAGGATTGCATGGGATGGTAAGGCAACGGTGTTGGGTGACCTTGGAGCGCGAATTAGGTCAGGGAAGACCGGCTAGGACACGGGATTTTAGGGCCCCCTGTGATCTGATGCAAGGACTCTGGACCTACCGAACGACCAAGTGAGGACGCACCGATTGCAGGGTAGAGACCCTAGGAAAGGTACATGCATCATAATGACTTGTGTTCATTGTGTTTCTGGGATGTTTTGGGAATTAAGAATAAATTTAAATCTTAAGAAGTTTTAAGGACGATATTCTGCACCACTGGGGCTTAGGCATTCCTTGTTAACCTTGTAGCTATTGCACCTGGAAGGCGACCAAGTGTGGTACAGGTGATCGAGGCACCTGAGACTACTTTCGCCAATCGGTAGAGAGCTGATCGAGAGGAAGAGGACGACCAGTGGAAGAAGACTCTTCGAGCCTTCCAGCAATAGGCCCTCGAGAAGTATGAGGGCAGCACCTCCGATATGAAGACGGAAGGCTTGCTAGAGGAGCTAGTTATAGCTTTCGGCCTGATTCGAGCCCCGACCGAGTACTGGGTTGCCCTAGCCATTAGCCAGATGCGGGGAGCGGCACGTCAGTGGTGGATGCTTTACCTAGGGGAGAGGAGAGAATCTGAGGTGGCTTGGGTGGATTTCGAGAAGGAGTTTCGGGCGGAGTTCCTCTCCTCGACGATGAAAGAAGAAAAGAGGCAGGAGCTACTCTTCCTCCAGCAGGGGAGTATGTCTATGAGGGAGCTTGGGATCAAGGTCAAAGACCTCCTACATTTTGCTCCAGACCTATTTCCCGACGAGGAGTCTCGGGTAAGATGTTTGGAGGAGGCACTCCGACCCTCCCTCCCGTATGCTGTTACCCCCATTATCCTACCGATGTACTTGGAGGTCCAGAAGAAGGCCGATGTGGTGGAGCAGATGCTTGCTCTAGGGGGAGTGTCACAAGAGGGGACCCAGCTGGGACCATCAAAGGGGAAAGTCGTCAGCACCAGGCCTCCAGCATCAGGACCCTCTAGGTTCCGACCTGTAGGGTGCAGGCCGCAGCAGTTTCAGTTTTGATTCCCTGGCCCTCACCCTTTTCGTACGGGCCCGGGACCACGATGCTTCATCGGTGGGAGCCCTGGGCATCTCCGGAGTCAGTGCGCAGACCGGGTGTAGTACAACAGCGGAAGACAGCCCCATCACCCACCCTAGCTGCAGCTTTTAGCCAGACCTTTCCAGCAGCAACAGTAGGGACAACAAGCTCCCGGTCCTCCGAAGGTAGATGTAGGAGGAGGCCGACCTCAGGGCTCTCCACAGGGACCTCGACCAGGGTGTGGTCGAGGGGGTGGCCAACAGCTGAGGGGCAGGGGAGCTGGGCGTGGACATTTGCACGCTGCAGAGGCAGTAGTCCCTGCAGAGCCAGAGGTTGTTCGAGGTATGATCAGTCTGTTTATAACTCTTGCTTATGCTTTGTCCGATACCGGATCTTCGCACTCCTTCGTTGCACCCAGTCTAGCCCGTGCCTTGGGTCTAGATGCCGAGAGACTTCCAGTGCCCCTGGTGTTGATCACACCATTTGGAGGTCAGACCGACTTTTTGTTCATTTGTCGGGGATGTAGAGTGATGATAGGGCCACATCAGTCGGTTTAGGATCTTCTTCTGCTACAGATTCAGCCATACGATGTCATCCTAGGCATCGACTGGCTATTTTTTGTGTGCGCCGTCATTGACTGTTTTCTAAGGAGGGTGCTATTCTCAGACTTGGATAGCCGGCGTGTTACCTTCACCGACGATCGGAGCAGTCCGAAGGGGAACAGGAGAGAGGAACCCCTCCTCTCCTTGTTGACCGAGCTGCCGGTAGAATCAATAGATGCAGAAATGGTGGAAGTACCAGAGATCGTCTGTGAGTTTATGGATATCTTCCCTGAAGAGGTGACGACTCTGCCCCCTTGACGTGATATCGAGTTCGGGATAGACCTACAGCCTGACGCTCATCCAATCTCGATGTCTCCTTACCGGATGGCACCATCAGAACTACGGGAGTTGAAGATACAGATTGACGATCTGATGAAGAGGGGTTATATTCTTCCGAGTACGTCACCGTGGGGTGCTCCGGTCTTGTTTGAAAAGAAGGAAGATGGAGGTCTTAGGCTGTGCATAGACTACAGGAGGTTGAATCAGGTGACGATCAAGAATCGCTACCCTCTCCCAAGGATAGATGATCTTTTTGACCAGCTGAAAGGGGTAGGATGGTTCTCAAAGATCGACCTGCGGTCTGGGTACCACTAGCTGAGGGTGAAAGGGAGTGGCATCCCGAAGAAAGAGTTCAGGTGCAGGTATGGACACTTCGAGTTCGTAGTCATGCCCTTCGGTGTTACGAATTCCCCGACTATGTTCATGGGGCTTATGAACTCCATCTTCCGGGTGTACCTGGATCGGTTCGTGGGTGTGTTCATCGACAACATCATGGTCTACTCTAGATCAGAGGAGGACCATGTAGAGCACCTGAGGACAGTTTTGGAGGTCCTCCGACGGCACGAGCTATATGGGAAGTTGTCAAAATGCAAGTTCTGGACCTGAGAAGTGAACTTCCTCGGGCACATAGTGTCAGAGCAGGGGATAGCAGTCGACCCATCAAAGGTATAAGCAATTGTTTCTTGGGCAGCACCCAAGAATGTGGCAGAAGTCCGAAGTTTCCTCAGGTTGGCAGGTTACTACCGGAGGTTTGTACCCAACTTCTCCCGATTAGAATCCCCTTTGACGGCTCTGACCAAGAAGGACAAGGATTTCGTATGGAGTGAGCAGTGCCAGTCAGCCTTCAGCTACCTGAATGGGAAGTTGGTCAGTGCCCAAGTGCTGAGATTACCAGAAGAAGGGGAGGCCTATGAGGTATTCTGCGATGCTTCGGGACAGGGCCTGGGATGGGTGCTGATGCAGCGACAAGGGTTGATCTCTTACGGTTCCAGGAAGCTGTGTTCCCATGAGCGTAATTACGCCAACCACGACCTAGAGCTTGCAGCGGTCGTTTTTTGCGCTAAAGTTATGGCGGCACTACCTCATCGGGTAACGCTTTGGGGTCTTTACAGATCACAAAATCTTGAGGTATAACTTCTCCCAGCGGGACTTGAACTTGCGACAACGGATATGGGTGGAGTTCTTCCAGGATTACGACTTCGAGATCTCTTATACTGAGGGCAAGGTAAATGTGGGGGCCAATGCTTTGAGCAGGAGGACGCAGAAGGATGCGGTCCAAGAGTCAGCGGATGCCTGGAAGGCAATGGAAGAGTTGGATGCCTTACAACTAGATGCGAAGATGGATAGCGGCAGAGGCTGCCTATATCAGATGACAGTGCAGTCATCCCTGTTTCAGCAGGTGGAAGAGTCTCAGTGGGGAGACCTAGAGTGCGAAGTGATGCATGACCATGTTGACCAGGGCAATGCTCCGGAATGATGGACCGAGGATAGTCAGAACCAGATGCATTTCCAAGGGAGGTTGTTTGTCCTAGAGGCGATGCGCGACAGGGTCCTCAGTGAGTTCCACAACTCACCCCTGGTGGTACACCCTGGAGTTTCCAATATGTACCAGGGTTTGAAGAGACAGTTTTGGTGGCCCGGAGTTAAGCGAGCAGTGGCGGAGATTGTGGCCAAGTGCCTAGTGGGTCAGCAAGTGAAGGCTGAACACCTAGTTCCAAGAGGCCTACTACAGCCCCTAAGTGTCCCCGAGTGGAAGTGGGATGAAATCTCAATGGATTTCATCATGGGACTACCCAAGGCCCAAGGAGGGTACGACGCCATCTGGGTGGTAGTGGACAGGTTGACGAAATCGGCTCACTTTCTGGTGATCAGGGAGTCGAGTGATGTGGATGCTCTGGCACGAAAGTACATGGATGAGGTGGTGCAGTTGCATGGAGTTCTGAGGTATATAGTCTCGGATAGGGATCCATGGTTTACCTCGCGGGTCTGGAGAGGATTGCAGCATGCGTTTGGCACCCAGTTACGACTTAGCACTACTTTCCATCCCCAGACAGATGGGAAAATGGAGCGCACCATCCAGAACTTGGAGGATATGCTGCGAGCATGTGTTCTGGACTCAAGAGGGTCATGTGTGTAATACTTGCCTCTGGTAGAGTTTTCCTATAATAATAGCTACCTCCCTACCATCGGCATGGCCCCGTTTGAGGATTTGTACGGGATGCCATGTTGTTCGCCAGTGTGCTGGACCAATGTAGGAGAGGCATGCATCCTTGGTCTGGAGGTGGTGCAGAACACGATAGAGAAGGTTCAGCTCATACGGGAAAGGATGAAGGCAGTCCAGGACCGACAGAAGTCGTATGCTGATTCCAGGAGGAGGCCCTTGGAGTTTGAGGTTGGGGACCATGTGTTCTTGATGGTCTCCCCTCGGCATGGGCAGCAGAGGTTTGGAAAGGGGGGTAAGCTTTCCCATAGGTTTGTCGGACCATTCCAAGTGTTTTGGCGGGTCGGCGAAGTGGCATACCAGCTAGCGTTGCCACCACCGCTATTAAGGATACATGATGTCTTTCATGTGTCCCAGCTCCGCCGGTATCTGCACGACGATTTGCACGTCCTTGATTGGGCCGAGCTAGATATCGAGAACGACGCGAACTTTGTGGAGAGACCAGTGATGATCGAGGATCGAAAGGAGAAGGAACTTCGTGGGCGAACCATTCCCTTGGTTCGCGTGTTGTGGAGACATGGTGGGCTTGAGGAGAGTACGTGGGAAAGGGAATCACAGATGTGTATGCAGTACCCAGAGTTGTTTTGAGTTATGTCCCTTGTTGTACTTGTTGTGGTCGGACGTTTTGTCCTTTGGCTATGAAATGTACTGGTTTCTTTCCTCTTCTTGTGTTTGAAAACCCCCGGCTATAGGGAAGGATAGAACCCGACCCCTAATCAAGATGCATTAAGGTGGATGCGATTAAATCCATGCAGGCGAGACAGTGCCGCCCAATGAGGATAATATCTTTACATGGGGGAAGAGACTCCCCAACCCACGTACCCGGGTAGTTTGTCATGGTATGATGTTAGGTTCGTGATAGGAATATGTTCTTAGTTATCGATGAGGTTTTCTCTTGAGAGGTATCTTTTGGGGTGGTTGTTCGGACCAGCCCTTCCCTTTTGGGTTATCTAAATTCTCGGGGACGAGAATAGTTTGAGAGGTATCTGATGTGATGACCCAGACTCTCTTGGACCTTCCCTTTACCAAAATCTAGGTTCTAAAGGAGTGGCGTCTCGGGGAGACCGATCGGTGAGACCGGTCGGGGAGACCGATCGGTTAAACCGATTAGCGAGACCGATCGGCGAGACCGATCGGTGAGACCGATCGGTGAGACCGATCGGCGCGACCGATCGGCAAGACCGATCGGCGAGAGGGATCAGCGAGACCGATCGGTGAGACCGATCGGTGAGACCGATCGGTGAGACCGGTCGGCGTCACCCTGCCTTGTCAAGTTGTTTCCAGTAATGCTCCTTTGCGTAAATAGGGTTTTAAACCCAATTCTGACTCGTTTAACCGTGTTTTAAGACCCGTAATGCCCATAAGAGTTTTAATTAAATGCTTCATCAATTCATCAGTCGGCTTAAAACCACCCGTCCCTTTTTCATGACGAGTGGAGCCGCGTGATTATCCCACGACCCCCGCGCCTTACGCGGATTTGCATTTTCACCTCAACCGTCCCCGACTCCTATAAACAAAGGGATAGCCGTGGTTTCTCCTTTCCTCCATCGTGACTTTCACAAACAGCTTCTGGTGTGTCGGACCGGCCGCATCGTTATCTGTAAAGTTCTGCACCCCCGGCCTAAACGTCGATCATCTATCAATAAGTAGGGAATTTCTCCTTTGCATCTCTCTTTGTGTATCATGAGGGGTGGGTGTGCTTTTGTTTCTGTAGATTTGGATAAACAAGACTTAATTAAAGATAACGAACGAATTCTATAAAGAATGAAGGAGGGGGGGTTGTGATCGTTGATGCTGTCTTATGTTTTGATGTTGTTTCTCTTATGACCATCTTGATGAGTTGGGCTGGATTGTGCCTCCTGAAAATGGAGGCCGTTGGTGGTCATTGTTTGTGCACTAATGAACCCCTGCTATAGTTTTAAATGGCTTGTTTATGGTTGTAAACTCTTGCTGTGAAAAGTGATTTTGGTTAATCACGTATATCCAGCCAAATAAATTGAGGCACCAGGATCCTTTCTTTTCTTTTATAACCCAGGTTAAAACACACGGATTTTGAATCATAGGGTGTGTTAAGTCGTTTAAATCTGAAAATACATGCAAGGCCCTGCTTGTGTTGGGGGTGGTAGTTGGTTGTTTTCCCTTCGGGCCGATTGTTGGAGATGTGGGAGGGTATGGGATCCCCTGTTCCTTTATAAATTCGATGGTTGTGAGTTTTAAATGTGGGTGGTTACTTTTTCATATCACAAATTGGGGTGGAATCCTCTGTTGTTGAGAACCAGGTGTGGACGTTTTGGTTGATGTTTGACTGTTTACTTTTCTGGACTTATGCCTATGCCTACTAGATGCCCAATGGTGCTTAACCCAAATATTGCTACTGAACATGAAACAAGAATAGGATGATGGGTTGATAGCATGAGTCGTGACTCGGACTTGAGTGTTGTTGTGATCTATAGGTTGTCCGAAGAAAAAAACCTAGTTTTGGGTGAGTTCTTATTACCTATATCTATACTTGTAGTTTTGTGTTTCTTATTTGCGCCCCACCCAAGTTGAGCACCTAGTGCCGAACACCACCATTTCATGGGGGAGGGTGTTTTTCCCAACACTATACTTAGTGTCTGGTTATTATCTCCTTTTCTTCTCCCTTTTCCGGATAGCCCAAGTATCTTCGGGCAGGCTGTGATGGCCTGAAGTCCATTATTAGCCCAAGAACCTTCGGGCTGGGTAGTGTGGTGGTTGTCCAGGTGTGTGCGGCATGTGGTTTCCCAAGTGTCTTCGGGATGAGGCCCATGTGTCTTCGGGCGTGGTGGTGGTTGTTCTGGCCTAGGTGTTTTCAGGCATAGTTACGTGTGACAGTTGTGGCCCAGGTGTGTGCGGGCGGGATTCAGCAGTGGGACTGCGTGCGGTTGAGGCCCAGGTGTGTGCGGGAGGGGTTTCGGCAGTGGTACTACGTGTGGTTATGGCCCAGGTGTGTGTGGGAGGGTGTGGCAGTGGGACTGCGGTGAGAATGGAGGGATTGGTCCGATGCGTAGGATGTCTCAATAACTAGTGGGAAAGTGGCGCGGGGTACCCAAGCATCGATGTGCTCTTATTATATAAATTACTTGACCTGCATTATTTGGGGAGTGTGCCTTGGTGAGGCCTGGGGTGGATAGTTTTCCTTGATAGATGTTTAATTTACACTTTTCTCATGGGACATTAGTATGTTCCCCCACTTGTGCACGAGATTCGTTGGTTTTCCCAACTGAGTGTACTTGTATGCTCACCCTACGTATATAAAACTACTTTTAGGTTTCTAGGAGGTCTTCGGGGATTACACAACACCTTACTATCTCGGACTTTTGGAGCACTTGCAGTTGTTGTTTTCCATTTTAGTACTTACCTTGTAGTCACTTTTTGCACCTTGTGGCTTTTACTTTTGAAACATGCATGTGGGAATGGTTTATTTTTGGATTTACTTTTCTCTCTACCTTGGTGTTGTTGGGTTTTATTCTCCTTATCTTTCGATCCTATAAAATAAAAAGGGTAATGCCTTCCATTTGCGGGAATTTTCTATACCCTTGGTGCAAGTCGCCACTCCGGGACCTATTGAAGGCGGGTTTTGGGGGTCATTATCTCTCCTTCAACTTAAAGAAGGAAGAGCCTAGAAATCTGCTGACCCTTCCCTCCTTTTGGTGAAGGCAGGTCATGACAAATAATGTTATATCTAGTTAGATATTAATGATGAAAATATATTAGAAACTCATTTCTATATTGAAATATAAATACAATCAACAAACTAAACATATATAACTAATAGAAAACTCGTATCATGATCTATAAAATAATATTCAATAGGAGAAACTAATTAATATAAATATTCATAAAAAAAATGTTAATATAGTGGCATGACTAGAAACAAATTTCCATTTTCATTCCACATGAACCACAACAAACACATCATCAATTAAATTTATATAAATGTAATATATATCAAAGACAACTATACAAAATAAAGGATTAATTGAAAAAAATAGAATAAAAAATTTAATTACAAAAATATAAGAGTATTTTTATTAACACTTTATTGAATCTAAAAGAATAATATAATAAAAATTGTAGGTTAGTGTTTTATATCCAAGGAAAAAGTGAATTTCCTCTTGAAAAAAGATATGACGGATCTGGAACTCACAAAATTGATGTTTAAAATATATTGAATTGAAATAGAAATAGGTAATTGATCAGGATGAATGGGATGAAAATGGATGAAACTCTTAGGGTAATAGATTTAATATAGACGTGAGGAATAGATTAGGTGAGATTGGATTTGTGATGAGCTCTATAATAACCGTTTTTAAAACCATATGTATAGAAATTTTTTTCAAATTATTTTAAAAATATTTTGGCATATCTTACATATAGACCGACTTATACCAACTATTATAGAAAAAAATTTCTATAAACCTTATACAAATAGGAAATACCATGTGTTTTGGAAAACAGTCGGTATAGAGGGAACTATACCATTGGTCTTTAAAAACTGTTGGTATAAGTCTGTTGGTATATGGTCAAATACTAGTAGCATAAACTATATACATGAATTGATGGTAGGAAAGATTTAAACTACATAGTTTATTTTTTATTACAAAAATGATGTTAAACTATACAAAACATATCCTCCCTACATGACTTTATAAATTATATGTATCAAAATCTCACAAAAACACACCCCACAAGATCATGATTAGTGAAAAATGAAAATAAAGTGTGCCTATCACTATGTGAGTGTCTGATCCAGATCTATAACCAATTCATCCAAGAACTATGTATTGATTGATTACTTCCATAAAATTATATTTAGTGGCTCCCAGACCATCATTCTTCGGATCATATGAAATATACCTCTTTTTACACATTGTTTCACCTTAATCCATACAAAATGATGGTAAACTATATGGTTGATGTCCTTTCCAGATGACACTAAACCACATGAGATTGGAATAACATTAAACAACATGATTATCATCTCAAAAATATACATTGGGATTCCTTAATATTATATCTTGGTCTATCTATGACATGATTTAAAATCCCCTTGTAATTTCTCTAATATCATTCACGAAAAGAATGAACAATTACCATTCCTTATTTCTCATACCGAGTATAGTACACATTTGAATATGAATTTTGGAATGAGCTTTCCCACATGAGTGATACATAATACTTCAAAATAATGTTCTCATTATTTTATATTAATGACCATAAAACGCATAGAAAAATTCTCTCCACATGACATTAAACTGCCTAGTTTGAGATCATTCATGATATAAAACATTACATTCCCATGGGACCCACTCAAGAGTGATTATATCCTTTGTGTTGGCCCTAAACCACACCTCCAATCAAGAACTATGTATTCCTTGATACATGTAATAACATGAAACATAGTGACACCTAGATCCCCTATCCTGAGTCTAGCTAAAATAATCAATGTGAAAAATCCCTCCCTCTAAGTATAGGTCAGACCTATATAGAGATTATAAAATTCATGAACTATATCTGCCATTAAAGGATATATCGGGATGACTAGACCTCCATTATTAGGCCCATAAATTTCATTCCCTTTTCACATTAGGTATCCTATATATATCCCAAATTACATTAAACTATATTTAATTTCATGAACTAAGTCTGGATTGAATCCTATCATCATAGGATTCACAGCGACTCCCTTATATTCAATAATGTGCCTATCTACAATAATCAATTGAACAAATTACACCCACGACGTATGAGTCAGACCTGGATATAGAATTTACTATTTAAAAATTGTATGTGACTTTATTCTAACAATAACATGATATATTGTGATTCTCAAATATCTAATCATGAGACATTCTACATCAATCAACATGGAAATTCTCCCACTGTATACTGGTCAAACATGTGCTTGGATATTTTAGAAAATAAATATGTATATATTTGTTCATACTATCACATGATATATAAGGACACATTAATCATCAATCTAGGGTTAATAAAAAAATATATACAATGATATAAATGAATCCTTAATTGTATATGGACTGAATCAATTTTTTAAATTTCATAGCCGTATAAAACTAGATTGTATGATTAAAAGAACCATACACCCTTTATCAGTAAGGGATTAATCCATACATGATCACATTTCTAAAACATGAGTCAAATCACTGTCTGGATTTCATGAATACATGATATGTCTATTAAATAAGGTCTCCGACATATGGTTACCCATTTATAATATTTTCCATATATAAAAGATGTTATATTCATCTAAATTCCCCAACCAGTCAAAAGTTATCTCATGGAAACCTTGCACAGTTTATCACATTGGATCATACGTCCTTATAATAGGACGTTAAACTAAAAGTAATGTAATGTAAATAACCCATTATGTTACATAATAAATAATTAAAATTCTCTACACATGATATTAAATGGTACAGAAAATGGTCTGGTCAAGTTAGATTTTAAATAAATGAATATTCAATCCCTGTTATGTGATTGTTAAAGGTGTAGACCATCACACACACCATCCCTTATCAAATTCCCACAAGAGACACCATACAATACACTAGATTATGGGGTGATTTAGTCATATTTTAAGAACATTAGTCCATAAATCACACTCTATGACTTGAGCACCATTGGTGTATGAAGTCCATTTAGGGCCCAGTGAAAGGAAAATTGAACTCTCAATATGACGATTCTATGGATGCATATGTGATTAGGCCTACCAACCAGAGACACATTTCCCATATAAGTAGGTATTTCTGATCCTTTAGAGCATAATGTCACTATAGAAAAACCCAACACCTTATGGTGCGAGGGCCTATCCCTGGAATGATTTTCTCATATCATTCCCTAGGACATGATAATCTTGAGCTTTGTTTTACAAAATTTTCCTTTCCTTTTTAGAATGATGTTACAGAACAGTTGACCATTTGTATCCTAATTAGGATTTTTTTTGTATCAATCCACTTATACTAGGTCCACATGCATCATGAACATAAACTACACGAATATTATTCTATTTTATAAGACTTTAAACTCTAGACTTTGATGGTCCAAATATTATTACCGTAATATATTAGTGAAAGAGACAAAAAAATCAAGTTGAAAATAGGTAGAGGATGTCCATAGAAAAAGAAAATTTTTGGTTGGATAAACTTTTCATCTCTAGATTTTAGGAAGAAAATAATTGAATAAATTAATTTGGTATAAATATATGAGGTCCTTCTTTGAGAACCTAGTAAAATTAAACCCAAACACATAGAACCTCTAGTCCATGTTAATGTTAGGGTAATGTTTTTTTCACATCACGTTGCAATGAAAATGAATTATCTTGGTAGCAACACAAAATTTGGGGTTCTAGAATCCTTATCAATATTTCATTTTTACAAATCAAACATCATTATTGGAGAACCTCATATCGTCATAAAACATCTATGGCCCTTGCTAATGGATACCCAACATCAAGGGACCCTTTTATGACTCTTAATGAATTCCTAAGGCTCTTTCATATGAAGAAACGGTGACCCAATAAATGCATTATTTCTAGAGAAAATGTTATTTCATCACCTTGTGAGCTAGAAATCATTTTTAAGAACTCATCACTATAGACTGTACGTGCCCATTGTCGATATGATTTTCCCAATACATCATCATAAAATAAGAACTTTTTACCAGTATTGGAAATCCCCATAATTAGAATATTCCAGATGATATGACATTATCAACACTATGCAACCATGTTTTGTACCCTTTCACAAAATTATAATTACACACACTATTACCGATCATTTTGATCTATAAAACCTCATGTCCCAAAACCACAAGAAATAGTGATCGAGCTTCACAACTGAGAGATAAAATAACCAATGGTTCCAAAACAAAAACATGATTAATCATTTATACTACTCTAAAATTCATCTCTTGGAAATTTGAGTCTACCAAAAATTATCATAGCCCTAAAAAAATATGGGAAACGACTATTTGACTATGATATCAATGCATAAGGGCTTTATCCTACCAACCATAGACATCCCATCCTTGAACGAACAAAACTATAAGATATGTGATCCTTTGTAGAACTGTAAATAATCCTAACACATTAGGGTGTTATAGGTAATTCACAACACGTATTCACCATTTGATGACTACTAACTCAATCATTTGGGTTATGAATTTCCTCACCCAAATATTAACTATCAAGTTGGACCTAGTATCCCTATAATTTTACCCACATCCAATGATACCACAAAAATATTCCATTGACCATGGAAACAGAGTTTGAAAAACACTATTTGACCATGTTATCGATGAAAAAGTTCTTTAAGATATCAAACAGAGGAATCTCCTCCTCACAAGAAAGGATCTCTAATCCTTCTGAGCCCCGATAAGACTATTTTGGAAGAGAGCACACTAGAGGGTTTTGGGTTATCCATGGAATGTATTCCCAGATTCAATATTCCTCAATAATGTCCGAGTAGTAATACATTAAATATCACATTATTTTATGACTATGTATAATGAATTTAATGTACAAAGAATATTTATGTCCTTACCACATAACATTAAACTACATGATTGAGGTACATACTACATGAAATTAAACATCTTGAAGAATGTTTCTTCATAAATGGAATATTACCTATAATACAAGGTTTGAGATTTATTACACTAAAATACTATAGTAAATATCCCTAACTAAATGACCTTAAAATTCATCACATCGATGATCTAGTTTTAATGCTCAAAAGAAAGATAATGATCACTAGGTTGAAAACCCGACAAGGAAATCCGGGGTAAAAGTCATGTCTTTGCACACATGACACACACTCTCTGTGATCCATAAAATATTGGGCACTATAAGATGAATTTATATGGTGACTAAAATACCCAAATGCCACTAACGACACCAAATGAAAAAAAACCATAGTATTAGGCTTGAATTTACATTCCTCATAACAAATCCCCTGTTTCCATAAATGTTTCACCTAGGGATATTTTGTTGAATCCTTACAAATGTGTGGAATAATTTCCCAAGGTATGATTTACCGAGTGTGTTTGTGTTTATTTATCTAAATAAAATAATTATAAGGTGGTTAGAACACACAGATCATGTAACATTCAAAAGGATATGTGATTGAGTGAACATTAGAAGGTCGTGTGAATCAGTCAAGTGAATTACTAGATTCAATGGGGATAATGAAAAGCCCCTTTGAAAAAACTACATGTTCTTAATAAGTAATCGAAGAAACTAAATGGAAATTGGGGGATAGAAAGCATGTTCCACCATGTCACATGACTTTTCAACCGAATGGCACATGAAAATCACCCAAACCACTTAAAAAATAATGGATTGAAAGAGAAAAATCATGGAGAATATTATAGTCATTCATAATCATGATACGAAATCTTATTATTCAAAAGACACCATAGCTCCCTTGAGACATGTTATAATTGATCATGTGATAGGTTTTAAATGTTTCTATTTGATTCTATGATGCACCATTAGATTTATAGATAAAAAAAATGTGTTTTTCATGAAAAAGGAAAAACATCACCACCAGAACCATTATCAGTCATGTGAAAAATCATAGGAAGAGATATTTTTTGATATCAACAATACTTTCGCAACATTGTGAGATCTCCCACACTCTCAAAAGAAAAGAGTAAATAAAAGGAAAAAATAAGGATGATTTATCTAGAGAGAAGATGCACTAATCACGAAATGGAAGGGGTAATGCAACTAGGGAAATCATTATTATTACTAGGGAGTCCCTATTTGACATTTCATCATGTTTACATGGATGTACTAGAATATGAATCCTAATATTGAAAAGTCCCCCCTTTAAAGCCACATTTACCTTAGGGAATACCCCATTCAAGACTCCTTAAATCATGAAAAAATATTTCCACATGCATGGTGATCTTTTGAAGGCCCCTAGACATGTCAAAATATCCTTGCTGATTCCCATTGAAATAACTTCATTATTTGGATGAATCAATTTAATCTTCCTAGGAATAATAAAAATGGAAAAGCTAGAACATTATCAAGGAAATTAAATATCATGTGACATCATGACTGACCTTGGACATGATCTCATGAAGTACATAACAAAAAATATCTCCACTGACTCTATCAAAAATCAATGAGAGAAATTCCTCAAAAAGGTACATATAACTAATGAGGAATGGAGAATAATTCCTTCCCCTAATATCAAAAAATACCTACATGATCAATCTCACATGGGAGGGTAGAAGTAGACTTCTTAGAGTAGGCAGTCACATAATAAAAAATGTTTTTCTATTATGAAAAATACATAGAACAACCTAAGTAAACATGAGGAATCAATAGTCACTTGACATGATCATATGATATCATGAATTGATATTATATATTATTACTCATATTATGTAAAGGATGTCCTATATGTTAGATGTTTCCCAAAAAACTTAAAAAAATAAATCAATAAAAAATGAGGAAAAAATTCAATAAAAGGCACAAGTGAAGGTAAATGATGGGAAACGTATTGGATGAACAAATATAGTGAACCTCATGTGCTTCACAAAACATTCCTAGATCATGTCAAAGAACCAAGAGGTTTTTTAAAAATCATAACATGATACATTGACATACTATTTGAATCATAAGAAATCTATTTTACATGTTAACAATGTCACATGTTGTCTATAGGAATACCACCCAATTCTTGTGATACTCTATGAGATTTATAGCCAAAACCATGATATATCTCATAGAAATAATACCCATATTATCAGGAGACACTATTTAAAGTCATCATGATCATGGGCCACCATTAATACAATTCAACCATGATATTGCAACAACATATGGAAAATGAATCCAGGACAAATAAAACCTCCCAGACATTTCATCATGGATTGTGAAACATCATCCAGAATAGTCATCCTAATCATGTAAAATGCTCCATTCATGTATGTTTTGATCTCACGTTATCTTCTGAAAAAGTTTTACAAATAATGTTTTACTCTTAATACATGTCATCCTAGACCTTGAGATTTCTTTTGTGTGACACCCCGATCTTCCACGATACACTTCTCATTCAGTAATGCAATAGCTTGCATTGTACGCAACTTCGAGTTCTAAAACACCGCGACTAATCAAAGTAGCCGTTATGAATAGTAATAACCACTTTTTAAAATTATTAAAATTTTATATTTCAAAATGGACTTCATTTTTGTATTCGTAATATCGAAATTATGCAAAGTTGAATTTTTTGTAATTTTCTGAGAACTTCCAATTTTTTATGAATAGTGAAAATTACTTAAAAACAACTTTTTTAATAAAAATAATTCATAGTGATAAATTATAATATTTAGTGGTTTTAAAGTATAATTAGAGTATATTTTTACCATTTTATCCAATGGTGGTCATTAGAATTAATTTAACATTGAAATTGGACATAAACAATTGCCAATCTTTTGATATAAATTGTTTCTTAAAAACACGCTATTGTTGTGACATCGGGAATTAATTATAAAATTAATTAATGCAACTTATATGTTTGGAATTTTTTAAAATTTACATCATTTTTTAATTCGGAATATCAATTATAGCTTAGGGTGAAATTTTGGCATTGTTCTGAAAAAGTCCAATTTTTGATGAATAGTGAAACCACTAAGTGGTAGTTAAATAACTGATTTTTCGTTTAAATGAAATATTACGACTTCTGTGATTTGATTTTCAAAAATCCGACATACATGGTTGTCATTAAGAAGTAAAATGTGGTTCAATGAGATTAAAATAATTTTTTGGTGAATAGTAACTTTTAAGTTCTTAATCGCGATTAGAGGTAATTAGTGTAGTTTAAGGTAAAAATATTGTTTTAATAATATGAGATGAGATTGACACTTTTCCTATTCCTTTTGGATGATTCATGGACGACCATGACAACCCATGGGTGAACTTGGGGACCCCATGGACCCACTTTGGTTGGAAAATGACATTAATATATATTTATTTAATGTTAAAGTAAAAAATGACACAAACATGAAATGTTTTACTAAAAAAATTATTACATGGGGTTATACAAGTCATATTTTTGACTATAAATAGTCATTGGAAAGATAAAAATATTTACTACATCATAGTATTTTGTTTATAATTTTTAGACATTATATAAATTAAATTATTTACAACATCATTATGATGCAGCGATGACCTCATTATTTAACGGTTTTAATAAAATGAAAAGATAATGTACAATCCAAGGATTACACTTGTCCAAAGACTATTGGATGAGTAGATTTCGAACCCTTATCACCTTATCCACGAATTATATAATTGTGGGTCCTTTAGAATCCGAAAAGCATTGTATAATAATGTAAAATTTCTTTACTTTCCAAGAGTTCCCCTCCTCTCCACTTATAAAAGGCCCCCACCTCTACCAACTCATTCACACTTTCAAGCCAATTGACTCGGCCAACCTCTGTCCAAATAATCTCCCAACTTCCCCATTTTACTCCTAGAAGCCTCACTTTGGGAAGAACTCTTCCCAAGGAAGCCTTTGGCTCAAATCAAAAAGAGTTACCCGATTTTGAGGTAATGTCTTCTCTAATACTGTTTTGTTTTATTTTTCTTCTCCAACCCCTTAAATTATTTTTATTCATTTCATTTGTAACAACACCAGTATCCTCAATATACTAGGACGTTTTTATAAGAAGTATTAGAGATAAACTTACACACACCTACATCTAATGGTTAAAGAACATACAGTTTCTGTGGATGGTGAATTTCTGCCTCACGAAACGATGATTGTTCAACACTCATATAACACCTTCAAAGGTGGCCATTAAGATGTCACTATAATTATATATGATATATAATATGTTTATGTTTTACTTATGCTTCTGTATTTCTCATTTATGGAATACTTTATGATTTCCATTATGGGTAAAACGCGATAATTTCATTTTAGGAAGTGCGGACTACCGCCCCCTCAAAGTGATTTGAATCGTTAATGCCATATGTGGGATTTATAAAGGATGGAGTAAATGGTATTAAACACTATATTATACTGGAATTATATTATACAGTTATATCATTATCATTTTATTCCATTAAATACGAAATAGAAATGAAAGTAGCATTCATGCGTACGTACGGCTTACCGTCTCCATGAACGGTGCATTTCATTTCTTACCTCTAAATGTTATGTAATATTATAAATGAATGTATATACTGGATATGTATGATATACATGACATCTAAATCATGAATATAATTCTGGAGATAATGGATATTCTACCACATAAACAACTTGTAATTATAAGAAGTTTATTGTTGACTCAAGTACCAAAGATCGACAAAACGACCGTTATTAACTTAAATAATTACATAATGTTCATAACATTGTAATAAGTGATATGAAAAGGATAATGAAATTAAAAATGGTTCTTAATAAGGTATATATTAACTCTAGTTTATTATTCAGGAGGTTAAAGAAAGGTTGAGTCAAGTCAGACACGAGGTAAGGGAATTTCTTAACCCAACTTCCATTCTTTGGGTTAATCTCCTAGTTTCAAATTAAGTCATGATATTATTATGTTGTATATTGTATTTATAATTTCTTTATGTGAACATATAGTGAATACACATAATTGATATATTTTATTTAAAAATTATCTTTTTATGGGACTTCGTCTCAATCTCCATTCATTGAGGCATATTTTGTTTTATACACAAATTTCTTTTATATAGTATATAAAACCCTTTGACTTTTACGTTTATTCAAAAGGAATCTTTTTATACGAAGCATTTTACTAAAAGAAAAAAAGGGAATGTTTTTCTTTCCGTACATATGTGGAGACAACGACTTCTCCGCCGCCGTGACCATTATTTGAGTTTCGGCTTCCTCTACAAGCCATAATTTTTTTTTTGATGAAAAATAAATACGAAGTTTTAACTTTCTTTTATTTTTGTTTTGAAAATGGTTTTGAAAGCGTTCTTATTATATCAATGTGGTGTATTGATATCTTGTGATTGAAATGTGGAAATGTTATGTTTCCTTTATGCATGTTTTGTGTGATACGATTATGTTATGATTTATGATATGTTTAAACCTATTCATATGAGGAATGTATTGGACATAATAAGTGACGGGTGGAGCCCTATATAGCTCCTCGATGCATCGGTAGGTCTCATGAGACAACTAGATGTGGAATTGGCTGAGGCCCTTTCCCAATTTGATTTATGGTTTTGGCCGAGGCCTTAATCATTTTAGACCTCTTGGCCGAGGCTTTGACAAAATGTTTCAGAATGTCTGTCATTATACATTCCCTCATTATGAAAGTGGTTATTGATATTTCATGTGATTATTTGACTAGTAGAATATCCATGTGAGTAAGTAAATGGCATTATTTAATTTTATTTTTTCCATATTATGTTTAAGTTCATGTTTAAAAGGCTTTTGTTTTAGTTATACATTGCCTTAAATGTTGATGTTTATTTATGAAAGCTTCCGAAATATTGTTATCCTTACTGAGAATCTGAGCTCACCCCTTTCAATATTTTAATATTTTCCAGGACGTGAAGAAGTATTGTATGAATGACCTGCAGGGATAGTCAGAAGAGGATATGAGTGTGGACTATGAAGCATTTTTTATTAGTTTTTCACTTTATGATGTAATGTAACATTTATGAATGTATCTAGTGTTTCCAAGGCTACTAAACTAATCGTTCTTTTGAGACTTGATCTTTTGTGATCATGCCAATGTTACAATGTAATGCACCGACTCCGGGTAGCTGGGGTCGGGGCGCTACAGTTGGTATCAGAGGCAGTTTAGTACTATCCTTGGTAGCTAGATTTAGATAAACTCTGATTAGAGCACATAGCCCAAAGATAGACTTTGAGGATTAGTATAGATGAACTTCTTAGAATTTTGGTATTATAGAGATTTTGTGAGTTTTCCGAGCAATACATCCCTGTCTGGATACGAGCAAGTAGAGGCGGCTCTGGCACAGATGTACCTAGGGGTAAAACCTGGAAACACCGCTTTGAGCTAGACTTGAACGGGAACTGGTGCACGACAACGGGCCTTGCTGCACTCTTGGTTACGAAACTCCCGGGGGATATTCTTAGGATAATTCCCATTTTCTTTACAAACCACTATGAACGGTTTTGAGTATATACTTTCTCAAATAAAACCTTTTTATGATTATGGATTATATCCATAAATAGTTCAATTTATGTTAAGTATTTTACAAGTATGGAATTATGTATTTTGATTCATAAACTAATCTAGTTTATTCCATTGATTAGAAATGGTGCCTAGTGGAAGGAATGGAAACCGTATCAATGAACGCACTCTGTGTAGGGATTTCCCTCCTGCTCAAGATAATTATTGTGGATCTGGAGATACAACTGGTGCTGATCAACTTATTACCATACTGGGACAACTCACTCAAGTTATGAATAATAACCTTACTCGTAAGGAGCACCCTGATCTGCAACGTGGAGGATCAATGTTAGACCGCTTCATGATGAAACAACCACCAACATTTAATGGGGGTAAAAATCCGTTAGTAGCAGAGCAATGGATAAACTCCTTAGAGAAAATATTCCATGCCTTGGAGAGTAGCGAAAGGGTGAAGGTTGTCATGGCAGTTTACCGCCTCATTGGAGATGCCGATCAATGGTGGTCATTGATTCAAAAAACAAAGGAAGACGATGACATATCGAATATGGAATGGAGGGAGTTCAAAGAGCTTTTCTTAGAAAAATACTTTCCTCGTGACCATCGAGCAGATATGAAAAGGCAATTTCTGAGTCTGAGGCAGAAGGAGGATGAGAATGTCGCAAAGTATGAGGCTAACTTTACAAGGTTAGCGAGGCATGCTGCCGATTATATACGTAACCCAAGGAGTAAGATTGATCATTTCTTTGATGGGTTAAAACCATTTCTCCGTCGAGCTTTAGTATCACAATCCTTCTCATCATACGAAGATATTGTCTCGTGTGCTATCAAGACAGAAAAGGAATTCTCAAAGTCTTATGACAACAAAGTAAAGCAAGAGAAGAAGAGAACGGTGGAACAAGAGACAGATAAAGGGAAAATGGGAAAGAAGGATTTTCCATTATGTGATAATTGTGGTAAGAATCACCCTGGTACTTGCCTAAAAGGAATGGCAGTTTGTTATAAATGTGGAGAAAAGAGTCACCAGGCTCGTGATTGCAAGGGAAAGAAAGAGGCTATCAAAGTTGAATGCTACAATTGTAGAGAAATGGTTCATTTTGCAAATGAATGTCCTATGAGTCAGGGAAACTTACCTCAGAAAAGGCAAAGGGATCAAGGAAAATCCTATGTTGTTACTACAGTTGAAGCAGAATAACTAATGTATTGGTGATTTTGGACTCATGGATTATATTCTGGTTATTAGAATAATGTGATATATATATAAGGATTGTACTGCAGTACTTGTTGATTTCAGTAAGGTTTTAATATGAATAAGGTAATTATATTTTTAGTATGTGACAATAAGAGAAACTTTACTTTGTTTGGGGAATCTGATAAATTGATTTTGGAATTAAGAGACCTTTTAGAGAAAGTCTGGACAGAGGTATTTTGGATAACTATAACGGTTGGAGTGGATTAAGTTGATCTTTGGATAGTATTATTTAAGGTTAAAAAATTTATGATGATTATTTTTGGAATATTATGATACTATAGTTTTAGGAAAATGACAACCTGCAGGGTGGGGCATAACCCGTCGCGTCGGACAAAGCTGCAGGAATCGAACACACAATCATAGTGCGATAGGCCTTTATTTCCTACCACTAGCCTACAGGAAGTCCCTGGTTATTACAAAATAAGTTTACTAATCTAAATGGTATGTGTTAACATTTGGAACCTTATAAAATTAGGATATGTATAATATTTTTGAGTTCTATTATCTTTTTGAGTGAAAGATGAGTTGAAGGTTGAAACTCTAATTGTCAAGCATAAATATATATATACCTATCTCTTATTCAATGAATAAATTAATTCTTAAACTTTTGTAAAGGTATATTAAAACAAAAAAATGTGTTATCCTAATACCTTATGTCTTGTTGAACTGATGATATTTTAAATCAACATAGATTGAAGGCTTTGAGGCCCTCAATTTGACAGTTGATTGTGATTGATGACCTCAATCACTCCCTACAAATATTTACGTTTTTCCTCCAATTATATGTCTCTAATTTCCACCAATGTTCTACTAATCGAGATCATAATTGGGTGGTGACTTTTTCATTTCCCTTTCCCTCTTATTAAGGCTAAATTTTATTAATCTTATTTCCGATGTGGGTTTTCCTCAAAGGTATTTTCTCTTTTCAACCTTTTATTTTCAAAGAAAAATTTCAAATTGTGAGGACGCAATTTATTTAAGGAGGGGAGAATGTAACACCCCGAGCTTCCACGATACATTTCTCATTCAATAATGTTATAGCTTGCATTGTACGCAATTTCGAGTTCTAAAACACCGCGACTAATCAAAGTAGCCGTTATGAATAGTAATAACCACTTTTTAAAATTATAGAAATTTTATATTTCAAAATGGACTTCATTTTTGTATTCGTAATATCGAAATTATCCAAAGTTAAAGTTTTTGTATTTTTCTGAGAACTTCCAATTTTTTATGAATAGTAAAAATTACTTAAAAACAACTTTTTTAATAAAAATAATTTATAGTGATAAATTATACTATTTAGTGGTTTTAAAGTATAATTAGAATATATTTTTACCATTTTATCCAATGGTGGTCATTAGAATTAATTTAACATTGAAATTGGACATAAACAATTGCCAATCTTTTGATATAAATTGTTTCTTAAAAACACGCTATTGTTGTGACAGCGGGAATTAATTATAAAATTAATTAATGCAACTTATATTTTTGGAATTTTGTAAAATAGACATCATTTTTGAATTCGGAATATCAATTATAGCTTAGGGTGAAATTTTGGCATTGTTCTGAAAAACTTCAATTTTTGATGAATAGTGAAACCACTAAGTGGTAGTTAAATAACTGATTTTTTGTTTAAATGAAATATTACCACTTATGTGATTTGATTTTCAAAAATCCGACATACATGGTTGTCATTAAGAAGTAAAATGTGGTTCAATGAGATTAAAATAATTTTTTGGTGAATAGTAACTTTTAAGTTCTTAATCGCGATTAGGGGTAATTAGTGTAGTTTAAGGTAAAAATAATGTTTTAATAATATGAGATGAGCATGACACTTGTCCTACTCCTATTGGATGAGTCATGGACGACCAAGAAAACCCATGGGCCAACTTAGGGACCCCATGGAGCCACTTTGGTTGGAAAATTACATTAATATATATATATTTAATGTTAAAGTAAAAAATGACACAAACATGAAATGTTTTACTAAAACAATTATTACATGGGGTTATACAAGTCATATTTTTGACTATAAATATTAATTGGAAAGATAAAAAGATTTACTACATCATAGTATTTTTTTTGTAATTTTTAGACATTACATAAATTAAATTATTTAAGACATTATTATGATGCAGCGATGACCTCATTATTTAACGATTTTAATAAAATGAAAAGATAATGTACAATCCGAGTCTTACACTTGTCCAAAGACTATTGTATGGGTAGATTTCGAACCCTTATTACCTTAGTCACTAATTATATAATTTTGGGACCTTTAGAATCCGAAAAGCATTGTATAATAATGTAAAATTTCCTTACCTTCCAAGAGTTCCCCTCCTCTCCTCTTATAAAAGACCCCCACCTCTACCACCTCATTCACACTTTCAAGCCATTTGGCTCAGACAACATCTGCCCAAATACTCTCTCAACTTCCCCCTCTTACTCCTAGAAGCCTCACTTTGGGAATAACTCTTCCCAAGGAATCCTTTGGCTCAAATCAAAAAGAGTTACCCGATTTTGAGGTAATGTCTTCTCTAATGTTGTTTTATTTTATTTTTCTTCTCCAACCCCTTAAACTCTTTTTATTCATTTCTTTTGTAACAACACCAGTATCCTCAATATACTAGGACGTTTTTATAAGATGTATTGGAGCTAAACATACCCACACCTACATCTAATGGTTAAAGAACATACGGTTTCTGTGGATGGCGAATTTCTGCCTCACGAAACGATGATTGTTCAACACTCATATAACACCTTCAAAGGTGGCGATTAAGATGTCACTATATTTATATATGATATATAATATGTTTAGGTTTTACTTATGCTTCTGTATTTCTCATTTATGGAATACTTTATGATTTCCATTATGGGTAAAACGCGATAATTTCATTTTAGGATGTGCGGACTACCGCCCCCTCAAAGTGTTTTGAATCGTTAATGACATATGTGGGATGTATAAAGGATGGAGTAAATGGTATTATAAACTATATTATATTGGAATTATATTATACATTTATATAATTATGATTTCATTCCATTAAATAAGAAATAGAAATGAAAGCAACGTTCATGCGTACGTACGGCTTACCGTCTCCATGAACGGTGCATTTCATTTCTTACCTCTATATGTTACGTAATATTAAAAATGAATGTATATACTGGATATATATGATATATATGACATCTAAATCATGAATATAATTTTGGAGATAATGGATATTCTACCACATAAAAAACTTGTAATTATAAGAAGTTTATTGTTGACTCAAGTACCAAAGATCGACAAAACGACCGTTATTAACTTAAATAATTACATAATGTTCATAACATTGTAATAAGTGATATAAAAAGGATAATCAAATTAAAAATGGTTCTTAATAAGTTATATATTAACTCTAGTTTATTATTCAGGAGGTTAAAGAATGGTTGAGTCAAGTCAGACACGAGGTAAGGGAATTTCTTAACCCAACTTCCATTCTCTGTGTTAATCTCCTGCTTTCAAATTATGTCATGATATTATTATGTTGTATATTGTATTTATACTTTCTTTATGTGTACATATAGTTAATACACATAATAGATATATTTTATTTAAAAATAATCTTTTTAAGAGACTTCGTCTCAATCTCCATTCATTGAGGCATATTTTGTTTTATACACAAATTTCTTTTATACAGTGTATAAACCCCTTTGACTTTTACGTTTATTCAAAAGGAATCTTTTTATACGAATCGTTTTACTAAACGACAAAAAGGGAATGTTTTTCTTTCCGTACATATGCGGCGACAACGACTTCTCCGCCGCCGTGACCATTATTTGAGTTTCGGCTTCCTCTACAAGCCATCATTTTTTTTTGATGAAAAATAAATATGATGTTTTAACTTTATTTTATTTTGGTATTGAAAATGGGTTTGAAAGCGTTTTTATTATATCAATGTGGTGTATTGATATCATGTGATTGAAATGTAGAAATTTTCTGTTTCCTTTATGCATGTTTTGTGTGATACGATTATGTTATGGTTTATGATATGTTTAAACCTATTCATATGAGGAATCTATTGGACTTAATAAGTGACGGGTGGAGCCCGCTAAAGCTCCTCGATGCATCGGTAGGTCTCATGAGACAACTAGACGTGGAATTGGCCGAGGCCCTTTCCCAATTTGATTTATGGTTTTGGCCGAGGCCTTAATCATTTTAGACGTCTTGTCCGAGGCTTTGACAAAATGTTTCAGAATGTCTGTCATTATACATTCCCTCATTATGAAAGTGGTTATTGATATTGCATGTGATTATTCGACTAGTAGAATATCCATGTGAGTAAGTAAATGGAATTATTTAATTTTATTTTTTCCATATTATGTTGAAGTTCATGTTTAAAAGGATTTTGTTTTAGTTATACATTGCCTTAAATGTTGATGTTTATTTATGAAAGCTTCCACAATATTGTTATCCTTACTGAGCATCTGAGCTCACCCCTTTCAATGTTTTAATATTTTCCAGGATGTGAAGAAGTATTTTATGAATGACCTTCAGGGATAGTCAGAAGAGGAATGAGTGTGGACTATTAAAACTTTGTTATTAGTTTTTCACTTTATGATGTAATGTAACATTTAGGAATGTATCTAGTGTTTCCAAGGCTACTAAACTAATCGGTCTTTAGAGACTTTATCTTTTGTGATCATACCAATGTTACAATGTAATGCACCGACTCCGGGTAGCTGGGGTCGGGGCGTTGCATTTTGAACAATCAAGACAATTCATCATTGATCATGAGATTATCAAAAACCATATCATATAGGTAATGATATGTACTTTGGAAAGGTGAATGTGATCATGTGATTATCATTAAGAATGTACACTATGAAACTAGGCATGAATATAGATCCTAACAAGTTCTATATAGTCAATTATACCATTTGATCAAAATTTCCTTTGACAAGATTAACTTATCTAGTGGATCAACAACAGAAACATCAATGTGTAGGCCAAAACCATTTGACTATAAAAAATATGATTCCTTCTTCAATCAGGATATGTAGGATTCCTTCCAAATGCAGGATTTCTAATGTGCATATAATTTATTGTAATTCCACCCATGTAGTCAACATTCAAACCATCTGGACACATTTACTCAAATTTTCGGATCATTCCACCTCAGCTACCCTCAAATTGAGAAAGATATTGAACTACAATAACTCTAATTCCATCCATAACGAAGATACATTTTCTGAATTCCAAAGGAATGATCAAAAATGGGAATCCACATCATAAAATTTACCACCATGTATCTGACATCACAACTATTGGGACCCTATCACCCTCATGGTCGATCATTTTTCCTTATGCACCGGTAGATAAAGAAAAAAATGAACTATGAGAAATCTGATTCCTACATTGACCAGGATATATAAGGTTCCTTCGTAAGTCATGAGATAAATATCAAGCATCTAAATGGATGTACCAAAACACGATTCCTACATCCATATATTGTGAGACTCATTATTTTCTACCCCATGTTTCTCACATCAATCATGAATAAAGTGGTATAATGCGGTTCCAATGATCATATCATTCATACCATGAACCTAAAACATTTAGAGAAACCTCAGTATGTAATACCCGATGAGTGGAATGATATTACTCCCACCAATACAATGGTTTGGACCTTGTGGAATTTCTCATGGGAATCACTAAACTATAATTAATCAGATTCGTTCCAGAACCAGGATACACGAGACTTCTCCATGTTGTTCAAGATCACTAGAAGGTGCCAAAGTGAGGCCTTTATATTTTATTTACATATAATGATAAATTTTATATTGTTAAAAAACTCAATGTGTTTTAACAGAAAATATAAATAGGATATATAGGATTTAAAATAAATGTCGAATCCCAACCATGGAATATTTCTCACCACCATTAATGGTATAAAATCAAGGAGAATCTGTTTCTATGGATTCAGTTCATATATTTTTACCCATTAATGGAGATACATATATTTATCCTCAGATATTTAAATATGGAATCATTAATAGGACATCCCTATATACACGAAATAGTTTAACAATTTATCTATTTTCGTAGGGTTACCGGCCACACATGAAGATATTGAAAATATTCAAAAACATATCTCAAATATATAAGAGTGTCTTTGATTAGGAATCAATTCATACAATAGTGTGTGATAATCCCAACCTCCCATCCTCTCAATAATGTAAGTATATGCACCATTGGGTTTGAAAGTCCAGTTGACCTCCTTCCTTTGGAAAGTAAGTATGTACTCATTTATGGATATGGGGACCATTGGTAGTTTCTATGGAAGATAAATAATATTGGCATGCTTAGCATCAATGATTGTGAAAACATGAGACCCCCATAGTCAAACCATTAGACCATTTTTAAATTTCATACATGAATCCCCATTCTGAATATACAAAAGTGGTGCACTCGAAATGAAGTGATTTACCAATGGAATCTACTTCACATAATAAAATGGATGGATGACCCAATTCATGTCAGAACATTTTGGTCTTACCATATAGGTGATTAGCATATCTTTCATAATTTAAAAAATGTTGATAATTATGTGATCAATTTTACAGTCCTCAACCCCCCAAACAAACTACCAAACCATTTTTCCCTTATTTCATGTTATATTTTTCAATAAAATGACATGATACTTTAATTTCATCACAGTAAAGTCTTGAATAATTTTGGAATGACACTCATAACTAATTAGTTTTCAATATTAGTATTCCAGGGTCTTCAAATCATAGAATAGTAGAGATGAGCTATAAGTAAATTAGACACAAAATAGTGGGGTGAATAATCATTGAAATCCAACCTCTATTTGTTATTAGTTACAAAATATTCAACAATATTTTCCCCCTAATATATGAATCAAATTATTAAAAAAGAAGAACCCAAATAATTCATCTGTCATTGAATATTGTTTTCATAAATTTAATTTGAATATAAAATGTTTGATAAAAATAGTGTTTTTATATCCTAATATATATAACCTAAACATTTCTATAACCATTACATATAGTAATAATTCTTCCCCAAGGTTGGTTTAGTTTATTTGAGAATAATTCAGTTTTTTTCATTAATATGAAAAGAAAAATAATATTTTAACACAATTTATTTCTAATATGGATCATAAAAAATAATAATTGGCATTATACATGATATAGAAAGAAAATTGGAATTGGAAGATTGTTTTATGGGTGGAGATATATGACTTTACATTAATGTGGATAAGAACAACACAAATATTTCAGAAAAAGTAATTAGAGAATCCTTCAAAAAGAGATAACAAAGGAACTATGAAATATACTTTATGTTATTAATTGACATTCTATGGAATCCAAAATTTTATAAATATGATCTCACATAATAGAATTTTTTTGTATAGAGAATGAAAAAAATAATATCTTCTATGGATTTATCAACATCAATACCTATACCAAGAACATGATTTCCAAGAACACTTCTTTATTATACCATGGGATAAATTTTTTCATAGTTTATGATATTATTATTATCCCCAAATATTGAAAAAATACTCTCAATATTTCTTAATAATACCTAAAATTAATCAACAAATATATATATATATATATATGTCATCTATAATGACCTCTAAACAACCCCCATAATGTTATATATGATTCCTTTCATCATCCCCAAAATGGTAAGGTGGAATTATATAACCCAAAGGGTATAAACGTGAAGAAAAAAATTTATAATTTATGTCTAAATGTTGTTTTTCCTTAATATTTTAAGGGGAAATAAATTTTCTGTACCTTAAAAATAAATCAATGATGTACTGCAACTCCTAACCTAACACTTGCTTTCAGACTTAGTCAATTAAGTGAAAATGAAAATGATCTTTATAGGTTTATGAATTCATCATACTATAGTCAATTATAAATACCAATATACTAATCACATATATATGTATAATATCACTATCCCCACTAGTTATCCTAGTAATACCAGTATTCTTATGAACTAATGGAATATTGATTACCGAAAAACTTTTAGTAATAGGGTTGATGATATAAATGTTTAGTAACAAACGAATATCACTGCATAAAAAATTCATGATAGTGAAATTTATTTTCCCTAGTGTCTGGATAATTGTTTCAAATTATGTTTCTAGAATTGTATTGTATGTCATCATGAGTGGGTTAATCTATGGAATATCAGAATGGGCTAGTCTAATTACTTTAATAATCTTTCTTAAGTGATCCAAAATAATTATCTCTTGGTTTGGTTCGAGAGAATAATAAACTAAAACATTTAAGGTTTTATTTTTCCTAAATAATTAAATCATAATTGGGGAAAATATGATATTTTATTTTAGATTTGGTGGGGTGAAATTTGTTGAAATACATTTAGACATTGAATAATATTCCCATAATTTTTCTTTATTCGTGACATATTTGGTTATTTTTTAATATATTTTTTGGATAAATAATTGTATATATTGGTTTCATTAATGGTTATATAAAAAATGATTATTATTTCTCCACCAGTTTCATAGATTAGTGATCTAGAAAATTGATAATAAAATCTATCTAAAAGTGATTCAATTTATAGAGACAAATTTTCATCATTTGATAAAAGTAAATCAATATCTCCATGATAGAAATTTAATTTTATAATTCCATGATTTTAGTCAAGGTGGAATTAAATAATATCTATAAAATTCTCCAATATAATTTCCTTATTATCCATAATTTTATAGTATTCATTATAAATTTATATGTACAGGATAATGATTTGTAATGTAATTTACATTTCCCCTTTCCTAACTTATATTACGAAGTTTATTATATCAATGAATAGATTACCAAGGGTGATTTTGGTATATTACCTAGTGAATATAATTGTATTATTATGAAGTAGAATGAAGTTGATATGGTTGATGATATTCTTAACTTTTACATGAACATTCCTTAATATCCCCTTAGGAATATGAACTCTACAATCGTCAGGAAGATTGGGGACAGATGTGTGTTTCAATTATAAATTATCCGACAGACATTAAAATATATTTGGAATGAGGTTCATTCAAGATCATAGATTATACAAATAATTAATATATTTTTTTACTCATAGTTCAACATTTTTCTATCGACTACTTGGGTTTTTATTCATAGAAGGAGTTGTTTCGTGGAACATGGTGCTCAAATTAATAGTTTCAAGGAAATTGTTTTTTTATGGGAACTAAATTTTCAATGTTCATATACTCTTATAAGAACATTTAGTATGCCAGTGTTGTTTGGATTAAATGAAGAAGGGGAATGTTCATCAAAACTGTTCAAACAAATTCCCTCTGTTTTTTATTTTTTTCATGTTTATATTTTCCTCACATGCATTGAGGGAATGTATTATGATGTCAGATTGATTGGGGAGGTGTGGGATCATCTAAATTATAATTAGTTTTTTAGATTAAATGGGTGGTTATCCAGTGTTATCATTAGTATATGAGAATTTATATACATTTAGAATAGTTGGTTCTTGTTTATCAATGCATTTCCATGTTTTTATGATGGTCAATACTACAAGTTGTTCAATATATTATTATATGCCACATTATTCTCCTCTGATGGGTTTTAAAGGGATATCCTAAGTAGTCATGGTTTCCCTAGTAAATTCAATGGTTATAAATTTATTTTTATGGTATTACACATCATAAATAAAAATTTCTATTTTACTACATATATTTTTATGTTATTGGAGTGAAATAGATTATGTAGAATTTTGAGGAAATTAGTTTGTATTATGTACATATTTAAGCTATTTTATTGGTTGTTGTGATTATACTAGGGTATTTTGGTAATTTAGTATTTTTTATTTGAAAAAGTAATGGGTTTGAATATTTTATTGGGGGTTGGGATTTAGAACGTGTTATTTATTGGGTTCTCGATTATCTTTCTAATGGAATATTGGAGGGTCATTAAACATGGGATTACATGTTATTTTTGTAATTTGATCTATAAATGAGTATAACATTATTCTTAACAAGTGTTACTCTTATAATAAAATATATTTTTTTGATTTAATGGTTTGTAATTTTCAACTTTTCATTCATTCTTATCACAAATTGTTATTAAATGTTAATTAATTGAGTTTATTAGACATTCATAACATTTATCTCCTTAAAAATCCATGTGAGGTAAATAAGTTTATCCAAAAGGATTTAATTTTCTCTAAGAGTATTCATACCACATTATTTTATATGATTATCATATTAGGGCTATGTACCCCCTATTTCATTTTCTTCAATATGATATTCTTGATACTCATAAGATTCATTTGGGGATTTTTTCTAAATATTATATTAATCATTATGTCAATTGTAGTTTATTTATTGATCAGAACTCATTATAAAATACATAAATTATTATATGATATAAAATTCATGGTGATATAACATGTTGATTTTTCTTTGAACCTTTCAATGGTTTTATAAAATGTTTCACCTTCTTTTTAAATGTGGTTTTTTTATATTATTTTAATGGTATTATTAGGGAAGAAGTATATTAAATAGAATTATTTTTTATATTGGTTCCACTAAAGGATTGATGTTGTTATTATATGGTTTGACAAATTATTATTTTTAAATTTATATGAAAAATGAAATTTACAAATCATATATGACTCACGTTGATTTAGTGGTCGCAAGGATTCAATAGTGTTATGGAATTAAATGAAAAGAAGGTATGAAATTTGCAACTCCATCACCTGAATGGTCAGAAGTTCATTTAGAAAATTTGGATTGAAAACAAAGTATGAACATACTATATAATAATTTATAACTAATGATGATTTATTATTATAATATTATGTGAGGATTTCATACATGGTTTGATCGACCATGTTTCCCATGCTTTGGGATACATTATTTAGATTTCCATTTTTTTCTTTCTCTAGATTCTGATTGGGATTCATCGAATACCATAAAACATAATAGATTAAATTTATAGAATATGGACACCTAGAATTATTAGAATGTAATTTTAGGAGACATGTATGTGTGTTTTACTCCACAACCCTATCAATTTCCACCCTAACTAGATGATTTTATTGGTCATGATTATAGTAAATCATGAAATAATAAAGGATAACAAAACCATTAATGAAATGATAAGTGGGGTTAGAAATGTTAAATGACGTGAGAATATAACTTTTTGATATACTACCTCATACTAGTTTAACTAAAAATTGTTTCAACTTTTCTCTCTCCCAAATTTAAATAGGTTTAGATTTGAATTCATTCTTTATAGTATAGTTTGTGTTGTTAAATCCTTTAATACCAAAAAAAGAAACTTACAAACAAAGTCACAACAAAATTGTTTATGTAAATTATAGAACTTTTTTGTTTAATTTTTTAGATTAATAGAACACTATATACATAATTATTTTCAATTAGTGTGAATGGTTTAATCATATGTTATTAATATGGATAGATTGGATGAATTTTTTATTTGATTTATATTTCATAGACTTGAGAGGGATTCAATTGATGAAATTAATACACTATAATAACATACATCTTTAATACCTCCAAAATATAATGATAATCACATATAAATATATAGGATCATTTTATATACCACTCTAGTGTAATGGGATGTATGGGGGCTTGATGTATATTCCTTAAAATTCAATTAGGTTGAGGAAGAATGAAATAATCAAAAAAAAATTTGAATTAAAATAATTGATTAACTATTGACATAATTGTAAATAACATCCAAAAACTCCCCTTAATACTCATTTTAATCAAAAAATAGAGTTATCCATCCATTTCAAAAAATATTACAAATGAATATAAATATTGACTGATAAGGGAAGATGTTGAAAAAGCGGAAACAAAAAAATAACCAACATTTCACTATTTTGAATAGAATTTAAAACATTTTTATGTCAATAAATTCATGAAGTTAATAACAGTATAAAATTAATATGATTAATATAATTTTATAATGATAATAAATATTATTTATGAGAATGTATTGAATTAAAATAACTGATACAAGAAAAAAATCACATACAAAGAAAAAGAAACAACAAAACATTAAAAAACCAAATGAATTATGATTAAATTTATCAACCCCAAAAACATAAAGACGAATTATTAGATAAATTTTTTACATACCATGTATCCAATTTTTTTTGATTTATTTATTCATAGGGTTGAGAAAATTACATTGGAATTAGACTTTTCCACCCCTAACACGAAATATGATCAGACATTAATACCTTCAACATATATGAAAAAATGAGCTTTTAGATTTTTTAATTATTATGTGTAATAAAATAAGAAATATTTTAAAAATATTTATTCTAATATATGAAATAATTTAATATCATTTTATTTTATATTGTTAGTGTTATGATCAAAATGGTAGGATGTCATTATAGACCATGAAATCTGACAAAGAATTTCATGATTGACTTACAATTTTAGGTTCACCCTCAAAACCATAGATTTTTATATATACAAAATTGAATTTAATTATACAAATTATTTTGAATATATATAATTTAAATGTATTCTTTATTTTCATTGGGTCATGTATTCTATATTAATTTTAGCGGACTTTTGTAAAGTTTACTTTTCCTAGAATTTTGTTGATTTAGGGTCCATGATGTGTGTTTTCCAACATTAATTTCCATGTGCTCAGGAACAATGAAAAAAATTCCCTAAAATATATTGGATGATACTAAAATATGAAAATTAAATTTTGAATAGATATAATTTACAATGAATAAAAAATTTTGTATATAATTATTGATATCAAGGGAAGGATTATAAACATGAAGTGAAATTTATCTCAAACTATAAAAAACACTAATATCTGTGTCTATTGAAATTCAGAAAATGATAGAAACAATATAAAAATTTATTATGAGGATATTTTAGTGGCATGAAAACTATCATTATCATGGTAATAAAAATTAGGATTCTTTGAGGGTATTCTAATTCTATAAAGAAACCCAAGGATATGGATTTTATCAAGGGAATACATGATCAAAAGATTTCAAAAGGGTGTTCATGAGATGAGCACTTATATCTATTGGATTTAATAGAAAATTTATGTTTTTATATTCTATGTTTTAACATTGGTAGATATAATCCATAATGGTATATTTAATTGACATGGAAAAATGATGAAGCTAGGGGGAATGATAGATGTGGAGGATATTCATCCTATAACTGATTGACGGATTCCAAAATGTGGATGTATGAGGTATATTGAACATCCCATTGGATTATAATTTCATATCTATATCACGAAATGGAATTTGGCTACAGCAATTAGGGATAGAAAAAATGGGGTTTGTTCATCGACTATCCCTCGTGCTGTATTGTCATAGATGGGCCTCCACAAGGTTATCCTATATGACACAACACATGATGTAGCCTTATTGGATTTCCTCTAGAGATAGAATCATGAGATCAATATCCACATGCTTAACATCATGGAATCTTCATCATGAGTTAGTCTCATACAGTATACTCATGGGATCATGCTAGAATGATCATCCTCATGAGGGAGTTTCATGAGGTAGGCTTATGTTATTAGCCCCACAAGGTAGTTTTTCAATGTGTCCCCATGAGATCAACATCATTATTTTTATTACCCTTATAATCGATCTATGTTCCTTTTATATAACCTATAAATTCCATTTTATTAATAAATATCCTAATATTTGGAAACTCCAGGATGCCTTTACAATTTTCTATCACTTCATCTCCATCAATGTGCTATATTTTAAAGAAGGAATGATAACTTAATTATAAGGACCCAACCTTAAACATTACTTACTATTGAATTAAATGAATAATTCAGATTGAGGATGTTTTCAAGATTAGAGTTTTAGAGAATTAGGACATAAATTTTACATCTCAAAGAGAACAATGTAGACACATCTACTCAGCTTCCATATTTTTCACAAAAATAAAAACTCTTGAACAAAAGAGTCATGTCAAGTTCCTTGTTTTAGACAACCTGACATTTCCTTGATCCCGTCCTTGAACCTATTCAACTTTATGTCCCGTGAAAACATTTCAAAAATGTTGGATGAGCATAAAAATCTCATTAAGGGTTTAACAGTATGGAAAGAAAACATCAATCCATGTATACATAAGAATCAATGTAATCATTCCTTACACATAAAACATAAGCAATTTAACATATCTCATGAAATCATAATATTTATGCATAAATGAATGGAAATCATAAGGCATAAATGTAACTTGAGGCATTCATAACATTATTACGTAGGGAGTAACCCTCATGGTTACGTTTGGAATACCTATCATAGTATATTCTCTAAATATCTTAGGGGAAACCTTAGCGTTTAACCCCTTCGCGTTACCCAATGCATTACAGAGCTATATCGGGCTCACACGCCCTTAGTTTATCGCAGAACCACCCGTGTTCATAACAATTCCCAAAAAAAATTACATAATCATAGAGTATAACATAAGAATAAAGGAAAGATAACATTCCCACATTGAAATAACAATATAAAATTTTAAGATATTAAAATAATGAATCTATTCTAAAAACCCATTTTCAAAACGATTTAAAACATTTATTAAAGAGATTTTTGAATCAAAATGTACCATACCACCTTGAAGCTTTTAACATTTTAAACCATTAATATCCATATAAATAAATCCTTAAAACCATTTTGAAAACATGGATATTAATGAATAATATTTATAATAACAAATCATTAAAACATTTAAAGCGATATTTTAGTTAAAGTGTTTTAACCAAAATTAGAGACACTTGAATACAATAATTGAGGAATAAAATTTAACTATATTTTTATAATATCATGATAATAATGTATTAATGATATAATACTCCAATGGATAGTATATAAACCATATAAGAGATAATTGGTGCATAACAACAATGATGTCTCAATAGAAATGTAAAATGGGATGAGATCCCTTATAAAGAATGTATCCTTAAATTAAGGATAAACCAATCTCATAATTATATGTGAAAAATATAAATACACCCAATTTAAGTTGATATTAAGTGTAAAATAATCAAATGTCATTAACACATATTCAAAGTATGACATATTCAATATCTACAAGTTGAACCCAATGAAATCGGAATTGGGTTAAGAAGATCCTTTGGTAAAAATCGAGAGCCTAATGGCTTCACCTTAAAATTCATAAAATTAGTTAATGAGAGAGAAAGTGGTATCCCATCCCATGGACCTAAAATTTACATCAATAAGGATATATTCGAACATATACCAACATAAAAATATGCAAATTCAAGGTCATAAAAAAATAAGTCTTTTAAAAAGTGGAGTGTGAAAGGTTCCCTTACCGATTTGGGAAACTTTCAAAACATAAACCCCATGAAATAAGGGCCATGCAATGAAGATTTAAATACCCATAAATGAGAGTATATTATACAAATAGTAAATTAATGGGCAGTAAATACACCAAAAAAAATGTAATAGTGGCCAATGTAGCATGAATCTCACGAGAATAAAAAGTGAGATGAAAATCCCCTTATGAAAAATCGACATCCTAAAGGTGCCACATAAAACATCCAATAATGGATTGATGAGATAAAATAGGGTATATCATAATATTAAAATAAAAATTACAGCAAGAGGAATATATAAGAACATCCCCCAACATAAGAAACAGGAGCTTAAAATAAGTGACATAAAAGAGAGTACTTTAAAAGAAAGAGAGAGGTTGGATCCCTTACCTCAAGTCAGATCTGTCTTGTTCGTATATTTATATTACTGAATAATAAACATTGGTCAATTTATAATTGATTAAGGTCCTCCTTTCAATATTATTATTCAGTTAATATCACATATTATAATGTTATAATTAATTGGTTAATAATGTGCATTCAAATCAGACGTTTTTGTCGATGTTTGGTACATGAGTCAAAAATGAACTTGTTTGAAAATGATTGTCCATGTATTTATAAGTAAATCATCTCCAGAATGGTTTTAATGATTTAAATATCATATATATCCAGTAAATATTCATTTTATACTATTCCATAAAATTTTGAGATAAAAAGAAATGAAATGCACCGTTCCTGGAGACGATAGGCCGTACGTACGCATGAACGCTACTTTCATTTCTCAGACATATTAATGGAAGTAAAAATAATTGAGAGATATATATATTATAATTAAAGTATAATATATATGTTTATTAGGTCACATATGTTCATTAATTTCATTCTTTATACATTCCATGTATTGCATTAACGAGTCACATCACATGAGGGGGCGGTAGTCCACACTTCCTTATATGAAATTATCGGATTTGCACAACATGAAAAGAATAAAGGTACATTTTAAATTTAAAATAAAAAAGAATATGGAAAACATAAATAACATATATATCATATATAAAATACAGTGACATCATAATGGACACCATGAAAGGTGTTAAGAGAATATTGAACAATCCTCATTTCGTGAGGCAGTGATTCTCCATCCACCGAAACAGTATGTTTTCTAACCATTAGATGGAGGTGTGTGTAAGTGTAGCTCGAATAATTCACATAACAATATCCTATTATATTTATGATACTGTTTTTGTTACAAAATAAAGGAATAAAAAGAGTTTAGGGATTTTTAGAATAAAAATAAAACAAAATAACACAAGTGAAGACATTACCTTTAAATCAGGTAACTCTCATGGTTTGAACCAAAATGGTCTCTTGAAGATCATTCTTCCAAATATGAGGCTTTAATGATGAATATAGGGATGTGGAGAGATTAAATGGGCAGTTTTTGGCCGATCCAAAGTCTTGAGAGGTGTGTGTAAGGTGGTAGAGGTGGGGGCCTTTTATAAGAGAAGAGGAGGGGCACTTTTGGAATGTTATAAAATATTACTTTATTATAAAATGATTTTCAGTTTTTAAAGGTCCCAAAAGGATATATTTATAGGATAAGGTGATGAGGTTTCTAAATCCACCCATCCAATAAAATTGTGACAAGTTTAAGACTTATATTTCACCCTATATTCTAATTTTATTTAAATCGTTCATTTATGAGGTAATAACTGCATCACCACGGTGTCATAAATATAATAATTTATTTTAATGTCTAAAAATTATAAAAAAAATATCATGATGTAGGAAATCTTCATATATTAATAATTTATATTTATAGTCAAAATTATGACTTGTATAACCCCATGTAATTTTTTTTAGTAAAACAATTCATGTTTGCGACATTTTAATTTTAACTTTAAATAAAAAGTTATTAATGTCATTTTCCAACCAAATTGGCTCCATGGGGTCCCCATGTTGACCCATAGATTGTCTTGGTCGGCCATTATGCATCCAATAAGGGTAGGACATGTGTCAAGGTCATTTATTATTATTAAAATATTATTTTTAACTTAAATTACACTAATTACCTCTAATTGCGATTAAAAACATAAAAGTTACTATTGACCAAAAAATTATTCTAATCCCATTGAACAGAACTTTACTTCCTAATGAAAACAATTTATTTAAGATTTCTGAAATTCAAAACACAGAGGTCGTAAAATTTCATTTAAACAAAAAATCTGTTTTTAAACTACCACTTAGTGGTTTCACTATTCATAAAAAATTGACGTTTTTTCAGAAAAATACCAAAAATTCAACCTAAGATATATTTGATATTATGAATTCAAAAATGATTTCTATTTTACTAAATTCAAAAAATATAATTTGTATTAATTAATTTAATAATTAATTCCCGTTGTCAAAACAAATAGCGTGTTTTTATGAAACAATATATATCAAAAGATTTACACTAGTTTAAGTCCAATTTAAAAGTGAAATTAATTTCAATGTCCACCATTGGATTAAATGGTAAAAATATATTCTAAATAAACATTAATATCAATTAAAAAGACAATATATCCATATTAATAAATCTTATTAAAGGGAGGTTTTGAATTAAAATGTAACATTTTCACTAAAATTGATCTTTATCGGAAAAATAACAAAAATTTACACAAAGTAAATTTTGATGTCCAGATTATAAAAAAGGATTTTATTTTTTCAAATAAAACATATAAAATTTTCAAAAGTATATTTAAAAACTGGTTCTCCCTCAAAAGTCGGTTAATCAAGCTTCTAAATAATATTTGAAGATTTATGGTTAAAATTTGATTCATTTGCATTTTATGCCTCAAACATTTAGTGGATAAAATTAAAAATATTTGAAAAAAATATATAATCATTTTTTAGTTAGTTCCGTTCTTTCCCTCCATTACAATAGGTAGGCGTTAACTACCATTTAAAATAATATTATTTTTTATTAGAGTGCAACATAAGATTTCAATGAAACTCATTGTTGCGTATTGGGTACGCCATCGAGCATACCGTTCCCTTTAAAGTAATATTAATATTTTATTCAAAAATATGGATAAATATGAAAATTCCATATTCTTTATTTACCCAGGGTGTTACATCCTTCCCCCATATTGGGAATTGCGTCCTCGCAATTTTAAAATTGGTATTGGAAACATCATTGAAAATCCCAAATCAGAACAAGAGTCTGTAAAACTATCACTTCAAATGAATGGGATAGAAGTACAAATGTCACTCGAGTTAACCCATACTAGGATTCCATGTATGGAAATATGGATATGGAGGAAAAAACAAAGGGTTATGTTCTGATGGAGAGTGATAGTAAACATTTCTAGTAAAAAGTTAACCATAAGAAAATCAGAAATTTGTGATGGGTTAAATGGTATTCAATTCCCCAGTAGGAAAAGTTAACAGACAACATTTTTGTTTTAAGTTACTCTTAATTGAGGAATTTATTTTTGATCTTAACTAAATCATAATGAAACATACTTACTTTTCATGTAGACTTTCGACGTTTACTATATTCCTTCGTCAAACTCATATTTTCTCCAAAAGACGAGTAATTAGGAAGACTTGTTCGCATTAAGAGTACTATAATCAACTTCTAGAGAATGACCTATTCCCCAAAAGAGAACTATATACATTCCAGGTCATTAGAAATTAATCAAAACTAAAACCAAAAAGGTTAGTATGAGAATAGATAATACCCAAAAGGAATAATCTTTTAAAAAAAATATATTCTTAATCTCCAAAATTTGTCAAACAATACACAAAGTTCAAAAAAAAAACATTCAATAAACATCTATCCATAAAATTCATCAATGTAATCACAACTAATACCGAAACCCAAATTTCTGAAGGATTTAATCACATAGTCTTCCATGATAAACCTTAACATTTATCTCCAAATAACATCAGTTACTCTTAAAGTCTCATACTAAAAAGAAATTAACCTAATCACATATCCTCTATGATAGGTTAATAATTTCCATAGATAACCAAAAATAAACATACTCTTTATTCCTAAAATCAGAAAACTAAAAAAATTAATTAGTCAAACTAACCAGGGACTTCACGTAGTCCAGTGGTAGGTGATAAATACAAGTCGCACATTGGTTGTGGGTTCGATTCTCATAGCATTGTCCGACGCGACGGGTTGTCACACGGTCTCTGTGTTGTCCTTTTTCCAAAACTATATATTTCGTAAAACATTCCCCAAAAGAGATAAAATCATCATAAATTACCATAACATAATTTAACCGCAATTTTAACTCATGCATTTTTTATTCCATTATAACATATAGTAACCCATAATTACCTCATATGTAAGGATCATATAAACCCTAATGGTTACCTTTATAATTGTCACATGATCTTCCACATCGAGTTGGTTCTCTCATACAAGAGGCATTAGAGAACTCACCAAGGTTCAAGTGGTTGATCATGACTCTTAATAGTTGGTGTAGAATAACCACAAGATTTATCATTGAATGCCCCATTTCATCCAGTCTCTTAATCAGAGAACCACCACAGTTTCCTTCAAATCCATTGTCACTTTGGCGCCTACTTGATCTATCCATTTACTAAAAAAATTGTTAGTGTGAGTATATCAACAAAATCTACATGTACTAAGGAGGAAAATAAAACCTAATATATAATTACTCATTAACATTATCTAAAAACTATGACTCTTTCAGAAATCCTAACCAATTTGGTAATGTCACTTATGCTTAGAGAATACCCTAACCTCTAAAGTTATCTAAACTGACCTATGATACCAACTATAAGGACCCGACCTTAAACATTACTTTTTATTGAATTAAATGAATAATTCAAATTGGGGATACTTTTAGGTTTAGAGTTTTAGAGAATTTGGACATAAATATTACATATCAAAGATTAAAATGTAGACACATCTACTCAACTTCCATTTATTTCACATAAAACAACTCTTGAACAAAAGATTCATGTCTAGTTCCTTGTTTTAGACAGCCTGACATTTCCATTATCCCATCCTTGATCCTATTCAACTTTATGTCAGGTGAAATTTTTTTAAAAACATGGGATGAGCATAAAAATCTCTGTAAGGTTTATAACAGTATGGAAAGAAAACATCAGTCCATGTATAAATAAGAATCAATGTAATGATACCTTACTCATAAAACATAAGCAATTTAACATACCTCATGAAATCATAATATTTATGCATAACTAAATAGAAATCATAAGTCATAAAGGTAAATTAAGGCATTCATAACATTCCTACATTGGCAGTAACCATCATGTTTACATTTTGAATACCCATCATAGTATATTCCCTAAATCTTTTCAGAGAACCATTAGCGTTTAACCCCTTCGCGTTAACCAATGCATTGGAGAGATATATCGGGCTCATCCGCCCTTAGTTTATCACGGAACCGTCCATCTTCATAACAAAGCCCAAGAAACATAACATAATCATAGAACATAACTTACGAATAAAGGAAAGATAACATTCCCACATTGCAATAACAATATAGGATTTTAAGATTTTGAAATAATGAATCCATTCAAAAACCATTTTCAACACCATTTAAAACATTTAATAAAGAGATATTTGAATCAAAGTGTCCCATACAACCTTGAAGCTTTTAACATTGTAAACCATTAATATCCATATAAATAAATCCTTAAAACCATTTTTAAAACATGGATATTAATGTGAAATATTTATAAGAACAAATCATTAAAACATTTAAAGCGATATTTTAGTTAAAGGGTTTCTACCAAAATTAGAGATACTTGAATACAATAATTGAGGAAAATTATTTAATCAGAATTTTATAATATCATGAGAATAAATGGATTCATGATATAATATTCCAAATGAATGTTTATACACCATATTAGAGTGAATTTGTGCATATCAACAATGAATTCTTAATAGAGATGTAAAATGAGATGAAATCCCTTATAAAGAAGGTATCCTTAAATTAAGGATAATCAAATCTCATAATTATGTGTGAAAAATAGAAATACTCCCAATGTAAGTGGATATTAAGTGTAAAACAATCAAAGGTCATTCACAAATATTCAAAGGATTCCATATTCAATAACTACAAGTTGAACACAAAGAAATCGGAATTGGGTTAAGAAGTTCCTTTGGTAAAATTCGATAGCCTAACGTCATCACCTTTAAATTCATAAAATTAGTTTATGAGAGATAAAGTGGTATCTCATCAAATGGGCATAAAATTTACATCAATAAGGATATAGAATAACATATCCCAACATAAAAAGATTCAAATTAAAAGTCATAACAAAATAAGCCTTTTAAACAGAGGAGTGTGAAAGGTTCCCTTACCGATTTGGGCAACTTTCAAAACATACACCCCATTAAATAAAGGCCATAAAATGAAGATGTATATACCCATAAATGAGAGTATACTATTAAAATAGTAAGTTAATGGGCATTAAATACACCACACAAAATGAAATAGTGGCCAATGTAGCATGAATCTCATGAGAATAAAATGTGAGAGGAAAATCCAATTATGAAAATTTGGAAGCCTAACGGCGCCACATAAAACATCCAAAAATTGATTGATGAGATATAATTTGGTATCTCATAATATTAAAATAAAATTTATAGAAATATTAATATATAATAACATCCCCCAAGATAAGAAATAGGAGCTTAAAATAAGTGACATAAAAGAGAGTACTTTAAAAGAAAGAGAGTGGTTGGATCCCTTACCTCAAGTCCGACTTGTCTTGTTCGTATCTTTATATTCCTGAATAATAAAAATTGGTCAATTTATAATTTCTTAAGGTCCTCCTTTGAATATTATTATTCAGTTCATATCACATATTATAATGTTATAATAATTGGTTAATAATGTGCTTTCATATCAGAGGTTTTTGTCGATGTTTGGTACATGAGTCAAAAATGAACTTGTTTGAAAATGATTGTACATGTATTTATAAGTAAATCATCTCCAGAATAGTATTAATGATTTAAATATCATATATATCCAGTACATATTAATTTTATACTCTTACATAACATTTGGAGATAAAAATAAATGAAATGCACCGTTCATGGAGACGGTAGGCCGTACGTACGCATGAACGCTAATTTCATTTCATTGACATATTAATGGAATTAAAAATAATTGAGAGATATATATATTATAATTCCAGTATAATATATATTTTTTATAGGTCACATATGTTCATTAATTTCATTCTTTATAAATTCCACGTATTGCATGAACGAGTCACATCACTTGAGGGGGCGGTAGTCCACACTTCCTCGTATAAAATTATCGCATTTGCACAACATCAAAAGCATAAAGGTACATTTTAAATATCAAATTCATAAGCATATGGAAAACATAAATACGATATATATCATATATAAAATACAGTGGCATCACAATGTCCACCATGAAAGGTGTTAAGAGAATACTGAACAATCATCGTTTCGTGAGACAGTGATTCGCCATCCATAGAAACAGTATGATCTTTAACCATTAGAAGGAGGTGTGTGTAAGTGTAGCTTTAATATTTTACATAACAACATACTATTATATTTAATATAATGGTTTTGATACAAACTAAAGGAATAAAAAGAGTTTATGGGTTTGTAGAAGCAAAATAAAACAAAATAACACAAGTGAAGACATTACCTTTAAATCGGGTAACTCCTCTTGGTTTGAACCAAAACGGTTTCTTGAAGAGAATTCTACCAAAGGTGAGGCATAAATTATGAAGATAGGGATGTGTAGAGATGAAAAGGGAATGGGTTGGCCGATCCAAAGTCTTGAGAGGTGTGGGTAAGGTGGTAGAGGTGGGGGTCATTTATAAGAGAAGAGGAGGGGCACTCTTGGAATGTTATAAAATATTAATTTATTATAAAATGCTTTTCAGATTTTAAAGGTCCCAAAAGGATATATTTCGAGGATAAGGTGATAATGTTTCAAATACACCCATCCATTAGTTTGTTACAAGTTTAAGACTTAGATTTCACCCTATCTATTCATTTTATTTAAATCGTTCATTTATGAGGTAATAACTGCATCATCACGGTGTCATAAATAAAATAATTTATTTAATGTCTAAATATTATAAAAAAAATATCATGTTGTAGGAAAGATTATTGTATTTCTAATGAATATTTATAGTAAAAAATATGACTCATATGACCCCATGTAAAAATTAATTTACTAAAACAATTCATGTTTGTGACATTTTAATTTTAACTTTAAATAAAAATTTATTAATGTCATTTTCCAACCAAAGTGGCTCCATGGGGTCCCCAAGTTGACCCATGTATTGTCTGGGTTGGCCATGACTCATCCAATAAGGAGAGGACATGTTTCTAGGTCATTTCATGTTATTAAATCATTATTTTTAAGTTAATTTACACTAATTACCTCTAATCGCGATTAAAAACTTAAAAGTTACTATTCAACAAAAAATTATTTTAATCCCATTGAACCAAATTTTACATCCTAATGAAAACCATGTATGCCATATTTTTGAAATTCAAAACCCAGAGGTGGTAATATTTCATTTAAACAAAAAATCAGTTTTTCAACTACCACTTAGTGGTTTCACTATTCATCAAAAATTGAAGTTTTACAAAAAATACCAAAAATTCACCCTAATATGTATTTGATATTCAAATTTAAAAAATTATGTCTATTTGAAAAAATTAATAAAATATAAGTTGCATTAATTAATTTAATAATTAACTCCCACTGTCAAAACAAATAGCGTGTTTTTATGAAACAATATATATCAAAAGATTGACACTAGTTAAAGTCCAATTTCAAAGTGAAATTAATTCCGATGACCACCATTGGATTAAATTGCAAAAATATATTCTAAATAAACATTAATCTCAATTAAAAATACAATATATCCATATAAATAAATCAGATTAAAAGGGGGTTTTGAAATAAAATGCAACATTTTCACTAAAAATGATCTTTATCGGAAAAATACCAAAAATTTACACAATGTAAATTTTGATGTCCAGATTCTAAAAAAGGATTTTATTTTGTCAAATAAAACATATAAAATTGTAAAATGTATATTTAAAAAGGGTTCTCCATCAAAAGGTGGTTAATCGACCTTTTAAATACAATTAGAAGATTTATGCTTAAAATTGGATTCATTTTCATTTTAAGCCTCAAACATTAATTGGACAAAAGTAAAAATATTTTAAAAACATATATAATCATTTTGTTGTTAGTTTCTGTAATTCCCACCAATACAATGGGTAGGCGTTAACTACCATTTAAAATAATATTATTCTATTATTAGAGTGAAACGTAAGATTTCAAAGAAACTAATTGTTGTGTATTGGGTACGCCCTCGAGCATACCGTTACCTTTAAAGTAATATTAATATTTTATTCAAAAATATGGATAAATATGAAAATGTCATATTCATTATTTACCTAGGGTGTTACATTAATGGAATCCTTGTGTAAATGATTCCATAAAAGGAATATACACATGGAGATGAATCATGACAATATAGTGATTTGAGTATGGTGATGTCTGTTCATATAAATACCATGCTATATTTTTTAAATTAACATTCTGATAATATGGGGTTGGGCACTTCATGAGATATAGTGCTTCATGAGGATTACCTTTATCACACCACGAAGTCCCCACATGGTGTTGAAAAAGAGGATACTCTAATTTACAAATGTCTAATTATCTATGAGGTCAACCACTTTTTGATGTAAAATATCATCTTAACATGAATTAAAAACATTGATCTCCAAAAAATAATCTCTAATTCCATGAGGTCCAGTTATTTATGAGGCTATGTTACTCATTGTGAAATTGTGTGGTACAATGGATTTACAAGGTTAGGTTCTATGAAATGATGGATTAATATTGGAAAACAACTCCAGTGTATTCAATTATTAATTTTGCATTAAATTTTTTCAAATTTATGTGACTCAAAAAAATTCCCACATCTATATTAGGTCTGTTTAGATTTATGAGGATCAAGTATAGAGGAAGTAAAAAATCACATTTTTCCCACACATTATACTGAGGTATCTGTCAATATATAAGATATCTACAACTTGTCTTTTTAAAATTTACATGGATATAAAAAATATACCATTAATACAAAATCTCCCTTATGTGTAAAATAAAATCCTCTATGATCTTGATAAGGGTTTTATTGGAAGGTTTTTATTACGCAGTCACATAATTATTGATGGAAAAACTACATGGTTCACAGATTCACTCAAGCATTTAGTGTGGTCACCATTATATTTTCATGGATATTGAGAAATGTAATTCCAATTTTATGGTCAATCATGCAGTTAAGAAGTGAACTCATGGTTTTAGTGGTTAACCACATGGTACATGTGGTGAATTTGAAAAAAGGTTCCTTTTTTATTTTCAGTCTTAATTTGCATAAGATAACTTGGAATCTCATTATTTGATCACATTTATGTGAACCTGCCTCTATTATTTATTTTTTATACAAACTATGACTCCATTTAAATTTTCATCGACATTCCATGATAATATTGTTGTGGTGATCAACATTTTTAATTCCACGTAGTGTAAAATTATAGAACAATGTTATAATACTTCTTTAAATATAATATGTGTGGTCCTTTGGTCCTTCATAATGTAAGATATATTACATAATTATGGTATTGAATTACTGATTGATTTAATCATTATATAAATGAGATAAAGTAATCTTCAAATTAGTTATATCATTTATCATGGAGAGATTATTTAGGAAAATTACCATATAAAAGATTATTTTGTTCAATAAGAACATTTATTCAAGGTATATAATTTGGGGTGATCATACATGGAAATGGGAGGGTAATGATGTGTGATATAGAAACAAAACACTAACTTTGTGTTGATTTTTAAAATGACAACCAATAATCATAGGTTGTGTTTGTTTTCCAACTAGTATTTCTGATCTGGAGTTACATTCAACATGGATTGGGTTTAGTTATTCTTTTTATTTGGGATCTATATTGAGTTCAAATAGGAACATCATGTTGTTTGGTTATATAATTGTAGGTTTACATCATAGTCATTCTTCTATAGAAATAGTAATATTACTCTATAATTTTTAACCATTGGAGCTCGAATATATACATATTTAATTTTAAAAAATGAGGTGGTGGGATAAGCCTATGTTATGTATCGGTAAGCATTGGAGCGCTAATCCTTGGAAAAATGTATGAGGGATTCTTCCCAAATTCCTGTTCATGGGAAAATGTAAAAATGAATCCTCCAACAACATGTGAATATTTGAGCTAGTATAAGATATTTTGGAGGAATAAGAATTATAAAATATTAATATATTATTTGGTGTATATATTAGTAAATTCACACATTCTACTAGTGTTGAAAGAGAGGGACTGTCATTAAAAAATTATCCTTCCTGTAAGTCCCATGGAGTCTCAGGAACATGTTGGATAACACTATAATAATTGAATCATACAATATAGGTCATGGAAGTCATATATAGGATTAATAAACTCCAACACCTGTAAGTATTAATCTCTTTTTTCATTAACATAATTCTTTATCCTTCCATGGATAATAATGCTAGTTTCTCAGTTAGAAAATTACTAATTGTCTCTTACCTAGCCACTAGAAGGAATGTTAAAATGGAAGTCCCAATATATTATATTTTATAAAATATTCTATAAAATTTCCATATGGAGAAGGTCCATCTCTTGATTTTATCCCCCTTTTATATTATCATGGGCTAGAATGGGGAATATATTAGAGGATACCAGTTCATCAATGACCTGGTGTTCCAAAATTCCAAGTTCATGACATATGATTTTTTCATTGGTGGGGTTAATCCCTCAAATATGATGTATCACGATACCAAGTATATTCTGATTCCAAATTTTAATGACTTGAAATTTTAATTTATGTTTTTATCAAATACATCAACGAGTTTGATAGAATTTTTTATACACAAAACTAAAATTAAAAGAAATCCATGTTATATTTTGATAAAATATAAATACATCAGTATGACCATTAAAACATAATTTTTGAGTTATCATTAATTAATAGTAATAAATAAATTATTAAATACATGTATAAAATAATTATACGATACTTTTAACATCAATAAAATATAATCAGTTTACTTAATATGTCCAAAAATAACCATTATTATTTTGAATTTTTTTAAACTCCTTTTTATGTGCTCAAATTTATTAATTCAAGAAACATATGATTAATTATAGAAAATTATGTTTTATATTAATAATTTATTAAGAACAATGTTTTTGGTAAATACTATGCTATAAGAATAATTACAGTTAGTGATTGAAAATTTGAATTTGTAATAAATAAAATTAATCATTTTAATTTGAAGATTAATTGAAAAGTAGATTAATAAATTTTATAATTTGAATTTTAGCAAATGAAAAACATTTTTGGATTAATTATAACAATATAATTTTAAATTTAATCATTTTTATATAATTATTCTTTTCTGGGTTATAGTAATCTACTTATTTTTCTAAAATAAATATATTTTTTACAATAAAAAATTATTAATAAGATTTTTTAAAATCATTTTATATACATATTTTTTAGTTAAAATATATAATTTCAAAATAATATGTTATATCTATAAAAAAATTGGATTGTATAAAAGTGATGTAATATTTCAATATAAGAATTGTTTTATTCACTTATAATCTAAATTTGAAATTATCAATATTTGAAATTGTATATCAAAACATGTATTTCCTATTTTAGTTAATAATTTAAATAATAAATATTGTTTATTATTCCATTTTTTAATAAATAAATATTTAGTAAGATCAATTCTTAATACGATGATAATGTTAAAATGAATATTCTAAATTTATTGATTTATTAATAACATGCCATTTCTAACAAATAATTGAAATTTCTATAATTTAAAAACTGAAAATATTATGAATTATAAACACATATTTATATATACTAATACTAATTTTACTTATAGTTAATCATAATTATGATTAAGATAACATAATGGTCAAAATTTCAATTTTCTACTCAAAAAATTGTTCGATAAATTTTATATTTCAATAGCAAATTTAAATTTTTTATTTTTTGAAATTAAATTTTATTATACATAAGATAAATTTTATAATATAACACGAAAAAAGGTTATATTTTATGTTTTATTGTTCTACTAAGTCATTAAATAACAAAGATAAAAACTAGTCCATAAAAAACTAGTCAACTAGTTTTATATTAAAAGAGGAAAATAAAAAAAATTAATTTTAAGAACCTTATAACATGTTTAAAATATGTGACTAAATACATGGATGATTATTTAGTGGCTAAATTAGGCCCCAAATAAATTATTTTGAAATATTATAACCCATGACCTTCGAATAATGTCATAGAATAATTAAAATATAATGGGTGTGTCCATAATATCCCTTTCCCGCTATTATAAAAGGGAATCAATTATACTCATCCATTTTTGCACATCCCATTATAATTTCCATTCCAAATAAAATTAAAATAACACCCCAAGATTTTTTTTTTCATACTTAGGACCATGTTATCTATAATTTTTCTTATGGCTTTACATCTAATGAAATCTCTATGAAAGGATCAAGTCTCCAATATAGGTATTGACTTCTTAATAACCCTTCTTCTTTATTCTTCCTCATCCCATTAAAGTAAATAATTTAAAATATTATTAAATAAATATAATTATTATGTTTATATTTTATTATATTTAAGTAACATCCATTTTTTATTTATATGTATCCAGAAAGAAAAACAAATGTGTCGTTAGTACGTTGCACAGACTGCCAACTCCACAAAGGGACATCTCTCATTTCATGATCACTAATATTAAGGGATGATAAAAGGTTTTTATATATTAATAAATATGATATATATATATATATAATATTAATATCATTCTTAAATTTAATATTATCATATATTTTATTCTCTTCATATTCATTGAGAAATTGAAACATAATCTTGTGTAAGTGCATACTATCATCTCCAAGGGAAAATATTTCCATCTATCATCACCAGCATCCATGGGTTGATATTAAAACAGGTTTAATAAATAAAATATATTTTCATAAATCTATTAATATTATTCATATTTTAAAAAAATTTATAATTATTTCTACCATATTCAACAAAAAAATGAGTTACAGAAAAATTGAACAGACAACCTCATGTAACCGATTCTGAAAAAAAAACTAATATATAATAGTTAATGGAATTAGTAATATTAAATTTAGTTTAATATGGTTATTAATTAAGTATATAATGAACTCAATTTAATTATTATATAATTTATACATGTTTTTAGAATAAATACGTAATAATGTAAGATTTTCAACTCAATTTGTCTTCTTTGAGATATTTAATAATATTATAAACTAATTTATTGTATCTACAGTTTATATAATAACTCATAATTTATTTTTCAATAATCCAGGATTTAATACATATTATTTAAATAAAAATATGAATTTCAAGAATCCAATTAATATTGATTCAAAAAAATAACTAAATTAATTAGGGGTTCTATCTCAAATTTTTCCCACTAAGGCGTGTTTTGTATTATGAACCGAATTTGTTTTAAGTGTTATAATTTCCACATAATTGATTTTTTATGATGAAATTACATAATTTTATGAAACATTATGTTAAATTTCAATCTCTATTTTCATTAATGGTCGTTATTCGAATGTAACTAAACTCATAAGGTTTATATTTCGAGATACATTTTAAAATCAAGGAATCTTTAATATGATAACCAATCAATGGAATTTTTAGATAATTAATTATTAGTTAAAAATAATTGTATTCTCCTATAGTTATCCCTGGATTGAATCTTCATCTATTTAGAAATTTTTCAACAAATATTTTTATAATATTTTTAAGTGACGTAGTTTTTAACAAAACTGTATGTAAGAATTTATTACTTTTTTTTCTAAATATCTTTTTTTTGGAAATTCCATTTTCTATTTAAAAAATTGAAAAGAATAATTTTAAAATAAAATGATCTTATTTATAAATTATTTCAATTGAAAATAACCTAGAGTTTTTGATATGGGTAAATTTTTAAAAAAATAATCACTTTTGGTATCTTTAATGTTAATTTATTCGTCCATAATCTGTCTATTTTGTAATGAAACATTGTTTATGTGATTTTAATAAATTTTAATTGATGTTATTTTTTACAATTTATACAAAAAATAACTTTTAAAATTATTTCAAAAGATAATGGTTGTTTATTATTTCCCATTAGTGTTTAAAAATAATACTATTAAGGTATTTTCTTCATCAAATTCAACATTCCTTAACATATATTATGATTTATCATTGATATTCAAATAAATGATTAAATCCAAGATGGTTTATTTATTGATCTCTTCTATGAATGAAATGATCCATGACTACATTTTTTATTCTTTAACATTTTTGGTATAAACATAATTTTTCATCCAATGAGTTTGGTGTATATACCATGTTCTTTATTATCTTGATTGAATGTAATTTACCTAGAGAGTAACTTGACCTATTGAATGAAACCCATTTTATTCAGATGGGATTTTATGGGTTATTAAAGGAATCCCATTTTATTTATAAGATTTATTTATATTATTAAGATTGATTATTTTTTTATATAACAAACATATAAATGTGGATGAGGATTAGTTGTTCTATTATAAACATAGGATGGGTGGTTTTATTAAAACCAATAATGGGTGTGTCTATTTTTTCCCTCTCACACATTTGGTAAATCATTATATATCATGAAAAGCTATGTAAGGGATTATAGAGTGAACCTATTCCACTATTAGACTTTATGCACAAGGTTTATAGGAATTTCAAGTGAATCCAATCCACCATGGTACATTTTCCACATTATGATTATGGTCTTGAGGGTGACCCCAAACATTTGTCTATGATTTAATTCCATATATTGTCTCCACATATTCAGGGATTCAAATATCTTCTATATCTATTTACATATTTGATATCTTCATTATAATGATAATACTCTCTATAATATCATTTTATACCTCTTTTCTATCAGGTTATGATTTATATCCACATTTATTCCCTTGGATGGATTTCTAGATCATCATTTTCCTTATGTATTCTCAAAATGATATCCTATGATTTTTTGATTATTCCCTATATATTAGGAGGAATTTATGGATTTTGAAATAAATATGACATTTTTATGGTTAGGATGATTTATTCCTATGAATAATCTTTCGAATCCCATGTCCTCTCAATCACTGGTATGTATTTGTTAGAGTTTTTATCAAAATCATGAAATAGTTCCTATTTTATGTGTTGTTTTCCATAGGAATGAAATGTTCTTATTTATTCCATGTTTTACCCATCAAAACTATTATATAAAACCCTATAGGATACCCTATGGAAAAGGAATACAAGATATAATTGAGGGATGTTGGGTTGGTTACCAAAACTGATGAGGATATAATATATGAAAGATACACTATTTCATACATGTTTAATTTTTTTCTATGATTACAAGAGAAAACTTTTTCATCTGTTAAACATGTTATATGAAAAGATTATAATTTTCTACCACCAATTTTTGTTCTATTCTTACACAAAAAGAGACACGCATTCGGGATATCATGCAACCCAATAATGTAAATATTGATCTTCTCACAGATTATTCTCAAACATGGAAACACTATATTTTAATGGGAAAATGGACAATCACATTAATTAGTTAATAGGCCATTAATGTTTGAGGATGATAATGAGAGAATATAATTATTTACCATGAGGTGATATAAAAAGTGTTGCTCTTGGAAAATCCCTTGAGACCTAAATGTCTAGGATATGGGATTGGAATATGTTGAGAAAAGAGTCTGAAAATATTGATATTACCCCCTCAACCACCATGGTGATTAGTTATCCAATAGGGATTATCCAACTATTAGTTCTTACAGACATTCCATTCCCAATTTCATAGATATAATGATACTCATAGAGGGAGAATATATCAACTAAAGTTTCTCTATGGTCTCATCAATATTCAGGTAGAAACCATATAAGGATTGAGTTCATATTGTAACAAAGTCCATTTTATGGTAGATCGTTCTGCTGAATTGAATATTTATCATCAAACGCATGATGCCAAAATTAATTCCTCTTGTGGAACAACCTACTATGTGAAGTGATCAGTTGAGATGAAGAGACCCCAAACTTGTATGGTTAATAAAGAAAACCAAACAAAAGTAATCCTCCATAAAATTGAATACAGATTTTTACCTTTTCATTCCATACTAAATGATGTTCTTCTCACTAAAATTTTCAAGTATTATACTAGGAGACTAATGAAAATTGAATATCGATTCATTCCATATAATATTTTGTTAGAGGCATGATGATAGGTTCTATACTTGATCCAAATTCTAGGGTAAGAGATCAATTTTTTATAACCCAGAACATTAATAAAATATTTCTATCTAAATAAATATAATTTTCTTAATATCTTTCATTACAATAAAAAACAGGTTTACATGAAATACAATATACTGTTAAATTATTATTGTCTAGTGTGATATTTTTCACATAGCCATTCGATTAAAATGTGAAAATAGGGGTAAAAATGTTATGAAAAAAATTCTTTGCACTTTTATAAAATGATTTTATCGAATTACACTTGATAAACTCAAATGAAAGAATTAAATGATATTTTTATGAAAAACTATTTTATATGCAATGTGATATTATATTGATAAAATAAATTAATTATAATTGATAGATTAATTTTTTTATTGGTGTATTATATATTCAATAAAATGTTTTATCAGTCTTATAATGATTATAATAGGCATGCGATAAGAAAAAACCCTATTCTATGCTTAAAAAACATTTTCTAAAACTTGTATTCATTGAATTTTGTACACTTATTTTAAAAAATTTTCCAAAAAATTCTATATATTTAATTTTAAAAATGGACTTCATATTTGGAATCATATTCTTTACATTTTTTAAAAGAAAACTTTTCTTTTTATTCAATGATAATATTAACTAAGGTAAATGTGTGTCACCTTTGTAAGTGTAGAATATGTAGAATAGGAATAAACTAAGGTTTATTGTAAAAAATATCAAAAATACTCATTTATTTCACTATATATAATTATTTTAATATAAATAATATTATATTGAATGTTTTTTAAATAAATTTCTAAAGTTATTTTATAATTACATTAAATGTTTTTTATGTAAATGAAAAATAAGAAATATCACTTTTTTAGTATTAATAGATTTAATTTTTTATCCCCGAGTTAGAAATAGGTTATGGTATGCCATAAATGAATATTTAAATGTTGAGTGAATTATTTATCAAGATAATTTATTTCAAATTTTCACTGTTGGTTTTATTACCTAAAGTACATATATAACACGGGCATAACACTTGTTCATGTAACATAAAAATCAAAAAATTATATTAATACAATTGAATGTAATTTAATGGTGAAGAATTAATATTTTTTAGTATTTTCTTAGATAAATATAAATTATTATTGATATGTTAAAATATTGTATTTGAGTCCCATTTATACCCTTCATTCATTAAATTCATACTATGTGAATAGTCCAGAAAATTATTTTAATAGTGTCTTATATTAAATAATATTTCATTAATTTCATTAAAATTTGAAAAAAAAATTATATTTGTCATGGTGAATGTGATATGGTAGATAATTTCATTTTTTTATTTTAATGGGTATATTTTCATTTTAGAATAACATTCCATACCACATATGACTATAATCTCTTTATATTAAAAAATCGTCAAAATATTTAACATGGATTAAATTAAAGATATAAGGATTCAGATAACAACTTAACTTTTCTATATTTTACTATATATGATAATTTTGAATGAATCAAATTATATCCATATAATATATGAATTTGGTTCTTCATAGATATGAAAATTAGTTTTTATTAATTTAATACTTTATTTGATTCAAAGGGTGTGACTCCCCTAACTTATAAAATAGATCATCCTCTACTCCCTCACAAACACATTATGATCCTTATTACGTTTGAAATCATTACCTAATACAATAATATCCCCCATTATTTTAAAAATTCAATCCTTTTACAACTTATGAAGTAATCCAAAAGAGGGTTTTTAACGAACAGGTATAACTATTGAACAAGTACTTCTAATTTTATTTCATATTTTTCCTCACATAAATATAATAATGTGATTAGTATCTTCAAAATCTGAATTTATATTATTATGGTGAAAATAAATTTATCCACATAATTTGTATATATTTTAAAAGAAACCATCATTTATGTGTATGTGTGGAAAATATATTCAACCTAGAGTTTGGTTTCATTGGTCATGACCACATAAAATTGATCGTTATTATTGTCTGACGGGAGTACTCTAGATGAGGGGGTGGTTTTAGTATCCAATAAAAATTTCAATTTGTTTTCAAAAATACCATATAGTTGGAAATAACCTCGTAAAAAAACTCAATAGGTATATATAATTTAGTTTTTTTAATTAACCAGTCAAAATTTTGATCAACTGTCATTCATAATTACCTAATAATATAAAATTTATTAAGTTTCATACTAAAATAGTGCATAGGGATTTCTATTCTAACACACATCTTGTTCCCCAATTTCCATGGGAGTATAAATATTAATGAAATAAATATAAAGTACCAAAGTAATATTTTATGATCTATATGAGTTGGTTCTTTTACATATTAAAAAATAATTATATTCATTGTATATTTAAAAAATATAGAGAGATAAATAGTATTAAAAAAGAATGTTTAATGTAGTAATAGATCAAGGTTTAGTTTCTAGTTTATAGGTATTCTCTATTATCGATGTATTCCATTAGTTTTATGATAATATCAGAAGACTAGAAAATGTTCTCATCTATTTCGGTGATGATTAAATTATATAATAGTGTCATATTTTATTTAAAAATATCATTTGGTTGGTTTTATCATGTCATGAAAATCCTTTGAATTCAGGGTCTTTAAAAATGAAACATTTCATTAAAATGTTACATTATGTTATGGTAATATTGAATCATTTTACTCAAAATAAAATCTTGGAGAATGGAATAAATCAATGAAATAATTTAATTCTATATATATGGTGGTTGAAATATATATTAATCCAACATTAGGCATGGTCTGTTAATGTGTTCCACATCGTATTAGCCACAGTCACTCAAACACATAATGGAGATTCTCATGATATCATTTGGTTATTTATGAAGTTGACCTAATGATTATGAAGTTACATGATACTCAAATGGTTGTTTTTTAACATTTCCAAAACAAAAAATCTATCATACCATCACATGATTTTATGAAGGGGTTTATAGGAAGTAACATGTTATTTCTCCAAAACATAGAAATATCATTTACAATATGGATACAACATGTTTTCAATTTTATTATCCTCATACTCACCTCCCTTATATTTTTTCCCCTTGGATACTAGTATGTTCACATGAGAAGTTTATGAAAATCCATTACAATCAACTTTATAGGCTTGTGGTCGATCAATATTTCATTTTATCACTTCATCCCATGGTGACAATTCTATTTGATCATTTTTCAGATGTGATATTTGATTTCCCTATATTCATTTATAATGTCTCAAGTACATTTCAAGATTTCCTATAGTTTTGATTGAGTTTTCACATTGTTGTTGATTTTTTTCATGTGGTCACTTTCTTCATTAGGGAAAAGTTTATTGTTGAGATTCTTTTACACAATAAATGAACGGTATTCATATAATCGATCAAATCCATCCTATGGTTGATCCATTCCCCATATAATATCTATAATATCTAGTATGTATTCATGGTCTACCTGACTCATAAGAAATTTTCCATAGTTAAAAAGAAAATATAGATTATTAACAAAAAACATATAATCCACTAATATAAATGTAGAGGTAATTGGTTATCAATTAAACAAGTAATTTCGAGACTATGCCAACAACTTCCCACTTTTTATGATCATAGATAATTGAATAAATAAATTAATTAAATTCTTTAACGGTCCATTAAAATAAACTAAAATCATTGTATTATATCAAAACATGCCATAATATATTTACTACCCTTTTGGTATTATAAAAATATCTCATATGACAGTTTGATATAAGAGACATTATATATCCAAAATACATTAGATGATTTCAGGAATATATATACTAATAATAAAATAATGTAGAAGAAATTATGAAACAATTAAATGAATAAAATAAATATATTTTATCCTAAAAAAATTAAATAACAATTTAAAATTCCTCTATCACAGTCCTTGGATAGAATCAGAATCCAAAGGGTTTCTAATAATAATAATTTTTTGATAATTTTAGCATTGTGTTTTGAGTTAAATGATTTTTAAGAAGTTATCGTGACAAAAAGTGGGGTAGGTGAGACTCAGGGAATGAAAATAACTTTTGAAATATGTATGATACGGTGAATTAATTAAGTATGAGTGAGACTAAAAGGTCTAATAAGTGGTGTGACATAATATTTAATTGATTCAATTGAATATAGTGAATAAGAATAAGAGATTCATGGTAATGTAATATCTATGGGTTCTAAAATTGGATCATTTTCAAAGTAAATATAATGCTCCATGAGTATTATAATGTCTTAATTTACTCCGGAAAAATTATATATAGGCTACAATAATTCATCATTCGATGAAGAAAACTACTATAAGAGATGACCAATAATTAAACACTTCCTCATTGGATTAGAAACATTAGGTCTAAGGAGGAATTTTCAAATCATTGGTAAAATATCTTAACATGTATTTAAAATCTAAATTGGTGAGGATCCTATATGGGAAAATATTTTATATCCCCCTTATTGAAATAATTTTCTTTGGTACTGTTAATGAATTATACTTAAACTATGTAACAATATATTTCACCATGTGATTCAAGATGTATCTTTATTAATTCCAGGAAATGATTAAGACTATCTAAGATATCGGGGAATTTTTTTAGTATATTCCTTCTAATAAGATTTTAATCAATGGAAAATATTGTAGGTGGAGACATAGGAGGAGGAGGAGGACTACAAAAACTGGTATCATTTGATTTTAATATACGATCAAACATAATAAATAGGTTTATTGGATAATCCCAAATAGCACCAACCTGTGCTCTATGGTCAACATGTTCATGATCCATCTAAATTAATTTTAAAATAATCTTTAAATGTATATTATAAATAAAACATATAATGATAAAATAAATATCAAATCTCTTATCATATTTAACAATAATTTTTATACTAAGAAAGACATCATTCAACCCATCCAAAAGTATATTCTTAAATTGAATAATGTTAGTAGATATACTGATTGCTGTAGAATTTTTTGCAACCAATTGAGATGAATAAGGTACATGGATAAGATTTTTGTCATTGAAAACTATTTTATAGGGCATCAACATTAAACCATTATGATTTGAGGATTCATAATTAATATCCAAAATATATTTATTTGAATAATGAGAGTCCAAAAAAGAACAACTTCATGTTAGGTATATGAGTCATATATAGGTTCTCTATAGAAAATATAATCCAAATATTTTCCAAGAGAAAAATTATTGGTAGGTTCTGTAGGATTAGATAGAAAAATATATATAGGACATCATCAACTGATATGTCATGATGAACTTATACTTATAGAAAATGGAAATATAAATTCTTCAGAAAAAGATACTACAGACCTCAAACCAATATGTATGAAATCTAAATATTTCATTGGTTGAATATCATTGTATTGACCATCCATACCATCATAATAAATATTAAGTGGATCTATGATGATTAATTTAGGATTACGAGGTGTAGAATAAAATTTCTCTCTCCCTATATCTAACACGTAGGAGGACTATCAACATCTTGAGGTTCATTATCATCACATCTTGATTTATCATGTTTATTTAAAATGACAAGTCATCCTGGTGTCTTCTCCCCCATGGGAGGTGATACACTGTCCATGTGTGCATTAAGTTTTTCAAACACTATAGATTGATCTGACCCTCCACTTTATGCCTTAAGGAATTCATCATAAAGATCCTTTTAAAAATCATAATTAGTGTATTTGGAATAGTAACTAGTCTTAACCATAACACCATGTTTGAAAACTATATCAATTTCATCTATAGTTCAGGTTGGGTTTTTTTATGAGTTTTATCTCTTATAAAAATTCACATCATCACCAACCCCCACATTCATGCTATCTAGAAAAACTAAAATAACATTTCCATATAAATAAAATATTGAATAAGCAAGAGAGAAATCATGCGTGCACCATTAAATTGAACTACATTTATCATTCTAGGTGTTCTATTTATAGTAATCACTTACAAATAATTTTAAAAAATTAAATAGGGTTTATATATAAGATAATATCTTTGAAACTAAATATATTCACCTTTTTATGGTATATCATTACTTTAATACAACAAATTCTAAGAGAAAATTTTTCTCTTAAATCAACACTCATTGGAATGTGATACATATTTTCTCCATCTTCAATGCTAATATTCATATAACTATTCTATACCAATCATGGGTATATGGTCCTGTCATTATCCATGAAACACTTCATCCATACTTACTTTATCACAATTATCCAAAATAGCTATCTCCTCGATCTGAACCACATCAAGTTAACATCCTTTTTTAGAACAATTTCCCAAAAAAATATGTTTATAAAAAATTTGCAGTATTAGTGGTACTATCTCTTGATATTTTACCAGAATATTAATAATCATTCTAAACATCATCAACTGAATACTTCATCATAGCTAACATTTGAGGGCTGAAATGATTGGATTTTGTTGATATCAGGTTTAGTTTAGCTAAAAAAGTAATGAGATGACTATGATTATAATTTCAGTCTGTTAAAATAATTTTGGGATCGATATATTCTAAAGCATTAGAAATAAATAATATGTAATTACAATACATAAAAAAATTATTGTATTGTAAAATATAAAACATTTAGAATGAATATACAAATTATTGATTTAAATAAAATCAAATATACAAACATTTTGATTGATCGTTTGACTAATATAACCATAAAATTAATATTACATATTAATCAACAAAATAAATACAATAAATTGCATAAAATAGTACCCTAAATTAATTATGTTGTGATATATTAAGTCAATTATAAAATAAAATAGAAATAGTTAATCAATACTATGTCTTGTAGAAAATAATTTAATCTCTCATAGTTCATAAAATTTGTAATGATTTTAGTAGGCTGATATTCATTGCTAATGATTTCATGAGTTATGTCCATTTTTTGGAATATTATTTCTCAAAAAGTGGTTTTTTATATCATTTTTTTAAATGAGAAACATGATTCATGGAGATTTTAATAAATTATATGTTGTCATAATGTAATGATTGATTTTGTAATTGATATTCATTGTATAGTAATGTATGTTTTATCAACATAATGTTAGAAAAATATATAGTTAAAACTGTGAATTCAGCTTCAACAATGTATAATGATGTAGTGTTCTATTTCGTATAATAATATAATTGTAGGGAAATTTCTATAAAGAGAAATTTTCTAGAAGTGTATTGTTTATACAACCTATAGCCAAATAAATCAATATCAAAATAGATAAGATATCAAAATAATTCCATGTATAGTAGAATATTACAATTTTTTTGTAAATTTATGTTATTTTATCAACATTTTAAAAAAATTGTGTGATATTCAAAAAGATTTTCTTAAATTTGATAACACATACATACAAAAAAATTGGCCAACCTTATGTTATGTAATGTAAAATCCCCACAATAACTATATAAATGGTTAGACAAACTTGTTTCCCAATTTCCTCAAGATCTATTTAAAGGTGGTTCTCATTAGAGTATCAATTTATCTGAGCTATCCATGCTAAATGTTTTCAAACATTATTAGTGTAATTATTTTTTTAAAAAATAATTCACTCATTTTTCCATTTTTGTGAAAACGATGTAATTTTTTTTTGTTCAACCTTCAAACTCATTTAAAATTTATTTCAATTAGTATTGAATTTTTAATATATAAATAATTTAATGAAAAATAAAAGATAATAACATCATCATACCTATATAAAACCAAAAAATATTTTCATGTTCTTTGGGTAAATATGGTTGGATTTAAGACAAAATCCTTAACATTATTAAAAGTGATAAAACTATTTATCTAATCATACAATGAAAATGGAGCTTTTTTTAAAGAATAAATCTATTTTTTCAATTTTTACACATGATTTGGAAAATGTTGATTTTAAAATATATAGGTTTTTTAGAAAAAAATCTTTAATAATATTAACATTTATAAAATTGTGTTATGTTTTAATATGATATAATTTGAAATATAGATGTTTTAAAAAAAATTATTTTAATCCCTTAATGACTAGCTAGATTTGAAATAGTTTTTATATTTTCAATACCTTCTTGTGGATTATAACAATGTTCCACCAGTCTTTATTTATATTTAATTATATTTACAAACTTTTTAACCTTGTTTTAATATACCCATTTATTTCCAACAGTAAAATATTCATTGGTTTTCTCAACAAGTTCGCATATAATATTACTTTAAAAATAGTTCAATTATTCACCCACAACCATCATCTAATGTCAAGAAGTTATAGTCTTATTATTGTTCTTTGGTTCAATCAATTAAATAAGGATTGATATTTATCTTGGTTTCTATGTAATGCTTCAGTTTGAGTACCTTCTCTATGAACCCCAACAACATTATATAAATGATTATATCTATGGGATCTAAAGGCGATTGGTATGATATATTCCTCTAGTTTATCCTCGGGGTTTAGTTCTTATAATTTGAATATTCAAGGTTATTTTATCCTAAAAATTAGCATCATAATATAGATAATTTGCAGATTAATTAATATTTAAGTTTTACCTATCATCCTCTAGGTTCTCTAAGGAATATTTATGTTTATATATATTTGTATCATCAGTGGTCATAAGAAAATATTCTACCAAAGAAAATTTCCTTTAAATAATGCCTCTATTGGATTTACTAAATTTTGAATAACTAAGGAATATTCCATCGTCACTCTTGTATAAAAACATATCTAGTTTATCCTTAGTATTCAAAAGCAAATTCGTGAAAAAAAAAATTTAATTACATATGAATATAATTTTTTTTATAATATTAGTACTCTTGTTTATCAAAACTAGTCATTGTAAACCAATTCAAGAGGATAAGAGGTAAAAAATTCTTTTGTTAGTTTAAAATAAATCTTATGTAAATTTTACCGTTCTATTGAGATTATATTATTATTTTTATGGAAAATAATTCTTAAATGGATCTTTGAAAAACACCTTTTAATTATATTTATATGTGATTATATATTAAATAATATAATATTTTATTCAAATAACCCAAATTCACGAGGAAAGGTATTAATTTGTTTTTAATAAAATAAGGTATTGTAATCAACATCATTGGCATTGTCTTTCCTTGAAGAATTAAATATTAGATTATAATTAGAATCATAAATATTAAATACATGATTTTAAATAATTAAACAAAAACCATCATTACATAGTTTTGATATTCTATGAATATTATATATTAATCCTTGAACAAATAAAACATTTAAAATTATACAAGTTTTAGAATTACCAACATGATAGGGGCCAATAATTTTTCCTTTTGAATTTTCACCAAATTTGACATATCCACCATCAAATATAGTTAAAAAATGAATTATTGATATATACTATATCATATTCATGTAACAAAAACTATCTGGATACTATAACTTCTTATAAGTAATTTTTATACAGTTTTCATTGTATGAAATAAACACTCAATGATTTAGTTACCTAGAAATGACTCTGTCCAGAAAGGTTAGAAATCAATGCTTTAAAAATCCACTAGATTTTGAAATATTTACTCCTAGATTTATAACCAAAAAAATCAATTAAAAAAAATACCCTTTTGTCCAAAATGGATTCCTCCAGATTTATATATTCCTTTGTACAATTTTCTATGTATTTATTAACCCTATTTAAACAAATAATATTTTTTTCATAGTGTTTGTTTATCTATCCAAGATAATAAGAAAGATATTCTATTGGTTTATGTAAAAAACTACATCATAAAATTTTATTTATATTATTTTCTTTCTAATAAAACATTAATATCATTTTTTAGTGGTATATTTTGGAAAAATTTTTTATTATATTTCATGAGATGAATATTGTTATTCTAATATTCAATATCAATAGAAAATTTAATATTAAGAGATTAAGAATATTTTTTCATTAATTGATATATTTATTTATATTATTATTAATGTTTTCTTCCATCATATAATTTTATTCAAATAGAACATCACATGAAATTTAACTTCCATCATGTTTTTATATCTCAAAAATAATTAAATTTCCATTTATTTATGGAAATTTTATTTCCATAAAGCATAGATTTAATTTTTTCTTTACAATCATCTATGGATCTGTTACAATCACATGAACTATCTTATAATTAACTCCCTTCTACCTTGGTGGATTTATTTAGTCAATTTCATTTATCATTACAATAAATTTTACAATTTTTGTGGAAAATTATCCTTAATGTGTTTTTCCTCTAACATTCATAGTATATAATCTCATTAATCTAGTGAAAATAATTAATTTCTTCCCTATAATTTCCCATTTCATTATATTTTCCAATAATTTTTTTTCTCATAATGAAATTACTCTTTTTGTAAAATTTTATGAATCATGTTACCAACTCTTTCATTTCCTAACCACCACTAGAGTCACTATCACTAAATGTGGTTCTCTCTTATTTTATTAATTCATTATCTTTGGAATATGTAGATTTGAATGTAATTTATTTTTTTCATCAACTTCATCATTCACATTATGATCATACTCATATATATTTTGTATTATTATTATATCCTTATTTTCAATATTACTCACGTCACATGATTCTTGAATCGATAAAGAATATCCTCATCATACATTAGGAAAGCATTTTATGATTCATAGTATATTAGAATTATCATCAATATTTTTACCTAGTGTATGAATCATTTATATAATAATATTAAGACTTAGATACAAATTAAAAATATAATAATCATGCATAATCTCAAATATATCATAAATAATATTATAGGAATTTAAATATAATTTATTGATATAACATATTCCTTCATGAGACAAAGATAAGTTTTCCAAATATTCATAAGATAAATCACATTCATATATTCTGTTAAATTAATCTAATCCAATATCATATTAAAATTAATTTATTTCATTACAATTAAATTCATAATTATATTAAATAGAGGATCTTTAATAAGCTCTACTAGCTTTTGTAATTTCATATTGATGTTATATTATAGTTTATTTATTAAAACTCACACTTGGAATATGGTTTTTCTTGTTAATATTCCATTGAGAAATTTTTTGACAATTAAAATAAGAAGGTATATTATTATTAGTTTCCTTGATTAATTTATTATCCACTGTGATAGAAATTTCGAATAAATAGAAATTTTTAAATTTTGGTTAATAAACTGTTAAAATTTAAATATAGGTTATTACAAATAAGTGAAAAATAAGATATTATGATGAGGAAAGTTAGTTAGAGTGAATTAATAAATAGAAAAAAAATTATATCAAATAAAATATTCAATTTAACTAAAACTAAAAATATATCCCCCAATTTATAAATCATTTAGATAACTAATATAATATGAATATATAATTAATTTTATTGAAATAACCACTCAAATTCCTGATGAAAAAATAATTATTCTAACATAAGATTATCCTAATAATTTTATATTTTTTTAATTACATTAAACTATATATATGTCTCTTATAAAATATAAATACCAATTTATAGTTTTTAAAAAGAAATTATAAAAGAGTTAAAAATAGAGTATGACAATCATAAAATACACAATGAAAAAAATATAGGATATTCATTCAGAGGATGGAATCTACTTCTCTTAACATGACAGCATCCCACTATCATGAATGTTTATAAAAATAAAAATATGATCCACAACCTAATTTAGTTATAGACTACAACATCTCAAATAGATGTTTAGGAAATCAAATATCTTCTTTCAATGTTTTCATGGGAGTAAAAATATGAAGGAAAAATAGAGATTATTTTAGTATACATATATGATATAATATTGTTGGTTCTTTAAAATATTTAAAATAATTTTTAAGTACATCTAAAAACTAATAAAATGGATAGACTAGTTCAGAGTGAATATAATGTTTTATGGAGAAATATGTCAAAAATCAAATTTTCCATAATGGTCTATTATCCAATCAATGAATTACATTATTTCATTGATTATATGTGATGACTATAAAAATTTATATAACATGTCATGATGTTAGATGAAAAATAAGTGTAATATTACATTAAAACAAAGAATTTGTTTATATTTTTACATAAATATAAATCCCCTAAATTTGGATATATTTAAAAATAAATCCTTCTTCAAAAAGATATATTAATGATATATTCTTTTGTATCCCCCTACATTACATGAAATATATGAGAAATAAATAATTCGAACATCATATTTAATTCTAGATATCAGGGTTTTAAAATTTATATTGAACCCACTTCAGAAATAGTCACATCACATGTTACATGTCATATAATATACATTATTTAAATACTTAGGGAAAAGTCTGGTAAGATCCATTGCTACATTCTATGGTTGATCTAGAGATTGTGTTGTCAGTTTAGGATTATATAGTCAACATAAACACATTTCAAAAAAATCTTCTCATTAATATAGTTATTTGATTTCGCTATGAATTAGATTCAAAACAAAGTTCAACCACTCCAAAACCTAGGGATATCTCAAAAATAATGTGTATGTTATCTTGTCATTTCACATAACTGTGTAGTTTCTAGGTTAATCACATGGTTAATTGAAGATTTTATTAGAAATTTTGAATTTTTGATTGAATATGCATGCCATCGATCCATTTTTTGTTCATTCACATCAGCTATTTCCAAACAATTATGAATAATCATTATTAAGATATAAAATAAATTCTCCATATTTCTCATCTAGTTAATCATGAAATTATTTGAGAATTCTATCATGGTTGATCATCTGGTCAAAGGTTTCAAGAATTTTTCATGTGGTTAGTTCCATACATATAAAAATATATCTTCTCTAGATTCCTTCATAAAACCAATCACTGGTCTTCATGTGGTTGATCAGATCCCTCTCATGATTAATTTATTTCTCCAATTATAACATGACTAGAATGATTGGTTTCATAGTCTATTGAAAATTAATAAATTTTCCATAAATAACTAGAAAATATAAATTTCTAACAAACAACATATAGTCCATTAATAATAAAATAATAATGGTTTAGGACAATTAAAATATGTAATTTAAAGAAAAAAACATCAACTATAATGATTGGTTTACTAAATAAATATTATAAATATTATATTATTATAGACATGGAAAGAAAAATTGCTAAATACTTTTCCCCGTATGATGAATCAAAAAGTGGAAACATCAAATATACCTTTGTAAAAATTAGAATCTCCAAAAAGTGATGTAATTAATTTTTTCATCAATGATTTATATGATAATTTATAATATTTTTCTATAATTATCATAAATTAAATTCTTGACATGATTAACATTTTGAATATGATGTAACCATGATTTATGTATAAGAATTTAGACAGCCGAACTAAGAAATGAATAAAAAATTTAACTGTTATCACCAAGGATAATGATTTTAATAAAAAATTGCTAATAAATGGGTTGTATGATATTACAAGTATAATATGTGTTTATGATATTTTTGATTAGGGATTTGTAGTATATTTATAATATTTCTATATTTACTATATAGGAGGTTCAAGAATGTATAAAGAATGAAAATACTTGAGGTAATGGTTTATGTTACAATCTCAAAAAAATCATGATTTCCTATTCTATATTTAAGAGGATAGAAAAATTATATATATAATCCTTTAAAACACATATATTTTCACATATACTGGTTATTGCTATAATTTTAAATTATTAGTACTATTTTTATTGATTTTTTAATTTAAATGATTGAGAATATGTTTATAAATTAAATTAAATCAGATTTTCAATTTGGTTGATGAACATTTTCATCTAAGTACATAATCATAAAACTCATTTTATGAATTTCCTTTTTGATAATTGATATATTCTTAAAATTTAATTTTTACTACCTATTATATAATTTTGAATGTTTTAAAAAGTAATCATTCTAATTTTTTTTCAAAATGGCAATTTTTACATTTTATCAATGTGTGAATGATTGTATTTCTATTAATGTATATGTCCGGGAAATGATTTCACACCATCATAAAAGATATTTATATTAAATATTACATTATAATATTCCATTTATATTTTCAAAGAAAATGGTTATCTCATTTTTTAGGTTATTTATTGTGAAAATGTTTTCAAAGAAAAATACTATTTGATACTGATTTTAAAAAATTGGTCAAATGACCTTATAAAGTTAAATTTCATATTTCTAAATATAATTTGATGTTTCATAAGATTCACTATTGATATGATATAATTATTCCTTCCACATTCTTACCTTGTATGTGTTGTGGTTATGTTATAAGGAAATGCTTCGGAAAAATACTTCAATTCCATGGGTAACACAATGATGATATTATGAAAGTTTTATGATTATAAAGAATATTTATGTAATTTTTTGATTATGTTATGAGTTATTAAATTATAAACCTCAAATTAATTGGTTAAATCATTGTATCTTAATAGATAATTATGGAATATTATTTTATTTTCTTGTTCAAATATGAATAATAGAAGGGGATTCTAAATTCACTATGATATTGGAAATAGAGAGTGATTCCATGTCAAATATGGTATGAGGAATATGTGGTGATCCCTAGTTTACAACAATAACATAGTCTTTGTAGAAAACCACGACATACAATATTATTTATATCCCATTATGGTGCCATATTATTATGAAATTTTGTTATTTCACTATTTTTTTATTTCATAACTTATGAATTTGATATATTAGTTGTTGGGTATGGTATTTTTTAATAATAAAATTTATTCTTACTCCTATTCTCACGATATTTTAATAATTTATCATTTATTTGAATCTCTAATGTTTACCCTCACTGAGAATTAGTTCTCACCCCTTATAATGTTTTAATTTTTTCCTTATATAATAAATAAGGCTACCAACTAGGAGGATTCAATATACATATCCTATGAAATGAATGGCAGTAATGATTATATATATTATACTTAAATAATATGTTTTTATATATATTATCTAATTAAAATAAACCATTATGGTTGTAAATCATGTTTATTTAGAAAATATATCGAATATTCAATGAAAATATATAATATCATTTTCTATTATACTTTTGTCATGATAGTTGTTATCAGACCAATGTTTATTCATTTTTAGGTTTTATATTATGAAGAATATGGGTATAGAACCTAACACAACGAATGATTAATGTAAAGTGATATTGGATGAACGTTAAGTTATATGGGTTTATAAAAATGTTTAATTGGATATCATAGGAAATATTTTAAGGAATATATGAATTCTGAATTGGATTATTAGAAACTATTGTTCATGCTATTATTTATTGTTTTAGTCAATTGATGAAACCAAATAAAATCTTATTAAAAAAATGTCACGGAGAATGCCTTGATTTTCCTCCTGAGTGCCAAAATTAATTGGGAGAAAGATTTAAAAATATTTTTGGTATTGTCATGAAGCATTATTAGGATGTGTCTCATGAGATGATTTCTAATGATCAAATTTGGTAATAATGTGATGTTGAGAAATTTATGAAAATATTTCAACCTTCTCTTAGAAGTTATTTTCATCCATTAGTGGGAGATTGGTGGATCAATACCATTGAGAAAATATTTCTATTCTTTAGTTATCATAAAAATAAAAAGTTTTCATAACCATTTGTCATTTTTATTGGAAAAAATTTAACTTCATAATGTTATTAAAAATATAAATCATGAGATATATGTTGACCCCAAAAATGGTCTTAGTTTCAGTGCATAATTTCAGAAATAATTTATTCATATTAAATTTATAAAAATGAAAATTTAATTCCTTGATTATAAGTAGAGGGATGGTTAATCCATTGGTTTCCATGAGGAAGATTTTATAATTCTTTCAATGTATGTTATGGTTTAATCATTATACTAAAAAAAATTGTTCAATTACATGGTACCAAAAATCAGTGTCTCAGAAAGTTGTTAACTATAAGTTAAATTAGAAGCTATGATGAAATATCAATATATTGTCTAAATATTGAAATGGGAATTTAGGATTCAAATAAATAAAATATTTTTCATAAGTAAATAAATATGGATTCTACATTCAACTCAAATAAATCACCGAGATGAATGAAATTATACTCACCCACATGCATGAAATTTACGATGAAACATCAAGGGAATTTATTTAATAGAATCCCAAAGTTCCATAAATTTGGATGGACTTGTTAAAAATTCGATGAATTTCAAAAGGCAATAAATACAATGGTTGACACAATGGTGGAAATGAATATTATAAATAATGTACCATCCAGAACCAATTTAGTAAAATTAAATGTGTATTGGTAATAAACTAGCCAATGCATTAATCTAAAGGATTATGTTGATGTTCAGTATCATAAACCACTTAATACCAATGAAAAACATTAACTCTCATTCACTCATGACCAAAATATATAATTATCAAAATGAAATGGTAAAATCTGTAGTTATAAACTTCTTTATTAAAAATTTAATTTTTTCATGTTGGGAACTACCCACTCTTATATATGTATGTAATATTCTATAGGTGACATATTACCAACTAAAAGATAAAATAACAAGTTAATTATGGAAACCCTTAATGGTAATATGATCACATCTAAAGTAAACAGTTCCTCTCTAATTTATATTTGTAGTAATGTGATTCTTTAAAATCATATGATTCTCCCTATTGTATAATTTTATGTTATTCAATGAATTTATTGAAAATTTTTTTATCGACGTTTTAGAAATTTCCAAGGTATATAACATTTTATATTATGAATGAAAATATGTTAATTTATTTATGTGTCAATGAGTTTAAAATTCCATGGGAAATGACTCTATCATATGGGTATTAATTCATACCAACGATGGGTATCGATCTTAGATGAATAAGTTAATATTGAACAATAATGTTATTATGATTTTATTAAAGTTTTTATATATTTACAGAAGAGATTATTAGTCTTCCTTTAAACCATGAATATGAGTACTCAATAGATGTCATATTGAGTGCTATAAATATATAAAAACATAATATATAATGGCCCTGATTGAGTTGTAGTAATTAAAGAAGAAATTATAAGAGATTCTAAAAATAGTATTTATACTCCCTAATGTGTCAGTTTATGTGGAATCTATTTTTTATTTATAAGAATAATGGGTCAATGAATTAATGAATTTATCTTTGAGAACATATCATGATCCATATCGAGAACAAGTAAAATATAGTACATATCAATTATTTTTCTACTATATTAGTTGAAAAGACCTGAAAACTATGTTGAAATTTTTTTCTTAAATTCATGGGATTTTTATGAGTCAGCGAAAATTTACGGTCTTTGATTCTGAGGCATAGTGTGCCCAGAATCAATTTCTGATGTTTTTTTCGGGTACGTTTAGTAAACATGCGAGCAGAATTTTTATAACTTTTGAACTGGTTCTCAGAATTGAAATTCATGGGAACCGTTAAACTAGAAGCTCCGGTATTCGCATAGGAATACTTTCACCTCCATTGTAGTTTTTCGATAATGGAAGTTAGTTTTTGGAGTTTTTATGAATAAAGTTAAATAAAAATAAGTGTAGCCTATTTTTTTTTGGTGGTTAAAATCTCTTAGGGGAGGTTGGTGGAGGGGGCCACCACACCCTAACCTCCCATGGGATGTTATGGTGGTGGGGCCCACCCAAGAATAACCTCCCTTGGGAGGATAATTAAGGTGGGGACCTCACGAGCTTCTTTACTCCTTAACTCCTCAAAAGTGGGCGAAAAATCTTGAACTCCCTTCATTAAAGTGCCCCTCCACTTGAATTAATTAATGGAACATTAATTAAATGAATTTAAAATATTTTGAAATCATAAAAACAATTAAATAATAGACAAATCTATTATTTATTTTTGTTGGAATCAATTCATTTGGGGATACTTGGATGAACACGAAGAGTTATCCTCCAGACGAAGAATGCATCTTCTGCTAACGAAGAAAAAACATCAACCGGGGAATGAAAGGAAACCGTCGCCCATGAAGAACACTGACGTGGTCTTCGGCTTCGTCTTCTCTATAATCTTCTTCCACCGCCAACAATCGACACATTAGTTACGGGTTGTTTTATGGTGGAGTTTTAACCTCTGTTCTTCATCATTTGATTCTTTGATGTCGATTGATAACACCATAAGTTTGAGGGGTCCGAACTCACAAACACGGCCCGACACTACCATTTCATTTTTTTTCATTGTGGACGATGGAGGTAGTGCATCAAAACCACAGCAGGATCAGACCATGGATGAAGGAAACTGGTGGAGCAACACGACTGGTGTTGGTCCGACCTTGAAGGAAACCGGCGGCGCAAAGGCCGTCAGGTCGATGGAGGGGTGCGACACCGTCGTGCCGTGTGGAGAACCAGGCTGCGGCCAACGTGGTCTATGGTAGAACAAGGCAGCCTAATAGCCGCCGGAGGGGTGAAACACCATCACACCACACATATGGAAGGGTCGCGGCTAGGCGAGTAGTGGCGGTTGGATGGAGTTGTGCGGTACCATCGCACCATGCTGAGCAATGGAGCTACGGCTAGGGTGGTCCGCGCTGGGAGGAGCTGGAGCGGCAGGCCGCTCGTCCCTCAGGGAGGAGCAGGACCCAGTGGGTCCCACGTGTTCTGGACCAGCTACACCTGGCGCCAGTTTTGGCTCACACCTAAACGACATAGCCTTTCAGGAACCAAGGGGTGCACAGTCCCCCCACCAGATGCAGCTTAGTCGAAACCCGCGAGCCGCTAGGCCGCTGGGCCGGGTCGGACCCACTGTGGCCTGTTTTCATCTTATTCGCCTATATCTTGGGCTACAGGTGTCTGGTCGATGAACTGTCTGCGACGATGGAAATATTAGTGCAATATGGTTCTTATGGAATACCCCACTTGGGGTTTGGACACCGTTGAGGTACAATCGAGTTGGTTTGAACATAAAATTCAACAGGTCCCTTGGAACGAAAATTCCAATAACTCACAGACTGGGTGTCTGATTGACGTACCACCTGTTGTGTTGAGACCCCTAAGACGAGGTGGGACTTTGAGATACTTCTTCATAAGAATTAGTGAATGTTTTAGTATCGACTAGTTGCTCTTGGAGTGGATCCTCTTAGAGATGAGATCGGAGTACGGAGACATAGTAGCTGGCTGAGACCTGACGACTACTGACTTTTCAACTCGGACTGTTTCAACTTGCTCGGTGGGAAGTGACTCTATGTGATGTGGAAAAACCATATTGGGGATCACCTCTATGTGATTTGTAAGACCCATGGTAATTGATAGGAGAAGTACCTCAGTAGGCTATGAGGGGAAGTGCCTCTATGTGACGCGGTAGACCCACAATGGGGAGCACCTTTGTGTGATGCAGCAGACCCACGATACTCGACAGGAGGAGTACCATAGTAGTCCAGGATAGTGGGAAGCACCTCTGTGTGATGCGGGAGGCCTACAGTACTCTATAGTGGAGGTTTACACCAGCAGCCGGGGTTTTGATAGTTTGACTGGGAGCATTACATGTTACCAACCCTAGAATAAAATCCTGGTTTTGAGCTGAGTCAATGCCAGTAGTGTTTTCCTCGTGTTTGAGATGGGTTACTAGGTAACATAGGTATATGTATGGTAATATAACTAAGTAATGGGTATTAGTTTATTTTACACCTTTTGGTTTATCCATGTTGGATTTTGTGAGGCCTTGAGGGTCTTGGGGTCCCTACTGAGTAACATTATACTCACCCCTACATGTTTTATTCCCACACCTCGTTGTATTGGTTGCAGAAGATGGAAAACTCTAATTGAGGCATAGAGTAGGACGACCGGACGGTACCCAGAGGTGGACCACTCAGAGTGATGGTACACGGAGCGGACGGACATACATGGAGTACAGAGGAGTACATATGTACCTACCCTTCATTTAGGAACCCCAGAGGAAAACCCAATGACTGATTTTCTTTTCTTCTTTCAGTTGTACTTATACTTTTCTGTTTCCGAGTACATTACTGTTGGGCTTGTATTTGCAACCCCCTTTACTTCTAGCACTCTCATTTTTATACAGTTTAACATGGTGTTTACTTCCAGTTGCATACTCTGTTGTGTGTGTTTCAGTTTATAAAGGTAATTCCTTCCCATTTTAGGGATTTATGACTTTGGTGCTAGTCGGTATCCCTTGGCCTATGGAAGGTGGGCTTGGGGTAGTAACGATACAGGACATGGGTGATGGGTCATGACAAATTGGAATCAGTGGATTTGGTTCTATCATAGAACTTAAAACTCTGATCTTTCTTTTCTGTGATGCAATAGTGTTAAGGGTACTAAGTGTGGTTTTCTGTTCAGGGAGTCTAGTGTTTGTGCGGGCGGCGGATGTTTCCGTACACTAGGACCGTGAGTATTGAGTTCCCACATAGTTCACGAAAAACACTGATTGTTTGCGTATCATTAAAATCTTTCTTATGTGGGATCATCCAGTTCAGCTCAACAGGTATAATCGTTTGACCGTGTCACAACTGTTTCTTTCGGGATGCCTCCCCAAAGAGCCCCGAGAGTCATACGCTCTGACAGCCCACCGAGCGACAAGGCCTCGGTGTATGGCCCTTTACCAGCAGAGGCACCAGGGTACCACTTTTCATTGAGCCACTGATTCCACCAGCCCTAGCAGTAGATGATGCACGCCACTTGAGCACGTTGCATGAGTTCCATTGCTAGAGAAACCCACGTTCTTGGGAGAGACAGACCCACAGGCGATAGAGGATTGGATGGAGGCTATGGTGAGTGTTATCAGGCCGGTAGAGACACTAGAATATCTTATGGTGATCCTTATTGCGAGTCTCCTTCAGGAAGTAGTAGGGAGCAGCAAGCAGTAGCAGGCATATGGTGGAGCCTGATGCTCCAGGTGCGTGATGAGGCTACACTACTATGGAGAGACTTCAAGAGCCTGTTCCGGGCGGAGTTTTATCTAGTGACTCTACGAGAAGTGCTGATACAAGAGATACTACATCTACAACAGGGCAACATGATAGTAGAATAGTACTATGTGAGGTTATCTGATCCCTCGCGCTACTCCACAGATATGGTACAAGACCCATTCTTTAGAGCCCAATCCATCGAGTAGGGGCTCAGGAGAGAGATCAGGGCATCAATGATCTCCCTCAGCATCCTGATGCAAGTGGGGGTATTAGAGAGATCCCTCCTAGTATAGTGTTTCCTGGATGACCAGTCACTAGTAGGATGACCCACTACTAGTTGATACACAGTGGAGTCTCCTGTGGATGGAAATAGACAGATGAAGCAGAGGTCAAAGTGGACCAGACCCACGGGTGGATGCCCACATGACTCGGGATTAGTTTTTCGGGGAACCCGGGGCAGTGACATATATGCAAGGAGCAGACGGTGCTACTCATGCGGTGGGTAGGGTCACATGGATCATGACTATCCAACCCACCGTTCAGATGATAAGTAGAAAGTTGAAGTACCTCCCAGGAAGAGGTAGAGGTTCGATCAAGGAATTCCGCAGGGAGAAGGCAGATGTGGAAGAGGAGCTGGTTGTGCAGATAGCGGTGGACGATGTTATGAGGTGTTACCACCACCACCTCTAGGTGGTCCACCCCGACTGCAGGGAGCTGGTGGACAAGGGAGAGCTCAGCTTCCTGAAGCTGAGGCATACAACCATGGAGCTTCGAAGATTATTTGAGGTACAATCTATGTCTACTCCACCTTAGTTGCAGTTCATAGAGACACATGTGCTAGTCATTATTTCATTTCCACTACCCTCGTTTGGAGCTCAGAGATTCTGATGGAGATGTTGGATCGATCCAAACTGCTAGAGACTCCTATGGGAGAAGACTCGGCGATTACGCACTGGTGCCTGCAGTGTGAGCTTACTCTAAGAGGTGAGAGCTTTGGCTGGGATCTCTTCGTAGTGGCGTCGATGCCTTAATATGTCATCTTGGGTATTGACTAGTTATCTACTATCCATTCTCATATTGACAATATTAGGCATAAAGTGCGGTGTATCTACACAGATGGGTCCAGGTTCACCTTCACTAGCAAGAAGGGAACCTTTGCAGTACATGACATTCTTATTTCGGGGAGGGTGCAGCCGATCACTCAACTATTGTCTTTCCTTACCCTCAGAGCAGTTGATGTAGAGAGTCTGACTTATCCTGTAGTGGAGGACTAGTACGCAAATGTTTTCCCTGACGATGTTCCAGGACTATCTCCTAATAGGGAGGTGGACTTCTTTATTAACCTGTACCCTGGGACGACACTGATATCTACTCCAGCACATTGGATTGCTCCCACTGAGCTTCGCGAGCTTCAGGTATAGATAGAGGACTTGCAGGGAAGGGAATTTATTCGGCCTAATGTTTCTCCATATGTAGCCCTGATTCTGTTCTCTAAGAAGGTGGATGGGAGCTTGAGGCTTTGTGTCGACTACCATCACCTGAACCAGGTGACAGTGAAGAACAAATACCCACACCTGAGGATTGACAACCTCTTTTATCAGCTCAAGAGAGCACGTTGGTTCTCAAAGATAGTCCTAAGATCTGGCTATAACTTGCTCAGATTTCGAGATGAGGATGTATAGAAGATGACCTTTAGGTGTCGGTATGACCACTATGAGTTCATGGTTATGCCCTTCGGCATAAACAATGCTCCAGCAGTGTTCATGTGTCTCATGAACAAGATCTTCCATCCATATCTTGATATCTTTGTCGTAGTCTACATCAATGATATTTTGATCTACTCGAGTACTGAGGAGGATCAGACCTACTATTTGAAGGTAGTATAGGACGCACTCTGAGAGCACCAGATTAATCGTAAGCTCTCGAAGTTCCTGTTTTGGATTCTAGAGGTTCACATCTTGGGAAATGTCATCTCCTAGGCCAGAGTTGCAGTACGAAGGTACAAAGTTTCTTGGGCTTGGATGGATAAAACCAGAGATTCGTTCCAGACCCCTCCAGAGTTGCAGCACAACTGTCAGCTTTAATGAAGAAGAGGCAACCCTTCGTGTGGTCGGAGAGATGGTAGCAGAGATTTCAGGAGTTAAGGTAGAGGCTGACTAGTGCCCCCATCTTGATTCTTACAGAGGGAGGCGTAGGGTACGTTCTCTACTTCGACACATCAAGGACCAGACTCGTGTGTGTCTCAATGCAGAAGTGAGCTGTTATTGCATATGGTTCTCGGTAGTTGAGACTTAATGAGAAAAACTACACTACCCATAACCTGGAGTTAACATTAGTTGTCTTCGCCTTGAATATTTGGATACACTATCTGATGGGTGAACATTTTACCATGTACTATGATCATAAGATTCCCAGGTATATCTTCTCTAAGAAGGACCTAAACCTGAGACAATGGAGATGGATTGTGTTTTTCTAGGACTATGACATCAATAAAGTCTATGCTCCTTGGAATGGGAATGTTGTTGCGGATTATCTCAATAGGAGATGTGGTATATAGCTGCTAGGAGAGTCAATAGAGCAGCTAGCTTCCTTGCAGATATCCATTGTGGATAGGGATAGAGCAGCCTATCTGCAGTCTCTTATAGTCACTCCACTACTTCTTCAGCGAGTAAGGGTTGTGCAGCGTGGGGACGCTGACTGTGAGACACGACATGCTCAGATATCCACAGGGTAGACACCTGATGGATTTTATGAAGGTGGGGAGAATGTCATTCTCTTCAAAGGATGTACTATGGGACCAATAGAATTTCAGGAAATAGAGTTGAGGGACTTCCACACATCTCCTCAAGCGGTACATCTAGGTGTGGCGAAGATGTATAAGGACCTTCTACGACATCACTGGTGGCCAGGTATGAACAGAAAGAAGCTGAGTTTGTCTCTCGATACCTCACTTGTTTGCAAGTGAAGGTAGAGCACGAGGTACCAGCAGGCTTAGTTTAGCCCGTCGAGGTCCTAGGGTGGAAGTGGGATGGGATATCCATGGACTTCATGAAGGGTCTTCAACGCACATCTAGGAGTCACGATTCTATATGGGTGATTGTTGAACGACTCACCAAATCGGCCCACTACCTACCGATCATAAATCGAGGTTATGTACAGACCTTGGGACGCATCTATGTGAAGGAGATTATGCATTTTTCAGGGAGTACCTCATTCTATAGTTTTCTACGGTGACACCTGGTTTACTTCTTGGCTATGGAAGTGGTTGTAGGTGGCTTTCGGGAGGCAGCAACTTCTGAGCACCGCCTTCCATCCTCATACAGATGGTCAGACTGAGAGGACCATTCAGACCCTCGAGGACATGCTACATGCATGCGTCCTCAACTTCAGTCATAGCTGGGAGAATCACTTACCATTGGTGGAGTTTTCCTACAACATCAGCTATCACTCCACTATAGGGATGGCACCTTTAGAGGTGTTATATGGGCAACATTGTAGATCACCCCTATGCTGGACAAACACTGGGCGCTCAACATTAGTGGGAATGGAGATGGTATAGGCTACCACGGGGAATGTTCAGATCATCAAGGAGTGGATGAAGACTGCACAGAGCAGACAGATATCGTATGCTGATAGTAGACGAAGACCTCTAGAGTTTGAGGATTGCGACCACGTCTTCCTACAGGTCTCACCTTGATATGGTATACATAGATTTGGCTGAGGCATCAAGTTATCTCTAAGGTTCATCAAACCTTTCCAGGTCCTCAGCAGAGTAGGTGAGGTGGCTTACTGCTTAGCTCTACCACATCAGTTACACTGGGTGCATGACATATTCCATGTATCTCAGCTGAGGAGATATGTGCATCACCATTCCCACATCATCGACCATGGAGTGCTAGAAATCAATGATGGAAATACTTTCACAGAGGTTCTAATAGAGATTGCGGATCGATAGGAGTGGGTACTACGTGGACGGTCGATACCTCTAGTGCGCATTCGCTGGCAGCACGGGAACCTCCAGGAGAGCACATGGAAGTGGGTGGCTCAAATGCGTGCTCAGTGCCCCCATTTGTTCCCTTAGTTTGAGTTGTAGCTTATAGGGACGTAAAGCCTTGAGGTGGGGAGAATATAAAATCATAGAAATTCCATGGAATTTTTTTTCTTAAATTCATGGCATTTTTATTTGTCCGTAAAAATTCATGGTGCTTGATTCCAAGGCTCAGTGTTCCCGGAATCAATTTCTGAAGTCTTGATCAGGTACATTCAGTAAACATATGAGTGGGATTTTTTTTACTTCTGATCCAGTGCACGAAATTGAAATCTGAGGGCACCATTCATCTCGAAGCACTGGTTTTCGCTTAAGAATACTTTCACCTCGACAGTAGTTCGTCGAGAATGGAAGTTAGTGTTTAGAGTTTTTAAGAAAAATGTTAAATAAAAATAAGTATAGATTATTTTTATTTTGGCAGTTAAAACCTCCAAGGGGAGGTTGGTGGTGGGGGCCACCACACCCGAACATCCCATGGGAGGTTATGGTGGTGGGGCCACCCGAGAATAACCTCCCCTTGGAGGATAATTATGGTGGGGACCACCCATGCTTCTTAACTCCTTGAACTCCCCATAAGTGGGGATAAACTCTTGAACTTCCCTCATTAAAGTGCCACTCTACATGAAATAATTAATGAACCATTAATTAATTGAATTTGAATTCTTCTTAATTAATTCCATCAATAAAATAATTGACACATCTATTATTTCATTTTGGTTGGCATCTATTCATTTGGGGATCCTTGGAATAACTTGGAGAATTATCCTCCCAATGAGAAATGCCTCTTCCGCCAATGAAGTATGAAGTTCAATCGGGGCAAGAAAGGAATGTTTCTACCATGAAGAATGCTGACATGATCTTCGGCTTCATCTTCTCTGAACTCTTCTTCCACCGTCAATGATCGAAAAATGAGGTAGGGTTTGTTTTATGGTTGAGTTTTACCCTCCATTCTTCGTCGTTTGATTCTTGGGGGCTAATTGATAACACCATAATGAGGAGGGCACGGACCGCACCAACATGGCCTAACCCTCCCCATGAATTTTTAATTCCTTAATAATGATGGAGGCGGCACAACTATACCACTGGAGGTGCGGACCCCAACAGATAGACACTGGTGGAGCAACGTGACTGGCATCAGGTCAGCCGTGAAGGAATCCGGTGGCACAAACACCGCCAGATTGTCGGAGGGGTGCGGTGTCATCACGCTGCGCAGAGAAATCGGTCTCGGTGAAGCAAGGAAGCCTAACGGCCACCCGAGGGGCGTGGTGCAGGCATGCCGAGCAGAGCAAGGGAACCGCTTCTAGGGAAGGTCGCGGTGGGAGGAGCTCGAATGGATGGTCGCTCGGTCAGCCGAGAGGAATGGGACCCAACATGTCACATGTGTTCTGGACTGACGCAACCTGTCACCGGTTTCGACTCACACCCAAACAGAAAATCCATTCGTTAAACAATGGGGTGCACCGTCCCGACGTCAACGCGGCATAGGCAGAACCCACGAGCCGGCGGGCCATCGGGCCGCCGGGCCTGGCTGCCATCAGGCCGGGTCGCCCACTCAGGTCGGGCCACCACTCGGACCGAGCTATACCCATAGGCTGGGTTGGACCCCAGTCCTGACCGGCTTGGGCCGGGTCTGTCCGACTAGGTCAGACCGGACCCGGACCAGCTATGGCCTGTTTTCACCTTATTCACACATATCTTGGGCTATGGGTGTCTGATCGACGAATCGTCTATGGAGGCAGAAATCCGAGAGCGAGACAGTTATTTTGGAATATCGAAATTGAAGTTTGGACACCATTGGGGTACAATTGAGTTGGTTTGAATATAAAATGCAACCTATCCCCTGGAACGGAAATGCCAATAACTCATAGATCGGTCGTTCGATTGACATGTCGTCTGTTGCGTTGAGACCCATATGATGAGGCAGTCCTTTGAGATACTTCTTCATGGGACTTTGTGATAGTTGGAGTATCGACCATTAGGTCAAGGAGTGTATCCTACAAGAGATGAGCGAGTGGAGTACGAAGACCTAGTAGATGGCCGAAACCTGACGACTGCTGACCTTTCGACTCGGAGTGTTTCAACTAGCCTTGTGAGAAACACCTCTGTGTGATACGGTAGACCCATAGTGGGGTGCGATTCTATGTGACACTGCAGACCCATAGTGGGTAGCACCTCTTTATGATGCTGCAAACCCACAATACTCAATTGGAGGAGTACCTCAACAGGCTACGAGGGGGAGTGCCTCTGTGTGATGCAGGAGACCCACAATGGGGAGCACGTCTGTGTGACGCAACAAACTCACGATACTCAATAGGAGGAGTACCACAACAGTCCAGGATAGTGGGTAGCACCGCTGTGTGAGGCGGTAGGCACACAGTACTCTACAGAGGAGGAGTACACCAGCATCTGAGGTTTTAATAGTTTGACTGGGAGTGTTACATGTTACCACCGCTAGAATAAAATCTTGGTTTTGAGCTGAGTAAATGATGTTAGTGATTTCCTCACATTTGAGATGGGTTACTAGATAACATAGATATATATATATTGGAATATACCTATGTAATGATTATTCGTTGATTTCATACATTGTTGTTTATCCTTGTTGGATTTTGTGAGACCTTAAGGGTCTTGGGGTCCCTACTGAGTATCATTATAGTCACCCTTGCACATGCTATGTCCGCACCTCATTGTGTTGGTTTCATACGATGGAAAATGCTGATTGAGGTAGAGTTTAGCAGGAAAAGATGGTACCCAAAGGTGGACCACTAGGAGTGTTGGTCACCGAGCGGACGGACGGATGTGGAGTGCTGAGGAGTCCATATGTACCTACCCTTCAGGTAGAAACCCCAGAGGATGACCCAATGGCTTCTTTTATTTTATTCTTTCAGTTTTACTTGTACTTTACCATTTCCTTGTAATTTACTATTGGGATGGTATTTCTGGCCCCCTTTACTTCCAGCACTCTCTTTTTTATATAGTTTTACTTATTTTTTTACTCCCAGTTGCGTACTCTATTGTGTGTGTTTCAGTATATAAAGGCAATGCCTTCCCAGTTTAGGGATTTACACCTTTGGTGATAGTCGCCAGCCCCTATCCTATAGAAGGTGGGCTTGGGGTAGTCACGATATGGGCCCCAGGGGATGGGTCATGACATTATTAGGATCTCAATAATTTTCCATGATTATTATTCATTATGGATATAATAAGTTTAGGTTCCAAAAGAGGAAATAACCAAGATTAACTTCTATACATGGACTGGGAATTATTAATTTACAGAAATTCTATTTAAACATATTAATTACCCTTCAATAATCATGGAATTCATTAATACTATCTTATTATATTACAATGATCATTTTTTTGTGATATTTATATATGGTATTCTTATCAACTAAAAGTGTATGGAATAATAAAATGATCATTTGAGAATTGTGTTGAAGACCCTATGGAATGATAATTTATATTATAAATTTATTAATTATGAATTATTACTTCATGATGTTTCATTCATGGTTAATATAATATCATGATATAATTTAGATGTTGATCCATCCTATATAGAATTTATAGATAAATGGATTAGAAAAAAATGCAAACCAAAATCCATAGTTTTCATGGGTTTACTAGATATAACTAAACGTTTTTAGAAAATTTATCATGAATATCTAATAAAATCACAATGTTGATTAAAATGAAGTTATTATATACTATAATGATTCTTTTTATTAGAATTCATTGTAGATAATTAGATGTTTTCTTAGATCACCAATTCATAAACTACCAAGTAGTAAGGAGGGGATTGTGATCTATAGTGATATATCAATGAAGGGACTATGATATTTCATTATGCAGAATGATTTGGTGATATAATATTCTTTACTCCAACTAAAAATAAATGATAAAAAATTACAATATTTTGATTAAGAGATTTTTTGGTAATTTTATAATTGAAGATATGGAGGAATTAATTATACAGAGAATTGTGTGAAATATATTTGGATAATAAAATCATTATATATATTCACATATAAGGTGTTTAAAAAATTCTAGGTATGATGGTTATATATAATTATGGATTATAAATATCTCAAAACATTTCATCATTGAGGAGTTGAATTAGGTCGTAGATGCTTTGATGGAGAAATATCGTGCTAGTTTGGACATGAATATTACTAAAAGTGATTAGATACTTATGGATTTATCAAATATTTAACTATATATCATATGTAAATGATAAATATAAAATCATTCTCAGGTGAATATTAGACCATCCTTCCACTTGAGGATCAATGAATCAAAGAAGGCAGATATTGAAGTGCAAAATGAGGTGGAAAATGTTCAAGAGTTCAACCGTGATTATTATTGTATGGTATGGTTTAGGAATAATGTATGTGTCCCATATATTACAAAATTGAATACGAATATGGTTGATTATGTTCACAATTCATTATTATATATATAACCATAAATTATGAAAATTTACAGATATTTTTAAACAATATTTTTTAGTGGGATAACAAGATGTGTGATATTTCCAAGTATTTTTCACGATTATAGGTATCACAACATGATAAGACTGAGAGATATATGTTTCATAAAATATTAAATCCATTACCATATCCTGAATAGAAATAGAAAAATCAACAATTATTTTATCATTGTAGTCCCCAAAACAAAGAAATTCCATAATTTTATTTGGTTTTTTGTCAACCTCCTTACGAAATCCTCACATTTTACTGTCATTATTGAATATATATCCATTGATTAACAAACATAGTTATACATTAAGGTAGTGGTGATATCTACTCTCAAGTGTATATTAGTATGATATAAGGATTAATTCAAGGTTTCAGATAATTTTTCAAAAGGATCTGGATACATAGTTGAGTTTTAGCACTATATACCATCCTCAAACATATGTTTAGTTTGAGAGGTCCATTCAAACACTAAAAGAAATATTTATTTACTTTTCAATAGATTTTAAATGATATCAGTGTCAACAACATCATTGGTGTAATTTTAATACATAAATAGGTTTCACTTAGAACATTTATATGGATCCTTATGAATCTATCTATGGTAGAGAACGTTAGAGATATTCAATTATATGTTAGTGAATCTAAATGTCAATAGAATATTTTTATTGATAATCATTAGTAGATTATGTATTTTAAGGTTTGTGATAAATTATTCCTATAGATATATCTTTGGAATAATTTAATGAGAGTTTAAATAAACAGAATTATGATCCCTTAATATATTAGTCCCTTTGAAATTAATAATCATATTGATATTGTGCCTAATCACTTGGTGCTTCCACTAAATATCATCCAAGTTGAAAATTTGTTCTATACATATCTCCCATAGAAGTACTTACCAGCCACTAATTCAAATGTAAAAAAATAACATTTCATACCACTAGTGTAAGATATATCTTATGAGGAACAAGTGATAGAGATTTTGGCTTCAAGAGAGAATGTGATACAGATTAAGACCACAAACCATGTCAATGATTTAGGGAGAAATATTATATTTAACGATGCTAAATTAGAATCCAAAGTTGCGATGAGTCAAAATTATCATTTTTTAATACTGAGGTGATATAATTTGGAGGTAGAAATTATTATATAAGGGTAGAGTGTTATAGCCTAATATATTGTGATAAATTTTTAATTTAAAAAAATTCACTGATATATTTATTTACAAGTAACATAATATTAAAAAGAACCATAATAACTATTAAATTATAATTATTTAATGTGATTATTATTTCAATGTTTTTGGAATGGAGGTTTTTAATACGAGTAAATATATTATAAAAATTTGTTTTCTAAAAATTTATTGAACAAATTAATTATTTATGAGTTGATAAAATAATTTGAAAGTAAAAAATGATATTATTTTTGAATAAATGATTTTATATGAACACTATTTTTTCGTAATAAATTAAAATAATCATGATTGATGAATTTTTTTAATTTGATATATAGATTAAATATTCAATAATTTTTTTTAAATTCGTTTATCATTTTCTTCATTGCATGAGATAAGAATAAATCTAAATTTATGTGTACAAACGCATTTTTCTAAAAAATGTCTTAGTTGTGTTTTATGCGATTACTTTATGATAGATTTTTTCATTATCTATATATTTTACCATGAATAATGGATTCAATATTTGGTATCATGTATTCCATATTTCTTAAATAGAATCTTTTTTTTCATTATGAATAGTAACCTTGATAAATATTTTTTCACCTTAATAAGGGAAAAATTGTTAAAAAAGGATATGATAATGGGATAAGGACTATAAATATTGAATTTTTTCAATTTATTTACTTTAATAGGATAATTTAGAAATTGAAATATTCTATTCTATGATTTTTTAAATTATTTACACCTTACCATGATAATCACCATAATAATCTTGTAAGAAAATAATAAATTAAAAATTTGACTCTTTGTTTTAATATCTGATATATTTTTGTATACAGAAAAATGCTTCTATGTTAATTTATAAATTATTATTTTAAATATTAATGATTTTTTCGTAACTATAAATTATTTATAATTTTTATTGTTGTAATAATTTCCAAAAATATATAAAAAACAATAACACAATTATTTTTCATGTTATAAATGAAATATATAAATGATTTTAGAATATTAAAATTGATTCCTATTTGGACGAATTATTATATTCCATGAATTTTACAGATAAATATAACATACTAAATATGTTTTATATTTTTTTATTTTAATTCAAATTATTTCATTTTCTTTTAAATTTAAATTTTTTTTATATTCACGAAAATAATTTTAATGGTATATTATTTTAAATAATAATAATTAAATTCTATAAAATTCATAAAAAGATTTTAATTTTCAAAATTAATGATATATGGTAAATAATATCATCTAGGTTCTATATATGGTTTAATTTTACATTTATGGTATCTTCCATGACCACTGATGTTTAAAAATATTGAAATCACAACAACCATCAAAAGAGTTAATGGGTGTTAAATGTAGAGGTAAGGGTATTAAAATATAATAAAATTTTATAAATATTATTATCTTGTTGTTTTAATTTAAATATCATCCTATATTAAAATAGTTTTAATTTTTTTCATTTTATGATGAAAGTTAATTTATATTATTTTCATAGTTTAGGTAATCCCAATGGTTCTTCTTCCCTAACATAAAACCTGCACTTATCCCTTATTAACAAGGATTTAGGCTTATATTCGGACAAATAAATACCCTAATACCGTTGTATATTCCTTACCAACTTCATATATCTTATCTTATTATGAATATACAATCATTTAGTGAAGTAAGCAGTTAGACAATTTGGGTTTCTCAGTGAAGTGGTAGAACTATTAACCAATTACGTTTCTTTTTATTTCATCATATACTTAATGTACACGTATGGAATTTAATATAAAATAAAAAACATATAATAAATACAGTTAATTTTAATTATGATGATGGAATAACAACTATCACCTCCTTTTCATATTTTAATAAATGAAAACATCGCTCATTCATATATGTGGAATACCTCCTCTAAGAATTGATACATTTCAATTTTCATCACTGCTTATAATTGATTGATATATTAACGTATTTACTGGATATATATAATATTTGTGACATGCATATTTTTATATAAATATTAATTAATTTTTAATATTTTTTTAATTATAATAATGTGGAAACATAACTCGTGCAGACATATATACTACCGTCTTCTGAAACTGTTATAATTCATTTTTCATCACATATTTTTATGAATAGTAATAAGTGTTTAAATTTTGATTAAATATAATATTAATAACATTATTTAAGATCATCATATGGGGGAATCATTATCAATATACAAGGATTGTGACTTTTGAACCAAAATGTGCATGAAAAAAGAAGCATTTTTCACCATGATTCATGTTTTAATAAATAATTGTTTATAAAAGATGAAGATGTTATTATTAATTAAAAGATGATATTACATATAATATTTTGGAATTTTCATATCTTTATAACTAATTTATTATTATTATTATTCATTATATATTAACAAATATGAAGAAAGACAATACTAGAGTTAAAGGGTTATGGTACTATATCAATACGTTTTATTATAATTCATGATATATATTTATTGAGGTAAATTTAGAGACATTATCCACTAAAACCAATATTTTTTATTACACTCAATTTATTCATGGATTTTTTATGTATTAGTGCTATATTAATATCATTGGTAAATAAAATGATTGAAAAAATAATTTTTAATGAAAAGGTGAAATTATTTCTTTTTTTATTCATGAAATTCTTCCTTCCATGTCCATGATCTCTAGAATTGTGTTATAAAAATTATTATACGGAAAAAAAATATTTTTAAAATTTCAGTTTCCCAGCCTTTTAATGTATTTAATAATTATTAAAAATGAAATTCTTTACATTTATTCTGAACATGTTGGCCATGAATTTTTACAAAAGTGTGGAAAGATTGTTTTCATTGGACATATATTCGAGAATGGAATTTCATATAGTCACAACAACTATTTTATTTGAATATTATACCACATGATTAAATGGTTATTTTAAAAGAAAATTATTTCATAAATATTATATAATTTCTTAGTTATAACTTATCGAAGGAAAATGATTATTTTTCATTTTTAAAGTGGATGGATTGAAGAATCATTTAACTTTTTTACCAATGAATAAATTGTAATATTTTTCTTATGATTAACTAGGTATAAGATATAAATTTACCCTCTATGTTATTCTACAATATGTATTGAGGTTATGTAATGAGAAAATTTTTATGATACCCACTTCTTTTCTACAAGTTATGTTTTGATGAAATGTTTGAATATTTTTTATTATGTGTAACAAATATGAATAGTTTCAACTGTGGGAAAGGTGGTTCAATTATCTCCATCCAATGACTGGGATAATGAATTATATTTCATGAGATAATTATTGGAAATAAATTTATGTTCTTGTTTTACTATGAGAAATAATTGGGGATACCAAATCTACTATGATATGAGAAACATGTGTTGATTCTAGATCTTTTATGATATAAGAAACAAGTGGTTATTCTAGATCTACTATGATTTAATGATCTAAGTAACTTTCCTTCACAAAAGTTATGGATCCCAATCCTATAAAGGTTTTGAATTCTTATAAAATGATGATATGACTATGATTTCATCTCTTGTATCATGTTTTATTTTTTATATTTATATAATCCTATAAAATAATATGTTTTATTACATGACATAGGATTATGATATATGCATTTTTTTGATATGATTTTATATTGATAATAACATGTTCTTGTACCATTACGATCATTATGTTATTATATATAATCATTAATTGATATCTCCCATTTTACACTTACCAAGATTATGATCACACCACTTCATAGGTTTTTAATTTTTCCCATTGTTATGAAGAAAGGTAATGAGTATGAAAATTTTATAATGTTAACATATATAATGAAAGTTGATAGAGATAAATAATATTATATTTAAATAATATATTTATTTATCTAGTATCCGGGTACACTTAAGACTTTTCATTTTGGAGATATATTACATGTGAGATATGATGAATATTTTTTCAAAATAAATAATCATAATGTATTTTATGTGTGGTTCATTATAAATGATAAACTATATTAATAGAGAAAATTGATACACATGACTCCTAAATTTTAAAAGATTCAGTTACACTATTAGCGATCCTTACAATATAGTTATCCCAAAATGGATTTGGAAATTTAAAGTTGGGGCATAAAATAGAAACCCATATTCAGTTGGGGATAAAGATTTATTATATCTATGCACTCATCTCTCAATTTAATTTCATATATCCATGCTAACTTTTTGATTAATACCTTGAATATTTGAGGCTACTTAAGAATATCAACATAACATGTTTTAAATAACATTTCCTCCAAACACCATGTGATTTTCTTCTTTGTGTATTTTGAATGCTGGGAATATAATTTAAATAGAATAATCCTACCCCCCCCAAGGAATATTACATTACAAAAGTAGGATTATAGAAAAAGATGACCATTAGGATTCCGTAGTTTTTATTCCTATATATAGCACCCCCA